>JANUYF010000003.1:341463394-344226727 GCA_026167975.1 Phrynosoma blainvillii | reverse complement strand
AATAGAATGTCTTGAAAATGGGGATGGCTGTCTTTGAACCTCACCTAGAGCACACCGTCACAAGGGCTGCCTTTAAGTGGGGCCTGTAGGTCATATGCTGCCCTTATAATCCAGGATTACAGTCCACAAAGCCCCTAGCAGCCCAGTGAAGTGACATTACAACTTGTACATTAGGATGTGCTGATATGATTTACAAAGGTTCAAATAGCCATCCCACATTTGCCAGGCCCTCTGTTGACTTTGGTGGTGTCTACATGGGCCGGGATACTCTGGAAGCACTCTGGACTATCCTGGCCCCAGAACTGCCCTGATCTCCCCCCATTGCCTGAAACATTTTATTGCAATGCCAGTTGGCTGTTTGCATACAGGACCCACTGTTCCACCTGATGCTGATGCCACGGCAGTGTGTCTCTTGCTTTGAGGTCAGAACGAAGCATGCATGTCAATCATTTGGCTGGGCACCATGCTCTGACCTCAGAGTAAGTGATATGCCACAGTGGGATGCATGTGTGAACAGCCACCCTGCATTGCAACAGAGAGCTCCAAATCTTCTGGGGAAATCTAGAGCAAATAGTAATTTTATGTGCTGTTTTAAGAGGAGCATATACCAGGTCTGGTGCGGAATGGGCTGGATGACATCCGGATTATTCACACAAGACTCAGAGATTGGGCTTCTGTTGTTTGGATTCCCCACCAAATGGATGGTGTGCGTGTTTTATTTGGCCTATGCAGATAGGGCCTTTACATCTCACCTATTGTCTAAATAATTTTGCTGCATATGAGAAATAGGGATTCAGCTCAGTGGCATCACTGTGGGATGTGTGGGGGTGCAGACTGCACACGGTGATACCCTAATGGGGGGTAACACAATTACTCCTCAAATATCTGCATTTTGGCAGAAATGGGCTGTGGCATTTGCCTGTATCTCTTTACAAAGCTGAGGAGATGGTATGACTGGGGTGAGGCTCAGTGGGAGGAGAAAGAAGAAGCCCTGGTTTATTTTATTATTTTTTTTAAAAAAAATAAATATTTAACTTTTAGTTTTTAATTTTTTTTTAAAAAAAACTTTTTTAAAAATTATTTTTTTTAAATTTTTTCTTTGAGAACATCACTTTTAATCAAATTTTCACTTTAACCACATGAAACTATGTATATCTAAACACATTTATTCTGTGGATATGATTGTAATTTAGGGATATGATTTTAATTTTACTAGTTGTTTATGTCACAAATATGATCATTACATTCAGTGATATTTGGAAATTATGATTTATGAGTAAATTCGTACGGGAAACATTACTAAGGATTGTGTATGGGTGTGATATGGGAGAAGGTCAATGAGGTGGTGGGTGACACCATGAGTTACTGCACCGAGTGATACCAACCCCAGTGATGCCAGACAGCATGTGTGAGGATCATCCTTCATTTGAAGATGTGGCTGCATTCTACCAAAGGCAAACCATTGGTTCCTTCTACTCTAACTGCTTATTCCAGCAAAAGCACCCCAGGCATGGCTACTGTCCACTCTAGTGATTCTATTTTAGGAAATGTAGTTTTGAATAAGTACTACAAAAGCTCTGGGCTTTAGATGTAAGACCCTGTGCTGTATCACCCAAATGATGGCTTCATTCTGCATTTTGATTACCACTAAATGTTTGGGCCAATCCGTTTAAAAATGTGCACACTGTTTAGAACAGGGGTAGGCAACCTAAGGCCCAGGGGCCGGATGCGGCCCCTGGAGGCCTTTGGACCGGCCCCAGGCTGGTCCTGCCGCCGCCCGCCATGATGATATTGATTATTGTTGTTATTACTTGTTCTTGGGTTTTTCTTGGCAAATTCTCCACAGGGGTTTTGCCATGGCTTTTCTGGGGCTGAGAAAGTGTGCATGCATATTTTTTAATTTTTTTAAAATTTAAAAAAATAATATATGTTTTTATGTTTTTATTTTTTTATTTTTGGTGCTTCGGCCCCCCAATTGTCTGAGGGACAGCAACCCAGCCCCCGGCTAAAAAAGGTTGCCTACCCTTGGTTTAGAACATACACTAAATTGGTGCTACTCATAGTGGTGGTCCATGGACAGGTGCCAGTGCATAAGTCAACAGTTGATGGTCCCTGGAAAGTTTCCAGGAAAGAAAGAAGTGATCAGCCCTGGTGGCGCAGTAGTTAAATGCCTGTACTGCAGCCACTCACTCATAAACCACAAGGTTGCGAGTTCAATACCAGCCAGGGCTGAGGCTCGACTCAGGCCTGCATCCTTCTGAGGTCGCTAAAATGAGTACCCAGCTGTTGGGGGCCAATCAGCTCACAGTTGTAAACCGCTTAGACACCCCATAGTGTGGTATGAAGCGGTATATAAATGAAGCTGCTTTGATTGTAGCCAATGGCAAAAAATATGGTATTGGTCCCTGGCCAATTGGGAATTTATTTATTTATTTATTTTGTTGGTGCCATAATGAGGGGTTTGTAGTTTGGGGAGAGACTAGAGCCTGCTGGCTGATATTTCTAAATGGCCCTCCTTAAAGTGTAGATCCTAAGATTCCATAAGATGAAACCATGGCAGTTAAAGTGGAATTAAACCACTATGGCTGCACCTGCAACATAGAATTAATGCATTTTGACACTGCTTTAACTGCCATGGCTCCATGCTATAGAATTCTGGGATTTGTGAGCTATTTAGCCTTCTCTGTCAGAGAACTCTGGCACCACAATAAACGACAAATCCCAGGATTCCATAGGCTGGAGCTATGATAGTTAAAGAGGGGTCAAACTGCATTAATGCTGCAGTGTGGTAGCAGCTCTAGGTGAGATAAATATGTAGAACACTGGGGTATTTTAGGAATGACAATTTTGCACTATAACACAATAATTGTGAGGGGGGGATTAAAAAGAAAGTAAGACAAACTTTGTTCTTTAAACCACACAACTTCTTGACCATAACACATTTGTGCTTTTTAAGAATCTTTGAAAGAATCCTTGTGCAGATTTGGGGAACTGCTGCAAACAGCCACTCAATAGAGTAGGAACATGTTGGACACAGTGGTGGCAGCAACCAGCTAAACACAGCAAAACCTAAGGAATTATATTGCAAGAATTCACACTACTTTAGACCAGCCCTTGCAGACAGCACTGCCAACAATAAAACAATCATTATATTACATTCCAGTCGTCCCACCTCTAGAAGCTTACAAATACAACACTGTTATAAAGCACTATGCAATCCCCAAAGAAAAGCTTGACTTTATTGACAACACAGGCATGCATTTGTACTTCTCAGATCAACATAGAGAACTCGTAAAGGGAACGCAATTTTCAACAATTTTACTTTCCTTCCCGGCTATTTGTGCTTGCTTTCATTTCATAAGCTACCTTGAGTCCCAGCACTGAGGAAAAGGTGATATACATAAATAATTCCTAGGAAACCAACAAAACATTTCAATGAAATTGTTATAGATAGGCTCACAACAGAATTACCAAAAAAAAAAAAAAAAAAAAGAAGAAGAAAGAACATTTCATGAAACACGCCACATTGTCTGACAATACTTGGATTTTTGGACAAAATGTGAATCACTGATGCCCAAAACACACCTACATTGTAGAAATAATGCAGTTTGACACCGCTTTAACTGCCATGGCTCCATCCTACAGAATCCTGGGATTAGTAGTTTTGTGAGTCACCAGCACACACTTTGGCAGAGAAGGCTACAGACCTTGTAAAAGTACAAATCCCAAGATTCCATAGAATGGTGCTACAGTACTTAAAGTGGTGCCAAACTGCATTATTTCTGCAGTGTAGGTGCACCCTGAGATAAAGTGCCTATGGAAGATATGCTAACATTGTTGTTGTTGTTGCTGTTGTTGCTGTTGTTGTTCTTGTTAAGTTCCTTCAAGTTGACCCCCACTTATTTGCTACCTGGTCTTCTTTTATTTTGTTGGAGGATTGCAATGTTTATCTACAAAAGTCAAACCTCTTACTCAGGATCATTTTCAGTGGGATGCATTTTCCTTGAATTTGTTAGGTATAGTTAACTTTTTGAGACTCTCCTGTAGTTTCTTCCATGTAACTCAAACCAGATTTTTCTTTATTATCTATAAAACCTTGAGTACTTCAGAAAGTTGTAGAAATACTGAAAATCCATGTGAACTAAAGACCAAATATATTAAGACCATAATTTCATATAATTTTCTCCTCTATTTTACAAAACACCTATTGCCTAAAATACTGTGGACAGAGTAGACCCAACTAGACTATTGTACATACTTGACTATAAGTTGACCTGATGTATAAGTCAAGGGCAGGTTTGGGGGCCAAAAGTATGGATTTTGATATGAGCTGTGGATAAGTTGAGGGTAAACTTACGTACTTGGATAAGTTGAGGATAAAACTTATGCATGTAACAAAGGATGTAAAGGATGAAGTAAAGGAAAACAATGCCAAAGAACTTACAAAAGTCCAGAAGGCATGACTGCTTGTGCTCATCCTAAAGGTTAGATGCATGAGGAAAGTTGATAAAAGTTAAAGTACAGTACTTAAAGTGACCTGTGGATGTCAATCCAGGTTTTTGGGGTCAATTTTTTGACAAAAATGTCTAGACTTATCTGTTGTTAACTGCCCCCGAGTTGATCTCAACACATGGTGACCCTATGGATGAGACACCTCCAAGACCCTCTGTCCTCCACTTCTCTGCTTAATTCCTGCAACTCTTTAATACCCATGACCTCCTTAATAGAGTCCATCCATCTAGCACAGGGGCCGGCAACCTACCGGCCCAGGTCCTGGCACTTACCAGCCCAGGCGGAATCCTGCCGCCGCCGGCCGGCGCCGCACATTTTGGCCACCGTGCGGCCGCGCGCCCCGCGACAGCCATGTTGATTTCCAAAATGGTGGCCGTGACATGTTTGCGCATGCGCAGGAGTACTGTGCATGCGCAAACGAGTCGTGGCCACCATTCTGGAAAACAAAATGGCGGCCGCGACATGAGCGGAGGTGGTGGCTGCGGCAGTGGCGGCGGCTGCGCACGGGGGGGTCGCGCACAGTGGCTGGGGGTGCGTGCGCGAGCATGAGCACGTGCGCCACCATTCCCCCCCTTGGCCCGGCGGAGGGGAGGACTTCGGGGGACCAGCCCCCGGCTCAAAAAATGTTACCTACCCCTGATCTAGCATGTGGTCTTCCTCTCTTCCTACTTCCCTCCATCTTCCCCAGCATTATTTTTTTCCCCAAAGAATCCCCTCTTCTCAATCTATGTCTTAAGTACAACAGTCTCAGTTTGGTCAACTTGGCTTCCAGGGAGGTTTCAGGTTTGATCTGCTCTGGGACCCACTTGTTTGTCCTTTTGGACATCCATGGGATCCTCAGTAGTCTTCTCCAGCACCACATTTCAAATGAATTAATTTTCTTCCTATCATCTTTCTTAACTGTCCAGTTCTCACATCCATACATGACAATAGGGAATACAATGGCTTGTATGATTCTAAATATTGTGCTGAGTTGTATATCTTTGTATTTTAGAATCTTTTCTAGTTCTTTCATAGCCACACTCCCCATTCTTAGTCTTCTTCTGATTTCCTGGCTGCAGTCCCCTTTTCTATCAATGTTTGATCCCAGGTATGGGAATTTATTTTAAATTTCTATTTCTTCACTGTCTACGTTGAACTTGTGAAGGTCCTAGGTAGTCATTATTTTTGTTTACTTTATGTTCAATATTAAGCCTACCTTTGCACTTTCTTCTTTGATCTTCCTTAGTAGGTGTTCCAGGTCTGTGAGGTTTTCTGCTAGTACTGTGGCATCATCTGCATATCGTAGGTTGTTGATATTCCTGCCTCCTATTTTCACTTGTCCTTCTTCTGTATCCAAGCCTGCTTTTCTTATAATATGTTCTGCATACAAATTGAATAGATAGGGTGAAAGGATACAGCCTTGTTTGACCCCTTTGTCAATTGGAAACCATTCTATTTCTCCGTATTCTATTCTGACAGTAGCCTCTTGTCCTGAGTACAGATTCCTCATCAGGACTATCAGATGTGATGGCACTTCCATGTCTTTAAGGGCATTCCATAGCCTTTCATGAACTATGCAGTCAAAGGCTTTGCTATAGTCTATAAAGCACATGCTGATTTTCTTTTGGAATTCCCTAGTGCACTCAATTAGCCTTCGTATGTTTGCAATGTGCTCCCTAGTGCCTCTTCCTTTCCTGAACCCCACTTGGACCTCTGGGATTTCTCTCTCCATGCATGGTTGGAGTCTATGTTGCAGAATTTTGAGCATAATTTTACTTGTGTGGAAGATCAGTGCTATAGTTCTATAGTTGCTGCAGTCTCTTGTGCCTCCCTTTTTGTGGATGGGAATGTATATTGATCGCTTCCAATCTATTGGCTATCGTTTTGTTTTCCATATCTGTTGACATATGTTGGTTAGCACTAGGGTTGACTCTGTTAGTGTGGATTGCAGCAGTTCAATTGGAATATCATCTGTTCCTGGTGATTTGTTTTTCGCTGTTTCTCTTATTGCAGTTTCCACCTCACTTTTTAAAATTTGGGATTCATCTTCATATGGCTCTTCATTCCATGTGTCCTTCATTTTGTCATCTCTTTTATTATAATTCTTCTGTGTATTGCATCCAAAGTCTTTTTATTCCTTCTTGGTTTTGAATTATGTTATTTTTATTGTCATAGATCATCCCAGTCCTTGCTTTGAATTTTCTGTTGATTTCCTGGATCTTTTGAAATAGATCTCTTGTTCTTCCCTTTCTGTTGTTGTGTTCTATTTCTCTGCATTGGTTGTCATAGTAATTTTCTTTATCTTTCCGCACTAGTCATTGTACTGTTGCATTCATAATTCTTCGTTTGTTCCTATCTCCCTTTGTTTTTCTTCTCTTCTTTTCTGTATTGATTGTATTTTTTTCTGTCATCTATGTTTTTTTCTCTTTCTTTTTGTTTATTGAAAGTGTCTGTCTGCACTCTTCTTTTATTATGTCCCTGGAATCAGTCCACAGTTCCACTGGTTCTTGGTCTATTATGCTTAGTAGTGCAACAATGCTTATGTTGTCAGTAAGTTCTGTGCAGACTGTTACATGTGTATATACACTTGGTCTATCGAATAATACGTGAACATGTATGTAAGTTCTACTGATTCAGTAGGTCTGCTCTAGCTTGGGTGCTGTCTGCACTAGCCAGGATATTCCAGGGGCAGCCTGGAGTATTCTGGACCCAGAGCTTCCCTGACCTCCCTCTTTTACCTTGGGCTCTCTGTTCTGTTACTTGGCAACTATTTGCACAGATGTCTTGATGTGCCATCTGGCAGCGCCAGTACATTGACCTCAGAGTGAGTGAAGCACAGCAACAGCAGCAATGCTGGGCAGCAGAGCAGGACACATGTTGGGCATTGGAACACAAATCAGAAATCTTTCAAAGATTTAAAATCAACAAATAGTAAGGATGGTAGTCTTCTTTGTAACCAAGTAGTCTTCCTGGTTTCTGCACCAGAGGGCACATAAAAGCTCCTCATTTGTTCCAGGAGACTGACTTTTGGAGTTACATTACTATTACAACTGCATTACAATGTAATGCAAGAGAAAGGATTTGAGTGGGGTGAATGAGAAATAGGGACACGCTTGATTGATATAAAATCAGAGGTGGCATTTTTTCAGTTGCATTTTGTTAAAGGTTTCACTGCACACTTTTAATTTTTAACTTAAATGGCAATTTAACATAAACACACCGGTGACATATCCTTCTCTTAACATACATGTATTTAAAATCTGAAATGTAATTATATTTTAAACTTATAAATTGTTAAAGAAACACTAACTCTTCCCTAACAAACCTATTTAGCTTTGAATACATGGGCTAAATTTGTACTAATGTTATACACCAGTTATAAGAAATCTTATTTGACTTTCCTGAAAAGGGGAGGGAATATTGCATATCTACAGCCAGATAACAACTGCTTCCATTTTATCTTAGTTTACATTATATTTTGTTTTACTTTAAAAGATATCAAATAAACTCTCTTATGCACACTTGAAAAATCTGGAAATCACACGTTTCAAACTTCCATGGTGGCCTTGAAAATATTTCAGCCCACATTTTTCAGTTCTTCTCATAGTTTTTCAATTGAAAAATACAGTAATTGGGAAATTTCCAAAGCAATGATGGGCCTGGTTCATTTGCTACTTTTTCATTTTATCTATTACTATTTTATTTTATTATTTTTTAAATGGTAGGTATTGATTTTATCTCTTGGAGGTTTTTCTTTTTTAGTCTGTAGCATCCCATTTTGGCATCAGTTTGTGATGATTTTGGTTGAACAGTCTGCACAAAAAAATGTTTCATCTTTTTATTTAACCCCCCCCCCATCTGCCTACAACAGGGGTAGGCAACCTAAGGCCCGGGAGCTGGATGCGCCCCCCTGAGGCCTTTGGACCGGCCCAGGGCCGGTCCTGCCGCCACCGCCCCCCGCCGCCACCCGCAATGATGATATTGATTATTGTTGTTATTACTTGTTCTTGGGGTTTTCTTGGTAAAATCTCCACAGGGGTTTTGCCATGACTTTTCTGGGGCTGAGAGAGTGTGCATGCATATTTATTTATTTATTTATTTATTTATGGTGCTTCGGCCCCCCAATTGTCTGAGGGACAGCAACCCGGGCCCCGGCTCAAAAAGGTTGCCTACCCCTGGCCTACAACATGGGAATATTCTATGAATTGCTCCAAATGTGCAGATTTTTGTAGGCAGATTCCCACACCATAGGAATTTTTATAAACTGTTTCCCAAATACAGGCATTATTGTATATACTTTCTCCATTACTGTACACACTTCTTCTATGCACTCTCCAATAATGGGGCATTTCTGTGTGCATTACTTAATTAGAGAACAGCATCATAGAATTTGGAGGGGTGTGAAAGCCAAAGGATAATTGCATTCCTGTTCGCATATTAATTCAGGAACTGTGAATTAGGTCAGTTTAAATTAGAAGGCAAGCCAAACTAATTTCTCCACCATCTCTATTAGAAGGATCTTCACCAACAAACAGTGTTGGTGAGTAGTGTTTAGGTCAGTGGGGCACTCATAATAATAATAATAATAATAATAATATTAATAAAATGTAGTTATACCCCACCCCTCTGTCAACAATCGGGGCGGCTAACAACAGTTACAATTCCATACAGTATGTAAAACTTAGTCCTTTCTGGGCTTTAGTACAAAACTGAAAGCACTTAGTCAAAGTGCAGAACCCTATCATCCTAATATTTTCAGCACCTTTCAAGCATGGTTTAGAGCTCAGAGTGGATTCACTGTCTCACCAACATGGATGCCACCAGCTGCCAACATATGGGTGCCACATATGCAAAACTGGATCAAATACTTATTGAAGCTCATCACACAGAAGAAAATAGCATGGCATATGAGGGACACAGGTGGAAAATATATGTAAACATTGTTCACTTTTTAAATAGGTTATACAGTAATTTGCACTTTTTAACACATACACCAGTTTTTCAAACCGTTTCTTTTAATTTTTTCATCCCTCCTTTCTCTCATTTTGTTGCATTTCTGATTATGGTGTCTAATCTATTCAGCTCCAATTCTTGAATGCACATCCCATCTGATCTAGAATAAAAAAGAGTAACTCAAACTTCTGGGTCCAGCACTGGTTTCCACCTTTCTCTATATTAATGACATATATGTTAACTCATCTGCAGCCAACAGTGCACTAAGCAATCAACAGGTGGGAGTTTACACACTCATCCCCATGCCAATCCATGCCAATCCCATGCCACTGCATGCTCCTTGCCTTGCTGTGCCATCGTTGGTACTGAAAAGCCCACCTTTGTCATGTCCAACATGGAAACATGGTGTCTGGCTGCGCTAATGTGGCCAGGTGCCCTGTTTCTGTCTCAGATGTGGTGACTGAGGAGCTTCTCAGTACTAGTGATGGTGCAGCAAGGTAAGGAGCATAGGTGGGTATATTGCTGCAGTGTTTCCAGGAAACCCTCTGCAAACCAGGAGTCAAAGTGACCCAGGATAAAGGCTGTTTACCCTGGGACCATCGGATCTGTGTTCAGCCTGGCAAGATTGGGCCTGATCCTGGCCCTGGGGTTTTGGCCTACATCGTCTGAACTGAACAATGCAAGGCTGGGGGGGGGGGAACATGGGCCTTTTGGCACATGCAGACAGCTCCCAAGTCTATAAAAGCTTATGCTACAATTTCTTTTGCTCAGTTAGTGTCAAAGGTGCTACAAGATCCCTTTGCAAACCAAAATTAGGATCATCTATGCGATAGCATTTGCATTTTCCAAGCATGAATGTGAATGCTGGACAGTGAAGAAAACTGACAGGAAGAAAATAAACTCATTTGAAATGTAGTACTAGAGGAGAGTTCTACAAATGCCATGGACCATTAATAAGTTAAATGAATGGGTTCTAGAGCAAACAAAACCTGAACTCTCCCTAGAAAACCAAAAGCTATCATACTTGGGACGTATCTTGAGAGCACATGACTAATTAGAAAATATGATAATGTAATGCTTGTTAGATTTGAAGGCAATAGGAAAAGAGGAAGATTGCATTGTAGGTGGATAGATTCAATCAAGGCAACTTGCACTTGCAAGACCTTAGCAAGACTGTTAAAAACAGCATATTTTGGAGGTCTCTCTCACTCAAAGGCTCAGCATAAATCAAATCTGACTTCACAGCAGATAACCATAAAGATTGAGAAAAAAAGAAAGGAGGTTTTTCAACATAGTCTTGAATCACAGGAATTTCACTAGAAGGTGTGGCAAAACCAACAAAGCTACAAAGTTTCTTAGGTGTAGGATGAAAGGACTACAGTTCTTAGCAAATCCCAGCCAATATGGAAACTTTGACTTGGAAACCAAAAAGTAAGCTGAAGCAACAGGCAGGACAATAACCATTATAGCCATGGGGGAAATAAAAGCTTGATGCTAGTTATGGATAAGGATTTCAGAAAGGGCTGTAAATTAGGATAGAACATATCTTTGCAAGCAGAAGTTTCAAAGTTCAGTCCTGGCACCTTCTGGTAGGCATTGGCTAGATTGCTGCCTGGACATCCACTGGAAGTCACTGCAGACTAACTGAGCTAAACAGAGCAATGGTTTATTCCTCTGTGCAGAAGATAAGAAATCAAAGATTCTGGTTTTACTTATTTGACCCCCTGTTCCCTGCAGTTATTATCTGTAAATGGCTTAAACATGCATCATCTTGCACACTAGAATCCTTTATTCCTCTCAGGGGTCTGATGAAAATATTACCATAACCGTTGCATCTTTGGCATACTTAGCAGTAATAGTGAAGGTGCTATTCTTTATACCACAGGAGATCACAGATATTCAAGGCTTTGCCTGTACTTTTCGATGTAAAACACAACAAACAATTAAAACTAGTGATGGATAACATTATGCATGCAACTCACACTAATTATTCAGATGTGCATGGGTTTTGCAGGTTGGATGTCCTAAACATGAAATGTACTTTGGGTAGGAGGGCAAACACATCCATTGGGGGGAAAGGGACAACCTCTAGGAGGAAAGGAAGGGAAATCAGGGTCCTTTGTTCCACTTTCAAAGCCCAGGATCAAGATAGAATTTGGAGTCAGATAATGCTAATCCCAGAACTAATCTGCCTGGGAGGCTTGTTATGAAACAACCTTGAGAACTCTTGCCTTGAATGATTTAAATGTGATTCAGATTATGTTTCCCCTCTCTCTCCTTTTATAAAAAAGAGGCAACTTGCTCTCTCTTAAAAAAAACAACAAAAAAACCTTCAGAAGTTTTTTAAAATGGAGACACTTCAACCAATGTATTGCCAATTCAGTGCATCAGAACAATGGGTTGCCTCCAGCAAGAGACAGGTTATCCTTTTGGTTCACTGGCTGGCATTGTGTGAATGGGACAGCTTTGCTCTTTTTTCTTCTTCTTCTTTTGCAAAAGATGGTTCAGACATTCTTCTGTGAAGGGTCTTTGGAATCACCCATTCATCTGCTCGGATTGTAAAGTGAATACTATCATAAGGATTGGGTGTGCAAGCAGTGAAATGGAATTGAAAAGTAGACAGAAGCAATAGTGAGATCTTTAAAAAAGGGGGCACCCTTCTTCAAGCACAGAGGCCTGAATTTACCTCCACCGCCAAGTATAAATTTTGCAGTTTGCCTGGAGGAAGCTGTTCCCATTTCATCATTTTGCCTCTCTCCCTTTGGGTCCAGTGAGGGTTTTTTTTTAATGCCGTATGACAGATATCATTCATGACTTTGAATCGGTGACTGCTCATTTAGGATCAACAACAAACATTAACCTATTCAAGCTAAGCATTAACAGAAAGAACAGGGCTATATTCCATTGGAGAAACATTTTGACTGTACAGTATTGAGTACTGAGCTGATTTTAATGGTTTTAATGGCTTTTGATGGATTTATTACTTGATACATTTTGGTGGTGTGCTTACCCAACCTGAATGCTATTCTTTTTAGCAGACGGGCAGGATACATATGCTGTTGTGTGCCTTCAAGTCGTTTCTGGCTTATGGTGACCTACGACCTTGGTCAAACCACACTCTCTCAGCCTCAGAGGAAGGCAGGATGGCAACCCTGCTCTGAACCTTGCTCCATTATTATTATTATTATTATTATTATAAACCTACCAAGATAGGTTCACCTTAGGGTTGCCATAAGTTGGAAATGACTTGAAGGCACACAACAACATCAACAAGGTGAAACTATCAATAGGTTTTCTGGGGCTGAGAGTGTGTGTCTTGCCCAAAGTTACCCAGGGTGTATTCATACTTCAGAAATAAAGCAGTTTAACAACTGCTATGACTGAGTGCTATGAAACTCTGGGATTTGTACTTTTGTGCAATATTTAGCCTTCCCTGTCAGAAAGCTCTGGTACTCCATCAAACGACATATCCCAGAATCCCACAGCACTGAGTCATGGAAGTTAAAGTGGTGTCAAACTGTTTTATGTCTATAGTATGGCAGTAGCCCCAGTAGATTTCCATGGCTGAGTGGGGAATAGAACCCTGATCTTCTGAGTTGTAGCCCAGTGTTCAAGCCACTACACTACCATGCTGGCTGTCAGGATCTCTCTCTCTCTCTCTGTCATAGAATGATAAGAGTTGGAAGAGATCACATCCAGTCCAACCTCCTGCCATTCAGGAAGACACAATCCAAGCACTCCTGACAGATGGCCATCCAGACTCTGTTTAAAAACCTCCAACGAGGGAGACTCTACCACTCTCCAAGATAGTGTATTCTACTGCTGAATAACTCTTACTGTTGGAAAGTTCTTCCTAATGTTGAGGTGGAATCTCTTTTCCTGTAGTTTGAATCCATTGCTCCATCTCCTAGTCTCTGGAGCACCAGAAAATAAACTTGCTCCATCCTCAATATGACATCCCTTCAAATATTTGAACATGGCTTCTCTTCTCCAAGCTAAACATACCCAGCTCCCTCAGTCATAGGACTTGGTGGTTTCCAGCCCTTTCACCATTTTGGTCTCCCTCCTCTGGACATGCTCCTGTTTGTCAATATTCTGCTTGAACTGTGGTGCCCAGAACTGGACACATTATTCCAGGTGCGATCACAGATTAAAATAAAATATTAACACACACACACACACCCCAACAGGCTGGCCACAAGAAAACTTTTGTCTGTATTTTGATTGGTGGCTGTTTTCTTTTTCTTAAAGCAGGTTTATGTTCTGGAGCTGCATCATGAGTGTGTCATGTGTCTCCATCCAGCTGCTTGCTAAATTGGCACTTAGTGGAAGACTATGCTTCCCACACGGTCCCCTCTTGTGTTGCCAAGATGGAGGCAAGCAGGAGGCTTGCAGGATAAGCCAGCCAAAAAGGGTCAAGGAGGCTATCCTCAACTAGATAGCAGAGTCTTAATAGCTTTCTAAAAACAGTGGGCTGTCAAGTGCCCAGATAATTTAATTTTGCTTCCCAGCTGGAATGTTAAGTACAGTAGAAGAATCTATTCTGAAAACAAAGCGTGATAAAAAGAGAGATCATTTGCTTTGTTTATCTTGACATCCCAGAAAGCTTCAAAGGATGTATTGAACAAAGTACATACTAATACCCTTCTGGAACAAGGCCCATTAGATATTACTACAGTCTTCTCTCTCTTTCCCTCATTCCTCCTCTACAATGTTTAACCAGGACTGAGCACTGGAGACCTTCCAAATCTTGACCACAAAACCAACCCCAGTCTTCAAATACTAGTATGATGGTGGCAGTGGAGGTAGTAGTGATAGTGGTAGAGATAGTAATAGTAGTGGCTAGGGATGCCAATTTTTGTGAGTCATCTCCAAGTAATAGACAAGGGTTCAAATTCTCCGGTGGGGGCTTATCTCCAGGCAAGATGACGCCACTGTGAACAAATCTCCAGCTCAACTAGTACAGCAGCAGCTTGCTATAATATATAAGGCTTCATTGATTTGGTGCTGCAACTTGCAAAGACACCCCAAGAAGTCTATGTATTTACTTAGAATTATAGAATCAGTTGGAAGAGACGGCAGGGCCATCACATCCAAATCCCTGCAATGCAGAAAGACACAGTCAAAGCCCTCCTGACAGATGCCCATCCAGCCTCTCTTTAAAAACCTCCAAAGGAGACTCCAGCACTCTCCAAGGCAGCATATTCCACTGCCAACCAGCTGTTGATGTCAGGAAGCTCTTCCTAATGTTTAGGTGGAATCTCTTTTCCTGTAGTTTCCCCTTAAAAGCCAACAGTGCTGAGACCTTATATGTCTCTGTGTAGTGTAAATTTACAATCCTGTAGTTATAGTGTGACTACTACATCACTGAATACAACATTGTGCAACTTATCATGTATTGGCAATGTGTCATGGGGAACACTTGTTTCTGCAACCCCTGTGGATGAATTGGTGCACTGCAGGCATCAACATATAGTTCCACACTATCCAAGAGTGTGCAACTGAACAACTATAGAATCCTGTTGGTTGATCCCAATTACAGTAGACCCAAGATGCAGGTCAATCCAACTGATTCTAAAGATCGACTCTAGTGACAACTTACAATGGGATTTAGGTCCACATGAAATGGTCACACTTGTGGAAGTTTGCTTATGCAACCATTAAATGAATACAGTGGGCATTTGGTATTTGCTGGGGTTTGGTTTCAAAAACCGCTGTGCATACAAAAATACATAGATGCTCAAGTCCCATTAAATACAGTGGAATAGTCAAATGGTGTCCCTTACAGAAAATGGCAAAATCAAGGTTTGCTTTTTTGGAATTTATATATATATATTTAAATATTTTCAAGCCATGGATGCTTGAATCCATGGATAAAGAATCTGTGGGTATGGAAGGCCAACTCTATATCAATTGCATAGCAACCAACAACAACAACAACAACAACAAAATCCTTACACAAACAGTTGTATCTTGAGGATTGCTGGGCCAAAAGACTTCTATTTTGCAACCCCCAAGAAGTAGGTAACCCCAAAAACAGCCAAAATTATCCCCATTGGGTTAAATTTTTCAGCTGTCCCAAACTGGCCTGATTTCCTCTCATTTATCTGGGATGCTTACACAGAAGTTTGATTCTACTTTAACTGTTGAACTGTTGTGGGTCCATCCAATGGAATCGTGGGATTTGCAATTTAGGGAGGCACATTTAGAATTCTCAGCCAGAGAGTTCTAGTCCCTCATCAAACTACAAATCCCAGGATTCCACAGGATGTCACCATAGCAGTTAAAGTGGAACTATCAAGCTAGAATGGTGTAGTGCGAAAGGGCATCAGATCACTGTGGAGATGGTAGGGGATGCACAAAACTTATGTCTTGTGCAGCTAGCCCATTCCACACAGATCTCCTTCACATGTTCAACCTTTCACTTCAGTCCCCAAAACAGTATAAGTCAGGGGTAGGCAACCTTTCCCCTTTAAGGGCCGAGGGACTTCAGCTCCCAGAAGCCTCAGCCATGTTGGCCAATAGTCCCATGTTGGCCAATAGCTCATGGGATTCTGGGAGCTGAAGTCCCTCGGCCCTTAAAGGAGAAAGGTTGCCTACTATAAGTACTTATATCACTTCAGTGAAAGAAATTGTTTGAATAGGGGAAACTTCTAGGAGTATGGACCAAACATTGGTTATCAGTCTCATGAAAGGATAGCCTGTTGGGAAAGATGGATGCATTAGTGCGCATAACCCACTGAGCAGAATTATATGCAAATTTATTCAACTCTAACGATATTTATACTTGCCTGCCCTGCTGTGCAGGAGCGCCTGCATTTCATTAATTCAGTCTGAAGTGCGTTGAGCATTTAGAATACTGCCTAAGTGCTAGTATTATTAAGTATTATTGCTATCGCTGTTATTGTTATTAAGATGCATTTCAGAAGCCATTCATAAAAATGAGCTTTCAAGGTTACCTGGGGAACCCAATCAAGAACGGCAGAAAAAGTTGTGTGTTCCATGTAATTATACAAGTGTGAGGTTTCACTGTGAAGTCTCTCCCCCAGAGGAAATTGATGAGGGAGGGAATGGGCAGCCTTTTCCCTGGAAGATCTGGGCTGCAAGCAAATTTCTGGACTCAAAGACAGGGGTTAGAATCTTGTATTGTAGTTCCAACTCAGTGTTATAGTTCTGGAACTACACTACAGCTGGCCATTCACTGTCCCTTGGACTTGTCAGCTTATCACACCAGCCACTACAATCGTGCTTGTTTAAGAATGAAAGCATATCAGTTTGGCATAATTTCTTATCACACTTCCCCCCATGACAGTGCTTTGGTGATCCATGGTTGTGTGATTTGTTTTCCATACTGCCAAATGCCACCTTCTAGGAGGAAGGGAGAGCAACATGCAATTGTGGTTGTCAACCACCTCCTGAAGCCAGCTGCTGTGTGAATGGGCCCACAGCAGCCGGCTTCAGGAAGCTGTTGGTGGCACAATCTCTGCAAGAGGGAGGGGGGAGAGGAGCAGAATCACACCCATTCACATTGTATGACTGTCTGAGAAACGGAACTGCAGCAGAAGGGACCTATCGTGTGAAGTCAGTCATAGAATAGCTGTGAGATTGAGAGTCTATTGACAGGTTTTACCCATCAATGAAAAGGTGCAGTACAGTAATGAATGGAATACAAGGCAGCAGCAGGGAAGACACAATGTTGTGTGATAAGTACTGGCTAAAGATACTTTTGTCCTGCTAAAACTCCACCTTTTAGCCTTGTGTGGTAAAGTCTTTGGTGTAGACCCACTGCAGCACCACTGCCATCTCGTGCCTGGTAGAGAGTGGAGTGGGGAGTTAGAGAAGTGTTCAGCTATGTTCCCACAACTAGATGTGAAATGATTGCATCCTCTGTAGATTTCCACCAGGGTCTTCTGGAGCTCTTGGTGAATGATATAATCCTCCCACCCCATTCTTCTCTAGGCATGGCATGGCTATGGTGGGGATGCAACATCAATGCAGTAACTGTGGAGATGGGGAGGCTTTGGTTGTTGAGAAGAGTGGAAGAGAAAACCAACCACCACATCAACAACAACAACAATTGACAAACAAAGGTATAAGGTTGACTTTCCTATTCACTAACAGGATGATAGACAGAAAGTTCCATTGAACTTGCTAAGGCAGACCTATGAAATATACTCAGGCTTTGATATGAGAGAGAGGAATGGCCAGGACCCATCTAAGTAGAAAGGGGTGTGAATGCCCTGCAGCATCTGCCTTGTCTCATGATGAATAGATGTATGTGTACACCTATGCCAGGGGTAGGCAACCTGTCCCCTTTAAGGGCCGAGGGACTTCAGCTCCCAGAATCCCAGGAGCTATTGGCCAACATGGGACTATTGGCCAACATGGCTGAGGCTTCTGGGAGCTGAAGTCCCTCGGCCCTTAAAGGGGACAGGTTGCCTACCCCTGACCTATGCTCACAAGTTCCATGCTATGCTTTTATGCTTTGATTTGTACATTTTCTCATTTAAGGGTCCAGTCCTAAGGGTGTGTACTTACTAAATACACAGCCTTATTATTACCACCCCCAAAATACACATGCACAAACTGAAGAACACACACACACACACACACACACACACTTTCTACTCCTGGTAATTTTTGTGTCATATCAAACATATTGGTACTGTCATTGCATACATCCCCAGATTTATTTAAAACCAGTCTTGGGGCCTCTCAGATGTAAAGCAAACTAAATTTAGAGGTTACAGTCTGTGGCCTTTTTTGATGATGTTTTAATTAAGATGTTTTAATTGATAAATTGGTTTAATACTTTTTTAAGGGGTGGGTGGGTCCTGGGGTTTGGGATTGTAATAATATATTGTTCCGAATTTTAACTGTTGTTAGCCGCCCCAATGGCTTGTCAGAGGGGTGGGATACAAATGATGATGATGATGATGATGATGATTGTAGAAAAACATAATATTGAGTTCTCATGCAGTTTGATAGCAGCCCCAGACAAGGCCCTCTTCCATGTACCCACCGACCATGCCTGTGAAGGCAGTGAGATAGAGAGAAGGGCCTCCTCTGCAGATCTTAAACTTCAAGCAGTGTATATGCTTGTGCCTTCAAGTTGCCTTTCCACTTATGGCAACTTCATGGATTTGATAGTTTTCTTAGGCAAGAATACTCAGAGGTGGTGTTGCCAGTTCTTTCCTCTGAAATATAGCCTACAGCACCTGATATTTGTTGGTAGTCTCTCATCCAAGTACTGACCAAAGCTGACTCCACAGCCGATGCAGACCAGCTTAAAGGGGTGGCAGAAAGCCGCCCCTGGGAGTGGTGGATTGGGGCCACAGTAATCGCATGCCACGGCCCCGATGCTCCCTTTGGCCGCCCCCAAAAGAGTGTCAAAATGCTGCTCCTTTTAGGAGCAGCAAAAGGCCACCTTTTCAGCCATGGTGGTGGCTATTTCGTGCCCTTTTGGTGCAGCGTGTGCGCACGCTGTGTCAAGAGGGCATCCTGATGCCATGCACCATGTGAATGGGTGGCCGGCATCAGGAAAGGGTTATCGTATAGTTAGGGTGGCCGGCGTGTGGCTGCCCTGCCCCAACTCCACCCCCAGGCCGGCCCTTTAGTTTCCAGGATTTTGGTGCCTTTACAGTATTTAGGCCATAGGGGAAGATACTATCCTGAGCAGTATTGGTCCTTATCCCATCTCCACCACCACTCCCCAAATTATTTTTTAAAACAAAAATTTCACCAATAGAAAACATTTTGTAGCATCTGGCCATGTCTTTGGCATGATCTGTCAATGTTTCAAGACACAATTTCTTGTCAAGAATGAGAAAAAATGTTCCTAGTTACATCCCCAGTATGTGGCACATCATATTTATCAGCAAAGTTGCAGTGACTTACCTGCATGTGTCCTTTGGTGCTATGGGAGTATAGATCCCCATTTGAGCACAGAGATTGACTAAATCCAAAAGCAAAAGAACTGTCATTCAAGTGCTCTACAGCTGAGAAAAAAAGTCAAAAAAGAGGCAGGAGACCCTAGTTATTTGTATTAATTCGATTTTGTTTCTTAGGTATGGTTGGGTAGATAATGCCATAATAATGTGAGAAATGAAGAACAGCCTTTCCAAAACTGGTGGCCTCCAGATATATCAGACTACAATTCCCACCATCCCCAACACTTGTCCCAATTGGGGAGATCTCTGGAAGAGCATAGATGGGGAAAAGGTCAGTAGTGATCCACCAGTGTTAAAATAAAGACTGTATAAGGATGAGCTATCTGTGGCATATGCAACAGAGACGACAAGATCCTTGCTGCTTATTAAAGTTTTATTTGGCTCCCTCCCTCCCATGCTGTGAACATGGCAATTAATTATTTAGAGTAACTAATCAATCGGGGACTAGATGTACTAATCAAACACATTGCAACTGCTAAGTATCGCTCACTTGAAGACATTGATCAGCTGAAAGATGCTCTGGAGATGGTCCCAAGGAGGAGTCTTACAGACTGTGGCGGCACCTTTGGAACCCTCTAGGGTTGAATCCTTGACACCATCTGCTGGATCATGCAGAAAGTTTAACACCAAACCATCAGACAGACAGCAATTATTTTCCATTCTGGTGCCCTTTATGGATGCTCAGTAGGGAATCGGATTTCAGGGGAAGTCTGGAAATTTTGCTGTTGGCTAAGAGATTGGAAGAAAAAAAAGGTGTTTGGTTTCTCATTTTCTTGATTAACTAGTCCCCTAAAATGATAATTTTAATTCTAGTTATCAATACTGGAGGTTATCACAAGTCTAAAGGAATAATTAATATGCCAAATGCTTTATAATCAACTGTTTGTTTGGGGAACAGGGAAGAGAGGTTTGCAGCTTCCTTGAAAACAAGAATTCCTTTTTAAGGTTATGTTTATACATTTTTGTGTGTGGGGGGGCATTTTTGTATCAAATATCAAAACAAGAATTCCAGATGGGTCTTAGCAGGATGGAAAGATCAGTATATATCCTGTCTGTCACCTATATTCTATATAGAATCATAGAGTTGGAAGAGACTCCAAAGACCATCCAATCCAACCCACTGCCATGCACAAAGCACTCACAACAGATGGCCACCCAGCCTCTGCTTTAAAAAACTCCAAAAAAAGAGACTCCACTACACTCCGAGGGAGCACATTCCACTGTTTAACAGCTCTCACTGTCAGGAAGTTCTTCCTAATGTTGAGGTGGAACCTCTTTTCCTGTAGTTTGAATCCATTGCTCTGGGTCCTACTCTCTAGAGGTACAGAAAACAAACTTGCTCCCTCCTCAGTATGACATCCCTTCAAACATTTAAACATGGCTATCATGTCACCTCTTAACATTTTCTTCCCCAGGTTAAACATTCCCAGCTCCCTAAGCTGCTCCTCACAGGGCATGAATTCCAGAACTTTCACAATTTTGGTTGCCCTCTTCTGGATACATTTGTCAACATCCTTCTTGCCTAGCACTGGACACAAGATTCCAGGTGAGGTCTGACCAAAGCAGAACAGAGTGGCAGTATTACTTCCCATAGCACCAAAGGGTCTAGATAGGACACTACTATTGATGAAGCCTAGGATCATATTGGTTTTCTAAGATGCTGCATCACACTGTTGACTCATGTTGAGCTTGAGGTCTAGATCCGTTTCACATGTACTGTTGTCAAGCCAGATGTCACCCTTCTTAAATCCATGCATCTCAGTTTTACTGCCCAAGTATCCTATATTTCTCCCTGTTGAACTTCATTTTGTAAGTTTTGGCCCAACTCTTCAGTTATGGTCAGTTATGGTCATTTTGAATTCTGTTCCTGTCCTCTGAGGTATTAGTTACCCCACCTACCGTAATTTGGTGTCATCTGCAAATTCCATCCAATTTCATATCACTCTTCATTTTTATTTTAAAAAATTGCATTAATACTCACATTTACTTTTGAAAGCAACTTTCTCTCTAATATACATATTTTATACACAGCTTGCCATTTGGTCAAAATCCAATGGTAATTCCCAGAGCAGACCCACTAAATCAGTAGGGATTTGGTAAGTCGAAACTTAAATGAATGCCATTGATTCAATGTGTCTACTCTATCTGGGTATAAAATTTGATTTTGAAAGTCCCAATACATAAATTAAACTAATCTATGCATTATGTATACAATTTCAGCTGGACACATTTTTTCATTTTACACTTTCCCTCAAATGTATTATTTGTAATGCAATTTCCTCTAATGTATGCATTTTTGCTTGTAATTTTTGAATCAAAGACTGCACAGGAAAGTTTCAAGAAGTACATGTTCCAAAAGGAAGAAATGTGTTCCAACTTGCATATTTATCAGTGAACCAAAAATTAGGTCAGTTTGCTTGAAAATATGGGCCAAAATATATTCTCTCCCATCCACAATTAATAAATAATGAAACAAAAGAAATGAAACAAGAGATATTCTACATTCAAAGTGCAGGCTGCAAGGGTGGGAAAAATGTTTAGACTGAAGGATGACATGACTGCATTCTTTAAATACCTCACTGGATCCCACAAAGAAGAGGATAGACTTTGATTGGACATTAGAAGAAACTTCTTGACAGTGAGAGCAGCTCAACTTAACCAATTGCTTGGAGAGGTGGTGAGAGGTATTCTTCTCTGGATGTTTTATGGATTTCAGCCCCGTTTTCTTGTTTATCAAGGTCCTTTTGAATTCTATTCCTATCTTCCAATATGTTAGCTACTCCTCCCAGGTTTGTCTCATCCACAAATTTGATAAAGATTCCCTCCACTCATCATCTAAATTATTGATAAAAATATTGAAGAGCATTGGTCCCAGGACAGAACCCTGCAGCACTCTGCTTAAAACCTCCTTCCAGTCTGAAGCACAGCCACTGATGACAACTCTTGGAGCATAGTTTTCCAACCAATTATGGATCCATCTGATGGTGTTTCCATCTGTTCTATATTAGTTTGCTAATCAAAATATCATTGGGGATCTTATGATATACTCTGTTGAAATCCAGATAAATGATCACAGTGTTCCCACCATCTACTAAATTACTATTTAAAAAAAAAAGATATAAAGTTAGTTTGGCAGGATTTGTTCTTGACAAACCCATCCTGGCTCCCACTGCATTGTCATCAAGATACTTGCAGACTCCTATACAATCTGTTCTAATATTTGTCCTGATGCTGAGGTCAGGCTGACTAGTGTGTAATTCTCTGGATGTACTTTTTTTTGCCTTTAAAGAAAAGAAAAGAAAAGAAAAGAAAAGAAAAGACACATTACTTCATGCATCTTCTATTGCTCAAAAACACCTTTAAATTTCTCAGATCTGCAGTGCCTTGAGTCAAAGTGCACATCAATGCAACTTTTTCCAAGATTACCAAATCCAATAAAATTTATCTCTATCCATAACTATCATTTCTTATCTGGTGGTCTGTTGCTATCAGATCATGGAAATATTACTCTCAGAATCCAGTGGCCATGTAGGCTGGCAGATTCTGGAAGGTGCAGTCCCAAAAGTCTATCTATTTTCAGAACTGTGGTTGTCAACCTGGCATTTCTCATTTTTTGTGCATTTCTCAGAAGCGTCTCTTTGGCCACCTCTGAGTACAGAAAATAGATTAGACCAGTGATTCTCAACCTTTAACCCACATTATTATTGTTATTACTGTGTGTCTTCAAGTCCTTTCCAACTCATGATGACCCTAAGGCAAATCTATCACAGGGTTTTCTGGGGCTGAGAGTTTGTGACTTGCCCAAGTCACCCAGTGGGTTTTCATGGCCAAACGGGGAATGAAACCCTGGTCTTGAGAGTCGTAGTCCAATGCTCGAACCATTACACCATGCAGGCTCTCTCTTTAATCCACTACCACCTACTGTATGCACAACCTTGAGCTGCAAGCAGAACATTATGGTAAGAAAAATAATGCTTTAGACTAGACTACAGCTTTTTGAGGGACAGTTCTGTTTGTGATATATATTATACCAGTAACAGGCAAACATTCAATAAAATAGTTTTGTGTGTGTGTTTTTAATAATAATAATAATAATTTTTATTTATAGCCCGCCTCTCTGCTAGGCAATCGAGGCGGGTTACAGCAGTTAAAACAAAACAATGTAAAACCATCCCCAACCCAAGATCCCACCTCCCGCCCCCTTAAAACAATATTAAACAAGAAAGGAATTAAAACAATACGGCAATCGATGAACAAAATCTAATAGAAGATATTGCACGCGGCTGGCTGTGTGGTCATGTTCTAGAAAAGTTTAGAACATGGCCACACAGCCCGAAAAACCCACAAAAAACCATGGATGCCATGAAAGCCTACGACTTCACATTCAATAAAATCTTTGGGTCTGACAATTATAACTCAACTGCTCTTTAATATCAGACTTATTTGAATCAGCTTCTTTGCTTTTCATTACCACTATTATAGTGGTTCTCTGTAGTATTCCTTTTATAAGTGTCCATAAGCATATAAGTCTCCTTGTAAGTTGGTCTAGGCAACTTCTGCAGGCCAGGGGCTTTATCTGCTTCTGAAAATTCAGAAAGCTGCTTCTGTCCCTCCAACCTCCTATGTTTCTGCACTATTTTTGGACTCCCTGACAGCCTCTCATGCCATCCAGGGCTGAATCTGCACTTTAGAAATAATGCAGTTTAGCAACACTGTAACTGCATTGCTTAATGAAATGAAATTCTTGGATTCGATTAGAATGCTCTGGTGCCCCAAACTACAAATCCTGGGATTCCATAGGATGGAGCCATAGCAGTTAAAGCAGTGTCAAACTGCATTAATTTTTCAGTGTAGATGCAGCCCAAGGGACAGACTGGATTTTTTGCCCCATTTCTCTCTCTTCCCAACCTGTTTTAGATCTGCAAAGGAGCCTTTTTTCAAAATCAGACACTACCAATCACTTTCAGTTTTGATAAAAGATCTTCCATAGGCCCCAAACAGATTATTTTTCTGGTTGCTTTCCTTTTTCAACATAGTAAAACTGTATTAAAAGCATCCATAGCTTCTTTTATATGTTAGCAATGTTTAACTTCCAAGACCCTGATCATTTGGAAGAATCTCTAGTAGGTTATTCCTTCTATGACTTAATATTATGTGTTCTTTTTCCAAAGATGCAGCAACAACAAATAGTCTGTTTGAGAAACACAATGGAGAGTGTAAAATGAAAGACTCCACTTGCAGTAAATAATTGAAAAGCTTTTTTTTTCTTTTGTCATTCAAGATTTTTTTCTTTTTTGACTGCTGCTTGGCAAGTTGTTCTAAGGCTTCCCCTTAGGTTGACCCCTACAGTAATTGGAATTTCAATTATTCATTTTCAATTATCAGCATGACAGAATGATCACAAACGTCATTAAGTATTAAATTACCCCTAATGATGAATGGAAAGAGAAAGAGAAATGCTTCTTCAGGCCAGTTATCCACCGCACCTTCCTTTTGTATTACCCAGATCTATGTACTTGTGGTAGAACTTATGAAATACTGTATTTCATGTATATGCATAAATACCCTAAAGCAGGGGTAGGCAACCTTTCCCCTTAAAGGGCCGAGGGACTTCAGCTCCCAGAATCACAGCCATGTTGACCAATAGTCCCATGTTGGCCAATAGCTCCTGGGATTCTGGGAGCTGAAGTCCCTTGGCCCTTAAAGGGGAAAGGTTGCCTACCCCTGCCCTAAAGGCATCAGATCCTATCTGATCCTGGAAGCTAATTAGGATCATTTTAGGTTAGGAATGAGGTGGGAGACTGCCTCAGGTGCTGAAGGCTATATTTCAGTGGAAGGAATTGGCAAAATCACTTCTGAGTATTCCTTGCCTAAGAAGAAGACTAAAAATGGGGAGGGTGACTATGAAAGAACTAGAAAAGATTCTAAAATGCAAAGATATAAAACTCAGCACAAAAGTTAGACTCATACAAGCCATTGTATTCCCTATTACCATGTATGGATGTGAGAGCTGGACAGTTAAGAAAGAAGATAGGAAGAAAACCAATGCATTTGAGATAATGTGGGACTGGAGAAGAGTGCTGAGGATCCCATGGACAACCAAAAGGACAAACAAATGGGTCCTAGAGCAGATCAAGTTGGAAACCTCCCTGGAAGCCAAGATGACCAAACTGAGGCTGTTGTACTTTGGACACATCATGAGAAGGGAGAACTCTTTGGAAAAATCAATAATGCTGGGAAAGGTGGAGGGAAGTAGGAAGAGAGGAAGGCCACATGCCAGACGGATGGACTCCATTAAAGAGGTCACGGGTATTAAGGGGTTGCAGGAATTAAGCAGAGGACAGAGGGTTTTGGAGATATCTCATCCATAGGGCCACCATGAGTCAAGATCCACTCGAGGGCAGTTAACAACAACAACAACAACAACAACAACAACAAAAGAAAACCCTATAAAATTCATGGGGGTGCCATAGGTCAACAGGCAGTTTGAAGACACATACACACACACAATCTCTCTATACACTATGTACACATTTTTAAAAGATGTTCTCACTTAGATATAAGGATTTGTGTTATACTGGGTGATGCTAGTGGCTAAGGGATCTCATACTGAAGATAGAGCAAATTTGTTTTCTCCTGAGAATAGGACCCAGAACTATAGGAAAAAAGATTCCACCTCATCATTAGGAAAAATGTCTTGATCAAACAACAACATAAAAGGAACAAAAATAAAGGGATAAGAATATAAAATCAAGACACTTGCTGACAATATGGTGGTGACATTGGAAGACCCTGTTAACAACAAAGAACAACTGATGAAAGAAATGAACCTATTTGGAAAATATTTAGGCTTTAAATTTAACAAAAAGAAAAATATGTATATTAACTAAAAATATGAACATAAAAGAAGAAGAATTACTAGCTAGAAAATCAGGATTTAAAATCAGGAAACATTAAAATATTTGGGCATTTGGCTGACATCCAATAACATCAACCTCTATGAAAATAATTATAAAAAGACCTGGGAGGAAATACAAGAGGATTGACAAAAATTGAATAAATTAGAGCTATCAATACAAGGCAGGATCTCAGTTATTAAAATGATGATTCTACCAAAAATCATATTTCTACTATTAAATTTACCAAAAATAAACAATACGAAGATCTTTTCAAGTTGGAATACAGAGTTAAGAAAATCTATTTGGAAGGGTAGAGAATTGAGATCTAAAAGACAACAAAGAGAAAGGAGGATATGCACTACCAGACTTGAAGTTATATGCATGGCAATGCAGCTTTTTATGGCTTCAGGATTGGATTAAACTGTGCAATAAACACATGTTAAATCTAGAAGGAGCAGATCTAAGGTACGAATGGCAAGTGTACCTATGGTACCAAAAAATGATGGCAAATAGAGACTTCAATAACCATCCAATAAGATGAAACTTGCTAACAATTTGGCTTCAGATAAAGAGGAAATTCTACAACAAAATTCCACAATGGATCTCAACACAAGAAACCGTTTTTGGGAGCTGGAGCAGTGACCAAAAATGGATTACATACAAGGAATTAGTGGAAAAAGACAAGCAAGGTGCAATTGAAACAAAGAGAAGAGCTAACCAAGGAAAACATAAGATTGCACTGGTTCAACTATTTACAAATTAAAAGAAAATATGAAGAAGACATAAGGAATGAAGGGTTAGAAGAACAGCAAAATGAATTAGACAACTGCTATGGAAAACAGAAAAGAAAAAAAGTACAAAATATTTCTAGAAAGAGAATTGGAGAGACAAACAGTTAAAGAATATATGGTCAGGTGAGTGCAAGACATAGGCCACCCCATTGCTTTGGAAAATTGGGAGAAAGCCTGGAAAAGAACACATGAATTCTCTGCATCCCAGGATCTGAAACAAAATTTTCTGGAAATCTCAAACAGGTGGTATTATACTCTACAAAAAATGAAAAAGATATACAAATTGATAAATGTTGGAGATGTCAAGAAAGGACAGGCATGCTATACCACATGTGGTGGTCATGCAAATTTTTTAAAAAAAATTCTGGAGGAAAGTACACAGGATAGCTCAAAATATTTAAAATACAATTTCACATGGTACCAGGATTTTATTTATTAAATATGATATTGACTCTGAAACCTCAAGAGGAACCAAGGCACTGGAAGGTGATGCTATATATAACAACAGATGCAAGACAGATAATTGTAAAAAAATAAAAAATAAAAAATAAAAATAAAATAAAATAAATAAAAATGGAAAAACAAAGAGGTGCCATCAATAGAAGATTGGCTACATTAAAAAAATGAACTCAGAGAAACAGACTTTCATATTTTATTAAAAACACGAAACACAAAGTAGAATGGTCTCCCATCTTAAAATACTGGAATAAATGGGGAGTCAATAAAGAACTATTAAGGCACTAGATTATCAAACAAAACTCTATGATTCAAAAGAAAGAAAGAAAGAAAGAAAGAACCATTAGATTAAGAGAACTTGGAGGAAAATCAGGGAATAAATATTATCATACATATAGAAAACTGAATCTAAGAAAAAGAGACTGTTGATCTTAAGGAGAAACAGATACAGGAACAAAAGAAAAGATGGTATACTATAGGCAATAAGAAGGAACTAAAAAGTTGCAGAGATAAATCAGTATTTAAGAATTGTACATTTGGAAATGATTAGGAGAAATATATTGATTGTAAAGAATACAAAGAAATGAATATATTGAAGCAAGTAAGTTGTATTAATAGAATAAAATCAATAAAAAAGGAAAAATGTCTTGACAGTAAGAGCTGTTTGATAGTGGAATACGCTGCCTCAGAGTGTGTGGAATCTCCTTCTTTAGAGGTTTTTAAATAGAGGCTGGATGGGCATCTATCAGGGGTGCTCTGATTCCTGCATGAGAGCAGGTTAGAATCTTCCAACTCAATGATTCTGTGATTCTGTGGCTGCCAGCTAGAGTAGACCCATTTAATTTATTACTGAACAATGAATCCACACATAAGTAAATCCCATTGACTCAACAGATTTCCTCTAGTTTGGATTAACAACAGGATTTGGGTCGACCATGTTCTCCCTAATCTTGATGTGCAGTAAATCTCTTACAAGTAGAAATAAAAAAAAAACCTCTCATAATTAATTCACTTTTCTTTTGGGTTGCAGTTGAAGGGTAAACAGTCCTTTCACATATCTGATGATATCACTGCGAGCAGGACTGGGGAACTAGCTGGGCAACGGCCCAATTTTCTAGCTTTGAGACTCTGGTGGGCCATATGGACTACCTGAAATGCGGGGGGAGGTCTTAAAAGAAATAGTAAGAACAGGTCATCAATGAGACCTATTAATTTGTGGTCTTCATCTTTGGATATCTTTTTAAAAAGGCTGGTCAGCTACCTCCTGGAGATGCTTTAGCTTAGTGACTTTAGCTTAGTGGTTCCAAAACTTTGGTCCTCCAGATGTTTTGGACTTCACCTTCCAGAATTCCTGACTGCTGGCCAAACTGGTTAGGGTTACTGGGAGTTGAAATCCAAAACACCTGGAGGAGCAGTGTTTGGGAATTGCTGCTTTAGCTGAAGATGGTCCATGAGGCCCCTTCCAACTCTATGATTCTAAATAGAGCTGTTGGATAACGTAATAGATCAGAAAGCATAGGAAAGGGACAAATAATGTAACACAAAAAACACTGAGTTGTTGGTAAAACAATACAGAATGAAACTTTGGGGTTATTTTTAAAGCTAAATTCCCCTGGATTCCACCAAACATTTCCCATTCCTGTTCTAAAATCCAGTTTTACACAAGTCTGAATTTTGCTTTGGCGACAGCATGGTTTGTGAGGGCTTTAAAAACAACAACAGCCCTGTTCATATAAGAAAAATAATTGCCAGTGGAATAAATTATGCAAATGGGAGGGGGAGAGTATGCAAATCTGATCCATTCAAATTTCCTTCACAGCATGCAACGGCATCCAGAAACAATAATCTCTTTTCAACTGTCATTCCACCATCTCGGGAACTATTTGAGACCTCCGTTCAGCATATGGAGAATCCCACATGCTTATGAATTGGCAAAAGGCCACCCTGTGAGAGGAGCAACGGCAGGGTGCAATTCTCATCCATGGTCCCAGTGGAATTTAAATGGATTTTATGTGAAAGGACACTTGTGGACACATACAGTCCATTTATCTGCTCCTCAGGGACCTCTGTATAAACTAAAGACAAATCCTGACATTGGACAAGTCAATCATTCACCATATTTTCACTCACAACACGGATACGGAAAAGTTACTTAGCAATACTTAAGAATTTCCCATGCATTGAAGGAACTTTTTTTGTCTCCCCTTTTTAAAAAAGTCGGATGGGCAACAAGTAGTCCTGGTGCCAGAAGGTTATTTTACTGGTGATCTTTAATGCCTCTAGACTCTCTAGATTATGCTTTTTCAGATTCCAGGAGAGACAATTCACCTTTTTCCATAGGTGGCAGGGTCCCTTCTGCACTGTTTAATGTAAACAATTACAACCTTTAAGAAGGAAACCTGGGACAAACAGAACTACAAAAAGCACTTTAATGAGTAGGAGCAAAACAGGGGATCTTGCACAGGCACATCTAAAAGGTACTAAAGTACAACAGAGTAACGTCCTTCAGCCCACATTCTATTTGAGAAAAAATTTTTTCCTAGGGATGGGTGGAATGGGAAGATTACTGCCATTAATGATGCCTTGTGGTAAAGGAAATCGTTTCAGACTTTTAGAGTTGAGGAAAAAAGCAAATCAGTGCTGGAAAACTACCAAACAAAAGAGGCAAGGTGGAAAAAGTAATGTGACTATCTGGTGAAGTCCAGAGTGATGGACTGGCTTCTCTAGAGCAGGGGTAGGCAACCTTTCCCCTTTAAGGGCCGAGGGACTTCAGCTCCCAGAATCCCAGGAGCTATTGGCCAACATGGGACTATTGGCCAACACGGCTGAGGCTTCTGGGAGCTGAAGTCCCTCGGCCCTTAAAGGGGAAAGGTTGCCTACCTCTGCTCTAGAGGTTCTATATCCTTGCTTGACTGCTTACATATTGGTAATTGGCTCTTTCTGATCACCAGACCCCCTCCAGGAAGTTGTTTGAGACTTCTGCTTTCTGGCTCAAACAACCTGCTGTTCCCAATTGTTCCCAACACTTCCATCAACACCTGTCCTGCTGACTATCCATTGCTAGATTTTGAGGATTCATGGAAGCAGGGGCATCAGTATGGGGGTTTGGACCGCACCAGGTGACACTAAGTGAGGGTGACACCACTTCTCCCCAAACATCTGCCTTTTGGCAGAAATTGGCTGTGGCATTTGCCTGTGTCCTCCTTATATGTATGTGTGTATGTGTGTGTGTGTATAAAATTTTCATTCACCAAGGAAGTCCACAGTTTTTAAACACATGGTGTGAGTGGGACAAGGCTCAGTGGGAGGAGAAAGGACAGGCTCTAGGTTGTTGTTGTTGTTGTTGTTGTTTAAATTAAATTTATTTTTTTATCTACATTTTTTAAATCATTCTTTTAAAATTTTCTTTAAAAACATTACATCTTACCAAATTGTCACTTTAATCACATGCAACTATGGACATGTAAGTACATTTAGGCTGTGCATATGATATTGTAATTTAAAAGTATAATTTTCATTTTTCTAATTGTTTTATGTCACCACTATTGAGTGATATGTGGGAATTATAATTTATGAGTAACATTAGTATAAAAACATTACTAAGGGTTCTGTATGGTGTGGTATGGGAGGAGGTCAATTGGGAGGGGTGACACCATGAGTGGCCACACCAGGTGACACCAGCCCTACTGATGCCACTCTTGGAAGAAGCCCGCTATTTTCTGACCGTACAGTGAAACGCAGGACATGTCTACCAAACAAAGTGGTTTCCTTCCATTCTCATATGTCATATTGAGGAGGGAACAAACTTGTTTTCTGCTGCTCCAGAGACTAGGACCCGAAACAATGGATGTAAGCTCCAGGAAAAGAGATTCCACCTCAACATTAGGACGAACATCCTGACAGTAAGGGCGGTTCAACAGTGGAACACACTCCCTCGGAGAGTAGTGGAGTCTCCTTCCTTGGAGGTCTTTAAGCAGAGGCTGGATGGCCATCTGTTGGGGATGCTTTGATTGGGAGTTCCTGCATGGCAGGGGGTTGGACTGGATGGCCCTTGTGGCCTCTTCCAACTCTATGATTCTATGATTCATAGCAACTTGTTTCCACAGTCCCTGATTTGAATGTGGACTATCTTCATGATGTAAGGCCAGTTCTGCACCGAATCAGCTCTTTCCCTCCCTTAAACCACTTAAACTAACTTACCTTTTGCTCCAGATATTGTAGGAAAATCTAGGGCATGCCATAGTGACGTCGGGTGGCTGTTTACACACATGTCCCCACTGTGTCACCCAGTGCCACTGCTCCTGGCACGAGTTGCTCCCTCTGAAGTTATAGTGAGGTGTCCAGCCATGTGATCAATACTAGGCACCTTGTTTCTGACCTCAGAAAGAGCAACTCACACCAGCAGCAGTGCCACTGGGCAACACAGCGGGATGCATGTGTAAACAGCTATCAGGCATTGCTACAGAGTGTGGTAGTAACGGGGGAATCCAGGAGAGCTCTGGGGCCAGGAGACTCCAGGAGCAGCCCAGAGTATTCTATTTGGTGTAGACCTGCCTTTAGATGTAATGCTGGGCACCCTTCCTGGATAGCTCTGGATTTCTTGATTGCCTCTCCTTTTTTTGTCTTGATAACAAAGGTCCTTAATGGGGGCAATGGACTGCTTTGCCCTTGTAGCTTTTCTGGACGCTCTGTAGGCATAAAAGGTGAAATTAGATTTGGTACTGTCTTGCTGCTTATAAGTGCTCTTTGGTCAATGCTGCAATGTTGCCCATGGGGGGTCATCAGGTCACCATTATTAGCATACGGTTTATACATCTCATCACCATTGACATCTAGTAGCAGGGGGGAAAGCATTCCCCTGAGAGGCTTTTAAAACAAACCAAATTTTAGTCTGCTTGTGGAATTTGATTGTCATTATCCCTGCTCCTAACCAGAGCGCTTGTTGTGTTTACACAAGAGGAGGCCAAAGGTCAAACATGGACAGCAGGCGCCCAGACACTGGAAATCAATATCTCACAGCTTATTGTCTCTTCTTTTTAAAATGCTGTCTTTCTGGATCCTGGATCCACAGCTAATGCAAAGCAAAGCTCCTGTCAATCTAAAGTTCACTAAAGATCCTGTGTCGTGTTTGCACTGGGCAAATCTACTCACACATAATTACACAATGGTTGTACTACACTCTTCCCCTGACAATATGCAACCAATTGTGGATCTGCCAATGTGTTTGCTCATTGTCCCACTGTGTAACAAGAAATCTTTCTGAAATTCTAATGAATCTAATGGCAGAGTTAAGTCACTGACCAAGAGTTATGCACCATCCAAGAGTATGCAACTGCATGACTGGGATCCTGTTGGTTACTCCACACTAGACTAGAGCCATTGAATCAATGGTTGAATGATAAATCAGCACATATATAAATCCAATTCAATGAATGGCTCTGTTCTAGCTGGGACTAAGGCCTTGTATACATGGCCAAAAGTTCCATTTCCCCACCCCCTTCTGTGCTTTTCTGTTCAGACAACACACAGCCTAAACACTAGTTCTGGCACAAGCTGTCCAGACAGCATCTGGCATGTCCTGCATCAGAACCAGGGCAAAACAAGGTTAAAACACATTATAGTGGGCCCTTGATATCCACTTGGGTTGGTTCCAGGACCCCTCATGGATACCAAAATCCATGCATGATCAAATCCCATTATATATATATATATATATATATATATATATATATATATATAAAACCTTGATTTTGCCATTTTATATAAGGGACAGTATTTTACTATGCCATTATATTTAATGGGATTTGATCATGCATGGATTTTGGTATCCACGAGGGGTCCTGGAACCAACCCAAGTGGATATCAAGGGCCCACTATAATGTGTTTTAACCTTGTTTTGCCCTGGTTCTGATATATATATTCACTGATAAGTAGTTTAGAAATGTAGTTGCTATTGCTACTTGCTATTGCAGTTAGAATCCATTGTTCCATTTCCCAGTGTCTGGAGCAGCTGAAAACAAGCTTGATCCATCGTCAATATATCATTTCAAATATTTAAACATGGCTATCATGTCACCTATTAACCTTCTCTTTCCCAGGCTACACATACCCAGCTACTCCCCATAGGTCATGGCTTCCAGACCTTTCACCATGTGGAACCTGAGCAAAAACAGTGTAGGTAGCATAATATACATTGGCAAAAACAGCTCAGGTAGCATAGCGTAAGGGAGAAAACATCACTGTTATATATTTTGTGCACCAAAATGTTTTCTGCACTGAAATCTTTAGAGAGAACCCGTAGCATTCTTGAATCTTCGAGCAACTTCATCAGTTTAACGGAAAAGGGAGGGCATGGTGCATCAACTTGTTTAATTCATGAGAACCACAGGTTTTGCTTTTAGGTTTCTAGCCCTCATGGGTGTACTTGAAGTAAGCCAGAAAATCTGATACCTGGACTTCCACCAAGTTCATCCTCTTGGCTTCAAATCTCAATGGGGTAGAAACAGATGTAAAAGAACATTTCCTCAATACTCTTTGCAAGATTTCTATACTGCAGTGGGTAAGCAAACTAAAATAAACCACATTTTTCAAAAACAAGAAGGAAAGCAATTGAAAGGTTAAATATTAGGAAGCAAGACTGGAGGGTTTTGAAGTGAATGAAATATATGGGTGTTGAAGGAAAGGGCTTTTTGTAAGCTTGAATACTCTAAAAAAATTGAATTTTTAATAATTCCTAGACTGTGTTATCAGGCTAGGCTTATGATAATCCTCCCAGAAGGTAGATTATCTATATGCATTTAATGTACTCATGGAGTCTAAAGATTCCACTGTAAAGGGGTATTGGCTGAAATAAGAGTCCAGAGAGTGAAGAGTTCCCTAAATGAGTATTACTTCAGTGAGGACAAGTGCTGATATGGAAATCTGTCTTGGAGAAAGGCAAGGCAGTTTCTGTGAGCTAAGCAACTGAGCCATAATTATCCACAGGAGTCCAGAAAGGAATCCTTCAAGCACTTGTTCTGCAACTGCATTAACAAAGCTCCAGATTTTGATTAAAACTCAGCCTTCCACCTCCCATTACTCTTGTGTTATAGAAGCAGTCCTGTTCCACACAGTGAAGAGAGGTCAATGTTTTATCGTTCTGTGGCCCACCCACACTTCCACGCAAAAGAGCACCAGATCTTCCCAGTTTTGCCTTTGCATTGGTATAAACTTCCATTACAATAAAAGATATTCCAGCTTCACATTAGGAAGAACTTCCTGATAGTAAAGAGCTACTTGACAGTGGAACAGACTGCCTTGGAAGATGATAGACTCTCCTTCTTTGGGGGTCTTTGAACAAAGGTTGGATGGCTGTCTCTCAGGAGTGTGTTGGTTGCATGGCAGGGGGTTGGAATAGGTGGCCCTTTCAGTCTTTTCCAGTTCTATGAATCTCTGAGTGGGAGAGAGAGGGAGTTCACATGAAAAAAAAATACAGTGATCTTTACCTTACAGAGGTCATTAACAAATTGTGTTTGGATAGTAACAAAGGGGCTATGCAGATGGGCGGCTCTGGGCTGCCCCTGCTAGCCATGGATTGAGGCCACAGCAACCATGCACCATGGCCCCGATCCTCCCTTTTGCTGCCCCTGAAAGAGCAGCAAATTGCCACTCCTTTCAGGGGTGGCAAAAGGGCACCCTAAGAGCCAGCGCACGGCTCTTTAGGACCCCTTCCAGTGCAGCGCATAGAAACACTGCACTGGGAGGACATCCTGATGCTGTGTGCCATGTGTAACAGCGCGTGGCATCAGGACGTCATCAGGCTGGGGTTGGGGCAGCCGGCGTGCGGCTGCCCCTCCCCATCTCTGCCTCCAGGCCAGCCCTTTGGGCTGGTCTGCAGAGGCCCAAAGTGGACTGAACTGGAGTTGGAAAACATCTTAGCCCAACCACCAATGTGGTGCACTTAATGCAGAACATCTTGAGCCAGACCATCTCCAACAGATAGCTTTCCAGCTTCTCATTAAGGAGTTCTATAAATGGAGGCAACACCATCCCTCTGATTCCATGGCTCAAATACCAGTACCATCAAAGAGTTTTTCCTGATCTTCTCTCAAGTGGATACTTAGGGATGTGAAAATGTTTCCATTTTTCTGAGTTTCTCCAAATCTTACATACATTTTCTTCCCAACCTTGTTTCATGTCCAGCCTCATGAAGATGCTCCTAGCCAGCTTAAGATATCTCCTTTTCTGGTTCCCAGCCTGCGCACACCACATTCCAAAACTCCCTCCACCATGGGTATGATCATCCACCCACCCTGACTTTAGGCAACATCTTTCCTTTTGCCTTTGTCCCTCAACGGCCATAGTTAAAACTGGTCACTTTGTCACCATACCTGCTAGTTTTCAATTCAATTCATTTATTATGGCAAATAACCAGCATATACCTGCTAGTTTGGCATTTCCATGGCTATTCATATCGATTATAAAGGTCCTTCTGGGCATCATTTCACATCATGCATCTGTGGAAGGAGACCAAGTCTATGAAAGCTTATACTACTACTTCTTTGGCACAGTTAATTTCAAAGGTGCTACAAGATCACTTTGTATACTTGTTTCATGTTAAGTTAGGAGACTTGGGTGGAGATTGTGTTTCTTCCTGAAAAATCTAGAGCAATCATTATGGAGTTTTTTTTTTACAGTCAGCCCTCCATATCCATAGGTTTTTTATTCAAAGATTCAACATCCCTAAGCAGTTTACAATGTGTAAGCCAATTGCCCCCAGTAAGCTGGGTACTCAGTTTACCAACCTATGAAAGCATGGAAGGCAGAGTGGATCTTGGAGCCTTCCTCTAGGATTGAACTTACAATGTTGTGGCTCCAGTACCAGCATTTAACCACTGTGCCACCAAGGCAGAAAAAGAGATTCCACCTAAACAATAAGAAGAGCATTCTAATGGTAAGAGCTGTTCGACAGTGGAAGGCACAGTGGCATCATTACGTAGGGTGTCACCCAATGCAGAAGGTGTCACTTGGGAAGGACACACATTCTCACCTCTTTTACTCTATTCCTGGGTTTCCTCCCCAGGGTAGAAGCTGGAGATGGAACAGCTAGGAAGGGCACACATTTGCCTGTCTTTTACTGAAGAGGGAGGGCCCAACCAGGTATCATCCATTCTCTGGGGTGTCACCTAGTGCCATCTTCACCCCCCCACACCCTCCAGTGACACCACTGGAAAGATGCTGCCTGGGAGTGTGGTGAAGTCTCCTTCTTTGGTGGTTTTTAAATGGAAGCTGGATGACCATCTGTTGGGAGTGCTTTTGTTGAGTATTGTGGCATGGTAGAATTGGGTTGGACTGAATGGCCCTTGCCGTCCAGTCTTTTCCAACTCTATGATTCTATGATTTGCAGGTTTCAGCTACACTGATTCTGCATATCTGACATGTGGAAAATATCTGTTTTGAAGTATCCTAGAAGCTACCTACAGCCAACCTGACAAAGATATAATAAATGCTGCGTTGGCATGTGAATCCACATACTTTAGTCTCCTCTGAAATTCTAAGAGCTTCATGAGAAGAACATGAGAGATAGGGAGACAAAACATGTACAGTGGGCCCTTGGTATACACTGGGGTTTGGTTCCAGGACCCCCCAGAGATACCAAAATATGTGGATGCTCCAGACCCATTATATATCATCTGCTCATGTGTCTGCTTATTTGTCTCATTGTGCAATGAGTGAGGCACAGTGGCTTCTTCTGCAATCCCATGGAATGAAAGGATCCACCGATGACTGAAAGCAGTGAGAAATATATACCATCCAAGAATGGGCAACTGAGAAGCTGGGATCCTGTTGGCTAGTCTCAACTAGAGCTGACCCATGGAATCAAATGTTGATTGGGGAAATTAACATGTAGGCCAATCCCAATGATTCAGTGGCTCTACTCTAGTTGGAACTAAGAACAGGATTTAATCCTGTGAGAAATGGTTACACTTATGGAGCTCTACTTATGCAGCCATGAACCGAATACAGTTGGCCTCCAACATTCACAGGGGTTAGGGATGCAGAGCTCCCATGAAAGTGGAAAAACAGCAAATAAAAACAACAACATCTTTTAAACCTGAGGGACATCTCTCTTGGAATCTCTAGGTCCTCCAGCCACTACATGGTCATCATCCACCACCAGTTGACCACCAGTTGCTGGAGGAGCTTCAAATGCCCAGAGAAGTGTTCTCTCTAGGTCCTCCAGTGAAACCTCTGGCAAAAGTTGCCCATAGAACTCTACAGGACACTGGAGGACCTAGAGATTCCTAGAGAGAATATACTAATTAAATCTGCAAATAATAAAATCTGTAAAAGTCAATGCTGCCTATGTGGGGAGCTTACAGTATATGCTTTGAACACCGGCCAAAAACAATACAGCCACATATACAACAGAACCTCCATAGGTGTATGACTCTACTAAGATGACATAATTCTGACTTTCCAGTTCCACCACCAGCTGCCCAGAAGGTATCTGGTAGTACTCAATACATTACCAGTCCCAGTAATAAGATTTCAGAGTGCTATGTGAGAGTTTTTCTTGCTACATCAGCCTTTAACTTCTTTAAATTTTGCCTTTTAATTCTGTTGTGTGTGTGTTGTTGCTGCTTTTTTTCAAAAGAGTACATGCCAGCCAAATCCAGGAAGGACAATTCAATTTACTATTCAGCAAGGTTCAAAGCCACTGTAATTGAATGATAATTTGCCATGAAGCCCAGATGTCAGTCCTCATGTTTGCCTCTTGACCTGACAGGATATGGAGAGCGAAAAATGTCTAACAGATAATTACTGTTCAAGTAACCCTGATGTCTTGATTATTATTTGTAGGCTAGTCATTCCAAGACAATTCCCAGGGCAATATTGTCAAGAGAAGGAGGGAGAAACATGCCCTCTCCTGAATAATGCAACACTCACCTCTGTCATGCATTCTCTTTGCTGGTGAGTCAGAATTTCCCTTATTGTAGATTTCTACATTCAGGACAGCTTTTCTGTACTGACCTGTCTCCCAATGAGCACTCAAATGGCTGTTTTTAAAAAATCCCCATGCATTGCAGAGGACTCAGGGGTGCTTTAGAATCAGTAGTCAAAGCCAAACTTGACCATCTGAGAAATTGCCTAGAGAAGTGGCGAGGTCTCCTCCTCTGGATGTGTTCACAGCAAGGCCGGACAGCTACCCTCTGGGGATGCTCTAGCTGGAGATCCTGAATTGAGCAGTGGGTCAGTCTGGATGGCCCATGGGATCCCTTCCAAGTGTATGATTTTATTATTCTTTTGTCAAAGGCATTTTTCTAAGCAAGTGGAGCTATGTGAAGCCATAAGGAAAGGGGAGAAGGGAAATTCCACATGGAGTGAAAGGTCTTGTTGTCACTGCTCAAGATCTTCTATGTTTATGCATAATGTAAGAGTTCTGCATGCAGAACTTCACTATGCCTCTTCTGTCACAAGCCTCATCATGCTGCTACAATAGCTCTCTTAACAGCCATTATGTGCCTGGTGAAAAGCAGCAGGGAGAAATGGAGGAGGATTTGGCTATGTTTCCATAGCCTGACATAGACCAAGGACGTCTTCCACCAAGATAGCAATAGCAATAGCAAGTACATTTCTATACCGCTTATCAGTGCTCTTAAGCACTCCCTAAGCTGTTTACAATGTGTAAGCCAATTGCCCCAACAACCTGGGTACTCATTTTAGTGACCTACAGAAGGATGCAAGCCTGAGTCAAGCCTGAGCCCCTGGCTGGGATTGAACTCACATCTGTGTGGTTTGTGAGTGAGTGGCTGCAGTACAGGCATTTAACCACTGTGCCACAAGGGCTCCTGGATCTGCTGGACTCCTCTAGTGGCTGTAGCAGAAGATGACATTGGTCTGTTACTGGCTACCAGAACGTAGACTAATGCTTCTCTGATCCTCTCCGCTTCCAACAGCAATGGAATAACTGTTTGTGTGTTTGGGAGAATATCACACACATTTATTTATTTATTTATTTAGTATTTAGTATCTATCTATCTGCCTCCCACCTTTCTCCTTACAAAGGACTCGAGGCAGCAAAAGTGGGTGGGAGGGAACAGGGGCTTCAATTAATGACCAAAAAAATTAAAAATAAAATACACATGCAAGTGTAAAGTGGAATTATTCTTGTGTATATCTATCTGTATCAGGATGTTGTCCACTGTCTGTCAAGGATAAAATTAGCAGATGTAACACAGAGCAGCCATTATGGAAGTTTTGGAATGACCAGTGCTTGGAAAATGACCAGCATTGTTTTTTGGACTAAAAATCCTGAAGCAGCTTCATTTATATACTGCTTCATATCATGCTATGGGATGTCTAAGCGGTTTACAACTGTGAGCTGATTGCCCCCCAACAAGCTGGGTACTCATTTTAGTGACCTCGGAAGAATGCAGGCCTGAGTCGAGCCTCAGCCCTGGCTGGTACTGAACTCGCAACCTTGTGGTCTATGAGTGAGTGGCTGCAGTACAGGCATTTAACCACTGCGCCATCACGCTGAGTGGTTAAATCCTAGGCTGAGATTCTACATTGAGCTTGCATCATGTAAATCTACACTCCAGTAGTTATGCAGTGGTTGTGCTGCACCAACCTTCTGCTGAATACTGGGATTGTGGAATTGACTGTGTATCTGCCAGTGGGCCAGCTTATTGTCCCAGAGGCATTGGACAGCACCATATTAGTGACATGCTTAGTCGTAAGTTGCACTATGAATGCAGTGGTTTATTGAACGATGCACAAGTCATATGGCTGTATAAGTAGAGTTGCACATGAGGGATTATTGCACATGTGGTAAGCACATTAAAGTACACAGAGTAGAATGTGAATGCAACTGTCTCTATGCTTTGCCTTTGTGCTTTGCACACTGAAGTTACACAACAGATTGACCACTGATCCACCTATGTTGAGCAACAGTTATTTAGTATTGTTGTTGTGTGCCCTCAAGTAATTTCCAACTTATGGCAACTGTAAGGCAAACCTATCATGGGTTTTTCTTGGCAAGATTTGCTCAGTGGGGGTTTGCTCTGAGGCTTAGAGACTGTGACTTGCCCAGGGTCAGCCAGTGGGTTTCCATGGCTGAGTGGGGATTTGAACCCTATTTTCCAATGTTTCAAACCACTATACCATGCTCACTCTCTGTTATTCATTATAAGTGTTGCATAACGTAACTCTGCTTGCAGATATTCATGCTATGTTGAAGCAATGTAGGATCTTGCCCACTGACAAATAGTTACACACCATCCCAGATGTGAGTAAGTGCATAGCTGGCATCTTATTAACTAGAGTAGACTCTTCAGTCAACTGTTGTATGGTGTGTCAAGACCTAGGTAAATTCAACTGATTCAATGGCTGTATTCTAGTAAGTAGCAAAAGAGTTTAAGCAGATGCAACATTGTTAACCTATGGGACTCCTTTTGCTTAGCCATGGACTGAACATGTCTATTCCACAGCTGCAAAAAGAGCATAACCACACATGTCACAAATTTCCACATGATTCTAGCCCTTCGATCCCCCTTCTAGTAAGCCATAGCTCAGGAACTGTGGAAGCTTTATGCTAAAAAAGTAATTTTTCCAAGTTCTGTGGGAAAACTCCCCTCTCTTTCTAACTATCAGGATTCCTCCTCTTTTCTTCATCATGTACGTGTTTCCCCAGTCATAGGTTGAAACAGCAATGTTTCCAAGCTTTGGCTGTTTGACTCTAAAGATGCTATTAGCAATCATGCTTCCCAATGCACCATTCTCAAGGCAGCCTTCCAACAAAGAATGCTCATTTCAGAACATGCATTATTTGGTGCCTCACCTTCCTCGGCAGGTAGTTCTGAAGATAAATCAATTAAATATTACAACCATGATGATGATGATGATAATAATAATAATAATAATAATAATAATAATAATAATAATGTTAGAAAGATCTAAGCTCTATCATGGTTTCTCTTTATAAGTTCACAGATGTTACTCCAGCATTTTAAGCCCAATAGGTATATGGGAGAGGGAACTGATGGCTGTTAGAGCACAAGGATTTTTTTTCTGGCACTCTCTTTCTAGAGCCTGGAGATGTTACTGTCTTGGAAAACAGCTCCCAGAATTTCCCAGCAGCCAGGGGAGTTTGGGACATGTAGTCCAAACCAGACACGTTCCCAAGTTCTGCATAATGTTCAGATTTTACCCACCTATGATGACAGACAATGGATTCCATGTTGGTAGGGAAGGCAGTGAATCCACTCTGAAGCTTAGTCCAAATTTTAAATTATCTGTCCAAGGTGCTGAAATAGGTTTTGGTTTTGCCATGTTCTGACTACAACCCAGAGCAGATTCACTACTCCATTGGCATTGGTGTCACCAGCTGCCACAGGAGTAGTAACCCCAAAACAACACGCAATATGGAGCACAGTTGGGTTTTTCTACATCTCATAAACATCCCAGAAATGTTAATAGCCAAGGCCAGGCCAAATTTTCTCAACTGTGTACTCCTAAATTACTGACAGGGAGCACAATTTATTTCTTTAGCAGTTAGTGTTCAATGAACAAATTACAGAATATTTTGGAAAGCTCCTGCTATTTTTTGAAAAATACAGGTTAGGTCTCCCTTATCTGAAATGCTTGGGACCAGAAGTGTTTTGGATTTTGGAGTTTTTTGGTTTTTGGAATATTTACATACCGTATATGTCATGAGATATCTTGGAGATGGGAGCTAAGACTCAACGTGAAATTCATTTACGTTTCACATACACCTTATATACATAGCCTGAAGTTAATTTCATGCACAATGCTTTTAATAATTTTGTGCCTGAAGCAAGGTTGGTATACACTGAACTATCAGAAAGCAAATATGTCACTGTCTCAGCCACCCATGTGAACAATTTTGGAGTATTTCGAATTTCAGAATTTTGGATAAGTGATACTCAACTTGAAATTACTATTGGTACTTGGAGGACTGTGTACCTGTCCTGGCTCTGTTTATTTTGTTTCTAGTGCACCCCCACATTTTTTTTTAACTGAGGACCTTGGTAATGTCAATAAAGGTTATGCATTAAGTACCAATCACACTTGCTCACAGCTAGTCACTGAAACACACACATATACACACACTTTCCTGTTTGGAAAATAAGACTGAAATCTTAAGCAAAGGGGCTGTTCCCAGATTAAGATGAAATGAGGGGATTATTCCTTGCCTTTTAAGATGATGGGACAAGGAATTTTTAATCTAACCTAGTTGTTTCTGACAGCCAGTATGATGCAGAGGTTTGAGTGCTGAACTACAAATCTAGAGATCAGAGTTCAATTCCTTGCTCGGCTGTGGAAATCCACTGGGTGATCTTGGGCGAGTCACATACTCTCAGCCCCAGAAAACCCTGTGATAGATTTGCCTTGGGGTTGCCATAAGCTGGAGATGACTTGAAGGCACACAACAAAAAAAAATTTTGCTTCTGGCCAGAAAGCAGATGCTGAGCAGAGTGGACAGAGAGCCCTGGCACTACAGTGACTAGGAGGAAAGGAGCAATGGCATCACTGGGGGTGTGTGGGGCATGCGGACAGCACTAAGGGGTGTGTGACACCACTGCTCCTCAAATATCTTTGTTTTGGCAGAAATAGGTTGTGGCATTCACCTGCTTCCCTTTAAAATGCTTTAAGAGATGGTGAGAGTGGAGCTAAGCTCAGAGAGAGGGGAAAGGAGAGGCCCCAGTCTCTCTTTCTTTTAATGAATTTAAATTTTTTTTTTTAAAAAATTAAAAATTATATATTTTATTTTTTTAAACTTTTCTTTAAAAACATCACATTTTACTAAATCTTCACTATGTATATGTAAATACATTTAGATTTTGCATACAGCATCGTAATTTGAAGGGATAATTTTAATTTTGCTAGTTGTTTATGTCACAGCTATTAGCGTTACATTCAAAGATATATGGGAATTATGATTTACGAGTAACATTATTGCGAAAAAACAAAAACAAAACATGACTAGGAGTCTGTAGTATGTGGGATGGGAGGAAGTTAGGGGTGTGTGTGACATCATGAATTACCGCATCGGGTGATGTCAACCCTAATGATGGGAAGGAGGAAGCTACCTAAGTAAATACCAAAACCCTCTGGGGATGCTTTGCAAGTTGCAGCAGCAAATCAGTTAAACCCTGCAAACTCTAGCAAGCTGCTGCTTTAATAGCTGAGCTGGAGATTTGCAGACAGCCCTTTCCTCTTGCCAGGAGCTGAGACCTCAAATTGCAGACTCAGGTCCAGACCCTGAGATCTGGGAACTTTGCTGTCCATATATAGAAGATGATTGGACTGCTAGGCCCCACACCAGACCTATATCAGCAATTTTGTTTAGCAGTTTGGCCATCTTCCAAGGCCCAGGGAAGGCACCACTGTGCCTGTGACGTGCGAATTTGCACAGCGCAGGCACGGTGGGGCCTTTCAAAATGGTGCCTGCGTCATGCGCGCATATGCGTGCAATCCAGGGCGCCATTTTGGAAGGCCCAACGGCGCCGTGAGCATGCACACGGTGCCATTTGTCCTTCCAAAATGGTGCCCCCATGTGTGCATGCATGTGCACAATGGCAGGCATTGTGTGCATGTGCACGTGTGGGGGCAAGCGTGCAAGCGCGCCCGCCCCTGCGCCATTTCTCCCCCCCCCCCGGCCCCCCCACAACAAAGGTTGCCGACCCCTGATCTATGAAATGTTGGTGGGTCTGTAGATGTTTTGGACTGTGTGGCCTGTGAATGATGGATGCTGCAGTCCAAAACTTTGGAAGGACACCAAGTTCAGGTGGTGATGAACAAGGTCTTCCATGGTTTCTGTACTCAAAGCATGCATATTGAACCTCTCTTCTCACCAGATGGCACCAGTGCAGTTTATGGATTATTGCCAGGGGAAAGGAAACTCTTCAAACACACACTTTGCTACTGAGGTACTATGATCATCAAATAGATTTACTGGCATACTTGGCTAACCTATTATGTTCTGCCAGGTCTTTGAAGCCAAGATCTTCCTCCCTTGTTTGGCAAGAATGCACACATGTGTTTTTCTGATAAAGACATCCATCTATAAAATAAAGACTTCAAGAGCAGCCTTGAAATTTTTGGAAGGCGAAATCTGTAACATACAACCTGTTTATAAGCACCCACGCTAAATGACAGGCCTCATAAGTTTTGGAGAAGACATGCAAGCCAGAATTTATTTACCTCAGGATTAGGTAGCATGAAGGTAATGGGAAACAGTTGGCCTGAGAAATACACGCTAAATTGGAACCACTTTCCTTCTGCTTATTATCAGCAGCCATTTGGAAAGAAACAGGTAACCAATTTTATTTTATTCAAAAAAGGCCATAGTGTAGCTTGATCAAGTTGGAAGTAGATATTTCAATTGCTTAAGAGCCCATCTAGTGTGGAGATGAAGGCTCGGGTTGACTATTTCAACAGCATCTCTGAGATCAGCATGTTTAAGATCTTGTGTTGACCTCTCTGGATCTGGCACAATGTAGTAGCTAACTGACTGAACAGATGTGCTCCTATTCACGGTCTCAGTTGCGGGCAGCAAATTGGAGAGGAACATTTTTCCCCCACTGGGTGATCTTAATTCTTGGGGACATTAAATTCAATCTAGCTAGCCTCGTAGTGATGGGATGTCATTCCAACATGTATTTAGGGGGTTGCCAGGATGAGAATGGATAGCTTCAATGAATTTTAACCACTCCTATATTTTCACCAGCCTCTCCTCCAAAAAGTGCTGGGGGGGGGGGTTCACCCTGCCCTACTTCCTGAGCTCACAATCTCAGCCTCAAAGGATGGCAAGAGCAAACCCCCTCTGGAGAAACTTGCCAAGAAAACCCTATGATAGCTTCACCTTAGGGTTGCCATAAGTCAAAAATTACTTGGAGGCACACAACAACAACAGTGAAAGCCACTCTAGGATGAGAGCCAGCATGGTGTAGTGGTTTGAACATTAAACTACAACTTTAGAGACCAGTGTTCAAATCCCAGCTTGGCCACAGAAACTAACTGGCTGACTTTGGGCAAGTCACACTCTCTCGGTCTCAGAGGAAGGCAAATCTTGCCAAGAAAACCCTGTGATAGGTTCATCGTAGGGTCATCATAAGTTGGAAACAACTTGAAGGCACACAACTACAAAAACAAAGCTGATTTAGGAGTCTTTTTAGCTGAAGGGTGGGGTATTAATGGTCTAAATTTTCTTTAAAATGTCAGTGTGACAGGCTATAAGGCAGGTTATATGACATATATAGCTCTGTCCTCTATGACTACACCTCTTAGCCTCCTAGCAGCTTCCATCTGCTTTAAAGTAGGCCCAGCATTGCGTTTACCCTTCACCATCACACATACCTGTCTATTTTGGCTTTGAAGGGCAGCCCTCAGAAAAAACGGATGAAGCTGCAATAGTTCTAAGCAGCTGGGAATGTTTACTCTCTCTCTTAACAATTTTTATGTTTATAGACCTGTAGGATGTGGGACCATTTTACTATTCCCCCAAATCTTTATATTCCCCAGATCTGCAATTAAATTTCAAGAAATGGTCATCCTCTGGGTAATTAATCTGAGCCCTTGGTGCAGAGGAAATGGTTTGAAATCAATTTAGCCTCTTTGTGTTTACTCTACAACTGTCACTAAGGTTTATCTTTTTAATGTTTTCTCGTCTGGAGTGTTGGCTGCTTCTAGATACCCAATAATATTTGCTAATGCAAACCAGGAACTGGTCTAACACAGGCAACAGAGAGATGCAATCAAATTCAGGTCTCAGCCACTCTTGAACTTCCAGTCTATAGCATATAAAAAGAAAATTATACCCATGTATTTCCCCCCTCTGGAGACTGCAGTCAAGAAATCAGAAGAAGACTAGGAATGGGAAGGGTAGCCATGAAAGAACTAGACAAGATCCTAAAGAGTAAAGATATACAATGGAACCCTAAAGTTAGAATCCTTCAATCCATTGTATGTCCCATCACCATGTACAGGTGTGACAGCTAGACAATAAAAAAGCAGATAAAAATAAAGTCAAGTAATTTGAGTGGAGAGCAGAGCCGTGGAGAATTGGGCGGGGGGGGGGGGGCTTGGAGATGTCTCATCCATAGGGTCACCATCAGTTGAGACCAACTCAGGGGCAGTTAACAACAACAAATTTCCCTCTCCAAAAAATAAAATAAAATAACAGCTGGGTATGTGTGCAAATAGTTGGAGATAAAAGTTATTTTTCTTTTTTGAAACATCCTACTCTCTCCAGCATCATGGTCATTTGTTCCTTCTGCTGAGGCTAATTTTATGAGAAACTGAAAGGAATGGGGAAAGCAGCCAGCAATCTCTGATATGGTCTGGTCTAGTTCATGCCTTAGTGCTGAATTTTGTGGGTGTGAAAAAGGTAAACTAGGTGGTCTACAATCTGATTCTGCAAGGCATTCCTCATGTTATTAAGCATGAACATGTTCTCTATACACCTTGGGTCCAGACTATAAAAACAACCACCACCTATGTATCTCCTATATAAGCTTGCTTGAGCTTTAAGATCTACAGGGAAAGACTTTCTCTTGGCCCCACAACCATCATAGGCACCTTCAGTGAGGACATGGGAGAGGGTCTTCTAAGTGGTTGCTCCACATTGTGGAACTTGACACTGCTTTAAATCCCATGGCTCAATGTTTGGAATCCTGGGGTTGTGAGATATTTAGCCTTCTCTGATAGATAACTCTGGTGCCACAGCAAACTACAAATCCCCAGGATTCCATAGGATGGAGCCATGATAGGTAAAGTGGTATCAAACTGCATTAATTCTGTAGTGTGACAGTAGCTTCTGTCTCCTTAATGTAGGATCTGAACCCAAAATTGGATTTATTTTGTTGTTGAACTGATTGGATGACAGTAGTACTGGTTATGCCAGTTGTGGGGTAGGCTATCCAGTTCCACACTGGAAGAGGAACAGGGGAAGGAGAGCCAATAAGAGATCTGTCGCTTCCCCAGTGAATGTGTGCACCCTCTTACCAAGACCCAATCCTACTGTTTGTGCACCATGGCTTTTCGAAGCCCTTCCAAGCTGACAGTACATGTTCTCCATTCCTATTCCCTTTGCTATGCTTCCTTTCATCACTGACATCAAAGGAATCTTTATCAGCTGCTGCTTCAGTCGTGCATCAAAGCCTCAAAGTGTCAGCTCAAGAATGCAAGGTAAGTAATGACGCTGGATTTACAGAGCTTGATAAGGAGGATTTCAAGGAAGGAAAGTAAACATGCTTTCCTCATTTATTGGTGGGGAGAAGCTAACGACAACAACAACAAAAGCAACACACAAAATGGAATGTAAATTCCATTGTGTTCCAGGACCCAGTCAAAATGGAAGGCAGGGAAGGTGTAGCAGGGAGAAAGAAAAGGTAAGAGGAAAACCTAGCCTAGCTTTTGATTGTATAGCCATTTTGAAATGTATTAATATAGTTAGCACACACACACACACCCAAAATCCATGGATTCTTAATCCATGGATTCAAGCATCCAAGGATTGAAAATATTTTTAAAAATATATAAATTCCAAAAAAGCAAACCTTGTTTTTCCATTTTATACAAGGGGTAGCATTTTACTATCCCATTGTATTTAATGGGACATGAGCATCCACAAATATTGGCATCCACAGGGGGTCCTGCTACCAAACCCCAGCAGATACCAAGGGCCCACTGTACTATGTATTTGTCATATTATGGGAGCCTGTCTTGTCTTCAAGAAGCAGAAATGGATTTCTCCCATTTTTAGGCCTGTAAGGAATCTTAGAATAATAGGCAAAGATCCTAGTTGCCTAGTGTAAACTTACAATCACAACATTCCAACAGGATTGTGATACCCCATTCTTCTGCTGGATATTGACATATTGTGATGGGTTGTTTTATACCCTCCAACATTTCACAGAGGAAAACTGGGATATGTGGCCAAGCAACATCAGTTGAGTCAAAATGAGGGGGAAATTATTAATGAGGAAGACCACACAAGCTAGCAGAATATGCAGAAGTTTGCTCTCACCTAAGGCTAGTGGGAAGGCTAAGATACTCTCCTTTCCCCCTTGCTGAATTAACTGAGTGCAAACTACTTTTGCACTTTGACCTCAAATTACAGCAGTTGAGTTGAGGACAAATGGGAAAGTGGGCAGAGGAGAGAGAAACTGGGATATTTTAAAAGCAACTGAAAATATGGGATAGCAGAGGATTAACTGGAACTATCACTGCAACTGATTGGAAGCGATCAATATACATCCCCATCCACAAAAAAGTAGACACAAGAGACTGCAGCAACTATAGAACCATAGCACTAATCTCCCATGCAAGCAAAATTATGCCCAAAATACTGCAAAATAGACTTCAACAACACATGGAGAGAGAAATCCCAGAGGTCCAAGCAGGGTTCAGGAAAGGAAGAGGCACCAGGGATCACACTGCAAATATGCAATGGCTAATGGAGCGTAGCAGAGAGTTCCAAAAGAAAATCAGCATGTGCTTTATAGACTATAGCAAATCCTTTGACTGCATAGATCATGAAAGGCTGTGGAATTCCCTTAAAAACATGGGAGTGCCAACACATCTAATGAGGAATCTGTACTCAGGACAAGAAGCTACTGTCAAAACAGAACATGGAGAAACAGAATGGTTCCCAATTGGCAAAGGGATCAGACAAGGCTGCATCCTTTCACCCGATCTATTCAACTTGTATGCAGTACCTATTATAAGAAAAGCAGGCTTGGACACAGAAGAAGGAAGTGAAAATAGGGGGAAGGAATATCAAAAATCTAAGACAGGGGTCGGCAAACTACGGCCCCCGGGCCGGTTTCGGCCCAGGTCACCGGACTTACCAGCCCAGGCAGACCCCTGCTGCCGCCGCTGCCACAACCTCCGTCCAGCCACGCGTGCCGCGGCTGTCATTTTGAAAATCAAATTGGCAGCCGTGACGTGTTTGCGCATGTGCAAACGAGTTGCGGCCACCATCTTGAAAATCAAAATGGCGGCTGCGAGTGGCAGCTGCCATTTTGTTCTCAAAAATGGTGGCCGCGACTCATTTGCGCATGCGCAGTACTCCTGCGCATGCTCAAACACATCACGGTGCAGTGTGTGTGTGCGTGCGCACATGCGCGCGCACTGCCATTCCCCCCCCCGGCCCAGTGGAAAGGAGGACTTCGGGGGACCGGCCCAGACCTTAAAAGGTTGCCTACCCCTGATCTAAGATATGCAGATGACACCACAGTACAAGAAGAAAATTTCACAGACCTGGAATCCCTACTAAGGAAGATCAAGGAAGAAAGTGCAAAGATAGGCTTAATGTTGAACATAAAGAAAACAAAAATAATGACCATCAAGGACCTTCACAAGTTCAACCTAGACAACGAAGAAATAGAAATATTAAAAGAATTCCCATACTGGGGTCAAACATTGATAGAAATGGGGACTGCAGTCAGGAAATCAGAAGAAGACTAAGAATGGGGAAGGTGGCTATGAAAGAACTAGAAAAGATCCTAAAATACAAAGACATACAACTCAGCACAAAAGTCAGAATCATACAAGCCATTATATTCCCTATTATCATGTATGGATGTGAGAGCTGGACAGTCAAGAAAGAAGACAGGGAGAAAATCAGCTCCTTTGAGAGAATGTGGTGCTGGAGAAGAGTGCTGAGGATTCCATGGACAGCCAAAAGGACAAACAAATGGGTCCTAGAGCAGATCAAGCCAGAGATATCCCTAGATGCCAAGATGACAAGACCTAGACTGTCGTACTTTGGACACATCATGAGAAGGCATGAATAGTTGGAAAAGACAATGTTAGGAAAGGTGGAGGGAACTAGAAAGAAAGGAAGGCCACATGCTAAAACAGGGGTAGGCAATCTTTCCCCTTTAAGGGCCGAGGGACTTCAGCTCCCAGAATCCCAGGAGCTATTGACCAACATGGGACTATTGGCCAACATGGCTGAGGCTTCTGGGAGCTGAAGTCCCTTAAAGGTTGCCTACCCCTGTGCTAGAAGGATGGACTTTATTAAAGAGACCACGGATATGAGTTTGCAGGAGCTGGGCAGAGCAGTAGAGGACGGGGGGCTTGGAGATGTCTCATCCATAGGTCACTATGGGTCAAGATCGACACGAAGGCAGTTAACAACAACAATCACTACCAAATCAGGTCAGTCAGAGAGTATGTTGTTTTATGTGCCTGTGTGCTTGCTGATTTCCCATTGTGTGATTGGGAATGCATAGTTGCTGTTTCTGCAGTCCCAGTGAAGAGAGTGGTACACTAAAGGCATTGATATGAAGTAACGCATGAGTCAAGGATGCACAACTGCATGGCTGAAATCCTGTTGGTTACTCCCACTGAATCATTTGTAGGATGGTGAGTCAACACGCAGGCAAGTCCATCTGATTCAATGACTCTACTTTGGGCTCATGTGAAATGGTTCCACTTATGGGAACTTTACTTAGATAACAATGAACTGAATAACTCTGTTGCACAGTGAGCCCCAAGTATAACTGTATTTTTTTAAATATAAAAATTATTTTATTTTTATGTGTTTCAATTATTTAATTATTAATTATTATTATTATAACTATGTACAAAACATGTCACAACAATAAAACAAAATAAAAATTCATAGAATCATAGAGTTGGAAGAAACCACAAGGGCCACCCAGTCCAACCCCCTGCCATGCAGGAACTCAAAATCAAAGCATCCCCGACAAATGGCCATCCAGTCTCTGTTGAAAGACCTCCAAAGAAGGAGACTCCACCACACTCATCTCAGGGAACTTATACAGCTGTACAACACCAATAGGATTCTATACGTAGAGGTGCAGATTGAAAGCTGACCCAAGAGTTATCTTGTACAACCCCCTCCCAATGCAGAAAATCCACAGCTGAAGCATTCTTGGCAGATGACCATACAGCCTCCAATTTCATCAGAGGGATGGAGGGTGGCCTACAATGGTAGATTATTGCACAGAATGAGAAGGATCTTATCAGGGAAACCCACCCATGCTGAGGATCATTGCATAAGACTGTCCATTTTTTGCTAGTGGGCATTCCACTCATGTTCAGAACACTGAAAGTGGTGATCCTGAACAATATGCAAATGGAGCTTCCAAATGGATCTTGGTCATACTTGGATGTGAGAGCAAATGAGTATAATGAAATTAGTAACTGATATAATGCAGGTTTCTTCACTCTTAAGAGCTGTTCAGCAGTGGAAAAGATTGTTTCCCAAGGGTGCTAGCCTTCTCTTCTTTGAAGGTCTTCAGACAGACATTGGATAGGCAGTTCTAGGGAGCGCTTTAGGTATTTATTATTTCATGGAAGGGGGTTAATTGGTCTTTACAGTCTTCTTCCAACACTATTTTATCATGAGTGGGTGAAATATGGAATTGAAATGGAAAAAAAATACATGGAACAGGGGTAATTAACAAACTGTATTTGGGTGGTAACAAAGACCTCCTTGCATAGCTGGACTAGTTAACACATATTGTGGGCTGATGCAAACAAACAATAATGACAAATTAAATTGCCAGTCTTTCAGCCAGTATGAGATGTTTTCCTGTTCATTACAATATCTGTGTTAGTATGCTGTATTAGTGGCATATTACACTGTATTAGCATAATATTTGAACCAAAAGGGTATAAAATGCAAGGTTTTGAAATCTGTAGACTTCTGCTTCAGATGTGAAGATTGTGAATATACCCGCATCACCTTCTCGGCCTCAGAAGAAGAGAGGCAGGCCAGCTCCATTGGGTCTAGCCTAGAGTAAGAAGGAGAGTCCTCCCTCCAGTCCATCTGCCATGGTCCAAGCCTCAGATGGAGAGAAGACCTGCTGGACCTGATCCCCTTCCCCACTGCCATCCCCTCTCCTTTTGTGTCATATCTTTTTAGATTGTAAGCCTGAGGGCAGGGAATCCATCTAGTTAACTATTTGTAAGCTTTTCTGAGAGCCTTTGTGGCTTAAGAGCGGGGTATAAATACTCCAAATAAATAGATGAGATGTTACAAATAAATAGATGAGATTAATAGATGAGATGTTACAAAAGGCAGGCTGAAAAGTGGACTGAGAGAAGGCAAAGGCTGACTACACTGCAAAGTCACGGTGTCTACAAGATCAGTTTTACGAAGGAATGTGAGATGTAGGAAACACACAATGCAAAACTGACTTATGAAGTGTGGAACATATGACAGCAAGGCAATTATGTGAGTTACAGATGTCTGTACTATATCTTGTACATCTGTACCAAAGCACAAAAGAAACATCGGTAAGCTGCCCCTGCCCACTGCAAAATTAATAGCTGTCAGTAGAGCCGTATTCTCTATGAGAAACAGCAACAAACACATCTGCCAAAGAGCAAAGGTTGGAAGACAGTTCTCGTTAAAATGCCATCCTGGTGTTTGCCAGTGTCTTGCCAGACCCAATTAAAAAATAAAAATAAAATAACAATAGCCCCAGATTGACTGATGTACACTATCATGCCAAGAATCCTTTTCTTGAAGCCTTTTTACAAAAATGCCAAAGACACTGCCTTAAATTTCATTTATCTTATTTTTTTTTTTTAAAAATCCACCCCCTACTGAAGATCCTCTATTAATCCCAGAGGGTTTGGCTGCTTCTCTCCTTCCAATCATGTACCCAAGTGTAAAGTTTACCTGCATTATTTCCCATCACTTCTAGATTTATTCATGTCTGGAAGGCAGTCTTAACAGTGCCATTTAATAGTCTGGCATTCCACAGGTATTCTAATATTACACTTGCTTCCTGTTAGGAAATAAGAGAATTCCTCTATTACTACATTCACACCTCAAGTGACTATTCAGAGCAACTATTCGCCTTTATAAACACAATGGGCACATTTCATGTTTCAAGCCCACTTTGTTTAGAGTACCACCTCTGGGGATACAAAGAAATCCCTGGAACACAAAGATCACGGCTACCTGGCAATATTCTGTTCCCAGGTTTTCATCCAGACTCCATGCCTGGGCCAAAACAAACATGCAGCACTTGTCCATATACTGATAGACCCATGAACTAATGGGAAATGTGCATACTGTTGGAAAATCTTTGCATTCTTTCCCCACCTCATTAGATACATAGGGATTCCTGCTTGCAAACTCCTCTCTCTCTCTCATTCAAACTAACCATATAACTTTGGTCACTCCCTCTTGAGACTTAACAGGCCTTTTCTCTTGGGATTCACAACTGAACTGTTCCCATCTTTCTGCTCTCTAAAGATGGTGACATCTTTTCTCTTTACCTAAACCAGGGGTAGGCAACCTTTCCCCTTTAAGGGCCGAGGGACTTCAGCTCCCAGAAGCCTCAGCCATGTTGGCCAATAGTCCCATGTTGGCCAATAGCTCCTGGGATTCTGGGAGCTGAAGTCCCTCGGCCCTTAAAGGCGAAAGTTTGCCTACCCCTGACCGAAACCATCACTATTTTGATTAGGATATACACTCATTCTGCCTCATTTGCAGCCTTGAATTTTGTGGATTTGATTATTCATGGATTTTAGTAATATGTTCTCTCTAGGAATCTCTAGGTCTTCCAGCGCAACTCTGTGGTCAACTTTAACCAAAAGTTGCACTGAAGCACCTAGAGATTCCTAGAGAGAACCCTCCACTAGGCATCTGTAGCTCCTCCAGTGCAATTCTATGGTCAGTGTCTGGCAGATGTTGACCACAGAGTTGCACTGGAGGACCTAGAGATTCCTAGAGAGGTGTTCTCTCAAGTTAAAAACACCATGTTTTTGTTATTTGTGGTTTTTCCACGTTCATGGAGGTGCTGTGTCCCTAACCCCAGTGAATGTGGAGGCATGAGTGTAGTTTGTTTGTTTTTAAAATGTAAATATAGATTAAAGATTTGTGCCAAGACCACAGTGGCTACATGACCCATTCCTGAAGCAGGCCACCACAGTGAAGCAGAGCACCATTGGGCCTAGAGTAGGAAGAGGAGCCCTCCCTCCATTCCATCCGATGTCATCTGCGGGAGAGACACTAGGCCCATCACCATCGGGCCTGGAACAAGAAGAGGAGCCCTCCCTCCATTACCATCCGATGTCATCTGGGGGAGAGACGCTAGGCCCAGCACCATCCGGCCTGGAATAAGAAGAACCCTTACTTCTTAAAGAACGGGTGGGATTTGGGATTTTTATGTTCTGTTTAGATTGTATTAATATATCTGAATGGAAATTTTAATGTTGTAAGCCGCCCCGATTGCTCTGCAGAGGGGCGGGATATAAATAATAATAATAATAATAATAATAATAATAATAATAATAATAATAATAATTATAGCCATTGTTTTGAAGTATAAGCTACATGTTTGTTGTTTTTGAGACAGTCTCAGTTCTTAGGGAAGCATAGGCAAAGTTACTTTTCTGCCACTGATAATTTAAAGCCAGACTTCCCTATCACCATGTATGGATGTGAGAGCTGGACAGTGAAGAAAATGAATAAGAAGAAAATCAATGCATCAGAGATATGGTGATGGAGAAGAGTGCTCAGGATTCTGTGGGCAGTCAAAAATACAAAGAAGTGGGTCCTTGAACAAATTAAGCCTGAGTTCTCCTTGGAAGCCAAGATGGCCCAACTGAGGCTGTCATACTTTGGCTACATTATGAGAAAGCATGATTCATTAGAAAAGACAATAATGCTAGAAAAGTAGACAGCAGAAAAAGGAAAGGAATGCCACATGCTAAATGGATGGACTCAATCAGAGAGGTCACGGGCATGAATTTGCAGGACCTAAGCAGAGCAGTGGAGGACAGGGGGTCTTGGAGATATCTCATCCAGAGGGTTTCCATCAGTCAGGGTCAACTCAAAGGCATATAATAACAAACCAGGCATCCAATGCTTTACAGTGCCTAAAGTAATATAGAAGGTAAATTGATAATATTTTTTAAAAAGCAGAAGTCTATATACCTGGTATGAACAGATCTCCCATTCTTTTTATGCCTAGATCTTCAAGTGTTCTTTTTAAATAGCTCTAAGGTATTCCAGCTGCGCTTTGTTATGTGTTTTGCCTTCTCCAACTGAGTTTTGTTTCTCCTGTTATTGCATCACCTTTCAAAAGTGTTTTGCTTTCACTAATGATTCTGTTAATGTGTTATTTCTCTCAAAATACACATTGCTCTTCCATTGTTCATGGGTTTTTGTGGGGTTCATTGCTCATTATCTGTTTGGGATTGCATTTTGTATTTGTCATTGTCTGTCTGTCTATCAAATAAGTTATCTATATATTTAACTATTGTCTGTCAATCAAATAAGTGAATCATTTTTATACATGCAGGTGTTTAATTATATTGGTCCATATTCTACTTCGCCCACTTAGTTACAAATGCATACCAAAGTAATGTCTCTTGGCCTAAACCTACTTTTAACAGCCTGGAGCCACGCCAAGAGATGGAGGTCTGTTCTGTTGGTGATCAAAGCACAGCAGGATAATGTTTCCGTCTCCTCCTTCCAACAAATGAGGATGCAACAAGAAATTAGGACAGAAATTCTGTTTCTGACTATTGGAGCCTCAATTGCTGGCATAAGGGGGAGGAAATGTCAACCTGTTGTACCCTGATCACCAGCAAAACAGACCTCCATCATTCAGTGTGGCTGTTGTCTGTTAAAAGTAGAATCATAGAATCATAGAGTTGGAAGAGACCCGAAGGGCATCCAATCCAACCCCATTCTACCATGCAGGAATACACAGGCAAATCACTCCTGATAGATGACCATCCAGATTCTGCTTAAAGACCTCCAAAGAAGGAGACTCCACCACTCTCCGAGGCAGTTTCTTCCACTGTTGAATAGCTCTTACCATCAGAAAGTTCTTAATGTTTAGTTGAAATCTCTTTTCCTGTAGCCTGAATCAATTGCTCCATGTTCTAATCTCTACAGCAGCAGAAAACAAGCTTGTTCCTTCTTTCATATGTCATCCTTTCAAACATTTAAACATGGCTATCATGGCTGTAGTGCCATGATTGTGTCTATGAGGTGTTACTGAATACAGAGCAGTTACAGATCTATAACATTAGGTTAGAAATCCATAACTGCAATACAGAATGCCAGCCTTTATTTGTGTACTTCTTAGCATGTGTTTGCTTAGGTTTTCCCCCTCCTTTTCATTTGTTGCCCTTATTTTGTGTTGCATGGCTATGTTTTCATCAGTCATGAAACTATAGAATTGGAAGTAGTGGCAGCTAGTGATTTAGTGGGACAGTGGTTCCACTTTGAATTTGTACAATGCACATCCATATGCAACAGTGCTGCATGCACAACTCTGCTTCCACAGCCTTGAGTGTGATTGTTCTGTGCTGGACCAAAATGTTTGTCCACTTCCATAGGGGAACATACATGTGCATAAGGAACCAATAAGATAATAGCTGCAAAACAAAAGGGTGCACTTTTTGGAACAGAGATCTTCCACCACCATGCCAGTTGCTTTGACATTAAAAAGGAAAGAGGTCATGAAGACAAGCTCATCCAGAAAGGAAATTATGAGTGACAGCTTCATAGTGCCTCTTTGAATCCCCTGACAACTGTGTACTGAAAATGTTGCTTTATTTGCTCTCTCTAAGCACTGGCCTCTTTCAAAATTAATCTTATTGATCTGGGGAAAATAAACATCTGAGTGCTACAAGACGCTGGTCTGTGGTACCCAACACATCTTCTTCAATTACTCTGATGCCTGCAACTAAACACATCAGGGGAAACCAAAGGGAGTGGCAATCGATGGCATAGTTCTTGCTAATCAAAAAGACTACCTGGAAGATTGTAACTCCTGAGATGAGCCTGCCCAAGTGTTAAGATCCTCAGGGGAGAACTTTCTCTAAGATCCACCACCATCACAGTGACATCTGGTGAGGGCATGGGACAGAGCCTTTCTGGTGGTTGCTCCTAGGTTGTAGAACTTTATTCCATGTAAGTCTTGGCTGGCCCCCTTTCTGGTCTTTTTCCACTAGCAGGCAAATACTGTTTTCCTTAATCAGGCCTGTGATTGTGAACTGACTGTTGCAGAAGGTCTTTCAAATGCTTTGTGCTGTATTTTTAATTATCATTAGCATGTGTTATGTACTTTTTAAATTGTTTTAGTGTTTTTAACATGATTGTTAACTGGACTGTTTTTAACGTTGTACTGTATCTTGCTTTAGCTGTATTCCATACTTTGACAGAAAATTGGAACACATGTGACCAAGATGTGTTATCAAGGGTGGCCAAGAGTGTGGTCAAGATGGCAAAAGTTATTAATTGCGAAGGAATATACAAGCTAAGAGAGGCTGCAGCATTTTTCCTTAGCCTCAGAATACTGGGAAGGACAGGTTTCTGTCCCTCCTGTCTTCACTATTGAGACATTGAGTGCAAACTACTTTTGCACTTTGAATTCCATTTTCAGCAATAGAAGTAAGCCAGAGAGGAGGGAACTGGAAGAGTTCAAAAGCATCTGGAAAAGTGTTATGTCAGAGGAATAATCAGGGCTGTCCTTGCCAAATTGGGAAAGTTCAAGGGTATGGCATTATGATTTATATTGTTATCTGCCTTAGGTCTTGTGTTGAGACAAAGGTAGGATACAAACTAAATAAAAAAAAAAATCCTAGAACATCAACCCTGTGAGCATTGACTCCACTAATAATAATATTTTTTAAAAAATAAATTTTATTTGTATCCTGCCCCTCTGGTGGGCAATCGGAGCGGCGAAGGATACCACTGTCTACAACAGAGCAGAAGGCAGAAGCATGAGTGAACACCTGATACATGTTATTCCATCCACACAGTTTAGCAAGATAACGTTCTCATAACTGCAAGTATCCATTACTCCATAAAAAGGAGAGATGTTATCTTTGTAATGTCATGTTTATAATGTCATGTCATAATGTCATACTCCTTCAAGGGAAGTAACAGCACCACTCTGTTCTGCCTTGGTCAGGCCTCACCTGGAATACTGTGTCCAGTTTTAGGCACCACAATTCAAGAGGGATATGGACAAGCTGGAGCATGTCCAGAGGAGGGCAACCAAAATGGTAAAAGTTTGAAAACTATGCTCTATGAGGAGCAGCTTAGGGAACCGGGTATGTTTAGTCTTGAAAAGAGATGGTTAGTGGGTGACATGATAGCCATGTTTAAATATTTGAAGGGATGTCATATTGAGGATGAAGCAAGTTTGTTTTCTGCTGCTCCAGAGACTAGGACATGGGTCAATGCATTCAAAGGACTGGAAAAGAGATTGCACCTAAACACTGGGAAGACATCCCTGACTATAAGATCTGTTTGACTATGGGACATGCTTCCTTGAAGTGGGGTAGAGTCTCCTTCTTTGGAAGTTTTTCAAGCAAAGGCTGGATTGTCATCTCTCAGGAGTACTTTTGTTATGTATTTCTCTATGGCAGGGGTTTGGTCTGGATGGTCCTTGGGGCCTCTTCCAACTCTATGATTCAATGCACCTTCATTATTGGGGGTTAAAGGAATTAATTGCAAGTAGCATTGTAACCAGCTATTTCCAGATTCCTATAGCATTCACGTCTGGGGTTTTTCAATTTGGACAGCATCTCCTTATTTGCATGCTGTGGCAGATAGTAGAAGTGGGCATTGGCTTACATGTAGAATTTCCTGTAATAAATATGTGGATAGAATTTATAATCCAAAGGATCAAGGCTTCTAAGAACTCCAATACACTGAGCATATTTAGATGCCAAGGGAAACCACCTATGAATGGCTGCTCAAAATCTGTGAGCTTGTCTATCCCAAAGTTTTGAGGATCCAATAGTGACACAAGAAGACATGTATAGCCAAGCATAGTGGTCCCTGGTTGACTTGGCAAAGCTTTTGCTTTTGCCAGTTGGCTGGTACAGCATAAATCAGAGGTGAGGAAGGTATGGCACTCTAGATAATGTGATACTACAATTCTTATGAGTTCCAGTCACCACAGCCACTGTTGAGAAATCACAGAATTGGGGGGAGGGTAGGTCTTGACTGACTGAATTCTGATATGTAGGAATGAAAAAAATATTTAATTTTTTCCCTTACCAGGTGAGTTTTCCCACATTTTTGGTGCTTTTTAGCATTTCAGGACTTTTCCCCCAACTTCTTTTGTGCATAAAACTTTATGTTAAGGACAAAATAGAAGGGAAACACAGTGGTTTTGCACAAAATGTTGTGAATTTTTTGTGAAAGACAATGGCTGGCATCCTGTTAGTTTGTTATAGTATTGTCAGTTAGACACTCTACCTCGTAACAGTTTCCTATTCAGCATTAAAGATTGTGGTACCATGTAAACCTACTGGGTGTCCTTGGACAAGTCACACTCTTTCAATCTCAGAGAATGGTAATGGCAATTCCCCTTTAAAGAAACTTGCCAAGAAAACCCCATGATAGGTTTGCCTTAGGGTTGCCATAAGTCGGAAATAACTTGAAGGCACACAACAACAACAACAACCACAACCATTGTCACAATTGAAATGCGCTTAAATCCCAGCCAAAATACAAGCCAGCTGCACTGAAGAATAGAGTTCTGTAGTGCTGGCAAGCAGGGTTTTGAAGGATGACACTTCCAGCCCTCTCCTGGCAGTGAGTAGTAGTGCGATGTGAGAAGTAGGGGCACCTGTGGAGTCCTGTTGCAACTCCTTAGCACACTGTAGTTCACTGGCAGAAGGGGTTAGATACATTAGCCTTCAGTTCTCTGCTCACTAGCATTATAGAACTCTGTCCCTTGGGGCACTTGGCTGAATTTTAAGGTGCATTTTGGGGCAGGAGTCAGATGGGAAGACAGATTGTAGCTATGACATTGTTGCTACATGTTTGCTGCAGTATCTTAGCCAAATTATTTTGTGCAAAAGGCCCTTTGAAAAAGTCCTGAAATGCAAAGACAGAGAGAGAAAAAGAGAGAGAATCTATATTTTCCCCCAGCAGGATATTTCTTCAACAGGATGTCTAATATCTCAAAGACAAGAAATTTTGACAATATTCTTTACAATCTTACAAGGCAATGGTAGTCCAGCAAGATATATGGCTGCCTGAAGGGTTTTCATTATGTACACCAGTAGTAGTTTGCCAGCATAAGGGCACATTAAAAAGGGTAAAAATAAGATTAAATAATCTGTAGAAATAATGGGGAGAGGGCTATTTCACCCTGGAGGAGACCATTCACTAGCACTGAAAGGTGTTAGAAGATTTCAAAAGCAACCCAGTTCACACATGCAAACATGTACTTGACTGAGTAGCACATAATTTTTTCAACTACAGACCGGGGGGGGGGGATCACCCATGTATGATAGATACTACAATAGGTTCTTTCGTTACTTAAAGCCTTCCCAATTTACTAAACAGATTAATCCCTTCTGTTTTCTCATGGTTCCTCATGAACACTGAATTCTTTTTTTAATGGATAATACATAGGCAGCTGCTTGCATTATGCATGGATGCTTAAAAGGGTTACTGCTGTACTGTCAAATTACAACCTCAGCAACCAGAATTTCAAGCTATTTTATAACCGTTCAGGAGCAATCCAAGTCAAACATGCATAATTGACCTTTGCAATTTTTTCCCCAACTCTCCCTCACTAAAAAAAACAAACCCTTCTCCTAGCCAGCTTTCAGCAACATGTCACTATTTACCAACTCTATCTTCTGCAAAGAATTGATGATGCTACATAGCAGCAGGGATACAAGGTACTTGAAACTCTTGGGTTTATACACAAATGATTATGTAATGCTGCAGGCGCCATGCCAGACGGCCCGACAACTGGACCATTTATCATTTGTTAGCAACAGGCACATTCATCGGCTTCAATATCAGCACCATCCTACAGCACTGTCAAAGCCCTTGTTGATTCTGAATGCACCGCCAGAACATTTTATTAAATGAGATGAATAATACAAAGGCCAAAGGTTGCTCGGCTTCAGCTAAGAGGACTCAATTATTTATGGATCCCTCTGTCATTAAGACATCTCTCATTTGGCAGACTGATTTCACTTCTTTAGCACACCATGTCAGCTGTTGGATCTTTGCAGAAGATGGGTGCAATGGTGTTGGCTTGTATTTCCCTGTAGCTTTAGGTATGTTGCATTGAACACTCAACTCTTAGGCCATGTCTACATGGATGGGACCACCTGGATGAAGAAGGCAGGCAGGTGGAAAGGAAGGATAGTGTTTTAAAGACATGCGCTGGCACTGCATTCTCAAATTTCAGATCTGCTGTACATTTAATTAAAGTTCAGGTAGTTTCGAAAATGAATGCTCAGGTGGCTCCATGACTGTTGACACTGATCTGCACTCATGCACCATATTCTGCTCACTGAGGTGTGGAGAGTTTGCTGTTTTCCTCCTGGAGCTCAGAATATAGCAAAGCTGGATCTCACAAATGGCAGCCTCTGTCATGCATTCTGAAAGGAAGCCTACTCGAATTCTTCACTCAGGTTTCAGCCCAAAGGCAGTTCTGAGACTGGTGTCCCACAGTCGTGTCCACTCTGTGACCGTCTTCTCACTCAAGAGGACACACATTTGAAAGTGAACCACCATCTTCTGTACAAGCTGATACATCCAATTGGCCTTCAAGGGTTGAGTCTCAGGCCTCATTCCCACTATGATTTAAAACTAATTGCTGATTGGGTTATATGTCTGTCATTCCCACTTGAAACCGGTTCTGAACTGACTGCACTCGGTTTCAATCGTGATGAAGCGAGGCAAATGCAAAAGAACCACTCTTTCCTGACACTAGGTTTTTGGTGATTCTTTTGAAAAGAAGGGATTAGCGTGTTCAGCAAGTGGGAACAAAGGACCTGAATTGCATCAAACTGAAGGGGAGGGACTACTGTGGCAGAGGGTTGGCACATCCCTCACCAGTTTTTGGAGAAATCCACAATTTCCCCCTCTCCCCTTTCCCAGGACCTATCCTACATTCCAACTTCCAAAACACCTTCCATTCTGAGCTTGACTAGGAAGCATGTCTTCCAAGTTTGCAACGCTGGGAGGACACCACTTTAACTCCCCATGTCCTCCAAGTCCTGCAAGGTTGGGAGGGCAGCACCTCACCCAGGGGAGAGTCCTCCATATGACACCCATGGCTGATGCATCCCAGGGGACTTGGGGGACATGGGGAATTGAAATGGTGCCCTCCAAGCCTTGTAAGACTTGGAGGACATGCTTCCTAGTCAAACTCAGAATGAAGGGCATTTTGGAATTCCTCCTGGACAGAAGGTTGGAATGTAGGATGGGTCCTGGGAAAGGAGAGCAGGAGAAATGGTGGATTTCCCGCAAAGCTAGTGAGGGATGAGATTGTGGCCACAGCACCCATGACTCCCTCCCATGTTTTCTTGAATGTGTTGCCAGTTGCATCACCGATGATGCATAGACGATTAACAGGCATTTTGAAAGGGCACAAACTAATGGAAATGACAATCGTGTCAAAAAAGAAGTGAATAAAGAAAAGACCACTTCCATAGTGGGAATGACGCATGGACTGGAATTGATTTATCAATCCAGAGTGAAAGCGAATCGCAAACCGGGTTAAATGTAAGTGGGAATGGGCTCCCTGCCCCTCTAAACAGAGACTAATTTATGCAGATCCTAAACCACTGCCTGATCAATGAATTGCTCCAACAGGGAGAAGGGAAAATAAGGTTGCATCCACATTACAGAAATGCTGTCGACCCTGCTTTAGCAGTTGTGGCTCAATGCTATGGAATCCAAGGATTTGTAGTTTGTTGTGGCACTAGAGCTCTTTGACAGAGAAGACTAAGGTGTCATCCTGGATTACTACCGCTGGGCAGCTATAATACTGCAGCCACAGAGAGCTGTGGTGCCAAAACAAACTACAATCCCAGAATTCCATAGCATGGAGTCACAGCAGTTAAAGTAGAGTCAAACTGGATTATTTTGGCACTACAGATACAGAATAACAGGAGGCAACCACAGAAAAGTGAGCACACACTATGCTGGCACACATCTTTTCAAGAGAAAAAGCACACTTCATTTTATAAAGCGGGTGGAAAGCTGTTCACCTTCTGTTTGTTTTGGTTTTGTTGTGGGTTTTTTTTTTTTTTTTTGCATTTGTTAATCCATTCATCCCTGAGTGAGCAATTATCACGGACATTGTGTCATGTTGGCAAGTGTGCTTTCTACCTGCATGGCAGCGGAGAAGCAGCAGATGGTGGGAGGCAAAGGGAAATCCCAGAGATCCTAGGAATGACATCAAAACAAGGTTGGGAGACCACTGAGCCATCGAGAACCGGCATGCGGCACTAACTAGACTGACAGCATCAGGCCAAAAGGGAGACTGAGTAAGCAGACCTGGATGTGTTTCCCTTTAGTGGTCTTTTAACCAAAGATGGGAAGCAAACCAAAGGTTTTGCTGTCTCTATTAAGGGACAGGTATCTCATTTATGGATTCAGTGGGATTGTACTACAGTTATCCCTCCCTGTTCATAGACTTCAAGACTGCGGTCCTGCTCTTCATGGGAGGGACAAGCGGGGAAGGATATAATGGTGGCATGTGCCTGCATGTGCCCCCTGTGTACACCACAGGTGCACACACCATTATTTTCATGGGGCTCAAATATTTGCAAGCCACGATTTTCGTGGGTGTGTGTGTTCCCGAATGGATCTCCTGTGAATTGAGACGGGCTGCTGTACTTCATACCATCCAACATTTCACAGGTGAAAACTGCGACACATGTGGCTGAGCATGATCAGAGTGTGATCAAGACGTCAGAAGTTATGAGGAAGAACATACAAGCTAGGACAAACCGCAGCAGTTTGCTTTTGTCTGAGCCTACTGGGAAGGGCAAAATTTTGAAAGAAAGGCAGGATATAAAGCAAATACAGTGGGCCCTTGGTATCCACTGGGGTTTGGTTCCAGGACCCCCTGTGAATAACAAAACATGTGCATGCTCATGTCCCGTTAAATACAATTGCATAGTGAAATGTTATCCCTTATATAAAATGGAAAAATCAAGGCTTGAATTTATTTATTTATGTATATTTTAAATATTATCAGTCGGAGGGTGCTTGAATCCGTGGATAAGGAATATGTGAATATAGAGGGCCAACTGTATTACCATCTATGTCATGTGTCTGTAAATTAAAATAAATAAGATCCAGCCCCTTGCTCTCTTCTCCCCCCCCCCCCGCCCCATTGAGTTAACTGAGAGCAAACTACTTTTAGTAGGTGCTCTGATGGCGCAGTGGTTAAATGCCTGTACTGCAGCCACTCACTCATAAACCATAAGGATGTGAATTCAATACTAGCCAGGGGTCAGGCTTGACTCAGGCCTGCATCCTTCCGAGGGGGGCAATGAGCTTACAGTTGTAAACCGCTTAGACACTGCATAGCGTGGTATGAAGCAGTATATAAATGAAGCTGCTTTGCTTTTTACACTTTGCACTCAGTTTGCAGCAAATGAAGAAAGCTGAGGACTAAAGGGGAAAACAGTAGGAAAACAGAAACTGGGACATTTTAAAAGCTGCTGAAAAGTGGGATGAGAGAGGATTAATCAGGACTGTCTCTGCCAAATGGGGAAAGCTGGAGGGTCTGGAAGTCTTATGTTATAGGGCAGGATATAAGTATCTTAATAAATAGAATAAAATAAATGTACATATAGAGGATGAATTTAAATTAATGGCTATGGGCTCATTCCCACTTGCAATCCGCTTTGCAAATCGCATTGACACTGGGCTGCTGAATCGATTCAGGCTGATGTGTAGTTCCCACTATGGAAGCGAATTATTCCATGCATTTGTGTCTTTTTTGACATGATTGTCATTCCCACTAGATTTGTGCCACTACAAAATGCATGCTCAACATTGATTGTGATGGATCTGTCCTTTTTTAAAAACAAACAAACAAACAAACGTTGATCAAATGATGCGGATCTACACATCATTGGTGATGCAAGGAAGGAAGGAGTCCTGTTCTATCATTGTCTGTCTAAAACCTGCCACGGCTTCAGAGGGCTACTTGGAGCAGAGAGAGGTGGAGCAGCTTTCTGCCAACTGTCCCCCTCACAATGGGACTGAAATTGGAGGAGGAGGAGGAGTGGGGGAACTGTGGGGAAATTGGGGATTTCTTGCCCGGTCTCTGCCAAAGGCCTTCAAAGAGTGTGGGGGGGAATGCGGGGCTCTGAGGGAGGAGGATAGAGAGCGGGAAGTGGGGTGTCCAGAGAGGGAAATTGGGTCAGTGGTTTGTGACACTCCCTCTATAGACATATAGACACACAAAGAGACACGGGTACTGGAGTGGAAGGTGCAGGAGGAAGCGTAGGAATCCGGTGGGGAAAGTGGAGAGATTTTGGTTACACATTGGCCTACCTCCTCCCTGAATAGACAGCAAAGCAAAGCAACTTCATTTATATACTGCTTTATACCGCGCAACAGTGGGGTACTCATTTTAGCAAGGATGCAGGCCTGAGTCTAGCCTGAGCCCTGGCTAGTATTAAACTCGCAACCTTGTGGTCTATGAGTGAGTGGCTGCAGTATAGGCATTTAATCACTGCACCACCAGGGCAGAGATAGACAAGAGTGGGGGGGGGGTCAGGCGAGGAGGAGGAGGAGGGAGAGGGAAGCCAGGCATGCTGGGGGGCGGATTCGTCCGTGGCATCCCACTGACCTCCAATAGAGAGACATGGAGAGATAAAGACAGAGAGGGGTGGGCTGAAAGCGGAGGAGGCAAAAGAGTGGTGGGGAATGGGGGAAACTCCTCAGTTGCCTGCTCCTGAAAGGACTCTGAAGAGCCAGCGGTGGCGAAATCAGAGGAAGAACGTCAGGAAAGTGGGGATCAGCAGTGAGGTCACTGGCGAAGGAGTCCCAAAATGTATCAGGCTTTTTGCAATTCCTCCTGGATAAGAGGAGGTTGAAATGGAGGACAAGTCCTGGAGAAGGAGACCATTGGGTCCCCCTGGACCTCTCTGCAGAACTGGGGGTCTCTGCACTCTGGGGTGGGGAAAAAAGGCAGATTTCCCTAAAACCTGGGACTGGATGGGTTACGCCCCTCTTTTAACCCTCTGTCATAGTCCCTCCCCTCCGGTGCAATGCGATTGAGATCTGAATATCGTTTACATTTGTTGAACACGCTTCAAAATCACTTCTTTTCAGAAGAACCACCAAAAAGATCAGTCTTCGAAAAGAGTGATTTTTTTTTTTTGTATTTGCCTCAATTCACCGTGACTCTAAAACATAGTGGGAATGAGCCCTATTTTTAGTTTAATTCCTGGACATAATGTCTAAGTAAATACCCTCAAGGGGGACTTTTATGTTCCAGAGACCACTCGAAGAGATGCATAATACTCTCAAGTTCCTTCCTCTGAAACATAGCCTACTGCACCTTGGATTCTGTGGTGGTCCCCCATCCTAATAATAACCAGGCCTGACCCCAACTTAGCTTCTAAGATCAGATGGGATATTGTGCTTTCAGGGTACACTCGTCCCTCCAAATTTGCTGGGGTTAGGGGCACAGGAACCCCATGAATGTGGAAAAACCACAAATAACAAAAATACTATGTTTTAACCTGAGATCACCTCTATAGGAATCTCTATGTCCTCCAGTGAAACTTTTGGTTAAAGTTGACCATAGAGTTGTGCTGCAAGACCTAGATATCCCTAGAGAGAACATATAAATAAAAGCAGTGAATAATCAAATTCACAAAAGCAGAAGCCACAAATGTGGAGGGATAAGTGTATTTGATATCAGATATCCATCATGATAGTACTGTAAACCAAGCAAATGACCCTATTTGCATTGAACACTGATGCATCTGGATATACTTAAACACGCCTTTCTGCACTTGCTGCCTGTGGTGGTTTCATATCCAGTTCAGGAACAGAGGTGTGAAATAATTATACAAAATGAATAAAGTGTTCCCCTGCATCCCATTAAAAAGCCAAATTAATCTACACTACCACAGATTTCAAAATGTGAAACGAGTCAGGTTATAAAAAGTTATATCTGCCTTCTCCTCTCTTCCCCTGAAAAAAACCTCAGTATCATCAGATAAGATGTCACAAAAACACCAGTACTCTCTTATTATTCTTCGCAAGGAAATTGGGCATAAAATATGTGCTACTCAGATCATACAATTCCTAACAGTAAATTTGAGTCAAACATTCTTCGTTCAGTGCCACTGGAAACTTGGTTTGGGATGATGCTAATCTGTAGAACTGATTATGGGATCAATATTGTAGTCCTACCACAATACTATCCCATCTATTGGGAGTGCTTGGAATGTGTCTTCTTGCTTGGCAGGGGGTTGGAGTGGATTGATTGATTTATTCATAAATCAACAAGCGACTGGAAGGCACACACACTACATGCCCACCAACACTTTACAGATGGAAACTGACACATGGCTAAGCAAAATAAGAGTGAAGTCGTAGGCTTTCATGGCTGGCATCCATAGTTTTTTGTGGTTTTTTTGGGCTGTGTGGTCATCTTCTAGAAGAGTTTCTTTTGGACGTTTCGCCAGCATCTGTGGCTGGCATCTTCAGAGAAAGATGCCAGCCACAGATGCTGGCGAAACGTCAGAAAGAAACTCTTCTAGAACATGGCCACACAGCCCGAAAAACCCACAAAAAACCAAAATAAGAGTATTGTTAAGATGGCAAAAGTTATTGGTGAGGAAGAACACAAAAACTTGGAGAGACTGCAGCAGTTTGCTATTGTCTGAGCTTCCTGGGGTGGGCAAGATTCCCTCCTTTCCCTCTTCCTTCTGAATACTTATAGCCTGTGCAGACCGGCCCAAAGGGCTGGCCTGGGGGTGGAGTTGGGGTGGGGCGACCGCATGCTGGCTGGCTCAATTCCGCCCCAACACTGCCATCATGCCGCACACCCTGCCACACAGCATGTGGCATCAAGGCACTCTGTTGGCTCAGCGTGTAGACACGCTGCACAAAAGAGCAGTGGCAGCAGTGCTAAGAGTGGCTTTTTGCCACTCCAAAAAAGAGCAGCAAAAAGCCGGATATGGGCTATGGCGTGTGGTTGCCGTGGCCTTGATCTGTCGCTCCCAGGGGTGGCAGATAGCCGCCCCTTAAGGGCCATCTGTACGGCCCCTCAGAAGAGCAAACTCCTTTTACTCTTTGAACCTTGTTTGCAGCAACTGAAGTAAGCTTAGAATAAAGTGGGAAAGTGGGAGGAGAGAGAAACTAGGACATTTTATAAACAGTTGAAAAACTAGGATGGCAGAGGATTAATTGGGACTGTCCCTGCCAAATCAGGACGATTGGAGGGCATAGTACTACTATACCAATACAATAGCATCAGCTCCTGTGATATTGGCCATTTTCTGTTTGTTGTATTCATTCTTTCCTTTGATGCCACTGACAACAACAAAACCACTCTCTTCCTTGCTTGCATGCCATTTTATTTTCAGCACAATGGCTCAGATCAAATATCATTTGGATGCAACAGCTGCCATAACAAACATTTGGCCGAGAGCTGTGGGAGGACTCTGAGAGTATCTGTGCATTTCATATGTGAACAGAGCAGAGGTTTAAAAAGTTACTTTCTGGATTACAGGTCAGAAAATTCCCAAGCCAGCATGGCCAACAGTAGCTGGGGGATTCTGGGAGTTATAGTAAAAAAAACAAACTACACACCTTTTCAACAGAGCGTCCAATGGTGGAGATTTTCAATTAGTCTTATGAAGGCAATTTGCATACATTATTTCATTAATCATTGGCAGAGGTAGGTTGATATTATTCCATCCAAATTACAGATGGATTACTGAAGCTCAGAAAGTGACAGTATGAAAGAGGGAGAAGGAGAGAGAAGGGGAGAAAAACTTGCTTTAAGAGCACAGATGAAGTTTGTGGCTGAAGAGAGATTAAAACCAGGATATTCCACATTTCTTTCTATCTGTTACTACATTTTTCTCAACCCCTGCCCCCCACTCAAATCACAGAGACTCCCTTCCCTATACCTGATATTAATTAAATAAAATCTTTTTCCAAATAAAGGAGCCCCTTTCATTTATTTGGCTAAAATCACAAAGGGGTCAATTATTTCTTAGAGATGGAAACTTGTGTTCCATTTCAAATCCTTATGTAAGATTCAGGTTTGTAAGATGAAACAGCACAATGTCCATATTTAGAAAATGTTTATGGGGGAAAGGCAAGAGACGGTAGCACACTGGAGAGAACTATCTCCTCCTCCTTCTTCTCTTCTTCTTCCTCCTTCCTGATGACGATGATGCTTTTATTCATTCATATCTGGCCATTCCCCCAATACTGAGGCTCAAGGCAGCTTACAAAATATTAGAAGCAAAGAATCATAGAGTTGCTCAGTGAACGACAGGAGAGACCCTCTCATAGCCGCAGGAGTTTACCACATACCATGCAGCTGCGGACAAGTCTACATAGGGATCACCAAACGCAGTGTCCAAACACAAGTCAAGGAACATGAGAGACACTGCAGACTAGGCCAGCCAGAAAAATCAGCAGTAGCAGAACACATTATAAACCATCCTGGGCATAAAATGCTGTTTGAAAACACTGAAATTCTGGACCATGCCAACAACTATCAGGTCAGAATGCACAGGGATGCCATCGAAATCCACAAACACTTGGACAACTTCAACAGGAAAGAAGAAACCCATAAAGTAAACAAGGGTTGGCTACCAGTCCTACAAAATAAGAAAATCAGCACTCAGCAAATGCAAATGGGAAACCAACCAGGGTCAGGGGCTTTCACAGCAGACAATAGCAGACAATATCCTTGTTTGCATATCCTCCCACCCTGAAGCCATGCCATTAACAACAGAACAAAACCTATTCAACACACAACAATACACAGTTTACATGGGAATCACCTCTCCCTACCCAGGGTCTCACAGTATATATAGACCAGGGGTAGGCAACCTTTCCCCTTTAAGGGCCGAGGGACTTCAGCTCCCAGAACTCTCAGCCATGTTGGCCAATAGTCCCATGTTGGCCAATAGCTCCTGGGATTCTGGGAGCTGAAGTCTCTTGGCCCTTAAAGGGGAAAGGTTGCCTACCCCTGATATAGACCCACTCTCTTCCATTCCAGTATTCTCTGAAGATGCCAGCCACAGATGCTGGCGAAACGTCAGCAAGAAACTCTTCTAGAACATGGCCACACAGCCCGAAAAATCCACAAAAAACTTTAAAGGAGACTTGATCATATTCTGAGGGAGTGTGTTCCACTGTTGAACACCTCTTACTGTCAGGAAATGCTTCCTAATGTTGAACTGGTATTTCTTCTCCTGTAGTTTGCATCCATTGCTCTGTGTCCTAGTCTCTGGAGCAGCAGAAAACAAGCTTGCTCCATTGTCAATATGCCATCCCTTCAAATATTTAAACAGGGCTGTCATATCACCTCTTAACCGTCTCTTCTCCAGGCTAAACATACCCAGGTGAGACCTGATCAAAGCAATATAGGAGTTTATCACACAGGGGAAATCCCGTGCAAAAACGTGGTTTTAAATTGGAAAAAAACCCCGCATAAGCGGGCAGATTTTCAGGTGACGTCACTGTTAAAATGGGGTTAACCTGAACGGAAAGTAGTGAGAAACTGCTTCTTTTTACTTTTGGAAAATCCTGAAAGTAAAAAGAAAGCAGTTTTTGACTACTTTCCGTTTGGGTTAACCCCATTTTAACAGCAATGTGTATGAAAATCTGCCCGCTTTTGCGGGTTTCCTCTACCTTTGCTGCATGGGATTTCCCCCGTGTGATAAACTCCATAGAGTGGTTCTATTACTTCCCTCAATCTACACACTTCTATTGATGAAGCCTAGAATCACGCTGGCTTTTTCAGCTGCCACATCCCCCTATTGACTCATAACTTGTGGTCTATTACTAGATCTCTTTTTTCACTTGTTGATGGAAGAAGAGCAAGGACGGAGCCATCCTTATCACACGCGGGCCACAAAGCAATAAGAAAACGAAATAAGAATAAATCCAGGAATAAACCGAAAGAAACCCCACAATACGTAAATGGCTATCAGACGCAACTAGCATCATCGCGCAATTAAGGAAAGCGTGATGAAGCGCTCCCGGGAACCGCATTTGCTGTTTGCACACAAGTGAGAAAATCCCGGACATAACCAAGCAATGATGCTCTGCACATGCTCAATACAGCCACGGCTGTCACTTGCCGCAGCTGTCACCCCTTCCCAAGCCGGTTCTCTGAGGACGTCCTCCTTGGAGTGCAGGCCCCGCGCAGGTCACACTCTCCCAGCCTCAAGAAAAGCCCCCCATAGCAAGCAAGCCACAGCTTCAAGACCCCCATCCCTACCCCCATGGTAGGATTGCTACAAGTCTGGAGGACCAAGATTTGAATCCTCGCTCGGCCGTGGAAACCCACTGGGAGGTGTGTGTGTGTGACTTTGAACATGTCACACTGTCTCAGCCTCAAGGACCCCCCCCCCCCCGATGGGGTCACCAGAAGTCTGGGCAACCAGAGTTCGAATCCCCGCTGGGCCACGGAAACCCACTGGGAGGTGTGTGTGTGTGTGTGTGTGTGTGAGAGAGAGAGCTTAAGCAAGTCACACTCTCTCAGCCTCAGAGAGCACTTGAAAGGCACTACAACCACCACAACCCCCTGAGGGAAAAGCAGGGAAGGAGGAGGTCGGGGAGAGTGAGGCGGCGGTGGCCTCTTTAAATCCCTCTTGTTTTGGCCCCCGCCCTGCTCCTTCCATCCCGGTGCCGCTTCCCTCCATCCCTTGGTGAGCAAAAAGGGCTTCCTCTGCAGGGAAGGAAGGGAAATGCCTGGTGACCAGAGGACCAGGAGGAGGAGGAGGAGGAGGAGAAAGAGGAAGAGGAAAAGGAAAAGTGCCGACCAGGATGCATCTCCCTGAGAGGCTGAGAGGGGCCAGAGACTGCTGGGACTGAGGAGGGCCAGGACTCCCTCTCGCCTTCCAGACCCCCTTTTGGGCCAGACAGAGCAGCCCCCAGGGACACAGAGACAGACAGAGAGACAGACAGGCAGCCGCGCCTCCCCTGGCCCTCCCTCCCTCAGCCCCCTTCATGCCTCAACCCAAAAGGCGGACGGATGGACAGGAGAAGATGGTCTGAAGGGGCTTTGGGGCTTCGGAAGATGAGCCACCCAGGTAGGCAAAGAGGAGGAGGAGGAGGAGGCTGCTGCTGCCCAGGGATTATTTTTAAAAGAAGAAGAAAGAATGGTGCAGAAGAACCAAATAAGAACCGAACCCTCAGGTCCTCCTTGGCGCGCAGGCGGGGGCGGGGAAATGCTCCCCAATACGTATTGGGGAAATGCTCCCCAATACGTATTGGGGAAATGCTCCCCAATACGTATTGGGGAAATGCTCCCCAATACGTATTGGGGAAATGCTCCCCAATACGTATTGTCTGTTCAAACTTCCGGCAAAAGTGAAATTATTCCTGTAGCGCAATTGCAATTCCTCAACAAACTGAAATTCAAAAGATCTCGGTTCTTTCTGCATTGTGTCGGGGTTCTGTCGGGGTTCTGTGCAACGTCGTGTGGACACACGGAAAAATAATACGTATTAGGTCAGGATTTCGTTTGGGTTCTGACTGCATTGAGCCCCGTGTGATAAGGTCCCTGGTCTCCCTAGCTCTAAAGTCTTGGAGCAGCCATCAAGAACACCTTCTCCTTTGTTATTGTCAAATGTGCAAGGGATGGTGTTAGAACACAGAGCAGAGCTCACTGAAAAGATCTTAGAGCCTGGGCATGTTCAGATAGGACCTTATCACACGCGGGCCACAAAGCGATAATAAAGTGAAATAAGAATAAATCCAGTAACAAACCGAAAGAAACCTCACAATACGCAAATGGCTATCACACGCCATTACCTTCATCGCGCTTTTAAGGAAAACGCTCCCGGGAACCGTATTTGCCGTTCACACACAAGTGAGAAAATCCCATACATAACCAAGCAATGATGTTCTTGCACATGCGCAATACAGCCGCGGCTGTCACTTGCCGCGGCTGTCACCCCTTCCCAAGCCGGCTCTTTGAGGAGGTCCTCCTTGGAGCACCGGCCCCGCGCAGGGTCGGCGCTCCGATGAGGTCCTCCCCGGAGAGCCGGCTCTCAGAGGACGTCCTCCTTGGAGCGCAGGCCCCGTGCAGGGTCCGCGCTCCGAGGAGGACCTCCTCAGAGAGCTGGATCTCCGGGGAGGACCTCCTCAGAGCGCGGACCCTGCATGGGGCTTGCGCTCCAAGGAGGATGTCCTCAGAGAGCGGGCTCTCCGGGGAGAACCTCCTCGGAGCGCTGACCCTGCGTGGGGCCTCGCTCCAAGGAGGACCTCCTCAGAGAGCCGGATCTCTGCGGAGGACCTCCTCAGAGCGCTGACCCTGTGTGGGGCCTCGTTCCAAGGAGGACCTTCTCGGAGCGCAGACCCTGCGTGGGGCCTCGCTCCAAGGAGGACCTCCTCAGAGAGCCGGCTCTCAGGGGAGGACCTCCTCGGATCGCGGACCCTGCGCGGGGCCTGCGCTCCAAGGAGAACGTCCTCAGAGAGCCAGCTCTCCGGGGAGGACCTCCTCAGAGCGCAGTTGGGGAAATGCTCCCCAATACGTATGGGTTTTCATACCTACGGCAAAAGCGAAATGATTCCCGTCGCGCAATTGCAATTCCTGAAGAAACCGAAATTCAAAAGATCTCGGTTATTTCTGCATTCTGTCGGGGTTCTGTCGGGGTTCTGTGCGACGTTGTGTGGACACACGGAAAAATAATACGTATTAGGTCGGGATTTCGTTTGGATTCTGTCTGGATTGGGCCCCGTGTGATAAGGTCTATAGTGAGATATAGTCCTCCTGTTGAAAATGGAATTTAGGACATCTCCAAACGAACAGACTCATAATGGGATGCAAAACTGGGGGTGGGGGTAGAAATGCATCTGGGGAGATCTCTTTAAATCCCAAATGATCTGAGAGTGCTGAAGAGCCTTTTTTAAAAAAAGAACACTGAGGTATTTAAAACCAAATTAGCTCCAAAGTTAATAAAGCTGTTGGGAATTCCTGGTGGGGATGCGCATGTTGGTGAGCTTCTCCATGTCCTTGTTTTCCTGTTCTAGTTTTCTTTCTTGGCAAGAGGTCCATGCAAAACATCCAGCTTGTTCACAGGACAGCATGAATACATGATTGTAGACTTCCAGCCCTGTTTCCTCCTGAAACACGCTGCAGGCAAACATTTTGAAAGGATAGAAAAGGCTGTAACAATGGCTTATATAGAGAGTGTTCCAGAAATTCACTCTGGTAAAGCTGGCTTTCTTTTCAGTGCTTCCATTTTGGGCAGTGGAAAAAAGGGGAATGCAATGTTTTTACACTGGTCACACTGGCTGAGGGCTTTTGGGAGTTTTAAGCATTACACTATCATCTGCACTCTTTCCAAGGTCATGCCTTGATGGTGCGGGAAGGCAGGCAAAGGCTCATTCCCACTATGATTTACAAAACTCTATTCCTGCTTGGCAGGGGGTTGGACTGGATGGCCCTTGTGGTCTCTTCCAACTCTATGATTTGATGATTCTATGACTCTATGATTTGCTGATCACTTTAAATGTGCCTTGTCCCCATTTGAAATGGTTTCAAATGTGACTGTGATTGTTTGGACTCACTTTGAAGCAAGACAAATGCAAAATAATAATAATAATAATAATAATAATAATAATAATAATAATATAATAAAAAATTTAAAAAATTACTCTTTTCAGATACTAGTTTTTTGCTGGTCCTTTTGAAAAGAAGCGATTAGCAAATGTGTTCAGCAAGTGGGAATGACGTACCTGAGTTACATCAAACTGAAGAGGAGGGATTACTGTGGCAGAGGGCTAATACATCTCTCACCAGTTTTTGGGGAAATCCACCATTCCCTCCCACCCCCAGTGCTGCCTTCGTTCTTTGTGATGATTGTGTGTGTGTGTGTGTGTGTGTGTGTGTGTGTATATATATATATATATATATATATATATAGTATATGTGCTCCATTATATTTGCAATTACTAATTACTTGCGGGCGGCGAGCCGGGTGAGTTGACCGACTGTGGCTCAGTGAGACAATAAATGCAAAAACAATGGAGTGCATATACTGTTAATTTTTTAAAAAATTGCATGCATCCTGGGGAGAGCCCTCCATGACATCTGTGGCTGCATGGTGGCGCAGTCGTTAAATGCCTGTACTGCAGCCACTCACTCATAAACCACAAGGTTGTGAGTTCAATACTAGCCAGGGCTCAGGCTTGACTCAGGCTTGTATCCTTCTGAGGTCGCTAAAATGTGTAGCCAGCTGTTGGGGGGCAATGAGCTTACAGTTGTAAACCACTTAGACACTGCATAGCATGGTATGAAGCGGTATATAAATGAAGCTGCTTTTGCTTTGCATGCATCCCAGGAGAGAGTCCCCCTTGACACCTCTGGCTGCATGCATTCCAGGGGAGAGTCCTCCATGACACCCATGGATGCATGCATTCCAGGGAAGAATTCTGGCCATGGTACCCATGACTCCGTCTCCTATTTTCTTGAATGTGTTGCTGGCTGTATCACTGATGACGCATAGATGATTGGCAAGCATTTTGAAGGGGCACAAACTAGTGTGAATGACAATAGTGCCAAAAAAGAAGCAAATAAAGAAATGACCCACTTCCTTAGTGGGAATGACACATCGACTGGAATCGATTCACTGACCCAGAGTGAAAATGAATGACAAACTGGGTTAAATGTAAGTGAGAATGAGCCCCAAATCTGCTGGGTTGGAGCATCCTATTTCTCCAATGCCTTGGTTCCTTTACAGCTGCTGTGCCTATAGCCCCTTTTTTCCTCCTATTATTGTTGCCTGCACTGGTGTAGTTACACCAATATAGTACAGTCAGACCCTAAATTATGTGAGGGATCCATTTCAGGACTCTTCACATAATAAAAAATTCATGTATAATATGGACCACTATTTTTCTTACCTGAAATGAAGAAGGGTGTGTTCTCTCTAGGCATTTTCTATGTCCCCCAGCATAATTTTATGGTCTGCTCTTGCCCAAAGTTGACCATAGAATTGCACTGGAGGACCTAGAGATAGATTATTTATCTATCTATTTATTTATTGGATTTATATCCTGCCTTTCTCCCAAAATGGGATTTCATTTCTAGGTCCTCTCACATGACTGTATGGTCAACCTCCATAGAATCACAGAATCATGCTGGAGGACCTAGAAAATGCCCAGAGAGAACATTTTGAACAACCTGATAAAGAGAATCCAGGCCCATTTTGCCCACAGCCAGGCTGAATGAATTAGCTATTCAAGATATAAGACCCAAAGAAATACCCTGAAGGAACAGAACCCATCTAGTTCTTACAGCTATACAATGGCTTTCGGGAAGTTCACAAATAATAGCATCTGTTCCCCATTAAGAACACTGAACTTCCTAGTGACAACAATAAAGATCAATCAATGTTTTAAATTACATGGGCCACCCTGGAGGACATCTCAATGAGAAAGATGTTATAGATCACAGAGATGAAAGAAACTACAAGGGTTATCTAGTTTAAACCCCCCCCCCACCAAACCATGCATGAGTTCATTGCTAAAGCTCTCTGAAGAGATGGTCATCCAACCTCTGTTTGAAAACCTGCAGGGAGTCCACTATCTTCTGAGGTTGTCCCTGCCTTGAATAAATGGAGGCAGTTTATTCAGATAGAAAGTCTTTTAATGGAAAACCTTCTAGAGAGTATGGTCCCCTTTGCCTTGTTAAGGAGAAGTTGTTGTTGTTGTTGTTGTTGTGTGCTTTAAAATAATTTCTGGCTTATAGAGACTTTAAGGTGAACCTATAATATGGTTTTCTTGGCAAGATTTGTTCAGAGGAGGTTAGCCATTGCCTTCCCTTGAGGCTGAGAGCATGTGACAGGCCCAAGGCCCACCAATGGGTTTTATGGCCAAGCTGGAAACTGAACCCTGGTCTCCAGATTTCCAGTCCAACACTCAAACCACTATGCCACTTTGGCTCTCAAGTGATTTTTATGCACAGTAAAATAAATGACATGTCTGTGCACTCAGACACATATACCCTGTATGAGCGTACTGGTAGAGCGAGATCTACCGTAGAGCTGAAGAAAACTTGAGCTGATGCCAGCTCTCAAAGAGGCAGACTGTTGAGATAAAACTGTTGCTATCTTGGATACCGATAGACTGACGGAACCTGGGCTATGGAGTTACTGAAGACAAGAGCACCTCTGATTACATTCATAATTTTGATGCCCTGATTGTTCCATTTCCTGTAGCAATTCATTTCCCTGTCAAAGAGGCAAACTCTTGAACCTGGTGTGTGAGGAAAAGGAGAATGCTGAGAATTGGTTTGCCCTGACAGCCTTGAAGGTCAATGGGAGTCATATTTCAATGTTGAATATGCACCTCTAACAGGGCTTGACACTGTGGGACAAACCCATCCTAATACTAAAGAGGAAGGCTGAGATTGGAGAGGAGATCACAGGGATGCACATTTGATCAGTGCCGGGGAACGAAAGAACCCTTTATGAAGATGAAAGGGGGAGATGGGGAATGGCGTGTCTCTCCCCCCTTCCAAACTCCATCCAAACAAAGAACCTAATGTTATCGCCAGCAGTGATGTAAGAAACAGGATCAGTCGCATTCTGCAGACCAGTGTGAAACTTCAGCAAGAAGCTTTGGAGAAATCCTAGGCCAAAGTTAAGGAGGGATCAGATAAATGACATTTGGAAGTGAGGCAGAAAGGCTGGAGACACGGCCAGAGTGTTTCTCATATCAGTGTCAATTCACAGGAAAAGGGATAGAACTGTATTTTAGGGTGGAATGCACCAAGAGAACCAGCGTAGTGGTTTGAGTGTAGGATTAGGACCCTGGAGATTGAGTCCTGGAGATCTGATCACTGGGAGTCACACTCTCTCAGCCCCTGAAATACCTGGGACAGGTTTGCCTTAGGGTCTAAGTCAGAAAATAACTTGGAGGCACACAACAACAACAGCAACTAAACAAACTAACCACACAGGGCAAGGAAAAATTGGGGCAATTTAAAATGCATAAAGCTTCCAAGGAGGTGGCAGGGATTGGGGGTGGGCAATAACCCATCTTTTGTTGCAAAGGGAGAGGTAAATTATGGTGATTTAAAAAGCTGTTAATTGCTACCAGGGAGGAGAGATGCCTCCGAGTTGCACTTTGCTTCCTTTTCTTGGAGCAGCAAGGAAGATACAGTGGCAGGGCCTGACAATTCAGGCCTGAAAAGACAAAATCAGGCCAGGTAGACAAAGCCCAGAGCATGCTGGTGAGCATTCTCAAGCCTCTCATTCAGAGAGTTTGCAGAATCAGTACAAAGTTCCCCATTGTTTGTCTAATCAGGTGGTCCTATTCTGGGACCTAAAAATACTCCACAAATTCAGTGGCTTTGGAGAGGCAAGATCAGTGCTCAGTGAGAGAATAGCCTTGGGCTACAGCAACTACTATAATAATATCTAGAATTTAGAGTAGTAATGCAGGACCCATGCTCGGTATGACCCAAGCATTTCCCATGTATCATGTCAACAGTTCCTATAAAAATTCTATAACGCAGGCTAGAGACGTTTCCCTCATATTACACAAATGGACAGACCCCATGCATCTGAGGAAGTAGGCTCAAGCCTCTTTCATGCATACTGCTGTGCATGATGACAGCAAGCGTACATCCAACAGAATGCATTTATTGTCATAACAGAGGACAGTTGCTAGGGTGCATGCAGAGGGTTACAATTAGGGTTAGGGTTAGGGTTCTAATATTCAAGCACACCTGCACTAGTGCATCCACACCTGGAAGCATAGGATGCTTTCAATTAAAGCCTGCATCGTAGGGGCATGCTCTGGATCGCTGAGTCAATTTCCGCCGCACGTGTGACAATGCATTTATATTGCCGTTTTCTGGTGCATCAGTGTCGCTGCATACATAGACAAATGCGAAGGTGCGCATCTTCACCAAAGCAGCAGAAAAAAGCAGCTCCTTTTTGGAGCAGCTTTTCTCGGCTTATGATGACTAGAGGGTTCTTTCCTAAAGACTTTTAGGCATGCTTCATCTAAAGGCCACACCTACAAGTCACCCTCAAAGCACCCCTTTTTGCCCATCTGCATAGCCCCAATATCTTTGAATACTGGTGTTTAGGTTGTGTCTGCACTGATGGGAAAACCTGAAACTAACATGCAAATGAAGGGGGGATGCAGATGGGCGACCCTGGGCTACCCCAGGAAGCAGAGGATTGGGGCCGCTGTTACAACACTGATTGCTGCCTCTTAAAAGAGTGGCAAAATGCTGCTACTATTAGAGGCGGCAAAAGGTCACCCCAAGAGCCAGCGCGCGGCTCTTCTCTGCCTTTTCTGGTGTAGCGTGTGAGGACACTATGCTGGGAAGACATCCTGATGCCACACGCCATGCGTAATGGCACGTGGTGTCAGGATGTCTTCAGGGAGGGGTTGGGGGCAGCGGCGTGCGGCTGCCCCTCCCCTTCCATGCCTCCAACACGCCGCAAAGAGCCCATCTGGAGAGGTCCTAATTTTCATTAGGATGCACTGATCTGAACTGTTATTTCACTGGAATTAAAGTCTATGTTGCAACACTATTGACACTGAATTGTGTAGTACATTCACTCCATCACAATTTGTTGGGAAATGCCCTGATAACCTATCTGCCTTGGTCCAGGCTTTAGAGAGAGAGAAGATCTGCTGGACCTGATCCCCTTCTTAATACCATTCCCTTCTCCTTTTGTGTCTTGTCTTTTTAGATTGTAAGTCTGATGGCAGGGAAATGTCTAATTAACCATTTGTAAGCTGCTCTGAGAGTCTTTGGGCTGAAGAATGGGGTATAAATACTCCAAATAAATAAATAATAATAAATAAATCCTCAGCCATTCCTCTTTTTAAAAATATGCCAGGTTCTCTCTCCTCCTGCTTCCTATTTTGTTCTCAAATTACTTCAATTGATGCAAAGCATGCAAAGAATGGAAAAGTAGTTTGCATTCAATAACTCAGGAAGGGGGAGAGGAGAGAGTGGAATCTTGCCCTTTCCAAAGGCTCAAGCAAAAGCAAACTTCTGTAGCCTTTCCCAGCTTGTGTGTTTTTCCTCATTAATAACTTTTGTCATCCTGACCACATTGTAATGTTGCTTGGCCACACCTGTCTTGGTTTTCATCTGTGAAATGTTGAAAGGGGTGGTAGAATAATTCAATGGACTCTGGAGGTGATTGAGAGAGGGAGCTTTTTCTATACCAATGCACCAAATGGGGAGCACATGTATAAAATAACCTGTCTTGTGCTGAGCACAATCGCTTTGTGTAGGTTTAGTATCTGAAATCCATTGCTTCTTGCCACAAGCAAGGAAATCTGTCATGCAGCCTATTCAAGCGGCAGCACTCACAGTAATAAGTTATTAGGATTTCGATTTGCACAACCCACTCCTGAGGTCAGGGTCAATTGTTTGAAAGCTTGGCTGACCAGTGTTTTTTAATGTGTTCTGTTTAACAAACCACATGGGACTTAAAGCTGCGTCTGGTGACGGCTGGGCTGAGAGTCGATGGATTGCCACTGGAGGGGGGATGAATTGGGCTAACTAGGTTTGCTGGGGGAGGCCCTTTTTCACGTTGACACATTTCATTAATACTGTCATTTCACTGCTGAGTTATGGCGTCGCTGTCAGACATCTTTTCCCACCCCACCTCCAAATGGCCATCCAGGGAATAATGGCATAAAAGAACTTTCTTAAGGTCGAAGAAGAAAAGAAGAAAGCAAGGAAAGAGTTCTGTTAAAATGGTAGGGTGTGTGTGTCAAAATTCTATTATCCCTATATACGATGGTTGAGATCCTACATTGTGTGTATGTAGTGCAACTCTACAATCATTTTATTCTGCAAAGGTTGCACGACTCCATGCTTCTTTTGAAAATTGACATTGTGCTGATTGTGCATCTGTTAGTGTGCGTGCTTATTGTCGGATTGTGCAGTGGGGAATATGTAATGGCTATTTCTGCAATCCCAGTGCATTAAAGGGTGCATTCAAGACACGAATAGTTACGTACTATGCAAGAGTGCAAAACTGCTGGGAAATGGTTACTTTTGTGGAAATCCATGTACGCAATCCTGAACTCAACACATCCATTGCATGATGGCCAAAGAACACCTGCCTGTGTAAGGGAACTGAACATGTGTGTATGACACTAACAGGATTCCAACCATAATTTGTTTTTGATCCAAAAGCAGAGCTTGGAAAACTACAAATACTACATTTAGGAAGGCAATCAAATATCCAGCAGACAATGTTTCAAATGGAAAGGAAATAATGGCCTATAAAGAATATGCCAAAAATTCATTCTGGAAAAAATGCCTTTCTTTTAAAAGGTTTTCATTTGGGGCACTGGAAAAAGAGGAATGTTAAAATTTTACAAAAAAGTAACTTTCTCTAGCTATCCCCAAAAGAGTCAACTCCCTCCCCCAGGGTTTCAATTTCCTTCAACTAGGACATAGTTTCAGTAGTGAAACAATACATAGGCAAATCCCATTTGAATAAATTGACTCTAGTCAGGACTAAGAACAGGATTTAAGCCATGGTTTTAATAATCAATACTGAATGGCATTTGAACACTGTAGTGGAAATTTTTGCTACCTTTCATTGTCTTATGAAAGAATGAATCGTTTCAAAAGTTATCTCCCTGCTTGGGGCAATTAAAAAGTTTGTGCATATATTTTTTTAATTTAAAAATTGCATTTTGGAATATTTTGTGCAGAAATTTTGTGGAAAACACGTCTACTCCTGAGCAAAAACCATGTTCCAGGGAGCAGAACCTCTTATCTTTAGTGAAAAGAAAAGAAAAACAACTCAAGGGGTTTTTGTGATTATGTGTGCACATGCATGTATGCAAATGATTTTTTTGTACACAAAAAAATCCCCTAAATGCAAAAAAATAAAAAAATCTCACGAGAGTTTATCACTCTCCTGATGGGATGCTTCAGTCTGATGAGACATTTTTTTCTCTTCAAGGATAAGAAAATTCACAAGTACTCCTTACGTCCTTGTTCAGAGGCACAAACCAAATCTAAAGTGACTGCACTCTTTCATGATAAAACAATAAAATACATTGAATGATATTTATGGAAAAGAGAACTCATGTCGGCTTGGGACCTAGTAGAATTTGTCTTCTATCAAATGTTGAATAATCCCAACTGGGAGCGATATTGCTCCAGTGTAGTTTTTGCCATGGGCAATTGACTGCAACATGAAAAACACACACACAAGAGAGCGTGGAAGTTATTGGAGCAAATTTTGTTCTCCAATATTTGTCACCATAGTCAATAAATAATCCCCAGTGAGACTGATGAACGAGGGATTTAAATGAACAGCCTTCCTCACCCCTAGAAGTATACTCAGTCCATGTGATTTTCATGGGGCTGATTCTCCCACTCTCACTGGCTGAATAAGCAAAACAAATTGTTTTAAAAGAGAGGGGAGAGACAAGAAAAGTCTTTTTACAGTTTTTGTGGGGTTTTGGGCTGTGTGGCCATGTTCTAGAAGAGTTTCTTTCTGACGTTCCACCAGCATCTGTGGTTGACATGCCAGCCACAGATACTGGCAAAACGTCAGAAAGAAACTCTTCTAAAACATGGCCACACAGCCCAAAAAACCAACAAAAACTATGGATGCTGGCCATGAAAGCCTTCGTCTTTTAAAAAGTCTTCCACTGTTTAACACAAGCAATATTTAAAAAACAAGATGCCCAGTTTCACCTAGCATTAACTCATACATTTTGGTTTACTAGTTGGCTCCATTTCCTCATTTCCATCAATGTCCCACATTCGCTATTTCCCTAACAGTGTTGTATGTTAAAATTGTTGTTGCTGAAACCAGGGAAACCCCTTCTGAAGAAAACTGGCAAGAAAACCCTGTGTTATGGTCACCTTAGGGTTGCTGTAAATCGGAAACGAATTGACGGCACGCAACAACAAGTACTTCTTGCAATGCTGTGTTCATTCCCACCTACCATGGCTGCAGTTGTTAATAAGGAAGGGTAGATAGAGAACACTAAGAAGAAAGAGAGAAAAGACGAAAAACCCACACTAATGAGAAATTAATGTCACCGTCACTACCCATCTATATTAAAGTGGATTAACAGATTACCAGATTAAAAGAGCAAATGGAGCTTTCAGCATCAAGGGTTCTAATAGCATTATGGGCCCATTTCCTGCCAACTGGTTTTTAGTTAATTGCCATTAATTTTTCTAAGAGCTAAATAGCAGAGGTAATGAGATTCATGTATTATTGGCCTATATTGTATACTCAAGGAGTGAGAAAAACTTGAAAACCTCACTACGGAATTTGATAGAGCTTCTTCAATCATGGCAGATTCAGCCTACATCTGCACTGCAGAAATAATCGAGGTTGACACCACTTTAACTGTCATAGCTCATTCTGGGAAACTGTAGTTTGTTGTGCCACGAGAGCTCTCTGAAAGAGAAGGGTAAATGTCTCACAAAACTACAGCTCCCAAAATTCCATAACATAATAATAATAATAATAATAATAATAATAATTTATACCCCGCCCCTCTGTTAAAAACAATCGGGGTGGCTTGCAACAGTTAAAATTACATGAAATTACAAGCTGAAAACCCCCAAACCCCACCCTCCCCATTAAAAAAGTATTAAACTAGACATCCATAAAATCTACAAAAATCTTAAAAATGACATAGGATATATTAAACCAAGCAGCAGGCAAGCCAGAAACTAAGAGAAGATGAGAGGCACAGCTCCTGAGGCTGGGATCTAATCAGGAAAGGCCTGCCAAAAGAGATCCGTCTTTACCGCCTTTTTAAAGCTACTCATGGAGCCATGGCAGTAAAAGCAGTGTCAAACTGCATTAATCCTGCAGTGTGGATGCAGCCTCAGGCTCACAATTCTCTCTCTGTCTATGTGTCCCTGTTTGTGTGTGCTTCCCTTAATGTGTTTGCTTATTTACCCTCAGCTTTCTGGGTCACGCTCTACCCATTGCTAGACAGATTTGGTTCTTGCAATGGGGTCTTAGGGCAGATGTAGACTGGCCTAAAGGGCCGGCCTGGGGATGGAGTTGGGGCAAAGCAGCTGCACGCCAGCCACCCCGACTCCACCTCGACCCCGTCCTGATGCCGTATGCCTGTTTACATGGTGCGCAGCATCAGGATGCCCTCTTGGCACAGCGTGCACGCACGCTGAACCAAAAGGGTGCAAAAAAGCCGCCGCCACAGATGAAAGGGTGGCCTTTTGCTGCCCCCAAAAGGAGCGGCATTTTGCAGCTCTTTTGGGGGGCAGCAAAAAGGAGGATCGGGGCCACAGTGTGTGGTTGCCGCGGCCCTGATCCGCTGCTCCCAGGGGCGGCTCTATGCCGCTCATTTTGGGCTGTCTTTATCGGCCCTTACTCAACTTCTGCAATGCATTGTTCATTGGGATGTCTCTGTACCAAGTTCAGAAACTTCAATTTGATCAAAACACGACACCTAGATTAGTTACCAGTACATCATATTATCCTATATTAAAATCACTTTATTGGCCACCAGTTAGCTTCTGGGCAAAGTACAAAGTGTTGGTTGTTGCCTTTAAAGCCCTACATGGTTTGGATTCAGGTTACCAACAGAATTGTCTCCTCCCATATAATCTGATCCATAATTCAGGTCCTCTGGAGCACATTTACTAGAGTCAGCCAGGACTAGGTTAGCAACTATCACCCAGAGGTCTTGTTCTTCAGCGGCTCCTAGACTGGGGAATGACCTGCCAGAAGAGATTTGACAGCTGAGCATGCTGTCTGGGTTTAAAACATTATGAAAGACTAGTCTCTTCTGGAAGGCCTATCTGGATGATTTTTAATTGATTATGATGATCTCAAATTGATTGTTTTAAAAGGTATGCTCTCTTAAATGATGTTGTCCTCTTTTAAGTGTTTACTTATTTTTAATTGACAGTCTGTGTTTTAGCTGGTTATATCTATTATTGTATTTTAATCAGTTTCCCCCCACTTTGACCCATGGAGGGAGGGAGGGTATGTTGAAAAATGCTGATGACAAGAATCCTGGACAGATGAGAATCTATGCAGCTTGGGATTTATTCTGTGTAAAATTCACACTTGCACAAATATTATGTTCTATGCAGAAAAAGCTGTTTCTTGCACAGATGATGCTATTTTTTTATGGGATTCAACCATGTGCAAACTTTGTGTAGAATAAAGCCCCAAATGCAGCATTTTTCTTCACAGGTAACAGCTTTTTCTGTGAATAAAATAATCTTTCCATACAGAAAATAATATTTCTACATAGAGAAAATAATATTGCTACATAGAAATATTATTATTGGCACAAGACAACCAATTGTTTATGCAGAACAAGCCCCAAATAAGCTTTGAAAATGGTATGGTTTTTAAAGACTCTCTTGCAGTGGTGAAAAATAGCTAAATTGTCTTCTTCTTGTTATATTTATTTCTACCTTGCCTTTTCCCCCAGTCTGGGACTCAAAGCAGCTAACAATAAATTAAAAGCAAACAAACATATCGTTAAAAATCCACAAGATAAGAAAAGTTAAAATGAGATTAAACAATGAAAAGATTAAAACCAGATTTAAAAATGTAACATTAAAATGCACACACATAGCACAACAGTCAATTATGAAATGTCTGTCTAAACAGAAAAAGTATTTACTTGTTGGTGAAAAGAATGAAGGGAGGGTGCCAGTCTACCTTCTCTGGGAAGTACAATAATATCTAAAATCCTTAAAACAGCAATACCTTTACTGGGCCAACCAAAATGCACAAAATACATGATGCAAGCTTTCAAAGCTCCATGGTTTCTTCAACAGGCAAAGGTGTTCAAAATCATACAGGATTTATCTGATGAAGAAGCCTGTGGAGCTTCAAAAGCTTGCATAATGTATTTTGGGCATTTTGGCTGGCCCCATAAAATTATCACTGTTTTGTGGCTTTTTGGATGTTATTGTACTTTTGTATATAGCTCTATAGCCAACACATCTATCCTTGGATATGTTCCCTGGGAGGGAAATTCCAGAGCCTGGGGTCAACCACTGAAAGGGCCTCTCCCATGTTCTCACCAGATGTACTTGTGAGGGTGGTGGGACAGAGAGCTTACCCTGAAGATCTCAAAATTCAGGCTGCTTCATAAGGGGCAATATAGTCCCTCAGATCACTTGGACTTGAGCCGTACAGGGCTTTATCGATCAAAACCAGCATTTTGAATTGTTCTTGATAGCCAGTAAAGCTGTTGCAACAAGCATATTGTGGTTTCCCTGTATCCAGCTCCAACTGTGGCTACAGTTCTTTGAACTAGTTCAAGTTTCCAAACACTCTTCAAAGGCAACCCCATGTAGAGTGCTTTACAGGACTCCAATGGGGGTGTACCAAAGGCATATGTCATCGTGGCCAGAATTGATATCTCAAGAAATGGGCACAGTTGGCACACAAACATTAATTGTGCAAATGCATTCTTAGCCATTGCTGAAACCTGAGCTTCCCAGTCCAGGGCTGAATCCAGGAGTGCACACCCAAGCTGCTGACCTGCATTTTCAGAGGGAATGTAACATATCCAGCACAGGCTGAATCTCCATTCCCTGATCTGCCTTTCGACTGACCAGTTGTTCTCCCTCATCCATTCCATTACAGACATTGGTTAAGGATCAAAGCAGGACTCGCCATAGGAACTTTCTTTGTTCCTATCGGGAGGCACTGCGTGCAGCGAGGAAAGCTTTTTGCTCTGCACGCATTGCGTCTGCAGAGTCACGTCCAGCAGAGCTGTTTAGGGTGGTGAGGGAGATGACGCAGGTGCCCCCTGTGCCAAATCCCTTGCTTAACCCGACAACAGCCTGCTGTGACACATTTAACAACTACTTTGGAGATAAAATCTCTCAGATAAGAGCCGACCTTGACGCGACTATTGGGACAGAGTCTATAGGCGAGGCATCCACCGACTCCGCCGATGTAGTTTTACTGGATCAGTGGCAATCTGTGAGTACCGAGGACGTGGACAAGCTGCTTGGTAAGGTGAGGAAGACGACTTGTCCTCTCGACCCTTGCCCATCATGGCTGGCCGTCCAGGGGGGGGGGGGGATGCATTGATGAGATTCCTCACGGATATCATCAATGCATCCTTCAGGGAAGGACATGTTCCATCATGTCTGAAGGAGGCGGCAGTTAGGCCGCTTCTGAAAAAGCCTTCCCTGGACCCCCTGGATATGAAGAACTATAGGCTTGTTTCATTGCTGCCATTCTTGAGCAAGGTGATTGAGAGGGCGGTCGCTCTTCAGCTCCAGGCAGTTTTGGATGAAACCGATTATCTAGACCCATTTCAAACCGGCTTCAGGACAGGCTTTGGGGTTGAGACTGCCATGGTTGCCTTGACCGACGATCTGCGTCTGGGTATCGACAGGGGTAGCGTGACCCTGTTGGTGCTCCTAGACCTCTCAGCGACTTTCGATACAATAGATCACGGCATCCTCTTGGACCGCCTGAGGGGGTTAGGTATCAGGGGCACTGCTTTGCAGTGGTTCCGGTCCTTCCTCTCGGGTCGGTCCCAGAGGGTGCTGCTCGGGGACTGTAGTTCCAGCAAGAGGGAACTCACTTGTGGGGTCCCTCAGGGAGCTATTTTGTCCCCGATGTTGTTTAACATCTATATGAAGCCGCTGGGTGAGATTATACAGAGTTATGGTGCTGGGTGTTATCAGTATGCTGATGGCACCCAAATCTATTTCTCCATGTCTCGTTCGTCGGCCTCGAATTCCAATGGCATCTCCTCTCTCAATGAATGTCTTGGGGCGGTAATGGGCTGGATGAGGAAAAACAGATTGAAGCTGAATCCAGACAAGACAGAGGTGCTCATGGTAGCAGCCCCGAAACCAGGAATTGGGTTGCAACCTCCAGTCCTGGATGGGGTCACGCTCTCCTCCAGTGACTGTGTTCGCAGCTTGGGGGTGCTCCTTGACTCGTCGCTCCTGATTACAAATCAGGTTAATGCGACGGTCAGGAGCGCCTGTTATCAGCTTCGGCTGATACGCCAGCTGCGCCCGTTCTTGGAAGTAAGGGATCTCGAAACTGTTGTCCACGCATTGGTAACCTCACGCCTCGACTTTTGCAATGCACTCTACATGGGGCTACCCTTGTGCCTGGTTCGGAAATTACAGCTGGTACAGAACATGGCAGCCAGACTTGTTTCGGGAACATCTTGGAGGGATCACATCACTCCGGTGTTGAGGTCCCTCCACTGGCTGCCTATCAGCTTCCGGGCCAGGTACAAGGTGTTGGTTATCACCTTTAAAGCCCTAAATGACTTGGGCCCAAACTATCTCAGGGACTGCCTACTCCCATACAATCCTCCCCGCACTCTTCGGTCCTCCGGGAGGAATTTGCTGCAGCCTCAGAAATCGAGGCTTGCGGCTACCTCCCGGAGGGCTTTTTCAGCTGTCGCCCCTAGGCTCTGGAATGACCTGCCGGACGAGATCCCTCTACTATCATCTTTGGATAGCTTTAAAAAGGCTATTCAGACGGATCTCTTCCGGCAGGCCTTTCCAGACTAGTAAACCCCACCCCGGACATAGGTAGCTGTGCCAATGATCCTCCTACGTGGCCCCATCGTTAGATGGAGGGGATCATCCAGTTAAGCTTACCTATTCTGTGTGGTTTCTAAATTTAAATTACGTTGATTTTAAAAATTTGCTGATTTAATATTGTTTTAAGGGGGGGCGGGTGGGTCTTTTTGTACAATATGTTTTATGCGATTTGTGATTTTAAATCTGTAAGCCGCCCTGATTGGGTATCCATTGGGCGGGGTATAAATACATGGGAAAGAATATTAGAGTGGGTGTCATCCACTTGCTTGTGGCATCAACCTCAAAACTCTGTATAACTTCTACCATTGGGCAAGTAGCATGAGGGACAGAATTCAACCCTGGGGGATCCTACAGGTCAATGGCCGAGGGATGAAGTAGGAGTCTCCCAGCACCACCTGTAAAATTGTCTTCAAGTTCCATCCTAGCAAGGCATCCCAGGAGGATGCTATGGTCAATGGCATCGAAAGCTGCTGAGGTCCAGTAGAATCAACAGGGACACATTCTCCTTATCCATTTCCCAACATAGGTTGTCCCAGGTGACCAAAGTAATCTCTGTCCCGTAACCAAGACTGAAACGACATTTAAATGGATCTAAATAATCTGTCTCATCAAAAAACCAAAAAAACTGGTACAGGGAGGCCACTACATATTCCAAAATCTTCCAAAAAATCTAACCTACATGTGGCGGCTCTCACCTCTCCAAGAATCCTATCCACATCCTTGGGTTGCACAAAGTCCAAAGTATCCATTCTCATTGGACAAGCAGGGGCCAAAGTTACACCCACTGGATCTGTATCAATTGTAGGATCCAAGACAGAGGAGATCTGAGCAATTTTATCTGTAAAGTGCCAGGAAATTGTTCAGAACGGGTTGTCGAGTGGTCTGGATTTTCCTCTCTTGGCCTGAGTGTAAAGGTTCCCTGACCACTTCAAGAAGAAAATAAATGAAAAAGTACATTCCCAGTCTGTATTTTCTAGCTCCATGCCTCTCCCTTTCCAGTCCTGTTCTGCCAGACATGATCTGCTGCCTGCCTGCCAGTCTGTACCATTCTTTCAGTCTCTTTTTTGACAGAAGTCACAGCAGACAATTGAAACAGACACTCTTGTAGAATGGCTGTAACGTTAGTCCCACTCCTGTCAGGGACTTGCAATTAGGCTCATTCCATACTTGGCAGCCTGAGGCCCAGGACTGATACTGACACTTTTGGAGTGTAAAGTGGTTGGGCCGTAAAGTGATTTCCCTTCCAGTCCTTGTGGCTTCTCTGGGGAGGCTTTCCTGAACACCAAATTTTGCAATTGGGAGGAAACTTCAGCCTGTTATTATTACCCTGTGAAAGGAGCAATCCAAACACGCATGTCATTATTGCCTTGAGATACCATCAAGGGCCTCTGGCATCTTCAGGTCTCTTTGTCCCAGCCCAGATCTTTGCTCCAAGACCCTTAATGATTTTTGCTGCTGTTGGAATCCTCACCAATTTGTTAACATCCATCACCAGCACCCTAGAGCCATTCTGCCAGGACAAGGGTGGGTGAGAGGGTATCACTTCTCCAGAATGGAGAAAGGGTGTTTTCTTATGGGCTCATATTGCCTCAGATCACATTTGCCTTTCCCCCCCCTCATCTTAGAACATTTTAAGCTTACATATATTATATATGCTGTCTGCAAAAACCCCAAGGTCCCTTTTGCCATTATTCCTTTCCAGGTTGCCTTGTCTGATGGAATATCTGTGTTTTAGATTACTTTCTCTTAGATTTATTAGCTTGTGTTCCCCCTCCCCTCAGCTGACTCTCACATCTGCCCCTGACATTTCTCCTTAAATCTTTTCTACCACATCTTTGAAGGCTTTTCTTCACACAGCCTAATCTCCACAAGGATGCTTGCTTGACCTTCCTATGAATGTGAAAAGAGGAATGGAGGTCCTCCTCCTCCACCATCATCAATAATAACACCTGTTTAGCCTCTTTAGTTGTATTTTGTTATTATTGTATTGCAGCTTGCTTTCATTTAGGAGAAAATAGTAATGTTATTAAAAAGCATTTTGAAGGTCCATTTTGAAGGTAGTGCCTAAGATCTGACATTGTAGCATGAAACTCTAGATCTAAAGTTGCACATTATTTTTGTCATGCAACCAGGGTGATCAGATACCCTCCTTTTCCAGGACATCTCCTGGTTTTCATCCTTCTGTCTAGGAGGAATTTCAAAGTGTCCTCCATTTTGAGCATGACTAAGAAGCATAAATTTATATTTATGATAGTGTTTTTAGCTTTTATTTTGTAATATCCTGCATTTTTCTCAACTGTCCTGCGTTTCAGAGTGTCTTGTCCTCCTTTGTGGTTATGACATCTGGTCACCCTGCATACACCCTTTTTGTTGAATGGCAAAGTTGCACACTTGAAGCATGATAGGAAATGTGCAACTGAATCCCCCATCCAATGCTCAACACACAATACTGGCACACCCATGTGCAATGGCATCACATGTGCAACTCTGCTTTTACAACCTTGGACTGAGTGTAGACATTCTGCCCTATACAAAAAAAGTCCAACTTTTTATGTAGGAGAAGTTCTGCATGTATGAGTCAGAAACAGGATTGTGGCCATTAAACCGATAAACCACATTTTGCTATGATTATAGAAAATGCCATGTGTTTGTGTGCATGAGAGAGATTGAAACAGAATACCACATGGCTCAGTAATAGGTTTAGTGCTCCACACAATATTGAATTTTTCTCTCTTGCTTCTTCTTCCCCAACTACCTCTCCATTTCTTATCTCTCACATCCTCACTTGTGGGAACTCCCCTTTCTCCTTTCTTCCACATTGTATGAGATATTCCTCAGTCACTTCCCTCTCTTTCCATCTCTATGTCTCTTCTTGTTCACAAAGGTCTCCCAAATTCTGCCCTCCTGTCAGCTCTTATGGTATATTCAGATATGAGAAAGGAAGCTGGACCTGCTCAAACCCGAGGCAGAGGTGTAAACGTTGGCTGTATCTACACTGCATAATTTATGCAGTTTGACATTGTTTTAATTGCCAAGGTGCAATGCTATGGAATTCTGAGATAGGTAGTTTAGTAAGATAAGGCTGTATTCTATCACCCTACTTGTTCAATTTGTATCCAGAAAATATCATACAAAGGACAGGTTTAAAACTAGAAGGAGAAGAATGAAGATAGGAGGAAGAAACAGCAACAATCTAAGATAGGCAGGTGACACCATACTACTAGCAGAAAACATCACAGACTTGGAACAATTACTAAGGAAGGTCAAAGAAGAAAGTGCAAAGGCAAGCCTATTGCTGAACATAAAGAAAACAAAAATAATGACCATGGAGGATTTAGATAAACTCTACCTAGACAATGAGAAAATTGAAATAGTCAAAGAATTCCCATATCTTGGATCAAACATTGGTCAGAATGGAGACTGAAGTCAAGTAGAAGCAGAAGATTGAAACCAAGAAGACTGGGAATGGGAAGGGCAGCTATGAAAGACCTGGGTAAGATTCTAAAGTGCCAAGATACACAATTGAGCACTAAAGCTAGGATCGTAGAAGCCACTGTATTCCCCATCACCATGTATGGATGTGAGAGTTGGACAATGAAGAAAGCAAAAAAGAAGAAAATTAACTCATTTGAGATGTGGTGCTGGAGAAGAATACTAAGAATACCATGAACAGCCAAAAAGACAAACAAATGAGTCCTTGAACAGCCTGAACTCTCCCTGAAGGCCAAGACAATGAAAATGAGGCTGTCATACTTTGGCCACATCATGATAAGGGATGACTCACTAGAAAATGCAATAATGCTAGGAAAGGCAGAGGGTAGTAGAAAGAGAGGACGACTGTGAAGAGGGGTCATGGGCCTGAAGTGGCAGGACCTAAACATTGCCGTGAAGGATAGGGAGTCGTGGAGGTGTCTCATTCATAGGGTCGCCATGAATTGGGGGCAACTCGAGGGCAATAACAAATGAGATATTTAGTCTTCTCTGTCAGAGAGCTCTGGTGCCACAACAAACTATAAATCCTAGGATTCCACAGGATGGAGCCATGACAGTTAAACCAGCGCCAAATTGCAATAATTCTGCAGTGTGGCAGCAGCTGTTATCTTTCCCTTCAGGTACATACTTCCCAAGGCCAAACATGTTAGTTTGACACCTGAGGTGGAAAATGATCAAGTCAGGCCAGGGGGATCATCCACAAATTGTAGAAGGTGTCAGGAAACAGGTGAAAGTAGCTTCCCTGGTGTACACATTATCCCAGCAGTACATAAAACTTCAGAACATGCCAATGTTTTCTACATAGCTCAGAGAGTAAAATGTGCAGCCTAAGGAAGCATATTAGAAACTACTGTGCAGATAATGCATGGAAAGACAATGAGACATGTGCAGAATACTACATTGTCCTGGAGTTTTATATACTGTCATTCAGGGGTAGGCAACCTTTCCCCTTTAAGGGCCGAGGGACTTCAGCTCCCAGAAGCCTCAGGCATGTTGGCCAATAGTTCCATGTTGGCCAATAGCTCCTGGGATTCTGGGAGCTGAAATCCCTTGGCCCTTAAAGGAGAAAGGTTGCCTACCCCTGAAAGCCATCTAAGGGGGGTTGCAGACTGCCAGAAATAGTGTGAATTCAGTCCACTTTTAGGGTTAGGGTTAGTGCTAGGGAATCATGGGAACTGTTATTTTTCTGAGACATTGAGCCTTCTCTGTCAGACAACTCTGATGCCACAATAAAATACAGTTCCCATGGTTCCCTAACTGTAACCCTAACCCTAAAAGTGGACTGAATTCACACTATTTCTGGCAGTCTGCAACCCCCCTAAGATGAGATTTTGGGCCCACTGGTGAGGTTTGTGTCTGCAGTCTACAAGTTAAAGCTATGGGAGCTAAGAAAAGCTGCCAAAGAGCAAGCTTGCCATAGATCAGGACTCAAGCAGGGGAAAGCACCATGCTGGCATGGCTTACAATGCATATATCTTTTACCCAACGTGATGTGACTTTTCCCTTACATACTAGGATTTGGAAAAAGTCTGGGAGAGTCATCAATGTGTCTGTATGGATGTGTCTGCATGTGAACAGCTGTCAGACAAGATTGCAAGCTTGAAGCAATGTGATACCCAGGTCTACAGATTCTCTTGCGCCTTTTTTGGCATGCTGTAACGTTCCAGCACTTGTGGCACTTAAGGGACATGGCTACCTCAGACGTAAAATAAGAGGTTAAAAGCTCTTTGCATAAACATACCCTGTAATATTTGTATCACCGTGGATATGCTAAAACTATAAGTATATCCACTCAAATGTGCATGCATGCCTTCAATCTCCCTGTAGACTTGCACCAACCACTTGGGTTTTATGGGGTTTTCATCAGGCAAAGACTACTCAGAGGAGGTTTTGCTAGTTTCTTCCATTGAAATATAGCCCACATTACCTGGTACTCATTGGCAGCCTTCCACCTAATTATCAACCAGGGATGATATGTTTAGTTTCCAGGAGCAGATGGGATCTGTTGCCTTCAGAGTATTTAGGTCTTCACACATATATGGACATATATATATGCACCTGAGGAAAGGGTTGATATCACCATCTGGTGCTTTTAGTTGGTTGTATTCGTATTCTACCTTGTGTGATGTCTCCTCCAACCCCTCCCCAGTTGGTGATGTTCCTGTTCTGAGAAATGCAAGGCATGTATGTCTTTGCTGTTGTTGTTACTTGCTGTCAAGTGGACTTCAATTTATAGTGACCCTATGAATGACAGGCCAAGCCTTAGTAACTAACTGCCATACTCACGTCTTGCAAACTCAGGGCTGTGACTTCTTTGATTGAATTGAAGGGAGACCTGTATTGTGGTCTCCTTTTTTTCTTTTTCTTATATCAGTCTAGCCATGCTTTTAACTTATCATGTCCTATCATTTCTCAGAGGCAAAATGGGGAATTAAAAGAGCATTTAGACCAAATTTCCCAGAATTCCAAGCAACCTGGCATCTCACCCACATAAGCTTGCTTGGGTCCACTGACAGAGGATGGGGCTAACTACAGGATCTATTGCACAGTCCCTTCCTCACTTCAAAGTTGGGGTCAGACTTGACTGAAAAAAATCAATACATCCTTTAACATTAAACCATTGCCTCCATTTCTAGATCTCACAGAAATCTAAAGTAAATTCAGAACCTAGAAGCATATTTCAATAGAGCAATATATGAACTTGTTTATTACTATATTTCAGTAATTTTCAGTAATATGTAACTCATTGCTCATGAATAATCATTACTCATTATTCATCTTACCACCAACATCATTCTAATTTTTTTTTTTAAAAAAAAAGAACTCATAACAATTAAAAATCACCAAGCTGCACAGAAATGAATATTGCTCATCATAGCTTGAGTCTCCCTTATTCAAAATGCTTGGGACCAGAAGTGTTTTGGCTTTTTACAATTTTTTAAGGAAAACCTGCATTTGCATATACATACATAATGAGATCTCTTGCAGACAGGACCCAAGTCTAAACACAAAATTCATTTATGTTTCATGTACACTTTATACACATAGTCTGAAGGTAATTTTATACAATATTTTAAAATAATGTTGTGCATGAAACAAAGCTTGTATACACAGAACCATCAGAAAGCAAAGGCATCTCAGCCACCCATGAAAAAAGTTTGGGATTCTGGAATAATTTGGATTTTGGAATTCCAGATAAGAGAGATTTAACATGTATCTAAATTATTTAAACACACACACACACACACAAAATGGATTACCAGTAATGCTGTTACTTTTAATGCAGTTTCTAACACATTGTTTCTAAGGCTCTGTTGAAATTAAAAGGAAATCTATTTTTGATGTAAGTTTGTACAATATGGATCTTGGACCAGAACAAGTTTCCTAGACATATTTTTTCAAGCATTATATACTCTGACACTAAGGACATCTTTGGTGAACTGTGTTTAATTGCCTCTATTACATCGAGATAATAAATGAATTTCATGAATACTAGGTCTTGAAAGTTCCTGACTAGATGAGCCAATGAATTAATTTTTCCCCTTCCCAAGTCACGAGCTACCCTGAAGCAATGGGCTAGGGAGAGGAATACATTTAAATAACTAAATAAAATTAAGTGGTAAGCACTGATTCATGAAAACAAACTAGCTTCCAAAAATACAGCAACATTTGTGTGTGTGCCTTTTTCTCAAAGACAGTCCAGATCTTTGTTCTCAAAGGATGTATCCACACTGCAGAAATTAAGCAGTTGGACACCACTTTAACTGCCATGGCTACATCCTTTGGGATCCTGGGATTTGTAGCTTGGTTGGTTATTCAGCATGGTCTGTTAGAGAGCTCTGGTGACTTATCAAATGACAAATCCCAGGATTCTGTAGGATATAGTCATGACAATTAAAGTGGTGTCAAACTGCTTTATGTCTGCAGTATGGATTCACCCAAAGTCTCATGTGAAATCAGAAAAAAACAATTTGTGAAATTGGTTTCTCATCGCAGTGAAATCATAAAAACTCATTTGTGAAAACCCAAGAGTCAACATAATAACAAAAATGACATATCAGTAGACTTATATGTATGCAACCACACATGCATGATTATTGGTTAAGATGATGTTCAGTGTCTCCCCCCCACACAAGTTTTCATGGGGGAGGAGTTGAGGCTAGTGACAGACAACGGGACCCCAACTACCATGTTCTTCTGTAAATTAGGATATTTTCTCCAATTTTATTTATTTATTTATTTAGGCCATTTTGGGGTAATATTTTTAAAAGGATTTGATTACTCCAGGGGTGGGTGGGTGAGAGATTTGGGAACCATGAAATATGGCCTCAGGTCTGTGCATGACCATTGGGCAACACTTTCCTTATCTCTGCAGTGAAAGACATAACCACTAGTATAACCCAGAGATGTTGTTGTTAACTGCTTTGAAGTTGACTTTGATGGCAACTCTGTAAATGAGACATCTCCAAGAGCCCTATCCTCAACTGCTCTGCTCAGGTCCTGCAGGCTCCTTGATTGAGTATACCCATCTAGTATGTAGTCTTCTTCTCTTCCTACTACCCTTCACCTTTCCTAGCATTATTGTCTTTCCTAGTGAGCCATGACTTCTCATGATGTGGCCAAAGTACTATAGCCTCAATTTATCTTGCCTTCCAGGGAGAGGTCAGGTTTAATCTGTTTTTGGATCAATTTGTTTTTCTTTTTGGTCATCCATGGTGTCCTCAGCACTCTTCTCCAGAAGCACAGCTCAAATAAGAATAACCCAGGGTTAGGCTGACATAACAACACTAAAAGATCCCAGCCTTTGCCTTTAATAGATGCATACTAATAGTGTATCATGCCCCACAAACATAAGGAAAACCCAGATTGGCTACTAAATTTTAAAGAGAGGATGTATTCTGAAGAGAGCAGGAGTAAATGTCCAACGTGAGCTCTGTACACCGACTGACTTCCACATGACTCAATGCAGAGTTGAGGGAATATTCCTCCCTGGTGGCTCAATGATTTAATGCTGGTATTACAGCCACAATGTTGTGAGTTTGATTCACAGGGCTTCAGGTTGACTCAGCCTTCCAGTCTTTCATAGTTCAGTAAATATGTACCCAGCTTGTTGGGGCCAATTGGCTTATAGATTGTAAACTGCTTGGGGAGTGCTTAGTTCACCATGAAGTGGTATGCAAATGTACAGTGCTATTGCTATTGCTCCCTCTGTTTTATAGCATGAACAGAAATAGTATTTAATAAAGTCCTTGGGCCTTTTCACACTTCACAGTTTTAACTCTATCATTCCATTTTAACTTCCACAACAATCTCTTATGGAATCCTGGGATCTGTAGTCATGGGAAAAGCATTTAGAATTCTCTGCCAGAGAACTCTAATTCCTCTGAAAACTTCCTTTTTGCGTTGTAGGAACTTATTCCTAGTCTTTCCATATTATTTCTACCCTAGTACCAAAGATTTTTGTTAAAGAGTAATAGCCAGGAACTCATACACTTTATTAAATGAGGTACCTGTATTTAGTATGTTGTTGTTGTTGTTGTTGCTGATTTTTTTTTTTACAAAAAACTTTTGGACACGACAATGGTTATCATTACAACTAAAGCCCTCAAGAAAGAGAGATCAAGCGGTTTTGTTTAGTGGCATCTTAATGATATCAATGGCGAGTTCTGAGAAACGTTCCACTTTATAACCTGACTAGCTTGTTCAGAAGGCTGGAGGTGACTTTCCTATTCACTAGTTATGGTTCTGCAAAAGGGTATGCCATAGACCTCAGAAGGGATGGTTATTAAATGTGCCAGATTTGCAGAGATGCAGTCCTTGTATGACACTGTACATTAAGTTTATGGAGTTGAGCAAAATCATTTCATGTTTCGTTACAGAGGTAACTATCAGTTTTACTGTTTGCTTAACAAAATGGAACATACCGTAACATTCAGTAATTGAAAATACACTGTCTCTTCTTAACCCCATGAAACACATGATAAATTACTTTTAGGGGCATTCCATTTTTAGAATTCTCCTTTTAAAAGGAGACATTAATTTTATGCCCTCCAGCTCCTTATCCTCCAGAATTATTAAACATTTTAAGAATCAGTTTCCAATTCACTGGGCTAAAATAAAAGCACCAGAATAAAAATCATGCAGTATTTTTGTAAGCATACCCAACTTTCCATGAAACGACTGAAAGGACCCTTGTTTAATCCTGCATGCATGCCAGTTTTCAAACTGTACAGACTCAGCAGAATCTCTACTCCAAAGATTGGACATCACTTCAAGGCAGGGATGTGAACAGTGTTTGCGTCTACCTGCCTATTTGGGCTCTAGAATGCATTTAAAAGGGGTTAGCCCAAACCAAGGAAGGAAAAGCCATAAATTGATACTAGGAGTTGAGTATCCTTTATCTGAAATGTTTGGGGACAGAAGTGTTCTGCATTTTGGATTTTTTTTTCTGGATTTTGGAATACCTGTACACTCGCCCCTCCATTTTTGCAGACTTGAAGTCTGCTGTCTTGATTCTTCATGGAGGGGAAAGCTCCATTGGCTAAAATGGTGCATGCACCTGTGGCACCTGTGGCCATTCAAGCCAATGGGGCTTGAATATTGGTGAGTTTCCATTTTTTCGGAGGGGGGGGATCCAGAACAGGTCTCCCATGAAAATGGAGGGGCAAGTGTATTTGCATATACAGAATGAGACAAAAATGAGGTTGGAGATCTGTGGATCTGTGCAATGGTGAGAGGCATGGATTCCCACCATTTCACAGATCCTCACGTTTCTCTTCAACCATGTCTCTTTACAGCGTCACAAAAACAGAACAGGCATGGACTATGCTGTGATTAATAGGAGTCCCTCCATTTATCAGAGCCTTTTCCCCAGACAACAAAGGTTTAAATGTGTGAAGAGGTACTGTTACATTTTAAGGAGGCATCATAAGATAGCAACAGTACAATGAGATGGGTAGTTGGGAAGAAGTGTGAGATGGTTCTGAAGAAATTTTTTTAAAAACCTGAACCACCATGAGGTTCTTTGGCTCTGGCTGTCTCTTTAACCAGACCATGAGGGGCTTCTGATCAAGAGTCCTGGATCTGAAGGCTGATTGAATTTGGACAAAGGAATATTGGCTCCCATTAACATCAAGGACTACAAATCCCATCTGATCTGTGAGTAAGATGAGGAGAACGTACCAATCAGTTGTGTTAGGGTATTTTGATTCTTTTCTTGGTTTGGCTGAATTGATTTGCTCTGTAACTCATACTTTCCCTCTGTGCCTGGAGGATGTGGTAGTTCTTCATGTAGGATAAATCCTTTTTTGCCACAAGGGGGTATCCTAAAGTTTTAATTATCACCTTTAAAAAAATGACAGAAAGTTTGTTTTAATTTGTAGTTGTTAACTTATGTCTACATACCAGTAGTCACCATCTAGATTTACACACTTTCCCCAAGGTTTCTTGACCCTCCAAATACCTGATATTGTAGAAGTCTGCAGATTGTGCCTTACGAACGGATATTGTAAAGTAATAATTATCACCCAGAAGTTATTATGGGATATATGGTTGAAATTTTGTCAGTGTCATCACTGGTCCCTAAGTGTATGATGTTGAGAAAATCAGCCCATTGTGTCCTTTATTTTTGTGACATGTTATGCCAGAAGTGACTAAAGTATAAAATCCTTGTAAGGCTCAATCTGCAGACTTCTAGAATAACGGTATTTGAAGAGTCAAGAAATGTTGGGGAAAATGTGTATAAATGGGTGATGACTACATAGAGATAAGTTAACAACTACAAATCAAAACTTTCTGTCTATTTTTTTAAAGGTAATAATTAAAACGTTACAATACCCCCTAGTATACAGCAGTGATTCTCAAACTCTGGCCTTCCAGGTTTTTTGAACTACAGCTCCCCGAAGCCTCTGCCATCTTGGCCATTAGGCTGGGATTTTGGGAGCTGAAGTCCAAAGCACCTGGAAGGTTAGAGTTTGGGAATCACTGCTATAGAGTTTCCTTACTTAGAATAGAGCGTTTTTCTTTATAAGTACTCTGGGTCTGCCTCTCTTGCATTTTTTCACATGACTTAGCATGAACCAGTTTTTTCCTACAGTTGGAAGGGGACATACCAGTCGAATTTTCCAGCAACGTCCTGATGCATTGCGAAAGTAGGAGGAGTTGACTTTCAGGTGGTGGCAGCAAGTTCTTTAGATAAAAGGTGGTTTCAAGGGGTCCCATCTAGCTCAGACAGGAGAAGGGAGTGGGACCCAGGGAACCCTCACATATGCTACTTCTATTGTAGCTCAAAATGTTTTGGATTTTGAAGTACTTCGGATTTCAGAATCGCAGGTAAGGGATACTCAACCTGTATTAATGAAGGCTAAATGCACACTTCAGGTTCACAACACTGCCTGCTAGGGCACAACACTGAGAAGAGCTATTTATTTAATTTATATCCAGCTCTTTTGCCAACAGAGGATTCAAGGCAACTTACAACCATTTAAAACAAAGTGCAAGTAAAAAAAAAAAAGGATTAATACAAAAAAACCCACACAGTTTAAAATGCATATTAAAATATAATAAGATACAGACACAACGCACCCCATTAAAAATTCCATCTGTTAGAACACATTAAAAACCAAAGGTCTTCTGAAATAATTACCAGTGATTGGTTGGCTTGGAAATAGTAAAACTTTTATCCTAGTAAGCGAAGTGGAATGCAAAACCTGAGGCAGGATAATTGAAACTGCTTAGGTTTGCTGAAGACCGTCTTTTCCCTCCTATGATCAAGGATAGCTGCAGGGAGGCAACACTGAATGGAGTGTGCAATGTAATATTTGCTCTCATTATGAAGATTGATTTTTAATTAAAATTAATTTTAAAAATTTAATTAAAATATGGGCGGAATGTATGCTGGCATTTCCAGGAACATGCTAATGATTTTAATTTATATGGTGCATGATGATAATGGTGGAGGGGCGTCCTATGTTTGTGTAGTCTGTTCCTACACTTTCTTTCTTCAAAGTGTACAAACCTCAAGCTGGTTTCCCATGAGATGCCAGATTTGGTTGCTGCATTACCTTCTTCAGCCAATCAAATGGGAGAGCTACATTAGCAGAGACTTACATTTGATTTAAAAATTGCCCTCTCTTTTTTGTTCCACAGGGGACACATTTCATACCATGACGCTCCTGAGTTACTTCCGTTATCTTTCCCAGACAATTAGAGAATATTTTTCCATCTGGAGCTATTCACTTAAGTCACCCAAACCTATGATGCAGAAGGATATAAGGCTCAGTCTGTGTTGCTTCTGCCTGTGTTCATTCATAAATCTATTCCATCCTGTTTCTGCATTAATCCGCTTCCCACAAAGACCATGCATGAAAATGTGCATTTATAAATGTGTCCTTGCCTATCGATTTGTGAATACATTTTCCCTGAAATCTCACTCTTTTGAAGATATTTTGGCTAGAATCCTGTTGGTGACCATCTTACTGTTGTTGTTGCCTTCAGTCATTTCCACTTTATGGAAACCCGAAGGTGTGCCTATTGTGGCAAGATTTGTTCAGGGTAAGTGATTGTTGAAGTCCAAAAATAAGTTGCAATGTCTGATCAAAATGTGCTCAATCAATTTCATCTGAACAATTATTCAAGGGCATATTACAGTTTTCACTTGTATTTTTAGGTGTTTGTGTGTTTATTTATACTAGTCACTTTTGTGCAAATAAAGGTTATTGCATAGTACACTTGGCCCTCCTTATCCACAGATTCTTCATCCATGGATTCAAGCATCCACGGCATGAAAATATTTTTAAAAATGTTAAATTTTAAAAAAATTCTTGATTTTGCCATTTTATATAAGGGACACAATTTTATTATCCATTGTATTTAATTGGACTTGAACATCCATAGATTTTAGTATGCACAAGAGGTCCTGGAACCAAGGTCCACTGTAGTTCCACTTGCTTAAAAAATGATTTGGGATATTTAGGTGGAAATGCACAGGACTGTTAGTAACCATAAAGTGAAACATTTCAGCTTGTATCAAATAATTCCATGAATCCTCCCATTTTCACCGAGCAGCACTCAATAATGTACAGTCCTAGTTGCAGATAGTGTCCCGTCCAAAAACCTAGGTGCAAAACAGACTGCATTTATTTCTGTAGTGTTTTTTGAACCACAGGCACGAAAACATGCACAGAGATAGCCCCTATTATATCACTACATTGTAGCATGGAGGCAGTTCCTGGGGTGTTGAGGGCTACAGTAGTGGAGCACAAGCTCTGGAAGACTCTGTGAAGCATGTAAGAATTAAAGTATGTCCCCCAATGACAGACTGTCTGCCTGCCTCAGATGCCTGCCATCTGAAGACCAGCCTAGCTAGGTCCAGAGAGACTCATCACTAAGAAGTGGGCCACCAGTGATAGAATGAAAATAATGAATATGATGAATTTGTGGAATATTTGTGCTCTGCATTAATGCACAGGACAACTCATGCTATGTCCAACTTGTAAGGATCATGGCAATTACGGTGAAGATTTTACACCATGCAAGCAGAGCATAATGCTCTGCCTGTGCAATTCTGTCTTCTCCTCTTGCCAGCAACTGCCAAGCCCCAAAAGAGGCTTGCTTACCAGTAAGCAGTGGAAGGGACAGAGGAGAAGCAATTAATATGAGAAAGAAGCAGGTGGTCTTGTCTCAGAGGGGGACAGAAATGAGAGTATGTCTACAGATAGACGGCACTCCTTGTTTTCTTTCCCCTTGGAGCCAAGATCAGCTGCATATTCATCTGAATCAACTTTTACTCCCTCCTCTCCTCACTAGTAAACAGCATACCTGAAAGCTGTTGGGAGAGGGAGGGTTTGGACATGGTCTATAGGGTTACAAAATGGCTCCCTGCACACCAACCAGAAAGATACATACACATGTTAAGTCACGCTTATGTTCATGCATGCCACTAGCATGATGGCCTCTCACCCAGGATTTGTTGTTGTGTGCCTTCAAGTCATTTCTGGCTTATGGTGACCCTAAGGCAGACCTATCATGGGGTTGTCTTAGCAAATCTCTTCAGAGGGGTGTGTGTGTTGTCATTGCTTCCCTCTGAGGTGGAAAGAGTGTGACTTTCCCAAGGTCACTCAGTGGGCTTATAGGGAGCTGAGCCAGAATTTTTGTTGTTGTGTGCCTTCAAGTTATTTCTGACTTATGGCAAGCCTAAAGTGAACCTATCATGTGGTTACCTTGGCACAATTTGTTCAATGGAGATTTGCCATTGCCTTTTATCCATTATTAAATATAATAGTGCCCTCACCACTGAGTACACAGTTTCTGGGGAACAAGAGTAGGAGAAGGTTGGTGGCTTCATGATTTGTCAGCATCCTGGTGTCATCTGGTTGATTCCTATAGGGAATAGCATGTTGGACAAGACAAAACCTAAGTTCTGATCCAGTAGAACCTGTCTTATATTCATAGGGCATAGCCTTGGTTTAGCTGTAGCTCTGGAATATTTCAAGCTTCCCATCTAAATAAACAAAAATGCTCTTATCATCTGGGTGACTTTGCTTGTGCTAATAAGGATGCATCTACAATGCAGAATTAATGCAGTTGGCATTGCTTTATCTGTCATGGTTCAATGCTATGGAATTCTTGGATTTGTAGTTTTGTTAGAGATTTAGCCTTCCCTATCAGAGAGTTCTGGTGCTCCAACAAACTACAAGTCCCACAATTCTGTAGGATGAAGCCATGACAGTTAAAGTAGTGTCAAACTGCATTAGTCCTCCAGTGTGGCAGCAGCCTTGATCTCTAGCAGCCTCAGAAACAGCAGTGAGGTAGAGGGAGTTACACTTCAGAGGTAGGAATTTGGGGGCCCTCTTGGTTGTTGCAATCATGCAATGACCATAAATGTGAATTGGAATGATTATGATGTTGTAAAGCAGACTTAAGACCTCCTAATTAATGATCAAGTTGCCAGCCACTATTTATACCTATCCACTTTCCTTTAGCTTTCCCCCATGGCCTCTACCCCACATACTGACATACTGGCATAGAGCACTCCTTCATTGGCTGAAGAAGTTCATCAAATTCAACCATTTGCAGACAAACAGAAGAAGTACACCCTTGCCTTTGAAATGAATTCTCTGCTGATTTACCAGCAACTGCTAGTTCTGCTACGAAAAAGAGTTACTTTTCTTGAACTGGACCAGGAATGAATAAACAGCCTTCACTTCTGTCTAGGCTGCATCTGCCTTGAAGAAACAATGCAGTTGGGCATCACTTTAACTGCCATGGTGCAATACTATGGAATTCCAGGATTTGTAGTTTATTGTGGCACCAGAGCTCTCTGACAAAGAAGGCTAAATAGTTCACAGAACGACAAACCCTAGAACTCCATAGCACTGAGCCGTGGCAGTTAAAGTGGGGTCAAACTGAATTATTTCTTCAGTGCAGATTGGACCCTAGTGAAATTCTCCCCAGAATTTGTGAACGTAACTTTGTTTGGACAACATTGCCCAGAATTCCCCCATCAGTGGGTACTGCAGATATAACTTTTGTTAACTTGGATGCTTCCCAGTATTTTTCATGATGGGAGTCAATTTCATTGCCCTACCAAATTGATCATTAGAGTTTTCCTTCCTGTTCAGGAGAACTCCCATTAGCCTTAAGCTGTACAGTGGTAGAAGAGACACTGACACACCATTTAGCCAGGTTTTCAGCTGCTGGCCAGCTGCTGTGTGTGTGCTCCAATGAAAGCTCTTTACCCTTTCAGCACAGACTTGTTTACATGCAAATTACCAGTGTGTGGGTTTGGTGTCAGCACCATTCCCCTTCCCATCTGTTGGGAGATAAATGCTGGAATGCGACAAGAGCCCACACTCCTTTGTCATAGCAACCCCGATTCATTTCACGACCAGATTCAGTGGAATAAACTCATATCAGCTTATTAAATGAGAAGAAGATTTCTGAATACATAATTGGAATCTTATGGCTTAAGAAACCTACCGGTGTTGTAGGCATGTGTAAGTTACCCTAAGGAAGAAACTGGACATTGGCTTCATTCAGTTTAAACTTTCAGAAGCAGAGCTGTAAATGTGTTCACATCACGTGTGGATGCATGTTGTGCATTTGGATGTGCATTCAGCTGAACATTTGGTGTCTTGGTTCAATTGTGCAATGTTGTCATTTGACACAAGGGTCGCACAGCACACTTAGGCCTGAATTCTATTGTTAATCCCAACTGTGGTAGAGCCATTGAAAGAACTAGGTTTACCTATGGGTTGACTCGCCATTCAATCATTGATTGGATGGGTCTACCCTGTTAGAAAGTAACCAACAGGATTCCAGCCTTAGTCTGTAACTCAGCATGCATAGATTTATCCTACTCAGACTTGATGTAGTATCTCATCCATCCAATTCTATTTAGGATTATTATTTTTTTTTGGAAGGGAGTATTTTTCGTAGACCATATAGCTCCTGGAGAGCTCTTGGGGCAGTAAATTGGCTTCTAGGTCCACCACAGTTGCCCATCCCTTCTGTACTGGAACACATGAAGTAAATTGTCAAGAAAAACATGCTTTAGAACATGTGCAAGACCCTTTCTTTCCATAATTAGCTATTTTTAATCTATTTTATTTACATAAAACATAAAAATACAACAACACAAAACACCAAACAAACAAACATAAAACATAAAACAACAATCTAGAAATATATACATAAAAATGCTTCCCTTCCTTGATCTTGGTTATCTATTAAATCATTATTGTCTTTCAAGTATTTCCACTTACATCCGTATTTGTTTACATTAGCACAATTCCTTGCGAAATTATAAGATATATATTTATGCATCTTTGTCAATAAACATATCCTCATCTTATTCTTTATGATTGACACTCAAAATAATATCTTTTAATTCATATCCATTCATTGCCATCTGCTTTATTTGAAACCCACTTGAACATCTATTGTAACAACATAAACTGTTATAACTCCTAACTTTATATCAATTCATTATAATCAAATTTTAGACAAGTATTGAGTAACTGGTATCCATTCTTTTTCAAATTTTTCTTTTGTTTGATCCCTTATAGCATAAGTCAGTTTGTCCAATTCCATTACGTCAAACAATTTAATTTGCCAGTCCTTAAGTGATGGCTCTCCTTGATCTTTCCACTTCTTAGCATAAACTGCTCTAGCTGCATATAACATATAGAAAATTATTTTCCCATGTTTCTCTTCTGTTTTGTTATTAACCATACCTAGGGGCTAGGTAATAATTATAAAGATTAGTTGAAGAAAAATTTAAAAAATTGGAAATTAAAAATTAAAAACAGAGAAAATAAATTGGAAAGAAAAAGATTACAGTTTCAGAAAATTAACTTCTTTACTTTTAGGCAATAATTTCTCCTTTCGCTGGATACCTTTCAAATCCACTCTCCGATCTTCTAAACAGTCCGTTCAAGTTTTATATTTTTCAGTTCTAATATTGGCAACAAGAATGATTTTAGAGGGCAATCCCAAAAATATAAGTGTTGATGAGTCCAAATTGATGAAAGGAAGCTGTCCCAAAGGTCAAGGTTTTCAGGATTACTGTTGATTTCATGTAATTTATTTTTAGTCGGAGGTGTCTGTGAGCCAGTTATGGCGGCACAAAGACAGCCGTGTATAGTTCTTAGGTCCCCTCTGCTCCTTACCGGACCGACTTCAGCTGGATTTTTCGTCGTCCTGGGCAGGCATCGGACCTCAATAGAACACCTCTGGTCCCTCTATGCCAAGAGGAACATTTGGAGTAGCCCCTCTAGTTAGAGAAGCCCTCCGTTGCTGTCAGAGACGAGTGATTTTCAGCAGACAATGCTGAAACACCACTCAATTAGACGCCATCGCAACCGGAAGTCCCCATAATTAGCTATTCTACATGCATTCATACTTAGCTTCTATGGACTGGAGCCGATGTAATCCTTCTTATAAAACTGGAAATCATCTACTGGATTGTTTGCTCTGTCCTTCTTTCCCATCCTGTAAGTCAGCCTTTACTCCCTAGTCTGATCTCTTCCTATGGTCCTCTATCATGGTTAAGCATTTGTTGTTGGTTGCAATAAAGGTGACTTTGACTTATGGTGACTCTATGAATGAGAGACCCCCAAGATCTCTGGGCATCAACTGCCCTGCTCAGGTTTTGCAAGCTCAGAGCCATGGTTTCCTTGACTAAATCAATTTGCCTACAGTGTGATCCCTCTCTTTTCCTACTGCTGTCCGCTTTACCAAGCATTATCATCTTTTCCAATGAGTCATATGCCCAAAGTATGATAGCCTGAGTTTAGTCATTTTTGCTTCTAGTGAATGTTTGGGCTTGATTTGCTCTAAGACTCATTTGTTTGGCAGCCTTTGGTATCTGTAGAACTCTCCTCCAACATCAGATTCTGAATGAGTTGATTTTCTTCATGTCAGCCTTCTTCACTGTCTAGCTTTCACAACCATACATAAAAATTGAAAATACTATTGCACACATGATTCTGATTTTGTTCTTTAATGATTTGCCTTTACACTTGAGGGTCTTATCCAATTCCTTCTTGGCTGCCTTTCCAAGTCTTAGCCTTCTTCTGATTTCTTGCCTAATAAGAACACAATTGATATTGGGTTCCACAATTCAAGAAGAATATTGACAATCTGAAACATGTCCAGATGATGGTGACCAAAATGGTAAAAGGTTTGGAAACCTTGCCCTATAAGAAGCCACTTGGGAAACTGGTTATGTTTAGCTTGGGGAAGAGAAGGTTGAGTGGTGACATGATTGCTATGTTTAAATATTTGAAAGGGTGTCATATTGAGGATGGAGCAAGTTTGTTTTCTGCTGCTCCAAAGACTAAGGCGCTGTACAGACTGGCATAAAGAGCTGGCCTGGGGGCAGAGGTGGGGCGTGGCGACCACACGCCGGCCACCTGAGTCTACCCCCATGCCGGCTTCACGCCACACGCCCCACCACATGGCAGGAGGCATCATGGCACTCCTTTGGTGCAGCATTGACACATGCTACACCAAAGGAGTGCAGAAAAGCTGCCACAGTGGTGGCAAGGATGCCCTTTCTGCGGTGCAAAAAAGAGCCACTTTTTCTGGTTTCTTTTTACACTGCAGAACTGCCGGGCTGGGGATGTGGCGTGAGGTTGCCACATCCCCAACCTAGCATTTCCAGGGGTGGTGCTGAGCCGTCTATTAGGAGTGGTCTGTCGAGCCCCTTAGACACAGAGCAATGGATTCAAACTATAGGAGAAAAGATTTCACCTAAACATTAGGAAAAACATCCTGACAGTATGAACAGTTCAACAGTGGAATAGGCTACCTCTGAGAGAGATAGAATCTCCTTCTTTTGGAGGTTTTTATGCAGAGTCTGAATGGCCATCTGTTGGGAGTGCTTTGACTGTGTGTTCCTGCATGGCAGAGGCTTTGACTGGATGACCCTTGGGGTCTCTTCCAACTCTATGATTCTATGATTCTATTGCTCACTCAATGATTCTATTGCTCACTCAAACCCAGAATTGTCTAACCCATTTCTGGCTATGACTCCATGCTGGTTTGGAGATGTATACCACATCCCCTCCTCAATTCAAAAATCTGGTTAGTATTATCTAAGAGTAATGCTGACAGTGCTTTTCTGATGTTCTGCTGAACAGACGGTCAAACAGTGAAGTCATCAGCAGTCATAGCACAGTATACATGCTTGTTTACTCTTGTTGTTCTGCATGGACATAGGTTACTGATGTGCTCCAACATACACATGCATTGATTAAATTGCAGCACAGGAATCTTGATGGGACTCTAGGATAAAAAAACAAAAACAAAACCCTGTCTTTTTAAAATACATGCTACTTCTCTAAGGTGAAGTTCATAGCAGCCTTTATGGTTGGTTTCATCTGAAGGACAGCACAGTTGGCTTTATTTACATCTGTAAACGTTGACTGGATATTGATGCAAAGCAAGGAAGAGCAACTGTGTGATGTAATCTATACTGTAGGAATAATGCAGTTTGACACCACTTTAAGTGATGTTACTTCATCCTATGGAATCCTGGGATTTATAGTTTTACAAGGTCTTTAGCCTTCTCTGGCAGAGTGTGTGGGTGCGTCACAAAACAAAAAATCCCAAGATTCTGTAGGATGGAGTCATGGCAGTTAACGTGTTTTAAACTATATTATTTCTGTGTTTTTAAATCAGGGCTTCTTAGCCAGCGTGAAATAAATATATTTTGTGTTCCATCAATCAAAGTAGCCTGATGGTGGTGATGAAACGCCTTGTGCTATCATTTTACCACACTAAATTTGTTATTACTAATTAATATACTTTTACCATTTATGAAGAAGTCAGTCAGAGGTTTGGCTCCACAGCCAGCTCCACAGCCCAGATCTTAATGTGACCATTTATCTTCAGCATAATCAGCCTGCTCAACCTAACAAGTCTAAAAACATGGTCCTCTAAAAGTCTCAGTAGCATTTGCATTCTCGTTTCATTTTAACAAACCTACTCCTCAGGCCTTAAACCCAAATGATCACTGAAATCCTTTGGCACAGTGGTACTCAAGGTTTTTACCCTTGGGAATCCCACTTTACATATACATGCAGACATCACCTGCCCTCCCACCTGACCTAGCATATGAATAAAAATATTTTGTTTATACAGTGTGTGCATTTTCATTCACACCTTCATGGATATTCATATTTTAACATTTTACCAGAAAATAACATTGTTCAGTTTAGAACAGTTTTATTTAAATAAATTCAGTATTTTACTCAAGGCATTTGTAAATTCCATGCACAAGGAAGTTTGACAAGAGGAGGAGGAGGGATCAGAGCCTCTAAGTCTTGCACCCCCCATGAGCAACTCTTGTGACCTCCAGGAGTCCCACTGCTTTGGCATGTCTTCAAATCTATCCCCAAGAGGTACAATTCTGACCTTTAAGGTTATTTTATTTATTAATTTTTTTTAAAATATATTTCTATCCCACTCTCTATGTAAAGATCTCAGGGAAGCACACAGTAAAACCAACATGTTCAATTTAAACAAATGGCAGTGTAGTGTAGTGGTTAGAGCGTGGGCCTATGATTATGGAGACCATGGATGCCCAGTAATGTAAGTACCAATCTCTATGGTCGCTTGATTACAATAACGGCTTATGTATGTATATAAGTACCAATCAGGCCTCTAAAGGTAGAATATTCCATGACTGTGGTGCCATGGTAGAGAAGGCTCTCTCCCACATCTCCAACAGCATAGTGTCTTAACTGATAGGAAACAGAAGCAGGTCCCTCCAGCAGACCTCAAATCTCAGACAGGCTTTCTCAATACTGTAGTTTATACTTTCTCACAAATGAAACATTACAAACATGTAAGGAGCCCTGGTGGCACAATGGTTAAATGCCGGTACTATAGCCACGAGGTTGTGAGTTCAATCCTAGGGAGCTCCAAGGTTGACTCAGCCTTCCATCCTTTCGTAAATCAGTAAAATGAGTACCCAGCTTGTTGGGGGCAATTGGCTTACAGATTGTAAATCTCTTAGAGAGTGCTGAGTTCACTGATAAGTGGTATAGAAATGTACATGCTATTGCTATTGTTAAACATTTTCAGCTCTGTTCAGTGTTTTCTGCTCCGGCTGTCAGCCTTTGTCCTAGATGTCTAAGAACCAGAGAAGACAAGGAACTGTGAGTAAAGAATACATCACAGGCAACTCAGTATGAACTGGGAGCCTCTTAGCTCAGGGATGGGGAATGCTGTTGAGCTGAAACTCCTATCAAACCTCATTTCTGGGTAGACTAAATTGTGTTCATGGGAGTTGCTGGTGAACAATATAGAGGAAAAGAGATGTTACAGTTGCCCCTCTGTTTTCACGGGGGATCCGTTCCGGACACCTCTGCGAAAACAGAAACCCATGCATATTCAAGCCCCATTGGTTTGAATGGGGGTGCAGGGGCATGCAGGCGGGTGCTGCGGGCATGCACCCCATTGTATGCCCCTTAGTTTGTCTCTTGCACATAGGCGAGGGATACGGATCCGAAGTCTGCGAAAACAGAGGGTGACTGTAACTAGAAAGAACTTCCTGTTGGTAAGAGCTGTTTGACAGTGGTGGAGTCTTCCTCTTTGGAGGTTTTTAAACAGAGGCTGGATGGCCATTTGTTGGGAGTGCTTTGATTATATATTCTTGCATGGCAAAATGGAGTTAGACTGGATGGCCCTTGTAGTCTCTTTCAACTCTACCAGTTTCTGCAGAACAAGGGCAGCTTAGGACCTCAATACATGAGGGAGTGCCTCTCTTCTTTAAGCCTGCCCAACAGTTGAGATCTATAAGCTTATCGCACTGTATTCTCATAATGTAATAAGTATGTGATGAGGATGGAACGGAATGTATTTTATCACACGGTATGATCCTCATCGAGTTCCCATTCTGTGCTCTGACAGTCCCTAGCCCGTTCCAGGAGGAGAACTGTAAAAATGCGTCCTCAGCCAGCAAGAATGCTTTCAGAGTGTTCAATATGATGCGTGTGTGATAATCCTACCCCGTCTCAATATGTCCTTGTGTTCTGATTGGCTAAGACAACCTCCTCCCCTCCTGTTCTAGAACGTCCACAAACTCAACTCAACTCTTCCGGTGTTGATGCAAGGAAGGTGCCACAGGTAATATATATATATATATATATATATATATATATATATATATTTGTAGATTGAATTGTGTCATGTTTACAAGAAAAAAAACAATGAGACAGCTGAGGAATTACTTTAGCGCCAGTACCGGTACAACCGTAAATGCAGTGCGATAATATGTGTTCTCATAACGTTACTATCCCATTATCAATAGTCTAATGCGTAACACCCGTTCCCATATTGTTACATTCCAGGGACTCGATGGGAACATTACAGGTACTGGTGCGATATGCTTACTAGTGATAGAGGAAATACATTTTGAAAGAACATGAGAGAGGACCTTCTTTGTGCTAGTATCCCACTTGTGGAATATCATCCCCTTGGAAGCCCAATTGGTGCTCATATTGGTATCACTTTGGCACCAAGTCAACCCACTTTTTAGTACAGTAGCTGACCTCATCCAGGCTGTGCATTTGCTAGTGGGTGCTACAGTTAGTCCTCTGTATCCATGGATTCAACTATCCACAGTTTCAAAATATTTTTAAAATATATAAATTCCAAAAAGCAAACCTTGATTTTGCCATTTTATACAAGAAGCACTATTTTACTACACCATTGTATTTAATGAGACTTCAGCATCCATGGATTTTGGTATCCATGGGAGGCCCCTGGAACCAACTCCAGCCGATACCAAGGGCCCACAGTATTTTAAATTGTTTTACTAGTTTTAAATTGTCTGGTTTTTAAAATGAGAACGGGTTTAATAGATGTTTAGCCTTTTAAAAATATTGTTATTGAAACAAACAAACAAACAAACAAATAAAGAGCAGGAAGAAAATGTTGCCCTCTTGGCCAATTGGTGGACTACCCATAAGCATTTGGTTTGCCACTCTGGCTGCCGCCAGACTGAAGAATTAATGCAGTTTGACACTCCTTTGACTATCAGGGTTGTTTGTTGTGGCACCAGAGCTCTCTGAAAAAGAAGGCTAGTTATCTCACAAAACTACAGATCCCAGCATTCCATAGCATTGAACCATGGCAGTTAAAGTAGTGTCAAACTGCATTAATTCTCCATCGTAGATGCAGTCTGTGAGTGGAATGCTGGACTAGACACATTTTAGACATATTTTTGATCTGATCCAGTAGGACTCTTCTTACGTTCTAATCAGTTTCTGCATTCGCTTTCAACTCTTTCTTGGCTTTGACTAAACCTTGCATCAGAAGAGAGCCCCAGCATTCCTCAAGATTGCAGTTTTACCAGACACAAGAAAAGAAGCAGTGAATTCTTCTTTTCCTCCCAGGAGATGCTACAAAAAAACAAACAACCTCTGTCCCAGCTTTAATAATAATGAGGACCCGCTGGTCGCTGTCAGGTCTGCAACGTGACTGTTGCACTGGAAGCGGCCATAACAAGATGCCTGTTTGAGAGCCAGAGATGATCAAATAAAAAGGCCTTTCCCATTTGGATTTAAGGGCAGGTAAACAACCTTTGAGCCAAATCCCCAGCTGTTAGAAATTGCACAAGTTTCAAAATGTATGCCACTGCAGCCAATCCACCACTCTAAGTGCCTTTGCTCGGCTTTAAAGAGCGAGCTAATCAGACAAGTCCCCAGTTTTGTGTTGTTTTAAAACACACGTCTGCCATTTTGATCAAAGGGAAACATTGTCTGCCACTTCACTTTTTCCATTTCAATGTGGCTGTTGCTTCTCTTAATTGGAAGCAAAGGCACACCAGAGGCCCTCAGTAGGGTGATGTTGTTCTTTTCCTTAGACCAGGGGTGTTGAAAGAATGGCCTGCAGGCTACATAGATGCAGCCCACAGAAACTCACTATGGTGGCCTTGAAGCCATTCCAAAGCCCCTAGATCCCCATCATTTTTTTCCTAAGGCCATATCTTTTTGCCCTGAAAGGTGAAAAATGGCTCAAAGCCACTGCAAAACACAGGGTTTTTGCAACAACAACAACATCAACAACAACAATTTCTTGTCCCCCTCTTTCCATGGATTGAGGTGGGGAAACAACAACAAATCAACAATAAACACCATCAATTAAAACACATTAATTAAATTAAATTGTTGTTGTGCCTTCAAATCTTTTTGACATGGTGACCCTGTCATGGGGTTTTCTTGGAAAGTTTCTTCAGAGGGGGTTTGCCACTGCCATCCTTTGAGGCTGAGAGAGTACGTTTTGCCCAATGCAACATTTTAAAGGGACAAATAAGACATATATATTTTCAAAGATTCCACATTTAAAATTCAGCATTTAAATGAACAATTTAAAAGTCATCTGGATGAGCCAGCTTGAACAGATTGGTCTTCAGTGCTGTATTAAATTTAGACAGTGTATGGAACTGTTCAATCTCTTCCGGCAGGTCATTCCACAGTCTAGGGGTAGCTAAAGAAAATGTCTTTTGGCTGACTTTTGCCAGCCCACTCCTGGCTTACTCGAGTAAGAGATGATATGATAGCCCTGTTTAAATATTTGAAGGGGTGTCGTATTGAAGAGGGAGCTAGCTTGTTTTCTGCTGCTCCAGAGACTAGGATCCGAAACAATGGATGTAAGCTCCAGGAAAAGAGATTCCACCTCAACATTAGGAGGAACTTCTTGACAGTAAGGGCTGTTCGACAGTGGAACACACTCCCTCAGAGAGTAGTGGAGTCTCCTTTTTTGGAGGTCTTTAAACAGAGGCTGGATGGCCATCTGTCGGGGATGCTTTGATTTTGAGTTCCAGCATGGAAGGGGGTGGACTGGATGGCCCTTATGGTCTCTTCCAACTCTATGATTCCATGATTCTATAAGTAAATGTCCACCAGAGACATTTGGTGTCTGAGAGTCCCAAGTATCTCTACAAATGAAACAAATGAAACCATGGGCCAGAATACTCTGGAAGCAACCTGGAGTAATCTGGCGCCAAATCTGCCCTGATGTTTCCCCTGTTACTTGGGCACTCCATTGCAATGCCAGGTGGTTGTTTGCAGGTGTGTCCTGCCGTGCCAATTGGTGCCACTGTTGTTGGCATGACTAGCTTGCTCTAAAGTCAGAACAAGGTGCTCAATGTTGACCACATGTCTGGGCACCTCGTTCTGACCTCAGAGTGAGCAACTCGCGCCAATGGTGACAGTACCAGGTGGCACAGCGGGACATGTGGCATCATAACAAAGGGCTCTGGATTTTCCTAGAAGATCTGGAGCAAAAGTTTTTTTTGTTTTTTTAAAGACACTTTAAGGGTGATATAGAGCAGGTTCGGTGCTGAACTGTGTGGACATCTGGAACTGGGAATTGGACCCTACATTGTTAGGACTGCTTATCATGAGGACTGGGGGAGGATGTAGTATTTGGCATATGATGTGGCCCAGGGGAGTGAAAAATGGCTCTCAACACTCCGTAGTAGCTCAGCCTCAGTTACGCCACATCTTCATGTTTCCCAAAAAGAATGCAGAATTTTGACATCTTTCACAAGGTAAGAGAGAGAAACACCAAAACTGCAACACATGCTCTTGCTTAACTACACCAGTTTGTTCACTGTACCATTTCACCCCTAGGATTTCCAAAGAAAGGTACCATATTCTCCAAGTGTCCCAGTTTGGTAGGGACAGTCTTGATTAATTGTCTGTCATCCCACTTTTCAACTGCTTTTTTTTTAAGGTCCCAGTTTTTCATTTCTCTTCCCATCCTCTCCCTTTGTCCTCAGCTTATTTCAGTTGATGAAATAAGGGCTGCATCTGCACTGCTGAAATGATGCAATTTGACAATGCTTTAACTTCCATAGCACAATGCTATAGAATACTGGGATTTGTAAGTGGTTGTGGTGCCAGAGCTTTCTGACAGAGAAGGTTAAATTTCTCATGAAACTACAAATCCCAGAATCTCATCGCATTGAGCCAGGGGATTTAAAGTGGTGTCCAACTACTTTATTTCTGCAGCGCAGATGCAGCCTGAGTTCAAAGTGCAGAAGTAGTTTGCATTCAAGTAACTCATCAGTTGGAGAGGAGAAGAGAAGGCAGAATCTTGTCCTTCCCAGCAGACTCAAGTAAAAGCAAACTGCTGCAGGCTCTTCTTGCTTCCTCATTAACATTTGCCATTTTCACTGCACTCTGATATTGTTTGGACACATGTGTCCTGGGTTTCATCTGTGAAATGCTGAAGGGTATGAGGAATTGGTAAGGCAAGCACCAAGGAAAACATAACTTCTTATTGTAAACTTTGGGTTCTAATTGATTTTACCCAAATCTGCATGTGTGTTATGGTTTTAACCTTTTTTAATTTATTTTTTGTCTAGTTTTAACTTCTCAAATGGTTTAATCAATTTGTAATTGATTAAAATATTTTTTTACTGTTTCAAACTGTTGAAATTGATTGAACTTATTTTATTGCACACTGCCCTGAGATTCTATGATATAGCACAGATGATAAATCTTTATATGAATAAATAAATATTGTTACAATACTGTATTGAAGTACTTTAGTCATAGCCCAACTTTTTTTTTAACCAAAGCTGGGACTCAAGGTAAGATAAAAAGAAATACAAGTAAAAATGCATATAGATAAAAACTGCAAAAAGTTATATTTAAAATGACATTAAACTAGCCAAGAATGAAACCTATTAAATATATATATATACATATACATTTAGAAAACAAAGGCTAAATATTCTTTTTATTGTAAAATTGACCATTATATTTTATTGAAGGAAAAAAAGACAGTAAGAATAAGACAGCAAAGACATGCCTTCCCCCATCCCAGTTTGGCAACGATAATCCTGATTAATCCTCTGCCATCCCACTCTCTCAGATGCTTTTAAAATGTCCCAGTTTCTTTCTCCTCCTCCCACTTCCCTCTTTCATTCTCACCATAATTCACAATAGCTGCAAAGTGAGTCCAAAGTGTTAAAGTAGTCTGTTTTCAATAAATTCACCACAGGGTAAAGGAGAGGGTCAAATGTTGCCCTTCCCAGAAGGTTCAGACAAAATCAAACTACTGTAGCCTCTCCTAGCTTCTGCATTCTTCCTTATGAATAATGGTTGCAAGTTGTATTACCACAGTCTGAGGTTGCTTGGCCACAAGTATCCCAGTTTTCATCTGTGAAATGTTAGAAGGTATGTATGGAAGGGGCCATTTTAGCCTCCTCAGGAATGGAGTTCTGCAGCCTGGGAGCAGCCATTGAGAAGGTCCTTTCTCATATTCTTACTAAGCCTGCCTTTGGGAATGGTGGAACTGAGAGAATCCATTAATCCAAAATTAAAAATAGCATGCATCATTTCAAAGGATGACATATGACTTCAAAGGATGAATGGTACCAGATTTGTTACTGATATACCCAACAAATAGAGACCAAACACCACAAAACTTTTTGGTCATGTATATGCCTTTCCAAACTTTATATTGAACTGCCAATTACTTCATCAGAGCAAAATTCCATAACCCACATCTCAAACTGTCCAAAGAAAAAAATGGAAACCTCATTCCAATTTAGGGCAATTTTATAGGTGAGGATCTCAGGTTCAGTCAACAAAGGAATTTTGCATCTCTCTAAACAAGTCAACAAACTCAAAATGAAATCCAGAAACCAACAGAATTAAATTGAAGCTATAATTATTGAGCACCCCCCCCCACCCAAAACTCAATATTTAAGTTTAGCTTGGTATTGAAATGAGACCATCTTCAGCTTCAGCCGAGCTTGTGCAGGGAATGACTTCCATGACCAGGATGCAACAACAATATGAATGTCCAGCACAGATCACTCTGTTTCTCTCTCTGTGTTAAGAGAAAATTCAGATTTTTTTGATTTGGCCAAAGTAACATAAAGGCAATACATTGCAAGTACTACCATAAAAGGTTGGGTTACAGGAAAATCAATGGCCTGGAGAACTATTTCTTTCTTTTCTTCTAGAAGGTACACTGCAAAAGGGATTAGTGACTAATATCCTCAGAAATACAATATAAGAGTAAAGAATTTCACTCCCAGAAACCAAACATACAATCCCATCTTTATATTCCATGTATGGCCATAAATACTTCACTTTCCATACACTTACCATCATCTCACCCTCATGAAATACTATATTACAGGAACGACACAGTGTCTCGCCTTCTCTGAATCAATATTTCTGCATATACCCCAGTTGCAGAAAGGGAAGCTGTATTAGGTTAATATTTCATCATACTGAAAGGCACCTTGGGACCCAAGGCCTGCCACCACTACCGGTTTGGCAAACCTCCACCAAAAAATCATAATGTTTTTTTGCCCACATTTAAAAAGTATACAAAAATCAAGTATCTTGAGGAAAAGCAAAATTTTGAAGGAGGGAAGAACATTTTCCTGTTCAAAACTATCTATTTTACTCTCTCTCTCTCTCAAACACATAGTTAGAGCTATTTCTCAAATATAATAATGACAATACTGCTGGGAAAGCATTAGAAAAATAGGAAGACTGCTTTCCAATGGATTGACTCAATAAAAGTAGCCACACCTATGTGCTTGCAAGACCTCAAGAGGGCTTTTCATGACAGAGGCCAAGATCCTACACCATTCTTGCATTGTGTAAATTTACACTCATGGAGTTATATGGTGGGGTGGTTCTGCTACACCACCATTCTGTTGAACATCAATTGCCTAGTTTTTTGTGGGTTTTTCAGGCTGTGTGGCTATGTTCTAGAAGAGTTTCTTCCTGATGTTTCGCCAGCATCTGTGGCTGGCATCTTCAGAGAAAACTGGAATGGATGAGAATGGGTCTATATATACTGTAAGACCCTGGGTAGGGAGGAGTGGTTCCCAGGTGAACAGAGCAACACACAGTTCACCTGGGAACCACTCCTCCCTACCCAGGCTCTCACAGTATATATAGACCCATTCTCTTCCATTCCAGTTTTCTCTGAAGATGCCAGCCACAGATGCTGGCGAAACGTCAGAAAGAAACTCTTCTAGAACATGGCCACACAGCCCAAAAAACCCACAAAAAACTATGGATGCTGGCCATGAAAGCCTACGACTTCACATCAATTGCCTTCTTGTCCCATTGTGCAATGGGGAATGGACTGGGGTTGCTTCTGCAAGTCTCAGGGCACCAAGTGGTACACTGAAAGCATTGATGTATCTCCTGTACCAGCCAAGAATGTGCAGACGCATGGCTTCTTACAAGAATGCAACAAAATAGTCAGTTTAACTTTCCACTCTATCCACTATCCTCTAATTTTTTGCACCATTATAACCTCATGAAAAGTCCCAAAGAACTCAGAAGTTCATACACTATAGTATCTTGAAGGACCTAAGCAGACGGACAGTAGAGTATGGGCCAAGCCCATCCTATCTTGCCCTTGGTTCTGACCTGGGTCAGTCCCCAGGCTGGCATGACAATTGGCAGATGTTTGCACACCTGCCCACCACAGTGCCATGGAGCTGCCGCTGCCGCACACTCCTACCTTCCACTGTCATATCTTCTCAGAAGACCTCCATTGCAGCCCATAAGGGTGGAAATGGGGTGCCTGACCACACCCACATGACCAGGCACCCCCATCTGACATCATAGGACACATAGGACCTTCTGAGAAGATGCGACAGCAGAGATGGGTAAGGGGGATGCAGGGTCATGTGGCATCCCCACTGTTGTCACAGAGTTTCCATACTAGATGCAAAATTGGTGTCTGGACCATCCAATCCCAGTTTGGGACTATTGACCTGTGTAATCCCTACAGGCCCTTAGTTTTAAAATGTGCCAGGTGTTACTGACTGGAATTTTGGACCATCAGTGTTCTGGATTTTATGCAAGAATTTAGGGATCAATGAGATTTTCTCACACAATGTGCCATATTCCAAGTAGTATCACTTTCTGTAACTGTGCTACTGTGAGTTATGAGAAACCAACCTCTACATAATTTAACATATGCAGATAATACCATAGAGACCCAATGTGGTGTAGTGATGTAAGTGTAGTACTATGACTCTGGAGACCAGCTCAGCCATGAAACTCACTAGGTGACCATGGGCAAATCACAAACATTCAGCCTTGGGAGAAGGCAATGGCAAGCCTCCTTTGAACAAATCCTTCCAAGAAAACCCCACGATAGGTTCACCTTAGGGTCACCGTAAGTCAGAAATGACTTGAAGGCACACAACAACAACATGATAATGCCATATTACTACCAAAAAATAGCAAGACATAGAACAACTATTGAGAAAAGTCAAGAAAAAAAGTTCAAAAGCACAGTTTGCAAGACCTGAGCAGGGCTATTAATAATAGAATGTCTTGGAAGACTTTTGCTCAGTCCTCATAAATTGAAGTTACATTGACAGCATATAGCACCAACAAAATAAAAGTTACAAAGTGACACAAAGGGTGCTAATATTGCCTTTTTCCTCTATTTTTCTGGGGGGAGGGATCATTTTTTGCATACCCCTGCCTTGTCGAAAATTTTCACAAATGTTATATCTAGGCAAAAGAAGCAAGAATGGGCTTCTCTATTTCCAGCTGTTTGTTTATTTCACAGAAAGAAGTTGATATTTAATTCACCAACATTTCTTGCTGATCTTTTACATCAGCTTTTTTGATAAATCATTGAGGACGCCGCATGATCAAATGTTGCCATAAAAACCCTTATACACATCTATAAACAAGATTACATTGCATGGGGAAATCATTGCACATCCAACTCCAAAAGCAGACAGTTTGCATTTAAAAATCAAAACCTCAGAGCAGCACAGCTCTGTGGTAGCAATTTTTTGTTTTGTTTTGTTTTCTTCTCTCAAAAAAGGCAGTGTGAGGAACTATTGATTTGTTATGCCTCTGCTACCTGGGAGATACTGAGAGTTCTAGTCCAAAAAAGAAACTTTCCCAAGATTTGGCTGAGAGAATAGGGCTGAGGACTAGGAATGGGAAAGATGTGTCAGGGTTTTCTTCCCACACTTTTTTTAAAAAATGAATATTTTTAAAAAAAAACTTTTCTAAAAGGAAGTAGAAGGAAATTCTTCCCCATGATCATCAGTTTAATTCAGTAGTACAATGGGCCCTTGGTTGGGCTCCAGGATCCCCCGTGGATACCAAAATCTTTAGATGCTCAAATATGTGGCAAAATTGACCTCAAAAATTCCCTAGGGGGTGTTTGAATTCATGAAAAATTCAACCCTCCTTGTATAAGGGTTTTTATGGTAACTTTTGATTGTGCAGTTTCCTCAGTGTCTCCCTTAGTTGGCTGTCATATTGGGATATGCAAACATCACTTGTTCCCAACTTATGATGACCCTATCATGGGGTTTTCTTGGCAAGATTTGTTCAAAGGAGGTTTGCCATTGCCTTCCTGTGAGGCTGAGAGCATCATCAATAATAATAATAATAATAATAATAATAATACATTATTTATTTATAGCCCGCCCAATCACAAAGAATCTGGGTTGGTTACAACAATAAAAATACATAGAATACAGTAGAATTAAAAAATTAATCCCTTGCCAACCCCTCCCCCCAACCCAATGCTAAAATTACAATTAAACAAACATTATTTAAAAACAAAAATACAAAAGTTTAAAAAGGGAGATAATTGGTAGACAGAGTGACGTAGATCAATTTGTGCAGAGAGAGGAACTAAGCTGGGAAGGCCTGCCAGAAGAGATCCATCTTAAGAGCCTTTTTGAAGGCTGTAAAAGTGGAGATGTGATGGATCTCCTCCGGCAGGTCATTCCACAGCTTTGGAGCAGCAGTGGAAAAGGCCCTTTGGGTGACCGATGTAAGCCTAGATTTTTTTGGCTGTAGAAGATTCTTCCCTGAGGACCTTAGTGTGCGGGACGGACAATACGGAAGAAAGCGCTCCTTTAAGTATTCTGGTCCCAAGCCATGTAGGGCTTTAAAGGTAATAACCAACACCTTGTACCTTGCCCGGAAACTAATTGGCAGCCGGTGAAGGGACTTCAGGACTGGTGTTATATGGTCATTACAGGAAGTACCCGTAATCAATCTGGCTGCCATATTTTGTACAAGCTGAAGTTTCTGAATTTGGCCCAAGGGTAGCTCCATGTAGAGCGCATTTCAGAAGTCTAATTGAGAGGTTACCAGTTCATGTACTACTGTTTCAAGGTCTCCCTGCTCCAGGAAGGGGCACAGCTGGCGTATCAGCTGAAGCTGATAACAGGAGCTCCTGACTGTCACATCTACCTGAGCTGTCAAGTGGAGCGACGAGTCAAGGAGCACCCCCAAGCTGTGGACAGAGTCCTTCAGGGGAAGTGTGATCCCGTCCAGAACTGGCTGACATAACTCCATTCCCGGGTTCAGGTTTCCTATGACAAGTACCTCCATCTTACCTGGATTCTGCTTGAGTTGGTTTTCCCTCATCCAGTCCATTACCGCCCCAAGACAGGCATTCAGAGGAGAGATGCCATCCTTGGTCACTGCATCAGTCCGAGACATAGAGAAATATATTTGGGTGTCATCAGCGGACTGATAACACCCCGCCCCATGCCTCCAGATGATCTCACCCAGTGGCTTCATGTAAATGTTAAATGGCATTGGGGACAGAATCGCACCTCTAGGGACACCAGATTTGAGCTCCCTCTTGGCCGAACAACTGTCCCCAAGTGACACCATCTGGAGCCTACCTGAGAGGTAGGACCGGAACCACTGCAAAGCAGTGCTGCCGATGCCCAACTCTCTCAGGCGGTCCAGAAGGATACCATGGTCTATGGTATCAAAGGCCGCTGAGAGGTCTAAGAGCACCAACAGGGTCACACTTCCCCTGTCAATGCCCAGACGGAGATCATCGACTAAGGGGGGAAGCAGATGGCGCAAAGCGCCGTTTTCAGTGCAAGGAAGGGGAGAGGCAGCCACATGCTGGGTGCCCCAACCCCTTCCCCAAAACGTCCTCGGAGCAGCCGGCCCTCCGCACGGCTGGTGCTCTGAGAATGACCTCCCGCTGCAGCATCCATACACGCTGCAGCGGAAGAGTCGGCGAAGGTGCGCTGGCAGCCTTTTGCGGTGCACTTTCGGCGACTTGTGGAAGGAGCGCTATTTTAGCGCTCCTTCCAGGGGCAGCGAAGCTGCACCGTGGAGCCAAGGTGTGCGGATACCTCGGCCCTGCGACGCAGCTTGCTGGGGCAGCCTTGTGCCACCTGTCTGCTTCCCCCCTAAGGCAACCATGGCAGTCTCAACTCCGTATCCCATCCTGAATCTGGTTTGAAATGGATCCAGCATGTGATTTGCCAAAGGTCATTGAATGGATTTCATGGCCAACCAGGGATTTGAACCCTGGTCTCCAAAGTTGTAGTCAAATAACTATGCCATACAGGTTTCATCCTCTGTTTTAGCTTCTAAGAAATCACCTCTCAATTAACATATACACATGCCCCTTCTTGGAAAACAGCATTGGTTAAATACTTTTTAAAAATCACAGGAACACTGTTAAGTGCAGAGGAATGGGAAGCCCCTAACTGTACATTTACACATCTAGGAACTATCACTTTGTAGATACAAAATCGCAGCCAAAGACACTACTCTAATGTTAAACAAACAAACATCTGTCAGGGCAGAAGGAAACATCTGGACCATGAATGGGTTCACCAGACTGTGAACCCATTTTTGGAAGCTCATATGGGATCACCAAAATGCAGCTACGTTACAAATCTGGTCCTCTGTAGTCAAATATAATTTGTGCTGGGAGTGCTCGAGTCTAGTCCTAAGGGAGATCTTCTGGAAGTTTGATGTTAAATGAAGGTTTAATTGTGCTGAGAAGTATGTCCTCATAAAGTAACAACAACCTGGGAACTACTGCGCAAATTATTCCTATACTGTTTATTCCTGCAAAGCTACTTATGTTCATGGTGTTCAATAAAACAGAGCCAGAGATTCCTAGGAGGTGTTCCCTCAGTTTTTTTTTTAATTTTTTTCATTTGTGGTTTTCCCACTTTCATGGGAGTCCTGTGCCCCAAACCCTAGTGAATGTTGAAGGGCTTCTGTAATTAGGATCAGTAAAAACACTGAAGTTAATGTAAGTTATCATGGTTTGACATGACTCTTTAGAAAAAACGATCATGTTTCATAAGATGGAAGGCAGTTGGAAAAGACCATATTAGTCAAGTAAGTGTCATGTCTTACCTGGATGGGGTCTCCTAGGATAGAGAAAGGGAAGAGGAGAGGCAGGATGATGGCCCCACTTGGAGTCAGAGGAGGCAGTTCAGGTGACTCTTGGATGAAATTATGGCACCAGAAGAGGCAGAACCCAGTTCACCCCAGATAGCAGCTGTAAATCAGGAGGAGGAAACAAAGGCACTTCACTATCTCAAATGACATAAAGCACAGAGAACAAAAACTCAAGTCAAGTGCTGTTCCACCTTAAAAACAGGATGCTGAACTAACGAGGCCAGCTGGGTTGATTAAATACTGGCTATAAATTAGCTCTGCCCAGGCTGTTCTGTTGCTGCAGAACAACAGTTCCCAAACTTTGTGCAATCCTACCTAACATCTCTGGCTTCTTGGTTCTCAGATCTTTGAGATGTACTTCTGGGTTAATCTTCCTAGCAATTCTTCTTTTGGCTTTGGACTCTGCTCAGCACTGATTTCTCCCTTTGGATTTTCTGGACCATGCTTCTGTTTGTCACTTTGCATACGTTTTGGGACTGGTCTGGTTTTGCCCTGCCAGTACTTGTGGACTACAGGTGTGCTCACCTGGGCACTCACCAGCTTTAAAGAGAACAGAAAGCCCCAGCCCTGTGTTGGCAGGACCTGGGCAGGGCTGATATTAACAGGAGTCTTGATGGTGTCTCCTTCATGTTGGTGCCATACATTACAGCTGATTTGGCAGCAATTAAAAACAATGGAAGTGGCTTCATTGAAAAAAGGTGGAAGAAAACACAAAAAGATGGCTCTTGGCTCCCCCTTTATTTTTATGGGCTAGTATCTACTTGTGGCTTCACACCATTAGAAAATATTTCTGCTCATGGAAAGTGAAGCTGATGATTTTGCCAACAATCCCCTACTTCCCACCCCAGACTCTTGAAACAGTAAGCATATTTCTCCCAAGGTACAGAGAACCATCTGGAACAGTATGGATAGGGGGCATAGAGGACTAGCATATAACAAGGGATCACCACTGGGTCCCTGGTAGGTGAAACATGCCAAAATCTTAAAAGGGCAAGTGATCTGACATCCAATAATAAAAGCTGGGGTTCAGAGAATGTAGAGGAGCAAGACTCTTGCATTTTGCTACTGCTTTGGCTGTTTTTTTTTTAAATTGGGCAGGAGAATAGCCCCCAGATGAATGGAGGGATTCTAGAGGTTTGTGGAGGGTGCCCACAGTGCACCAAATGCCACAAAAAAGAAGTTATGGGGTTTATGCAGTCCAGAGACTGTATTTTGCCAAATCTTGCTCTAGTGGAAATGATTTCTTACTGGTTAAAATTCAGTAATTGGATAGAACTCTAGTCTTGATTTTTCTTTCTGTTCGTTTATTTATACTTACACTGTTTTATGTTTATGTTGCCAGCTGTCTCAAACTGGAGAAGTGAGATTAAAAATATATTCATGCATCAAACAACAACAAATTAAACTTCTGAGTTATTTTTCAGAAACATGGGATACTGCTACAAACTGGCCATTTTTATGAATCATTTCCTTGCTGGAGTTTATCTATCTGTGATGCAGTCTTCCTTTTTTCCACTGGCCTCCACCTTAAGTATGATCCTATTTTCCAATGAGTCATGTTGTCTCATGATATATCCAAAGACCAACTGTCTTAAGTTTAGTCATCTTGGCTTCCAAGTTCAAGCTTGATTTGCTCTAGGACCCATTGTAACAGTCTGTGGTATCTCCTCTAGCACACATCTCTAATGAGTTGATTCATTTCATATCAGTCTTCTTCACTGTCCAGCTTTCACAGACATACATAGAAATGGGATGGTATGGACAACCCTGACTTTGATGTTCAATGATGCATCTTTACTCTTGAGGATCTTGTCTAGTTTCCTCATAGCTGTCCTCACAAATAAGTCTGGGTCTGTACATCATTACCTGGGGCCCTCCTACTGATGCCGGGTGGCTGTTTCCATGTGCATCCCACTGTGCCACCTGCCGTCATTGCTGCTAGCATGAGTTTTTCCCTCTGAGGGCAGGAACAGGGTGCCCAGCCATATGATCATTGATGGGTGCCTTGTTCTTGCTCTCAGAGGGAGCAACTCATGGTGGCAGCAGTGATGGTGGGAGGCCCAGTGGCCCAGCATTGATCAAATGGTTGGGCACCTGGTTCTGACCTCAGAGAAAGCAACTCGCAGCAGAGGAGTGGGATGCATTGTAAACAGCCACCCAGTGTCACTATAGTAGGCTCTGGACTGTAGCTGACTTCTGGCATTTTCCAATTTGCAGGGTGGTGAGCTGTACACTGGGTTTTGGGGTAGAGGGGGGACCCCTGGAACTTGGCTACCTGGCATAAGAACATAAAGAGGTCCCTGCTGGATCAGACTAGACCTATCCTATTCCACCCTTCTGTAACCAATGAAATATGGTTGGTATTCTGTCCTTCCTTTTGGCCTTCTGACTCGCTGATTCTGGAAGCAGCATGCAGTGGCCCCCAGGGGACATTTCACACAACAGTTATAGAGCTATGATCCCACTTTATCTGTCAAGAAATGCCCTATAGACTCCTGGGATCTGCAGTTTAGGGAGGAGTATCTAGAATTTTCAACCAGAGAGCTCTAGTAATTCACCAGTTTACAACCCTGAAGATTTCCACAGGCCATTGCCATGACAGTTTAAGTGAAATCATAGTGCTATTAACTGTGTAGTGTGAAAAGGGCCCCAGGACAAGAAGCTATCAGGACTACTTTTTATTCTGCTGAGCTTTTAGTATATTATAACCATGGTAATTATGTCTTTGTGAAATGGTTGGAAACTTTTGAACAGTTTTACTTCTGCAGAACATGGCCTCTGCTTCTAAGTGTATTAAGATTTTACTCTTGTAAATTGCCTTGAGGTATTTGTTAGGGATGAATGGTAGCATGCCTTTTAAATAAATAAATAGATGAGTAACACATATTGAATGCTATTGCTTGTTAACTATGAAATAGAAGCCAAATACAAAATTCCACTGCATGTCAATTTTCAACTAACAAACATAGAATTAAAGAGTTGGAAGGGATCACAAGTGCAATGATCTTCCATACAAAAATACACCATCACCAAAAGAATAAATATTTGCCATCAACATCTGCAATCAACATTTGCATTTTAAAATACATTATGGAATTATAAGATACTATTTATCTGATAGCCAGCTTGGATCCCATCTTGAGAGAAACAGAGGATATAAATTCAAATTGATAATCAATAAATCAATCGGATTGCAGTGAATTACCAAAATACATCTGGATTCCTGCATTAAAATACTTTAAATAATTTGATGTCTAGACTAATGTATGTGACAAAAACCTTACTCAACAGTCAAATAAAAACTGTGCAGGAGAGTTTAGAGGACAATGTTTTGGACAGAAATGATTAATTTTTGATTTGAGGATGAAATAGTAAACCAGGTGACACACTAGACCATTTTTCTTGTTACTGTTTGCCATGCATCTTTTATTTGATTAATTTAAATTCTTACATTTAATACAATTATTCCAACACCAGCAGTGTGTGATACTGTTCTTTATTTACTAGCAATGTTCATAGGTCAACATCACAGTATTTTAAGCACTAGATCCTTGTAACAGAGCTGAAACAGGGCTAGTCCATCAATTACCTATTTATTGCATCAGTTAACTCCACTCAATTTACTCCTGAGGACCAACCATGTCCAAAGGGATTGGCATACACACACACACACTTCTAGCCATACTGCTTGGGAAGTAATCTATCACCTTGATACTGCAAGTCTGTAAGGGATGAAGCAGCCAAGTAAGAAGAAACCCATTGACTCTGAAAACAGATAAAGAAAGATGGAGACTTGGGAGATTATTGCACCACTAAAAAAACCCAGCTTACCTCTCCTAAATCGAATTCTAATTCTGGGTGCAGCTGGGTCCTATTGCACATAATTTGCTGCCGAATGCAGCCCAGTTGCATCCGGGGTCCAAGGTATGCTTTGCAAGCTGCTTTTCAAAGTTGGGAGCTTTCTGACTTTGAAAAGCGGCTTGCTGAATGAGCCTGGGACCCCAAATGCAACCGGGCTGTATTCTGCTGGTGAATTCGGTGGCGAATTACGTGCTATAGGATGAATTAGAATTCAACTCTCCCTGGACAGTCAGTTCCCCATTAAGGGCTGAGAGTTATTTGACACAAAAACCTCAGTTAGAATCATGCCCTGACAACATACCTTCCAACTGCTTCCATTTGGCAGGAACCAAATTAATCCTCTGTTATCGCATCTTTTTTATGCTCCTTAGAAATGTTCAAGCTTCTCTTCCACCTCCCACTTTCTCTCTGTGCCCTCATGTTACTTTAATTACTGCAAACAAAGTTCAAAGTGCAAAAGTAGTTTGAACTTAGTTAACTCAGAGTAGTGAGAGGAGAGGAGGTGGCAGAATTTTACCCTTCCCAGTAGATTCAGGCAAAAGAAAACCTCTTCTAGCTTGTCTCCAGCCTCTTCTAACTTTTCTGCTCTTCCTCATTAGTAGCATTTGCTATCTTGAACACACTGTGATGATGTTTGGCCACACGTCCTGATTTTCACTGGTGAAATACTAGAGGCTATGTGAAAAGAGTTGAACAATCCTCAATACAGGAACTTCTTCCCTCCATGTCATCCTCTTCTTTGCTATATCATCTGAAACCTTTTTGTTAACTCTCTTGGTGCTGCCATTATTTTTATTTCCTTCCATTATATATCTTCTTTTCTATGTTCCCTATACCATCAATCACAAAAATTACAATAAAAATGCATTAAAATCCCATGTCTCAAACTATGAGATGAAAATGTAAGAACAGCAGCCAACTCAAAATCAAAACCATAAGGTAATAAAATAATGCAATAGAGTAGGGAAGTAATTCACATAGCAAGCCCCAAATGTGAAAGAGGAAAGTCTTTGCCTTTCATTGGAAAGCCAATGGCGATACAAGTCTCCATTATCTGAAATTCTTGGGACCAGAAGTATTTTGGATTGTAGATCTTTAAATGATTATTTTTTATTATTATTTTATTTTTTGATTTTGGAATATCTGTCTTGGCATATAAGTACATAATGTACATCTTGGAGATGAGACCCAAGTCTAAACACAAAATTTATGTTTCCTATACAGCTTACGTATGTTGCTTGAAGGTAATTTTATACAATATTTTCTAATCTGTGGATGAAACAAAGTTTGCTTACACTGAATCATCAGAAAGCAAAGAGGTCACTCTCTCAGCCACCCATGAAAAGGTTTTGGTTTTTGGACTATTTTAGATTTTAGAAATCTGGATAAGAGAGATGACATGTAATGCCTAGATGGGCCTTCCTGGGAAAGGAAGTTCCTGAGCTGGGGTACAGCCTAGGTCTCCCCCAATTCCACAATCTCCATCTTAGGAGTCCCACCAACTCCTCCATCCCCCTCTGCACCTTGGTGGGATGCAGACCAGAGCTTCTTCATGGGTAGATTTCATATTGGAGAGGGCACATCTTCAGATATCAGGGTCCCTGGATAGCTACTTCCAGTTCAATACTGGGCTGGATGGATCAATGGCCTGTATTGAATTAGCATTACATATTTGTTCATGTTAAATACTCACTCTTACAGTCCACGGATGTCCAAAGGGGACCAATTTTTGAAAAGAGGCAGATGACAGTCCACAAGACAGTTTGACTAATAACCTGTAATAATGGTTTCCACAGTTAGAGATATCCAGCACCTCTCTGGCTTACCTCATTAAATGTTGTTCATTTATTCACCTCTCATAGCTCATATATCTAGTTCTTTCTCAGACTTAGGGGGGTTGCAGACAGCCAGAAATAATGCAAATTGAGTCCACTTTTAGGGTTAGGATTAGTGCTAGAGAATCATGGGAACTGTATTTTATTGTGGCACCAGAGCTCTCTGACACAGAAGGCTCAGTGTCTCAGAAAAAAACAATTCCCATGATTCCCTAGCACTAACCCTAACCCTAAAAGTGGACTCAATTTGCACTATTTCTGGCAGTCTGCAACCCCCCTTACTCATTACCCAAAGTACTCCCCCCCTTCAAATTCCTTAGATATTTCCTGAACCTTCTTGCCTATGTCCCTTTGGAGAAGGCATTCCAGATCCAGGAGACTCAAGGAAAGATCTCACAATATATTTCAAGATTTCATTTAAGGCAAAACTGGATGGCAGGTATTTATTGGCTAATTACATTTCTACAATGCCCTTCATCCAAGGGATTTCAAGGCAGAAGAGTGAAGACTTGACAAAATACCTGACTGAAATAAAAGAAATACAACACTGTCATGTCCTTTGTAAGAGCTAAAGAGCTATGGTCTCCTCCAGATAGGGCAAATGTGTTGGGAAGTTGTGGTATTTGCTGCTATAGTTTTCGTTGTTAAAAAATACATATATACATACATATCCAAATAACTTTTCTGTTGTCACAGACTATTTTCTGGCAATTCCTGACACCAGCTGCACTGTCTTATTACACGGCTTGAGTAGCTTTTGGAGAAGTTGTCATGCCAGGCGTGTCTACATGGGCCATTTGCATTGATTTCCCCTTGCCCTTGCTTTACCCTGTCTTCATAACACAAGGCATAGGCCTCATTCAACTGCAGGCTGTCTTCATGTTTGAAGGTCAGTTCTGCAGTGAATCTGGGCCATCCCTGCATTAAAGTGAATGAAAAAAAACAACCCTACCTTTTGCTCTGGATATTCCCAGAAAATCCAGAGCACTCCTGAGCAACACTGGATGGCTGTTTACAGCATCCTGCTGTGCCACCTGGAACCATTAGTCCCAGCATGAGACATTCCCTTTAAAGTCAAAACCAAGATGCAACATTGATCACATGGGTAGGTGCCTTGTTGTAACCTCAGAGAGTGGGACTCACACTGGTGGGTGGCATAATGGGATGTTGTGTAAGTGGCCACTTGGCACTGCTCTGACATGCCCAAGTAACAGGGAGAATTCAAGGTAGTTTCATAGCAGCCTAACATATTCTGGCCATTGTAGACCTGGCCATATAGTGGTGGGAAAAGAGGAAGACTGCATCGCAGATGGAAAGACTCAATCAAGGAAGCCACTGCCTTGAGTTTGCAAGACCTGAGCAGGCCTGTTGATAACAGGTTGACTTAGAATCATAGAATCCTAGAGCTGGAAGAGACCACAAGGGCCATCCAGTTCAACCCCCTGCCATGCAAGAAGACACAATCAAAGCACCAAGAGGTCACTCATTCATAAAGTTGCCATAAATCGAAGTGTGACTTGACAGCAATTAGCAACAATAAACAAGGACCTTGTGTTGGGTCTAGAACCAAACTATCCAGGCAGTGTCATTCTTTCCAAAATGGAGCAATATAACTTCATTTGGCTGAAACAGTTGAACTTCTGGCAGTGTTCTGTATCAATTGAAGCTTTTGGATCATCTTCAAGGACAGGCCCACATAGGCAGATTACATTAATTCAACTGGGATAGTTTCTAAAGCATGGATGACTGTGGCCAGCAGATCTCTGTCCTGGAACAGGCATAGCTAGGAAACATGTAAATAGCAACCTGTGCCATCAAGGCTTTAAGTAACAACACTGGATCCAGAACACTCCCAAACTGTGTATCATTTCAGCAGAATTCAACTTCATTCAGACCACTCGGGAAGCTGATCTCTTGGACACCATTCATCACCACTAAGGGCAACTTCTTTGATCCCAGTCCTGCCCAGTTTCTTGCCCAGAATGCCTATCACACAATTGCTTGTATCAAGCTGGTAATTTTATATGTCAAGAAAAGCCCTGCAGGAAGCATTGACTGTATTTATCATGTGCCTATCAAGGGCACTGCTTTCTTACATGGCCTGGCACAAAGCAACTAGGCTGGTGTCATAATACAAGGGTGGGAGGGGAAGGCGTAATGGGACTCTGGAGTTACAGCTCACTCAAGCTGATGGCCTTGATAATATCCCCAGCAAAGCCCAGAAAGCTGCTGCCTGGACATTCTCTGCTGTCGGTGTCAATACAAATGTGGCGTTCCTGATGGGGCCAGGGGCAAAGTCTGGCTCTTTGCATGCTGAGCGGATGAGAGGGGAGAAGTCTGCTTTTGACACTGAAAGGGACAGACTGGCTCCCGGTGCAAGGTCACTGAGAGATAGATTGCTAAGTTGTTGTACCAGAGAGCCCTTGGAATAAAAAAAAGAGAGAGAGAAAGAAAGAGAGCTCAATGAAATAGAAGCCAGATAAAGCTCTGGAACAAAATCCTGTTCTCTATCAATGCCCCAGGTTAGTGTAAGGGAGACACATGGGAACGCAAACACGGGGAATGTGATAGGGTATTCCCCCCTCTGTGCTGTTGACAACAAATAAATGCCCCGTCCTGCTGGAAAGAAAGAAAGATGGGAAACAAGGGAGACTTGCAGCCTGATAATGGAAGAAAAGTCCATTTGTTGCACACGCACAATGAGTAGTCTGTTCTCAACAACAGAGAGACCATCCCAATGTTGAAAATCTGGATTTCACTTTTTGACCTCTCTCAACTGGGTAGATCAAGTCAAGCAGAGCTCTCCTCCAGAGGAATAATCTACCTCTCCATCCTTCCCTTCCTCCCTCTCATTCAGCTTTCATATAGCACAATAAATAATGGATGTGGGAAAACACAGTCCAATGGCCATACCTGCATCCATGCATTCATCTCCAGGCCTTTGGTGCAAAATGTCTGTTGCAGAGGGGCTGTGAATTGGGGTTGTTTATATGATTATCATATTTTATTGGCATTTAAAAACAGTTTTAAATCTAGTTGTTAATTGTGTTTTATCTGTCATATCCATAATTTTAACTAGATTTTGTTTCAACTCATATTGTGAGCTGCCTTGTGCCCCAAATTGGGAGAAAGGTGGGATATGAACGACCTAAATAAACCAAACTGAGGTTCAATCCACACTGCAGAAATAATCCAGGTTGAGACTGCTTTAACTGCCCTGGCTCAATGCTAGGGAATTCTGGAATTTGTAGTTTTGTGAGACATTTAGTCTTTTTGTCAGAAAGCTCTGATGCCACAGCAAACTATAATTCCCAGGATTCCCTAGCACTGAGACAGGGCAGTTAATGCAGTCTCAGCCTTGATTATTTCTGCAGTGTGTCTGGACCATCATCTCTTCATCTTCTAAAGCCATTTTATTAGGCTGTTGTTTTACCTAAAGATGTGAAAATTGTGTTGAATTTTTTTGAATCACACTTCCATATGTCTTCTTATTCTTGTTTTGTATCAGGTCATTAGATTTTGTGTCTTAGTCCCAGCACTGAATTCCTACCTGTCCTTAACACATTTTTCCCAATGTGCATATTTATTTCTGGAATTTGTCTTGCTTTTACAATTTTTCACTAAAATGCCTTTGTGTGTATTCTTTTTTCATTTTGACAATGTAATTTTTATTTTATTTTAGCACATTTGGACATTCACACTTAAAAAGATGTGCACTGATTTGTCTGAATGTTATTTCACAAAAACATCCTGTAAAACCCTGTGTGAATACTTGAGGCAAGCATTTTCTATTATCATGTCTTGGGAAGTGCAAAAATACTACTGTCAAGGGCCTTTGCAGACTGCTAGAAATAGTGCAAATTTAGTCCAGTTTAAGGGTTAGGGTTAGGGAATCATGGGAACTGTATTTTATTGTGGCACCAGAGCTCTCTGACAGAGAAGGCTCAATGTCTCAGAAAAACAACAACAACAATCCCCATGATTCCCTAGCACTAACCCTAACCCTAAAAGTGGACTCAATTTGCACTATTTCTGGCAGTCTGCAAAGGCCCCAAGATTCCCAATTAATACGATTAAGTATATTTCCCTCCCTAATTTTAGCAAAGTTATTTGTATTATTTTTTTAAAATCCTCCCTGTCTTCGTATTCTAACTAGTGGTTGTTTTAATGTCTGAAGCTGAAACGAATGATTTGCATACTTTTTTCTAGTCACTAATCTCTTGTGGCTTAATTTTTTGATGTAGTAATTATCAGGGCAATAGCCATGTTAGCTCATTTCAGAATAAAGTGAATGGGACTTATGGCACCATGAGGACTAACCAATTTTTTTTCAGCCTAAGAATTTGTGGACTACAGTTTGCTTGTTCAGAAGATGGTTATGCTGAACTAAATTAGTTAATGCTTAATGTTGCCACCTGCCTATCTCTCATTATATTTATTTGTCATTAATTATTTAATTTAATTATTATTTAATTTGTACTTTGTGCAGAATAGAGTTTCCAGGTGTCCCTTATTCGAGGGCCAGAAAACTTGTCCCTTAAAGTGCTGGCAGGTATCCCTTATTGTAAGCTATGTCCTTTATTCAAAGGTCAGAAAGCTTGTCTTTTATAGGGCTGGTGGGTGTCTCTTATTATAAGGGATGTCCTCATTTGAGGGCCAGTCTCAGATGTCTCATCTCAGTTGTAGATTGCTCAGATTGCTCATCTCAGTTGTAGATTTAGTTCTGTGCAGAATCTGTAAGAAACCATGGCTCTGGGAGGACACCAATTCATAGAGCATAATGGATGTCAAGCCCCACAGCTCAAAAGCATCCCTTTATTATGAAATTTTGATCCAGCAGCCCTAGGGGAAAGTAACCTTCCAGCATCCTGTTTTATATTGTTTCATGCTTACACTTTTCCTCTGAATGGTAGGATGTTTCAAAAATTTCAAAAATTCTTAAGGACTGAGGCTGCTTTGTTTAGGTTTTCTTTCCTTCCCACCTTCCCCCAACGAGTTGGAATATTCGAATATGTACAGACACATCAACCTAAATACCCTAAAGCAGGGGTAGGCAACCTTTCCCCTTTAAGGGCCGAGGGACTTCAGCTCCCAGAATCCCAGGAGCTATTGGCCAACATGGGACTATTGGCCAACATGGCTGAGGCTTCTGGGAGCTGAAGTCCCTCGGCCCTTAAAGGGGAAAGGTTGCCTACCCCTGCCCTAAAGGCACCAGACCCCATCTGATCTTGGAAGCTTAGTAGGATCAGCCTCGGTTAGTACTTGGATGGGAAACCACCAATGAACGCCAGGTGCTGTAGGCTATATTTCAGAGGAAGGAACTGACAAAACCATGTCTCAGTATTCCTTGCCTAAGAAAACCCTAAGAATTTCATGGGGTCGCTGTAAATTGCCAGGTAACTTGAAGGCACATATACACAAACATACACGCAGAAACAACAGTAATTGTTATGTATCATCATTATCCAGACACACTTCGCTTTTCTCTCATGGAAACTGACCCTTAAGCATGTTCTGAAACATCCTACCATTCAGAGGAAAAGTGTGAAGCATGAAACAATATAAAACAGGATGCTGGAAGGTTACTTTCCCCTAGGGCTGCTGGATCAAAATTTCATAATAAAGGGATGCATTTGAGCTGTGGGGCTTGACATCCATTATGCTCTATGGACCTTATCAAACGCTGGCCATGAAGCAAAGAAAAAGCGAAGAAAAACAGAAGTAGAAATAAATTCGGTTCCGTAGCGAAATCGCCCTTTTGGCCATTTCGCAATTAATACCAAGGCTCCCTTCTCTCCCGTCACAAAAAGCCGGGAGGAAAGGCAGCCATGGGAACCGGGGAGGAGGAGGGCTGGAGGACTGGAGAAGGGAAGGCAGCCCATGGAGAGAGAGAGATCGCCTCCCTCTTCCCTCTTCCCTCTTCCTCTCCTCCTCTTCTTTCCAATCCGGTTTGCCTTTTGCCAAGGCAATCGCTTCCCCTCGCTGGGATTTTCGCCCTGCCCACCAATTCGCCTTGCCCACCAATTCGCAATGAATGCGAAGGCTCCCTAGGTACATCCTCTACAAACCGAATGTCAAAATCTCCCTGCTCCTGACGGATTAGCTCCGTATTCTGCCGAGTTCTGGGGCAGCGTCGTGTGTAGACACGGGGAACAATACGGATTAGCTCCGTGTTCTGGGGCAGCGTCGTGTGTAGACACGGGGGAACAATACGGATTAGCTCCGTGTTCTGGGGCAGCGTCATGTGTAAACACGGGGGAATAATATGTATTAGCTGTGGATGCCCTTTGGATTAGCTTTGCTTCAGACCCCATGTGATAAGGTCCTATGAAACAAATGAGGTACATCTATTATGAATAAGAGGCATCTATTAAGTCCCTTGAAAGCAAGAAGTGTGGAAATAAGGGACATCCATTCCAGGATGATAAGGAATGTTCCTTACAATAAAAGGAGCATGTAATCCTTCATGCCTTTCTACATGTTCTCAGATTGAACCATGTACCTTTCACTTTTTCAATTATCTGTGGTCTGAGAAACATTAGAATACAGCAGTTGAGATCTGACACCAATGAGACAGAGTGTAACTTTACACTCACAAAGTTATGCAGCAGTTGTGCAATGCCACTTTGTTACAGAACTGTCACACTATAGAACCAAACATGCACAGCACATCAGTGCATGAGGTGCAATGATGCACAATGCAAGACCATGTGCAATGTGTGGCCATGTGTATTGGTACAACATGCATAACTCAGCTTCTGCAATCTTGAACTGAATATGGTCATTCTACATTGAACAATAATGTCCAACTGTTTCTGTACAGTGACTTACACATGTGTAAGACACCAACAGAATGCCAGCCAGAATTTCATAAAAAAATTCAAGAAGATGCTCCCTTCATTAAAAGTCCAGAAACAGTTATCCAATCTTCTAAATTAACCAAAGACAAGCATGGTATAGTAGTTTGAGCACTGGACTACGATTCCGGAGACCAGGGTTTGAATCCCTGCTTAGCCATGGAAACTCACTGGGTGCCTTTGGGAAAGTCACACTCTCTCACCCTTAGAGGAAGGTCAAGGCAAATCCACTCTGAACATATCTTGCCAAGAAAACCCCATGATAGGGTTGCCTTAGAGTTGCCATAAATTGAAAGCGACCTGAAGGCACAAAGTGTACACCACTAGCTATATCTACAAGTGTTTGGTCTGTAAAAATGTTCAGGATCCTGGTATTGACACATTTTTGCCCCTGTAGGCTGCACTTATCATAGGACTCCATATGAGGTGGGGCTCCTATGAAATCTTCATAGCTTTATTTCCTTATTATGGTGAGGGTGAAAATAGTAACTGAATGTCTCCTTTGAGAGGTGGAAACTCTGAATTGGATGGAACATAGAATCCTAATTAAGTACATATCCTGGACAAAGTTGTGACTAAATCTGCCCTCAATGCTTGCTTTTTCTGAAAGCAGAGTTGAAGTCCCTCCCAATCCCTTAACATTGACTGAATGATCCCTTTTAAAATTCTGTTGGCTATATTTGTTTTCTCGGTCTGTGGCTTCTTCAGTGAAACATCATGAGGCCTCACTGTAGAAAAAGGCACATGGGCAACCCCAGCTAAGCAGAGAATACACAGTCACACCAAGATGCTTCTTAGCCGAACCAACCAAATTTGTCTCAGACAACATACTCGAGGAGTTTTGCACAGTGAGCACCAATGCAAATTCAGACCTCTGTAAAGGTAAAGGTATTCCCCTTTCACAAGGTTGCCAAGTCATGTCCAACTGTAGGGAGTGGTGCTCATCTCTGTTACTAAGCCGAAGAGCCAGCATTGTCAGAGATTACTCTGTGATCATGTGCCCAGCATGACTGCACAGAATATTGTTTACCTTCCCACCAAAGTGGTATCTATTTATCTACTTGCATTTGCATGTTTTTGAACTGCTAGGTTGGCAGAAGCTGGGACTAGTGACAGGAGCTCATCCCATCATGCAGCACCCGGGCCTCAAATTGCCAACCTGTCGATTTTGCAGTCAACAGAGTCAGCGTCTTAACCACTTGAGCCATTTCATCCCCTCTGTAGCCATGAATATTTTTTTAAATCTGCAAATTCAACCATTCATAGGTTGAAAATATTCAAAAATAATATAAATGCCAAAAGCAAACCTTATTTTTGCCATTTCGTATAAGTGAGGCCATTTCACTATGCCATTGTGTTTAACTGGATTTGAGCATCCACATATTTTGGTATCCATGGGGGTCCTGGAAACAAAGGATAACAAGGGCCCACTGTATACATCATTACGCCAACTATAGGTAAAAAATCTGGCTATGTAATAATGCTAGTACAAGGCCAGTTCAGAATGAGGAAAATATTTCTTGGATTGGCACTGTTCTTTGAACAGCCAAATACTTCCTTGCAGAGCAATATTTTCAACATTTCTCCAAAGAGAATCTTGGATTTACAAGAGGCATTTTTCAAGCTACAATATTCACCTAAAGAGGTGAAAAAACAAATAAACAAATCAGCAAGGCAAGATTAACACTACCCCAGAACTATAGCAGAACATTTAAACCTTCTTGGACGCACAGTATGGGATTGAACAAGGAAATTACAAAGGAAGACTAGAAAGAGAAACAGCTGAACTGAATTATATTTGCAGGTTCCAGCCCATTAACAAAGGTATGAACAAAGACAATGCATATATTAATACAAGAGTCCTCACTACAGTAGTGAGGTTCTGACACCTAACTGACCACTCTATGAAGATCTGAAAGACCCATATCAATCTATGCATCCCTTTGAAAATTTAGGACAAGAGTCATGATTTGCATCCAACAAGCTACAAATCCCAGGACCCCATAGGATGGCATCATGATAGTTAAAGCAGTGTCAAATTGCATTAATTCTGCAGTGTAGATAGTCACTGTCTCACTGGCCTCAGAGCAGCAGCCACCACTATGGAGAAAGCATAGCTCCCTGGGGTTCTTCTCTGTACATAGTTCTGACTTTCTAATGTTTTTTGTAGAGAAAATACTCTTCTACAGTGAGGCAAAATAAAATGCATCTTCTTCCTTGGTCAGCAACATAACATTATGGGTATCTTAACTGTAGATGCAGAGGGAGAAAAGTAAGGAGGAGTACAAATGTATTTGCATTACTGTCAGGGGTAGGACATGCGGCACTATTATGGTGTGTAATTGTATTACCACGCTGCCAAGGAAGTCAAGAATCCAGCTCTTGACATGTTCCATAGCAACTTCTGAGCACGTAAGGCTTCAAATCTGCTATGCCAGGCAGCAATTCATGGTGCACTGTGACCAGAAAGCAGAGATGCAGGTTTTTTGTTCAGAAATAGTATGTTCCATTTGGAAAGCATAAAGGGGGGGGGGGGGGAATCAATTCAGGTTCATATTACATTTTCAAAATTCCTCTTTACAGGCTGAGTGCTCCAGGTTGAACAGGTCAAATGCAGGACCACATGGGTGGTTTTCAAAACAAAACACTAAAAGTAGTGAACAACAGCACGTGCCCTGCCATTTTGAGGGTTGTTTCCTCCCTTTGCCCCCTCCCTTTCTTCACAAAACATATTTTTTTGAGAACTGTCTATTCCTTCTGACCAAAAATGAAAAACATTGGCTATATGGCTTAGGTCCAGGCTATCTGACAAACTGTAGCTCCCTGCATGAGCCTGCTCAGGCCTGGAGATCTTCAGGAGATGCCTTTTTTTAGTCCCATCACCATAGAATCATAGGGCCGATGCAGACTGGCCTAAAGGGGCGGCACAGAGCTGCCCCTGGGAGTGGCGGATTGGGACCATGGCAACCACACGCCGCAGCCCCGATCCTCTTTTTTGCCACCCCCAAAAGAGCAGCAAAAGACCACCCTTACAGTTGTGGCAGCGGCTTTTTTTGCACCCTTTTGGCACAACGTGTGTGCATGCTGCACCAAGAGGGCATCCTGATGCTGCGCACTGTGCGAACGGGTGTGCAGCATCAGGATGGGGTCGGGGTGGAGTCGGGGTGTCCAGCGTGCAGCTGCACTATGCCAACTCCACCCCCAGGCTGGCACTTTAGGCCAGTCTGCAATAGCTCATAGAGTTGGAAGAGACCCCAAGGGATGTCCAGTCCAACAGATGGCCATCTAGACTCTATTTAAAAACCTCTAAAGAAGGAGACCACCATTTTCAATTTCCCAGACATGACTGATAGGACCTTCTCAGTGGCTGCCATGCAGGAACATACTCCCAACAGATGACCATCTAGACCAGGGGTCGGCAAGTTTTTCTTACCTGGGGCCGGTCTGCTGGCCTCCAGGTCTTCCACGGGCCGAGGGGGGCGGAATGGTGTCGTGCGCGCTCATGGCCCCCACCGGCCCCTGCCGCCACCCGCCACCGCCACGGCACTGCTGTGCGCATTGCGGTAGCCATTTCCCCCCAAAATGGCAGCCGCAACTCGTTTGCACATGCGCAGTACTCCTGCGTATGTGTGAATGAGCCGCGGCCGCCATTTTGGAAAACAAAATGGCGGCCACAACTCTTGCGCATTCGCCGAGTCACAGCCGCCATTTTGTTTTTCAAAATGGCAGCCGCGACTTGTTCACGCATGCGCAGGAGTACTGCACATAGAATCATAGAGTTGGAAGAGACCACAAGGGCCATCCAGTCCAACCCCCTGCCATGCAGGAACTCCCAATCAAAGCATCCCTGACAGATGGCCATCCAGCCTCTGCTTAAAGACCTCCAAGGAAGGAGACTCCACTACTCTCTGAGGGAGTGTGTTCCACTGTCGAACCGCCCTTACTGTCAGGAAGTTCCTCCTAATGTTGAGGTGGAATCTCTTTTCTTGCAGCTTGCATCCATTGTTTCGGGTCCTAGTCTCTGGAGCAGCAGAAAACAAACTTGTTCCCTCCTCGATATGACATCCCTTCAAATATTTAAACATGGCTATCATATCACCTCTCAGCCTTCTCTTCTCCAGGCTAAACATCCCCAGCTCCCTAAGTCGTTCCTCATAGGGCTTGGTTTCCAGACCCTTCACCATTTTAGTTGCCCTCCTCTGGACACGCTCCAGTTTCTCCACATCCTTTTTGAATTGTGGTGCCCAGAACTGGACACAGTATTCCAGGTGAGGCCGGACCAAAGCAGAATAGAGTGGCACTATTACTTCTCTTGATCTAGACACTATACTTCTACTGATGCAGCCTAAAATTGCATTGGTCTTTTTAGCTGCTGCATTGCAGTGTTGACTCATGTTCAACCTGTGGTCCACCTGGATTCCTAGATCCCTTTCACACGTAGTCTCATTCAGCCAGGTGCCCCCCATTGTATATCTGTACTTTTCGTTTTTCCATCCTAAGTGCAGTACCTTACATTTCTCTGTGTTGAATTTCATTTTGTTAGCTTTGGCCCAACTTTCTAGTCTGTTCAAGTCATTTTGAATTTTGATCCTGTCCTCTGGGGTATTAGCTACTCCTCCTAATTTGGTGTCGTCTGCAAATTTGATAACTATGCCCCCAATACCATCATCCAAGTCATTAATAAAGATATTGAATAGCACTGGGCCCAGGACAGAGCCCTGTGGCACCCCACTGGTCACTTCTTTCCAAGTTGAAAAGGAGCCATTGTTGAGCACCCTTTGCGTTCGACCAGTCAACCAATTACAAATCCATGTAACAGTTACTTTGTCTAGCCCACATTTTACCAACTTGCTTGCAAGAATGTCATGGGGAACCTTGTCAAAGGCCTTACTGAAATCAAGATATACTATATCCACAGCATTCCCTTCATCTACCAAGCTGGTAATTTTATCAAAAAAAGAGATCAGATTTGTCTGGCATGACCTGTTTCTCTGAAACCCATGTTGACTTTTTGTGATTATGAAATTATCTTCCAGATGTTCACAGACTCTCTGTTTAATGATCTGCTCCGGAATCTTCCCGGGTATTGATGTCAGACTAACTGGACGATAATTGTTGGGATCCTCTTTTTTCCCCCTTTTGAAGATGGGGACAACATTTGCCCTCCTCCAGTCCGCTGGGACCTCTCCTGTTTTCCAGGAATTCTCAAAGATTATTGCCAATGGTTCCGATATTACATTTGCCAGTTCTTTTAATACCCTTGGATGTAATTCATCTGGTCCTGGAGACTTATATTCATTTAAATTAACTAGATGTTTCTGTACTATCTCTTTACTTATGCTGTGCTGAAATTCTCATATTCTGTCCTCTGCTCCATTATCCTCAAGTTGAGCAAACGAGTCACATGTGCAAACGAGTCACAGCCACCATTTTGGAAAACAAAAGATGTAGCGACGCACGCGGCAGCAGCGTGGGCGGGGTCGGTGGGGGTCGGCAGGGGCCAGTCCAAAGGCTTCGAGGGGGTGGACCCAGCCCGTGGGCCGCAGGTTGCCGACCCCTGATCTAGACCCTATAAAAAAACCTGCAAAAAAGGAGACTCCACCATTCTCACCTTCACAGGATGATAGGTGGGGACAGAAGATGGGACCTTCCCAGTGGCTGCCCCTAGGCTCTGAAACTCACTCTGGGCCAGAATGATCCCCCTTTTGCTATCCTTCCACCAGAAGACATCGACTTTGTTCATTCCATTTAGAACGGAACCTTTTTAATGAAAGGGCTTGTAAGAGGGTTTTGTATTTTTTTCATTTTTATTGAACTGTTATTTATTACCTGCTTTTGTCCTTTTAAAAGTATTTTAAATTGCATTACTACTGTATTGTGAACAGTTTAATATTACTTTAATGCCAACTTCTCTAGCTATGTAATTATACTGTACAACTTTTGGATTGTGAGTTTCCTTGAATTCCAATAAAGATGGAAATGATGATGGTGGTGGTGATAGTCATCATAATCTGTCCTGATTTATTTTTAATGGTAGGAGAACATATCTCACGTTCAATGACAACACCCACAGAAGTACTGGTATCCAATAATGGAGGTTGGACTGGGTAGTTCCAAAGAAGAAATGGCTTAGCAGGCAGGAAACAATGCTAAACAAACAGTTCAAAGCAGGAAATGAAGGTGGCAGCAAAGCCACATTAGATAGAGTGAAGCAGATGTCTCAGGCAGTAAATATTATGGAACAGTGTAGAGGTTGTGAGAGCTGGACAGTGAAGAAAGCAGATAGGGAGAATATCAATGCATTTTAGATGTGGTGCTGGAGAAGAGTACTGAAGATACCATGGATGGTCAAAAAGACAAACAAATGGATCTTAGAACGGATCAAGGCTGATCTATCCCTGGAAACCAAGATGATGAAATTGAGGCTGTCATGTTTTGGCCACATCATGAGAAGGCATGACTCATTAGAAATGTCAATAATGCCAGGGAATGTAGAGGAAAGTAGATAGAGAGGAAGAACACATGCCGGATGGCTGGACTCAATTAGGTAGGTCATGGGACTGAATTTATAGGACCTAAACAGAACAGTGGAGAACAAGGAACCTTGAAGATGTCTCATCCAAAGGGTTGCCACAACTTGAGGTCAACTCAAGGGTAGTTAACAACAACAAAGTATTGATTGTCCATGAGTCTGGCCTGCCCACTCCCCAATAAACTAACTTACTGTCATCAGGAACAGTGGAGGATGTGGTCCGATCGATACCCATCATCCAACTCTCAGGGCCTTTACACACTGTACATTGATACCACTATGATTCCTCTTTAATTGCCATGGCTGCATCCTATGGAATCCTGGGGTTTCATGGGGCACTAAAACTCTCTGGAAGAAATAAATAGCTAAATCTGAAATGCTTCTCCCTAAACTGCAGATCCCAAGATTCCATAGGATGTAATCATAATAAAGTACTATATCTGTGTAGTGTGAAAGGGTTCCCACTTCAGTTGGTTTTGGTATACAGAATGGCAGTGACATCTTATCCTTTGCCTCAAGTAGCAAGATACACTCGGCCTTTCAAATCAATGGATTCTGCATCCATGGATTCAATCATGCATGGTTTGAAAATACAGTGGGTCCTTAGTATCCACTGGGTGGTTCAAGGCCCCCTAAGTGGATACTGAAATCTGTGGATGCTCAAATCCCATTATATATAATGGCATAGTGAAATAGTGTCCCTAATATAAAACAGTAAAATCAAGGTTTGCTTTCTGGAATTTGTAATTTTAAAAATATTTTCAAGCTGTGGATGGTTCAATCTGTGGATATAGAATCTGTGTACATGGACAGCTAATTATTAAAAAAAATCCAAAAAGCAAACCTTGATTGTTATTTTTTAAAAAAGTTATTTGTTACAGTGTTTGAAAAATAATCCACTGTCTTTATTTATTACAGTGGTGAAGACTTGTGATATTGTTTTTGCATGCCTGATGATGATGATGATGATAATGATTAATATTTATATCCCACCTTTATATGAGGACCACAAAGTGGTGTACAGTAAAAGCAATATTGTTAACAAGAACAATAAAGTTAAAAGACTAAAAATATTTTAAATCATTCATCACTTAACAACAGACAGTTTAAAATCAGCTAAAAACATTACTTTCCTATTACTTTATGTTATGCTTTTGAGGGGAAAAAAGCCCTTAGGACAGATAAGGAAATGTCTGTGGAAATGACTATAAAAATTCCCTACAAAGCAGCTTTTGAAAGTAACCTATAACAAATACTTATTACTCAAAAAGAAGGAAGGGAGGAGGAAGAAGGGAGGGGGGAGAATGTGGCAGGACCTTTAAGACTGATGTTTAATGAATAAATTTAAAATAAATAAATAAAAAGCAGTTAGTCTTAAAGCTGCTGTCGTAGTTAGAGGTAACTGTGTAATCTGCAGCTCATTGCTTTCATACCTTGAAAGGTTTTTAAGCATTAAAAATGACACTTTTTTTTTCTTTTAAAACCCCCCACCAAAACTAAAAATGAAAATCAGCCTCATCCTCCCACCAACGGGAAAAGCCCTTAATGAAGACACAGTGTTTGCTGGCACTTTTTGGCAATAATAAATGTAAGAGATTATCAATAATGCATTCGCAAGGCTACCGGAGTGCTATTTTTAAAGCAAATAATTTACTCTGCCCAGCCCTGAAACTAAACCATCCCATAAAAATGCTGCAACTCCTCAAGCGGCTTTAACACACATACAGATAGCAGACTGCTGAACAAATGAGGTCAACTGGAGCTGTAAGCCACAATGCATTTGCTCCAGAGTAATCCCATTAAAGTTAGTCTTCTCTTTTCTGGAATGAGTGAGCTGTGGAGTCCAGCCAAGCAGCAGGACAAAGTTAAAAACATGTGGGAGAAATTTATGCAAACAGTCAATAGCTATCCCACATGGAAGATCACCAGGGCACTCAGTCTTCTATGTCAACGCCAAGATCTTTAGGATCTTCTAATACAGAAACATCTACAACAGCTGAGCAGGCAGGAGCTGAGTTCATATTGGAAGCTAGTTTCTTAAGCAGTCTGTCCTGGAAACAGGAGATGGAACCAGAATTTGTTTGATTCACATTAAACTTAGAGAATTTACTTCCTGAACTAGTATGCAAACAAACACTGCTAGTTTATGCAAACAGAAACTGATATTTACACACCCTGAATTTTGTGATGCACTTTTTAAAATGCAAAGCCAAAAAATCTATGAGGTCTCTCATTCATAGGATCACCATGAGTCAAAGCTGCAAATAATAATGCAACATCTAGCTCAGTATTGTTTAGACTGACTAATAGTAGAAGAGACTCTCCATGGTATCAGGCAGGAGTCTATAGCCCTATCTAGTAGCATCATTGAATTTTAGAGTTGAAAGGGACCACAAGGGCCATATAGTCCAAACCCCTCCCAAGTAGGAATACATAACTGAAGCATTTTGAAAAGATGGCAATCCAATCTCTTTTAAAGACTTCCAAAGAAGGTCTTAAATACTGAATTCAAAGTACTTGTTATGGATATGAGAAATAGTCAGTTACCATGAGAATAACTGAAAATTTACAAAAGTCCACATTTGCAAACATTTGCAAAATACCTGACTACAGGAATACATTATGAAAGCACCCCTGAAAGATGGCCATCCAAAGCTTCCAACTTTGAGAAATGGCTGCTGGAGTGAGTTAAGTGACTCAGGCTGCACTCAGGCTGCATTCGGATGGCAGTTTTTTGAGGGAAAGATGTGCGATAGGATCTAGATGCAGCCCGATTTTTACTTGAATTCAGGAGAGGTAAGTTGCATTTTCCAGCACTTTTTAGCTTGTGTGATCATCTCCTTGGTTACCTTCCTCTGCACACATTCTGGCTTGTCAATATCCTTCATGAATTCTGGTGCCCAGAACTGGACACAGTATTCTATATAAGGCTTGACCAACCTTTTATGATTAACTGGACCTTCCATTCACCATACATATATGTTCAACCACAAACTGCAACCATTCCTTTTCCTGCACTAACTTTAAGCAAAGGGGATATGTCAGTAACAAATTTATGGACAAAAGAAATATGCCACACTCAGTGCCACAGATTATGTGTTCTCTCTCTCTCTCTCTCTCTCTCTCTCTATATATATATATATATATAATGCTACATCTCCAGAATTCAGAATAATGTTTCTTCTTCTCTCTCTCCCCTCCCCCTTTTTTTGGTAACCCAAGCCAATACTGGGTTATGTATTCTGTGAGTTAAAAAGAGCTACAGAAAAAAAGATTGCCTACAAGTTGTGCTTGAGAGATTTTCCCTTGCTACTTCCTCTGCTTCATGCATTCCCCAGTGAACCACACCGTACATAAAGAATGCCTACCTATAATACTAAATAAAGCAATTAGCAGTAGCTGAGTGTGTTTCCCACACAGCTGAATAACAAAAAACCTGCCTCTTCATCTGAGAATATTCATAAGCAGAATTTACATATCACTTCTTAGATATTTGAAATGGTTCACATTGTTATCTCATCAATGCACACAAAACATCTGCAGGGCATGGCAACTTTCTTATCCTCAGATTTTACCTGAAGGGTGGGGAAAGAAATCATGGATCCATGCGATTGAGGTAACTAAATAAAAAATAGTCTGATGGTCAGTGGAGAACAATTAAGGCACATTTCTTCCATCGTCTCCAATCTATCTGTCTTACATAAATTAATGGAAGTTTGGGAAGCTGATGGGGAGGTCAGATTATGCTAAATAAACCGTCCTTCCACAGATTCACCCTAGATAATGCCACCAAGATAATGAGGAAATTGAAATAGTTAAAGACTTTCTGTACCTAGGATCAAACATAGATTGAAACAGAGATTGCAGTCAAGAAAGACGTAGACAAGGAATGGGAAGGGCAGCCATGAAGGAATTAGACAAGATCCTAAAGTGTAAAGAAAAACAACTGAGCACTAAGGTTAGAAGTGTCTAACCATTGTAGTCCCCATCACCATGTACAGATGTGAGATCAGGAGAGTGAAGAAAGTGGATAAGAAGAAAATCTGAGATGTGGTGCTGCTGACGAGTGCCGAGGATACCATGGGTGGCCAAAAAGACAAACAAATGGATCCTAGAACAGTTCAAACCTGAACTCTCCCTGGAAGCAAAGATGACAAAACTGAGACTGTTGTACTTTGGCCACATCATGAGAAGGCACAACTCATTAGAAAAGACTATAATACTATGCAAGGTAGAGGGGAGAAGAAAGATAGGAAGACCTCATGCCAGATGGGAAGACTCAATCAGGGAAGCCATGGGCCTGAGCCTGCAGGACCTAAGCAGAGCAGTTGAGGATATGGAGGAATGGAGATGTCTCATTCACAGGGTCACCATGAGTAGAGGCTGACTTGACAGCAGTTAACAACAAAAACCACAGGTAGGAGAAAGTTACAGAGTTAAAATTCTGAATTTGAGCTAGCTGAGGTCAAGATAATCAGGAGATGCCCTTCTCTCAGTCCCACCACCATCAGGAGCACAGTTGGTGGAGATATGAGAAACGGCCTTGTTGGTGGCTGCCCCTGGACTCTGGAACTCCCTTCCTAGGAAGGCCAGCATGGCCCCTTCCCTGCTGTCCTTCTATCGCCAGACAAAGGTCTTTTTATTCCAGCAAAGTTTTTAAAGAATGGGCTGAAGGCACTGTACTAATTCAGACTGAATTGTTTTCAAGGCTTTTTATCTTTTAATAGTATTTTATCTTTTTAAATTTAGTTTTCAATCATTTTAATATTATCAAAAGTTTGCTCCTATTTTAATGTTCACTGTTTTTCTGTGTGTTTAGCTGTATTGTCTTTCTTAAATTGTAAGCCACCTTGAATCTCAATTTGGGGAGAAAGGTGGTATACATATAACTATAATAACAATAAGGAATAATATTTGACCTCATTTTTGCTCCTAACATTTGGGCTAATGATAATAATTTGATTGTGTTGTAGATGATCAATGGAATACAGATTCCTTTGATGGGTTTCAGCAGGAATGGAGTCATAATCCTAGATAGCCACAATATGGTCAGGGAATTAGCATGCACATAATCTGGGGTGGTTTTGATGGAGTTTACTGCAACTGTTCATCTGGCAGAATAAGAAAGGCTTTGTTTTGTTTAAAACCAGCCTGTCTGTACAGCTGTGTGACTAGTCATGGTAAAAACATTCAGTACATACTTGGGCAGCACAGATACTCCAGCTTAACTTTGGGTGTCTGGCTTATGGAACTGCCTTAGACTAAGACAATTGGGTAGATCTATGGCCCAGTTTGCTGCCTTTAGGACACTCTAGAGATTGCACAGATTGTCAAAATGTCAAAACACTCTAAATATGGCTGGGCAACCATTTCTGATTTTGAAAAAAAAAAAGTATTTGGGGATGTTAAAAATACCCTGCAGACTAACTGGAAAGGTAACTACCTTCCCTACAGGCCACCAGGAAATGCCACTTCCCTCTTTTCTTGGCAAGAAAAGAGTGACCAAGGAGTCTGCAAGGACTGAGGACCATAAACCAAGCTTTGAAGGCCATATGTGGCTCCAGAACTGTACTTTGGTCACTCCTGGACTGATAGATAGCACTGGTTCATCTCTAACCCAGCCTTCCACGGAATGGCATCCACTACAGGTGTTAGATTATAACCCCATAATCCTTGGTCTATGTATAGTTGGGAATACCACTGACTGTAGATGAAGCTGCATTCAAACTCCTCTAGAAGATAATGGGTTAATTAACACCCTTTTAGACTAATATTCTTCATTATTAGACTCTCAATGGTCTTCCAAACTTGAATCCCCCCCCCCCCCCCATCTTGTTAACAAGGAGATGCTGGGGCTGATACTGGAAATATGTATGTGCAAAGTGTGTGCTCTGCTAGTGAGATACAACTAATTTTGAAGCATGAATTTCAATGTAATACCTTCCATTTGCAGTCATGCCAAAAAGCACTTATCTGCAGAGGTTAGAACTGCCATAACATTTAAGAGGTACTTAACTTGTATCCCAGCCAATAACCTGTACAATATAGTGTTTGCATGCCAAAGATATATGGGTGATGCAGTATTTGCATGAACAGCAACTGGCACATTGAACAGGGCTCTTTCTAAGCTCCTGGCAACCACATGGCGCATCACTGGAGCTAGATCTTTGGTGATATGCTATCAGAAATGGCCAGGTCAGGTACTTTCTGGAAGAAGTGGAATATGTTGGGAAAAGTTGAAAAATATGTTTTTTATGGGTTAAGAAACTGTGATGATGATAATCCTGGACTGATGAGAATTTTCAAAGTTGAAGGCGTATTCTACACAAAATTTGCATGTAGTTTTATGAATAAGAAAAAAAAACTACATCGGAAACAATGTTTTCTAGTTCACGTCATAAATATTATTTTATGTGTAGAAAATGCAGTTTCCTATACAGAAAATATGAGGGGACATCGTAAAGTTTTAATTATCACCTTAAATTTTTTTGACAGAAAGTTTCTTTTGATTTGCAGTTGTTAACTTATCTCTACGTAGTCACCATCCAGATTTACACATTTTCCCCAGCGTTTCTTGACCCTCTGAATACCGTTATTGTAGAAGTCTGCAGCTTGCGCCTTAAACCACTCTTCCACTTCATAAATGACATCATCTGTGTTGTCAAATCAGTGACCCCACAACAGATTTTTCATTTATGGGAAAAGAAAAGTCACTTGATGATGACACTGACAAAATTTAATCAATATACCATAATAACTTCGAGGTGATAATTATTACTTTACAGTACACCCTCATACTTTTCCATCTTACACTTTAGTCACTTCTGGCACAACCTGTAACAAAATAAGGGACACAATGAACTGATTTTCTCAACATCATGCACATAGGGACCAATGATGACACTGACAAAATTTCTTCAATATACTATAATAACCTCTGGGTGATAATTATTACTTTATAATACCCCCTCGTATAATTTTCTGCCAAAAAACACAGATGTATGAATTTTGTACATAATACATTCTAAACAACAAATAGTCTTAAGATCTGCAGTTTTCAAAGATTATCTTACAGCAAGGAGAATTACTAAAGTTAATCAAGAATGAAATTACTGAAGAATTACACTCCTAATTTCTTCTTGTTGTTTTTGTGTGCCTTCAAGTTATTTCCAATTTATGACAACCCAAAGGCAAACCTATCATGGGGTTTCTTGGCAAGATTTTGGCAAGAGGGGATTTGCCTTTGCCTTCCTCTGAGGCAGAGAGAATGTAACTTTACCATGGCCCACCCAGTTGGTTTCCATTTCTGAGCAGAGATTTGAACCCTGTTCTTCAATGTTGTAGCCCAATGTTCAAACCACTCCACCACACTGGCTCTTGCCTCTAATTTCTAGTCAGTGCCAATTTTATACTTGTCCATTCATAACATGGTTCTGCTCCAGTTTAGATTTAATCTGTGGATTTTTACAATTTGCATGAAATCTCACATTTAAATAAAGACTTTTTGAACAGACTTCTCACAAAAGGCATAAAACAGGCATTTAAAATTATTTTAATCTCAGAATATGGACTTAAAAAGAGGCTGATAATGTTTTCAAGTCAAAATTTATAAAGTTCAAGGAAGTGGAAAATAACTACATCCTGATGTGTACATTAGTCAGGAGGCATGGATGAAGTCGATTTCCACTGGATTTGCAAAAATTACATTACTCAGGGATCCCTGGGTACTCGCATGTTGGAGGAGTTGCATCTTAATCGCCTGCCTGCACATGCATACTGACTCATGAGCTGTGGTAGAATTCTGCTATCTTTGGCTCAATTGAAGACAGTAAAATATGGATTTGAAAACTGAGCACATTTGCAAAACAAATAATTTAGCTTAAAGGAAGCAGAGATCAGGATTCACCTGCTAACTATCAGCCGCCAGCATGTCTTCTGCTTTCTGAGCAATAATAACAAAATCCCCCTGAACGGGAGTTTTTCTCTCTCCTCCACATTCACATTTGACTGCAGAATGCAAATGGATTCTCTTTATTGTAATTACCTCTCTAACTGCACTGTGCTTCCAATGCATCAGGTTAATGTTAATGGAATTTGAAGCAGAGGCAACTAACATTTATTCATTCCTTCAGCTCTTCCCTCTCTCTTTTACTTCCCTTTGCTGTCCAACAAAGTTGGCCCAAGGTGCTTTTTCACCAAAGAAGTAATATTCATGCTCGGACTCTGACATAAGTGTGAATTCTATTGGGAGTCCCAGCTACAGCAGAGCCACTGAATCAACTGCTGAATGGCGAGTCAACACAGATGAAAATCCCACTGAATCAACGAATGTATTCCAGTTATGTCTAACAATAGGATTTAGGGTGGTGTCTGGATGGGCCAGGATACTCCTGCCTTGAGCTGCCCTGGCCTCCACCTATTCTGAGGTCAGAATGAGGTGCCCAGCCTCAATTATATGGCTGGGCACCTTGTTTTGACACCAGAGTAAACCACTCCCAAACAATGAGTTTTTAAAGTCCAGTTTAATAGGGGTTTGGTGCTGGGTGGGCAGATTTTGTCTGGACTGTTCATGCTCGATTTGAGGATTGGGCCCTGCACTGTCCAGACTCCCTGCTGAGATGATGGAAGAAAACTGGCTTATTTGGCCCATGCAGCCAGGGCCAAGGCCAGGGTTAGGAATCATGTTGTCCTTCAGATGCTTTTTCCCTGCCACACTCAGAATTTTTAATAATTAGTTATGATGACTAGGGCTTCTGGGACTTGCAATCCAATAGCATCTAGAGAGTCACATGCTATTTCACCCACTTTTCACCCAATCTAAACCATACAACTTGGTCCTTCCCTACAGTCCCCACTTGTCAAAGCAGCTCTGAATTTCCCTAGCCAGGAAAGCAGCTGACAGCAACAACCAATCTTGTGCCACAGACCACAATAAAATACCAAGGAATTTCTTGCTCTTCTGTGGTCTCTTGAATTTTAGAAATCACCATCCAGTACAGCCACTGCAGCAGTGCATTGCTCACACTGAAGTCAGAACAAGGTGCCCAGCCATGTCATTGAGGTTGGGCACCTCATTCTAACCTCAGAATAGGGGGAGGTCAGGGCAACTCCAGGGTCAGGAGTATCATGGGCCATGCAGAGCTAAATCCTTGAACTTGTAAGTTCACCAATGCTGTTCCTCACTGGCATAACAATGAGTGACATCCTTTAGATTCAATTCGGAATCATCCCGGATCAACCAACCTCATTCAAGCTCAATTCAGTCTTATGCACATGCCTCTGGCATGTTCTCAGGGAGCAAGAAATAGCCTAGCCACCTTCTTGCTGCCAGCCCCATGCTTAAGAACTTCCTAGTTTTATAAATTTATTTACTCTGAGAAAAGATAACAGCAGCTGGGAGGCTCCCTACAGCATGTGCTTCAGGCTTACTGTCTAAACATATATTTGGTTCTATCACATCCCATGGTTATGGATTATGGGAGCTGCAATTCAAATGTATCTGGAGGGTCATAGTGACTCATGTCCATCTAGAAGACGGAATCACTTCTGAAGACCCAAACATTCACTCTGAATTGTTTCTGTATGCTTGAACCAAAACAAACTCTATTTCTTCTCTAAGGATGAAGACAGAATGGATGTTTTCATTTCAGAAACTGCAGTTCCAATCAGTGTTTACACTTTTTGTTCCTTCATTAAGAACAATAACAACAACACCTTATAAGAGGGCATACTTCTTTGAAGGACAGCGATCTAGTTTTGGTTTGTGCTTTTTTATACATCTTCACACCTATCAATTTTAGTTTAATTAGAGCCAGGCTTTATTCAATTACTTGCAATCTCACCACTCTAAATTGAGTTATCCCTCCATCCTTCCCTCCTTTTCTCCTTCTTTTAATAGAAAAGAATTTACGTTGACCACAAAGTGCATCCAAGATGAATTCTTCCATGTTCTATTTTTTTTATTAAAGGACTGCTATGAGTCTTATGTAAGATCGCGGTAGATCCACATTTCAAGTACTGTGTGCTGTTCTATTTGCCATTACATTGAAAGGTAGCAACCAGAACAGATACAGGAAGTAGCAATTGAACTGATGCAGATAAAAGATCACCTTTTGTACTGAGCTGGGTGTACGTAGTTCTTCTAGCTTTGGTGAAGATTAAAAGCCTTTTCACACAGCTGTGGGCTTGCAGTGGCTGCTTGTACAAAAAGAGCTCAGAAAGCTGGCACGTTGCTGGCCCTAGCCTGAGATCATGAGCATTTGAGAAGGGGCAGGTGCATAAGTCAGTTTCCCTGTCCAAATACCTGCAAGTAAAATGTCCTGCTAACATTCTGCTGAGAAGCTGTGCTTACCTGAATGCTGAGAGATTATGCTGTTCCCCCTTGTCCCTAAGCCCAGAACCTTACCATGACCAATGGCACTCAAGAGTCTTCTCAGTTTAGCATCCACTGACTGGCAGAGATTCTGATTCATTTCATTTCCAGGAACCAGTGTTCTACCAGGATTCTTCCCTACCTATTGCTGTCTCTAACAAGGCAGTGGCATCACTATGGGGTGCAGAAAATACTGCCTGCACCAGGTGACACCCTGGAGGGGGGTTGTACACTCAGTGGAGTGGTACGCCTGGTGGGGTGGTACACCCGGTGGGGCTAATGTGTCTGGTGAATGAGCAAGAAAGGACATCTTATCCCTTTCATTTTTGCCCAGTAGCTGTGTAAGTCTCAAAATGGCTTTCTGGAGGCTGCAGCACTTTCCCCCCAAGCAATGGGCACTGCTGAGGGGACCAGTGCCTTTTGTTTGGGGTCCAATGTGGCTGCTCCTTCAAGCAGCCATGCTGGATCCCAAACAGCCACTGGAAGACCACAGCATTGGGGTCCCCTGAGCATCTATGCCAGACCCTGAACAGTCATCCAGAGGCTGCAGCATGCACACCCAGAAGCAATCTTGCCAGGCAGGGAAGAAAGGCATCAGGAGGGGGCGGGTGGTAGGGCACTACCTCCACCCATCCCCTGCCCCAGGTGACACCACCACAGGGATACCATTGAATCAAGATAAGCTTATGAGCTTTCAATTGAGGTGAAAGAGTTCTTATGGAGAGTTCTCTTGAGGGTTTTTTTGTGCACATTCACAAGGCCTGGGTGTGTTTGGGGGCAAACAATGCAATGCCTGAGCCATGGCCAGTGAAAAAACTGGCATGAGATTTTAGCAATGTGTCCAGGAATTCTCTAAAATGTTCCCCCACTCCCTGATAGTGCCAGTGTTTCAGTTTTGGCTCTTGGCTACAGAAGAGGAAAAGATGGATGGAAGGAAGGAACAACTGAGGTTATCTGGATCAAAACTGCAAGGATGAAATGCCTACTAAAGGTGCAAGAAATAAGAAGAGAAAAGCACAAGGAGAGCCATGCTAGATTAGATTAAAGGCTCCTCTAGTCCAATATCCTTTTTCTTGTAGTCATCAATTACATGCCTAAGGGAAACCTGTCAATGAGGCATGACAGCCCTCTGTTGCACAATCTCAGCAATTAATATGCAGACTCGCCCTGCCTCTGATACTGGAGGAGATGTATAACTATCATGACCCGTATCTATTGATGGCCCCCATCGCCCATAAATTCATCTAGTAGTCTCTTAAGACTATCCAAACCATAGATACTTCTTGTGGCTGGGAGTTCCACAGTTTAACCGTGTGCTGTGTGAAGAAACAACATCTTTTTATCTGTCCTGACTCTCCCATTATGGGAGACCCAACTGGATTCCACTATTATGAGTGAGGATAGGGGGAAAAGCTTCTCAATGTCAACTTTCTCTACATCATTCATATCACGTCTCCTGTTACTCAACTCACCCCCTACAACCAAATATTAATTAACACACTATTTTTTTTTTAATTTTTATTTATTTATATATTTTTCGACAACTAATATCAACAGAGTCATCAATATGAGTAACAAAAAAGAAATGTATACACAGTAGCTTATCCCTTACTGTAGTACAATAAAATTTTGTTTTTAACACAATAATTTCTCTAAATTATAAGAACTTGGTACACAGTTATAGAGCAAAACAATAGAATAGAGAATCTTTCTTTATGATACTTAGCATTCATCTAGAACATTTACTCTGTTTAGTATGGCTCGTCTAAACTTATTTCAAATGATTTATGAATGACTCCCCTTCATTTTTATAACAAAATAAAATAAGGAGAGAACATTGAAAAATAAATCGGGGGCGACAGCACTTGTGTGCATAAATAAAGGTCAGGATCAATCTAAATTACCTTTTTTTTTTTTTTTTTTTTTTACTCTCCCCTTTTCCCTTCTATTTCCCACAGTTATACCAAGATATTTCCTGTCTTTTTCTTGAAAAAAAGGAGAAGAGAAAGTGCAAATATTTATTTTAAGCTATTGCTGAGAGTTATTATGCATATAGTTGTAAATAATCCTCAATCCCAAAGTTTCTCTAATTTTTCCCACTTCTCGTGGTATTTTTGCTCAGTTTTTCCTCTGATCATCATTGTCAGCTTGTCCATATTCATTAGATCGATTAATTTTATTTTCCATTCTTGTTCTAAGTTCTCCCTGTTTTCCTTCCAGTATTTTGCAAAAACTATACGAGCGGCTGTTATTATATATAATACCACCTCCCTTTCTGCCTTGCTAGTTTTTTGTTTTAATTCTTCAGTAATATTCAGTAAGTATAATTTTGGGTCTAATTTAAATTGAAGTAAAAAGATATCTTGGATTTTTGAATGTATCAGTTTCCAAAAATTCTGTGCTGACTTACAAGTCCACCACATGTGAAACAAATTTGCTTTGTTTTGACTACATTTCCAACATGAGCTATCTTCTTTATATGTCAATTTGGCTATTTTTACTGGGGACATGTGCCATCTATAAAGCATTTTATAATAATTTTCTATAAGGTAGGCACTTTTAGTGAATTTTAAATTTTTACACCAAACTTCTTCCCAGATTTCAAGAGGGATGTTTTCTTCCATATCTTGCATCCATTTTATCATACATTCCTTTATTGTTTCCTCTTTCATATCAATATCCAACAGAAGTTTGTAGAACCGCGATATCAGGTGTTTTTCCCCTTTTTCTAGGATGATTTCTAATTCTTTTTTTTCTGATTCGATTCCTGTTGTACGTTTGTCTCTTTTAAATCTTTCTTTTATTTGCATATATTCTAACCAATGCATTCCACCTACTTTTTTTTTTAGGTCAGGTAGTGATGTTATAGTATCTCCTTTGGTAGTTTTAGATAGAATATCATGATATGATAGCCATTTCTTATTCCCTGGATAGTCATTTTTATGGAAAGCCTCTTGGGGTGAAACCCATCGTGGAATTTTATTGTACATATAATTCTTATATTTTGACCATACTTTCATTAATGATCTTCTAATTAGATGCTTATTAAAAAATTTTTCTTTTACCTCATCCTTATATTGTAGATATTTGTGCCAACCCTCTTTTAGATTTATCCCTTCTAAGACCAATATTCTCTTGTTTTTTAACTCTATCCAATCTTTTATCCAAGAGAAGGCTGCAGCGTAGTAATATATTTGGAGGTTAGGTAAACCTAACCCCCCTTTCTTAATCTCATCTTGTAAAATTGTTATTTTTACTCTTGCTTTTTTCTTTTGCCAGATAAATTCTCTTATATCTTTAAGCCATATCTTGAAAAAAATTTTGTCAGTGATCACTGGAATGTTCTGGAATAAGTATAACATTTTAGGGAGTACATGAGCTTGTATTGTTGCTATTCTCCCAAGCAGTGATAAGTGTAAAGATTCCCATTTTTTTAAATCCTCTCTAATCTTATTCCATGTCTTAACATAATTATTATTTACAAGATCTTGATTTTGGTTTGTAATCGTTATACCTAAATATTTTATTTTTGTTACAATCTTTATGCTTGTTTTCTCCATAAGCTCCTCCTCATCTGCTAATGAGCAGTTTTTTGTTAAAATTCCACTTTTTTGTTTATTGATTTTGAAACCTGCCATGCTACAAACTTCTTCTATAGTTGATATTAATTTTATTATGCTTTCCCTTGGGTCTTCTAATATAATTGCTAAGTCGTCAGCAAATGCTTTTGTTTTGTAGATTTGATTCCCTATCTGTAATCCTTTAATCTGCTTGTCATTCCTTATTTTCCTCATCAAGATTTCCATTACCATAATAAAGAGAAGGGGGGACAGAGGACAGCCCTGACGTGTCCCTTTGTTGATTTTCCATTTCTCCGATTTCTCCCCATTTATATCTATTTGCGCATTTTGGTTTGAATAAATGACATTAATCCATGTTAACATTTTATTTCCCATGTTACTTTGTTTTAATACTTCTTTCAAAAAAACCCAATCCACATTATCAAATGCTTTTTCAAAGTCGATTAAAATAATTCCTATTTTTGTTTTGTTTTTTGGCTTTATTTCACAATATTCTAATATATTAATGATTGTTCTGATGTTATTTTTAATTTGTCGACCTGGTAGGAATCCTGCTTGATCTTCCTCTATCCATTGTAATAATTCTTTCTTCAATCTGTCCGCTATTATAGATGCATATATCTTGTAGTCTAGATTCAGCAAAGAGATTGGCCTGTAATTTGATATTTGATTTTTATCCTTATCATCTTTTGGGATTAAGATTATTGTTGCCTCTCCCCAGGTTTGGGGGTAAAGACCCCTTTCGATTTCTTTTATTGTATTGTATAATGGTACTATTATCTCGTTTTTAAATAGTTTATAATATTTGGCCGTTAATCCGTCTGGGCCAGGGGCTTTATTTTCTTTTAATTTGTTTATTGATCTATTTATCTCTTCTATTGTTATTGGTTTATTTAATTTCTTCTTCTGTTCCTCTGAGAATTGTGGTATTTGTTCTTTTTTAATGAATTCTTGAATTTTCCTAATCTTATTTTCAGTTAAGCTATCCTTGTTAAATAGTTTTGCAAAGTAATCTACTGCTATTCTCTTAATCTCATCCTGATGTGTAAATTCTTTCCCATTTTCTTCTAGTTTCATTATCATCCTTCTTATGCTTTGTTTTTTTAATTGGTATGACAACCATTTTCCTGTCTTATTTGCATTTTCAAATTGTTTTTGTTTAAGGTATTTTACCTTATTTGCTATCTGTTGTGTGATTTTTTGATTAAGTTGGTTCTTCAAAATTTGTAATTCTATATATGTTTTCTTATCTTTGGGATCTGTTTTAAGTTTTTGTTCTTTTTCTTTCAATTTTTCCATTATCCTCTTTTCTTTTTGTTGTTCAGATCTTTTTTTCCTTATTTCTTGCTGAATAAAGTGACCTCTTATGACCGCTTTACTGGCGTCCCATATAATATGTGCTGGTAATTCCTCTTTGGTGTTCTCTTTAAAATATAGTTTTAATTCGTTCTTTAGTCTTTGAACCAGATCTTCATCTTTTAATAGATAATCTTTCAGCTTCCAGTTATAATCTTTTATATTTGATTTAAATTCCACTTTGATGGCATTGTGGTCCGATAATGTTCTGGACATAATTTCTATTTTTAATATTTCTTTAGTTAATTGTCTTGAACCACATATTATATCGATTCTGGACCATGTTTTAAATCTTTCAGAATAAAATGTGTAGTCCCTTTCGTTATTATGACACCACCTCCACATATCTGATAAATTTAAATTATTTCTCAAATAAAATGCCGACAGAGGAAGTTTCCCATGATAACCTTTATTAAATCTGGGGTTTGATCTATCCAGAGCGGGGTCCCAGACTCCATTCCAGTCCCCTGCTATTATAATCCTCTCATATTCTAATCTATCTATTTCTTGATATATCTTTTTATAAAAAGCTCCTCTTTTTTCTGATGGTGCATATAGATTGACTAAGAGTACTTTAACATTTTGAATTTTAATTTCAATCGCCAGGTATCTACCCTCAGAATCTTTCAATATCTCTTTAGCCTTGTCTTGGGTTCTAACATAGGTTACTACCCCTCTTTTTTTCTTTTCTTTATCACAAGCCACAAACATTTCTCCTAATTTTTTATTCTCTAGAAGATATTTATCTTTTTCCTTAATATGTGTTTCCTGTAGGCATATCCAATTTGCCTTGTGTTTGTTTAAGCAGTGAAAAATTTTTCTCCTTTTTATTTTCGAATTAAGTCCATTTATATTCCACGATATTAATTGTGTCTTCATTTCTGATATTTAACTATTGTTTTAAATGGTTTATTTTAAATTGAGTTGTTGGTCTAAGCCGCCTACCTTAATTTAATATTTAGCCTTCCTTTGATGTTTTGTTTTTCTCTTGCTTTTTTTCCTTTCTGTTTGTATTCGGTTTCTTAATTTCTTTTTTTCTTGTTGTTTCTCTTCCTGTGGAGTTGCTAAGTTTGATTCTGAGTCGTATTCTGAATCAAGCTCTTCCTCTCCTTCCGATGTTTGTCTGTCTAAATCATCTGAGCTGAAATCTCTTTCTTCTGAGATTAATCTGTTGTTTATTTTCCCTGATCTAGTTCCCATTCTCTCAAGAGTGTTTTCTTTTCCCTTTGCCGTATCTATTTTAGTTTTTACTTCCTTTGTTTCTTGCTCTTTTTTAAATTCGGCCAGAAAATTATTCATTTTCTGCTCTGAATTTATTCTATATCTTCCTTTGTTGTACATGAAGGAGACACCCTCTGTTTTTTCCCATCTATACCTAATGTTGTTTAGTTTTAGAAAATCTGTTATTTCCTTGTAATCTTTCCTCTTCCTTAGGATTTGTGAGGGGATTGCTTTAAAAATTTTTGCTTCTCTTCCCTCTATTTCTAATTTTTTATTAAAGTTTGTCTCCAGAATCAAATCTCTCACTCTTTCTCTTACAAAAAGAACCATAATATCCCTAGGGAGATTACGGTTTCTTGCTATCCAGGAATCTATTCTATATATATTATCGATTTCTAAATCTAATTGCTCTCCTGACCACTCTATAAATTGAGCCAAAGCAGGAATTATTCTTGTATTAAGATTTTCATTAAGTTGTTCAGATAAACCTCTTATTTTCAGGGCTTTCCTTTGCAATCTTAATTCTATATTAGATTTATAATACTCATTTTGTTTATATTTCTCTTCTAGTATTTTTGTTTTTTTTCCCCAAATCAGTTGTCGTTTCCTGGATTTCTATAACTTTTTTATTAAGTGTTTGGACTTCCCCTGTGATTTTTGTTAAAGTATCTTTGAAAATATTTAGCTCTTTTTGAAAATCTATTTTTAATTCTTCTCTTAAATTTTTTATCTCATCTTTAATATTCGTAGCAATCTCTGCTTTTAATTCCAACCCTATTTTCCTAATTTCATCTAATAATGACAGCTTTTCGCCCATTTCTATTTGTTGCTCCCTTTCTGTCATTATTTCAAAGTATAAGCTAAGATCTCTTGCTTCCTGAATCAGGGTGTTTGTATTTTTAGCCAAGTTAATATAGAATGTTTTAATGTTTAAATCTCCCCCTCACCCAACGACATCTATATCTCAATATGGTGTACTTCCTCTATTATTCTTATTCTACGACTGCTACTATTTATTATACAATATCATACAATATATTTATACAATAGTTAAATGGACTCTCCCTCAATTCTCCTCTTTCTTGTTGAGTTGCCACAAGAAATGTTAGGTGCGCGTGGTGGATTTGAATCTTCTGCCCCCGCTTGCCTCTTTCCCGGGCGCCTGCGCGCTTTCCTGCCGCCTCCGCCTCCCTCTCTGGCCTCTCGGGTGGTGGAAGGTGCGTGTGGGAGGTTTTAAAGCCTCCGCCGCCGCTTGCCTCTCTCCCGGGCGCCTGCGCGCTCTCCTGCCGCCTCCGCCTCCCTCTCTGGCCTCTCGGGTGGTGGAAGGTGCGTGTGGGAGGTTTTAAAGCCTCCGCCGCCGCTTGCCTCTCTCCCGGGCGCCTGCGCGCTCTCCTGCCGCCTCCGCCTCCCTCTCTGGCCTCTCGGGTGGTGGAAGGTGCGTGTGGGAGGTTTTAAAGCCTCCGCCGCCGCTTGCCTCTCTCCCGGGCGCCTGCGCGCTCTCCTGCCGCCTCCGCCTCCCTCTCTGGCCTCTCGGGTGGTGGAAGGTGCGTGTGGGAGGTTTTAAAGCCTCCGCCGCCGCTTGCCTCTCTCCCGGGCGCCTGCGCGCTCTCCTGCCGCCTCCGCCTCCCTCTCTGGCCTCTCGGGTGGTGGAAGGTGCGTGTGGGAGGTTTTAAAGCCTCCGCCGCCGCTTGCCTCTCTCCCGGGCGCCTGCGCGCTCTCCTGCCGCCTCCGCCTCCCTCTCTGGCCTCTCGGGTGGTGGAAGGTGCGTGTGGGAGGTTTTAAAGCCTCCGCCGCCGCTTGCCTCTCTCCCGGGCGCCTGCGCGCTCTCCTGCCGCCTCCGCCTCCCTCTCTGGCCTCTCGGGTGGTGGAAGGTGCGTGTGGGAGGTTTTAAAGCCTCCGCCGCCGCTTGCCTCTCTCCCGGGCGCCTGCGCGCTCTCCTGCCGCCTCCGCCTCCCTCTCTGGCCTCTCGGGTGGTGGAAGGTGCGTGTGGGAGGTTTTAAAGCCTCCGCCGCCGCTTGCCTCTCTCCCGGGCGCCTGCGCGCTCTCCTGCCGCCTCCGCCTCCCTCTCTGGCCTCTCGGGTGGTGGAAGGTGCGTGTGGGAGGTTTTAAAGCCTCCGCCGCCGCTTGCCTCTCTCCCGGGCGCCTGCGCGCTCTCCTGCCGCCTCCGCCTCCCTCTCTGGCCTCTCTATTGCTTCCTGAATCAGGGTGTTTGTATTTTTAGCCAAGTTAATATAGAATGTTTTAATGTTTAAATCTCCCCCTCACCCAACGACATCTATATCTCAACACACTATTTTTTTCTCATAGGGGAGTTGCTCTTGTCCCTTCACCATTTGGGTTGACCTTTTCTGCTGGATAGGCAGCTGGGTCCTATCACAAGGACTTAACCATACTAAAGTGTTCTGCCACTAAAATCACATTCTTTTCAAAAGCGCTATGCAATTGGGACTATTCTCATCTTTATCATACCTCAATTCAGACTCATGATGACCTTATCCCAAAGTTTTCTTCATAGGATTTAGTCAGACAAGGTTTGCCATTGCTGTTCTCTAAGGCTGAGAGCACAAGCTGCGCAAGGTCACCCAGCAGATTTCCATAGGTGAATGGAGATTCAAACCCTAGGTGAAGTCGTAGGCTTTCATGGCCGGCATCCACAGTTTTTTGTGGGTTTTTCGGGCTGTATGGTCATGTTCTGTAAGAGTTTCTTTCTGATGTTTCGCCAGCATTTGTGGCTGGCATCTTCAGATGTCAGCCACAGATGCTGGCGAAACGTCAGAAAGAAACTCTTATAGAACATGGCCACACAGCCCAAAAAACCCACAAAAAACTATCAAACCCTAGGCTTTGTCTGTACTGGACAGGATACTCTGGGCTGACCTCAGAGTATCCTAGCCTCAGAAATGCCTGAACCCCTCTCTTATCTGCCCCTCTGTTCCCATACTGGGATGGCGGTCTGCATGCGCTTCCCACTGAACAAGCCAGAGATTCAACAGCTGAATACACTATCTGAATATAAAGAGCACTGAAGATATATCTCTTCCAGCAGGCCTATCTAGATGATTTTGAAACTGGGAATTTTAAATGATGATTTTTGAATGTGGATTGTTTAAATATGTGTACACCTTTTTGCGTTGTTATCCACCCTCAAGTCAATCTCGACCCATGGTGACCCCATGGATGAGACATCTCCAAGACTCCCTGTCCTCCACTGCTCTGCTTAGTTCCTGCAAATTCATACCTGTGACCTCTTTTATAGAGTGCATCCATTTAGCATGTGTCCTTCCTCTCTTTCTACTCCCCTCCACCTTTCCCAGCATTATTGTTTTTCCCCCAATGAGTTGTGCCTTCTCACAATGTAGCCAAAGTACAATAGCCTTAGGACCTCATCGCTCCGCTCAAATAACCTGGCTTACCTCTTCCAAACGGAAGTCTAATTTGGGAGGCAGCTGGGTCCTATCACAAGGATTTTTCCGCCAAAGCTGTCGGCCAACTCCAGCCCGGCTGCAGCCCGGGTCCCCAGCATGCTTTGGCAGCCTTATTTCTAAAATGGGAGCTTTCCAACTTGAAAAAATGGCCGCCAAAGCATGCTGGGGACCCGGGCTGCAGCCAGGCTGGACTTACCCGGCAGTTTCAGCAGAAAAATCCTTGTGATAGGACCCAGCTGCCTCCTGAATTAGACTTCAATTTGGAAGAGGTTAGCCAGGTTATTTGAGCGGTGCAATAATCTCCTCAGTCTAGTCATCTTGGCTTCCAGAAAGATTATTTGTCCTTTTAAATTGATGTATGTTTTAACTGATGTGTTTTTAATTGTTGTTTGTCTGTTAATTGTTGTTGTTCCGCACCCCGAACCATGGGGAGAGGTGGGTAAGAAACAACAACAACAGCAATAATAATTACAGCATGGGAATGGAGGGCTTCCTAGGAGATTTGGAGTAAGTGGTAAGTTTTTAAAATTTGTGTTAAAGGTGCTATACCTCAGTTCTGGTGCTGAACTTGCTGGATGCTGTCCTGACTGTTCATACAAGAAATGGGCTGTGCTCAGTCCAAACAGGTTGACATCAGAACAGGGGGGAAATGGGCCTTTTGGCCCATGCAGACAAGGTCTTGGTCTTCTGGAGGCCTAGTCCAATACTCAAACCACTATATCATGCTATCTCGCCCTAAATAATAGAGGCCAGTTTCTCCCCGACTTAGGCTACCATTTGAAAAATGGACCCTAGACAGACCTGTTCTGTATCCTATTTTAAAACAGGTGCATAGCCTGCTATTATGCTACCACATGGTTGCCAGGGAACCAGGACAGTACTGGAGCATATGCACAAGAGAACACATGTTTAAAACATTCTAATTAGCTTTCACAAACATGTATGAGTCAGCCACCAGCTAAAATGGGTGGGCTGGGTTTCTTTTCGTTTTTATTTTTCTTTTTAAATATTAATCCCTGGTTGATGACTAAGCGACATCTGTGGGAACCCAAAGAAACGACAGCAGCATTGTCTGTCGAAGGCTAATTGATTTATAAAAATTGCCGACATACAGATGTGAACAAACATTCTTGATAAACATAATTATAAATCGGCTGGTGCTTTTAGCAAGAGGGAGGCTTATGAAGACACACTGTCAGGATAAGTAATGGGGACCTCGGAAAACCATTTTTTATTCTCTATGCAGCCAAAGCGGCTCGGCACTGAACACAACCCACATCCTTCCATTTTCTTGGGATGCACTGATTGAAGGATAGTCAGCCTCTTCTCCCTTTATTTAAAGCAAACCTTTTTCTTAAAAAAAGCAAGCTACAGCAGCCAGGGGAAGATCGATCTACCATAAAGTTAAGGAAAGGTTTGCTGTGTGTGTTACCATTAATCATTTACACAGTGACACTGCCTTGCTATCATCACGGTGGTGCATAAAAAGTGATCCCACTTCAAATGCATAGGAATTGGTGCTGGTAGAAAGTGACAGTTTGGAAGAGATTGGACCTGAGTGGTAAAGGAATTCTATGTGGAGAGGATTCCAGCTCCAGCTCTTTGGCACCTCCTGTTACAGGGATTTTGGAGAACTATTGCTAGTCTAAAGTTTAATCTGCACTGCAGAAAAAAATGCAGTTTGACACTGCTTTAACTAGCATGGCTCCATGATATGGAATGTTGGGATTTGTGGCCTAATGTGGGACCAAAGCTCTTGGACAGAGAAATCTAAATATCTCACAAAGCTACAAATCCCAGAATTTCATCGCACTGAGCCATGGCCTTTAAACCAATGTCAAACTGTGTTATTTCTGCAGTGCAGATTAGACCTGAGTCACATGTAGGCTGCTATACCTTTGCATGTGGAAGGTCCTAGATTCAGTTCATCTTCAAGCAATGATAGGAAAGCATCTTTCCTAAAATCATAGACAGTCAGTGTTGTATCTTAATTTTAAAAAGGTACATGGCCATTAAGTGTTGATAATACTGGACAATTGTCTATGGAGAGAGAGAGAACACAAGACATTGGCTGCATCTACACTGCAGCATTAATGCAGTTTGACAGAATCCTATCCAAGAAGGCTCCATTTTTCTGTAGACAGCTGTAACAGTAAACAAGGAAGACACAGCCCTAGCATGTTGACCTCTGCTTTCCTTTCTTATATTTACTCATTTTTTCAACCCCTGAATAGAGGTAAGTTGCCTCTTGACAATGCAACATTACAGATGTGAAACTCACTGGGTGACCTTGGGCGAGTCACATTGTCCCAGCCTCAGGGGAAGGCAATGGCAAACCTCCTCTAAATGAATCTTGCCAAGAAAAGCCCATGATAGGTTCACTTTAGTGTCACCATAAATCAGAAACGACTTGACGGCACACAACAACAACAGAAATATCAGTGGAAGAAAAGGCTAGATTTTGCTTCATTCTTAGGTCCAGCCCACCTGGTAAGGCAAGAAAAGGCAAGATACTCATCTCATGCCTGTTGGGAACATTTGGCTGCAAAGTGTACACACACACACACACACACACACACACACACACCCCCTATAACATTTTTAAACAAGTAAGTGATCATTGCACCAAGGGACAACCCATCCCATCCAACCCAGCAACTTGGCTAAGCTGAATTCTACTTCTTATTTCTGCAACCATAGGCCTAGTCACACTACAGAAATATAGTGCTATGATTCCACTTCAAATGCAATGATTCTGTTTTATGGAATCCTGGGATTGACCATTTAGGGTGGGAGAACACGTTCTCAGGCTCAGGGGAAAGCAATGGCAAACCTCCTATGAACAAATCTTGCCAAGAAAACCCCATGATAGAGTCGCCATAAGTTGGAAACAACTTGAAGGCACACAGCAACATCAAAAATAATTTTGTATTTTCAGTGAGAGTGCCCCAGTGCTTCACAAATCTAAGGATTAAGCATGATGCATGATACTGTTGTCATGGAGGCATAGCGACCCATATGTCATAGGATGGAACCATGGCATTTAAACTGAAATAATAGCACTATATTTATGCAGTGTGAATGAACCCAATTACAAACTTGCACCTATATTCACCATATTCTACAGTAGTCAAAGCTGGTGAAACTAACACAGAAACATTCAGTGCATCAGCAGATTTGTAGAAGTCTAGCATCAAGACAGTCTTCTTTGATGTTTAAATGGGAAGCACACTTACATTTCTATTTCATCAAAGGATTTTAAGCTCATGCATAAGTTACTTGCATGATTTCGTTGTAGCTATACTACAGTCACACTTTCGAAACCCCACCCATGTTGTGCAACATAATAATGCCACAGACACAATGATGCCATGCAATTAAGCAATCTAGGATGGCCTTGCCTGAATGAGGCACCCCTAAGCCATTTTTCTTCTGTTAAATCCCCTCATCCATTTTACCCAGCTCCTTGAAGGTTGTTTTAAACATGGTGCTAGACATACCCCTTTAAGAAAGCCATTGCTTATGCTTTAGCATCCGTGTTTCTGTCTTTTGTATTGTGCTCTTTTGAGGAGGAAAAGTTGCTGTCAGAATATTTTCCCTATCAATTCATGGGTTGTAAATAATTTCGTCTGTCTCTGATAACTTTTGTAGAGCTAATGGGCCCGAGTGAGGCATTTATTTATGGGTAAATGCTAGGTTTCTAAATACATCAGGAATTTTCAATATCTAAAGAGATTGGCTGTTTCTCCTCACATTAGGTAGGCAAAGGCTGGAAACACTCTAAATGGAACAGAAAGGTCTCTGCATTCAAATGTTAATAGGACAATTACCATACCTAGAGATCTATTTATGGCCACTTTTTTCCCCTGTTACTCATAGTAGCAAGGGAAAGGGAGGAAAGGCCACTGAATCACAACAATACCACTCTCTGGAGACCATGAGTCAAGGTGAGAAAGTATAAAGATCAAGATTAATATGCTTCAATATGCACCTTGGCTTCCCAAACAAAGAAGGCAAATGAATCATAGGAAAAATTCCATCACATTTCCAGTTGACTGACACCTTTGGCTACAATCTACTGAGACTTAATGCCATACATAAACTCAGTCCTAGCAGCAGCTAATTGGGTCAGGGGGATGCTGGGATCTAGGGTGTTTGAGTGGCCAAAACCAGGGAATCAAAAGAAATCGGAACCAAAGTACCCCCCTATTTCCTCAGTTTCACTACCTAAACCTCTCAATTTTCAAAAACTTCTTAAAGATGGCCTAAGATTGGGCCTTAGATTGCTGTAGTTAGAATCATAGACTCATAGACCACAGAGGCCATTGAGTCCAACCCGCTGACAAGCAGGAAGATCAATCAAAGCACCCCAAATAGATGGCCATCCAGCCTCTGTTTAAAAACCTGCAAAGAAAGGGCAGCATGTTCCACTGCCAAACAGCTCTGACCATCAGGAAGTTGTTCCTGAGATTTAGGTGGAATCTCTTTTCCTTTTCCTAGTTTGAATCCATTGCTCCTTGTCCTAGTCTCCAGAGCCATGTAAAACAAGCCTGTTCTCTCTTCGATATGACATTCCTTCAAATATTTAATCAAGACTATCATGTCCCCTCTTAACCTTCTTTTCCTAAGGTTAAACATTCCCAGTTCCCTAAGCCACTCCTCATAGGGTATGGCTTCCAGACCTTTCACCATTTTGGTTACCCTCCTCTGAACACATTCCAGCTTGTCAACACCTTTCTTGAATTCAAGTGCCCAGAACTGAACACAGCATTCCAGGTGAGGCCTGACCAACTGTGATAAATGGGAATCATCTAGACACTATACTCCTGTTGATGCAACCAAGAATAGCATTGGCTTTCTTGGCTGCCACATCACATTGCTGACTCACATTCAGTTTGTGGTGACTCCTAGATCCATGAACTGTTGTCTAGAAATTCAGTTTGTTAGCCAGGTGCCTCTCATCCTATATCTGTGCGTTTCATTTTTTTTTCTGCCTAGGTGTAAGACCTTACATTTCTCCCTGTTGAAAGTCATCTTGTTAGCTTTAGCCCATCCCTCTAATCTGTCAAATTCATTTTGAATTTTAATCCTGTTATCTGGGGAAATAGCAACCCCTCCCAATTTGGTATCATCTACAAATTTAATCAGCAGGCTCTCTACTCCTTCATCCAAGTCATTGATAAAGATGTCCATTAGTACAGGGCCCAGTACAGATCCCTGTGGCTCTCCACTAGTGATGTCTCTCCAGGATGAAGAGAAGCCACTGCTGAGCACCCTTTGGGTTCAATTGCAAATTGTAATTACAAAGCCAATTACAAATCCACCTAACAGTAGCATAGTCTAGGCCAGATTTTACTAGCTTCTTTGCAAGAATACTATGGGACTTTGTCAAAAGCCTTATTGAAAGCAAGATATGCTACATCCACAGCATTCCCTTCACCTATCAAGCCTGTGACTATCAAAAGAGAGAGAGAGAAGAGATCAGATTAAGACTGGTATGACTTGTTTTTGAGAAACCCTTGTTGACTCTTAGGACGTTATCCCACGGGGCCAAAAGCAGCAAGAATCCACCAAGAATCCGGCGCTATAGCGCTAAATTTTTCCGACTGATCCCACGACGTCGCTTAGAAGCCACTAAGAATCCGGCGCTATAGCGCTAATTTTTTCCGACTGATCCCACGCCGCCGCTAAGAATCCGGCAAGAGACCGCTCGGAATGCAGCATCATTCACGTTCTTTTGAATGTCGGTTTCACCAGGCATTGCAATAGCGCGAGCTGATTCTTAGCGCTATGAAAGCACTAGCGCTGTAGGTATGGTCAGCAATTCCCTCCCCGTGAGCATTTCCACTTCATAACCCATCGTTCCTAGCGCTATTTCCCATCGTTCTTTCTGGCAGCATCCTATGACGTGTTTCCTTTTTGCATAGGGACACAAACACAGCCGGTGGACATTTTCCTGTCGTGTGGGTGCTGGGTTGTAGGGTGCAGGCTTGTTGGGTGCAGGCTTGTGGGTGCAGGCAGAGCATAGGGGTGAATGATAACATGTTTTGTAGTACTTTTGGTGATGTGTTGATGCCAAAGCAAAAAGTTAGTGCATGTGCAAGAATATGCTTGCCGGAATCATCCCACTATACCATGCTGTAGTGTGCTCTGCAAATGCGCTTTCCGTGGGGGGGCATCATCGCGATATCGTCAATAGCGCGATGATGCCAGTTGCGTGTGCTGGCCATTGCCATCTCTGGGGATTGCTAGAGCTATAGTAGTGGGATGATGCTTATATCGCTTTCTTGCCACTTTTACAGCAGCGTGGGATAAGGTCCTTAGTGATGACAGCATTGTTTTCTAAGTAATCACAGTGGGGTTGCAGACTGCCAGAAATAGTGCAAATTGAATCCACTTTTAGGGTTAGGGTTAGTGCTAGGGAGTCATGGGAATTGGTTTTTTCCCCTCTGAGACATTGAGCCTTCTCTGTCAGAAAGCTCTGGTGCCACAATAATAGTAATAATAATAATAATAATAATAATATGATTTATTTATATACCGCCCCTCTGGCAAGCCAATCTAGGCGGTGAACAACAATAATAAATTACAACAAATTAAACAATATCATTCCCTCCTCCCCGAACATCAAACAAATAACAACATTAAGATCCCGTCCCTCATTCCTACCCACCCCCACCCCCAAAACAAATTAACAAACAAATTAAAAAACAATTATTAAAATATACAATATACACTATAAAAATACAATGTGCAATATAAGATGCATAATTGCATTATTGCGGGGAAGATGTTGCTGGGGAGAGACGGTTACCATGATTCCCTAATACAGTTCCCATGATTCCCTACAGTTCCCATGATTCCCTAACCCTAACCCTAACCCTAAAAGTGGACTCAATTTGCACTATTTTTGGCAGTCTGCAACCCCCCACAAACTGTTTGTTTAATGGTCTGCTCTAGAATCTTTCCAGGTATTATTATGTGCCTTTAATTCACTTCTGACTTATGGTGACCTTAAGGCAAACCTATCATGGGTTTTTCTTGGCAAGATTTGTTCAGAGGAGGTTTGCCATTGTAAATTTTTCAGTGATGGATTTTATATGTGGATTGTTTTAATATGTGTATATCTTATTTGTCTTTTGAAATTGCTGTTTATTGTAACTGATATGTTTCAACTGATGTTGTTTGTCTGGTAATTGTTGTTGTTCCCTGCCTCAATTAATGGGAAGAGGTGGGTAAGAAATAACAACAACAACAACAACAACAACAAATTAATTAGCTTTCCTCTGAGGTTGAGAGCATGTGACTTGCCCTAGGTCATCCAGTAGGTTTCATGGCTGAGCTGGGAATCAAACCCTTATCTCCAGTTGTAGTCCAACACTCAAACCATTATGCTATCCTGATTACTAAGAATTAAAGCTATTGGCTGACATCCTGTTGATTTAGTTCCAACTAGAATAGACCTATTCAATCAATGGCCAAATGGTGAGTCAAAACATGGGTAAATCCTATTGATACAATGAATCTACTCTAATCAGGAATAACAACAGAATTCATTATCATTATCATTATCATCACCAGCACCAGCACCTTTAGGTAAGCTGGGACTCAAAGTGGCTTGCAAAAAAAATAAAATAAAATAAAATAAAATAAAAAAAAATAGTACAATATGTTACTTCCTTTTTGCAACACCTCCATTGGCTGCCAATCTCTTTACAAGCAAAATTCCAGGTGCTCTTTATGATTTACAATACCCTATGCAGCTCAGCAGGCTATCTGAAAGACTGAATCTTTCCATATGAACCTATCGAAACACTATTATTTGGGGGAAGGCTCCACATCTCTCTATCCCACTTCCTTAATAAGCACATTTTGATAGGAACATTATCTGTGAATGCTCCCAGACTCTGGAACTCCCTTCCATGAGGATGGCCCCTTCTTTGTGATTTTTGAAGCAGCAGGTTAAGACCTTTATATTCTAGCAGGTTTTTGGTATTTGAAGCTTTTAAGTATGCTGTATCCTTTTATCCTTTGTTTTAAAAGGTTTTCATGTTGCTCTTAGTTTAATACCATTTTGATCACAATTTTTATATGCTTTAAACTGTATGTTTTTATGTGCAGTTCTTTCTACTTTGTATGCCACACTGAGTCCTAGTTTGTGGAAAAGGTGGAGTATAAATAAAGGGGTGGATGGAATATAGCTGATATTGGCAGGGATCCTGAATCAACCAGTACTGGATCTCATGGCCCAACTCTTCCAAATCTGATGGAAATGATATTCAATTATGCGCTGATCACTGGCAAAATGGCCTTCCTTCTTTCCATGCAGCTGATGTCTGGTAATGTAGGTTTGAGGTGGCGGGGGGGGGGGGGGAGAGGTACAATCATGACAATAGTAACTAGGTAGCAATCATTTATACAACAGATATTATTTCGTATTCACAATCGCTGCTTTGTCATCACTGTGATACTATTGCAATTATTGTACCTCCCCCTCAACCTTCTTTATTGGGCTTCAGCTGCATGGGGAGATACAGATCCATTCTGCTGGTGATGGGAGTGTGGGTGAATGACATTTCCATCAAGTTTGGTGAGGTTGGACCAGGAGAGGTTCTCAGTTAAGTATATAGTTAAGTAGCTGATAGAGCATTTCAGCATTTACTTTATAATTAGATTTTTAATTTTAAAATGTGGATGAGCTGGCATGCTCATTAGTCCCAGGCAGAATGAGTCCATTGTCAAAAAGCTTCTGGCAAAAACTCTACATGTATTGGGTTGTAGATGAAAGAATAAGACAAATTAAAACTTTACAGATTTTCTATTACATGTTCTAGATATCCTTCATTTCATACATGCTACTCATAATGCTTGTGAGTCGCTATGGCTGATACACAAGTGTGTCAGACTGGTCTCAGAAATCCCTTCCATTTCTCCTCTGCTTTGCAAGCCACCACTCTAACATGAATCATGCTTAAGCATGCCACAGCTGTTTCCTGTGAATCAGATCCAAACCAGTTCCAGTGGTGCATGAAGCCAGTTACTGAAGCTTTATTGGCTTGAACAGGAACTGAACCAGAACAATATCATTCACAGCCAAGCCTAAATTGGACAGAACCCCAATTTTAGTTGTTTGAATCTCTACGCCCATACAGTGATAACTGCTACAAGCGTCCTTGCAGTTTGACAATTCCCAGTTTCTAATATGTGCTTCCTGAGTGCCAGAGAGACCTGGCATGGGTATATTGGAGTCTTTCCTCTCTTGTTTTGTTTTGAGTGCTTCTACTCTGCTCTTGCCTATAATTGGATTTGTCCCCTTAGCTTTCAGTGGGATACATCAAATATTCCACTGGACACATATGAAACATGCTGTTCCGCTGTCTCCCCTTTTCAAAATTCTTAGTGCCACCCAAAAACCAACTCCAGAGGGATTTCCTGCTCCCTCTAGAATATGGATATAAATCTTCATTTGCATATATAAGAATGAACAATTATCAAAGTTTCCCTCACTGGGTGAGTGTAAAAATGTTTTTGTCTGTTTGAGGTTTCCCCCCTCCCCCCCTGCATTATGGGACTTGGCTGTTGGAGAACATTCTTTACATCTCCAGAGCTAGGTTTGGGGGCACCCATGGAGAAGCAGTGGGGAGAAGGAATAACCAGCTCCACTAAAATCTGATGTCTTGCCAGTGAAATATAGTGCACAGAGTATTTTTGGCTTTTCACAGTAAAGTCTCCTTTGCCTTTTTCCTGGGCTGTAACACTACCTGGAGAGCTACAGTGGTGTCATGGTTTATATGTTGGAATGGACTCAGGGAGAACACGGTTCAGCTCACTGCTCAGCTACAGAAACTCACTGGGTGACCTCATGCAAGTCCCACTCTCTCAGACTAAGGAGGGAAAGGGCACAGATCCTCCAAGTAAATCTTGTCTAGAAAACCCTTGGATATGGTTACCATAAGTTAAAGTTGGCTTGTAGGCACATCAGACCTATGAAGCCTAAATAGACACCACTGAGGCAGATGGCAATTGTCTGCCTCAAAATACGGTATCTTCCTATATTCATATGATGGAGAAGGCATGTTGCTAGCCCCTGTGTGGAGACAAACCTCAGAAATTTAAGAAAACAGAATACAGGCTGAGTAGAACTGAGATTCTGACACTGTGTGCACCTCTTTAACCTTTCCCATGATTAACAAAACAAAATCAGAATATATTATGCCAAATATATGCAAATATACTTAATATGCCTAGTTCATTTGGGTCACCCAATGTTAATTCTTGCAGTGAATATGATAGGGTCTCCATAAATTGAAGCTGGCTTGTTAGCACTTTGGATTTACAAAGAAGACCTTGTCTCTGGTGTCATCATGACTTTGGCATGTCCTCCGCCAAAGAGATTGCTTGCACCCAATCAGATTGTTCCTCTTTTTGCCCAAGCATTTTAAATTTAAATATGGAGGTTTTCTTACTTTCTTTTTAGTTTAGGTGATTGTTGAGTTCTTTGGTTTGCTGAATTTCTTTCATATATTGCTCTAGGATCTCTTGTGGATAAATACCTAAATGGCTGTCACATGGAAAATCAAACAAACTTGTTTTCTACTGCTTTGGGAATTAGGACTCAAGCTAATGGATCTAAATTACAAAGAAGGAGAGTCCAATATGCAATATGACAATCACCTTTGGCAATATACAAACAACTAGCCATTTCAGTCTATGAAAGGGATCTGTAGCCCCTTTGAGATAAAGAAGCCTATTGCACTCTTAAATAATACAACTTACCTGATCTGGTTTAGAATTTAAAGCGGGCAGCATCCTGATATTATCAGAAAGATTTAGCCACCAAAATCACAGCCTGGGTCCATCCTGGGTCCCAGGGGCACTCAACACACCTCTTTTCGAAGCTGGGAGTTTTCCAGATTAAGAAGATGGCCACCGGAGTGGCCCTGGGAGTGGGGATGGATCTGGGATGGTCCCGGATGGCAATTTTGGGGGGTAAATTCTTCTGATAATATCAGGATGCCACCCCCTTTAAAAAGTCATATTATTTAAGAGTGCAACAAACTTCAAAGTCAAAGAAAGACTCAAGTCCAAAAGCTCATGTTACCAGATTTTTCTTTCAGTCAGTCTCAAAGGTGCTGCAAGATCCCTTTGCATTTTGGTAATATAAATTTCTCACTCCTTAGTGCACACAAATACTCTCATCCTTGATAAGAAAAGGTATTCTGTTAAAAGTTTCCAACTTTTTGCCAAAAAAAACACCTGTACTGCATAGTACAAAATATATTACTTTCTTTGCAAAAATTGTGGGGTTATTTTTACATAAAAATAATTTCTTTGCCAAAAGAAAGAGCCCAGCAGTGTGAAAAATCATTGAAACAATATGCAAAGACTCTTGTAATCTTACCCACCAAGGAGATTTTTGGGGAAATTATTTCTTCTTCCCTATGAGAAATAAAGAAAGAAAATAATTACATCCCTAGTATCTACCTATGCAGTGTCTTAATGCATTGCTCCTTCAATGATTCAACCTTCAGTGAGGACAATGCAAACTGTGGAGATGCCTTTTCTCTCTGACTCCCCTCTGTCAATAGAAAGTCACTGGGGACGCAGCCTATCTCCTGTCGACTTCCAAAGGTCTGAAATTGCAGATGTGCTTTGTGTTATATGGAAATCTAGTCTTCTCACTGTGCCATTAGCAACTGTTTCCACATGAAAAGAATTTATAGCTTATTTGGAATATTTAAATTGAGTTGACACAGCCACAGTTTTGAGGACCTTGTTTTTTTCTTCTTTTTCTTTTCAGGATGGATGGGGGGGGGGAGGAGCAAAGCAACTATGAATTATTTCCATTTAGCAAACCTTCAGAGAAATGTGTTTGCAACCACGGGTGTTTCAGTGCTGACAAAACTGCAGGAACTCTTTTATGCAAGCGAGTGGAAGGATACATGCTTGGTTCCCCCAGTTTGTTATAGAGGTAAGAAACATTGCTTTACTATGCACTTTTTAAAGTCTGTACTTGTGGGGATAAGCTAAAAAATATCAACCAGAGCTCTCGTTTTACAAAGAGAAGGGCAGAAGGTAGATTGTTTTTATTTTTAAAAAGTGTCAACAAAATTGGCACTTTGCTGCAAGAAATCAATTAATTAAAGGTTGCTGGGAGTCCAAATACAGGGAAAATATCTAGGCATTCTTAGCTTGAAGAGGAGAGGGCTTGTAGAGGAAAATGTTGCAGGGCTCTTCAAATACTTGAAGGACTCTCATACAGAAGAGGGGAAAGAATTGCCCTCCATTGCTCCAGAGGACTAGATTTGATGGGCAAAAATAGGGTTGTGCAGTAGCTTCCATGTCAGTAGCACAGTGAATCTGTTCTGGGTTTCAGTCTCAGTTTTAAAGGAGCTATTCAGGCTGCTCAACTTTATTCTCCAAATAGGTTCAAAACTTTGGACAGCTCCCAATCCCCCAGTAGCTAAAACACCCCAGATAGCTCCTGTGGACTAACGTTTGAGCTAAAGTTTTGAGAAAGGTTTGGACTAAAACTAAAAGACTTATGCCTTTTAGGCTGCATGAATAGGAGCATAGTATCTAGATCAAGGGAAACAATAGCACCACTCTATTCTGCTTTGGTCAGGCCTTACCTGGAATATTGTGTCCAGTTCTGGCATAACAATTCAAGAGAAATATGGACAAGCTGGAGTGTGTCCAGAGGAGGGCGACCACTGTCTGGAAACCAGTTTGGGGACCACTGCTCTAATGGTTCATTAGATAGAATACGGGAAATATGGTCCTTGAAATAACCTGCACCCAAAGGGTATAGGGCTTTATAGGTCAAAACCAGCACTTTGAATTATGCACTAGGACAGTGGTTTCCATACTTTGGTACTCCAGGAATTTTGGACTTCAACTCCCTAAGCCCCACAAGCTTGTTCAATTGCCAGGGATTCTGGGAGCTGACTTGGTAGACTAAAGTTTGGGAACCATTGCACTAGAACAGAGGTAGGCAACCTTTCCCCTTTGAGGGCCGAGGGACTTCAGCTCCCAGAAGCCTCAGCCATGTTGGCCAATAGTCCCATGTTGGCCAATAGTTCCTGGGATTCTGGGAGCTGAAGTTCCTCGGCCCTTAAAGAGGAAAGGTTGCCTACCCCTGCACTAGAATGTTCCTTCTAATCGAGGAACATTCTGCTGGGGATGTACTATGTCTGATTTTAAGTGGTGTGGAGGCTGGATTAAGTGGCTTGCCCAGATCTCTTGATCTCCAAGATTCTGGCCTATTTATAATGTCTCTTATGAACTATTTATTGCTCTGGTCTTCTCTCCTCTTAATCAACCTCAGGGGTAGGCAACCTTTCCCCTTTAAGGGCCGAGGGACTTCAGCTCCCAGAATCCCAGGAGCTATTGGCCAACATGGGACTATTGGCCAACATGGCTGAGGCTTCTGGGAGTTGAAGTCCCTCGGCCCTTAAAGGGGAAAGGTTGCCTACCCCTGATCAACCTCTACCAGGGATGGAAAGATCTGATTGTATACACAGAGGGTGACTGGAGGATTCAACCTATATCAATCAATAAAACACACACACACAAAAAACAAACAAACAAAAAACAACAACAACGACTCAACAGAATCCCACCACATGCACCCATTGTATCTCTGTTCTGGAGCTGCCTCCTACTGAAATTCAGCCATCATTATTCCAAATGAAAAACTAACTAGGTCTATTTATTTATTTCATTTACACGCTGCCTTTCTCCCTGGAGGGACCCAAGGCAGCTCACAGATAAAACTTTTAAAATCTCAATAAAATTCAAAACAATTAAAACATCTACATCCAATATAAAATCACATTAAATATACAAAAGTTAAAAACAAACAAAGCCCCCCACCTGCTCCATAAAAACTTCCCTGCTATGCATTATATACAACATGCCTGCCCGCATAAAAATGTTTTTACTTGCCAGCGAAAGGCCAGGTTCCAGTCTTTCCACTGAAAAAAGTTACCCACACAGTTTAGTTCTTAGCTTTATGCAGATCAGCCTATGCATGAAGGCCCCTATGTCAATGAGGCATCCAAAGTATGGAGATTAGGTTGGCTTGAGGCAGGTGCAATCCTGGAGCCCTTTCACACTATACAATAATGGTAATTGGTATCCACTGGGGGTTGGTTCCATGACCCCCTGTGGATACCAAAATCTGTGAATGCTCAAGTCCTAATAATACAATGGCATAGTAAAATGGTGTTCCATATATACAGTGACAAAAGCAAGGTTTGTTTTTTGGAATCTGTGTATTTTGAAAATATTTTCAAACCATGGATGCTTGAATCCATGGATAAAAAAAATCCATGGATATGGAGGGCTGACTGTTGCTATCATTCCATTTTAATTGCCATAGCAATGTCCTATGGAACACTGGGGACTGCAGTTTTCTAGGGCACTAGAGCTCTCTGGGTGAGAATTCGAAATACCCCTTGCCTAAACTGCGTAACCCAGCAGTCCATAGGATGCAGCCATAGCAATTAAAGTGGAATCATAGCACTATAATTGTATAGTGTGAAAGGGCCCCTTGATCCCTCACTGTACACAGTACAAAGGGACTCAAGTTGATGCAGAGCTGCACCTGGCATTTTCTTGACAACAAGAGCCACAGGTCTCCTTCCTGAAACTGGCTGCTCCTATCACAATCCTTATCACACCAGCAAAGGTTTGCTGAGTCAAGAGCAAAATACAGCCATTCCTTATCTCTCAGTACCAGAGAGGGGAAAGACCTATTTGTGCATTGGGAAGAACTTTAGAGACAGAATTCAAGGCTCCCCTTCTCAAAGGGGGTCGAGCATCAAGACCTCCACTTGCCCTTCCTCTTAACCACAACAAAACACTTTGCAAAGAGGATTGTCAAGGTGTTGTCCCCCCACACGGAAGGCATGTCCTTATTCCCTTTGCCAAGCTTTCTGTTATATCTCAGCCACATAGTCCTTTTAAGCAGTGAATGCCAAACCAGGAAAGGGCTGTGTTTTGATGATGGAAGCTTTGCTTTAAGCAGGTCCAAATTTGAGCTGCCTCGGCAGGAGGCTCAGAGACAGCTGAGGGCCAAAGACCTGAGAAACAATGGAAGACCATTTCAGGAAACAGTTTCAGAGAGTGACCAAAGGCTTGGGTCAAAAAGAAAAATGAAGAAAGGAAGGAGGAAGCAGGCCCTCCCAGCTGGGTACTCTGTCAGTGAGCAGGTGAGGGGAAGTGGGCGGGGGGGCGGTGTGGCTCTAGTCCATAAGAACACCTTGACCTTGACCAGGATACCTCTCCGGAACACGGTCCACATTGAGTGTATGTACCTAAGCCTGAAGACCAGGGATAGTTTGGGGATTCTGCTAGTCTACCGACCACCCCGTTGTCTAGCAGACTCCCTGTCCGAGCTGACACAGCTGGTCTCTGAGCTTTTGTTGGAGTCTCCCAGACTTTTGGTTTTGGGGGACTTCAACATTCCGCTCGAGACCAGCTTAACAGGTGCGGCTCGGGAGTTCATGGATACCATGACAAACATGGGCCTATCCCAATTGGTCATCGGCCCCACACATTGTGCTGGTCATACACTCGATGCGGTCTTCAGTACGGAACAGGAATATCCATGGGCGGAGGTTGTAAGTACCTCCGCATTGTCATGGACGGATCATTTCCTGGTCAAGACGGAACTTAGAGCCAACACCTGCCCTGCCGGGGGTGGTGGACCTATTAGAATGGTCCGCCCTCGAAGGCTGATGGAGCCAATTGGATTTCGGAAAGCCTTAGAGGGATTAATGGTTGGGAATGCCGGTGACCCTGTCGAGGCTCTGGTTGACACTTGGAATAGTGATCTTACCAGGGCCATCGACACGATCGCTCCCAAGCGCCCTTGCCATCCTGCTCCTAATCGTAAGCCATGGTTTACCCCCTGAGCTGAGGAGGATGAAGCGGTATGGACAACGGCTAGAGCGCAAGTGGCGGAAGACTCGACTCTTATCTGACAGAACTCGCCATAGGAACTTTCTTTGTTCCTATCGGGAGGCACTGCGTGCAGCGAGGAAAGCTTTCTCTTCTGCACGCATTGCGTCTGCAGAGTCACGTCCGGCAGAGCTGTTTAAGGTGGTGAGGGAGATGACGCAGGTGCCCCCTGCGCCAAATCCCTTGCTTAACCCGACAACGGCCTGCTGTGCCGCATTTAACAACTACTTTGCAGACAAAATCTCTCAGATAAGAGCCGACCTTGACGCGACTATTGAGACAGAGTCTATAGGCGAGGTGTCCACCGACTCCGCCGATGTAATTTTACTGGATCAGTGGCAATCTGTGAGTACCGAGGACGTAGACAAGCTGCTTGGTAAGGTGAGGAAGACGACTTGCCCTCTCGACCCTTGCCCATCTTGGCTGGCCAGCCAGGGAGGGGATGCAGTGATGAGATTCCTTACAGATATCATCAATGCATCCTTCAGGGAAGGACATGTTCCATCATGTTTAAAGGAAGCCGCGGTTAGGCCGCTTCTGAAAAAAACCTTCCCTGGACCCCCTGGACATGAAGAATTACAGGCCTGTGTCATTGCTGCCATTTTTGAGCAAGGTGATCGAGAGGGCAGTTGCTCTTCAGCTCCAGGCAGTCTTGGATGAAACCGATTATCTAGACCCATTTCAAACCGGCTTCAGGACAGGCTTTGGGGTTGAGACTGCCATGGTTGCCTTGACCGACGATCTGCGTCTGGGCATCGACAGGGATAGCGTGACCCTGTTGGTGCTCTTAGACCTCTCAGCGGCTTTTGATACAATAGATCATAGCATCCTCTTGGACCGCCTGCGGGGGTTAGGTATCGGAGGCACTGCTTTGCAGTGGTTCCGGTCCTTCCTCTCGGGTCGGTCCCAGAGGGTGCTGCTCGGGGACTGTAGCTCCAGTAAGAGGGACCTCACTTGTGGGGTCCCTCAGGGTGCTATTTTGTCCCCGATGCTGTTTAATATCTATATGAAGCCGCTGGGTGAGATTATACGGAGTTATGGTGCAGGGTGTTACACTGATGACACCCAAATCTATTTCTCCATATCTCGTTCGTCGGCCTCGAATTCCAATGGCATCTCTTCTCTCAATGAATGTCTTGGGGCGGTAATGGGCTGGATGAGGAAAAACAGATTGAAGCTGAATCCAGACAAGACGGAGGTGCTCACGATAGCGGCCCCGAAACCAGGAATTGGGTTGCAACCTCCAGTCCTGGATGGGGTCACGCTCTCCTCCAGGGACTGTGTTCGCAGCTTGGGGGTGCTCCTCGACTTGTCACCCCTGATGACGAATCAGGTTAATGCGACGGTCAAGAGCGCCTGTTATCAGCTTCGGCTGATACGCCAGCTGCGCCCTTTTCTAGAAGTAAGGGACCTGGAGACCGTCGTGCACGCGTTGGTAACCTCACGCCTTGACTTCTGTAATGCACTCTACATGGGGCTACCCTTGTACCTGGTTCGGAAACTACAATTAGTACAGAACATGGCGGCCAGGCTTGTTGCGGGAACATCTCGGAGGGACCACATCACTCTGGTTTTGAGGTCCCTCCACTGGCTGCCTATTAGTTTCCGGACCCAGTACAAGGTGTTGGTTATTACCTTTAAAGCCCTAAATGGCCTGGGTCCAAGCTATCTCAGGGACCGCCTACTCCCATATAATCCTCCCCGCGCTCTTCGGTCCTCCGGGAGGAATTTGCTGCAGCCTCAGAAATAGAGGCTGGCGGCTACCTCCCGGAGGGCTTTCTCAGTTGTCGCCCCTAGCCTCTGGAACGGCCTGCCGGACGAGATCCGTCTATTAACATCTTTGGATAGCTTTAAAAAGGCTATTAAGACGGATCTCTTCCGGCAGGTCTTTCCGGACTAGTTACCCCCCCCCACCCTGGACACAAACTGCCGCTAATGATGCCCCTACGTGGCCCCATCGCTTGATGGAGGGAATCATTCAGTTGCGCATTAGTTTTTCTGTGTAGGTTTTTAATTTTTAATTTGTGTCGATTTTAAATTTGCTTGATTTAATACTGTTTTAAGGGGGGGGGGTTTCTCTGTACTATGTGTTTTATCTGATTCTTGTTTTAACTTGTAAGCCACCCTGATTGGGTCCCCATTGGGTGGGGTATAAATAAATTTTATTATTATTATTATTAATATTATTATTAGGAAGAAAAAAAAAAGAGTTCACACAGGGGCTCAACCTGAATGGGTCTCTCCATTCCCAGGCTCTCATCTGCTAGATAAGAGGTTGATGAAATCAGGATGGATAATTTCTGCTCTCAGGAATGCAGGCAGGAAGGTTGCATCTTGTTCTTGATTAATATTTATTTTCAGCCTTATTTCCCCAATCCTTCTCCACCTCATCTCCCCAACAGTAAATAGGGTACAAAGAAATGGAGAGGAACGGAAGACAAGTGCTTCCATAGAACAGCCACTCAAGTGGAATACTGAAAGGACAGATATTCAGGAAGGGGGTGGATTCTTTCTCCATTCTCTCTTTCCATCTCTTCCTCTCTGTTCCTTCCTTTTTGAAACCCTCAGCTTGCCAGCATCAAAGAAACATAACATGTGTGGCTGTTCTTGAGAAAGGAAAAGCATAGAACATCTATTCTTGTTGTTATGTGCCTTCAAATTGACTCCGATTCATGGTAACCTTATCCTAGGCAAGGGATGGGCAGCAAGATTTATTCAGAGGAGGTTTGTCATTGCCTTCCTCGAGGGCTGGGAGAGTGTCACTTGAGCAAGGTCACCCAGTGGGTTTCTACAGACAAATGGGGATTTGAACCCTGCTGTCCAAGAGTTCTAGTCCAACACTCCAACTATGCCACACTGGCTCACTTTCAGTAAGCTACCTTAGATTAATTTTAGTAACCTTCCTTACAAGGATATTAGGAGGTTGATATTAGGGTTGTGAGATCTCAGGGCTTTCATTGTTTTCCTCTAAAGCTGTGAAAGCATGACTTGTCAAGATCACTCACTGAGCTTCCATGGCGGAGTGAGGAATTTGAACTCTGGTCTCCTGGAGTCCTAGCTAAATTCTAAAAAATTATACTGACTGTTACTTTTTCAACTTGGGATGTGTGTGTGTGTGTGTTTTTCATATCTCACAATGGACAACCCAGGACTTTGGACCATAGCTGATGCTATATCTATCCGTTGAAAAGGGTCAGATAGGGAAATCTACCTGTCTGTAAGGAAAAATAGCAATAGCAAGTACAAACAGATAGGATAGTACTAATTCTGCACATGTTCCCTGTAATAGTTTGCTTTTTCCTTATCACATCCCAGATGTGCACAATGTTGACTCATGCTTAAGTAGTTACATGAAGGCTGTGCTATAACAGAAGCACAGCCACCTTCTGCTTCTGCTGAATACTAACACTGTGCAACCAATGGTGTATCTGCCAATGTTCCTGCTTATTCTAGAACATGGCCACACAGCCCGAAAAACCCACAAAAAACTATGGATGCCAGCCATGAAAGCCTACGACTTCACATTCCTGCTTATTGTCCCATAATGCTATGGATGAGATACAATGGCTGTTTCTGCAGTCCTAGTGGAGACAGTGATATGTTAAAGGCACTGGAAAATAGTTTTGCATCATCTAAGAATACACATCTGCATGCATTTTGTTGGTTAGTCCCAACTGAAGTTGACCAATTGAATCAACTGTTGAATGATGAGTCAACACATAGGTACCGTAATTCCTGTTGATTCAATGTTCTACTTGGTACTAAGAATAGGATTTAGACTCATGCACAATAGTTACACTTGTGGACTCAGCTTTTGTAACCATAAAATACATACATCTTTTATACCACCATGAAAAATATACAATTGCATGTGTAAGGGAATTTACATAGGTGTATGTCAGCAACAAGATTCTGGCCAATGCCTCACAACCTGTTACAAACAAAGTGTGGGTCAAAACTGCAGGTGGGAATCAGAGAAACACACAAAAAAACTGACTGGAGAAAATAAAACAGAAATGGAGGACACCACTTCAGCATAGAGGAAAAGAAGACAATACAGATGCTTTTAAACCAAATTCAGCACCAAAAATGGGAAATCAGATTGAATTACACAAGCCCTACAAATGCAAAGTAGTGCAAACTGACATTATCAAATTAGCACCTTTCGTCTCAAATTTAGTGTCCTCTGAAATGCTTCCCTGCAGCACATTTGATTAGCGTTAGGTTAAAAATAATACAAACTTGCCTGGGCCAATATTATTTTCCTAAACAAAAGACTTTGCCTTAGGAAACAGAGACGTTCTTAAAAAGCATTTGCACATTATAGATGGGCAGATATACAGCTAACTCCTCTGACACTGTAGAACAATCTGTGCAAGCACACACACACACACACACACAAAACCTCCCTGGCACAGTAGCCAGCAACCTGAAATGGTCTCTGGAAATCATGCCACTGCTTAAAATCAATGGGGGACTTGCCTTTTTGTGGACCTTTATTTAAAACTGATTACTATTGGAGCAATAAAAGGGGAAAGATGGTTGTAACGTCGGTCATTATAGTTTAATAGGAGAACCTTTCACCATAATAGAAATCCAGAGAAGATAGTACATTTTCAACTATCTAATTAACTTCTTACAATGAATGATCAGACACGGGAACACAGGAAACTTTATTATTTTAAATTGGACTGATCTGTCTGATGAGCAGACAGTCTCCAAGATTTCACACAGACCTATTTAGAGACTTCTGGAAATCTCTAGAATTTTCTGCAGGCAAAATATGTGCTCTGCCACCAAGTTACTTCTCTTCTCTTCCTTGCCAATTGCAAAAAATGTTATTTTATAGGTCCACCCCATCCCATTTCTGCATTAATCTGCAAATTGTTATGTATTACATTAGCCTCACCACAACTCTGCATTAATCTGCAAATTGGTATGTATTACATTAGCCTCACCACAACTCATTTGAGATGTGGTGCTGGATAAGAGTTTTGTTGATACTGTGAACTGCCAAAAAGACAAATAAATGAGTACTGGAACAAATCAAGCCTAAATTTTCCCTGGAGGCCAGGATGACTAGACTGAGGCTGTCCTATTTTGGACACATCTTGAGAAGGCATGATTCACTAGAAAAGACAATAATGCTAGGTAAGATAGAAGGCAGCAGGAAAAGAAGAAAAGCCCATTACAGGTTGATGGATTCAATAAAGGAAGCCATGGCCCTGAGTCTACAAGACCTAAACAGGACTGTTGAGAATAGGACATCTTGGAGGTATCTCACTCATAGTGTTGCCATAAGTTGAGGACAACCTGAAGGAATTTAACTAAAACACAAACACACAAATTTGTGTATGCATTTGTATTTCAATGTATATTTTAGACCATCTATGGTCAACCCTCTCTGTATCCACAGGTTCAACCATTCACGGCTTGAAAATACACTTGTCCCTCCACATTTGCTGGGGTTAGAGGCACAGGACCCCGTCAATGTGGAAAAACCGCAAAAGACCAAAACACTATGGACCTTATCACACGGGGTCTAAAGCAGTCCCATCCCCATCCCATTGCGCTTCTAGCAGCATCATCCCAGTATCATTCCGGTCGCGGGAAATGTAATTCCCATTTAGACCAGGAATTCAAAAGAATGGGGATGATGCCGGATAATGCAGCATGATGCCGCATTGGGACAGGGATGCGACGGGGATGCGACGGGGTTTCTCTGCGACGTCGTTTGATCACCCGGGGAAAGGAAGTGTGATGGGACGGGGATGCCACGGGGATGGGACTGCTTCAGACCCCCGTGTGATAAGGTCCTCAGTTTTTACCTGAGAGAACACCTCTCTAGAAATCTCTAGGTCTTCCAGTGCAACTCTGTTGTCAACATCTGCCAGACATTGACCATAGAATTATACTGGAGGAGCTACAAATGCCTAGTGGAGTGTTCTCTCTAGGAATCTCTTGGTCTTTCAGTGTGACTTTTGGTTAAAGTTGACTCTAGAGCAGGGGTAGGCAACCTTTTTGAGCTGGAGGCCGAGTTGCTGTCCCTTAGACAATTGGGGGGGGGGGGCGAAGCACCAAAAACAAACAAACAAACAAACAAACAAACAAACAAATAAATAAATAAAAATTAATTTTAAAAAAATAAAATAAAATAAAATATATATATATGCATGCACACTCTCTCAGCCCCAGAAAAGCAATTCGTAGGTATCGTATCGTAGGTATACTTCTGTGTACCTTCTTCAAGACAAAAGCACACACGGGGAACTAAAATTGCCTCCTTGTAGTGCATGAAGAATAATTTGTATTTTCTTTTAGTATAAATGTGATTTTCCTCAAAACATGTATTTCTGAACACACACACACACCCTCATTCAACACCTTCTTCGGTCAAGAACTGGATTGGAACACTGAGGAAATGAAAAAGCTGGCCATTTGCCACATTCCAATCTGCAAGTTAGACTGGAAAGCGTGGGTCAGGTCAGTTTTTATCAGAATTTGAAAGACTTTGGGCCTTTGCAGACTACAAGAAATAGTGCAAATTGAGTCCACTTTAAGGGTTAGGGTTACATGTGCACATGGTAGACATACTAATATTGTATGGCAGTGTGTCCCCAATTCATTTTGATAAGATGAGGCATATTTATTTTCTTGATCACTTTCCAAAACAACCTGCTGCCCTCTTCCGTATAATACAACTTTGGTTCATCTTGCCTAGGAATATCATTTTCTTCTCCAAGGGATTCTTGAGAAATTTAGGGCCTTTGCAGACTGCTAGAAATAGTGCAAATTGAGTCCACTTTAAGGGTTAGGGTTAGGGAATCATGGGAACTGTATTTTATTGTCGCACCAGAGCTCTCTGACAGAGAAGGCTCAATGTCTCAGGAAAAAAACAAACAATTCCCATGATTCCCTAGCACTAACCCTAACCCTTAAAGTGGACTCAATTTGCACTATTTCTGGCAGTCTGCAAAGCTTGTCAATTACTCTCATGGCTATTCTATGATTAAGAGACCTCCAAGAGCCATGGTCTTCAACTGCCCTGTTCAGGTCTAGCAGACTCAGGGCTGTGGCTTCCTTAATTGTATCAATTCACCTGACAGTCTTCCTCTTTTCCGACTGCCTTCCACTTTATCAAATATTATAATCTTTTCCAAAGAGTCATGCCATCTCATGATATGTCCAAAGTACAGTAGCCTCATAGTCATTTGGGCTTCCAGTGAGAGTTCAGCCTTGATACGTTCTAGGATTCATTCATTTGTCTTTTTGGCAGTCCACAGTATCTGTAGAACTCTCTTCCAGCAGCAGATTTCAAATGAATTGACCTTCTTTCTTTCATCTTCTTTCACTGCCCAGCTTTCAGAACCATACACAGAAATCAGAAACACTATGGCCTGGATGATTCTGACTTTGGTAGTAGTTGTTGTGTGCCTTCAAGTTGTTTCTGACTTATGGTGACCCTAAAACAGGGGTAGGCAACCTTTCCCCTTTAAGGGCCGAGGGACTTCAGCTCCCAGAAGCCTCAGCCATGTTGGCCAATAGTCCCATGTTGGCCAATAGCTCCTTGGATTCTGGGAGCTGAAGTCCCTCGGCCCTTAAAGGGGAAAGGTTGCCTACCCCTGCCCTAAAGCAACCCTATCATGGAGTTTTCTGAGGCCAAGAGTGTGTGACTTGCCCAAGGTCACCCAGTGGGTTTCCATGGTCGAGCAGGGATTCCAATCCTCATCTCCAGAGTCACAGTCCAACAATCAAACCACTATGCCATGCTGGTAGTTATGGTCTCAAAGTCCAGCTCTCCTTGAACAAAAGAGGATTTATAGTGAATGCACATCCACTCCAAAGCTAGTTGTACCTCATCTGTTCCTGACAAAAAAAGTGTACATATTGTGGATTTATTTCCTTTTTGTCTTCCATGATTGTTGGCATCATTCCTCAAGTCAGTTCTACTAATGAGGAATGTGAGATGGTGAGGTCAAATATTCTAAGGGCACTGTGCACGATTTATTTTCCATCTCTTCATCCTGCAGATAGCAAACACTAGAGGGAGTGATTAATGAAGGCGCTAATTGATAAAGCTCTTTTTTCTTTCCTTAGTATGTTCCAAATCTGCTTGTATCTCGGTCAAAGGTTATAAATCCAGAAACCCAGAGACAAACAGGGAGGCTATTGCAGAGCAATCAAAATATAGAGCTCTATATTCAATTCCTTTCATTTGACTTCCTAGGAGAACGATTACAGTCAGCCCCCCATATCCATGGATTCTTTATCACGGATTCAAGCATCCACAGCTTGAAAATGGGGGTGTGTGTGTGCGAGCATTTGGGTATATTACAAAAAGCAAGCCTTGGTTTTGCCATTTTATATAAGGGATAGAATTTTACTATCCATTGTATTTAATGGGACTTGGGCATCAGAGAGCTCTGGTGCCACAATAAACTACAGTTCCCATGATTCTTTAGCACTGAGCCAGGACCATTAAAGTGACCTCAAGCTGCATTATTTCTGGTAAAGGCCCATATCACATATATGAGGTTAGCTAGAGGGGCCTTCCTTCGTGTCTCCTCAGTTGTGGCAACACTGGATGCAGGAGAGGGTCATCCTTGTTTAAGAGGCCTGACTGGCACCATGATGGGTGTCACTCTGGCACCAAGTAAAAACAGAGGTTAGACTTTCATCCAAATCTGCCCATGTGAATGGTTTGAAATTATTGTATTATGTATTTAGAGAGCCAGCATAGTATTGTGGTTTAAGTGTTGGACAACGACTCTGGAGACCAGAGTTTGAATCCCAGTTTGGCCATGAAACCCACTGGGCGATCTTGAGCAAGTCCCATGGTCCCAGCCTTAGGAGAAGGCAATGGCTGAACAAACCTTACCAAGAAGACTCCATGATAGGGTCGCCTTAGGGTTGCCACAAGTTGGAAACAACTTGAAGGCATGCAACACACACACATTTATTACATCTCAAACATTTATACTAGGGGTAGGCAACCTTTCCCCTTTAAGGGCCGAGGGACTTCAGCTCCCAGAAGCCTCAGCCATGTTGGCCAATAGTCCCATGTTGGCCAATAGCTCCTGGGATTCTGGGAGCTGAAGTCTCTCGGCCCTTAAAGGGGAAAGGTTGCCTACCCCTGATTTATACCCTAGCCTTCAGCAAAAGAGTCTCCCAGAATGGCTTAGAACAGGGGTAGGCAACCTTTCCCCTTTAAGGGCTGAGGGACTTCAGCTCCCAGAATCCCAGGAGCTACTGGCCAACATGGGACTATTGGCCAACATGGCTGAGGCTTCTGGGAGCTGAAGTCCCTCGGCCCTTAAAGGGGAAAGGTTGCCTACCCCTGGCTTAGAAATTGCTAATTTGATAATTTCCTACCCTCTAGTTTACAATTTAAATAAAACATGAGATACAAAGAAAAGGAATGGCAATAAAAGAGGAGACTAAGGCTGCATCTGCTTTGTAGAAATAATGCAGTTTGATACCTCTTTAACTGCCATGGCTCAATGCTATGGAATTCTGGGATGTGTAGTTTTGTGAGATATTTAGCCTTCTCTGTCAAAAGACTTCTGGTGCTACAACAAACTACAAATCCTGGGATTCCATAGCATTGAGACATGTCAGTTAAAGGAGTGTCAAATTACATTATTTCTGCAGTGCAGATGCAGCCTAAGTCCAGCAGATGCTGGCTGCATTTCTATCCTTTAGAGGCCAGAGCAATGGCAGTTGGGATGGAGGGCCTTTTAAGATTTTTAAAACAGTCTTGTTTTAACTTGTCATATCATTTAGTATGCTTTTTATTTGTTTAATTGTTAATTTGAAAAAAAATTAAGGGATCTTATTGTACGCTGCTCCAAGATCTTTAGCTATAGACAGGATATAAATATTTTTGATTTTTCTTGCTTGAGGGTTAGTATTTATAAATATTACAAAAATATTTTGACAGCTAATATAGTGTAGCTGTTTGAATGATGGACTAGGACTCCAGAAGATCAGGGTTCAAATCCCCACTCAGCCAAGAAAACCCCGAGGGTGAAAATCCATGGACAAATCATACTCTCGCACGGTTAGAGTCTCTCTATGAGAGAGTTGCCATAGGATGGAGTGATCTTAAAGGCACATAACAGCAACATAAATATTTTAATAAATAAATATATCAAACATTTATTTTCCCAATGAAAATAAGAGCTAGAGTTTCATTTTTCAGGCCTCTCTTTCAATTAGTAAACAACACATACACATAGGTGTTTTGGTGATATACATTGCCTTCTTTTGCTCTAGATGGGGATAGACATACTTGCTAGACCAGGGGTAGGCAACCTTTCCCCTTTAAGGGCCAAGGGACTTCAGCTCCCAGAAGCCTCAGCCATGTTGGCCAATAGTTCCATATTGGCCAATAGCTTCTGGGATTCTGGGAGCTGAAGTCTCTCGGCCCTTAAAGGGGAAAGGTTGCCTACCCCTGTGCTAGACTGTTTTCATTTTTTGCTCCACCTGATTGTGTACCAGCTGTACCACTGCCTTTTCCAAAACAAGAAGGTGGTCAGTTTCAGGGGGCAATTTCTGATTGTTTCTGCTTTATACAGCAAAACACTCCTTGTAGTAAAATTTTTCAGCCCCAAATTACATTTTTTAATGCTGCAATGTTTGGGGACTCAGGAGTTGGAGGGGGCCTTGAGTCCCCAAATTGCATACAGCCCACAGGCTGCATGCTTCCCATCCCTGATGCACACAGACATGATCTGTTATGACAATGGGAGAGACATATTTCTCAACACCTTCTCCTCATGCTGTTCCCCAGGAGAATATGACCAATGTTTTCTCCCACACACATATGCTAGTTGGAGATTGTTTCCATACATCCAAGATCTTCCTAAAGATAGCAGCTAGATCATTCACCTCCCTGAGCCTCTCCATGGGCAGCCCAGGGAGAGGATTGGGGAGGAGAAGGGTCTTGGGGGGGGGGGGGAAGGCACCTCCTGCTTTCGCTTCCCGGATCTCTCCCTGGGCTGCCCAATGAGAGATCAGGGAGGAAAAGGGAGGAGGAATGCCTGCATTAGCAGCCTTGACCTTGTGACTAATCGAAACCGCAAGTCTCAAGGCCACAAATTTGGAGGGCCGACTGTATATGCATTCCTGGTTGTGCACATTTCCTTGTAGAGCCAGCCCTCCATGTCCACAGATTTTTTATTCATGGATTCAAGCATCCAAGGTATGAAATTATTCAAAAATATGTAAATTCTAAAAAGCAAACCTTGATTTGGCCATTTTATATGAGGGACACGATTTTACTAGCGCTGTTTTTGATGGGACTTGAATATCCTTAGCATTTCTGGGGGAGGGACACGCCCATCAATTTGACAGGTCATAAACCAATCCATTTTGACAGGTCATAAATCATCCTTTGACAGGCATCAAAAACCCATCAATCAAATTTGGCAGGAGCTACACCCATATACTACTTCCATGAATTTTGGTATCCACAGGGGATCCTGGAACCATACTGCCAAGGTCCCACTATATAAAATATGAAGAAGAAAAAAAGAGTCTAATGCTTCCCCGTGATGGAAAACCAAATGATATACAGGCATACCTCAGTTAACAACACCTCTGACAAAGATCATTTTTACAAAGGAGTTTACAATACACAGCTTTTAAATTGAAATTACAGTTGTAAAATAGGGCCTTTGGTTATACTTATTGCATGATGTTGCCACTGCCTCAAAGCTACTATGTATCCTGAGTGTGCCTAGGGCATCCCTTTTCATCGATGGGGGAAACCTATCAAGGTGCTCCCAATCATGCAGCAGTCCCATTAATCCTCAGGTGTGAAAAGTTGCTGCCAAGACAGTTGCAAATTTGGTAGTCCCATGGTGTCACAATCTTCTCCTCTCCCCTGTCTATCCTCTCAATCAATATTCCCAAGCAGGCTGTCCTCCCCCCACTGCCATTTCTTTTATTTTCTTTTTTAAAACCTTAAATCACATTAGCATGCTCCAAAACTGTATTAAAAAGTAAAAATAAAATAAACCAAAAGGCATGTTGTGTAAGGCATGGGATAAAGAGGTGGGCTTAAGGAGGAATGTGGAACACAGCATGAAGGCAGAAACATCCCCAGCCACATGATTGCAGAGATGTGTGATAATGGCTGCTTTGAAAATGGTATGTTTTCTTTTTCTTTAACCAGCATGATTGCAGCAAGAAGGGGACATGTGTGGTAATGTCCGAAGTCTTCTCCTCTTCTCCCTCATCATCTGTCTAGCTGGAAGTGTTTTTAGCTGCATCAGCATGGAAAGGATGATGAAGAAGGGCTGGAGAAACACAGCTGTCCAAGGTTGGGTTGGGTTGAAGTAAACAATGCAATAAAGCTTGAACAGGGAAAGAATAGGATTCTGCTAGGCTGATCCTATTGCAGCTGTGTGTGGCTACCTACAAACGGCAAGGTAAACAGCAGCTGCCTCCAGAATGTCAAGAGCACAGAGAAGAGGGGAAAGCAGATAAGTGTGCTCCCCCAGCTCCCCCCAGCATGCTAAAAAAGTATAGATCTTGTCACCATAAGGAAAGTGGAGGAAAGTGGAGGAAAGCATAAGGAAAGTGGAGACTATTGAAAGAAAAAAGTAATCTCAAGTGTATTTGGGGGATGTGGTAGCTCAAGTGATTAAGACGCTGACTCTGTTGACTGCAAGATCAGCAGGTTGGCAGTTCAAGGTCCAGGTGATGCATGACGAGGTAAGCTCCTGTCATTAGACCCAGCTTCTGCCAACCTAGCAGTTCAAAAGCATGCAAATGCAGGTAGATAAATAGGTACTACTCTGGTGGGAAGGCAAACAGCCTTCTATGTAATCATGCTGGCCACATGATCACAGAGTCGTCTCTGACAATGCTGGCTCTTCAGCTTAGTAACGAGATGAGCACCGCCCGCTACTGTCAGACACGACTTGACAACCTTGTCAACAGGGAATACATTGACCTTTACCTTTAAGCGTATTTTGGAGGTAGCCTTCAGTTAGTCTCCAGAAGGGTCATAATGTTTTGTTTACTTCTGCAAGGCTTCCCCAACTTGGAAGTTTCATTTCACAAGTGCAGAGTCTTTGTTTTAAATAGAAGGCATACTGAACATATTCATTTGTTCTTTTTTGTGGTATAGGGACTTATCCCTATTCTTCCCATGTCATTTCTGCCTCTGGTATCAACATTTCTGTTAAAGTAGATGTGTTCTGTTAAAATTGATGCACTCAACTGTACAGGAACACATCAATTTTGTTAACTGAGATATACCTGTACACAACAGTTTTATCAACAGCTTTGCACACCATGAATGGGACAAGTTCAAACATTTGCATTTAGTCAATGCATGTTTTTTCCACTACTCTAAATATCAAATCACTGATTCTTTTTGCTTTATTCATTTTGAAAAAATGTAGATCAATGGATTTGCCCACATTATCCCATATTTATAGGCATGTGAGAATTTTTTTGCTAGTCCCTCATTTACAGTCATGTAAGGTCATGCTGAGACAGTGTGTCTTACTGAAATCACATTGGGTTTTTTCCTTTAAAAATAGGGGACTTTGGGGGACATGTGGGACTTCAGGGACCAAAACAGCATCCAGAGTCCACATGCAGTCTGAGAATGTCCTTCTATGATCTGCTCACTCCTTGTGTAGTATGAAAGGGATCCTGTTAGAGGTACACACTGAAGAATAGACAGACTCTTTCTAGGTGTCACAGAATCATAGGGGCGAAACAGACAGTGTCAAGCTGCACCAGCCGATGCAGGATTGGCCCCACTCCACCATTTTGCTGGTGCAAAAAGAAGCGGCAGAAAGCTGCTCATTTTTGCGCCAGCAAAACACCGGCTTTTCTGTCTAAATGCCACATTGTCGGAACGCCAAAAAGCTGTTCCCTGTGTGGTCAGGTGGGTGGCTTTCCAGCAGCTTACTGGAAGCTTGGGGGTGTGTGTCATCTAAACAGCATGTCTCCAAGCCACCAGGAAGCCACCAGGGCTGAAGGATCGTTTTTAACTGTTGTTGTTTTAACTTGCTGTACGCCGCCCCGGTTGCCGAGCAGAGGGGCGGGTTAATAATAATAATAATAATAATAATAATAATAATAATAATAATATGTGTTGCCCCATAGAATCATAGAGTTAGAAAATATCTCAAGGGCCATCAAATCCACCCCATTCTGTCATGCAGGAATACACAAAATCTAAGCAACCCTGGCAAATGGCCATCTAGCCTCTGTTTAAAGATCTCCTAAGAAGTAGACTCCACTCCACTCCACTGTTCCACTGTCAAATAGCTCTTACTGTCAGGAAGTTCTTCCCAATGTTTAGGTGGAATCTCTTTTCCTGGAGTCTGGATTTATTGTTCCGGGTCCTAGTCTCTGAAGCAGCAGAAAACAAGCTTGCTCCATCTTCAGTATGACTTCTTCAGATATTTAAACAGGGCTATCATATCACCTTTTAACTATCTCTTCTCCAGGATAGGCATACCTAGCTCCCTAAGTTACTTCTCATAGGGCAAGGTTTTCAGACCTTTCACCATTTTCGTTGCCTGCCCCTGGACACGTTCTAAGTTGTCCACATCCCTCTTGAATTGTGGTGCTTAGAACTGGACACAGTATTCCAGGTGAGGCCCAAAGAATGCAGAACAGAATAGCACTATTATTTCCTTTGATCTAGATACTATGACTATATTGATGGAGCCTAGAATTGTATTGGTTTTTTTTAGCTGCTGCATCACACTGTTGACTCATATTCAACTTGTGCCACAGGAATCAGCATAACATCTTAGAGCTGGCAAAGAACATATCCACAGTGGAGACTACAAGTGTTGTTTCCATGACACAAACTGTGTTTGTGGATCACCTTTTCTTCACAGACTGTGCCAGAACAGCAAGCTGCAGATACCTCCAGCTGATCCCTGTGAAAATTCACTCCCCAAACCCTTTCACACTGTCACCATCTTAGGGGCAGGTGCGTTTCCACTAGGTTATTGAGAAATAGTGGAGAATGGATAAAAAAAGATCCCACTGGCAAGCTTCCATAAGGAACTGACTGGTAGCTGTACAAACACAAGGATGGGCTACCACTTTATTTATATCCTACTTTTACCCCAAGAATGGACTCAGGGCCTCTTGTGGAATAAAAGGAAGAGAAGTAAAACCACACATAGTGAAAAACATACCAAAAATTCAGATGAAATGCTCTACAGAATTAAAACCATATGTAACATTGCTTTCACAGATTGAAAACAGTACAGTAGTAAAATAGATAGTTCTAAAAGGCCTACTGGATTGAAAAGTCTTCATCTGATGAGCAAAGAGCAAACAGCCTAGTCTTCCTAAGAAGCAAGTTCTAGTGTCTAGGAGCAGCCACAGAAAAGGCCTTCTCCCTTGTTTCCAGCAAACATGCCTATGAAGGTGGTGAGACAAGAAACAAACACCTTCTTTAAATATCATAGGCTGCATCTGCACTGCAGAAATAATGCAGTTTGACACCATTTTAACTGCCATGGCTTAATGCTACTGAATTCTGGGATTTGTAGTTTAGTGGGGGCCCCATTTCTCTCTGTCAGAGTAGGCTAAATATCTCACAAAATTACAGTTCCCAAAATTCTATAGCATGGATCCATGGCAGTTAAAGTGGTGTCAAACTGCATTACTTCTGCAGTGCGGATGCAGTCTTACAGGCTCATAGGAGATGCCCTGGACCCAAGCTAAAGAGGACTACATGGCTCATAATATAGGTACTTTGCATTGTACCCAGAAATGGACCAGCAACCAGTGGAGCTGTTTCAGCAAGGGAGTTGGATGCTTCCTATAACCAGCCCCCAGTTAACAATTTTTGGAGCAGCAGACATCATCTAACATTCTTCAAAGGCATCGCACAAATGTGATGAGATAGAACTTTGGTCTGATCCAGCAGGGTTCTTCTCATGCTCTTATATAAGATGCTGTGTCTTGTTGCATAAGCTCTTTTGCTACCCACTCAACATTGAAGAAAAAAAAGGGGGGGGGAAGAAAGAGAATGGTTAATAGCGAAGAGCAAAGTAACACCTGTGGGAGGCTGAGAAAACAATAAATACCATCTCTGTTCGAGCCCCAATGAAAAGTTTGCTTTCACCAACAACAGACACACAGAGCAACACTTTGAGAACCTGGCTGGAGCTGCATGTATTGTATGATTATTTGGCATCACGTTTGAATATTATAAATGTCCTTGGGGGGAGCATAAAGTCAGGTGGAAGTTTTAAAAATAAACAAATATGCCAGCCAGCTTCCATTTCAGCTGTCTTTCTTGATTTATGGATCTCAACTCAAGGTGAAACTAGATTGGGTGGGTACAGGAGGTTGACATTTGTACACGTCACCTTTTTTTCAGCTTTACCTTGCCCAGAACCCCAGGGAATTAAAAGGCTTGCTTTGGAGTTTTTAGTTCAGTGATTTCAAACAGCGTTTAAATTGCCTTATGTGATCATATAATGCTTTGTCCGGGTGATGGAAGAGGGAAGAAACATACTTGTTTAACTTTTCTCTAAAAGGAGAGGGGACAAGGAACAGCTGTATCTATTGGCTCAGAAGGACAGAAGGTCCATTTTATAAACTGTAGTGCACTAGTGAGTCTGGCATCTGATGCCCATGACACCTCACTCCTGCTCTCTTATACAATTGTTTGTTTAGAAACATCACACTCACTGCAAGGAGCTTGGAGAGGATAGAAAGGTGACATAACGGCCATCTTTAAATATCTGAAGGGATGTGCTCAGTGGTGTCACTAGGGGGGTGCGGCCCACACCGGGTGACACCATTAGAAGGGATGACACCAGACAGCAGTGAGGCATCCTATGGCCCCTTCCCCAGAAAGAAAGGGGAGACTTTTCTTGGCATGCTAATCCTCTTTGTGGGGCGAGGAAAGGGTGAAGCCATGGACCTTTCCCTCTGCTCCCCCTCTCACTCTGTTTGGCTCCTTTCTTCAGCTGTTTTCCAGGGGGCAGGCTGTGTGATGCGACTTCTTTCCTTGAGGGTGGAGATTTTTTTGTAATTAAAAAAGTACTCTTTCCCAGGGAGGCATGCTACCTTTGCTGTCTCGGGGGGGGGGGGGGGGAGGCAGGGGGGTTCCCCAGGAAAAGACCCCTCTCAGTCTGTGCTCCCATCCCAGGAGGCCCATGTGGGTTATACCATGAGTTATCACACTCAAGAGAGTGGTGGAGATTTTTAAACAGAGACTAGGGGCCTAAGCAGACGGCGCAAAGCAAGGAAGAGGAGAGGCAGCCACACGCTGGGCGCCCCAACCCCTTCCCAAAGACGTCGTCAGAGCGCCGGACCCTTCGCACGTCCAGCGCTCTGAGGATGCCTATCCGCCGCAGCATCCACACACGCGGCGGCGGAAAATGCACCGAAGATGCGCCGGCAGCCTTTTGCGGTGCACCTTTGGCGATTTGTGGAAGGAGCGCTATTTTAGCGCTCCTTCCTGGGGCAGCGAAGCTGCGCTGCGGGGCCGAGGAATGCGGATGCCTTGGCCCCGATCCACAGCTTCCTGAGGCGGCCCCGTGCCGCCCGTTTGCTTCCCCCCTAGATGGTCCTCTGTTGGGAGTGCTTTGATTGTGTATTTCTGCATGGCAGGAGGTTGGACAGGATGGCCCTGGGGGTCTCTTCCGACTCTAGGATTCTAATAATATCCTATTATAACAACAACAACATTTATTTATAACACCCTTTTCACCAAAGGGCAAAACATCAAACATATATAATCAAAAACAGATGATAAAACACAACACTATAAAATGCTAAAATAATATGCTAATATACCCAAACAAAGACCTTATCAGTCACTCCTCATCTTGTGCCTACTCATCTTAGGCACACTCAGCAACTCAGCAATCTGGCAAATTGAAGATAAATGTCTTTATCACTGGGGGGTGCAGGGGATGCAGACTGCACTGGGTGACACTCAGAAGTGGGGTGACACCAGTCCTCTCCCTGTCCCCTGCGGGTGCTGTTTTGGCCCATGCAGGCACTGCTCCCTGGGCCTGCATCAGCTTTTCCAGGGCCTGCATGGATGCTCCTCGGGCTGCACCAGCTCTCCTTGGCCGGTGCAGGTGTTCCTCAGGCCGTGCTGGCTCTCTCTGGGCCTGTGAAGTTGCTTCTTGGGCTGCACCGGCTCTCCCTGGACCCATGCAGGTGCTCCTCGAGCCATGCTGGATATCCTCAGGCCCACACCGGCACACCCTGGGTCCGTGTGGGTATGACTGCAGTCCTCACGAACGTCCTTCCAGCCCTGGACCTCCAGAAACCCCACCAGACATCCAGGGATGGAAGTCCTGCCCACTTCGGAAGTCCTGCCCCTTGTACTGGGTGTCACCTGATGTGGGGATGCCACTGCTTCAACCCTTTACAAAAGTGAGTAAGATCATTCTCCAGCTGGAGGTGCAAAGGAAGACTGTTCCACAAATGTGGAGCCAGATCCTGAAAGGCTCACAGCCTTGAAAGAGCCGTACATGTTGGTGGAACTGCTGATAATCCTTTGCCTTTAGATCTTGAATTTTTAGATAGTATATACCATGCTTGCCAAGCTGTCAGATACTAGGGGAGGTTAAAGCACAGGGCATTATATATCAGGACAAAAAGCTTGTAATGAGCCCTGCCCCAAACTGGTTTCTAGTAGAGGGATCTATGAGATGAAGAGACATATGAGTATTTGGGGTGGCAAATCTGCTCTGGGTCTTACCACCAAATTTAAATTATTTATTTCCAGGGGCTGAACCCTACCCCAATATAAGGTTAAGAACTAGGATAGTTCCTTCAAAGTTCAGACTCAAACCCAGAATGAATTCATCGTTAACATTGAAGCCACTGGTCCTATTGCATTTGGCTATCCTTTCCTACAGCTTTTCCCATTGTGCAGTTTTTAAGATCCCCCCCCCTCAAAAATAAAAAAATAAAAAAATGGCACGACCAAAACAATACTGGAATTCTCACTTCTCTCTTTAAGCTGATGGTTGTGAAGCAAGTATTTGCAGCTGACACTCTTTAAAAGGCAGGTGGTCTTGGAAGATCATTTCCAGCTTGGAAGTGCTGTGTTCCCTGATTATACCGATTTGGGGGTGAAAGTATCATAGAATACAAACATTTATCGCACCAGTTAATTAAGGAACATCCGCTTTCAAAATTGCTAATAGCCCTTGGTCATTAAAAACAATAGCATGTATTAACAGTGTTAAGATAGATTCATTCCCAGTTGGTGAAGGTAATGTGCATTCTGTTAATTAAGAAAAGCTTCCTTTGCATTCATTCATTTTGCTTCTTCCATTCTATTCTCCCTTTCTAGCAACAAACTCAGGTTGGTCTACTGCAGCCTTCTCTATCCATGCACCATCTAGGTATGTTGGAATACAATTTCCACAGTCACCAGCCAGCAGAGCCACTGGGCACTGGGGAGAGGATGATGGAAGTTATAGTCCAACACATCTGTGGCATGGCTGCTAACTTGCAAAAAGCTGGCCTATAGGAATTTTCCTCATTTTAGCCTCATAACAAGCTAAAGAGACCCAACTAAACATACAGGTTGAGTTTCCTTTATCCAAAATGCTTGGCACTGGAAGTGTTTTGGATGCTGGGGTTTTGTTTTTGTTTTTGGATGTTGGAATACCTGTATTAGCATACATGTACGTAATGAGATATTTTGGAGATGGAACTCAAGTCTAAACACAACATTTATCTACGTTTCATATACACCTTGTACACATAGCCTGAAGATAATTTTATACAATTTGTTTAATAATTTTGTGCATGCAACAAAGTTTGTGTATGCTGAACCATCAGAAAGCAAATGTGACACTATCTCAGCCACCCGTGAAAAAAGTTTTGGTTTATGAAATATTTCGGATTTGAGAGAGACTCATCCTGTAATTTCACAGGATTGCACTGTAAATGTTTGTTGCTTTTGTTGTTAGTATTATTATATTTATTTATATCATACTTTCCCCCTAAACTGGGACTCAAAGCACCTTACAATTTAAAAGAACAATACAATTAAAACATACAAAAGTATATTTCCTGCCTTTGTTAACATTCCCCTTTGCTATTCCCAATGAAATAAATACATACATTTCTCAGACTATTTTCTAAGTAATTATAAAAAGTAACTTTGTGCCACCATTCTCAGTTGGGAACTTTACATGGAGTGGGGTGGGGGGATGAAGGATTGCAGTAGGGACCATGAAGATACAGGCATACAAGTAGCAACAAGTTCGTGGAAGGGATGGTATTAAGAGTAGCAATTTGCCTTAGCGTGTATAACAGGTGTGGTGTTCAGTTATGCCAGTGTTACAGAGTCCCCATTTAATTTGAGTTTAGGGTCACATATAGGATGAACCTGTTGATGTTCTTGCTTCAGAACAGAATGTACAGCAGGAACAAGGAGAGAACATATGGGGTATACTCCTTCTTGATCTCTCTCTATTCTTGGCAGCAATTCAGATGAACTTGCCACATTACTCATTTATTGCCTGACTAAATGTTTTGTTTTGTTTTTCTATAAAAGGAAAAAAAGAAATGCTCAAGAGCTTAACAAAAGAATTCATCAGCAAAACAGATTACTGCATATACTCATGATAAGCCTAGAAATTTAGGTCAAAAAATTGACCCCCAAGTCGATTTATCCATGGGCCAATGTAGGTACTGTATTTTAACTGTCATTTAAAAAAGGAACCATCCCCTGGTGAAAGGTAAGTGTCATCTGCCCTAGAAGCACTGAACCTCCCCTATTTTCTCATCTATCCAGCCTTTAGTATGAACTCAAACAGTTATGCCTGCTGGAATTTTGTAAGTTCTATAGCATTGTTTCCTTTGCTCTATCCTTTACATCCTTTGTTAGATCGCCCCTAAGTTTTACCCTCAACTTGTCCACGGGTCATATCAAAACCCATAATTTTGGTCCCAAAATCTGCCCTCGAGGTCAACTTATAGTAGAGTATATACATGTTGAAGAAGAGTATTTGGCCACTCTCTGCAGGTATATGAGAGCCAATGTTGTGCAGTGGTTTGAGTGTTTTACCAAGACTCTGGGAGATTCGACCCTGGTTCGAACCAAATTCGACTCTGGTTCAAATCCTCACTCAGAAATGGAAACCTATCGGGCAAACTTGGGCAAGTTATACTCTGTCAGCCTCAGAGGAAGGCAATGGCAACCTCGTCTCTGAACAAATCTTACCTGGAAAACAGGACATGGGATGTGCTCCAGCCAAGAAGAAAGGACTGTGAACAAAACTCCAGCTCAGATAGTAGAGCACCAGTTTCCTACAGTTTGCAAGGGTTAATTGATTTGTTGCTGCAATTTGCAAATGCTCTCCAGCAGGTCTCTGCTATTTGATGGACCATATCTTCTTGTATGAGCCCATTAGGGTTTTAAGATCATCTGGAGAAGTCCTTCTCTGTCCCACCACCTTCTCAGCCTTGTTTGGTGGGAACAAGTGAGGGGGCCTTCTTGGTGACTGCTCCCAGACCTTGGAACTCCCTCCCTAGAGAAGCCAAGCTGGCCATGTCCTTGCTCTCCTTCCGGCTTTAAAACATTTTGGTGCTGGCAGGCCTTTACTAATTGTTGAAGTTGGGCTCTTGATACTGTGTGATGCTTGTTTTGAAGGTTTTTAAGGGTCCACAATGTAAACCATTGTGTGGGCTTGGGCAAAGTCACACTCTCTCAGCCTCAGGGGAAGGCAATAGCAAACCTTCTCTGAATGAATTTTTCCATGAAAACCCCATAATAGGTTCACCTTAGAGTGGCTGTAAGTCAAAAATGACTTGAATGTACACAACCACAATATAGTTTTTATTTTTTAAATTGTTTTATTGTGTCGTATTCTTAACTGTTTTTAATATGTGGTTGTTTAATTGTATATTTTATACTTTCATTTTAACTTTTGTAGTGTTTTCAACCGGTATTGTTTAAAATGCTGTTGGCCTCGTTGAGTCCCACTGTTGGGAGAAAGGCAGGATATAAATGAATAAAATAATAATTAATAATACTTCACTTTCTCCCTCCTTGCCAGTTGTTGCAGTGCCAGGGCTCACCCTTCACTCTGCTCTGCATCCACTTTCTGGCAAAAATAAGTGGGGTAGATTAAGTGCTCTTTATCCCATCTCCCTAACTAAGGACCTCTACAGACAGCCTGGGAGAGCCAGATTAGGGCCGTGGCAATGGCAATTTTTGGGTCAAATTTTTGACTAAAATTTCTAGATTTATACATGAGAATACAGTATATCAAAAAATGGAAATGTCTATATTTAAAAGGTTAAAATGTCTCCTTAGGCTTACAGTTCACAGGATGCGAGAAAGGAACTTCTCCCTCACTCTCTTACAAACAGAAAAGGCATATTATATATGACAACTACAAATGCAGGCTGTGTTTAGCTTCTCATCCTTGCAATAAAGCAAAGATGCAGCTGTATACATTCCACTAGAAACAAATGTCTCCAGGAATCATGGTTTCATTTATCGCACACCCTTTATCAGCTAGGATTAGTTTGTGTAACTCTGACCTACTTATGCCAGAATGTCCGAAAACCATTGCAATGGCAAAACTACAAAATTAATGCACACAGGTTATTAGAATTCAGCAGGCAGCTAGCGGGGACTGCAGGAATACGAGAAGGTGAACCAAAGCTGGTGTACATTTGCTCCTCTCCTGAGGGGTCCTAACCTCCCATGTTTTCTTCTTAATAATTACCATAGTATTACATCTGCTTTACACTTGAACTTTTTCCCCTACAGCCTATGATGCAGGATAATGCTGAAGTTTGTTTTCACTTGGTTTGGAACACAAGTTTACTCTTCCAGATCATAGTGTCCAGCAGTGCTACCAGCCAGAGTGCTACTGCCCTAATTAATTAATTAATTTCATAGAAATAATAATAATAATAATAATAATAATAATAATAATAATAATGTGACTTTTTCTTGGGTTAACACACAGCCTCCTTTTCCTGGACATGTTCTCTTTTTCAAAGTAAAATTTCTGCTTTTGGCATTACAGATTGAGCCTCCCTTACCTGGAATTCTGAAATCTGAAATCCTCTAAAGTTCAAAAGCCAGTGGGTGCCTAAGATAGGTGACACCTTCGCTTTCTGCTGATTCAGTGTACACAAACTTTGTTTCATGCACAAAAGTATTAAAAATAATTGTGTATAAAATTAATTTCAGGCTATGTGTATAAGGTGTATGTTGTTGTTGTTGTTCTGTGCCTTCAAGTCTTTTTCAACTTAGGGTGATCCTAAGGACATAAGGGATATCATGGAGTTTTCTTGGCAAAATTTATTCAGAGGAAGTTTGCCATTGCCTTCCCCTAAAGCTGAGAGAGTGTGACTTGCCCAAGGTCACCTAGTGTTAGAAATGGGAACTCAGAATTTCTGTGTAATCAATCAGTCGGAAATGTGGAAACAAAACAGAACTTTATTAAAGAACACAGAATCAGCATTTCACCATTTCAGTGTTTAAGCCGAGACTGCCAGGTCATAGCAAATTTGGTATATTAAAACCCCATCACCTATTGCCCCACCCCTAACAAAATGGTGTGAACTATATTTCCCACTTACTTTCCCCACAAGCAAAATCCCCCTTGAATTCCCTCCTTTACCATCTTCTAGCTACCAGTTTCATCCAACCTCCCACTGCATTCCAGACCACTGAACAGCAGAGGTCCAAGGTTGAGATAACAGTCTTTTCCTCCTAGCCCCCCTTTCACCAAACCTCTTTTCTTACCAATCCAGCCTAAATGCAAAGCCTAAATACAAAGCACAATACAAAGCACACCAGCACCCATTATACCCAACATTACTAACATATTTTGTAGAATTGGCAAATTCTAACACCAAGTGGGTTCATGGCCAAGCTGGGCATCGAAGAATGGTAGTCCAACACTCAAACCACTATGCCACGGTGACACCTGTATAGTTTTATGTGCAACATAAAATAATTTCATATGTAGACTGTCCTGAAAGAGAGGCAAGGGAGTAGGCCTAATATATGGGCTGGGGTAAAGACCTAAACTTCTAGCACAGTCTGGGGCAAATTCACCCAGCTACAGTCAAAATAATACACAGAACAGAGTACAAAAACAAGAACACCTAGTAGTTGGTATTGGCAGTGCACTGAACACTTTTCACACTTAAAAGAAACACTCGCAGACAATTTATTCATCCAAAGTTCTGGAGGCTTTTATTTTCAGGTTGCAAAGTGTACAATATAATACAGTACATATATACACTCCTCTCTGACTTACAATCATCTCCAATGTCTGCTCTCCAGCTCCAAACTGATCCACACTAACTCACAGCAACAACCTGCTGCTTCAACAATAAATCTCAACAGCTGACTGACATGTGACCAGTCTCCTGGTTCATTTATATAGAGCAGGGGTGGGCAAGATTTACTTACCTGGGGCCGGTCGCTGATCCCCAGGTCTTCCACCAGGCCGGGGTGGGGGTGGGGAAATGGCGGAAGACCTGGGGACTGGTCACATGTTTGTTTGCCAAAATGGCATCCGCAACTCTTTTGTGCATGCGCAGTACTCCTGCGCATGCGCGAACGAGCCGTGAACGTCATTTTGGAAAACAAAATGGCGGCCGCAACTCGTTTGCACATGCACTGAGTCACGGCCGCCATTTTGTTTTCCAAAATGGCAGCCGCGGCTCGTTCGCACATACGCAGGAATACTGTGCATGCACAAACGAGTTGTGGCCACTATTTTGGCAAACAAAATGGTAGCCACGGCACGCGCGGGGGTTGGTGGGGGCCAGTCAGCAGGGGTCGGCGGGCTGGGTGCGGCCTGTGGGCTGTAGGTTGCCAATCCCTGATATAGAGTGTTGGCTGTGAGTCATTATTTATTACCACATAGCATGATGCAATCCTGAATCTGTGGTTGTCTCACAGAATATGTGTCATCTGTCAATCAAAATATTTAAAGACATATTACACCAACATAGATTTGGGTCTCTTCTCCATGATATCGCATTATATATATGCAAATATTTCAACCCCTCCCCCCATCCAAATATCCAAAATATTTCTGCTCTCACAAATGTCAGATAAGGGAGAGTCAACCTGCATTAAATATTCTTAAATTGTCAATTAAAATTGTTGTTATTAGATACAGTGAATATGAGGAATATTTATAGCAGAGTTATCACAATCAGTGGTTTGAAGCAGTCAGTAAATGTGTCTTCTTTTTTGCTTTTCAATATATGGCAACCCTACTTTCTCTCAATGAGGGACCCAAGGAACTCACATCACAAAAGCAGTAAAAAAATCAATCAATAGTTTTGTTGTTCTGTACCTTCAAGTCATGTCTGACTTATGGCAACCATAACGTGAACACATCATAGGGTTTTCTTGGCAAGATTTGTTCAGAGGGAGGTTGCCGTTGGATTCCTCTAGGCTAAGAGAGTGTGACTTGGCCAAGGTAGATTTCCATGGCTCAGTGAAGATTCAGACCCTTGTCTCCCAGAGTCCTAGGCATTGGAATCATAGACAGTTGGAAGGGGCCCTATGATCCAACAGGTCCAAACCCCTGCTCAATGCAGGATTTCCAGCTACAGTATCCCCCCAAAATAGTTGTTCAGCCTCTTTCTGAAGACCTCCAAAGAAGAAGACATCACCACCTCTCTAAGCAATTGGTTCCATTGTTGAACCACTTTTACTGTCAATAAGTTCCTTCTAATGTTCAAATGAAATCTACTCTCCTGTAACCTAAAACCATACTTTATTGTTTGTTGTAGTAATAATAATAATAATAATAATAATATGGTTTATTTGTATACCGCCCCAGTGGAAAACCAATCTAGGCGGTGAACAAGATTTATAAAATTACAAACAAATTAAAACAACAACAATCCCTCCTCCCCCCTTAAAAAGTTATTAAACAATTTACTATTAAAACAACTGCTATAAAGCAGTAAACAATCTAAAAAACAATAACATGTTATATGCCTTCAAGATGCTTCCAACTTATGGCAATCCTAAAGTGACTCTACCATGGGTAAACAAATGACAACAAATGCATCTTTTCAACATATCATCTCTCCATTCTGCAATTGGGAATAACCAACAAAATTCTGACTATGCAGTTGCACATCTTTTTTATGTTTTAAATATATTTGAATTACTGATAACCATGGAGTAACAGAGAGTTGGGATATACAGTTTGAGTCTCCCTTATCCTAAATGTTTGAGACCAGAGATGTTTTGGATTTTGGATTCTGTTGGATTTTGGAATACCTGTATTTGCATATACATACATAATGAGATATCTTGGAGATTGGACCCAAGTCTAAACACAACATTCATTTATGTTTCATATAGACCTTACAAACATAGCCTGAAGGTAATTTTATACAGTCCTTTGAACAATTGAACAAAGTTTGTGTACATCAGAAAGCAAAGGTGACACTATCTCAGCCACTTATGGTTTCTGGAATATTATGGAATGCCAGATAAGGGATACCCAACACGTACATTCAATAAACAAAATAATAAAAGCGACTGGGAGTTCAATGAGGATTTTTGCATATCTAAGCAGCTGATTTTGTCTGGTTTCAGCAGTTAAACAGAGGCAAGCTTGGTTAGGGATTCGATAGGAGTCCACCAGGAAGTACCAGAAATCTCCAGGTAGGACCAGGAAAGAATCCTGTCTGAAAACCTGCAGAATTATTGCTGCCAATCAGAGTGGACAATACTAGCCTAGATCGACCAATGGTGAAGTATAAAGCAAATTCCTAGGTCCCTGTGTGCCTATGTAACAGGCACATGGGAGGAGAAAAAACACATACAAGCTATTTTGTGATGTGCTGAAAAATAGCTCAGAGTAGCTGAGCTCCTTCTAAAACAAGCTGAGGGGACTTCGCCCATCATTACTCATGACCCATCAAGCTGAACAGCCCACTATGGACTCCAGAAATCTCCTTTTTCTTTTTCTTTTGCTGCCTGCCACATGGTAGGTGGGCTGCATTCAGTCTGGGAAATCAAAAATGGTGCAAGCTTGTCTTAAGCAGCAGCCCTCTCCGTTGAAGAGAGGAGGAAGTCTATCAAGCTTTCCACACATCCTTCAATGGTACACATGGCTGTGCCACTAACCATACATGGGAACAGAGGGGCCTCTGACAGTCATTGCCACACTCACTGTGGACAGTTCACACATGCGTGGCCTGATGTCTGTCACATCAAACCACAACTTGCATATCTAAATGGGGCCAGCACAGATAAAACAACGGGGGATCAAATGCTCATATGATTAATATAATTTTGGGGGAAGGGCATTACTTTTTATTCACATATTCAAACACATACAGAAACCCTATAGTCAATTCCAAAATACATTTTCTCATATTATTAAAACATTCATTCTAAATTTCCTTCCCTTGTACTCCATTTACAAACACACTTCATTTCATATCCCCCAATCATAGAATCATACAGTTGGAAGAGACCACAAGGGCCATCCAGTCCAACCCCCTGCCTCCTGCCTTCCTCCATCCTCAGCTTCTATAACCTTGTTTTAATCTTTGCTTCAACACTTATTCTTTCCTTTCTTCTATGTCACTTTCTCACACCTTCATACTTTCTTAAACATTCATCCAAACTTCCTCCTTGTCAATACCAGTCCAGATCTTGTTAAAGAGATAGCTGAGATTGTTTCAGTATAAAACAAGGAGTGAGGAGATGGGAAAAAATAGGAGTCTTGTGACAACTTTAAGGACACTGGAAGGAATTAAGTGGTCTGTGAGCCACACACTGCCCTTGGGGTGGGACCCAGGGACTCTGAATGACCCCCACAGCCCAGCAATTTTTTGGCCAAAAAACCCTGAATCTGATTCAAATACTTAAATATACCATTTGAGGAGATTCCACATCCTGAAACAGCAAATCCCCATGAAAATTCAACCAAAAGGAATGTGACACCCCTTCTGGTCATCAAAATGACAACCATGACAGCACAGCTACAGCAATCTGGAAGTGACAAAACTGGTGGGTGTAGTGTCTTGGGCTCTGGAACATGTACATGCCTGTTTCAGACTAACAGATTTATTTTAGCATGACCTCTTGTGGATTACAGTTCATCTCCTCAGATGCAAAGAACAATATTCAGGATTCAGCTATACATGCATCATCACCATCATCATCATCATCATCATCATCATCATCATCATCATCATCATCATCTACTTCTATCCCACCTTTCTTCCAATATAGGGACTCAAGGCAGCTAACAGCAAATTTAAAATAGTACAATTTTAAAGCAATACAAAAGCACGCATGGCTCCAAAGTTGTGGGTGTGGCACGACAGTGAAAGAACAAACAGAAAATGACACTTGTAACACTGGTCACATTACAGCCTAAATACCCTGAAGGCACCAGATCCCCTCTCATCTTGGATCAGGGCCGCAGCAACCACATACCACAGCCCTGATTCTCCTTTTTGCCACCCCCCAAAGAGCCACAAAATGCCGCTCCTTTTGGGGAGGGGCAAAAGGCTGCCCTTTCAGCCGCCGTGGCTTTTTTGCACCCTTTTGGCGCAGCATGTGCGCATGCTCTGCCAAGAGGGTGTCCTGATGCCATGTGCCATGTGGATGAGTGTGTGGCATTGGGATGGTGTTGGCGTAAAGTTTGGGTGGCCAGCGTGCAGCTGCCCCACCCCAACTCCACCCCCAGGCCAGCGCTTTGTGCTGGTCTGCTTCTCCCCTGAGTAGGGCCAGGTCTGGTTAATACTGGCCAGGTCTGGTTAATGCATCCAGGAACACTAGGTGCTGTGAGCTATATTCCAGAGGAAGGCAATGGCAAGGCAACTCTGAGTATTCTTTGTCTAAGAAAAATGTTGCCTATGAAATTCATGGGTCAACATGCAACCTGAAAGCACATACATACATACATACACACAACCACACAAACACCACTGGTCACATGTCTTCAAAGTGCTGGTCATTAAACTTTTTCTGTAATGCATTTTACTCTGATCCAACCATACTACTATGGAACTAGGCATCATTTGTATTCCATTGACTGAGTGGATTGGAATCCATGACAGAGCATAGCAAAATAAATCCATTAATTTTAAGGAGCCACAAGAATTGTCCCCCCCCCCCACAAGTTCCTTCTCTCCTTCTCCATTTCCTCCTTCTGATAAACCTAGTACTTTCCAATGGAATCTTTTCATACAGCCAGTCTGCAGCAATCACATGCCCAATGATTATATCTTGAAAATTGATGATGGAAATCCATGACTATCTAGCTATTTATGAAGTCTGTATCAGAGGACGCAGATTTATTTGCACTTGTTAATATTTTGCATTTGGGAACAACTATATCTTCAAAACATCTTAAGTGTACACCTAAAACAGTAGACCGGGCAGGCATCCACTGATCCACTCTCCAGCTTTCCAATGACAAGTAGGTATCTTTCGCCATATAAGGCGCTCCGGCATATAAGACGCACCCAATTTTAAAGGAAGAAAATCCAGGAAAAAAGGATTCCTCCCTTTAGCCGCGGCCGGTTGTTCAATGGGCTGGTGCTGGGATCGGAGAACTTCTCCGATCCCAGCACCAGCCCATTGAACTGAGGTCGCGGGGGGAAGGAGGGCTCCTTCCCCCCACGACCTCAGTCTTTCTCCCTGCGACCTCAATTCAATGGGCTGGTGCTAGGATCGCTTCGATCCCAGCTCCAGCCCATTCAACAACTGAGGTCGCGGGGGGAAGGAGCCCTCCTTCTCCCCGCGACCTCAGTTCAATGGGCTGGTGCTAGGATCGCTTCGATCCCAGCTCCAGCCCATTCAACAACTGAGGTCGCGGGGGGAAGGAGCCCTCCTTCTCCCCGCGACCTCAGTCTTTGAATCGGCTGGTGCTGGGATCGAAGTGATCCCAGCTCCAGCCCATTCAACAACTGAGGTCACGGGGGGAAGGAGCCCTCCTTCTCCCCACATCCTCAGTTCAATGGGCTGGTGCTAGGATCGCTTCGATCCCAGCACCAGCCGATTCAAAGACTGAGGTCGCGGGGGGAAGGAGCCCTCCTTCTCCCCGCGACCTCAGTTCAATGGGCTGGTGCTAGGATCGCTTCGATCCCAGCACCAGCCCATTCAAAAACTGAGGTTGCGGGGGGAAGGAGCCCTCCTTTTAGCCGCGGCCTCGGCCCTTCACCTTATAAGGCGCACCAACTTCCCCACCCACGTTTTGGGGAAGAAAAAGTGCGTGTTATAGGGCGAAAAATACGGTAAGTGTAGCCCTCTGGAAAACAGAACCTCCTGCACATAACAGATCTTTAACCCCTGAAGCTGCTTTACATGGCAGATAAGAAACAGCAGGAATGCCTTCTGTGCAACAAGAAAGGGAGAGACTCCAACTGTTTTTTACTTTCTCCATCACCCACGCAAATGATAGCAGGCCATATCTTTCTCCTTCACACACACTAGGATGTGGAGAAGTGGGTTTACAGCAATTGCATCTCTGGATTACTAGTGATGTGAGCAGGGGCATTAGCCTATTCTTGCTTAAAGAGTAGCATGTTCTCCTTCTCTTTGTTAGGAGATGGCATGGCTTATGGATCTGCAGCAGAAAACAACACTTGTGTCTCACTTAGATGGCTTAGAGGTTATCACTATGCAGAAAAAGGTAATGTGCAAAAACAGCCTTGATACTATTAACAGAAAGCATATACTAGAGCTGATTTTTATGCATGCCAGATGCATTAAATCTTCTATTATTACTCTCTCCCAGCTAACCATTGCAAGAAGGCACATGTGTGTTTTACTCAAACACACTCAAACACACACACACACACACACACACACACACACACAGAGGCTTTGGGGCTCTGGTTTAAACAGGCTCCAACATTTCATTGTTCTGCAAATGATTATTTGGCAGTGTTTGTATTTTATCTCAGCTTTTCAGTTGCTGTTTACCCATTTGGAAGTAACACGCCTCATGAAGTTCAAAGCATTTGAAAGACCAGGGTGTGAAAAGCCTGCATGGCAGTGATGCCCATGTGTTCCTGGCATCTTCTTAGACAGTTAATTGTCTTCTGACCCATTCTAACTTTTCCCATAAAATTACAGTTATTGTTCTCAGCAAAGACAAGATGCAGTCAACCCTCTGTATCCACAGATTTCCACTGCTTGAAAAATGTTTTTTAAAAATATAAATTCCAAAAAGCAAACCTTGATTTTTGTCATTTTATATAAGGGACATGGTTTTTACTACACTATTGTATTTAATAGGGTGTGAGCATCCACAGATTTTAATATCCATGGGGGGGGGTTTCTTGGAACCAAACACACTGGATACCAAGGGGGCCCATTGTACATGCTACACCATCCATGAACACTTCATGGAGGAGATGATTCTCCTGATAATGTTCTCCTCCATGGGGTTTCTGTTCCGCAGTCACATCCCTTTCTGTTAATGTGTCTGGAGGAGAGTGCTTGGGATGGTGAGGCCTCTGAAAACTGAGATGTATTGGAAAGTTAAAAAGAACAGGTTATGTTTAGCCCTGACAAAGGAAGCTTATAGAGAGGCATGATAGTGGCCATGAAATACTTGTAGGACACTCACACAGAATAAGGAACAAAGTTGTCTTCTGTTACTCTAGAAGGTGGAACAAGACTGATGTGGAAGTGCAAAGAAACCAACTTTGAATAAATCAAGACAAAAAATCATAGCCAGGCATCATGATAAACAACATAGGAAGCTGGGTAGGTTTAGGTTGGAGAAGACTGAGAAGTGACATGATAGCTATCCTTAAATATCTGAAGGGATGTCATATAGAAAATTGAGTGAGTGTGTTTTTTGCTGCTCCAGAGACTAGAACATGAACCAATGGATTTGAATTACAAGAAAAGAGATTCCAAATAAGCATTAGGAAGATTTTTTAAAAATTATTTTTTTATTTTTTATTATTGTATTGTAATTTTATGTTGGAAACCGCCCCGATTGTTATGCAGAGGGGCAGGGTACAAATAAATTTATTATTATTATTATTATTATTATTATTATTATTATTATTATTATTATTAAATGAAGTGTATGTGAGGCTCCCTCTGAAGATAGCCTAGATCACTTCATTGCATGGCACCAAGTGTTCTAAATGAGACTGACTATAATGAATATATCACATGAGAACTATCTCCAAAATTGGCTTCAACCTCAATTCAAAGTGTTAGTTTGAACTTCAAAGCCCTGAACAATTCAGATCATCAGTACTTGAAGGGTGACCCCTTCAGCCCTTTGATTGTGGACCCAGTGGTCGCTGGTGGCTACCAGTTTAGTAAGACTTCGCATTTTAATGAAGTCTTTGAAGAAGTTGTCCAACCCCTTGGAATAGTTCAGCACTTTGGATGGCTCATTTAAAGTTGGACTAAGTCTGGGGCAGATTCATCACCCCACTAACATGGAAGTCACCAACTATCACTTTCAGACCATGAAACTATGATCTGAATCCCATCTCCAAGTAACTCTACAATATTATGTCAGGAAGGGTCTTTTCCAGTGGTAGCTCCCTGTTTCAGGAACACTCTCCCTAGAGAAACTCACATGGCATATTAAGAGCCTTTTCTGCAATGACTTGACTTAAAAAATAATAATCTCCCAAGCCCTTAAATATCATTCAAAAATATTTATATTCCTATTTTAATCCTTGCTTATCATGCAGAGATAGGAATGTAATTTTAGCTCTCTGAGGTTTCTTTTGGCTCTCCTTTGTAATTAAATTATATGGCTGTGGCTAGAAATATGTTATTCTCTATTCTGATACGGTTGTTTTTGCTTTAATGGATTTTTTGGGGATTGTTATTTGATTGTATTGCATAGGTTTATGCTTTTTAGAAAACTGTTATTCAGCCAGGGAATTCAAGCTATGGGGCAACAAATAACTAACAATTCCAGCAAGAGTCGATAAAACATAAAAGCAAAGTATTTAAATCACCAGAAGCAATTTCCAAAGTGAAGTAGGATATTCCAGAGAGTGTCCAGAGGAACCTAATAAGTTTAACAATTCTTATTTGGCATACTATTTGCAGCCCATTTCATCACATCCAATAATACAAAACATAATAGGCAAAACATAAAACTTTAGATTAAAATGTTTTTACCTGGTTGCTAAAAATAAAATAGAGTATTAGATGAAGCTCTTTGGGAAAGGAATTCCATTAATGGGATCGCAGAATCATAGAGTTGGACAGGATCACAAGGGCCAACAAGTCCAACCCCCTGTCATGCAGGAGTACACAATTCAAACACTCCCCAAAGATGGGCATCCAACCTCGGGTTAAAGACTTCCAAAGAAGAAGAGTTCATTCCCCTCTGAGCCAGACTATTCCAATGTCAAACTGCTCTTACAGTCAAGATGTCTTCCCAATGTTTAGGTGGAATTTCTCTTCTTGCAATTTGAATCCACTGGTTCATGTTCATGTTTCATGTTGGATACTATAAATGGAAATGGTCTGTTATTGGTCATCTCCTGAATTCAGCTGTCAGAAGAATGTGGAACAGGAGTCAATCTTAAAAGGCTGATTTTAATTGCTGGACAGGTTCCTGACAAAGTAATTCCCACTTTGTTATCCCATCTCTAAGGCCCTGTCCACACAGGTCAAATAAAAGGTCCTCCCCCATACTCTCAGCGACTGGTCTGAATGATGCAGAGCCCAATCCCTGGTTTTGGTGTGAAATGTCTGGACAACATTTGGCTAGTTCAGCACCAAATCCAAGGTATACCAACCTTAAAATGGTTATAAATAAATCATGTTTTGCTCCAGATCTTCTAGGAAGAACTGTAGCCCTCCATTGCATTATGAGGCAGCTGTTTACAATGTGTACTGCTGTGCTGCCTGATACCACCGCTACTGGTACGAGTCGCTCACTCTGAGGTCAGAATAAGATACCTAGCCATGTGATTGATGCTGGGCACCTCGTTCTGCCCTCAGAGTGAGCAACTCATACCAGCAGCTATTGTGCCAGGTGGGACAACAGAGCACACATGTGAACATCTGCCTGCCATTACAACAGAGCACCCAAGGTAATGGGAGGATGTCAGGACAGCTTCAGGGGCAGAATACTCTGGGTGGACCTGGTCTAAATCACTAAGTCATGTAAGAGGGTAAAGTCAGCTCTTTGAATTGTGTTAATGTGGCAGCTAATGTCACCATGGGCCCATTCATGATCCAGAATTATAGCATTATTCCACTTGAATTGCCATAGTTCCATGCTATGAAATCCTGGGACTGGTAGCCTGGTGAGGCTGGCTGAGAATCTAAATGCTCATCCCTAAACTGTAAATCCTAGGATTCCATAGGACAGAACCATGGCAGTTAAGGTGTGGTAATAAGTGCAAAAATTCTGTAGTGTGAATGGACCCTAGGTCAGAACTGATATAATATGTCCTATGTGACTGGTCACAATTGACCAACACACTAATATACTTCTTCCAAACAATCTTTAAATTATGTATATGTTTATGTAATTTTATAATGTTTTAAGACGATTTAAACTGTTTTAAATTTCATTGTCATTTTAAAAATGTTTTTATCTGTGAGCCACCTTGGGTCACTTCTGGGAGAAAAGCAGCATACAAATGAAATGAAAATAAATAAATAAATAAATAAATTTAAAGGCAGACTCAAATATAGCACATTTACAAGATGTCACTCATGCAAGGATAAATGTGCCAAAGGCACCTCTCTCCAGATTCCACTTTTCAGAAGAACTTCCTGACTGTAATAACTGTTCAGCATTGGAACATGCTCCCTCAGAGAGTGGTGGAGTCTCCTTCTTTGGAAGTTTTTAAACAAAGGGTGAATGGCCATCTATTGGGAGTGCTTTCATTGTGTATTCCTGCATTGTAGAAGGGTTTGACTGGATGGTCGATTCCAACTCTTTGATTCTATGAATCTTGGAGAGCCTCCTCATGTGAAAGATCATTGAAGTCATAAAGATCACACGTCCCTAAAGATAAGGCCAGGTGTAATGGCACTACCAGACTGCAAACCTGATCTTTCAGAAAGAAAGCAACCCTGTGTATAATAGGCTGAACACCAGCTTCTAGTTCAGCTGAACCACTTGTCCACAACAAAGGAAAGGCAACATGAGAGAAGCTGTTCCATGAGTTGTAATACAATCCTATTTCTACCACTCTCTGGTATAGCTCATGATATTGAGATGAGCAGGGTTGGATGAGACCAACATTTTGTTCATTTAGTGGCAAATCAGCTGTCTATAGGAAGACCACCAGCAGGACATGGGGGCAACTGCACCCACCATCTTACACTTTCCAGCAACCGAAGTTGCCAATATATGAACTCCAGTATTACTGTTGCTGAGTGCCTTCAAGTCCAACTTATGGTGACCCTAAGGTGACCCTACCATGGGGTTTTCTTAGGAAGGTTTGTTCAGAGGGGGTTTGCCATTGCCTGGCAATGAGGATGAGAGAATGTGATTTGCCCAAGGTGACCCAGTGAGATTCCATGGCCAACTAGGGATTTAAACCCAGGTCTCCCCAAGTTCTAGTCCAATACACAAACATCTATACCACTATATGGTAAAATGGGTGGTGAAGCTGATATATTGCAATCCCAGTGAGGAGACTTTAAATTACTACTGTGCCTCCATCCAACATCCCCTTAGTGTAGCATAAATATCTGCATGCTGAGCTCCACCATGTTGAGCCAAATACCCTTCCTCCCAACATACTGTAAAGCACTTGAAGCACAATGATTACAGAACTACTGAGACCCCTGGAAGACCATTGCAGTTTGCTAATGTCATCATTGTGTGTCTGGTTATGGAGATGTAGCCAGATGCTCCTACTTTCCTGGCTTCTCACTATTAAGCATGAAAGGGCTGTTCAGGGTGGCTTCAAGTGAGGCGGGGGATTTGGGGACTACAGGTGCAGGAAGGAAATACCAACCTCCTCAGCATCCCAAAGGGACATATGTAAAGGTAATGGACATTTACAGGTACATATGCCTCTAACAGAATTCTGGCCAAAGTGTGATAAAGGCACAGAAGAACATGAAGGGAAATGGTTCATTTGTATGATCTCACTATGTTGTGCCATCCAAAGTACACAAAACTTTCCCCATACTTCTGAACCTGAGCTCTGGTTTAAGCCTTCTCACCCCAGGGTAGTTTGGCTGTCCCTATGATTACCGCATGTAAGTAGCAACACCCATTTTTACTTCTATGGACTACCAGTAGATGGTAAAATGAGTGACAAAGTAATCTGATGCAGGAAATTCAGAAATGCAAGCAATGGTACCAAGGATGTAGATACGGGGTGGGGATGAGGGGTTGTTTGTTTTGCACAAACAAATATTTCACAAACTTCCCCAAACTGTAAAAAAAAATAATTGGGAAAAAAGCACAGAAACTTATGTAATCTCACCTATTGGGGAGAGCTTGTTGAAATGCAATGGTTCATTCTTGCACTATGAGAATGAAGCAAACAAAGATGTAGATTCCTAATTTGGATTTGAATTGAGAACCAAATGAATTTCCAGCCAGCCCTACTGGTGAACAACTCTGCTGCCTGTTCTAAAATGTAGTCATCTCCTACACAAAATCCTAGAAAAATTCAGGTCTATCACAACATCAAAGGGAAGGGGAGAGAGAGATGGAAATAAGGAAGGAGAATTCTTTAATACATCAAGTGGAGAGAAATGTCCCAGAATTCTGCTGCTCTTGGTGGAATTCAATTCATTTTTAAAAGGAATCTGACAAACAGCTTTTCTGCTGAAAAATAGCCATCCTTGGGAATATGTCTTCACTGCACACAATGGATTAGAAATGAACCACCCTGGATTTCGAGAGTCACTCTGACAGCTAAATGGCTAATCTTCCACAAAATGGAGGTAACTATCTCTGCCTAATGCAGAACAATGGGCTAGTAATTTCCTCCATCTGACAAACTTAGGAAGGATTTTGTGCAAGTGCTCAAACCTATGCGTTTTTATGATCCTGTTCTAAAATGGCACAGAAGAGATCAAAGCCATGTCAGGAAGAAATACGATAAGACTAAACAGCCCAAAGTGGGAAGTTGACTGACTTTTACCTACTCTCTCCTAATTGCCAATGCAACTCATGTGGCACTAAATTCTTAAGAAGTAGGATGTTTTGAATTTCTACAGCATATGTCGTCTGGGAACCAGGAGCCTTCCAATATCAGAGTGATAGATGCATACAAAGTGGGGGGAGAAGTCGCAAGCATACCAAATGTGTTCCTTAAAGTGAATATAAATTAGTCTTTACAGCAAGGGTGTGCTGCAGATATACTCATTTAAACCCATGTAATGTTGGAATTCACCAAGCTTGTTAATGGATTACAACTGTTAAAAAGAACACCCCGGAACCCCTTCAAATTATGCAGTTACAGCACTACAGTTACAATTCCACATTGATTGCCATGGTTCCATTCAATGAAATGGGGGGGATTTGTAGTTCAGAGAAGGACATTTAGAATTATAATTTAGCAAGATCACATAGCTCTCAAACTACATAGGCCAGAATTACACAGAACACAATCATGGCAGTGAAAAATGGAATCATGGTACTATAATTGCGTAGTGCAAAAGGGCCCCAGGTTTCTTCCACAGGATCTCCCCTTAGCACTCTCATGCTATATTCAGAGCCCTTCATGTTGTATTCAGCCTTCTAGGGACATTGGGTGCCATTCTGTTAGTGAGACACACTTGAATATATAACTTTTTGGGCTGTTGCAGAGTTGGAAGGGCCCATAAGAGCCATTTAGTCTAACCCCCTGCCATGCAGGAAGCCAAAACTAAAGCACTCCTGAAAGATGCCCACCCAACCTCTGTTCAACGACTCCAAAGATGGAGAGTCCACCAACCTCTGAGGTAGTCTACTCCATTACTGAACACCTCTTATAGTAAAATAAATAAATAAATACATAAATATATACAGTGGGCCTTTTGTATATGTGGGGGATCTGTCCCCCCCCCCCCCCCCACCGCATATGGGAAAAACTGCAGGTCCTGTTAATTTTAATCATGGTGTGCTCCTGCGCATGGTGCTGCATGCACACCATGGGCATGCACGCCATTTTGTACCCCCCAGGCTTGCTGCCTGCATGACCTCAAGTCCTTGTATGGCAAGCCTGTATATGGGGTGGGTGGACTGTAAATAAATATCTCCTAATGTTTATATGTAATCACTTTTATTCTAATTCGAATCATGTTCATGTTCTAGTCTCTGGAGCAGCAGAAAACAAGCTAGTTCCATCATCTACATGGGATCCTTTTAGATAACTAAAGAGAGCTAGCATGCCACCTCTCAACCTTTTCTTCCCCAAGCTAAACATAGCCAGCTCCCTAAATCATTTGTCAAGGGCTTGTTTCCAGACTTTTAGTTATCTTGATGACTCTTCCCAATACACCACAACTCCCTTCCCAAGCCATTTCCTTCTTTTATGGCTAGAATTCACTCTCCATGGCCATTAGTTTCAATGGGGCTTGAATATTAATGAGCTGCCATTTTCACCTTGTGTGTGTGTGTCCATCCAGAACAGATCCCCTGCAAATTGGTAGGGGCAACTGTATTCAACATAATGAGTCTACATAGCCAGAGTCAGGATCAAGTTTAGATATGAGGCATGTGATGAAACTTCTCTTGCTAGTTTCTTACTGAATAACATGCATGCTGCTGCAAATAATGATCTGGTTTTAGACGCAAGAAACCTGGGTTCAAATCTGTCATAGCTAAAAATACAATGATCATGGGTCAGCTGTCAACTCTCAGACTCACCTGCCACAGGGGGAAAAAACAGATTAGCTACCTTGACTTTTTGAAAAACTTAGTGCAGTTCACCCTCCATATCCACAGATTAAAGCATCCACAAGTTGAAAATACTCAAAAAGTATATAGATTCCAAAAAGCAAACCTGGATTTTTCCATTTTATATAAGGGACATTATTTTACTGTGCCACTGTATTTAATGGGACTGATCATCCACAGATTTTAGTCCTGGAACCAAACCCCAGTGGATACCAAGGACCCATTGTATGTATATAAAATAGGTTTGTTTGGGTTTTTTAAAAAATCATTTACCTAGACAATTATCTGCAACTCCCTGTGGATATTTACAATTGTGCCTGTTGCCATCATGGAAACAGTGAAACTAGTTTAGATAGAGACGGAGGGGGGCTGCAGCACAGTGATTCAATGCTATCCAAAATAGTTCACACTATTGTAATCAGAAACAAAATTAGAAACTGGCTGGCCCCTTACATTTGGCAAAGCACCTTATTAAAAAGGGAGAGAACATAAAATAAGAGGTTTAATTATGTTTGGTAACCGCTCCTGCCAGGGAGGCATGAAGTAATCACCAATTATCCTATTCATCCATCAAGTGTCAGTGGATCACACAAGGACAAGAAACAAGAGGACGGAAACATTACATTCTGAAGGATATCTCTGTTAGAGGAGGAGGAGGGAGCAGACATATAGTTTACCTGAATTCTTTTCCCACAGTCCCTAATACACCTGCCTTTCAAAGACTCCCTCAATGCAAGTCAAATTCAACCTCATTTCTTCAAATGGTCTATGGGGTAACCAAAACATTTGGATAATTAGGCATTTCAGTTTAGGAAAAAGTGAAGAGGAATATGGGCTACATAGTCAAATGGGTGTGATGAGGTACAAGAATACAAACTCACTAGGGTTGCCAGGTTAGAACAAGACCAAACTCTCAGATTTCAGGGTAAAAGCCGCGGATCTAGGACGACCCCTTCTGATGTCATAGAGGTGAGCTCTGATGGTGTCATGAATCATGATAGGTTAAGCATCAACCACAGTTGCTCAGAGTACAAAAACCCCAAGTTTAACAAATGAGGGGGAAATAGAAAACACACTTTTCAAGGCACCGCTCTCACCCTCAAATTAGGGGTAGGCAACCTTTCCCCTTTAAGGGCCAAGGGACTTCAGCTCCCAGAAGCCTCAGCCATGTTGGCCAATAGTCCCATGTTGGCCAATAGCTCCTGGGATTCTGGGAGCTGAAGTCCCTCGGCCCTTAAAGGGGAAAGGTTGCCTACTCCTGCTCAAATTGTTGCCTCTCACCTTGAGGACCAGAGAAGAAGGTCCTCCCCCTGGGACTCAGAGAGAGGCCTTGAGATCTGGGAACCCTAACACCCACATATGTAGGAAATTCAGACTAAGATTATTAAATGGACTTTATTATTAAAGATTACATAGGCCTGTGATAAAAACAACAACATTTTTTCAATATTGTAGCTGTTCTTAATGTATTTTTGAGGTGCTGAATTTGAAAAACACAATAAAAATGTCACACACACGGTTCTTCCACATTTATCAATTCTATTGTTTCTCTGCTTGGATTAAGTGTGATGCTGATACTCTAGTGAGATTCCTTTTAGTGCTTTTGAACGCACTTGTGTGCTTTCATATCAGCAAATTAAAGTGTTTTGAAAGTCTCTAACCCCTTTCTTACTCTTGGCAAGATCATTCCTTGCAGGATCATTTCATTCAGTCACATATTACCACATAGAAATGTCAAAGTCAGTTGTAAAAAACAAAACAAAACCCTGTAGATGATGGAACAAGTCTGAGGTCATTTTTGGCTTTCAAATGCCAAATTCCTGTAAAACCAGCATACTTTAAAAAAAAGTTTTTATGACACTCAGTTTTGAAACAGTAAACCATGTACAGTCCTCAACAGAACTGCTCCCTGGGCATCCTCCTTGACAAGTGAATGAAGTGAATATTTTGACTACAGTGGTCCATCTACATTTGCTGGGGTTAGGAGTGAAGGACCCCATGAATGTCGAAAAAACGCAAATAAAAAAATATTTTTTTAGCCAAGAGAACCCCTCTCTAGGAATCTCCAGGTCCTCTAGTGCAACTCTTTGGTCAACTTCTGTTCCTAGCGAGAACATATGAATCAATACCGCAAATAATCAAATTTGCAAAGTCAAAGACGCAAATGTGGAGGACCAACTATACATCTGCCAGTTTAGGACTACCCCTGGCCCTATAATTCCTCAGAGTCAAAACCTGAGAATAAAAGACTTTTGATGTCATAGAGGGTGGGCCTGGTGATGTTACACAATTAAAAAGAGTGGCCCTAGTGAGCATAATAATTCAGCCTCAATCACAGTTGCTCAGAACATGCCATTAAAATCAAAAACTGTTCTCTCTCCTTGAGATTCCTTCCCCTTCCCAATTAACTGTAGAAGAAGGGACAAGCATCTGACAACTCTGTTTGTGACAGATTAAGGGCTGATGCAGACCGGCCTAAAGGGTAGAGTTGGGGCAGGGTGACCACACACCGACCACCCTGAGGCCGCCGTCATGTCACATGCCCGACCGCATGGCATGGTGTCAGAGTGCCCTGTTGGTGCAGTGTGCACACATGCTGCGCCAAAGGGGTGCAAAAGAGCCGCAATAGCGGCTCTAAGGACAGCTTTTTGCCACTCCAAAAAGGAGTGGCATTTGCCATCTCTTTTTGGAGCGGCCCTAAGTCAAATTCAAAAGGCATGGAAAAGTAGAAGACAAAGCAGAAAGCTCACTGCAGCTGAATGTTTTTGTCAGTTACATCACCTGGCATAACTAAATCAAGCAAAGAGGCAGAGCTTGGCAAAGTTACTTTTTTGAACTACAGCTTCTCAACAATCTGCCATCCAGCATATCCATGGCTCTTTTCCAAGTTCTGGAAATCAGCCAGCCCAGCAAGGAAGCCTCTTAACTACAATAGATCCACTTATGTAAACGCATCAACCAACAGAAAGCCTCCATCAATTCCATCATACAGTATCTATTTATTTTATTTTACTTATTTAAACAACTTGTAGTTCTCCTGTTCCCCTGCAAGGAACTCAAACATTTGTTTTCAGAAATGCATGCAATATTATTGAGCTGCCATAGTACAGCAAGATATCATGCATACTCTGCTAACTAAGGGCAGTCATAATTTCATAGAATCATAGTATCAAGGAGTTGGAAAAGACCTCAAGGACCATCAAATGCAACTCCCTGCCAACCAGGAATACATAATTAAAGCACCCTGAACAGATGGTCATCTAAAGAAGGAGATCCGTCACAGTCCAAGACAGCATACTTCACTGTTGAATAGCTCAGACTGACAGGATTTTTTCCCTAATTTTGAGGTGGAATCTCTTTTCCTGCAGTTTGAATCCATTGCTCTGGATCCTATTCTCTGGAGCTGCAGAAAAAAAGCTTGCTCCATCCTCAGTATGGCACCCCTTCAAATACAGTCATCCCTCTGTATTCACGGACTTGCCATTTGTGGTTTTGATTACTTGCGAATGGTAAGCCTTATGGCTTGCTCACTCCCTCCCTTCCCTTCCCTTCCCTTCCCTTCCCTTCCCTTCCCTTCCCTTCCCTTCCCTTCCCTTCCCTTCCTTCCTTCCTTCCTTCCTTCCTTCCTTCCTTCCTTCCTTCCTTCCCTCCCTCCCCTCTTTCTTACTCTTCTTTCTTACCTTCCTTAAGCCGGTTGGGAGTGAGGCAGGGCACAGGGGACCACTGGGGCCTGTAAACACACTGGCCACCATTGGGACTTGTTTTCCCAGTGGCACCCAATGCATGCCCCACCCCCTTCCTCCATTGTAGCCTCGGCGCTGGCCACCTCCCTTCCCTCAGGCCTGAGGCTGAGCGGGGCAGCAATGTCAGGCCACCTGAGTGGGGCTCCGGCCTTGGTTCCCCCAATGACGGCCATGGCCTCAGCAGCCTCCAAGGCCCCCATTGGGGTAACCAGGACTGGAGCCCTGCTCAGATGCCTCAACATTGCTGCCCTGCTCAGCCTCAGGCCAGCACCGAGGCTACAATGGTGGAGGGGAGTGGGGCATGCATCAGGCCCTGAGTGCCACTGGGAAAACAAGTCCCAATGGTGGCTGGCACGTTTACAGGCCCTGGTGGTGCCCTGCCTCACTCCTGCCCAACTTAAGGAAGGTAAGAAAGAGGGGTAAGAAAAAGGGAAGGGAGGTAGGTAGGAGTCCCATTGTTCCCATTGATATCTGTGGGGGGGCAGAACAGATCTCCCATGAATACCAATGGACAACTGTACTTAAACAGGGCTATCATATCACCTCTTAATCTTCTCTTCTCCAGGCTAAACATACCCTGCTCCCTAAGCCATTCCTCATAGGGAATGGTTTCCAGAACTTTTATTATTTTAGTCACCCTCCTCTGGACATGCTCCAGCTCAGGGGTAGCAACCTTTCCCCTTTAAGGGCCGAGGGACTTCAGCTCCCAGAAGCCTCAGCCATGTTGGCCAATAGTCCCATGTTGGCCAATAGCTCCTGGGATTCTGGGAGCTGAAGTCCCTCGGCCCTTAAAGGGGAAAGGTTGCCTACCCCTGCTCCAGCTTGTCAACATCCTTTTTGAATTGTAGGGTCCAGAACCCTTGAATACGTCCTCTCAAGTAAGTCACATTATTAGAGAATGAGGACCACTACAAGTGTGGATGATGACTGGGCAGATTCAGCCGAGTTCCACCCAAAACTAGCTTACTGACTCCAACTATTGCCCAGGCCTCGCATGCTGTGTACTGCCATATTTCTTAAGATTCTGTCTCCACCTCACACTATGGTTCTTATCATACTACAGTGAGCCCTTTACATTCACTTGGGTAAAGGGTGCAGGACTCCTATGAAACTGGGAAAATTGAGAATAAAAAATTTATTCTCTAGGAGGTGTTCTCTCAGGTAATAAAAATAGTGTTTTTAATTGTGGTTTTTCCACTTTCACAAGGATCCTGCACTCTTACTCCCAGTGAATATATATATATAGTTTATCTTGAGAAGACATTAGCTTATATTGAGAACATAATCAACACAATCAAACCCATGAATAATCAAATCTGCAAAAGTCAAAGCCTCAAATGTGGAGGAAAGTACTCATACCACTTTGACTACCATGGCTGTATCCTATGAAATTCTGATATTTGTAGCTCTCTGACAGAAAATTCTAAATACACCACAAAAGACACATCTCAGGATTCCATAGGATGCAGCCATGGCAATTAAAGTGGTATCAAAGTGCTGTAAGTGTATAGTTTGAAAGTGACCCAGGCATCTACCTAGGTTCTACCTATGACTTCCTATAACTTCTATCTATAGTTTCTAGACTTTGCATTCTGACTACAATCTGCACATTACCTTTCCATTCAGATTCTTTAACAGAGAATGGAAATGGAAATGGATGGTGAGCCAATGATGTCAGTGAATTAACAAGGGCACTTGCTTAATCGGGAAAACATGATCCCATTTACATGCAAGCCACATCTTTATTATACTGCTACTAATAAAAACTTCATATGCAATAAAATGTCTGAGCCAAAGCACTCAGAAAACAAAACAAAACCATATATATATATATATATATATATATATAATACCCCAACAACTTCATTTTCAAAGATTTACACATGTTCCTCAATAGCTGTAGCAGGTGGAGATATTTCAAACCTGGAAAATGTTCACTAACCCCAGATTTAATTAGTGCTATGATCGCACTGTGGTCTGGTGTTTGCATATGTGGAATTAATCTGGGAAGATTTGGGGGCTATTAACACTTGCTAAGAGTCCTTTCACTTCAAGATGCTGGTGCTCAGAGGAATGCCTTTTGTAGAATGAAGTGAAGCTGTGCATGTGTGAGTGGGAAACCCCAGATCTACCAGTATATATAGTCACATTCATATTCCATCACATCCAGTGCTTTCCAGGGATTCTTTCCAGAGATGCCAACAACAAAGGTAAGCAAATCTAACCACGTCACTTTCCAACAGATTTATAGTTTTCCAGCCCAAGGTCATTCAGTCCTGCTTTCATGTCATTTGTACAATCAGAAAAATTAAATTTCTTGCACACAGAAACTGTTATATATTTTTAGTTCAGTTTCCCCAATTACATACATTTTTGCAAGTAGATTTTTTAAATATAAGAAACTAGTATTTTGCTCATCCTGCCACCAGATCTTTCTTTTCTTTTCTTTTCTTTTCTTTTCATTATGCACAATTTTCTCCAATTAGTTTGGAAATGGTAAGTTAGGACACTTCACAGGTAAAATTCAAAACAAACTCTTCTTTTTATTTTGTTCATTGTCATCCTTCCTTTTCCCCAAAAATGGGACTCAAGGCAGCTTGCAAAATTATTTTTAAAACAGTACAAATTTTAAAATGTACAAAAAGAATGGTAAATTATGGTTATATAATTTCAGTGGATCATGTTTTGATTTTAACTAAATAGGTTATTTAATTGTGTGTGTATATACTTAAATCATACACACAGACATATATACAGTTACAAAACCTATATAGTTAAAATTCATTGAGAGACTCTCTCTCTCTCTCTCTCTCTCTCTCTCTATATATATATATATATATATCAGCAGAACAGTATACCAGTGAAAGCCCAACTCAGGATTTTGTAAAACCCTGACAGACACAAACATTTCCTAAACCTTAGCCACAGAGCAATAACCCTAAAGGCAGGGGTGCACAAAATATTAACAGTTTTACTCACCCTCAATGAGAGTGTCTCAGATTTTTTGCATTTTGTGACTTTTCCTGGTGGGAGGTCAGATTTTGTACAAAAAGCTTGTTTGGACACAAAAAGGCAAACTTTTGCATAACACACTGTTTTTTTCTGCTGAACAAAACCATTCTCTCTCTGTGTTTCTGTGTATATTCATGAAATATTTTATTAAAAAGTTTCAAAATGCAAAAAAGTATCGTAAAAATGCACAAATGCCTTTTATAATCCCAAGGGTCTGCCTGCCACCATTAAATCTATCAGAATTCTGTGAATCAAGATAAACGACATCAATTAACGAAATGTTAATAAAAAGGTTTCTAACCCACAGGGCAGCGGACAACATTTCAGTCAAGAAATGGTTCTCTTTTAATTAAGCATTCAGATATCCATTTAAGGCCCATGCTATTAATTAAACAAAGGAGCAGATAAGCATTCAATTTATTTTCTTTCTTTTTTGTTCTAGTCATTTTAAGCCTGTCTGTCTTTTAATATAAATATACATATATACATTTATACTTCTCTCTCTCTCTGGGATAGAAAGGATATTCAAAAATATTCCAAAAAATGGTTGAAAAACATACAGTTGCCTGCAGGTGCATGCCTGTGCGTGTGTGCACCATTGATTTCAACAGAGGCCACCCCTCGGTGAATATGCAAAACCGTGTACTTGAAGTCCGCAAGAACAGAGGGGCGACTGTATTTGTGAGTGTTACGAAACCTTGAAGAGAAGAAACTTGGGCTGATGAGACTCTTTGCAGTTTCAGGACTTATTCACATGTGGCTGCTTTGTGCAGAAAACAGCATTATCTGAGATGTTATTTTCTGTGCAAAATTATCTTCTGTGCAGAAAATGGTGTTTCTTTTTCAGAAAATGCTGATAATAACCATGTGTGAATTTTGCATAGAGTAAGTCCTGAACTGTGAATAGTCTTCTAAAACAGTTGACATAATAGGCCCATTCTATTCTGCTTTGGTTAGACCTCACCTGGAATACTGTGTCCAGTTCTGGTCACCACAATTCAAGAAGGATGTGGACAAGCTAGAATATGTCCAGAGGAGGACAACCAAAATGGTGAAGGGTCTGGAAGCCATGTCTTACGAGGAGAGACTTAGGGAGCTGGATATGTTTAGCCTGGTGAAGAGAAGGTTAAGAGGTGACATGAAAGCCCTGTTTAAATAGTTAAAAGGGTGTCATATTGAGGATGAAACAAACTTGTTTTCTGCTGCTTCAGAGAATAGGATCTAGAGCAATGGATTGAAACTGCAGGAAAAACAATTCCATCTAAGGACGTTACCACACTGGCCCTACAGCAGCGTCATTTCAGCCTCACTTCAGCCTCGTTTCAGCCTCGTTTCAGACTTTTTTTCCGTGTGTTCACACGACGTCGCAGCAAACCCCGCCCTTCCCTACCTCGTCTCGGCATCATTTCAGCTTCGTTTCAGTCCTTTTGACTTCCGAGAATTTTAAGGAATACACCCGAGCGGTCGGCACTATACCGGAATGACGCTGATCTCGGCATAGGTATAAACACGAGATCCTTGTCATTCCGCATTGCCTTGTTTTACGGCCGATGGTTCCTTGCGGTATTCCCCAAGTGGGAGCAGAGGCGGAGGCGCTGGGGCTGCCGGGGGACCAACACCTTCCCCACCAGCACACCTGGAGCTGGAGTGCAGCCGGGAACTTGTGGTAACGTCCACTGCCTTGCCTTGCCTTGCTTTGCCAGCACCAGAGAGGGATCTCCCTCCTGGACCCCTTGCCTTGCCTTGCTTTGCTAGCGCCAGAGAGGGATCTCCCTCCTGGACCCCTTGCCTTGCCCTTCTTTGCCAGCACCAGAGAGGGATCTCCCTCCTGGACTCCTTGCCTTGCCTTGCTTTGCCAGCACCAGAGAGGGACCTCCCTCCTGGACCCCTTGCCTTGCCCTTCTTTGCCAGCGCCAGGGAGGGATCCCCTCCTGGACCCCTTGCCTTGCCTTGCTTTGCCAGCGCCAGAGAGGGATCCCCTCCTGGACCCCTTGCCTTGCCCTTCTTTGCCAGCACCAGAGAGGGATCTCCCTCCTGGACTCCTTGCCTTGCCTTGCTTTGCCAGCACCAGAGAGGGACCTCCCTCCTGGACCCCTTGCCTTGCTTTGCTTTGCCAGCGCCAGAAGAGAGGGATCCCCTCCTGGACCCCTTGCCTTGCCCTGTCTGCACATGTGCATGAACATCCTTGCCGGATCGAGGTAGGGATCTTTCAACTTGTGTGTGAACAGGAGTTCCGAGCCCCCAGAGCGGAACCATTCCGAAATCTCACATTCCTCACTGATTCCATTCTAGTGTGGTAATGTGTTCCGCTTGCCGGGCACATTCCGGAATGAGCCCAAAATGGTTCCGAAATGATTCCGACCAGCTTTCTCGCCGCTCCCTTACTGCAAGTGTGATAACGTCCTAAGTATCAGGAAGAACCTCCTGATGTTAGAGCAGTTTGACAGTGGAGAGTGGTAGAGTCTCTTTCTTTGGAGGTTTTTAAACAGAGGCTGGATGGCCATCTGTCAGGTATGCTTTGATTGGGAGTTCCTACATGGCAGGGGGGTTGGACTGGATGGACCTTGGGTTCTCTTCTAACTCTGTGATTCTATTATTCTAAATGTGGTTTTCAGTGGTTCTCTGGCAGTAGAAAGAAAATTGCTAAAATTTCTCACTGCTTCCTTTGAGTGAAGTCGGACCTCTCATATATGGGTGTGTGTGTGCCCCAGTGAAGATAACCCGATAAAGCTGAATAACTCAACTCAATTTAAAAAATAACTTAAAAAAAAACCACACACAAAAGTATATATATCCCACATATGGTTCTAACAGATGTGGTTTTACATTCCCCCTTTAGGCCTAATAATGTTTACTGAATGGTCTGAATGCTAAAAAGAATTCTTGGCTATTTCTCTTGACAGGTTTCAACCTATACACTAGCTTTGCAATGGCAAAAGCAGCAAAATCCTTCCCACCACCCATCGTCCCCCACTGCATTGGGTCCCTAGCTTGTCTGTGCCTCACTGACCATGCTGGCCAGTTACGATTCAACGTCTTGTCCTACAGTCCCCAGACTGGCAACTAAGAGGGTCTTAGGAGGTTGCTTGAAGAAATAAATCAAAATAAACCAATCCTGGTGGAAGGTGAGCAGCTTGTCAGTTTTTCTTTTTGCCACAACATTCCCTGCATTGCTTTACGATGGATGTGCAGAGGACAGCCAGGGAAGAGAAAAGAAAAAATGCTGAATAATTCAAAGCCACTGTTCCAGTGCTCAAACCTGATAAAGGTTTAAAAATAGTTGCAAAACCTCATGGTCTGCTTCAGCTTTCCCTAACCTGGTGCTCTACACATGTATTGGGTCCAACACCCATCCTAATGGGGAAGGAGCCAGAGTATGATACATCTGGAAGGTTCCGGAATGGGGGAGGCTGATATTGTTGTTCTTGTGTGCCTTTGAGTCAGCTCTGATTTTGGATAAGCTTGCCATGAGGTTTTCTTTCTTAGAAGTGCAACCATACTTAGCAATGGAAAGTTGAGAATGCCCTCATAGAGGGCAGTAGTAATATGATTAACATACCCTCCAACATTTTACGAGTTTAAACTGGAACACACAGGGCAAGCAACATCAGAGCATGGCAGGGGCATCACTAGGGGGTGCAGGGGGTGCGGACTACACCAGGTGATACCTTATCAAGGGGTGACACCACTGCTGCCCAAACATCTGCCTTTTGGCAGAAATGGGATGTGGCATTCACCTATGTCCCCTTAAAATGCTGGAGTTCAGTGGAAGAGATGGTACGAGTGGGAGAAGTCTCAGTGGGAAGAGAAAGTAGAGGCCCCAGTTTTGTTAAAACTAGCTTTGCAATAGTGAAAGCAGGACAATCCTTCCCACCTCCCACCATCCCCTACTTAACTGGGTTCCCAGCTTGTCTGTTCTTCCCTAACCATGCTGTCTAATTACAGTCAGCCCTCCTTATCCATGTATTCATTTTGCATGGATTCAAGCATCCATAGCTTGAAAATATTAAAACATATACAGTATATAAATTCCAAATAGTAAAGCTTGATTTTGCCATTTTATATAAGGGACACCATTTTACTTTCCATTATATTTAATGGGACTTGAGCATCCATGGCTTTTGGTATCCATGGGGGCTCCTGGACCCAACCCCAGTGGGTACCAAGGGGCCACTGTATGATTCAACATGTTGACGTACAATCTTTTAAAAAAATCAAACATTACCAAATTTTCACTTCAACCACATGAAACTATGTACATGTAAACACATTTAGGCTGTGATTATGACATTGGTTTGGCTAGAGAAGTGGAGACTAGGTTCAATTCCCAGCTTGGCCATTAAAACCATTGGGTGACTTTGGGCAAGTCACATGCTCTCAGCCTTAGTGGAAGGCAATGGCAAACCTCCTCTGAACAAATCTTGGCAAGAAAACCCCAAGATAGCTATGCCTTAGGGTTGCCATAAGTCGGAAACGACTTGAGGACACACAACAACATGATTCAAGGTATAGTTTTAATTTTGCTAGTTATTTATGTCACCACTCTTGCCATTACGTTCAGTGATATACAGGAATTACGATTTATGAGTAAAATCCAGGCAAAAACATTATTAAGGATTCTGTGTGGTGCAGTATGGGAGGAGGTCAATTAGGGGCATGACACTGTGAGTGACACCAACACTAGTGACACCACTGCAGCATGATCAATATGGTAACAGTTATTAATGAGGAAGAAAACTCAAACCAGCAGTTTGCTTTTCCCCGAGTCTGCAGGGAAGCCCAAGATTCTGCTCCTTCCTGTCCTCTCTCCCCTCCTGTGTTAATTGCTTTCTCATTCTGAACTCAGTTTGCAGCAATTGAGGTAAGCTAAAAACAATGAAGGAAAGTGGGAGGAGAGATTCTCTAGATATTTTCTGCTTTGAGAACCATTTGATTGAAGAGAAGAACATAAATATATAAAACAAACAAATGTGTGCAATTCAGAGATATCAGAATACAATCTATTTTTCATCCCTTGCCACCCCATCAATATTGAGTATGAAGTCAAACAAATGCTCCATATCAAAAAATATACCAAATTTCATTCTGAGATACCTAAGTACTCAAAGCAGGTGTCCCACTAAAGTATGGTTGAACATTTTCTTGACTCTGCTCATGAAATGAGGATGAAGAAATAGGTTGTGGCAATGAACCCAAAACATAGAATAACATCCTTCTTGTTGTTGTTCTTGTGTGCCTTCAAGTCGTTTCTAACGTACGGTGACCCCAAGGTGAATGTATCATGAGGTTTTCTTGGCAGGATTTGTTCAGAGGAGGTTTGCCATTGCCTTCCCCTGAAGCTGGGAGCATGTGACTTGCTCAAGGTTACCCAGTGAGCAGGCAATTGAACTGTGCTCTCCACACAAACCACTGCACCATGCTGGCTCTCAAATAACATCCTACTGACATACAAATGCTAACATTCATTCAAATGTATGAATAAAATAGGGAACCTCCTATATTATTTATTAATTACTTTAAATTGCTCCTTTGTTAGCAAATATGAAATTAATAAAATTTTGGGACATATGTGGAGTTCCCTCTATGATCCTGAACAACAAAGCCCAGGCAATCAATGCCTTTGTCCAGGCTTCAGCCAAGCCATTAAATTTCTAGCCATAGGCAAGATATTTCTTATAAAAACCTCTAGATTTTTAGACTCCACGTGCTATCTTTGGAGTGCAGCTTGGCTCCATGTCAGTCTGTGCTCTGATCATAGCTCCCTTGGCCATCCCTTCCCCCCATTTCAGCAGCCGTGCATCATCATCATCATCATCATCATCATCATCACCATCACCATCATCATCATCCACATCCACAGCGGATCCCGGAGAATCCTTCAGAAGTGAGTATCTCCCATAGTCTGGCCCATCTCAAGCTATTCCCACGTTCACCCCTTTTGCTTCTAGTATACAGTGTGTGTGTGTGTGTGTGTGTGCGTGCCATATTTGTGTGTGTGCATTTTTCCCTTTTAATAAATATTTAGACCTTAATTGAAGAAGCCTGCCTCAGCATCATCCATTGTGGGATCTCTTAGTCCTCTGGTATACATATCAGTCTTGCGGGGTGTTGTTAGGGACCCACTCTTGCATAATTATAAATTTCCCTAATTAGATCCTTCCTAACATTTTGGTGGAGAATGCTTGGGCATTGTAGAACGCCCCGAAATTTGAATACCCCAAACTGATCACTTGGGCCGTTTAAATCTCGGTACGTAGGAGGAATAAGGATCTCGGACAAAGGAGACGCTGATGCAATAGCTAGGGGAATGTGTGATTATGTTCTTGTGCAACTGAAAAAGGGCTATCTTGGGTTGGCTAACCCCCTTTCTGTCTTTGGTTATTATTTTCTCTATTGTGGGTTGGGAGAGAAAAGCCAGGCTCCTCTGTTCAGGTTTTCCCCTTCAATAACCCAAAATTTAGACTGTCCCCCAAACCACCTTGGATGAGCCAAGGTAGACAAAGTGAGGAGATGTCCCCATCTGAGGCCATACTTCCTAGGTGCAAGGTTTGCAGAGTTAGTGAGGGCGAGGTGGCCCAGTGCAGCTAACGACAGTTTTGAGTTAGCAAGGGCGAGGTGGCCTAGTGCAGCTAATGACAGTAAAACTCATGGCAAGGGTCTAGCTGGGGCCCCAACGAATAGTGACTGCTAGAAACCTACCCTGGGAGGTCAACCATGGAGGATGGCTTCACTTGAACTTCCCAATGAAAAGTTAGGAGGAGGAACTAACTGATCCTTGGCCTGGGTCTAGCACAGGTTTCTGAGGCACTAACTGTAGTACTGACCCCACAGCCTCCGTGATAGTGAGTGGTCAGATACCGGCTCAGACCCACGAATTCACTGGTGGGACGACGTGGTCCCATAGGTCCAGAATGTTAAGCTAGTAGGGACAAGAAAGTCCTAGTGTGGCTAGCAAAGGCAGGTTCAGCTAATAAGGACAAGGTAGTCTTAGTGTGGCTAGCGAACCCAAGTCAAGCTAGTAAGGATGAGGTGATCCTAGTGTGGCTTCAGAAGTGGATCACCAAAAAGGGGCCCAGTCCCTGGGTATCCGGTGGGTTCCTCATGGAGGATCCATTTCTGACCTTACTGGAGGCCTATAACCTCGAAACAGAGAAGAAGGGACTAAGGAACATCCCCAAGGCAGAAAAGGATAAGTTAGCGTCATCGGGTATTTGGACCCTAGCCCATGATGCAGTGGAGGAGTACCTCCAACCTCCAATTGGAGATAGAGGTTTCTAAAAGACAAATTCGCGATCTGGCCACACAAATTAGTGACAAGGTGACCAAAACACACACACTTCACCAGAACATCCAGCGAGGCTAGTCAAAGAGCCGATAGGGCAGAGAAGGGGAATGCAGCCCTGAGACTGAGAACAGAAGAATTGGAAAACAAATTGGGCCAGGCAGAACAAGCTGCTGACTTCATATTAGTGCAGAAAACTGAAGTAGCAGCCCAAGCCGACCACACCATGTCCGAGGCCTGAATCAGAGAATTAGAAAGTAGGCTAAATTTGAAAAGTGGCTACAGTTCAACCGAGCATTCTGGAATCAGCCACACAAGCAAATGTCCTTAAGGAGAGTCCCTTGTCAGTAGAAGCATGGACTCCCCTTCCCTACAATCACCAATGGAGCTCCCCTAAAGGGAATGAACCCACAGAGGGATGCACTCCAGGCATATCAATACACCCAGTCAAAACCCAGAGTACAGTAGAGAAGAAAGACACCTCCGAGGATGGAACAGTTACAAAGACAGTGGAAGAAACAATCTCTTGGTCCCTAATGGAAATCAAGACCATAGCAGACCAACTAGGAAAACTGAACTACAGATGTCAAAATGGCTGTGCCTACTCACTAACTTAAGCAAGGTTGCCCAAAAAATTGAACAGATTGAGGCTCAGATTAAATTGAAGGTAAATTTACAGGCCAAGCAGATAATTCAAGTCACTCAGGAAATCAAAGACGCAATGAAAAATAACTGGTTTGGAAATTGGAATTGGTCCACCACAGGACAGGCACTCTTAAAATTAGTCACCAACCCCATTGCCATCATTCTGGTAATACAGGTCATCACTGTTGTAGGTACTGCTGATCTAATGTGTTGGGTAAGAAAACAAGTGGCCAAGTTCTGTGCCATTAGATGTAGACTGGACCTCCCACAACAGTCAACCACTAGGCATCACACCTCTTATCACCCACCAAGCTCCCTCTCATGCCACCTTTACCCTTTCTGGGACGAGGGTGGGGGGGAAGGAGAGCCTCCTCTGTTAAACGCCACCAAACTTCCAAAAACCGCAGCCTCCATTTTCACTTCTCCCACCCTTCCAGCTGGACTTGCCCTGGAGAGCCCAAGGAAGAGAGGGATGGTTTTGATGGTCTATCTTTCTCTCAATGGGAGATGGGGGACTAGCCCCACCTTTTTGTTTTGTGCTGGAAAAGAGGACCATCTTTGGTGCTGCAGCCATGGCGCAGCCCCATTGAATCCCTGTTTGGTGCCCTTGCTGAAGGCCCCAGATGCAGAGGACTGTTCTCATGAGAATGTTCTTTGCATTTATTCCAGGCCATTCTGCGGGCTCGCCAGGACATGCCATGGCTGGCCGTGCTCGGTAGCACCACCAAAAGTGGCCATCTTCCCCAACCAGTAGCAGGGCTCCACCCCCCAAAAAACACAATGCCACCCTAGTCCTGTACACCACCTTCCAGGTTAGCATGACCACACTCCGTGGAGCCCAGGACTCAAGTCCCCGCTCCAAACTGCAACCAATCATACCTTCTACATAGTCAGAAATGCAGTTGTTCAGGCAATTCAGGCCAGTTTCAGTCCAAACAGAAACCTAATCTGCATATTTTTCCCAGCAACCCTGACCCCGCTCCAAGGTGGTGACCCCAGCTTTGCCCAAACCAGGTGCCCACAGTTCAGATAGGCTATGAGGTTCATCCTCACGATCCACCTGACCAGTTTTGACCTATCCTCGCACCCCCATGTAATAGATTGCTCTGGTGCAAGCCCCAAGTTTGCAGATAGTTTTCTGCAAATCACTGGGCTTTGAGACAGCGTGCAATCTCTCAGCCCTTGGAATAGTTAGTGATATAGTTTTAGTAGCATGGGCCCTAAGCCCTCACTAGACTCTTCATTGCATGCTTATTGTTGTACTTCTTAATTTGGTGCTATACGCCCCCTTTTGGTGATGGATTTCTTTGTGAGAATGGTGTTTTGGAATACTCTCTCTCTCTCCTTCTCTTTCTTGGTTTCTCTGCCATGCCTCCAGTGCTATCCTATGGCACATCTGTTAGCCGAGTCTCTCCAGAGACAAGGGGGGATGGAATTAATTCACCCTCAACCCCGCTGCATGTTTTATATCACTTCTGTTCCTCCTGATCTTACACGAAGAAGGTAAGCCTCCAACACGGTGCACAGATCCAAGCCCCTGAGGTGTCCGCTCTCTCCAGGACCCAGGCCCTGAAGCCGATGACCCTGCTGACGACATCCAGAACCAGTCCCAATGCCAGCCCCGATGGCAAGGTTCCAGTGCCATCACCCACCGCCAGTCTTTTAAGGTTCTTGCATCACCGCACCCTCCTGCCAAGGCAGGGATTCAGACACCTCATGGACACTGACACACCTTCATGCCCACGTTACAAGGTTCCTACCAGGATGGATGCCCCACTATCTCATAGACATTGCTGCCACCTGAGATGACCGCATTCCTGGACACCACTCAGCTGTGTTGCCTCAATACTGCCCCTTGGACTCTAACCCCTTTTGTCCCCCACCAGACTCCCTATTTGGACATTATATATCACTCTTCCCCCCGTTTTTGTTGTTATTGTTATTGCTTGTCATATTGCCTAGTGCCTCAGTCATTGGACTCCAATCCAGTCCACATGGACTCCCATTGCTCATCATACTATTGCTGCTGATATTGCTTATTGTTTTCATTGACAGTGCTTATTGCTTTCTTCTGTTGCTTCTATTGATGACACTATTGATTATTGCTATTGATGTTATTGCTTTAGAATGTATGGGTTTCAGATGAATGATTGTGTGATTTCAGGAACCCCTCCCTATAAGTGAGATACTCCCTTCTGCATAGTGACCTCTCCTTACAAATTCTCACCCCCAAATTTTATGACAAAGGCTAATTTGAAAGACATTGATCCTACACACCTGTGCTTTGGTCTCAATGCTTTCAAGGGAGGGAATCTGTTAGCAAATATGAAATTAATAAAATTTTGGGACACATGTGGAGTTCCCTCTATGACTGTGAACTGACCTCTGTGGGATGTCAGCCATAATCCTCTAGATGGCAGGTCAGGTAGGCACAGGGAGGTCCTGCCCAAACAACTGGAAAATTCTCTACCAGACAGGTTTGGGAGTTGCTAAAGGGGAAAGACCATTATCCCAAAAATCAACAGAATGGTGCTTGTTTGTCCTGAGTCTTACCTTGATGAGGCAGTGATCAGATTTAACTGTGTCCTTTTCTCTAAGCCTCCAGTCCTTGGTTGTGTCAGGACCGAGCATATTGTCTCGGTCATCCTCACACCTTGGCTTAACAAAGCTCAGGCAATCAACACCTTTGTCCAGGCTTCAGCCAAGCCATTAAGTCTCTAGCCATAGGCAAGATATTTCTTATATAAACCTCTAGATTTTTAGTCTCCACATGCTATCTTTGGAGTGCAGCTTGGCTTCACATCAGTCAGTGCTCTGATCATAGCTCCCTCGACCATCCCTTCCCCCCATTCTAGCAGCCGTGCATCATCATCATCCACATCCACAGCGGATCACAGAGAAGCCTCTGGAAGTGAGTATCTCCCATAGTCTGGCCCATCTCAAGCTATTACCGCTTTCACCCCTTTTGCTTCTAGTGTACAGTGTGTGTGCGTGGTGTGCCATATTTGTGTGTCTGCAGTTTCCCCCTTTTAATAAACATTTAGACCTTAATTGAAGAAGCCTGCCTCAGCGTCATCCATTGTGGGATCTCTTAGTCCTCTGGTATACATATCGGTACTCTGGTCTCACGGGGTGTTGTTAGGGTCCCACTCTTGCATAATTATAAATTCCCCTAATTCAATCCTTCCTAACACCTTCTTCCACTATATTTTGAGTGACCATGTGTTCTTTTAGATAGAAAGAAAATCAATTCATTTGAAATGTGGTGCTGGAGAAGAGTGTTAAAGATACCATGGATAGCCAAAACAACAAAGACAACAACACCCCAAACAAATGGGTTTTAGAACTGATCAAGTTTGAACTCTCCTGGAAAGCCATGATGGCTAAATTGAAGTTCTCATACTTTGGCCACATCATGAGAAGAGATAACTCACTAGCAATGACGATAATGCTAGGAAAGGTAGTGTGCAGTAGAAAGAGAGGAAGACCACATATCAGATGGGTAGAGTCAATGAAAAAGGTGATGGACATGAGCCTGAAGGACCTGAGCAGGGAAGTTGAAGACAGGGAGATTTGGAGATGTCTCTTTCACAGGGTTGCGATCAGTTTAGCACAATTCAGGGGCAGTTAACAACAGCAACATGCTCTTTTTCAGAGAATTATAAAATATAATTGGACCGCCATATCCAGAGATTCTTTATCCATGGATTCAATCATCCATGACTTGAAAATATTATATATATATATACACACCCACACATATAAATTGGCTCTCTACATTTGTGACTTTGACTTTTCTGGATTTGATTATTTGTGGATTTGATCAATATGTTCTCTCTAGGAATCAACTTCTGCTGGAGGACCTAGAGATTCCTAGAAAGAACACTTCTCTAGGCACTTGTAGGTCCTCCCATGTGATTCTATGGTCAACATCAGGTAAATGTTGAAAATAGAATTGCACTAGAGGACCTAGAGATTCCTAGAGTAGTGTTCTCTCAAGTTAAAAACATAGTGATTTTTTTATTTGCGGTTTTCCCATTTTCACAGGGGTCCTGTGCCCCTAACCACAGTGAGTGTGGAGAGACCATTGTATATATAACAAGTAAACATTGGTTGTTTTGCTGTTGGAAGTCTTTAAGCGAAGGCTGGATGGCCATCTGTCAAGGATGCTTTGATTTTGAGTTCCTGCATGGCAGAATGGGGTTGGACTGAATGGCCCTTGTGGTCTCTTCCAACTCTATGATTCTATTCTATGATTCCATTATTCTATTTTATATAAAGGGCACCATTTCACTATTCCATTGTATTTAATAAAACTTGAACATCTATGGATTTGGTATCCATGGTATGTGTGTGTGTGTCCGTGTCCTTGAACTAAACCCCAGTGGATAGCAAGGGCCTACTGTATACCAGAATACATATATAGAAATGAACCCTAAAGCTACCAAAATATTCCATATTGTACAAAAATCCCAGGATTCCAAAAGATTGAGCTACAACACTTAAAGTGATGCCAAACACTATTATTTCTACAGTGTAGATCAGGGGTAGGCAACCTTTCCCCTTTAAGGGCCGAGGGACTTCAGCTCCCAGAATCCCAGGAGCTATTGGCCAACATGGGACTATTGGCCAACATGGCTGAGGCTTCTGGGAGCTGAAGTCCCTCGGCCCTTAAAGGGGAAAGGTTGCCTACCCCTGGTGTAGATGCATCTTCAGAAGGAACATGTGAAGTGGACAAAAGGCGAAAAGGAACGGCGAGTGTGTGACACTTCCATGCACATTAATTTCAGAATACTGGAACAGGGGTACAGCGATCACCCCGGTGGTCCTCTTTCACATTGTGACAGACTCTATCCTATAGCCAACCCCTCCTCCCCCCCCCCCCCCCCGCATGATCATACAAACGAACAAAATAATAAGAACTGAGTACATTATCCTGCAATGCATGCACTGAGAAAAAGAATTAGGAAGGTTGGTGATAAGGAAGCCAGATCTCTCTTTTGTTCTCTGTTTGATGCAACCTTAGGAGACCATTAAGTCTTTATCTTCTATCCTTTTAGAGAAAATGTTGGGCCATAGAGATGAAATAGGAATATTAAGGTGAGAGGTCTTTTGGGTAGCTATGCTTTGAAGTATAACACCAAAAGGTGAACCAAAAACCTAGAAAGTGCTGACTTCTTGTTTGTAAGCCAACATTCGCCTTGTATCTTGTGAGCTGGGTCACAAAGAGTGTTTAAGAAGGTTAAAAAGAGGGGCAGAGAGGAAATTAGCAGCTGAGATAGCTTTTAGAAGTATATGGCTGCATTTTTTAAAAAGAATATAGTGACAGAAAAAAGTTCTTTTTTAAAAAGCGGAGCCACATTGAAAGGGAGGGATAAGAGAGTCTTGAGACATCTGAAAATGCAACACTAGCATTTTTAGACAGTATGGAATATTTTTAAAAATATATATATGTGTGTGTGTATTATTATGAAGAGGATTTGAAAATACCAGTAGACAAGCATTCTTGTAAAAGCATTGCTCATCACTACCAAGGTGCAGGTCAGGTCCAGAAGGTGGCAGCCACAGCATTGTTGTTGTTGTTGTTGTTGTTGTTGTTGTTGTTGTTGTTTTCAAGTCATTTCCAACTCATGGTGAACCTAAGGTGAATCTATCATAGGGTTTTCTTGGCAAGATTTGTTCAGAGGAGGTTTGCCATTGCCTTTTTCTGAGGCTGAGAGTATGTGACTTGCCCAAGGTAATCTACTGGATTTCATGGCTGAGCTGGGAATCAAACCCTAGTCTCCAGAGTCGTAGTTCAACACACAAACCACTATGCCACACTGGCCCTCTAGTGAGAAGAGGGGATACAAAGCAAAGCAGCTTCAGCTTCATTTTTCATTTATATACCGCTTCATATCACGCTATGGGATGTCTAAGCGGTTTACAACTGTGAGCTGATTGCCCCCCAACAGTTGGATACAAACTGGGACATTTTAAAGGCAGCTGAAATAGTGGGACAGCAGAGGAATAACTGGGGCTCTGCCTGCAAAATGAGGGCCACAGCACACCCTTCCACATTTTACAGAAGAAAAATGAGGTGCGTGTGGCTGAGCCACATCAGAGTTTCCTCAAAAGTGTGTGGTCAGGCAACAAGCAGCCCAAAGTTATTAATGGGGAAGAAGACACAAAAATACTATTTGAAGCAGAGACACTCTGAAATTTAAGTGCTAAATTCAGGAAAAGCAAGATTTCACTTTGTCCTCTCCTCTTCCTCCTGCTGAGTTGAGTGGAAACTACTTTTGTATTTGAACTCAATTTGCAGCAGTTTCAAATAAACCAAGGTCAAAAGGGGAAGGTGGGAGGAGACAGAAATCGGGACAGCTGAGAAAGTGCAACAGAAGAGGATTAACTGGGGCTTACTCTGCAAAACCAGCACAGTTGGAGGGTATGCCTCCGAGAGCCTATTTATTATCCCATGAAGGGCCCGTGTATTGGTTATTTAGTTAGATAGCTGATTATGACTATATTACGAGCATTGATTGTTTTCTGCCAAAAAACTCATCTAGCTTTTTGTACTGCTTATTTCAATTTGAGTAGATGGTGATGGGGTTTAGCTGGGGGGGGGGGGGTTGCGCGAAATTAGGTCATTGCCACCATAAGAATTCTGAATCTTTCCTATGACTATATCCCTTCAGTTCCCAGATTTCTAGCTCTGCAGTCAACTAAAATTTCAATTGAATATTTGAAGTGGAAAGGAAAGGGACAGGCAAAGTTCTCCAAAGTTACATTCTGATTGTGGTATCATTTGATACTCTGCCCAAGGCAGCAAAGGCAGCCTCTGCTACTGCAGAAAGGTTCCAGATGTTGTTTTTTGGAGTATTTCCGGTTCCCACGTGAACTAAGGGACAAGGCAGAAGACAGAAATCTAGGACATGGCTGAATTTCTTATAGTCCAAATGTCTATTCAAGGTTGAGGGAAGCTCAAGTGAATGATGGGTTAAATTGCCTCCCATGTCTTCCTCAAGAAGAGGAAGCACATGGTGCAAAAGGGGGTCCCAATTCTCTTCTAGAGCTACTGTCCTCTCATGCACACATACACTGACTGCTCTTCATTTTGGGAAGGAAGTTGCCATTGGCCTCATTTCCCCTTCTGGAATAAACAGCAGTCTAAGGTGTTGGTGATTTTTGTGAAGAATGTGGGACAGGTAACATTCTTCTCCCTACATGTAATGGTCCCTATCCTGCTTAGTCCTTCTCCAACACTACAAGGGTTTTTTTTTTTCCTTTAAGAAAGCCCAAAACACTATCACGTTTCTCAGATGGCCTAGTTTGGCCTTGACTGATCATCCTAAATCACCCCTGAGTCTGCTGCAATGCATGGGGATTTTTAAACAGCCATTTGGGAGATCCTTTGGAGACAAGTCAGCACAGAAAAGCTTCCTGAATGCAGAAATGTACAACAACTGAAATATTGACAGTACAAATGTCCAGCTTGAATTTGTGGGGGGACAAGTTGGGGAATGACAGATGGGCCATCCATCCAGTTTCACAAATCCATGATTAAACTAAGGGCCTAAGCAGATGGCGCAAAGCGCCGTCTTCGGGGCCAGGAAGGGGCGGGGCAGCCTTATGCTGGGCGCCCCAACCCCTTCCTGAAAACGTAATCGGAGCGTCCAGCCCTCCGCATGGCCGGCGCTCCGACAACGCACTTCCACTGCAGAGTCCGCACAAACTGCAGTGGAAGAGGCACCAAAGGTGCGCCGGAGGCCTTTTGCGACGCACCTTCGGCGTCTTGTGGAAGGAGCGCTATTTTAGCGCTCCTTCCTCAGACCAGGACGCTGCGCCTCAGGGCCGAGGAGTGCGGATACCTCGGCCCCGATCCGCAGCTTCCCGGCGCTGCCCCATGTCGCCCGTCTGCTTCCCCCCTAAAACAATGCCACTGAAGATTCCACCACTTGGCATGTGAAAAGGCAATAGTCTTGCGTAATTCTAAGACTCATAATGATGATTCAATGTCCTGTACCAATACAAACTATGGTTATACTAATTAGGTTCCTTCTTCATCAAGGTTTCCAAATCAAGATCTGGTTAAGTTGAGAAACTTGGGTAATACTGACCATGATTAGTGCCTGTGGAAACATAACCCTAAGAGTGCATGCATCTACACTGTAGAAATAATGCAGTTTGACACACCACTTTAACTGCAGTGGCTCCAGCCTATAAAGTCTTAGAATTTATACTTTTGTGAGGCACCAGCACTCTTTGGCAGAGAAGGCTAAGGATCTTCCAAAACTGCAAGGTTTTATGACAGTTCTATGGCATCCCAGAATTCCATAGGATAGGAGCAACAGACTTAAATGGTGTCATACTGCATTATTTCTACAGTGTAGATGCACCCTAAACCATGATTAAGTACAAAAAGATCACTGTCACCACAAAGCAGTCCACAAAGCCTTCTTTCCAAATGTTCAATGGATTATGAAGAAAATATCTGCCCCTTTTGGGAAGTGTTGAACCAAAGGCCAATAACAACTTAGGAAGTAACTTCGGAAGTGTGTGGGAAGGGTTGAAGCATCCAGCACTTTGCTAAAGAAAATGACAATATTCTTATGTAATTCTAACACCTTTCTCTACCTGTAATAATCACCCAAATATGTCAGTATTACACACTGCAGAAGCTTCTCTCCTTGTTGTGCAATGCTGCATTCGTTTTTGCAGTTGCCTAGCCTGCACTTGATACTGATGGAAATAAAATTGCTGTAACAAGTGTCCTTCACCACCAGTATTAGAAGATACACGAACTGTCATAAAACTTTGGTGGTACCTGCTCAGGCCTGAATACTCTGGGAGCAACGTAGAGTATTCTGCCCCCAAAGCTGTCTTGGCCTCCTCCCCTTACTTGGTTCCTCTATTGCAAAATCAGGAGACTGTTTACATGGCATCCTGCTAGGTGGCACAGTGGCATGTACATGTGAATAGCTGCCTGGTGATGCAATAGAGAGCTTCCAGGAAGATCCAGAGCAAATAGTAAGTTTTTAAAATCTGTTATAAGGTAGGTATACCCCTAGGTTTGGTACTGAACTGGTCAGACATCACTTGGACCATTTGCACTAGACTCGGCGACTACACCCTGTGTTACCTGAACTCTCCACCGAGAGGAGGGAGTGACTTTTCTTTGGTCTGGGAAGGCAGGGCCTTTAGCAAGAGCGAGACTTGTTGGATTATCTTTTGAAGTGGGCCTAGGAGGTACCCAGCTGTGGCCACCTCAAATTGGTTGGCCCACCAACTCATGCTGCTGGAAGTCAAGAGAAGGGAAATATATGGCCTTCCAAAAAATTTTGGACTGCAACTCCCATCATGATTCATCATTGGCTATGCTGCTGATTAGCAACATTGGCTACACTGCTCTCACCACAGCTGGAGGGCCAGAGGTTTCCCGCCCCCTGCCATGATGATATTGATTATTGTTGTTATTACTTGTTCTTGGGGTTTTCTTGGTAAAATCTCCACAGGGGTTTTGCCATGACTTTTCTGGGGATGAGAGAGTGTGCATGCATATTTTTTTTTTTAAAAAAATAATTTTAATTTTAATTTATTTATTTATTTATTTATTTATTTTTGGTGCTTCGGCCCCCCAATTGTCTGAGGGACAGCAACCCGGCCCCCAGCTCAAAAAGGTTGCCTAGTGGTATAGAAATGTACATGCTATTGCAATTGCTATATTGTTTGTTTTTTGTTTTTGTTTGTTGGCATCTGGAGTTAACAGATAAGAAGGGAAGGACAAATTGCATTGATAATAAATCTGGTCCCAAGATGCTAGTTGCTGAACCTGTTGTAGAACGGGTTACCGTTTTACCAAGTTTTTTTTTTTTAATGAATTCCACAAATGGCAGTGCATAAAAACAGTCCATTTTGAAACACACAGTCTGGCAAAATTGCAAACATTTAGAAAGGTCTTCATAAAATATTCAGAGAAATATGATGTAAGGATGACTACGGGAGAGTACATGCCAATTCTCTAAAGCTTACTCAGGGTATTTTGGTTGACAGAAGACCATGGGGGAGGAAAACTAAGCCCAAACAGGGCTTGGAACAAAGTGCTCATTACTGCTTCTGCTTCTGTACTCAGACAAGTGACTCGGAAAAGTCGGTGAGAATCACTGGCTACATCATGGCACCATCTGTGGTCCAAGAGATGAGAAATTCCTGCCTTCAGGTCTCAGGTTACAAACTCAGGATTGTGGGTGCATGCTTTTCTCAGAAAGGGGGAAATAATAGCATCAAATGGGAATCAAGAATCAAAGCAGGCAATTATTCAGCATAGCTCTAAAACAGAAGAGGGGAATTTTCCCCACATCGGATGTTGCTGGACTACAGCATTCCTCACAATTGGCTAAACTGTCTAACACGGTTGGGAGTTGCATTTCAACAACATTTGGAGGGCTGCATGATTGCCACTTTTGCTCTAAAGCAATGCATGGATTTTTTTCTATTACATCTAGTGCTCAATGTATGGCCCAGAGCTTGGAAGTAACTAGTTAACACATAAATGCATACATTACAAATAGCTAATACTTAAAATTATTTGCATACATTACAAATATCTAATTACTTGAAACTGATCCTTCCTCCAATAACAAGTCAGCAGTACAATAGATGATGATAATGATGATAATGATATTTATTTCTATCCTGCCTTTTTCCCAAATTGGGATTCAATACAGTTTACAACTATTGTGTTGCTGGGCAGATGTTTTATTGTTGGTTTTTTTGTGAGCTGCCTTGGGTTTAATTTGGGAGAAAGGTAGCATATAAGCAAACAAACAAACAAACAAACAAAAATAATAAATACGAGGTGGAACACATGGGAGTATGACTTACACTACTCAGGTAGCATCCAGACATTTTTCAATTTTTTGAGAAACTTCTTTTGAGAACGTAGTTACTTTGAGAATAAAATTACTTTGATTGACTTAACGATTCAGTGTTCTACACCAATATAAACTATGGCAAATACAGTGGGCTTTCCACATTAGGGGTGCAGGACACCCATGAAAGTGGGAAAACTGCAAATTAAAAAAAACCCACTTTTTTTTTAACCTGTGAGAACACCTCCCTAGGAACCTCTAGTCCTCCAGTGCAACTCTGTTCCACATCCATCAGATCTTGATCATAGCATCATGCTGGAGGACCTACAAATCCCTAGAAAAGTGTTTTCTCTAGGAATCTCTAGATCCTCCAGTGTGACTCTATGGTCAACTTCAAGCAGAGTCAAGCTGGAAGACCTGGAGATTCCTAGAGAAAACATATTAATCAAATCAGTGAATAATCAAGTCTGCAAAAGTCAACACTGAAAATGTGGATGGTCAACTGTACTAACCCGGTTCCCTCTTCATTAAGGTTTGCAAATCCCCCTCAAGCACTGGTTTCAAAATTGGGATAAGGTGAGAAACATGGTTAATGTTGAGACTGGTTAGCATCAGTGGAGACATAACAGTAAACCATGATTGGCTATAAAGAGAAGCAGAGAGAATATGCATTAGAGAAAAATCAAGAGGGAATCCAATTGTTTGATCTCTTAGTGTTGTATAATAGCCAAATGACCTGCAAATCAGAAAGTCCTGAGTTCAAATTTCAACTGTTCCATTTAAGCTGGCCTCTCTCTCTCTCTCTCTCTCTCTGCCTCATCCTCTTCGCATCTACAATATGAAGGATAATAATATTGATTTATCCTACAGGTTTGTTCTAAAGATTAAAACTAGTTATTGCAATTGGATAATGCATGTGAGGCACTTTGCTCAATCAATAGTACTATACAGAAGTATTACAGTAGGCTCGCCACATCGGCAAGATAGCTGTCCATGGATTGGAGCGTCCGCAGCTCACCATGTCCAATACTATTAAATGGTGGTACATGCTTGCAGATACACTGACAAGGACACACATACATTGCCATCCATTGAATAATATGGGGCTTCAGCATCCACAGTGGGCCAGGGAACTAAACCCCTGTGGATGAAAAGGATCCATTATATTATTAAGAATGGGATAGCTTCATATCCATACAACACAGCAAACATGAAGGTGAAGACATCCCCCCCCCCCCCCCGGTGATTGTAGTTTATCAGTGGGTTAGATTGGATGGTCCTTGTCTCTTCCGACTCTATCATTCTACGATTCTAGTTTTCTTGGCCATGCTAAGGCAAAGCTTTAAGGTCCTATCTGTGAAGTCTAATTGGAATCTCTCCATTACAATAGACTGATAAATGCAAATTAATATGGCTTGCTTTGTGAATCAGGCACCCTAAATAGGCTGTCAGCAACATTTCCTCTGTCTCGTTTTGTACAAAGATACATTCAACCCAGGAATCAAATCTGCATTTTATGGATTAAAAATCAGACCTACAGATATAATTGCATTTAAGATAAGATATTCATAATGGCTGTTAGAACTTGGTAATCGCTCACCAACAGATTCATTTGCTTCATGATACATTTCTAAAACGTACGGTAGGAGTATTCACTCTAATTCTTCTGATCAAATTGAGGTCATAAGGGAATGATTATACTCTAAAGATGCCACACACACACACACACACACACACTTATTCCGAAATATCAGGAAAATGGTCACAATATAGATAATGAAGGAAGAGATATGTGTGTGGGAAATGCTCTCATGCATGTTTGACTGAGGGGATAGGAATGTAATTCTTTGATAATTTTGTTCTCAAAAGAAGCAACGGGTAATTTTAGCAATTTTCTTCCCCCCTGCAAGAGAAGTCTTTAAAAACTACAGTTTTTGATGACTATTCCATTTGTGATCTATTCTGTGCAAAATTTGTACATGGATTTTTTTGGTACATGAAACAGCATTTTATGCACAGGAAACAGAATTTTCTGAGTTGAAAGTAATATTTCTATTCAGAAATATTATTTTCTGTGCTGAAAAGCAATTTCCTGTGCACAACGTGCTATAGTTTAGGACTCATTCTAAACAAAAGTTGCACGTGTTTTGTATGGGCATGTGTGTATGTGCAGAAATCAGCATTTTTTGTATAGGAAATAACATTGCTTCCTATGGAAAAAAAACCCAAAACAAAAACCATATGCCACTTTTAGACAGTCTCAAACTCCAAAGATTCTTGTCACTCCAGGAATCTCCTTATCAGGGTTTCGTAACACTCAAGAAACATTTTTAAACATTTTTTCTAATACTTTTGAATATTCTTTACCTACTGGTGGGTCTCTCTTATATAAAGGAACGCATCCAATGTCCCTATGCAGAGTCAAACTATTTGGCCCTCTGGCCCAGAGCCAGATAGGGAAAGTTATTTTTTTTTGGACTGCAACTTCTAGAAACCTCCGGCCAACACAGCCATTGGCAGGGAACAACAAACACATTACAAAGCATATATTTTCCATCTACTCCATCCTAACAAAAGTACTTCAGTTAGGAATCATAAGGTTGAAAGAGACCCCAAGGGCCATCCATTCTCAAAGCACTCCCAACTGCTGGCCATCCAGCCTCTTCTTAAAAACTTCCAAAGAGGGAGACTCCACACAAATTTGTCTAATCACCTGTGATGTCCAGCCTGGACTGTTTAAATTCTCCCCTGCATTTCCCCTCATTATTAGTTCAGTCCTTAGATTGTTTGAGCATAGGAATGTTCCATTGTATTAGTTTGTGGGAGGAGCTGTAGGAATCCCCTGCATTTTTCTAGTTTTTGGTTTGCCCCTTCCCAGCAAGCTCTGCTTCAGCTTGGGATTTTTAGGGGGGAAGCAGAGGGCGCAAAGCGCCGTCTTCAGGGCAAGGAAGGGGAGGGGCATCCACATGCTGGGCGCCACAACCCCTTCCTGAAGGCATCGTCGGAGCGCCGGACCCTCCGCACGGCCGGCACTCCGAGGATGCCTGTCTGCCGCAGCGTCCGCACACGTGCAGCTACCTCGGGGTGGGGTATAAATAAAATTTATTATTGTTGTTGTTGTTATTGTTTTTGAATGGCCCATTTTTAGTCTCCTTCCACCCATGTCATGCCCCAATGGCAGGGTGAGTAAACCTCTCCAGATTTTGTCAGACTATAGCTCCCTTCAGATCCAGCCTATTATAGCACATTGTGAAGAATACTGGGAATTATAGTCCATTAACATTTGGAGGAGTCTACTTTACCAACTCCTCTTGTACATTTTCTACTTATGATATTAGATTTGTTTTTTTTTCTTGAAGTTCTAAGAACTGCGGGTGGGGAAGAAGAAGACAAGAAAGAAGGCAAAAGGAAAATCTTTTGAGGAAAATATTTTTGCCTATCAGCACAGTAGCTTTTGAATGACACGCAGGAATGCAAAGCATACAGTTTTCTAGATTTTTTTTTAAAATACAGAAATACTACTATGGGAACAATCAGTGAGCTTTCTCCTCCTGAACTAGGGAGATTAAGTGAAGATCAAATTTCATTCTGCTTTCTCCTGTACCCCAACCATCACCCCAGTCTTTGACATAGTGAAAATGCACATATATTTTTAGAAGCATTTTATTAGGAGCTTGTTCCTTCTCAAAACATATTGGTCAAGGATCCATGAATACTCAATTCACTGGCAAGTGGGACGTAGGATTCTGTCAAAGAGCCCAGAAATGCCAATCTGTCAGCCCAAAGCAGAAACAAAAATATTTTACCTTTTGAGTCACAATGAGCTAGCCTGGATGAAATAAATAAATAATACAAGAAGTGAAGCAGGTAGCAATCAAGACATTAATTCTGAGCTGATGTTGATTTGAGCATTTTCATCTCGTGGAGATTTAATCTGCAGAAGGCAATTTCAAATCCGGCTTTTTCCATTTGAGATATCACACATTTCAGCACACAGGCATACACAATGTTTTGCATACTGCTTAAACTTCCCAAAGACAGATAAATGCTAATTACCTCTTTCCCACAATAAGAGCTAAGATGATATAAAGTATACCCTATTTGGTCCTAATTATGGGCAGAAACTGTTGGGTCATACTGGTGGATTTGATTAAGTATCTGAAACGATTTTTCATAGCATCCTATTGCAATGGTTGTCAAACTTTGCTCCTCCAGATTTTTCCTCTCCTAGAATCCATCACCATTGACTGTGTGGGGAGGAAATGCTCCTGGGTTGGAAATCCAAAATATCTGGTGGACCAAAGGTTGAAAACCACTGTCCAGCTGTACCCTCTGATGGGGTTGGGAATGGGAGGCACTGCTTTGCTGTGGCTCCATACCTACCTAACAGTCCTTAAGGGCGAGAGTTTTGCCCAAGGGAGTAGATCTGTAGGGCCTCATCTTATTCCTTCTGCTGTCTAATATGTACAAGAAATCATTTGCCAGTGTTCTAAGATCCATCTTATTCCTCTGTTCTCTAATACCTACATGAAGCCAGTTCATGAGATTCTGGATCACAATATCATCAATATGGTGAAGACCCCCAATTATAGATCTCCTTTTGTTCTGATCCCAGTAAGATAGTATATCTCCTGGAACAGTATGTGGTGTGAGCCAAAAAAATTGAAGCCTTATGCTGATAATATATAAACACTGGTAGTGGACAGTTTAAAACACTCTAAAATTTAGGAATGAAATAATAACAAAGTTTTGGAATTTCACTGAGTGTAAATGGGGTCACACTCTCTTGGAAGTTAAACAGGTTCACAAGTTAAGATGAACCCATAGACCCAAACATATGGATGCTTAAATGGCCATTGTAGGATGATGATTTCTCCTGGTCACACATGTGCCAACTGGATCCTTTTGCACAAAGGAGAAATCATATCTCAGTAGAGCATCCCATACTTTGCATGAATTTGCATTCAAATTCAGTTCCCAACATCTCCAGTTAAAAGGATTAAACAGTCAGGGATGTGAAGACATTTGTGTGAGACTGAGGAGATCTTCTGCCAGCCACACTAGATAGATGAAGAGTGCAACCTGGTATGTTCCTAGAAAAGAGACCTGGCTATGGTGATATATGCATAGTATCTTCTAAACCTGGGTGTTGTGGTGCATAATATCTGTAGTTGCCTTTGAAAGTTTCAGTCAGGATTAAGTACCCTCCAACCTGCCCAATTTGGGAGAGACAGTGTCCATTAATTCTATGTTGGCCCAATTTTTAAGTTGCTTTTAAAATGTTCCAGTTTCTCTTGCCTTTTCCCACTTGCCTCCTTTGCCCCCAACTTACTTCCATTGCTGCAAACTGGGTTCAAAATGCAAAAGTAGTTTGCATTCATTTAACTAAGCAGAGGGGAGAGGAGAAAAAGTGGCTGAATACTGCCCTTCCCTGAAGATCAAACAAAAGCAAACTGTTGCAGCCTCTCCTATGTTGTGAGTTCTTCCTCACTCACTTTTGCCATTTGGACCAATCTCTGATGCTGCTTGGCCACATGTGTTCCAGTTTTCATCTATGAAATGTTGGAGAATGTGGTATGTTATGAGCCTGGTAGTCTCTTGATATGAGCTGTTCACAGCCACCATATGTACTATCTCTAAAATGTACATATAGATTCCTGAGCACTTTATTTATTAAAGGAGAAGACTGCAACTGGAGTCCTCTAGATGTTCTTGGACTGCTGTTCCTGTCATCCTCACCAGGTGCTGTGCTGGTTAAGGCTGATGGGATTTGCAGTTGCTACCTATGCTTTGAAGGTCTCTGAGACCAAGATATCTGAAGGAACATCTCTTCTCATACATTCCCCCAAAGACTCTTAGATCTTTAGTGAACCCTTCCGCTGGAGGCATAGAAAGGGATGGTTAAATTTCAGGGCTATTTTGGATTTCTCTCTCCAAGGAGTGTGCATTAACATTTCTTCTGTCTTAGAAAATCTTGGTTATTCTACTTTTGTTCCAAAACATTTGAAATTAGTATTTTCAGCTTGTTCGCTTTCGTCAGCAAACCGGCTTGGGTTTCGTTCCTAAAATGTAGGGTGTTTGCTTACGCTTTAAAAAAAAGGTATTTATACGATTTTTCTCCCCACTGCTACAGTAGCATTTATGTGGGCTGAATATAGGCAGGGAAAATTAAAACATGATTTTTTAAAATATAAGATTCTTTAAAAAAAACACAAAAAAATCTGTTAATGTTATTGGCATAGCACATAAGGTACAAAGCAATAATTATTAATGTGAATGAGAAGCCCTTAAAAAAATACTGGTGAGCTTATATTCTCTTGATCGGATAAATACACACACGTTTATATTGCAGTTAACTGTGCAATGCTAACATTCAGGTCCTAATTCCCAGCATTTCCCAGGAAAGGTTAGGACAAGGTTAAGCTGCCCTTTCTGCAAGAACAGAGCTCCACAGATTGAGGAACATGGCCAACACCGACAGTTATCATACCCTCTAACTGTCCCAATGTGGCAGAGACAGTCTCGATTAAACCCGTCACTCCACTTTTCAGCTGCTATTAAAATGTCCCAGTTCCTCTCTCCTCTTCCCATTTCCCCCTTTGTCCTCAGCTTGCATCAATTGCTGAAGTCCATATTGCAAAAGTAAGCTGTACTTAAGTCAGCAAGAGTTAGGAGTTTGTCGCATTCCCTTTTTTGCCCGATTTGGGCACAGGCTGGGGATGCGCATGAACAAGGGGAGATTGATTTTATCGCACTCGAAACAGTCGGCAAGTCATCGCCATGCTGCCACCTGACCACCACCCATACCCAAGCTGCACTGAGCCAGCTGATTTTTCAAGGACGGAAGCTTTCTGGCTGAGCCAAATCAGCTAGCTCAGCACAACATGGGGACGGCTGGTGGTCAGGCAATGACATGGTGATGACTTGCTGACTGTTTCAAGTGCAATAAAATCCATTTCCCCTCTTTACGTGCATCCCCAGCCTATGCCCAGATTGGGCAAAAAAGGGAATGCGATAAACTCCTTAACTGAGTACAGCAGGAGTTAACTGTCCTTCCCAGTAGGCTCAGGCAAAGCAAACTGCTGCTGCCTGTCCTAGCTTGTGTTTCCTTCCTTGTTACTTTTTGCATTCTTGACCAGACTCTGACGCTGCTTGGCCACAAGTGTCTTAGTGAAATGTTGGAGGGTATGAGTTATGTCTGTGGAACGCTCAATGGTTATAGTGCTTCTTCAGATGGTAGGAACCAAAAGATGGTGAGTTGCAGAGTGCTCTAAACCCACTCTGTTCCTCTAGAGATCCTTGACTAGGCAGAATCCTCAGAATGCTCTTTGGGGTGAGGAATAAAAGCGACACAAAGATTCACATATTATAGTGGCCACCATTCCCTTTCTGATCAACTGGCATGCACTGTCAGTGCTCTGGAACTGGGAGCCAATCTGCTAATCAGACATGCTCTTTCCATGGGAACATCCATATTGAGAGGGAGTATACTTTTGTCTTGGCATAAATACCTTAAAGGCAACAGATCCCATCTGATCTTGGAAGTTAAACAGGGTCAGCTCTGGTCAGTACTTGAATGGGAGACCATCAATGAAGACCAGGTGCTGTAGGCTTCATTTCAGAGGAAGGAACTGGCAAAGCTGAGTATTCCTTACCTACGGAAACCCTGTGAAATTCATGGGGCTGCCATAAGTTGACAAGCAACTTGAAGGCATGCACACACATATACATACACAAATACACATACATTTCTGTTGCAGACAGAAAATGGGAGAAGCCTGTTTGCCCCCCTATCCTGCTTGCAATCTTCCCAAAGGTATTGCTGGAAAGAGGATACTCAACTAGACAAGACTGTTGGAGTACATCCATACAACACAGTTATAGCAATTTGATACCACTCTAATAGCCTGGCTCCACTATATCATCCCCATCACACCATCATCCCCATCATCATCACCATCCCCCAGCCTTTTTTTCCCAAGTCTCGGACTCGAGGTGGTTTACAAAACAAAAGCCTAAAAATGTATCACACAAAGTCAAAAATATTATTAAACTATCCACAGAATGAAAAGCAGTTAAAAGTACAACCATTTAAAAAGGTAACAACAAATATAAACAATATAGCGTATTAGCAAAGAGCAATAACAGCCCTCAAAGGCTTGCTGAAACAAAAAAAGGTCCTCACCAGGCTACAGGAGGATAGCAAGGCTAGCAAGTAGGGCAGCCTAACCTTTCTCAGAAGGGAGCACCAAAGCCTGGGAGCAGCCACTGAAAAGGCCTTCTCCTGTATTCTCACCAGAGGGGTCTATGTGGATTGGAAGGACAGACAGAAAACACAGGCAGGCTCATATGGGAGAGCATGGTCTGTCATGTAACCTGTGTCGACACATAATGTCACATTAACATGGGATCCTAAAACTATAGGATGTATTATGCTACTCAGAAGATTACAGTGCAAAGAACATTGGGTCTAGATGTACAGCAATGAGGTACTACAGTTAGGAGTCACAAGATATTGGTGGTGACTCCTTTGTCAATATGGGTGTGTGTGAGAGAGAGACTGCTCTAGATTTTAGTCCCAGTTTATAGATGCTATCCATAGGGCTGAACTTGTCCCCAAAATAGGTTTGACATGTTGCATAGCTTCCTTGCAAATTTGGGCTAAAATCCGGTGTGGATGTAGCCCCCACTGAAATGGAAGCCACGGGAGTAGGAAGAGGCTGCTGCCCTCACAGGGATGCACAGAGGCAAAAATGTCATGAGAAACCCGAAATGACATACAGTGGGCCCTTGGTATTTGTTGGGGTTTGGTTCCAGGACCTCCCGTGGATAACAAAATCCGTGGATGCTCAAGTCCCATTAAATACAATGGCACAGCAAAATAGTATCCCTTATATAAAATGGCAAAAACAAGGTTTGCTATTTGGAATTTGTTCACTTTAAAAATATTTTCAAGCTGTGGATGCTTGAATCTGTGGATAAAAAAATCCATGGCTACAGAGGGCTGACTGTAATTCATCTTTCTTATAATTCAGTGGTACTCAAACTTTTTACCCTTTAGACCTCCCCCTTTACATCTACATGTGGTTGTCACACACCCTCCCTCCTCAGCATGCTATATGAATAAAAATATTTTGTTTATTTAGTGTGCATATTTTCATTTGCGCATTCATATATATTCATAGTTTAGCATTTTGTAAGGAAATAACATGGTTCAAATTAGAACAGTTTTAAAGTAAATTCAATATATGCACTATATGTATTGGTTATGAACTATTTCACCTTTATATAGCCAGTGCCCATTTTTTTTTTTTAAAAAAAGCTTAAGAAACAGAGTAGTGGGAGGAATGCCCAACCTGAAATATGCTGTTCTGTTGACCAGGAAAGAGGAAGATGTCAAGTTCTGGATATTCTGCCCATTGCCAACCAGTCAAAGGGAGTTGAGTTTGGTCAACTGGCCTTGGATGGTAGATTCCCCAGCTTTGGAGGTCTTTAAACAGAGCTTGGATGGATGTCTTTCAGGAATGCTTTAGTTGTGGATTCTACACAGCATGGGGTTGGACTAGCTGGCCTTTGTGGTTCCTTCCAACTCTATGATTCTACGAATGTCAGAATGGGAAGCTGTTGGTATACCAGATATGTAGGGCTTAAATGCTATTATTGGCTTCAACTAGAGTAGAGCCATTGATTCAATTAGATTTACTTCTGTGTTGACCTGTCATTTAACAATTGAATTTCAGTGGCTTTACTACTCAGGATTAACCAACAGGATTACAGGTCCCCTAATAGTTGGGAACTAGGGTTGCCAAATCTGGAGTATCCCAAACCCTGAGATTTCATAGTCAAAATCTGAAACCTAGGACTTTATCACATGGGGGGTGGGAGGGCGGAATTGAGGGGTTTAAACAGTGATTGTGATTAAGATTTTCACATGACATTGCAATTAAAGAGTCATTATCCCGGGAATAACCAGCAACAAATAAATCACGGGGAAACCCCATGAATGATTTGTTGCTGGTTATTCCCTGGTTATTCCTGGGATAATGACTATTTAATCATGATGTGTGTGAAAATCTTAATTGTAATCACATGATTTTCACAGGATAATCCATGTTTAAACCACCAATTTCGCCCACGTGTGATAAACTCCCTAGAATCAACCTATAGTAGTGTCCCACAGGATAGGACCTGGTGATACCATTAAGCATATTCACTTAACATGTTGCCGCAAGCTTGTCATGCAAATGAAAAAAAAAAATCACAAAGGATAACAACTGAGACAAAAGGGGGAGCAGGTGAATTTCTAGAGACTCTATAGGAATGCTTCAAAGCAGACTGGAACAGTGGAATATTCTGTGATTCTAAGCTGCATTTTACTGAGTCAGATGACTGGTTCACCACTGTTGTCTATTCTGATGGGCAACATCTCCCTCCAAGGCTTCAGACAGTGATCATTCCCATCACCTACCATACAGTCCTTTGAAGTGGCGATATGGAGATTGATCCTGAGTCTTATTGCATGCAAAGGAAGTATTCTTCAAAGGAAGAACCATCAAACTACATAACCGGTCTCACTAAAGGGAGTTTCCGAGGAGTTCATTAGGCCAATGGTTCTCAAACATTGGTCCTCTGCCTATGTTGAACCAAATTCCAGAAACCCTGGCCATCTTGCCAATGGTCAGAGATTCTGAGAGCTGAAGTCCAAAACTCCTGGAGGATGGAAATTTGAAAACTACTCGTGCTAGGCTACGTCCTACCTTCAGATCTGGTTCATATTCCAAAGACAGTACCAATAGTAGTTCAAGAGTTAAGATTTTAGTGAGACTGCTAGGGGAGAGTATAGGTACCTGTGAATTTGACAAGATGAAAGACAGAAGATACAGGAAGGCAAACAATCTCATCAGACTGATTTCTACCCAAGCGTTCTTGGGATTAAAGACTTAAAGCGACATTGATTTGAAATCCCTAATAGGAAAGCACTCGTGTTGTACGCCGTTCACCTCGCCAAACACCCTCCCTTGTTTTCTTGTCTGTAGTACTACTTGCAATGTAAGATCTAGAAACACCAAAGTTACATAAGATATTAGTTCTGCTCTGTTGTCAGGATGTAATTCTGCCAGAAAATGAACTACTGGAGTCAAAATTGGAATAAAACTAGGTTTGACTCCCCATGGGTGTGGGAAATAAACAACAATGAGATGGTAGATAGCATATATTTATCTGTTTAATCATCTTGCCTCTGTCAAAAACAGGACCATAGTTCGCCTTACTTTAGTGTTCCTGGACAAGAAAATAGAGGCAAATGCTAGGTTGAAAAGAATGGAAAGAGCAGAATATTGTTTTTGTTTTTTAAGTGAAACACGTTACTGGCTAGAGAAGAAAGAGGGTCTCTTATTAGACACTCTTGGGTGCAAGGAGTATGGACATAAAGAAATTTCGGGTACCAGTTAGCACCTTCAAATAAGACAAAGACAGGTCAGTAATCTCTACTTGTTGGCCTCCTAACCAAAATAAAGAAAAGAGGTAGCACTTCAAGAATTCTAGTCTGAATACCCCTGCCCCCAACATTCTTGACCTCTCTAAACCCAGAATTCAGGCAAGTAATCCCTGTTATCTTTTCATTTTTGCTCAGTGACATAAGCAACCTTTCTGCCTCTTCCAGTAAATACAAACCAGTCACCATTCCCCTCCAAGCAGAGAAAGGACAGAGGCTCTGGAGTTGCCCGTTTGACAGAATGAGCGAGCTTTTTCTCTCATCTCTTTTTGCCTGCAGACCCTCCTACAAAACAACAGGTCTGGATTTGCAAAGGCGGCAACATTTCAGAAAGATGGTTAAGCAGAAAGAAACCTCTGCTGTTCTCCTATCCTGGTTACGTTTAAAGGAACAGGTTGCAAGCAATACAAAGATGCAGTCAACCACAGCATGCTCTCTCTCTCTTAATCTCTCTCACTCTCTCGCACACACAAAATGCTAGTCCCATTCAACAAAACCATGCCTTGCTGGAGGGGTAAATGGTGAAAACTCACTTTCCGGCAACCTCAATAGACTGTGTTGCTGAACAAAAAATAATAATAATTCCTTTTGCTCCTCAAAGGAAGGGATTTATAGAAGCAAGAAACCTAATGGCTCCCAAACAATCTGCACCAGGGAGAAATTATTCTGTGGACTTGCAGTAGGTTTTCACCTAGACACCAACCTAGGATGAAGGGAGATGCTTTTAACCAGCCACAAAACAAGAATGCAAGGGGATCGACTTATAGAAAAAACGATGGACTTGCACACATGTGTGAATTCAAGAATAACCTCTCTAGTCTCACTGTTTCCAGTCCTCAGTCCCCGCCACAAGGTATCGGGGAATGGGGATTTCCTCCCCTCCCTTCTTTAAATCCTGCCTAGCATGCAGAGAAAAATATTACTACCCAGAGCATGCTGGCTTATTCTTCCAAGCCTGCAAAGTAGCTACAGGCTGTGAAACAGAAAAACAGACCATGGGGAAGGTGCCTGGCTCTGGAAAGGCCAATGAAATAAATTAAATGCAGACAAGTTGCTTGACTTCACAACAAATAAGACAGCTTCTTTGTTGCCCCATGGTACCCCAAGAACAAATGTTAAGAAAGGGATTGTAACCTTGGTTCAGTGTGTTCGCTACCTCCAAAGGTAGATATGTTGCATTTTTATGTTGTTCACATACCCTAGCATCACTCACCATCCTGAACCTGATTGAGTAAGAACATATCATTTTGGATGGGCATAATGTCAACTGGATGGAGGACATGGTGGGCAATGACTAAGGGGGGTTGCAGACTGCCAGAAATAGTGTGAATTCAGTCCACTTTTAGGGTTAGGGTTAGTGCTAGGGAATCATGGGAATTGTTATTTTTCTGAGACATTGAGCCTTCTCTGTCAGACAACTCTGATGCCACAATAAAATACAGTTCCCATGGTTCCCTAACCCTAACCCTAACCCTAAAAGTGGACTGAATTCACACTATTTCTGGCAGTCTGCAACCCCCCTAAGTATTCTTTGTCCATCAAGTCCAGCTCTCTCAAAAGTAAATGATGCTCATGAACCAAAACAAGCAGACAAATATGGTAGTAGGGATTACTCATGCTTCTGCCATGAGGCAACATTGTATCAAAAAGGAAAGGGAAAACTCAACCTAGACGAGTCAACTTTCACTCCAGTTCATCACAAGACACTTGGCATCATGTCATGACTATGAAAGTTTGGGTAGGGTTCTCTTTCTTTTTTAAATGTATACATAATAACAAGGAGGTATGATTGTTTTCTTTTATAAAAATCATCATTTAAAAAAATATTTCCTAGAAAGCCAGGAAGGTACATAATTCTAGAGAATGAACATCTCATCTCTTGGGAGAAATCTAGTTTGCCAGCAGAGAAGGGGAGCATCAAGATCAAGCATGTTGTCAAACCAAATTGAAATGGATTAAATGTTTTGCCACATGTTCACCTCCAGATTCAAAAGACAAAGTACTTCCAAGGAACAACACAGTCAGGGCAACCTATGGCAAATACCACCCCACACGTAATCCATACAGCCTTTCTCTCTATTAAAAGAAAACTACAACCCAAGTTCAAAATCAGACACTTTTTTCTCTCCATCTTTCCAATTCCAGTTACGTCCAACCTCCTTCCCTTACAAAAGAGAATAGGGAATGAATGAGGCAACACCAGACATGTTCTCCGGACATCTATTGACAAATTCCACTTTATATTAAAAAAAAATCAGAATCAACATATGTCTTAAAAACATCAGTCTTGATACAAAGGCATGGGTGTTTTTCTTTTTTTAAGGGAAACCTTTCAATGTGCCAAACTGGTTGTAAAGTAGGGGGTGAGAAGAGGTGAAAGCTAACATTCACGGGAAGGTAGGTGGCCTCCCTGCTTCTTCATTTGCAAAAAAATATTGAGGTGGGGGGGACTTCTCTAATTCCTTTTCCCAATTGACAACTGCTTTTCAAAAAAATGTCCCACCCGGCCCAATCCTATGGCCCATTCCCTTGGAAGCCCTGCTGCATGCAATGGGACTACTCCCAGCACCTTCGGAAGCATGCAAGATTTCAGCCAAAGTCACATTAGATCCAGATATAAACAGACCTCCCCAGAAGACCAAGGAGGAAAAGTCAAGGCAAGGAAGGTCAAGGAAGGACTGGAGGGGCAGAAATAAAAAGAAGGGGACCTCCCCTCATCTTTCCAACACCACTGATGCTCAGCTACAGAGGTTCTCCAATAATTTATTGATCTATTTGGACACCCTCCTCTTTTGAAAAAAAAAAAACCTCCCTCCTCCCAACTTTGAGTAGCAAAAGATCTCAGGGCTGGATCCCTCTCTCTCTGGTCACCCCCCTAATAGAAAGGGAAAGGGGGGGTCACCCTTGCCAGAGCCAGGATTTGGGGTGCAATCTTCCCAGCACCCAGGAGGTGCGCTTGTCTCCAGTTGACACATCTTCCACCTCCTTCCATGGAGGTGCAAGCCCAGAGGCTGCATGGATTGGTGGCAAATAATAATAATAATAATAATAATAATAATAATAATAATAATAATAATAATAATAATAGAGGAGGAAGACTGGGTGGGAGGAAGAGGTAAAAAAGAAGATCCTAGCCATTGCTTTAGGCTGGAGAAACGAAGTCTGGGTGTGTGTGAAGTGTGTGTGGCATAGCCTTCTGCATCCCCCTCCCTATAGTCTAATCCCCTATGCAATGCATAAGGGACCATATACATCTCTTTCCCCCTATATATATATATATATATATATATGTGTGTGTGTGTGTGTGTGTGTGTGTATAAACCCTTCTTTCCCTTTTACCATATATATATATAACAAGGGAAAGAAGGGTTTTCCCTATTTGCTTTTTTGAAAGAAAAGGATTGCAGCAGAAAAGGATCCAGGGAGGGGGAAGGGAGCTGGAAGATCGCGAGAGATCTGGGCAGATCTGAAATCCTGGGTCGATTTAATGGGGGGAGGAGGAGATCTAAAGAGGAGACGGGGAGGAAGATCGCCCCCACCACCACCCAAAAAAGAGAGAAGAAACCCAAGCGTTTAGGGCTTACCATTCCTGCAGAGGTCGACCTCTTTTTCCCTCTCTCTTTCCAGCCCTGGTGCGGATGGGGGTGTGTGTGTGTGTGTGTGTGTGTGTGTCTTAGAAAAATCTGTCCAAAGAGCTCGATTCCCAAACTGAATGGGGAGTGTGTGGAGGGGAAGATAGATTTAATTTTTGGTTTTGGAGGCGATCAAGCCCCAGCAGTTCATCCTGGGGGAGGAGAAGAAAAAAAAAGCCAGGCGAGATCAGCCTTAGATTAAAGCCCCATCGTGGGGGGAAAATAGATAAAATAAAGCAAGCTTTCCTTTTATTCCCTCCGATCTGATGGATGATGATGATGATGATGATGAAGAAAAAATGAATATTCAGGATGGATGCACAGAAGGTCCAGCTGCAGTCCAAAGAAGCTTGCGCCTGCCTGGCTTACTGCTGTTCTCTCTTCTTCTTCTTCTCCTCCTCCTCTCCTTCCTTCTCTGGGCTTCTGGCTCTCTTATACGTCCACCCATAGGAGGGAGAGGCGAGACACAACCACACACTCACACACAGACACAAGAGCCAGCGAGGCAGGTTGCATGAATGGGAGGCAAGAGGGGGAAGCCCCAGGCGCCCATTCCCAAAGTGGTCTGCACCATTCACACAAGCAGGAGAGGCAACATTACACATCAGCCAAGCAAGCAAGCAAGCAAGCATCGTCTCCTTTCAGAGGATCCCTCTGCTGGCCAGGATCTTGGGGAGATTGGACCTCTCCATCTACACCTACACTGAGACTCCTTTTGGACTTCCCTGGATCATCATTTGTTTTGGGTCTTAGATCAAATTTTAAAGTATAAGTAAAGGTAAAGGTATTCCTCGTTGATCTTCCCTGGATCTGTCATTCATCATCATTTATTTTGGGTCTTACACCAAACTATAAAGTATAAGTAAAGGTTTTCCTCCTTGATCTTCCCTGGATCTGTCATTCATCATCATTTATTTTGGGTCTTAGACCAAACTATAAAGTATAAGTAAAGGTAAAGGTACTCCTCGTTGATCTTCCCTGGGTCTGTCATTCATCATCATTTATTTTGGGTCTTAGACCACTATAAAGTATAAGTAAAGGTAAAGGTATTCCTCGTTGATCTTCCCTGGATCTGTCATTCATCATCATTTATTTTGGGTCTTAGACCACTATAAAGTATAAGGAAAGGTATTCCTCGTTGATCTTCCCTGGATCTGTCATTCATGATCATTTATTTTGGGTCTTAGACCAAACTATAAAGTATAGGTAAAGGTAAAGGTATACCCCGTTAACAAGGTTGTCAAGTCATGTCCGATCATAGGGGACAGTACTCATCACCATTACTAAGCGGAAGAGCCGGGGTTGTCTGAAACTACTCTGTGATCATGTGGCCAGCATGACTGCACAGAACGCTGTTTACCTTCCCACCAAAGTGATACTTATCTATCTACTTGCATTTGAATGCTTTCGAACAGCTAGGTTGGCAGAAGCTGGGACTAGTGATAGGAGCTCACCCCATCATGCAGCACCTGGGCCTTGAACTGCCAACCTGCCGATCTTGCCATCAACAGAGTCAGTGTCACTGCAAAGCATAATTAGTTACAGCTAAAATTAATCAAATTCATAAAGCACAAAACTCGCAAAACATATGTACATACATACATACATGTATCAGATTCATGACTGGAAAAGTTTACAAATAATTCCCAGAGATTGACACAATAGAGTTGGAAAAGCCCTTGTGGTCTTTTCCAACTCTATGATTCTATGAATAACTAAAATCACTTCAGTAAAAAAATAAATAAATTAGGCATTCTAAATCTAAAGATCTTTTTGCCATCTCTTGTGAACAAGCTTTGGGATTCTGGACTTCTCTGTGCATAAGAGAAGCCCACCAGCCAGGATCCCAAAGCTTTTCCGATAATTCATGTCTTCCCATGGGACGTTATCACACGTGGACCACAAACCGACAATAAAGTGGAAATGAGACATCCCGAAAATAAACCGAAAATAAACCTTGATTCTGCAAATGGCTTTCACACGTAATTACCTTAATTGCGAATTTACAGTAAGCTCCCGCTGAAACCGCATTTAACGTTCACACACAAGTGAGAAAATCCCGTAAATGTACTAGAAATGATCTTCTAGCACATGTGCAGATATAGCTATGCTTGCCGCAGCTGTCGCTTGCCGCGGCTGTCACCCCTTCCCCAGGTCGTCCTCGGAGCAGCCGGCCCTCCGCTTGGCTGGCGCTCCGAGGAGGACCTCCCGCCGCAGCGTTCGCACATGCTGCGGCGGAAGAGTCGCCAAAGGTGCGCCACAGCCTTTTGCGGCGCACCTTCGGTGACTTGTGAAGAGCGCCAATTTAGCACTCCTTTCAGGGGCGGCGAAGCTGCGCCACGGGGCCGAGGTGTGGGGACAACGCGTGCAAATGCTGCGGCGGGATGTCGTCCTCGGAGCGGACGTGTGGAGGGCCGGCTGCTCTGAGGACGACCTGGGGAAGGGGTTGGAGTGCCGATTGTGTGGCTGCCCCTCCCCCTCCCTGCCCCCAAGATGGCCCTTTATGCCGTCTGCTGAGGGGGGAGGAGACGCTGCCTCGAGGACCCCGCGGAACCATGGGAAAATGCGGGGAAATGCTTCCAAATGCGCATTTGGCTTTTCACATTACGGCAAATGCAAATTTACCTTAATTGCACATTTGCATTTCCTCCAAACAACCGAATTTCAAAAGATCTCCATTAACACCAGTTTCTGTCCACTTTCTGTCCAGTTTCTGTGCGACGTCATGTGAAAACACGAGGCACTAATCCAGTTTCTGTTTGGGATTTGTGTGGATTAACCAGCAGATTTGCCCCCGTGTGATAACGTCCATGATGTGGCTAAAGTATGACCGCCTCAGCTTTGTCATCTTGCCTTCCAGGGGGACTTTTGGTTTGATCTGTTCAAGAACCTTTTTGGCCATCCATGGGATCCTCAGCACTCTGCTCCAGCACCCCATCTCAAAGGGATTCATTTTCTTGCTATCTGCTTTCTTCAAAAGTTGGCCCACGCTTTTTTGCTGCTAGACATCAGACATTTTACTAGATTGCAACCACAATTCCTTGTAGACACCACACAGATCGTGATTCATCCTCAGGGATGAAGTGGGGACCAGGGTTAACCTGACAGATCTATTATTATTATTATTGTTATTATTATTATTATTTATTTATTTATACCCCGCTCTTCAGCCAAAAGTGTGGCCTACAAAAGATTAATTAGACATTTCCCTGCCCTCAGGCTTACAATCTAAATTTTTATCCTTGCCAGGTATGGAAAGTACAACTTGGACTCTGCTCAGATACATTTGGGGTCTTGTGAAGAAAGCAGATAGGAAGAAAATTAACTCCTTTGAGATGGGGTACTGGAGAAGAGTCCTGAGGATATCGTGGACAGCCAAAAAGACAAATAAATGAGTCCTTGAACAGATCAAACCAGACACCCCCCCCACACACCTGAAACAATTACTAAATTGAGGTTGTCGTACTTTGGAGACATCATGCGAAGGCATGACTCTCTGGAAAAACTATAATGCTTGGAAAAGTAGAAAGCAAAAGAAAGAGAGGAAGACCACATGCCAGATGGTTAGACTCAGTCAGGGAGGTCATGGGCCTGAATCTACAAGACCAAAGCAAAGAGGTTGAGGATAGTGAGGCTTGGAGATGTCTCATACACAGGGTCACTATGAGCCAAGGCTGACTTGAAGGCAGCTAACCAAGACTCAAAAGAATGTCAACATAGTATTTTGAGTGCTAGGATTCCAGGAGACCAGGGTTCTAATGCCATATTGGCTACAGAAACTCTCTGGGTTACCCTGTCTCAGCCCCAACAGAAGGCTATGGCAAACCTGCTCGGAACAAATCTTGCTAAGAAAACCCAATGATTGGGTTGCCTTAGATTTGCTGTAGGTCAAAGATGACTTGAATGAACACAACAACACCTGCTTATATCACTCCGAGCAAGTGTAGAGTGGTGTCATGTGCTGGACTACAAACTTGGAGACCAGGGTTTGAATCCCTGCTTATCCATGGAAACCCATAGGATGACATTGGGCAAGTCACTCTCAGAACATCTGGGAAGCATTTATTAGATCACCACAAAACCAGATTGAACTTTACTTCCCATAAATTGTTTACAGCCACAGCCCCCAGATTATGGAACAGCCTGCTGGAGGAGATCCGTCTTATCTCTACACTAGATGCCTTTAAGAAGACACTTAAGATGGAGCTCTTCCGGAGGGCCTGTCCATCTGATCTTCTGGATTTCTAGACTCTGATGAGATTGACTATTTTATTTTATTTTATTTTTGTTTTTATATATTATATTATATTATATTATATTATATTATATATTTTCTTATAATTTATTATTGTTGTTTTGACTTTACTATTTTATTCTGTAATCCTGCCTCGATCCTTAGGGAGAGGCGGGAAATATAAAAATAAATAAATAAAATTATTCTTATTCTTATTCTTATTCTTATTCTTATTATATTCTCTCAGTCTCAGAGGAAGGCAAAAGCAAACCCCATCTGAACAAATTGTGCCATGAAAACCCTGTGATAGGCTCACCTTAGGGTTGCCATAAATTGGAAATGACTTGTAGACACACAACAAGTGCAGAGTGCATGCTCCATGTGATTGAGAAACTATGGGATGGGTTTGGTGGTAAGAAGTGGACTTCCATCTGAAGAAAGGAGGCATTCCCGGACAATGTAGAGCAGGGGTGAGGAAATTAATTTACGACCCTCCAGACATTTTTGATCTCAGAATCCCAGTTAATGGTCAGGGATTACAGGACTTGTAGTCGAAAGCATGGGGAGCATGCCTCTGTTAGAGTATCCACACTGCATTTATAGCAGTTTGATAACACTTGCACCAGCATGGCTATGTCCCATGGTATCATGGGATTTGTAGTTTCAAAAAGTACTCAGAATTCCTTGCCAGCAAGCTCTTATACAGGAAAGCATATTAGAAAATTCTATGTCTACCAAGAACTACACATCCCAAGATTCTGGAGGATGGCATTATGTCAGTCAAAGTGGTACCAAACTACTTATTAATGTGCACAATTTTGTCTAAAAATTCATGACTGGCTATAGAGCTTACTATTATTCATTTTCTCTATCTCCCTCTCTTACACAGGCAGAGGCAGAGATTTCTGCCTGCACAGGGCTTACAATTTGAGTTGCCAACACATTTTTTTAAAAGGAGAAAAGCATGGCTAATTAAACAAATGGCTGTGAATCCATTAAGTTAGTTCTTGAACATCTGAATCATAAATCTGCATGTAGCCAAAATAATTGTTTTGGAAGGAAAAGGCACACCTGAGTTGTCTGCTGGCCCCAGTGGAAACCCTCTTAGAAGAAGCTTTCCCTTCTGCATTAGACCTCTTGAAGGGAAGATGTCTTTTCTAAAGCAAGGCCTGACATCTACTGTTTCTAGAAGTATCTATATTGATTGAAAGTGGTTCCTTCAGAATTTAGATGTTGGGTCAGATGTCTAGGATCACCAGGTCAGGATTATTCCAAGCCCTATGATTTCAAGGCCAAACCTGATAATTAAAGACTTTCACAATCACAGAGGGAGAGCTCAGGTGGTGCTACAAAGATGTTACAAGGAATGGCCTCTGGTGAGCATGGTCCATTAAGCATCAACTAGAGTTGCTCAGAGTAGGCCATTCAAATCAAAAACACCATCCAACATGGTGCAATGGTTTGAGTGTTGGACCTGCTCAAACCCACTGGGTGACCTTGGACAAATCACATGCTCTCAGCCTCAGGGAAAAGCAAGGGCAAATCCCCTCTGAATAAGTCTTGCCAAGAAAACCCTGTGATAGGCTCGTCTTGGGGTCACCATAAATTGGAAACAACTTGAAGGCACACAACAATAATAAATCAAGAAAAAGAATATATACACATTTTTCAAGGCAGTTATCTCACCCTGAGATTCCTTCCCCTTGCAAGACCTTGAAACTTAGGGCCAATTCCCGAGACATGGCAATCCCACAGTTTCTACACAGCAGAATGGGCAGGTAGACTCCAAAATGCAAAGATCTGGCTTAACCCAAAAGAGAAAGAAATATTATGCTTGTGGTATTTGATGCTTACTGGTATGTTTTAGCATATAGGTAGAAGCGGTCGTGGTTGGCATTAGTAATATAGAGAACTTTATTATAATTATTATTTAGCTTCATATTGTTGGACCTGGAAGGTGGGAAGTTGTTATTTTATGGTGGTTTTGCATGTGTGTGTTTTGTGTGTGTGTATGTGTTTTGGTATTTAGTCTGTTTTATGAGTGACTTTACTTATATGTATTAGTGTGTATAGTGTGTGTAGTTTAGTGTAATGTATTGCATTTTTATATTGTAATGTGTTTAGTCTGTTATAAGAATAACCTTGAAGTAAGCAAAAGGCTGGTAGCACTGGAAGGAGACCACATTGCAAGAAAAGAGATTCCCTCTGAACATTAGGAAGAACTTCTTGATTGTAAGGTTGCTTGACAGTGGAATAGACCACCCCAGAGGTGTGGACTTTCCTTCTTTGGTGGTTTTTAAACAGAGGTCCAAAACAGACTGAAGAAATAGTCCAGTTTGAGACTTTGCTGTCTTGACTCAATGCTAGGAAATTCTGAGAACTATAGTTTTGTGAAATATTTAGCCTTCTCTGTCAGAGGCTTTGGTGCCACAATGAACTACAATTCCCAGGGTTTCCTAGCACTGAGTCAGAGCAATTAAAGTGGTCTTGAACGGCATTATTTCTGTAATTATTTCTGTAGTGTGTTTCGGAACAGAGATTGGATGTCTATCTCTCAGAAGTACTTTAGTTGTGGATTCCTACATGTGGGGGGGAGGGGTTAGACTAGCTCAGTGCTTCCCAAATTATGGTACTCCAGATGTTTTGGACTCCATCTCCCAGAATTCCTGACTGTTGGCCAAGGTGGCTAGGTCTTCTGGGAGATGAAGTGCAAAACACCTGGAGGACCCAAGTTTGGGGACCACTGGACTAGCTGATCCTTGTGACCTCTTCACACTCTATGATTCTTTGAAAGTCAGAGTGGGAAGCCATTGGTATTCCAGATATATTGAACTTAAATCCTATTGTTAGCCTTAACTAGAGTTGACTCATTTTGATTGACACCTGCATTGACCCACCATTCAGCAATTGATTCAATAGGTTTACTCTACTTGGGATTAACCAGCAGGATTCCAGAATTCCTACTTGTTGGGGACTCAGGTTTGGAGATTTCATAGCCAAAATCCAAGACCTTGTGCTCCTCTACATTTACCAGAATACTCTGGGCTGCCCCTTGGAGTAAGAGAGGTTTGGTGGCACAGTGGTTAAATGCCAGTACTGCAGCCACAAGATTGTGAGTTTGATCCCTGGGCTCCAAGGTTGACTCAGCCTTCCATACTTTCGTAGGTCGAAACCCAGCTTGTTGGGTGCAATTGGCTTATATATTGTAAACCACTTAAAGAGTGCTGAATTCACTGATAAGCGGCATAGAAATGTAAATGCTATTGCTATTGGAGTATTCTGGCCCTGGATCCCTCCCTTACCTTCTGTGAGTTTTCAGTGAATGACAAATGGCTGCTTTCCTACACACCCTTTGGAAGCTGGCTGCTGCTGCCACTGTGGGCATGACTCGCTTTGAGTCAGAAGAAGGTGCCCAGCCTTGTTCTGACCTCAGAGAAACTTGCACTCACAGAGCAACTCAGCAGGGATTCTTGCAAGGACTGCATGGGAAGGGAGCCAGCCATCGTTGGCAGTCTTGGAGGAAACCAATTATCTAGACCCATTTCAAACCGGCTTCAGGATAGGCTTTGGGGTTGAGACTGCCATGGTTGCCTTGACCGACGATCTGCGTCTGAGCATCGACAGGGGTAGTGTGACCCTGTTGGTGCTCCTAGACCTCTCAGCGGCTTTCGATACAATAGATCACGGCATCCTCTTGGACCGCCTGAGAAGGTTAGGTATCGGGGGCACTGCTTTGCAGTGGTTCCGGTCCTTCCTCTTGGGTCGGTCCCAGAGGGTGCTGTTCGGGGACTGTAGCTCCAGTAAGAGGGAACTCACTTGTGGGGTTCCTCAGGGAGCTATTTTGTCCCCGACATTATTTAACATCTACATGAAGCCGCTGGGTGAGATAATACGGAGTTATGGTGCTGGGTGCTATCAGTACGCTGATGACACCCAAATCTATTTCTCCGTGTCTCGTTCGTCGGCCTCGAATTCCAATGGCATCTCTTCTCTCAATGAATGTCTTGGGGTGGTAATGGGCTGGATGAGGAAAAACAGATTGAAGTTGAATCCAGACAAGCCGGAGGTGCTCATGGTCTCAGCCCTGAAACCAAGAATCGGGTTGCAACCTCCAGTCCTGGATGGGGTCACACTCTCCTCCAGTGACTGTGTTCGCAGTCTGGGGGTGCTCCTTGACTCGTCGCTCCTGATGACAAATCAGGTTAATGCGACGGCCAGGAGCGCCTGTTATCAGCTTTGGCGGATACGCCAGCTGCGCCCTTTTCTGGAAGTAGGGGACCTTGAGACTGTTGTGCACACACTGGTAACCTCACGCCTTGACTTCTGCAATGCTCTCTACATGGGGCTACCCTTGTGCCAGGTTCGGAAATTACAGCTGGTACAGAACATGGCAGCCAGGCTTGTTTCGGGAACATCTCGGAGGGACCACATTACTCCAGTTCTGAGGTCCCTCCACTGGCTGCCTATCAGCTTCCGGGGCAGGTACAAGGTGTTGGTTATTACCTTTAAAGCCCTAAATGGCTTGGGTCCAAGCTATCTCAGGGACCGCCTCCTCCCATACAATCCTCCCGCTCTCTCCGGTCCTCCGGGAGGAATTTGATGCAACCCCAGAAATCGAGACTTGCGGCTACCTCCCGGGGGGCCTTTTCAGTTGTTGCCCCTAGACTCTGGAACGACCTGCCAGACAAGATCCGTCAGTTAACATCACTTGACAGCTTCAAAAAGCTGTCAAGACGGATCTCTTCTGGCAGGCCTTTCCAGACTAATTACCCGGCCTCGGGTATAAATAACCCTCCCCAGTTATCCTTACGTGGCCCCATCATTGATGGTAGGATATTCTGGCTGGGCACATACTCTGGGTTTGTATTGTATTTAATGAGTTTTGTTATTATTTGTCATTTTAAAAATCATTGATTTAATACTGTTTTAAGGGGGGGAGGGGGTTTGTTGTATATATCTGTGTTTTATGGATTTGTATATGTTTTAAATTGTAAGCCACCCAGATTGGTATTCCAGAGGGCGGGGTATAAATAAATTTTATTATTATTATTATTATTATCGTTAACATATTTTCCTCTGGGTTTTCTGGAAAACATGAGTAAAAGGTAAGTCTTTTAAATGCAGGACAAGGGATGGAAACCCAGAATCCAGTCCCGGTGTTGTGAAAACATCCCAGAACCAATTTGGGGATTTGGGTCTGTATAATATAGCACACAGCAAGCCCAGGGGCAGGGGCAGAATTCAGGATTTATAAGTAATGTAGGCAAGCCCTATGCACTACTTTTGTTGATGTCTTGGATGTCTTGGTGAGATTACTAAGCATATTTATTCAGCAAGTCGCTGAGAGCATGTCATGTAAATAAAAAAAATAAGCATAAATAAATGAGAAGTAGGGAAAGAAAGAATTTCTGGAGATTCTATAGTATTTCTCCAAAGCAAACCAAAGCAGGACAGAAAATGGAAAAGTATTTTCAAAGCCATGCTCTCACCCTGAGATTCCTTCCTTCTTCCTGTGGTCTGGAGAAGCGAGGCCAAGCCTTGAGTGGGAAGCCAAGTTTTGACCTCAGGTATACCACAGTTTTAAAGACCTCTGACAAAGAAGCTCCTTTTTACAAAGTCTTTTTATGCCTGCCTAGCATCCTCCTTTCCTGTGTCCTACTGAATGTTTTTGAACATCATTGGCACTGGAAGGATAATGAAGAAGAATTGGAGACACACAGATTTCAGTATCCATCTGCAGCAGCATTTCTGCAGTAAATAATGCAATGTAGCTAGGATGGGATTCTACTCTAGCTGATCCTATTGTGACCTTGTGTACCTGCCTACAATAGGCAAAGCAAACAGCCTCTAGGATCTGTAACTCATCATGTGAGATCAACCAAACTGAGAGAAAAGGGGGAAAATTACGCTGTCTCATCAGATCCCCCCAACATGTTTTTAAGAGCATAGATCTAAAAGTGTATCTAGTAATAGCATTTACATTTCTATTCCGCTTCATAGTGAACTCAGCACTCTCTAAGCAGTTTATAATCTGTATGCCAATTGCTTCCAACAAACTGGGTACTTGATCTATGAAAGGATAGAAGGCTGAGTCAACCTTGAGACTTGGTGTTGAACTCATAACATTGTGACTGCAGTACTGGCATTTAACCACTGCGCCACCAGGGCTCTCTACTAGAATGGAAAATGGAAATCATAAGAAAATTATAAGAAAAGTGGAGGCTGGTGAAAGAAAAGGTTATCTCCAGATGGATTTTGGAAGAAGCCTTCAAGTGGTCTCTGGAAGTTTCAGATGTTTGTCTACACCAGGCACAGGCAACCCCTCACACGTGCGCGTGCCCCTCATGCCGCTGTGCGCGCTCTCTCCCCCGCACGCGCGGCCGCCATTTTTGTAGTCCGAATCGCGACCGTGACGCGTTTTGCGCATGCGCAAAACGCGTCACGCCCGCGATTCGGACTACAAAAATGGTGGCTGCACATGCGCCTTGGCCTCTGCGGGGGGGTCGCACGTGGTGGAGGAGGGTACCCTCCTCCAGGAGGGTACCCTCCTCCGCCGTGCGCAAACCCCCTGTACACGCTGTCGCCGCAGACATCACGGCCGCAATTTGGACTACAAAAATGGCGGCCACACATGCGCCATGGCCTCTGCGGCCTACAGCGAAGGCCGCCGCGTGTGCGGGGGGGTCGCACGCGGTGGAGGAGGGTACCCTTGTTGTACCAAGTTTGTACTCTTTGTACCAAGTTTGAAAACTTCAATTAGTTCAAAACATGGTAGCCAGACTGATTGTGGGTGCATCTAGGAGGGAGCTTATCACACCAATATTAAAATCATTCCACTGGCTGCTAGTTAACTTCTGGGCAAAGTACAAAGTGTTGGTTACAATCATAGCGCTGGAAGAGACCCCAAGGGCCATCCAGTCCAACCTCCTGCCATCCAAGCACTCCCGACAGATGGCCATTCAGCCTCTGTTTAAAAACATCCAAAAATGGAGACTCCATCACACTCTGATGTTATTACCTTTAAAGCTCTGCATGGTTTCAGTCCAAGTAATCCACAGGATCTCCTCCTGATAATCTGCCCCATACACTCAGGTCCTCTGGAGGACATTTATTTCAACCGGCCAGGATTAGACTGGCAACTGTCCACCAGAAGACATTTTCATCAGCCGCCTCTTGATTGTGCCGGGAGAGATTTGGCAACTAAACATGCTGTCTGAATTTAAAACAGCACTGAAGACCTATCTCTTCCAGCAGGCCTACTCAGCTGATTTTAAACTATGAATTTTTAAATTAGGGTATTAATTTATGCTGGATAATTTTAATGTGACCTAGGTTAATGTGTTAAACTGGTTTTATGTGTTTTAATCTATGTTGTATCCTACATCAAGCCTTGGGGAGAGGCAGGTGAGAAGTGAATTGTTATTGTTGTTATTGTTGTTGTTGTTGTTGTTACTACTACTACCACTTATGCAAGTCTTACTTGACCTGGTTGTTTCACTTCATTTGTGCAGATTGTTAGTTTTGACTAAAAAGTTTGCATGCTGAAACTGCTATTCTTTTTTTGTGGCATAGTACCGGTACTCATAAGTCAGAAATGACTTAAAGACACACAACAAACAAGCAAGCAAGCAAGCAAACAAACAAACAAATCTATCCCTATTCTTTCCATACTATTCCAATCCCATATCCAAGATTTTTAGTTAAGGAAGTAATGTCCAGAAACACAGCTACCTAGTTATATGAGGCATGCATTTGTTTCCCTGGCCAATGGCCTTGCTGGCTGGAGCTTCTGGATGTCAGGAAGGACATGTCCTATTCTAGAGTTTCAAATCCTCTAATTGCACCACTGTTAATTAAGCCTGGCTAATGGGGGGGGGGTGTAATCAATTTTACGTAGTCAGTGAAAGGTTGCAGTGCTGCTTATAATCTGAAACAGACAATGGGGAGCACAGAAAGGGGAGGGAGAGACGATGGAAGAGAAGGACCAGGGTAGGCAAAGCAGTTATTTTCTCTGACGATAATAGGTGCCTCCAACCCTGTTTTAATAGCTTGTCTTTATAACTTGTATTGTAAATTACAAGGTTGGGAGTAAAGGTTAGAGCGGGCAGAAAGCACCCACATTAAGTAAATGAGTGAGTTACTGGGGGAGGTGGGAGATTTGGTCCTCCCCCCCTTGTGAAACTGAATTTTCTGAATAAATGTCTCTATGGATTATGCTAAGAAAGACGAAGGGGGAAAACCCTGCCAGATGTTGAGATTATCACTTGGAAGGATTTTCGTTGTTGCGGTTGTTGTTTATTCATATTGAGGCTGCATATTAAAGGGTCAGTATTTGTCTTCTCTCTTTCTCTTTTTAATATTTTCAGAAATTGTGGCAGAGCCAGAAGGGATCAAAAAAAGGGCATCAGACTGAATGAACAGAGACCCTAATGACAAGACAAGTTTAAGAGATTAACCCCTGTCATCGATATTGGGTGCTATCTACGAGCAAAGAGCAAACATCCAAAAGCAGGTCTACCTAAACAAGAAATAGAAGAATGCTAAAATTCCTGCAAGTCAGCCAGTCCAAACACTAAAGGGAAGGCTTCAGGCCCTCTGCTGGTCTACTTTGGACCATCTGACAATCTAATTGGAGCTGCATCTGCATTGCAGAAATGATCTAATTTGACACCACTTGAACTGCCATGGCTCAATGTTATGGAATCCTAGGAATTGTAGTTTATTGTGACACCAGAACTCTCTGACATAGAAATCTAAATGTCTCACAAAATTACAGTTCCCAGAATTCCATAGTATTAAGCCATGACAGTTCAAGTGGTGTCAAACTGGATTGTTTCTGCAGTACAGATGCAGCCTTGGATTCACTTTTCTTTTGGACAACAAAGCTTAGAAAAATTATTAGTCCACAACAGAGTACCACTCTATTCTGCTTGGATCAGAATTCTACTGGAATACTGTGGTCAATTCAAAAAGGATATTGCCAAGCTGGAACATGTCAAGAGTTAAAAGATGACCAAAGGACTAGGAACTGAGGAATGACTAAAAGAGCTGGGTAAGTTTAGCTTGGAGAAAAGAAGATGGAGAGATGACACAATGGTGTTGTGTGCCTTCAAATCATTCAGACTTATGACAACCAGAGGGTGAATCCATGATAGGATTTTCTCAATGAGATTTGTTCAGAGGGGTTTTGTCTTTGTCTCCATTTGAGACTGAGAGAGTGTGACTTACCCAAGGTCACCCAGTGGGTTTTCATGGCCAAGCAGGGATTCAAACCATGGTCTTCTGGAATTCTAGTCCAACATTCAAACCACTACACCCATGTTGGCGGACCTATGGGATGTGTGCCAGAGATGGCACACAAAGCCATTTTTCCTGGCATGCAGAGCGGGATAGAGGAGGAAAAGGCACGCGCCTGTTCTTCCTCCTCTCGGGCCTTCAGCTGCCTCTGGAGAGGAAGTTCAAAGCTGAAAGCCCGGGAAGGTGTGTGGGAAAGTCCCACCCCAGAAGTCCTGCCCCCATTGGGCAGAGATCCCACTTTAGAAGTCCCATTCCCTTTGGGAGTCCCACCTCTGGCACGGGGTAACACCCAGTGCTGGAAGGCCATTTAGTTTGGGCACTCGGTGTCTAAACAGTTCACCATCACTGCACTACACCATGCTGGTTCTCGGTGACACAATAGCCATGTTTAAATGCCCAAAGGGATATGTAAAAGATGGAATGAGCTTATTTTGGCTAGTTCAGAAATAGATTCAACTGTCAAGAAAAAAGATTCTGCCAAAACATTAGGAAGAACCTTTTTTCAGTGTTAGAGCTGTTTAGGTGTGGAATAGGTTGCTTTGGAGTCTTTGGAACAGAGGCTGGGTGCCATATTTGGGGAGTTGTGTATGTGTGTTCCTGCATGCCAGGGGGTTTGACAAGATGGCCCTTGTGATTCCTTTCAATTCTGATTCTATACAACTTCCAATAGAAGAACTAGGGACAAGGCTAATGACAAGAGGCTGGGGTGTGTGTCTCATTTCTGGTAATCAAAACACTAAGCATGGATTAAGTGTGTGTGAAGAGGAACATTAATGTTCAGTTCTAACTCTATGCTTAGCTCCTAATTTTTCACAAGTCAGGATGGGTTTCGGTGTGGGGGGGGATGGGATGGATCTTCTAAGCCTGTAGTCTGCTCACTTTTTGGCTAGAGAGAGGCGTTTTGCCCTTGTGCCCTGCTTGTGGTCTTCTCAGAGGTGTCTGGTTGACCATTGAGGCAAATGGGGCTATGTAACCTATCTTGCAAGGTTGTTGTGACACTACAATTGGTGGCAGGAAGGGCCATGCTCACTAATCTGAGCTGTTTGTGGAATGGCAGGGGGAAATGTTGGAATTAATTAATGATCCATCAGGGCTCTTTTTTTGTTCTTTTGAATCTTTATATTCAAATATTATTAATTTATCATGGCAAAGTTCTTCCTTTGCCTTCTGGAAATTGCATAGCACAAAGAGATTTTTTTTAATAAACAGTTATGGGCACATCATAAGGTGGCCTCACACACTTATATAAATCCATCTGAATTCTTATGCTTTGACTGACTAGAGGAACTGGTACAATCAGGACTATAGTGTTTAGATTGGGGGAAGTAAGAGTTCCAATCTATTCTGCTTTGGTCAGACTTCACCTGCAATACTGTGTCCAGTTCTGGGCTCCACAGTTCAAGGATGTGGACAAGCTGGATGATTGTGATCAAAATGGTGAAATGTCTGGAAACCATGCCCTATGAGGAGCAGTTTAGGGAGCTGGGTATGTTTAGCCTGGGGAAAAGGAGGTTAAGAGGTAACATGATAGTCATGTTTAAATATTAGAAGGGATGTTCTATTGAGAATGGAGCAAGCTTGTTTTATGCTGCTCCAGTGACTAGGACATGGAGGAATGGATTCAAACTACAGGAAAAGAGATTCCACCTCAATATTAGGAAGAACTTCCTGACAGTGAGAGCGATTTGACAGTGGAACACACTCCCCTTGGAGTGTGGTGGAGATTCCTTCTTTGGAGGTTTTTAAAAAGAAGTTGGGTGGCCATCTGTTGGATGTGCTGTGATTGTGTCTTCCTGCATGGCAGAAGGTTGGATTCAATGTCCCTTGTGGTCTTTTCCAACTCTATGATTCTACAAGAAAAGAGTTCCACCTAAACATTAGGAAGAACCTCCTGACTGTAAATTCTGTTCAACAATGGCATATGTTGCTGCCTCAGAGAGTGATGGGGTCTCCATCTCTGGAAGTCTTTAAACAGATGCTGGATAGCCATGTGTTGGAAGTGCTTTGATTGTGTCTTCCTGCATGGCAGAGGGTTTGACTGGATGCCCCTTCGGGTTTTTTCCAACTTGATGATTCTATGATTCTAGGACACCACTGAAAATACCGTTTTAATGTGATAGTGGCAGATGTAGAATTTTATTTATGACATGGCCTAGAAAGGTAGTGACAACTCCCGCTTACGGTACATGATGGCGTAATCCTGCAGTCCTCAAACTGATGCATAAGCTTATGTGAAAGTGCTCAAGAGCCACATGTTGTTTCTAGAAGGAATCCTTCAACACAGGTTATGCTTCATATTGTCTTCTCTTTCCCATGGTTGATAATTGCAATGCAGCACAACACAGTGGGAAGCCTGGGCAACACAGGCAATTGTAGGCAATACAGCCTACAGATGTTTTGACTACCTCCCAGAACCCTTCAGCACCATGATCAACAGTCAGTGGCAGGAACTAATTAAAATCAATTAAGATATCAATTAAATTAGAAATTTTCAAATGAAGTGGGGGACATAATTAAATTTATTTTTTAAACTTAATTGAATGACCTAGGTTGGACTTTCAGCATTAACCTAGTTCCCAAATTAAGTTATTAATTAAGTTATTAATTAATTAAAAGAGCGAATATGCTGAAAGACAACAAATTTTACATTTCCCAGCTGGTTCTTTAGAAAGTGAAATTAGCTGTTGGAATCTTTGTTTGTTTTTGTTCATTAAGAGGGTAAGATATGTTTGATAATTCTGGTAATGGTATGTTGGAAGGGAGTGATATTCTTTACATTTAGGTGGTCTTTCTGTGTTCTATCATTTCTGCCAAAAGGTAGATATTTGGAGAGCTGTTGTGTCACACATACCCCTTAGTGTGTCACCATGTGCAACCCACACATCTTGCACTCTTCAGTGACACCCCTGTCCTAAGAAACTGGATTTTAAAGTTCTTATCCCTGGTATTTTTGTTGGGATCCACACAGGCCTCAGTCAGACTAGGGAAAGTGAGAGAAATGAGATTATAAGGGAGGGAGAAAAGAAGAGCAAGAAAGGGGTTATTGGTATGGTTGATGAGAAATGAGGTTTTCAAAAACTACTGCAGCTGTTTTCTTCTGCCCCATGCTCACAACAGGACCAAGAGTGTGGTGAGTAAAACCATCCATGAACATTATCAGCTTTTGAGGGTATTATTATTATTATCCCGCCCCTCTGTGTAACGCAACCAGGGTGGCTTACAACTTTAAAATATACATTCATATACCACAATCCCCCTCCTCAAAATACAATTAAATAAAGACAATTTAAAACACATTTAAAATAATAACACAAAAAACAAAGAAACAAAGAACAATAGCTACAGCCGAATCAGGGATGAGCAAGATGGCCGGGATATCTATTCGGGAAAGGCCTGCTGGAAGAGATCCATCTTAACAGCCTTTTAAAAGTTGTCTAAGGTGGTAATATGATGGATCTCATCCGGCAGGCCATTCTATAATCTGGGAGCGGTAGCCGGAAAGGTCCTCTGGGCGGTTGCAGACAAGCTAGATTTTATCGGCTTCAACAAATTCCTCCCAGCTGGTAGCTTTTAACATAAACTTAAACAGTGATAAATGTAATAATCAAGTTTTTCCCCACTTGTAACACAAATGTATTTTCAGAGGCACAGCCATGTTATCCAGGACTATCAGCATGCAAAGGGATTTTGTAGCATTTCTGAGATTAACTGTGTGAAAGAAGTAGCTTAAGCTTTTGTAGACTTGAGTTTACTTGCACCTAAGGAAGTACACCAAGTCTACAAAAGTTTATACTGCAGCTTCTTTCACACAGTTAATTTCAAATGTGCTACAAAATCCCTTTGCATAATTTTCCTAAAAACTTTGGGCCTTTGCAGACTGCCAGAAATAGTGCAAATTGAGTCCACTTTAAGGGTTAGGGTTAGTGCTAGGGAATCATGGGAATTGTTTCCCCCCCCCCCCCCCCCCGAGACATTGAGCCTTCTCTGTCAGAGAGATCTGGTGCCACAATAAAATACAGCTCCCATGATTCCCTAACCCTTAAAGTGGACACAATTTGCACTATTTCTGGCAGTCTGCAAAGGCCCTTTGTTAACTATTCACTAATTGCATGAGCCTTATTCCATCAACATTTTATTTCTGCCAATAGTAACAGTATTCTGGAAGGGAATGCACCCTAATGAAAGAGTGTATATTAGTTTTGGAAACTGGCTTTCATCTGCAAGATGTTGTTGTTGTTAACTGCCTTCGCATAGGTCTCGATCCATAGTGACCTATGGATGAGACATCTCCAGCCCCCCCCCCCCATCCTCTACTGCTCTGCCCAGCTCTTGCAAACTCATATCCGTGGTCTCTTTAATAAAGCCCATCCATCTAGCATGTGGCTTTCCTTTCTTTCTAGTTCCCTCTACCTTTCCTAACATTATTGTCTTTTCCAATAATTCATGCCTTCTCATGATGTGTCCAAAGTACGACAGTCTAAGTCTTGTCATCTTGGCTTTTAAGGATATCTCTGGCTTGATCTGCTCTAGGACCCATTTGTTTTTCCTTTTGGTTGTCCATGGAATCCTCAGCACTCTTCTCCAGCACCACATTCTCTCAAATGCATGGATTTTCCTCCAGTCTTCTTTCTTGACTGTCCAGCTCTCACATCCATACATGGTAATAGGGAATACGATGGCTTGTATGATTCTCACTTTTGTGCTGAGTTGTATGTCTTTGCATTTTAGGATCTTTTCTAGTTCTTTCATAGCCACCCTCCCCATTCTTAATCAATGTTTATCCTGATTTCCTGGCTGCAGTCCCCATTCCAATCTGTTTGATCCCAGATATGAGAACTCTTTTACTATTTCTATTTCCTCATTATCTAGATTGAATGTGTTTAAGTTCTCTGTGGTCATTATTTTTGTTTTCTTTATGTGCAACAGTAAGCCAGCCTTTGCACTTTCTTCTTTGATCTTCCTTAAGTTGTTCCAGGTGTGTGAGGTTTTCTGCTAGTATTATGGCATATCTCAGATTGTTGATATTTCTTCCTCCTACTTTCACTCCTTCTTCTTCCATGTCCAAGCTTGCTTTCCTTATAATATGTTTTGCATATAAGTTGAATGGGTAGGGTGATAGGATGCAGCCTTGTCTGACGCCTTTGCCAATTGGGAACCATTCTGTTTCTTCATGTTTTGTTTGACAGTAGCCACTTGTCATGAGTACAGATTCCTCATTAGGACTATCAGATGTGTTGGTACTCCCATGTCTTTAAGGGCATTCCACAGCCTTTCATTATCTATGCAGTCAAAGGCTTTTCTATAGTCTATAAAGCACATGCTGATTTTCTTTTGGAACTCCCTGCTACGCTCCATTAGCCATCATATATTTACAATGTGATCCCTGGTGCCTCTTCCTTTCCTGAACCCTGCTTGGACCTTTAGAATTTCTTTCTCTGTGTATGGTTGGAGTCTATGTTGCAGTATTTTGAGCATAATATTGCATGCATGGGAGATTAATGCTAGGTCCTATAGTTGCTACAGTTGCTTATGTCTCCTTTTTTGTGGGTGAGAATGCACATTGATTGCTTCCAATCTGTCGGCCATCACTTTGTTTTTCATATCTGTTGACATATGTGGGTTAGCCCTAGAGTTGACTCTGTCCGTGTGGATTGCAACAGTTCTATTGGTGTATCTGTATCATCTGTTCCTGGAGTCTTGTTTTTGTCATTACTTTTATGGCAGATTCCACCTCAGTTTTTAGAATTTGGGGTTAATAATAATAATAATAAATTTTTATTTATAACCCGCCCCTCTGCGCGGCAATCGGGACGGGGTACAGCAATATTAAAATAGAACAAAGTTAAAAACATTCCATCATCCCATAGTCCCACCCTCCCATCCCCTTAAAACAGAATTAAACAAATGACCAATTAAAATACAATATTAAAAACATAATGACAATAATTTACAAGTCAGGGACCCATCCCTAGGCTGAGAGTTATTCCGGGAAGGCCTGCCGGAAGAGATCCGTCTTTACTGCTTTCTTAAAAGCAGCAAGAGTGGTAATTAGACGGATCTCATCCGGCAGGCCATTCCATAATCTGGGAGCGGTCGCAGAAAAGGCTCTCTGGGAGGTCTGAGACAGCCTAGTTTTTAGTGGCTGTAGCAGATTCCTCCCAGAGGACCGAAGGGCGCGGGGGGGTTCATATGGGGAAAGGCGGTCCCTAAGATAGGATGGACCCAAGCCATGTAGGGCTTTAAAGGTCAAAACCAACACCTTGTACTGCGCCCGGAAACTAATTGGCAGCCAGTGGAGGGATTTCAGCACAGGTGTTATGTGCTCCCTCCTTGATGTTCCTGTAATTAACCTGGCTGCCATATTCTGTACCAGTTGAAGTTTCCGGGTTAGGCACAAGGGTAGCCCCATGTAGAGTGCATTGCAGTAATCTAGTCGCGAGGTTACCAGGGCATGTACCACAGTTTCCAGATCCCTCATGTCCAGATAAGGGCGCAGTTGGCGTATCAGCCGAAGCTGATAACAGGCACTCCTGACCACCGCATTCACCTGACTAGTCATGTGAAGCGATGAATCTAGAAGTACCCCCAGACTGCGAACACAGTCCTTAGAGGAGAGTGTGACTCCATCCAGGACTGGAGACTGTATTCCCAGATCTGGTTTCGGGCCTGTGACCTCCGTTTTGTCTGGATTCAACTTCAATCTGTTTTTCCTCATCCAACCCATTACCGCTCTGAGACAGTCATTAAGAGGAGAGGCGCCATCTGAAGTCTGAGACGATGATCTGGTCATGGAGAGATATATCTGGGTGTCATCAGCGTACTGAAGACACCGAGCTCCATGCCTCCGAATAATCTCCCCCAGCGGCTTCATATAAATATTAAACAACATCGGGGACAGGATGGCGCCCTGAGGGACGCCACAATTAAGCTCGATTTTGGATGAGCAACTATCCCCGAGCCTCACCCTCTGGGATCTGCCCGAGAGGAAGGAGCGGAACCACTGCAGAGCAGTGCCTCCGATTCCCAACTCTCTCAGGCGATCTAAGAGGATGGCATGATCTATAGTATCAAAGGCCGCTGAGAGATCCAAGAGCACCAACAGGGTCACACTACCCCTGTCGATACTCAGGCGGAGGTCATCGGTCAGAGCAACCATGGCAGTCTCCACTCCATATCCTGTCCTGAAGCCAGTTTGAAATGGGTCGAGATAATCGGTTTCATCCAAGAGTGCTTGGAGTTGGGAAGCAACCGCCCTCTCGATCACCTTGCTCAAAAAAGGGAGCAAGGAGACTGGTCTATAGTTGTTTCTATCCAGGGGATCCAGGGAAGGCTTTTTCAGGAGTGGCCTAACCGCCGCCTCCTTTAAACAAGATGGTACCTTGCCTTCCCTGAATGACGCGTTGATTGTGTCCCGAAGGAACACCTTCAACGCGTCCCCCCCCTGGACGACCAGCCAGGATGGACAAGGATCGAGGGGGCAAGTCGTCTTTCTCACACTTCCAAGCAGCTTGTCCACGTCATCGGTACTCACAGATTGTAATTGATCCAGTAAATTGCCATCAACGGAGTTCCTGGGTGCCTCATCTACAGATTCTGCTAAAACAATGGCGTCTAAGTCGGCTCTTATCCATCTTCATATGGCTCTTCATTCCAAGAGTCCTTCGTTTTGTCATCTCTTTTGTATAGTTCTTCTGTGTATTGCATCCAACGTCTTTTTATTCCTTCCTGGTCTTGAATTATGTTATTTTCATTGTTGTAGAGCAGGGGTAGGCAACCTTTCCCCTTTAAGGCCTAAGGGACTTCAGCTCCCAGAAGCCTCAGCCATGTTAGCCAATAGTCCCATGTTGGCCAATAGCTCCTGGGATTCTGAGAGCTGAAGTCCCTTGGCCCTTAAAGGGGAAAGGTTGCCTACCCCTGTTGTAGAGTGTCCCGGTCCTTGGTTTGAACTTCCCTTGATTTCTCGAATCTTGTGGAATAGGCCTCTCATCCTTACCTTTTTGTTGTTGTCTCTATTTCTCTACACTTGTAGTTATAATAATTTTCCTTATCTTTGCGCACTGGCCATTGTATTGTTGCATTCATGGTTCTTAGTTTATTCCTATCTCCTTTTTGTTTTGTTTCTTTTCTTTCTTTTATTGCTTGTACCATTTTATCTATCATCCATGGCTTCTTCACTTTCCCTTTGTCTGTTGGAAGTGTCTTTATGCAATCTTCTTTTATTATGTCCCTGGCTTCAGACCAAAGCTCTTCCGATTCACAATCTATTATACTTAGTATTGCAAATCTGTTCCTTATATTGTCAATGAATTATGTGGAAATGTTGTTTAAATCATATTTTGGTATGATGACTGGTTTTGTTCTCTTCTTGAGTTTTACTTTTATTTTTGAAATGAGTAGTTCATGATCTGTGCCACAATCAGCACCTGGTCTAGTCTTAGCCACCAGTATGGAGCTTTGCCATCTTTTACTTCCAATTATGTAATCTATTTGGTTTTTGTGTTGACCATCTGGTGATGTCCATGTGTATAGCCTTTTCTCTGGTTGTATGAAAAATGTGTTTGCACTGAATAAATTGTTGGCTTCACAAAAATCTATCAGACACTCACCTGCTTCATTCCTTTTGCCTAGTCGAAATCTGCCTACTGTTTTTGATTCTTCTTTACTTCCAGCCTTTGCATTCCATTCTCCAGTGATCAGCTTGACATCCTGTGTTGGTGTGTTGTTAATTTCTTCCTGTAGTCCTTCGTAAAATCTATCAATTTCTTCTTGTTCTGCCTCAGTGGTTGGTGCATATACTTGAATTATGGTGATATTCATAGGTTTTCCGTGGAGCCTTATTGAGATGATTTGGTCTCACTTTGCATTGTATCCTCTGACTGCTTTTGCAACATCTTTTCTTAGTATGAAAGCCACCCCATTTCTTCTTGTCTTTTCATTGCCTGAGTAGAACACTGTGTGGTTTTCTGATTCAAAGTGGCTCATTCCTGTCCATGTAAACTCACTCACCCCCAGTACTGCTATGTTCATGCATTGCATTTCCATTTTCACTAGCTTCCCTTGGCTCATGCTTCTTACATTCCATGTCCCTATTTTATGTGTGGTGCTGCTTCTGATGGGGTTTGTCTTTTTGAGAGTGTTTCCTGCTTGTTTCGTCATTTTTGACTGCCCTCATCCATGTTGAAAGATGCCAAAATCGAATATGAGCTGGTCATTGCCTAAGAGGGGACCAAACAACCATGAATTCTCAGTCAGATCAGCCTGCATGAATGTGTCTACCGAGTAAGCCACTAGAGAAAAGGCACAGACCAATTCATTTATTATTGGTTGTTTGTGGGTTTTTGTGTTGTTGTGTGCCTTGAAGTTGTTTCTGATTTACAGTGACCCTAAGGCAACCCTATCATGGGGTTTTCTTGGCAAAATTTGTTAAGAGGGGGGTTGCCTTTGCCTCCCTCTGAGACTGAGACTTTGACTTGCGACTGAGACTTTGACCAGTCGATTTCCATGGCTGAGCAGGGCTTCAAACTCTGGTCTCCAGAATTGTAGTCTAACACTCAAACCACTATACCAGTGATGGCAAATCTTTTAGGCATCGAGTGCCCAAACTAAACGGCTTTCCAGCACCAGGTGTTACCCCATGCTGGAGGAAGGACTTCTGGGAGCAACAGGACCTCCACCTTATGGGGTCGGGACGTCCACCCTATGAGGGTGGGACTTCTGGGGTGGGATGTCTTCCCCCTCCCCTCCCCTTCAGAAAGGCAGCTGAAGGCCAGAGAGCGCTGGAAGGAGGAGGAACAGGCACACACCTTTTCCTCCTCTTCCTCAATCTGTGTGCCAGGGAAAATGGCTTCATGTGCCATGTCTGGCATGCGTGCCATAGGTTTGCCAACATGACAGTATACCATGCCGGTGTAGTGGTATCTGGGTACTAACTTTTTCAATATCAACATGATCCTTGATTTTGTTTCAGTTTGGGATGGGGACTAAAGGCCATACTAGAGGTCTGTCTGCAATATAAAATTACAAAAGTCTGATACCACTTTAGTTTTCCATAGCTCTATCATATGGAGTCCAAGAATCTGTAGTTCATTGATTAATTTTGATTTTTTTCCACTGAAGATGTTCAAGTGCTTGCCAACAGAGAATTCTCAGTATCTCATAAAGGTGCAATTCCCAGGATTCCATAGAACAAAGCCACAGCTGCTGCTGATGTTAACTGTTTTCAAGTTGACTTTGGCTTATTGTGACCCTATGAACCCTATTATCAACAGCCTTGCTCAGGTCTTGCAGATTTAGAGCTATGGCTTTCTTGATTGAGTCTATCCAAGTGGAATGTGGTCTTCCTGTTTTCTCCCTTACCAAGCATTATATTCTAGTGAATCATGTCTGGGAAGCTAAACCAGCATAAATGTGACATAACTGTGTAGCATGGATACATCCCGAAACAGGATATGTGACGATTCATATGTTTCCCTAATCACATGTAAAGCATGGCCGAGAGCCTTCTTGGTGGCTGCTCCCAGGGCTTGGAGCTCCCTCCTTAAGGAGATGTCAGAATCCATGAGCATGGTTCTGTCATGATTGGTGTGGTTGATTGGAAAGGATGTATGTATTGAATACTGAAGTGTGTTGAATACTGAATTGTATGCATGAATCATGTATGGGCCCTGGGTATGCGAAGTAGCAGAGTGGGCAAATGGCAGGGGGGGCAAATGGTAAGCACAGTGAAGGGGTTTGTCCTGCAGCAATCCTGGGATGCAGAGGAAGAACGGGCTCTTGGAATTTACTTTGATCAGGATCAGAGCTGGGCGCTGACAGTCTGAAAGGGGGGCTGAATAGTTTGAGTTCTAATGGTATGGTATGGTATGGGAAAGAGATGCTCAGTTTCAGCAAAAACACTCTACTGGTGATTTCTGTTCTGATGTCCGGATTAAAAGTCTTTTGTTTTCTATCACACTAAGATGTTTTTCTGGTTATTGGGAACTGAGTTCACTAGTTCTGACAGGAAGCTAAGGTGGCTTCTTTCTTCTCTTTATGCTGACAAGTAGAAACTTCGTTATTCCAACATGCTGTCAGGAATTGACAGCAATTGGCATTTAATGGTGTGCTTTGTGATTTTTTATGTTCTGTCTTTTTACAATTTTTAAATGGTTTTAATCCTATAGATAGTTTAACTGCATTTAATAATAACACACACACACACACATTTTGTCAATGTTTTTATACATTTTTAATCCATCCTGGTTTTAATATTATGTAAATCACCTTGAAATCCAATTCCAATATTGGGTAAAAGACAGGTTATACAAATGAATAAAATGTATGCATGCATGTATGTATAGCTGACCTAAATACCTTCAAGGTACCAGATCCCATCTGATCTTGGGAGCTAAGCAGGGACAGCCCTAGTTAGTACTTGGATGGGAAACCATCAGGTCTCCAGATGCCGTAGGCTATATTTCAGAAGAAAGATCTGGCAAAACCACTTCTGAGAATTCCTAACCTAAGGCCTAAGCAGACTGGCAGAAATAGTGCACATTAAATTGAGGCACTGCCCTGGCTCAGTGCTAGGGAATCATGGGAACTGTATTTTTTTCTGGGACATTGAGCCTTCTCTGTCAGAGAGCTCTGGTGCCACAATAAATTACAGTTCCCATGATTCCCTAGCACTGAGCCAGGGCAGTGCCTCAATTTAATGTGCACTATTTCTGGCAGTCTGCAAAGGCCCCTAGTTAATGATTAGATGGGAGACTGCCAAGGAACACCAGCTGCTGTAGGCCATACTTTAGAAGAAGTATTCCGTACCTAAGAAAACCTATTGAAATCCATGCAATTGCCACAAGTCAATAGGTGATTTGAAGGCACATACACATGTATGTATGTATGTATGTATGTATGGAGATAGCATGGTGTTGGGCTATGATTCTGGAGATCAATTTGATTCCTGATGATGATCTTGATTGAGTCACACATTCTCAGCCTCAGAAAATCCCATGATAGGTTTACCTTAGGGTCACCATAAGTAGGAAATGACTTGAAAGCAAATAAGAATAATGTATGTGTGGCAATGGGGGTGAAGTTCTGCTTTCTAAGTGGTGCACTCCTACTCCACCTCTTTATCTTGCTTTGACTGAGCCAGATCACTCAGAGCCAAATGGAAAGGGCTGGAATTAAATATCAGATTCCTTCTTCACTGTTAAAACCACTGGCAGACCTTGAACAGAGACTTTACTCCATGTAAAGCTGGGATCACACCCTAAGGAGATTTCTACAAGAAATATGGATTTGCCTGAATAAAGTTATAACTTGAAACAGTTTGCATAATCCTGGGGATTTAAGTGAATGTTATGTCCAAATATAGGTAATGAAACCTCTGTGGCCTTTAAAAAAAAGAGAGAGAAGCTAGATCAGGAGCAATCTGAGCAAGAGGAAAGAGGAGAGCAGTGGGCTGACTAGCTTTTGTCCCCTGCCATTCTAGCGTGGAAATTGTCAATGGCAGCTGGTGGTTTCTATGTTGGTAGAGTGATGGCTGTCCTCTGCATTTTAATCTTCAGAGGAACTATCTGAAGTACCAAGCCAAATCTGGGGATAGCTTGAATAGCTCCTTTAAACTTCAGACTAAAACCCAGAACTGATCCACTGGTCCACTGATAAATGGGGCTGCATCTACACTGCAGAATTAATGCAGTTTGACACTGCTTTAATTGCCATGGCTCAATACTATGGAATTCTGGAATAGTTTTGTGAAATATTTGGTTTGTAGTTTTGTGAGATATGTTTTGGGTGATATGTTTTGTGAAATAGTTTTGTGAGATATGTAGTTTTGTGAGATATTTAGCCTCCCCTTTCAGGGAATTCTGGTGCAGCAACAAACTACAAATCCCAGGATTCCACAAGAATGAAGCCATGACATTTATGTGTGTATGTGTGTATGTGTGTATGTGTGTATATGTGCCTTCCAGTCGACTGTTTACTTATGGTGACCTCATGAATTCCATAGGGTTTTCTCAGACAAGTAGTACTCAGAGATGGTCTTACCAGTTCCTTCCTCTGAAACAGAGCCTACAGCACCTGGTATTCTTTGACAGTCTCCCATAATAGTACCATAGCTGACCCTCCCTTACCTCCCATGATCAGATGCGATCTGGTGCTTTTGGGGTATTTAGGCCAATTCTGCACTGTGACAGCAGCCTTGGAGGGATAATTCCACTCCATATTTAATCTGAACTTGAAGGAGGTATCCAGGAGGTGGACCTATTTTGGGATTCCTTAAAAGTTTGAACTAAAACCCAGAATGAATTCATCAATCCATTGACATGGGAGCTACCACTAACGATAACTTGGGGTGGCTTCATCTTTGAACCAATGATACTCTTGCATCTCTGCACTCTTCCAACAGCACCCAGAGCAGAGTTACTTAGCATTTTCTGCCAGCTTCTTTCAAATCTCTCCACCTGCTTACAAAATCCCATTTATGAAAAAATATACTGAGAATCGAAGAATCAGATTGCTGCAAGAGTGGAAGCAGTTTGCAAAGAAATATGCTAGATAGATAAAATGGCCATAGGAGAAAGGGTTAAGCATTTTCTTCTCACTGCACCTGCTCTAACCAAAAAGGCTACCTCCTATAGCTGCTTTTCCTTTGAAACAGATACAGGTTGAGTCTCCCATATCTGGAATTCTGAAAACTGAAATACTCCAAAAAACAAAACTTTTTTCATGAGTGGCGGAGGTAGTGACACCATTGCTTTCTGATGGTTCAATGTATACAAATTTTGTTTCATGCACAAAATTATTAAAAAAATATTGGATTAAATTATCTTCAGGCTATGTGTACCAGGTGTATATGAAACAGAGATGAATTTTGTATATAGACTTGAGTCCCATCTCCATGATATCTTAATATGGACGTACCTCCAAATCCATGTATACCAAAATCAAAATAGATCAATAAATAAATCAGAAATCCAAAACACTTCAGTTCCAAAGCATTTCAGATAAGGGAAACTCAACTTGTACTCGCATGACTCTGCAGCCCAAGTAGTTTGCAAGTGAAACAGAAGCTGTGTAACTCCCATATTCTACATTCAGCACGGAACACAGTTGGTGCTAAATCAATGCTAACAATCAAGAAATATTAGTATAATAAATAACACCACACTTTTGAAGTGGAGGATTTTGCAAAGCCAAGTTATCACTGAAGTGCCAACATTTCATGGCTTCAGAGTAGCTGACATGCTCAATGATGGCCAATCATTTTGGCAAGCATGCAGCAAAAAAAGTCCAAAGGATGAGATAATGCCCCTTTCAAGTGCACTAGAGGAGATGTGCGAGAGCTTGGCCACACTTTAAAAGCTTCAAACTGAGATTGGGAGGAGTGAAAGAAAAACTGCTGGAAAGTTTCTCTTTCCCCCAGTCCCTGTTTTTGAAACTACTGACATTATACTACTACTACTACTACTACTACCACCACTATAGTTTGTTGTTGTTGTTGTTGTTGTTGTTGTTGTTGTTGTTGTGGGACTTCAAGTCATTTCTGACTCATGGCAACATGACCCTATCATGGGATTTTTGTGGCAGAATTTATTCAAAAGGGATTTGACTTTGCCTTCCTCTGAGGCTGAGAGCAAGGTCACCCAGTGGATTCTATGGCTGAGCTGGGAATTGGACACTGATCTACAGAGTCGCAGTCCAACTCTCAAACCACTACGCCATTAAGTATCCCATCTGTCACCTAAAATTGGGACTCAAGGTGGTTTACTACTTAAAAAAAAAAAAATGCAGCCAATAGCATATAAAAAGTGATCATTCAAATGGAATTAAACTAATCACAGTATTCAAACAATTGCAACTTACACTTAAAATGATAAAATGCAATTAAATAATAATAATAATAATAATAATAATAATAATAATAAATTTTATTTATATCAAAAGTTTTTAGTATAAAAAGGATTATGCTGGCAGAAGAACAGTGAGGAGGGAGTCATTCTGGCCTTTCTCAGAAGGGAGTTGCAGAATCTAGGGACAACTACCAGGAAGGCTCTATCTCATGTTCCCACCAACTGTGCTTGTGATGGGAGCTGGACTGAGAGGAGGACTCTCCTGAGGATCTCAGGGTCTGGGCAGGCTCATATGGGAAGATACGGTCTGCCACATAGCCAGAATCTAGCATTTGTGTTCTCTGCTACTTTGTTGTTTAATGCCTTCAAGGTGATTTGACTCATGGTAACCCTATGGATGAAACACTTTCAAGCCCCTCTGTCCTCAGCTGCTCTGCAAAGTTCCTTCAGGCTTATGGCTGTAGTCTCCTTGACTGAGGGGCATTGCAGACCAGCCCAAAGGGCCAGCCTGGGGCTGGAGTTGGGGCAGGGCAGCTGCATGCCAGCCACCCCAACCCCAGCCGGATGCTGTCCTGATGCCATGCACCCATATGCATGGCGCGTGGCTTCAGGATGTCCTCCTGGCGCAACGTGCAGACACCCTGTGCCGAAAGGGCATGGAAGAGCTGTGGTGTTGGCACTTAGGGCAGCATTTTGCTGCTCTTTTGGGGGTGGCAAAAGGGAGGATTGGAGCCACAGAGTGGGGTTGCAATGGCTCCGATCTGCCGCTAGCAGGGACGGCCTAGAGCCGCCTGTCTGCATAGCCCCTGAGTCTCTCATCTGGTATGCAGTCTGCCTCTTTTCCTCCTACCATGTACCTTTCCAAGCATTATCATCTTTTCTAGTGAGTCTTGCCTTCTCATGATGTGGCCAAAGTATGACAGCCTCAATGTAGTCATCTCAGCTTCCAGGGAAATTTCAGGTTTGACCTCTACCAGTACTCATTTATTTGACTTTTTGGTTGTCCATGGTATCCTCACCACTCTTCTCCAGCACCACATCCCAAATAAGTTGATTGCCCCCCCCCCCCAACTTTCTTTTATTGTCCAGCTCTCATGTCTGTACATGGTGATGGGAGATATAATAGTTTGGATGATCCTTACTTTTCAGTATGTTGCTACATGTGATTTGCATAAGGTCACCCTGTGGGTTTCATAGCCAAGCTGGGGATCGAACCCAGGTCTCCAGAGATGTAGTCCAAGACTTAAACCACTATGCAACATGGTCTCTTTCTGTGTTACCATGTTTCTTAAACTATGCAGAAAAGGCTTCACGGTTTTTACCAGAGTATCCACAGAAATCTGCAGAAATACACATTATAGCATTATCACTTATCAGTGAACTCAGCACTCTCATTATTGCATACGTGGTTGTCGATTTGTGTCACATGGATTTGGATAGCTACATATTTTTAGTAGGAGGTAGGTGAATAGATGCAAATAGATGCAGATTTGCACAGGAAAGTGAAGACAATTAACTGTTAATGCAAATGTGTATATCGGGGCAGTTGGAAGGTATGCTGTAACCATTTAATTCTATTCTAATGCTGTTCTTTTGTATTTTTCTCTCAAAGAACTATGTTGTATTTGTTTAATTTGTTAGCTACCTTGAGTACTGGTTTTCAGGATAAAGATGGTAAGAAGAAAATGACAATGAGGAGGAAGAGGAAGAGGCAGAGGAAGAAACAATAGCAGCACCAAAAACATTGGACTTCTACTCTTTTGTTTTGCTCCCAGTTTGTCATTTTAAAGTTAACTTCCCATTCTCAGATTGTGAGTTTGGCTGTGATTATTTACAGGAGTGCATAAGTGTAAAATTATTTATTTTTTTAAAGTTCTCATTTGCTAACCACTACATTTGATTCAAAGTGTTTCTGTAAGCAGCACAAAGCCAAAAATTGCTGCCTCCCACTTTCACTGTCTCTTTGCATTTTGCTCACCCACTCCAGCAATTGTGAAGGGGAAGTGTGTGTGTGTGTGTTTGTGTGGGGAGTACAATGTTGCTGCGCCTTAATCCAAAATTTGAAAGCCAAGCAAAAGAGGAATTGCAAATCCAGAGTTTTTTACAAATGCAGCAGAATTTTCAAGGCAGAATTCTAGAGGGGCAGACAGAGCTGCCATTACTAATTCTGTTAAAATTGGATATATTCAAAATGAACTAAGGTTTGCATTGATGATATTGATTCTGGGGCACATTAAAAACCAAACAAAACTTGGAATTGGTATGTGTGGGGAGACAGTGTGAGTCATTATGAGGGAGATGTTCAAATTGGAGAAAATTATGTGGCTTTCAAGACAGACTGATCTGAATTTATAAGGAGCAAAGAGGTCCCTCTGTTATCTGTGAACACTGCAGATGATTCAGTCCATGCAATGCCATTAATGCTGACCCTGGTTATGCATTAACTAGTCAGGAGCTGGCTGTCATTCACGCTATGAGAAAGGAACCTCTCTGCTTTGTTTTAGTGGCCAAGGAACAATGAAGGAGGCCAAGAGACTATGGAGAATACAGCTCTCTCCCAGCTAGCCCTCTTCTTTGTTATTCACACAGTGGGAAGGAAAAGGCTTCTGTCCATTTTGTGCTCTCTTTGCAAGGTTTATTTGTAGCTTGGCAGAACAACAATGCTCCTTTTGTCCAACTATAGTGGGGGATGGAATCATGTGGCCTTCTAAATGTAGTTGGACTACAACTCCCAGCATTCTTCACCACTGGTTAGGGCTGATGGGAGTTTTGGAGCAATTCTGGAGTGCTGCATGCTTCCCATCCCTGGTCTATATTCCCTTCCCTTACTCCCAAGGAACTCAAGGAGACACACAAGGTTTTTTCCTCTCTGCTTTATCATCTGAACACTCTGTAAGGAAGGTCAGACCATGAGAGAGGAACAGGCTTAAGGGCTACTCAGTAAGTTTTGGGGCTCAACAAAAATTAGAATCTGAGGCCCAAATTTCACATCAGCTACTTAGGACCTGTCCACATGGGTCAAATAAAAAGTCCTCCTTCCTTTTCCCACTGTGACCAGTCTGAATGATGCAGGGACCAGTCCTTAGTTCTGGTGCCAACTGTCTGGCCAGGTCAGCACTGAACCTGAGGTATAACATGCTTAAGTCTTTTTAAAAACTCACCATTTGCCCCAGATCTTCCTGGAAGATACAGAGCCCTCTATTGCAATGCCAAGTGACTGTTTATAAGGTGTCCTGATGCGCTGCCCAGTGCCACTGCCCTGCCACCCTGCATCACTCATTCTGAGATCAGAACAAGGTGCCCAGCTATGTGATTAATACTGAGCTCCTTGTTCTGATATTAAAGTGAGCGACCTGTGATGACAGTGGTAGTGCCGGGTGGCATGGTGGGATGCCTGTGTGAACAGCCACCCAATGTCACAATGGTATGTCCAAAGTAACAAGGGGATGCTGGGGAAGCTTCTGGGCCAGAATAACTGGCTCATGTGGACCCAGTCCTTGTTAAGTATACTCATATAAGTAGCAACTCCAAAGAAGGAGAGCTCACCATTCTCTGAGGCAGTCTGTTCTTCCAGCTGTTAGCTTAATTTTCTTGCAATTTGAATCCATTGGTTCATATTCTAGTCTCTGGAGCAGCAGAGAACAAGCTAGTTCCATCCTGTACATGACATCCCTTCAGATCTTTAAATGTAGCGAGCATGTCATCTCTCAGTCTTCTTTTCTCCAAGCTAAACATACCTAGCTCCCTAAGCCATTTGTCACAAGGCTTGCTTTCCAAACTTTTGATCATCTTGGTCACCCTTCTCTAAATATGATTCAGCTTGTCAATATCCTGCTTGAGAAGTTGTAGTCCAAAAAAGTCCTCTTCTAAATTCTGGTTAAATCACTGGTCCATCTAGTATCTGTCTAGAATTTCAGAGTCCTATCTCGAGATGTAAGAGGTCAAAACCAGAGACCTTTCAGTGCTCTTAACTGCAGCCCTTCCTAATGAGGTACTGAGATATTGAAATCATTTTTTCCCCTTTTTCAGTTCTGACTAGGAAATGATTGTATATCCCTTGATTTTATTGTACACCAAGTATACAACCATGCAGTTCTGCAGATTTATAATTAACACATACAATTCCACCCCTACAAGATGTGGTGACAACCACTGGCTTAGAGAGCTGGAAAATCAGTTAATTCAAAGAGCAGTGGTTTATTGATAACATTCAGTCGGGGGGGGGGGGGGGGAGATATGGAAACTCTATGTTTAGATGCAGTCTATCTTTGACCTGGGCATACAGTAAGGTGTTGGGATATACAGTAAGGAGCACTTTTGCCTTCATGTCCTCCTTGTGAGTTTGCCAGAGATATTTTGGAATCCACTGCAAGGTCCAGGATATTGGTTTAAATGAGCCATTCCTCTGATCTAGTAACATTCATCTCATACTCTTTATCGTTTGCTTTCTCTGCATTTGATTATATTGCTCAGCATTTTCTTGCTGGTAGCTGAATGTGTGAGATGACTACTGAAAGGCACACTGCTAAGTCACTGCCCCAATCCGGCGCTTACGGGCCTCTGCGTTTGTCCTTAGTTGTGGAGTTTAGTTTAGGAGTTTTAATTGTGTTTTACAATTGTACTGTTATGTTTTTGTTTTTGTTTTTGTTTTTGTTCTTGTTTTAAGCACCTTTTTTGAGCTTAGATATAGAATGGGGACACCTGGCTTAACATGACTAGATGTGAAAGGGTTCTAGGAGTCCTAGTAGAACACAAGTTGAACATGAGTCAACAGTGCAATGCAGTAGCTAAAAAGGACAATGTGATTTTAGGCTGCATCAATAGAAGTATAGTGTCTAGATCAAGGGAAGTAATAGTGCCATTGTATTCTGTTCTGGTCAGGCTCCACCTGGAATACTGTGTCCATTTCTGGGCACCACAATTCAAAAAGTATGTTGAGAAACTGGAGTGTGTCCAAAGGAGGGCAACTAAAATGGTGAAGGGTCTGGAAACCATGCCCTATGAGGAACGACTTAGGGAAATTGATATGTTTAGCCTGGAGAAGAGATGGTTAAGGGTTGAGATGATAGCCCTGTTTAAATATTTGAAGGGATGTCATATTGAGGAGGGAGCAGGATTGTTTTCTGCTGCTCCAGAGAACAGGACTCAGAAAAATGGATGCAAGCTACAGGAAAAGAGATTCCACCTCAACATTAGGAGGAACTTTCTGGCAGTAAGGGCTATTCGACAGTGGAACACACTCCCTCGGAGTGTGGTGGAGTCTCCTTCCTTGGATGTCTTTAAACAGAGGCTGGATGACCATCTGTTGGGTATGCGTTGATTGAGAGTTCCTGCATGGCTGGGGATTGGACTGGATGGTCCTTGTGGTCTCTTCCAACCCTATGATTCTATGATTCCACATTAACATAACAGTCAAAAATGTAAATATATGAAGTTAAATATATATATATATATATATATATATATATATATAAAAACATACCAAAGCAAACACTCCCTGGGCATAATTATGTATCAAAACTCTGCTTGAAAAGAAATGTTTTTGCCCGCTGGCAAAAGGAGAATAGGGAAGGGATCTCAAAAGTTCCCTATCCTGGAATTAGCAATGCCAAAGTGCGATCACTGTGTTCATTAATCTCTCACTAGCCTGCCCATTTGGACGAACCACATCACTATAGCAAAAGGGGATACACATTTGCACAATATTTGCATTGGCTTGTTTACATGTGTAGGTGCACATTTGGAATACAAGAATTTAGACAGAAAAAACAATTCATTTTGTTGTGGCAGGGAAAATGGTGTGCTTGCTCAGACTGTTGTCACGCTAATTGTTGACAGGTAATTTCCTTCTTATGCTTCTTTATCTGGAAACTAAAGTTGGATGGGACAACTCTTTAAATAGAGGAAAGCTTCAAACAGAGGAATGTCCTTTGTAAAAGAAGACAGATAGCCACTCTACTTTTCACATGTGCAAGTCATCTCTTGGTAATACTGTCTACATGGGATTTATGTTAGGGATGGGGAAAACGTTTGAATGTTTATGGAGGGGAAAAAACAAGAAAGGGACTTTCTTGAAGACTGGGGTTCAACTCCCCTCTTGGCCATGGAAACCCACTGGATAACCTTGGTTGAGTCACACACGCTCAGTCCCAGAGAACCCTGTAATAAGTTCATCTTAGGGTCACCATAACTCAGAAATTATTTGAAGGTACATAACAACGGCAATAATCCTTACAAATGTTGTACAGTTGGCCCTCTGTCGGCGGTCTAGCAGCTTCTAGCACAACAAATTAAAAATGTTTATAGAAAGTTTTAAAACCAATTTAAAATAAAAAAAACCCCAAAAAGTTTTGAAACCAATTTAAAAAATTGAGATTGGAGCATCTGTGGATGGGCTCGTCCCATTATCGTCAATAGCTGCACATACATGCAGCCATGCCGACTTGGCCACACAAACATTGGTGTCCATTGATGGTAATGGCACTTGAGGTCCCGTGTTTTTTGGTATGCATGGGAGGTGGTCTGAAACTGAACCCCCACTGATATGTACATTTTTGGTCACTTTGCAGTGGTTCATGGCTGTGTAATCAGAGTTCAACAAGTGTAACTTTTTTCGCATGGGCCTAAATCCTGTTCTTAGTATAACTGGAGTATAGCCATTAAATGAATTAGATTAAATGAATTGGATTTGCTTCTGCGTTGACATACCAATCAATGCTTGGCAGACTATGTCTACTCTAGTTGAGACTAACCCATCAGACTCCAGTAATACAGTTATTCATAACTATCAGCACCTTCAATGTACCACTGTGATTGCAGAAACAGCCTCTGTACATACATGGTGGGACACTGGCAGATACACCATCAGTTGCACAATGTAGGCATTCAGCACAAGGGTGATGTAGAAGAACCTGGTGTAACTACAAGAGTCTTGATTTACACTACTTGAGCATGATGTAACATCTCAGCCAATAGGCTTCAAGGTGATTTTGTTTTTAGATGAAATCCAGCATACACATGACAGACACACTGTATTTACCCTTCACTGCACGTTTACACTCTAGCTGATAAAGCCATGCTTAACAGACCAACATTCATGAGAAGATTGACCTTTCTTTGTTAACTGAAGTAGACAATGATGCGTTGGGAAAATTGGACAATAGTCAATATAATGGGGAAACTGTTTTGCTTGGAAAGATCTCCCACATCAGTTCACAGCAAATTACTGTAGCTACTGCAGTGGGCTGAGGGCAGATTTGGACTATATTTTCTTAAAAACTGTGGAGGTATTTATTTTGTTGTCTCTGGGGGGTTGAAGACTGCCAGAAATAGTGCAAATTGAGTCCACTTTTAGGGTTAGGGTTAAGGAATCATGAGAACTGTATTTTATTGTGGCACCAGTGCTCTCTGACAGAGAAGGCTCAATGTCTCAGAAAAAACCCACAATTCCCACAATTCCCTAGCACTAACCCTAACCCTAAAAGTGAACTCAATTTGCACTATTTCTGGCAGTCTGCAACCCCCCCTCTCTTTCTCTCTCTCTCTCTTGCCAACAGTCAACCAGTAGTGCAGTAAGGAAAGGTGAGCACACAGGAGATAATTAAGTGTTTCTAATGTACTTTATTTCCCCCACTCTGTATAACTTAGTCGACATACTTCATCAGTGACAGTGGAAGGTATTTAGGAAGACTAATGTGTTGGCCTTTAAGACCTCCTGTACCAGGGCATAGGAAGTTCCCATCTTGAAACTCAAGTTGAGATTACCACCTCATGGTCCTGATGCTGCTGCTTCATATTTTGCATGCTGAGCTTTGTTCCCAGAAAACAATGGAGAGTGATAGGACCTGGGGAATGAGGGGAGCAACCACAGATCATGTCAGGAAGCAACATCTGTCATGATCAGAGCGACTGCATTGATGGAGGCTAGCATTGTGAGGCTTGCTAAGGACATCTCCTTAATCACCTCAAGACATATTAAGGAGATGCCCTTAGCAAGCCTCTCAGTGTTAAGGGGACAGAGAAGCTCCAGAAGACACATCTGCCAACAGTAATAGCCAATGACCACATATTTTACAGTCAACCCTCCATGTCCATAAAATCTTTATCTGTAGAGTCAATTATCCACAGATTAAAATAAAATAAAAACAAATTCCAAAAAGCAAAGCTTGATTTTTAAATTTTATATAAGAGACATAATTTTACTGTGTCATTGTATATAAAGGGACGTGAGCATCCACAGATTTTATTTCCCATGGTGGAGTCCTGGAACCAAAGCCCAGCAGATACCAAGGGACAACTGTATCAATATTAAGAAAATACATTTTCAAACTCACACACAACTTTCCAGATTTGCCACAGTGTTTGTTTGTTTGTTTGTTTGTTTCAGGAACAGGGAATCTTAGGCTGTGAGGCTCAATCCAGGTCTCCCGTGGGCTAGAGTTCTCAGATCTCAGGGCCTGGACCCTCTCCAGCTCACAGTTCAATTATTTTATTAATAATCTTTTATTTTATTTTATTTATATCCCAATATATAAGGACTCAAGGCAGCTAACAACAAATTTAAAAAATCCAATACAAATTAAAAACAATTTAAAAGTATGAATATAAAGTTTAGAGTACAATTTAATGATGTATAAAGTTAAAAATATTAAATGTTTAAAATATTAAACTCTTTATGTATTTAAACTCTAAATATATTAAAAACTCTATAAAGGTAAAAGTATTCTCCATTGACAAGGTTGTCAAGTCGTGTCCGACCATAGGGGGCAGTACTCATCTCCATTACTAAACCGAACAGCATTGTCAGAGACTACTTTGTGATCATGTGGCCAGCATACTGCACAGAACACTGTTTATCTTCCCACCAAAATGGTACCTATTTATCTACTTGCATTTGCATGCTTTTGAACTGCTAGGTTGGTAGAAGCTGGGACTAGTGATGGGAGCTCACCCCATTGTGCAGCACCTGGGCCTTGAACTGCCAAGCTGCTGATCTTGCAATCAACAGTCAGCATCTTAACTGCTTGAGCTACCGAGTCCCTATAAAAACTCTACACAAACCTTAAAATCTGATTTGCACAGCTCCTAGCCCTCATCAGTTTGCAAAAGCCTGATAGCACAAAAATGTTTTTACCTGCTGCCAAAAGGCAGTGGCATCACTAGGGGGGTGTGGTGGTGTGGCCCGCACCAGGTAACACCCCCAAAGGGGGGTGACAGCCAGTTGGGCCCTCCCCCCACACTCACCTCCGCACCATTCTTGCATGCACTCCCACCCACTGCACCATTCCTGTGCTCCCCTATGCATGCTCCCACCCCCACCCTGCACCATCCTATCCTTTTCCTCATCAGGAAAAGGATGGAGTGGCATGGGGAAAGGATCATGTGCCACCCCCAGAAACCTCAGCCCCTGCACCAGCTGACACCTAGCGCAGGAATGCCACTGGCAGGAGTGCCCATAGCACCCCCTTATCTGCAATAGCGTATACATTACTATACCACTTTATAGTGATCTCAGCACTCTCTAAACAGTTTATAACCTGTAAGCCAATTGACTCTAACAAGTTGGGTACTCATGGAGCCCTAGGATCAAACTCACAACATTGTGGCTGCAGTACTAGTATTTAACCACTGCGCTACCAAGGCTCCCTGTGTACTCATAAGTAAGCCAGCACCCAGCAGCAAGGTGAGAAGTGGGCCCTTTTGGCTCCACCGCTGTGAGCTCCCCCTGCACCAGGTGACACCCTGGTTAGAAACACCACTGCCAAAGGGAAAGCATCCTGGCCTCTCTAAGGAGAGAATTCCAAAGTTGGGAGCAGGTGCCGAGAAAGCCCTCTCTCATTCCCACCAATTAAGCCTGAGAAAGTGGTGGGACAGAGAGAAGGGCCTCTCCAGATGGTCGTAGAACTCTGCCAGGCTCATAAAGGAAGATGATCTTCATAACATCACCCCTGTATAGGGATGGAAAGAATATTTGGAAATATTTTAAATTTCATTTTGAAAAAATTGTTTCACGACTATCTGGACACCCTGATGAGGAAACTCCTGGACTGATGAGAAACTTTGTGGCTTGTGATTTTTATTGTGCAAAATTTGCACATTGATTTTCTTGTAGAGAAAACAACATTTTCTGTGCATGAAACAGAAACTTTTGTGCAGATACTATTTCTGTGCCAAATTCTTTTCTATTTCGCACATAAAAAAGTGCAATAGTCTTTGAAAACTGTGCAGGCTAGGGAATTCTGGGGCTGGTAATTCTAAAAGGTAAATTATCTATGTTGTGGTTAGGAGGACAATATTTATATTCTGCTGGTGTCCTTTCCAAAGATATACACTTTCCAAGTTGAGGGAAGTAATAGTCCTTCTATATTCTGTGCTGGTTAGGCCTCATCTGGAGTACTGTGTTCAGTACTGGGTGCTTCATTTTAAGAATTTTAAGCATGATATAGATGAGGTGGAGTGAGTACAGAGAAGGACAATGAAGAGGATAAGAGGTATGGAAAACAAAACATATGAGGAGAGGTTGTCAGGAGTGCCTGTTATCAGCTTCGGCTGATACGCCAGCTGCGCCCTTTTCTGGAAGAAAGGGATCTTGAGACTGTTGTGCACGCGCTGGTAACCTCATGCCTTGATTTCTGTAATGCGCTCTACATGGGGCTACCCATGTGCTTGGTTCAGAAATTACAGCTGGTACAAAATATGGCAGCCAGGCTTGTCTCGGGAACATCTAGGAGGACCACATTACTCTGGTTTTGAGGTCCTTCCACTGGCTGCCTATCAGCTTCTGGGCACAGTACAAGGTGTTGGTTATCACCTTTAAAGCCCTAAATGGCTTGGGTCCAAGCTATCTCAGGGACCGCCGCCTCCCATACAATCCTCCCCGCGCTCTCCGCTCCTCTGGGAGGAATTTGCTGCAGCCCCAAATATCGAGGCTTGCAGTTACCTCCCAGAGGGCTTTTTCTGTTGTTGCCTCCAGACTCTGGAATGGCCTGCCGGACGAGATCCGTTAATTAACATCGCTAGATAGCTTTAAAAGAGCTGTCAAGATGGATCTCTTCCGGCAGGCCTTTCCAGACTAAGTATCCCGGCCTCGGTTACTTCCTCCCTTTGAATGATCTTTCCATAGCCCCATCTACTGAGGGAATGAGCAAACATTGCCATGGCCCAATGCTGCTGTTGCAAGATGTTATATGTAATGTGTTTTTAAATTGTTTAAATGTGTTTTAATTTGTTATTGATTTAATACTGTTTTAAGGGGGTGGGTGGGAATGTTGTGATTTATTATGCATGATTTTATTGTTGTGACCCGCCCTGATTGGGTCTCCCAAAGGGGGGGGGGGGGATACAAATAAATTTTATTATTATTATTTATTTATCTGCTGGGGATGCTCTAGCGGGAGTTTCTGCATTGAGCAAGGGGTTGGACCTATTGACCCATAGGGCCCCTTCCATCTCTATGCTTCTGATTCTGTGATTCTAAATGCGTCTGGTAAAGACAAAAGGAAGGCAAAAGAAAAAGAAGAAGATTGTACTGGAGGTGGATTGAACCCATTCAGAAAGCCATGGCCTTGATTTTGCAAGATCTGAGCAGGACCTTGGAGGTCCCTCAGTTATTGATAACCATATACTGAAATTGACTGGAGGGAAAGTAAGAACAAAAACAAAAGTGCAATTTTGCCTTCTGCAATATTTGCATTCTCAGGAAGGGAACAGAGACGTAACTATGTCTTTGGGATAACTGTATAAGTGGAGCCACCATAGTGCGATGGGTCCCATTTGCAGAGAGGCCTCCCATTGCTCAATGAGATACTGTGCAGGGGTATTCAACAGGCTATGCTAGAAAGATTTTTGAATCCTCTCAAGCTACACCACTGTAAAGGTATGAATTTTAGCATCTGATCCAAGATCTTGGCCTCAGTTGGATTGTCCCATACCTTTGGACTGAGGGCCTTGGCCAATATACTCATAAAGCTCTGCCTTATTTTGCTTTCAGTCTAGTAGAAAAGACTTACAGTACATTGCCAATAAAAATAAAGATACATACGGTAAGCACAGTAAAACCCTAAGCGCAGTCCAAGCTATTTGCAAACAGCAGCTGAGTTCTGCAGCTGACATTCCAAGTTTTATAATTCTGTCAAGAACCATGCCCTCTTATGGGTAATATGTAGCAGACAATTATGTCTAGGCAATTAGATGGAAGGTCCTATTAAGTGTACGAGGTCTCTATTCTCCTTTGCCTGGGCCTTTCATTTTTCTCCTTCCTCCTGAATAATTTATCATTTAACTCTGTAGATGTACCGCAGTGTTGTTGTCACTGGTGCTTTTTTAACTGCTACAGCAATAATTTGGGTGGGGTGGGGGAATGCAGTATGTATGTGAAAGGAGAAAACATGAATAAAATCATATGGTGTTGTGTAGGAACATGTTGCCTTCACAGCCTGGGTAAGGGTGAGAATGAGAGAGGGGTTTGTGGAGAGCAACTCTCTGTATTGAGGGACTGTCTTTCTTTCTTTCTTTCTTTCTTTCTTTCTTTCTTTCTTTCTAAAAAAAATGCTTCTGGAAATTTTATTTGCTTCTTTACTCAATGGAGAATTTCCGGAGAAAGGAAAGAATTATTCCTCTGTACAACCCTGTAGTCTACATGTGTGCAGGCTGACAATTTTATGAACTGGCTCCGACCTTTTGCATCTAGGAAGTTGGACTTTGTTTGTGAAGTTGAAGGCTTTCATGGCCAGCATCCATAGGTTTTTGTGAGTTTGTTGGGCTGTAAGGCCATGTTCTAGAAGAATCCCTTCCTGATGTTTTGCCTTCATCTGTGCAGGCATCTTCAGAGAAGATTCTCTGAAGATGCCAGCCACAGATGCCGGAAAAATACATTCTTCTAGAACATGGCCTCACAGCCCAAAAAACCCACAAAAACCTATGGACTTTGTTGTTGTCTGGCCTCAAGTCATTCTCAATTTATGGCAATCCTAAGGCAAACCTATCACAGGTTTTCTTGGCAAGATTTATTCAGAGGGATTTTTGCCTCTGCCCTTCTCTAAGGCTGAGAGAATGTGACATCCCCAAGGTCACCCAGTGGGTTTTCATACCTGAGCAAGGATTGGAACCCTGGTCTCCATAATTGCAATCCATTCTCTAACTGCTATACTACACTGTTTTATTTGTGAACATTTCACAATCTTGAAATAGCTGAGCCCATTTACAATCAGTTCAGAACAGATACACAAAAGTAAATTTGTTCTGTTTTAGACTTACCAATAATTAAGAATACTTTTCCATTTGAGAACTAATACATTTTGAGGGTGTGTATATAATAATAATACTGCTGCTGCTACTACTACTACTACTACTACTACTAATACTACTAGTAGTACTACAGGTTGAGTTTCCCTTATCCAAAATGCTGGGGCCAAGAAGTGTTTTAGATTTTGGATTAAAAAAAATAATCTTGGAGATTGGGCCCAGGTCTAAAGACAAAGGGCCTTGGCAGACGGCTTATTGAGCCGTCTCCGAGGCAAGGAAGAGGAGGGGCATCTGCACGCGCGGCGCCCCTTCCTCTTCCCGAGGTCGTCCTCAGAGCCGCCGGCCCTCCGCACGTCCGGCGCTCTGGGGACAACCTCCCGCCGCAGCGACTGCACGCGCTGCGGCGGAAAAGTCAGTGAAAGTGCGCCCGATGCTTTTAGGGTGCACTTTCACTGACTTCTGAAGGGAGCGCTATTTTTGTGCTCCTTTCAGAGGCGCCGACAGTGCGCCGTGGTGCGACTGCTCCAGTCCCGCGGCGCACCGTCGCAGGGCGTCTTGGACGCCCTCGTCTGCTTCCCCCCAAAATTCATTTATGTTTCTTATAAACCTTATACTCAATAGCCTGTTGGTAATATTACACAATATTTTAAAAATAATTTTGTTCATAAAACATAATTTGTGTACACAGAACCATCAGAAAACAAAGGTGTCTCTATCACAGCCACCCGTGAAAAAAGATTTGGTTTTTGGAGTATTTCAGATTTTGGAATTCTGGATAAGGAAGACAGACTCAACCTGTAGTAGTAATACTAACAGAAAAAAACCCCACAATAATTTATTACTGCAAGGAGGAGCTTCCTTAATTCTAGTTTCAATGATAGAGTTATTTGATGAAATATTTGGTACAGACATCCCACAAAGCAACAACACCCCCACCCCAATTTTTAATGCTTCCACCACAACAGCAACTACTGCTACTGCTTCCTCCTTCCTCCTCTTCACCCCCCCTTTTTTGTTTTACAGCTATTGCAATACATCCAGGCAAGAGAAGAATTCAACACATGACTGATGTGTAGTTTGGCACCCCAAATTAGTGTCCATTGAAGTGGTAAAGCAGATGCATTCAGTGATGATGGATGGCTGGTCTTAAGTGATGCAGCCTTTAGTGCTGCTATGCTGTGCTTTGGACAAATTCTTCTTTAAGGCTTTTTTTTTTTTGCCCATGGATGCATTCTGATGTGATCTGATCAAAACCACCCTTTAGAAACTAATAGTATAAGACAGGGTGTCAAGCATAAGGCCCAGAAGCCACAGCACACAGTTTACAAGAGGCCAATGGGGCTACAAAGCGTCATCGACGTGCATTTCTGAAGCAATTTCGGTGCTCAGAATTTGAGGCTCCTTGTTAGGCCAAAAATGACTCAGAAATCACAAAGTGTGATGTTGGTTTGGGTGCATGCACACCAGTTGGCCCATTCTCTGAGATCAGCATTTGTGGTTGTATTTCTGTGCCAGTCTATAAGAGCAATTAGAGGATGGGTTTAAAGGATACAGCTTTTTTTGTTAGTGGCCTTCACCTCCAAAACTCTGCCACAAACTTTGCCCATCAGGCCTCAACATGATATGCCTTCAAGCAGACCCTAAAGAACCACGAGTTTATTTAGCTTATAAATTAGACGGAGCTCTACTAGTATCACTGGGTGGGTGGTATTGTCTAGTTTCAGTTTTTGAATTTGATTTTATCAAGTGTGTATTATTGTTTCATTATATATTAAGGTTCTGATGGTTGCTACCAGGCTTGCCATGAAACGTAGCTTATGAACCTTTCAAATACATGAATAAGGAAGCCCTGGTTTGCATGGCATAATTGACTACAGTACTACTCTTCTAAATTACAGCAAATTATAGATTACAGCAAAGCCTTTGACTGTGCAGATCATGATAAATTACAGTTTACTCTAAAAGAAATGAGAATACCACAACATCTTGATGTATAATCAATATTCTGGACAAGGACCATGGTCAGGACACAATATAAATAGGATGGGTTCCCATTAGCAAGGGGGAGGCAGACAAGGCTGTACTTTATCACTCTACCACTTTAAATTATATGCAGAATATAGTATACAGAAAGCAGGATTAGGGCCAGATTAAGTTGGTGTGAAAACTGAACACCAGCATTTTAAGATATGCAGATGATACCATATTTGCTGTTGTGTGCCTTCAAGTTATGCCTGACTGATGGCAACCCCAAAGTGAACCTATCATTGGGTTTTCTTGACAATATTTGTTGGGGGGGGGATGGTTGCATTTGCCTTCGGCTGAAGCTGAGAGGGTGTGACTTGCCCATGGTCACCCAGTGGATTTCCACAGCTCAGCAGGGATTCAAATCCTGGTCTCCAGAGTTACATGCAAAAAATTGCAAAGCCTTGGAACAACTACTAGTGAAATTTGAGGAAGAAATTGCAAACACAGGATTACAGCTGTATATTAAGAAGATAAAAATAATGACTGAAGATTATTTACATAACTTTAAAATGGCTAACAATGACACTGAAATAGTTAAAGATTTCCAATACCTTGGCTCAGTCATTAATCAAAGTGGAGACCATAGTAAAAAAATAATCAGAAAGCAACTTAACTCGGAAAGGCAGCCATAAAGGAACTAGATAAGATCCTCAAGTGTAAAGATATACCATTAAATACCAAACAAAGAATCACTCAGATCATAGTATTTCTGATTTCTATGTATGATTGTGAAAGCTGGACAGTGAAGAAAGCTGACAGGAAGAAAATCAACTCATTTGAAATGTAGTGCTGGAGGAGAGTTCCACAGACAGAACTTTTCATTTCATTACTGTTAAATAAATAAATAAATAATAAAATTTATTTATATACTGCCCTTTGGTAAACCAATCAGGGCGGTTAACACATTAAAACATCATACAAAATAAAACAGTATACTCCCCTCCCCCCTTAAAAAGTTATTAAATCAAGTTACAGAATTAAAACAACAGTTAAAATACTAATAAAGCACATACATATATGGCAATCACGGCGCTCGCCTGAAGGAGGGGGAATTCCCGAGGCGGAGTTCCCGAGGCCGGGATAATCTATTCTGGAAAGGCCTGCTGGAAGAGATCCGTCTTGACAGCTTTTTTAAAGCTGTCCAAGGATGTCAGTTGACGGATCTCGTCTGGCAGGTCGTTCCATAGTCTGGGGGTGGCAACAGAATAAGGCCTCTGGGAGGTAGCTGAAAGCCTCGACTTTTGAGGCTGTAGCAAATTCCTCCCAGAGGACCAGAGTGCACGGGGAGAATTATAGGGGAGGAGGCAGTCCTTGAGATAGCTTGGACCCAAGCCATTTAGGGCTTTAAAGGTAATAACCAACACCTTGTACTGGGCCCGGAAACCAGTAGGCAGCCAGTGGAGCGAATCTCAAAACCGGAGTGATGTGATCCCTCCTAGATGTTCCTGAGGCAAACCTGGCTGCCATATTTTGTACTAACTGTAGTTTCTGAACTAAGCACAAGGGTAGCCCCATGTAGAGCGCGTTACAAAAGTCTAGGCGTGAAGTTACCAGTGTGTGAACAACAGTCTCGAGATCCCTTACTTCCAGAAGGGGCGCAGCTGGCGTATCAGCCGAAGCTGATAACAGGCGCTCCTGACTGTCACATTTACCTGATTTGTCATCAGGAGCGACGAGTCAAGGAGCACCCCCAGACTGTGCCCAGACTGCAAACACAGTCACTGGAGGAAAGTGTGAGCCCATCCAGGACTGGAGGTTGCAACCCAATTCTTGGTTTTGGGACCGCTACCGTGAGCACCTCTGTCTTATCTGGATTCAGTTTCAATCTGTTTTTCCTCATCCAGCCCATTACCGCCCGAAGACATTCATTGAGAGAAGAGACGCCATTGGAATTCGAGGCTGACAAACGAGATACGGAGAAATATATCTGAGTGTCATCAGCGTACTGTTACCTTTTCTCCTCATGGCAATACTGAATTTTCAACCATTATTACTTCTTTCACATTTATAGGTACTACGGTTTATGCAGAGGCACTACAAGCTGTAAATTCACTAATGGCTCTAAAGTGCTTTAGGGTGGAGGACTATAGAAATGCAAAGTGTTATTGTCCTCTGTCTAATCCAAGAGGCAACTGCATATATAATATACCTGCAATCTACAAGTGGCCAGTCATATATAGCTTCTATTGTGCAATCCTACTCAACCATGCACTTCACAATATGGAAATCCCACATTGAGAAGATAAAGTGTAATTTTACACTCACAGAGTTCTGCAGAGTGACACTGCTTTGTTAGTGAACTGAGATGTTGCACAATCATGTGAGCAGGTATGGCTGCATAAACAATGCATATTTCCATTCACAATGTTCAATGTGCATTTCCACACACAATGTGTAAGGAACATTTGTGTCTACATTGTATAAAATAGTCCAATTACCACAGGGGAATTTAAACATATGTAAAGCATAGGATTAACTTTTTGATATAAGAACTACAGCAGCACAGTGTGATCCAACATTATCCATATCTTCCAAGCCACATGGGGAAATCCAAGTTATGAATCCACCCAACACTAATCTTCATCTCCTCCAAAACATATAAATAAATAAATAAATAAATAAATAAATAAATAAATAAATAAATGCAGAGCAATGTGACCATCAAAGTGTGAGTGGGATGCTATGGACTTTTTGTGAATACATGTTGTTGTGTTTAATAGAGAAATTGATGCAAAGTATAGTTGTGTATGATATGTATAGTCAAAGTAAAAAAGTGATCTCTTGGGAAGGGCTGAGAGTATGCAATGTTTTCAGAGACTAGTGTTTGGTTGAGTATTTGAATGGGATGTTTAAAAAGCTAGGTGGATGTCAGTTAAGGAGACAGGGAGAGATTTAAGTTAGAGCCGATGCAGACAGCCCAAAAGGGGTGGCACAGAGTTGCCCCTGGGCATGGCGGATCAGGGCTGCGGCAACCACACTCCGTGGTCCTGATCCTACTTTTTGCTGCCCCTAAAAGAGCGGCAAAATGCTGCTCCTTTTGGGGGCAGCAAAAGGCTGTCATTAGAGCCACCATGGTGGCTCTTTTGTGCCCTTTTGGTACAGCGTGTGTGCACGCCGTGTCAAGAAGGCATGCTGACACCACGTGGAGTCGGAGTGGCCGGCATGCAGCTGCCTCCCCCCATCCACCCTCAGGCCAGCCCTTTGTGCCTGTCTGCATTGGCCCTTAGTCAGGTGAGAGATAGAGATTTGGGGCATGCCTATATGGGTTATTTACACTGGTTTTCCCCTGCCCTTGCCACGACCTGTCTTCATGACACAGGGTCAAAGCCCTGGTTAGACAGCAGACTGTCTTCATGAGGGAAAGGCAGTTCTGCATTGAATCTGGGGCATCCCTCCTTTAAATTGGTTTAAAATGACTTACCTTTTGCTCTGGAAAATCTTGAGCACTCCAGAGTTAAGTCCCACTGTGTCACCCAGCACTTCCATTGGTGCAAGTTGCTCTCTCTGAGTTCACAAGTAAGCACCCAGACATGTGATTGATGCTGGGTGCCTTGTTTTCAACCTCACAGGGAGTGACCCATGCCAGTGGCAGTCTTGCTGGGCAGCACATGACTGAGCAGGTATTTGAACCCTGGTCTCTGAGAGTCCTAGTTCAACCATCAGACCACTACACCATGCTGGCTCTCTACCTAGTTGCATGTATGTGTGCGTTGTGTGCCTTCAAGTTGTTTCTGATTTTTGGCAACCCTAAGGTGAACCTATCATGGGTTTTTTTTTTTTTTTTGGCAAGATTTGTTCAGAAGAGGTTTGCCATTGCCTTCCCCTAAGGCTGACAACATGTGACTTGCCCAAGGTTACACAGTGGGTTTCATGGCTGAGCTGGGAATTGAACTCTGGTCTCCAGAGTTATACTCCAACACTCATACCACTATGCCACGCTGGCTCTACCAAGCTGCATACTACATAGCAAATGAATGTTTAGCTTAATCCTAAAATCTTTAGGTATTTAGCTTCAGTACATAGGTGTTCCAAAAGCTATGTTTTCTATTTGGTTAGATTAACTCTTATTTAGCTTGAAAGTGGCGCTGAGCATTTTGCTGAAACCACAGAGTCAAGGTGAGGATTGAGATGATCATATTGATGAGCTCAGAACTTTCAAAATTGATGGGAAAAATATTGCAGAAGAAAATGACAGTTAGGATGAGGCATCACCCATTATCTAGACAAAAGATGACACAGGAAAATTGTGTTACTTCTTTACCTCACCCCATGTTCATCTGCAAGAGGGCATTGACTCAAGCTGGATTCCTTGTGAGATAAAAGTCCAAAGTGAAATGAATAAGACTTGCAATATGCCCAGAGAGCATGAGCTTCTGAAGTGCTAATTGCTGTTACTTCCCCAAGCTAATATTTAAGCTGCTCTTTTAAAGGACGTTGCATAACAATTAGATTACGAGATCTTAGATTTGACAAAAGGAGATACTTAAAAAGGATTGCTTTGTCATGGTTTGTTGCAGTTTTGTTTATAGCAAACTAACCAGAGACAGGGAGATAGTAATAATTATAAGGTTACTTTTTATTCCTCCAGAGACCAAGGACTTTACTGCACTGCTTTTTAAATTGACTTACCTCTTCCAATTTAAATTTTAATTTGGGTGACATCCTGATATTATCAGAAGGATTCAGCCACTGAATCTGCTGCCCAGGTCCATTCCAGGTCCATTCTCGCTCACAGGGGCACCCTGGCGGCCATTTTCTCCTGGCTTTGAAAAGAGGCACGCTGAGCACCCCTGTCAGCATAGATGAGCCTGGGATGGAGCCAGGTGACAGATTCGGTGGCTAAATACTTCTGATAACATCAGGATGTCACCTGAATTAAATTTTAAATTGGGAGAGGTAAGTCGATTTAAAAAGCTGTGCGATTAAGCCCTTGTTAAAACAACATTGTAAGATGGGATATTTTCCTTGTCCTGGAGGTGACAACTGGTGCCACAAGGTTATGTCCTATGCTCATTGTTGTTAATGGACTTTATAAAGGACAAGAGAAAGAAGCAGAGGGCATGTTCATTCAAACTGCAGATGGCATGCCATCCAACTGTTCCCATTTGGCAGAGACAATCCTGATTAATCCTCTGTCATCTTACTTCTTCAGCTGCTTTTAAAACCTCCCTGCTTCTCTCTTCTCCCTTTGTCTCCAACTTTCTTCAAGTGATGCAATCTGAGTTCAAAGTGAAATAGTAGTTTGCACTCAATTATCTCAGGAAGGAAAGAGGAATGGAGGGGGCAGAATCTTGTCTTCTTAGTAGGCTCCAGCAAAAGCAAACTGCTGCAGTGTCTCCTAGCTTGTATACTCTTCTTTTAAAACTTTTGCTATTTTGACTACACCATGATGTTGCTCGGCCACATGTTTAATCTGAGAATTGTTGCAAGGAATGAGACAGTGCCAAACTGAGAGAGATAGGGCTGATGCAGACGGCCCATTTGGGGCAGCACAGAGCCACCCCAGGGAGCAGCGGATTGGGGCTGTGGCAACCCCACGCCGCGGCCCCAATCCTTCCTTTTGCCACCCCCAAAGAGCAGCAAAATGCTGCTTCTTTTAGGGGTGGCAAAAAGCCATCCTAACAGCTGGCATCATGGCTCTTCTGTGCCCTTTTGGTGCAGCGTGTCTACATGCTGCGACAGGAGGACATCCTGATGCCACACACCATGTGGATTGGCATGCAGTGTTAGGATGGCATCAGGGTTGAGTTGGGGCGGCTGGCAAGTGGCTGCCCCACCTCCAACCCCACCTCCAGGCTGGCCCTTTAAGCCGGTCTGTAAAGGTCCATAGTTAGTATCTAAAAAGACAGATTTATGATGCCTGAACAGATTGGAGAACTGGGCCAAAACTAAGAAAATGAATGTCAACAGGGAGAAATGCAAGACAGTATATCTAGTCAAGAAAAGTAAAATGCACAAATATAGGATGGGTGACATGTGGCTTGAAAGCAGTACATGTGAAAAGCATCTAACAAGCTAAACATGACTCAACAGTGTAATGTGCAGCCAAAGATAATGCACTTTCAGGCTGCAACAGCATGTGTCCAGATCAAGAGCAGAGATACTCTGTTCTGCTTTGGTGAGACCTCACCTGGAATACTGTGAAAAATGGGGTGGGCAACTGCAAGAATGTCAGGGGCCAATTCCTCCAGACCTTCCCCATGAGCCGCACACCCCAACCCACATTAAGCCCAAATACCTCCATTTTCCTCTGCAGTCTTTCTCAAAATGGTGACAGGAAATGATGTTGTATATCTTCATATCACCATTTTGAAAGGTGCTGGGCTTGCCTTCTAAAGTCTACATCTGACATGCAGTGGCATCACTAGGGTTGGCATAACCCGGTGCGCTAACTCATGGTGTCACCCCTCCATTGACCTCCTCCTGTACCAGACTGTACAGAATCCTTAGTCATGCTTTTTGTACTAATGCTTCTCATAAATTGTGATTCCCAAATATCACTGAATGTAATGGTAAGAGCTGTGATATAAACAACTAGCAAAATTAAAATCATACCTTTTAATTACAATATCACGCACACATGCACAACAATGTATTTACATGTACAGTGTTTCATGTGTTTAAAGTAAAAATTTGGTAAGATGTGATGTTTTTAAAGAAAATCTAAAAAGATTTTTAAAAAGAAGAAGATAATTTTTAAAATTTACTTTTAAAAAATCTGGGGCCTTTCCTTTCTCCTGCCACCAAGCCTCACCCCACTCACCCCATCTGTTCAGCATTTTAAAGGGATGCAGGCAAACTCCACAAGGCATTTCTTCCAAAAGGCAGATGTTTGGGGATTAGTAGTGTCACCCCCCCTTTAGAGTGTCACCTGGTGGGATTCAAACCCCCTGCACCCCCTAGTGATGCCCCTGATGGTATGAAAGCATAATTTAAATATCAAAGCCAGTGACTGTAGCCCTGAGAGAGAGAAATAACACAACAGAGGCATGGAGTGTCTTGAAAACCAGGGACAGAAAGAAATGCATTCAGAGTCCAGCCATACTGCAGAAATAATCTGATTTGACACCGCTTTAACTGCCATGGCTCAATGCTATGGAATTCTGGGAAGGATAGTTTGTTGTGACACCAGAATTTTGTTCAAACCACCCTTCCCAGAATTCCATAGCATTGAGCCATAGCAGTTAAAGGAGTGTCAAACCGGATTATTTCTGCAGTGCGGATTCAGCCTCACCTCTGGATCTTAAGCCTAAAGTAGGGCTCAGCTTCTATCATATACACTGGCTTCCAGATAATTCACAACAAGATTCTGCTAATATGGGTCTTCAGTGGCCCAATAGTTTTCCCAGGATCACACAATCCAAGCTTTAAGATTAAATGGAGATACTGCATGTGGTGTCCTTGATAATATAACACATAGGGCATTGACACATGGCAGGGCATACTTAATGGTGGCACCCCAGCTGTGAAATTCCTTCCCTATGGAGACCTGGATGCCCTCCTCCTCATTTTATTTATTTACTTGTCTGATATCCCACCTTTCCGCTGCACCTGGGACTTAAGACACATCACAGAGAGATGAGCATCAGCTGAAAAAAATCAATTGGGCAAGTAAGTACGACAGTCTCAGCTTGCAGTGCCAGGATCCATGGACTCAGTTCCCAATAACCAGGAAAAAACATCTTAGTATGATTGAAAACAAAAGACTTTTATTCCTGACATCAAGGCAGAAGTTCACAGTCTGAGGTTTTTGTCAGAACTGGGGATCTGTTCCCCTCTCTGTGGCATTAGAATTCAAATAATCCAACCCCCTTTCCTTGGATCTCTTGGACCCCGATCAAAGCAACCTTTCATGCCCCCTTTTCTCCCTCCCATGTTTCTCATTCAATCACCCTTAAGGGAGGAAAGGAAGTACCCTTCCTTTGTAAACCAAATCCTCTTGTAGGAAAGGCAGGGTCATAAAACTATAAGCTTTCACCCTGTTACCATCTGCCCCTCCATTTGTTCCCATACCCAGAGGGCCTACTTGATTAATATACAATACACTTTGATATTCCCCATATCCATCCTCCCAATAATTCATCAAGTTATCACAGCATTATATCATTATATCCACATGCTGTCATATCATCATGACAGAACCATATACATGGGTCTGACATGCAGTCATTTTGGTTTCCAGGGGTAGTTCATACTTGATTTACTGTGTGTGTGTTGTTTGCCTTCTAGTTGTTTGGGACTAATGGCAATCCTAAAATGAACTTATCACAGGGTTTTCTTGGCAGATTTTCTTCAAGAAGTTTGCCATTGCCATCCTCTGAGGCTGAGAGACTGTGGCTTGCCCAAGGTCAACTAGATTTACTCTAGGACCCATTAATTTGTATTTTTGGCAGTCTAGGGTATCTGCAGAACTCTCCTCCAGCACCATATTCTCAAATGAATTGATTTTTTTTCTAACACTTTGTTTGTTGCTACATCCTATTATTTATCTCCGTTCTCAGAAACTATATGTTCTTTTTAATAGTGTTATTGTGTTGAAAGGCATTTTATGGGAGCCGTTACTAGCTCTGGGCTGTTTGTGAGGAGAAGCAAAATACTAGAAGGAAGTGTTTCACAGCAAACAGAAGGAAGGAAAGGACCAACCAGTTATTTAAAAAAGCATGTAACAGAAATGAATGAACTGAATACGATACTAAGAATGTCACAGCCTCAGCGCTTTCAAAATAATCACTCAAACAAGGCATCTATGATGTCTCTGTTACAGGCTGGAGTAAGACTATTTTCCTCAACAACTGCTATTTATTGTTGCACTGAAGAAGGTGTGAAATGATTATATAAACCCAGGGTGATCATCTGTTGCATTTTCTCTTCAGAAGGCTGTTTATTGTCATATACTCTTGTCCTCCCGGATTGCTTGCTTACATTTCTGGAATATCATTCTGTCATGTATTTATGTATAACTAGTGCCGTGACGGTCATAGTATCTTACACTATCGTTTTGTTTATTTCCCTATTTGCAATATCAGACTCTTTGTAATTACACCTGCCTTGATTTTCCCTCCCTGCTTCCTACAACAGATACCCAAAGACATCTACATGGTTGTACTTTTTGGTGTTAAGCATTTTATTTACTTTAATGTTGCATGCATGTGTATTTCTGGCTATATCACTTTTGTTTCCTGGCACATTTCTTTCCAGTTGACTTCATTTTAGTTGTTACCACTGAAATGCTTTTTCAAATGACTGGTTGGACTTTTTCAGTCTTCTATTGTGAGGGGCAAGATAATGAATGAATTAATAGGATTGTCTCATCCATCCAAGTAGTTTGTGGGTATAGGGATCAGTTTTCAAGCCCTTTCATGGGTCATACAGGCTGCTCCCTTAAAGGGGGGAAAAAGAATGGAAACTAAAATAATCTACAAGTGCCCTGAAGTTCCTTCTAGTTTTGAAAAACTAGTATTTTGTGAGATTACAAAATGTACGTATGTGTGTACAACCCATTTAAAAGCTGAATCACTACTCCTGGGTCACTGTCACACTACACAGTTATAGCATTTTGGTACTGCTTTAAGTGCCTAGGCTGCACCCCAGAGAATCCTGGGATTTGAAGTCTGGCAAGACAGTAGAGGTCTTTGGCTCAGAATTCTAAATACAGCCAGCCCTCCACATTTGTGACTTTGACTTTTGCAGATTTGTCCGTGTTTTCATCTGTGAAATGTTAGAGGGTATGCAATACATTCTTAAAGTCTGAAAATGGTAATAGTGCTTGAGTCCCTTATCCGGAATTCTGAAACCTAAAATATTTAAAAAAATATCAAAACTTGTATCATAGATGTCTGGGATAGTGACACCTTTACTTTGTGATGGTTCAGTGTGCACAAACTTTGTTGCAAGAACAATGTTATTTAAAATATTGTATAAAATTACCTTCAGGCTATATGTAGTTGTTGTTGTTGTGTGCCTTCAAGTTGTTTCCGACTTATGGTGACCCTAAGGTAACCCTAGCATGGAGTTTTCTTGGCAGGCTTCTTCAGAGGGGGTTTGCCATTGCCTTCCTCTGAAGCTGAGAGCGGTGACTTTCCCAAGTTTGCCCAATGGGTTTACATAGCCAAGCCAGGATTATATGTATAAGAGACACAAATGAATTTTGTGTTAGACTTGGGTTCCATCTCCAACATATTGCATTATGTATATGCAAATATTCCAAAATCCAAAAATCTCTGAAATCCAAAACACTTCTGGTCCCAAGCATTTTGGATAAAGGCTTGTACAGGAATGGTTGTTTGGGGTCTTATTCATGTATAAGCTCCCCTGTAGAAGCAGGTGGATATTTTTGCCTGCTGTGTTCAGATCTAGGTTGTAGAATATTAAGGATGGAGTAAACATGTTTTCTGCTGCTCCAGAGACTAGAACATGGAGCAATGGATTCAAGCCAGAGCAAAAGAGATTCCATCTAAACATTAGGAAGAACTTCCTGACAGTAAGAGCTCTTTGACAGTGGAATATGCTGCCTCAAAGAGTGGTGGAGTCTCCTTCTTTGGAGGTTTTTAAGCAGAGTCTGGATGGCCATCTGTCACAGGGAGTGATTTCATTCTGTGTTCCTGCATGGCAGGGATTGGACTGGATGGCCCTTGGGGATCTCTTCCAACTCTATGATTCTATGAATGAGAGTTGTGCATGTGGCGCTGTTGCAGAAGTGGATGTGCTTTTTTGCCTGATATGTATCCATCTGCCTCCACTTACCCATCTGCCCTAAGCTGTAGTACATCCTTGGTCATGCAACATTGCCATTCAACACAAGGGGCACATACTATGATCAACCCATACCTCCACATGCAGAGTTTGATGTTGCCTTTTATCTGTGAAATGTTCCATTTTTCATCTCTGAAATGCTGGAGGGTAATGAGTGCTCATCCATGACCCAGGGTATATCGACGCTGTAGAAATAAGGCAGTTTGGCTTGACTTTAATTTCTATGGCTCCATCCTACTGAATCCTAGGATTTGTAGTTTTGTGAGATGCCAACACTCTTGGGCAGAGAAGGCTAAGGGCCTTGTAAAGCTACAAATCCTAGGATTCCATAATATGGAGCTGCATCACTTATGGTGGTGTCAAATTGTATTATTTCTACAGTGTAGGTACAGCCTTGACATCAATGGGCCAGACCTATGGTCTCCAGTTCCATATACTCATAGCATATGGTGAAGTATGAGTCCTGCCATAACTCAAACAATGCCAGACAAAAATTTACAGTAGCAATGAACTGTGGTTACACCACTGTTGGACATAGAGATTTTGTTTATTTGTTTACCCATAATTCCAGCCACCCTTTCATTCAGCTCCAAGAGCCCTTCAGGCAGCTTACAAAATAAAAGACAATTCCCACAAAAGAATAATAAGAATAAAACCAAACATGGAACATACTTCTCAAATATAAGTCTATTTTTTTAAATAAAAAAAGTCAAAGAAAGAACCAGAGTCAGCACAACAGTGGAAAACAAAATAAACCCATAAAGCATGAAAACAGCAATGAATTCAGGAAATCAGCAAAAGCCCACTGGAAAGTTTTTATTAAAGGCTCTAGCTGTTTGCACCTCTTTCTTTGGATGGCTTCAAAAAGAGCTAGAAAGCTACCTGCTGGGGATGCTCGAGCTGGATGTCCTGCATTGAACAAGGGGTTGGTTTAGATGGCCTATGGGACCCCTTCCAACTCTGTGATTCTATGGTAGGTCATCCCACTGTCATTGGATGAAGCCATAACAGTGAAGTCCTGTTTCCAGCAGAAATACATTAGGAGTGAAATATATGACAGGTCCAGGCTTTCTGAAGGACCACTGCAATTGTAGTTTTGTGAAACATTTAGCCTTCTCCGCCAGAGAGTTCTGGTGCCACAGCAAACTACAATTCTCACAATTCCATAGCATTGAGCCATGACAATTGAAGTAGTGTCATACTGCATTATTTCTACAGTGTGGATGCAGTCAAACAGCTTGCAAAAGCAAACGCATGTACTGTATCTTGTCCTGAGCCCAGAACGTACCAGTGTGAAATCTTCCTTTCAAAACTGTCATAGTAAGCTCTTTACAGTGCGGAATGGAAAATAAATTTATTGAGTGTTTAATTTTCAATGAAAATATCCATTTTGTCTCTCCTGAGATGTATTCAGAGACAAAGCTCATCTTTGCACATTTGTGAGATTCGTGGTGTCATTCAGGAAAAAAGAATAATCCAAATCTTGTAGGCATTTTTTTTAAAAAATGTGACTGTCTAAAACTTCTTCCAATTGAAAAATACACACACATAGGCTTTAGTCAATGGGTGCAAGGAGTATAAAAATATTGACAGAAACATGCACTTTTAAAACAAAAATGCAGGAAGGAATAGCACACTTTCCCTTGTGAGAACAGTATATGTATTTGTTCCCTGAATTGCACATTCATTCTTGTGTTATTTCTGAAATGCATCAGATTATATCATAATCTGATGCATTTCAGAAATAACACAAGAACAAATGTGCAATTCGGGGAACAAATTCAACAAAATGGACATTGAGATGTCTACATCCTTCTTTGCTGCCAGTCATCAAGTGGTTACATTCTCAATTACCAGCAACTTTTGAACCATAGCAAAAGGTGGCAATAAGTCAATTATGTTATGGTTAACAAGAACTACACACATATTTAATTATGTTCCCAAATGATAAGGCAATCTTGAAGAAAAAAAATAAATTCTAGAATAAAGAAGGATTTTTGTTAGTCTTAAAGAAGTAGAAAGAGCAAAGGAAAGAGAGATTTGGGGCTGTCCACACTGCATAAATAATCCAGTTTAACACCAGTTTAACTACCATGGCTCAATGCTATGGAATATGGGCATACCTATATTACAGGTTTATCTTTTCCATCATGGATATTAGGATGAGAGAATTTGTTGATATTGCCAAATTCGTTGGGGAAGCTTAACTATTCCACTGTCCTGTTTTTGTTTTTCAGTATGAAACAACTTTCAAATTGCACACAGGGTATTGGCATAATCATCTTCTTTAGCTCATTATTGTGCTTGCATCAATATTATTATTATTATTTATCTGCAGTTTAACGTGTGCTTTACATCCTTTGCAGCATCATGCAATCAGATGTAATTGTAATTTTGTGAGACATTTAGTCTTCTCTGTCAAAGAGCTGTGGTGCCACAACAAGCTACCATTCCCAGAATTCCATAGCATTGAGCCATGGCTGTCAAAGTGGTGTCAAACCAGAATATTTCTGCAGTGTGGATGCAGCCTTTGAGAAAGAGAAAGACGGGAGGTAAAAGGAGCAGGATGAAGAGAATTCAACTTTTGTAGGGATGGAAGAATTTTGTCTTTGGTCTTTGCTGCCCGATATTTATTGAATTTCCTGATCAGGCTTTAGTTTTTCAAATTAAGTCAGAGGCTGATATTTGGTAACAGTTTATGTGACAGACCTCCTGATACTTCAAATCTTGGCCTATACATCAGTTTTGCTACAATACTGTGCTGTATTTTATATAGGTGCCATATGTCAAATGTACGGTCATCACATCAAAATCACCTTTTCTGATTGAGCTTTATCCATACACACATGAAAATTGGGAATTGAGTGGAGGTGCTGAAGATGCACATATATTGAAAGGATCAAAAAACTTTGCACTGTCCAGTTCTGGAATTAATTTTAGAAATTCCTTTAGTTAAATTGGGATTGAGGGGAGTTGGAATGAAAAGCATGAATATATATTTTAAGCATTTTAACATCATTTTAATTATTCCAACTGTTTTAAATTATCAGATTGCTTTTATTGTAGGTGCCCAGAGATTTCTGAATAGAGGGCAGGATATAACTATTTTTAAATAGCTAACAGAAATAAGGAAGAGTGGGCAAGAGGGAAAAGCAAGGAATGGATTAGAGAAACTCCGATTGCAAAGGTGGAAACGGATCTATCATTGTGTAGCTTGAGAGTCAAAAACTGTGGCCATTATTGAGTGTGCAGATCCAGGTTATTGTTTCAAAGGTGTGGCAGGAAGTACCAAAAACCTACTCCAGAATCCATTACATTGTTGCTAAACATTCTGCATAGGGATGCAAGTCTGTACTTACCCCTTCAATTTCCTCTGCCTGAAAAATTGAGGTGACCCTACCTGGATGTAAGGGAAAAAATGCTGCATGGGAATTCAACCCATGGGATTGAGATTATTTCCTCTTCATATTCCTGACTTTATGAAATGCAATAAAAAATAAGTTTGTGTGTGTGTGATATGTGATGTGACTATCTCTTTCAACCAAAATTCCCAAACTTGTAGGATATTCTTCTGTACATCCCATGCAGTGCATCCATTTGTTTTGTCCATGGACAGGAAGATGGATTTGCCTTCATATTCTCTCCAAGACCATGTTCATAGTAAATATCACAATTATCAATACAATACATCAACTCAGCCATTCAAGCCAAACCAAACATCCTTTTTCTTCTTCTTCTAGGAATGCATTCTAAGGGGGGTTGCAGACTGCCAGAAATAGTGCAAATTGAGTCCACTTTTAGGGTTAGGGTTAGTGCTAGGGAATCATGGGAAATTTTTTTTTTCCTGAGACATTGAGCCTTCTCTGTCAGAGAGCTCTGGTGCCACAATAAAGTACAGTTCCCATGATTTCCTAACCCTAAAAGTGGACTCAATTTGCACTATTTCTGGCAGTCTGCAACCCCCCTAACTCTCATGCATAAAAATCTTTGCAGCCAAACACCTGCATGTACACTTGTCAACTTTTTAATGAATTTTACTACTTACCCATAGGCAATCTTTTCTTTCTGGGTCTTTGGGAATCGTGACACCATCCTCACCAACTACAGCTATCAAGCTGGCAAACCAGAAATACAGGTTTCGGCAAAACTTGCTTTTTTGTTGTTGCTAATGTTTGGCTTTCAAGAATTAGAGCTCAGCTCTTCGGGATGAAAGCATCATTTGAAACGGCGGCGCTCATGGGCTGAGATCCAAACAGACACCAAGCTATGGGACAGGTGAATAAGCCACAATGAAATAGGCAAAACAGAGTGGAAGCTATCTGTTTGAGAAATGGTGTGGCAGGTGAAGCCACTGGATTATTGCTATTACGTTTTTTTTTTTTAAATTCACAGCGCTAGGGATCAGGGAATGGCTCAACCTAGTGTAATAGCGACCTGTGGGTTGCTAGCTGTTGCAGTGTTATTGCAACAGTCTCCCTTCATCTAAAAAAAAACCAAACAGAGGCAGAGAGACTGCATGGTAACAGTTTTCCTACAGGCTAGACTTTCACTATTGCTAGCATGCCGTGGCTGTATTGATTAATATTTTGGGGATTTTGGATTTATGTTTCCCTCATTGTTTTGGTCGATGTCCTTGGAAAGGATGGGCAGGTGTTGCTCACACCTCTCCCTGGTTTTAAATCTCTCACACATACTTCTTTTTGGCTTGAGTTCACATCTCCATTGCTGCTCAGTGTTGCTTTTAGCAGACCTGCTTCCTCACTGACAGCTGTTTTACAGAGAAAGCCCTTTGGTGGGAAGATGAGGAGATGTGATGCTGCTTTCAGTCAACTCCATCCAACAACAGGGATGACTAAAACATATCTTGAAAGCTAACTGCAGGTGGGACCTTGTCTTACAGAGCAATCAAATACACAGTATGCAATATATTGAAGTATATTAAAAATCATGGCTATTATGAGGGATTTCTCAGTTGCAGCATCTCTTTATGGAATGCTTTCATCAGAAAGGCTTCCCTGCTTCCCATTATCATGTCTGTTTTGATGTAAGTTGAAGCCTTCCACCTTAACTTTTCTTAGCTTTTATAATGTTGACTGAGGGCTTGAGCCGATGGGCTAGGATAGCACATGCTATCCTGGCCCTGGTTCTACCCTGGGTCGCTCCCTCAGTTGGTGCAGGGATGAGTGGGTGTTTACATCCCCATCCCCACATTGCACCGGGAACTGGGACAGTTGTGCATGCCTTACCTTGCTGTGCATTGCTCTGACTGAGAAGGCCCCCTGTCAACATGTCTAGTGCAGAAATGGGTCGTCTGGCTGCACCCACATGGCCAGGCACCCCATTTCTGCATCAGATATGGCCATGGGGGGGGGGGGACTATCAGTTGGAGTAACTCATGGCAAGGTAAGAGGCATGGGGGCCATACCCAGCTGCATCCTGGGAGAGGATTCAAACCAGGCAAGATAAGTCGCATTTTTAGCTGTGCAAAAAATTCCTCATTTGCAGCAACTGAAATAAACTAAAGTCAAAGGGCAAAAGAGGGAGGAGGAGAGAGAAACTGGGGCATCTTAATAGCTGCTGGAAAAGAAGGACAACAGAACATCAATCAGAACTGTCCCTATCAATTTCGGACAACTGGAGAGGGTATTAGTGCATTGCATTTCCAGGCCCAATTGAAAATGTTGGTGTTCACTTTAAAACCCTACACAATTTGTGGATAGGTTACTGAAAGGAATGCATTTATACCTTACATTAAAATTAGCTTGGAGGGACCTACTTTCATACCCGCTTGTGTTCCTAACCGTTCTTGAGGCTAGAGACTCAAGGGAAGTAATAGTACAATTCTGTTCTGCTTTGGTCAGGCCTCACCTGGAATTCCGCATCCAGTTCTGGGCACCACACTTCAAAAAGGATGTTGAAAAGCTGAGATGTGTTCAGTGGAGGATGGCCAAAATGGTGAAGGGTCTGGAATCCATACCCTGCGAGGAGTGACTCAGGAAGCTAGTTATGTTTAGTCTGGAAAAGAGACGGTCAAGAGGCTCTTGGGGACTCTTCTGAATCTATGATTCCATTTTTCTATGACTGTATCACATGAGGCTTGAAAAGTGGAATCAACACATGATAGTAGCATTTGTGGCTGTATTTTATCACATGACACTATGGGCCTTTGCAGACTGTCAGAAATAGTGCAAATTGAGTCCACTTTAAGGGTTAGGGTTAGGGTTAGGGAATCATGGGAACTGTATTTTATTGTGGCACCAGAGCTCTCTGACAGAGAAGGCTCAATGTCTCAGAAAAAAAACATCAATTCCCATGATTCCCTAGCACTAACCCTAACCCTTAAAGTGGACTCAATTTGCACTATTTCTGGCAGTCTGCAAAGGCCCTATGTCTGATCAGTTGCTCGCTGGAGCACTTCTCATTGATGAGCAAAACCTGTCAGTGCCTACTTTTCCACTGACTATGAATGTGTGATAAGCTCATCCCAAAGCAGTTCCAATATGCAGACAGTCATTTGGTATGAATGGGCATCATTTGACTCCTCTAACCCTTTCCCCCTCACTATTCCCAAGTGAACTGTTTTTATTTTCTCTTTTGAATTTTCTTTTCTTTTCTTTTCTTTCTTTCTTTCTACTTAATGGATTGTCATAATTGTACAATCTAAAACTAAAAATAAATACAGACCAAAAGGCATGCTGGGAACAGGGTGACCAGATGTCATACCTGCAAAGGAGGACAAAGCACTGCAAAATGTATGGTGTTTGAGAGAAATGTAGGACTTTACCAAATAGAAACTAAACACACGAATATAAATATAAATCTTTTTCATGTGGTTATTTACAGCTATATTACATATACTGTATTTTATTAGGTAGCCAAGCATATTTTTCTAATGAACTTATCTTGGTTAAAATGCCTTATTGGCTTGGAATATACTTATAAATCTCTGGGCAAGACATATGCTTAAAATTATACCATTTCTAGCCAGAAATCCTTGATTAAATTGACATTTCAATGATTCTTTTTTAATGTGAAAAAAAAAACGTTCAAAGTTTGTGTTGTGTCTTCAAGCAGCCCATTGCCTAACGCATTTGCAGTTCTTTTCCCCACTAAGAAACAAATGCATCCTGAGCTTTCTAAAGAAAGAACTTTAGAAAGACCCACCCTATCCCCCATTTGCAGTGAAGACAGACTCTGATGTAGCCAAATTTCTTAGGGAACAGCAAATATTTTGTTACTGTTCAGCTGAATGGAAGACATTTTGGAATTCCTCCTGGATAGAAGGATGAAATGTAGGTTATGTCCAGGAAAAGGAGGATGTCTAGTTGTCCTGGCTGGGAAGGACATAGGTCAAGAAATGCTATTTTATATGCAAACCAACCATGTTGGAATTTTACACAAAATAAGTCCTGAATTGCGAATAGACTTTGGAAGCTGGTTCCAAATGCTGGGATTTGCAGTCCAAACAACATCTGGAGAGCTGCACAGTTCCTCAAGAGTGACAAATCTAATCAGTTCTTAGAAAGGCAGTCCAAATCTGGAATTTTCCACAGCGTTCACAACAGAGTAATGCAATGAAAAAGTACAATAACAGCCGGCAATCACATACAAAATTAAAACAGCACAAAAAAAACCACCCCTCAGTGAAATAATAATATAAAATTGCGAAACAGTATATAAAACAGTGAATGCAGGAACAGATAAAGCTGCAAAATAAAATCCTGCAGAGCACCAGATTGAAAGAGTAATAAAGCAGGCACAGCATTAACAAAAGAGAGAAGAAAAGTACATGATTCATAAAGAAAAGCTCAGGAAAATATGAAAGGTCTTCACCTGGAGCCTAAAGGTTAATAGTGAGGTCATGAGGATGACCTTTTTGGTGGAAGACATTCCAGGTGGCCCTATGCTTTGTCATTGCTTATTCCTCCTCTGACATGGAGAAAGATCATGGGTGAAAATAGAGACTACAAGAATACTTAATTTCACCATTGATCTCATTGCAAGACAAAGGCTACATCTGCATTGCAGACATAATTCAGCTTGGCACCACTTTACTGCCATGCTCAATGCTATAGAGTTCTGGGATTTGTAGTTTTTTGAGAGATTTAGCCTTCTCTATCAGAGAGCTCAGATGCCACAACAAATTCCAGGATTCCATAGCACTGAGTCATGGTATTTCAAGTGATGTCAAACTACATCCCCCCCCCCCCAGTGCAAATGCAGGCATAAAATATATTCAGCAACATTTGCTGTTTGAGAAGAGAAGACGATGCAGTCATTCACCATACAAACATTGGCCTAAATTGTTGTTGTTGTTGTTGCTTTTAAAAAAGAGGCGTCTTTTAAATCTCTCCTCAGAAAGATGGTAGGATACAACTAGGAAGTTACAAGCAACACAACTAGTTGTAATAAGTCATCCCTATTACGGTAATATGGGTGCGACAAAGTTGCTTTTCAAAATAACTTGATGAGCAGGATGAAAGCTACATTGCTAGAGGAGTAACTTTTGAGTTACTTTAACAAATTAATTCAAAAGCAATATTTAGAGGCATTTTCAGAGGAATTTAGAAGTATCTTATACCAAGGATGGACAACATCTGGGAGATGAAGGTGCCTCATTACCTCCCATGGCACCTCAAAGGTCCTTAGTGCCATCATGTCCTCAATCTGATTTTTGTTGCCATTTTTAAAGAAAATCTTATACAAGTAATGCCAATTTTGTCAATCTTTAAGCACTCCCCCCTGCAAAAAAGCTAACAAAAAGTAATGAGTAATGTTTACTTTTCAAACGCCGCAATGAACAACAGCAACAAATCACTCTCTGGCCATCATAATGAATAACGGGAACAAATTATGTTTTAAAAATAGCTTCCCAAGCTTTCATCAAGGACTGGTAAATAGGGCTTCTCATGATAAACAGGGACTACAGCAGCCTGCGAGCTTGTGGGTAATTCCAGACAAATACAGTACAGGATCAAAGAATGTTGCCAAGAGCAAGCTGTTTATAAATTGGGTTTAAATTAGGGATGGTCTTGATTGTCAGGCACACTTTAGAGATGTAATTCTTCATTAAGTTTCTTCTTGAAGGAAGCAGAAAGTATGTTTAGCAACTTTTCATCCAACTATGAGGAGAAGTCTTTTAAAATTATGCAGTTTCCAAAGCCTATTCACAATTCAGGACATATTCTGTGCAAAATTTCAACATGGTTGGTTTGCATATAAAATGGCATTTTCTGGACAGAAAATAATATTCCTTTATAGAAATCCTTCTTTTTTTTTTTTTGCACAGAAAATGCTGTTTCTTGTGCAGAAAATGCCATTTTCTAGGGAAAGGAACAGTGTGTACATTTTGCACAAAATAAGTCCTGAGCTGCAAAGATTCTCACCGGTCTTCTTGTCAGGGTTTCTTGAAACTTTGGAATCATTTTTTGGAATAATTATTTGAATACTTTAGAATATTCTTTCCATTGCTATTTGATAGGCATGCTGAAGTAGATAAATGAATGAGGATGTTATTGACATGGCATTTAGAAAGACACGAAAAGGGATTTTTTTAAAAAATGAGATGCTGGAACTTGTGGAATATACTGACAATTCTGACTCTTTAAGACCTTGCAAAATAGTTCAATGACAAAAATAAATTGGATTTCTTTTCCTCATCTCCCAATGAGACAATGCACAACTTGTGTAGCACAAGAATAGAGCATTTCTAAATTTGAATTTTTATTAAAAAAAAGTACTTTTCTTTCACACAAACAATGTGAAAGAGCATTTCTAAAGGGATATTTTTGGTAATATCTTCAAAGAATCAGTGCTATGATTTAGAACCACCTTTATACATTCATCATTCAGTGGTACTACCAGGTACATTGCCTTCATTCGTAAGATACCCTGTGAAACCTCATAAACACCTCTGTGTGCTGTCCCTGTGGTCATATCAGAGGATTCTGGAAATTATTGTTGTTGTTCACCACTTTCAAGTTGGTCCTGACTCATGGTGAACCTGTGGATGAGACACCGCTAGGATTCCCTGACCTCCACTGCTCTGCTTAGGTCCTGTACATTCATACCTGTGACCTCCCTAATACAATCTATTAATCTAGTGTGTAGTTTTCCTCTCTTTCTATTTCCCTCTGTCTTTCTTAGCATTATTGTCTTTTCTAATGAGTCATGCTTTCTCATGATGTGGCCAAAGTACAACAGCCTCAGTTTGATCGTCTTGGCTTCCAGGGAGATTTCAGGCTTGAGATTTTCAAAGAACCATTTGGGCTTCTACAGATGGGTGGCCATGAGCCGCCCCGAGAAGCTGCGGATTGGGGCTGAAGCTGCCCCACGCCTTGGCCCCAATCCACCCTTATGGCGCCTCTGAAAAGGAGTGCTAAAATAGTGCTCCTTTCAGAGGAGCCAAAAGGGGCGCCGAAGCCAAAAGGGGGGTCTGGATGCTGAGCCGGAAGCACGTCATCGGAGCGCCTGCCATGTGCAATGTCCGGCTGCCCTTCTCTTTCCTTCACTTGAAGACGGCACTTTTCGCCATCTTCATCCCCCCATTTGCTTGTCTTTTTGGCTGTCCACATTATTCTCAGCAGTCTTCCCCAGCACCACATCTCAAATGAGTTGATATTCTTTTTATCCACTTTCTTCACTGTATGTGGTTATGGGAAATACAATGGCTTGAATGATTCTAACTTTAGTGTTCCATTTTGTGCCTTTACTCTTTAGGATCTTGTCTGGTTCTTCCCATTCCTAATTTTCTTCTGATTTCTTGACTGCAATCTCCATTCCAATCAATGTTTGATCCAAGGTATGGGAATTCTTTTACTATTTCAAATTCATCATTGTCTAGGTTGAATGTATGTAGGTCCTTTGTGGTTATTATTTGTGGTTATTATTTGTGGTTATTATTAAAGGAAACCATAGTCCACTTGACTGTGGATAGAGTCATTTTAGTACTAAAGGACTAACAGTTAGTGAAAGAGTTAACTCTTAGTATATAGAACTCCATATCATTGGATATCAAAGCCAGGATCAGCTATAATTTCTATTTGTGGATGTAAAACCTGGATAAGGAAGAAAGCTAAGAGGAAGAAAACCAATCAATTTGCAATGTGATGCTGGCAAAGAATTCTATGGATACCACAGAATGCCTAAAATACAAATAAATGGGTCCCATAGCAAATCAAGAAACCAACATAACTAAACATAAGCCTATTATACTTTGGACATGTCATGAGACAACATGAGTCTTTAAGAAATACTATAATCTTGGGTAAAGTAGAAGTAAATGTAAATGTAGTCCTGTCCCATGAATGTCTAGTCATAACTGACTGTGCTCATCTCTGTTACTAATCTCTGTTACTAAGCTGGAGAGCCAGCACTGTCTGAGGACTACTCTGGTGGCCATATGGATAGCATGACTGCACCAAATGCTGTTACCTTCCCACTGAAGTGGTACCTATTTATCTACTTGCATTTGCATGCTTTTGAACTGCTATGTTGACAAAAACTGGGACTAGTGACAGGACCTCACCACATCATGGAGCACTTGGGTTTTGAACTGCCAACCTTCTGATCTTCAGATCATCAGAATTGGCTTCTTAACCACTGTAGAAAACAGTAGAAAAAGAGGTGGATTGACTCAATCAGGGAAACCATAGCCTTGAGTTTGCAAGATCCAAACAGGGCTGTTTCTAACAAGGTCTCTTGGAGGTCTTCTATTCATAATGTTGTCATAAGTTGAAGTGCACTTAATGGCACATACGAACAACAGCAACATCAACAAGAAGAGAAACAACAACATAGAATGCTTTAAACCAATGGTAGTTTCCAAACAATCTTCTGAGGCTTTCACACACACACAGCATCTCACAGTAGACCTTTTTTGTTTACTTATTTGGGTTGCAACAAGCAACCAGTCTTAAAAATGTAGCAATGAGATGAAATGCCCTATAAAGAGACATTCCCTCATATGAAATTTTAGGTCTGGGCAAGTGGCCCATAGGCCCCATACAATCCTTGGTACTTCCAAGTGTGGCCTCCAAAGCCTCTCCAAATTTTCCAGGCTATTTGCTTGCTTGCTTGCTTGCTTGCTTGTTTGTTTAAAAAATAGGCCAAATTTTTGGCTTTTTTGGGAGTCCAAAACCTCCCAAAAATGTGGTCTTACCATAATGGTTTGCTTCCCCTGGCTTTCCAAAGCTCCACAAAGCTTTCCAAAACACAAAAGGAATCTTTAAAAATTGGCTGGCAATCAATCAGTATGGCAGTCCAGAAATGATGTCACTTCATATTGATATGTCCCAGTGTGGTCCACTAGGTGGGCAGAGGGTGGAAAAATGGCCCCTGCTCCCTGTGCTGTAGCCCACCCTGTTTTAGGTGGACACAGTTTCCCATTGACCTAGGATTACCTCACACCAGCTTTTTTTGTCACAATGATCGCACTTGTGAAGAAAATGGGAACATACCAGTTTGAAAATGTTCAGTAACACACTTATTTGGAATTGTGTGAGTGTGTTGCTTTGGTAATCCATGGTCCTTTCTGCATTGGTTTCATAACCTCACATTCTGTGCTTTTCAGTGCATGTGTGCCTTTGCCAAGGTTGTTTTTACTCTGTTCTTTTTGTTTTTTATTTTTACCTTTGTTGTAATTATTCAATCACAGCAAAAATTAAAAAAAAATGAAAGGCACAGAGTAAAACCAATCTCGGCTTTCTTGGGAATAGGAAGGATGAAGAGGAGGAGAATCATGTCCCCTTGTGCCACGCAACTGCCATCAACTATTACTTCTGTGGAAGGGATCTGTCTCTGTGGAAGGGATCTGTGGAAGGGACTAATGGAATAGGAGGAATATTGGCAGCCATTGACAGGCTTTCTGCACCAGTGAAAAGGTGCACACCAGTGAAAAGGTGCACTACAGAAGAAAAGAAAGAAAGAAAGAAAGAAAATTCAAAGCAGCAACTGAATAGTCACAGCATCTTGTGATAAGTATTGGCCAAGTACACTAATATCTTGCTTTAATTCTGATTTATTGCCTTGTGTGATAAAGTCCTTAGTTGCTACTACAAACATGACAATGCAGTTATCATTTGAAATTTGTTTATTTATTTTGGTGCTTACACCTTAGCCAACTATGATAAATCATACTGAAAGAAGTTTTAATATATATATATATATATTTGATAATGATTATAAGCAATCTTAAATAATAAAACAAATATGAAGCCGCAGGGGTACAAAATCACCATAAAAGCCATACTAACAGATGTCAAATTGAAGAGATCTTAATAATTCAATGATTCATATGAAACAAATTGCTTCCTTACAAATGTGAGATAAAACAAGTGATGGAGATTATGTTGACTGTGAATTATTATTATTATTATTATTATTATTATTAAAATTATATAATGGATGCCTGAAATGTGACATATTTTATTCTTATTCTTCGAAGGGTACTGATTTGGTGTTGTCAAAGAAAATGGAAATCAACAACTGTACCAGAGAATGGCTATGCTCATGGATGAACAAAAATGCACTGTGTGAGTTACGCAGAAAATATAGTTATAATTTCTGACCTAATTGAAAATTCCAGAGTAATGTTTGTAAAAATAGCCCATGTCCAAAGTAATATTTATGTGTGCAGAATCATGTGCCCTTCACTCAGAGCCAGAAAACTCAAGGTGAATTATAATTAGAATGAAATTATGTTAGGTAAAAATAAAAAAAAAATGGACCCTTCTTCTGTTGTAGGATATTTCCTGACCACCCCATGAATTCCATGTTCCCCCAAGTGGGGCCAGCCTACTAATAACCAAATCCTGTCACTTCAGGGACCCTTCCAGACTACATGCTTACATCACTATGATTCTACTTTAACTGCCATGGCTGCATCCTACAGAATCTTGGGGTTTGTAGTTTGTAGTGGTACAGCCAGCCTGCCTTATCTACAGATTTTTTTATCCATGGATTCAAGCATCCATAATTTGAAAATATTCCAAAAAAAGTATAAATTCCAAATAGCAAACCTTGATTTTCCATTTTATATAAGGGACACCATTTTGCTATGCCATTGTCTTTAAGGGGACTTGAGCATCCATGGATTTTGTTATCCATAGAGGGTCCTGAAACCAAACCCCAAAGGATACTAAGGGCCCACTGTACTAGAGTACTTTGGCTGAGAATTCTAAATACCTCTGTGTTAACTACAAATCCCAGGATCCCCTATGGTGGAGCTATGGCAGTGATAGTGGAATTACAGTTGGCTCTCCACATTTGTAGTTTTGACTTTTGTGGATTTGATTATTTGCAGTTTTGATTAATATGTTATCTCTAGGAACCTCTAGGTCTTCCAGTTCAACTCTGCCAGAAGTTGACCATAGAGTTGAGCTGGAGAACCCAGATGTTCCTAAATAAAAAAACTTCTCTAGGCATTTGTAGGTCCTCCAGCCAGCCAGCCGGGGTGGGGGTGGGGTTTCAGAGGCAGAAGGGGTGGGGCTTCAGAAGTGGAAGGGGCCGGGCTTCAGAGGTGGAAGGGTGGAGCTTCACCAAGGAGGCATGGGGCACTCAAGGAGCTGGGACAAGCATGCGTATACACTCCCAGCATTCCCTAAGGAGAAAGGGACAGTGTCAAGGATGGCCGGAGAGCATGTGCACTTCTCCCGGCTCCTTGCCGCTGCCATCTTCTCCTCAGGGGAGAATGAGATAATCGCAAGGACTGCTGGGGAGTGTGCACATGCCTCCCAGCAGTCCTTAGTGCTGCCCCATTCTCCTCATGGGAGAAGGCGGTAACAGCAAGCCTGGAAAAGTGTGTGTGTTCCCTGGAGGTCCTTGCTGCTGCCACTTTCTCCTCTGAGGAGGAGAAGGTAGCAGCAAGGAGTCTCTGTGGCCATCCTTGCCTCCTCCTCCTCCTCCTCCTCCTCCTCCTCCTCCTCCTCTAGGGAAATAGGGGCAACAGCAAGGACGGCCGGGAGAAGCATGCGCATGCCTCCCGACAGTCCTTAACACCACCCCCTTCTCCTCAGGGGAGAAGAGGGAGGCAGAAAGGAGGAGCTGGAAATGTGCACACGCACTCAACCTGGTTCTGTCCCACCAGGCCTTTCCTCCCTGAGGAGAAAGAGTCAGCGGAAAGAATGGGCGGGGGCAGGGGGGCTTGGTGTCATCCCCCTCTGGGTGTCACCTGGTGCAGTCTGAACCCCCCACACCCCCCTAGTGATGCTACTGCCCCCAGCATGATTCTATGATCAACTTCTGGCAGATGTTGACTATAGAGTTGGAGGATATGGAGATTCCTAGAGAGGACTTCTCTTAGGAAAAAAGAATAGTGTTTTTTGTTTGTTTGTTTGTTTGTTTGTTATTTGCCATTTTCCCACATTCACCCTCTAACCCCAGTGAATGTGGAGGGGCCACTGTATAGTGTTATAACTGTGCAATGCAAAAAAAACCAAAAAAAACCCTGACTTGCTTCTCTTTATTGTGCTTCATTGAAAAAGGGCATTGGACTTTGGGAGGGGGGTGTCTCTGTTTACTTATTTAAACTATACCCCACCCCTCAATTACAAAGTTTCACAGACCAGTTTACCATTGACAGTTTCCTGCCTGCAGGCTTACAATCTAAAAATATGACACGCAAGGCAAAGGGTTTGCTGCAGTGGGAAATAAATTCAGCAGTTCCTGACTGTATTTCCTTTCAAGAGAGGGCTTGTCTACATTTGCTAGAATACTCTGGGCTGCCTCCAGAGTATTCTGACCCTGAATTCCACCTGAATTCCCTCTTCTATCCTGCTATGGGTCTTTGGTGAATGATGGGTGATCACCTCCCCATGTGAGCCAGTCAGCACCGTCACTGTGGCCACGAGTCTCTCTGAGATCAGAATGAAGTGTCCAGCCTTGTTTTTGCTTCAGAGCAATTCACAACCACATAGTGACTTGGCAGGCATGATTACAGGGACAACTGGGAAGGGAGCTGGCTATTGTTGCAGTCTTTTTAATGTGGGACAAGGGATGGAAATCCTGAATTGGGTTCAGATGTTGTGTAAACAGCCCAGATCTGATTAAGGGTTTGGGGCCTGTGTAATGCAAACAGCATGCAGTAAGCTCAGGGTGAATTCAGGGTTTATAAGTAATGTAGACAAGCCCAGAGGCCACGGCAGGGGCAGCTGGAATAGAGGTGAAGGGGCTTTCAGAGGGCACTGGGGCACAGGCACAATGGAATTGTACTTTATATTGTCTGGGACCAAAATAAGTAACCAAAGGCAATGCACACTAAATTTGTTGGGCCATTTTGTGTCCCAGTGGTTCCATTTTATTTCTAGAGGGAAATTTATACATGGCTAATAGCTGAAATTTGGAGATATTGGCTGAGGTCCTTCATTGGGCTTGTGCAGAATAGATTTCTGCATGCAAACTGCATGACTGTACAACACAACCCAAACATTGAGTGGCACTGTTGCATACCTTAACATGTAACAGAATGCATAAACAGATGGAAGAACAGCCAAAGATACACCAGTATGTACAACAGCACCACATGCACAGTTCCGCTTCCACAATGCTGAACTGAATGTGGATGTTCCACACTGAGCAAAAACAGTCAACTACTTCTGTATGGGAACTTACAAATTGACTGGCATCCTGTTATACACTGAGTCTTCCTTACCAAAAATTCTTGGGATCAGAAGTGTTTTAGATTTTAGATTTTTTTCAGGGGTCAGACAAGGTTGCATACTTTCACCCTATCTGTACAACTTGTATGCAGAACATATTATAAGAAAAGCAAGCTTAGACACAGAAGCAGGAGTGAAAATAGAAGGAAGGAATATCAACAATCTAAGATATGCAGATGACACCATAGTACTAGCAGAAAACCTCACAGACCTGGAACCCCTACTAAGGAAGATCAAAGAAGAAAGTGCAAAGGTAGGCTTAATGTTGAACATAAAAAACCAAAAATAATGACCACCAAGGACCTCCACAAGTCCAACCTAGACAATGAAGAAATAGAAATAGTAAAAGAATTATCATACCTAGGATCAAACATTGATAGAAATGGGGACTGTCAGGAAATCAGAAGATTAAGAATGGGGATGGCAGCCATGAAAGAACTAGAAAAGATTCTAAAATGCAAAGATATACAACTCAGAACAAAAGTTAGAATCATACAAACCATGGTATTCCCTATTACCATGTATGGATGTGAGAGCTGGACAGTTAAGAAAGATGATAGGAAGAAAATCAATTCATTTGAGATGTAGTGCTGGGGAAGAGTGCTGAGGATCCCATGGACAGCCAAAAGGACAAAGAAATGGGTCCTAGAGCAGATCAAACTGGAAACTTCCCTAGAAGCCAAGATGACCAAACTGAGGTTGTCGTACTTCCGACATATCATGAGAAGGGATGACTCATTGGAAAAGACAATAATGCTGGTAAAGGTAGAGGGAAGTAGGAAGAAAGGAAGGCCACATGCCAGATGGATAGACTCTATTAAGGAAGTCTCGGTTATTAAGGGGTTTCAGGAATTAAACAGAGCAGTGGAGGGCAGAGGGTCTTGGAGATGTCTCATCCATAGGGTCGCCATGGGTCAAGATCGACTTGAGGGTAGTTAACAACAACAAATATACAGAATGAGATATCTTAGAGATGGGACCCAAGTCTAAACAAGAAATCCATTTATGTTTTGCATACACTTTACTTACATAAACTCAAGGTAATTTTATACATAATATTTTTAAAGAACTTTGTGCATGGAACAAAGTTTGTGTACACTGAACCATCAGAAAGCAAAGATGTCACTATCTCAGCCACCCATGTGGATGATTTTGCAGTATTTCTGTTTTTAGAATTCTGGATAAGGGAGACTCAACCTATAGTGACGTATGCATGCCCATTATTAACATTGTCTGGCATTGCAGTTAGGATCTATAACCTAATTAAGAATCCATAACTGCTCTCTATCCAGTAAGGCTATGGCCCAAAGCATGCTGCAGAAATAATCCAGTTTGAGATAGCTTTAACTGCTCTGGCTCAGTGCTAGGAAATCCTGGGAATTGTAGTTTATTGTGGCACCAGAGCTCTCTGACAAAGGTGGCAAATTGTCTCACAAGACCACAGTTCCCAGAATTCCCTAACATTAAAGACCAGTTAAAACAACCTTAAACTGGATTATTTCTGCAGTGTGTTTTGGACCTATGTATTAATGCCCCTCACCCCAGTCACCTGAATAGCTAGTAGCCAGATTACAGGCAAAGGAGGCCTGTTCAGCTATCAAATTGGGACACAAGGAGGATCACATTTCTTGCACCCTCCCACTAGCAAGTGAGGCTGTAACAATCAGAAGCAAGACCGATTTCACAATTTCTCATTGCAGTCTCACTCTCAAGTGGGAGCGGGGCTGGAAATGTACTATCCTCCTCATACCCTGAATGGTAGTGTAATAGACCTCCTTTACCTGCTGCTGGTGCTGGTTGTTAAGGTGGGCTTGGGGGACTGGACCAGGAGACATTACTTAGTTATACATATGTAACTAAGTAGCTAATGTAGGATGATGATGATGATGATGATGATGATGATGATGACACAAAGAATAAAAATTTCCAACTGTTCCTTGCTTTCTAATCCAAGGATCTGCATTCACTGTTCTCTAGAGCCCTCTGCAGGTATTTGGTAATAAATGTGTGGAAGATCTTCTGAGAAAGTGCCAAACAGCTTTACCCCATCATGCTAAATGCATGCCATTGTGTATATTTAAGTTTGTATTCGCTCTGAAAGACCAAAATACACTTGGGGGACTAAAATGTTCCATTGTTATACATAAGGTCAAGGCCTTTGCATTGGTTCACGTGCATAAACTGCTGGAACAGGTAAAGAAGAGTAATGGGCCAAAGCTTCAATGAGATCTTGCTTCAAAATGCAATAGATCATAGTAGATACCAAAAAGACTCTCCCAGTGTTAAATTCTCTCTCTCATTCTCTCTCTCTCTCTGAGGAGAGGACTTGAAACAGTGTTGAGCTGATGTATAAGTTTTGTTCTTCATTCTGTCTCATCAAAATTATCTGAATTGCCTCTGTTTTTTGTTTCTCAAGAAATTTAAAATGGAAATAAGAAGAAATAATTGCACAGGAGACAAAAGATATTTTTAGCAAGCAGAAAATATTTCATATAGATCTCACAACCTCCTAAGATCTCCTAGTGTGGGTTCACTAAGCCCTCTTCAGTTGGCTGTGGATACTAAGGGGCAAAACAGGTTGGCACAATACGCCCGCTTCCCAGCAGTTTGGAGGTGTGGCATACGCATGACATCCCCCCGCCCCAGATCCTGGAGGACAGGAATCCTTGTTGACAAGTAAGTAAGTAAGTAAATTTATTTGTGTAGCATAAGCCATTCAAAAAAGGAATCCAAATAAAACACATGAGCCTATAAGGTAGTGGCATTCCCTGACCTGGTGACACCTGGTGCAGAGAGTGGGGCTTCTGGGGGGCGGGACGTCCAGAATGGGACTTCCGGTGGACTTCCGGGGTGTGGGAGCATGTGCTGCATGGGAGCATGCATGTGCGCACAAGGCCATGGAGCAGCCCCACTGCCCTGAAGGTCTGAGGAGAAGCCCCGCCACCCAGGGAATGCTCCCAGAGCACCCAGGCAGAGATAAGAAGTGCACTCACAGGGGCAAGGAGTGCCAGCGTGGTCCCCAGAGCACCAGGGCCCCCGCTTACATGGGGCTGAGGAGAGCTGGTGCACCGCCCAGAACACCCAGGTGTGACCTGCATCTCCCACACCCCCCAGGGACACTACTGCTTAAGGTTAATGTTTGTTGACCAGGGTATCATCACCCTTGGATATGGAAGCTGGACAGTGAAGAAAGCAGATAAAAAGAATTTTTAATTCATTTGAGATGTGGTGCTGGATAAGAATGCTGACGGATACTGTGAATAGCCAAAAATGACAAACAAATGCGTCCTAAAATAGATCAAGCAAGAAATCTCCCTGAAAGCCAAGATGACAAAACAGAGGCTCTCATACTTTGACCACATCATGAGATGGCACGACTCATGGAAAAAGCAATGATGCTAGGAAAGGTTGAAGACATTAGAAAGAGAAGAGGACTACACACCAGAAGGCTAGATCGAATTAGGGAGGCCATGGGACTGAATTTACAGGGCCTAAGTAGAGCAGTATAGGACACGAGGTCTTGGAGGAGTCTCATCCACAAGGTCTCCATGAATTGGGGTTGACTCGAGGGCAGTAAACAACAACATAATGAACCTGGCATCTCCTCAGGCAGATAACAATTGTACTTTTATCAGTAGTATGTGGGTGGATGACATTTGTTTCAGCTTTGCCAGAGGGAGGGGGGAGGGAAATCAAGCTATTTGGCACATTCTCAGAAAGAAATTTTTCCAGATAGCTGGTTCTAGATATCTATGAGTGGAGATCTATGAATTAGCAAAATAAAAACATTTGGAATGGTCTGTCAGTCCTGGTTAGTACAGTGGCCCCTCAGTATCAGCTGGGGTTTGGTTCCAGGAACTCCCCCCCCCCCCCGCTCCACGGATATCAAAATCATGGATGCTCAAGTTCCATTATATACAATGGTGTAGAAAAAAGGTGTCCCTTATATGAGCTGGCAAAATCAAGATTTGCGTTTTGGATTTTTTTATACACATATTTTGAAGCTGGATGGTTGAGTCTGTGGAAGCAGAATCTGTGGATATAAGGGGCTGACTGTATTTGGATTGGAGATCACCAAGTAATACCAGGTACTACTGTATTTCAGAGGAAGGCAATGGAAAGCTACCTCTGAACACTTGTTCCTTAAGAAATTCATGGAGACACTGTATGACTTGACATGTAATTTGAAGGCGCACACACATATTCATTTTCTGAACAATCACCACAATAATGATATGCAGAAGGTTCTTTTCATGGAGTGTGCATGTGTGCTGTTCTTTTATTCATATTGTTATGTTAAATGATATTATGCTGTTTTGATTTAATAGTGTTTTAACAGGATAGTGTATTTAAAAAACTTATTAGTTAATCATCATCATCATCATCACCACCATCTCTATTATTACCTTTGTTTTTCAGCTGTATTTTGTTTTGATCTATGCTTGGATCTCTGCTGTGAGCTATTTTGAGTCTCATGTTGAAAGAAAGACAGGATCAGGATCATCACCACCAGCAGCACCACCACCATAATTATAATCAATATAGTTATCAGCTTCAACATCAACATCAAAATCGTAGTCATCATCATCTGGATTACATGTTAGCTACAGCTTCTCTCCATCCTACTCTTAGCTTAGACTCATCAGTTTTGTGATGTATGAGTAATCCTTTCCTTTCTCAAGGTTTTGTTCCCCTACTGTGTGCCCTTCTTGACCCATCAAACAGCACTCCATGTTCTTTGGCTTATCACACTTGTCTGCTAGAAGATGCTGTTGCAATACAGGGCTTCTGACTAAAGAGAAATCCACAGCCTTAGGCCTGCTGTTGATTTCTTAACCATGTTTTTCTTTTCTGCATATTTTTTACCTTGCTTATAGCTTATTTTATTTATAACCTTTTTTTTTTAATAACCAGGTGCCCAGAATGGAGAAGAAGAAGCAACTCTAGAAATGACATGTAGTTGTGTTAGCCATGGTGTTTCCAAAGAGCTCTAACAAAGATCTATTGATACAGTATACCTTCCAACCTGAAGAGCAAGCTAGTACATATCCTTAATCTGTCCCAATTTGGCAGAAACAACCCTGCTTAATCCTCCACATTCCACTCCTTCAGCAGCTTTAAAATTTTTTTGTATCTCTCTCCTCTTCTCACTTTCCCCCTTCATCCTCAGCTTACTTCAACCACAGCAAAATGAATTCGAAGTGTAAATGTTGTTTACGCTCAATTCACTTAACAGTGGGGAAGAGAGATGACTGAATCTGTGGATGTAGAATCCATGGATACAGAGGGTCAATTGTACAGCAGATTCCTGCATTGGCAGAGGATTGTACTAGTGGGTCTGGGGGTCATTTCCAACTCTATGATTCAGTTAAGGTAAAGGTAAAGGTTTTCCCCGTTGACAAGATTGTCAAGTCGTGTCCGACCATGGGGGATGGTGCTCATCTCCGTTACTAAGCCAAAGAGCCAGCGTTGTCAGAGACTATTCTGTGATCATGTGGCCAGCATGATTGCACAGAATGCTGTTTATCTTCCCACCAAAATGGTGTCTATTTATCTACTTGCATTTGCATGCTTTTGAACTGCTAAGTTCGCAGAAGCTGGGACTAGTGACAGGAGCAAAACTCATCATGCAGCACCTGGGCCTTGAACTGCCAACCTGCTGATCTTGCAGTCAACAGAGTCAGTGTCTTAACCACTTGAGCCATTGCATCCCTGCCTAGGAAATACATATTAACATATTAAATACATATTATTAAAATAAGAAGAAATGAATAAATGAGCCCAAGGATATATTACACTTCTTCATTTTTGGTCTTCTCCTGTTGAATGCTGAACTTTAAGAGCAGACTTCCTTTAAGTATGTAGACCTAGATGAAGTATAACCAGTTGGACAAACTGCTATTTGACAGGAGAAAGATTTTTCATTCCAAAGCCCTTTTGTATTTGCCTCTAATATTTGAAATCCTGCTCCCCCTTGGTTGATTCATTCACTCAACAATGAAGACTTATTACAGGAGTTACCCTCCACAGCCTGCCAAATCTTGGCTTCCAATTTAAACTGTTATTCTTTGACATCAACAATCAGGTGTCTAAAAGAAATCTGCACTTGATGGCCATTTGCCATGCGATGTGCACAGAAAATTTGTATTTCTTGGTAATGGGAAAACTTGCCCCATCAGATGTAATATAAGTGCAAAGCAAAAGAAGCCAAAGATCTGGATGAGACACTGAGAAAGCAGGAAATGAACACGGAATGTTTTTAAAGGGAGCTGTCAGGTTTAGCACAGCATGGAATAGTCTCGGAGTTGTGCAGCCAGGACTATTTTAACCAAGAGGAGGAAAAGAAGCTGATTGAGGATGAAGTGATGACCTTAATCGGTTTCCATAGGTGCACTTCTTTCTTAGGCCAATGTGAAGAAGGAAATGAAAACACTGAATTAGCTCTGCTTTTACAGAGCGGCAGCCTGGAATAATATGGCATTCAAGAACGATGGTGTGCTATTCCTGTCTGTGCCTATTAAAACCGCACAGTGTGCCTCCTGACACAGATCTGGGTAAGCTGTCTTCTCTCTGCTCTACAGAGTCTTCATGGTCCGGAGGCTGGAAGAAAGCCCAGTTTGCACTCCTCTTGGTTACTTATGGAGTTGCACTAACCCTGGACTCAGAGCTGAGCTTGGATGCCCAGGTTTGGGTGATAGCCAAGAGTGCACTTGCAAAACTAAAACTAGTGTGCCAGCTGTGCCTATTCAGATGTCAGCTCTTGCCTTGATTACCTCTTGTTTGGGTTACTGTAACACACTTGATGTGGGGCTGCCTTGGGAAATTGTTTGAAACTTCAGTGGGACCAAAATGCTGCAGCTAGGATGTTGGTTGGGACAGGTTATAAAGTTCATATAATCCTCTTGCTGAAACAACTCCATTGGTTGCCAAGCCATTTCTGAGGAGGGGGGGGGGGGTAGGGGAACAGCTTAACAAAAGAAAGAGACACCCTGGATCCCAAGAGAATTTACTGCAAGATGGTTCTAGTCCCAGGATTCCATAGGATGCAGCTATTAAAGTGAAATTAAAGGCTGTTAAAGTGAAATTAAAATGTTATTCAAAATATAGCCATGTTAGTCTGGAAAATCAGTGTGCAAATGGATCTTGTTGCATCTGAAAGAAAGAAGATAGTAGCATGAGCTTTTGTAAACTTAAGCCTACTTCCTCAGATGCAGAAACATGCATCAAAATGCTGTAATTGTCTTATGTGAACAAAATCTTGGTTATATAATTCCAATCCCAGGATTCCATAGGATGCAGTCATGGCAATTACAATAGTATCAAGATGTACAACTATTTAGTGTGAAAGAGTAGGTGATGCATAGGAATGGGTGAGGGCTAATATGAAACATCTCATTCCAGAAGGGAAGTCTGCTTTCTTCTGATTGATGTCCATGTATTGTCAACAGCAGCATCTCTGCCATAATCATCATGATAGAAAAAGAAGAAAATAAAATAAATGGATGGAGAAAAGTCCTTAACGACAGCATATGTTGTAAGTCCCTAGTGATTTCAAGTCAAGTAAAAGTTTCTCTATGGATCTGTGCCTCCAAGTCACTGGTCGACTTATAATGACTCCATGAATTGCATGCATTTTTTTTTAGGCAAGGGATACTCAGAAGTTGTTTTTCCAGTTCCTTCCTCTGAAATATAGCCTAATAAATAATAATAATAATAATAATAATAATAATAATAATAATAATTTATTTATTTATATCCGGCCTTTAGCCAAGGCTATCAAGGCGGCTTACAATCTAAAAGTACAATCCCATGCAATACAAAGAACATTCACCCCCCCTCCAAAAAATATATTAAATTCATAACAACATTAAAATTTAACTTAAGACAAAATTACAAATTCAATACGATTAAACAGGGCACTCTGATTATAAAGGAGTGATCTAATGGTGGGGGAGAGATTATGGGAAATATTATTCTGGGAACGCCTGCTGGAAGAGATCCGCCTTGATGGCTTTTTTAAAGCTATCTAAGTTGGTTATCTGATGGATCTCCTCCGGCAGGGTATTCCACAGTCTAGGAGCCGTGGCAGAGAAAGTCCTCTGGGAGGTTGCTGCCAACCTAGTTCTTATTGGTTGAAGCAACTTCTTCCCAGAGGACCTGAGGTCACGGGGTGGATTATATGGAGATAGGCGATTCCTTAGGTAAGATGGGCCCGAGCCATGTAGGGCTTTAAAGGTTAACACCAACACCTTATACTGTGCCGGGAAACTAACTGGCAGCCAGTGCAGAGATTTTAAAACCGGAGTAATATGATCACTTCGTGATGTTCCAGTGATCAGCCTGGCTGCCATATTTTGTATTAATTGCAGTTTCCGAGTTAGGTATAAGGGTAGCCCCATGTACAGTGCATTGCAGAAGTCGAGTTCTGAAGTTACCAGAGCATGTACTACAGTTTCTAGGTCCTTTACTTCCAGGAAAGGGTGCAGCACCTGCATTCATTGGCAGTCTCCTGTTTAAATACTAAGCAGGGCTGATCCTGCTTAGCTTCCAAGATCAGAAAGGATTTGGTGGTTTTAGAGTATTTAGGCCTCGTTAAAAAAAACTAAAAATATATTTATGCTTGGAAACTTTGGCTAAATTGAGCTGGACTGATTTCAAGGACCCCACCCCCAATCCACTGGTGTTAGGTTTGATGATGATGCAATACCATTTCTGAAATAAATGGAATTAATCAATTAAAACTAACCAGAAATTCACTTTATTCCACTGATAAAAAAAATGTGTCCCTCATATAGAGAAATGGTTTCTGAAAGGCTAAAGATTTATTTCTCTCCTATCATGATCCAGTTTTTATAATGAAGATACTGTTTTCGGCAACATTACCTCATTGTACTGGTGGGGGAGATAGAACTTAGAAATACGGTTCGAGCATCCCTGAGTCCTCCATCTCTAAAAGCTCTGATTATAACAGCTGCCAGTTCCTGTACTTTGCATCTTATTACTATAGTGTTGTAACCAGCTTCTAAAAATAAATGAAAATGTACATCCAGCAGACCATCTAACCACTGGAGGATTCTAGCCATTTAGGAGATGTGATAATCTCCCCAAACTGCTTTTTTTTCAATTAAAGGGCACATTCTTTTTTCTCCTAAAATACTAACATTGTAATGTATTCTGTTTTCTGTTGCATCTCATCTGTAGCTTTTCTCAGCATTGTGCAAAACATTTAGTAAATGGTGCATGCATGCAGATGTGTAGCCACCTTGAAAATTTAAGTTGAAAACGCCCATATATTGTTCACCAGTTCAGGTTTGCCTGCCCTTTGCCACAGTGGCTGGCATCCCACTAGTGTCTTATGCATGCTAAATTTCCTTATGGAAATGGCTGGACATTTTTGTCCAATGAAGAATGTCTGCATTCAGTTCAGGGATGTGGAACTGGAGTTGCACATGTCGTACTACTCTTCATGATGTTCATTGGCTTGCATATCAATTTGACATTGTGTATGGAAGCACATGTACAATTGGTTGTACATTTGGTACCTTGGTTAGGTAGTACAATACTGTCAACCAATACAAGAGTTGTGTAACTCAATGTATAAATCCACATGTGTAGGCATACACTGAGCCAGTATGGTGTGCCGCTTTGAGTGCTGGACTATAACCCTGGGAGTTGTTGTTGTTGTGTGCTTTCAAGACAGTTCTGACTTATGGTGACCCTAAAGTGAACCTATCTTGGGGTTTTCTTGGCAAGATATGTCCAAAGAGGGTTTGCCTTTCTCTGAACCAAGAGAGTGTGACTTTCCCAAAGTTTCCGTGATGGTGATTTGAACCATGGCTTCCAGAGTCCTAGTCTAATGCCCAAGCCACTACACCGTGCTTGCTTTCTATCTCTGGGAGACTATTTCAATCTCTATTCAACCATGGAAACCCACTGGGCATCTAAATATTTCCATCTATAATCATCATCATCATCATCATCTAAACATTAGGAAGAACTTCCTGACAGAGCTATTCAACAGTTAGAACACACTTCCCCAGAGTGTGGTGGAGTCTCCTTCTTTGGTGGTTTTTAACCAGAGGCTGGATGGCCATCTCTTGAGAGTGCTGTGATTGTGCATTCCTAGCAGGGAGTTGAACTGGATGGCCATTATACTTTCTTCCAACTCTATGATTCTATGATCCTAGGTCACACTCTCCCTGCCTCAGAGGAAGACAATTCCCTCTAAATAAATCTCATCAAGAAACCCTTATGATAAGTTAATCTTAGGTTGCCATAAGTCAGAAATAATTTGAAGGCATACAACAACAATAGATATATGCTATGCAACCCTCAGGTAGAATTTCAGCCAATGTCACATAGCAAGAATCTGACTACCTGTGCAGCTTCATGACATTATATAATCCACTATATAATTGCCCAGTTGGCTGGAGCTATCCATGAAGCAAATCAAATTCAGGTTGCCATTACCAAAAATGTTTTCTATTGGCTTCATTTGTCTTTGGTGCTAGGAACCTGAATCTGATTTCCTTCATAGTATCTTGGCATTGTCATATGATCTGATCCCTGACTGGCTGGAATACTCTGTTTGACTATCCGGGAGAAAAAAAAGGACTCCATAACTATAAGAAAAATTATACCAAGCATAGCTAGTCGACAGAGGTGAGATTTGATCTGAGTCCTGGTCACTTTCTTGGGGAATGGCAATACTTCTTTATAAGGGATGTGAACAATACTCTAGAAAAAAATATTATGATGGGTTCTCATTCTTTTTAGAGTCTGTCTCAATGCTGCCAAGAAATCATCAGCCTCCTCAGTAGCTCTCATTACTGTGGGCATGAGAACGCATAATCATAGAGTTGGAAGGGACACTAGGGGCCATCTAAGCCAATGTTTCTCTACCCCAGAGATTGAAAAGGTAAGTGTGACAGAGTTGCTGGGCAGACCTGGCTTCCTGGCAGCCAAGCACAGTTCAGGAAGACGGGGAGGGGGGCTTTGTGGGAATTGGAATGTATAAAAGCCAGTGTGTTTGTCTGAGGAGAAGGCTGAAGAGAGAAAGAAACAGAGAGTTTCAAGTTAAGATCAGATAAAGATTCTGACAGGAGAGGGAGTTCTGTACAGTTAGTGCAGTGGGGACTATGATTCAGTTAGACTAGACAGGTCTGATTGGTATTCCTCATGAAAATGAAAGAGTAGGGTACAGAGTACTGTTGGCCCTCCTTTTGTGGATTTGATTATTTGTGGTTTTAATTAATATGTTCTCTCTAGGAATCTCTAGGTCCTCCAGCACAATCCTGCCAGGAGGTGACCATAGAGTTGTGCTAGAGAACCTAGGCTCCTAGAGAAAACACTTCTCTAGGCATTTGTAGGTCCTCCAGCATGATTCTATGATCATCTTTTGGCAACAGAGTTGCACTGGAGAATCTGGAGATTCCTAGAGAGATGTTCTCTCAGGTTAAAAAAAAAAAAAAAAGCATTTTTAGTAGTGGTTTTTCCACATTCACAATGGTCCTTCACCCCTAACCCCAATGAATGTGGAGGGACCACTGTATTTGAAAGTATACAGTTGTTGTTACTGTAACCCCACTAAGCTTGAAGTAACCTAGGAGCTTATCACAAAATTAAATAATACGGCTTACCTGATCAGGCTTAAAATTTAAATTGGGCAGCATCCTGCTATTATCACAAGGATTTAGCCACTGAATCCACCGCTTGGGTCCATCCTGGGTCCATCCCTGCTCCCAGGGCCACTCCAGGCAGTGATTTTTTCAAGCCAGAAAACTCCTGGCTTTGAAAAGAGCTACACTGAGCAGCCCTGGGAGCGAGGATGGACCCAGGCTGCATTCGGGCAGCAAAATTGGCAGCAAAATTCTTGTGATAATATCAGGATGCTGCCCAATTTAAATTTTAAGCCAGATCAGGTAAGCCATATTATTTAACTTTGCAATAGGTTCCCTACATAATATATTTTCTTCCTTAATGTTATTTGATAAAATTACTGTGGTTTTTTTTAACAGTAGATATATCTATTTCAGTGATTTCTATAAACTGCAAACAAAAGCAAGCACACTATCTAAACATTGAGCTGATCTGTGGGACACTTGGGACCCTGGTCCTTATACATATCAAAATAGTGTTAAAAAAGTGAAAGCAGGGTAAGTGTCAGTGGCTAGGGGGCTTCTGTGGATAAGAGGTAAAGACAACCTAAGGTTTGAGAGAAGGTCCAGTCACAGGAAGATATCTGGCACACCACCTCCTCCCCTATAAGCCTGGCCAGAGTTTGAGATCCTCCAAGAAAGCCCTGCTGTGTCAAGGAAATACAGAATCAGAGAGTTGGAAGAGACCATAAGGGCCATCCAGTCCATTCTGCCATGCAGGAAGACACAACCAAAGCAATTCTGACAGATGGTCATCCATTCTCTGCTTATAAACTTCCAAAGAAGGAGACTCCACTACACTTTGAGGCAGCATATTGTCAAACAGTTCTTTAACATCCCAGCACCTCACAAAGTTAAACCAGTGTGTACATATAGTAGTGTTTTCTCTATAGCTGCACTCTCTACATAAGGAAGTTAGGTTGGCTCTATCACTTTTGAGCTTCCATTAGCCATGCAAAACAGTGCTGTTCTGCATGGCTTTTATTTGCCCTGTTTTAATTGTCTCAAAGTTGTATTTTAGGATTGTTTTTAGACTGCCTTTCAAAGTTTTTAAGGTGTACTGTAGTTTATGTTCCACAAATGTTTTATCTTTCTACTGTTTTAATTGCTTTTATTTGTTCATTGCCTTGGGAACCCTTGCAGGCTGGGAGGCAATCTAGAAATACCATAAACAAACAAACAAGTAAGAAAGACTCAGGTAAATAGTAGTTACACAATGTCTGGTGTAGAGAGGACATGACATTTGCCACTGCATAATTAGAATATTTTTCATGCATTAAAAATATCCAGGCTTCACTCCCTAAATAAACAAAAGGAATGATCCCTGTTGTTTTCTGCTTTGTCAAACAGCTTTTAAATGGAGCACGGGGGAAAGGGAGAATCCATGCACAGATACAGCAGGGCAGCAGCTGCTGGGGAAAAAAAGACAGTGGAGAGATGATGATCCATTGAAGTGAAGCCTGGTGACACAATGAGGCTGTTAACAATAAGCAATGATCATTTTTATATTTTGCACTCAGAGAGTTTTTTCCATCCAAAAGTTGGAACTTGGCAAGCAGCTCCAGGTTCCTTGGCTGCAGGTGCGCTTCAGCTTCAGAAATGGCTCTGTTTAAAATGGCCGAAATAAATTTTTCTATCTGTCTGCAGGGATCAGTTAAAGGCGAGCTTAGCTCACACAAGTCAAGTTGAGGGCTGCTTACGTGATATAGCTGGTGCACTTATCATACCAAGGTCATTTTCAGTTGTTCACTCACTGGGCATCGTCCAGAATCCCCCATCCATCATGGCCCCTGGGATTTTTAATCCACAAATGAGATTGTTCCCAGCTTTGATCAAGAAATGAAAGCACAAACTCATTTAATTGGCAGATTAATCAAGTAAAGTGTTAGTTGATTAATTGGGAGGTACTGACTGTAAGGACATGTCTTTAAATGAAAATGTCAGCAAATCAGATAATATTGTGAAATAGGCACAAGGGACTGCAAATTAGTGTCTCTGCTGTAGATGGAGTAAGTCATTCACTTTGCCTTACAAATCTGTCATGATGATGATGATGATGATGATGATAAGAATAATAATAGGAAAAGAAACAGGAGGAGAAGAAAAATAGACAAGAACAGAACTCAGAATTACATTTGGTGTAGCCACACTGCAGAGTTAAAGCAGTTTGCCACCACTTTCATTGCCATGACTCTATCCTGTGGAATCCTGGGATTTGTAGTTTGTTGAGGCACCAAGAGCTCATTGACAGACCAGGCCAAACACCTCACCAAACTACAAATCCCAAGATTCCACAGGATGGAGCCATGAAAGTTAAAGTGGTGTCAAACTATTTTAATTCTGCAGTGTGGATACATCCCTTGACAGTTAGAGGGTTGGCCCGAGTCTAACAAAATGAATTTCAACAGGGATAAAAATAAAGTACTACATTTAGGCAGAAAAAATAATAGGCACATATATAGAATGAATGATCCTTGTCTTGAAAGTAGTACATGTGAAAAGAATCTAGAGGTCTTAGTAGACCACAAGCTAAAACATGGGTCAACAGCTAAAAAATCCAATACAACTTTGGGCTGCATCAAGAAAGTATAGTTTCCAGTTTCAGGGAAGTACAGTTGCCCCTCCGTTCTCATGGACTTCAAGTGCATAGTTTTCTATATTCATGGAGGGGCGACCTCCATTTAAATCAATGGGGTGCACCCCATTCAAGCCTAATCTTAATTTTCATGTGGGTGTGTGTGTCCAGAATGACTCCCCCATGAAAACGGAGGGCCAACTGTATATTCTGCTTTGGTCAGGCCTCACCTGGAATACTATGTTCAGCTCTGGACATCACAGTTCAAGAAAAATATTGACAAATTGGAATGTGTCTACAGATGGGCAACTAAAAGATGATCTAAGGCCTGCAAACAAAGCCTTATGAGGAACGAATTAGGGAACTAGGTATGTTTAGCCTGAAGAAGAGAAGACTGAGAGCTGACATGATAGCCTTCTTTAAATACCTGAAGGGATGTCAAGTAGAAGATTGTGCAATCTTTTTTTTTGCTGCTCTAGAGATTAGGAAACAGAGCAATGGATTCATACTACAGGAAAAGAGATTCCACATTAACATTAGGAAGAACTTTTTTTTTTTTTTACTATAAGAGCTGTTCAACAGTGGAATAGATTGTCTGGGAGTGTATTGGACTCTCCATCTTTAAATAGGGATTAGATGGGCATCTTTCAGGGTTGCTTCAGTTGTGTATTTCTACATACCAGGGGGCTGGATTAGATGGCCCATGTGGTCCTTTCCAGCTCCAAGATTCTAAAATTCTATAAGATACAATCCTAAGCATGTTTACTGAGTTGAAAGTCCCATTTTTAATGGAGTATTCTTGAGCATGTGTGTCTAGGACTGTAACCTTGGAAGTTTTAGAACACTTCCAAGTATTCAAAGCTTGTCATATATATTTCCTTGCATTCTTTTGAAAATAACTATGGAAGGTAGCTTGTTATTCTCACTCTTCAAATACAGAAAGGGAGCTGAGCTACAGGCCTTGCTTACAGCCAGCTAGCACATTTATAGCACAGAATCAAATCAGATATTGATTCTTTGTGCTGTACTAGCTGTCTGAATGATGCCAACATAAATATTAGGGTCATGATCCAAGGGCATCTAGTCCCTTGCTGAATGGAGTAGTTTGATAGTTTTCCTTCTTGCATAAGGAAGCATCAAAGACTCACGTGGAATAAACAAAGAGTGGCAGTGATGGCAGCAGCAACAACAAATGGCAGCAAGAGGTTGTGGGCACCTATATCACCAGAATAAGGGCAGTCTTTTACTGTGCCTCCACCCAAAGGCTATTCTTTCTATGGCCATTCCTCCAGTGTCTGGTTCTTAAGGGTCCTTGGGGAAAGGTAATATGGAAGGAATGGGTTGAAAAACTGACTATCAAAAAGGCACCAATGGATTCCCAAGTCACCCCTCCCATAGTATCTTGCCTCTGAGGGTTTCTAAGAGCCAGCGATGGAAGAAATAGGTTACTCTAGGAAGAAATGGCTTCTGGCTGGTGGTGGGCACCAGACTATCCAGCATTGCAGCACCACTGGAAGGGTTCCACTTCATTGGAACATAAGAGAATCTAGACTTCTAGGGGTGCTGAGAACTCCCCCACTTCTCATAAACCTATTTGTAGACTAGCAAGATCTGTGAAGTGGGGAATTTGGCTTGTTTGGAAGCAAGCTAAGAGGGAAAAAATGGGGTTGGGGTGAAGTTTGGTAATGCTTCACAACTGCCATATGCTCCAACTGTCTGGATGTCTCAAGGACGATCCCATTAATCCTCTGTTGTCCCACCTTTTCAGCTGCTTTTAACATGTCTCAGTTTCTCTCCTCTTCCCCCACTTTCCCCCTTTGTTCTCAGCTAACTTCAACTGCTGCAGACTGAGTTTAAAGTGCAAAAATAGTTTGCACAATTAACACAGTGGGCTGGGGGACAGGAGGCAGAGGAACCTTGGCCTGGTCAGGGGTTTCTATGTGTGTATGCATCTTCAAGCCACCTGTCAACCCATGAATTTAGGGAAAAGCAAAATGTTACAGCTTCTCCTAGCTTGGATGCTCTCTCTCATTAATAACCTTTGCCAACTTAATCACACTCTTATGTTGCCTTGGCTTTCATTTATGAATTGTTGGATGGTATGAACTGCTCTACTGATGGCAGCTACAGTTTTCCCTCAGATATTTTGGAGTACAGTCACATCCTAATACGCTTTCATTCCACATATCATTGGGGATGCTACCAGATTTCCCAACCTTGAGCTGTCACCTAGTGATGACTGCATCCCCCACACCCCCTAGTGATGCCCTGTATCATTCTACATCTCATGGAGGGCAGGGATGAGGTCCCCAATTTGCCACTGTCCCAATCCACTATCCTGTCCATTCCATCCATACAATTCAAAACAATACTGCTTCATGTCCCTGTTATGTTATATGGAGAACAGTCTCAAGATAGTGGCTGTTTGAGATCAGAGGCATATTGGTGAGTGACACTCCCTTATTCTTTGAAAGATGGAAAACTTTTTTTGATCCCTTCTTTCTTTCAACACCACCAAAATTCAGGATAAACCTTTGGCATGTCAAAAGCATGGTCCAGTGCAGGGATGTAGGTGGGGGTGGGTGGGTGCAAAATGATGCCTTTGCTCACCAAATAAGGATTCTGTCCCCCAGAATGAAAATTTCCTCCTGTCCTCAGATATCAGAAAGTGAAACACTGAAAGTTTTCATGGCAGGGGGTTGGACTGGGTGGCCCTTATGATCTCTTCCAACTCTATGATTCTAAAACTCTTATTTGGTGTGTTCACCTGATAACTGTGCCTGTCTCTTTGCTTTGGATGCTTAAACTATATTTCTAAAAGCTCAACTCAATTTTTACATTACTGCAATACTAGAAATTTTGGACTGAAGGAAAATTTTGGAAAAAATGGCCCCATTGTATTCTTCCATAGCTACCCTGATGCCTAACACTAACACCTCTCTTTTCTACAATGTGCAACTATATTTCTTTCATACCACTTTAAGTATCACAAATCCATTCTGTTGAATCCTAAGATTTGTAATCAGATGAGGTCCTTCAAAAGCTCTCCTGAAAAGCTCTAATTCCATAGTGCAAGGCAAGTCATCTGAGCTTGTTATCAAAAGTACCCACAATCCCAATTCCTATATTTGTATAAGTCAAACACATTACCTCTTTCTCTGTATATTAGTGTTATGCCATAATAATAATAATAATAATAATAATAATAATAATAATAATATAATCATCATCTACTTGGGGCATCTGAGAAAATAGGTTCAAGTCTACAAAAGATCATATTACCAACTTCTTTCTTTCAGTTAGTCTCAAAGGTGCAACAAGATCCCTTTGCATGTTGAGGTCATGTTTGTCCCATCCAGAAGTGTTCTCTTCATGCTTAGGAAATCACCCCCCCCCCAAGTTAGGAAAACCTTTAAAATACAGGCAGCCTTCCTTATCCATAGATTTTTTTTATCCATGGATTCAAGCATACATGGCTTGAAAATATATATTTTTTAAAGCATAAATTCCAAATAGCAAATTGTGATTTTCCATTTTATATAAGGGACACCACTTTGTTATGCCATTTTATTTAATGGGACTTGAGCATCCATGGATTTTGTTATCCATGAGGGTCCTGGAACCAAACCTCAGTGGATACCAACTACCTACTGTACAGACACATGGAGAGAATCTCTCCATGTGTCTGTACAGTAGACCTGCATCTTCAGAAAGTGAGAAAATCCATGTATGTATTTTAGCCTATTGCACCTTAAGCTTAGTTTAAACTCCTTTAGATTGGTTAGGAGAAGGGTTTTTAGATTCTATGTTGTTGTTTTTCCCCTTCTCTGCTTTTACCTTGAGAAACAGCTTGCATTAAGTATCAACTGTTCTGTTGATTCCTGTTGCTTTTTCTGTCTTTTAAATAAAGAAACAATTGGGTTTTTTGCTGCAAAATCAGCTCATCCTTCTATCTCATTTTTACTTTGACTCACTTTGGTTAATTGTCCGTTTTTAAAACCTGTAGCCTACAAGGTCCTGCTGAGAATTGGTGCCTAGATGAGCTCCCCCACCCAAAAAAGTGCACAGCTCTTAACAGGTTTAGCACCACGGGTAACTCAAATTAAAACTCAGAGCAGAAGGACCACTCCAGAAACATGGAAGGCTCAAGCTGTTATTGTCTCAGATCACAAAGCATGGGTAGCCATAGAGTGATGAGGAAATGTATAACATAAAAAGAAACTCTCTCCTGCACACAGCACTCTTGGTCATCTTGCAATGATAAGCTATGCTTAAAAATACCTAACCAAAAGATATTCAAAAGAAGTTCTAAACGGCCTTGAGAACAAATCAGAAGAATGGGAGCATCCTTCATGGTTGGAGAAAACTTCTGAGAAATTGGAGAACAGATTTTGGCACAGCACCAGGAGGTGTTATTGTAATAAGGGATGAAAGGAAAACATTAAAGATGTTTCTCCCATTAAAGAATGAATGGCAGCTTTTGTTTGTTCAATTCTATGGTATCTCAGAGTTCTTTCAATAACACCAAAAAATGGTGCCTACAGTGAGCTTCTGGCAATACGCAAACACATCTAAATATAACGGATTAAAATGAAGATGATCAACCCACTGAAAATCTTTTATTAACCAATTAAACCAATTATGATCTATTGTAGGCTTAATTGATGAAATAGCCTGATATTTTACCTATAAAGTAATACAAAGGCAAGCACAATTTATACTACTAGCAAAAGGCTTCTTTCTTTTATATTTATATAATCCATAATAGGAAGGAAAGTCTGTGACCTTGGCTGGCATGAATACTATCGTGCTGACAGACAGCAAAGAAGTCTGTTCAGTTGTATCTTCAGACTAAAAAATCCTTTGACTCTAATCCCACATATGTGTATGCCAGTAAGACTTACTCTGTGGTGTTCTAACACAAGTATTCCTCATTATTTTGTGAAATGCTCCATGCTTGCGTTCTGCCATGGAAATAAGATTCCAGCTCTAAGAGTCATTTCACTCTTTTTCTGTGCCAGCATGGGCACATGGTTGTTTATTATTATTATTATTATTATTATTATTATTATTATTATTACCACCGTAAATACATAAAGTGTCAATGGAAAATGGGCATGGGCCAAGAACCTACACTGTGCTTGCATAATGCAAATGTACACTCATGTAGTTTCACAGTGGTTGCACTATGCCACCCTTCTGCTAAATTATGCAACTGACTATGGGCCGGTCAATGTGCCTGCTTGTTGTCCCATTGTACAGCAAGGAGGACACAGCATCTGTTTCTGCAATCCCAGTGAATCAAGTGGTACACGGAAGACATGAACAAATAGTTACACACCATCAAAAAATGTGCAGTTGCATGACTGGAATCCTGTTGATTAGTCCCAACTAGAGTGGGCCTATTCTGTCAATTGTTGCATGGGAAGTCAACACATTTGTTGTTCTTGCTGTGTGCCTTCAAGTCATTTCTGACTTATGGTGAAGCTAAGGTGAACCTATCATGGTGGTTTCTTGGTAGACAGAGGGGATTTGACTTTGCCTTTCTCTGAGGCTGAGAGTGTGTGACTTACACAAGATCATCCAGTGAGTCAGTGCATATGTCAATCCAATTTATTCCATGATTTTACTCTAGTCAGGACTAACAGTGGTATGTAGGCTCATGTGAAATGGTCTGAACACTAAAAATTAGGTTAATCCAAGCCACTATATTCCCCATCAGTATGTACAGATGAGAGAGCTGGACAGTTAAGAAAGCTGATAGAAAGAAAATCAACTCGTTCAAGATGTGGTGCAGGAGAATAGTGCTAAAAGACAAATAAATAGGTCTTAGAGCAGATCAAGCCTGAGCTCTCCCTGAAAGCCAAGAAACAGACAGGCCAAATGAAGCAGCTTTCAGCTGCTTTGGTGGCATGGTGATTAAATGATGCATGTATCCAAAGCATCTGGAAGCAGCGCCAAAGTCATGCTCTGGTCCTTAGGACAAGAGGGAAAAGGAGCCAGGATAATCTGACTCCTGGTGGTGCTGGTTGGCCCCTGCGTCCATGGCCTGTTTTGGGAGTGAGCCATGCAGACAGTGAGGTTCTGTCCCACTTCTGGCCAGAGTGGACCCGGGCCTCTCTAAGTGCCCATATATTCCAGGACTGTATTGCAGCTGTCATACTTTGGCTACACCATGAGAAAACATGACTCACTAGAAAAAACAAGAATCTAAGAAAGGTGGAGGGTAGCAGAAAGAGATGAAGACTGCATACCAGATGGATAGACTGAGCTTGCAGGATGTGAGCAGAGTGGCTGAGGACAGGGGTTCTTGAAGGTGTCTTATTCATGGGGTCACTATGAGTTGAGGCTGACTCAAAGGCACTTAACAACAACAGCAATAGAATTCCACTTATAAAACCATGAACTGAAAATTGCACAATAAGCTGGATGCCATTCTCCCTTCCCATATGAGTGATCTCTAGTATGAAGGGGGATAGGGACGCTGTTTTTGCCACTTGCAATGGGGGAACCTTTCATGGGAGATGGTGGAGATGGCAGTTAGCTGCTTCCTGTGTCACAGGGGAATGGAAACCCATCAATCGCAGGGGCTCCTGCCCAGAAAATGGGCTTGGGAAAGGGGTCACACTGGAATTCAGTGCATAGCACTGTAAATGCAGTGCTTACACATATGTAAAGATCATTCAGGACTCTATCTGGTGTCTTCTGCAAATGTTTTGCACACATTTTTGAACAAACTGGAGGGTTTAGGGTGTTTTTTTTTTTTTTTTGCAAACAGTCCTGAAATATGGAAAAAATAATGTCTAAGTATAAATTGATATAATCATATGTTATGAATGGGAATACACAAAAAAACCTGTTGTGGAACACTTCAGTCTTCCTGTGCACTCCATCTCTGACCTCAGGACAGTAGTTTTTGAATAAAATAATTGCAAAGGAAGATTGGAAAGTGAAACATCTGAATTGGAATTAAACCATAAATTCCAATCCAACAACAGTGGGTTGAACAGAGACAGTGACTTCCTAGTACACTGCACATATTATAATACTAGTTAACAGCTCAGCCTCATGAGGATGCTTTTGGCCAGTTCATCACATTTTGTGAAGTCGAAGGCTTTCACAGCCGGCTTCCATAGGTTTTGTAGGTTTTTGGGGCTGTAACGCCATGTTCTAGAAGAATGTATTCCTGACATTTTGCCTGCATCTGTGGCTGGCAGCTTCAGAGAATGGTAGCATGGAGGTGTATATATACTGTGTGACCCTTGGTTGAGCAGATTAGCATGTAAATCTGTGTATTGTTCTGTTGAGGCAATGCCTCAGGGTGGGAGGATATGCGAAGAGGATTAGTATCTATTTAATTAATGGTCCATTGCTGGGAATTAGCATGTAAATAATAATAATAATAATAATAATAATAATAATTTTTATTTCTATCCTGCCCCTCTGCAGAGCAATCGGGGCAGCTTACAACATTACAATTTCCATACATTAAACAGAACGTAAAATCCCGAATCCCACCCATCCTTTAAGAAGTAAGGGTTCTTCTTATTCTAGGCTGGGTGGTGCTGGGCTTAGTGTCTCTCCCTCAGATGACATCGGATGGTAATGGAGGGAGGGCTCTTCTTCTTATTTTAGGCCTGATGGTGCTGGGCCTAGTGTCTCTCCCTCAGATGACATCGGATGGTAATGGAGGGAGGGCTCCTCTTCTCATTCTAGGCCCAATGGTGCTCTATAAATATAAATCTGTTTATTTTTTTGTTGATGCAAGGCCACAGGGTGGGAAGATATGTAAGGAGGATTAGTGTCTATTTACATCGTCTTGCTGGTTCCCAGCCTGCACATACCACATTCCAGTGGTACAGGCTGTAGTGCACATACCACATTCCCTGCACCATTGATATGGTCATCCATCCATCTTGGCCTTAACCAATATTTTTCCTCCTTTCTTTGTTCTTCAACAACCATCATTAAAACTGAACTGGTCACCTCATTACCATACCCACAAGTTTTGCATTTCTATGGCTATTCTTACACTCTGACTATAAAGGTCCTTCCTGGATACCAGTTCGTTCCATGCATCTGAGGAAGAAGACCAAGGGGGGTTGCAGACTGCCAGAAATAGTGCAAATTGAGTCCACTTTTAGGGTTAGGGTTAGTGCTAGGGAATCATGGGAATTGGGTTTTTTTCTGAGACATTGAGCCTTCTCTGTCAGGGAGCTCTGGTGCCACAATAAAATACAGTTCCCATGATTCCCTAATCCTAACCCTAACCCTAAAAGTGGACTCAATTTGCACTGTTTCTGGCAGTCTGCAACCCCCCCCCCCAAGTCTATGAAACCTTATTGTACAACTTTATTTGCTCTGTTAGTCTTAAAGGTGCTGCAAAATCCCTTTGCATACTAATATTCCAGACAATGTCTCTGAATTCTATGTTCCTGAAATTCAAGTTAGGATATCTCACTGGCCTGTGCAATAGGATTAAGAATCTTTTCTGGCAGGAAGAACAATGTGACTTATCCATAAGATTTTTGTATAAGCTGGGACGGAAACAAAGTTAAGAGATCTGCATTGTTAAAACAAATGTTGCTGACTGCAGTGCAAATTTAACGAGACAATTTTATGCAATTCCATTATTGCATCTTAATGATTCTGCAACATTTACTGATACACTTCGCTGTTACTTTTTCTGTTAAATGATGACCTGATTAGCACACAATGCTAAATAATAGTTTAGCACTACATGAACAAGCAGGAGTCAGGGTGGGTCTTAGATGCTTTCTCCTCTTTCTTTTAGTGCATCTGATATTAAACTGATTATACTAATGTTTAATGATATGCTTTACTTTTTGCATATCATTAAACATTAGTTTTATTGGTGACAGTTTTTAATGGTCTCTGTTTTAAATCAAACTACCTTGAGTTTCAGGGTTTGCAAATAGGCAGAATACAAATCAATGAATCAACCAACCAACCAATCAATCATGTAGCCAATAAGTTTTTGGGCAAGGTACAAGGCATTGGTGATTACCCTTAAAGCCCTACAGTTGTGATGGCGAACATATGGCACGTGTGCTACGAGTGGCACATGATGTCATTTCGCCCGACATGCCATGGAGGAGGAGGAACAGGCAGGTGCGTGCCCATTGCTCCTCCTCCCAGATATTTCCCAGCCTTCAGCTATCTCTTGGAGACAGCTGGGGCTGGGAAAAGGCAGGTGGGGGGGGAGGAGGAGTGACTGGCACGCACCTGTCATCCCTCTTCCTAGACTTTTCCCGTCCCCAACTGCCTCCAGGCTGGGAAAGCTCAGGGGAGGAATGGTCGTGTGCCTATTCCTCCTCCTCCCAGGGACCTTTCCCAACCCCTAGCTGCCTCTGGAGAGACAGCTGGGGGCTGGGAAAGCCCAAGGGAGGAGAAATGGACACGTGCCTATTCCTCTTCCTCCCCAGGGGCCTTTCTGGGCTCCCAGCTGCTTCTGGAGGGACAACTGGGGGCTGGGAAAGCTCAGGGGGAGAAGGAGCGACTGGTGAGTGCCTGTTGCTCCTCCTCCCAGACCTTCCCTGGCTTCTAGCTGTCTCTCAGAGACAGAGAAGGGTGAGGGCTTGTTTGGAGGTTCTAGCAGGGGAGCGCAGCTATCGTATACCCTTGACCGAAGAACGGTACACTCCTTCTATCTGGGATGGTCATCCTCTTCCACCGAGCGCGCAGCTTCGGGAGGGACGCACATGGAGCGGTGAGGGAGGAAGGGGACACCCGCCTAGCCAGCCAGATCAGCCGAATCAACCCTGGCGATCAATGGGGTGACAGATGTCGCAGCCAGATCGCCCTCACATCCGAGAAGGGTGAGGGAGGAACAGTGAACAGCACATGCCCGTCGCTCCCCCATCCCGTAACTTCCCTGGCTTCTAACTGTCTCTCAGAGACAGCTGGAAGCTGGGGAAAGGGTGGGGAGAGAAGTCCTGCCTTGGAAGTCCCATCCCCAGAGGGTGGAAATCATGCCCCTGGCAGCGGGTGCTACCTGGTGCTGGAAAAAAATTTACTTGGGGCACGTGGCCCCGAAAAAGTTTGCCATCACTGCCCTACACCAGGTTCCAGGTTACCTACAGGTTTGTGTACTCCCATATAATCCACCTTGTACACTCAGGTCCTCTGGTGGACATTTACTCCAGCCTTTGTCCATCAACAAAAATTGGCAACTGTCACACAGAGGACTTTTTCTTCAATCACTATTGAAGTACTCAATAGTTCTTGTTTGAAAAGGTAAAAGTAAAGGTTCCCCTTTGACATGATTATCTAGTCATGTCTAACTTTAGGGAGTAGTGCTCATCTTCATTACTAAGCAGAAGTTCCAGAATTGTCAAAGATGACTCCATGATCATGTGACCAGTATGACTGCATGGAACACTGTTACCTTTCCACCAAAGTCATACCTATTTATCTAGTTGCACTTTTACATGGATTTGAACTGCTAGGATGGCAGAAGCTGGGACTAGTGATGGGAGCTCATTCTGTCATGCAGTGCTTGGGCCTCAAATTGCTGATCTGCCACCTTGTGGTCATCAGAGTTGGCATCTTAACCTTTGCATGCTGTACAGTTGACCCTCCATATTCTTGGATTCTTTATCCACAGATTCAAACATCCATGGCTAGAATTTAAAACAAAACAAAACAAAATAAAGAACTCCCAAAGGCAAATTTAGCCATTTTATATAGGGGACACTATTTTACTACCCCACTGTTTTTAATGGGACTTGAGCATACCATGGATTTTGGCATCCACAGTGGGTCCCGGAACCAAACCCCAACAGATACCAAGGGCCCATTATACTACAAAATGCACTGTCTTCCTGTCCACCTTACCTCAGTAATTCCAGCTTAGAACACCAGTATGCAAAGGGATCTTGGAGCACCTTTGAGACTAAGGAGATTATCTCATGCACTTAATTCCCATCATTTTCGTGACCGAATACACGTGTGTTTAACTTCAAAGATGGGTCTTACCACATTCTCCCATCTGAAGCCCATCTACAACACAGACTTATACTGTGGCTTTTCAAGGATGGGGAAATCCTGTCCTTGAAAAGCCCAGGTTGCAGACAGGCTGGAGATGGGAGAATGTGGTAAGGCCTATCTTTGAAGTTAAATAAGTGTGTATCCAATTGGGTGAATGACAGGATAAAGTGTTTGCGATAATCTCCTAAATTTGTGAAAGAAGTTGTAACATAAGCTTTTGATGACTTGGCCTACAACTTCATTCTTGTACTTAGTCTCAAAGGTGTTGCAAGATCCCTTTGCATACTGACATTCCAGACTAACATGGATATGTCTTTAAACACAGAACATGACAGCAGCACAGGCTAGTACTTGAACCATGTGATATTCCTTTTCAACCATGTAAGGAAGCCACACCCTGTATCTATAAAACTAACTAAAAGTTAAAGTTTTACTGCACAAGGAATGAAGTGCTCCATCTGTTTACTATTGTAGTGTAACTTAGCTATAACTTTGTCATTGGAGATAGAAACCAACTACCTGTAATTCATTATTTGTAGTACATATATTTAAATAGTTAATTGTACTTAGTTATTTCCAAGCTCTGGGTGCTACATCTAAGACCTGACTAAATAGGAAAAAAATCCATGAATTGGCTGGCAATCATGTAGCTGGACTGCAATTTACAGCAGCCCTAGTTGGCATAGATAAGGGTGAGGGACACTGGGGTCTGTAGTTTAGAGGGTTGCCTTATTCCTACCGCTGTTTTAGAGCTATACACAATAGCTGTAGTTTTGATTCTTGATGTCTCTCCATGCCACTGTTCCCTCTTTCTCAGTATGTACTGCCAGAGTCATGGCTTTGTGCTCCAAGATCAGAAAGCAGGGACTTCTTACCTACTGGGATGCAGACAGCAAAATTAAGTAGCTGGAACTGCTCTCTGGAGTCCACCTGTCTGGGTGGGGGAAAGTCATATTTGCATTGTCAGCCAGAGACAATAAAGAAGCATTTCTATTCTTTACACACAAGAGTCCCAATTATAATCTAATTCAATTCAGATTAACAGTGCTTTGATGGAATTTCCATTACATAAAAAATAAATTTATTAGCCAAGTGTAATGTGACTTGACTATTGTGCTAATGCTAATAAGGAGGCTAACTGCCTTAATGCCACATTTTAACCACAGTTTGAAGTGATGTCTTCAAAACCTGTTAATCAGATTGGGTAAATATTACATGGGGAACCCATGCTTTTTGTAAATCATACTGGATCTGCAGGTGCTTTATTCATTTATTTGCAAAGTGTACATTCCACTCAACATTAATGAGGAACTACAAGCAGCATATGTGTGTGTGTGTGTGTCTGTCTGTGTATGGTTCTCTAGTTTCTCAATGAGGAGAGGGTCAGACTCCCATATAGCTCTGGAATATAATGTGCCTTTTCAGATCATTCTCACACAACCTAGTCCCATGTAGTTTTACTCACAAACAAATCCTACTGAAAACAGTAGGCTGAATCCCGTTGTTAGTCCCAACTAGAGCATTTCCACTGAATCTGCGGGGTTTTATCTACATGTCAATTCAACATACAACAATGGAGTCAACAGGTCCACTTCAAAGTTGGCTTTGACTCACAGCTGAACTATGAATGGAAGATCTCCAAAAGCCCATGTTCAGATCTTGTAAATTCAGAGTGAATAAATAAATCATTAAGTGAATAAATTAATTTGTAAGGTGGTCTTCCTCTTTTACTACTGCCTTCCATTTACCAAATCCTAGCAATTCAATGATTGATTTCATCTCATGATGTTTCCAAAGTATCGGCCAGGACAGGGGAAGGAGGAGGAGGCTCTCCAGGCCAGTTTCTAAAAGAAAGGAGAAAGAGAAGGAGGCTTTCCAGGCAGTTTCTGCCAGGAAAGGAGAAAGAGAAGGAGGCTTTCCAGGCCAGTTCCTGCTAGGAAAGAGGAAGAAAGCAGTTTCCAGGCAGCCATTGTGAGTGGGTAAGTTTTTAAATTCTTTTAAAAAACATTTGGGGAGAGTGTGACTGTTACTCAGTGGGTGGGGCTTTGTTGAGTCGCATCTGTGAGTCAATAGGGGGTGGGCTAGGCAGTTAACTCTATACAACTGCTCCCAGAGCCGCGCCCCTAACGGTGCACAAATTTTATAACCACTACTAATTGTAGAAAAGTTCTGGTCATCAGCAGACTTTAACACTGGTGTTAGTGAGGTATTTTCTTTGAGGAGGAAAGCCATAGTCCTCTTTCAGGTACTAATTAAGACTTAGTATGGACACTGAAGGAACTGCTACCGTCACCTGCAATACCTGTGGGATGTTTGTCTTCTTACCTACAGATGTGGGGAACTACACATGCTCCAAGTGCAAGTTGGTAGCCCTCTTGGAGGAGAAAGTACAGCAGCTGGAGGCGTGGGTAGCTACACTTCAGCATATTAGGGAGCAAGAGGCTTTCCTAGACAGAATGGAATGAGCAGTCTTGGATGGGGACCACACAGACGAAGTTGCTGGGGAAGAGAAGGTCACATCACATACACAGGAGGTAGACAGCTGGAGGAATGTCACACCCAGAAGTAGGGAGACCAGGGATCATTCTGGGAGTTTGCAGCTACAGAATCGATTTCAAGCTCTTTCCCTTATTAAGGAGGACGAGGAAGAGCAGCATGGACAGACTTCAGGGACAGAGCAGGGGACACTGGGAGTTCCACCACAGGGAACAGTAGTTGCTAAGCCTTGGAGGAGGCGTGTGGTCATGGTGGGGGACTCCTTGCTGAGGGGGACAGAAGCAGTGATTTGTGAGCCTGACAATATCTCTTGGGAGGTGTGTTGTCTCCCTGGAGCAAAGATCCGAGATGTGACAGAGAGGCTGACAAGACTGGTCAAGCCTACTGACCAATACCCCTTCCTTTTGGTCCATGTGGGAACAAATGAAACAGCAAGACACAGCCTTGAGAATATCAAAAGGGATTACGAGGCTCTAGGTAAGAAGCTGAAAGAAATGGAGGCACAGATTGTCATCTCGTCTCTTTTGCCACTTGAAGGACATGGTCCAGGAAGAGAGAGGAAAATAGCAGATGTCAACAATTCACTCCACAGATGGTGTCATCGAGAACGATTTGGATTCTTAGATCATGGGCTGCAGTTCCATGAGGGTGGACTCCTGGCAAGGGATGGGCTGCATCTCACGCCAGTTGGAAGAAACGTTTTTGCCAACAGTCTCAAGAATTTGATCAGGAGGGCTTTAAACTGAATTATGTGGGGAAGGGAGACAGTGTCCTGGAAGACAAAAGGACTGGAAAAAATAGTCAAAGTGTCACAGAGGAAACAAGGCAAACAGTACAGGGACCCAACAGTGGGAGGCAAAAAAAACGTGCACAGGCAGCATGTAAGGGGGACATATGGTCTTAGATGTCTCTAGACTAATGCACAGAGCATGGGAAATAAGCAAGATGAACTTGAACTCCTAGCACAACAAAGCAAATATGATATAATAGGCATCACTGAAACCTTGTGGGATGAGTCTCATGACTGGAATGTAGAAATACAGGGGTATAACCTTTTCAAGAGAAACAGGCCAAACAGGAAAGGAGGAGGAATAGCATTATATGTCAGGGATATTTACACCAGTGAAAAAATCCAGGACATCAATCCTGGAAGCCAGGTGGAGAGCATCTGGATAAAAATTAAAGGGGAGGGAAACAACATGGATGTTAGTGTGGGAGTCTACTACAGACCCCCAACTCAAGCAGAAGAATTGGATGATGCCTTTCTAGAACAGATGACCACACACTCAGAAAGGGGAAATATTGTAGTGATGGGTGACTTCAACTATCCTGATATTTGCTGGAAGTCAAACTCAGCAAAATTCTCAAGGTCTAGCAAATTCCTCACTTGCCTTGAAGACAATTTCCTTGTCCAAAAGGTGGAAGAGGCAATGAGGGAGTCAGCTATTTTGGATCTGATCCTAATGGGGTGCAAGTGGTTGGATCCTTAGGCGGGAGTGATCATGTCCTCCTGAAGTTTATTATACAGTGGAAAGGAGAAGCCAGGCATAGTCAGACATGCATTCTAGACTTTAGGAAAGGTGATTTTACTAAACTTAGAGAAATACTGGGGGTGATCCCATGGACAGGAATACTAAAAGAGAAGGGAGTTCAAGACGGATGGGAGTTTCTCAAAAGGGAGATACTGAAGGCACAATTTCAAACCATGCCAACGAGGAGGAAAAATGGGAGGTGTCTCAAGAAACCAGGATGGATGACTAAGGAACTTGCAACTGAACTATGTTTTAAACAAAACATGTATAAGAAATAGAAAAATGGGGAAATCACCAAAGAGGAATTCAAACAAATAGCTAGCACGTGTAGGGGTAAAGTCAGAAAAGCTAAAGCGCAGAATGAACTCAGGCTTGCTAGAGTGGTTAAGAACAATAAAAAGGGCTTTTTTGGGTATGTCAGCAGCAAAAGGAAAAAGAACGAAATGGCAGGGCCACTGTGTGGAGAAGATGGCAAAAAGTTAACAGGGGACAGAGAAAAGGCAGAATTACTCAACACCTTCTTTGCTTCAGTCTTCTCAGAAAAGGCAAAGGGTGCTCAACCTGAGGATAATGGAGCAGAAGACAGAATAGGAGAATTTCAGCACAGAATAAGTAAAGAGATAGTACAGAAATATCTGGTTAATCTAAATGAATATAAGTCTCCAGGACCAGATGAATTACATCCAAGGGTATTAAAAGAACTGGCAAACGTAATATCAGAACCATTGGCAATAATCTTTGAGAACTCCTGGAAAACAGGAGAAGTCCCAGCAGACTGGAGGAGGGCAAATGTTGTCCCCATCTTCACAAAGGGGGAAAAAGAGTCAACAACAATTATCGTCCAGTTAGTCTGACATCAGTACCCGGAAAGATTCTGGAGAAGATCATTAAACAGAGAGTCTGTGAACATCTGGAAGGTAATTTCATAATCACAAAAAGTCAACATGGGTTTCAGAGAAACAGGTCATGCCAGACAAATCTGATCTCTTTTTTGATAAAATTACCAGCTTGGTAGATGAAGGGAATGCTGTGGATATAGTATATCTCGATTTCAGTAAGGCCTTTGACAAGGTTCCCCATGACATTCTTGCAAACAAGCTGGTAAAATGTGGGCTAGACAAAGTAACTGTTACATGGATTTGTAATTGGTTGACCGGCTGAACCCAAGGGGTGCTCAACAATGGCTCCTTTTCAACCTGGAAAGAAGTGACCAGTGGGGTGCCACAGGGCTCTGTCCTGGGCCCAGTGCTATTCAATATCTTTATTAATGACTTGGATGACAGTATTGGGGGCATAGTTATCAAATTTGAAGATGACACCAAATTAGGAGGAGTAGCTAATATCCCAGAGGACAGGATCAAAATTCAAAATGACTTGACAAACTAGAAAGCTGGGCCAAAGCTAACAAAATGAAATTCAACATGGAGAAATGTAAGGTACTGCATTTAGGGCGGAAAAATGAAAAGTACAGATATATGATGGGGGACACCTGGCTGAATGAGACTACGTGTGAAAGGGATCTAGGAATCCAGGTGGACCACAAGTTGAACATGAGTCAACAGTGCGATGCAGCAGCTAAAAAGGCCAATGCAATTTTAGGCTGCATCAGTAGAAGTATAGTGTCTAGATCAAGAGAAGTAATAGTGCCACTCTATTCTGCTTTGGTCAGGCCTCACCTGGAATACTGTGTCCAGTTCTGGGCACCACAATTCAAAAAGGATGCGGAGAAACTGGAGCGTGTCCAAAGGAGGGCAACTAAAATGGTGAAGGGTCTGGAAACCAAGCCCTATGAGGAACGACTTAGGGAGCTGGGGATGTTTAGCCTGGAGAAGAGAAGGTTAAGAGATGATATGATAGCCGTGTTTAAATATTTGAAGGGATGTCATATTGAGGAGGGAACAAGCTTGTTTTCTGCTGCTCCAGAGACTAGGACCCGAAACAATGGATGCAAGCTGCAAGAAAAGAGATTCCACCTCAACATTAGGAGGAACTTCCTGACAGTAAGGGTGGTTCGACAGTGGAACACACTCCCTCAGAGAGTAGTGGAGTCTCCTTTCTTGGAGGTCTTTAAGCAGAGGCTGGATGGCCATCTGTCAGGGATGCTTTGATTGGGAGTTCCTGCATGGCAGGGGGTTGGACTGGATGGCCCTTGTAGTCTCTTCCAACTCTATGATTCTATGATTCTATAAAGTATGTTAGGCTCAGTTAAGTGCTGTAGTTGGGTCTAGTTGTAGTATGTCTCAGGACACAGATGCACAGGACTTTATCACACATGGCTTCTAAACTGCCACAAATGTTGGATAATAGTGTCTTTGGTGACACCTATCACATGATGCCATCTCTGTCTCATCACTGCCTTGTCCTTGAGGTGAGGCTACCCCATACCTTGCCACTGACGGGGAAAACCTGTAAATAAGCTCCCAATTGCACTGATATAGTATTAGTCCTCAGGTACAATAAGGGAATTCTGTGGAAGTTCTGGGATTGAGCAATCATGTGGTATCAGTGTCTCCTCCACTCCCCCTTTCCTCCTCCCCTTCACTATTCCAGTACATCCTCTTCTATTTTTTTAAAAAAGAACCTTTTTTATTTTTTATTTTTGTTAAACCACATTAGCATAACTCCAGAATTGCATTAAAAAACAAAACACATACACACATATGTATTTATCGTTTGAATGGAATTCCTTCTTCCCCTCCTCTCTTGCAGCCAGGTGGAATAATTCAAACTACCTTGACCAAGACTCACACAATTAAAATGAATGACTGAGGTATTGTTATTTTTATTACTTAAGCAACCCCTCCCAAAAAACCCCAAATGTCCTGAATATCGAATTTCTCACTGAAATTGCTTATTTTGCAAATGAAGTGTCTGCTAATTCTCACACCTTGGTAGAGCAGGTGCCAAATTTTAGACCTCATAAATACTTGGGTTGTGCATCAAGAAAACCAAAAATCTCATATGTTTAATGAACAGTAATGAGCTTTCATCACATCTGTGCTGACAGTGTTGATGAAAAAATCAAGTGCCTACCCAGTTGACTTTTGCAAACTGAATGGAATGGGCAGACATCTTGTTTTTTCAGCAAAACATCTTAGGCCAGCCCTAGTGTTGCATGTTTGCATCAGCACCACTTCCTGATGTTCCACCAGTAGCAATTTCCTCAAAGATGGCACCTGTTGTAGAAAACAAGTCATCCTGGACAAGCCAGCGCTTCCTGCTTTGCTTTTGGAGGACACAAATAATTACAAGTGACAGCACTGTGAAAAATTCTGATGATTCCAAATTTATATCTGTGAAAGCTCCATTTTTTAAATTACATTCCACTGTGATAGAAAAAGCAGACCCCTGCTGTATTTATGAATTACAGATTATTCAGATTCATTTCCCTTGGAAGCCATTATTTCATGTGAGCAAAAATATACCATTTGATTCCAGTAACGTCATTTTACAACACATGGTTTAATGTGTGTGTGTGTGTGTGTCTGTGTGTGCACTTTAGCTGCAATGAAATCTGAGGTAATATGAGGAGAAAAATACACTGAAGCTGTGTTATTCAAATTATTATAGTGAGAAAATGATATTTTTAAGTGTATGCAGAAACTTAGAGACATATAAGCCATAAGTTACAAATGGGATAAACAGAAAACTGCCTTATTTAAATAGTGATTCCTCGCTTATTCACTCTGGGGGATTAGGAATTTGAGTTCTATTTTGGATTGTTCTGTTGTCAAAATATGACACAGAATGCATTTTAGGTTTGGTTACATTATGGGTTATCTGAGGATGACAAGCCCTGACTGTTGTTCTTCAGCCTGAGATGGTTTTATGCATTCAGGGGAGAGTGAATTGAAATTGGCTCAGCTTATTTCTCTGGTGACTGGTGGCTTCAAAGCTAGTGCTATAGTGAATATATTCTAGGTCAGTGGTTCCCAAACTCTGGTCCTCCAGGTGTCTTGGACTTCAGCTCCCAGAAGCCTCAGCCAACTTGGCCAGTGGTCTGGGATTCTGGAAGATGAAGTCCAAAATACCCAGAAGGCCAGAATTTGGGAATCACTATTCAAGGTTTTAGTTGGAAATTCAGGAAAACTATCCAAGGGTTTCAGGAGCCTGGCTAGACTTTGAAAATGTGCAGAGTAAGCCCTCTACATCCACAGATTCTTTATCTGTGGATTCAACCATTCATGATTAGCAAATAAAATTCCAAAAAGCAAACCTTGATTTTGTTATTTTATATAAGGGACATCATTTTACTACACCATTGTTTTTAATGGGGCTTGACCATCCATATACTTTTGTATCTACTGGGAGTTCTGGAACCAAACCGCAGTGGATACCGAGGGCCCACTATACTAAAATCCAAAGCAGATTCACCATGACACAAAGGACGTTATCACACCCGGGTCTCAAAGCGGCAAGAAAGCAGTATGGAATCAATCCAGAACTATACCGGTATAGACCCCACAAGACGGTAATGGCTATCAGACGCAACTAGCATCATTGCACAATTAATGATACCGCGATAGATGCGCTCCTGGGGACCGTATCTGCCGTTCACACACAAGTGAGAAGATCCCCTCCAGAACCCAGCAAGGATGTTCTTGCACATGCGCAGAAACAGGACAGCCGCGGAAGTCACTTGCCGCGGCTGTCACACACACACACACCTTTCCAAGCCTGGAAGCCTGGTTGCTTTCCTTGGGATGAGGCCAGGCTCGGAGGGCTCCTCCAACCCTGGCCTCATCCCAAGGGAAGCCTGGTTGCTTTCCTTGGGATGAGGCCAGGGTCCGAGCCCGGCCTTGTCCCAAGGAAAGCAACTAGGCTTCCAGGCTTGGGAAGGGGTGTGTGTGTGTGTGTGTGTGTGTGACAGCCGGCTGTCACACACGCACGCACACCCCTTCCCAAGAGAGAGCCGCTCTGAACAGATGTCCTCAGAGAGACTCTCTTTCTCGGCTTGGGTTGGGAAGGGACATACATCCCTTCCGAGCGGCTCTCTTTCTTGGCTTGGGTTGGGAAGGGACACACACCCCTTCCGAGCGGCTCTCTTTCTCGGCTTGGGTTGGGAAGGGACACACCCCCATTCCGAAGCCTGCGCGGGGCCTGGGCTCCACGATACGTATCTTGTGATCAGACATACGGCGAAAGCAGCATCATTGCGGTATCATTCCGGTTGTGCAATTGCAATTCCCCAAGAAACCGGCATTCAAAAGAACGGGGATGATGCAGCATTGGGACGGGGTTGGGACGGGGTTGCGTGCGACGTCGTGTGAACACATGGGAAAAAGAACCACAATGGGATGGGATTGGGTGAAGATTCTTTCTGCTTTAGGCCCCATGTGATAACGTCCAAACATGGAAACCATCAGCTTCCTCCATCCTATGCTTGCTTATGCTCATGAAACAAATAAGTTGTTGAGCCTATCCATACTAGATTTTTGTTTGTCCAACATCTCACTCTCACATTGTAGAAGTCTGTGGACGATTTTCTTTCTTTCTTTCTTTCTTTCTTTCTTTCTTTCTTTCTTTTTTTAAAAAAAGCACATTTCCTCCTAGTGTGGAAAGTAGTTGAGCTTATCCGTACCGCATTTTTGTTTGTCCAGCATCTCACCTTCATAATGTAGAAATTTGTGGACTATTTTCTTTTTTAAAAAAGAAAACACATTTCCCCCTAGTCTAGAAAGTGTCCAAGATTGTCTTCCATCCTCTTCTCTGGCTTCTTTTCATTTTTCATTTTGCTATCTTTTGCTCTTTTTCTGCTCATTTTGTTTATGCTGAATTTGCACCACTGCACCAGGACTCTCATTTTTCACAAGCCTAGACTTATTTTTCTGTCCCACTACCATCACTCTGTAGAAGCCTGACTCTGCTACTTCATAATCCTAGCACCTGGCTACTTCAAAGCTTTACAACAATCTCTACCCTGTTTTTTTTTTGCGTATAAATTCTGCATTGAGGAAGCCAAAGGCAGAGAAACATTGCTGAACCTGAAACCATATATAGAGGCAGCCAATAGAACATCTAATTCTTTATAATTGTATTGGTTTTGGGGACAATCCAGGCCCAGCTCAATGCATTTTGCTGCCTGAGGCAAAGAACAAGATAACTCCCCACCACCACCATTCGGTATACAGAAATTGGCTAAACTGACAGATTAATATAAGATCACTTTCTGTCACCATTTTGAGAGAGAGTGAAGGGGAAATTAATAATAAAATTAGAGACAGTGAACTTGATCTTTTGGGGTAGGGAGAAGTCTTGGAGAAAATTGGTCACTGACTCCCATGCAGTTGCCCATCCCTGCTCTCAGATCTTTGGAGAACCATTGAGAGGTCCTGGATGATGCTTTCACTGATGTCCATCTGAAGCCCTGCCTGCCCTGGTCAGGATATTCCAGGGGCAGCCCAAAGTATTCTGGATCATCTGCCCTGATTTGTCCATTACCTCGGCCTCTGCTTCTGTGCTATGGTAGCTGTCTGCATAGGTGTCCTGCCGAGCCACCCAATACATCCATCACTGCCATGGGCTGCTTGTTTCTGAGGTCACAATGAGGTGCCCAGCAAGGGTCTTTTAGGGGCCTTGTTCTGACCTCAGAATGAGCAACCCATGGCAGTGGTGGACACACCGGGTAGTCCAGTAGTACATCTTTGCAGACAACCACCACAGCATGAGAATGGAGGGCTCTGGATATTCTTGTAAGATCTGAAACAACAAGTACATATATTTTTACATTGTTTTAAGGCTGGTATAGTCAGGTTCTGGTCAGAATGTGCTGGACATTGTCTGCACTGCTCATCCCAGAACTGGGCTTTCCTTTAAAAGTACTTCTCCTCTTCCATACTCCTTTCACAATGGCTTTTGCTCAGTTGCAATTTCCCTGCAGAAGTGTGGAGGAAGTAAATCTCTGCAGACTCAGAGGTGAAAAGTATGAGTGGAATCCCAGCAATGTCTCATTACACTGAAATGCAAGAGGAATTCAAATCAATGGGTGACAGCAAAGATAGATGGCCTCTGGAGGCCCCATCTGGCTGAAGCAGAAGTGGGAGGGGATTCTGAGACCTTCACACAAGTAATCACCCTCCTCTTTTTCTTCATTGCTGCTTCCTCTATCTTGCCTAGCTGAACCTCCACCGACCACACCAAGCAGGAGTGCCTACTTTCACTTCAGGAGGAATGCCTTGAGTTGGTGGTGGTACTGCCTATTTTTGCCCTATATCTATACTCCTTGCTTTAAAACATACATATTAAAGTTTGTAATTGGGAGCGGAAACTGGGACATTTTAAAACCCAGTACAAAAAGCAGGAAGGCAGATTAAAAAAACACACCCATGGCTTTCATGTTTAAAACAGGAATTTGTGGGTCATGGTGTGTCTTTTGCACAAAATACACTCTCCTGCTCAAAAATATTGGTTTTCTTTTTTTCACAGAGAAAAAAAGTTTCTGCACAAAAACATGCTTTCTGCAAAAGGAAAAGGATAATATATTTTTGCCCAAATACATTTTCAGAAAGAGTTCCAAAGTGCAAACAATGATGGAAAATTGTGCACAACCTCTGTTTTTCTCATGTTGAAGCTATTCTTGCATGCAAGAGTGAAATAAGCAAAGACTTATATCTTCAGTTTCTGTACAGAGATCTTGTGAATGTGCTGAAAATTTTACATCTGGATGTCCAGGTACAGTCCTATTTTAAAGACCAGAAAAAGTGATGGTACAAAAGAAAACAGTATTTTGATAATCTCTTACAATTTGGGGAATGATGGAGAAAACCAGGATCAGTCCTGCCTCTGTTTTTCACTCCTTGGTCTATGACAGGCTTTGCACAGACAGGAAGAGCAGGGTATTTAAAATTTTGACCTGATTCCCAGAAGAAGCATCCCTATCTGTAACCGTGAAGTTTGCCATATTTCTTTGCAGGCTTCCCCACACAATGTAACAATATTTAAGTATGCATTATGAGAAGCCCAGCAAAAGGGATCCAAGTCTAATGTTGTTTCACATTGAGATTAATGTTGCCTATTTGACTTTTTTAAAAAAGTGAAAAGTGGTGATAGAGAGTCATTTCATAAGGGAAAGCTTGGGATGAAATCATGGGCAGGGAAAACTACAAGAAAAGCAATGAAAAATTTGATTTGTATTCTCTGAAAATAACTGTGTGTCCTCTGTGATCAAGTGAACTGTAATGGTATGAGATTTGGACTAGGATACTGGGAGATCAAGGCTCTGAACCCCACTCAGCCATGGAAACTCACCTTGGGCAAGTCACACTCTTTCAGCCTCAGAGGAAAGCAATGGTAAACCTGCTCTGAATAAATCTTGTTTATTTAAAAATCAGCTCTGAAGTCCTAGATCAGCAACTTAGCTAAAGAGACATAACTAAGGAACATATCTTGGGCTGACACCTGCCTTGATCCATTTAAGAGCCAGGTGACAGACCGGGAGTAGGAGATCCATTTGGCCAGTGACTGAAGCACAAGGAGGAAGACCTCACCTGCAATATTGTGTCCAGTTCTGGTCACCACAATTCAAGAAGGATGTTGACAAGCTGGAGCATTTCCAGAAGAGGGCAACCAAAATGGTGAAAGGTCTGGAAACCATGCCCTATTTTAATTTTTGCCCTCAAACCTTTTTTGCTGTAAGGTGTTTGTATCCCACATTGTACCCCATGTTGGGAGAAAGAAGGGATATGAGTGAGATAAATAAATACTCTTGAAGGCATTGCATAAGGAGATATTCAGTACCTCCTTGTGCACTCCCTTTCCCTCAGCTGTATAAATTGCTGGTGGAAGAGTGACCAAAATGTTGAAATGTTTAGAAACCATGTCCTCTGAGGAGCATCGTAGGGAGCTGGGTATGTTTAGCAGTCATCTTTAAATATTTGAAGGGATGACATATTGAGGATGGAACAAGCTTGTTTGTAGCTTATCCAGAGCCTAGGACATAGAACAACAGATTCAAATTGCAGGAAAAGAAGTTTCACCTCAACATTAGGAAGAACATCCTGACGGTATGAGCTGTTCGGCAATGGAACACACACTGCCTTTGGAGGTTTTTAAACAGAGGCTGGATGGCCATCTGCTGGGGGTGCTTTGATTGTGTCTTCCTGCATGGTAGAATGGGCTTGGACTAGGTGAAACTTGTGGTCTCTTCCAACACTTTAGTTCTATGATTACCAACCCTCCAGTGAGCTGCAAAAATGACATGTGCTGGAACCCTGATTCTGATTTTTGCAAATTCACTTGTTGGCAGGTGGGGTTGGAAATGTCATCCTCCTTGCAACCTGTTTGCCAGCAAAGCAGACCTCCTTAACTCATTGTGACTGCTGGTTGTTAAGATAGGCTGTGACTACGTAGGATTAATGAATACAAAGCAGTTAGAGATCTGTAAGTCCAGGTTACAAATCTGCAGTTTCAATACAGAATACCAGCCCATTATAAATGTGACTAGAACATTCACTTTCATAACATTAAAACAACAACAGCAACAACAGAGTGTAACAAGTGGCTACTCTGCAGTGCAAAACCCAACCACAGAGATTGTATAATCCGTAGCTGATGAAGTAAAGAATATACAAGTCTCAACCTCATTCTTTAACAATACTTACAGCCAAGTGTTATTGTGGTAGCTAGACAACTGTAGGTGACATTTCCAAAGAATAAAATTTACAGTTAATGTACAGTAGGACTGAGCAACTCACAATCTATGGGTTGTACACAATCTGTTCATAGGTGTTATGTTTGCTGTTACTACTGCTAGACTGCTGAAACCTGGCAGTGGTGAAAGTGGGCCTAAGCAGATGGCTTAAAAGGCCGTCTTGGGGGCAGGGAAGGGGAGGGGCAGCTGCACGCTCGGCGCCCCATCCCCTCACGAGGTCGTCCTTGGAGCAGCCGGCCCTCCGCACGGCCCTCCCGCCGCAGCATTCACAAACGCTGTGGCGGAAAAGTCGCCGAAAGTGCGCCACAGCCTTTTGCGGTGCACTTTAGCTGACTTGTGAAAGGAACGCTAATTTAGTGCTCCTTTCAGGGGCGGCGAAGCTGCGCCGCAGGATCGAGGCATGGGGATGCTTTGGTCCCGCGGCACAGCTTCCCAGGGCGGCCCATGGCCACCCGTCTGCTTAGGCCCTGCAACAGCAGGGAAAAAAAAGAATATATTTGCCCTTTAAAACAAAGTTCCCAGAAGCTCAATTCTCCTTTAAAACAAGGTGTGCACTCTCCGTGCACTCCATTTTGGATGAAAAAGCATCTTTCAACAATCAGAAGTTGGGGATGCATACATTTTCCACCCAACCTTAAAATGTGTGTATCTGGGATGCAGCTCCATGGATTCAAGATTAGATAGCCCCGTGGACCTAGGAGAAAACATATATTACACTGAAAGCAGATCAGTGTCACAAAATAAGAGGATGTAGAGACAAACCTAAATAAATAAGGCTTAAGATGACTCAAAGACACACACACACACACACACACACACACATAGAGATAAACAAAGTTTGCATATGTTATATTCCAAAGTAGAGGCTGTAACCAGGTGACCTACATGCCTAGACTATTTATATTTATTCATTTATCAGTGCAATATATCTCCCAGGTTCCCCCCACCCACCCACCCATGAAGTCAAAGTACCTCAAAGCTCAAGGGCAAAGGGAAATAATTGTTCTACTGACATTTCATGTCACATTGGGCCTTAGTTTTGTATTGCGAGAATGGTTAGATGACTCTGTAGCCAGCTTGGTGTAGTGGTTTGAACGGTCAATGAGGATTACAGAAGATCAGGATTCAAATCTCCACTCAGCAGTGGAAACCCGCTGGGAGACCAGGAGAAAGTCACACTTTCCTAGACTGGCAAACCTCTTGTGAAGAAATCTTGCCAAGAAAACCTGTGATTGGGTTGCCACCAGTCAGAGTCAGTTTGAAGGCACATCACAGCAACAATGAATTGGTTCACCTCCTTCAAGTTCATGAAACTTTTTGCATGTTTTTACTCTGTTCCATCCTGTTTCTACGTTACATCACAATATTTTTTTTTCAAAATTCAGACTTGCAGTTAGGTGAGTTCTCATCTCCCCCAAATCTCTTGGAATATTGGAATGACTTCAGATTTCAGCATGGCCTAGCTTCTGTTTTGACTATTTTCTGATTTTAAAAAATCCCCTTTTGTTTCCATTTCAGCCTGTGGCATAAACATTCTCTATGCCAGTGTAGCATAGTAGTTTGTCTGTTTGAGTGTTGGACTATGACACTCAAGACCTGGGTTCAATTCCCTGTTCGGCCATGAAAACCACTGGTTGATCTTGGGCAAGTCACACTGCCTCAGGGAAAGGCAGTGGCAAACCTTCTCTGAACAAACCTTGCCAAGAATACCCCATGATAAGGTTGCCTTAGGGTTGCCATAAATTGGAAATGACTTGAAGGCACACAACAACAACAACAACAACAACAACAACAACAACAACAACAAATGAACACTCTCTGCATAGCTCATATACCTCCTAGTGAGAGTACCCAAATGTGTTATCCCTTGCTATCCCCTCTACCTTATTATATACATATGTAGGGTTACATGTGGTTGGGAAACTGCAACTACTTGCTGATTCCTAACAGTATTAATGGGAAGAAAGGCCTGCATTTTTGACCAGATTAGACCTATAGAATAGACCTATGTGATGAGCCACCAATCAACAATTGATTCAGTAGGTTGACTGTAAGTAAAACCTAAGCAGTAGGCTGCAGATCTTAATTTGGTATGATTGTCTACCAACAATTGCTACTCATTATCTACTGATAGTCATTCTAGTGTACAATATATGTGATAGGTGAAGTAGTCCTGATTAAGGACCATTGAAGCAAAGGGTGAAGGCAAGTGCTGAGTGTGGGATAAATTGGTACATCTCTTAAACAAAACCTTGTTCAGAAGGCAACTGGCTGGGCGAAGGAGAGCAGTTTTGTTAGCAGTGACTGATTGCAGATGGGGTCATTTCCTATTTATAACTTGTTCTGAATTAATTTTGACCATCTATCACAGGGGTATCCAATCTTTTTGAGCTGGGGGCCGGGTTGCTGTCCCTCAGACAATTGCGGGAGGGGGGGGGGAGCACCAAATATATATATATATATAAAATTAAAAAAAAATATGCATGCACACTCTCTCAGCCCCAGAAAAGCCATGGCAAAACCTCTGTGGAGATTTTGCCAAGAAAACCCCAAGAACAAGTAATAACAACAATAATCAATATCATCATGGTGGGTGGCGGCGGCGGGCAGCGGCAGGACTGGCCTGGGGCCGGTCCAAAGGCCTTGGGGGGGGGGGGCGCATCTGGTCCCCAGGCCTTAGGTTGCCTAACCCTGATCTATCAGATGCCATGCCTGGAATTATTCTTGTTATTTGTTGCTGATTCTGAGTAAGTGATTGCTAGAGTAGGTAGTGAGCTCAGTCCCAGAGCAGGAAACTGTTGTAAGAACTGCAGCCGGTTACTAATGGGTGCTGGTGACAGGGATCACACAACTCCCTTGTTGCAACAGTTCTGCTAGCTGCTGGTCTGTTTCCAGTCACAATTCAAAATAATGGCTTTAACCTATAAAGCCCTATACAGCTGAGGTCTAGGCTATTTGAAGGACTATATTTCCCCATATGAGCCTATCCAAGCTCTAAGTTCTGCAGAGGAAGCATTTCTCTCTATCTCACTCCCTTCACAGGCATGGCTTATGAACACAGGAGAAGGCCTTCTCTGTGGCTGCTTCCACACATTGGAATTCCTTTCCTATGGACGTTTTCACACTTGGGGTCTAAAGCCGCATGGAAGCAATGAAAGAATCATACCGGAATGGATCCTGCAGCTTCAGATCGGTGACAGCAACATCATTCCGGTATGATTCTGGCCACGGCAGATGCAATTCCTTTTAAAAAGAGGAATTGCAAAGAACGGGGCTGATGCCGGGGATGGGACAGGATGGGGCGGGGTGGGGCGGGGCGGGGCTTGCTGCGACGTCGTTTGAACACGCGGAGAAAGGACCCGGAATGATGCCGGGGATGGCACTGGATGCCGGGGATGGCACTGCGACGTCGTTTGAACACACTGGCAAAAGAGCCGGCATGGGCCCGGAGTGAGGTAGGATTGCTTCTGCCTTAAGCCCAGTGTGAAAGCATCCTATGGAAGTTAGAATGACTTCTTTGTTTTCCTTTCAGTGACAGGTTCAGACCTTTCTCTTCCATTAAACTTCTGGAAACAGATTTTCCTGTCCTCTTTTTAATCTGCTCTAAAGTAACCTTTTATTTGGTTTAAATTCTGTTATTAAATACTATTTTAATTTTGATTTTGTATGTTTTTAGCTGTTTTTATTGCATTCTGTATATTTTATTGTATTCGGTATGTTTTATTGTATTCTGTCATTTTGAGAGTTGCATTGAGACTTCTAATGCAGAAGGGAAATGGGGATGATGTACAGGCAGGTGACAATGTGGCAATGAAAGTTTTGAGCCTGTTTCCATTTTAAGGTTTTCAAGAGATAGTTTTCTCTAAGGCTTTGTATGCATGGGTCAAAAGTCCTGTCCCTCCCCCCTTTGTGGTGTCATCCTGTTCAGATTACGCTTGTCCCAAATCCTGGTTCTGCTGTGGATGGTCTGGATGATGGCCTGCACCAGAACTGGGGCACAAAAAGGTTGAAATGAATTTTAAAAACATTACCTGTTGATCTGAATCTTCAGGGAAGATCTGGAGTCGTCCATGCCTGCACTGCTACAACTGTCTGTATGGGTGTCTGACTGCACCACCCTACATGTTCACCATCACCCAGGTCACTCGTTCTGAGGTCAGAATGAAATGCTCCACATGTAACCATTGCTGGGCACCTTGTTCTGACCTGAGAAGCGGGTGACCTACAGGGGCAGCAGATGTGCTGGGTGGCTCAGTGGGACACCTGTGCAGACAGCTACAGCAGCACAGGAATGGGTGCCATTGTAACAGGGGCAGTGTGAGACAGCTGTGGGGCCAGGATACCCCAGGCTGCCCTTGGAATATCCTGGCCAGGGCAAACAGGGCCTACGGGCCTTTGCAGACTGCCAGAAATAGTGCACATTAAATTGAGGCACTGCCCTGGCTCAGTGCTAGGGAATCATGGGAACTGTAATTTATTGTGGCACCAGAGCTCTCTGACAGAGAAGGCTCAATGTCTCAGAAAAAAAATACAATACAGTTCCCATGATTCCCTAGCACTGAGCCAGAGCAGTGCCTCAATTTAATGTGCACTATTTCTAAGTCTCACTATCATCACAGTGTGCTTGCTGAAGACGTGGCGCAGGTCATTCTCAGTGGCTCCTCCCAGGCTATGGCATTCCCTCCCAGACAAGTATTGACTGGTCCCCTCCCTACTCTTCTTTCATTGGTAGGATTTTTAGACAGACCTTTTAATTGCAAACGGATTTTTAATGGGGATGTGTTGGACTTTCATCGCCCTCCCTGTTTAAGCATGTTTTTTTACTGGGTCCTAAATTAATTTTAATATGGTTGCTTATTTAATGGTTATTTGATGTTTGCATTGTATATTGTTCTAGTCGTGCTTTGTTTTTAACCTGCATTGTAAGCCATCTTGGGTACCATATTGTGAGAAAGGCAGGATATAAATAAATTAATTAATTAAATAGACAGATAGGATGGGAAATAGGTATGTAAAGAATATGTGCAAATTTGCAAACTGGATTAGAGCAGTTTTTTCTCTCTCTTTTTCATTTTCTCATTTCTTTTGTTTTTTAAAATGAAACAAACTTTTTTTTTTTACAAAAGAAAAAACCGAATGGTGTTCAAAAATGTTTTTATATAAAGAAACCATGAAATATGGGGAAAACATTACTAAAAATGTACAAATCGTTTTGTAATCACATCCAATGGGGAGATTAGATTTTTAATTTTTTTTAAAAAAAATCAATCTCCTTATTATGATTATGAAATGGTTTGTACAAGTGAGACCAAAATACCAAACAAATGAATCTTTGTATCCCTAACAGGGGATACATAACGATAAGCAAGGATGAGGGACAGTGTTTTTCTAAAATTTTGCTTGGCTTCAGAAAGAAAAAAAGAGTTCATGAGGTGGGAAAATTTAGCTAATTTCTAGGTTACTCTAATACAGGGGTAGGCAACCTTTCCCCTTTAAGGGCTGAGGGACTTCAGCTCCCAGAAGCCTCAGCCATGTTGGCCAATAGTCCCATGTTGGTCAAAAGCTCCTGGGATTCTGGGAGCTGAAGCCCCTCAGCCCTTAAAGTGGAAAGGTTGCTTACCCCTGCTCTAATAGGAGTTTGGGAAATCTCATCTTTCTGATCCACATTTCATTTCTACTAAGATAAAAGTACTTATTTTTGTTCTTTTCAAAAATGGCTGGATCTACCCCCCTCCCCCCATCTGTTCATCCATCCATCTATCCACCTATCCATCCATTTATATTCCACTTTTCCCAAAGTTGGAAGACAAGGCTTACAAAATAGTGAGAATAACAATTAAAAGCATATGTGGATCAAAATATACAAAATGCTTTGGATGAATCTGTCATGTCCTCCCAAAGCCAGGAAGGCAGTGTGATGTAATTCACATGGCAAGATCTTAAATCAGAAACTGTACAGTTTTGTGTGCTCTTGGCTTGAAACAGACAGGCCAAAAGCACCAGCTTCAGGCTGATCCAGGGACATGGCATTCAAATGATGCATGCCCCCGGATTGGGCTGAAGCCATGCCATAGCCGCCTAAGGAGGCCCAAACCCAGCCACAAAAGGAGTGCCAAAAAAAGTGCCAAAAGGAGTGCTACCTTGCCGGTGGTATGTTGCTGACCATGGTGGTGGCCAGCCTTGAGACCACAGCATCTGGTCGCCATGGTCTCACACCGCTCAAGGTGTGCTCACAGCTCAAACCACCCATCTACTTGAGGCTCTAGTTATCTTTCCTCAGTGGGAGGCTAAAACAGCCTCAAGGCATGGATTAAACCTTAAACCTTGCCCAGGTAACCAGACAAAAGCTACCCGTCTTCCTCAATCTATGGCATTTCCACTGATTGCCCTTCCACCTTAGTGGCAGAGAACAGAGAGCCTCAGATAAGGCACAATTCCCTCTCTGGGCAATTCTCATACACTTTGACTCTTGTGATAGACTTGCCAAAAGCTTTTCTGTTGTAGGAAACAAACAAACAAAGCAAAACCAAAAAATGAGGGGTGCAAAGTTAGCCAGATGAAGAGAAAATAAATTTCATCTGAGCCCTGGCTTTAGGTAGGATATTAAGTATGCATTGTATCTGTGAGTTATATTCAGAGAAAGGCAATACCAAACCTCCTCTGAATAAGTCCTGCCAAGAAACTGTTGTGATAAGGTCTTCATAAATCAAAGGCATATAAAAACAACAACAACAAAGCATATCTGGTGTTATATTTGGCAGAAATTGGGGAAAAATTACATTTTTAAAGATTGAAACTCCAGTGCCAAAATCCTATTAGTGTTATACACCTCTCTTAAGTACTTTTTTGGCCATTGTGCCATGAATGTGTTCAGTTCATGGCTGCATAAGTGGAATTTTGCAAGCATTTTCCATAAACCTAAAGTCGATTGTTAATCACAACCATGGGCCCTTTCAAAGTACACTATTATAGTATTATGGTTCCACTTTAACTGCCATGGTGCATCCTATGGAATCCTGAGGTTGTCATTTGGGGAGGCACTAGAGTTCTCTGGCTGCGAATTATATAAGTGTTCTTCTCTAAACTGCAAATCTCAGGATTCCATAGGGTGTTGCCAAGACACTTAAAGTGAAAAAATAGCATTATGATTTTGCAGTGTGAAAGGGCCCCAGACTAGAGTCATGAAACAGTTGTAGTTAATTATGGGGTTTGCACAGACCAGGATATTCCAGGGGCAGCTTGAGGTATCCTAGCCCCACAGCTGTCCAATTTTTCTTACCATAACCTTGGTCTCCATTTCCATGATACAGCAGCTGTCTGCATGGACATTCCACTGGGCCACCTGGCATGTCCATCACCACTGGCTTCAGTGCCTTCAGTGTACTGTTTTCTTCACTGGGGTTGAAGAAACCGCCACTGTAGATTCCTCAGAACACAGTGGAACAAAAAAACAGTCACATTGGCAGATACACAATTGTTGTTGTTGTTGCTTTCAAGTCAACCCCAGTTCATGGAAACCCTTTGGATGAGACATCTCCAAGTCCCCCTGTCCTCCACTGCTCTGCAAACTCAGGCCTGTGGCTTTCCTGACTGAGTCCATCCATCTGGTGTATGGTCTTTGTCTCTTTCTGATGCCTTCTACCTTTCCTAGCATTATTGTATTTTCCAATGAGTCATGATATGGCCAAAGTACAACACTCCCAGTTGTTCATTTTGGCTTCAAGGGAGATATCAGGCTTGATCTGTTCAAGGACACATTAGTTTATCTCTTTGGTGGTCTATGGTATCCCTAGTACTCTTCTCCAGCACCACATCTCAAATGAGTTGATTTTCTTCTTAATTAGCTGCATAATATTGATATTAATCTTAAATGTGGGGTAGTGCAACCAGCATGAAAGAAGAGTGAGTATAGATTTACAATTCACAAGCTTGATATAGGATATTGGCCATAGAATCTTCTAGCCAGTGGTATTTGGGGAGGGCTTTAAAAAACTATATGTCAAGGAACTCTCTTCACCCTTTTTTAAAATAAAAAAATCCTCCAAGAAAATACCACAACATAGGGTCAAAAGACAGAGGAAAAAATATGAGAGGAGAAGAAAGACCAAATACCTTAAGGCAAATAAATAAACAAACTCTCAGTCATGTACAGCTCTGCCCTAGTATGTCTGCATTGTATTTCAATTGCATTTGAAGCAGAATTCCAGCTGGATGAAAGACAATCAATTTAATGAACCAGGGATCTTGTTAAAAGCTCTTGTTTGGCATGCATCTGTCATGATTCACATAACTAGTCATTTTTTTCCAAGCCATGGGAACAGTTTGCCTTGTCAGAGGATGCTTAGGGGCATATTACACACTACACGCAAATGCGGGTAATGAAACCCCAGTGCCAGGTCTAGTAAATGAGTTACTGAAACATCAAGTGTGTGGGAGGGAAGCATCTTGGCAAAAAGAGTAGGAGAGGAAAATTGGCAGGCCAGGAAGTGGTTGAGTACCACTCTGCCACTTCTCACAGAAGAAAAGGACAACTCCAATAGCTGCTTTTAAAAAATTAAGCAGTGTGGTCAAAGACAATATGATGCCAGAGGTAGAGTAAGAACTAGATATAATCCCATACATCCAGGTCAAGGTAGGTATGGCCTTGTCTGTATGAATCAGGATATTCTGGGGGCAGACCAGATTATCCTGGCTCTGAAACTGCCTTGATCTCCCCCCCCCCCATTACTTGGTCCTCTGTTCCTGTGTTGTGGCAACCCCACTACACAGGCATCATACTGGGCCACCCACTGCATTTGCTACTACCATGGGTCACATGCTTCTGAGGTCAGAACAACCCAAACCAGCAACAGTCACATGCTGGGCACCTTGTTCTGACATCAGAGTGAGTGAACCACAGTGGCAGAAAACACATTAGACAGCTCAGGAGGATGTCCATGCAGACAGCCATCACAGTGTGAGAATGGAGGGCTCTGAATTTTCCTAGAAGACCCTAGAGTAACAGGTAGATTTTAAAATTTGTTGTAAGGTTGTAATATTCCCATTCTTGTGCAGAATGTGCTGGCCGCTGTCTGGACTGTTCAAACCAAAATCAGGGTTTGGGACATGCATCATCTGAACAGGACAATGCCAGAACCAGGGGTGGTGGTGGTGGTGGTGGAATGGGCCTTTTGGCCCATGCAAACAAGTTCTAAGCCTAAATCCAATTGCTACTCCCAACTAGAGTCGACTCATTGAATCAACAGAATAGAATCATACAGTCTTGGGTGTGTAATGGGCTGCAATGACCTTCTTGACCAAGCCCCTGCCATGTGAGAATACACAATTACAGCACACCTGAAAGATGACCATCTAAAATCTATTTAAAGACCCCCCCAAAGAAGGAGACTCTAGACTTTGACTATCTTGGTCACTCATCTCTGGACACATTCCAACTTGTCAATATTCTTCTTGACTATGCTAGCCAAGTAATTTTGTCCCCTAAGGGCATCAAAGAAACAACCACCACCTTCCTAGCAGTAGAAATACAATAATGTATTGTTATTGTTAAATATGCTTAAATCCAGACATTACTTTATTTATATCCCACCTTTTGAGGCTCAAGGCATCCTACAAAAGGCAGAAAATTTCAGTGAAAATCCATGGAGCTAAAAAACATTCAAAAGCTGAAATTGAAACAGGATTAAATTGATGACAAAATTAAAACCATCTAAAAGATTATTTTAAAAGGAAGATCAAGACAGTTTGTTGTTGTTGTGTGCCTTCAAGTCATTTATGTATGACTACCCTAAGACAATGCAAACCTATCTCAGGGTTTTCTCAGCAGGATTTGTTCAGGGGGTTTGTCATTGCCTTTCTCTGAGGCTGAGAGATTGTAATTTGCCCAAGGTCACTATAGCTGCCTGCATAAAAAGCCCTTCTTTTTCATAAAGAACAGTTCATAAAGCAGTTCATAAAGCTTGCTGAATAGAAAGGTCTCCACCTACCACCAAAAAGACAGTAAAAATATTAACTATCCTAACCCCCATAGGGAGGGAGTTCTAAAGCCTGGGAGCAGCTACAGAAACCTTGTACTACCAAAATGCCTATGAAGGTGATAGGATGGAGAGAAGTGCCTCCCCTGAAGATCTTAGAGCTTGAGCAAACTCATATAGGAAGATTTATACCATAAATAACCATGACAACAAACTCACAATTTGTCCTCCACCCGCATGAAGCAGAAGGAACATTTGAAGGCCACAGCTGTTACATGAAGCAGCCCCTTACTTTTGATACAAGAATCATAGTACTGTAGAGTTGGAAGACACATCATTGGTCATCCAGTCCAACCCTCCAGTCAACCCTCAGTGTTGTTATTCAAAATGGGGATTTGCAGTGGATTGCTTCTCAATCAGCAAAATCCAATACTACTATTGTGGGCCTATCATATTGCAACATACAGCAAGTTCCCATAGGCATATATTTTCAGATCTACGTAATTCTAAACTTTGTTCATAGATGTGTGCATCTCACTCAGAGATTAAAATCCTCAGTAAAGGCATGAGTATATGAAAGAGGCACACCAGATCCAACACAAGAGGGAACTTTTACATTACTTTACATGATATTTAAGAGCATCCTTTTAAAAAGAGTTGGACAATTTCACAATTTTATCTCATTGTGTAACAACTGGAGTCACTGACAATGGCTAAGGATAAGAGTGGATACTGAACAGAACAGAATGACAAAAGATGTTCCTGGATATGTATGCCTCAGTGTGTATGCATACATACACATGTGCATATTTCGAAATGCTGAAGTCGTTCCCTCCTCATGAATGACCTCACTTTACACAGAAAGCTCACATATCAAGGAGAAAGATGGGTTAGAATTTCCCTTATGTTTTGAGATGGGCAACATTTTTAGTTTTTCTAAATTTTGTTAGAAAATGAAATAGAAGTGTGAAGTCTGACTTCTCCAATACATGGGGTGGAGCTTATGTTATGCCTATGTCTTTTTATTATGTTTTACATGTGTCATTAACTTGTGTTTTTAAACAGAATTGTTGTTTAGTTAAAAAAAAATCTTTTGCATTTATGGATTTTTTAAATAGGTGTAGTTGTTTTAGCTTTTTGGAAGCCAACTTGAACCCTGTGCTGGGAGAAAGGTGGGATACATATTAAATAAAAATAAATATCTAATTTAATGAAGAAGCCTCAGGGAACTAACTGATATTTACTATTGACGGCCACATGCTGAAGGTCTGGGGAAATTAGGCTCATGTATCCATGAGAACTTGAGTTTCCAGTGCCTCCCAGTTCAGGTATAACCAACAATGTGCATATGCATGAACAAACATGACCAATACTTCTATTTACAATTCATTATATTCCATCTTTAAGAATCGAAATAGTTTCAAGGCAGGTTACAACCAGAAATTAAATACAGGAATAAAGTCACATATTGCACCTATTTGCATGGTTTCCAAACACTAGATTAAGCACACAAAAACAAACACACACAGTCTCACTATCAGTAGTTTTTTGTGGGGTTTTTTTGGGCTGTGTGGCCATGTTCTAGAAGAGTTTCTTTCTGATGTTTCACCAGCATCTGTGGCTGGCATCTTCAGAGAATACTGGAATGGAAGAGAATGGGTATATATATACTGTGAGACCCTGGTTAGGGAAGAATGATTCCCATGTAAATTGTGTATTGTTCTGTTGTTGATGGCAGGGCCTCAGGGTGGAAGGGTATGCAAATGAGGATTAATGTCTGCTAATTGGTGATCATTGTTTGCAGGGAAAGCCCCTGACCCTGGGTGGTTTCTCATTTGCATTTGCTGAATGCTGATTTTTCTATTTTGCAGGACAAATCTTGTTTACTTTAAGGGTTTCTTCTTTCTTGTTGAAGTTGTCCAAGTGTTTGTGGATTTCTATGGCATCCCTGTGCATTCTGACCTGATAGTTGTTGGCATGGTCCAGAATTTCAGTGTTTTCAAACAGCATTTTATGCCCAGAATGGTTTGTAATGTGTTCTACTACTGCTGATTTTTCTGGGTGATCTAGTCTGCAGTGTCTCTCGTGTTTCTTGATTCATGTTTGAACATTGCATTTAGTGGTCCCTATGTAAATTTGTCCACAGCTCCTGTGGCTGTGAGAGGGTCTCTCCTGTCCTTCGCTGAGCACAGCATTTGTTGGATTTTCTTGATTAGTTTGTAAACCATTTGGAGGTTTTGTTTCCTCACCACTTTCCCTATTCTCTCTGTGACTCCTTCGATGTATGGTAAAAATACCTTCCCTTTGGGTGTTTGCTTGTCTTCACTCCTCTGGGTTTTTCTGGATCTGGCAGCCCTTCTGATGTCTGAGCTGGAGTAACCATTTGCCTGTAGAGCCTGGTCTAGGTGCTTCAATTCCTCTTCCAAGAAGTGGGGTTCACAGATGCATTTTGCCCTGTCTACCAGTGTTTATATTGTGCTTCTTTTTTGTCCTGGGTGATGGTTGGAGGTATCTGTCTGTATGTGTAGGTTTTCTGTATACTGTGTGACTCAGACATTGGTTTGGTTTGCGGATGACTAGGACATCCAGGAATGGGAGTGTTCCTTCCTTTTCTTTTTCCATAGTGAATTGTATGTTAGGGTGGATGTTGTTCAGGTGGTTCAGGAACACAGCCAGACCTTCTCCATGGCTCCAAATGGTGAAATTGTCATCCACGTATGGGAACCACTATCAGTTTTGAATCCTGTTTGTATTCTCATCATTTGCCCATATCTGGTTGTGATACTTCATTTTTTCCTTGTGTGGAAATTTGTACATTTTTTTGCTCCCTCCCCTCAGATGTACATATTTTGTAAACATTTCCACCACTGACTAAACTGGGTTTATGTGACTTTTTAAAGTTTTGTTTTTAGCAATTTACATTTCTGAAAAGGGGCATGCCATTTGGTGGCTGTTTTATTCATCAAAGCACATGACAAATTTTGCAAAAGTATGAATTTGTGAGGCCACATGCACTTTATCTCACAACCAGTCTCAGAAGGCATGAAATGAATATAAGACATGTGAAAATAATATACTCACCAAGAATCTAAACTCCATTGAAATGCTCCCCTCACCCCATTACCATTATATAGCTGATGTTCTGTTGGTGTCATATACCTGTGTAAGTTTCACATACACTTGTACTTTTTTTTGGCCATTCTTCCATGAAGGTATTGAGTTAATGGCTGCATAAATTGAGTTCCACAAATGCAACACGTGGGCCTAAATCCTATTGTTAGGCCCAGCTATAGTACAGCCATTGACTCTGTTAGATTTACTCATAGGCTGACTCACCAATTGATTCAGTGAGTCTATTCTATTTGGGACTAGACAGTAAGATTTCAGCCAAGGAGTTAGATATTCTTGTATGGTTTGCAACCATTTCTTGGCACTTGCAATGAATAAATATACCACTTGATTCATGGAGAGTGCAAAAACAGCCACTGTGCCTTCCCCATTGCACAATGGGTCAAGAAGCAAGCACACTGGCAGATACACCATCAGTTGCAGAATGGTGATATTCACCATCAATTGGAGAATGTTGATGTAGTTCAACCACTATGTAACTACATGAACAATGGCTTCCTGCACTGTACACATATTATAATAATTAACACATCAGTCTCATGAGGACGCTCTTGGCCAGTCCATCACATTTTTTTCTGGTTCCCAGTCTGCACAAACCACATTCCAAAAACCCCTCCACCATTCATATGCTCCCCCCCACCCACTGCTCTCAGGTAATATCTTTCCTCTGCCTTCGTCCCTCACCAGCCATAGTTAAAACTGAGCTTGTCACCTCATCACCATACCCACAAGTTTTGCATTTCTATGCCTATTCATACACTTTGATTATAAAGTTCCTTCCTGAGCACCAGTTCAGTCCATGCATCTGAGGAAGTAGGCCAAGCCTACAAAAACTTATACTATAACATCTTTCACAGTCTCAAAGGGGCTACATGTTCCCTTTGCATGAAGATTTTACACTGTGCAAGTACAATGTACAACCTCAGTCATACAGGGCTTTTCTGGGTGTTCCAAAGACTTCACACATGTTGTGAAAGCACAGTCTTCTGGAGCAGCCCCTCCAAAAAACTTCACAAGAATCTTTATGGGTGATCAGTGTTATAACTGCCACATAACAGAGTAGAGGTTAGGATATGGGAATAGCCACTTGTTCAAGTTCCTGGCTCCCCATCTCAGTTCATAACTTAGTTGAAATTTGAATCAGGGCCTCTTCGTATTCTCCAAATCAGTGCCTTCACTTCTATGCTAAACTACCATTCTCACAAGCAATGCTTTTTGGCTATGGATCCAGATTCCACATGGCTAGATGGTAGGATGTTTTTCTTCTGCCCAGACTTGCCATAAAGGGAGCATTGTACTAACTGAGAGAAGTCATTAGGAAAGGTCCTCTGGGTAGGTTAAGCATTCAGAAAGACATTGACATCACAGAGTTGCTGAGCATTTCTTGCTTTTTTTCTCAGGACAGCTGTGAGCCCTCCATCCCCCCCCCCCCCAGTCTGACAGAGATTGATGGGCTTTCTAATGATCAACAGTGAGATCCTTTTCTTCTCCCTTGTTCTCTCTCCCAGCATGAAGCCTGCTCCCTACATTAAATACACCAATGCTGTTTCAAGTTGAGCTTGCCATTGTGTGTGAATGCTTCATGCCAAAGAATGGCTAAGCCTTGGAGAAGCAGCAATGTCACAAAATGGATGGAAGCAGTCTATTCCTTATTCCCTCTCCCACATCCCATTGTGTGTGTGTGTGTGTTTTACTGGATCATTTCCTCAATGAATTCTGTCCAATTACTTCTGGTGGCAGCTGAAGTGAAAATGAAAAGAAACATTAGGGGAAATCACCCGCCATGACCCCCTGCCTACTGCCATTGTCTGGGGATATCACCCATCCCATCTGGAAGGTCTCACCTTCCCCAGCAGGGCATGGAGGTTGCTCTTTGGAAAATTGGTGCTAAACAGGAATAATTTAATAAAACCAAATATGTAGGTGAGACTTGACCCCATTTTGAAAAAGTCAGCAGATGTATGTCCATTAAAAATAAATAACAAAGGGAATTGTGTTGTCTCCCCACTATCACTCTGATTTGTATTTGTTGAGTATCTCTCAGCACAGATGTTAGTGAACTGCCATGCAATATAATCACACACACACACATATGTATGCACTTTCCCTTGCACTCCAGAACAAAAAGAACTTAGCCTGTTTCTTCTAAATCAGGTGCCAAATTGCAACATCCAAATATGTTCAGCACACAGGATAATGCCATTGAAGCTTGGAATAAACCTCAGAGTAGGCTTACTGACTTTGGAGCCACTAACTGCTACTGGTTGAACCTATTCTGAATCAAGAATAGCTGACTACAACTATCACATCCTTAGTAATTCCTCTTCAGGCACTAAGAGAGGAGGGAAGGGCACCCAATACTGTTGGCAGGCAATGTGAAACCCCTGGACTCTCATAAACACCAGGAACCAGATCAACCAGATATTAGGAGTAGAAATAATGTTTGATTTTTTAAAATGATATATTTAAAGTCAAAACATGTGCTCACACGGCAGAATTAAAAAAAATGTTTGAGCCTGGGAACAGATAGTTAACACATAAACATATGAGCTCATGGGAAGGAAGTCACATGGGGGGATGACATACAGCTAGAGGCTGGGTTAAAGCACACCATCCAAACATCAAATTAAAAAACAAAGGCAGCACCACCTTCAACATCCTGACATGTGTGTGTGTGTGTGTTTTGAGAAACCCTGATGAGAAAAGCTGTGGACAAATGAGAATCTTAACTTCTGTGAAAAATTCACATGTGATTATTTTTCATAGAAAACTAAACTTTCTGCACAAGAAATTGTGTTCTGCACCAAAAATAATATATCTCTGCTGGAGTAAAGGTTAAGATGAAAGGTTGGAGGGGACAACTGTGCCATCCAAGACATTTATTTCCTGCACAGTCAATGGTGAGGGATTATGGCATCTCAATCCCAAATGATCCTAAGGGCCACTGTTGCCCAAGCTTGATGCAGAGCATGTCCAAAGGAGACTATTCCTAAGTGAACTTATGCTCCTTTCCCTCCCCAATTTTTTGCTCTGTATTGTGAAAAGGACTGGGAATGTTTTGGTCAGGTAACTTGGGGTTACGGCAACACAGACTGCATCTGCACTGCAGAATTAATGCAGTTTGTCACCACTTTAATTGTCATGGCTCAGTGTCATGGAATCCTGAGGTTCGTAGTTTTGTGAGATATTTAGCCTTCTCAATCAGAGAGCTCTTGTGCAACAATGAACTCGAAATTACAGGATTCCTTAGCATGGAGCCATGACAGTTAAAGCAGTGTCAACCTGCATTAATTCTGCAGTGTAGCAGCAGCAATAGCTACTTTTTCCTATGTTTTCTAAGGAGTTGTTCAATTCCTTCTTATGCAACCATTTTGATAAGCTGCAAGGTCAGTTTCTGCCAGGAAGGAGAAGGAAAGCAGTTTCTGGGTAGCCATATTGAGTGGGTTGTTGTTTTTTGCTCAGAGGAAGAGAGACAGAGACTTGTCTCCAGAATAAGGTAGCATCAAGGAGCTCTCTGTAGAGTCAGAAACCCAGTTGATTGAGCTCGCTGACAGAGCCAGGTGAAAAGACCAAGAAAACAGGGGCCCTTTACATGGGTCTTTACCAGGGGACTTTTTAAGGGAGAAGCCCACAGACCTGTTTCAGTGATTACTTACGATTTCTCAGTATGGAAACTGAGGGAGTTGCTGCAGCCATCCACAATGCTTATGGGATGTTTGTCTTCTTACCAAGAGATGTGGGGAACTTCACCTGCACCAAGTGCAAGTTTGTAGTCCTCCTGGAAGAGAAAGTCAAGCAGATGGATGTCTAGGTAGCTACACTTTAGAATATTAGGGAGCAAGAGATTTTCCTGGACAGAACGGAACAAATGGTCTTGGTTGGGGATCACACAGAGGAAGTTGTTGAAGAGGAGGTCATTTCATGCACACAGGAGGTGGACACCTGGAGGAACATCACACACAGAAGTAGGGAAACCAGGGATCGTTCTGGGAGCTTGCAGCTACAGAATCGATTTGAGGCTCTCTCTCTTATCAAGGATGAAGAGGAAGAGCAGCAGGGACAGCCCTCAGTGACAGTGCAGGGGACTCTAAGAGTACCACCACAGGGAACAGACACTGCTAAGCTTCAGAGGAGGCATGTGGTGGTGGTTGAGGGCTCCTTGGTGAGGGGTACAGAAGCAGTGGTTTGTGGGCCTGACAAGATATCCTGGGAGGTGTATTGTTTCCCTGGGGCAAAAATGTCAGGAAATGGCAGGTATATGACCACAAGATGGAGCTGTAAGGTAGGTAATGCAAGTAATTGAGCTCCAGTGGCAGGTGTGCATGGGTCAGCACTTGGGAATATGCACACCTGGGATGTCTGATGCAATAGGCATTGGTGACCACCTATAAAAGGGAGATGGGAATTATCTCCAGTGTGGGTTTGTTGTGGATGGTGGTTGGTGGAGCAGTTTGTTGGTTTAAAAAGATTTATGAGTATTTGAGATGGCTGTCCGATACTCTGTGTATATATATTGTAAATACTGCAACCAAAGATTAAAGCCCTTGAGTTGAGTGAAGGCTGACCTTGTTGCTGTCTTTATTTGGCAAGCCAGAGCTCATGGCAATGTGCTGCGATGAAGGAATTTTCCTTCTCGGCCTGAAGTCTTTTTGCAGATATCTCTCAGGAATCCTTCTCCTTGGTGTCCTGTTGATGTGGTTCAATTCTGCATGTAGCTGTTGTGGACACAGCACATCTTTCTACGCCCCAACAAAAAATCCATGATGTGACAGAGAAGCTGACAAGACTTGTCAAGCCTACTGACCATTACACCTTCCTCTTAGTCCATGTGGACCATGTAATGATACTGCAGGGCACAGTTTTCAGAATATTAGAAGGGATTATGAGGCTTTTGGTAGGAAGCAGAAAGAACTGGATGCACAGATTGTTATCTCATCTCTTCTCCCAGTTGAAGGGCATGGTCCAGGAAGGGAGAGGAAGATAGCAGATGTGAATAACTGGCTCCGTAGATGGTGCTGCCAAGAACAATTTGGATTCTTAGATCACGGGCTGCGGTTTCATGAGGGTGGACTTCTAGCAAGAGATGGGCTGTATCTCACATTAGTTGGAAGAAGCATTTTTGCCAATAGTCTCAAACATTTGATCAGGAGGGCTTTAAACTGAATCATGTTGGGGAGGGAGACAGTATCTTGGAAGGTATCTTGGAAGGTAGGAGTACATCATGGGCTGGAAATAATAGTCAAAGTGTTATAGACGGAACAAGGCAAATGATGCAAGGGCCCAACAGTGGGAGAAAAAAAACCTCACACAGGCAGCAAATGGGGAAGACACATGCTCTTAGATGTCTCTACACTAATGCACAGAGCATGGAAAATAAACAAGATGAAGTTGAATTCCTAGCACAACAAAGCAAATATGATATAACAGGCATCACTGAAACCTGGTGGGATGAGTCTCATGATTGGAATGTAGAAATAGAGGGATATAACCTTTTTAAGAGAAATAGGCCAAACAAGAAAGGAGGAGGAATAGCATTATATGTCAGCGATGTTTACACCTAAAGGAGTTCAGGATGGATGGGAGTTTCTCAAAAGGGAGATACTGAAGGCACAATCTCAAACTGTTCAAATGAGAAGGAAAAATGGGAGCTGTCTCAAGAAACCGGGTTGGATGACAAAAGAACTTTCAACTGAACTAAGTTTTAAATGGGAGATGTATAAGAAATAGAAAAGGGGCGAAATTATTGAAGAAGAATTCAAACAAATAGCTAGCACATGTAGGGTTATAGTCAGTACAAAAGCAAAAAACCCTTCTTGTAAAGCCAAAACACAGAACGAGCTCAGGCTTGTTAGAGGGGTTAAGGACAATAAAAAGGTCTTTTTGGGGTATGGCCGTAGCAAAAGAAAGAAAAAGGAAATGGTAGGGCCACTGCGCAGAGAAGATGGAGAAATTCTAACAGGGGACAGAGAAAAGGCAGAACTACTCAACACCTTCTTTGCCTCAGTCTTCTCACAAAAGGAAATGGGTGCTCAACCTAAGGAAAATGGAGCAGAGGACACAATAGGGGAAATGCAGCAAAAAATAAATAAAGAGGAAGTACAGGAATCTCTGGTTAACCTAAATGAATTTAAGTCTCCAGGACCAGATTAACTACACACAAGGATGTTAAAAGAACTGGCAAATGTAATCTCAGAGCCACTGGCAATAACCTTTGAGAACTCCTGGAGAACAGGAGAAGTCCCAGCAGACTGGAGGAGGGCAAACATTGGCCCCCATCTTCAAAAAGGGGAAAAAAGAGGATCCCAACAACTATCGGCCAGTTAGTCTGACATCAATACCGGGAAACATTCTAGAACAGTTCATTAAACATGTGAACATTTAGAAGGGAATGCCATAATCACTAAAAGTCAACATGGGTTTCTCAAAAACAAGTCATGACAGACTAATCTGATCTCTTTTTTTGATAAAATTACCAGCTTGCTAGATGAAGGGAATGCGGTAGACATAGTATATATTGATTTCAGTAAGGCTTTTGACAATGTCCCCCATGATATTCTTGCAAGGTTTTAAACATCACTTACATACCATTGAGGGACTAATGCGGCGGCGGCGGCGGTGGCAGCGACCTCCCTGGCCTGCAGAAGCCCCGGGAAGGACTCTGGTCCCTTAAGGGCTCTGCCTGCCCTTATTTCTGACAGCTGGGCGGCTGGGAGTTGTCTCGCACCGCGGGCTCGGGTTTTTTCATGCTCCCCTGTGATAATCTCAAAGGAGTTGCCGCGGAGGACTGCTTTGCCATCCGCAGTCCTTGAAGCATTATAATGATAAGAAATTTTTGTACTTTCAAATTTGTATATTTTTATTATTGTTATTGATTTTATTATTGTTATTGTTTTTGTTTAATATGTTGGGGGATGGGTGGGTGGGTAAAGGAGGGATGGGATTTCAAGTTGTTTTGTTGTTTGTAATTTTTTAATGTTGTACGCCGCCCCGATTGCTTGGCAGAGGGGCGGGATATAAATAAAAATTATTATTATTATTATTATTATTATTATTATTATTATTATAAACAAGTTAGTAAAATGTGGGCTAGACATTACAACTGTTAGGTGGATTAGTAACTGGTTGACTGACAAAACCCAAAGGGTGCTCAGCAATGGCTCCTCTTGTTCATCCTGGAGAGAAGTGATCAGTGGGGTGCCACAGTGATCTGTCCTAGGCCCAGTGCTATTCAACATCTTTATCAATTATTTGGATGAAGAATAGGGGGCATGCTTCTCAAATTTGCAGATGACACCAAATTAGGAGGACTAGCTAATACCCCGGAGGACAGGATGAAAATTCAAAATGATCTTAACAGATTAGAAAGCTGGGTCAAAGCTAACAAAATGAATTTCAACACAGAGAAATATAAGTTACTGCACTTAGGACAAAAAAAAAAAAAAATGAAATGCATAGATATAAGATGGAGGACACCTGACTTAATGAGACTATGTGTGAAAGGGATCTAGGAGTCCTAATAGACCACAAGTTGAACATGCGTCAACAGTGTGATACCGTAGCTAAAAAGGCTAATGCAATTTTAGGCTGCATTAATAGAAGTATGGTATCTAGATCAAGGGAAGTAACAGTGCCGCTGTATTCTGCTTTGGTCAGGCCCCACCTGGAATACTGTTTCCAGTTCTGAGTACCACAATTCAAAAAGGATGTTGAAAAACTGGAGCGTGTCCAGAGGAGGGCAACTAAAATGTTGAAGGGTCTGGAAACCATGCCCTATGAGGAACGACTTAGGGAATTGGGTATGTTTAGCCTGGAGAAGAGATGGTTAAGAGGGGATATGATAGCCCTGTTTAAATATTTGAAGGGATGTCATATTGAGGAGTGAGCTAGCTTGTTGTCTGCTGCTCCAGAGACTAGAATCCAGAACAACAGAAGCAAGCTACAGGAAAAGAGATTCTAGCTCAACATTAGGAGGCACTTCCTGACAGCGAGAGCTGTTCAACATTGGAACAAGCTCCCTCTGAGTGTAGTGCAGTCTCCTTCTTTGGAGGTCTTTAAACAGAGGCTGGATGGCCATCTGTCAGGTATGCTTTGATTTTGAGTTCCTGCATGGCAGGGGGTTTGACTAGATGGCCCTTATGGTCTCTTCCAACTCTGATTCTATGATTCTAAGGTGGTTACCAGATGAAACTTGGGCACAGTTCTGCAGCATCTCTCCCTTCCTCTTGAATCACTTCCAGCTGTTGCCTCCCACTTTGTGGGCCTTCACCTGTAACCTGTGGGATCTTTGGTGCAACTATGCAAGTGGAACCTTACACTCCACCAGCTTCAAATAGGACCTCAGCCATGGAATCTCAGGAGTTAGTATTGTGCAGTTTGCTCTGTTTTAGTCACTCAGTAGATCCCCAATGATTTATTCTTTAGTGAGCCAGTCAATCATGTTTCGGTGTCCCTTGCTAATCCTCACCATTCAAACATATTCCACCTTGCAGGAAGCTATAAATCATGAGCAATGCAATCATTGCATGTTACCTCTAACCACTGTAATTATACAATTAATGATGGGAGGTTCTTTTCTTTTGGCTTCACAATATAGGGCTTATTGTAGTGATTAAGCTATCTCCGTACAAATGGTGCTAATTGAAAGAAAATGGGTTTTACTGAGGGGCAGCCTCTGCAGTCTGCACTGGTAAAAGCATTTTTATGAGGGCGACTATTTTTATGAGGGTGTTCCTGTTTCTGAGAAGGAAGCAAGGCCACCTCTGAAATAATCTGTGATGTGGTGTTCTAGGATTTTCATTTTTTAAAAAATGACTCAGTAACAAGTATCCAGTGTAAGCACCAATTCATCAAACAATTACAGACACAACAATGTAGGTAGGGATGTAATTCTTTGCTAATTTTCTTCCTGAAGGAAGCAACAAGTCAGTTAAGCAATTTTCTTTGCATTGTAAGAAAGTCCTTGAAAACTGTGTGGTTTGCAATGGCTATTCATACTTCAGGAATTTTTATTCCATGCAAAATTCACACATGACAATTTTGTGTAACTCCCCCCCCCCCCCCCCCATTTTTGGCATAGAAAAAAAATTCCACACATAAATGGTATTTTATGCATAGGGAATTACTTTGTTCAAATGTTGCATTTTGTGTATTTAGGGAAAACAAAGTTTGCATGGGTTTTACACAGAACAAGTCCCTAATGGCAAAGATACTTGTCTGTCTAGGATACTTTGCCAGGCAATGTGGTTATCAAACAGAATTAAAAAAAATCTTCATAAAATAAAATGTTAGCTGAATTTTGTTTTGAATTCTTGCATGCAGTTATGTGTCCTGTGTCAGGAGAAAAGCTGGATATTAATTTGCCAAGGTGTCCGTTTATTGTCTCATTGTGCAATGGGGAATGAGCAGATACTTCTACACTGTGCAATGGGACAATAACCTGGAACTTTTACAAATCTGTGCAATGGTGACATTTATCAGAAGGGGGTGGCATAGCACAACCACTGCATAATTCTTCAAGGTTAGATTGACACCTGAGAAGCACGACATATGATGTTAGACATTGAGACACATCAAGCAAAGAAAAACATACTTTGTATGAAATATGGATATTTCCTATGTTATTCCATAGATATGGTCTCATAAATATTTGTGCGTGTGTGTGTGTGTGTGAAGGGATACTAATCATTTTTATTTACATTCACACATCTAATAAAAATCTAATCAGATTCAATATCATCCATTGTAATAAAGATGGAGATGGTGGAAAGAGGGAATGAGTGCGGGGATGGTGTGGGGAAACATGGGAGAGGGCCAGGCCAGGTGTCACCCCCCCTTCTGGAATGTCCCTCCCCCAAGTGATATCACTGGCTGACACTGCAAACCACTGCTACCAACACCTCCCTTTCCTGGCCTGGACAGCCACCCTGCTAGACATAGAAGGCAGCTGGGCAGCAGTAACACCTGAACCCCATCAGCAGTTTCAGCTCTGACTGGTGGAGGAGATGAACGGGGGATGAAATTGGGATGGATGGTGAGCGACTGCCCTACTGAGTGTTCATCCCCCCTTTGAGGTATCACCTGGATTCCTCATGCCTCCCTAATAAAGCCCCTGGGTTCAAGACAACCCAATCAGACTAGAAATCAATATCCAGTTCAAGGCAGGTTTTCTGAGCCCCTTTACAGATATTTTTTCTCCTTAAGAAATCTGAGTGAACGGAGGTTATGACCAATGGTTCTTCTTATGAAGGTACAAGGATCTTACATTCTCCTCCACTTTAAATATACACATGCTATATGTTCATTCCACTGCTTAGGGCTCATGATGCCCTTCTGATGTACTCTATAAGTCTCCCTGGTAATCCCTTTTAATACTCCAGATATAGGAGGGATAGGCTGTCTATCTCTCAATTTGATCCAGCTTTCAAGAGCATCATAATGTCAGTATTAAATTGTTGGTAATCGTTTTCTTAAATGGTGGATTTGGGGAAAAAAAGAAAGAAAGAAGATGATGAAGATTGATTGTTGTGCAGTCCTCTGACAAATAACTTCCAAGGTCCACATCATTTGTGAGTCCATCACAGCATGTTCATGCGCTTGCATGAAGTGCATTGAACTGGAGATACCCATTCTGTGTAATTTAGGAAGATGCCTTATACCAGGTGAACCTATTTTTCCATTCAGCCCAGTATTGTCTGCTTTGATTGGAAGTTTCCTGGCTGTTTAAATGGGAGCTACCAGAGGCAGAACCTGGTGATCTTGTGGATGTAAACGTTTGGCCTGTGCTGCTGAGTCTTGATGGATCAGACTGAAGTCCCATGTGCTCTGCTCCCCCACTGTGGCAGTGGAGACCATAGCTTCCATATCAATAAGGATTGTGAATCCTTTGAGATTTTAATCTAAACTTTAAGGTGCTCAACTTATTTGGGGGATAAGACTGAGCACCTTGAATAACTCCTCTAAAGTTTGGCTTAAAACTTGGAGGAGACTCATTGCCACACCGACATCAAAGCCACCAGATCCCACTACACAATTTCTGAAGTAGCTTTGAAAAAAATAATTTGTTGCATTTACAGTTCCATGTCCCTGTACTGTGTAACCATTATAATTAATAAATGATGATGATGATGATGATGATGATAATAATAATAATAATGATAATAATAATAATACCCTTTGTGTATTACAAATCAATTGGATCTCTTTATGGGAGAAAGGTAGTATTGAAATGAAATGAAATGAATAAATAGATGCACATTGGGACACTCTTGCCAGGATTCCATTCACTAATAGGGTTAGCTCCCCTACCAGATCATGATAGAAAGTTCTGGCCATAATTTCTAATGGCCATTGATTCATCCTTCAGTGTATAGGTGACAGAATTTATACAGAAACAATACAGAGAGCTAAGGTATGTTAAAGAATAAGATATATCTTTTGTGACACAAGGTTGTTGTGGATCAAGTCATCAGAAGTAACCTTCTGTTGGTGGCTTCATATACACAGGTTTGTGGGAAAGGGAGAGAATTTCTAAACAGTGAATTTGGAGGAAATTGATAGCAGAAAGTACTGATGGTGATAATTATCTTAATGGTAGCCATTCAGTGTAGCAAAGTTTATGCAGTCATGAGTATAGATCTTTTTCATTAGATCCACTGAGAGCAAAATGATGATTGTTTGTTTATTGGATTTTTAACCTGACTTTCTAATCAGAATTCATTGTGATCTGTCCTGCAAGGTACAGCCCAGCTTTCTAATTCTGCTGTCCCCAGGTGTGTAGCTATGGGAGGTGGCAGGAATGAGGACTCCTCTGAAATGCCCCTCTGAAATGAGAATTTGCTCCCCTAATAAGTTGTTTGCCACCTTGAGTCCCTATATTGGGAGAAAGGTGGAATATAAGAAAATAACATCATAACAACAACAACAACAACATTTTCCTCCAGTTCCTAAACTTTTAGCAGTGCAGTAACTTAAAACTTCAGTTAGAAATACAGTTCTTAGACACACACACACACACACACACACACACACACACAGGCAGGAAAAGTGTCCAATGTATTGCAAACACAGCAAATAGCAGAGGGCTATTTTTGCAAGGGGAGTACCTTGGCCATTCCACATGACTCCCAGAGGGTCTCAAGGAAAGAAAATTACTCCCCTTGGTGGGGTTCACCATTATTGTCCATGCTTGGGAGAAATCCTGCTGCAGCCTTCTATTAGAGACCCTGCTGTATACAGTAAATAAATCAAGTGTCGCCATTTTGGTGGTCAACAGAACCATGGCCTGAAGCCTACTGGGCTATTGTTAATTTTAGTTAGAGCAGAGCCATTGAATCCTTGAAATTTACTTATGTGTCAATTCACCATCCAACTACAGTTCAAATTCACCATTTAACTACAGAAGCCTCTAGTTGTGGCTAACCTACAGGAATCCACTCATGGCTAGTCCCAACTAGAGTAGAACCATTGTATCAATTGAATCAATGGGTCTACTCTAGTTGGGACCAACCCTATGATTGTATATGCATGTTGCAGAGGAAGTTTAAACTCTGGCTACTCTCCAGAAATCTATGCGTGCAAGTAAAGAAGCTCCTGGATTTGACCTAATGGAGTTAGAAGTAGAGACACATCTGTGATTTTTCCTCTCATCTCTGTGAATTACAGAAGGCTGTTTGAATACTGCTGTGAGATGGGAGACCTTGTCAATGGCTTACACAGACGATGAAAGATGAACAGCACACTGCAGATTATCAGTTTAATTCTTAAACTGAACAGTTTGGTTTTTTGTTTCTGTTGGCTGACCTTTAATCCCTTTGACATGCATTTGGGTAACTTCACTCCTTATCATGCCTCCCCATGCTGGTCTGTGTCCCTCCACAAAAGCACTACCTTCACACTGACAACAACATGAAAAAAAAAAAAGAGAGAGAGAGAGAGAGAGAGAGAGAGAGAGATGACATTGAACGGATGTGGTTCAGCAAAGAGAGATAAAAAAAAACACAATGTGAAAATGATGGAGATTCTCAGAGCTTATCAGGCAAATAGGACACTGGATTGAGAAGGGGGGAAAGTAATCAATGTAAAGCTCTTATCAAAATGTCTCCTGGGAGTAGGGTTTTTTAAAAAAATAAAATTATAAAAAATAAAATCTGTCATTGCTGAAGGAAAAAAAATGAGATTATTGCAAAGCAATTTCATCTGAGACTGATTTAATAGGTCATGATGGCTGCCAAGGAGTTACAGCTAGTGTTATAACAAGTGCAAACCTATCTATCTGTCTAATCTAGGGGTGGGCAATTGTGGCCTTCCAGATGTTCATGGACTACAAGTCCCATCAGCCTGTATAAGAGTGGAGAGCGGAGCATAGAAGGACGTAGAGTTGAGTCCCATCAGACTCAACTCTAAGCCCTTCTATGCTCCACTCTCTGCTTAGGTTTTGTAGATTCATGCTCGTGATCTGCCTCATTGAGTCTAGCCATCTGGCATGTGGTCTTCCTCTCTTTCTTCTACCTTTCCAAGCATTATTGTCTTTTCTAATGATAAGACCATGATAGGACCAAAGTTATAAGCCCCAAATATCTGGAGGACCACAGTTGTTAACCTCTGGCCAAGTCCTGTGTGTTTATACTGACCTGAATCCAACTACATGTAGAAGAGTTTACAATGATTAGTTCTGCCTTCTTGGTAGGATTCCCAGTTCTCAGGACCTGGACTCTTCTCTCTGGTTTTGCTAACCAGACAACAGGGAAGAATCTTAGGTTGAGATTGCCACCATGAAAAATATGTGTGTATATGTATAATCTGCTCCCTACACTCCAGGCCTCTGAAGGACATTTACTTCAGTCAGCCAAAAGTAGGCTGACAGCTGTTGCCTAGAAGGCATTTTCTTCAGCTACCTCCAGATTGTGGAATGGCCTGTTGGAGGAGATCCATCAGCTGGATATGCTTTCTGGGTTTAAAACAGCAGTAAGGATCAGTCTCTTCCAACAGAACTATCCAGATGATGTTTAAATCAAAGAATTTTAAAATACGTCTTGATTGTTTAAATACCATTTGGCTTTATATGGTCTTTCATCCATTATGCATTGAATTTGTAGTTCCCTGCCAATTATTATTACTATTCTTCTTCTTGTTGTTATTTCATCATTTGGGAATAAACCCTCTTGTAACTCCCAACTAGAGTAGAGCTGTTGAATCAATTGTAACTAGTTGGTCTACTCTGGATGGGACATGTTGGTGTTTTTGAATTGAATGACATATGGAATTTGTACCCTAGAGGTGAGTTGCTGCCTCTCCTTCTTGATAAGCAGGACATAGAGTTTGAAAACAGTTTGTTGTTGTTCTGGTTAGCTGCCCTTGAGTTGACCTCAACTCATGGCCACCCTGTGGATGAGGCATCTCCAAGATCCCCTATCCTCCACTGCTCGGCTTAAGACTTGTAGATTCAGGCCTGTGACCTCTCTAATTGATTCTCGCCATCTGGTGTGTGATCTTCCTCTCTTCTGACTTTCCTAGCATTGTTGTATTTTCTAATGAGTCATGCCTTCTCATGGTGTGCCAAAGTATGGCAGTCTCAATTTAATAATCTTGCACTCCAAGGACAATTTGGGCTTGATTTGTTCAAGGAACCATTTGTTTGTCTTTTTTGGCCATCCATGGTATCCTCATCACTTTTTCCTGCACCACATCTCAAATGAGTTGCCTTTTTTCTTTCCACTTTCTTCACTGTCCAGTTCCCACATCTGTACATGGTGATGGGGAATAAAATGGATTGGACTATTCCAACTTAAGTGCTCAGTTGTATATCTTTACTCTTTAGGATCCTGTCTAGTTATTTCATGGCTGCCCCTCCTATTCCTAGTCTTCTTCTGATTTCTTGACTGCAGTCTTCTTTCTGATCAATGTTTGATTCAAGGTATGGGAAATCTTTAACTATTTTGATTTCCTCATTGTCTAGGTTGAATATATGTAGTAAAGGTCCCGCCCAACACCTTCCCTCCTGTGAGCCCGGCATCAGCTGTGTCGGCGAGCCTCCCTGGAGAGCGGGCGGTAGCTTCAAAAGCCGCCCAATTTCCACCTTCTCCAGGGGCAGGGCAGCCCAGGAGGACAAGCGGAGGACGAGCATCCCACCCAACACCTTCCCTCCTGTGAGCCCGGCATCAGCTGTGTCGGCGAGCCTCCGTGGAGAGCGGGCGGTAGCTTCAAAAGCCGCCCAGTTTCCACCTTCTCCAGGGGCAGGGCAGCCCAGGAGGACAAGCAGAGGACGAGTATCCCGCCCAACACCTTCCCTCCTGTGAGCCCGGCATCAGCTGTGTCGGCGAGCCTCCCTGGAGAGCGGGCGGTAGCTTCAAAAGCCACCCAGTTTCCACCTTCTCCAGGGGCAGGGCAGCCCAGGAGGACAAGCAGAGGACGAGTATCCCGCCCAACACCTTCCCTCCTGTGAGCCCGGCATCAGCTGTGTCGGCGAGCCTCCCTGGAGAGCGGGCGGTAGCTTCAAAAGCCGCCCAGTTTCCACCTTCTCCAGGGGCAGGGCAGTTTCCACCTTTCGCTGGCACCATGCGACGAGCAACGGCGTCCTATGGCCTCGGAGGACTGTTTTTGCCAACTTGCAGCCCTTGGAGGCCCACGATGGCAGGAACTATGTATTTTTAAATTGTACATTTTTAATTAATCTTATTTAAATTGTTTAGTATGTTTTGGGGGGATGGGTGGGTGGGAGATGGAGAGATGGGATTTCATTGTGATTTATTGTTTTAAATTTTATAATGATGTACACCGCCCCAATTGCCTGGCAGAGGGGCAGGATATAAATAAAAATTAAAAAAAAGTAATATTATTCTAGTTGAGCCCATAGAAGTGTTTTTCAAGCATGTTGAATAAGTATGAAGAGAGAGCAGTGTACACTGGTAGAGATATAATTCTTCACCAATTTTCTTCTCAAATACAAAGGGATCTTGTAGCATCTTTGAGAATTTATCATGCATGGCTTTTAAACTGCTTGCAAAGTTTGAAAATATCATCTTTGACGACACTTACCACATGACACCATCTTCAACTCATTGTTGCCTTGCCATCTAAGAGTGGTTAGAGTGTGTCTTGTCATTGACAGGAAAAACCTGTCAAGCCCCCAAATGCATGGCTGTCCCATTAGACCTCAGGTGTGATAAGCTGTTTGGTACAGTCCTGATATTAACTAGTCATATGGTGTCAGTGTCTCCTTCTCTCCCCTTCACTATTCCAGAGCAGGCCCCCTCCCACCTTTTTAACTTTTATTAATTTATTTACTTATTACTTAAAATGCTTTTGGGCCTTTGCAGACTGCCAGAAATAGTGCAAACTGAGTCCACTTTAAGGATTAGGGTTAGGGTTAGAGAATCATGGGAACTGTATTTTATTGTGGCACCAGAGCTCTCTGACAGAGAAGGCTCAATGTCTCTGGAAAAAAACAATTCCCATGATTGCCTAGCACTAACCCTAACCCTAAAAGTGGACTCAATTTGCACTATTTCTGGCAGTCTGCAACCCCCCTAAATCTGCACTATTTCTGGCAGTCTGCAAAGGCCCTTTATTAGCATACTTCTATAAGTGTGAGAAAAATAAAAAACAAAATTAAAATTAAAATTAAAACTCTCTGAACGGCATGCTGGGTAGAGCATAGGGCAAGGAGGTGGGATTAGAGAGGAATGAAGAAGAGAGCATGAGGCCCCATTTTTCACTGTTGTGATGTGTAAAAGATTGCCTCAAAATGGTATGTATTTGGTTCCCCTTACTAGTGCAATCATGGTGAGAAAGGGGCTTGTAAGATAAACTCTTGAGACTGAGAGAAAGAAAAACGTTGGTAGCATAAGCTTTTGTAGAGACATCTGAGGAAGTAGATTTATGTCTATGAATGCTTACACTGTCAACTTCTTTCTTTCTCCCAGTTAACCACAAAGGTGCTAACAGATCCCTTTGCATACTAATCCAGACTAACAGAGCTATGTCTGATTTCTTCTCAAAGGAAGCAATGAAAAACTTTAGCAATTTTCTTCCCATGGTGAGAATGTGTTCAAAACCCATGCAATTTTCAAAACCTATTCACAATTCAAGATGCATTCTATGCAAAATTTTGCTTAGAAAACAGCATTTTCTGTACAGGAAGTAGCTTTTACTGTGCAGAAAATAGTTTTTTCCACAAGTAAAGAACATTTTCTGCCTAGAAAAAAAAATCTGTTTCATGTGCAGAAAATATTGTTTTCTGAATAAAACAATCATGTACAAATTTTGTGCAGAGGTCCTGAACTGCAAAGATTTCCATCAGTTCAGGATTTTTCTCATCAGGGTTTCTCAACATTTTTAAAAGGATTATTTTGATTTTTTTTTCAAATATTTTTGAATATTCTTTTGACCAAAGAGGCTGGTGACTCTGAGGTCAATGGGGTGCTGAATCTTCCATGTTCGGACTTTCAAGGAATGATCAAGGCTGCTGGACTTATTTTGGGAAAGGCATTGTGAGTTCAAAATTTTAACTAAAACCTTAAGAATGGGCCTCTGCAGACTAGCCCAAAGGGCTGGCCTGGAGGCATAGATGGGGCAGGGCAGCCACACGCCAGCCACCCCAACACCACACTGACACCATCCTGACACCGCACGCTGTTACGGATGGCACACGGTATCAGGACGCCCTTCCAGTACAGCGTTCAAACACGGTGCGCTGGAAAGGGCACTGAAGAGCCGCATGCTGGCTCTTAGGGTGGCATTTTGCCACTCTTTCAGGGGTGGCAAATAGGAGGATCAGGGCTATGGCATGTGGTTGCCGTGGCCCCGATCTGCGGCTAGCAGGAGCAGCCCAGAGCTACCTGTCTGCATAGCCCCAATGTTTGGTACTTCACTGATATCAGAGCCAGAAGCCCCCTGATGGAGAAGAGAGGCTATATTAGCCCTGTTTCCTCCATCATAAATTTGATCACTTTCCTGTGCTTGGAGGAGGATAGTCAGTCCTAGAAAACCTCCTGTATTCATCGAGGTTAAGCATGCTATTAGGGACATGGAAAATCAGGCTGCCCCTGTCTCATGAAAAAACTCCAGACAGTTATTTAATTAATGTGATTTCTAAGCTTGAAAAAAACTGTTGATAATTGCTTTTAATCCATGTTTTGCTCCTGTAGGTTTTCCTCTACTTTGTATGATTTTTGTATGTGCGTTTTTGTTTTAATTAGGTTGCAAATAGCAAAATACTAGAGATCTTAAAAGAAACCATGAGAAAATAAACATAAGTGTTTAGTGGAAGCTGTCAATCTTTGAAGAAAAATAACATGTAGGAGGCTATTATTATGTTGAGGAAAAGTTGGATGGACTGAGAAAAGGATGGACTGAATGCTTTAGTATATAGGTTTCTATTGCATTCTATTCTAATTCAGAAGTGATGATTATGGTTGCTGATCTGCAGCAACCACAGGCTTGTCTATATACCTCAAGGAGAGTTTGGGAGAACTGCCGATATACAGTTCTTCCTTTTCAAACTCACTACAGTGTGACAAATTGCAGTAAGTGACCACACAACCATAACTGCTCTAGTCCCCCCCCTTCTCTCCATGCATGCAAATGTATGCATTTCTAAACCTTCCCCCTTGGCCTCATACCAACATTACTATGGAGCACAGTCCACATGGATGCACAAATATCTAGCTTTTTCACTCAAAATCACAATAAACCCCACCTTTTCACCTCTCATTTAAAGCCTTGAGGTGATAAAAAGCCCCATATTCAACCCCAATTGTCCCATATGTCCTTTGAACACCTCACTGTGAAAACTGGGTAAGACTGTTCTATCTGGCCTGCTTAGATGTACCTTGAAAGATACAAGGGTGATCTATTGATCCACAGTTTTGGCAGTGGTGGATTGACTTTCAATTTTAAAGCATCATTCCCTGCAACTGTTCCATTTTTTAAAATGGAATTACTAGAACTCTAGTGGTACTGGGTACTATTGTACTCAGTTGTGACATGAATTCACCATCTAAGGCTTTGCAGAAGTAGACCAGGAGAGAACACTAATTCAATACAGAAGTTGGTTAGGTCAGGGAGACAACAGCATCACAAGCTGTCCAGTAGTGTGTAGCAGGCATCAAAACCAATATTTGTTTCATGAGTCTCTGCTTGGATGCTTCTGTTGTGGTATCAGATTTTTGGCTTTTCTTACAACTCAGATTTGTAATGGTTCTGTTTGCCGCAGATTCCTTGAATCCTGATGGTGATTGACAACCCAGTTCTTGATGTCAAACTGATACTGACTCACACTATGCTCCCTTCTCTGTATATGGCTTTTTGATTCCCCAGTAATAACCTTGGCTTCCCTCAACCATGGCCCCTATTGATTATCTGGACTCCACTGTACTTAAAATAAAAGCAGGACACCTGTTTCCAAAGAGGTTTGGCACTGGGAGAGCTCCCATATAACTCAGAGCAGCTGTTCTGGATAAAACCCAAAGCTTCCACCTCTGAAACAATGGATCCATGTCTGCTTCTGTTGTGGTTAGTCTTCAAGTTGTTTTTAGTTTATGGAACACTAAGGCAAATCTATCATGGGATTTTCTTTGAAAGATTTTTCAGACAAAGTTTGCCATTGCCTTCTTCTAAGGTTGGGAAGGTATTATTTTCTCAAGATCATCCAGTGGATTTCCATAGCTGACTGGAGAATCAAACCCTGGACTCCCAGAGTCCTAGTCCCACATTCAAATTAGTATTACCATGCTGTATGTATATATATATATAATTATAACGTTTGCATATGTTCTTTGAGCATGGAATTTTAGGACATTGTCACACAAACCCCATTCTCAATGCAATTGTGCCGATTTACAAAAATACAAACATACTGATTTGTCAGTAATCATTATCACACATCTTTTCAATTGTGTGAATGGGGCTGCTGCTGTCATCATGGTCTCCCCCTTAGTTCCACCTCCCTGCCTGTGCTCTATCCAGTGTGCCTTTCATTTTAATTTAATTTTTTACTTTTTAAAATGCATTCTGGAGTCCTGCTACTGCAATTTAATTTAAAATAAAAGAAATGCAAATAAAATAAAATAAAGGCAATCAGGCTGCTTGGAAATAGTGAGGGGGCAGAGAGAGAGGAGAAGGAGGAGACTGTGCAATGAAATGACTGCCAACATTGTTACTGCCATGGCAGCAACACTGCGCACATGAGAAGTATTGGGATTGCTGTGTGATTGGGAGCTGTTGATGGGTTACCCCCACCAATGAAAAGGGATGCCCTAACCATACTTGGAAAACACACCAGCTATGGGTCAAAGTTGATAAGTATCACCCTAAGTGACAACTTTAATAGCATTTTAAATGCCACATGTAATAATGTTAGAAAGAGGGCTGATTAATGAAAGAGGAAATAATTAATTTAAAAAATGGCAAAGTCTGCCCTATCAGTAAAGACAAGTATTTCTTAAATCTCCATATAAGTCCTTCCACCATGGTTTCAGCTCTTTTGAAAGGCACAGTCACGTAAGTGAACAAATCAAGCCTCCAATGAGAGGCAGAGTATCTTTCTTTTCCCAAACTGCAACCCATCTCTTCTGGATGACAGATTGCAGCATTATATGAGATGGAACCAATGGTTTCTCTACCTGATAATTTGTTGTACTCTGTTGTTGTCAAAGTATCATAATTTCAGCTCAGCAGTGGCCTTACAGAGTGCACTCTGCTATTACAAATCACAAAGATGGGTGCTTTGGAAGCATCTGCACTAAGCGTAGACTCAAACCACTGGGCTATCCCTGTGATAATTTCAATTATTTTATGATCACCTAGACCTTTGATCAACTTCAAGAATTCTCAGAGGCCTTAGCTGACACAATCCTTCACCTTAAGGCATCAAATGATTATCCTAAAATACTGCCGAGAGTGTTTTGCATCCTTTGGGGATGTTTGGTTCACTGAGGAAGTAGACTGAAGTCTAAGAAAGCTCATGCTGCCAATTTCTTTCTTTCAGTTAGTATCAAAGGTTCTACAAGATCTCTCTACGCACTGATTTTACAGACTAATCTGGATATATCTTTGAATTCTTTTCCTTGAGGGAATTCTATCTCCCTTACATGCAGGTATCTCTCTCAGTAAGGGTGAACTGGGCCTAATAGAATCATATAATTGGAAAGGGGATCCCAACACTCATTTAGTCCATCCCCTGCTAGTACAGAACCTGACAGATGGTCTGTTTCAGCCAATATTATTAGAGATGATGGACCAGTCTTCTGCCCATTTTGGCCCCATGCATTATCTAAACAGGTCAATGTGGGAATAGGTTGGGAACATTCCCCCCACCCCACCACCCCCGGAGACAACCTAATCCAAAAATGGAGCAGCACTGGATAGGAAAGCATTCACTATACTGTCTGGAAGATGCTGGCTAGTTGGAAGATTCTCATAGCTGTACTCAATGAATATAAGTTTTCCAAGATTTGCCTCTGGACAGTCCACAAACTGGCTCTTGAGTCCAGGGACAGAGCGAATCAGATTGTGTTGGCATTCACCCAGTGTTCTCTCTTTACAGCTTTATTTTCAGACATACAATTTAAGGAAACAGGAAACTATAAAGAGAAAGATAACTGATGCTAATGAACTTCCCACCCTCCCTACCCTGAGCAGCGATACTGAAGCTTTGTGAGAATTTTAATTAGCCTCCCATTGCCATGTATATCATCCATAATATCTCATGCTGTTCAGAGACCACAGCCGAAAAAAACACAAAAAACTAGTTTGGGGAAAGTGGCACAAAGTGGAAAGTTAACATGGGCTGCTGCCCTATATTAGGAAAGTGTGGCATCGGTTGGAGAGAGTTTGAAGCCGTTGGTTTAGAAGTTTTATCTGTCTTTCCTTCCTTTCCTTTTCGCTGGTGATTTAGCTCACCTCTCCCTCAATTTAAAGATTTCTACAGGTGGGATTACACAAATTTATGATTACTGTTGAAATTTTAGTTCACAAGATTCTAAAATGGGGTTGGGTGGGAGAGGATGAGTCTGTTTACAGAGGTTGAAATCCTATTGGGGGAGTACATTAGTGGTAGCACTTTCCCCAAGGCCAAAAAAATGATGCTGAGGGAAGATATCAACCGGCAGTATCTTTCTATTCCATTTCTGTATTGCTTCTTGAGGTTACTCCATGCTTCAGGCTGCTGAAAACTAACTTGTAAAAATCTGGGCATGTATAGTTTGCCATGGTAGCAGCATGGTGTAATAGTTCAAGCAGTGCACTATAACTTTGGAGACCAAGGTTCAAATCCCTGCTGAGCCATGGAAACCCACTGGATGACCTTGGACAAGTCACACATTTTTTCAACCTCAGAAGAAGGCAAAGGCTCTGAACATTCTTGTAAGGCCATCAGGGTGTTTTTTAATGACTTTTTTTTAAAATATATTTTCAAATATTCTTTCCATACCTATTCTCCAGTAAGTAGGGACAATATACACAGTAGGTCTCACCATGTTAGCATTCAGGAGAAGAGTGAGGTAGACCAACCACCATGTTGCCATCTGTGCAAGCACAGTGTAGGATCACACCTGTTGATTCTGGCAACTTAAACCCAGTGTTGAACCCAACAATGCTGGCTCAAGTGGTGACACATTCCCCCTCTCCTCACAGGTTGCATTCAGAAGGAATAATGTACTGTGAATGATGCAGCTTGCAGCAGGAAAGGACCTGAATTGCTTTGAGGTATGTGATGGCTTTGTTTTAAACTACAACATAAGGACAGCTATGTCTCACCTTCCAAAATACCCTCTAGCTCCATACCCACCAACTGTCCTAGTTTGGCAGAGACAGTCCCAATTAATTCTCTGCCATCCCACTTTTTTAGCTGCTTCTATAATGTCCTGGTTTCTCTCTTCTTCTCCCACTTTCCCTCTATTTGCTCAGATTATTTCAAATGCTGCAAACTGAATTCAAATTGCAAAAGTAGTTTATACTCATATAACTCAGAGGGGGAAGAGAGTAAAGGAGGGAGCAGATTCTTGCCTTTCCCAGTAGGCTCAGGGAAGGGCATATGGCTGCAGCTTCTCCTAACTTTTATGTTCTTCATTATTACCTTTTGCCATCTTGACCACCCTCTGATGGTGGCTGACCCTACATATCCCAGTTTTCAGCTGTGAAATGTTGAAGAAATATGAGTAAGTATCACCTGTTGCAACAAAAAGAGCAACTTTCTATTTATTGCTTTACATTGCAGCATTACGTCCAAGTTACAAATAAAAGGAACTTGTTGCAGGTATTTATTTTATTTATTTAAGGCATTTCTGTATTGCCTCCCAGCCTGCGTAGGCTCCCAAGGCAACTAAAAGCAAATAAAACAATATATAGATTTTAAAAATTGAAAACACATTAATAATTTTAATAATAATAATAATTTTTATTTCTATACCGCCCTATGGCGAACCAATCTGGGCGGTTTACAACAATTAAAAGAACAATAAAGATAAAACAGTATATTCCCTCCCCCCTTAAAACATTATTAAATCAGATACCAATTAAAACAATGACAGATTAATTAAAATATAAAAATTAAAATACAAACTGTTAAAAAAACACACAAAAAACCCCACCACTTCCATTTTTTTTTTTTTTTAGGCTGTAGAGGCACTGTAGAAGGGGAGGGGAGGAGAGATCCTGAGGCCAGGATATTTAGTCTGGGAAGGCCTGCCGGAAGAGATCCGTTTTGACAGCTTTTTTAAAACTGTCCAGAGATGTTAACTGACGGATCTCATCTGGCAGGTCATTCCAGAGCCTGGGGGCAACAACAGAGAAAGCCCTCTTGGAGGTCGCCACAAGCTTCGATTTTTGAGGATGCAGCAGATTCCTCCCAGAGGACTGGAGAGCGCGGGGAGGATTGTATGGGAAGAGGCGGTCTCTGAGATAGTTTGGACCCAAGCCATGTAGGACTTTGATAACCAACACCTTGTACTGGGCCCGGAAACCAACAGGCAGCCAGTGGAGGGACCTCAAAACCGGAGTAATGTGGTCCATTTGAGATGTTCCTGACACAAGCTTGGCTGCCATATTTTGGATCAGCTGTAGTTTCCGAACCAAGCACAAGGGTAGCCCCATGTAGAGCGCATTGCAGAAGTCCAGACATGAGGTTACCAGCACGTGCACAACAGTCTCGAGATCCCTTACTTCCAGAGCGACGCGTCGAGGAGCACCCCCAGACTGCAAACACAGTCACTGGAGGAGAGTGTGACCCCATCCAGGACTGGAGGTTGCAACCCAATTCTTGGTTTCGGGGCCGCTACTGTGAGCACCTCCATCTTGTCCGGATTCAGTTTCAATCTGTTTTTCCTCATCCAGCCCATTACCACCCAAAGACAGTCATTGAGAGAAGAGATGCCATTAGAATTCAAGGCCAATGAACGAGATGTGGAGAAATAGATTTGGGTGTCATCAGCATACTGATAACACTGAGCACCATAACTCTGTATAATCTCACCCAGAGGCTTCATATAGATGCCAAATAACATCGGGGATAAAATAGCTCCCTGAGGGACCCCCCAAGTGGGCTCCCTCTTGCTGGAACTACTGTCCCTGAGCAGCACCCTCTGGGACCTACCCGAGAGGAAGGACCGGAACCACTGCAATGCAGTGCCCCCGATACCTAACCCCCTCAGGCGGTCCAAGAGGATGCCATGATCTATTGTGTCAAAAGCCACTGAGAGGTCTAGGAGCACCAACAGGGTCACACTACCCCTCTCGATGCTCAGAGGCAGATTGTCGGTCAAGGCAACCATGGCAGTCTCGACCCCAAAGCCTGTCCTGAAGCTGGTTTGAAATGGGTCTAGATAATCGGTTTCATAAATAATAATAATAATAATAATAATAATAATAATAATAAAGTTTATTTGTACCCCGCCCATTGGTAATCCAATCTGGGTGGCATTTACAATTAAAAGATAGATTACAAAAACATACAATATAAAAAAAAACCTCCCCCCCTTAAAACTGAATTAAATTTAAGACAATGTAAAAACAATAAATCAAATTAAATCTATTAAAATATATATAGCCCTCCTGCCCAGAGACTCTGTGAGCCTGGTTTGACGATCCTCCCATCACATGATGGGGCCACATGAGGATCATCGCATGGAGGATTGTTAATCAAAGGCGGAAGATCAGTTCGATATACCTAGTCTGGAAAGGCCTGCCGGAAGAGATCCGTCTTGACAGCCTTTTTAAAGCTGTCTAAAGATGTTAAAAGACGGATCTCGTCCGGCAGGCCGTTCCAGAGCTTAGGCGCAATGACAGAGAACGCCCCCCGGGAGGAAGCTACAAGCCTAGATTTCTGTGGCTGAAGCAAATTCCTCCCGGAGGATCGAAGAGTGCGGGGAGGATTATATGGGAGCAGGCGGTCCCTGAGATAGCTTGGACCCAAGCCATTTAGGGCCTTAAAGGTGATCACCAACACCTTGTACCTGGCTCGGAAGCTAATAGGCAGCCAGTGGAGGGACTTCAAAACTGGAGTTATATGATCCCTCCGAGATGTACCTGAAACAACTCTGGCTGCCATATTCTGTACTAGCTGTAATTTCCGAACCAGGGACAAGGGTAGCCCCATGTAGAGTGCATTGCAGAAGTCGAGGCGTGAGGTTACCAACGCGTGCACCACAGTTTCGAGGTCCCTTACAAAGACAGCTTGGAGCTGATGAGCAACCACCCTCTCAATTACCTTGCTCAGAAATGGCAGCAATGACGCAGGCCTATAATTACTCATATCCAGGGGGTCCAGGGAAGTTTTTTTCAGAAGCGGCCTAACAGCCGCTTCCTTCAAGCAAGATGGAACATGTCCTTCCCTGAAGGATGCGTTGATGATATCTGTTAGGAATCTCCTCACTGCATCCCCCCCCCCCGACTGCCAGCCATGATGGGCAAGGGTCGAGAGGGCAGGTTGTTTTTCTCACCTTTCCAAGACATTAAAATAGTCTTTAAAAATGTAAAAGTAGTTTAAGACAATCAAATACAATTGTAAAACAGAATAGTTTACAACATTAAAAGCTATGTAGAATAGCACTGTTTGGGCTGCCTGCTGGAAGCATGAAAGAGATGGAGCCAGGTAACAGTCACCTATATAATATTACTTCCCAATAGTCTTTTTTTAAATAAATAAAGAAGAAATGCTTTATTATAGGATTCACCTGAGTTGGACAAACCCACATTTGCGGCTTCTGCCTACAGCTGAATTCCTCAGCCTGGCTCAGGAAATGTTTCTAATTAGGAACATTAGACCCACTGCCTTAATTGAATTGCATTCAATACAATTTGTCACTGGTGACTTTAAAAACATTGTGGAAGGCGTATCTCAGTGGCTTTTTTGTGTGTGTGCTTTAGCAGTACTTACAAAGGAAAACTTCTTCCTAGAAAAGAAAATCAAAGGACGCTGCTGTGGATCCTGCTCTCATAACGGCTGCACATTTGAAAATGTTTAAACTTCAGGAGGAAACAAATTACCCCACAAGCCTGAATCCTTATAGTAGTCCCAATTAGAAGAAACCTAAAGACTCAATTGTTGAATGGTGGATCAACACTCGTATAAATTCCATTGACTTGATGAGTTTATTTTAGTTGGGACCAGCAGTTAGATTCAGGACACAGACTACTCCTATTTACCTGGGAACAACCCAATGGTACTACTGAAAATTCCTATCCCACCAGGTGTAGCTGTGGGGTATGGGGACAAGCTGTAGGGAGTATCTGTGTGGGGAGAGATAAGGCATTGAGCCCCATTTCCCTTCATTCAAAGTATTTACTTTAATAACACATCCATCCAATTGTGAATTGTTTCTTGCATCTGGCAAATGAAGGTCATTGACAGAGAGAGTGAATGAAAGTAAGTGGAATGAATATTTTTCTAAGGTATGCCAGTGTGGTCAAAAATTGAAAGCATTTCTTGACAGTGCTGAAGACCTTTATTAAATATATTATATTGTATTGTATTATATTATATTATATTATGCAAAGGGATCTTTTGGCACCTATTAGACTAACGGAGGTCCAACTCACACTGGAGAAATAATCCAGTTTGAGACCACTTTAACTGCCCTGGCTCAATGCTAGGGAATTCTGGGAACTACAGTTTTGCAAGACATTTAAGCTTCTCTGTCAGGGAGCTTTGGTGCCACAACAAACTACAATTCCCATTATCCTCTAGCCCTGATCCTGGGCAGTTAAAGCAAAGCAAAAGCAAAGCAGCTTCATTTATATACCACTTCATATCGCACTATGGGATGTCTAAGCGGTTTACAATTGTGAACTGATTGCCCCCCAACAGTTGGGTACTCATTTTAGTGACCTCGGAAGGATGTAGGCCTGAGTAGAGCCTCAGCCCTGGCTGGTATTGAACTCGCAACCTTGTGGTCTATGAGTGAGTGGCTGTCGTACAGTCATTTAACCACTGCGCCACCAGTCACAAACTGGATTATTTCTGCAGTGTGTTTTGGACCTGAGTGAAAGATGTTGTAGCATAAGCTTTTGTAGACTTGGGGGTCATTCAGATGTCATTCTTTTTAGTGGAATGGTGTGAATATGCCAACTCGTGTGTTCCGGGTTTCTTATTCATACATTTTTTTTCATCAGAATCACATCTCTTTGCGTCTCTTGGTATTCTGTTGCTCAGACATGCTCTCCAGTCCTATACCTCCCTCCCAAGGGTGCTGATGAGTCCTGGGAGAAACTGTCTCAAGCTGGGTCTCATAAGGAAGAGGCAGCAGCATCAATGTCTCCCTCTGCTCCCTTGAGCTGCTGACTGGCAAGAGATACTAGGAGGAAGGGGAAAATGAGAAAGGGAGAGTCCTCCTCTCTCCTTATTGGAGGGGCAAGACACAGCCTAGTATGCAGGGTTATATTCCGGGTCTATTTGCACCATTATTCACATTGTCAACAATGCAAATCTTTTTTTAAAAAAAACTTGGAAAAAACCCTGGTACTGATTATCCCGGATTAAGTTGTTTATTTGTTAGCCCTCTTCCCAAATGGAATCTAGTGCATTCGGGCTGCATGTGAACAGCAAAGATTCAACTGGGATTCATCCCATATGATTTCCATCATCTGAATAACTCTTTGGCCTATTTCCCTAGGTGTCTAAAGTGACTCCATGGATCTCAAGTAGACCAAGTCTCTGAATGCTTATACTGAAGCTAAAATATATTTTAGGTGCTACAAGATCCCTTTGCATACTAATACACTTGGCTCTCTGTATTGGCATAGGTTTAATTCAGGACCCCCCCCCCCCCGGTGGATACCAAAAAATATCAGATTTGAAGTCCACTATCAATGGATGCCAACATTTGAATTGCTGTGTTGGTATAGCTATGTGCATGCACTGCCATTGATGACAATGGGGATGGGCCATTCGGCTAGCCCCCCAATATGGGGGGCCAACTGTATTCCAAAGTAACATATCTATTATTATTATTATTATTATTATTATTATTATTATTCCTTATCTCAAGTGGGACCAGAAGTGTTTTGAATGTCAGATCTTTTTTGGATTTTGGAATACGTATATTTGCATATATGTACATAATGAGATATCTTGGAGATGGAACCCAAATCTAAACACAAAATTCATGTATGTTTCATATACATCTCATACACATAGCCCAAAGGTAGTAATTTTATACAATATTTTTAATAATGCTGTGCATGAAACAAAATTTGTGTACATTGAATGATTAGAAACCAAATGTGTCAGTATCTCAGCCACTCAAGATTTTTGGAGTATTTTGGATTTTGGAATTGTGGATAAGGGAGACTCAACGTGTATATTACATTTTGCATAATTTCAGGACAATCCTAATCATTAACACATGACCATTTACAAACAGTTGATGAAAATGGGTCGTTGTACAGCTGGTTTGTGAAAATTTAATACCATTTTGGGGGCAAGGCACTTTTCCTCTAGCCTGACCTAATCCCAGAAAAGCTTTCCTTTTGCAAGGATATATATGAGTTTGTGTATATATTGCTACCTAACCTGAATGCTTGAGAACGCACAAAAACAAAGTCTAAATAAATAAGGTTGTTTTATGCAGTTAGTAGATGGAGTAGATTATTAGTTGCTTGCATTCATTAATGCCATCATTAGCCAGAACCTTTTTTTTAAAATTGTTCCTACAAGCTATAATGAGAAAAACCACTTTGCAATTGTATATCAAGTAATTAGTGTGTGTGTGTGTGTGTGTGTGCGTGCGTGCATGCATGCGGGAGAAGTTGGAGGAGGGTACATTTTGCCCTTGAATGTACACATATGGCTCCAATTGACATTAATAGGAGCCATACGGATGTCCAAGGAGAGTAATTAACCTGCAGTGGGAAAGACAGGATAAAGGGAAGGAAAAAACAGCAAGTCAGGTTGGTTTTAGACTCTCGGACTAGTTAACACAAAGACACCCTTATTTCTTGAGACTTGCAGCAATGAGGGGGGAATTTATGGAAGCATTGGGTGAAGAGTGGAGGCCATTTTAAGTAATTTGACATATTTTCTGTAGCAAAGTGAGATTGTACTCTCCAACATTTCACAGATGAAGACCAGGACATATGTGACTAAGCAACATCAGAGTGTGACATATGTGGCCAAGTAACATCAAGTTGGCAAAAGGTATTAATGAGGAAGAACACACAAGCTGGGAGAGGTTGTAGAAGTTTGCTTTTTCCTGGGCCTACTGGGAAGGGCAAGAGTCTGCCCTGTCCTCTCCTCTCCCTTCTATTAGGCTAATTGAGTTAAGTCAAAGTTGACTTGAAGGCACCTAACAACCACTAAACAACATTATTTAATTATTAGTTACTTCATAGGATGTTCTTCCTCCAAGGAAATAATCATGGTATATATAGTCCTCCTCCTTATTTTTGTCTTCACAACAACCCTATTAGCATGGCCAAGCAGAGAAATGGGGACAGTGTCCTGCAGTGAGCTTCTTGGCTTGTGTGCGTATGTGCCTTCAAGTTGCTTGTTGACTTATGGCAATCTCGTGAGTTTCACAGGCTTAGTCCACCATGGTGTAGTGATTTGAGCATTGGAATATGACTCTGGAGACCAGAGTTCTAATCCCAGCTTGGCCATCAAACCCACTGGCTGACCTTGCCCAAGTCACACACTCTCAGCCTCAGGGGAAGGCAATGGCAATAGCAATAATAATAACAAGTACATTTCTATACCACTTATCAGTAAACTAGCACTCCCTAAGTGGTTTAAAATATGTAAATCAATTGCCCCCAAGAAAATGGGTACTCATTTTACTGATCTACAAAAGGATGGAAGGCTGAGTCGACCTTGGAGCCCTCCTATAGGATTGGACTTGCAACGTTGTGGCTGCAGTACCAGCATTGAACCACTGTGCAACCAGGCAAATCTCCTCTAAACAAATCTCACCAAGAAACCCCCATGATAGATTTGCTTTATGATCAGCATAATTTGGAAATGAGTTGAAGTGAGGATTAAAACATAGCCCTAGGATAACAGTCTAACTACTGCACCATGTTGGCTGTCATAAAATTTTGTGATCTCTAAAAACTAACAAGTAGGCTATGGCATAATCCTGGGGTTTTCAGCATGCCAGTCATATGGTCTGCCATGATGCTGTGCCTGTTTCACAACCTCCTTACTGGAATCAATGAACAGAAGAAAAGCCATATTGGGTTCTGACCCATAGGCCTGTTTAGTTCAACATTCTACTTATACATCAGCCAGTCAGTTAACTATAGGAACCCTGTTAGCAGGACATGAGTGCAAATGCATCCTCCAGCTCATGTACCCCTGCTACTGTATACAAAAGGCCAGGGGCAGGAACCCAACCCAACTATACCATATGGGTGCGTGTGCCCTCACTTTGAGAAAATGGGAGAAAGTACAACATGGAAGACAATGTCAGGTTCTGGCCCTGAGTATCCGGATTTGGCCCCTCTTCTCCACTCTTCAGGGTGAAGGGAAGAATCTCAGGGTGAGAGCCTGAGAGGATGCTACTGGACCTCTGTTGTTGTTACAGGCTGGTTCAGAGTGATTGCTGTTGACTCTCCCAAAGTGGAAAAAAACCCAATTCAATATGCAATCCTATTACAAATACAAATTTAATACAGTTTTAAAAGCATTTAAAATGTAAAAATGGAAATAAAAGAACAATTTCTTCATGTTTGTTGTGTACCTTCATTTCCAACTTATGATGACCATAAGGTGAACTTTTCACAGAGTTTTCTTGGCAAGAATTGTTCAGAACAGCTTTGCTTTTGCCTTCTTCTGAGTCCGAGAGAGTGTGACTTGCCCAGTCACCCAGTAGGTTTCCATGACTGAGCAGGGATTCAAACGATGGTCTCCAGAGTCCTAATTGAACACTCAAACCACTACACCATGCTGGGTCTCCAAAAGTACAATGCCCCTTATTAAAAGACCCTCGCACAATAACTTGTTAACAGACAAAAGTCTATTGAAATAAAAAGGCATTAACTTGCCAGAGTAAAAAGAAACAAGACAGGGCCAGCCCAGCCCTTCGTGGGAATGAATTCATTCACTCATGCATTCATTCTACTTCCTTCATAGCCCACCTTTTTCTCAAAACTGGATCTGAAGGCATTTCACAAAAAGATTAATGAAAAAGTTATAGATAATTGCCCCATTCCCATGCTGTAACATTAAAACACAGTTACCCAAATTATAATATTAAGAGAAAAATTAATTGAAAGCACTTGGACTGCACACCACTAAAACGTGTTGCGCCACTAAAGCTTATTTCACAACACCTGGTCAGCTGCCATGTTCTTGTTGTTGCTGCTGTTACCATTATGTGCCTTCAATCAAATGGGCTGTTGTAAACTGCCCTTGAGTCAGCCTTGACTCATAGTGACCCTATAGATGAGATATCTCCAAGCCCTCCTGTCATCCATTGCTTTGCTTATGTTTGTTGATTCATGCTTATTACTTCCTAATAGAGTATAGCCATCTGGCATGGAATCTTCCTCTCTACTATCAGCAACCTTTCCTAGCATTATTTTTTTAATGAGTTGTGCCTTCTCATGATGTGACCAAAGTATGACCTCAATTTAATAATCTTGGCTACTAGGGATATTTCAGGCTTGATCTGTTCGAGGACCCATTTGTTTGGCTTTTTGGCTGTCCATGGTATCCTCAGTACTCTCCTCCAGCACCATGTTCAGAGGATGTTTACCATTGTTTTTCTCTAAGGATGAGAGAGTGTGACATGTCCAAAGTCACCCAATGGGTTTACACAGCTGAGTGGGGATTCAAACCCTGGTCTCCCAGAGGCTTTCACCAACACTCAAACCAATACATCACATTGTCTCTTCATCTGCCACATTTTACCTAATAAAAAGTTCTTTGGACAATAGCTTTTTTGGGAGACAGTGTCATAGGGCATGTCTAAATGGGCCAATTGAACCCCCCCCCCCAACACAACCCATCTTCACGACAAAGAGCCAAAGCCCCAGTTTAATTGCAGCCTGTCTTCCTTATGTGAGCCCATTTCTACATTGAATCTGAGCCATTAAACCATATTATAATACTTACTTTTTGCTCTGAATTTTGACTTCAGAGAGAGCGACTTGTGCCAATGGAAGTGATGCCAGGTGGCACAGTGGGATGTGTATGTAGACAGCCATCTGGTGTTGCTCAGAATGGGGAGGTAACAGGGGGAATTTGAAGCAGCTTGGGGGCCATAATACTCCAAGAGCTGCAGGAGCATTCTGGTGAGTGTAGACCTGCCCACAGTCTTTTGTAAAGCCAACAACAAACTAGTTTATCAAACTAGAACAATATATTTTATCTTGGAGATTCCACCTATCCTCCAAGGGCTATGAGGATGCTGAGTGAACAAGAACACTGGAGAAGGATGGCAGATGATATAATGGCCCCCACTCATCAAAACATCCTGGGTCTCCAACCCTGTGAGCCTTGGCTCCACTACAGCACTCACACTACCTACAGTTTGCATTTAACACTTGCATAACACTGGTTTGGGAATGGGAACTGCCCAGAATCCCCATTTAAGAAACCATTTATTCTATGGCAAATTCCTTTCAAAAAGGCCTTGGCTCTCAGAGAATTCCAATGCATAACATTTCATTGTAAAGGCAGCACTTTAGAAAATCGGGGCACTTATTCAAAATTTCTAAATATGGATGATAAGATCTAATTTGTTTTGAAAGACCCGTTGTTTAAAATAAAATAAAACAAAAACCCTAGGAATCTAGAATGTGTACACTTGGTGGATGAGCTCAGCAGGCACCAAAGAAAAAAACTGAGAATTTTAGGATATCTCTGAAATGTATTCCCAAACAATCAGCTCTTGTAACTAAGCCCTGGGACTTACATAATTTTGTTGTCTGTCCTTGTGTGGATCCTCTCAGTTTTGTTTCATTTTTCATCTCTTTACATATTCTGTTCTTAACAAATCAAGTCATGATCACAAACCCAAATATTTGGCATCTTCTTGGCTTTCAGGAAGATTTGCTTAACTCTAATCCATGCATATAAAACATTTTAGCTCCCCAGAATCATATATTGTTGCAAAATTCACAGGCAACTATACCTACAAGGTAGGGATGGAGATTAAAATATTGGGGAAAATGGTTTTAAATATTGGGGGAAATGGTTTTTAAAAACACACCCCTGTTTCTTAAGCATCAGGAAACCTGACAAGGAGAATCTTGAACACATGAGAATCTTCACAGTTCAGAAATTATTCTGTGCAAAATTTGCCCTTTTCTTTGCACAGAAAGCAGCATTTTCTTCATAGAAAATATTTCTGCACAAAAATAATGGTTGGAATTCAGCATGGGACTTACATTTTTGTAAGTGGACATATGTTTTCAGGAATTAGAAATGAGTAATTTTGCAACATCTATATTAATCCAGGGGTTGTCATGTCATCCATTGCAAAACTAAAAAGATATAGCCATGTTAGTCTATAGAATCAGAGATGTAGAGAGATCTTGTAGCACCTTTAAGATTAACTGAAAGAAAGAGGTTGGCAGCAGGAAAGAGAGAGGTTGGCTTTTGCTGAAAACTCTTTCTTTCAGTTAGGTCCTCTGCAGATGGATGGCTCTGGGATGCCCTGGGAAGCAGTGGATTGGGGCCACGGCATCCTCACGCTGCGGCCCCGATCCCCCCTTTTGCCACCCCAAAAAAGAGTGCCGCTCCTTTTAGGGGCAGCAAAAGGCCGCCCTAAGAGCTGGTGTGCAGCTCTTCCTCGCCTTTTTTAGCACAGCGTGTCAGAACGCTGCGCCGAGAGGGTGTCAGGATGGCGCCAGCATGGGGTTGGGACAGCCGGCATGTGGCTGCCCCCCCCCCAACTCTGCCTCCAGGCTGGCCATTTGGGCCAGTCTGCAGAGGCCCTTAGTCTCAAAGGTGCTACAAGATCCCTCTACATGTCATTACAGTGTACAGGTATTTGTTGTGTAATGGTAGCCATTGGAATGATTGGTACACTATGGCCTTATAAACAATGGGCACTGATGTGTATTGTGACATTCCCAATGCACATGCAGACATCAGCTAGGAAGTGTTGGAGTGTAACAGGATTGGACAATGTGCACCAGAAGTCTCCAATGGACATCAGATGTGTCCAAAGTATATCACAAGTGTCCAGTGTGCATCACAAGTGCTCAACAAGCATGAAAAATGCCCAATACACATCAGAAGTATCTGAGGCATATTAGATGTACCCAATGCACATCAGAAGTACCTCATGATTATCAAGAGCACATGATGCATTTCGGAAGCATCCAATGTGCAACAGACCATTCTTGCTGGTGCTCAGCTGACTATCCTCGCAATTCACTAACAAAGTTTTGTTGCTTTTCTGTAATGTAGCTACAGATTTGTAAAGTTACAAAACATAGACCACAATGTAGAATCTCAACCATTATCTTCTGTGCAAAAAGTGCTGTTCCTTCCACACAAAAACACAAAAACTCATCTTGTGTGAATTTCATAAAGACTAAGCCCTGAACTGTGAATATAAATCTCTTAATCAAGGGCGAAAAAATTGATAAGATAAAAAACAATTAATTTTATTTAAATGGAGGTAAAGGATTATAGAACCACTAAAATTGAAAGAAAAGATGAACAGAAAACAGAAAACAAGAACCAACACTGATGGAAAAAGGAACTTTTAGTTGATGTGTAGTTATACTTTTTTCTGTAATGTGATTATTGTGATTATTGTCTTTAAGTTATTGTAAATGCTATTATTAATGTTATTATTGGTAAATGTATTTTTATTCATGTCAAATAAAACTATTATAAATAAAGAAATGCAGTTTTTGAAGGCTTTCACATGGTGGGAAGAAAATTCATTGCTTCCTCCTCAAACGGAATTACCAAATAATTATATCTGTACTACATTTAACAATGTTGTCACTTTGAAAGTTGTAAAGAGTGTCCCTGAGTTTCAGCCATCAACCCATGTACAAGTTTATTCTTTTCACAAAAAACAAACAAAGAAAAACAACAACAATTACACGTGCTTAGGACCAAACCAGTTTCAAAAAATCTATTCCATTTCCATTGTTTACAGCTATTCAAAACTAAGCTTCCAGCTCAGATGGACATGTGTTTCAAGGTTCTGGATGTCTGAATATGGAATATCATTCCTTCTGTACCCATAGACACTCCTGTGGACAGTATATCATACTGTATAATATAGTCTTAATATACTATAATTCTTGTTGGAATCAGAAAATATCCCAGATTCAAAGCACACATTTTTTTTTTTTTGGGGGGGGGGGGGGATGATCAGCCTGTGTGATTGTGAAAGGAAAAAATCATCCCTGGATGCATTTTTTGGGGAAAAAACACTTCAAGTGGTGTCCAGGGTCCAGTGGTGTAGAAATAATGCAGTTTGACTCTACTTTAACTGCCATGGATCCATGCAATGGAATCCTGGGATTTGCAATTTGGTGGGGGCACCAGAGCACTCTGAAAGAGAAGGCTAAATATCTCACAAAACTACAAATCCCAGAACTCCATAGCATTGACAGTTAAAACAGTGTCAGACTGCTTTATATCTGCAGTGCATATCAGATGTGCCAGGGTCAAAATGTTTTTGTTTATTTATGCAAGAATTCCCTGACCTGACTGTTTCATTTTACATGTGCATATCTTCAGTTTTGAATAAAAAGTGTGCTGAAACATTTAGGGACCTTTTCCTATTTCTTCCATGTTATTCCTACAGTTGGTGCCAAATATTCTGTTAGAGAAGTAATGCCCAGATACACATGTATTTCATTAGCTGATATATACCTGGAGAGGATATGACTGCTGAAGCAAGAAATAAACATCCATCAGATCGATACCTGCCTTTCAATCATCAGTGACTTCACATCAGCTGAAAGAACTCTTCTGATCAGTTGACACAGCCTGGGGTGACCTGAATATTCCTGACATTGTCCCCTTTTTTTGGTGTATGAAATATTAATTCTTTTTTCTCTTCTGTGTTAAGATGACAAGTTAATTTTTCATACCCTTGGTGAATTATTATGGAACTGGCTTCTATGAGATGCAACCAGGCCCTGAGAAAATGGCTCATAACTCACTATAGGTCAAGCTCTGAGTGAGCAATGAGGAAGACAGTGCTCACTGGCTTCCCCTGTCAAGTTACTGAAGTTTTTGTTTTTTTAAAGTTCAGATCAGGAGAAGCAGGAGATATAAATCCTGTTATGTTTGGTCCTGATATCAAGGCCCCTTTGGGTCTCTATCAGAGCCTTAGGATGGACAGAGCCTTCATCACCATGAGCTCAAAGTGAGCACATCACGTAGGCACTCCAAACAGAGTTGAATCTGCATTTATAACCATTTGCAAATAAAAAAGGCCAGGCTTAGGAGCTGCAAAACAGGACATTCACACCTAAGGATTGATGAGCCGGTCAGGATGTGTCCACCTGAAAAGTGAGATAAAATCAACATCCTATCTCCTCTCTTTTGGAAATTGTCTACTTCAAAGCAATAGCATTGGAATGCTTTGATATACAATAGCACCTCTTCGTATAAGCCTAGTTTTAAGGGTATAAATGCTCCCCAAAATCTCAGTGGGAGTCTGGGTTTCATGATGGTCCTGTACCATTGTGATCTCTATGTAGAATCACCAGCTCTATTCTTTGTCCTTTCCCTGTCATAATGGTTGAGTCTATCTCTTCATTCATCATTGGAGCAGCCTCCTTTCAGGTAATTATCACCATTAGAAAGCCTTGTGTTTAACCACTTTACTCCTAAGTTCTTGTGTGTGTGCATGTATGTTAGGGTGTTTTGTATGTTTGATTCTCTATGTAAGGGTAGGCTGGAGACGACCTCGCAGAGAAACTTTTCTGCTGCGGCCCTCAGATTATGGAATGTCTTGCCGGAGAAGATCCGTCAAATAACCAACTTAGATGGCTTTAAAAAAGCCATCAAGACGGATCTCTTCCGGCAGGCATTCCCGGAATAACAATATCTCCCCCCCCCCGCCATCAGATAGTTTATTCCGAGATGTCTACAGTTGCCGCTGTCTGTTCATGTTAGATGTTTATTGTTTTATTGTAATTGAGATTTTAATCTGTATAACGATTTAATACATTTTGGGGGTTATTTTGTCATTGATTGTATGGGTGTATTCTTTTTAACTTGTAAGCTGCCTTGACAGCCTTGCCTTAAGGCGGGGTATAAATAAAGTTTTATTTATTTATTATTATATATGTATGTATGTGCTTGCTTATTGATTTATTTTTCTCTCTTAATAAAAGTGTCATTCTTTTGGACAAATGCTGTCTCTGCAGAAACTGTTCAGTCTAGCCCCCTGCATACAATGGGTTTAGATCCTATTATCATTTTTTGAGTTAATTATAAATTTCCCAAGGTCAAGTTCTTATTACAATCCACATAGAAAAACTCTATGCCACTGTAACTGTAACAGTCAACATTTACTCACAGAGGTTTCCACCCACAAAGTACAGTGGTATCTACTGGGATTTGGTTCCAGGACCTTCTGTGGATACCAAAATCCATGGATGCTGAAGTCTCATTATAAAATGGCAAAATCAAGGTTTGCTTTTTGGAATTTTTTTGGAGGGGAATATTTTCAAGCCATGGATGGTGGAATCCATAGATACAAAAGGCCATATCTAGGAAGTGCTGGTTGGTAAATAATGATCACACATGATTTACATAATTTTAAAATAGACAGTGAGATAGTGAAAGATTTCCTATGCCTTGGCTTAATTATTAATCAAAATGGAGCCCAAAGTCAAGAAATCAGAAGAAGACTAAGAAGATCAACTTTAAAAAAAGCTAGACAAGATCCTCAAGTGTGAAGGTATATCCTTGGATACAAAAGTCAGGATTGTCCATGCCATAGTATTTCCAATTTCTATGTATGGTTGTGAAAGCTGGACAGTGCAAAAGGCTGATTGGAAGGCAAATGAATGGGTCTGAGAGCAAATAAAGTCTGAATTCTCATTAGAAGCCATGATGACTAAACTGAGACTGCCATATTTTTTACATATCGTGAGAAGACATGACTCATTCGAAAAGACAATAATAGTTGGCCAGGTAGAAGGCAGGAGGGAAAAGGAAGACTGCATTCCAGATGGATAGATTTAATCAAGAAAGCCCAAGGTCTGCAAGACCTGAGCAGGGCTGATAATGACAGTGACTTGGAGGTCTCTCATTCATAGGTTTGCCATAAGTCAAAATCAACTTAATGCTGTTAACAATAAAAAAACACAAGCAGTGCATAACTTTGTGAGTGTAAAGTTGTGCTTCCTCTCCTCAATATAGGAATTCAGCCAGTGGGTTGGAAATAGACTGTTTGGGAGAAAGGTAAGATATAAAAATAGAATTAGATGATAGATAGATAGATAGATAGATATGCCAGAAAACACATAGATCTGCTACAGAATGAAGGGATATCAGGATGATACAATTTATTATATGACATAATTGTGACCCATAAGCACTGTGGCTAAAGAGTGTGTTGGTATCCTTGTCATGGATTTAATGATGAAGATGTCATTGAGCAAAGCCCAGCAAACCCATTGACCAAAACCCTCTTCAACCCCTTCTGTGTCACATCACCTTAGCATCGACCTTTTACGGTCTTTTTGAAGACACAATGTCTTCTTTCCCCCTTCCTGTTTATCTCTGCCTTCTGAGTTTCCAGATCAGTCAAAAACACCTTTGGGCTGTATCCATTCCACTTGGGCCATTTCAATCCAATCCAGGATCTGTCCCAACAATCTGAATGCATTTTCTTATGTGGGCTGCAGCCAAATAAGTTGCATAAACTTACTACTGATCTGGTAGAATTCTGGTGCATGAAATCAAATGCGCACATCTTCTTGGGTTGGGGGTAGCTAAGGTTGACAAAGAATAAATATGTGGAATAAAGTTTTCTGTGCAACTGGCTGATTACAGGGAGGAATGAATGGGGATGAAGTTGCCCATCTCTCATTGGAAACATTTGTATATTCAAAACACATCAGGAGAAGGGAGGTAGGGGTGGAAAAGCCCTGTAATTGATCAAATGGAAACAAAGGCTCAAATTGGCAGCAAATTGCAAAAAAACCCTGAAAACCACACATCTGTTGCCATTGCGTTCTAAACACACAGTTGTGCCCCTCATGCTGTGAAAGCCAGTAGCAGCTGGCCCCCTGTTGTGAATAAGGAATGCAACAATTTATTACAAAGGGACCTCTCTAAATCAATCTAGAAATCAGTAACAGAGGACTGGAAGCAGATGTGGCATGAGGAATGCCAACCCATCCAAAATGGCACAATTTATCCCCCCCTTCTTTAAATGTGTAGTGAATTCCTCCCTCCCTGGGGCTTGGGGAAATGCTAAGACGCATTAAGTAAGCTGCTAATGCCTGAAATATAAAAAATATATATACAAACCTATGGAAATAGCTCTTTCCAGCAGGGTTTGTTGAAGGCATTTCATTGCCTGAGCCAGAAAACAAGATGGTGGCCCTCTCATTTCATCCACCAAAGCCAAGTAGTCGAACATTTCTTAAACAATAGGGTGGTACCACAGTCTCCAAAGGGTAGCATTGGGGCATACACCAGGTCAAATAGCACACAACTCTCTCTGTCTCAATGTCTCAATGTTATTGCCTCCCAGCATCACAAGTAATCCATACTCTTTGACATTTCTTTGTTGAAACCTAGGACATATGGCCAAACAACATCCAAGCAAGATGGCAAAAGATTTTACTGAGGAAGAACACATAACTAAATTTTTTGTTTGCACATTCCCAACTGGAACTAAAGGGAGCAGCAACATCAAGTTGCTTTTGGGAACAGCAAGATTCTGCCCTGCTTTTCCTCTCTTTTCCTGCTGCATTAATTGAGCACAAACAGCATTTATGCTTTGAACTCAGTTTGCAGCAACTAAACTACTCTGGAAACAAAGGGGGAAGTGGAAAGAGGAGAGAGAAAAACTGGGACATTTTAAAAGCAGTTGAAAAAATGGGATGATAGAGGTTTAACTGGGACTGACCCTGACGAATTTAAACAATTGGAGAGTGTGATAGCCTGGGGTGAAACTTTCAGCCTGCCTAATAGTAGGGCCAATCCTGCTTTCAGGTTACAGGCCACTGGCCTATGCAGTGAGTATTTTCTGACTGGAGGCCAGGAAACATATGTGCCCTCAGATATTGTGGAATTATGGCCCTATTAAAATAACTGTCCTGTGTCTCAAGCAGACATGCCTGTTGCAGCTCTTTCACTTAAAATACTTTGCATTAGCAAAAAGCAAGCTCCAGGGTTGGGGGCCTGACAGCAAAGTATTCTCCAGTGTTAGCAGGCTCAGATCTACAGGCAACAGGATCGCTAAAATATTATACAAATCTATTAATGTGTGAATTGTTTTGCCAAGTTATTAAAAATGAAGGCTGTGGAAGCTTACTTATTAAATAGTGGATTGTCACACCCTAAAATGGTGAGGAAGTCTTGGCAGTTGATGGTTTCTCATTGAATCACAGAATCATAGAGTTGGAAGAGACCTCAAGGGCTATCCAGTCCAATCACCTACCATGCAGAAACTCACAATCAAAGCACCCCTGAGAGATGGCTGTCCAGTCTTTGTTTCAAAACCTCCAAAGAAAGAGATTCCACTATTCTCCAAGGAAGTATCAACTCTGAGCTTGAGTCAGAATTTGAAAAGGACTAATCCAGGCTGCTGGCCCCTATCTCAAAAATAGGTTCAATGCAAAGGGTAGCACATTTGAAGTTCAAACTAAAACTTGGAATAGTATCTTGCCCCTTTGACATGGAAGCCACCAGCTACCAAGAAAATGTGTGTGCCTAGCTCCAGGCTTGGTCTCCCACAGACAAAGGTATCTTCTTGTTTACAGGGCAGAATAGTTCTTTCTTGGCAGATGGTTGACTATGGGATCACACAGCAGTTGCCATGTTGTGAATAGAGGCTATTATATGTTTGCTCTGGTAATTATAGATCTCAAGACCCAATGGTAGTGCTTGTATTAGAGCCCAGCTTCTCAGACATTGAGACAGCGAGCCTTCTGAAGTCAAGAACAGAAATTGTTTGCGCATTCCCGAGTGGAACAAAAAACAAAATGAAGACAGATGCATGGGTTGGCAGCCGATCATCTTGGATGGAGCCTGGAGGAGGTTGGCAAGATGGAAAAGGTAGGGAGCAGAGCAGAAGTACATTTGCTTCCAAATAGTCTGCTCCAAATTCTTCTCAATGAATGTTGCTGTTAAATATCCTCCAGACAGCCTATAAGTACCAGAGTATTTACTGAACATTTGATATCTGAGTTTGACATTTTATTATATAACTAGGTCTTTCCAACTCAGCGTTGTAATGCTGAGTGCATCTCTTCAGGGTTATGGCCACTCCATTTCACCTAAACACACTGAGGAGATTTCTGAACAGTTTGATGGGGAGGGTTCTGGGTATCAGCATGATGTAGTGGTTGGAGTGTTGGACTAGGACTCCAGCGCTCAAATTTTTGCTTGGTAATCAAAACCCACTGGGTGACCTAGGGGTGGAAAGAATATTTGCAAATATTAAAAAAAATGGTGAAAAGACATGATTTTTGAGTGTTGAGAACCCCTGATGAGAAGAATCCTGGACTGATGAAAATCTTTGCAGTGTGGGATCTATTCTACACAGAATTTGTATGTGGTTCTTTGGAATAGGAAACAGCGTTCTCTATGATGAAAACAATATTTCAACATAGAAACATTAAGGTTAGGCAATCCCATTCCACCTTTATCTTTTCTATCCTGAAGTGCCTTAAATTTTATTCTAGCTTTCCTCCCTTGCCATATAAATTGTAAGGTATCACAATTCCAATTCTTAAGGTATCACGATTCCAATTCCAATTCGATACTAGTATTGGTTGCAGTTGTCGATTTATTCTATGCAAAAATCACACATGGTGATTTGCACAGAAAACCACATTTTTTGCACAGAAAAAAGCATTTGCTGCAGAGCAACAGGACCTTCTATAGAGGGACCCCCTGGCCTCCAGAGACATCAGCCATATGATTGCAGAGAGCCCTGTGATGTGATCTATGCTAATAAGGGAGCTCACCCTTAGGAGAAGTGGCAGTGCCCCTGACAGCCTTCCACAGAGCTGGCAGGTCCTGGTGAAGGAAACATCCAACTGTGGATTTTTTTTAAAATTTTATTTTGCTTCTTTTACCCACACTAGTCATCTTTACACAAAAGGGACAGATATCTCTACTTACTCTTTCTGCTCACAATATTAACAGACATGGCATTGATAGTTCATTGAATTTTTCTTTTGCTGCCTAATTCATTTTCCATTGATCTAGTTAAAGAGCTTGAAGCCACTAATGTACATGCACTCAAACCAGTGTTGCTTAATTCGCTAATTTAGCAAGGGAGACTAAACTGATTTAAAGAAAGGTTTCAGTGATAGAAGTGCAGGAATGTTATGGATTTGCACCAGTTTATCCAGATCTGATTAACTCCTAATTTCTGAGTGTAGTGCACATTTTTCCCCCAAGCAGGCACTGTCTAGCTCAGATTATTAGGAAAATTAATGCAGTTCTTTATGTATGTGTGTGTGTGTGTGTGTGTGTGTGTGTGTTTTAAAGCAGATTCAAGCTACAATTTGTTGGAAAGAAAGCTCTGTGTAAATGGTATGATAGTATTCAGTACAGGACAGCATTCTCTTTCCAAATGAGGAATCCCCATGCCTGTTGATACGTCAAATACATTTTGGAACATTAAGGGGGCTCTAATTCAATTGCAACTCCATTCATTTTTAAAGCACTTAAAGCATTTCTCCTCCTGATTTGTTGTGGCAGCTATGATCTACATGGAATAGATGCATTGTCTGGTTTAGATTCAGAGGTGGAGTGTCAATAGACCATCAGTGTTGTCAAGGGACAAACCATCTGTTCTGCTGGATGGTGCTTCAGATTGTTTTCACCACCTGAATTTATTTTACTAAATGGAGTACTTATATGATCACCATTAAACCACCCCAAGCAATCTTGGAAGTAACTAGTTACAAGTGACCAATTACTCCCAGCATTTGGAAAAAAAAAATTACTTTTTTGAGCCACAACCCCACAAATATCTTAAGATGTATCCACACTGCAGAAAAGAAACCATTTGACATGCTTTTAACTGCCATGACTCTATATTACGGAAGCCTGGCATTTGTAGTTTGGTGAAGCTCAGACCTTGCTGACAGACTGAGCTGAATATGTCACCAAACTACAAATCCTAGGATGGAGCCATGACAGTTAAAGTGGTATCAATCTGTTTTATTTCTGCAGTGTGGAAGAGCTGCTAGCTAGCAAGGGTAATGGGCAAAATGGTTGGGGTATTCTAGCAATTACAGTTCAAAAAAGCAACATTTCCAAGCTTTTTTCCCGCAAGGTTTTTTTTAGGTGCTTAATTCCTTTTCCCAATCACATAATGAAATATCATGGTGATTGTAACATAACAAAGGACACTTTCATTTGTATTTACAGGGTTGTAGGTATCCTGGTCAAGGTGAAGTTGTCTCTATAAACCAGAGCCACTCCGCCCCCTCACCCACTTTCTCTTACCTGCTCATTGACAGAGTACCCAGCTGGAAGGGCTTGAGTCCATGTAATGGCACTGTCGTCTCCCAGCCAGGTCTCTGTGATACAAGCCACGTCAGCTTTCTCAGCCACAAGAAGATGGTGTGAGTCTTATTCTTGACTGACCTGGCATTACAGAGGAGCAAAGTAAGCTTCTATGGCATGGTTAGTAAGTTCCCCATCCCACTTCGGGTAACTGAGCAAACTGAAGGCGAGATCGCTTTCAAGCATTGAACCCGCCTTCCTTTATAACAAAGTTTCTCTCTGTTATCGCCATATCTTCCTCTGCCCCACACAATCTCAATTGTTGCTCCCAGTACATCCTCAGCTATCTCTCCACCATTATAGCCTATCTATCTGGTTGATTTATCAGTCCCAGAGTTCTCAAGGAGTGTAGCCCAAAAAACAACATCTGAGTGGGCCAGACTCTCCTGATGGTGAGGCTCTAATCACGCCCTTCTCCCAATGCTCTACTCTCTCAGCTAAATCCCCTGCTGCCTTTCAAGGTTTTGGGGTGATGGTGGGCGGAGCAAGGCAGCCTCTCTCCACCTGAGTCCTCCATTGCCTTTCAAGGTTTTGGGGTGATGGTGGGCAGAGCAAGGCAGCCTCCCTCCACCTGAGTCCTCTATTGCCTTTCAAGGCTTGTCCTTCAAGTCCTGTAAGGCTGGGAGGGCACCACTTCAATTCTGCATGTCCTCCAAGTCCTGCAAGGCTGGGAGGTCACAACTTTAACTCCCCATGTCCTCCAAGTCCCCTGAGATGCATGCAGCCATGGGTGTCATATGGAGGACCCTCCCCTGAGTGAGGTGTTGCTCTCCCAGCCTTGCAGGACTTCATAGTCAAGCTCAGAATGGAGGGCGTTTTGGAGTTCCTCCTGGACAGAAAGTTGGAATGTAGGACAGGTCCTGGGAAAGGGGAAGGGGGGAAAATGGCAGATTTCCCCCAGAACTGGTGAGGGATGTTCCAGCCCTCTGCCACAGTAATCCCTTCCCTTCAGCTTGAAGCAATTCAGGTCCTTTGTTCCCACTTGCTGAACATACTTGCTAATTGCTTCTTTTCAAAAGAACCACCAAAAAAAAAAACAACAAAAAACCTAGTGTAAGGAAAGAGTGGTTCTTCTTGCTTCATCTTGATTGAAACCGAGTGCAGTCAGTTCAGAACCAGTTTCAAGTGGGAATGACAGACATACAACCCGATCAGCAATTTGTTTTAAATCATAGTGGGAACGAGGCCTTAGAAGAAATGAGGCAGATTGTCTTTTGTTCCCTCCCCTCATGCCCACCCTGAAGCATTCAGGGATATTCAATGATCCACTAAAATAAATACATGAGATAATACACGAGATAAAGACATACACAAAATAACTAAATAAAATTACAGTAAGAAAAAAGTGAATTCCTAAAAGCAATTTTGAGAATTACTGCAATATTTAACATAGGGGGGTTGCAGACTACCAGAAATAGAGCAAATTGAGTCCACTTTTAGGGTTAGGGTTAGTGCTAGGGAATCATGGGAATTTTTTTTTCCTGAGACATTGAGCCTTCTCTGTTAGAGAGCTCTGGTGCCACAATAAAATACAGTTCCCATGATTCCCTAATCCTAACCCTAACCCTAACCCTAAGCCTAACCCTAAAAGTGGACTCAATTTGCACTATTTCTGGCAGTCTGCAAAGGCCCTTAGATAAATATATTGTTACTGTGTGATTTCAAGTAGTTTTTGGCTTATGGTGACCCTAAAGCAAGCCTATTGGAGGGTTTTCCTAACAAGATTTCTTCAGAGGGGGTTTGCTTTTGCCTTCCTTTGAGGTTTAGACAGTGTGACTTACCCAAAGCCATCCAGTGGGTCACCATGGCTGAGCAAGAATTATGACCCTGATATAACAACAACAACAACAACAACAATAATAATAATAATTTTTTATTTATAGCCCGCCCCTCTGCGCGGCAATCAGGGCGGGTTACAGCATTTAAAAACAGACAGAGTTAAAACTTCCCCTCATCCCACAATCCAACCCTCCCATCCCCTTAAAACAGAATTAAACTAAGAAAAAGTTAAAATACAACAATACTATAAAACAATAAAACAATAACAAGGATATCCAGAGTCATAGTCAAACCATAGTGTTCAAACCACTTCACCATGCTCTCAGGCAATAATATTATCACTAGAGAATTCATGTTTATTTGTTGCTGTTATGTGCTTTTAAGTTAACTCTGACCAATAATTTTTTTCAGAAGGGGCTTTTTTTCTGAGGCCAAAAGAGTGTGACATGATGGTTTTCCATGCCTAAGCAGGGATTTCTCCTGGCGTCCTAGTCCAACATTCAAACCAGAACACACACTTACAGAGGCTCAAATGAAATCCCTGTGTATTTCCCTCTTTTACATTTCAGAGATTGACCCTCCTCCTTCTCCTTTCAGATCTTGTCATTTTCAGCTTTTTGGGACATTTTTTGTATCATATTTCTTCTTTATTTCACCTAAGTGAATTTGCCTGAAACCAGAAGAACCTTTGCTTTACCTCAAATAAAATCCCCTTCAAACTTTCTCTGCTGCTCAGTCAGGTGGCAGTGAAGGGTTAGAAAGAATCCAGGAATGGGATTCTTCCTTCTGTGAATTTTTCAAGTTAACCTGTATTTCTCCATCGCAGCTATGCCCAATGGTATTTAATGATACATCATTAAATACCAAAGTCAGAATAATTCATGTCATAGTATTTTTATGTATGATTGTGGTAGATGGACACTGAAGAAAGTGAAATCATAGAATCATAGAGGTGCAAGAGACCACAAGGGCTATCCAATCCAACCCCATTCTGCCATGCAGGAAGACACAACAAAAGCACCCTTGACAGATGGCCATCCAGCTTCTGTTTAAAAACCTCCAAAGAAGGAGACTCCCCACACTCTGAGGGGGTTTGTTCCACTATCAAACAGCTCTTACTGTCAGGAAGTTCCTCCTAATGTTGAGGTGGAATCTCTTTTCCTGGATGCATGGCTGAAAGAGTGTGATTTGCCCAAGGTTTCCCAGTGGGTTTCATGGCTGAGCTGGGATTTGGGCCCTGGTCTCCAGAGCTGCATGCTCAAACCTCTGGGTCTCTTTGTTCTTGTTCTTGTGCTGTGTTTTTGTGCTTTAATATGTTTGTTGTTGTTGTTATGTGCCTCCAAGTCATTTCCAACTTATAGGTCCAGAGCACCCTCCCTCACTTCCAAGCACTGGTTCCTGGCGACACTAAGGTGAAACTATCATGGGACAACTTTTGTCAGAGGGGGATTCCCACTGCCATCCTCTGAGGATGAGAGAGCATGACTTGTGTGTGTGGTGCCTTCAAGTCATTTATGACTTATGGTGACCCTAAGGTGAAACCATCATGGAGTTCTCTGAGGAAGTCAGACACAGATGCAGGTGAAACGTCAGGCATACATTCTTCTAGAACACGGCCTCACAGCCCGAAAAACCAACAAAAACCTATATTGAGTTTTCTTGGCATCTTTTGTTGGAGGGAGGTTTGCTATTGGTAGCCTGAGGCTGAGAAAGTGTGCTTTAGGTTTCCCCCTAGAAGTCCCACCTCAAAAGTCCTGTCCCTCCCAAAGTCCTGCCCCTGACACCTGGTGACACCCAGTGTGGGAATGCCACTGAGTTTGGGCACTCGGTCTCTAAAATGTTCACCATCACTGTCATTGGGCATGGTTTCCAGACCTTTCACATTTTGGTCACTCTCCTCTGCACATGCTCCCGTATGTCAACGCCCTTTTTGAATTGTGGTGCCCAGAAATGGACACAATATTCCAGATGAGGTTTGACCAAAACAGAATAGAGTGATACTATTACTTCCCTTCATCTGGACACCATATGTCTATTGATGCAGCCTAAAATTACACTGATTTTCTTAGCTGCTGCATCACATTGTGACTCATATTTAGCCTATGGTCCACTACTCAGTCATCCCCCCCCCCCCCCCCACTCACTTCCATGCCAGCATTTTCTAAAAATGCCAGCCACAGATGCTGGTGAAATGTCCGGAATAAAATCTTCTAGAACATGGCCACATAGCCTAAAAACCCCACAAAAAACATGAATGCTGCCCATGAAAGCCTTCAACTTCAAATAGTCCTGAATTGCTTCCTGTTAGCTCTGCATTCCACAGTGATGCTGAGTGGCTGTCTGCACAATCTCCTGCTGTACCATCTATTGCTACCACTGCTGGCATGGGTCACTCCATGTGAGGTCAAAAATGAGGAGCTCAGAATCAATCCCATGGCTGGGTACCTCACTGTGAATTCAGAGGAGTGTCTCACCCCAGTGGCATTGGCAGGCAGCACAGTGGAACACTGTGTAAACAGCCACCCAGTGTTGGTCTGGAATGTTCTGGATTTTTTGGGAAGTTCCGGAGCAAAAGGTAGGTTTTTAAAAGTGGATTAAGGGAGGGATGGCCTGGATTCTCTGCCCTTCCCACATGTAAACAGTCCACAGTCAACTGTGTGGACAGGGTGACACAAGGATGCATAGACACTGCTGTAAATGACCCATGTAGACATGCTTTATGCTTCTACAAATTTTCTTCAGCGGCAGTCATACTAAGTCAAGCTGCTAAAAACAAAGCCAAAACAAACCAACCCAAAACACACAGACACCAACAACCTATAAATCATTATGGCTGCTTGTACACACTTTTTTTTTTTTGGCCAGAGATGATGGACAGCCGATATGCAGTGTCTGATATGCCCAGCTAATTACGTTGATGTTCAGCAGCACTGTTCCTGTTAAGGACCTGTCAGCATTTTCTTATTTGTTGGGTTTCGAGTGTAGTTGTAAGGAAATCAATTCTGGGCTGAGTCCTGACATGCCAGGCTATGTGCTCAAGAGGCATCAAACATCTGTTAAATACAGCACATAAACAGCCATTTCTATTACAAAGTGCAGAGCGGGAGGGGTGGGAGGGAGGTTTACACTGGCCAGCAACACGATATGCTATAGTCACTTTTAACAGGTAGGATATTTTAGCAAATATTTTTATTTTTTCTTACTTTTGCTGATATTTTATAGGAAATATTTTCAATATAGCCACCTCCAAGCTATCAGGATGGAGCAGTTAGAATATTATTAGACTAATAAGTAGGATTATACCCAAAGGAAGCAACTGGCTGAATACAATGGATGTCTTATAGAATTTATATGGGCTCCCACTTTTTCCATGTTTCAATACTTGGTTGTTATTTGCAATCAAGTTGAATTTGAGTTCTTATAACCCTATGAATGAGAGAATTCCATAATCCCTTGTCATCAATAGCCTTGTACAGGTCTTGCAAACTCAGGGTTTTGTCTTCTTTGACTGAGGGGTTGTACAGACCAGCCAAAAGGGCTGGCCTGGGGGTGGGTGGGCGCATGGGGACTGCCCTAACTCCACCTCGATGCCACCATCATGCCACCCACCCAAACAGACAGCGGGTGGCATCAGGGTGCTCCCTTGGTGCAGCGTTCACACACGCTGCACCAAAGGAGCACCGAAAAGCTACCACTGCAGCGGCAAGGGCAGCTTTTTGCTGCTCTAAAAAGGAGAGGCATTTGCCAACTCTTTTTAGAGTGGCAAAGTACTGATTCGGCAAGGAAAGGGGTGGTGGGATGCTGCCCCTTAGGGGCTGTCTGTTGAGCCCCTAAGTCTATTCACCTATAGTGTGTTCTTTTCCTACTGCCCTCCATCTTTATGAGTATTGTCATAATTTCCAATTGAATCATCTTACAGTATGTCCATAGTATGACAGGATCAGTTTAATAATCTTTGCTTCTAGTTGAGAGTTCAGTTTGATTTGCTCCAAGACCCCATTCATTTGTCTTTTGGTCTTTTTGTCTTTTTCACCCTCCTCCAGCACCACATTTTTTTAAAAAAACAAACTTGTTTTATTAAACATAAACATAACCACATAACTTTTAAAACATATAGGAGCCCTGGTGGCGCAGTGGTTAAATGCCTGTACTGCAGCCACTTAGGGCCTAAGCAGACGGGTGGCCATGGGCCGCCCGGAGAAACTGCAGATTGGGGCCGAGGTAGCTGCACTCCTCGGCCCCAATCCCCCCCTTTTCGGGCCCTGGAAGGAGCGCTAAAGTAGTGCTCCTTCTGCAAGGCGCCGAAGGTGCACCGCAAGAGTCATTGGGCACACCTTCGGGGTCTCTTCCGCCGCAGCATGTGTGGACGCTGCAACAGAAGTACGTCATCGGAGTGTCCATCGTGTGGAGCGACAGGCGCTCTGATGATGTGTTCGGGAAGGGGTTGGGGAACCCAGCGTGAGGCTGCCCCTCCCCTTCCTTGCCTCCAAGACAGCGCAAAGCACCGTCTGCTTCCCCCCTTACTCATAAACCACAAGGTTGCGAGTTCAATACTAGCCATGGCTCAGGCTAGACTCAGGCCTGTATCCTTCTGAGGTTGCTAAAATGAGTATGGGATGTAGAGAGGCTAAAAAATTATGGAAGAACATTTGTTCTACAATTAACAATATATTAGAAATAAATATGCAGCCCGAACCAGAAGTTTTTCTATTAAATATGTTAGATAAACAATTAGAAAAGAAGTACGGTTGTGTGTTATTTTATATGATTTCATCAGCAAGAATAGTGTTTGCCAAAAAATGGAAAAATAAGAAAGCACCTACTACAGAGGAATGGCTGTTTAAACTCTATGAGGTTCTGGATTTAGACAGAATTACAAGAAATTTAAGAGACGAAAAATCCGATGTATTTGTCAATGTCTGGGAAAAAGTCTTCACCTTTTTAGAACATAATTGGGGAATTTGGGCGGTAAATTTGAAAAAACAATATTAATAGCAATATTGAAAGGAATTATTAAGTAGGAAAAGAATTAAGGAAAATAATAACTTGATTGTTTTTTTTCTTCCTTGTAGATTGATTTCATAGAAGAGTGAAACTAGTGAATTTAAGAAAATTTGAATAAATTACAATTTTTACTGATAATTTTGTTAGATCTATACAAAAGATATACGAAATGTTAAGAGTAATAGGAAGTGCATAAATAATTTCTGTAGTTGTTAGAGATTCATAACACTTAATAATGTCAACGATCCTCTCCTAAATTGCTGTTGTACCTTCCTCATTTGTCTGTTTTGTTTTGTTTTTTATTTTCTTTTTGATATTTGTTTTGTTTTGTTATTATTTATTTATCTTTTTTGCTTGTTTGTTTGTTATTTTCAAATTATATAGATTTTTTTCCTTTATTTTTTGTGGGGGGAGGCGAGGGGTTGGTTTGTCTCTCTTGTTGTTGTTGTGGTTGTTTTCTTTTTTTCATTAATCGATTATGAGTTTAGAATTAACACAATCTATCTTGTTTGTTGGTTATTTAATTGTTTGTATTGTTGTAATAAGTCATTTGATTGTTAGTTTTGTATTACTACTGTATATGTAAAATAAAAAAATAAAATAAAATAAAATAAAATGAGTACCCAACTGTTGGGGGGCAATGAGCTTACAGTTGTAAACCGCTTAGACATTCCATAGCGTGATATGAAGCGGTATATAAATGAAGCTGCTTTGCTTTATAAAGCAGTATATAAATGAAGCTGCTATATCTAAAAAACAATATACATAGCAACAGAACTACAAGGCCAACAAGACAAAAAACCCTAACACTATTGACTTCTCACCCCCAAACTGATGGTTATAGTCCACAGTTACTAAACTTCCTTTATATGATATTATATTTATGCTTCTTCTACATGGAAGAAGGCGACTCCACCATTAAAGAAGAAGTTATACAAAGGTTATGCTCTGTTTAATTTATGAAGCCTAAAACAGATAAATTACCCCTAGCAGGATTGCAAAAAGTTAAACAAATTCCCAATCTTTTTTAAAATAGTTCAAAAATTTGTCTTTAATCACCATTGCCAATCTATCCATTTCAAGCAAGTTCAATTATCTTCATTAGCCAGTCTTCTTTTGTTGGGGTAACAACACCTTTCCATGTTTTAGTGTATACAGTTCTAGCCCCAATAATCATATATTGTAAAATTCTTCCAAATTCCTCATTGATGTGTTCATTTTACATTCCAACAACGAAGTTGCTGGTTTCAACTGTACAAGGGGGTATTGTAAAGTAATAATTATCACCCGGAATATTGGTATATTGATGAAATTTTGTCAGTGCCATCACTGGTCCCTAAGTGCATGATGCTGAGAAAATCAGCTCACTGTGTCCTTTATTTTTGTTAAAGGTTGTGCCAGAAGTGACTAAAGTGTAAGATGGAGAAGTACAAGGGGGTATTGTAAAGTAATAATTATCACCAGGAAGTTATTATGGTATATTGATGAAATTTTGTCAGTGTCATCATCACCAAGTCACTTTTTCTTTTCCCCAAAATGAAAAAATCCATTGCGGGGTTGCTGATTTGACAACACAGATGATGTTATTCATGAAGGAGAAGAGTGGTTTAAGGTGCAATCTGCAGACTTCTACAATAACAGTATTCGGAGGGTCAAGAATCACTGGGAAAAATGTGTAAATCTGGATGGTGACTACGATGAGGTAAGTTAACAACTACAAATCAAAGCAAACTTTCTGACAATATTTTTTTAAAGGGGATAATTAAAACTTTATGATGCCCCCTCGTATTTTAACTTTAAAAAATATCCCAACCTTAAGTGAATTTGGGTCCAATATTTCCATACTTCTTTGCAAGCCTTCCGCGTAAAAGACCACACATTTCAAATGGATTGGCTCTCTTCCTGTAAGCTTTTTTTTTCACTTTCTCACCAATACATAGGTATAGAAAATATGGCTAGGATGTTTCTGATTTTTGTATACCTTTCTGTTTAACACATCTGTATGCACACACAAACATTTTAAATGCTGTTTCATCCTGCTTCCATTCACAAAGCTACTTTCTATATTTCAGCAACACACTTTACAATTCTTATAATATGATTCAAGCAGACTGCAACCATGGGTTTGTTCATACAGGAATGTCTCTCATGTATGGAGAGTGACATGATAATTATGTACTGCTTTCTCTTATAGGGAATTTTGGAAGAAGATATTATGAATTTTGCCTATGGAAAAGAAAATATTTTTTTTAAAAAAATCATAACATGATAATGAAAAATCACAACATGATAATGAGCATCCAAACATTTGAAGACCTAAAGGTATTATCATGAAAAGAAAAGAAAATTGATGAGAATTTTTTAGGAAGGCATCTCTTCATTCTCAAAATCAATGTAGATTGATCCAAGAGGAGGTTGCTTATTTGATTATATTTGTTGTTTATTTGATGATATTGATATATATTGGCTGAATTCAACTTCCCAATTGGTAGCATAACTGTATTTTAAGACTATGGTTCCTAACTTTTGGTCATCTGGATATTTTGTACCTCAGCTCCTATAATTCCTGACTATACTAAGGTGGCTGGGGCTTCTGGGGTCTGAAATCCAAAACAAATGGAGGACCAAATACTGGGAACCACTGCTGTAAGGGATTGTGTCTGTTTGCCATGTCGATCTCCTTGCAAAGATATGTCTTAACATTTTACAATAGAGTTCAAAGGGCTTTAAAATGATGCATTAAGAAATGATATTAGTCTGGCCTCTTCATGCCTCACTAATGTCAGTTACGGTGGCAGGAGAATCTAAAATTTCAAAGTAATTGTCCAGACAAAATAACCATCTTTTCAGCAAGTGTAAAAATTATTTAAGGCTAACAATTTGCACAGATGGAGGGGAAAAGGTAGGAAACAAGGAGCCCAATCTTGTGTGTGATTACTCAGAAGTCCCACTGTGTTCAGTGGGGCTTACACCCAGACAATGATGAATATGAAATGTACTTACTTCTTATTTTCATATAAAGTGAACTAATTTGCATTTTTCAAACTGAGGATGCAATTATTCTTTGGTTTCTCTACTTCTCTAAACTTTGCAATGCATGGGGAAGGGCTGGAACCCCACAAAAAAACCCTATGAAATGCTTACATTTAGGGGAATGGATTAAAAATACAAACATTAGGGAAAGCTGTGTACAAAAAGGCCTCTCTTAGAGGGAAGTGTTTGCCAAAAGTTGGTATGTTAAGCAAACAGCCTACCACAAATGTGTGTGGGGTTTCTGCCTGATTTTTAGAAAAATTGCAAACAGATGCAGAAAAAAGACAGGATGAAGTTGGCCTTGAAAAGGGCAAGTGGTACAGAAAGTGAAATAGATAGATCTGTCTTTTTCCTACTCCTAAGGAAGTGTGCAAAGGAATGTAATGGAGAGAGATGCTGAGAAATGAAATGGGAGTGATATATTTTCCTGTCTACCTTTTGGAAAAAAGAGAGCATTTTCAAATGCTGGAATTGCTATTTCCAGGGAATGCATTGAAATCTCTACAAGCATCATCATCATTTTTTTAAGTGAAGCTGAATACAAAAGCACCTATGCAACAGAGATGTGTTGTTGTTGTTATTGTTGTGTGCCTTCAAGCTATTTCTGACCTTTGGTAACCCTAAGGCAACCCTATCATGGGGTATTCTTGGCATGTTTCTTCAGAGAAGGTTTGCCACTGCCATCCTCTGAGGCAGAGACAGTGGGTTTCCATTGCCAAGCTGGGATCCAAACCCTGGTCTCCATTCATAGTCCAGTGCTCAAGCCACTACACAATGCTGCTGTGTGACCAGGAGCAATAACCTTGTCTGTTCCCTCTTTCTGTGCCTTCCTGAGTAGGAGTGGGACTCCTTGAGATCTTAATGATCTGAGCTGCCACCACCTACTGATTTGACTTGCCTTTTTTCCTAGTAACTCAATAGGAAGTCACTTTGGGGTTCCACTTGCACTTTCCATCTCTGTTGCTGCAGAGACTTTCCTCTGCCTTCCCATCCTGGGTGAGGAGATAAAACCAAGCAAAAGGCATGTGAAATGAATGTGTGTGGGAAAAGTACTTTCAGAGGAAGGTTTTTATTTTAATTAAGAAACCTACATTAGCAAAGGGATACCTGTGACATGAAGGCACCTTCCTTCAGGCACACTGTTACAAGTTACAGAGTACGCTACATCATTTCAACCAAGATCAACAAAATAACTATAAACCCTGATGCAAACTGGCCAAACAGTTCCTAGCTACTCATGATGTAGATGGGATTTGTAGTCCTTGATGATCCTGGAGGTTGCTAGGAGTCTGGATGCTTTTGTCCAGTTTCTACCAGCTTCCTCAGCCAGGACAAAAGCATCCTTTATGTTCTCCATTAGAGTCTCTGTTAGTGTCTCCCTCATGGTCCTTTCTTGGGGTTTTATAACTTCTGGTCAGAAGGACCTCAAATATTTGCACTTCTGGACAACTGGCCATCCCCACTGGTCAATTGTCTCTGTGATGTTGACCCCCAAACATGCACCTTAACCTCATCACACCATTAATCCTTTGTTACCTGGAAAGAAGACTATCCCTCAGCTGTGTTGACTGGATAATGGAAGAAAACCCATAATCACAATAGGCCTGCCTTTAGGGAGTGTGGGGCACCTACTTCAACAGCAGGTGATGGAGGTTGGCAGTGGTAGTCATTGTTGGCTGGTGGGTCCCATGTCATCAGGGTAATAAATCCACTCTGGATTTTAGTCCAAACTGTCAAGGGTTTCTTTTGAAGGTGATGAAGGTATTTTAAATCATTCCATTAATATTGGAATGATTTAAAATACCTTCATCACCTTCAAAAGAAACCCTTGACAGTTCAGAGTAAAACCCAGAACAGTTTCAGTGCCCCAGGGACAAAGAAACTACCACTTGCAACAGAACAACCCCCAGCTATTTCTCCTGACCATCCTTGCTTGTAATGGAGGACACCACTACCCATGTCACAAGCCAAAACTGGAGTACTGCCTGGAGTACAGTAGAGGGCATTTTATCCCAGAACTAATATAAGGGGTCCAGTTGGCTTTAGTTTGTGAAGTAGTTACAGGGTACCATCTTCTCCTTTGCCTCCATCAGGAAAAATTCTCGGGTCAGTCCTGTGTATCGCTTCTGTAACAAAGCAAAAGAGGTTTCCTCTCTGGCCTCTTGGGAAGTGGCCAAAAGGGTAATAAAGTCAAACAAGTTCTATTTATCCAGGCTGGTATCTGGCACCCTGCTGTGACATCTAAAGGAAGGGCTCTCCTGAACATTGTGATTTGTAAGTGATTTCTGACTCTGTGCTTGGGCCTTCAGCACTTGACAACAATTTTCTGTTCCTCGATAAGGAATGCTCGTTTGATCCTGTCACGAACACACTTAGCACACATGGAACCACCATAGGCTCTGCTAACATGCTTCTTTGTTTTGGACAGCCTCATAAGAACTTTGGGGCGAACAGCCCAAACGCCACGAAGTCTTCCTGGGCATACACCACATGCGGACTTTGGTGCCTTGCCTACTTTCTTTGTATAAAGGTAAACAATCCTGTTACCTGGTGTCCAAGACAGCCTCGTCTTGTTCGAGGCTGTGTTGTAGGACAGCCTATGGCGGTATGTCAGACACTGAACCATTTTTTCGACAGCAGCCGCCAACGCCGGAAGAGTGTATGATATATCTCTGATGCAGTAGACCAAGTGGGCATCAGGATCATTTTATGGTAACATTCCAGTCAGCAATTCAATCTGAGAGCTGAGAAACAAAATGAGGCAGCAATTACAGACCTGGTGACCTAATGCTGAACTGGGGAAATAAGTTGGAACTGAAGCCAAGAGGATTGCAGCTTCATTCAGTTTGTCATAAATAATGGTCTGGCTTTGCTATTCAGAGAGAAGGCTCATTGTATCCACTTGTTGGGTTATCACCTATCTTGGAAGCAAGCCCAAGCCATTGTGCTGCCTGAGGTGAAGAACAAAATGATATCCAATATTATCTGGAGCTGAACCCATTCCTTATGTCCAGTTCTGCAGGCACTTTCAGCCATTTACAACCACAATGTAATTCTGTATTTATTGTCCACTCTAGAAATTGGGGGTACTGTGTGTTCATAAAAGCCACTGAGGGATAGGGCTCTAAATCCTCTTGTGCCTTGCTCTTCTATCTTTGATTTCATAGAATCATAGAACCAATTGACTGGATAAGGATGAAACAAACAAGCTTAATCCAAACAAGATAGCACTAATGCTGAATGAAGGAAGTGATCATACAAATAGAAATGTGTCACATGTACTGAATGAGATTTCATCTGACTGAAGCAAGTAGGTTTGGCATAAACTGTAGCTGGCCCAATCTGGCAGGGAGAGTCTCAGTTAATCTTCTGTTGTCCCATTTTTTCAGGTACTTTTAAAATGTCCCAGTTTCTCTCTCCTCCTTTCACTTTGTCCCTTTAACCTCAGCATACTCCAGCTACTGCAAACTGAGTTGAAAATGCAAATGTAGTTTGTATTCCATTAACTGATCTGGAGGGGGGAGGAGAGGCTTATCGCTTGACTTAACATCTAACATCTGAAAACAGCCGCTAGGAGCACTCCTGGAAGTGGGGATGCATCCGGGATTCAGCTAGCAAATTTGGATTTTCAGATCCGGGAAGTTTCTGGCTTAAGAAAATGGCCACTAGAGTGCTGCTGGAAGCGAAGATGCACCCAGGATGTATTTGGGTGGCAAATTCAGCAGCAAAAACCTTCTGATAAGATCAGGATGCAGCCCAAATTGAAATTTAAACTGGGAGAGTTAAAACAGATTAAGCCAAGCGATAAGCTCTGGAGACAAAATCTTACTCATCCAAGTAACCTCAGGCAAAAGGAAAATGAGTCAGGAAATCAATCAAAATGAGACAGGAAAAAAACAACAAGGAAAATAGGATGGCATGGGTGTAGGTGATTAAGGGGGGTTGCAGACTGCCAGAAATAGTGTGAATTCAGTCCACTTTTAGGGTTAGGGTTAGTGCTAGGGAATCATGGGAACTCTTATTTTTCTGAGACATTGAGCCTTCTCTGTCAGACAACTCTGATGCCACAATAAAATACAGTCCCCATGGTTCCCTAACTCTAACCCTAACCCTAAAAGTGGACTGAATTCACACTATTTCTGGCAGTCTGCAACCCCCCTAAGTTAATCAGATGTTGGCTGCTCTTCTCTCCCTCTAAGGCTAGTGTAATGGCACTTGGAACATGAAAGGAGGCCCTCTCACTAGCCTCAGGACCAAGGCAATGTGGAGCTGAGTCTGGATGCTCTTCCTTCCCTCAGAGGCCATGGCAGTGGCAGTTGGAATGGAGGGAAGGTGTTTCACTAACCAAGGCATGATGGACCTGTGTCTAACTTCTTATCTCTCCCTCAGAGGTCAGAGCAATGGCAGTTGGAGTCCAAAGGGAGGGGATGTCATCAGCGACTGATACCAGGGCATAATGGTTTAACCACTAGGCAAGCAGTTGTGCTATTTAAGACACTGCACAAGGGTATTTCATAGTCCAGACAAGCAGTCCTGAAAAAATCTGTTAAATTTGGTTCACTGTCAGTGGTGTAAACCAGTGTAATGGTATAGAATTTATTTAGATCTTTATTTTTTTTAAACCCCCCCCCCCCCGATAAAAACAATTCTCTTCCGGCAGGCCTTCCCAGACTGACCTCTATCCTGATCTGAACTAACTGCCCATTTGATCTAGCTCCTCATGACATTGCCACTGTTATTAACTGTTTTTAATTGTCTTTTGTGGGTTTTTCGGGCTGTGTGGCCATGTTCTAGAAGAGTTTCTAGAATGGCCACACATGGCCACACAGCCCGAAAAACCCACAAAAAACTATGTTTTTAATTGTTTTTTAGTTAGAAGGATTTTATTGTTGTAATTTTATATCGAAGGGTTGAAAGGGTGGAGGTTCGAGGATTATTTTCTTGTTTTATTTCTGTAATTGTTTTAATCTTTGCTGTTACCCACCTTGATCCTCAACAGGGACAGGTGGGATATAAATAAATAAATATTATTATATTATATTATGTTATATTATATTATTATATTATATTATGTAATTTATATCCCACTTTTCTCCTTGCAAGGAATCTAAGGCAGCCTTAGCCCATTGTACATGGTTCTGCCACTTCTTCTGAGATCTACTCCTAGGCTGTCCCAAAGTAAAAAAAGCACAGTTTAAAAAGAAAAGCAGTCATGAGATGAAGGAAAACAGCCCTTCCAAGGTCAGGGGTGGGGATACTGAAAAATGATGTACAGGCCACCATTTCCTTCTAGAGCATAGAACTGGTCTGTATGGAGGAAAACCTCGCTAAGCAACTTGAGAGTTGGGAGCTGGCGTGGAAAAGGTCTATAAAAGATCAGGTGCTTTATGGCCAATGTGATTAGATTAGCAGCGAGCTCATTTGGAGAGGTTTTGTGTGTTCTGCCTGTGACACTGCAGCAATTTCCTCTTCTACATTCAAGTTAGGTATCAGGCAAATGATAAATCATTTGCATCCATTTCTCCATGAACGGAAGGGAGGCAAATTACTATGCAAATACAACTGTTGGCAAGCAGGACCGTGTCAACCCAAACAGAGTCAAATTAGTTGACGATTTTCCAAGAACAAATTTACATATTGGAGAGAAACACACACACACACACACACACACCATAGACCTGCCTGTGGAACACATGTCCAGGTTATCCAAGAGGGAACAGAGTATGTTTCCATAATGTCTGAAAGAATGAGATTAGGAAGAAAATGAAGGCTTGGTTGATGTATTCTGTTGAATTAAAAGTAACACCTTTCCCCCCCCCCCCCCTGAACTTTTCCCCCAATTTGCTGGCCAGTGTTACAGCATGGTGGGGTATTTGAGCATTAGTGAGTATCCCACAGGTGTCCACTCCTGATGCATGTACTGGGCCCTCCATTAGTGCTAGGTGAAAGTTGCCATTTCAGTCTCTCTGGAATTGTATTTTGATCATTTAATCCCATTTTAATATTTATGATTTTGGATATTTTAGTTGTATCATTTGTGAAATTGTAAGCCCCCATGAGTCCCAATTTTGGGAGAAAGGCAGCATATAAATGAATGAAATAAAAGAATAATAGAGTTGGAAAAGACCACCAGGACCATCAATCCCACCCAGCACCCTGCCATGCAGGAATACACATGGCCTCCATCATCATCATCATCATCGTGAGGATCATCATAAGTGAACAGGTATCTTAAAGGCTTACACATATAGAAAACAGAGTTACACAGTGGTTGCTTCAGAGCATCATGAGATATTCAAATGGCTGCTTGCTGCCAGCAAGTAACCTTCACATTGCTGATGATGAGCTCGTACTCATGTGTGCACCATGAACAGGATGCTACCTGCAGACAGGAAGTTGTTACATGCACAGTGGGGGCTTTTTCTCATTTGGACATACTAAAATGCTCCCACAGTTTGTGACTGGTACAATTCAGGAAAATATTCAACATTTGGTTTTGCTCAGCTTGTAGGCTGCAAAGCAAGCAATCCTTGTTCATTATGATTAACACCTAGATTTTAGTCACATGCCCATACTATATGTACAATCATAGTTTCTTGCTTTCTGTGGATTTCTTTCAACTTAATATAAACATGAACCAAATTTGCAATTTTCCAATGAGGAGAATGTGATTCCTGTCTCCAATTCCCTGAACATTATCTTCTCCCTGCATTTCACTGTCATTCATAATGGTTTTTGAACTTCTCCCATACATTTGTGTTTGGGGTGTGGGTGTGTTGAACTTGGTTGTTCCTTGGGATATCCTAGTCACTTGGGAATCACATACAGAACAGGGCCAGATATCCAATCAGATCTAGCTGTGTGGCAAGAACTTTGGGGGAAAATTTAATTTTCTTGGCTCTAGTTGCCAAAGAAACCAAGGGTGCATCTGCACTGCAGAAATAATCCAGGATGAAGCCACTTCAAGTGCCATGGCTCAATACTATCGAATTCTGAGAACTGTACTTTGTTGTGTCACCAGAGCTCTCTGCCAAAGAAGACTAAAGGTCTTACAAAACTACAGTTCCCAGAATTTCATAGCAATGAGTCATGGCAGTTAAAGTGGTGCCAGTCTGGATTATTTCTACAGTGTGGATGCAGCCCATGTTGCAAACATACTAGGTTGGCTTGGTAGAAGGGATGCAACCCTGTCTCTCCCTGGCAAGCATTTTAATGCCCCTTGGAGTCCCTGCTAAATAATCACCAGATACTTATTCTGGGTGGGTGGTGGTGGAAGACATTTCAAAAGATCCATAAAAATCAGTCCATCTTCAACTCAGCTCTGGTTAATACTAAGAGTAAAACAGCTATCTCCTCTCCCCCAATAAACTTCCCATTAGGGTGGTTCCATGAAGGAGGAGGCCCGGATGCAAGTCATTAAAAGGGAAGAATGATGGTAAACCTAAGCTAAAGAAGAAGCCACTTAGGAACAAACACCATTTTAATGCAAATCGACTAACGTCAGGTAATCTATACGAAGCGTTCAGCAAAGTATATCCTCTCTAACATACAGTTCCCTTCCAGCACTCTCCAGAAAATTCTTCCTGCCCTGGATGCAAGCAATAAAGCAAATTATTTTACTGCAGACAGTAATTAGACAAGAGGGCTGCTGGTAAAAAAATAAAATAAAATAAAATAAGAAATAAAAGAGCCCCTCCCGATGCTCTCCACTTGCAGTACTAACCCTCTGCATGGTTTTTATGGTGCTCTGTGGAGTCACTATTTCCTGTGCCTCTTGAACATGCCTTGCTCATTTTCCAAGGACAGCCAATCGGAGGCCTGCACACATATTGAGTGGATGTTTATGGCACCAGAGCTGGCCTCATAATTCAAGGCCTCTGGGAAATCCTTGGACTTCTGTCTTCAAAAGCTGCCACTGAACAAAGCTGGTTGAAAAACAAAAGAAAGGTTTTAACGGTACTGGTGACAAATAAGCTTTGTCACAGAATGTAAGAAAGGTGGAATGCTAGAGTCCAAATAATTACGGTCAAGAGTGTCAGTACTTTTCAATGTAATGAATGTTCAGTTCTTTTCAGGCAATGCCCAAAGCTGATCTTTTAGTCACGATGTAACAGTGTGCATTCTTGCTATTGTAGTCTTCTTATAGGTAATTGTCTGAACGTATGGTGCTGCTTTCTGTTAAGCCAATCTATCTTTATTGATATGGTCAATGATCAACATTAATTAAATCAGATCATAGGCTCACAGACTTGGAAAGGGTGCCAACAGTCAGGTAGTTTAAACCTCGGCAAAGCAGCAAATATACTACTATAGCATCACTGATAGGTGGTGCTGATAGGTCCAGTTTCTACTTAAAAACTAACATAGAAAAGCTTACCATCTTGTGCTTTCAAGTCATTTCTGACTGATGCAACCTGTCATGAGCTTTTCTTGGTAATGTTTCTTCAGAGGGGGGTTCCCACTGCCATCTTCTGAGTCTGAGAAAGTATGAGTTATGGTGAGTTTCATGGCTGAGCTGGGATTCTAACCCTGGTCTCCAGAATCATAGTCTAATGCTCAAACCACTAAACTGGTTCATTGCCTACAATCTACCAAGGCAATAAGTATCATGGCTGAAGAGCTCATACTATCAGGAATTCCTTTCTAATCCTCATTCTAAACCCTTTCTCTTCAATTTGAACACATTACTATGAGTCTTATGGTTCAGGCAGTAGTCCCAAATTTTGGTCCTCCAGAATTCCTGGTTGTTCACCAAGGTGGCTAAGACTTCTGGGAGCTGAAGTCCAAAACACTTGGAGGACCAAAGTTTGGGAATCACTGGCTTCAGAGAAAGAGAAACCCTCCCACCAAATTTATTCAATTATCTACATGACAACCTTTCAATGATTTTAACTTGCTCATCATGTTGTTTCTTTTTCAAGGTAAGTTCCTCGCTCCATTTCCTCCAGTCCTTCCATTTGTTAATTTAGTTGAATACTATCTACTCTGACTACAATTTATTTATTTTATTCTTAGCTTTGGCTCTTCTTCCAAGGAGCTGAAGCTAGCATACATAAACAATGTGAGCTTCATGACTGGGGACATTATCACATAAGCCTCAGTCTCACTGCAACCACATCAGTAAAAGAAAGTGGAAACATACCAGTTTGGGAGCATTAAATTATTGCTCACCTCTGTAATAGCATGAAGGTGCCAGTTTGGCCATTGATGGGCCCTCGCACTCTCTTCCGCATTCCTTCTTTTTATTTTTTAATGTAATTTTGAAATTATGCTAATGCAATTTAATTTTTTTAAAAAGAAAAGGAAAAAAAATGTGGGGAAAAGGGGGAAACTGCCTGCTTAGGAATAGTGAGGAGGAGAGGGACAGCAGGAGAGGAGGCGACACCAACACCACATGACTGCCAATATTGGAAGGAATGTTTTGCACCTATGGAGTAATGGAAAAGCAGTGTGATTGGGAGCTTATTGATGGGTTTTTCATCTCAGTGAAAAGAGATGTTCTAACAACACTTCACAGCAGCAATGAGACAGAAACAATAAGTATTTTCAAAGACACTATTCTCCAACTTTAATTGCAGTTTAAAAGACTCATGTAATACTGTAAGGGTTGTGGTGGCTCAAGTGGTTAAGACACTGACTCTGTTGATTGCAAAATTGACAGGTTGGCAGTTCGAGGCCCAGGTGCCGCATGATGGAGTGAGCTCCTGTCACCAGTTCCAGCTTCTGCCAACCTAGCAGTTTGAAAGCATGCAAATGCAAGTAGATAAATAGTGGGAAGGTAAATGGCATTCTGTGCAATCATGCTGGCCACATGATCACAGAGTACTCTAAGTAAGTAATGGAGATGAGCACTGCTCACTATGGTCAGACACGACTTGACAACTTTGTCAGCAGGGAATACCTTTACCTTTACTAACACTGTCCCCAGATCTTGAACTCAGATCTGCCCAGGATTACTCTAACAGACGGATCTCATTCCCTCTTTTTCTCTCTTTTTCCAATGATGCCCAACAGAAAAGGTATAACACGATATCCTCACTGTACTGAGGGTCTAATTATTACATTAAAGTTTCATGTGAATGTCCAAACTGGAGCTTGAAAGGAACAAGTAACAAAAAAGTACTTATTATTTGCTGTTAAGCTGATTTTGGCTTACATTGGGGGGAAGCAGATGGGCGGCCATGGGCCGCCCCGGGAAGCTGCGCCGCGGGGCTGAGGTATCCCCACACCTCGGCCCCATGGCGCAGTTTCACCGCCCCTGGAAGGAGCGCTAAATTGGCCTTCCTTCCACAAGTCGCTGAAGGTGCACTGCAAAAGGCTGCCGGCGCACCTTCGGCGACTCTTCCGCTGCAGCGTGTATGGACGCTGCAGCGGGAGGTCATCCTCGGAACGCCGGCTGTGTGGAGGGCCGGCTGCTCCGAGGACGACTTGGGGAAGGGGTTGGGGCACCCATCATGCGGCTGCCCGTCCTCTTCCCTGCCCCCAAAATGGTGCTTTTAGCCGTCTGCTTCCCTCCATTGACCCTGTGAATGAAAGATCTCTACATAGTTGGTTATCAGCTGACTTGCTCAGTTGGAAGCAGTCTTTCAATTTGTTCCTCTTTCAGTTTTCTCTCAAGTGTAAGTCATCCATTAGGTATCCATTTTGGCCTGGTCTTATCTCTCAAATAACCCCACAATGTCCCTGTTATTTCCCCCACCCCTTTGCAAACAACAACAATAAAAAATTAAGGAAAATCACAGTGCAGTGACATTTCTAGGGATATAAAATTTATATCAATTTCATTCCCATAAGCAAGGATAAATAATTTTACCATTTTCTCCTCACAATGCAAAATTTGTCAAAAACTACAGTTTTCAAAGACTGTTTTTAATTCCAAATGTAACTCTGTGAAAAAAAAAGGATATGCATATGTTTTTTTGTTTTTTTTTTAAAGTAGAAAGTGGCATTTCCTGTGTAGAAAACAGCATTTTCTGTTGGGAAAATGGCTGGAATTCTCTATCATATTCTGTGTTGTATAACTTTATGCATACTCAGCTATGCAGCAGAAGGGCTCAAGAATCCTGTTAGTGAATTGCAAAGATGATAATGAGACACTAGCAAGAATGTCCCAATGCTTTCCATATCCTATTGTGCATCAGGTCTCAATGGGCAATGGGCAATTTACTGTCTCTGCTATACAATAATGTAACAGCAGCCCCTTGCTGCATACAGACATTGAAAAACTGCTCAGTTCTATTTCCTATAGATATAAGTCCACTTACGAAAACATAAGTGCCCAAGTGAATTCTGGCCAACATTTTTTGTGCAGGAAACACATTTTTCCTCACCAAACCCCCATGTGTGTCAGTTGCACAGAAAATGTTCATAACTACATAGATTCTCAGCCATCTGGGTTCTCCTCATCAAGATTTCCCAGGACTCAAGATTCCCATTTTTTAAACAATTTCTCAAATATTTTTTTAAAAAATTTACATCGCTAATCACAGTAGATGTGAGGAACGAAAGAGGAATCACACATCAGCTGCCTTCAGCAGAAGCTACAAATCTGATGTAACATCTACTTTTAGCCTGAAAACACTTTTTCAGCACAGCTGGACCCTCTGCCATGTACCAATCAGCTCTGTTCCAAGGACTCAGGGGGGTTGCAGACTGCCAGAAATAGTGTAAATTGAGTCCACTTTTAGGGTTAGGGTTGGTGCTAGGGAATCATGGGAATTGTGTTTTTTTTCTGAAACATTGAGCCTTCTCTGTCAGAGAGCTCTGGTGCCACAATAAACTACAGTTCCCATGATTCCCTAAGCCTAAGCCTAACCCTAAAAGTGGACTCATTTTGCACTATTTCTGGCAGTCTGCAACCCCCCTCAGACAATAGTCTTGGTGAAAGAACAAAAAGACTTTATTGCAGACCAAGGACAATAATGATCAGCCAGCATTTAGGTTGATACTGCCCTTCTGTGCCTTCTTGTCCCTATATAAAGACTGGGGTTACCTAACTCTGCCTGTCTGCAATGTAACAATTTGACTTCTGCCTGGCAACTTTTGTTACAGCCTTTTGTTTTTCTGCTTGGCAACTGCAGAAAAACTCCTCCCAACTATTTATTGAAATCAATGCTAAAATTTAAACTCGCCTAATACAGATAACACATTCTATATGTACATATAAATACAACATAAACCAATACAAGCTTTATATATACATTTCCCAACTTCATACATAATGGCAGAACCAAAAACCCTTTGGGTTCTGACATGTTCTGTGTATTGCATCAGTGGTGACCATTAATGGCACTGGATGGCAATGGTTGCACCAAATGCTCTGTGCAGCATAGTAGTTCTGGATGCAGACTTAAACTAGGCTGAATAATTTGCCATCTTTCCCCAGGACTTATTAAACAGCCACTGAAGCTCCCCGTATGCCCATTCTGTGCTTCATGGGGAGTGGGCAAGATTGGAAAGGTGTCTGGCTGTGTCCCTGTAGGCAGACACAAAATGATTACATCACTGTGGAGATCTGCTGAGGTCCTCGGGAGTCCATGGCCAGATGCTTCACTGATTCTGCCTACTCCTCATGGAGCACAGAATGGATGTGGGGAGACAAGGGGTTCAGAGGATTATAATAAATTGGAGGGCTTTGGGCACTGTCTAATAATTTCCCAGAAGTTGACATCAAATTAATTTGTCAATAAATCCTTGAGCCCTCTTTCTCAATCAGAATGAACACTGAGCTCTTTTCCTCAATCGGAAGATGCACATCTGAGAATGTTAACTAATGATGGCTCAGAAATTTCTAAGCTCATTTAGCACTCCAGGGTATGTTTTGTCATGGGCATCTCACTTAAACCCATATAAATCAGATAGGCTTTGACCTCCTTTGCTGACCTGATCCATATATCCTCCTTGTTTTAATGTTTTTTATTCCTATCTAAAAACACAACTTATAATCTTTTCTCTATTTCCCCTAGGTTTTTAAAAATTGTATTTACTTTTGTCCATTGTATTGATGGCTGTAATTTTTTAAAAAAATCATATTTAGTTTGTATGAAATTAATTTAACTTTGCACTGCAAAGTTAAGTGCTTTGGGTATATTGATGACTAGAGGGACAGGATATCGACATAAAATACAATCAACACAGTCCAAGGTAAAAGAGGCATAGATTAACTGATTTTCCTATGCTATCTATTAAGAGTTCATCTTGTCAATTCACCAATGGAGTCTACAAAAACATGTGTTCCAGATTAGTTTGGAGGGGTCAGGTGCCACAAAACTATCACTGAGGCTCCCATGTCACATTTGGACTATCCCTGACCTAAACAAATGGGGTCCATCTTGCCTGGAGGACCACCTTTTCCTCTTTATGCTGGCATTTTAATGTCAAGATCAGGGGTAGGCAACCTTTCCCCTTTAAGGGCCGAGGGACTTCAGCTCCCAGAAGCCTCAGCCATGTTGGCCAATAGTCCCATGTTGGCCAATAGCTCCTGGGATTCTGGGAGCTGAAGTCCCTCGGCCCTTAAAGGAGAAAGGTTGCCTACCCCTGGTCAAGATCATCTTCAGAAGCCCCTCTTGCCCCTCTCCAGCTGCCCTTGCCAAATGAGTTGATGGAGCAACCAGAAGGGTTAGGGTCTGTTTAGTGGTGGGCCAAACTAGAAGGAAAGAAGAACCACTACTTGTGGCTGTTTTTTTTAAAAAAAAAAAAAACAACAAACACAACATATTGCAACAGTTATCTCACTATACTTGACGGTGGATCAAATTTACAATTGGGCCTTGTGCATTATGGAGCCCTGGTGGCACAGTGATTAAATGCTGGTACTACAGCCACAACACTGTGAGTTCGATCCCAGGTCTCCATGGTTGACTCAGCCTTCCATCCTTTCGTACAGGGGTAGGCAACCTTTCCCCTTTAAGGGCCGAGGGACTTCAGCTCCCAGAATCCCAGGAGCTATTGGCCAACATGGGACTATTGGTCAACATGGCTGAGGCTTCTGGGAGCTGAAGTCCCTCGGCCCTTAAAGGGGAAAGGTTGCCTACCCCTGCTTTCGTAGGTCAGTAAAATGAGTACCCAGCTTGTTGGGAATGGATTATAAACTGATTGGAGAGTGCTGAGTTCACTATAGTTTCAGTATAGAAATGTAAATGCTGTTGCTATACTATTGCATGTTGTGATTGCATTGCACTTAACTATAGTGGGTGAGATCCTACATTGGGGTGGCATGGTGCAAATCTACACATGCATTGATTGTGGTATGGGGCTCTTGTGCTGAAGGGTAATGTTACACAACTGGGGGTATAACCAAATGTGCAACTGAGGAAGTACTATATCCAATTTTGGCTGGCACAGGCATACACCTAAATTGCATGCACAACTCCTGTTCTGTAGTGTTGAACTGAATGTATTGCACATTGGACCACAATGTCAGACCACTTCTGTAAAGGAAGTTACACATGAATAGGATTCCAGCAGGATTACTACCATTGTTTCCTGTGCAAAAGCTATTGCTTTTTTGTGCAGAAAATGTTTCTGTGAAAAACAACAACACATTTTCTGCTCAGAGACAGCACATCTTATTTTTGCCTAAATGTTTCTTCAAAGGGTCTTGAAGTGTGAAGAGTTGTCACAAATTGCACACACACAATTGTATACCTCAGACAGCAGGGATACAATTACTGAAATGTTTCATCCCTGCACACAAAGAAACCAAGATTTGCATCTCTGTTTGTTTCTAGCCTACTTCTGACCAGCCCATTTCTCTGCTACAAGGCCAAGGGAAGCTGGCCACCTGCCCACTTGAAAATATTAGTTTGATGCCAAGAAGACAAGTCTCTTTTTTGTCTTCTTCCAAGTGCTGCACTCGATAAATCTGTAATTAATATGCATGTGCAAGAAAACTGCTCCGTGATGAGTAGATTACAAAGCCAGCTCTTTCATCGTGTTGGTGATTTCCCCTCTCTCTTGCCAAGGGCTGTGATTACAATTCAGGTCCTATTTCCATATTGCCTTGAACATTTGAAGGTACACAGTGATTGGGTGGTTGGTTTCCATTTTCAATGTTTGCAGGTGTCTGGTGACAATCAGGATTGCCCTCATCAGTCATTTTCATAGTAAGGCCATTCAGTGTGGCTGAGACATTGCTTTCCCACAATCAGATGTCAATGGAATTAAAATGGTAGTAGGGTCAATGCTACACTGGTGAGGTTAAAATGTGGCCCCAGGGATGCTTTTGTAGCCCTGAAGCCCTCCAGATTCACCACACTACCTTCTTCTGGTCCAAAAGGATGAATTGGCTCTCTTGGAGGACTCCAGGAACAGAAATTCTTTTTTTAAATATGTTACAAGGGCCCCTATAGCATTAATAGAATCTGTTTTCCAAATTCAGGTGTGGATTATTAGCTATTTTTTGACAATCTGTTGGCTTTGTTTGGTGGATCTGAACCCAGAGAATAATCACCAGTGGTTGCTCTTCATCCTGAAAAGACGAGATTAGTGGAGGGCTTCAGGATCTGTCCAGGGCCTCATGTTATTCAACATCTTTATAGATGGCTAGGATGATTGATAAATGTTGATCAAATCTGAAGATGGCACAACATTATGAGGGAGACAATACCTTAGGGGACAGGATCAGAATTCAAAATCATCTTGACAGATTGGAGAACTGGGGCAAAACTAACAAAATAAATTTCAACAAAGGTAAATGTAAGGTACTACATCTAGGCAGGAAAAAAACCCATTAAATGTACAAGTACAAGATGAGTGATACCAGTCTTGAAAGCAGTACATGTGAAAAGGATCTAGGGGTTTTATTAGTCACCAGTGTAATCCATCAGCTGAAAAAGCCAATGCAATTCCTGGCTGCATTAGCAGGAATATGATGTCCCATTCAAGGGACTTATTAGTGCTTTCTATTTTGCTTTGGTCAGACCTCATCTGGAGTCTTGTGTTCTGTTCTCAGCGACACGATTGAAGAAGGATATTAACAAGCTGGAAAGTGTACAGAAGGGCAACCAGGATGATCAAAGGTTTGGAAAGCAAACCTTACAAGGAATGACTTAGGGAGCTGAGGATGCTTAGCTTGGAGAAGAGAAGATTGAGAGATGACATACTAGTTGTCTTTAAATATCTGAAGGGATGTCATGTAGAAGATGGAGCAAGTTTGTTTTCGGTTGTTTCATGGACTAGAACCCAATTAGGAAGAACTGCTTGGTAGTGGAATAGAATATCTTGAAGTGTGGTGGATGCTCTCTCTTTGAAGGGATTTAAAAAAAGGTTGGATGGGCATCTTTAGTTGTGTATTCCAGCATAGCAGGGGGATGGATAGATGGCTGTTGTGGTTCTTCCAACTCTGATTCTCTGATTTGATCTGTGTGCCTCCTAAACAGCTTCAAAGACAGAATGTTGGCCTTTCCTGGGCTATACTATCTCACAACATCTTTCTCCATTTTTAAGTGGTTTTAATGAAGTTTACTGGCAAGTGCTTTTCTTATAAACAGAGGTAATCTGTACTGTTAACTGGTATTTACCGAAGCTTTGGGGAGGGGCATTTTGGATTATATGCACCAAAATCCCCCAACCTACATGGCTACAAAAGGGAGATTTTAACTTTAGATTCAAAAAGAAAAGAAATAATAATAATAATAGCCCTAATTATACTGTGCTTTTAATTTTAAGTGTTTTACTTGTTTAGCCAGAACTCTGAGATTTTTTTAAAAAAAAATTTTTGTACACAAATGTATGTACATTTTTGGTAGGTATTATTATGAATATGAACATTTAAAAAAAAACAGTCTAAGGAACTACAGTGGCACCTTCCCATCTGTGAGGGTCTGGTTCCCCTTCCACACCCCATATGGGAAAAATGCGGAGCTCAAACCCATATTAGTCAATAGTCAATGGGCGGAGAGATTTAATCCATGGATGGCTAGCCTGCTGGTAGGGCAGGCCCACTGTATCTAAGGTACTCTCTAAAGTGCTTGTTCCCTTGTTCATGTGGTTGTTACTAATGTAAGTTCCCTTATTCATGTGGTGTTTGGCCATTGTTAAATCAGTGTATTCAGTTCACAATTGAGTGAGTGGAGTTCCACAAGTGTCACCATTTTAAAGGAGCTTAAATTCTACTGTTAATTCCAACAAGAGAAAGGCTATTACATCATTTGGATTTACCTGTGTGTTGACTCACCATTCAACAGTTGATTGAATGGTTCTACTTTAGTTGGGACTATTCAACAGGAATCCAGCCATCCAGTTGTGCATTCTTGGATGGTGCATAACAGCCATCCAGTTGTGCATTCTTGGATGGTGCATAACAGTTTGTCATGTACTGCTTTTTTCATTTGGATGGCATAAAAAACTCACCATGCCTTCCCCATCACTCATGAAAAAAACAAGTGGGCACATTGGTAAGTGCACAATCAGTTGCACAATGAGGGTATTCAGAAGAAGGGTGGCATAATACAACTACCATGTAACTACATTAGATTTACACTGCATAAGCACAATGTAGAACCCTTGCCCTTGTAAACCAAAATCTTGGATATAGCTCATCAGAACTATTATTTCTGCTAGGTTCTGTCTCAATATCCAAGATCAGTTGGTGAGTTTATAGTCACAACAAACAGCCAAGTGACATATTTTACAAAATTCTTTACAGAAGGATAGCTATATTGGACTACTGCAGTCTGATGAGTTCTTTATCCTCATCACAGACATCTTTTAAAAACAAACCCTTCTCATGATTTTTCCACAGTAGATTCTTTTCTCAGATTCCTCTAGGTTTGGGGCTGAGACATACTTTCTTCTAATTCTGAATGATCCTCTATTTTGTGAGCCAAGCATAGGTTATGAAAGCACAGCAATAACAGGCTTGTGGCTGGTGCATTTTCTTGACCTTTTTGTTTGCCTGGATGTGTAAATGTCAGTGGAATAGTGAATCTGCTCCGTGTTTTAGTTGACCCCATTTTTGGCCTCCTCTTCCTCCTCTGCACCTCTGTATGTGAAAGGGCAGACAGATACATTCAAGCAGCCTCATGATCTCCAGTTGTTTTGAATTATAGGTCACATAATCCCCGATTATTAGCCAGGCTGGCTTGGGTTTATGGGATTTGTAGTACAGTGGGGCCTCCTTATCTGTGGACTTGCCATCCACGGATTTGAGCATCCGCAGATGGCAAGTCCCAGTTGTCCCCAATGGCAGCGTATGCATGTGGCCTCACCACCATTAAAGACAGCCACTGGTTGTCCCTAATGGTGTTGCAGCCACATGTGTGCACCGCCACTGGGGACAATGGGACTTCAGGTCCTGTAGATTTTTGTATTTGTGTGTGGGGGTCTGGAACAGATCTCCTGTGGATACCAAGGTCCACCTGTACTTGGAGGGCAGCAGGCTACCAATCCTGGTGGTTAGGGCAGCAGTTTCAAAGGGCTCCCCCCCAACCCTAAAATAAGATTTTTGCCAGCCTTTGAAATGCTAAAAGAACATATCCAAATATTTTGTTAGTGAAAAATAATTGCATTCGATTGCTAAGAATGAATTAGCATTTATTACAATAACATGGCTTGAAAGAGTTAAAATACCACGAGGACAAGCTTGTTTGGCTCTTACATCTGTGCAGCTGAATTGCAAAAATATAGCATCACGAGAATTGGTACAGTCCACTATCACATGACTGGAGGTAATCAGAACGCATAACAACTGTTCATGCAGTCTTAAAATATAGTACATTTCAGAATGGCCACCAGAAAAAAAAAATGGAATAGAATGTAGAACTCACTGAACTGAAACATTCAATATGAATCCTGATCTTTAGATTTGCATGGCAAGTCTAATCCTTAACATTATCATCTTTTCCTTTGGTTAAGTAGCAGTTCATTCAATCATGCATGGAGTGACCCAGTTACATCTCTCACTTTTCACTGATATTACAGTCAAGGCAAAACTAAAGGCATACATATGTAAGATTTTACTGAGTATTCAATACTTTGAGGCTTCTGTCATATCCAGGCTTTCCTTACATAAAATATAACAGATGGAGATTAAAATCAATGATTGGTATTTGATTGAATTACAGAAAGCTTTCCCAAAAACATATCCTGAAAGTTTTACAATGGCATCCTATAGGCATCTGACCCTAACTGCAATCAGAAGCTTACATCTGTCTTACTTGGCCAAAGTTCCTTTCCCTCTATTTTAAATTGTACATGTGTCAAAATCATTATGCACTACATACTAGAAAACACTAAAAAAATAAGTATATGCATGTAGGTAATTGATTGAGGGCCAGGATTTTTTAAAGCAATAGTACGATCATAACAAATGGGATTGACCACAACATGTTGCAATGCAAAGTGGTGCTTATCTGGATTCCAGCCACTCATTTGATTCTTCCATCCCCTGGGTTTTCTATTCCACCATGCCAAAGCAACTAAGCATGTTCAGTCATCACTCAGCTGTTCTTAGAGTGCCCCCCTGCCCCTAAGGTTTTTTTTTGTACATCTGTTAACCTGCTGTATCCACTCACCCCATTTCATCAATTTCCCCCTGCATGTCATTTATTCAGATGCCCTCCAACCTTGCACATAGAAAACAGAATTATATTCCTTCACTTATCTTCATTTGCCATCTCTGTACATAAAGCATTGAGAAATTTTGAAGAGAAGCAAGAACAGCTGAGGACGAGTAGAGCTCAGTAAAGTTTTTTTTTTTTTTTTGGTGGCCTATAACTCAAAGAATCCCACAATCAGCATGTCTCAAGGCCATGAGAGAGAAAGAGAGAGAGAGATTTCCAAAGACTTGCCATTGAAAAAGCAGAGGGCCCTGACTAGGCCTTGACACTAAACCATTTTAGATATCAGGATTTAAAATTGGTCCTTCCAGAATGATCAACTGGGAATTGTATGTGCATTGTGATCCATGCCATGGTGGAAGAATGCCAAGCTATAAAATAGACTAAAATAAAACAAATGCTTGTTTTCTACTGATTTTTTTAAAAATATGTTCTATATTTTTAATAAACTGTACAGTGGGTACTTGGTCTTTGCTGGGGTTTGTTTCCAGGATCCTTTGTGGATACTAAAATCCATGGATGCTCAAGTCCCATTCTATACTATGATGTAGTAAAATGGTGTCCCTTATATAAAGTGGCAAAACCAAGGTTTGCCTTTTAGAATTTTTTTTTTTGGGGGGGGTTCAAGCTGTGGATGGTGGAATCCATGCATGCAGACTACATGGACATGGAGGGCCAACTGTATTTATTTTGCAATATGGCAGCTCATGGACACACCACAGACTGGTTCAGGAAATGCCCATTCATTCTGGTCCATGAGCTACTTTTCAGTGGTTTTTTTAATTTTTTTTTATTAATTTTAGCATTCATTAAAATATTTACAATACAATAAGGTTATTATTGATGACATAGTAATTAATCACATTATATCCATCAACTCCCCCCCCCGCCGCATGTCATTCATTATCTAAATGTGTGCATTACTTCTGTTACTTCCTTACTTCATTTCCAATTCTGCAAAACAGTTATTTAGTTCTTACTTTCTAATAAATCTATAATCAAAATGTCTCTAGGTGATAACATTTATGTTTATATTCTTTTCTATCTTCTGTTCTTTCCAGTAAAATTCAAACAGTACAGACCATTAAGACCCTTAATTATATCGTTATCATTTTCTATTTGCACATTTAATCAAAAATTATTCCTACATAATTTCCCTCCTCTTCCTTTCAGAATTTAATCAGAGGTTCCCAATTGTTATTGAATTCTTCCATTGATTTCTTTTTAATTAGATAAGTTAATCTGTCCATTTTCATAAAGTTGTATATATTTTTTAAAAAACATAATTTAATATTTGGTGTTTCAAAAATTAGAGAAAATTGTTAGCACAAGAGAAAAGAAAATGCCCTTTTTCAAGCTTAATAAGAGGCCAAAAATCCTTTTTTCTTATTAAAAAACAATCTGATATGTTAACATTAAGTTTACTTCAGTTCTATACCTATCCCACCTTTTCTTTTCTATTCTCTGATTAGTGTCGAAAATTTATAAAAGACCACATAGAAATAATCTTTGAAATTTGAGTGCCAGAGTTGGAAAGAAGTATTTTATAGTTACATTGAAGATGACTTCACTTAGCTTAAAATTGGTGGCACCTCTGTCCGTTGTCATGGGAAAGCAATGTGGCTGCAGCTTGCCCTATGGTTCCAACTGATCCTCTCTTCTTTAGCCATGGACTTATCTGTCCAGCGGGTTAAGAAGGGGGGGGGGGACAGGATTTGAAACTTCGTCAGGCCCCCCTCTGAGCTTCCTTTGCCAAGGGAGTAATTTTGGGTCACTCCAATGTCTTTCTGGTGACTCAGTCACCACATTGTCCAATCAGACCCCAACCCACTCAGTCAGAGGCTTAGAATCATAGAGTTGGAAGAGACCACAAGGGCCATCCAGTCCAACCCTCTGCCATGCAGGAATTCAAAATCAAAGCATATCCAACAGATGGTCATCCAGCCTCTGTTTAAAGACCTCCAAAGAAGGAGACTCCACCACTCTCCGAGGGAGTGTGTTCCACTGTCAAACAGCTCTCACTGTCAGGAAGTTCCTCCTAATGTTGAGATGGAGTCCTATTCTCTGGAGCACCAGAAAACAAGCTAGCACCCTCCTCAATATGACGTCCCTTCAAATATTTGAAAAGGGCTATCACATCTCTTCTTAATTGTCTCTTCTCCAGGCTAAATATACCAAATTCCCTAAGTTGTTCCTCGTAGGGCATGGTTTCCAGACCCTTCACCATTTTAGTCACCCTCCTCTGGACATGCTCCAGTTTTTCAACATCCTTTTTGAATTGTGGTGCCCAGAATTGGACACAGTATTCCAGGTGGGGACTGACCAAAGCAGAATACAGTGGCACTATTACTTCTCTTGGTCTAAATACTATATTTCTATTACTGCAGCCTAAAATCACATTGGCCTTTTTAGCTGCGGCATCACACTGTTGACTCATGTTCAACTTGTGGTCTACTAAGACTCCTAGATCCCTTTCATATGTAGTCTCATTAAGCCAGATGTCCTCCATCTTATATCTATGCATTTCATTTTTTTGTTCTAAGTGCAATACCTTGCATTTCTCTGTGTTGAAATTCATTTTGTTAGCTTTGGCCCAGCTTTCTAATCTATTAAGGTCATTTTGAATTTTCATCCTGTCTTCTGGAGTATTCGCTATTCCTCCTAATTTGGTGCCATCTGCAAATTTGAGAAGCATGCCTCCTATTCCTTCATCCAAATAATTGATAAAGATGTTGAATAGCACTGGGCCCAGGCACCTTCTTGACAAGGTGCCATTACCAACTTGAAGTCAGCTACTTTTCAGTATTTTATACCTTACAGGCTTTCATAGAAAGGAGGGGCAGACCTGTTTTCTACTTACTGCCCCAGAGTGTAGCACCAGGTCTAATACTTTAAAGTTACAGGAAGGTAGATTTCAATTGAACATTAGAAGGAACTTCTTTTTTTTTTTTTAATATTTTTTTTTATTACAAATAAAGTACACATACATAACATGTAACATAACATATAACATAAATCAGTAACATTCATCTCTGTTATCCCCTTCCCTCCCCCCTCCCCTAAACTTAAAATATCTTCCATTCTCCATTTCTACATACATTCCCTAGACTGGACAACACAAAACTGACTTCCTTGGTCTGAACCCTTACCGTTTATTTTATTGACTCTAGTTGTCTATCTTTGTAAGTAGTAACTAATTTTCTTCAACTTCACCTATAACACTTTTGCCTTCCCTAATCTTAATTTATTCTCCTTGATTATATTACCATCTTAATCGATTCATTTTCTTTTATTCTGACTTACCTACATAGGTACCTTGTTAGATTTTATCTTGTATATTAGGCCATTTCCCCCTTATATAACTATACAGTTTTTCCCAAACCTTCCTATCCTGCTTCCTTTTTTCTTTAGTTTCAGCATTTATGGCTAAATTATCTCTTAGTCCTTCCGAAATTATATCTATTTCCAACATTTCTAACAATTTAAGAATCCATTCTTCCAACATAATGTCTTTCTTTTTTTTCCAATATTTTGCGTACGTTAATCTGGCAGCTGTTAACATATAAAAAATTATTTTGCCGAATCTTCTTTCTATCTCATCCTCCAACATATTTAGGAGCAAAATTTCAGGTTTATGCTTTAACTCTATATCCAAAATTTCTTTAATTCCTTTAACTATCATTTTCCAGAAATTTTCAGCATATACACAATTCCACCATAAATGAAAAAACGTACCTTTCTCCCTTTGACATTTCCAACAGAGGATTTGACCATTACCATAAATTCTACATAGTTTTTCCGGAGATAAGTGCCATCTATACATGATTTTAACAAAATTTTATATCCTGGCTTACAGTATATTTCATTCTTTGACCCCATGATATTTCCCATTGTCTTAACTCCAATGGTTTTTTACAATCTTTTGCCCATTTGATCATGTTTTCTTTAACTAAATCTCCTTCCATCTGGTAATCCAATAATGTCTTATAGAATCTTGATAAAGCGGCTGGTTTAGAAGGAACTTCTTGACAGTAAGAGCAATTCAGCAGTGGAATCCATTGCCTAGAGAGGTGGAAGGGTTTCCTTCTTTGGATGTCTTCAAAAAGAGGCTGCACAGTTCCCTGCTGGGGATGCTCTAGCTGGAAATCCTGTATTGTGAATGGGTTGCATCTGCTGGTCCATGAGGCCCCTTCCAATACTAAGGTTCTATGTTTTTTATTTGTTAGTTACCATGCATTTATTCTATAATGAAAAAGCAGGATGTAGTTAAAAACAAATAGAATAACCTTGCTTTCTTCACATCCTGTTTCCCTTTAAACACCTCCATCACACCTCTAATTGGAAAAAAACCCAAAAAACAAATCCCAGTCAGGAAGCCCAGAAAGAAGACAATGGAAGTGTCTTGTAGTGACTTTCAACCAATGCCACTCCAAAGTGTGATGCTGTCGCTCACCGTGGATGAAAAATACGGTTTGCACTGCAGTTCCCAACCCCTGGGTTAGGGTGAGATGAGCTGGACATGACGAAAATAAATATTTTTATTTCATATGTTCACACTTCCAAAGGGATGTGCAGAAGTGATGAGAAGATAAGTAGATGTTACAGGTAATCTCATCAGAAAAGGTGCCAAGGAGATATGAAGCTGGTTTGCTGGCATATGGAAGCAATAATAATAATAATAATAATAATAATAATAATAAAAAACCAGCCATGAAGCAAGAGGTCTTCAAGGCCTGCCCAAAGTCCAGAACTGAAGGGACAAGGCCCAGAAGGATTGAAAATAAGTTTCTAATATTTGCAACCACTGAGAAGACCCTCTATCTAGTGCATGGAAACCTTCCTGAAGTTAACAGCAGGCACCTAAGAAGTATCCTAGATGTATGTGTTAGCATACAGGCAGATATGTATGTAGTCCACCTCAGCATTAGCATGCACAGAACAGAATGGTGATGGTGGGAATGCTGCACAAAAGGTTATTGAAAATATGCATTCTGCTCAGGAACAAAGCAGAAATAAACATGCACATATTCACTTGCCTATATAACAAGACTAGGAAGTTTACTCTTCAGATCAGGTGGGTAACTATTTGGGATTAGGGCTGTATCCTAACCTCATGGAAGGATGCACTCTCCAAGTGCTCTTAGATTAATTCTAACTCCCTCTTCTGGGAATTCCATCATGTTTAAGGCCCTCTTTGGGCTATTTTAAGCCTAGGAGAGGTCTTCTTTCCTAACAGGAATGAGCCAGAAGTCAACTTTAAGGTTGCTTCCTACAGGTGAAAAGGCCTTTGTGTGGCTAAAACAAACTTGAGAGAGAGAAACAGACAAGAATTGCTTCCCATATGCTAGATGGTATTTGGGGGCAAAAAATATTTCAAGGAGGGATTTTCCTCCAAAAAGCTTTTTTTGTAGTCCTTAGGGGCCATAAAAATGGTCCTGGGAGCCACATGCAGTCTGTTGGCTACATCTTCCTCGCTCATCTTTTAGACCAACATATTGGACAGAACCACAGCAATTCCACATTACTGTGCAGCTTTACTATTTCTTTTCTCAGCCCATCTGTGATATCAGCCATCACAGGGCAATGGGAAAAAATCTTGAAGCAGTGGAATGCATATAAATAAACTAGAAAGTGTATAGCTTTTGCTCACATTTTCTCCTTCACTTCATCTCAGAAATGAACCTCATTTTATGGCTAAACCAGTCTACACCTATTCAGGAAATCATGCATGTGTCTGGTCTCATCTCAATCAACCAAGGATCTAATTTTATTTCATAGTAATATCATATCAAGGTATTGTGCACATTCTTTTGAAAAAAAGAAAACAAAAATAATATTATAAAGATTGTTTCATACATAGAGAAAAATAAATCACATGGCTGGTATAAGGAGAGGAAAAAGGAACAGGAGGGAAAGATTGCAAAGACATTTTGGAAAAACAAGAGTTGAAAAATCAGAATATTCCATTCATGGCACCAGATCTGACAAAAATTGCAGCTAGCAGATCACAAAACTGCAGCTGACGCTTTGAGTGAAAGCAGAATTATAAGCAATAATTGCAATAAAAATAAAGTTGCACTTCTTCATAAAGACAGAAAAGGTAGGTGAGGGTGAAATGTTACAGCAATCATAACAAAAGAGGAAAGAACAAGATACACAAAGAGCAGAAGTGTTAACTAGAAAGTTGTCATGGTGCTCCTTGTATACTTTTGTTATTAATCTATGACTTAATAGTTCATCACATATACCAACCCCAGACAAACAAACAAAAACACAACAACCCTGAATTCACAGATTCAGCAGAAGTGCTGGAGCCCAATCTGCACATTCATAAATCAAGGGATAGGTATGTAGACAAAATCTGAATGCAAATTCCGCCAATTTAAAAGATAGCCCAAACCAGATCTTTGAAATACTGAACTTTTGAACTTTAGCCCCAACTGATTAATTGAGCTATAAATTCCAAGTCTGGCAAAGAATGGAGACATCTGAACATTGTCAAATCACAGCAGGCTCTACTTTCAAGATAAGAAGAAGTGCCTCTCTTTACTGATCCATTCAAATTCCAGTCAAATTAATTTTCTTGGAATGCCTTGCCATCATCTTGAATAGAAAATAGACATTGTGCAATGGCAAGAACTGGGCTTCCCTGAATGTTTAGTTTCTCCCAAAGGGTGTTTAGAAAAACATACGCTTTATTAGGGTAAACTCTCTAGTTCATCTCTCTCAGTATGACCTATCCTTGATGGTATATTCTCTCCAAAGTCTCTAAAAGGGATTTTCCCAACACCTGCCACCTAATTATTTTGAATGTTGATACCTGCCTTAATGTAAAATATATCACTGAATACTAAAGATAGGATGGTCCATGCCACCATATTACCAATTTCTCTGTTGGGTTGTGAAAACTGGAGAGTGAAGAAAGTGGATGGGAAGAAAATCATCTTGTTTGAAATGTGGCACAGGAGAAGAGTTTTATGGATATAGTGGACTGCTAAAAGGATAAACAGATGGGTCCTAGAGCAAATCAAACCTGAACTCTCCCTAGAAGCCAAGATGACTAAACTGAGACTGTCGTACTTTGAACACATCATGAGAAGACAGGACTCACTAGAAAATAAAATTATGCTTGGTAAGGTAGAAGTCAGTAGGAAAGGAGGAAGACTGCACTCCAGACAGACCAGGGAAACCTTGGCCCTGAGTCTGTAAGACATGAACAGGACTCTTGAGGATGGGACTTGGAGGTTTCTAATTTATAAGGTCACCATAACTTGAAGTTGATTTGATGGCAGTTAACAACAATGAGCACCTGGTTTAGAATAATTAATTAATTAATTGAATTCTAGAAGCTATGGAAAACTTAGAAGCCCCTACCACCACAAGTGGTGGTTGGTGTTTCTGATGCCATTTCAGCCAATGAATTTGCTCTTGGGCATAATCTGAACTTTAAAAGAGTTCTGCAAGGTGTTGAGCCTGTTTTGTTGAGAACCAATAACCTTAAGCACCTTCTCTAAAATTTGAACTAGGGCCTAGTGTGCATTCAGCACTCTATTGTCATGAAGCCAAACAGTTCCCACTTCCTCCTGCATAGTGAAAGATGTGCAATACAGGATACAACTATCACTTCCATCTAGAGATGTAATTCTTCATTAAAGATGCATAGACACTAGAAATAAAACAGTTTGACACCACTTGATCTGCTGTAACTCTGTTCTATGGCATCCTGGAATCTGTAGTTTTAAAAAGTCTTTAGCCTTCTCTTCCAAGAGTGCTGGTACCTTAAAATTCTAGGATTCTATTGGATGGAGTTATGGTAATTAATGTAGTGTCCTGAACTGACAAGAATCCATGCAGTTCAAGACTTACTTTGTGCAAAATTCACATGTGGCTTTTTTGCACTGCAAACAGTATTTTCTGTGTATCAAACAGAATTTTCTGCACAGAAAATAATAAAATTTTTAAAAGACAATGCTGTTTTCTGAGCAGAAAATGCTGCAACTGGGGATTTATTCTGTGCAAAATTTGTACATGGTTGATTTGCATAAAAACAATGCTTTTGAATATTAAATAATATTCATATATAGGAATATTATTTTCTGCACAGAAAATGCTGTATCTTGCTCAGAAATTGCTGTTTGTTGTGCCAAACAACTGCATGCAAATTTTGCACAGGAAATGACCCAGATTGCAAATAGACTTTGAAAACTGCATAGTTTTTGAAGACTTTCTTGCATTAGGAAGAAGATTGTTAAAATTACTTGTTGCTTCTTTCAACAAGAAAATTGAAAGAAGCAACAAGTAATCTAATGATTCCTTTGCATACTGATCCAACAGCTAACATGGCTGTGCCTTTGAATTTTACCATTACATGTAGATACTCATCAAAATCTACTTGACTGGAAATTTCATCCATTTCTCCTGCCCTCTGGATCACTAGAGAATACATGTTGAAGGCAGGCCTTCAGACAAGCATGAATATGACATAAATACAAGTTCTTCTAACTGTTTTTCATAGGACTTGATATTCAGAAGATGTGGGCTTATATTCAGAAAAGCTCATGCAAAAATAAAAACCAGTCAACCTTAAAGGTGCTGCTACATTCCTTCCCTTCCACTTCCTTTTTATGCCTAACATTCCTCTCCTATGGACATACTTTATTTTGCCAATGTCTTTTAAAAATATCACCCCAAACTGGATGTAATACTCCAAACACTGTTTGAGTGGCATATTCCACAGAATAGAGAATAGGGTGGAATTATGATTTCTCATTATCTAGACCAATGTTTCCCAAACTTTGATCCTCCAGACTTTTTGGACTTCAGTCCCAGAATTCCTGATTGTTGACCCATGAATGAATTAACTTGTATTATTGACATGCTTGGATACTTTTTGCATTCACTTTGCAATTTGAGGCTGGACAAAGATATAAAACCCGAAAACCTATTGGGGAAGTGAATTTTTCTTCTATTGCTAACCTGCTTGTACAGTTTACATAGCTAATGGTAATGGGGAGAGGAAGAGATGGGTCATATTTGCACACTTTGATTTTCTTTGTTTCTGCACTATATAACCCTTGGGAGCCCATCTTCCATGGGCCTCAACTTGGATGGTACACCTCAGCCCAAGGGAAAGGTGACCAGGCACCTTCCTTTTTCAGGACATGTCCTACATTTTAACCTTCTGTCCAGGAGGAATTAAAAAATGTCATCCATTTAGGATGTTAAGGAAAATGCAACATGGGACTTACAGTAATAGAAATAAAATGTGTATGTGAAAGTCACAGTGATTAAGCAGGAGCAACCAGGAAGATACACAGGTGAAAAAGATAATATAATTAAGAAGCCTTGAGAGCCAAGGACAAAGTTATAGAAGGTATATTGAGAACACCTGTGATAGATTGCAAACACCTGAGACTCATTAAGTGGTCAAGGTAAAGTGATGAAACACTTGGGTTGGTCTTAGGTATGGGATGATCTATGTGGACCAATCAAAATGAATGTACACACCCACTGGGTGGAAACTGACTGGTGGGTGGTGTCTAACAATGGCTATAAATTGCAATGTTTGCCAATGCATATTGTGGTGTAGTGTGGAGTAGTTTTGGAGATATTGTGAAGTGTAGAGATTGTGATTTGTAGGGCATATAGTATTTATGTATATAGTAGAATAAAGTAGATCTTTTATATAAGACTACTGAGTTGTCTGGTGTCTTGAGGGAAGATACAAGAGCCAGAAGAATCCTGGAGAAGTTTGAAGACATCTCAGGAAGAAGAGTGAGAAGGCTTGGAGAGTTTGTCAGGGTCTTCAGCCTATTCTCTGAAACTCTGCTGCTTGGGAAAGAAGCATCAACCACTGATCAAAGCTGGTCAGCTCTGCTGCATAACAAGGTGGTGAGTTAGAGCCAGAGGTGAAGAGCTACAACTCCCATCATCCCTGACAAAAATGTCATCCATTTTGAGCATGAACGAGAAGTTCTTTGCATAACGCCAGGTTTGCTGTTCCCCTTTGAGAAATGTGTCTATTTGGCAGCTTGTCCTTGCTGCAGATAGGGGCATAGGATGGATCCTTCTAAAGTTCTTTTTTTCCAAGTAACAGTAGCAACAGAAAAGACTTGCCCCCAGAGCTCAGGGTGCATTTGTTTCTCATAAGGGGGAAAGGACAGTAAATGTGATAGGCAATGGGCTGCTTCAGGACACAATGCAGATGTTGAAAGAGGTTTTTCCCTTAATTTCAGCACAATGGACAAATTAAAGGAATAATTTAAATGTGGTTTTAGTTGAGGGTTTATTGCTAGTAAATTACAATTTTAACTATTTGTTTTGCTTAGAGTCGGGCTAGGCAACCTTTTTCGGTCCTGGGCCGGTCCCCCGAAGTCCTCATCTCTGCTGGGCTGAGGGGGGGGTGGAATGGCGGCACCCCCACCGCCATGCGCGACCCCCCCACGCACGCTGCCACCGCCACTGCTGCGCGCATGGCCGCAGCCATCGCTGCGTGCGCCACGGCCGCCATTTTGATTTCCAAAATGGTGGCCGCAACACATTTGCGCATGCGCAGGAGTACTGTGCATGAGCAAACGTGTTGCGGCCGACATTTTGGAGAACAAAATGGCGGCCGCCACTCACGGCCGACATTTTGATTTCCAAAATGGTGGCCGCGACTTGTTTGCGCATGCGCAGTACTGCTGCGCATGCACAAACGCGTCGCGGCCACCAGTTTGGAAATCAAAATGGCGGCTGCGGCAAGCGCCGGCGCACGGACGAGAAAACACATGGCGGTGGAGGTGCACAGTGGCGGCAGCGGCGGCAGGGGTCCGCCTGGGCCGGTATGTCTGGCGACCTGGGCCAGAACCGGCCCAGGGGCCGTAGGTTGCCAGCCCCTGGCTTAGAGTTTTGTAAGTATATTGCAATCCATCAAGGTGTTTTAAGGAAGAGAAGTTCATCAGAAAAATATAGCTGAGTACATAATAAAATTGAGTATTTGTAATATAGGTCCAAAAATAATCCAGTTTGAGACTGCTTTAACTGCTCTCACTCAATGCTAGGGGATTCTGGGAATTTAGGGCTTCTAGAGACCAGCCCAAAGGGCTGGCCTGGAGGCAGAGATGGGGAGGGGCAGTCGCACAGTGGCCACCCCAACCGCACGCCAGCGGCATCCTGATGCCACGCACCTTTACACACAGTGCACGGTGTCAGGACATCCTTCTGGTGCAGCGTTTTGATGTGCTGTGCCAGAAGGGTTGCTAAAGAGTGGTGCGTTGGCTCTTAGGGTGTTCTTTTGCCAGCTCTGAAAGGAACAGCATTTTGCTGCTCTTTTCTGGGCCGGCGAAAGGGACGATTGGGGCTGACGCATGCGGCAGCTTCTGCCCCGATCCTCCACTTCCTGGGGCCGCCCGTCTGCATCCCCCCTTAGTTTTGTGAGACATTTAGCCTTCTCTGTCAGAAAGCTCTGGTGCCACAATAAACTATAATTCCCAGCAATGAGCCAGGGTAGTTAAAGTGGCCTCGAACTGGATTATTTCTGCTCTGTCTTTTGGACCATAGCTTTTTCCTAGAAGCAGCAGCAGACAAGACTTGCCCCCAGAACTTGGGGTGCATATGTAATGACTTTATATTTATATTATTGTTTTTAGCCTTTATTTTATAATATGCTACATTTTTCTTAAATGTTCTACATTTTGTGGTGCCTTGCCTTCCTTTTCATTTATGACTTTCTGGTCACCCCATCCAAGGGTCTCATGTCTAGCAAAAAGGATTTGGTTTGATTGCTGGCTGAGGAATAAGTTTGGGCAGAATTTCTTTTGGGGCCCAACTTTATCACTGGCTCTGAGAGGAAGTTTGGTCTTATTACTGGGAGGACTAAAATGTTTCTCTGCTGTGTACCATGTGCTGCATCATTTACCAACAATAAAGCTTATGGTAGAGCAGCAATGTGCACCAGTGTTCACCACCAAATGAATCTTTGAAGAGGCCTGGAACTACACCCAGTTCTGGACAACAGCAAGTGCATTTCTTTCTCATCTTAATTCTAACATCTGGGAAGCACATACAAGCCACAAAAGAGTCCCATGCTGCCACTAAGTTCTGGAACAGTTTTCAGACTGCGGGTCATTGGCAACTACTGCCTTAACTCAGTGTTTATTTTCTCCCCCAAACTATTCATCAGCCGAACGGTCCTTTATGTTGACCCTTGGGCAGCTATTGAGATGCTACTGATTCCTTTTGTCCTATCCTCTTCTAGTAATCCAATCTATAAATCAAAAAGAAGACTTTGCTCCTTACCCTGTGGGAGATTTCCTTTCCTTAATACTGTTTTATGAGATGCCCCATCAAAAAGCTTTCCAGAAATCCAAGTAAATGATATCCACTGGGTCACCTTTAGCAACTCTTTTATGAACTTCGGCAATGAACTCAAACAGGTTAGTGGGTTAGAATGTTTCCTCTGAGAACTCCCAAAGGTTTGACCCTGCTCTCCTTGCCTTGCACTGTCCTTTTCTTAATGAGGGCCATATCATCTTTTATTTCCAATTTGCACCTCAGCTGAGGTAAGTTTATGTTTTGTAATATGATGGTGGGGTTGAAGTAGCTGTGAGTGTCTCCTCTTTCAGGACCTCTGGTGTTTTACAAATGAAAATTGAGTTCCTGTTGCATACTTTAAACACCTTTCCTCTTGTATTAAGGCATGCTTCGGAGATGTCTAAGGTTCCTCACTGCACATACCTGCTGGAAGTTTAGTGGCTTGCACACATGCAACCTAGAGCATATGTCATTTTAAATTCATTGCACAAGGAGGTATCCAGTAGCACCATGCACAATATAGCATTCTTCTCAGCATACCAACTCCAAAGGACAGGAAGGCACTTCTTTAGCCATTTAGTGGCTAGGAGATGGGAACAGTCATTTAGTGGCCAAGGAGGGTGCAGAACATCTTTATGCAACCTGGAAAAAAACAACAGCCAACTCTCTCTGTATATCTCCAGTTTAATCACTGGAGATTCAGGTAGAGAACAGTTGCTGTTTACTCTTAGAGGACAGCTGGTTGTTATTCAGATGCCCCACTTTACTAAATGCTAGAGTCAGTCTGACTTTTGGAGCAGGTTATACACCCAGAATGCTGGGTGAACTACATGGGCAGAGTGTGACCATCATCCCCATGAAATGTAGGATTGCAGTTACTCCACTTCTTCATTTAAGAAATAACCTTACCTACATTCATTTTCTATGGAGGAGCTTTGGAGATCATCACACAAGAAATCCGCACTGGGACAGATGTGGGTTGTAACCATCACTGATGGCTCTTATCACACTGCCCTGTGCCCAGGCAATAGGCAGCCTGTATCCAATCTGGACTTCTCCTGCAGTTTTTTTCAAGAATGGGATTTTCTTGTTCTTGAAAAGCTGCCACAGAAGCCCAGGTTGGACATGGGCTGCCTACTGCCTGGGCACCAGGCAGTGTGATAAGATCCATTCCAGATGGTTACAACCCGCATCTGTCCCAGCATAGATTTCCCATGTGATAGTCTCCTTTGTACTTTTGTAAAAGATCTATTGGAAATTGTGTTGGGTCCCCTGTCCAGGATGGTCCCACAGTTCCAAAGGTAGGGTTTCTATCACTCACTTTTCTCTTTTACCCTCAAAATCTTTCCTTGGATCTGGTACTCAGGCCTCCAGGTGACTGCTATTCTGGACACATGGCTGTGTTGATCAGTGGGTTCAGTGTGATAAAGTCTGGCCACCTTCTCCCTTTTCCTTCTTAAAGGAAAGCAGTCAGGCTGCATCTAAACTGCAGAATTAATGTAGCGTGACACTGCTTCAACTGATATGGTTCAATGCTATGGAATTCTGAGATTTGTAGTTTTGTGAAATATTAAGCCTTCTGTCAGACTGATCTGGTGCCACAACCAACTACAAATTTCAAGATCCCATAGGATGAAGACATGGCAGTTAAAGTGGTGTCAAAGTGCATTAATTCTGCAATGTGGCAGCAGCCTTGGACACAGGTGTATTTATCATATAACAGTTAAGATAAATATGAACTCCTTGAATCCGTTTCACATTCTCAGCTCCCCAAACCTTATTCAGATCTTCTCAATTCCTCTGTTCCTAACTGGCCCTCACTCTGCCTCCCAGGCTTGCTCAGTTCACTGCTTCACACAAATGCATGCACACATATGCTCCTGTAATGTAGGGAAGGAATACAGTGGTGGCCAACCTTATCCTCCTTTTCTCTGTCACTCCCTATTCACCTGGGAGAAGAGCCAACAATAATTGACTGAGTACATACTTTGCATACAAAGGATGCAAGTTCAGTCTTTTGCAGGGGGGTAAATATTGGGGTGGAAGAGAGCATCAGTCTCTCAAATAAGAATTCTGACCTCAATAAATTTGCCTTCAATCCCCACATTCCTATCATTGCAGAGTAAGGGTGCATCTGCACTGTAGTTTGATGCCACTTTAAGTGCCATGGGTCCATCCTACAGAATCCTGGGATTTTAGTTTTGTGAGGCACCATTACTCTTTGGCAGAAAAGGCTAAAGACCTTGTAAAACTACAAATCCCAAGAGTCAGTAGGATGATGTTACAACACTTAAGGTAGTGTCAAACTGCATTATTTCTACAATGTAGATGCACCCTTAAGACCTTGAAAATAATTCACATCAAGTACTTTTATATTACTGTGTTCATACTCTCATGGTCACTTTCCCTGCCGCTTTATCTTTGGGTTCCTAAGAACTGCATTTCTAAATGTTTAAATGAAATTTTAAATTACTGCAATGTTATACATTTAGAGAATGAAGGAAACTTTGATTTGGGAAGCCAGAATTGTTATTTGAGAGAGGGAGTGCCTTCATTTTCCTTCCCTTCTCCCATTGCTACACTCCTGGGGAGAACAGATTCAGAAAGGTGGATGGGACCTAACAGGACAGATCACAATTAATAAATGCCATATTTTTTAGTCAGAAATGTATGTTAGAAATCCAGAAATTTATGTCAGAACTCCAGAAATTTCAGTTAGAAACACCACATTGGTCTTGGTGTGTCTAATGAAAGAGAAGCCAACTGAATGTTTACATTATTGTAATGGCAGAAATGTTGGAGACTAAAGGGAAATTTCACTGGGTAGGCAGAATTTTTATTCAAGGGGTTGTTGCTACTGTTGTTGTGTTCCTTCGGATTGTTTCTGCCTTATGGTGACCCTAAGGTATTGATGGCGAACCTTTTAGGCACTGAGTACCCAAACTAAATGGACTTCTGGCACTGGGTCTTACCACATGCTGGAAGTGGGACATCTGGGGTGAGACTTCCAGGGCAGGACTTCTCCCCCTACTTCCCAGGCCTTCAGCTGCCTCTCTGGAGGCACCTGAAGGCCTGAGAGGAGGAGGAACAGGTGCGTGCCTTTTCCTCCTCTTCTCTGCTCCGCATGCCAGGGAAAATGGCTTTGCGTGCCATCTCTGGCACGTGTGCCATAGGTTCGCTAACACGGCCCTAAGGCAAAACCAATTATAGCGGTTTCTTGGAAAGATTTGTTCAGAGGAGATTTACCTTTGCCTTTCTCTGAGACGGAGAGAGTGTGACTTACCCAAGGTCACCCAGTGGATTTCCATGGCAGAGAGGAGATTTGAACCCTGGTTTGCCATGCTGGTGGATCTTTAGGTCAGTGTTAGATGAAAGGTCAGCTTCAGAATTTAAAAAAATGAATCGAGAGTGGAAGGTCTCTCTCTCTCCATATATATATATATATATATATATATATACAAAAGAACATAATACCCACAAAATGGCTCCACTCCGGAGAAGGCTGCACTTGGTGTACCGACCATCTTAAAGGATTAGATCAACAGAGAACAAACACTGAATTTTCTTGCCAATGTATTAAACTCCTTGATGGATGGGATTTATTTGAGACAGGACTCCAGTGAGACAGTTGATGCCAGGAGAAGAGGCTCCTTGAGGAAACATTGTACTCAGCTCTGATCTTTTATTCCGATACTACTTGTGCCCTTTATCTGGCAGAAGACAGGTACTTATTCAATTTCAATGCCCTGTCAAGCTGAAAGAGATTCCACCAGTGCTCTCATTGCTACTTTTAACTCACGTCCATCATTATGAGCATTTTTGTGCCCCCTCCCCTCCTCAGACAAAAGCACGCTTTTTTATCACCTACTGCTTAATATAAACAACACCAGAGGAAGGAATGAAATCAGCTCCATTTGTTAGCAATTTCGGGACATGCAATGACAAAAGGCTGCCTGATCTGTTCAGCCTAAATGCAGCTGGGGGAGAAAGAGAAGGCAGTGGGAAGGCTACATTCCAAACAGATCAAGCATGGAAGCCCAGCCTTCCCACAGGTGTCTTTTTGGAACAACGAAAGACCATTAATCAGCAGGTAACACTATTTGCCTCTGAAAGACAAGTGAAGATGATGAATGCAAAGTTTCTTGGATAGAAGTTGTATTTTCAAACCTCTGTAGCAGGAAAATTGGCCTCCTTCCCCCTCGAGCAAATGCTGGATTAATCACTTTCCCCTTGAACCAGGGGTCTTTTTAGAATATACAACCTTGCAAGATGTATTCAAACAAGGGTAGCCAGGGGCCTCCAGCCTCTTGCCCTCTGTTATGTTCCACTCCTCATTTATTTAAAATAGTCCAGATGCAGTCAAGAGTTCTTTGTTCAATATTTATTATTGTTTAACCTGCCCTGAAATGGGAATGCACCAGGGCGTTTGGGTCAATGCATTCAATCTTGAGAGGCAGCTTGGACCTGTTTCTATGATCCAGCATCTGTAGCCCCTCCAGTTGTAACATGTATTTCTTATGCCAGAGGCTTTGCAGAGGAAAGCTTAGAATACTTTTGATCAGCAAATAGAAATTTGCAGAGAAAACAAGCCAACTTGGCATCAACACTGTAGTGAATGAGCTAACTAAAGGCAACCCACTGGCTCTAGGATTTTTAGGGGATAGCTAGACACCCTAACCTTGGTAGATCCTTCTAACCTGGAAGGGGAGGGATCAACTTTTTATTTGATCTTTTCGGATATTTTGTTCAAAGTGCAAATAGTATTACTGTTAGGCCAGTATTGAGGTTGATGCTCTGGCACAAACCCAACCATGCCATCTTTTTGAGGTGGCTTTGAGCTAATATTCCTTAATAGGGCAAAGTCCTCTGTGACTTTGGGCTCGGCAGACGGCTAATTGAGCAGTCTTCCGGGCCCGGAAGAGGAGGGGCAGCCGCACGAGCGCCGCCCCTTCCTCTTCTTGAGGTCGCCCTCGGAGTCGCTGGCCCTCCGCACGGCCGGCGCTCCGGGGATGACCTCATGCCGCGGCGACCGGACGCGCCGCGGCGCTTGAGTCAGGGAAAGTGTGCCCGCCGCTTTTAGGGCGCACTTTCCCTGACATCTAAAAGGAGCGCCAATTTGGTGCTCCTTTTAGAGTCGCCGGAGGAGCGCCACGGTGTGGAGGCTGAGGTCCGCCGGCGCTCCGGACCAGGGCGTCCCCGACGCCCTGGTCTGCAGAGGGGGTTAGTTAGGGAATTGCATCTTGGGAATATAAACTTGTGAATGCTTTAACACAAGAGCACCCAGCCACTACATGTTGTATTTAATGTTACACCAACATCCTGCAAACTCCAAGAGGGATGTTGTTAGGGTGAACATCAAAAAGACAAGATACAATTATTCATTTACAGTGGGCCACCCACATTTGCTGGGGTTAGGGCTCAGGACCTCCATGACAGTGGAAAAACAGCAAATTAACCCCCCCACACACCAATAACAATCTTTTTTCACCTGAAAGAAAGGTGCTCATCTTTCTAAGAATCTCTGTGGTAAACATCTGCCAGAGGTTAACCACAGAATCATGCTGGAGGATCGATAAATGCCTAGGGAAGTATTTTTTTCAAAGGATCTCTAGGTCCTGCAGTGCAACTATATAGTCAACTTATGGCAGTCATGCTGGAGAACCTAGAAATTCCTAGAGAGAAGATATTGATCAAATCCACAAATAATCAAATTCGCAAAAGTTAAAGCCATAAATGTGGAGGGCTAACAGTATTTAAAAAGCAGCAACCAAATGGCAAGAGCCAATAGATCATGCTAGTGACTTAATCATGTGTAAGTGAAAGTTACACACATATAAACCCCTTTTTGGATGGGGTGCAGAGGTCTATTTTACTCTTATGTTCTATCCAAAACACTCCCATGCTTGACAGAGGGGCGGCTGCTGCTCCTTCTTAGCTCAGGGAAATAGGAGAGAGGTGACTCCAACCACAAAACTCTGGTTGCTCTGAGCTCCTGAGGGAAGAAAAATAGGGGTGTACTGCATTTGGGAGGGCACCCTCATTTCTCTCCCCCACCAAACTGAGATTAGCTGCTTTGCTATTGTCTTAACCATCTTCCTCCTCCCTCCTTTCCTTACTGGTAAGTGGCAGAAGCAGAGACACACACACACCCTGGGGTTGAAGAGCTGTCACACAATGAGAGAACTTGGAGCATGTTTACACAGACCATTTGCACTGGTTTTCCTCCATCATCACAACAATCTGTCTACATGACACAGGGCCAAATCTCCAATATGAGTGTGGCCTGTCTTCAAAAGGGAAGACAAGTTATGCACTGAATTTGCCATATCCCTGGCTAAACTAATGTAGGAAATTTCACCTTTTGCTCTGGATTTTGCTGGAAAAAATCACTCCATAGCAATGCTGAGTGGCTGCCTACACACGTGTCCCACTGGGCACCTCATTTCTGACCTCAGAGAGTACAACTGATTTCAGAGACAGCAGCTTAAGGTGGCATGGCAGGAAACACGTGTAGACAACTGCCCGGTGTTGCTAAAGCATGTGGAGATAACAAGGGGAATCTAGAACAGCTTGAGGACCAGGATACTCCAGGAACAGTCCAGAGTATTCAGGCTGGTGTAGATAACCTACATGCATGTGTAGGATCTTGGCCATATACCTTAATATAGAGAGAAAGCTAAAATATCTGCAATAGCCTAAAAAGATTAAAGCAGCTATGAGCATTGTAAACAATGGATGACCATGAATTGTACTGGAAGCTTAAAGCAATTAATTATTTCTGAAAGATACTGGGGCCAATGTGTCTTGTGGAAGAGACAGCAGACGAGGGGGTTCCCATATGGGTCAAAAATAGGCTGAGATCCTATCACACTACTGGTGGAACATAAAGATCCCAGCTTCTCCTTTCCCTGTTTGGGTGTACCCCTACAGTCAATCAATGACCAGGGTGGAACCTCACCTGTGTATCCTCCAGTTGCTGTTGAGCAGCTCACCCTCATGGACTTTCCAAAAAATTTGCTAGCTATATGGGAGGAGGAAGGCTGCACATTTTCCTTCATTTGAACAATAGAAGTCAAATGGCACCCAAGTGTAGTTCCACCCTTCCAGACACTGAATGGCCATTGTGTGCTATAATTGAGTTGGGCTACAGTTGTGCAACTGAGGAAAAGGTACTGGATATCTCCCCGTGCAGTCCCCCTAAAAGTACTTAAGCTGGTTGAACTGGGGTGGTGATGTGGTAGTGGTTACACCAGCAGATGTACCCAACAAGATTCTGGCCATTAAGTGCTCTAATGCTGATGGAAGAGTACAAAAATTGGAAAACTAACAGTTATTGCTTTCCCAGCTGATGGCAAAAAGATAAAAACTGAAAAGTAAATGATTTTTCCAAAATTATGTGCAACTGGTAAAGACACAGTATTATTGCAAGATGATTCTAATAGCTTCTTTGCCAATAGATGGATTCATTTTTAAATATCAGAAGACAACATGTGAATCCACACTAAGGCATTTTAGGAAGTTCAGAAAATAGCAAAGCAGACCAATTGCACTCTGTGGTTTCGACATTGCAATGGTGAGTATGAGGCAGGCTTAGAAGGAGGTGATAGGCCATTGCTAAGGGAGATGTCAGCTTCTCCATGAAGAAGCCACATTGAGGTCTGTGTGCATGTCTATGTTGGTTAACCATTGAAAGAGATGAAAGAGTGTTTAATCCTGGAAGACAGATGAGCAACCATTCAAATGATCATGAATGAAACTGGTCTCAGTTATGGTAGTGTGTGGAAAATTATTCATGACGAACTGCACATGTCTAAGATGTCTGCACACTGGGTTCCATGTTTGCTAACTCCTTTCCAGAAACACAGTGTAACCTTTCAAGACAGATGTTGACACTGATGGAAAAGGATGAAGAGGATATTTTTGATCGTCTGGTAACCATGAATGAATCTTGGATCTGTCAGTATGATCCAGAGATGAAAACCATGAATATGGAGTGGAAGCATGCCGATTCCCCTCCCCCCCAAAAAGGCAAAGGTGCAAAAGTCATCAAGGAAGGTCATGCTCTCAGTTTTTTGGGTCTGTCATGGAGTCATTCTTGCAGATTACCATGCAAAGGGACAAACCATCACTGGCACATACTACAGCAATCTTCTAGACAAGTTGCAAGATGCTCTGAAAAAAACACACGCTGTGGTATGCTCTCCAGAGGCATTCGTCTCCTAGCTGACAATGCACCAGCTCACTCATCTCAATTTGCAGTTAATAAAACAAGGGCGTGTGGCTTTGAGATTTTGCAGCATCCACCTTATTCTCCCATCCTCACACCAAGTGTCTTTTTCTTGTTCCTAAAAATGAAAAATCTGTTGTGGGGTCACTGATTTGACAACACAAATGACGTCTCTCATGAAATGGAAGAGTGGTTTAAGGTGCAATTTGCATACTTCTACTATAACAGTGTTTGGAGGGTCAAGAAATGCTGGGAAAATGTGTAAATCTGGATAGTGACTATATAGAGCAGGGGTAGGCAACCTTTCCCCTTTAAGGGCCGAGAGACTTCAGCTCCCAGAAGCCTCAGCCATATTGGCCAATAGTCCCATGTTGGCCAATAGCTCCTGGGATTCTAGGAGCTGAAGTCCCTCGGCCCTTAAAGGGGAAAGGTTGCCTACCCTTGATATAGAGGAATGTTAGCAACTACTAATTAAAACAAATTTTCTGACAAAATTTTTTAAAGGTGATAATTAAAACTTTATGATATCCCCTCGTATTAAGACAGGGTGGAAATTGTGCAGACCTCTAGATTTTGTGGAACTACAACTTCTATCATTCATCACCATTGGCTATGCTGGCTAGGAATGTTGGGAACTGCTGTACAAAAACATCGGGTAGGCTGTGTAATTTCTGTCCATCTTAGGTTGTCACTGGTTTGATTCCTATGCATTGTCTCTACCATAAGAAATGCTTGATTTGCTTAAGCAGAAATAAACATATGAGCAACTAATGTTAAATGATGTGATAACTGTCGAGAGACACATACTTGCACCCTTCTCCGAATTGCATTTGCAGCAGGGTTTGACTTATATTCACCCTAGCCATTATATTAATGCATGGCAATGTTAGGTAGAATTTCTGACAGTTTGCCTCCATTGTATCACACAGACATACATATGCCCCCACCATGTCAATCTATGTAGTCTGTGCTTCTTTTTTTAACCCATAAATTTATGGATAAATAAATAGGTATTCATTGTAAAGAATATTGGCTGGTTGTTCTCATGTCAGGGTATGTGCACATGTGAATCCATTTTGGGCTTTACTCCTCACTTTAAAGGCCCCATGTCTGAACCAATTTTGAAAAAAAGATTCAGATTTGGGGGTCAGCATCTTAGAAAACTCATATAGATTGCACACATACACATACACAATCACACAGAGGATACAGGCTAGGCATATGCATTAATATAAGCAAACTATGTCCAACAGGATATCTAAATTGGCACATATAAGATATGCATTCACATCTTCACAAAAGCTATAACATCTGTTCATCAATGGACAAGAGAAGATGGACATTTGTCTTTCAAATTAGGACAATCTTTGCTACAAGGATCTAATAACACTGACTATTAATTAGATTCCAAATTGTAGGAATTCCAAGCTTTTACAGTCTCATTCTCCCCAAAATCATGAGATCTAGGGAAATGAAATCAAGTTTGGAACTGATGTAACTTTGTACTTTAATTTCACTGTATAACAAATTTCAGGAGTATTCACAATCAGGCAAAATGACTATACACAACATCAAAAGTACATGGCATAAAATCTGATCCAATATGTTAAATGAAGAACACATGAGGAAATAATAACATCACAGTAAAAGAGAATAACAGACACATATAAAACATATTGCATATAAGATCATATAGGTATCAAATGGTCTTGTACTCTACCCTTCAAAAATCTACACACTTGGGCCTTTCTAGGAAATGTATTTCATAAAACATGGGCTACCACAGGTAAGACCCTGTAATGCACACACAGAGTGATTTTTTTTACCTCTTGAGTTTGATTAATGTTCAAAGGAAGAGAAATTCTAAAAGCTAGTTTTTAGATAATAGGCATGCAATAGCACAAGTGACTTGCAACTCAAGAGAAATCATCTTTCTTAAGAGACGTCTGCTAAGGAGCCAGTATTCCTCTGGCTTAAAGAATAAAGCGTTCTTGTTTAGCCTTCATTTACTGCCAAAACATCAAAAGCTAGAAAACTCCACATTCTGCCAAAGTATATCTCAAAGAAAAGAACTGGAACAGCCTCCCACAAAGTGAGTATGACACAACTGAGTATCCACAAATGAGTAGGACAACCCCAGTGTATGGATTTCTATTATTGGGTGGTGGGAATTGTAACACAAAATCTCTGGAAGGAACCTTGTTGAGAAAGCTGGTGAAAAATCAGGATAAAAGTGACAGAATCAAGAAGTCAGGCTATTTTAGGCTCTGCCCCATGTTCACTGTATTCTCCCCCTGAGCCTCTCAAGATCTTCTCATGATGATTCAAGTACCATCTCCTGCCTCACCAAGCACTAGCAGCCACAGTCTTTGTACTTTCCTCCTTGATCTCTCAAGTTCCACCTCTTAGCTCCAGGCTTCATGCCTGAGATTCAGAAAACCAGTCATCTCTGAATCTGGTTTTACCATGGTGAACTATCACATTCTTTCTGTGGTCTGTTTCTGGGAGATAGATAGATATCTCTATAGCTACTAATTCTGAGACTCACCTCTGGAACAAATAAATATATCTAAGTAATCCCCAAATTATTCAGGCCTGTTGTCTGGCTGGAGAAGGTAAATGGACAGAAACCACAATACAAGCAAGGTCACATTGTACTTATGAGCAGAATATTTACAATTCTTAGCCTTATGCTCTTGGTAGACAACACTCTCTTTCTTGGATGCTTTATGGTGTCCTTCCCAAAGCTTTTGAAAGATATCAGAGTATCATTAACAAGGTAGAAATAAAAACTGGACTGGCATTTATTGTTTCACAAAACTGTTTTGGCACCAGACAACCAGCAATATAGTACCAACAGTAAAAAGATATACAGCAAGTAAGTTTCCAGAAAAATCGAAAGTACTCATGCACTACTCACAAAGAGAAGAAGATAAAACCTTGCCTACTCACTTATCTCACTATGCATTCTGACACAGATGTGGCTTGACCCTAAATCCTATTGTTAGGACTAAGTACCAACTAGACCAGACTCATTGAAGCAATGGAACTTAATGTGTTGACCTGTCAAGTTCTCATTGATTCAATAGGTCTGCTCTGTTTAGGACTAATAACTGGATTTAGGGCTACGTCATTGGTTCTCATCCAAATGATACAATCACTATCATGGCAATTTTCTCCAGTGGAGTGATTGCTTAACAAAGATCTGAAATATGCAAAGCTGGTTTTAAGAATTTTTTACTGAGATTTGATTGTCCTCCATCCAGCTCAAAATTTAAAAGTATGGATGATTTTTTTTTAAAAAAAATTACTCACTAAGGATGCTTATGAAGTATTCAGTGGAAGCTGCCACTCAGTGGGTAGTGTCTCCATCTAGTACTTTCAATTGTGTTTTAATTCCTTCCTGATTCATAAGCAGTAATCATCAGTCCTGAAAAAAAGAGAAAGAAGAAAGAGAAAGAGAGCGAGAGAAAGAAAAGAGACCACAGATTATTTTTTGTCAGCAGTCACCCAAGTCCCCAAAACATATGTATTTTAAATTAAATTGCACTGATTAAGCAATAAGTGTGAGAGACATACATATGCATAAAAATAAATATATTTAGCTGATGCATGCATATGTCATTGCAGTTTTGATCTTAGAAGAAGCATTCTTTATGCCTCTTTAGATGGCCACCTTCAAAAAAAGCTTCTTATAGCAAATGGAATGAAAATCAGGGCACATTTTAGCTAACCAATTAATCATCTGAATAACACATTCCTAGTTTGAAGAAGTAAACCAGAAAGTAAAGGGGGAAAGTTCATGTATTTTTTTTTTATAGCTGATTCATAAAGATCAATGATTTCAACTACAGTGGGCCTTTGGTATCCACTGGGGTTTGGTGGATGCTCAAGGCCCTTTAAATAAAATGGCATAGTAAACTGGTGTCCCATATATATATATATATATATATACACATAAAACACAGCAAAATCAAGCTTTGCTTTCTGAAATTTATGTCTTTTGAGGATATTTTCCATTTGCGGATAAAGAATCTGTGAATAATGAGGGCTGACTGTATTTATGGTACAACATGCATTTATTAAAAAGCACATGGGGGTCAATAGATCTCTTGTGTTTTACTCCTTGAGCCAATGAAGAAGGTCTAATCTCCACAAACAAGCATAGAGAATCACTAGCTCTATGAATTGGAAAATGCACAGAGCATTTAGGAATCCTCTGAATTCTGTAAGTCTGCAGCAGTGGATTATCCTAATTGGTTCTCAATTCCAGTAGGGAAGCTCTTCTACCATTAAACAAAACAAGGAAATTACCTGGCCACCCCAAAAGTGAAAACTTCCCTCCCTCCCTCCAACTGAGACAATTTTCTGTCCATCAACAGCAATAACAAGGTCCAGAGCACGCTCTGCGATGTATTTTGGGTCAATGATATACTGAAATAGTCCCCTAGTATTATGGTAGCCTTAAAGATACAAGTAGGGGTGGAAATTCACAATTTTTCCACTTCCCAACAGATGTTGAGGAAGTTATTGGTATCTCTTGTAGTGTCAAAATATTTGGATTTTTTTTTCTTGCAAAGGATGGAAAGCTCACTGCAACATTTAAAAATGTGCATTTTCAATAAATTCACTCCCTGCACAACTTAATGGAGAATAACTGTGTAATTTTCTGTCTGCCTTTGGCCATGATTTTTCATTTGCATAATTGTTTGAGAAAGAGGGACAAGAAAGCACAGGAATGGATGGATTAGATACTAGGAATTAATAGATACTAGGAATTAATAGAATCATAAAATCATAGAGTTGGAAGAGACCTCAAGGGCCATCCAGTCCAACCCCATGCCATACAGGAACTAATACATGAAGGTGCGTTGCAGAGGGGCGGGGTAAAAATAAATGGTGTTGTTGTTGTTGTTATTATTATTATTATTATTATTACTTCATACTGGAATTTTGGGGCTGGTTTTCTAGTCTTACTTGATAGAAGGGCCAAAGCATGCAACAAAAATCACCATCGATCCCCTTTCACCCTCCAGTTTAAGGAACCCCTACTGAAAACTCCTGGCCAAGAAAGAACAGCAGAGGAGGAGGCAGCAGGAGAAGAGCAGCCTTGGCAGAGATGAAGGGGGGAAGCAGATGGCTTAAAGAGCCGTTTTGGGGGCAGGGAAGGGGAGGGGCAGCTGCATGGTGGGCGCCCCAACCCCTTCTCCAGGTCATCCTCGGAGCAGCCGGCCCTCCGCATGGCCGGCGCTCCGAGGAGGACCTCCTGCTGCAGCGTTCGCAAACACTGCAGCGGAAGAGTCGCCGAAGGTGAGCCGGCAGCCTTTTGCGGCGCATCTTCGGCGACTTGTGGAAGGAGCGCCAATTTAGCGCTCCTTCCAGGGGCGGCGAAGCCGCTCCACGGGACCTAGGTGTGGGGATACCTCGGCCCCGCGGTGCAGCTTCCCGGGGCGGCCCACGGCCACCTGTCTGCTTCCTCCCGAAGTTAATTAGAAGAGGAAATAGTCAAAGTTTTTCAAAGTTAAGGTGAACAACTTTAGGGCCTGGCATTCAAGGGATGTACTATTTGGTTCTCCCCTTTTCAAAGTTGAACCAATCAGACACTTATAAAAAATTGTGCAGTTTTAGTTAGTGTAGGTGCACAACTTTGTCTTGGAGAGATGAGTTGTATTCCAACTGTGCAACTTTTAAGGCAACACAGAGTTGACAATGAACAACAACAACAACAAAATCTAAGTGCTGTTTTTCTTCCCATCAATGTTTTCCAAGGGTCAAGTCTAGTGAGATATCAAGTTGTGAAAACCAGGATTCATCAGTTAAAACTCAGAAAACGTTTATTCAGTGGCATCACTAGGGTTGGCATCACCTGGTGGTGTAACGCATGGTACCACAACCCGATTGCCCTTCTCCCATAACACAACATACACAATCCTTAGTAATGTTACACATAAATTGTAATACCTGTATATCACTGAACGTCATGAACTAGCAAAATTCAAATTATACCTTCAAATTACAATATCATACTATTATACTGTATAATACTAGTAACTTGGCATAGTGGGTAAGTGTTGGACTACAACTTTGGGGACCAGGATTTGATTCTCACCTCAGCCATATGGGAAACCCACTGGGTAACCTTGGGCAAGTCATATGCTTTCAACCTTAAAGGAAAACAAAGGCAAACCCCTTCTGAATAAATCTAGCCAAGAAAACCCCATGATAGGTTCGCAAGAAATGACTTGAAGGCACACAACAACAACAACAACAATCATACACACAGCATAAATGTATTTATGTGTGCATAGCTTCATATTGTTAAAGTTTAAATTTAGTAAGCTCTGATGTTTCCAAACAAAAATTTATTTTTTAAAAATAAATAAATAAATGAAACTAGTTTAAAAAAAAACCCTGGGTCCTCTTCATTCTCCTTCCACAGAGTCTTGCCCTGCTCAGCATTTTAAAGGGACACAGGCAAAAGCCACAGCTTATTCCTGTCAAATGGCAAATGTTTGGGGAGCAATGGTGTCACCCCCCCCTTAGGGTGACATCGTGTGTGGTCCACACACATCGCATCCCTAATGATGCTCCTGCCTTTATTAAGTATCTATAGATCCAGTCCAGTGACATTCATTGTAAGAACTGACCAACAAGCATTAAAATTGCCTAATTAAACTACATACAATTTCATATTTCAGATGGGCTTAGTTCTTATTTATTAAATAAAATAAACACATGTATCCTCTCTTTCCTATACCACCCCTTCTTTGTTGTTGCATCTAGACGCTTTCACAGAAATGACCCTTGAACAGGCTTGGCTCATGCTTTCCTCCCTGCCACTATTATCTCAGCACCTGTGTCTCAGATCACCATGACATAGCAGTACCATTTCTACATCACATCACACCTTCTTCCCAATATTTTATGGCAGGCAAGTTGCCTATGCAACTCCTGATGGGTCAGGAACATCAAATTTCAATCCCATTCAGGAAATTGTTGAACACCCATTCCATCCCTAGTCCCAAGCTGGTCCCATCAGGAGTGTTGAGTCCATCAGGAGTGTTGAGCTGAGTCTTGGTGTGGATATTAGTCTCCCTAAAATCACAACCCCGGTGTTCTCTGTATCACCTTCCAGATCACCTAAGTCAGTGATTTTCAAACTCTGGTCCTCCTGGATGCCTCAGCCAGCTTTGCCACTAGTCAGGGATTCTGAAGTCCAAAACATCTGAAGGACCAAAGTTTGAGAACTGCTGACCTAGGTGAACTCAGCAGAAAAAGTGCTAGGAAGTGGGGTGGTTGGTACACAAATCATCCATCCCAAGAAACAAACCCTTAAAAATTGTGTCAGGGTGGATGGTTTTCTTTGTGAAACAGATGGAGACCTTATGAATAATAACTCCTCCCTCTACTTCTCATGCCTTCCAATTAAGGTTGGTCCTACACTGATATCCAAATTGGTGGGATCTACCTTGCTCAGTTCATCCACCAAGTTCTCAGTAATACATACCATTGACTATCTGCATTACATAGTTAGATATGTCTCATGCCACTTTAACTGCCATGACTGTGTTCTATGGAATCCTAATATTCGTAGTTTGGTACTGGACCTAGAATTCTGGGCTAGAGAACTCATCAGAATTACAATTCTCAAGGTCTAATGAGGCTGTATCTGCACTTCATAATTAATGAAGTTTGAGACTGTTTTAACTGCCTTGGCTCAATGCTATGGAATTCTGGGATTTTTGTGAGATATTTAGCCTTCTCTGGTGCCACAACTAATTACAGATCCCAGGATTCTGTAGGATGGCACCATGGCAGTTAAAGTGGTGTCAATCTGTATTAATTCTGAGTGTGGCAGCTACTTGAGTGGAGTTGCCAGATCTCAGAGCCAGCACCTTATTCTCTGGGCCTCAGAGGAGGGAAGAAATCTCAGAACAAATCTCATCTCCAGGCACTGTCCCTACATCTCAAAGATTCAATACACATTCTGCTGGGATTATTTTCACCATCTGAATATCCTCTCAGTTACTGCAGTGGCTAACAGGGTCCCAATTTGGTGGGGAAACAGCAGCTCTGCAGAATTAGAGGCCAGATGCAAAACAGCCTTCTTCACTCTCTATTCCTGCTGACCTGGAATGCAAACACCCATCATCAGTAAGCTGTTCATAAAGTTGCTTTTATTCATATGCCATCCACTCTGTGTCTCTTGCAGGGCAGGCATACTTCAAACAAAATAAATCATGAAATTAAATAATGCATTGTTTTCTTTTCTTTTATGCTCTGTTGTAAAATGTTTTCAACACGCTATATGAAGCTGTGGCGGTGTACATATAAAGAACTATGATGGGGTGAGGGAATACATTTCTTAGGTTGTATTTTATATAAACCAGACTAATCCACACTTCCCAACTAATAGGCACAGTGAAATCATTTTCTGGTTTTTGCACTTCTCCAAATTTTGCAATGCAGGCCTCCAAGCAAATAGCATGCACAAAAATGAATATATTATGGGAAATGTATAAACAATTATTTTTGTGCATTTTTCTTCTAACACATGCACACTTTTTTCTAATATGTTTGCATACGTTTTTCCTAATATTTGAATTGTTGTTGATATTTCATATTTCTTTAAATAATATGCAATTTTCTTCGAATTTGTGTTAATAGCTATTGAGTACTACAAGCCCTGTAATGACCCTTGGTGATGTTATTGTTGGGAAATGAGAGAGATAAGCTGCATTTACATTGTAGATATAAGGCAGTTTGACACTACGTCAAATGCTGTAGCTCCATCCTATGGAATCGAGGAATTTGTAGTTTTAAAAGTTATGTAGCTTTCTCTGCCAAAGGATGCTGGTGCCTTGCAAAACTACTAATCCCAGGAGCCATGGCAGTTAAAGTGGCATCAAACTATTATTTCTACAGTGTTGATGTACCCATAGTCATGGCTCTCAAGTAGAGCAATCAAACTGATAAAGAGGAAGCTGAACAACAACCAGTCCCACTCCCATCCACATATACAGAGGGTTTAACGGAAAAATGTACAAGCTTAGTCCTATTTGTAAAACACAGAAATATCTTTATTTACAGATACTTCTGTATAATCAAACACATGTCTAATGAAGGTGAGTGAAAAGAAAACGTCTGCAAATTAGAATGATGCAGGAAGACAAAAAGTGTGTTGACGGCCAACAGAGAATCATCTATATGCTATGTCTAAATTCCTAAAGAGTAAAATGCAAACTAGCAATTAGAGAGTATAGGCTTGCAAAGGTTGTTAACTCTTAACAGTCATAGCCAGATGCCAACAGTCTGTGTTCCATTTTCAAGGCTTTTCTCTTCTAACGTAAAACAAATTGAATGACCAGTTTGCTAGTGCTTTCGGTTAAATGGTTCACATTTCATTTTTGCACTGACTTTGTAGAATGGCAACCGTTTCATTTTCAGTTTTACATTTTTATTTTATTTTATGTTATTTGTATAAAGCTCAATAGCAACTGCAGACCTTCAGGTTGGAAACATGTCAGGCCATTCCCAGAAGACTGAGTCATGGTATTATGGTATGTTCCTCGCCAAGCCAAAACACCCGCATGCAACAATAGTTCCCAAATACCACTTGATTTTTCAGCCGACTTGTAAAATCTTGCAACACATTTCACACAGTCCTAGAGGCTATTGTGCTTTGATATGTCATCCCAGATGTCTAGATTTTTTTTTTTCATGCAAGGAAAAGTGTTCCTGTTAATATTTCCACTCTCACTGGAGTGTTCAGTGCCTCCGTTCTATTTGTATATGTGGGTTTTAAAAATTCCTAGCTGGTCTAATGACTCCAGTCAAAATAATTGACTTTTGTAGACATTATGGTTTTGTCCTTCATAGACCTTGCACAGGTGCAGCCATTTTAGCAGCCAGCCAGGCACAGAGATCTGAAGTCTTTGTTCTATTCAGATAAGCAAGCGGAAAATAAGGCAACCATATGTGTCACCCTGGACTTTTGAAAGATCTCGAAGCCATAGGATGCTTCACCAAAGCATTTTCTCATGCAGAACAGCAACTGTGAGCTATCTCAAATGACAGTGTTTAACCAGAATTGACTTGCCATGGTTTTTGGCAGGTTGGCATGGCCTTGAGGACACTTTGACAAATATCCAAGTCCTGAATCATTGTTTTTCTAGTTTAATCTTTTTTAAAAAAGCAGAGTCTGTTTGGCTGATAGCTGGGCCTATGTGGAAGAATTTAAGTCATACATCCTCCATTCTGTCACAGATAAAAATGAAATGTAATAGCATGTTGGGATGGATGGGTAAAGAAGGGGACTCTGAACCTCTGGCCTGATCTATAAGCCTATCTTCATGGTTGAAAACTGAAGACAAACTGCAGCTTATCCGTGAAGATATTTGTGCAAACATCCCTTTGTTATTGTGTGTCTTCAAGTTATTTCCGATTTATGGTGATCCTATCATGGGATTTTCAGGGGCTGAGAGTGTGTGACTTGTCCAAGGCCACCCAGTGAGTTTCCATGACCAAGTGGGGACTCAAACGCTGATCTCCAGAGTTGTAATCCAACACTCAAACCACTATGTCATGCTCTTTACAGTGGCATAAATACCCTAAAGGCACCAGATCCTGTCTGATCTTGGAAGCTAAGCAGGCTCAAGTGACTGGAAAATGAAATAATTCAGTTTGACACCATTTTAACTGCCCTGGCTCAATGCTATGGAAATCTTGGAACTGTAGTTTTGTGAGATATTTAGCCTTCTTTGTCAAAGAGCTCTGGTGTCACACAAAACTACAGTTCCCAGAATTGTAGTTAAAGTAGTGTCAAACTGGATTATTTTTGTAGTGCAGATGCATCCTAAGTGTCTGTTTTAGTGTATAAGTTAATGAGTTAAATATCCAGCATTGAATGGTTAACATTACTGAATTAAAATGTAAACCTAACATTCCAAGTGTTGGCTAGGATTCACCTTTGTAACCTCTGGAACTCCACTAAACTATTCATGGAAGGGACAATGGAGAAGGGAGAATTTGACACAGTGATCTTGCTGGCTATGTCCAGAAGTTCTGAATGAATGAAACAATTTTTTATTCCTTTCATTCCCTACTAAAGGAATGAGTTCCTACTAAGGCTGGGATGGACTTTGAAATCCTGATTACCTGGTACCATCCAACCTAGTCTAAGGACAAATTTCCTCATTTGTTTTTAGAGATGGCAGACTCTAGACTCCCCTGGCTATTCCTGTAGTCAATATCTGAAATGACGAAAGAGTCAGCCGCAAGTGAGCAGGAGACATGCTGTTCCATGACAAGCTCAAAATGCTCCTTGTGTCACTTGAAAGCTGAGCAAGTGTAGTTTGGGAGTCCTGATGGAGTTCCAGCCATGAACAGGGAATTCAGGAGGCTTGTTCAGAGAATATGTCAGTTCTCATTTTCCTTCCTGTGACCTTTAAAGTAAAAACAAGTGACATCCTCACTTGTACAAGGATTGTTAATGAATCTGAAAGGCTGTTGAAATAATTGGATAGCAAATCAAAGACTCTCTCTCTCTCTCTCTCTGTTGTCATATGCCTTCAAGTCATTTCTGACTTATCGTTACCCTTTAGCAAATCTAACATGGGGTTTTCTTGGCAAGATTTCTTCAGAGGGATGTTGCCTTTGCTTTCCTCTGAGGCTAAGCGTGGGTGACTTGCCCAAGGGCAGTCAGTGGCTTTCCATGATCAATTGAGGATTAAAAACCTGATCTCCAAAGTCATAGTTCAATGCTCAGATCACTATGCCATGCTGGCTCTCTTTCTCGTTATGTATAAAAGCTGCACATGTTCCTGTATCTTTCCAGATATTTACTTTCTATCCCATTCCATTCTATGCAAAAAAGAATTAATGGATGGGACACAGCTAAATTATATCTTAGGCTGCATCCACACTGCAGAAATGATCTAGGTTGGCACCACTTTAATTGCTGTGGCTCAGTGCTATAGAATTCTGGGGATTGTAGTTTTGTGGGATAGTTAGCCTTCTCTGCCAGAGAGCTCTGGTGCCACAACAAATGATATTCCCCATAATTCCATAGCATTGAGCCATGGCAGTTAAAGTGGTGTCAACCTGGAACATTTCTGCAGTGTGGATGCAATCTTAGAAATATTCCTACTGCAAATGGAATATGCTGAATTTAATGCAGCTTGTTGAAGTAATTCATTACAAATGATGTTCAGGATCCTATATGACTGACGTAGTTACAAATGCATAACTAAGTTTCATCTACAGGCACAAGGCCACAAACCTATCTTAACAGTCAGTAGCCTTTCCAAGCAATGGAGGTCTATTCTGCTGGCAATTGGGGAACAGGTAGATGATTTTTTCACCTCCTTCTCTCCAGTAATCTGTAGTGTGACAAGAAATTGCAACAGGATTCCTGCTTCTGATGGTCTCAGCCTCTCTTGGTGGTAGGAAGAGGTGGGAAACATCATCCCCTTGCACCACAATTGGCAGCAGAAGAGTTTTCCATTGTTCAATGTGGCTGCTGGCTGTTAAGGTGGACTTGGGGGACATTTACAACTGTGACAATAGTGCCATGATCATGAATACATAGTAAAACTGTATACAGAACAGTTACGGATCTTTAACTCTAGTTTACAAATCCATCACTGCAATACAGGATGCTAGCTCATTACTTTCCCCATTTATTTATTAATTAACTGACTTGTACCCTGCATTATAGCATGAGATTGCTGGGTGGCTTAAAATAAAACCAGTTTGATCCATTTAAAATTTTTCAACACTAGCAAATTGTTCAAACATTCCAAAAATATATTAAACTATTGAGCAATGTTAAATGTTAAGAATAGGTTGCAGATTTGGATGAAATCCTTAGGCCTCAAAGGCTTCAGTACAAAAGCCAAGTCTTAATGTGGCACTGGAATGAAATAATAATAATAGTAATAATAAAATTTATTTATATCCCCCCCCCCCTGAGGTGGTGCCAATTGGGTCTCTTTGTGGGACGATGTTCCACAACTGGGGTGCCACCACAGAGAAGGCCCTCTGCCATGTTCCTGCTGGTGGGATGCAGAAGCAATCCCCTTAAGCAGACCTCCATCCTCTGAAAGGAGTATATAGGGAGAGGTTCACCTTCAAATATCAGGGAGCCAGTAACTAAGGAATAAGTACATTACATAATTATGTTTGTAATGTAATGAGGGAAGACATATTTTTCACAGCACAGTCAGCCTTCCATATCCATGGATTTTGCACCCATGGATTCAACCATCCACAGCTTGAAAATACAGTGGGTCCTTGGTATCTGCTCAGTTTTGCTTTCAGGATCTTGTCTAGGTTCTTTGCAGCTGTCCTAGTCTTCCAATTTCTTCACTGCACTCTCCATTCTGATTAATGTCTGAACCAAAGTATGGAAAATGTTGAACTACAGAGGGTCTTTGATATCTGATTGATTTGGATTCCAGGACCTGCCATGGATAACAAAATCTGTGGATGCTCAAGTCTCATCAAATCTAGTGGCATAGTAAAATGGTGTCTCTTATATAAAATAATAAAATCAATGTTTGCCTTTGGGAATATATATATTTTTAGCATATTTTCAATCCATGGATGGTTGAATCTGTGGATCCATTGATATGGAGAGCTGACTATATTAAATTTTCCCTCCCCAAAAAGCAAACCTTGTTTTCATCATTTTAGATAAGGGATGCCATTTTACTATACCATTGTATGTAATGGGACTTGAGCATCCATGGGTTTTGGTATCTAAAGGGGGAACCAAAACCTAATTTGAGGGACTATTACTTCTTAATGACATCCATAGCTATGTACAAGGTGGAGGAATATCATGTGGTTCAAGTGCTGGCTGCTGCCACCCTGGCTGCTGAGGTCTGTAATGACCCAACAAGGTCTCTGGGACCATGTTATAGGAAGGGTTAGCCAATGGGAGGTGTGAAAGTGGACAGACCCAATTGCTCTGACATCCACAGGGTTATGTTAGCTAGCCAATGGAAGGTGAGAAGGTGGAGAAGCCTGTTTGGCCCTGATTCCCATTTGGGTTCTGTTAGCCAATGGGAACTGGGAAAGGGTGAAAAAGTGAGACTTATGATAGGTTAGAAGAAGAGAGAGACCAGTAGGGTAAGCAGGGGACTAACTGCTCAAGTCTTATTGAGGGAATTAAAGCTGAGTAAAGATCATAGGAAACCAAAGACCATCTAGTTAGATGGGTTAGGTTTCTAGGTCTTTTGGAAAGAGATTGGAAGATAGGGATGGCCACAGATGGAGTTAGAGAGCATAGTGTTTTTTTGTATAAACACCTGTTAAAATTGTTTTATTTATTATTTGTTTTTAGCAACTAGGGGGTAAAAATACTAAGAAAACTTGTGTGTTTTAAACCAGCTGGGCTTTTTTTTTTTGGCTTTGTTTTGTTACAACTTCAGTTACCTCTTACTATGCAATTTTCTTTTTTTGGTTATTAAAGAGTTCACTTTTTAAATCTCTGATTTATTCCTCAAGGGACATTGAAGGAGGCTTTAATCACATGTCTCCATGACCAGGTTGTTGTTGTTGTTGTTGTTATCCACCCTCGAGTTGACCTTGACCCATGGTGACCCTGTAGATGAGACATCTCCAAGATTCCCTGTCCTCCACTGCTCTGCTTAGTTCCTGCAAATTCATACCCATGACCTCTTTTATGGAGTCTATCCATCTAACATGGAGTCTTCCTCTCTTTCTCCTTCCCTCCACCTTCCCTAGCTTCATGGTTTTCTCCAATGAATTATGCTGTCTTGTGATGTGGCCAAAGTGCAACAGCCTCAATCTAGTCATCTTGGCTTCCAAGGAAAGCTCTGGCTTGATCTGTTCAAAGACCCATTAGTTTGACTTTTTGGCTGTCCATGGGATCCTCTGAGGGACTGTTTCACTGTTGAACAGCTCTAACTGTCAGGAAATTCTTCCTAATGTTGAGGTGGAATCTCCTTTCCTGTAGTTTGAATCTATTGCTCCATGTCCTAGTCTCTGGAGCAGCAGAAAACAAGCTTGACCCATCTTCAGTAGGACATCATTTCAAATATTTAAACAGGGCTATCAAGTCACCTCTGCACTTTCTTTTCTCTAGGCTAAACATACCAAGCTCCCTAAGTCACTCCTCATATGGCATGGTTTCCAAACCTTTCACAATTTTGATCACCCTCCTCTGGACATGCTCCAGCTTGTCAATATTCCTTTTCAATTCTGGTGCCACAATTGTGGACACAGTTACTTACAAAGCTCCTGTCATGGACCAAATGGACCATACCCTGTTAACCTTCAGATGTATGCCACATTTCCTAATGCTTGCTCCTTTTCATTTGTTGTTGTGTGCCTTCAAGTCATTTTCCAGTTATGGCAGATCTAAGGTGGCTCTATCTTGAGGTTTTCCTGTCAAGGTTTGTTCAGAAGAGGTTTGTCTTTCCTTAGCAACCATCTTATCTATTTATTAATATTTTGAGAAGTGTGTTTCCTCGGTCTTTCAATTTTTTTTTAACAAGCATGTATCATTATTCACTGAGTACATTTCACAAAAGGCATGACCTCCCATTAGCCTCAAATGGACTATTTGTGCTATCACTGAAGAGCCATTTTAAAATAAAGCAATTCTGTAGTTAAGCCCTGAAATAGTTACTCATAATACTAATAGAATTCTTGAAGGCAAAGAATCAATCAGTGATGAATATCTAGATATAAATGTTTGTGGTCTCTAAGCTTAGACCAAAGACCAGCATTCCAAGGATTGGCTTGAAATGGGAAGATCAGTACAATCATCACTTAAATGCCCCTCAGTCAAGTGGAGGGTCTCAGGTCTCAGATCAACCCACTTCAACCCAGTGGCAAATTGTTGGAAGCAGTATATGGGGCTAGTGAATAGCCAAAGGCACCCAACATGATATTATATATCTATTTGAAAAGTTCATATCATGCCTTGAAGAAACTCAAGCATTGGAATAGAAAGAAAAAAAATGTTCTTTGGTTTTTGTTTGTTTGTTTGTTTGTTTTTTAAAATAGATTTTTCAAGTGCCAGGAAACCCTGATGATGAAAATCCCAGACATGTGTGAATTCTCAGTTTGGGATTTAATCTGAGTGAAAAATGAACACTTTTTTTTAATGTAGAAAACAGCATTTTCAGGCAGAAAATAACATTTCTGCACAGAAAACAAGACCATAATACAGACAGCAGTATTTTCTGCACAGACAACAACATTTCTTCACAAAAAATGCTGTTTTCTGTGCAGAAAAGTTGTTTGTGCAGGAAATTATGGTTCCCCCCCCCTCTGGGGGGGGATGTATACAGTCGTCTCTCCTGATTTCATGGAGGATCCATTCTGGATCCCCCCGCAAATCAGAAAATCACAAGTATTTGAAGCCCCATTGAAAATAATGGCAGTGTGCTCCTGCACGCAGCTCTGTATGTGCACCACGCATGCATGATTTTGTCCTTCCTGGCTTCCTGTCCATGGAAATTCAAAACCACGAAGGGTAAGTCAGTAAATCTGGAGGGACAACTGTATATAGCTTTTATAAGTCCTTAACTGTGAATGATCTTTGAAAGTTGCACTTTTTGGTGACTATCTTGCAGTGATAAGAAAAATAGCAAAATTAATCATTCTTGCCTGCAGGAATGAAATTTATGAAGCTTTACATCCCTATTAAGAAGAACAGGTAGTAGGAAATATTATTTTCTGTTCTAAAAATGCTGTTGATTTGGGTTTGATTTTTTTTTTTTTTGGCACAAAAATGCCATGTGTGAATTTTGCATGGAATCAATCCCCAATGGCAATATTTTATGCTCAAGAAATAGCATTTTATGTGCTAAATTAATGTTTTCTGCAGAGAAAATGCAATCACCTACAGAAAAAGCTGTATTTTGTTCACAAATACTACATGCAAATTTTGCACAGAATAGTCTTTCAAAACAGTGCTGTTTTGAAAGACTTTGGGCCTTTGCAGACTGCTAGAGATAGTGCAAATTGAGTCCACTTTAACTGCCCTGGCTCAGTGCTAGGGAATCATGGGAATTGTATTTTTTTTTCTGAGACATTGAGCCTTCTCTGTCAGAGAGCTCTGGTGCCACAATAAACTACAGTTCCCATGAATCCCTAGCACTGAGTCAGGGCAGTTAAAGTAGACTCAATTTGCACTATTTCTGGCAGTCTGCAAAGGCCCTTTGTTGCAGAAAGTAGTTGAAAAAAAGCCCTAAAATCACTCGTTGCTTCCTTCAAGAATGAAATTATAAAGAATTGCATCAAGAATTCAATGAGACACCAACAGTCCTGTTGATGCCAGCCAAAGCTGCATGTTCACACAGCCTGAAAACCCATAGAAAACTATGGATGCTGTTGTGAAAGCCTTCAACTTCACAGTCCTATTGTTGTTAGGAACATTAAGGCTTTCAGTCCTGCAGAGATAGGGGAAAGTTCTATGGATGTACTCATCAGAGAGTGGAATCCAGCAATAAAACCAACTGACAACAGAACTTATATCTATATCTATCTATATCTATATCTATATCTATATCTATATCTATATCTATCTTAGGATGCAGTGGCTCAGTGGTTAAGATGCCGACTCTGATGATCGCAAGGTTGGCAGATCGACAATTGAGAACGAAGTGCCGCATGACGGAGTGAGCTCCCATCATTTGTTCCAGCTTCTGCCAACCTAGCAGTTCAAAAGCATACAAAAGTGCAAGTAGATAAATAGGTACCACTTTGGTGGGAAGGTAACAGCATTTCATGCAATCATTCTGGAGACATGACCACAGAGGTTGTCTTTGACAACACTGGCTCCCTTGGCTTAGTAACGGAGATGAACATTGCCCCCTACAGAGGAAACCTTTACCTCCTACCTACCTACCTACCTACCTACCTATTGCTTTAAAGAAGTATCTAAGGTGCTGAACCTATTTGGGACATAGGGCCTTGCATCTTAGACAACTCCTTTATAGTATGGATTAAAACTGACATGAAAAGCACCAGCTGCCACGATCTTGCCAGGCTTGCCCCCATTTGAGGTAGTGACCATGGTAGATTGGGGATAGTGGAAGTTGTGTTCAAAAAAAAAAAAAAAAAAAAAAAAAACCCTTCCCAAGCTCTGATTAGACAAATACATGAGTCCTGGAGAAAACCAAGCCAGAGCATTCACTAGTAGCCAAAATGACTACACTGAGGCTATTGTACTTTGGACACATAATGATATGACATGGTTCTTTGAAAAAGAACCATGTTAATACTTAGTGGAGTGAAAAGTAGTAGAAAGTGAAGAAGACTCCACTACAGGTGGGTTGACTCAATCAAGGAATCCATATCTCCAAATTTGCAAGACCCAAGAATGACTGTTGATGACTGGTGCTCATGAAGGTCTCTCATTCATTGGGTCACCATGAGTCAAAACCATCTTAACAGCAAATAAAAACAACAAAGGCTCAGAAGACTGTCACACTAATGCCTGTTCACCTTAGTATATTCATGCAGACATGACTTCCTATTATAACCAACATACCCTTCCTTGTAGTAAACCACTTAAAATTAAGTTGTTGTCCCATTGAACTTGGTGCACAGAAACAATTAAGAGTGGATCCCTGCTTCTTCAATGTGAGATGCCAGGCTTTCTCTGGGTGGGTGAACCCTGAGTTCTGCAGCCATAAAACATGTAGCACAGGGCTGATGACTTTGATCTTACTAAAAGAAGCCCAAAATATTGACTCTTAATGAGAAATGCAATTTTGTTTCCCCACTTTCTCCTGTTTGTTTTCTGACAAATTTTCCCCAGCAGTTTCATCTCCGGCCAGCTGTTCTGCTGGAGCTAGGCAGTCACTCACCAGCTTTTGCTACAGTCCCAACAGGTTCCATCGCCTCTGGCTTGTGTGACAGCATTAAACTGCCTGCCTGGGTAACCATTTTGAATGTCCCTCTTGCCACGGCATTACCTGGAGCATTTCCTACCCTGCAGAGTGAATTCTATTGAGTGACATTGATTTCCTGTATAAAAGAAATGTTGTCCCTGCAAACGGTCCTAAGCATGAAGACTGAAGTACTACTGAAGGGGAAAAGAGGGGAGGGAATAATTCAGCCTAGGTGACAAACAGCCTTATCTCCTAGCTTGACTAGTGCAAAAGGTTTGAAGTGTGGCAAAGGCCAGGCTGACTACAAATGGCCAAATCTACACAGCACTGCAGTCCTATTGCTCTTTGCTAGGATGGGGAAAACTAGGGCAAGGGGACAGAATTGCCATGATACTACAAATTTGAACCCCTGGGTGAGTTATTAAGGATAAATTTAGGGGCAAAACAGACAGTCAAAATAAGCAGGTTTCTGACTGGCTTCCAGGTGGGGCATTTAGATGATGCAAGCCTCAAAGCTGCCCTATGGGGAGAAAAGCCAGACTAAAAAGGAGCTGTATTTTTTCACTTCTCAGAAAATATGCACCTTCATTTGTATATCTAAATGCAGAGCCATCAGAATGTCTAAAGGAGCACTCTATCCTAACCCTAATCCTAATTGTGCATATAAATGCCCCATTGCAGGAGCACATTTAAAAGGGGCAAGGCTGCCGTATCCAAGCAGTGGGGGTGGCAATACCCAAAAGAGAAAGCGGGACACCTCTCATGGAGGTGAGTACAACATACACAAAACAGCAGTCAGTGAGGTGGCATGGGTGAAGGGGGGTGAAGGGGGCCATGATTATACCTTGTTGGAATCTGCATGGGCACACCTCTGCTCTGATGTGCTGTCCAGGTGAAGGGTTGCATATGCAAATGTATGCAGGTTCACAGGGACAACCATCCAATGGGATGGCAGTCATTGGTGGTTCACTTCTGTGAAGGTGCTCAGGGATGGTGGGGGCATCAGCATCCCACACCAGGATGTCACCTGATGTGGGGCTTTGTGGGGGCTTCAGGAGTAGAGCCAAAAGGGCCCACTCCTAACCCCCTGCCTCATCCAGCTTTATGTTAGAGTAAAGCCATGTGGGACTGAGATGGGGAGTGCCAGGCCTTCTCTCTCCCTGTTCATGTGGCTTTACTCTAAAGTAAAGCCATGCAGGACAGGGACAAGGGATGTTGGGCCCTTTACCTTCCTGCTGTGCATCATGGTGCATGACAGGGAGGTGGGGGATTCTCACTGGTTGTCATCCCTCCTTCAGGGGTATGACCCAGTGTGGGCTGCACCTCCATACCTTCTAGTGATGCTACTGGGTGGTGGCGGGGGAACAGTAAAAGGAAAGTACCAAGCAGTGTGGCCATGATGTGTGCACTCCAGCCACCTTGGGAAAGGATGGTGTGGTTGGTGGGGTTTCAGTGTGGCTTCATAAAAGGCAGCTTCTAGCTGCTTTTTCCTGCTTGTCTATTTTGCCCCTTAATGTTGGGCCCTTTACCTTCCTGCTGTGCATCATGGTGCATGACAGGGAGGTGGGGGATTCTCACTGGTTGTCACCCCTCCTTTGTTTGCATTTTAACTAAGGTTGCCAGGTCAGCACTATACCAGGCCCTGAGATCTGAAAGCCCAAAATTGAGACCTCTTGTGATGCCACATGAGGCAATTCCTGTAATGTTGCTAATTGTGATATGTTAAACATCAATTGGGAGCCAGTGTGGTGTAGTGGTTCCAGCATGCGACTGTGGCTCTGGAGATCAGGGTTAGAGGAATCCATTGAGTGACCTGGAGTGAATCACCCAGGGCCTCGGCAGACAGCTAATTGAGCCATCTCCGAGGCAGGGAAGAGGAGGGGCAGCCACACTCTCGGTGCCCCTTCCTCTTCCTGAGGTTGCCCTCGGAGCAGCCAGCCCTCCGCACGGCCGGCGCTCCCAGGGCAACCTCCCGCCGCAGCGTCCGCACACGCTGCGGTGGATAAGTCAGTGAAAGTGCGCCCTACGCTTTTGGGGTGCACTTTCACTGACATCTGAAAGGAGTGCTGATTTAGCGCTCCTTTCAGGGGCGCTGATGGTGCGCCACGGTGCGGATGCCTCGCTCCCGCGGTGCACCGTCCCGCGGCATTCTGGAAGCTCTCGTCTGCTTCCCCCCCTACTCTCAGCCTCATCAAACCCTGTAATAGGGTCACCTTAAGGTCACCATATGTCAGAAATGACTTGAAGGCACATAACAACAACAACAACAAAGCATCAGTTACACATAGTATACCCTTGCAATAAAAAAAAGTCAGAATGGGCCTTGGCAGACAACTAATTGAGTTGTCTGCGAGACCCGGAAGAGGATGAGCAATCGCACGCGCAGCGCTCCTTCCTCTTCCTGAGGTCGCCCTGGGAGCTGCTTCCGGGGCAACCTCCCACTGCAGTGATCGGACGCGCTGCAGCAGAAAAGGCAGGGAAAGTGCGCCCTACGCTTTTAGGGCGCACTTTCCCTGTCTTGTGGAAGGAGCATTGATTTAGCGCTCCTTCCAGAGATGCCGCAGGAGCGCCAGGGTGCGGAGGCTGCGTTCCCGCAGCGCTCCGTCCGGTGGCGTCTCCGGCGCCTCCGTCTGCTTCCCCCCAATAATGAGGGAATCAGAGTTATGAGGAAAACAATAGATTCATAGAATCTTAGAGCTGGAAGGGACTACAAGGGCAATCTAATCCAACCCACTGTCATTCAGGAATACATAACTGTAGCATTTGTGAAAGAAGTCCATCCAACTCTCCAAAGAAGGGGAGTTACCCATGCCCTGAAGCAATCTATTCCACTGCCTAACAATTTAGAGTAAGAATCTTCCCCCCAATAATGTTTACTTGGGATCTTTTCTAATTTGAATCTATTGATCTCTGGAGAAGCAGAAATCAAGCTCATTCCATCTTTTACTTGACACTCTTTCAGGTGTTTAGATACAGCTATCATGCCACATTGCAGTCTTCTCTTCTACAAATTAACCCCCCTCCCCCAATCTCTCTAATTTCTCATAAGGCTTGGTTTCCAGACCTTTGAACATTTTGGTTGTCCTTCTCTGGACATGTTCTAGCTTGTTGATATTCTTCTTGAACTGTGGTCCAATCCTAGACACACTATGAGAGACACACACTTTTCAAGACAGTTTGACACTGCTTTAACTATCATGGCTCCATTCTATGAAATCATGGGATTTGTAGTTTGTTGTGGGCACCATAACTCTCTGACAGAGAAAGTGAAACATTTCACAAAATTACAAATCACAGAACTCCATAGCATTGAGCCCTGGCAATTAAAGTGGTGACAAAACTGCATTCATTCTGCAATGTAGATGCAGCCTGACTTACAATACAATGTTCTCCATTCTAGGGATGCAAATTATCACTTATCTCGTTTCCACATGCAAGAATGAACAATCTGTATCGTTTTCTCCCACCAGGCAAAAAGGTGAGAGGTTTTTCACATATTTTGGGAAGAATTTTGTCTTTGCAAGATATTTTGTGCCAATTGTGTGGTTATGCAAGCTGTGATTGTTACTTTCCTGCATGGACTTTTAAAAAGGTAGAAATATTGGGTTAGTTGTTTATGTCTTTTTGATCAATAAAGCCTCTGCTTCAGTGCTTGTTGTGTGTGTCTGCTTAGCTGCATGAAGGGGAAAGAGTCTGGTTTTGTTCAGAGATTGCTTGTGCAAGTTGTAGAGAAAACAGCATTCATTATTTTACTTTTGCAGCAGGGTAAACAAATCTTTCTGCTGTTGACGGTTTTAGGGGCTGGGAGTGGACAGTGTTTTCTTGACCTAGGGCAGGGAAAGAAAATAAAAATCCCAATCTCAATTTTGTTAACTTTGGGGGGAAGCAGCGTCGCAGGACCGAGGCATCCCCACGCCTTGGTCCCACGGCACAGCTTCGCCGCCCCTGAAAGGAGCACTAAATTGGCGCTCCTTTCACAAGTCGACGAAGGTGCACCGCAAAAGGCTGCGGCACACCTTTGCCTACTCTTCCGCTGCAGTGCGTGGAAATGCTGCAGCAGGAGGTCCTCCTCGGAGTACTGGCCGTGCGGAGGGCCGTCTGCTCTGAGGACAACCTGGGGAAGGGGTTGGGGTGCCGATCGTGCGGCTGCCCCTTCCCTTCCCTGCCCCCAAGATGGCCCTTTAAGCCATCTGCTTAGGGGGTTTGGGGCTATGCAGACGGGCAAGAAAAGATGACCTGAAGTTGCTTTTTCCCTAAGCTGCTGCAATCACACTGCCTGTCCTGAGGTTGCCCTAAATGGGGACGGAGCAACCGCAATGGGGGGAGTCAATGCAGCTTTTCTGAGGCTGTATTGAAGCCCCAGCAACCACACCAACAGCCCCAAGGATGCTGCAAAGGGAGATGGAGCAACCACATGGGCCGGCAGCGGCTGCTTTATTTATTTATTTATTTAGTTCTTAAATGCATGAGCATGTGCACAGGAACATCTCTCCACACCTGCACATCTGTGTAGGAAAACATCCCTGCACACCTGCACACGACCTGTTATAGGGTGGTATACAGTCTGTGACTCTCTGTGTACAAAGGTGACTGAAGTTCGGCATCCCTGTACACCTGCACAGGATCTGTCATACACCCACATATCATGCAAGGATTCGCTGACATCTGCTTCCCCCCAAGGAGTGGGTGCAGTAGACAGGTGCCACTGTCTGATTGTGCCACCCTTGGGGTGAACGGGTTTGTCAACTGAAAAGACACTCCATCATCCTCCACAAAACATGTCCCACACAGATCACGGGGGAGGGGAGAGGTACATGCAAGGGAGGTTTGTGTGGACAGACTTGATACATGCAGCTGGTGGTCATGCAAGGGACATGGTCAACAGGGCACACGGACAAATGTTACTCCAGGAGCCCCCCCCCCCCATCATGCCAAGAAGTGGTGTGCAGGTCTTATGCACACCTGCACACCTGCACAGTAGAGGTCACAAAAGCCTCTTTCATGCAAACTGCTGTACATGCTAACAGCAAGCGTACATCCAACAGAATGCATTTATTGTCATAACAGAGGACAGTTGCTAGGGTGCATGTGTAGAGTTACAATTAGGGGTAGGGTTCTAATATTCAAGTGCACCTGCACCAGTGCATCCACACCTGGAAGCATAGGGTGCTTTACATTAAATTAAAGCTTGCATCGTAGGGCATGCTCTGGATCGCCGAGTCAATTTCCACTGCACGTGTGACAGTGTATTTATACAGCCGTTTTCTGGTGCATCAATGTCGCTGCATACATACACACATGTGAAGGTGCGCATCTTCACCAAAGGAGCAGAAAAAAGTGGCTCCTTTTTGGAGCGGCTTTTCTCAGCATACGACGGCTAGAGGGCTCTTTCCTGGAGACTTTTAACCGTGTGTCGTCTAAAGGCCACACCTACAAGTCACCCTCAAAGCACCCCTTTTTGCCCATCTGCATAGCCCCTTTATCTGACTCTCACTTGCATGTTTTTCTCATCTTTTGTTTCATACAGAGTTGCAAGGCTGTATGTTTTCTTCCTGCATAGAAATATGTAGATTTCAAAAATACCTTCTCCCTAATTTGTACATTTATCTGTGCAATTTAACCAAATAATGAAACTTTTGATTAAGCGCACACACACACACACACACACACAGACACAATCAGGTGCATTTTAGTCATTTACATTTTTTAAAATTTGTGCATTGTTTCCTGTGTACTTTGTTTTTCAAACTTCCTGTAAGCCTTACAGATGTAGAAATGTTCAATGCAAAATGTTCAAGGCAGCAGTCTTGGGAGGTACGAAATTTTTACTTTTAATATGACCAGGGTGACCTATATTTCATCCAGGAGAAATTCCAAAATGTCCTCCATTTTGAGCATGAGTAAGACACACGAATTTACATTTATATGAGTGTTTCTAGTTTTTATTTTGGAATGTCCTACATTTTTTTTGAATGTCCCACATTTTTCAGTGCCTTATCCTCCTTTGCACCTATGACATCTAGTCAACCTGAACATAACCTTTCTTTCAATTTCTGGCTGAATCTGCACTGCAGAAATAATGCAGTTTAACAGTGCTTTAACTGCTATGGCTCAATGCTATGGAATTCTGGGATTTTTAGTTTTGTGAGATATTTAGCCTTCTCTGTCAGAGAGCTCTGATACCACAAAAAACCACAAATCCCAGGGTTACAGATATTCACTTTCTATCCCATTCCGCTCCATGCAAAAAGGAGGGTATAGGTGGGAGATAGGTAAGATAGAAATTTTCCTACTGAAGATGGAGAAGGCCTGGAGGTAACTCATTACAAATGATGTTCAGGATGCTATATAACCAATTCAAGTTTAAGCTGCACTGCAGAAATAATGCAGTTTGACACCTCTTTAATTGCCATTGGTTCAATGCTATGAGCATTGTGTTGGATTATGACTCTGGAGACCAGGGTTTCATTCCACCCTCAGCCATAAAACCCACTGGGTGACCTTGGGCAGTTCACATGCTCTCAGCCTCAGGAGAAGGCAATGGAAAAAAACCCCTCTGAACAAATCATGCAAAGAAAATCCTATATAAGGGCCTCGGCAGACGGCTAATTGCGCCGTCTCCGAGGCCCGGAAGAGGAGGAGCCGCCGCACGTTCAGCGGCTCTTCCTCTTCCTGAGGGCGCACCCGGAAGCGCCGGCCATCCGCACGGCCGGCGACTGCGGGTTGCCCTCACGCCGCGGCAGCCGAACGCGCCGCGGCGTTTGAGCCGCCGAAAGTGCGCCCGCCGCTGTTAGGGCGCACTTTCGGGAGAATCTAAAAGGATCGCCATTTTGGCGGTCCTTTTAGATTCGCCGCAGGAGCGCTGCCGTGCGGAGCCTCCGCTCCGCCGGCGCCCTGACACGTGGCGGCTCGGAAGCAGTCGTCTGCTTCCCCCCTAAGTTTGCCTTTGAGTCACCATAAGTCAGAAATGACTTGAAAGCACACAACAACAACACAAGGGCAATCTGATACTTGTGGGAAGCCTACAAGCATTACATGAAGACAATAGCCTTCTTCCACTGTTGCCATGAGTCTTTCATATTTGGAGGTTTACTTCCCTGCAATAAGGAGAGATTCAATATAACCATCACTGCTAATCATTTTAGGCAGAACTGACTTCCACCAAGATTAGGGAGATGGAAGAATTCTCTGGTTTTTTTATATACTTAATGATGTAAAAATTCTCCATTCCATCAGCATATAGGTTTTATTTAGCATTTTTAGTGCTTCCTTGTTAAATTCCTCTGCAGATATGACTGAGCGGTTTAATAAACTCCCAATGATCATTTTTTGAAGAGCTGTTTCTACCCAGCCTCTGAGTTCCATCTAACTTTTATGCCTGGATTCTCCTGTGCCAGAACAGAAAAGCAATTAGCCTGTTAAAAATAACAAGTCAGTGGAGAAGTGAGTTAGTTTTTAAAAAAACACCAAAAAACACAACCCAAAACCCTGTAGATTTTACACCACACGTAAGTAAGAACAGAAGCCATGGGGCTTAATTCTTTTTTTGATTACAGGCCAATCAGGACTTGTTTAAATTGCATTGACGTGGAACAGTAATCCATAAATAAAGAGAAAAAGGAACTATGAATAAGCTTACATTTCAAGGACAGAAAGAACTCTCCCATTGGAAAAAAAAAATAGGGAAGTGGATCTGACTTGGGTTTTTGTTCTGTTCCCTTTGCAAAAGGTTTGCAATGTATGATATCACAAAAACAGCCTGAATAGAAAATTCACTTAGCATGCCAGCATGAAAATAAACCAGCCAGCTTTCCGACAGATAGGTTTTGCTTGCTTTCATTTGGGTACTCTTGGCTCATTATTTCTTGCTAAAATTTCAAGCACAAAAGCGTCTGTTGCCCTCCTCCCAAATGAAGTAAAACAACAGAGTTGGGGTGAATATTTCTCTACAGCTCTCAAGGTGCATAGAAATGCATTTATACCTACAGTTGGCCCTCTACATTTGCAGTTTTGACTTTTGCAGATTTGATTATTTGTGCTTTTGATTAATATGTTCTCTCTAGGAATCTCTAGGTCATCCAGAGCAACTCTGCCAGGAGCTGACCATAGAGCTGTGATGGAGAACCTAGAGGTTCTAGAGAAAACACTTCTCTAGCCATTTGTAGATCCTCCGGCATGATTCTATGATCAACATCTGGCAGATCATGACTATAGAGTTGCACTGGAGGGTCTGAAGATTCCTAGAGATATGTTCTCTTAGGTAAAAAGAATAGTGGTTTTTTTTTTTTTTGCAATCTTTCCACATTCACAGGGTTCCTTCACCCCTAACCCCAGCGAATTTCTGCAGAAACGGAAGGCACCTAACCCTCCATGGAAATGCAATGAGCCAACTCTGTTCCCTAAGCATAGGCTGATCATGTTTCCTTGAGACAAACATGGGACAGTAGGATGGCAAAAATGGGATGGGGTTATGTAATATTCCATATTGATGAAAAAGTAAGAAGATTTAAAAAGTTTTATTACCTGAACAAATAGAACTAACAACTATTCTTCAGTGACAGAACCCATACAAAAATTTAGGTAGACTTACAGAGAGGGACTGTCGTACCACAGTTGTACCATGAATATTTCTTCGACAAAGTAATCTTATGCAGCAAATTTCAGTCTTTCAACACCTTATCATAAAACTTTTCACACTCCATGATACAACTGTTTGTTTGTTGTTGTTTTTTGACACAACCACAATTTAAAACAGGGATCCTCAAACCGTTTTCACACCATAATGACATTTTCTTGAAAACAAGACAAAATTGACATTTATATGAAAGTGACAGGATGGTCTGGAAATGAACAAAAAATGGTACTGTCCGATTAAAAATGGTACGTATGGTCAGCCTACTTAAGCATTTCCATGTGGACATGACAATGCATTAACAAGTGGGAACATATCTAGACAAGGCCTCTTGTCCAAATTGTTCACGCATTGCTTTCCTTTTCTTTATATTAACCACCACTCATGTTATTGATGATGATATATCTTGCTAATTGTATTGTGTGCCTTCAAGTCATTTCTGACTTATGATGACCCTAAGGCAAACCTAGCTTGAGGTTTTCTTGGCAAGATTTGTTCAGAGGGGGTTAGCCATTGCCTTCCCCTGAGGCTGAGAGCATATGATTTGTCCAAGGTCACCCAGAGGGTTTCATGGCCAACTGGGGATTCGAACCCTGGTCTCCAGAGTAATAATCCAATACTTAAACCACTATGCCTCGCTGGGTCTCTTTCTTACTAGACCTTACTTTAAAAAGAAATAAGACTGAATAGGTCACTGTTTGAAAGCTCCTTCTATACTCTACATCAGGGGTAGGCAACCTTTCCCCTTTAAGGGCTGAGGGACTTCAGCTCCCAGAATCCCAGAAGCTATTGGCCAACATGGGACTATTGGCCAATATGGCTGAGGCTTCTGGGAGCTGAAGTCCCTCGGCCCTTAAAGGGGAAAGGTTGCCTACCTCTGCTCTACATTTTAGTGGCCAATACCTTTAGCAAATAGAGAGAAAACATCATAGCATAAGTTTGATAAAGGAAATGTTGTGTGCCAAGAGCACTGGTGTTTTTTTTTATCCCCAAATTATGAAGTATGAGGGGTTCTATTTTATTTTTGAGTATGATCGTTTCTCCTTCTTTTCCTCCTTCAGTTCTGTTGCAGGAATTGTAATTACAGACCACATAACACAGGAGGATGGTGGGTAATAACAATCTACCTGGAGGACCAAAGAGGTCAAGGGGAGAAATGGGCATAAAGGAATATGCTCACAGTCAATTCTATTTCTTTGGCTATAGAATGGGATATCCAGAATCCCATTCACGTCACCAAATTACAATACTATGGGCCTTAACAGATTGCCAGAAATAATCCAGTTTGAGTCCACTTTAATTGTCCTGGCTCAGTGCTAAGGAATCATGGGAACTGTAGTTTATTGTGGCACCAGATCTCCTTGACAGAGAAGGTTCAATGTCTCAGAAAAAAATTACAATTCCCATGATTCCCTAGCAGTGAGCCAGGACAGTTAAAGTGGTCTCAAGCTGGATTATTTCTGACAGTCTGTTCAGGCCCTAAATTTCCACTTTCCCCACCATGGCAACATCCCATGGAATAGTGGGATTGTTAGTTTAGAATTCTCAGTTAGAGTGCTCTAGTGCCTCACCAAACTACAAACCCCAGGATTCCATAAGACAAAACAATGACAGTTAAAATGGAATAATAGCATTATAATTGTGTTGAATGAATCGGTTCCGGATTTGGGGATACAGTGAGTGATGTAAATACCTCATCAAATGAATAAATAACCATTTCTCATTTATTTCTTCAAATATTGTGAGAACCTATCAGCAGGGCTATCTTGTTGGTGGAGATCTTACATCAGGACTCTAGTGTAAACCTCCGCAGGCAGTCACTTATTAACTGTGCTTCACAATCCTTGTGTCGTGTTGTACAACTCAATGCACAACCAACTGCACAATGTAGATCCATGCACATCTACATGTGCCTTGCAGCTGTGCACACCTCCATGAGCATCACATCTGCATCCCCATGCACAATGGCAACAGATGCACAACACAATTTCTGCAACCTTGAAATGAATGCAGTTGAGACACATTGGAAAAATTGTCCAGCCATTTCCATAGGAAAAGATAGGCATGCATGGTAGGAGGTTGGCCATTGTCTTTTAAACCTTCTCATGACCTTTGCTCTTTTCCATTGTTCCCAAAATGTTTGATATTGTTGAGCATTGGTCCATTCCCTCCATTTCATTTTATATTTTGTTGAGAGAGTATAGAGAAAGGAAGGAAGAAAGGTGTGTAAGAGGGAGAGAGTCTATGAATGTGAGATACATGATGAATTATTTGTCTCTGAATTTTAATGTGAGGCAAGGTTTAAGGAGTCCTATGAAGCTACTGTTCTCATGTTTGGTGATGTTGGGAAACCTTTAGACAGCCATGTGAGGTCAATTAGGTGGAAGGGAATGCAGAAAAGTCACTCTTCATGGTGGGGAGGAAGACCAGGACAGACTGGGGCTGGTGGGGCATCTATTAGAGCCAAAAACAAACAAACCAAAAACCAAAAACCATAAGCTTACCTTATTTATTGATTTTACAAATTCTCCTAATAACTTTGAATGTGGGGAACAATCACTATACCCATGTTTTGAATAGAATGGACCTCTCCTTCCACAAAATCATAGAATCAGAATTGAAAGAGACCACAAGGGTCATCCAGTCCAACCTCCTACCATGCAAGAAGACACATTCAAAGTACTCCTGAAAGATGGCCATCTAGCCTCTGTTTACAAACTGCCAAAGAAGGATACTCCACCACTCTCTGAGGCAGTGTATTCCACTGTCAAACAGCTCTTACTGTCTTGCTAATGTTTAGGTGCAATCTCTTTTCCTGCAGTTTGAATCCACTGTTCATGTCCTAGTCTCTGAGGCAGCAGAAAATATGCTTTCTCTGTCAAGATGACATCCCTTCAAATATTTGGACATGGCTATCATATCACTTCTCAACCATCTCTTATCCAGACTAAACATACCCAGTTCCCTTAAAATGCTTCTCATGAGGCATTATTTCCAAACCTTTCACCATTTTGTCTGCCCTCCTCTGGACACACTACAGCTTGTCAACATCCTTCTTGAATTGTGGTGCCCAGAACTGGACAGTGATTTTGGCAGCAAAATCCTTGTGATAAAATCAGGATGCCACCTGTTTTAAATTTTAAGCTGGCTCAGCTAAACTGGTTTAATTAACACTGAGATAATTTCCCAAGGCAGAATAGAGAGGAACTATTACTTCCCTTAATCTAGACATTACACTACTATTGATGTAGTGAGGTGAAGCACAGACCTAGGGGTATTTATGTAAAGCCTCCAGGAACATTTAAATACCTCACCTTAAATATCACTAGTTCTATTATAATAACTTTTAAAAAGTCAAACACTGTTCTGTGTTCTTGCAGATATTAACTCAGTTGAACAGTCCTGGGATTGTCATGGTTTCTGCAGAGATGCTGAAGGCCTTAACTGTTCATCATAGCTTCTCCTCCAAAACTGAAAGCACTTTCTTCAATTCCTCTTCCCTCCACAAATCCTGCCAGCCCAGGGCCCATCTTGGCTTGCCACTTATTGGAGCAGTAAATAACTCAAATAACAGCATATTTTAAAACAGGTGTGCAAATTCTCCGAGGGAGTGGAACACACTCCGTCAGAGAGTAGTGGAGTCTCCTTCCTTGGAGGTCTTTAAGCAGAGGTTGGATGGCCATCTGTTGGGGATGCTTTGATTGGGAGTTCCTGCATGGCAGGGGGGTTGGACTGGATGGTCCTTGTGGTCTCTTCCAACTCTATGATTCTATGATTCTGTCCATCACTTTCTTCTTCTCTTGGCCTGGTTTCCATCCACCCTCTAGCCTAGGAAAACAGTGCACAGCTTCCTCTTGGGGCTTTGTAAAGCAGAACCAGGTTTCTGCAGCAGGAAGCCAAAAGCTACATAAGAAAGACTTCTCCCTCTCAAGAGGAGCATTCTCAAACACACCCACACCAGTCCCATAAGCCAAGCAGAGTCCTGTAATTTATTAGCAACAGCAGACATAGATGGTGGTTAACCGTACCCTGTCCTGTTAACAGTGGCAATTAACAATTTAATTGAGAACTCCAATGAGAAACAAGACAGTCAGAACTCCTTCCCCAAGAGATTATTTCCATTAGAACCAACAATTAAACAGTGGGGAAATTGGATAAGACAGGGGAAATGAGACAACAGCTGTGATACTCATGTCAATGAGATGCAACTGACTTTGCAGGCTGATTGGCATTCCACCTCAAAATGGAGACTTGTACTTTTAAATGGCAACAGTTAGGACACAAGATGCCAGCTGTTAATACTGGCAAAACCAAGAAGCATAAGTCTAGCACACCCATAAACTTCAATTGCCCTGATTTCACAGGGACAGTCCCAATTAATCTTCTGTCATCCCAGTTTTTCATCTTCTAAAAAGACCTTCAAAGGTCTAGCATCCTGGTTTCAGCAAAGGGCAATCCATGCTCTCTAGTTGTCCCAATCTGGCAGGTACATACACTCTAGAATTAATGCAGTTTGACACTGCTTTAACTTCCATGGCTCCATCCTATGGTATCCTAGGATTTGTCGCTTGTTGTGGCACTAGAACTCTCTGACAGAGAAGACTAAATAGGTCACAAAACTACAAATCCTAGAATACCATAGCATTGAGCCACAGCAGTTAAGGCAGTGCCAAACTGCATTAATTGTGCAGTATAAATGAAGCCAGAATCCCAATTAATGCTCTGTTATCCCACCTTTTCAGCTTCTTTTAAAATGTCTCAGTTTTGCTCTCCTTGTGCCACTTTGTCCCTTTGCCCTCAGCTTACTCCAGTTGCTGCAAGGTGAGTTTAAAGACCAAAAACAGTTTGCATTCAATGGATTCAGAAGGGGGAAAGGAGAGAAGGGAGGAGAATCTTGCCCTTCCCTTTAGACTTAAGCAAAACCAAACTGCAGCAGCCATTCCTAGTTTGTCTGTTCTTCCTCATTAATAATGTTGGCCATCTTGGCCACACATGTCCTGCTTTTCATTTGTGAAATGTTAGAGGATATGCACACCTTTATCTCCAGTTCTTATAACTCCAGCTGAAATGAAGAGTACCTCTGTAACTTGCACAATGATCTTACATCCACTAGATCTGTGGGATAGCCTACACATAAATGTATTATGCACACATCCACAGTTATCTGTTTTCACTTTTGTACACAAATTCACATTTATCTGCATGTATTCACCTTTGTTCTGCTAAAAATGTGCAGCCATCCAAGTCCATGTGCATTACTATGGATACTGTGGTAAAAAAGCTAAGCCTTTTCTGTAGAGTTGAAGGAGATTTCCCCCACACACCCCAAGCCTGAACTCCTATGAGTTGCATGTGGTCGGATCATATTCTATTGACTGCAATGAGGAGTATTTTAATGGCGTAGATAAGCCCTGTATCAGCTATGGCACCCACCTGAGCATGTGACTTGCATTGTCAAAGTAATGGGAAAGCTGGAAACTGAAGGCTGTTGAGTGGTCTCGATTCTGTTCTTACTTTTCTCAACAATAAAGGTCAGGTTGTCCTACTCATCCAAGATCATGTCTCAAAAACAAGTCATGCCAGACTAATTTCTTTCTTTTTTTTTAAATAGAATCAAAACTTGGTAGATGAAGGGAATGCTGTGGATATGGCATTTCTTGATTTCACTAAGACCTTTGACAAGATCCCCATGAGAGCCTTGCATAAAAGCTAGTAAAATGTGGGCTAGACAATGCAACTGTTAGGTGGATTTGTAACTTGCTGACTGGCTGAACCCAAAGGGTGCTCAACAATGGCTCCTCTTCATCCTGGAGAGACATGACCAGTGGGGTATCACAGCTTTCTGTAATGAACCCAGTGCTATTCAACATCTTTATCAATCAATGACTTGGAGGAGGAATAGAGGGAATGTTTATCAATTTTGCAGATGACACTAAATTAGGAGGGGGTAGCTAATACCACAGGGGACAGGAACAGAATTCAAAATGTACTTAATAGATTAGAAAATTGGTCCCAAACCAACAAAATAATTTTCAAAAGGGAGAAATGTAAGATACTAGATTTAGGCAGAGAAAATGAAATGTGCAAATATTGAATGGGACGTGCCTGGCCAGACAATAGTACGAGAAAGAAATCTAGGAGTCCTAGTGGACCACAAGTTGAACATGAGCCAACAGGGTGATGCTGCAGCTAAAAAAATCCAAAGTAATTCTAGGCTGCATGAATAGGAATGTAGTGTCTAGATCAGGGGTAGGCAACCTTTCCCCTTTAAGGGCCGAGGGACTTCAGCTCCCAGAAGCCTCAGCCATGTTGGCCAATAGTCCCATGTTGGCCAATAGCTCCTGGGATTCTGGGAGCTGAAGTCCCTCGGCCCTTAAAGGGGAAAGGTTGCCTACCCCTGGTCTAGAAGAAGGAAAGTCATAGTACCACTCTATTCTGCTTTGGTCAAGCCTCACCTGGAATAGTGTGTCAAGTTCTGGTCAGCACAATTCAAGAAGGAAGTTGATAAGCAGGATTGTGTCCAGAGGAGAGGGACCAAAATGTTAAAAGATCTGAAAAATCATACTATGAGGAGTGGCTTAGGGAGGTGGATAGGTTTAGCCTGGGGAAGAGAAGGTTGGAGGATGGAGCAAGCTTGTTTTTTGCTGCTCCAGGGATAAGGACACAGAGCAATAGATTCAAACTATAGTAAACACCTCAACATTAGGAAGAACTTCTTGACAAGAGCTGTTTGACATTGGAACATGCTGCCTTGGAGAGTGGTGGATCCATCTTTTTAGAGCAGGGGTAGGCAACCTTTCCCCTTTAAGGGCCGAGGGACTTCAGCTCCCAGAATCCCAGGAGCTATTGGCCAACATGGGACTATTGCCCAACATGGCTGAGGCTTCTGGGAGCTGAAGTCCCTCGGCCCTTAAAGGGGAAAGGTTGCCTACCCCTGTTTTAGAAGTTTTTAAATGAAGTCCGGATGGCCATCTGTTGGGAATGCTTGGATTGTGCCTTCCTGCATGGCAGGGGGTTGGACTGGATGGCCCTTGTGCTCTCTTCCAACTCTATGATGCTATGAATATAAGTTTCCACTAATCAGCCTAGCATTCAGCAGCAGTACCTTTACATGATGGTACAGCCAGGTTTCCTAAGAAAAGACACCATTTGGAATTCTGTTGCCTTCCTCCCTTATGGCCAAGCTGCTTCCCTCTGCCATATGTCCCTCTGCCCTTTGCCATTGCACACAATTGGCAAGCAATAACACATAAAGGTTTGTACTGAACTGTGTAGAAGTAAATTGGAAAACCTGATCTGAAACAAAGCAGGCATTATTTTGCAAATTAACATTTAACTTTAATTGTTCTTTTCAACACCCATTTACAACTGGCTCCTCCACATGAACAAAATCGAAGCAGAAAAGGTCACAGCAATACATAGATTAAATAGGAAAGTGCTTTGGTTCCAAGGTATTATTTTGATTCTGTTAAAAAGGATAAGGGGAAGAAAAGAAAAAAACAAATGGAAAGAAAACCAAAAGACAAACAAACCCTAATGCCCAAGCCGCCTGACCATTTTGTATTAAAATCATACAAGGAAGGTTGTAATGGCCTCTGGAGCAGCACCTCTGAGAAGGGAAAGGACAAAAACAAATAAACAACTTGCTCTTGTGAGGTTCAAAGGAAAATAGCCTTGAGAAAAAGTTATTGATGCAGCGTATTTACGTAGGGTTGTAAGACAGATTATGCCATCAGCAAATAAGGTCAGGCTAGAGGATTGTATTACTGGTAAAAATAGGTAGGATGGAGAGGAAAGAGGTTACCTGCGCAGCATGCAAACCTCCAGGCAAACTGAGAAAGAAGAAAGTAACTGGAAGGTACAGGACACAACTGAGCTCACCAAAAGATATAAATGGTGCTTTCATGTGAATTGTGTTCTGGGTAAAGATGCCATCTTTTTAATTACCTTTGCTCCTATGTACAGCTAGGAGCTCTATACTCAGAAACATTTTTCCTCTTTGGTCTTACACAAATTTGGTTTCCTAAGTGTAGTTATGTCCCCCGTGAGGTTTACTTATTCCTTCTGAGTTTGCTTGGTTCAAGGAGTCTATTCTAGTTGGGATAAGCAAATAAATTTAAACCAGAATGCTAGTACAGTTGGCCCTCCTTATCCACGGATTTTTTAATCCATGGATTCAACCATCCATGGCTTGAAAATGTGTTTTAAAAATATAAATTCCAAATAGCAAACCTTGATTTTTCCATTTTATATAAGGGACAACATTTTGCTATGCCATTGAATATAATGGGACTTGAGCATCCATGGATTTTGTTATCCATGGGGGGTCCTGGAACCAACCCCCAGTGGATACCAAGGACCCACTGTATAATTAGACCTTTAATTTGATCCTCCATGAGTTTTTCTATTTTCTTATGTGTACTCAGGATGCAATGGCTCAAGTGGTTAAGACACTGACTCTGTTAATTGCAAGATCAGCAGGTTGGCAGTTCAATGCCCGGATGCTGTATGATGGGATGAGCTCCTGTCACTAGTCCCAGCTTCTGCCAACCTAGCAGTTCAAAAGCATGCAAATGCAAGTAGGTAAATAGGTACCACTTCAGTGGGAAGGTAAACAGCATTCTGTGCAATCATGCTGGCTACATGATCACAGAGTAGTCTTTGACAACACTGGCTTAGGAATGGAGATGAGCAAACGCAGACACCCATGGTTGGACATGACTTGATAACCTTGTCAATGGAGAATACCTTTACCTTTTCTCAGCAGCAGCACACAGCATTGTCAAGATGCTGTGAGAGTGGCCTGCATTCATAGAATCATAGAGTTGGAAGAGAGCACAAGGACCATCCAGTCCAACCCCCTGCCATGCAGATGAGTATGTAGCAGAGAGTAGGGAGAAAGACTTCCCAGCGACATCAGGAAGCTTTCAAAATTTCTGCATAGCAACCAAACTGCATAAAATACCAACCTATGAAAGGAAATTTCTCAGAAGGTCTAAATCAATACAACAACAACAACAACAAAAACTAATAATAATAATAATCAAGGGGCAGAAGCTCTGTTTGTCCAATTTGCACGTATTTAGGGACAAAGATCTTTTGCTGCCCAAATTCTTGGAATTTGAGAGTTCTGTCTGGCAGGATACCTTGTTCTACATCTCACTCTCTTTTGCCCTCTAAATAGTTTTTTTTGGGGTGAAACAGACTGGCAAAATAAAGCAGTTTCTAGCCTCTTTGAAGGTGAGGTTTATAGATTATGCATGCCTCAAAAGTGGCTGGAAACCAGGCCAATGCCATGCTCTGGGGCCAAAAACAGGAGCAAAATGAAAACAGGATAGTCCAGCTCAATGTTCATCTACTCTGCTGCATATAAATGTCCTGATGGGAGTGCGGGATGACAGCAAAGCAAAGCAATGAATGTGTCACAACTCCAATGGATGTAATTATAATATACATACACAAGACAGTCTAACAGGGGGGCATGGGTAAAGGGGGTGAAGGGGGCATGTAGGGGGGCTCCATGAATGTGCTTTGTCAATCTGTTACTTGCACACTAAGGCACCGATGCCCTGTACCAGTGGAGCATCATACATGCGACTATCTGGCTTTGCATACGGCGCTGGGCGCCCCATCCCCTTCCTGAGGATGTCATCAGAGCGCTTGCCCTTCCACATGATGGGCACTCCGATGACATCCTTCTGGCTCAGCGTCCGGACATGCTGATCCGGAAGAGATGGAAAAGAGCCGCATGGCGGCCCTTTGGGTGCCCCTTTTGCGGCTTGTGGAAGGAGTGCTATTTTAGTGCTCCTTTCCCAGATGGTAAAAGGGAGGATAGGGGCCGAGGCATGGGGCAGCATCGGCCCCAATCCGCCACTTCCCAGGGCGGCCCATGTTAGGCGTGGTAACGCAGCGCATGGAGACCACATAATGTGAAGCAGCAGGATCCAGACTTCTCCGATGAAGCAGGCTGCTTGTCAGCTGGAGAAACTCCCCTTCCAGATAGAGCACAGAGACTCTACAGCCAGACGTCTCATGAATGAGGCTTTAATTTTTGTTATTCTATATACAGATATGTACAGCATACATCAATGCAACTCCAACAGCAATCCACCATTCAACAACTCAACAACCCACATGTGTGTCCAGAGGCTTGTGCCTTATATAGCCTGTGCTCCACATGGCTTTCTGGCCCTGCCTCTTCCTGCTGGACACCTGTCACTCACCTGAGTAACACTGCAGTTTTACAGCACTTTTGCAGCAGTTTCTGTGCTTTCCAGCACCAGGTGACCCCCATGATGTCATGTCCTGTTACATCAGTATGAGGCTGCATGACTCAGCTGTGGCCAAATGCTGTATCATCATGGCTGCTGCACTTTCCCACAACGTACATTTTCCCTTGAGACCCAATCCTAACAGCCCATGGCCACCTGTCTGCATTCCCCCCTATGTGGCTGATCAAAGGGGCAGTCATGCAATGGGATGGCATCTGGGTGGATGTGGGAGGTACTTGGTTGCAGGTGGTGTATTTGTGCAAGAGTGTGCATCTTTGGTGGGGAGGCAACAAAAAAAATCACTCAGTGGCGTGGTTCAATGCCACTCTGTGTGGTCAAGCGCTGTGTATTTGGCCTTTCTTGGAGGAGGAAGGAGGAGGAAGGAGGGAGGGAGGACTGCACTTGGGGGTCCTGCGGGATCTGAATCAATCCAATAGGAGGAAGGAAGAGGGAGGAGAGCAAGGAGGAGGAAGGTGAATGTTATTAATGATGAAGAATACACAAGCTAAGACAAACTACAGCACTGAGCCTACTGGAAAGGACAAGAGTTCACTCCCTCTCTTCTCCCCCCATTTCCCACAGGATGCAAACTGCTTTTCCACTTTAAACACAGTCTACAGCAAGTGAAGTACGATAAAGACAAAAAAAAAAGTGAGAGGAGGAGAGAGAAATGGAGATTTTAAAAGCAATTAAAAAAGTGGAAGGACAGAGCAACTCTGGAACTCCCTTCTGCAGGAGGCTAGGTTGGCCCCCTCCCTGCTTTTCTTTCATCGGCGAGAAAAAGGATTTTATTTAAGCAAGCTTTCAATGGTTGAACAGAGAAGGTTCTTTATATAGATGTATGTTTTATCTGTTTTTAACCTTTGTAATCATCATCATCGTCATCATCATCATCCCGCACCTCTGTGTAATGCAACCCGGGCGGCTTACAACATTAAAATATACATTTCGTATCCTGCAATCCCCCCCCCCCCCCGCTTAAAATGCTATTAAACAATGATAATTTAAAACACACCTAAAATGCTAATACAAATAATAAATGAATAAATGAATAAATAAAGAAAATAATGATTTTTGTATGATTTTAAAATCAGTTTTATAATGTGGTGATTTTGAATTGGTTTTAAAACTTTCTCTGAACATTTTTGATTTGTTCTCATTTTTAACATCTTGGGTCCTGTCCTGGAAGAAAGGCAATATATAAATAAAGTAAGTAAATAAGTAAATAATAAATTAATCAGGACTCTCACTGCCAAATTCAGATGGGGGAGAGTATCGGATCTTAGACTTTGATCAGTCTCATACAAGTTAATTTGAAAGCCCATTTAAGGCTATATAGGTTAAGAGCAGCACCTTGAATCAGGCCTCGAAACACATTTCTTGTAAACCTGGTGGCATGTGGTCTTAAAAATGTACACCCAGTAACAGTCTGGCTGCCATATTTTACACCAATGACCCTGTCTTGTCCATCCAGATAGTTTTGTAGGGGTGGGGATCTGGACACACATCTCACATAATACTCTATCACTACACTATCTTCTTTCTTGAATCCTGTTGAAAAAATCCACCCCTGTTCTCTGAATAGATTGGTTGGGTATTTTCAAAGATTTCCAAGATATTCAGAATTACATCTACAGGAAACATGTAGGTGTGTAAGAATGGAATCAAAACTCTACATCTCCCCACCCATCCATCCCCGCATGGAAAGCCTGTTTTAAGCTTGGCTGAATCCTATTTTCCTCTAAATCATTCTCAGTCCTGGAAACAATGCCGCTGTACTTCTATTATTTTCTAAGGCGACAATTGAGTGTCTCTCTTGCTCTCTGGTTTCTCAATATTTTTTCTGCTTCACAGAGCTGGTGCAAATGTTATGAAGATGTATCTGGGCTTGCAGAAAATACACACATACACAGACGCACATTAAAGGGAAAAATTATTTTTGGTACTATTGGGACAAGGAAAAAGAAACGACCATGTGGTAGTTCTAATTCAAAGCCGATCCTTTTTAATATCACTTATAGAGTTTTTTAACATAGCTAAAGTCTACTCATCTGATGTTTCTGGAGAACTGCTGAACTCAAGGCTAGGTCAGATTAGGTTTTTAAAGATGAGTAGACCATCCAAAGGCATTTCAGGATAGTTTGGAAGCAAATCTTCCAACACAACTGGCCTAGAAGCATAATTCCTGACTTGATTCATTCTCATGAGTAATAGAGATGTGTGGGAAGGAGGATATTTCTCTGAGCTGTCACAAAAGAGCAAGGATATTTATTTATTTATTTTGTTATTTCATGATCATTAAAAATGCAAAGGAGAACTTCTAAAACAAAGTTCTCAGCTCCCCTTCTCACTGTGCTGTGCTTTCTGGCTTCCCAGAAACTGCTTTCCTTCTTCTCCCTGGCAGGGACTGGCCTGGAAAGCCTCTGGGAGGAGTTATATAGAGCTAGGGGTCTAGTTCCACCTCCTAGTGACTTACAAATGTGACTCACAGAAGCCCCACCCCATCAGCAACAAACACACTCTTCCAAGTTTTTTTTTTTAATTTAAACATTCATCCACTCAAAATGACTGCCCAGAAACTACTTTCCTTCTTTTTCTTGGCAGAAGCTCTGCTTTTCCTTTCCCCCCATTGTTGGGATCTCTTATGCTACTTTCCTGCAAGCAGGAAATAGATTTCTCTGGCTCAGTGGCCATATTATCTTTCATTGTAGTACATACAGAAACTTTACTTATGTTCTGTCATAGAGAGGTTTCTCAGAAATGTCTCCCATTCTGGGTTTGTACCACCTTGGAGCCACAAAGCATATCAACCTAAATGGTGAGTCAACACAATTATGGAAATCCCATTGATTCAATGGGGTTAGTGCAGCTAGGACTATCAAATGAATTTAGATCCAAGCCTCGTCTGCATAGGGTAAAAGGCCCAGTTTCCCCCTGTTCTGACATCATCCTCTTTGGATGATGCATGGCCCAAACTCTGGTTCTGGTGTGAACATTCCAAACAACATACACCATTCAGCATCCGAACCAGGGCATAGCAATGTTAACATGAATTAAAATAACTTCCTTCTTACTTCAGATCTTCATGCACTAGTAATAGCAAGTACGTTTCTATACTACTTATCAGTGAACTAGCACTCCCTTAGCAGTTTACAATTTGTAAGCCAATTGCCCTCAACAAGCTGGGTAATCATTTTACCAACCTAGGAAAGGATGGAAGGCTGAGTGGACCTTGGAGCCCTTCTTTAGGATTGAATTTACAATGTTGTAGCTGCAGTACCAGCACTTAACCACTGTGCCACCAGGACTTCTTCATGGAAGATTCAGAGGCTTCCATTTCTGTGCCAGGGTGGCTAACATGGGTTTTACCAGGGGAATTTTTGAGGGAGAAGCCCATAGTCCCGTTTGTGTGCTTACTTAAGATTTTCAATATGGACACTGAGGGAGCTTCTGCACTCACCTACAACACTTGTGGGATGTTTGTCTTCTTACCTAGAGATTTGAGGAGCTTCACCTATACCAAGTGCAAGTTGGTAGCCCTCCTGGAAGAGAAAGTCCAGCAGCTGGAGGCCCAGGTAGCTGCACTTCAGCATATTAGGGAGCAAGAGGTTTTCCTGGACAGAATGGAACAGATGGTCTTGGATGGGGATCACACCGAGGAAGTTGTTGGGGAGGAGATCACTTCACAGTATAGGAGATAGACAGCTGGAGGAACGTCACACACAGAAGTAGGGAAAACAGGGATTATTCTGGGAGCTTGCAGCTACAGAATCAATTTGAAGCTCTCCCCCTTATCAGGAATGATGAGGAAGAGCAGCAGGGATAGTCCTCAGGGACTGTGCAGGGGACCCTGCAAGTACCACCGCAGAGAATAGCCACTGCTAAGCCTCGGAGGAGGCATATGGTGGTGGTGGGGAGACTCCTTGCTGAGGAGTACTGAAGCAGTGGTTTGTGGGCCTGACAAGATCTATCAGGAGGTGTGTTGTCTCCCTGGGGCAAAAATCTGTGAGGTGACAGTGAGACTGACAAGACTTGTCAAGCTGAACGACATTACCCCTTCCTTTTGGTCCATGTGGGAACCAATGATACTGCAAGGCATAGCCTTCAGAATATCAGAAGGGATTATGAAGCTTTGGTGGGAAGCAGAAAGAGCTGGATTCACAGGTTGTTGTCTCATCTCTTCTCCCAGCTGAAGGGCATGGTCCAGGAAGGGAGAGGAAAATAGCAGATGTGAATAACTTGCTCCGTAGATGGCTGCTGCCAAGAATGATTTGGATTCTTGGATCATGGGCTGCGGTTCCATGAGGGGGGACTTCTGGCAAGGGATGGGTTGCATCTCACACCAGCTGGCGAAAACATTTTTGCCAATAGTCTCAAAAATGTGATCAGAAGGGCTTTAAACTGAGTCATGTTGGGGAGGGAGACAGTATCATGGAAGGTATCTTGGAATGCAGGAGTACATCATGGGCTAGAAACAATAGTCAAAGTGTTATAGAAGGAACAAGGAAAATGAAGCAAGGGCCCAACAGTGGGAGGCAAAAAACCTCATACAGGCAGCAAGTGGGAAGGACCCATGGTCTTAGATGTCTCTACACTAATGCAGAGAGCATGGGAAAGAAAAAGATGAACTTGAACTCCTAGCATAGCAAAGCAAATATGACATAATAGGCATCACTGAAACCTGATGGGATGAGTCTCATGATTAGAATGTAGGAATAGAGGGGTATAACCTTTTAAAGAGAAATAGACCAAACAAGAAAAGAAGAGGAATAGCATTATATGTCAGGGATGTTTACACCTGTGAATAGATCCAGGACTTAAGTCCTGAAAATCAGGTGGAGAGCATCTGGATAAAAATTAAAGGGGAAGGAAACAATGGGAATGTTATTGTGGGAATCTACTATTGTGGGAATCTACTACAGACCCCCAAGTCAGACTGAGGAATTATGATGACCAGATACTCAAAAAGAAGAGATGTAGTAGTGATGGGTGACTTCAACTATCCTGATATTTGCTAGAAGTCAAACTCAGCCAAAACTTCAAGGTCTAGCAAATTCCTCACTTGCCTCGAAAACAATTTCATAATCCAAAAGGTGGAATCGGCAACAAGGGGATTGGCTATTTTAGATCGGATCCTAACCAACAGGGATTACCTGGTAAATGGGGTGCAAGTGGTGGGATCCTTAGGTGGGAGTGATCATGTTCTCCTGGAGTTTCTTATACAGTGGAAAAGAGAAGTCAGATTAGTCAGACACTCATTCTAGACTTTAAGAGAGCTGAATTCAGTAAACTTAGGGAAACCTGGGAGCGATCTCGTGGTCAGGAATACTAAAGGAGAAGGAAGTTCAGGATGGATGAGAGTTTCTCAAGAGGGAGATACTGAAGGCACAATCTCAAACCATTCCAATGAGAAGGAAAAATGCAAAGTGTCTCAAGAAACTGGGTTCGATGAGAAAACAACTTTCAAATGAACTAAAGGCCTTTACAGACTGCCAGAAATAATGCAACTTGAGTCCACTTTAAGTGCCCTGGCTCAGTGCTAGGGAATCATGGGAATTCTAGTTTTTCTGAGACATTGAGCCTTCTTTGTCAGAGAGTTCTGGTGCCACAATAAACTACAGTTCCCATGATTCCCTAGCACTGAGCTAGGGCACTTCAAATGGATTCAAGTTGCATTATTTCTGGCAGTCTATAAAGGCCCTAAGTTTTAAATGAGAGTTGTATAAAAAATGGAAAAGTGGGGAAACCACTAAAGAGGAATTCAAACAAATAGCTAAAACATGTAGGGGTAAAGTCAAAAAAGCTAAAGTGCAGAGTGAGCTCAGGCTTGCTAGAGAGGTTAAGAAAAATAAAAAGGGCTTTTTTGGTTGTGTCCATAGCAAAAGAAAGAAGGAAATAGTAGGACCACTGTGTAGAGAAGATGGAGAAATTCTAACAGGGGAAAGAGAAAAGGTAGAACTACTAAAAACCTTGTGTGTCTCAATTTTCTCACAAAAGAAAAAGGGTGCTCAACCTGAGGAAAATGGAGCAGAGGACACAATAAGAGAAATGCAACATAGAATAAGTTGGTAATGGCACCTCGTCAAGAAGGTGCCTGGGCCCAGTGCTCTTCAACATCTTTATCAATGACTTGGATGAAAGAATAGGGGGCATTCTTCTCAAATTTGCAGATGACACCAAATTAGGAGGATTAGCTAATACCTCAGAAGACAGGATGAAAATTCAAAATGACCTTAATAGATTATAAAGCTGGCCAAAGCTAACAAAATTAATTTCAACACAGAGAAATGTAAGGTACTGCACTTAGGGCAAAAAATAAATAAAATGAAATACATAGATATAAGATGGGGGACACCTGGCTTGATGAAACTACAGGTGAAACAGATTTAAAAGTCCTAGTAGACCACAAGTTGAACATGAGTCAACAGTATGATGAGGCAGCTAAAAAGGCCAATGTGATTTTAGGCTGCAGTAATAGAAATATAGTATTTAGACCAAGAGAAGTAATAGTGCCACTGTATTCTGCTTTGGTCAGTCCCCACCTGGAATACTGTGTCCAGTTCTGGGCACCACAATTTAAAAAGGATGTTGAGAAACTGGAGAGTATCCAAAGGAGGGTGACTAAAATGGTGAAGGGTCTGGAAGCCATGCCTTATGGGGAAAGAGGGAGCCATGTTTAACCTGGAGAAGAGATATGATAGCCCTGTTTCAGTATTTGAAAGGATGTCACATTGAGGAGGGAGCAAGCTTGTTTTCTGCTACTCCAGAGAATAGGACTCAGAAGAATGGATGTAAGCTACAGGCAAAAAGATTCCACCTCAACATTAGGAGGAACTTCCTGACAGTGACAGCTGTTTGACAGTGGAACACACTCCCTTGGTGTGTGGTGCAGTGTCCCTCTTTGGAAGTTTTTAAAAAGATTGTAGATGGCTATCTATTGGGGATGCTTTGATTTTGAGTTCCTGCATGGCAGAATGGCATTGGACTGGATGGCCCTTGTGGTCTCTTCTAACACTATGATTCTTTGATTTTCCAGAAGCAAAACAGCCTCTCCAGCACATTTCTCCCTCGGGCCCCCAGGTTTTAATTTGCGCCACACTTCCAAAAATAATTCAGTTGAGTGGTGGCACAATGTTTCCGCATCCCATGGGGACCCAGCAAGGCCTTATCCTAACCCCTGAAGGATTGGTGCCAAGAGAAAGTGATAATTAAAAGACAGTGTGGGGAAGAAGCTGGCAACTGGCTGAAACGTGAGCTGATCGAAAAATGAAAAGAACAAAACCAAACCAACCAAATAAAAAGAGAGAGAGTAGTTTGTGAAGAAAAAAGCATATAAAATAATAAGAGCAATGCTAATAAGGACCCTTTCATTTCTTTGGCAAGGCGTAAAACTTTAAAAGAGAGCTCTCATCCATAATTAATCAGAGTGGGCTGCCTCTAATGCGGCTTTTCAATATTAATTAGCACAAGCCGTTGGAGAAAAGGAGAAGTCCTTTGAAGGAACCCTTTAGACAAAGCACCATGCTGCTATGATTCAATGGCTTTAATTTGTTGCCTTGCAATATATTCAAATGCCTTATTGGTGGACAGTCTTAGTTAAAAATAAAAATCAGATGTTAAAAAATGATGGGTTTTTCCTGACATGAACCTGGTAGCGTCATTCGCATTCTGATTGATCAAAAGTGGCAGTTCCTTTATTTCTGAAGACATCAACATATTTGGCATACTTTCAATGGAGATCTCATCCATAGGGTCTCCAGGTGTTCTGGGGCTCAGATCTGGAGATCTGGGTTCTCAAAAGATGGAGCTTGCTAAAGCAAAGACAGAGGCATGAGTCCTGTTGTTTAGTCCTAACTAGAGTAGACTTATTCAATGCAGTGCTGAATGGTGTTGCAAAATGTTGTTCTAGTAACCTAAGGGGAACCTATCATGGCATTTCTTGACAAGATTTGTTCAGAGGGAGTTTGCCATTACCTACCTTTGAGGCTGAAAGAACTTGGCTTACCAAGGCCACCCAGTGGGTTTCCATGGCCAAGTGGGGATTTGAACCCTGTTCTCCAGAGTTGTAGCCCAATACACAAACCACTACAGCACAGATCTTCCCATACCTGCTCAAGGACTGAGGTCTACAGGAAGGGCTCTCCTCAGTGTCCCACAAAGATTGTGGGTTTCTGTGGTCTAGCAGTGTTTTGAACCTTGGTCTTACCAACACTCAAACCACTAAATTACACTGTCTCTTGGATTAACATATTATTCAATCCAATTTATTCACTGGATCTACTCTAATTAGAAGTGATAGCATGATGTAGGCTAATGATAGAATAATGAGTCAACATGTAGGCTAATACAATTAATTTCAAGAATCTACTTGGTTGGGAGAAACAATAGCCCAATTCAGGCCAATGTGAACCAATGCTAGGGTAGAGTCAGTGGAACTCAAGGAAACTCAAGGAAAGACTTTGGTCTTTTATGGTGAGTTTATGGACAGATCAGGAGGAAGAGGCAACAGATAAGATTTAAGTCAAAACATAACCTAATTTATTCATTACATAATATATAGGAATAGACTGTGGTAAATATATCTACCTTCTTACCTGCATGTTGGTATTTGGCTCTTTTGCGTAACAAAAAGAGACTCAAAATACCATTCTTCTTACCAATTTGAGGGTTCTACAATGAGCCAAAGTAGCTGGCTCAGAAGAGAGAAGAGATTTGTAGTAGAGAGAACTGTATGAGCCACATGACCCACACTACATTTCTATACTAGACTGTTTTACTACTGGTATTGGAATAAGATCCCACTACAAGTTTGGTTGGTTTTTCTACATGGAATTGAAGCAGATGGGGAGGCACTATTGTTTCAGCATCAAAATGTTTGTGGCCTGTCTTTCCAGCTTGCTGTTTGTTTGTTTGTTTGTTAGTTATCCAAGTGAATATGCATTTGGGGATTTCATACGTATTTCAGAAGTATATTTTCAAAATCAAGATGGGGTTATCCACTTCTCATTATCTATCAATTCCCCATTTCTCAAGAAACGGGGAGTGAGTAGCCAGCATTGTAAACCCCATAACTGTCCTGATTTGGCGAAGTTAGTCCCGATTAATCCTCTCTCATCCCACTTTTTCAGCTGCTTTTATAAACTTCCAGTTTCAATTTTCCTTCCACTTTTTTCCTTGTCCCCAGATTACTCTGACTGCTGCAAACTTTGTGAAGTGAGGGGACAAAACCGGGAGGAATCTTGCCCTTCCCTGTAGGCTGAGGCAAAAGCAAACTGCTGCAGCCTTTCCTAGCTTGTGTGTTCTTCCTCAATAATAATGTTTGCCCTCTTGACCACACTCTGATGTTGCTTGGCCATAAGTGTCCTAGTTTTTGTCGGTGAAATTTTGGATAGTTTGCCAGAGAAGGAAATGTGTGCGCCAGTAAAACATTCCATCTTTCTTTCCAATCCTCCTTCCCACTCTTTGAGGGAGGCAAGAACCTTATTGAGGGGAAGGAGTAACATGGAGTGGAAGCCTCCAAAGATGTGATGGCTATTCATTGGTAGAATTTCTTCTACTAGACCACTGGTCCCCAGACTTTGGTCCTCCAGATGTTTTGGACTTCAGCTCCCAGAAACCCTAACCAGCCTGGTCAGTCAGGAATTCTGGGACCTGAGGTCTAACACATCTGGAGGACAAAAGTTTGGGAACCACTACACCAAACTGATCAAAAAGCCTCATTGATCCTTGACAGGAAAAGGAAGCTGTGCTGGGTATGTTTAGCTAGGAGAAGAGATTATTAAGGGGTGACATGAGAGCTCTGTTTAACTATTTGAAGGAATGTCATATTGAGGAAGAAGCAAGCCTATTTTTTGCTGCTCCAGGGACTAGGGTATGGAACAATGATTCAAAGTACAGGAAAAGAGATTCCACCTCAAAAGTAGGAAGAATGTCCTGATGGTAAAAGCTATTGAACAATGGATTGTGGTGAAGCCTCCTTCTTTGGAGGTTTTTAAATAGATGCTGTATGGCCATCTTTCAAGGGTGCTTTGACTGTGTATTCCTGCATGGCAGGGGGTTGGACTGGATGGTCCTGGAGGCCTCTTCCAACTCTATGATTCTGTGACCCATCATGCATGGCAGAGTGAAAACTGGAGAACATTCCTGTACCATTAATGGTTATATAGAAGAGGGAGTTTCAGCAGGTGTTGCTTGTTACTTGGTTCTATGACAAGCAACTCCTGTTGAAATTCTCTGTTTTACACAGCCATTATAGGGACAGGAGCCTTCTCTAGTTTCTAGTTTGGTAACCCTAAAAGAAGGTAAAACCATTGCTTCTCTGTAGCCCTCTTCCTCTCCAGCAGTTCTCTCCAATTTACGTAAAGTAATCCCACCTGAAAGCTGGTAATCCAGGGTGGTAGTTTAGGGTGTATTCCATATACTAATCAGAGCTTTGAAACATTTGTGTTAATGCCTAACACAGTGCCTTTGACACTAGTCATGCTGGGGAATGTTGAAGGGAGTAGGAAAAGAAGAATACCACATTACAGGTGGATTGGCTCAATCACGCAAACCAAGGCCCTGAATTTGCAAGCTCTGGAGCCCTTTCATAGCTCATAGTTATATTGCTATGGTTCTACTTTATCTTCCATGGCAGCACCCTACGGGATCCTAGTATTTTTATTTTAGGGAGGAAGATTTAGAATTCTGATCAGGAGAGCTGATCAGCAAACAACAAACCTAGGACTCCATAGCATGATACCATGGAGTTAAAGTGGAACCATAGTGCTACAGTTGTGTGGTATGAAAGGGCCCCTGGGCAAGGCTGCTCACAAAAGCTCTTTCAGAGGTCTCTCATTTATAAGGTTGCTGTAAGTCAAAGTTGACTTGAGGGCACATAGCAACAACAAGCATTTGGTAGGATGTGAACAAACATGCAAAACAAGAATTGGGAGAAGTTGGCCTTACACAAAAAGTGTACATCTACTTTTATGGAGATGTATCCAGAATGAGCAGTGCTGCATGATTAGGTGAGTGAGAAAGAGCGGTAAATATTATGGAAGGCTTTGCCACTGGATATGCTCTATTAGGGTTCTTAGATAATACAGCAGAATATACACATACACATACACACAGAGAGATTTCTCCCATTTCCTCTCAGAAAGCTTTTTTTTTTTTTTTTTGGCCATAGGTTCCTTTATAATGATGATGATGATGGCAACAATGATGATTTAAAATGCCCTTTCCACTAAAGGGAAGAATATCAAACATATACAATGACAGACAGAGACAACAATAAAATAAAACATTATATACATCCTTTCCAAATGCTCTACAATAGATGCTCACACAGGCCTGACTGTAAATGACATCTTTTGTTCCAGACTCCCTGCGACTAGCCTGGGCAGATATCCAGCTAACTCACTCGTATCATCCTCTTTGTTTTCTTTTTTCCTCCTTCCTCCACTGCCCTCGATTAAAACTATCCCCCCTTTTTTTGTCCACTTTGCTTGACACGTGCCAGGAAGTCCCCAACTGAGGAACCCCACTGGTGAGTTTTCCTCTCCATGCAGGCCAAACTTATCTCTCACAGTGCCATACCACAGCAGTCCTTGGCACACTGACCGAGCCTGATGCTTCCAAATAAATAGAGAGGCATTCTTCCGTAACCTGGCACTATGCTTCACAATTGCATTTACAAACCTTTCCTCTTCCTTCCCACCCAGAAATCTTTCCCCCACTCTTTTTCAGTTCTCTCCTTTCATTTTCAACAGAGTCTCCTCTCTCTATTACACTTTACTTTTTTAACAGTATGTATGTATTAATTTTATATTAGTTTTTTTTTCTTTTTTGCATTTCCAGATGCACCTGTTCTTTTAAATTATATCCTTGCAATATGAAATCTATCCAAGGGCAATGTGTTGGCTCCTCTCTGCTTTTATTGTTAATAAAAGACTAAGGGCCCTTTCACACTACATAATTTTAGTACTTTGATTTCACTTTCCAAAATCCATATTTTACACACGTATAAAAAATGCTTCCAGAACAACATGTGTGTGAGTTATCCCCCCCCCCAAAAAAAAAGCCTTTTTAGGTACAAAACCCATGAATTTTGTACAAAACCTTAACTGCTCATGATGATCTTTTTTGAAAAGCTGGAAGTTTAAAGCAAGAGAAATGTTTCTTAAGGAAGGCAATGATATTAATTGGGCTGCTTATATGCAACCTAAGGACAGATTTAATCAAGGCAAGAGAAATCCAGCCATAGAGGTTAGAGAAAATGAGTTTTATTTAGAGTTGTGTAAAGATGATGACCATGTAATTTAAAAAGTGTATAAATAGCTTCCTAAACTAGAGACAGAACACAAGCTTGTAAAAAAGTACATGATAAGGTGGGCCCAAAATTTTGGGCATAACATCCACATGAATGTATGGTGGTCCAAAGATACAAATTTTAGTGCAGTAATTGTAAAGGAAACCTGTATAAAATGATGGTATCTAATCCCAAATAAGATGTTGAAAATGTCCCAGAATGTTTCAAAGTAATGTGCGGGATGTCAAGATAAGGAAGGCTCCTTTTTTTTAGTAGTGGAATTAAGAGGATGAAAGTTACTGGTCTAAGAGTTATATGTTAATTCCAAAAAATTATAAAAGTAGATTTTGTAACGTTACCTGAAATGTTTTTGTTGGCCATTATGGATAAAGAACTGGAAAGTATATATGGATTACTTCTTCACTATATGATGATAGCAGCAAGAATATTGTTTGTTCAGTCTTGGAAATGGACTGAAGCATCAATGATTGAAGAATGAATTGTTAAGGGTTGCTGAGTTGGCCCAAATGGCCAAATTAATTCAAAAAGATGAAGACTTTTTAAAAGATTGGAAAGCATTTATAGATTTTTTGAGCAATAAGAAATCTAACAATCTAACATATAGGGGATGCAGACTGGCCTAAAGGGCTGGCCTGGGAGTGGAGTTGGGGCGGGGTGACCGCACACCCACTGCCCTAATGCCACATCCTGGCTGCATTGTGCATGCTGTCAGGGCGCCCCATTGGTGCAGTGTGCACATGTCCTGCAACAAAGGGGTGCAAAAGAGCTGCTGCGGCGACTCTAAGGATGGCTTTCTGACTCCCCAAAAAGGAGTAGCATTTGTGATTGCCATGACCCCAATCCGGCGATCCCATGGATGGTAGAGAGCTGCCCCTTTTGGGCTGTCTGCATTAGCCCATAATCCATGACAATGGTTATTACAGGATGAGTCTCCCTTAGCCAGAATCCTGAAATCCCAGAATTCTGGGTGGTGTTATTCCAGAGTGGAAAAACGGTATCTTTGCCACCAGGCAACAACTTTCTCCTTTGGGCAGAAAATAACAACTTTGAGAATTGGTTACCTTTTATTAAGAAAACCTGCTTCTTAACAATGCTGCCAACCTAATATGAATTTTCTCTCTAAGACATTGATTTCGAACAGGGAGGAAAGGAGGAAATTGGTTGGAGGAAAGTAGTCCTTTAATACATAATAAAAAGATGGGGAAAGGCCCTTTTTATTCCTTTCATTTTAAAATTACTATTTTTAGTTTAAAATTACCATTATTCTCATTAGAAGTCCAAATCCGCTAGGTGCTGAAACAAGACACATGCATATCAATTGTTTTGTGTCTTCATATGTTCTAGTAGTCCCCAAATAAATTCCATATTGGAAAAAAATAGAAATTGGGGGAGGGAACCAAATTCACAGCTATGATTTTCTCCAAATGCTATGAATCATCTCCACTTTTTAAAATGAGAGGAATCTGTTTAAATTATCACGTAATTCTTACTTCTGGATTTGATTTCATTAAAAAACAACAACACTGGAATTGTGTTTACTACCTTAAAATGTCATGGCCTACCTGAAGGGTCTTGGACTGAGAGGTAGACAAAATATTTAAATGAATGAATCCTGGGGTAGTATAGCATGGGACAGCACCATGTGGAAGGTGCTGTCCCTCAGTGTTAGGCAAAAAGTAAGAAAACTGATTTTAAAAGTTGAGCATGCAGCAACATCAACCAAAACACTGAAGTTCAGGGAAAGGGGGTGAGCTTGTGATAATATTGAGAGTTTCACATACTATGCAGCAGATGAAAGTGGGAAGTATTTCTTCTCAAAATTTACTTTGTTTCATCATCCTTCTACTTGTCTCTCATCATTTGTATATGCTTCTCAAACATCTCACAGATGACTATTGGGGCTAATTGAGTACATCTAGGGCTGCATCTACACAGCAGAATGAATGCAGATTCACACCACTTTTGCTGTCATGGCTCAATACTATGGAATTCTGGGATCTGTAGTTTTCTCTCAGAGAGCTTTGGTGCCACAACAAGGTACAGATCCCAGGATTCCAAAGGATAGAGCCATTACAATTAAAGCAGTGCCAAACTACAGTAATTCTGCAGTGCAGCAGCAGCCTAGGATGATCGTTTCTCACACCAATAATGACAACCTTGTCAGGTTGCCAGATTGAAAACTGGAGATGGTTCCTGTACCATTAATGATTGTATGGAAGAGGGTATTTCTATGTTGCATGACAAGCGAAACCTGATAAAATCCCTTCTTTTACACAACCATTAAAAATACAGGAACCCTCTCCAGTTTTCAGTCGAGCAAACCTAACTGCCTGGGTACGTGGGAAGCTGCCTTATACTGAGTCAGACCCTTGGCATATCTAGGCCAGCATTGTTCACTCTGAGCAGAGTTACCTCATGAATGATTGGTTTGGCCCAGTGGTTGGGAAGAAAACATTAAAGAAGGGTCTGTACTTACCAGCTGAGAGGGAAGAGTTGGCAAGAAGAGGAGCTGCATTTGCCAAGGATAAAGAGTAGGACCTTTTTGACTTGAACAAGATAGCAGGATTTTCAATTATGTATATAGAGGAGACAAAAGAGTAAATTCCTCATGGTGGAATTTCTGTTAGGCTTTTGCACCTGTTTTGCACCTTTTATGTAAGACTTTAATATTTGCATTCAAGGTTGCAATACATCTGAGCAGCATACGTAGAAGAGTCCTACATTCAAGCCCCTGCCACCTCATTGAATGCATGACACCTGGGGAACAGTGGATATGTGTTCATTTTAGCATATGATTTGTTGTAAAGTGGGCCCTTCGTATTAGCTGGGATTTGGCTCCAGGACTCCCTTGTAGATATCAACATCTGTGGATGTTCAAGTCCCTTATATAGAATGGCATAGTAAAATGGTGCCCCTTATATAAACTATAAGGCTAAAGCGGTGGCTGTTAAGAAGGAGGGATGGTCTTCCAACTCCTCTGAGCCTAAACATGGTGGAGCTGTGCCTGCCTCTCCTTCTCTCCCTCCAAGGCCAGGATGGTAGCAAGAGCTAAGCAAGCATGGTAGAATATTGGAGATTATTATGATCCATCAAGTTGACAACTTTTAACCCTAGAGATAAGAGACCTCCATGGACCCCAATAATCGGCAGTCTTGTTTGGGTCTTACAAGCTTCTGGCTTTGGTATTTAATGATATATCATCAGACCAGATCATCAGAACATATATTCCCTGGTAGTGTGAAGTCCGCAGAAATGGCACCAAGTGAATTTTCTGGGAAGCCTGTTTCATAACTTGGGTTCTATTACCAAAGACTCTTTCTCTCCATTAGTCATCCAACACCTCTCTGTATTTGGCAGGGATACTCAGGCAATATTAAGGAAAAACATTGCAAAAACTACATTCAAAACTATGTATGTTAGGGAAAAGGGAGATAAAAATGTGTGCAAATTTTCATGCATACTTGGGAGAAAATGATATTTGTTTAGAAACTGATGTGAAAAAGGCTGGAACAAACCTGTCCTAATGGAATGAGGAATGCATTGGAAATGGAATTCATACATTCAGCCATCTCTGGATATAAAATCATCACCACAACCATCCAAGTTATCAGATAATCAATATCATCTTCTTTGCAAAAGGGAACAGAAGCACAAGGACTGGTCACATAAAATCTGCTCTCTTAAAAAGCATTTTTTTAAAAACATTTTGCAATTTGAGTTGTTAATTTAAAAACAACCCCTCAAAGGACAGGGAGATGTATCAAAAATGAGGAAATGGGGAATGAGAACAGCTGCAGAGTATGCCCTTCTCCTACAGTGGTATTTAGAATTGGCTCAAAGAGTGATGATTTCTTGGGACAATGCTGATAAATAACTCTTGGAGAAAGCCTGTCTCAACAGAGTCTGTTGGAAATAGACAAAGGGGTGGGGGTGGCTGGTTTTTTTGTGGGGGGAACATTGGAGAGAACATGTCAGCTTTGAAATGAAACAGTTTGGAGGCTGCAGCCTCAAGTAAAAAAACTTGTAAAGACAAGCAGAGGAGAGGGACAGATATGAAAAGCAGTACTAGTCAGTGTTCAAGGGCTTTAGCAAAGCAAGTACTGTGGATTCATTTTCACAAAAGGAGATAGGTTAGACACATGCATACACACACACACACACACACCTTCTTATCTTGTGTGCCATTTCAATCGGTTGAACATTTTCTACACATACACAAACATATATATGTATATTTCCATATCCTTGATTGGAATCCTGTTGGTGTCATACAAATGTGTAATGCAATACAATACATTTAGAAAATTCATTATTTTCAATGTGCTTGTAGTTACTTTGGCCATTGTACAATGAACATGTCTAGTTCCCATTAGAATTATCAGAGTTCCACACATTAGATGGCTCTAAATCCTATTGTTATTTCCAACCATTGAATCAACCCATTAATTCAGTGGGTCTACTCTAGGTGGGACTAACCAACATACCAGCCATTTAGCTTCATGTTTTTGATGGTCCATAACTATTCCACTGTGTTTTTAATGTGCTACTTTCTTTACTGGGCTTGCAGAAACAACCCAATGTGCATATTGGCAAATATATTATCAGTTGCCAGATGGTATTCAGCAGAAGGGTAGTCCAGGTTGAGTCTCCCTTATCTGAAATGCTCAGGACTAGAAGTGTTTTGGAGTTTGGAAGTTTTCAGATTTTAGAATATTTGCATATATATAATGAGATATTTTGGAGATGGGACCCAAGTGTAAACGTAAAATTCATTTATATTTTTCATACCTCTTATCATATAGCCTGATGGTAATTTTATACAAAATATTTTAAATAGTTTTGTGCATGAAACAAAGTTTGTGTACATTGAACCATCAGAAAGCAAAGGTGTCACTCTCTCAGCCACCACTGTGGATCATTTTGGATTTTGGAGTATTTCAAATTTCAACTTGTGTAGTATAACTATCATGTAACAACAGCATGACCCCCATATACATGGGGATATGTTCCTGGACTTCTGCACAAATGTGAAACAGCAAACAACAGCATGACCCCCATATACATGGGGATATGTTCCTGGACTTACTGCACAAATGTGAAACAGCAAATAATGGTGAACCTTATTGAAATGAACATCTTCTGGTCCAAGCATACCTTAGTATTGCAGTGGAAGACCTAGGATGCCTGGAAAGAACACCTCTCTAGGAACCTCTGGGTTCTCCAGTAAAAGTCTATGGTTAACTTCTGGCAGAAACATACCATAGAATTGCACTGGGTGATGTAGAAAAATGCCTAGAGGGGATGTTTTTTCAGAGATAGGCAAGTGAAATTGTGGATGCCAGTCCTACAAATATAGCAGTCATAATGTATATGAGTATAAATTTGTACTTTGTAAGCATAATGTAGTTGGGATGCAGTGGGTCAAGTGGTTAAGGCGTTGACTCTGTCGATTGCAAGATCGGCAGGTTGGCAGTTTGAAACCTGGGTGCTGCATGATGGGATGAGCTCCTGTCACTAGTCCCAGCCTCTGCCAACCTAGCAGTTCAAAAGCATGCAAATGCAAGTAGATAAATAGGTACCACTTCGTTGGGAAGGTAAACAACGTTCTGTGCAATCATGCTGGCCACATGATCACAGAGAAGTCTCTGACAACGCTGGCTCTTCAGCTTAGTAATGGAGATGAGCACCACCCCTACCTTTACCTTTACCTTTAAGCATAATGCAAGAACTGACCCCTTTATTTTCAAATAAAAAGAGTTATTTTTCTTTTTCTGTTAAATGTGAAAGGTAAAACAAATGCAAGAGTTAATCAATCAGATGTAAGTAGTAAGATATATCTGTGAATGGCTAATTGTCATGAAGTGCCAAATAGAACTTCCATGTCTTCATGAAATATATTTATGCAGTACTTTTGTCAAAAGTATCCCAGTTCCTGGAGGAAAGATAAAGGGGGAGAGTAGCATCCTTCATGCCATTTTTGTGAGCTTCTCAGAGACATCTGGCCAGTCACAGTTAGAAACAGGCATTAAGAAACTCGTGGGAAAAAAGCTTTTTTTTTTTTTACAAAGGCCTTTTACATCTGCCCAGTCCACTGCCCCTTCTCATCCTTTGTCAAAATTAAAGTTGTTTTGTTGTTGTTGTTTGTTTTTAGCAGCATAAGCATTGAGAGCATGGTGAAAGAAGGCTAGAGAAAAACAGATATTTGGTGCAGGGTGGCAGCAACATGTCTACAGTATAAACATTGCAATAAAGCCTGATCTAGAAAAGAATGGGATTCTATTTTAGCAGATCCTACTGTAGCTGCATGTGTTTGCCTATAACAGGCAAGGTAAACTGTGACAAGCTCCAGAATACCTTATTGAGCATGTACAAACAGCAAAACAAGAGGAAGAACAGAAAATAGAACAAACCCAATAACATAGATCTAGACATTTGGCCACCAGAATGGAATTCATAAAAAATGTGGACACTGGTGAAAGAAAAAGTAATTTCTGATTGCATTTTGGAAGGAGCTCTCAGGTGCTCACTTGTTTACTTCTTCAAGGCTTATCTGGCTTAATTGCTTCATTTCATATGAGCATATATTAGTTTTGAATCATCATCATCATCTTCATCATCACCACCACCACCACCATCACCACTATCATCATAAATGTATGTATCTTTAAGTCACCTGTCAAGTTATGACAACCTCATGAATTTCATCAGGTTTTCTCAGGCAAGGAATACTCAGTGGAATTTTACCAGTTCCTTCCTCTGAAATATAGCTCACAACACATGGTATTCATTGACTGTCTCCCTTCAAAGTACTAACTAGGGCTGACCCTGCTTAACTTCCAAGACATGGTAGGATCTGGTGCCTTTAGGGCAGGGGTAGGCAACCTTTCCCCTTTAAGGGCCGAGGGACTTCAGCTCCCAGAAGCCTCAGCCATGTTGGCCAATAGCCCCATGTTGGCCAATAGCTCCTGGGATTCTGGGAGCTGAAGTCCCTCGGCCCTTAAAGGGGAAAGGTTGCCTACCCCTGCTTTAGGGTATTTAGGCCCCTCTGAATTAGTATTAACATTACTATTATTATCCCATTCCTTTGCCAGTCCAACACTCAACGCAGCTTCCAAAAATTAGAATAGATACAGCTAAAAAAATCCACATCATACAAATATTACACATATAGTTAAACTATAAGTAGAATTCAAAGGAGTTAAAATCATGACAATTGAAAAGAAAAAAAAATCAAAAATAGTTTGGAAACAAGTTGCTGCTCTTTATTTATTGATTTATTTTATTTTTTTTGCTACAGGAACCTATTCTTTCCATGTTATTCCTGCCTCTGGAACCAAATTTTTAGTTAAAGAAGTAATGGCCAGGAACATATCTAGTTTGAAAACTGATGTATATACCTGAACATACTGTGAGGTCCTCAAGAGAATGCAACGTGAATAGTAAAGCAATAATTTTTCAGGGATATTCTTGTTGAAAAGCTTCCAAGAAGCCCAGAGAAGATGGTATGAAAAGCACCACTCTAGATGAGAGGAAGGCTAGTTTTATATTAAAATAGCAGTTAGGAGTTACATGATTTATAATGAAAATGTTTTCAGAAGCTACAGTTGGAGATGGCAGGGAATTTGAGCATTATGAATTCCTACTGAATTGAAAAGATGTGTAAAGGGACACTGGCAAGAGTATCCCGAGGCACAATGGGACCAAATGTGCATTGGTCCCTATGTGTATTGGTCACTTCACTAGCTCCTCCATGTTGTAATGTGACAGAAGTTCTTGACACTACAGAACTGTCTAGTTCTAATTCCTACAGAGATAAGTCCCCTTACAAAGAGATAAGTCCCCACCAGGATTCCAGGCAATGTTTTCATCACTTTCTATATATATATATTCTATATATATATATATATATATATATATAGTTTTTTTAAAAAAAATCTCAAAATAAGTCAAGAGTAAGGTACTGAGAATTCTTACATAATTGTAAAATTGATGTGATGAATAGCCTATTTGTCTAAATTCTGGTAGCATTCTACTTTGATCATTGTACATGTGGCTCCCCTTGAATACTCTTCAGTAAGAGTGTGTGTGTGTGTGTATATATATATATATATATATATATATATATATTTACAAAAGGCAGATCTTCTCTGCACTGGCTAGGTTATTCCAGGAACCTCCAGGAACCTCCCCCTATTTTCTAGTCTTCCATTCCCATGCAGGGGAAGCAGTCTGCCCTGCGTGTCTGCTGTTACTGTGGGTCACTTGCTTCTGAGGACAGAACAAGGCACCTAATGATCATTTTGATCTCAAAGTGAGCAAATGGTGACAGTGCACAGGATAGCTCAGTAGGATTTGCATGCAGACAGCTGACTCAGTGTGGGAATGGAGGGCTCCAGATCTTTATGGAGGATCTGGAGTAATAGGTAAATTTTAAAAATTCTTGTTAAGTGTGTTATACCCCTGTTCTGGTATAACATGGGACATGGTGGGACATGGTGGACATCATCTGGACTGTCTGCAGCAGAACTGGGGTTTGGGCCATACATTGTCTGAACAGGACACCACTAGAACCAGAGGAAAGTTGGCCTTTTTGAGTATGCAGACAAGGCCACAGAAATGCAATGGAACTGAATTATGGATAACAAGCATGTAAAAGTGATCAGGATAAGAAATAGATGTGTTCACTCATTCCTGACTTTTCTACTACTAAGCCAAAAAACTTATAGCACTGCAAGGTTATCCTGCACATTTGATTTGAAAGAGAAGGATTAAACATTGTTTTGTACACCAGCCAATACTTAGGAGTCCACACTGCCAGCTAAAAGTAATGGAAACAAATAATGGATGTTGTCAAAAGAGGTTAATTAAGCATTTTATTCAAGGATTACAAAGTTTAAACAGAAATAGATTGCCAGTCTGAAATGCGTACAGAACTATGTAGTAAATCCAACTTAATGTACTAAAAATCTCTTGTGAGGATGTATGTATGTATGCTTGCATATGCCCCTCCAGTCACCATAGGGAAAAGACTTAAATGTTCAGGTCAGATTGCAGTCTATTTATTGGCAGTTAAGATCAGTACATGGGAACAGTTCCATGTTGGGTGGAAAACCAATACACACAGCTGTGGTTTAAATTCACAATGGGGGGTTGCAGACTGCCAGAAATAGTGCGAATTCAGTCCACTTTTAGGGTTAGGGTTAGTGCTAGGGAATCATGGGAACTGTTATTTTTCTGAGACATTGAGCCTTCTCTGTCAGACAACTCTGATGCCACAATAAAATACAGTTCCCATGGTTCCCTAACTCTAACCCTAACCCTAAAAGTGGACTGAATTCGCACTATTTCTGGCAGTCTGCAACCCCCCAATGTCTCTTTAAAAGGTTTCAGCTTGTTATAAGATGGATGTTATATTTTGGATATATTTTGCAAAATTTAAAGGTAGTTTTGTGTGTTTGGTCAATAGAAATGTCTGGTGGAAACATATAGTAAATACATACAGTGAAAAGTGAAGTTCACAGAAGCACAATAGAACAGACCAGTGTTGTGTAAAATAAATAAATAAATAAATAGATGCAGGCACATGTAAGTCAACAACAATTACATGAGACATGTTCAATGGTGGATAATTAACAGGTGCCAATTAAAGTCTTATCTGATTGGTGGTCTGTAAAAAAAAAAAATAGGAAAATCCTCACATGATTGGATGACTAGTAGCCATAGACCAATAACCAATAAAATTTTATTTCCAATTGGATGATGGTGACCTTGAACAAACAGATTATCTCAAGTTGTATAATTGGCTAATAACACAAGAAACTGGTGAACATGCCTGGTAATCATAATAATAATATTTATTTATACCCCTCTGCAGAGCAATCTGGTAGACAGAGATGAACAGGAGAAGCCTGAGATAATTTAAAAGACCCTAAGGTAGATAAAATGCCAAACAGCTTGCAAATGCTTTCAGTATTATGCAGATGTATTATCTTCCAGAATTTACCAATTATAAACAGTGATAAGCCATTTAAACAATGGAACAAAGATCTCTGAAAGTTCATATGGACGAGTAAAATGCCAAAAGTTTGCTGGAAAGTTCTGCAGGATTTGAAAGACAGAGGTGGACTAGAACTACCAAACCTTAAAATAGATTATAAGGCTTGTGGATTTGATTGGATAAAAAAAAAAAATGGGTGACTCTGAAGATATTAGACCCTTGGAGCTAGAAGCTTAACCTTAGATATGGATGGCATTCATACTATGGTATAATAAAGTTGAAGTAAATAAATATTTTAATGATAATGTAAAAAGAAAACCCTTATTAAATATCTAATGTAAATACAAAAATAAAATATATAGAGAGTTACCTCAATAGGTATCACCTCAGGATTCACTTCAGATAAGAGACAAAATAACAGAGAAAGGCTGGTTATGCTATAAAGACTTATTGTTATAGGAAGAGAATAAACCTAGGCTGAAGACTAGAGAAGAACTGGGGGGTGTATTCTGCAATTGCTTAGCCAATGGAAAAATATATGAAAGATTAGAAATAGACACTAAATTAGAAGGGATTGGAAAAGAAAATACAGAATTGGGTGATTTAATACTTAAAACAGCAAATCCTACTATTGCAAATTTATACGGATTATTTTTACAGACTGAAATGGAACAAGAAGTAGAAAAAGAATGGACAATTAAAATGGGCCAATTGGTCATGCAGTCCATTTAGAAAAATGGGGAAAGTTCTGGAAACAAAACCTGAAATTCACACTAAGTACAGATTTGAAAGAAAACTGTTGGGGAGTGGGTGGTATCTATCCCCAGCGAAGATGGCAAAAATGTACAAAGAGAATGATGGAAGATGCTCAAAATGTGGAGAAGGTAATAGTAATCTATCATCTATGGTGGACATGTGAACAAACTAAAAAATATTGGTAGAATTCAAAATATAGCTGTGTTAGTCTGTAGTATCAGTATGTAGAGAGATCTTGTAGCACCTTTGAGAGGAAGTAGACTGAAGTCTATGAAAGCTCATGCTGCCAATTTCAAAGGTGCTACAAGATCTCTCTACATACTAAAGATATTGGGTGAAGTACATGATATCATGGAGAAAATATTGAAAACAAAGATGAAAATGAAATCAGAAATGTATGTATTGAATATGATAAAAGTCCAAACTGAGGAGAAACAAAAGAAAATTATGCTATACATGATATCTGCAGCAAAAATAGTATGTAGAGAGATCTTGTATCACCTTTGAGTCTAACTGAAAGAAAGAAATTGGCAGCATGAGCTTTCATAGATTTCAGTCTACTTCCTCACATTAATGCATCTGGGGAAGTAGACTGAAGTCTATGAAAATTCGTGCTGCCAATTTCTTTCTTTCAGTTTCTCTCAAAGGTGCTACAAGATCTCTCTACATACTGATTCTACAGATTAACACAGTTATATCTTTGAACTGCAGCAAAAATAGTCTTTACTAGAAACTGGAAAAATATTGAGGAATGGCTTATAAAATTAAGCAATATGATGCAAATTGATGTTAAGGGGAAATCATTGAATAATCTGAGTATGAAAATGATAGGGAAGATATTATAAGATATTGGAAAGATAACTGTGGTAACTTGGCAACTATAGGTTACAAAATATAATGAAAATAACTATGTAAATTACAATTCAGAATCTTTTAGCTCCATTTGTAACAACAACAAAGGCTGGAATTACATTGGGATGTCTTATTATCATGTGCCTTCAAATCATTTCTGACTTATGTGAACTTAAGGTAAACCTATTATGGAGTTTGCTTGGTAAGATTTATTCAGAAGGGTTTTTGCCTTTGCAAAAGGCTGACAATGTGTGATTTGCCCAAGGTCACCCAGTGGGTTTCTATGGCTGAATGAGAACCTAATCCTTGATCTCCAGAGTCATAGTCCAATGCTATAACCACTACAACACATTGGCTTGGCATATTTTCTCATCATAAATCACTTTATGATCACATAAAGTTGAACTGTGACATTGCACAACTTTTGTATTCTCAGGAGGACAGTGGAAATGTAGCTGTGCCATTGGGACCACTGCACAACCAGAGCCAGTGGAATGGCCTTTTCTCTTCTCTAGTTCAGGGTGGGGAACTCAGGTGAAAAACATGTGAGTTAATGAAATCACCAGATCAATCCCTAGTGATATTGCTGGGGTATTCCTAGGTCTCAGCTTGTGGCCATGATATTTTACAGATTGTAGTGCTCCCAACCTAGCAAATTATCATTGCATATGCCAATGTTATTGCACCAACAAGAGTCCAACTTCTTTAGATTCCACTTTCCACTGGGTTCCCCAAATTATTCTGGGATAATTTCCCCAGAATCCCCCCACTAACTTGTGTTATGGACCTCTCATGCAAGACTCTCATCTATCACAATGATGGATTGTCTCTGTTAAGTACCTGTCCAGCTTGAAACAGGAATGGTCCTCTTACCATCTCTTTGATGGACTGATGGTTATTTTCCATTTATTAACTAACTTGTGTCTATCTGGAGTCATCTCTAGACATCTTCTCATTACCTGAGTTTTAACTCATCAACAATGGTATTATCCAGATAGGCAGAATAGTATCAACACTCTCCTTAAGTAACCTGAACTGCTGGCATCTCAGGATATTTAACACCGGAGATGAACAGGCAGCCTGGAAATTTTTTAGGCTATTTTAGTAATACAAACAAATCAAGTATATGCTACGGCATACCACAGGATGGATAGAAATTGACCAAAAGAACAGAGAGGAGGAGATAAATTCTGGGGATGCATTAGAGGATAAGTCAGGTTCACAGGCAAATTTGGGTCAGGCAGAACAAAAGGCCCACTGCGAGCCTCCCCATACCATGATGGACATACATCTCAGTGACCCTAGGCTCACCTGGCAGGAGCAGTGATCAGTTATGAACCATCATTTTTTTACATTTCCTCCAGTGCTCTTAATGTAATATAACTCCAAAACACTGTATGAAATTTAAGATGGGGTCTTTAAGGAAGGTGCATGTTCCATTTTAATTTCCCACAAGGCCCTGGAGTAATGTTATCTCTGGAATTCTAGATATTGTAGTAAATTTAAATGCTGTACATTTGGTAAATGTAGGTCTTGAAGATAAATATAATATGTGTAAAGAATGATAATGAAAGAAGAAAGAAAGGATTCGTGTTCAGAGAGAAATGTAGAAATATATCCCTGGTAACTCCAAAATAACTGGATTACTCCTAGAATGGTCACAAATAACTGCTGATAAAAGATTAAAAGAAAGCAGAGATTAAAAAAACTGACATTCAAAAAAAATGAGAAGGAACAAGATCATTTCAATGAAGAAATTATAACATGTTTCCCAAGATTCCTACGGACAGTGTGAAAACCATGGCTTTATACAAAGAGAACTGACAGCTTGTGTTCAAAGTCTAAACTGCAACTGAAATTCTTTCTAGTAATCATTCATATATGGTCATAGACAGATGAAATGAAATAAAATAAAGCCAATGTTTCTTGCATAAGAGGTGAATAATACTCAGGAGAATATAACATAATGGAGAATTTCCTCCCCTTACCACTTCTCCCCATTCAAAAGAATGGAGGACAATACCCATGGAGATTATTTGTGCCACAATGAAAACCTATCAAGTTGAGGAAATCTGATGGACTTGCGCTTTGATGCCAACTAGGCTCAAGTTGCTATGGTGATCTAGTACTGTCAAACATTCTGAAGCTTAATTAACTGTGTGATTTTTATTTAATAAGGTGGGATGTTCATTTATAATCAGTAAAGGTACAATCTAGATTCTTGTTTTTTTAATCTTTTGGTATTTTCTATCCTTTTTTTTTTTTTTTTTTTACAGAATGGTGTTGGGTAGACCCATTTAAGAACTGCCTAGTGCATGTTTTACAAATCAATTTATCATTCAATTTGATTCCATCATAGTCAGTCTGGGATTAAGTGGCTGGTGGAGATATGCCCTTTGTTGTACTGAAAGAAATAACCTAGGGCTCACCACTGCCCTTTTCTTGTTTCTGGCCTCTACTATGTGTTTTCTCTCTCTTCATGGGGGAAGACATGATGGAATATGCCTGCCTACTATCATTCTAGATCAATTCAGTGATGATCAGGCTGTTCTGCCTTAAGAATGGATTTCTTTAAGAAATATTTCTCCCCTTGAGACCTATATTCTGTCCCTTCCTGGTCATAAAAAATAAGTTTTTCACAGAAAATATCTTTTTTCTCTCACAAAACCAAGTTGACTCACTGAATCAAAAAATTTACAGAATTGTTAATTTACCTCTCAGCAACCTATTAGTTCTATGAATACTGTGAACTGCTGAAAAGACAAGAACTCAACACAGTATCCAGGTGAGGTCTGACCAAAGCAGAACATTATGGCACTACTACTTCCCTGAAACTGGAAACTATATTCTTGTTATGCAGCCCAACGTTGTATTGACATTTTTTGGCTGTTGACTCATGTTTTAGCTTATGGTCTACTAAGACTTCTAGACTCTTTTCACATGTATTTCCTTCAACCCTGTTATCATTCATACCAAAATTTGATCTATACAATATCTCAACATAATTTACTGACAATAAAACAAAAAGATTTGAGCTATTAAGCATAATCAACTAGGAACCAGAAGAACTATGATCTGAAGCCAGGGGCATAATAAAGGAAGAATGCAGACAGACACTTTCAATTGCCAAAAAGAAAGAGAAGAATCAACGGATGACACATAAAATACTTCAAGCAGTAAAAAAAAAAAGAAGAGAAGCAAAACAAAGGGGAGGTAGGAAAAAATTCAAAACTATGAATTCATCTGTACAATGACTAGTAAGAAAAGACAAACACAACTACTCCAATGACCGATGCAAAGAAATAGAAGACAACAACAAAAAGGAAGAATGAAAGAATTCTTCCAGAAGATCTGGGAAATCAAAGGGAAATTCAAACCAAGTTCTGGGATGCTCAATAACATAATTCAAGACCAGGAAGAAATAACATGACAATGGATGCAATACACAGAAGAGTTATATAAAAGAGATGAGAAAATGAAAGACTTGTGGAATGAAGAGCTATATGTAGATGAACCCCTAATTCTAAAAAGCAAAGTGGAAGCTGCAATAAAAAGAAATGGCAAAACATAAATTACTAGGAACAGATGATATTTCAATTGAACTGCTAAAATTCACACTGACAGAATCAACTCTACTGCTAACCAACATAAGTCAAGAAACATGGAAATGAAAATGGTGGCCAAGAGATCGGGAATGATTAATATACATCCCCATCCACAAAAAGGAGAAAGACTGCAGTAACTATAGGACCATAAGATGAATTTCCCATACAAGCAAAATTCTGCTCAAAATTCTGCAACATAGATGGAGAGAGAATCCCAGAGGTATAAGCAGGGTTCAGGAAAGGGAGAGGCATTAGGAGCCATATTGCAAACATACGATGGCTAATGAAGCACACCAAGGAATTAAAAAAAAATCAGCATATGCTTTATGGACTTAGTCATGATTGTGACACTGTTGCCTTTGATTGTATAGATCATGAAAGGCTATGGAACGCTCTTAAAGACATGGGAGTGCCACCAGATTTGATAATCCTGATGAGGAATCTGTACTTAGGACAAGAGACTACTGTTAGAACAGAACACAGAGAAACAGAATGGTTCCCAATTGGCAAGGGGATCAGGCAAGGCTGCATCTTTTCATCCTATTTGTTCAACTTGTATGTAGAACATATTGTACGAAGAGCAGGCTTGGAAACAATGCCCTTACAAAGATGTACAGTTTTCTCAAGTGTACTAGAAACATATAGCACACAAGTGCCATCTCCTTCAGTCTTTCTACTTAACACTGATACAACTGATGAGTTTCCAATGTTTATTTTAATTATGCCTCCCTTAAAATATTTTAATTGCTAAACCCCATGAACAGAAGGGGAAAAGCATAAGGAGAAAGAAATGGATGCATACATTGATGTTGTTTAGGGATGTTTAGGGATGTCAATCACTGTAAAAAATTCATTCTCCCAGGCAAGAATGAATATGTCAAAAACTGTGAAGTTTTCAAAGGGTATTCACAGTTTGATGCTTATTGTAAGCAAAATAAAATAAAATAAAATGCACTTTTAGGGTAGAAAATAGCATTTTTTTCTGCAGAAAAGAAAATTCCTGCAGAGAAAATAGCATTTTTTTTCTATAGAAAATTATAGTTTCTGCACAAATACCTCACTGAATAAATCCCAAATTGCAAAATTCTTCCCTGTCTAGGATTCTCCTCCTAGGCTTTCCTAACACTTAAAAATGTTTTGAACAATTTTAAAAAATAACTTCAAATATCATCTCCATCCCTAAAAGAGATTGTGGTTGGTTTCTATGTTATCTGCTAGGCGTGAACATTTTAGTTTAATATATGAAGCAGCCTTAATTTGAGCAGACTTTTCATCTAACACAGTATTGTTAGCTCTACTGGTAGCATCTCTGAGGTTGAGGCCTTTCTCACTCTTGTAGTTCAAGATCACTTTTATCTGGAAATGGCTGATATCATTGTAGTATAAGAGTTTCATTCTGTGGGTGCATCCAAACTGTAGAAATAGTGTAGTTTGACATCACTTCAAATGCTGCAGCTCCATCCTGTGGAATCCTGGGATTTGTGGTTTAACAAGTTTTTAGCCTTCTCTGCCAAAGAGTTCTGGTGCCTCACAAAACTGCATATGTCAGAATTCTGTAGGATGTTACCATGGCAGTTAAAGTAGTGTTGAACTGCACTATTTCTACAGTGTAGGTGCATCCTCTGTCTTCTGTCCAACATGTTTCTGTGCAGAGATGCACAAGACCTAAAGGGGATCTTTGCCAAAGAACAGTTTCTCTGTCCATATACAATCTGCTATCAGAAAGGGCATGGGTAGGTGAGATTGTTTGTGATTAAAAATATCTTCCAATGGTAACAATCATATAACTCACAACACAAAGGAACTTAATTAACTAATTACAACACAGACAATCTAACAAACAATAATAGCTCACACAACATGGGTATGTGTATTAAAAATAATGACTCCACAGAAAAATTCCAGACAAGTTTTGTATGCATCTGCCAAGTCAAGCTTATCCTTTAAGGAATTTAAGTCCAAAAAATGAGTTGTAGCGTCTCCAGCAACCAGTTCATATGTGGTGATGAATGCTTGGACGGCTTGATAGAACATATCAAATTTGGGCAATTTTATAGTGGTAGAAGACAAAATAAACTGCTGCAAAGGGAGGCTTTTTGGATTCATAAATTAATATCTTACACCCCTAAGGGTCTAAATGAACGTTTGGATTTGAGTCCTTTCTTGTGATATTATGACATGTAACTAATGTTTGTATTACTCACATGCTAAAGTCATAGCCTTTAAGTGATGTTATGGGTTGGAGGATATATAGTTTTTTACGTATTAAGGATAATAGTCATCATTTGTGATATGATTGTATGACACGGATAATTGATTATAATACGCTGTGTATTATTACTGATGGTTATTGGTATGTTATAAAGTTATAATAATTTCAGCCAATAGATCAGGCTTACTTTTGGGACTTATAGAGTGATATACCTTGAATATGCCTTTAAGAATCCACATGTAATAGATGACCACCTGTAGCCTATTGTAAAGGCAGAGTATATCTTGACATACATTTGATGTAGATTTTTGCTGAGCATTTTTCTCCTCAGTCAAGCTAAATTGTGGATGAATTTGGGTGAGTGAGAATACTGTTTTGAAGGACTCATAGTATTATGTAACATATATCTGTTAAATTGTGAGACTAACAGGGATTGTATTAATTGTTTAAATTTTGCACATTTAGAATAATGGAATATCTGAGTATATCAATTCTGATACAACTCACCTATATCTGCTGAGGAAGACATCATCAATGTCGAAACGGCCCTAAAAGGACTCCGGAGGTAGCCGTCCAAGCATTCATCACCACATATGAACTGGTTGCTGGAGACGCTACAACTCATTTTTTGGACTTAAATTCCTTAAAGGATAAGCTTGACTTGGCAGATGCATACAAAACTTGTCTGGAATTTTTCTGTGGAGTCATTATTTTTAATACACATACCCATGTTGTGTGAGCTATTATTGTTTGTTAGATTGTCTGTGTTGTAATTAGTTAATTAAGTTCCTTTGTGTTGTGAGTTTAGTGTAAGCCTGCTGCTTGGTTTTTTGGTGTTTATAACAATCATATAACACCATGGAAAATGCAGCCCTTAACTTTTTTTAGATGAAGACTCCAAAAATGCTCTCATGCTACACAGGGGATTGTGGGAGCTATGGTATCTCCCCCCCCCCCAAAAAACCCCCACACTCCTAACATTTTCCAGCTCTAGAAAATAAAAGTGGGTCTGATCTATCCTTCTTGTGCTGGCAGATGACAATGTCCAGTAGTCTTAAGAAGAGACAGCAATGAATATTGATGCAGCTCCCCTGAAAAACAATTCCTGTGATTGCAGGGTCTGAAAACTGCACTATTGCAATCATGGAAATTGGCACTGAGTAGCTTCAGCTGTTATTCCCAGATGTTCCAACTCAAGTCACATGGTGCTGTCTGGCCAAGGTCCAATAGAAGATCTTAGAGTTAAAAGTGACAACAGCATGCCATATACCATAGATGTGCTATGCTATCTGTGTAAATGACAGAATGAACATACTCTTGCACAATCGTTTGTGCCTCTTGCATCATGTCAATAGGGCCCCAGACAGTAGGCCCCTACTTAAAACACCAGGGAATTGTTGTTTGATGTTAACTGCCTTCAGGTTGACTTTGTCCCATGGTAATTGTATGAATGAGAGACCTCCAAGTCCCCCTGTCCTCAACTGCCATGCTCAGCTCTTGCACATTCTCTGATTGAATCTATCCATCTGATATATGGTCTTTCTCTCTTCCTGTTGCCTTCAACTTTCCCACACTTTTTTGTCTTTTCTAGTGAGTCCTTTCTTCTCATGGTATGGTTACAGTACAATAACCTCAGTTTAGTTATCCAAGCTTCTAGGGAGAGTTCAAGTCTGAGTTGGTTTATTGGTCTTTTTAGCAGCTCATCATACTCGCAGAACTCTTCTCCATCAGCACATCTCAAATTAGTTGATTTTCTTCCTGTCAGTTTCCCCCCACTGTTCAGCCAAGGTATGCAATATCTTGGAAAATACAAATACTAGTACAATGCTTGCACTAGAGGGACCCAGCTTATGAAACCATAATCAGGTTACATTTTTTATGCAATGTCCAAAGAAGGGCAACTATAGGCATAGTGGCACTTACACAACTGAATGCCACCAACAGGATTGTAGTCTGTTTGTGCAAAGGCATCAATGCAAATGACAAGGAATAAAATGTTGGCTATCTGAATTGTCCCATCATTCTGTTTACATGAACCATTTGGTCCCAAGAATATCTTAGGGCTGTACTCATAGCTCTGTTTAGGTGTGCAAAAATGCTTGGTGTATTTTATATATTTATGGAATCATGGGACCAGAGAGTTGAAAGTGAGCCTAAAGGCTATCTAGTGCAACTCCTTGACATACAGCTAAAATACACCTGAGTCCTCTGGTTGAAGAAGAGTCCACAATCCACTGAGGGAGTCAATTCCATTGTCAAACAGCTCTTACTATCAGAAAGTTCTTCAAAACAGAAGCAGAGACTGAAATTGATATTGATAACCAGGACTGCATCCACATGCCAGAAATAATGCAGTTCGACACCACTTTAACTGCCATGGCTCAGTGCTATGGAATTCTAGGATTTGTAGTTTTATGAGACATTTAGCCTTCTGTGTCAGAGAGTTCTGGTGCCACAACAAACTACAGTTCCCAGGATTCCCTAGCATTGAGCCATGACAGTTAAAGTGGTGTCAAACTGGAATATTTCTGCAGTGCAGATGCAGGCCAGAGCTCAGAAAATGAATCCGATTAAATTCTGTGCCTATTAGTTGAATCTTAGTCCCTTCTCCCTTCCACACACACACACACACACATTCTTTTTAAGGGAATGGGTGCTTTATGTCTATTTGATACTGTGGAGAGGAAATATAAATAATTTTTGGTTACTAATGTTGATGATTTCTTTTATTTTTAAAGGTTTTTTTTTTTGCCTGCTCCACATAAACTAGCAAAACCAAAGTCCACTTGTTACAAATAAAATTGAAAAATTAAATAAAAGTAAATTCTGTTTGTAATAATTGTTTGAATACACTGTATTTTAATATACAAATTGTGATAAATTTATGCCAAATCAAATAGTACATAATCATATTTTATGTTCGTAAAATAATAAAGTGACTTTCAATATGTAAAAATTGCTAATGTTTCATTTTTTTTATTTCCCCCCCCAAAATAAATTCCATTTTTTTTTCACAAAAAAGGTTTTAAAAAACCAGTTTTTTCCCATGGCTTCAAAATGTTTAGAAATTTTACATATCTATAAGGGAGTAACAGGGAGTTGGTCTCCATCCACCAGAACCCCAAGAGGGCAGATAATAAGTTCTCCCTCTTTCACATATTCTCTCAGTCATTTCACTCAAATACATACTGAAGATGGGGCAATATATCAACAGCAATAGCAGGTACATTTCTATACTGCTTATCAGTGAACTAAGCACTTTCTAAGCAGTTTATAATGTGTAAGCTAATTGCCCTCAACATGCTGGGTACTCATTTTAGCAACCTACAGAAGAATGCAAGGCTGAGTGGACCTTGGAGCCCTTGGGATCGAACTCACAACTTTGTGGCTGCAGTACAGGCACTTTGCCACCCTGGGTGGCATTTTGGCTGAGTCCAATAACTGTTATCAATGTGGAAGTCATTTTACTTGCTTTCCTGTTTTAGTGGGGTGGTGGTATTCCCCCAAGAGAAAATGTTTGTAATTTTTAGCACACTCAAATACACTACTCAAATTTCTTCTACTACTCCTTTGAGTATGTTTTTCACCATATTTGTATTCCTCATTCTTCTTCTGTCCAGGCATTGTCTCCTTGTCAACTCTTAGCTCTGTGGCTTCTACCCCTGACCTGCCTGACTTTTCATTCTTACTCTTGGGATTTGTATCTCCCAAAGTCCTCCCTGCCCTTATAGAACTTTGCAGACCAAAGGGTGCTGCCATAGTGTCACTATGATGATGGAGGTGTGGTTCCTAAGTGGCACCACCAGTCCTATGCTTGTTCCTTAGACTCATGTTCTCCTGTGGGGCTTTCTAAAGGCAACTGATTGGTCACAGTGTGAACAGAATATTGGAAAAAATAGGGCTGGTCCAGCAAGGCTCTTCATATGTGCTTACTTTGTTTATAACAATATGTAGAGAGATCTTGCAGCACCTTTGAGATTAACTGAAAGAAAGAAATTGGCAGTATGAGCTTTTCTGGACTTCAGTCTACTTTCTCAGATGCATTAGTAGACATGCTGCCAATTTCTTTCTTTCAGTTAGTCTCAAAGGTGTTGCAAGATATCTCTACGAATTGATTCTACAGACTAACATGGCTATATCTTTCTTTATTACAGCTGAAGACATTACAAGCATTACCCTGTTATCTCTACATTTAGTGCTTAAAGATCCACAATCAGAACACAGATGGCTTTGAGTAGGACAGTGGGACCTGGATGAACTGCAGAGAAATTAGAAAGTATGTTTTTTCTTGTCCTCACATGTTCATTTCTTTCTGGCATCTAATTGCTTGGGTGAACAGTGCCATGCCATCTGTGCTACAACAGCCATGCACACACTGGCAACCAAGTTCTTGTCTTTTTGGTCATGCATTGTTTAATTCTCATAGGAGTGTATGGAGGGTGATTAGAGAGAGCCACAGTGGAATTGGATCCCAGATGAAAAGCAAACCCCATGAGGACAGAGGTTTTAAAATGTACCTGAAACAAAAAGAAGGGGATAACAATGCACGTTTTTATCACATCTCTCCAAGGGAGAGATATTGATTATTTATACATTAGTTGGAATTCTGTCCGTGCCTTAGCAATAGCAATAGCACTTTACATTTTTATAACACTTTATAGTGAACTAAGCACTCTTTAAGTGGTTTCCAGTGTGTTAGCCAATTGCCCCCAACAAGCTGGGTACTCATTTTACTGACCTATGAAAGGAAGGAAGGCTGAGTCAACCTGGAGCCCCTGGGATCGAACTCACAACCTTGTAGCTGCAGTAGCAGCATTTAACCACTGTGCCACCAGGGCTTCAATGTGTGTAAGTTTCCTTGCAGAAATGAATGAGCATTTTGTTCTGATACTGAATGTCCAAATTCAATTCAAGATTCTGGATGTGGTGCATTCAATGCCTTTGCACATACAGATGTGCATGGACTTGTATAGGCATGTACTGGTTAGAGACTGAAAAGATATTTGAAAATATTTGAAAAATAGGTGAAAAACATGTTTTTGTGTGTGTCAAGAAATCCTGATGAAAATAATCCTGGGCCGATGAGAATCTTTGAGGTTTGTGACATATTTTGCATGTGGCTGTTAATAATAATAATAATAATAATAATAATAATTTTTTATCCCACCCCTCTGCAAATGCAACTGGGGTAGTGTACAATATTAAAGATACCATAAATTATCATACAAAAATACAAATCCCAAGATCCACCCACCCCTTAAAATAGCATTAAACAATAAACTATTAAAACAAATTAAAATAAATCTCAGTGACAAAGCAGACAAATAACAATAACTGTGGTAGAGAATAGGAGAAAGGATGGGATAACTCTTGAGGCTGGGATATCTAATCAGGAAAGGCCTGCCAGAAGAGATCCATCTTAACAGCTTTTTTAAAGCTGTTTAAGGTGGTGATATGACGGATCTCGTCCAGCAGAACATTCCATAGTCTGGGAGCAGTTGCCCAGAAGGCCCTCTGGGTGGTTGCAGACAGCCTAGTTTTTATAGGCTGCAGCAAATTCCCAGAAGACCTGAGTGCGTGGGATGGATTATATGGGAGGAGGCGGTCTTGAAGATAGGTTGGACCCAAGCCATTTAGAGCTTTAAAGGTAATAACCAACACCTTGTACTGTGCCCGGAAACTAATAGGCCAGCCAGTAAAGTGACTTTAAAACTGGTGTAATATGGTCTCTTCTCATTGTACCCGAGACCAATCTGGCTGCCATATTCTGTACTAATTGGAGTTTCCAGACCAAGCACGAGGGTAGCCCCAGGTAGAGTGCATTACAGAAATCAAGATGGGAGGTTACCAGAGCATCCATCACAGTTTCAAGGTCCCTAACTTCCAGGAAAGGGCACAGCTGACGTATCAGCCAAAGCTGATAACAGGCACTCCTAACTGTTGCATTTACCTGATTAGTCATCTGAAGCGATGGGTCAAGGAGCACCCCCAGACTGCGAACACAGTCCTTAGAGGAGAGATGCCATCTGAGGAGAGATGCCATCTGAAGTCAAAGCTGAAGACTGAGACATGGGGAAATATATCTGGGTGTCATCAGCATACTGATAACACCCCACCCCATGTCTCTGAATGATCTCTCCCAGTGGCTTCATATATATATATATGTATATATTGAATAGCATCGGGGACAGGATGGCGCCTTGTGGGACACCACAATTAAGCTCTTTCCTTGTAGAGCAACTGTCCCTTAGCGACACCCTCTGGAATGTGACCACCAGGAAGAAACAGAACCACTGCAATGCAATGCCTCCAATTCCTAACCTACTCAGGTGAACCAAGAAAGAAACATCATTTTCTGTACAGAAATAATTTATCTTCACAGAAACATGTTGTAAATGCTGTAGTTGGGGACATTTTGTACAAAATCTGCACATGGGTTATTTTCACAGAAAACATTTTGTGTGCAGAAAATAATATTTCTACTTAGAAAATGTGGTTTGCCACACAGAAAATGATTTTCTCAACAAAAAATATCAAATAACCACATGTAAATTTGGCACAGAATAGGACTCCAATTGTGGATAGGATTTAGAAACACATGGTTTTCAAAGATTTTCTCACAGCAGGAAGAAAATACCTAAAATTACTTGTTGCTTCCTTTGAGAAGAAACATAGCAAAGAATGTAAGGATGGAAAGAATATTCAGATATATTTTTTAAAAGTAAATATATGAGTGCTGAGAAACCCTAATGAGAAAAGCCTGGATTATGAAAATCTTTGCACTATGGGAATTATTTTGTGAAAAATTTGCATGCAGTTATTTTGCTCAGAAAATAGAATTTTTTGCATAGGAAACAACATTTTCTGCATGGAAAATAATATTTAAATGCAGAAATATTTATTCCTGCACAGAAAATCCTTTCTTCTGCAGAGAAAATGCTGTAATTGGGGATTTATTCTCAATAAAATTCACTCACAGTTGATTTGTACAGAAAACAGAATTTTCCTCTTTAGAAAACAATGTTTTATACACAGGGACAAATATTTATGCATTGGCATATTATTTTTTCATGCAGAAAGTGCTGTTTCCTTTGCAGAAAATGGCAGTTTCTGCACAAAACAACCACATGCAAATTTTGCACAAAATGAGTCCTGAATTGTGAATAGTCTTTGAAAACTGCATGGTTTTCAAAGGCTCTCTCACAGTGGGAAGAAAATTCATTGCTACTTTCAAGAAGAAAATGAAAAATTACATCCCTAGAAGAATTGCATTCTTCGCATAGATACACATTAGATATATATTGATTGTCCTTGCACATTTGGTTGATTATTCTGTTGCACATTTGGATGTGCATTCAGTTGCACAACTGTGCCAATCTGCACAAACAGATTTATCCTATGCAATCCTGATGTGGAAACTCAGTCATAGGATTGATACCCATCTATTTGCATAAGCAACCATATTCCAAAAAATATACACACAAGTCATCCACTAGGCTGAAAGAACCTGGGAGCATTTGACACAGCAGGTGTGGCACAGTGCAATATTTCCAAGCTGGTTGTTTTTTCATGTTCAAGTTGTCTGACCTTTAGAATCCCCTCCATTGTTAACTCTTGAATCAAGAGCACCATTGTCACTATTTTCCCTTAATGCATTGCTCTAAAATATTGCAGCCCACTTGCTCTGCCTTCAAGATGGCCAAAATCAAATCAAAACACTTAATTAAATCAGCTTTTAAAAAGCTTGCCTCCACCTGGACACATGTGCAGGCTTCCCAGGTGGCAAAGTAGAATTTGCTAGGCTTAAAATTCATTGTTGTCATCTCCTTTCTTTCCACTTGTTTTCTCGTTTTTTATAGAGAATTTTTAAGATCCTTGCATACCCTGGCAGGAGCAATGGGGGCAGTATCTCAGTTTTAAGAGCATAAGACTGTAACATCAAGAGTCACAAATTCAATCCTTGGTAACTCCACGTAAAGAAAATGCAGGTAAAGAGAGGCATCCTGATGTAAATTCCAGCATTCCACACTGTTCTCTGTGCTGCTTGTAGTAGATGGGAAGTGTAGCCCATTTGGACATAAGCGGGTTGCTTATCCCTGACTTAAGGGATCTCAGGTAACAGGAGAGATGGATCCTCTTCGGAGAAATCAGTTCAGATTGGATCTTCCTGGCTCAGTCCAGGGATGACATATCTAAATATCCTAGTCTTTTCAGAGGTAGTCCTGATTAATTCTCTGCTGTATCACTTTTTCAGCCACTTTAAAAATGTCCCAGTTTTTTCTTTTCCCACTTTCCCTCTTTGCAGTTTACTGAAATTACTGCAGACTGAGTTTGAAATGCAGAATTAATATGTATTCAGTTAATTCAGCAAGGGGTAGAGGAGAGAAGGGATAAGAATCTTGCCCTTTCCAGTAGGAAAAATCAAACTGCTGCAGCCTCTCCTAGTTTATTTGTTCTTCCTCAGTAAACTTTTGCCAACTTGACCACACCCTGAAGTTGTTTGGCCACACCTATCCTGGTTTTCATCTGCAAAAATGTTGGATGGCATGGATGGATGTGACTTCTGCAACTGCTACTGATAGTCAAACAGACCAAGAACTCTGTCTTCTGCTCTCCTCTTCCTCCAAGGTACCTGGTGCTATGGCACCTAGAATACTTGGGTATGCAGATTTCTAGGGATCACCTGATGCCAAGTAGGTTTGACTCTTGCCTTTCTTAGATAGCTATATTAAGCAAGATGAGTGGGTCTAAGACCATGAGTCCAGAACTGGGATAGGTCTCAGTGGTCCCCAAACTGTGCCCTTTAAGAGATTTTTGGACTTCAGCTCTCAGAAGTCTCAGCCATGTTGGTCAATAGTCTGGGATACTGGGAGCTGAAGTCCAAAAACCCCTAAAGAGCACAGTTTGGGGACCACTGGACCATGGCAAACAACAGTGACAGGCTAGGTGGCCATATTCTGCCCCTTCCCCCAGCAGTCTTTGGAACCTTTGGAGCACATTTCATCTCTCAAAAGTTTGTTTTCTCAAGAACCACCCTGTTCCGAAGGACTTCAGCTCCCAGAATCCCAGGAGCTATTGGCCAACATGGGACTATTGGCCAACATGACTGAGGCTTCTGGGAGCTGAAGTCCCTCGGCCCTTAAAGGGGAAAGGTTGCCTACCCCTGCCATAGGGTGTAAGCATGCCTGGACCTTCTCTGATAGATTTAAGCCCAGAAGAGTTGTCCCTGCCTCCCCTCCCCCCCCCCCCCAGAAGAAGTAAACTAGAAGTGAATTCACAATCAGAGTCATAACTAACACTAAAATATGAGGAGGAATCAGACCTAAAAAGGGGTTTGACTCCAGATGATGGCTCCATCTCAGAATCTGGGCAACTAGTAGCAAATACACCTGATGAGGATCTTCAGCAATATGCCCCCCTCTCCTCAGCCAGAATGGTTAGACACAAAGGAGAAGCTCCATCATTTGCAGTGAATTGATGGGAAAAGCAGCAGTGTTAGAATGGTCAAGGTTTGCTGTAGAAACTCCCATAACAAACACTGAGCAATTAAACACCCAGTATTTCAAGGTCAAGCAACTATAATTTTTTCAGCAGTTGCTCTGAATTCTTGTTGTATGCCACAGTTTGTTCTTCTCAGCTATCAAAACCCTTGGTGCTTATGGATTATTTAGATTCTTGACTTCTGGACTGGCCTGAATTGTCCATCTCTTTGGCTTTACCTTTTTGACTTTTGTTAGCATGACAGTTGGCCTCTTGGAATGGATTCTGAGATGGCCAAGACCTTGCTACTTTGCTTCTCTTCACCTTCACTGAAATCCCTAGATTAGCCATCTATGACCTGGATTGGCTTGACTCAGCTGAAACTCAGCTTCTCTCTACTATAGCCCACCTTTCCAGGCATTTGCTTTCTCTAGGCATAAGGCAATCCCACTGATATGGCAGGCATTAGGTGCCACTATTAGAGGGGAATAATTGTCTATTTGCATAAAGCACTGGTTTCCAAACAACTACCACTAACATGTTCACAGAGGAGAAATGCTTAAATATTCTCTCTTATTAAGGAATTAGTGCAATGTAAATCAAGTTCTAACTAAGCTTCCCTGAGAGAAAGGGAGAAAAAAGATAGAGTAAGAGAGGGAGGGAAACACAGCACAGGAAAAGCAAATCTCATCATTGTTCTCTCTTGAGAAGGAGGCCAGTGTTTAAGCTCACCATTCTGCAAATAATTTTATGCATAATAATAATACTAAAAAATTCTTTGCACTATCTAAGGCTGAGGGCCAACTGCATGTGTCAAAGGAAATACAAAGCAATTGTAATTCATAAGAGGCTGCTTTTATTGACTTGTTTAACCCCATGCCTACAGCAACTCTTATAAGATTTGTTGTTGTTGTTAGCTGCCTTCCCATCAATCTTGACCCATGGTGACCCTATGAATTAGACATCTCCAGGCCCCCCTGTCCTCTACTGCTCTGCCCAGCTCCTGCAAACTCATGTTTGTGGTCTCTTTAATAAAGTCCATCCATCTAGCATGTGGCCTTCTCTCTTTTTACTTCCCTCCACCTTTCCTAACATTATTGTCTTTTCCAACAATTCATGCCTTCTCATGATGTGTCCAAAGTACGACAGCCTCAGTTTGGTCATCTTGGATTCCAGGGAGGTTTCCAGCTTGATCTGCTCTAGGACCCATTTGTTTGTCCTTTTGGCTGTACATGGGATCCTCAGCACTCTTCTCCAGCACCATATCTCAAATGTGTTGATTTTCCGCCTATCTTCTTTTCTTGACTGTCCAGCTCCCACATCCATACATGGTACTAGGAAATATGATGGCTTGTATGATCCTGACTTTTGTGCTGAGTTGTATATATGGTTGTATATATCCTGACTTTTGTGTTGAGTTGTATTAGTTCAGAATATGGCGGCCAGAATAGTGTCAGGAACATCTAGGAGGGACCATATTACTCCGGTACTAAGGTCCCTCCACTGGCTACCTATTAGTTTCCGGGACCAGTACAAGGTGTTGGTTATCACCTTTAAAGCCCTAAATGGCTTGGGTCCAAACTATCTCAGGGACTGCCTTCTCCCCTATAATCCTCCCCGCGCACTCTGGTCCTCTGGGGGGAATTTGCTGCAGCCTCAAAGAACTAGGCTTTTGGCTACCTCCCAGAGGACTTTCTCTGCTGTCATCCCCCAGATGGAACGACCTGCCAGACGAGATCCGTCAATTGACATTTTTAGACAACTTTAAAAAGGCTGTCAAGATGGATCTCTTTCGGCAGGCCTTCCCAGAATAATTAATCCCGGCCTCAGGAACCCCCTCCCGAGAAGTTCTCAAGTCCCCCCTTGAAAATCTAATGAGAGCTACAGCTGCCGTTTTATATTGTTGCACATTTATTGATGTGTTTTAATTGTTCATTTTTTAAAAAAATAATTTGTAATTGGTTTAATAACTTTTTAAGGGGGGGGAGGGAATTTGATTGTGTTGTATTTTATATTGTATTTTTATTGTTGTTAGCCACCCCGATTGATCTCAAAGGGGCAGGATATAAATAACAATAACAATAACAATAACAATAACAATAACAATAATAATAATAATTTATATCCCGCCCCTCTGCAGAGTAATCGGGGTGGCTTACAACATTAACATTTACATAAAGATATGTTAATACAATGTAAACAGAACCTATAAATCCCAAAACCCACCCACCTGCCCCTTAAAAGGTAAGGGCTCTTCTTCTTAGTCTAGGCCCGATTGTGCCGGGCCTGTTGCCTCTCCCCCAGATGACAATGGATGGAATGGAGGGAGGGCTCTTCTTATTATTCCAGGCCCAATGGTCTGGGCCTAGTGTCTCTCCCCCAAATGACATCGAATGTAAGGGAGGGAGGGCTCTTCTTCTTAGTCTAGGCCCGATGGTGCTGGGCCTGGTATCTCTATCCCAGATGACATCGGGATATATCTTTGCATTTTAGGATCTTTTCTAGTTCTTTCATAGCCGCCTTCCCAATTCTTAATCTTCTGATTTCCTGGCTGCAGTCCCTGTTCTGATCAATGTTTGATCCCAGATATGAGAACTCTTTTACTATTTCTATTTCCTCATTGTCTAGTTTGAATGTGTGTAAGTTCTCTGAGGTCATTATTTTCATTTTCTTTATGTTCAACAGTAAGCCTGCCTTTGCATTTTCTTCTTTGATCTTCCTTAGTAGTTGTTAATAATAATAATAATAATAATAATAATAAGTTTTATTTTTAACCTGCCCCTCTGCTCAGCAATTGGGGCAGTGTACAAACAAATTAAAACAGTACAGCAGATTAAAACATAAATCCATCAACCCATAGTAGTTGTTCCAGGTCTGTGAAGTTCTCTGCTAGTATTATGGTGTAGTCAGCATATCTCATATTGTTGACATTTCTTCCTCCTGTTTTCACTCCTCCCTTTTCTGTGTCCAAGCCTGCTTTCTTTACAATATGTTCTGCATATAGGTTGAATAGGTAGGGTGACAGGATGCAGCGTTGTCTGACTCCTTTGTTAATTGGGAATCATTCTATTTCTCAGTGTTCTGTTCTGACAGTCACCTCTTGTCCTGAATACAGATTCCTCATCAAGACTATCAGATGTGTTTGCGCTCCCATGTCTTTAAGGGTGTTCAATAGCCTCTCATGATCTCTGCAGTCTTTGCTATAGTCTATAAAGCACATGCTGATTTTCTTAAGATTAGAAGTAGGAAAATGGAGGACAGACATCCTGTATAGCACATTTTCCCTTTCTCTTATGGCACCAAACTCACCTGATTCTGCACAATGCATTCTTAATTCAAAGCTCTTAAATCCTTGATTTAAACTAGGCTCTTAACTCAATGTATACTCCCACTTGAAGTAAAGAAAAGTGTCAGTTCCATAAACGGGTTTACAACATCATTGGCTGCCAGAATCAGGCCTCATTAGTTACTATCTGTCATCCAAGCAGAAGATATGTCCAGCCTGGAGAAGAGAAGATTGAAGAGTAGTATCTCCACAAGGGATGTCACAGAGCGGTGGGGGCAGACATGTTTCTTGCTGCTCCTAAAGGGTAGAGGCAGGGATAATGATTGGAAGTTACAGGAGGGTAGATTTCAGTTGAACATTAGAAGGAACTTCTTGCCAGTAAGAATTGTTAGTCAATGGAACCAATTACCAAGAGAGGTGGTGGAGTCTGTTTTTTCTGGATGGCTTCTAGGGGAGACTAGACAGCTACCTGGTGAAAATGCTCAAGCTGCTCCAGAAAAAAAACACCAAACAGCAGAAATATATGTGAATAGAAAAATATATTAAAACTTGTATGCCAACCATTTTTTTCTTGTATATATTTATCAATTGCTTTGCAGAGGGGCAACGATACCTAGACATCAGAAATAGATGGTATGGACAATCCTAACTTTATTATTCAATGATATATCTTTATACTTCAGGATCTTGTCTAGTTCTTTCATAGCTGCCTTTCTAACTCCTGGGTTTCTTGACTGCAGTCTCCATTCTGATTAATGACTAAGCCAATGGATGGAAAATCTTGAACTATTTCAATGTCTTCATTATCTTGTTTAAAGTTATATAAATCTTCTGCGGTCATTATTTTTTATTTCTTAATGTCCAGCTGTAAAACTGCCTTTACACTTTCTTCCTGGACTTTCTTCAATAATTGTTCCAGGTTTTCTGCTAGTAGTATGATGTCATTTGCATAATCTTAAATTGTTGATGGTTTACTCTAGATGGGACTAACCAGTAGAATTCCAGCCAGTCAAATGTTCCACGTGAAATGCTCACACTTGTGGATCTCTACTTACACAGCCATGAACTGAATATACCCAATGTACAACAGGCAAAACTGTACAACCACATGTGTAAGGGAATCTACATGGGTGTATGGCAACAAAAGGATTCTAGTTTTCTTTCAGATGACACATATGGAGTCCTCTCAGGACAAGCAAGTAGGGCCAGCACAATTATTAGGTACACACATTACCCGCGAGACAAATGCCCTCAGTGAATTAATCACACATCCTGGATAGGCAGCCCCTGTATTCTGTGGTTGGTGGACTCCAGTCCTCCTAGGAACAAAGAACAGTACCTACTGTTTTTAATCAGAACTGATCAAGTAAGTTGAAATTTAAATAGATCATCTAGCTATGTTCACTAAGAAAATGGCCAGTGACCAAGAAAAGCATAATAGCAGTGGGATTATCATAGTTTGTCTTCCCCATTTCTTGCATTTTTCTCTCCTGCCACTTTAAAGGCATTTTGGGGTGGTAAACTGGAGAAACAGACTAGGGACAAGCCACATTACAGGTTCAGATGTGACAAACACAAAACAAAACAAAGTATAAACAACAAATGTTTTGTAAGTCAACAACCAACCATAGATTCAGATTGTGTCTTATGGTTGGTTAATCAATCATAGCTCATTCAGAGAGGTAGATTCATATATCACAACAAACTAGATTTTGAGAGAACACACCATGGCTTATTTTGACATGAAAATGGAGCCAATGTACCCATATGCATTTGTAACACATTAAATTACATTTTAAAATAATTTTAATTAATCTTGTTTTTAAAAATTGAAAACTAAAACAGTGCAGCCCTCCAGCCAGGGATGTTTCCAGGGTGTTGTGTGTATGTGTGTGTGCACCACACTGGGTAACACCTCAGAGGGGGATGTCTGCCTTCCAGTGGGGAGTATACCACCATGCTCATCTGTGGATTCACTGGGACTCCTGGAGACAGGAAGTCCCAGGAAGGACCCAGTCCATCTGCCCAGGGATGAAAAGTAGGCTGACTGGATGCTGTTGACACACCATGGCATATGTCGGGAGGCCTCTCCCATCACTGAATGCAACCTTGATCCTTTTGGAATTTGCAAGCAAGGGTACACTGGAACAACCCTGGACACAGATAGCCCTTCAGGTGCCATACACTGCCTCCCCATCGGTGGCAAGTAGATGGGAGCTTTTCTCTTCCATAGTGGCCCAATCTACTCTGAGACACTATTGGCAATTACCGCACTGAAGTGACTTCAGCTCTAGTAATGCCACTGCCTCCAACACTTCCAAAATCCAGAATGCCTCCCCCTCCACACACATAATTTCCCACTCTAAGGCAGAATGACCCAGCCATCTCAGTCAACAGAATGTACGTGTCAAGAAAGGGAAGCAAATTGTCCATTACTTAACAGTCTGGAGAGAAGTGCCTACAGAATATTCTCTCTTTTTTGCTAAATGAACCTTTAGTGCTATACCCTTGACTTGGGAGACAGAGAGGAGGGGCTTTACTGCTCTGCCTCAGACAGCAACATTACTTGGGTCAGCCGTGAACATAAGTGTGACCTAACTGATGTGTTGGCAATAAGGGTGTATTGTTGTTGTGTGCCTTCAAGTTCAAGGTGACCGTATCATGAGGTTTTCTTGTCATGATTTGTTCAGAGGAGGGTTGTCATTGCCTTCCCCTGAGGCTGGGACAAGTGACTTGTCCAAGGTAGGTTTCATGGTGGAATGGGTAATGGAGCCATTGTTTCCAGAGTTGAATTCCAACACTCAAACCACTATACCAAGAAGTGCTCTCAGTAATAATGCATAGTCATCTGGAATCCATCTTATGTTAATAACTCATTATGTTAGTTGAGATCTCATATATTTGCATTTAGCAGAGAGAAGGGGGAGGGGGAGAGTGAAGGGGGGAGAGAAGAATCTGGCTTAACCTGCCTTGTTAAATCCTTGTCTCTAAGTAACCCAGCTTTCCACCCTAAGTAATTGGCTCTGTCCTTTGTACTAATTGCCACAGATTAAAAGGAGACCATTTTAAATGTGGAAAGGCAACCACAATTTAAAAGCTTTGCACAAAAGGCATTTCTTTGGCCCAAAATCTCTTTGTTGCATCTTTCATCTAGTACTGTTCCCAGTTTTCTGCCAGGAGAATAAAGAGTGTACTACAACTCATGCATTTTCAGAAAGCATTATTTCCTTCAAGCCTGGCAGGCATCAAGCCCACAAGGGGGTGGGTGGGAAATCCTTTCAACAAGAGAGAAAGAGTGAGAGAGAAAATAAAGAAATAAACAAAGAGATAGAGCTTCACCTTGTCTTGAGACAGCATTTGACTCATTGGGGGGGAGGAGCTTTAAAATGTTGTACAACAATGGAAAGAATAAAAGGCTAAAACTGAAAGTTTGTTTATTTGTTTATTTATTGCATTCCCACTGTTCCTTTCTCTGGACCTTTCCTTCACCATCATTTTATGAATTGAATTTTGTTGTTCTTGTTGTGTGCCTTCAAGTTGTTTCTGACTTATGGTGACCTCAGGCGAATCTATCATAAAGTTTTCTTTGCAAGATTTGTTCAGAGCGGGTTTGCCATTGTTTTTCCCTGAGGCTGAGAGAATGTGACATGCCCAAGGTCACCCAATGAGTATCATGGAGCAGTGGGGAATCAAACCCTGATGAAATGAATGCACTTTCCTATTATATGTCTATACACAGACTTATTTTTGCAGTGATTTGTATTTCCCACCTTTTTTCCCAATTCAGAGATTCAAGGCAGTTTGCACAAGAATCACTGCTTGCTCAGGAATCATCTCATAGCAAGGCCTCTGCCAGGATTAAAAGAACCAGCAGTTTGGTTTTCCTGTTACCTGCCCTTGAGTCAGCTTCAGTTTATGGCAACAGTGTGAAGGACATTCTGTAGGATGGAGGTATGGCAGTTAAAGTGGTGTCAAATTGCATTATTTCTACAGTGTAGTTGCACCCAAAGTTACAATCATGAATACTGAATGATTCTACATTCATGATTGCTACTTAGTCATAGCTGCAATATTATTGCCACAATAGTCGAATTCAGATATAGCCATGTTACTCAGTAAAATCAGTATGTAGAGAGATCTTATAGCACCTTTGAGACTAACTGAAATAAAGAAGTTGGCAGTATGGGCTTCCTCAGATGCATTTACAAGTAGACTGAAGTCTACGAAAGCTCATGCTGCCAACTTCTTTATTTCAGTTAGGGTCTTTGCAGACTGCCAAAAATAGTGCAAATTGAGTCCACTTTTAGGGTTAGGATTAGGGTTAGGGAATCATGGGAACTGTATTTTATTGTGGCACCAGAGCTCTCTGACAGAGAAGGCTCAATGTCTCAGAAAAACAACAACAAACAATTCCCATGACTCCCTAGCACTAACCCTAACCCTAAAAGTGGACTCAATTTGCACTATTTCTAGCAGTATGCAACCCCCCTAAGTCTCAAAGGTGCTGCAAGATCTCTTTACAAACTATTGCCATAATAGTAACTCTCCCACACAACCTAATTTACTGGGTATCAGATGCACGGGAAGAAGGCGGTCCATTCTGCCAGTGACTGGTTGCCTTTGTCTGAACCTACTAGGAAGAGCAAGATTCTGCCCCTCTTCTTCTCTCCCCTTACTGAAATAATTGAGTACAAACTACGTTTTGCAGCAAGTGAACCAAGGATGAAGAGGAAAAGTGGAAAGATGAAAGAGAAACTGGGACATGTTAGAAGCTGGTGAAAAACTGGGATGGCAGAGGATTAATTGGGACTGTCCCTGACAAACTGGAACAGCTGGACGGTACACATTCTGTTTCTGACAGTAAAAGGATATCAGAATTTAGGCCTTTGGTTTGTTGTTGTGTACTTTCATGTCATTTCTGACTTATGGTGACCCTAAAGCCAAACTATCACAGGGTTTCCTTGGCGAGTTTCTTCAGAGGGGCTTTGCCATTGTTATCCTCTGAGGCTGAGAGAGTGTAACTTTCCCAAGGCTACCTACTCAGCTGTTAGGCAGTGTTCAACTTTGTCCTGTAGAAACCTAGCTTTAGGAAAAGAAATATCCACAAGCAAATCAGTAAGGAAGCTTCCTCACAGAGACAGCTCAAAATAGGTGGGGGAATTTCCTTCTTATAAAGCCAAGTTTGACTTCACTACTATTTAAATTGTTTTCTGCACATGTACAACACAGCACAGCCATGAAGGTTCAACTTAGTCTTGCTCCTGACATACTATTCTTCTGTGTGCAATGAGTTTTCAATAGACATTGCATTTTTCCCCCTGCTTATCCTCAATTATTTACACCACCCCTTTCCACCAACATCCAAAGTTTCCATAGTCTTTTGGTTATTGTTTCAAGGAATGACATAGAAAAGCAAGTGGCAAACCAATTACAAGGGACATGGAGTGGCCTTACCCTATGGTTATGATCCTTCTCCTTTTTCCCCTTCGTGAATAACTACTGGGCTCTTTACCTCTTTGGACAACTGCCTTTAGCTTTTTCCTTTTGTAGTCTGCTGCTACAAAGATCTTTCTTTAGATCCACAATAGGGTGGCTGTTGGAATTCATCTCAGTGTTTCAGCATCTTGGACAGCTCCTTTAATTTTCCAACTAAAACTTGGAGTGGATTCATTGCCCCACTGACATGGAATCCACACCCTTCTGCTGATCGACCCTCACATGAGCACAAAGGATATTTCTTAAGCTCATGAGCTCTTTCAGAGATCCATACCTAAATCAAGATTTATGAATTCTTCTGGTTGTGAACAAGCATTGTGGAGTGGTTGATAGAAACCAAACAGTATATTATTATAGTAGTATCAGTAATGATATATGATTCTCACGTTATAATCGCATGCTATTTTATAATAAAATAATATGACACACATTCTATTACACAAATCCCACATCTCACCATCCCCAGCCCTGTGACATGAATGGTTCAGATATTTTTTAAAGCCATCCTAACTGATACCCATTACTGCATTTCAGGGTGGCAAATTTCATAGCTAAATAATGCAATTGATGAAAAGGGGAAGTAAACACAGAGTAGACATTTTTATAGACAGCCCTTGTTCTTTCAAACATTGAATTCTACCCTCCAAAGCCCTACAACAGGAGTGTAAAACTACCAGGGTCTGGGGGCTGCATTGGTTCCCCAGGGGACCTTGAAAGGTCATCCTCCACCACTCTAATCTCCATCACATTATTTAACCTTTTTGGAATTCAGAAAAAGTGACAATCTTTCCTCATTCTTTGAGGATGCTGGTGGCTGTTGGGGGTCTCAAAAGTGGCCCTGGGGTCCAAATATAGCCCACCTTTGCTCTACAACATGGATATCACCACTGATCAAATGCTGCCTACAGTACTCCTCAGAGAGTAGCCAAGTTATCATATACTGTGATGCAGATGGTACTTTTTCCATCTCGTTTTTATCATCACACAACTGGCTTTGAATGATTTGTCACATTCTGTTCTTTTTACCATTTGAAACTAACCACTCACTCTTGACTCTTAGTTTCACTTTCCATTATTTATAAGAATAACTATTTCAGCCCATTCTTACAGTAACCTCAATGTCATTTTGTCTTACAGTGATGACAAAATGACTTTTGGAGTTTTGCTCGAAAAGACGGCAAAGATAAGGGTGTAAGCCGAATAGTGGAAAACTCATCATGCTCCAGAATCATGTCTCTTGCTGCAATTGTGAGGGTCAAAAGATCATCCAAGTGTCTTGATGCAAAACAAGTACACTACCATTACACAGAGAAGGGTGGCACATGTCAGAAAATGTGCGTGTTGCTTTGCTGATAAATCAAGATACCAAAAAAGCTACCTGGGTTCAGGGGCAATGATGATTCCTTCCAAACTGTGCTTATGTTAAGGCTATAAATATTCACTAATATCATTATTGAAGGAAGCAATGCGTAATTTTAGCAACTTTAATTCCCACTGGGGGAAAAAACCCTTCATAAATTGCAGTTTTCAAAGACTAGTCAAAGTTTGTGCAAAATTTGCACATTTTTGAAAATTCAGTGTGTCCTTGGTATCTGTTGGGGTTTGGTTCCAGGACATCCCATGGATCAAAATCCATGGATGCTCAAGTCCCATTAAATGCAATGACATAGTAAAATGGTGTCCCTTATATAAAATGGCAAAATCAAGGTTTGCTTTTGGGAATTTGCTTTTGGGAATTTATATATTTTAAACATATTTTCAAACCATGGATGCTTGAATCCGTGGATTAAAAATCCATGGATACAGAGGGTTGACTGTACAGAAAATAGCATTTTCTGTAAAGGAAACATAATTCTCAACACAGAAAAGAAAATTTCTGTGAGTAAACATTATTTATTAGACAGAAAGTGTTATTTCTTGCAGAGAAAATCTATTTTCTGGGCAAAGTGTAAATTTTGCACAGATTAACACCTAACTCCAGTAATAATAGTATGCAAAGTGATATTGCAGTACCTTTGAAAGTAACTGTGCAAAAGAAGATATTCTGGGGTAGCTGTGTTGGACATTTAGCAAATTCAAACAAAAATCCATCAGTGATACCTTTATTGGCCAACCAAAATACACAATATACTTGTTGCAAGCTTTCAAAGCTCCAAGGGCTTCTTCATCAGACAAGATGTTATAAACCAAACAGGAGAATTTGGTTCCTTCTGGGAGAAAGGCAGCATACAAATGAAGTAAATAAATAAATAAACTATGAATATACTTTCACTCACTGTGGGAATGAAGGAGCATATATTTGTTATACATATATGATGAATGTTTGCTCTAGAGGTCCAGAGGTCCAGAGACAGAAATAACAATCTAGCAAGAGGGAGGAAGTGAGGCTGCTCATGGAAAGATTAGAAAAGCTTTGTAGTACCTTTAGATGAAGAGAGATTCCACCCAAAAATTAGGAAAAACTCTTTGACAGTGGAATAGGCTGCCTTGACGTGAGGGTAGTAGACTTTCCTTCTTTGGAGATCTTTAGACAGAAGCTAGATAGGTATATTTCAGGAGTGTTGTGATTGTGCATTCCTGCATGGCAGGAGGTTAGACTACATGTCCCTTGTGACCCCTTCCACTCTATGATTGTATGATTCTATGGTTCTGTGATTAACAATGAAATTCTTAATGTGAACTCTAGATTAAGAACTTATCTTCAAGAACTGCAACTGTGTTAAATGATACTGATTTTTGTTTTGGAGAGGACATGCTGAACAACCTGGGATTCTGGTAAACATAGCAAACTCATGACCAACATCCCATAATGAGAAAGGACTGGAACATTCGAAAAAACAAACCTGAAGAGGGAGTTGAGAGAGAAGGAGCTGAGGGAGACTTAAAATTGGGCAAAACGTCAAGAGCATTGAATTGAAGCAAAGAATGGTGATCTGGGCTGAAGCCAATTGCAATTCCAAGCCTTTATTTGGTACACAAACCTGACACACGCATCACTATAAGATATGCTTTATTTTTGGTAAAGATGCAGCAGGTGGTCTTACAGAAGATAAAAGCATGATAGTCCTTTATCTGATGGTTTTCATCCTCTGCCCTGCACCAAGCAGTAGAATTGGACTACTAAACAACTAACTACCCAGACTACTCCAGGGCCAATACTCCCCATCCCTGTGACTGGTGAACAAGTTCCCTGGCACCAAAGAGCCAACCAGAAAATGCATTCCTGAGATTCTAAAGGTCAAAGTCAAACAAAGGAAGTTGAGCTGTTGTTGTTGTTGTTGTTGTGTGCCTTTAAGTTATTTCTGACTTACAGAGACCCTGAGGCAAACCTATAATGGGTTTTTCTTGGCATGATTTGTTCAGAGGGGGTTTGCCTTTGCCTTCCTCTGAGGCTGAGAGAGTGTGACTTGCTCAAGGTCACCCAGTGGGCTTCCATGGTTGAGTGGGATTTCAAACACTGGCCTCAAGGGTCATACTCTAGCACTCAAACCACTACACCACACATGACCCATCTCCCATCCTAATAGCTATGAAAGGTGTAGAAGCAAGGTGCTAATAGGAACATTTGTTTCCAGTGGCAGGCCTGTTCCCAGCCTAGAACTGCCAGGTTTAGAGTATCTACCTCACAAGACCTACTACACTCAAATTAATCCTTTCATGCCACTTGACAGAGGATAACATTTGGCCATGAATCTGACAAGGACTTCAGAACCATCTGCTTGGTGGACTGAGCCATACCAATTATAGATGGTACATAGAGAGTTTCAATGCTTTCTTCCTTGTGGCATCCTACCTTTCAGTGATCTAAGCATGAATTCCATATGAATGTCTGTATGTCTGTGGATAAGGACTTGCTTTGCTGTTGTCCCATCAACCTCAGAAAAAACAAAAGCTATTCCAGCCCCCCCTTTTTTTTCAGATGCATCTACAGTGTAGATTAATACAAATTGACAACACTTTAACTGTCACGACTCCATCGTACAGAATCCTGGGATTTGTAATTTGGTGAGGCACCAGTTCTCTTTGGTAGAGAAGGCAAAAGATCTTGTGAAACTACAAATCCCAGGATTCCATAGAATGGAGCTACAAACTCTTAAAACTAGTGTCAGACTGCATTAAGTGCAGATGCACCCTTACTTTGCTAAAGCCTGCTGAAAGTCCCAAGTATTTTACTTTCTCTCCCCTCTTTCTCCATGTCCTTCCTGGCACAGCTGTTCCTGCCTACCATTAAGGCTGTCTCCTTTGCTCACAATTCATTCCTGGCCCCCAACCTAGGTCTCTCCACTGACCTTTTAAAACCTTACATCTCACTATTTTCTGGTGACTAACCAGCCCTTGATTTCTGGCTCTCTCATTGTCATCCAATTGGTGTGTCACTTTGCCTTCATCCATTGTAGACTGAATCCATCACTCATTTCTTTTCTTCATAGTCTTCTGTGTCAGCTAGATCCAAAATCCTTTGGTCCCTGACAATCACATGTCTCATTAGAGGTCTTCACAGTATTTCTCTTCTTCCCACTTGTTCAAGCTTGACTTTGGGCATAATTCTATTCAGCCCTACACCATCCTATGCACCATCTCTACATAATCACTGTTTAGAGACTGTGGGGTGGAATGATACACAACCCAGTTGGACTTCAAAAAAGACATGGGCAGACTGCATTCTGATTCCATAATGATTTCACTGCATTGGTTGTCAGAATTCCTATAGGTTTATTGCATTTCCAGTTTAAGGTCAAGAGGATTGTTGCAATTGTGATTATGGAAATGCAATTATTTTAGTTTCATTTAACTGTATTCCTAGTGTATCTAAATTGCTCAGTTATATTAGTTTCATATACAAAAGAAAGAAAGAAAGAAAGAAAGAAAGAAAGAAAGAAAGCAGGAAAGCAAGCAAATACTGCAAAAGTTCTACCCTATAGAATCCTGGGATTTGTAGTTGGGGGAAATTTTCTCCTCTAGAGCTCCAGCTCAAAATTGATTGAATGGGTCTATTGTAGTTGGGATTAACCAACAAGATCCCATTATTGGGATTATTGTTGCATATTATTGGATGATGCAGAACTATTGATAGTACAGTACTTTTAATGTTTTATCCACTGGGTCTCTGGAGAAAGGCACTGTGCATATCCTATTGTACAATGGGACAATAAGCAGGCAAAACAGCAGATAGACGCACAGTCAGTTGCAGATTGTTGGTGTTCGGTAAAAGTGTAATATAGCCCAACCACCATGTAACTGTTGTGAGTATAGAGCTACACAAGTACAATGGAGGCTCTCAAGTTGAAATTCTGGAACCTCAAATTCTTCCCATCCTGTTCCTTGTGACATTTGCAATTTTTGGAATGTTCCTGTCAATGGACTGAATGAAAAATATCGCCCATGGCCTAGGGTGGGCTTACATTTGCCAAAATACTCCAGGCTGCCCTCAGAGTATTCTGGTCCCAAATTCTCCTTACCTGCTCTCTTTTGCTGTGGCTCTTGCAGTGAACAACAGGTGACTGCCTTCCAACTTAGTCCCTGTTTGCCACCTGGCTCCACTGCTGAGGTCAGAATAAGGGGCCTAGCCATGCTATCAATCACGGGATCCTTCAATGAAGTAATGAAGTAAATAAACCTTGTTGTGACTTTGGAGCAACTCGCACCCACATTGGTGGTGGCAGGCAGCTTGCAGGGACTGCAAGTGAAAAGTTAGTTGCTGTTGCCACTTTTAAAAGAGTAAAAAATCTACAGCAAAAGGTGAGTTATTTAAATGCAGATTAGTGGGAGGAAGCCTCAAATCGGGTGTGGGCATCATGAAGACAGTCTGGACCTTATTCAAGATTTTGGCCCTGTGTCATGTAGGTGAGATGCAGCAAGCCCTTGGGGAATTCACAGTAAATCATCTACTTAGGGCCTAAGCAGATGGCGCTTTGTGCCGTCTTCAAGGCAAGGAAGGGGAGGGGCAGTCTCATGCTGGACGCCCCAACCCCTTCACGAACACGTCATCTGAGCACCCGTCGCTCCTCATGACTAGCGTTCCGACGACATACTTCCGCCGCAGCGTCTGCATACGCTGCGGCAGAAGAGACACCAAAGGTGCACCCAAGGCCTCTTGCGGCGCACCTTCGGCGTCTTGCGGAAGGAGCACTATTTTAGTGCTCCTTCCAGGGCCTGAGAAGTTGCAGATTGGGGCCGAGGAGTGCGGCTACCTCGGCCCCAATCTGCAGCTTCCCGGGGTCACACCCTTAGTCTCGCCTCTTTCACCCAGGTAGATATAGCATTCCTGGCTCTTTTTGCAGAATGTTTAAGTCTACTCCTCAGCTTTGGGAGGTTTACTACATCTTTTGCCACCAGATGCCCCTTGCTTTCTTATTCACAGAGTTTACATCCTCTCTTAATCACTTTTATGATTTAACAAAATAGTCTTTCTTTGCTCACTGCCCTGCCCTTTCCCTATATGGTTGATAATAAATTCTTTTCCATCCCACCCCCTACATCTTCTTGCAGGCCATCTGGAATCTTGTTAATAAATAATAGTGGGTGAACCTTTCTGCTAAACTAGTTTAATAATGTCCTGCACAAGACCTCCAATTATTTAATATTTTCTTTTCAGCCTTACTGAAGCACAGAGATATCTGGATGAACAACATTTTTCTTACAGCCTCCAAATAGTATTAACTAGCCCAAACCTGAATCTTTCATGTAGAAAGATATTAATAATTTGGTGGGAGGGTGAGGTAGAGTGGGAGGTGGGAAGGAAACCTTGTTGATGGAGAAAAGAATAATTTCAGGGGAAGATTAATTAAAATTGAATTAGACCCATTTAACCATCACTTCCTTGATTATTTCATCTTCTAGTTTAATTTTCAGTAAAATGTTATATAACTTCCCAATTAGGCCTTTTGTTTCTTGGATAATAATTTTACTGATTTCTGAATCCTTGTATTTACCTACAAATCCAAAAAGATTTTTATCCATTTTATAGCGTTTAGAAATCTGCCTATATGGAAACCAATTTATATTATAGCCTTCTTTTGTTAATTCTTCTTGAGATTTTATTTTCAATTCACCATCTTGCTTTTGTAACAAGTTTTTATAGGTGAGCCAATTTCCTTTTTGTAACATTTCTCTTCTTTGAAATACTTCTTGTGGTCAGATCCAACAAGACATTTTGACTAATATTTTAGTTCTATATTTTTTCCATATAGCCAACAGTGATTTCCTAATACAATGATTATAAAAAAAAAAAATTCTTTTTCATACCCCAGATAGGCATGACAGCCATAGAGTAACCCCTCACCTTCCAATTCAAGTAGCCTGGTATCTTCTAATGTTACCCACTTGCTCAACCAGGTTAAGCAGCATGCTTCATAGTACAGTTCCACATTAAAAGTAAAAAGGTAAAGTTATTCCCCGTTGACAAGGTTGTCAAGTCGTGTCCGACCATAGGGGGCGGTGTTTATCTCTGTTACTAAGCTGAAGAGCCAGCAGGGTCAGAGACTACTCTGTGATTATGTGGCCAGCATGATTGCACAGAATGTTGTTTACCTTCCCACCAAAGTAGTACCTATTTATCTACTTGCATTTGCATGCTTACGAACTGCTAGATTGACAGAAGCTGGGACTAGTGACGGGAGCTCACCCCATCATGCAGCACCTGGGCCTTGAACTGCCAACCTTCTGATCTTCCAATCAACAGAGTCAGCATCTTAAGCACTTGAGCCACTGCATCCACATTAGGGACTCCTAATCCTCCTCTTTCTTTTGAATCCTGGAGTATTTTTAGTCGAACCATATGAATGATGAGATCTCTTTGTGCCATGTTTCAAATGCATTCTTTGGTATTGACATTGGGATCATTTGTAATAGAAATAATCATTTAGGGAGTACTAGCATCTTTATCACATAAATTCTACCCATTACTGATGATTTTGCTCTATTCCATTTTATTAAATCTTTCTTTATTTCTCCCCAAAGTTTCTTATAATTCTTTTCATATATATATATATATATATATATATATATATATATATGGTCTTATTTGAAATATTGATCCCTAAATACTTTACTATTTTTTTGTATTTTTATCCCCATTTTCTTGCTTACCTCTGCTGCCTCTGCTCTCATTAAATTTTTAGTTAGAACCACTGATTTTTCCTTGCAACCCATAATCTCACCAAATTCTTTTATTATTTTTATCAATGCTTCTGCAATAACACATGGATCATCCAGTATTATTGCCAAATCATCAGCGAAAGCTCTAATCTTAAAATTATGTTTTTTAATCATTAATCCTCTTATCTTTTCTTCCTCTTTAATTCTTTTTATCAGATCTTCTATTACTAATAAAAAAACAGAGGAGACAAAGGGCAAACTTGTCTTTTGAAGATGCCAGCCACAGATGCTGGCGAAACATCAGAAAGAAACTCTTTGAGAACATGGCCACACAGCCCAAAAAACCCACAAAAACTATTCTTTGGATAAGTTATATCTTTGCCTTGTTTCGGGAGTATTACAATATTTGCCTCTTTCTAGGTTACAGGAATTCCTTCTTTTAGAATTGCATTCATTTTTTTATTTAAGAGGGATATTTATTTATTTATTTATTTAATTTTTATCCTGCCTTTCTCCCAAAGTGGGACCCAAGGTGGCTAACAACATATATTAAATACATTAAAACAACAATTAAAATAGTACAATTAAAACCATAAAAAATATAAAAATTACAAACGCAAAGTTTAAAACAGAGTTAAAAATAATAATAATCTAAAACAAACCCCCTCATCCACCAATAAAACCAAGCCTGCAGGATTTTAAAAGGCTTGCTTAAATAAAAATGTCTTTGACTGCTGGTAAAAGGCCAGCGGCGAAGGGGTCACCCAAGGGAGTTCCACAGGGCGGGAGCAGCCACTGAAAAGGCTCTCTCTCATGTCCTCACCAAACAAGTGTGGGATGGTGGTGGGACTGGGAGAAAGCCTTCTCCAGAAGATCTTAGGGCTCTAGGTGGTTCGTATGCGGAGATATAGTTTCTCAAATACTCTGGACATAAGCTGTGTAGGGCTTTATAGGTCATGACCAGAACTTTGAATTGTGCTCAGAAATGAACCGGTAGCCAGTGAAGCTGTTTCAATACAGGAGTTAAACACTCCCTATAACTCGCTCTAGTCAGTGTTCCAGCTGTGGCATTTTGGACCCACTGAAGTTTCTGAGCAGTTTCCAAAGGCAGCCCCATGTAAAGCGTGTTACAAAAGTCCAAATGGGATGTAACCAAAGCATGTGTCATCATAGCCAGATCTGACATCTCAAAGAATGGCCACAGCTGGCACACAAGTTTTAATTGTGCAAATGCACTCCTGGCCACTGCTGAAACTTGGGCATCCAGGTTCAGATTTGAGTCTAGGAGCACACCCAAGCTGCGAGCCTGAGATATCAGGGGAGTGTAACTCCATCCATCTCAGGCACAGCCCCAATTCCCTGATCTGCCTTATGACTGACCAGGAGTACCTCTGTCTTGTCTGGATTAAGCTTCAGTTTATTTGCCCTCATCCAGTCCATTACTGATAGCAGACATTGGTTCAGCACAGAGACAGCTTCCTTGGAGTCAGATGGAAAGGAGAGATAGAGTTGGGTGTCATCTGCATAGTGATGAGACTGCACCCCAAAACTCTGGGTAACCTCTCCCAGTGGTTTCATGTAGATGTTAAACAACATGGGGGACAAAACAGAACCCTGTGGGACCCCACAGGCCAGCAGCCAAGGAGTCAAACAGGAGTCCCCCAACACCACCTTCTGGGTCCATCCCTCCAATAAAGACCAGAACTGCTGCATAAAGGTACATAGCCTCCAAGTCCCATGCCAGAAAGGTGGTTCAGAAGGATACCATGGTCAATGGTATCGAAAGCTACTGAGAGCTCTAACAGGACTAACAGGGACACATGCCCCCTGGCTCCCTGTGAAGGTCATCCACCATGGTGTCCAAAGCCGTCTCTGTGCCATAGCCAGAACTGAAGCCAGAATGAAATGAATCTAGATAATCCATTTCATCCAGAAATCCCTGGAGCTGGGAGGCCACCACCCACTCCAGAACCTTGCCCAAAAATGGAATATTAGAGACTGTCTGATAGTTATCAAGGATGGCAGGATCCAATGAGGTCTTTTTTTTAGTAGCGGTTTCACCCCAGCTTCCTTTAGACAGGATGGAAATTTGCCTTGCTGCAGTGAAGCATTTACCACTCTCTTTACCCACTCGGCCAGTCCCCCTGTAGCTGATTTCAAATGCCAGGAAGGGCAAGGATTCAGTATGCACGTGGTGGCTCTCACCTCTCCAAGGATCCTATCCACATTCTCAGGATGCACAAATTGAAACTATCCAATACTGTGAGACAAGCAGGCACCATTATTACATCCACTAATTCTTCTATAAAAATTCGTCTTCTATAAATTTTTTTGTAATATTTTGATGTGAAACCATCTGGGCCTGGGGCTTTTCTATATTTGCAGTTTTTAATTGCTTCCCTGATTTCATTAGTCTTAATTTCTTCATTCATTTTCTGATATTCTTCTGTTGGGTTGGGAAAACTGATTTCTTCTAAGTATTTTTTTTTTACTGCTTCTGTCTTTATTGGCTGTCCCCAATATAATCCTGAGTAAAACTCATGGAAAATTTCTTTTATTTTCTTGTTATGTATAAACCTCATTGTTCAGTTTGATTTTTGTTATAGATGCTCTCTCTTTCTTCTCCCTTAATTTATGGGCTAACCATTTTCCAACCTTGTTGTAGTGCTCAAAAGTTGTTTGATTTGTCTTCTTCAATTTTTTCCTATTTCTGTTATATTTTCTATTGCAATCTGTTTTTGCATTATTTTTATTTCATCAACTATATTTGGAATATTTTTTTCTTTTTCCCATTCGATTTCCACTCCTAAATAATACCCCTCTCTATTATTGAACATCTCTTTGGTCTTCATCTTCTCATTTGCATAGATCACCACCACTTTTTTTTCTATTTTGGGAGGCTGATATGAGGTCTTTCCCTAAATTCCATTTTTTATCTTTGTCCTTTATTTGTGTCTCTTGTAACCATATTAGATCATTATTGTTCTTTTCTAGAGTATGAAATACTTTTTTTGGCTTCACTGGGGAATTTAACCTTTTAACGTTCCATGTTAATGTCTTCATCTGTTAGCTTAGCTGGCTGATTTGTCAAAGAGAAGGTAAATTCATCCTTCAATCTATCAATGAGTAAATATCTAAGGCAAAATATCTAAGAAGGCAAAATGTCTTACAAAACTACAGTTCTAAGTATTCCTCAGCATTGAGCCAGGGCAGTTAAAATGGTCTCAAAGTGGATTATTTCTCCAGTGTATTTTGGCCCTTAGTTATGTAGATATAAGTAGTCAATTTAGGATTTTGACAGACATCATTAGAACTAATCTCCAACCTTGGGAGAGGGGAATTGGCATGGAGCAGCTTGGCAAAAGTCTGTTTTGGATTCCTTTTTATTTTGTTGTTGACCAAATGTGCATTTGCAAAACAGAAGGTAATCCGTCAGTTATCACCATTGCTGGAGATATTTGATCAGGCCATAGCGATACAATCTTGAGTTACTTCTTTTTGGTAGGGAAGACATCCCCATTGTTGATTTTCTTTGCCTATTTCATTTTTATATCTATATTATTTATTCTTTTCACTTTTTAAAATATTGCATTTATTTACTACAACTATCCATATCCTGCCTTTTTTTACTCTGGCAGTCAAGTAAGCTTAGAAAAGTCAAAAGTGATACAGTTAAAGGTACACAGCACACAAAAGTTAAAAACATAATTAAACTATACAAAGCAATAAAAAGCATGACTATTAATAGATTTAAAAAATATTTTCAATCAGAAGTCAGGATCAGATGTATGAATGCATAACCTGGAGTTATGCATCCATAGTGGATCTATACTCATAGGCTGTTGCTACACTGAAGAATCAATACAGTATGACACCACTTTAACTGTCATGGTTCCATCCTATTCAATCCTGGGATTTGTAGTTTGTTGTGGCAGCAGAGCTCTCTGACAGAGAAAGCTAAATATCTGACAAAACTACAAACCTCAAAATTCCAGAGCATTGAGCCATGGCAGTTAAAGTGGTGTCCAACGGTATTAATTCTGCAATGTAGATGCAGCCTATGACACAATGATTACCACTATTACCACTACCACTGTTGCTTGAATAAAACTGAAATAAAAATAAAAATATGGAACACGGAACAATGGATGCAAGCTACAGGAAAAGAGATTCCACCTCAGCATTAGGACGAATTTCCTGACAGTAAGAGCTGATCGACAGTGGACCACACTCCCTCGGAGTGTGGTGCAGTCTTCTTCCTTGGAAGTCTTTAAACTGAGGCTGGATGGCCATCTGTCAGGGATGCTTTGATTGTGATTTCTTGCATGGTAGTGGGTTGGACTGGATGGCTTTTGCAGTCTCTTCCAACTCTATGATTCTATGATTCTATACCACACAAGTCTGCATAGATTTAATTTGACATAATACAACTAATCACAAGACACTCTACAGTGGTAGATTCACATCCTGCTGAACTGTAACTTGGAGGCATAGTATAGGAAAGTACTGGTTTGAATCCAATTATGAACTGGTGCTGTGTTATGAATCTGGCCTTGTGTGGTAAAATTCCAGTCTCATTTTGCTGCATTTCTACTGTGGGTATCAGGCCATGGGTCTGTTTTGCCTAGAAAGATGACCTCTTCATGGTGGCTAGGGTTCTCAGATCTCAGGGCCTCAACCATCTTTTCCAGTCCTCAGGGGGAGAGGGAAGATTTCCAGATTAACAGTAGCGCCTTGACAAGTGTGTCTGTGTATGTATTTGTGTATATGTATGGTTTGAGTGTTGTACTATGACTCCAGAGACCAGGGTTTGATTCCCAGCCCAACCATAAAACCCACTAGGCAAGTCACATGCCCTCAACCTCAGCAGAAGGCAATGACAAACTTCTACCACACAGGTCTTGCCAAGAGAACCCCATGATAGGTTCACCTTATGGTCACCATAAGTCAGAATCTACTTGAAGGCAACAACAACAATGTCCTTTTTGCAGACTGCTTTGGAATAGCAGGGACTGCCTTGAGGGCTGCTGACACATTGCCAAATATATCACGAAGCTACAAATCCCTGAATTCCATAGCACTGGGCCATGGCAGTTAAAGTCCTGCCAAACTTTATTAATTTTGCAGTTTGCAGTTTATGCCATAGTAGCCTACGTCTCAGGGTCTGGGCTTTGAAATTTCACAGCCTAGGATACTCATGACCTGACAACTTAAGTGGTAGTATATCTGTAACATTTCAGGTAAGAGTATTTCCTTGGCTAAGTACCTGAAATCATTTACCCGGAGACTCCAGGAACAGAGACTGAGCCATCTTCTCCATGCAGAGCACGTGTGCCTCCATTCACAAGCAAGCCCCCCTCACGACATTATAAAATAAAGGTACTTCCCTGATCCTAGCTGCTTCTACGTCTGTCTGGAATTCCTCTGCCATTTTTCTCTGGATGCTACTAATGTTTATGACCAGTTCTGTATACCCTCGGGGGCCTTTTTGTCTGGCTGAGCCAGGTGTGTTTCACCATGGTAAGCTAATGGACTTGAGTTGTGCGGGGGATGAACCGATATTCTCCCTTCACTATTGATATGCAATGCATTCCTGGCCTAGAAAATTAGACCTGAATTTCAATGAAAAACATTGCCCAGCTCCTGGTGAATCAAGTAGAATAAATCAACTGAACTGCTGGTAGCTGTTTACAGAAAATGTCAAGGTGTTTTTTGCAAGTCGCGCTCAAAGTGCCTTTTTTCATCTTTCTCGCACTCGTGGTGTGCATGTGTGCATAATGGCAGAGGGATTTTCATTCTGAGTGCGGAGAGCACCTCTTGGAGGAAGCTAGGCTTCCATTCACCTTTCAGTGCTCAGCCACATTATGATGAGTGCCATAGCCAGGACATAGACAGCCAGGAGCATTTGGTGCTAGAGGCATCTTTCCAAGCAGGGTAGTAATACAGCTGAGACAGAATGCCATTGCAGATCTTACTGGGAGCCTTCTTGCAGGGAGAAGCCATAGTGCAGCAGCAGAAGCTAAAGCAGGGGTAGGGAAAGTATGGGCCATGGGCCACATGCTGCCCAAAGGATGTTTCTAAGCTCCCCAGGACTTTTTGGACCTATCCAAATCAATCATTTTTGCAAAAAGTGCTCCCACTCTCCTGTTTTGAATTTTTTCAACTTCCACTTCCAAAAATGTGTCTCTTTTCAGCCTAAAATGGCTAGGGGGAGGAATTGAGGTTTTAAGGTTTTAAGGTCAAAGAGGGGAATATGAAAGAAAAAAATCAGATGGTGGTATTTGGAAGGAGGGAAGGCAACAAGAGTATGAATATCAGCTAGACAGTTATGACGTAGCTAGATTCCCAGTATAGCTATGTAAATACGTACAGTGGTCCCTCCACATTCGCTGAGGTTAGGGGTGAAGGACCCCTATGAATGTGGAAAAACCACAAATAAAAAACCTATTCTTTTTACCTAAGAGAATATCTCTCTAAGAATGTCCAATGCAACTCTATGGTCAACATCTGCTAGAGGTTGATCACAGAATTATGCTGGAGGACCTACAAATGGCTAGATAATTGTTTTCTCTAGGAATTTCTAGGTTCTCCAACACAACTCTATGGTCAACTTTTGGCACTGCGTGCACCAGAGGACCCAACGATTTTTAGAGAGAACATATTAATCAAAACTGCAAATAATCAAATCCGCAAAAGTCAAAGCTGAAAATGTGGAGGGCCAACTGCATATGTATAGGTTGGAATATGTTAATTGTGTAATATTGTCAGTATTATTAATTTGCATGTCTTCATGTGTATGTACATAAATGTTTAATAAGTATATTTTTAAAAAGATTAAAAATGGGTTGACTTATGGGTTGGAGACACAGTGTGGCACAGGAGAAGGTGTGGTCCTCCTGGTCATGGTGGGCCAATTCAGCTCCACCATTCCCAGTTGTTGCCCACATCTTTCCTAGAGTTACTTTTTAAAGCCTTTAAAGCTTAGGAAAGTTACTTTTTTGGACAAGAGCTCCTGTAGTTCCCCCAATTGCATACAGACAGGCTTAAATTCAATCTACTTGTAAATCTATTTATATTCTAGGCACAGCGGGCATAATCCCGCTTCTGAAAGCTTGGAGGGCCACTACCATTGAAGATAGACTGCACTGACTGGGATGGCCTAATGGATCAGCCTCCTAAGCCTTCACTAGCAGTATAATTCTTCACTAATTTTATTCTTAAGGAAGCAATGAGTAATTTCAGCAGTTTCATTCCTGGCAGAAGAAAGTCTTTGAAAAGAGGCACTTTGAAAGATTATTTGCAGTTTGGGGCTTACTCTGAGAAAAATTTTGGCTGTACATGCACTGCAGAAATATTGCAGTTTGACACTGCTTTAACTGCCATGGCTCATTGCTATGGAATCCCAATATTTGTAGTTTGTTGTGGCACCAGAGCTCTCTGACAGCGAAGGCTAAATATCTCACAAAACTACAGTTCCCAGAATTCCTTAGCACTGAGCCATGGCAGTTAAAGCAATATCAAACTGTATTATTTCTTCAGTGCAACCCATCCCTCTCTTCAAATCCAGATTTTTTGGGCAAAACTGCTCCCCCCCCGAATAAAAACAAAACTGAATTTTCTGTGCAAAAAACACATTTCATACAAAAAAAAAAAAAAATTCAATTTGGAAAATCTCTCAGAGGCCGAACCTTTCAAAATGGATTTTAATGTGTTATTATACTCTATCTCATCAAGGATGAGGAAAACTGGATAATTTTTGCAACCCTGTTTCATATAATGTTATACATGGATCACACAGAATTCAAAGATATAGCTGTGTTCGTCTAGAAAATCAGTATGCAAAGGGATCTTGCAGCACCTTTGAGACTAACTGAAAGAGAAGTTGCTAGCATGAGTTTTTGTACATTTGAGTCTTCTTCCTCAGATGCATGGGGTGAGGAGGCATCTGAGGAAGTAGACCCTAGTCTACAAAAGCTCATGCCACCAGCTTCTCTTTCAGTCTCAAAGATCCCTTTGCATATGGATCACACAGTGTTTCTGTATTCTAACATCCTCATACACCATACTACACTTTACATTCAGAATGCAGAACATGAGATTTTTCTTTAATCAGTTATAGCAGCTTTCAAATAAATAAATAAATAAATAAATAAATAAATAAATAAAATGCCCAGCAATAGATGGGGAAGAATTCAAGACATAAAAGGCAGCTCCGTTGATACAGAGACTGCCTGCTTCTTCTAGCATGCCCTCTCTAGCCAAGGGCATCTTTTTCAAACATGGATTCAAAGCTCTTATATAGTAGAATTAATTCGGAAGGCCCCCATCTTCAAAAGTAAATGCTTTTCTGCTTTCATTGGTATGCACCCACTAAGGGACCCCCATCTCTGGTCAAAGCCAAAGAAAGCTAACAGTAAAATAAATAAATCAATACAAATTCTTGTTTAGACGAACACCCATCTGGAGAGTTTAATTGCCATAACTGTAGTAACATCTGCTGTGTTTCATTCTTTTTTTATTTTTTAAAAGAAAAGAAACAGAATGGCTCAAATTTCAACAACACAGCAACAATCTGAAAGGATTCACCTTCAGATACAAAACATGGTTATTTTCCTTGGTCTGCAAAATGCCTGACAAATATCAGTAGACAGCATCTCTATTCTCTGCATCTCTGGACCAAAAACATTTTAATTTTAAGTGTGATTAGAAAAGTTGCTGCAAAGCAACAGGCCGATCTGATGACTAAATAGGCCGTAAATCTTATATATCCTGCATTGAGGGAGAGGCAACCAGCACATCAATGCAGACTTCATGTGCTTCCCATGATCCCATTTGGTCCATCATGACTCCCAGTTAGAGATGTGAATCTTTGGCCTCATTTCCACTATGATTTAAAATGAATTGTTGATCAGGTTATATGCTGTCGTTCCCACTTGAAACCGGTTCCAAACTGACTGCACTTGGTTTCATAGAATCATAGAATCATAGAGTTAGAAGAGACCACGAGGGCCATCCAGTCCAACCCCCTGCCATGCAGGAACTCCCAATCAAACCATCCCTGACAGATGGCCATCCAGCCTCTGCCTAAAGACCTCCAAGGAAGGAGACTCCACTACTCTCCGTGGGAGTGTGTTCCACTCTCGAACCGCCCTTACTGTCAGGAAGTTCCTCCTAATGTTGAGGTGGAATCTCTTTTCTTGCAGCTTGCATCCATTGTTTCGGGTCCTAGTCTCTGGAGCATCAGAAAACAAGCTTCTTCCCTCCTCAATATGACATCCCTTCAAATATTTAAACACGGCTATCATATCACCTCTCAGCCTTCTCTTCTCCAGGCTAAACATCCCCAGCTCCCTAAGTCGTTCCTCATAGGGATTGGTTTCCAGACCCTTCACCATTTTAGTTGCCCTCCTTTGGACACGCTCCAGTTTCTCCACATCCTTTTTTCAATCAAGATGAAGCGAGGCAAATGCAAAAGAACCGCTCTTTCCTGACACTAGCTTTTTGGGTGGTTGTTTTGAAAAGAAGTGATTAGCAAACGTGTTCAGCAAGTGGGAACAAATGACCTGAATCACATCAAACCAAAGGGGAGGGATTACTGTGTCAGAGGGTTGGCATATCCCTCACCAGTTTTTGGGAAATCCACTATTTCCCCCCCTCCCCTTTCCAGGACCCATCCTACATTCCAACCTTCTGTCCAGGAGGAATTCCAAAACACCTTCCATTCTGAGCTTGACTAGGAAGCATGTCTTCCATGTCTGCAAAGCTGGGAGGGCACCACCTCACTCAGGGGAGAGTCCTCCATATGACACCCATGGCTGATGCATCCCAGGGGATGGGGAACATGGGGAGTTGAAGTGGTGCCCTCCCAGCCTTGCAGGATTGTAAAACATGCTTCCTAGGCAAGCTCAGAATGGAGGGCATTTTGGAATTCCTCCTGGACAGAAGGCTGGAATGTAGAATGGATCCTTCTAAAGGCGAGGGGTGAAATGGTGGATTTCTCCCAAAACTAGTGAGGGATGGGATTAGGGTTGCTGTAAGTTGGAAACAACTCAAAGGCATACAAGAACAATCTTAGAAGTCACAATCTCTCAGCCTCAGAGGGTGGCAAAGGCAAACCCTGTCTGAAAAAACACATAGACAAGAAATGATAGGTTCATGATAGGTTTGCCTTAGTGTCATCATCAGTTGGAAATGACTTGAAGGCACACAACAACAACAACAACAACAACAACAACAACAACAACAACAGTCTTGGAAGTCACACTCTTTCAGCCTCAGGGGAAAGCAATGGCAAACCCATTCTGAACAAACGTTGCCAAGGAAACCCCAGGATACGTTCATCTTTGAGTTGCCAAAAGTCAGAAATGACTTGAAAGCACACAACAATAAAAACAACAGTCTTGGAAATCACACTCTCTCAGCCTCAGGGGAAAGCAATGACAAACCCTTTCTGAACAAACCTTGCCAAGAAACCCTCCTTCTCTCCCAGGCTTCCCCCCCACACCTTCCCTCCTCCTTCTCTCTCAGGCTTTCCCCCTGCCTCACACGTGTCTTCCTGGTCCTCCTTCTTCTCTCCCAGGCTTTTCCCCCCACCTCACACATGTCCTCCTTGTCATCCTTCTTCTCTCCCAGGCTTTCCCCCCCACCTCACATGTGTCCTCCTGGTCCTCCTTCTTCTTTCCCAGGCTTTGCCCCCCACCTCACACATGTCCTCCTGGTCCTCCTTCTTCTCTCCCAGGCTTTTCCCCCCACCTCACACATGTCCTCCTGGTCCTCCTTCTTCTTTCCCAGGCTTTCCCCCCCACCTCACATGTGTCCTCCTGGTCCTCCTTCTTCTTTCCCAGGCTTTCCCCCCCACCTCACATGTGTCCTCCTGGTCCTCCTTCTTCTCTCCCCGGCTTTCCCCCCCGCCTCAGACCTGTCTTCCTAGTCCTCCTCTTTCTCTCCCTGGCTCCTTCCCGCCTCACACCTCTATCTTCCTCCTCCTCCTTCTTCTCTTATACTAGGCATATAAGACGTCCCCCAACTTTAACCCCAGATTTTCCTGGTTAAAAAGTCGTCTTATATGCCCGAAAATACAGTGTATCCTTAACTTTGATGGGGTATCAGGGAAAGATCAAAGTTGAAAATGTACCCCTTTGGGTCATATATGGTCTTTTGACACTACAGTTTTAAGAGGCACAAAATTACTCAAATCTTCTGATTTATTTATGTATTTATTTGGCAGGTAGGAAGTAATTGCACTTATACAGAGACTATTAATAGACTGAGATAGCATCTGTTTCATTCCCAGTGGTTGCATAAAGCTCTTGAAATGTACTCATAATACCTATATTATGCATAATACTATGCATAATAATATCTTAAGCACAGATTTTATCCTCCATAGCTCTTTACTTTGGCAAAGTTCTTTACACACATTAATAAATAGCTTATGCCAAGATGAAATGTACCAAAAATATTACACCTTTTCCTTAGCACCCCCCTCACAAATAGTGCAGAGAGAAGAGAGCTCATTTAACTAAAAATGGGTGCTTTAATCCTACTGTAAAAACAATACAATTAAAATAATAGAAAAGTGTTACATTAAAGCAGAATTAAATTATTACAATATTAAAATACAGTATGCATCCAAAAGTTACCTTGGCCCAATGCCAAGGATTGTCCAGATAAGAAAGGAAAACTATTGACTGAAATTGCAGAAAACCACTACTGCCTATCAGAGATTGGATCTGCACTGCAGAAATAATCCAGTTTGAGATTATTTTAACTGCCCAGGCTCAGTGCTATGAATTGTGTATTGTAGTTTTGTGAGACATTTAGCTTTCCTTGTCAGAGAGCTCTGGAGCCATAACAAACTGTAGCTCCCAGAATTCCATAGCATTGAGCAATGACAGTTAAACTGGTGTCAAACTGGATTATTTCTGCAATGAGGATGCAGCTCCTGATTGATCTTACTGGACTAGGTGGAGTCTGGTTAGACTCAGCATAAGGCACGTTTTCATGGCCAGGATCCTATACTGATGTTAACCTTTGTCTCTTCCATAATTGCACAGAAAAAGGAATAATTTCAAAAGGTTTGTCTCTAGTGCATGAGATTGTGAAGGACTCCCCCCCTCCATTTGATGTTAGGTTGTTTTGTTTCACATTTTAGGGCTTTCCCCAATAAATTCATCTTATTTATTGTTTGTTTGTTTGATAGAGAAGACACTGTTTTTGCACAAATATGTTGGGTCATGCACAAATGCAAGGTTGTTTAAAAATTACGTGGTTTTTTTTGTGCAAATTTTTTTTTTAAAAAAAAATCTGAAAGTGTGAAGAATCTTGTGGTAGTGTGCTGTTTTTTCAAATGTGATGAGACACATTTTCTCCCAAGGGACTGGAAAACTGGCACATTTTCTTTACACCACTAATGGGCGCTCAACCGGCATACGTTTAAGGAAGCATCCACACTGCAGAAATAACTCAGTTTGACACTGACTTAACTGACTTAACTGTCATGGCTCAATGCTGTGGAATTCTGGGAGTTGTAATTTATTGTGGCACCAGAGCTTTCTGACCGAGAAGGTTAAATTCTATTGCTCTGAGCCATGGCAGTTAAAGTGGTGTCAAACTGAACTATTTCTGCAGTGTGGGTGCAGCCTCAGCTGCATTGTTGGTTCTACTTCAAAGAAGCTTATGTAATGATGGATCCAGTACCTCCTCACACATGTGGTCCTCCATTGGCTCTCCAGTAATGCACAGAATATTATATTTCTGCATTGCAATATTATTTTCCACACAGAAAAATGCTGTTTCATGTGTGGAAAATTCTGTTTTCTGCCCCAGACAACTACATTACACAGAATTAGTCCCACACTGTTTCTCACCAGTCCAGGATTCTTTTCACTTCTCACCTTTTCTCTCTTCTCTTGATATTTGTAAAATATTTTTCCAGCAATTTGTTTTGAATATTTTGGAATATTCTTTTCATCCCTATAGTGTATCTCCATATCAGGTGAACTGACTTCAGGTTTTACTCCAAACTTTAAAGGAGTAATCCAAGGGTTTGGACCTATTTTGGAACACCGTGGATAGTTATTTCAAAATTCAGAGCAAAACCTGGAGCGACTCCATTGCTCCACTGCTTTCAGAGAGTCACAGCTTCCATTTTTATATGTGATATGGACAGATCTGGTTTTGAACAAATGACTTTGTTGTCCTTGTGTTCATGTTTTAACAGTCACCTTTTTCAGAAGGCAGTGAGTGGCTGACAAGAGAGGAAAGTTAGAATGTTCCTATTAGACTGTTCCTATTAGACTCTTTTTATGACCCTGCTGCTGTTTGTGGCTTTGTGTTTTTATCATTTTTATGCTTTTTATTATTTTTATATATATTGTGTTTTATAGATGTTGCAGGCTGCCTAAAGGTGGGGGGAAAAGAGCTTAAATAAAAGAAAGGAATCTTGGTAGCTGGAAATAGAAAGCAGAACCCATTTTTGCCATAAACATCAGCACTGCAATTATAGTAATGGAATTTGCAGTTGAGGAAAGTAATGTGACTTTAGGTTTGTTCTGCTGTTATTACAATGCATTGCAGAACCTCAGTAGGAACACAATAAATCCAGAGTGCATGTATAGGAGAGGCTGTGATTCTTGTATGTATGGAAGAAGGTGTGACACATATGGATGGATGTGGGGTGGAAGAAAGTAATATGTGCCATCTTGAACTCATTGGAGGAAAGATGAGATATAAATGGAATTAATTAAGCAAGATGATATGAAAGGAACAGGACACTGATACACTCAAAGAGGAGTCAAGGCCAAGTACTGTGGGTCCATCTCATCCATGGGGTTTTAGTTCTGGGTGTGTTTGTGTGTGCATACAGATGAGAAAAAATGCAGGAGCTCAGGCCTATATTAGTCAATGCATGGTGATGTGTGCATCCCTGTATCAGTACGGCCATGGCCACACACAACCATTGGCTAATATGGGGTGGGGCAATTCATTGGCGGGCCAGTCCACAGATGTCTAGCTTATCAATACAGTGGGTTTACTGTACCTGAATGCTCAGGAGATCTCTAAAGAGCCAAGTTTGAAGGAATTGGCCACTCAGCAAACGACTGTCCAAATCAAGGAAGAATGAGCCAGATAGGCAATACCTAAAAATTAGGATCCATATGGATAAATCAAAAGGCCAGGTGTACCTGGAGGCCCTGAAAATCCAGAATGGAATCAAGCGATTGTCTTACACTTTCCCAAATGGGGACTGAACTTTGTATTATTTTCAGAACATGGAGCTGTGTGATCAGTAAAAACCACTAAGGCATTTGATGAGAAGCAAAAGCAGTTTTACTAAAATGAGTTGAATTTCTCTAGGGTACAACAAATGGTATTGTGTAATAATTGCAATGAGCATTGCTAAAGGGGAATCTTTTGAATATGGGGAGGAGATTTCCTAAAATCATGCTTGCTCATCTAATTTATCCTTTTTGCTCCCCGTTTGTGGATTCATGGATGCTGGGATGCTGATGCTTCCTTCTTCTCCTCCTCTTCTGCTTCTCCTCCTCCACATACTTAGTATGAAGGGATCACCTAGGTGAATGAAGCTAAGTTAGAATGGGGACAACGTTTTCTTATATGGGCAAACCTCACCATTCAGCATAATGGTTTTAATATTGTACTAGGACTTCAGAATGTATTATTGTTGCATGCCTTCAAGTTGTTTCTGACTTTTGGCAATCCTAAGGTGAATCTAGGGATGCAGTGCTCAAGTAGTTAAGACACTGACTTTGCTGACTGCAAGATCAGCAGGTTGGCAATTCGAGGCCCAGGTGCTGCATAATGGGGTGAGCTCCTGTCACTAGTCCCAGCTTCTGCCAACCTAGCAGTTTGAAAACACGCAAATGCAAGTAGATAAATAGGTACCACTTTGGTGGGAAGGTAAACAGCATTCTGTGCAATCATGCTGGCCACATGATCACAGAATAGTCTCTGACAGCGCTGGCTCTTTGACTTAATAATAGAAATCAGCACCGCCCCCTATGGTCAGGCACAACTTGACAACCTTCTCAACGGGGAATACCTTTACCTTACCTAAGGCGAATCTATCATGGGGTTTTCTTGGCAAGAATTGTTCAGAGGAGGTTTGCCATTGCCTTCCTCTGAGGCTGAGAGCATATGACTTGCCCAAGATCATGCAGCTGATTTCATGGCCCAATGGAGAATCGGAGCCATAGTTGTAGTCCAACACTTAAACCACTATGCCACACCTGACTCCTTTGATTTGATTCCTATTCAGCCATGGAAACCTACTGAGTAACCACTCTTCCAGTCTTAGAGGAAATCAGTGGTAACCCTCCTGTAACTAAATCTTGATAAGAAAATGGTAGGACAGGGTAACCATAATTTAGAGTTGACTTGAAGGTCTATAATAACAGCAAAACCATTCAATAACATTTTGACTCTCCTTTGGTCTGGCATTGTGGCTTATACAGTAGAACCCATATTTATGGGGAAAAGCCAGTGTTGATATCTCATTTTGTGATATTCAGATCACATGGATGGATGTATAGGCCACTTAGCCCAATATCACCCAATGCATTCCATGGCTCAATGGAAACTTCAACCTGGATTGTACAAGTCTCAGTACAAACACCTAACCATTACATTGATAGTGGACTCTTTTGTTCATCAGGAGGAGCAGCTATATATATGTAGCTGGAATTCTGTCATATACCTATGTAAGGTAGTTGTCCTTTTTTGGCCAATGATTGCATAAACAGAGCTCCACATGTATAACCATTTCACATGGGAGTAAATCTTGTTCTTAATCCTACTAGAGTAGGCCAATTGAATTGTTTGGATTTACCTATATGTTGATTTACCACTCAACAAATGATTCAGTGGCTCTACTGGACTAACCAACAGGATTCTTGCCATGCTTCTGTGCATTCCTGGGAGATTACTACACACCATTTTAAAACTGTAATTAGACCAGGAAAAAAGTGGCTTTGGTGATACTGATTGCATGATGCTGCCTCCAACCTGCTACTGTGTCTCTGACCTGTAGCTGCTGCATAAAAGAATCCTGGTGGCACAGTGGTTAAATGCTGGTACTATAGCCACACATTCACAGTCACAAGGTTGTGAGTTTGATTCCAGTCAGGGGCTCCAGGGTCGACTCAGCCTGGCATCCTTCTGAGGTCACTAAAATGAGTACTCAGCTTGTTGGGGGCGGGGCAATTCACTTACATGTTGTAAAGCACTTAGAGACTGCTTAATTCAGTATGAAGCAGTATAGAAATGTAGCTGCTATTGCTACATTGCATCCTTTTTCATTGACCAGGTAAAATCTGTTAATGACCTCCCAATCATACTAGTCCCCAGATGTGAAACATTGCTGCCAGATTTGAAAGCTATAGCTGTGTTAGTCTGTAGAATCAGTATGTAGAGATATCTTGTAGCACCTTTGAGACTAACTAAAAGAAAGAAGTTGGCAGCATATGCTTAATATCTGGTTTTCAAGAATGGCAGGATTCTAGGAATACTGGTCTTTGGAGGCTCAAACTAAGAATAACTTCAGCGCGTTAAACATAGAGGGCTATACTGGAGACACCATTAATAGTATGCTGTTTTGTTCTGACAATGGGACAGTCAACAAGCACATTGGCAATTTTGGTTGCATGATGTCGGTGGCCTAAATCTCATTGTTAATCATGAGTGGAGTAGATCCGTTGAATCAACTAAATTTACCTATGAATTGACTCAGCATTCAACAATTTATTCAGATGATCTACTCCAGGATCCCATCTGTTATTCTGCAGAAGAATGATGTACTGTAAATGCTGTGGTAACTACACAAGTGTAGATTTACACTGTTCAAGAAAAATGTAAGATCTCAACCTATGGGCTGGTGTAGGACACAGACACAGACACAGGAGTAACACTGACATTCTAAACATGTGGCAACAAATTGATGACACCATTTCCTAAATGGAAATATGAACCCCATGTCACACAGACAAAAGAAGACGCATCTGCAGATCGTGCAAGGGGAAATTGCCAATATAATCCCGGCAATTATGATTATAGCATTGTAGATGCTCTGGCATTTAATTACCATTTGCCATTCTTTCTGCACAGAGGGAATGGACAAAAATGGACGACAAACTACATTTCAAAAGACAAGTGATCTGAGCAGTGAATAGGAGCCTCCTTTATCTGAGTACAATGGTCCCACATTTCCCAAACATGGCAGCATCTTGACAATAATTTTCCAGTTCTACATTTCAGTGACAAAATGAATGCAACTGGGGAGGAGGGATTGCAAGAGGTGGGAGAGAGAGAAATTAGACACTTTATTATTTCATCTAAGAACACAAAGAGATTAAGAGCTATTATGAAGGCTGAAAAGATGTTCTTTTCTAAAATATCTTATTGAAATGGAAATGTTTTACTTAAGAGTTGCCTTTGTGGAGGAGAAAAGAACGGTCAGCTTTTGCTCTTGTCATTTACATCCATTTAGGCTTGGGTAATCACTATCTATGGATGTAAGAACTGGACAATGAAAAAAGTCGATAAGAGAAAATCCACTTATTTGAGATGTGGTTCTGCAGAAGAGTGCCAAGGATACTGTGGATGAACAAAAAACCAAACAATTGGGTCCTTGAGCAGATCAAGCCTGAACTCTCCCTGGAATAATAATAATAATAATAATAATAATAATAATAATAATAATTATTTTATTTGTAAACTGCCCCTCTGCTCGGCAATCAGGGCGGCATACAGCAAGGTTAAAAAGACAACAAAATATTCCATCATCCCACACCCTAACCCTCCCACCTCTTAAAACTGAATTAAAATGCAATGGAAGTAAAATCAGAATTAACACAAATAAAATACAATAAAATCAATTCCTTGGCTAACATGTCATGGTGGCAAGAGGGGTAAGTAGCAGATCACCTCCAGTTAGCTGGGAAGTTATTCCGGGAAGGCCTACCAGAAGAGATCCATCTTTACTGCCTTTTTAAAGGCAGCAAGAGTGGTAATAAGCTGGATTTCATCCAGTAGGCCATTCCACAGTCTGGGAGCGGTCGCAGAAAAGGCCCTCTGGGAGGCCTGCGAGAGCCTGGTATTCATGGGCTGCAGTAGGTTCCTCCCAAAGGACCGAAGTACACGGGGGGGGGGGGGGAGAGAATCATACGGGGAGAGGTGTTCCCTGAGATAAGGTGGACTCAAGCCATGTAGGGCTTTAAAGGTTAAAACCAACACCTTGTACTGTGTCCGGAAACTAATCGGCAGCCAGTGGAGGGATTTGAGCACAGGTGTTATATGCTCCCTCCTAGATGTTCCAGTAATTAACCTGGCTGGCATATTTTGTACCAGTTGAAGCCACATAATGGAGTTGGGAATAGTCTGGGAGCAGGGATTGATGTTGTGTGGGGGCAGGATAGGTATGGCGGCAACAGAGTCGAAATGTTACAAAAGAAGAAGGGATCGATGTGTAATACCTATCCCTTCTTCAGCTCACTCTGTTTCCCAGGATAACTTGAAGAGTGTACCAGCCATTCCACAGACCCTTACTCTGCTCCTCTGCAATGCCAGTTTGGTTAAGAATAAGACTCATATTATCCACGACCTCTTACTGGTATGCTTTACCGAGACCTGGCTGGGAGATGCCAGCACTGCTACGTGGGCGCAGGCCCTCCTGGCTGGGTATACGGTATGTGAGCAGATAAAGGAAAGTGGGTGGGGTGTGTGTGTGGACTTGGTTCATAAAAATAACCTAACTTTGACCAGGAAGCCTATCCAAAAAACAACTTACATCGAGTGTATGTACCTTAGCCTGAAAATCAGGGATAGTTTAGGGATTCTGTTAGTATACCGGCCACCCCATTGCTTAACAGACTCCCTAACCAAGCTGACCTCGCTGGTCTCAGAGTTGTTGTTGGAGTCACCCAGATTTTTGGTTCTGGGCGACTTCAACATTCCACTCGAGACCGGCTTGTCTAATCTAACTGGGGCAGCTCAGGAGTTCATGGAGACCATGACAAACATGGGCCTATCCCAACTGGTTGACAGGCCCACACATTGTGCTGGTCATACCCTCGATGGAGTTTTTAGTATGGAACAGGAATTTCTGTGGGCAGAGGAGGCAGGTCTTTCAAACCTCCACAGCTGAGCCACTCACTCCCGGCACTGGACAAAAGGGTGGAGATGCAGGTCTTTCAAACCTCCACAGCTGAGCCACTCACTCCCGGTGCTGGGCAAAAGTATGGAGAGGCAGATTTCTAAACCTCCACAGTTTAGCCACTCACTCATGGCGCTGGACAAAAGGGTGGGGAGGCAGGTCTTTCAAACCTCCACAGCTGAGCCATTCACTCACGGCCAAGATAGTAAAACTGAGGCTGTCATACTTTGGCCACATCATGAGAAGACATCATTAGAAAATACAACAATGCTGGGAAATGCAGAGTGTAGCAGAAAGAGAGGAAGACCATCCGGGGCAGGCAAACTGTCCCCTTTAAGGGCCGAGGGACTTCAGCTCCCAGAATCCCAGACTATTGGCCAACATGGCTGAGGCTTCTGGGAGCTGAAGTCCAAAATCCCTAAGAGGGCCAAGTTTGCCTGCCCCTGTCGGGTTAGATTCAGTTAGGGAGGTCATGGGTATGAGTCTGCAGAACTTAAGCAAAGCAGTCGAAGACAGAGTCTTGAAGATATCTCATTCACAGGGTTGCCATGAGTCAAGGTTGACTTGAAGACAGTGCAAAACAACAAACATTAGAATTTCCAGAGTTTTCATTAAAGATTTCTGGCAGTATCAAACCACTGATTTACTTGTTCTAAGTGTGGGAGAAGATCTGTGATGAGCACTACTGATGAGCGAGCTGGTGGATATCAAGTTGCATGTCAACGGAATGGTGATTCCAGTTTGATTTTCATTCTGAACTTTAAAGCATCCATCTAGATGATGAATCCTTGGCCAAAATGAGTTCAGCATTTTGGATAACTGCTTTAAAGTTCAGACAAAATCCTGGAACATATTTGTTGCTCCACAGACAACGAAGCCACACACTGGAACTCATCTAAGGCCCCAGAAGATTAATGTGGAGCAACATTTTGAGCAGCTAGACCAGGGGTAGGCAACCTTTCCCCTTTAAGGGCCGAGGGACTTCAGCTCCCAGAAGCCTCAGCCATGTTGGCCAATAGTCCCATGTTGGCCAATAGTTCCTGGGATTCTGGGAGCTGAAGTCCCTCGGCCCTTAAAGGGGAAAGGTTGCCTACCCCTGAGCTAGACTATGGAGTTGTTATGGAAGAGATTGGTTGTGGAATTGTTGTTCTTGTTGTTCTTGTTATTATTATTTCATAGTTTTTCCCCCAGACTGGGATTCAAAGCATCTTACAACAATTAAACATCATTGTTAAAAATCTACAAAATACAAAAATTAACAATAAAAAACAATTACGGTACAAAAGTTAACAATTAAAAATCAGAAAAAATAAAAACAGCTTAAAACATATATTAAAACACACACATACCAGCACAACAATCAGTAATATCCAGCCATTGTGTTAGATGGGCCTTATATCATTACTCATCAAGTGTATGTCAGAATAGAAAAGTTGTTGCTTGTCTGAAAAAAGAAAGTAGGATGGGTGCCAGTCTAACTTCTCTGGGAAGGGAGTTCCAGAGCCTGGGGACACCAATAGGGCCCTGTCTGTTGTGTTCCTACAGATGTACCTGTGAGGGTACACACTACACATTCATATTAGTTATATATTCATAACAACATCTGTGATATAGGATCTTGGCCATTGCTTTCAATTGTGCCTATTTTGATCATTTACATTTTTAAAGATGTGCATTTTATTCCACTAAAGCACCCAATGTACCTTGCAAATATGCCAGTTTTTAAATGAGATCTGTTTCTTCTTGCACCAGGTCTCAAGAAGTGTGAAACAATGAAGCCAACTTAATTCTTTTCCATCCTTTTTATGGCCAGATAGAATCCTACAATCCAAACTTCTTTCTATTTTTAACTTAACTGCATACTGAGGCAATAATTCAGAGTATAGTTTTAAAAAATCATGCCATTGCAAAAGAGAGTTCAGAAGATGTTGAGTTAGCATAGTGAAAATTACCCAATCTAAGGTTGTTATCACACGGGGGCCAGTTTCGTGGTTAGAGATAATAAAGTGGAAATAAAGCATCCCGAAAATAAAGCAAAAATAGCGCTAAATTTCGCAAAAGCTTTTCACACGTAATTAGAATAAAAATGGAATTAAGTGAAAAGTGAAAAAAAGACGTTTTTAACTTTCATACACAAGTGGAAAAAAACCATAAATGTACTAGAAATGGGTGTGTTTTGTGACCAGACTCCTCCTTTTCCAGGGCAGGTCCTGCATTTCATTCAACCTTCTCCCCTCTCCAGGACAAAATGTCAAACTGTCCTCCATTTGGAGCAGGAGTAAGAAGCATGATTTCTGAGGGACATTTCCCCCTGGGGACTTGGGTTGCTGATCTTTTGCCTTGCGGAGGAGGAGAAGGAGGGAGTGATTGTGGAGCTCTTCCTTCCTTCCTTCCTTCCTTCCTTCCTTCCTTCCTTCCTTCCTTCCTTTCTTCCCCGGGGGATGGAGTGGGTGAGAGGGTCAGCCCTTGGCGTGGGGGTCCGGAGGGGTCTGAGGAGGAGGGTCAGCCTTGGCAGTTGGGCTCCGCTCCTCGTGGCTCCCTTTGCCTTGCCCATCTATCTGCCTTGCCTTGCCTTGCCTTGCCTTGCCTTGCCTTGCCTTGCCTTGCCTTGCCTTGCCTTGCCTTGCCTGCTGGTGCTGTGCACACTTGTGTGCGTTGTGCGTTGTGTGTTGTGTGGAGGGATGCGTGTGTGGGAGCTGCATCCGAAAGGGAGGGAGGGAAGGAGGCGTTGGCAGCCACCAGTGGCTACATCGCAGGCGGATACTGGCACGCCACACACACACACACACACACACAGAGGGACAGTTCAACAGGAGAGAGAGCATCCACACTGCAGAAATAATCCAGTTTGGCACCACTTGGACTGCCATGGCATCATGCTCTGGAATTCCCAAAGGGGCCACCACAAATGACCATTGCCAGAATTCCAGAGCATGGAGTCATGGCAGCCCAAGCGGTGCCAAACTGAATCATTTCTGCAGTGCGGATGCAGCTCCCCCGAGAAAGAAGGACGTAAGAGGAAAAGGTGCAGAGAGAAAGCAGGAGGGAGGGAGATAAGACAAAGGGATGCAGCAAAGAGGAGAAAGATCTCCAGAAGAGCTGAAGGAAAGCGAAGAAGAAGAAGAAGAAGAAGAAGAAGAAGAAGAAGAAGAAGAAGAAGAGCTGCAGGAAAGAAAGTGGGGGAGCCAAGAAGAAGAAGGCAAGAGGGCTCTGGATGGCTGGGAAAAGCAGGAGTGCGAAAGTGGGGAAAGAAGAAGAGGGAGGGAGGGAGGGAGGGAGGGAGGAAGGAAGGAAGGAAGGAAGGAAGGAAGGAAGGAAGGAAGGAAGGAAGGAAGGAAGGAAGGAAGGGATGAGGGCTGTGTGTTATGTAAAGAAACCATGGAGCAGGTGAGGAAACCGGCTAAATATTGGGGGTCTGAGGAGAAGGAAAGAGGCTTCCTGGGGCTAGGGGCAGAGGAAGCCAAAGGATGATGGTTTTCTTCATCCTTTGATGAAGGAGAAAGCAGAGAATGTTTGACAGCCAAGCAAACCAGGAAGTAAAAGCAGTCCCAGAGAACCATGGGAAATGGGAAGAAGCTTTAAAGGAGATTTGTTTGTGCGAATTTGAATTTCACACTGAGGTAAATGCGAAATTACTGTAATATCGCAAATGCATTTCCTCTAAACTCCCGAAATTAAAAAGATCTCGGATAACACCACTTTCTGACCACTTTAATGTCAGTTTCTGTGTGACGTCGTGTGAAATTGTGAGGCGTAAGTGCACTTTTTTGGGGGACTTGTGTGGGATAAACTATAGATTTCCTCTGTGTGATAACGTCCTAAGGGCTTAAACACACATTAGCACACTAATGGCTTATGACACCCAAAGAGGTTCACATCAAGCAACATTGTAGAAGCTAAGATAAGGAAAGGGAGGGAATAGAAAGCAATAATCTCTTCCCATGTGAAATATTAGTAACTAAACCGATGTCATCCTCCCTTTTTCCTCCTGTCATTTTCCAGGAGGCAATTTCCAACCCCACTGGATCAAAGCGATAATTTAGGTACACTAGGTCAGAACTCCAGATGAGGCCTTCTTATGATCATGGAATCATGCATGAAAAAGAGCTTGGAAAAGACAGGGTAATACCCTCCCATGTCTCACAGACAGAAACCAGGGGTGAGGGAGTTGAGGTTCTTCAGATATTGGACTACAATTCTCATGAGCCCCAGCCAGCATCACCAATAGTTTTGAATTATGGGTCCTGGAGTCCAACAACACCTGGAGGGGCACAGGTTCTATGTCCTAGCATAAACTGCTGAGGGAAAGCTGTTGGTGCAGTAGTTCCATGCTCCAGTTCCTTCCTGCATAACTGTTCAGACATGATGAGACGGCCTGCCGGACAAGACGGCCTGCCGGATGAGATCCGTCTTATTACCATTCTTGGTGCTTTTAAAAAAGCAGTAAAGACGGATCTCTTCTGGCAGGCCTTCCCGGAATAACTTCCACCTCAAGGGGAGATGAGCTTTCATTTCGTCCCTATTGTTGCCGATTCATTGTTTTGTTTTATTGTTTATTGTATTGTTGCATTTTAATTCTTTAAAGTTTAATTCTGTTGTAAGGGGATGGGAGGGTTGGATTGTGGGATGAGGGAATGTTTTAATTCTGTTTGTTTTAAAATGCTGTAACCCACCCCGATTGCCACGCAGAGGGGCGGGCTATAAATAAATTATTATTATTATTATTATTATTATTATTATTATTATTTTAAATTTTGTGTTAACTTTGGGGGGTTGCAGACTGCCAGAAATAGTGTGAATTCAGTCCACTTTTAGGGTTAGGGTTAGAGTTAGGGAACCATGGGAACTGTATTTTATTGTGGCATCAGAGTTGTCTGACAGAGAAGGCTCAATGTCTCATAAAAATAACAGTTCCCATGATTCCCTAGCACTAACCCTAACCCTAAAAGTGGACTGAATTCACACTATTTCTGGCAGTCTGCAACCCCCCTTTGTTGACATTTTTGGGCTGCTCTCCTGTTGGGCCATATTGCCATCCATCATTGTTCAGACCAGGTATCATCATCACCATCATCATCAAGATGTCCATGCCTTTAGTGTTATGAACAAATCTAAGAAAGCAGTTAGAAGGATTGTGGCTTCCCCCAATCCTTCTCCTTTACTGTGCTGCTTTAATAATGCATTTCATTTTAGGGAGCCAGTTTCTCTGAACCTAGGCTTTTCAGAGCACATTTCTCTGAAAAGCTTTTTCTTTTTAAAATTATCTATAATTGAAATACCTGTTCCACAGCCTAAGACAGCAGCAAAGCAAAACAAAATCCACAACACTTCTTATCGTGTTGCACTAAAGGGTGTCCAAACCCCTGAGATCCTTACTCCCCACTGTGCTTTGCACATTTCTTTTTAAAATGGAGAAGGAGGTATTGGAAATTGTTTTAGCTTTCTCTTCAAATTCTTGACAATAAACTCAGGGCTGTGCCTCCCTTGTTTGCTGCAGCCAGTCACAGATGGGGAAAGAACAATCAAACTGAGCCTGGAAAGGGTCTTTTGAATCTGTATAATCAGATTATGCTAATTTTCTTAAACCCCATTTCCAAAAGCTAACATTTATCATTAGCTTGTGTACTTCTTAATTGTTTTATGGCCTGTTGTGCAGGCAGTATGCGAAATGAACACACACACACACACGCTCACACACATTCCCGAGTGTGGTATATGTATCAAGACTCTCTCTCCCAATCTCTTTGCTTGTGTGCTTATATTTTGTTTAAAGAAAAAGTTATCAGACATGTCAAAGCATGGCATTTCACAAGAGAAAGCTTTGCTTTTAAAGTTGTTGGGCTCATTCCACCATCATCAGTGGGAAGGGAAGGGAAGGGAAGGGAAAGGGAAGGGAAAGGGAAGGGAAAGGGAAGGGAAGGGAAGGGGAACTGGGCATTCTTACAAAGCCAAACTGAGCTATGCTAATTTCTTTAAGGCAGGCTTTCCCAATATCCTGATAGTTGTGGCACACACTTTTTTTGTTTTGTTTGGAATATTGAAACTTAAAACTGAAGGATAACTTCAAGTCCATATCCAAAAACAGCAATGGGGAACATGTGGCCCTCCAAATTTGGTTGGACTTTCATGGCCACCATCCTTTGGCTTTGGCTATGTTGGGTTGAGCTGCTGGCAGATGCAGTTAGGTCATAATGTAGCTACATGGGGGAGCCAAAATGAGGTCATGAAATAATAATAATAATAATAATAATAATAATAATAATAATAATGGAGGAGGAGAATTTTGCAACAACCCCCCCCCCCATCCCCCAGGAAATGTTCCTTCAGTCCTCACATTTCTAGCATTGCAAAGAGTGAGACAGTGGAATTCAGACCTAGAACTCATATATTTGCTATATTTGTCTACCATTAGTAAGTCTGTATTAGACAACCAGCAGACTTGACAGGGGAACTCTAGGGTGTTTATTTTAGTACACCATGATTCCAATGCTTTGGCTCAGCAGTACCTAACTCTTCTTCAGGCCACAGATCAGGATAAGTCACAAATCATTCATGATTATTCAAAAATCATTCATAAGGCTGCCATAATTTGAAGTCAACTTGAGAACAATTACCAGCAAACCGCGTTGGGGAAATAAGGAAAGAGGTGTGTTATTCCATTGCAAAACCCAAACTCAGAGAGCCTTCTGAGTCCCTATCCAATTATTTTCATATCTGTGACTACAATTAGTATGTAGATGCGCTACATTTGGACTTAATGATAGAGATCCTATAATGCCCATCATGGTGTAAGAGTTTCACAGGCAAAATCCCTCTATGGATCCCCACCCTCCACTCCCAAGGACTCACATTTTTACTGTGATAGACCACCTGAATGAACTTTCTGAGACTTCTAGAGAGCAGGAGAGTGACTGGAGAAAAACATGGTTAGATGCAAACCAATGACATCTTCTGCTAAGATCTACCAGTGGAATATTTCAATAAACAATGTCATCAGTTCGTGTATGACTATAGAGGTATAGTCTTCTCCAACATCCCATGCTCTCCACCAGTCATGAAATAGCCATTCAGGGGGACTAGTGCAGCAAAACCATTCATCTAGGATGTGGTGGCTCAAGAGGTTAAGATGCTGACTGTTGATTGCAAGATCAGCAGCTTGGCAGTTCAAGGCCCAGGTGCCACATGATGGGGTAAGCTCCCATCACTAGTCCCACCTTCTACCAACCTACTAGTTCAAAAGCATTCGAATGCAAGTAGATAAATAGGTACCACTTCGATGGGAAGGTAAACAGCATTCTATACACTCATGCTGGCCACATAATCACAGAGTAGTCTCTGACAATGCTGGCTCTTTGGCTTAGTAACAGAGAGGAGCATTGCCTCCTACGGTTTGACACGACTTGACAACCTTGTCAACGGGGAATACCTTTACCTTTAAGATGCTTCTCCAACATCTCATGCTCTCCACTGGTCATGAAATGGCCATTCAGGGGGACCATTGCAGCAAAACCATTCATCCTGGGAAGGAAGGGCTTTGGTCACTGTGGAGGGTGGAAGGGAATATCAACCTTTACATTGATCTCCTCACACCCAGGCATAAGGTTGACTTTGATATGTCTATGTCACTAACAGGATGTTAGTCCATCTTATCTTAGGGACCGCCTCTCCCCATATGATCCCCCCCCGCACCCTTTGGTCCTCTGGGAGGAATCTGTTATAGCCAATAAAAACCAGGCTGTCTCAGAACTCCCAGAGGACCTTTTCTGTGGCCGCTCCCAGGCTATGGAATGGCCTGCCGGATGAGATCCGTCTCATTACTACGCTTACTGCCTTTAAAAAGGCAGTGAAGACAGATCTTTTCCGGCAGGTCTTCCCGAAATAGCATCTGCTTAGGGAGATGAGATTTCAGTTTTTATTATTACTATGTCCCCATTGTAGTCTGATTTTACTGTTATTGTTTTAATAGATAAGTGTATTTTAATCTCTTCTAGTTTAATCCTGTTTTAAGGGCTTGGGAGGGTAGGATTAGGGCAGTGGTCCCCAACCCCCGGTCCGCAGCCCGGTACCGGTCCGCAGAACAAATGGTACCGGGCCACAGCAGGTCCTACGACTGAAGAGGCAAAGTTAGCCCTCTCCCCGAGGAAGCCCCCGCCTCGACCTCCGTGGACACTTCCCCCCGCCCCCGAAGGCACCAGAGGGCTGGGGTTCAAGGCTCCCCTCGCTAGGCTAGGCTAGGCTAGGCTAGGCTAGGCTCCCTTCCTCCCTCCCCGCCGCCTTTAGGCCGAAGGGGCCAAACGAGGGCCTCGGGGCCGGCTCCTGCCCGCTTCCTCCTTCCCTCTCTTCCTCTCAGGGAGGCTCCCAAGCCCTTCTGCCCAGGGGCTCCCCCTTCCTCTTTGGCGCGGCTCTGTGAGGCGTGGGTTCTGTCCCTTTTGAAAGCAGGAGGGAGAGGGGGAAGGGGAGGGAAAGGGGGGGAGGAGGAAGGGGAGGAGGAGGAGTCAGCATTCCCGGGAGTTGTAGTTGTCTTCCCTCCCTCCTGGGAAGGGGCGCCCTTCACCAAGCAATGGGCTTTCAAGGGCGAGAGAGCCCCGCGCTCCTTCTGAGGCGCCTCCTCGGTCCTTCAGGGCTCTCTGGCACAGAGGGCTCCCCTTGGGCTATTTGTGAGGTTGCCTCAGGTAAAGGATTGTGACGCCTTAAGAGTAAGGCCGCCACGCAAGGCGCACCCAAAATAACCGCCCCAGACCCTGGTTTCAAGGTCACAATAGGCCCCAGGCCTCAGGCTGCATCCGCGCTGCCGAATTAATCCGGTTCGTTATTTTGGGTGCGCCTTGCGTGGCGGCCTTACTCTTAAGGCGTCACAATCCTTTACCTGCTTTAACTGCCAGGGCACGATGCTATGGAATTCTGGGAACTGTAGTGTGTTGAGGGGCAGTGTGGTGTACTGGTTTGGACTGGGACTCTGGGAGAAATTGTTTATATTTGAGATTGTTTTGATTTAATAATCAACGCGACGCTGCAACCCCCACCCCTCAGTGGGCCGCGGAAAAATTTTCAAATGTTGACCGGTCCACGGCAATAAAAAGGTTGGGGACCACTGGATTAGGGGATCAGGGAATGTTTTAATTCGTTTGTTTATTTTAAAATGTTGTAACCTGCCTCAATTGTTGTACAGAGGGGTGGGCTATAAATAAAAATTATTATTATTATTATTATTATTATTATTAGTCACTGTCTGCCACCAGGACAGTCATGAAGGATGGAAGCATTTAGGGAAACATTAAAATTGCACCTGATAGCCAAATTGTGAATTGCAGAACTATAATAAATTTGAATTCCCTTCTAAAGGTGCCCCAAATGGAGCATGACATAGGGTAGGTAGGGATTTTGGCCAGACCCAGTAATCTGTTAATTAGATGTTTGGTTCTATCCCACAAACAATCTGATCTCCTACCCCCATATCTGTAGATCTCCTGTAATCCACTGCCATCTGTAATCCACTTTCATCTGAAAGGGGAGCCTCAAGGTCCAGCAACCCAGACTGGCACACTAAAGCCACATGAGCACTGCAGAAATAATGCAGTTTGGCAACACTTTAGCTGCATTGGCTCAATGCTATGGAATTCTGGGATTTGTAGTTTTGTGAGATATTTAGCCTTCTCTGTCAGGGAGCTCTGGTGGCACAACAAACTACAAATGCCCAGATTCCATAGCATTGAGCCATGGCAGCTACAATGGCATCAAACTACATTATTTCTGTAGTGCAGATGCAGATTAAAACAGACCCTCGTGATGGGCCAACAGTGATGGGCCCTTTTGGGGGCATTAGTGCCTTACCAGCTGCCCAAGGATGCCAAGTGCCAAACCCAATCTTATCCCAGTGAAATTTTATCTGGTTCTATCTCTGCTTCCACCATTGCCTTGAACTTGGCTGGCCGCCCTGGGGTGGCCTCAGATGATTTCATGGTCTGGTACTGAGCCAAACACCATCAGTGATGAGGGATGCATGGTAATGAGTGGCTGGCAGGCAGTGACAGATGGAGCCTTGGCTTTATTATTTAAATAAATGTCAGCCTTCTTTGGAATAATAAATTGTGGGCTTTTGCTTTCCAACTGGCACATAGCTGGGGCTTCCACCCTTAAAAGATGACTCTTGCCTGGTTGCCAGTTCACACATGAAAGAGAAAGAGGGAAGGAAAGAGAAGGAGAGATTTAGGTGTATCCCCTAAAACAAAACAAAACAAAACACAACACCAAGTGTGTTCATGTGGTAAACATGTCCACTATGGCAGACCATTGAGTGAGTAAACTGAAGAACATGATGTGTCTGTGGTAGCATCTCAATACTGTTAGGAAGTCCTTTTTTGTTTTGCTAATGGCATTTATTGGACTTTAAAATGCTTTGCCTCCCACTAGCACATGGCCAGAAGGAGGAGTGACAGGATAGAGCCAGGACAGTTAAAACAGTGTCAAACAGTGCATTAATTCAGCAGTGTGGATGCAACCTGGGCCAGCACCCTCCCTGTTGTTTTTCTGATAGCTGGCAAATATCTTTTTTTGTACATGGGCCATTTGCTGCAGGAGGGAAATTTTAAATTAGGTAGATGCTATACTTTCTTTGATTTTGTGTGTTTTGCAATGGCTTTCTACAAATTCCAGGTGTCACCATAAGTTGATAGGTGACTTGAACCTGCAATCACAAGCACACACACTTATTTTAAAACTCTTTATTCATGTTACGGTTTTAATTGCACTTCTCTGAATCATAAGCTGCCCTGAGTCCCATTCTGGGGAGCACAATGGGATATAACTCACACAAAGAAATTAATAACTAAAATATTAAGCCACTGCTAGATCTTGTGGCCACGAATGTCATACATTAACTCCATGCTGGGTGAAAGAATTATTATTATTATTATTATTATTATTATTATTTGCTCATCTTTTGTTTTCAGGATAACATTGAAATTCCAAGCGCGCTAGCCAAGCTGGGGTACTGCCAGAGGAAGTAGCTTATCCAAAGAACAACATAACATAATCAATACATATTTTAAAAGCTGGCATGGTGAATATTTGCCTTTTTACCTGAAGAACCATATGGTCAGCCCATGGAGCCAAACCATTAAAACAGATGGATCTGGTATGTATCTATTTCCTAATTACTGTAATCTCAATGGCTTCAGGTTGAGTGTTGGGATTTTTTTTTAGTAGGTGGGGGTGGGTAGGACATGATTTATCCCAGATGGTAGGAAATATCAATTTCTTGACATGCTTTGGAATGACTGGAACGTAAAGGGCTTTCTCAGTCAAAACCATCAAGAGAATAAAAAAGAACCTTGTTAACATTCCCAATCTGGGCGATGACCCCTTAAAATGGGGGGGGGGGAGGATAATATTACCACACAATCCCAACCATGTCCCTCTTTTTACCACAACAAACTATTTTAAGTGGCTGCCTCAAGTCTGGCCTCTTTGGGGCCAGCACATTTCTCTCCTTTTATGAGTGTGTGTCCTTCTTTTGTTTCTGAGATGGCATGTGGCCATGTGTGAGAGAAATGGAACATCAAATGGTGCATGGTGTAAGGTTACCTTGTAGACATAAAGGACATCCTCCTGGAAATGTTAGCCAAATGGATTTTGTTGAGTGCATGGAAGTAACTAGTTAGCAAATCACTAGTTATTTGTGATTAATGCATGTTCTGGATAGTTATTTCATTTATATCTCTTCTGTTTTACTCAACCTGGGACTTTTAAAAAGGATAAAGGTAAGTTGGGACCAGGGTGACCAGATGTCTTCCTTTTCCAGGGTATGTCCTACATTTCCACCTCCTGTCCAGGAGGAATGTCAAAATGCCCTCCATTTTGAGCATGACTAAGAAGCCTGAATTTAGTTATATGAATGTTCTTAGCTTTTATTTGGTAATGTCCTACATTTTTCTTGAATGTCAACACATTTTACAGTGCCTTATCCTCCTTTGCAGTTATAACATCTGGTCACCCTGGCTGGAACAGGTTTAGAGAAGGGTAACAAGAATGAAAAGAGGTATGGAGAACAAAGTATAATAGGTGTAGTGTGTCGGAAGCCATTGCGTCTCTTCAAACCACTGTTGATGGATTGGAGTTAGTGGATGAAAGGAGGTATGGAGAACAAAACACATAAGAAAAGTTGAGGGAGATTGTCATGTTCAACCTAGTGAAGAGAAGAATAAGGAGTTACATGATTATATTCTTTAACTATCTAAAGTATTGACACATAGAAGAGGGTGCAGGTTTGTTCTCTATTGTCCCAGAGGGTATGGCTACACCTTATGGTTTATAGTCACAAGAGATTAGATTTCAATGGAACATTAGAAGGAACGTCTTGATGATAAGAACAGCTTGGCAATGCAGCCAATTACCTAGAGTGGTGTTGGGGTCTCTTTCTCTGGACATCATCAGAAAGATCCAGCTAGGGATACTATAGCTATAGTTTCTGCACCAAGTGGGGAGTTGAACTAGAATCATAGAATCAAGGAAACATAGAGCTGGAAGATACCTCAAGGGCCATCCAGTCCAACCCCATTCTGCCATGCAGGAAGACACAATCAAAGTACTCCTGACAGATGACCATCCAAAGGAGACTCCACCACTCTCCAAGGGAGTGTGTTCCACTGCCGAGCAGCTCTTACATTCAGGAAGTTCCTCTAATATTGAGGTGGAATCTCTTTTCCTGTAGTTTGCACCCATTGCTTTGGGTTCTATTCTCTGGAGCATCAGAAAACAAGCTTGCTCCATTCTCAATATGACCTCCTTTCAAATATTTAAACAGGGCTACCATATCACCTCTTAACCTTCTCTTCTCCAGGGTAAACATACCTGGCTCCCTAAGTCTTTCCTCATAAGGCATGGTTTCCAGACCCTTCACTATTTTGGTCACCCTCCTCTAGACATGCTCCAGTTTGTTAGCATCCTTGTTGAATTGTGGTGCCCAGAAGTGGATACAGTGTTCCAGGTGAGGTCTGACCAAAGCAGAATACAGTGATACTATTCCCTCGATGTAGAAACTATAATTCTATTGATGCAGCCTAGAATCATATTGGCTTTTTAAGCTGCTGCATCACACTGCTGACTCATGTTCAATATATGATTTACTAGGACTCTTAAATCCCTTTCACATGTAATGTTGTCAAGCCAAAAGTCCCCCATGCTATATCTGTGCATCTCATTTTTTCTCCTAGTACCTTACATTTTGCTGTGTTGAAATTCATTTTCTTAGTTTTTGTCCAGTTTTCTAATCTATTAAGATCATTTTTAATTTTATTCCTGTCCTCTGGGATGTTAGCTACTCCTCCTAATTTGATGTCATCGTATTACACTATGAATGGTTTCACTATAATCTGTAAAACACAGGCTGGTTTGCTTCTGAAATTTTTATGCCTAAATTATGAATGGCTTCAGTGTGTCATTATATTCATTCTTCAAGGTATTTTTCAAATCTCTGATCTTTCTGCATGGACAGAAAACAAGTGATTTCAGCATGTCTGATTCATTGTTGGATATTAGCCATTGTGTAGATACAGATAGAATAAATATGGGGGTATATAGATCTCCTCCTCCCTAAGCACACCAGATCTTCTTGAAACCTTGATTATGACTGCCAAAAATTATGTTGAAATGGACACAGACAAAGTTATTGGTGATCTCATCCTAGCTGCTACTTTCCCTGGGTTTGTAACCACAAAACCTTCTGTCGGCAGCAACTCCAGAACTTCTATTTATTAAGTTTTGGGCACACTTTTGAGGTTATATTTTGTGCATCACGCAAGTGAGTTAGCATCTTCATGACTCCACAGGGAGCCATCCATCTCATTTCCTTTTAATGTAATGAAATTAAAGCCCTAATTCCAGTTGCTTAAAATGTATCCAACTCTATACTGTAATACAAGGAAGGTTTCCTTTATTTTCTTTCCCCCTCTTTTAAAAAAAGTTCTATTTTCTCAGCTGTTGAAGACCTCAACTTGGTCAGATGGAGTCCACTCAGAATAAGAGACTGTAAACAGTCACTTGCAATCCATGTTTCCCATCCCACCACTTGGAATTTTAATTCAACTATTTCAAAATTACAGAGTGGATTGTGAAAGCATGAACAGAGAGCATGCAGTCTACCTAGAGCATATGAGGAGTGGGCTAGATGAAGGTCCAGAAACCATGTCCTATGTTCTAGGAACCATGTTCAAGGAACAGCTTAGTGAGCTGGGTGTTTAGAGAAGAAGAGAAGGTTAAGAAGGGCATGTTAGCCATGTTTAAATATTTGAAGCAATGTCATACTGAGGATAAAACAAGGTTCTTTTCTGCTGCTTCAGTGACTAGGACATGGGACAATGGATGCAAACTATAGGGAATTCCTCCTAAACATTAGGAAGAACTTCTTGACAGTAAGAGCTGTTTGACAGTAGAACATGCTGCCTCAGCAAGTGGTGGAGTCTCCTTCTTTGGAAGTTTTTAAACAGAGGCTGGATATATGTTGGGAGTGCTTTGAATGTATATTCCTGTATGGCATGGGTTGGACTGGATGGCCCTTGTGGTCTCCTCCAACTATATGCATGTTCAGATTCCTTGTTTATCTAAGTGAGAATGAAAGGAGAAGTGATGCCATTGTCCACTCACTGTGGTGGGAATCCAGGAGTGTTCTGGGCAAGGAAAGCATGCTCAGAGTCAAGGATGGACAAATTGGTCCACTTTCCTTTCTTTTCCTTTGAAATTTTGCATAAATTCTGATTGAACCTCATCTGAAACAAAATTCCAATGCTTGGAGATGTCACTTTGGGTGGCTACAAATCTCACAATCTCCAGCCAGTCTGGCTACTGACCATGCTGGCTGTGGGATTCTAGTTCAAAGATGCTTAAGCTCATTTGGCACACTCATCTCTATCAGTGGGTGAAAAGGATGTGTGTTCCTAAAACCTATGCTTAGCAATGCACCCACCCTAATAAGTCCACACTTTTATTTGGTTTCCAATCCATCCCATTTCTATACAGTTCTATGAAAGAATGCACCACGTATTTGAATGAGGAACCTCCTTTGGTGAGGGAACCCACTTGCTTAAAAGGCATTGTATTATCCATTCATCCATCACTCTATTTATATCCCATCTTTTTCCTAGACTGAAATTTATATGCACACAAGCCCAGCTTGATCAAATGTAAATTTGAGGAAGGTAACTGGCATGCCCAAACCACCTCTGAGTATTCCTTGATGAAGCAAACCCTTTGAAATTAATGTCAATAGGCAACCTGAAGACATATGTACACACACACACAACTGGCATGCAACATGCACAGTTTTGTATTATGGTATATCCCAGCTTTTCTCCTGTGGATTCAAGGTATTCAAAGTGTTGTATCTTTTACAACAATCCTCTCCCAGCCCTTTGGCTGTGTCTTGGTCCAAGAGGATCACTTCCCATTTGTTCCATGAGTTAACTAGGTAGATTAATATGAGAAAGAGATGGATTAACTGAAGGTCAATCAATTGGCTTTGTGAAGATCCGAACTTGGATCTTTCCAATAATCTGCACTATTCAGTGATGTCAATAACTGCCATGGCCTCATCCTAAAGAATCCTGAGATTTGTATTTTGGTGGAGGTTTCCTACTGAACTGCAGTGGACCCAGCATATACACAGCTTAAATGTATTTACATATACATAGTGAAGATTTGGTTAAAATGTGATGTTGTTAAAGAATATTTAAAATGAATTTTAAAAATTCAAAATTTCATTTTTAAAAATAAAATAAAATTGAAATTTGAAAATTTAATTTTAAAAAATCCTGGGGCCTCTCCGTTCTCTTCCCACTGAGCTTCACTCCAGTCACGCCATCTCTTAATGCAAATTAAACAGATATGGATGGATGCCACAGTCCCTTTATGCCAAAAGATAGATATTTGAGAAGTGGTGTGGTCCCCCCCCCCAATGATAGCACTGGTTCAGGGGAGCATAATAGAGTACCCTAGCAAATAATTTTAAGTACCTCACTCAACTATAAACCCCAGAATTCCTTCAGGAGCATTCATGTTAATTAAAATGGTATGAAACAGATATAACAGTGCTGTGCAGACACATCCCAAGTTTTACACTTGAGCTGTTACTCCAGTACAATACCCATGGTCTATAATAGTCTTGGTTCTCTTTCGTAACATCCCCATGACCACACTATGACAGATGGGGGGTTACTTTGCAGACTGCCAGAAATAGTGCAAATTGAGTTCACTTCAACTGCCCTGGCTCAGTGCTAGGGAATCATGGGAACCGTAGTTTATTGTGGCACCAGAACTCTCTGACAGAGAAGGCTCAGTGTCTCAGAAAAAAATACAATTCCCATGATTCCCTAGCACTGAGCCAGGGCAGTTAAAGTGGCCTCAATTTGTACTATTTCTAGCATTCTGCAAAGGCTGCTAAGCCACTGGAATTGCACCAACTCTCCCCCTCGCATTCTCTGATTTTTATATAAGTTTTCCACACTCTCCCAGCCCTTTGGCTGTGTCTTGGTCCAAGAGGATCACTTCCCATTTGTTCCATGAGTGTCTTCCCAATCCAACACCCTCTCACCTTCCACATACCCCCTCTTCTTCCTTTGGCTGGTAAGAGGTCATCATCCCTCATCATATCACACTAGACAGGCCTACCTCTAATTAACCTAAAAGCTGGGGAATGGAATTTGGCAACTCATCCAGGAGGCCCCATAAATCCCTTATTAAGACACTCGATATGATGGGAAGGGAACTTGATCTCCTATTTAACCTGAGCCCTCTTCCTGGCACAATGTTCTCTGCTTGTAAAAAGTCAATAATGATGGGGGAGAAGGAACATTGTAATGTTCTTCCCATCTGTCAAGAGTGTCATCTTTGGCCACTGAGCCCTCTTCAGATGGCTTTAGCCAACTGAGATTATTTTGTATTAACATATAATAATAATGGTTGGAGAGGGCTAGGTGGTAGAAAGCCATGATCTTAAGAAAATAGTGTTCCTCATGAGTTGAGTTTTGGGGTGCTCTCTCTCTCTCTATCTGTGTATGTTTGTGTGTGTGAAAGAGAGAAAGAGGAAGAGAAAGAGAGGAAGAAAGGGTGGTGGACAAAGGGTAAGAAGAAGAGAACACTCAAGCCATGTCAAAAATTCTTCTTGAAAGTAGTTGTTTCTTTATTGCTCATTGTGCCTAGAGAGAACCATCTAGGAGATTTACTGCTCATGATGATAAGCGGATAGTGTTGCAATAAAAATAAAAATGCAGAAAGGTATCTTGTGAGCAGGTGAGACTTGACATTGACCAGACACTTGAAGACAGGTTCTGAGTGGGGAGGAGAGAGCAGAAATCCTTCCCTACCACTTAGATACACTCCAAGAGCTTGGTATGACCTTAAACTCACCCATCAAGGAATAGGTTTATCTTACAAACCGGAGCTCAGTAAAAGCCACCCAGGCTGGGTTGCACATCTGGTTTTTCTATTTGATCCACCCTCCCTATGCCACCAGTTGCCTTCTATGCCCTGATTTAATGTTAAACCTCAACCTCCTGTTAGGTGAGCTAGTATCAAAAGGAGAGAATGAAGTAGACATAGCTTGAACATTTTAGACAGCTCTTTTCCTGCTTCATATGATCACTGAGTACACTCATTATTTCCCAAGAATTTCCTATTTATTCCTCCAAGAAAGGTAAGCCTGTTTTCAGTGATGACCAATGACTTCCATGTCAGTGGATTGATGTATCTGCTCCAGGTTTTATCCTGATCTTTAAAGGATGCATTTCAAGTCCTGAACCTATTTGGGGGATAGAGTTCACCACCATGCCAGGAGTGGGATGGGTAGCCTGGTCTTTGGTCCAGTGCATCCATTGGACCTAAACTGAGTAGAATCTGTTTGGATCAGGCTTTCCAGATCAATACATGGATCTGCACCAGGGCACTTTCCAACTACCCATGTGTAGCTGGGGAGAGGGTATTGGATACTTCCTTATGCAATCCCATCAACATTTACATTGGTATAGCCCAGTTATGCCATTATATGTAACCAAGAAGAGCCTGGCTGTAATCCACTGTTTAGCATAAATAACTACCAGGAAAGCTTGCAAAATTGGTAAGAAAAGTAGTAGGTTACAACAATATGAATGCTGACAGATAGTAAAGATAATTATAGAAACCAAGCACTATGGTCTTTTTTTAGCCTGGCAAAGAGAACACCAAGGGCTGATAGGAAGGCCTGAAGGGCTTCTAAAGAGTTGTCAAATGGAAGATAGAATCATAGAATCATAGAGTTGGAAAAGACCACAAGGGCCATCCAGTCCAACCCCCTGCCATGCAGGAACTCCCAATCAAAGCATCCCTGGCAGATGGCCATCCAGCTTCTGTTTAAAGACCTCCAAGGAACAAGACTCCACCACTTTCTGAGGGAGAGTGTTCCACTGTCAAACTGCTCTCACTGTCAGGAAGTTCCTCCTAATGTTGAGGTGGAATCTCTTTTCTTGCAGCTTGCACCCATTGTTCCGGGTCCTAGTCTCTGGAGCAGCAGAAAACAAGCTTGTTCCCTCCTAAATATGACATCCCTTCAAATATTTAAACAGGGCTATCATATCACCTCTTAACCTTCTCTTCTCCAGGCTAAACATCCCCAGCTCCCTAAGTCGTTCCTCATAGAGCTTGGTTTCCAGACCCTTCACCATTTTAGTTGCCCTCCTTTGGACACACTCCAGTTTCTCTACATCCTTTTTGAATTGTGGTGCCAAGAACTGGACACAGTATTCCAGGAGAGGCCTGACCAAAGCAGAACAGAGTGGCACTATTACTTCTCTTGATCTAGACACTATACTTCTATTGATGCAGCCTAAAATTGCATTGGCCTTTTTAGCTGCTGCGTCGCACTGTTGACTCATGTTCAACATGTGGTTCACCTGGACTCCTAGATCCCTTTCACACGTAGTCTCGTTCAGCCAGGTATCCCCCATCGTATATCTGTACTTTTCATTTTTCTGCCCTAAGTGCAGTACCTTACATTTCTCCATGTTGAATTTCATTTCGTTAGCTTTCGCCCAGCTTTCTAGTCTGTTCAAGTCATTTTGAATTTTAATCCTGTCTTCTGGGGTATTAGCTACTCCTCCCAATTTGGTGTCATCTGCAAATTTGATAACTATGCCCCCAATATCATCATCCAAGTCATTAATAAAGATATTGAATAGCATTGGGCCCAGGACAGAGCCCTGTGGCACCCCACTGGTCACTTCTTTCCAGGTTGAAAAGGAACCATTGTTGAACACCCTTTGGGTTCGCTCAGTCAACCAATTACAAATCCATGTAACAGTTACTTTGTCTAGCCCACATTTTACCAGTTTGTTTGCAAGAATGTCATGGGGAACCTTTTCAAAGGCCTTACTAAAATCAAGATATACTATGTCCACAGCATTCCCTTCATCTACCAAGCTGGTAATTATATATATATATATATATATATATATATATATATATATATATAAAGAGATCAGATTTGTCTGACATGACTTGTTTTTCTGAAGCCCATGTGGACTTTATGTGATTATGGAATTACCTTCCAGGTGTTCACTCTCTGTTTAATGATCTGCTCCAGAATCTTTCCTGGTATTGATGTCAGACTAACTGGATGATAATTGTTGGGATCCTCTTTTTTTCCCTTTTTGAAGATGGGGACAACATTTGCCCTCCTCCAGTCTGCTGGGACTTCTCCTGTTCTCCAGGAGTTCTCAAAGATTATTGCCAATGGTTCCGATATTACATTTGCCAGTTCTTTTAGTACCCTTGGATGTAATTTGTCTGGTCATGGAGACTTATATTCATTTAGATTAACCAGGTATTCCTGTACTATCTCTTTACTTATTTTGTGCTGAAATTCTCCTATTCTGTCCTCTGCTCCATTATCCTCAGGTTGAGCACCCTTTGCATTTTTTGAGAAGACTGAAGCAAAGAAGGTGTTGAGTAATTCTGCCTTTTCTCTGTCCCCTGTTAACTTTTTGCCATCTTCCCCCACATAGTGGAGAAGATGAAGCAAGCATGCTTATTATTGTTCCTTAGCAATAAGATCAGAAGCAATGGATTCAAATGATAAGAAAGAATATGTTGACTTAGCATTAGAAGAAACTCCCTGATGGTAAGAACAATTTGACACTGGGATGGGCTCCCTTAGATCAAGAGTGGGAACTGTGTGGCCCTTCAGATCTTCCATGCTGAAGAAATGAAGTTGTTTGACACTACTTGAAGTATCATGGCTCCATCCTGTGCAATCCTGGGATTTGTATTTTGGTGAGGCTTTTAGCCTGGTCTGCCAGAGAGCTCCAGTGGCTCACCAAATTACAAATCTCAAGATTTTGTAGAATAGAGTCATGTTAGTTAACGTGGTGTCAAACTGCTTCATTTCTGGAAGGTGGATACACCCCTTGTTGAACTCCAACTCCCATTATTCCTTGTTTTTGACTATGTGGACTAGGGTGTTAATTTAGCAACATCTTTCATGTAAGGGTTTAAGCAGAGGTTTGATGTCCATCTGTCATGCATGCGTTAGCTTCAGATTTTCTTGCAATGGCAAGTGGTTGGGTAGAAGACCATTGAGGACTCTTCCAATACTGTAATTCTAGTTGCTGCTGTTGTTGTTGCTGTTGTTCTTGTCATGTGCCCACAGGTTGTTTCCAATTTATGGAAAACCTAAAGCAAACTTTTTGCAGTTTTTTTTTTTTTTTTTTTGCAAGATTTGTTCATATTGGGTTCACTATTGTCTTCCTCTGAGATTGAAGATGTAACTTTCCGGAGGAATCTGACACTGCTTTAATTGTCATGACTTATCCTACAGAATCCTGGGACTAGTAGTTTGGTGAAGTTATCAGCCTGGTCTGTGACAGAGTTCTGGCACCTCATTAGACTACAAATCCCAGGATTCTGTAGGATAGCATTATGGCAGTTAAAGTGGAGTCAAATTGTTTTAATTCTACAGTGTGGATACACCTGCCCAAGGTCACCCAATGGGTTTCCAATGAACCCAGGTCTCTCAGAGTCCTAGTCTGACACACAAACCACTACACTGTGTGGGCTCTCCACTTTTATTATGCATGAGTTTCTTCAGAGGGGGTTTGCCATTGCCATCATCTGAAGCTGAGACAGTGTGACTTGCCAAAGGTTACCCAGTGGGTTTACATGGCTGAGCCAGGATCAGAAGGTGTTTGCCATTGCCATCCTCTGAGGCTGAGAGAGTATGACTTACCAAAGGTCATCCAGTGGGTTTACATGACTGGGCTGGTCTCCAGTGTCATAGTCCAAGGCTCAAACTACTGCACCATACAAGGTTTATGGACTACAGCCCACTTTCTCAGAAACGTGTCTTCAAAGTACCACAAGGTTCCAGCTGGATCTTTGCTGCAACTGACAAACATAGCTACCCCTTTGGGAATCATCCTTTAATAGATTTGCTCCTTCCTTCCAGCAATGCACTGCACAAATTCTTAACTGATAGACTGAGAAATCGCTCTGTGAAAAGGAGACCCTTAACAGGTTCGTGCTCCAGGCATCTTGTACAACCTTTGCTTTCACCCCTCCTTGAAAAAAGGGTGGGGGAAATCATGTTTGGGCCATCCATTCTCCTTCTCTTGCCTGTTTCATTTAATTGTCTTTAAGGAATGTCTCATTGATCTTGTGTTTCCCAGGCACATGTCTTGCCTGAGACACAGCAGGGGTGAAAGCAGAAGGGCAGGACTGGTTCAGGAATATGAAAGAGCAAATCTATGAAGATTGATTAAACGGGAAACTACAAGTTCTCCTTAATTGCTGATTGAAAAAAGTCATTTGCTCAGTAATTGGCCAAAACCAGGGATAGCCTAGGCAGCATATGATGTGCTTTGAAACAGGGGGAAAAACAAGACAGAACATTATTAATGCAGGTGTTTTGTGGTTCCCTGTGTTTAACAAATTCCCTACCTAAAATTATATTGGTGCTTATATGTATTTAATATAGACACACACACTCAGATAGATAGACGTACACATATACACCTACACACATACTCAAATTTCTTGTATTCAGTAAGAGACTCCGGGCAGATTGAGACCTTTCAGCATTTTGCAAAATTTGTCTTAAAACCATTTAACTGGCTTTCACCTGTTTTGTGTTAATCAGTACGAGGGCTTAAAAATGAGCAGATAGATAAACAGAATCTGGGAAACTGTGTTGGCAGAAAAACTTAGCAGGAACTTACAGGGTATAAAAGGAATTAATACTACAAATGGGTTTACAACAATTTGGTATCTTTATTCATTACTGAATTAGTTTGTGCAACTTTTATTAATGTTGCTTTATCTTTTGCAATGTATGTTTTATCCAACTTCTATTTTAAACTTTGTAAGCCATCTTGGCACCCTTAGTGGGAGAAAGATGGGGCATGAATTGAATGAATGAATGAATGAATGAATAATTTTTAACAGCCAATTTTCCTTTTTTAAAAAGTGGTACATCTCACCATGGTGGCAAAATTCCCCCTGCCCCTATTGCAGCTATAGTTGTAGAAGGATAATTTTGTCCTTCTTCTGGCCCCAAAAGCTAATCCATGGCTTCTGGATGCTTCCATGCCAAGACCTCCTGAGTCCTTGATCAATGGCTTGGAGAACAGGCTCTGAGTTTTGAAAGTCATTCTTTTCCACAGCTTGTGGCTGGGAGCACTATGCTCAGCACGCAGGCAGTGCTGTGTTTGTTTAGGATGTGCTGTGTTTTGCAAGCTGTTAACACAAGTCAGCATTTCTCAAAGAATGAGGCATGCAATATTTTAAACTCCTTCCTCTCATGCTCTCTAAGCAGAGGATGATTACATTTGTAAATTGCCTTCTGTGTCTCCATGTGTTCCTCTTGCTGAAGGCAGGAGAAATTTTGAGGGCTGCTGGAGCACCCAGAGCAAATGAAAACAAAGCTTTGTCCATCTGTGAGATAGAAATGTGAGTGGTTTCTCCCTGTTGTTAATGTAGGTCAGCCTTCTCTCAATCTGGTGCCCCCCCCCAAATGCACAGGATTAAAACATGCTTCCTCTGCAGACACCGGGGCATCCGGATCAATGGAGAACTTTGACACCATGTGATTCAGGTATGTTTATTTCTGAATGGGTCACACGATGTTAGGAGATACTGGGTACTACTAGCTGCTAGTAAGCTTAACAGATGACTTGTAGAAGGATTGAATACACTTGGAACTTTTGGAAGATGTTTGCCCCAAGAGGGAACTTAAGATGAGCTGTTCTTGAATGTTGCGGATTGCACGTCTCTGAATGTAATGGCTACTATCCTGCATTGGGAGATGTTAGGGATGTAATTCATCACTAATTTGATCCTTAAAGGAAGCAATGAGTAATTTTAGCAATTTTCTTCCCACTGCAGGAAACACTTTGAATACCATGCAATCTAGGACTTATTGTGTGCAAAGTTTGCATGTCTCCCCCCTCCCCACCAAAGAAAACAACCTTTTCCTTAAGCTTCTTTTCTCCAGGCTAGACATACCCAGTTCCCTAAGCCACTCCTCATAGCAAATGCTTTCCAGATCTTTCACTATTTTGGTGAAAGTGATGCCACTCAACAAATTTAATCTCACTCACATTTGAATACATGAAAGAGCTCCAAATTCACAATTTCATTTTTATTTAAAATATTCATCAGGGTTCTGTGAGCTACCTTTGGGTCCCTCCTGGCATACAAATGAAATAAATAAATAAAGGTAGAGTTCAAAGATATGGCCATGTTAGTCTGTAGAAACTGTATATAGAGAGATCTTGTAGCACCTTAGAGACTAACTGAAAGAAAGAAGTTGGCAGCATTAAAGAATGGGTGAATTATATTTTTGTCAGGTTTGGTGGAGGGGCAGTAACTAGGAAAGGTTACTGGGGCCTTTGCAGACTGCCAGAAATAGTGCAAATTGAGTCCACTTTAACTGCCCTGGTTCAGTGCTAGGGAATCATGGGAATGATGCCAACTTCTTTCTTTCAGATACTCTCTAAGCCTTTGGTGTTGCAAAATCTCTCTACATGCTAAATAAATAACGGTTACTTTGGATGTTTTTCCTCTTGTTATTTTTTATCGTTATAAATTGCTTTGGAGTAATACCATGGGCCTGATGTATTGGTGGGCTAGCTATCCACAGAATGGAGCTTCCTCAGATCACGTTGCCTTCATATTAGTCAATGGCAGCACGCACATGTCAGTACACTAATCTGGGCACACACATTGTCGCCCATTGACTAATATGGGCTTGAGTTACTAGGTTTCTCCCACCCATAGGGTGGGGGGGGGGCAGAATTGAACCCCCATAGGTGGGAAGGGCCCACTGTACATTTTAAGTGGAAATTAAATTATTGGCCAGTATTCTATATCAGCTATTTAGGGCCTTTGCAGACTGCTAGAAATAGTGCAAATTGAATCCACTTTAAGGGTTAGGATTAGGGTTAGGGAATCATGGGAACTGTATTTTATTGTGGTACCAGAGCTCTCTGACAAAGAAGGCTCAATGTCTCAGAAAAAAAACCAATTCCCATGATTCCCTAGCACTAACCCTAACTCTTAAAGTGGACTCAATTTGCACTATTTCTGGCAGTCTGCAAAGGCCCTTAGTTAAGTTTACGTAACCAAGTAACCTTTCCTAGTTACTGCCCCGCCCCCCCAAACCTGACAAAAATATAATTCACCCATTCTTTAACTGCTGGCAGAATAGACCTCCTTTGTCACATGCAGGTAAACTAGGTTGAGGAGGGAGTTATGATTGTGGCAGTAGTGTCACAATCATGATTAAGTAGTCATCATTAATATGGAACAATTACTTAGATTTATTCATTTGCAACTGTTCCATATTCACAATTGCCACTTAATTGCAGCTGTGGTCCTATTACCATGATTGTAACTCTTCTCAAACCTACTTTATCAGGCATCAGCTATATGAGAAGAAGGAGCTCCATTCTGCCAGTGAATGGATAAATGATATTTCAGTCAGGATTCTTGGGGGGTGGGGGCAGGGGGAGGTATCAGTCCAGGAGAGGTTACTTGGTAAAGTAAGCTGATACAGAATACCAGCCATTGTTATTAATGCACCTCCACACTTGTGTCCTTGACAGAGCCAATATTTTCTTTATAACTCTAACTAGTCACGGTTATGGTAAGGCAAACAAATGGGTTCAAATCAAGTCTGACCTCTCACTGGCAGCCAAGATGACTAAACTGAGAGATGTAGAGAGATCTTGTAGCACCTTTGAGAGCAAAAGAAAGAAATTGATAGCATGAGTTTTTGTAGATTTAAGTCTATGAAATCTCATGCTACCAACTTCTTTCTTTTAGGTAGGGGGGAAGCAGACAGGTGGTCCTGGGCCGCCCCGGGAAGCTGTGCCGCGGGGCTGAGGTATCTGCACACCTCGGCCCCATGGCGCAGCTTCGCCGCTCCTGGAAGGAGCGCTAAAATAGTGATCCTTCCACAAGTCGCTGAAGGTGTGCCGCAAAAGGCTGGCGGTGCACCTTCGGCGACTCTTCTGCCGCAGCGTGTGCGGACGCTGCGGCGGAAAGGCATCGTCGGAGCACCCGCCGTGCGGAGGGGCCGGCGCTCCAACAATGCCTTCGGGAAGGGGTTGGGGTGCCCACTGTGCGGCTGCCCCTCCCCTTCCTTGCCCCCAAAACAGTCCTTTGCGCCGTCTGCTTCCCCCCATAGTCTCAAAGGTGCTAGAAGATCTCTCTACATACTGATTTTACAGATCAACATCTTTGAATTCTGAACTAAGGTTGTTGTATTTTGGCCACATCATGAGAAAACCTGATTCACTAGAAAAGACAATAATACTAGGTGGAGGGTAGAAGAAAGAGAGGAAGATCACATACTAAATGGATAGACTCAGGGGGATTGCAGACTGCCAGAAATAGTGCAAATTGAGTCCACTTTTAGGGTTAGGGTTAGTGCTAGGGAATCATAGGAATTGTTTTTTTTTCCCCTGAGACATTGAGCCTTCTCTGTCAGAGAGCTCTGGTGCCACAATAAAATACAGTTCCCATGATTCCCTAAGCCTAAGCCTAACCCTAAAAGTGGACTCAATTTGCACTATTTCTGGCAGTCTGCAACCCCCCTCAATCGGAAAAGACTGAGTGCAGGACCTGGGCAGAATGGTTTAGGACAAGAGGGCTTGGTGGTGTCTCATTCACAGGGTCACCATGAGTTGAAGTGAACTTGAGGGCATTTAACAACATACTGCATAACTTTAAAAGTAGCTAAGATGCTAGAGTTACAAGACAAAACGAATGGTGGTATTCCTCATTCAGCTGAAGTAGAAAGAATATGTGGTGTATGAAGAAAAAATGTGGGACTGGAAAAGGGCATTCATTGCAAGCAGCCAGTTATTTATAACCAGCTACTTCCAAGGTCTGGTCTTAGATCCTACCAAACCTATTTAACCCAGACACATAAGTGGGATAGAGGTACCAAGGCAATGATAGCTCTGAACAAAAATCTCCATCTGAAAATAACTGGCTATTCTTGCCCCTTCATCCAAGGTCAGAGAGATGAAAGAAGATCATAGCTTTTGGCTGTAAAGCTGCTCAGACCTCTCTAGAAGATGACTGAGTGCCTTTTATTGTGACTTGCTACTGCGGTGTTCCACAAAGTTAAGGGAATCATAGAAGCTAAAGTTATTAGTGTTTTATGAGCTTGTGATTCAACACCTTAAGCTCCTTCAAACCAGGTGGCACATTTTTTTTTTGAAAAAAAAAAGTGGAGCATATTTTTTTTAATTGATTCCACTTTTTTAAAAGAAAGAAAGAAGACATCCAAATTCAGTATGGTTCTGTATTCTGGCGGCTAGGGAATCTGAACAGGAATTAGTGTTGCTCTCATGCCTTGTTTGTGAGCTTCCCATAGGCAATGGTTTGGTCACTGTGTGAACAGAGTGAAGGATTAAACAGGCCTTTGGTCTTTTCTGTAGGGTTTTTTTTAATGTCCTATATCCTCCACATTCCCTTTAGGTAATGGAAGCCACATGGCTTCATCACGGGGTCTCGTTTATCCAGAGGCTATTAGTTAAGTCCTAAGAGAGGAATGAGAGCCAGCATGGTATAGTGGTTTGAATGATATGGTCTCGTCTGAATGGGCCAAATACAATAGCCTCCCATTGTTCTCTCAGTGAGGAAACCAGATAATGCACTTCCCAAAGCCTGATTCTGCTGCAAGCAGGCGGGACAACAGCCAGCCCATTCAGCACCAGAACTAGGTTTTACTCTGCTTACACCAGATTTTAAAAACTCACCAGTTGTTCTAGATCTTCTGGTAAGATGCAAAGCCCTCCATTCCCATGCTGGGTAGCTGTTTGAAACATCTCCTGCTGAGACACCTGGTGCATCCGTCACTGTCACTATTCACTTACTCTGAGGTCAGCATGAGGTGCCTAGCCATGTGACTATTGCTGGGCATGATGTTCTGACCTCAGAGCAAAGTGACCCATGGGAGCAGTGGATGCACTGGGCAGTGCAGTGGTGTGTGTGTGCAGTCAGCCACCCAGCATCAGAACGGAGAGCTTTACAATGGGGAGAGGGTTCGTAGAGCCCCAAAGCCTGTATACTCGTGAGCCCTGGTGGCGCAGTGGTTAAATACCTGTACTGCAGCCACTCACTCATAGACCACAAGGTTGCGAGTTCAATACTAGCCAGGGCTCAAGCTAGACTCAGGCCTGTATCCTTCCAAGGTCTCTAAAATGAGTACCCAGCTGTTGGGGGGCAATGAGCTTATAGTTGTAAACCGCTTAGACATCCCATAGCACGATATGAAGCAGTATATAAATGAAGCTGCTTTGCTTTGCTTTTCTCTGGGCTGTCCTGCTCCAGTGCAGAGACGGCCTGGTGACAAGGGCTCAAATCCCCATTCTATTATTATTATTATTATTATTATTTTCTTATATCTTGCCTTTCTCCCAACAAAGGGACTTAAAGCGGTGAACAGCAAATTTAAAAACAACACAATTTAAAACAACACAAACTTAAAAAGTATAAATATAAAATTTTAAAAAATCAATTAAACAATGTTAAAAGTTAAAACTGTTATACATTAAAATGTAACACTGTTCAAAATACAAACAAATTTAAAATGCATAGCATTTAAATCCCAGCCCTTAGCAGCTTGAAAAGGCCTGACCACATGAGAATGTCTTTACCTGCCGCCAAAAGGATAGCATTGATGGAGCCATCCTGGCCTCTCTAGGGAGGGAGTTCCAAAGCTTCCAAAGAAATCATGAAAATCCTTGGGGTGACATTTGGCAAGTCATTCTTTCCATGCATCACAGGAAGACCAAATTTCCCCCCCCCCCCAAGAAAACCCCATGATAAGTTCACATTGGGGTCATCATAAGATGGAAATAACTTGCAGGCATACAACAAGAGAGGATCATATTTGGATGCCACAGGCTTGTCTGAATGCTATTGTTTCTCTGCCCCCTCCCCATTATGGTAATATTTTCATATTTTGGAAGGCATTGTCTTTTTTAAAAAAAATAATCTGTATTGATTTTGTTACAGGCCACAACATAAACATGACATGTTGTCAAAAGAAATAACATCCACCCCCACCCCCACAATTCCAAACAAGCCAAGTTTTTAATTCTCAAAATGTAGCTCTAAGGGCAGGAGGGAACTGTGTTTGTTTTATATTTTAAAGCCTACTGATCTTTCCCCATTCTCTACACCAGAGATAGGGACAGTATGACCCATGGTCAAGCACATCTGACCCCCTTTGCAGACCCAATGTTCCCATTAGCCTCTGTGTTCTTCACCCTTGTTAATTTGGTAGGGATCAAATTGCCTGTACACCCCACCCTTCATGACATTTGCGTTGACATTCCACCTTACCACCCACCAATTTAGTTGTTATTTGCTTTCAAGCTGAGACCAAATTATGGCAACCCTATTATCCAAGCCATTCCATGGCTGTGGGAATGTGAACCCTGGTCTCCCAGAGTCCCAAGGTGTAGCCTTACTGCAGAATTAAAAGATTTTGACACTACTTCAGCTACCATGACTATGTGCTACAGAATGCTAGGATTTGTAGTTTGGTGAGGTATTCAGCCTGGTATGTCAGACAGCCCTTCTCCTTCTCTATAATTTAAAAAGGACTTGTTTTTTGGTTGCTTTTTCCACCATTACCAGGAGGGACAGCTCTGCTACTTTCTACCAATTCTTCAGATCAGACAATGTTTCAAGCCTTCCCATATTTCACAGATGAAACATGGGACAAAAGTTATTAATAAGGATGAACATACAAGCTAGGAGAGGCTGCAGCAGCTTGCTTTTGCTCAAGCCTACTGGGAAGGACAACATTCTGTCCCCTCTTCTCACCCTTCAGCTGAATTAACTAAATGCAAACTACTTTGGCATTTTGAACCCAGTGTGTAACAACTGAAGCATGCTGAGGACCAAAGGGAAAAGTGTGTAGAGTAGAGAAAAACTAGGATGTTTTTAAAGCAAGTCACAACCACCTTAATCTGGGCTTAGGGGGGTTGCAGACTGTCAAAAATAGTGTGAATTCAGTCCACTTTTAGGGTTAGGGTTAGTGCTAGGGAATCATGGGAATTGTTATTTTTCTGAGACATTGAACCTTCTTTGTCAGAGAACTCTAGTGCTACAATAAAATACAGTCCCCATGATTCCCTAACCTTAACCCTAACCCTAAAAGTGGACTGAATTCACACTATTTCTGACAGTCTGCAACCCCCCTTAGTTAACACATAGTATGTGGACCATATATACATCCCAGGCTATTTTTGCAGCCTTTGCTTTCCCTCCTTTCCCCCTACTTTGCCTTGTTGTTGTTAGCTGCCCTTGAGTCGGTTCTGACTCATGGTGACCCTGTGGATGAGATATACCCAAGAACTCCTATTCTCCACTGCCTTGCCCAGATCCTGCAAGCCCTTGCTCATAACCCCTCTGATAGAAGAAATAATGAAACTCTACTGCTCAGGGCTCATCACTAGATCTAAGTGAGCCCCAGTTCATGGTCTTAAAATGCAGTATAAATGATTATGGATATAAATAACATCAAGCTCTTAAAACAGTGCTGGTTTTCATTTCTTTTCTTCTTTTTGGACCAGGATCCTTAGTGATCAGTGAGGCTGAAAAGAAGACAGAATGGATAAAGCCACTGAAGCAAATTACAGAACACTGATAAAGTCAATGCAATGCAGGTTGCTGTTATCTTTCCCCGACTATATGACTCACTGAAGTTTTTGATACCTCATTCTCCTTGACACAGATTAATAGAAGAGGAAATGAACCCAGAATAAAATCATTGTTGCTGAAGAGTAATGGGAAATAGGACTGGTAATCCATATGTGTGTATATGTCTTCAAGTCACTTGTTGATTGCAAATCCATTATTTTGTTCATCCACAATGCAATGGAGCATATCTCTAGGTTATGGGCTGAAAATCCATTGCTTGAGAGAAAGAGGGAGGAGTTATTAAAAGTGTTCATGTGGCATTTGACATCTTTCCACATTACCACTATGGTTATTCCCCAGGAGCATTTATATTTCTGGTCACCAGACTGTATCTGGATTTTTTTTAATATAAAGAAAGACTGTACATGCTTCCATCCAGTAGATATATTTTCATTTTGTTTTATTTAATAGAATCATAAAATTGGAAAGGATCACAAGAGTGATTTAGTCCAACTTTGGGCCACTGCAGGAATCCACAGTTAAAATGTAGATGTCTAGGGTCAGCTAAAACTGAACACCAAAGTTAGGATTGTCCAAGCCATGGTATTCCCCATCACCATGTACCATGTAAGAGCTGGACAGTAAAGAAAGCTTATAGAAAAAAAAATCAACTCATCTGAGATGCGATGGTGGAAAAGAGTGCTAAGGATACCATGGACAGCCAAAAAGTCAAACAATTGAGTCTCAGCCTTAACTCTACTCTAGAAACCTAAAGGTGTTTACACCTAGTTTGTTGTACTTTGGCCATATCATAAGAAGGCATTATTCAGTAGAAAAGACAATAATGCTAGGAAAGGTGAAGGGGAGCCGAAAGAGAGGAAGACTAATAATAGAATTTAGGTCCATTTCAGAGGCCAGAAAGTTAGGAAGCAGAAAGAACAAATATAGTAGCTGATGACAAGCATCATTCCATGAGAGCTCTCTGAGTTTTACAGTCTGTGGCATTTTCCCAAAAAGGTCTAAAGCAAATAATGATGGAAGAGAGATGTCCCCCTTATCCTCAGTACTGCAGCCCTGTTTAATTAATGAGGAGAGGGAAAAATACAATTTGCACATGCACAGAGACAATATTTCCAACTTTACCCTCAACTGATAAATCACTTTAGAGCTGTTTGCATTCAGATTTGCTTTTGCCTCTTGTGGCAACTAGAAGACCTGTTTGTTTGTTTGTTTGTTTAAAAAAAGGAAGCAAGCTACAGGATAAGCATTTGGAACATGGGTTTAATTTTATTATTACAATGTATTATTACATTGTTATGCCCCTGTATTTGTCTTCGTCTCTCCCCGTGAGTTCTTTGTATTTAAATATACAATGATATCAGGTCTATTTTTATTGGAGGTCTTTTTCAGTACTGTGCCATGTGCATTAATGGTGCTATGTAAAATCATCAGTTGGTATCTTCTGTCATGGTATAGATGATGAAATACACATAGCTACAGCAGAGGTGCTAAGGATGCCTCTTATGAATTGTATAAATGTGTAACAGGACATTGGCAAGAGTATTCTGATACAGATCAGGCTGTAGTAATGCAGATCAGCATTCCCTAGCCAATATCCTACTGTACTTTGTGACCTAGACACAATGGAATCAATGAGCATTGGTCTTGATGCCAATGAGCATTGGTCCTCATGCACATCTGCCTCATTTTTCATTGGTTCCACTGTGCATCAGTCTCTTTGCTGGATCTCTTATGTAAGAGCAACCCTTTACTGGAATCAGACATTATGGAACTGCCCAATTTTAATTTCCATAGATGTATGTCCACTTACAAAAACTTAACAGGATTCCAGCCTCCATCATCATCATCATCACATATCATGATCATTATCATCATGGCAAATACGCATAAAATTCCACCTCCTACTTTTGAAATTCATCGCATATCCAAAGCAAAAAGAACGGGAAAATTTCACTTTCCTTTCTTGACTCTCTGAAAATCTTGGTTGAACCTTGGGGTATAAAAAGGCAGAACTGGTGGAAATTCCATTTTGGACAACAGTGCCCAGAATCCTTCGGATAACATGGCCACTGTATGTTGTAGTCCAGAGCAGGTAAGGTTTCCAAGCTCTATTGAAAAAGTCAGTGCAATTTTATATGATACCACTTGTGAATGATCCCTGAGGAGCAAAATTAAGTTTCAGCCCTAGAGATGTCTCTTGGGAAAAATTCCCAATTGAACTGAATGCATCTTTCATCTTAGCATCACACATTTACAAATAAACACACTTGTTTATATCCCATTTTTTAAAAATGAGGGAAACATATGGTGGGTTTCTGTCATATATGTACCAGCTGATTTAGACAGAGAGACCATTTATCTGTGCATGCATTGTTTGAGATTTGTTAGCCTTGTACTGGGAGGAAAGTGGGATAATAATAATAATAATAATAATAATAATAATAATAATAATGTTTCCATGTTAGTGAAGTGGTGAACCTGCTTTGGGATTTAATCTGGACTTTAAAGGATTTATTTATTTATTTATTTATTTATTTAATATGCTGCCTTTCTTCTGGAGTGGGACCCAAGGCAGCTTACAGAAAAAATCAGTTAAAACCTAACTCTGTTTTGAATTTGAATGAATAAATACCTATGTAAAGAGGATGGATGATTGTTAACTTCATTGTGTTTTACTTTTGATGTTGAAAATCTCAATAAAATTATATATATATATATATATATATATATATATATATATACCCTAATGAAATTAAAATCACCACATTTAAAGCAATATAAAATTATATTAAAATAGTATAAAATTGTTTTAAAAACATACAAAAGTTTTAAAAAAGCACACATCCCTATAAGAAGCCTCCCTGAGACCAGTTACAGATTAAAAACTTGCTTAAACAAAAAGTTCTTTGTGTGTTGGTGAATGGAAAGCAGAGAAGGGATCAGTCTAGTTTCCTGTGGAAGGGAGTTCCAGAGGTTGGGAGCAGTCACCAAGAAGGTTCTGTCTCAACCTTGTCAGGTGAGTCTGTGATGGTGATGGGATCAAGAGAAAGCCTTTCCTTGTAGAGCTTATAACCCTTACAGGTTTGTTTAGGGAGCTATCCAAGGTGCTAAAATCTATCCCCAAATGCAATGATTTTCAAACTGTAAGGTGAGATCCCCAGGGGTGGTGTGAAAGTTGCTCAAGAGGGGCCAGAGACTTGGAAGCCTTGATTCCTCCTCCTCTTCCCCAATTTTTTTAGATGTAAAATGTATACATATGTTCAGCTATATACTGAATTTACTTGAATAAAACTGTTCTAATTTGGACAATGATATTTCCTTATAAAATGTTAAAATATGAATATACGTAAATGTGTAAATGAAAATATGAACACTAAGCAAAATATTTTTATTCACATACTTTGTCAAGGGAAGGGCATAACGTTCATGGGTAGATGTAAAGGGGGTCACAAGGATAAAAAGTTTGATAACTAATGTACAAATGGGTTTGGCATTGTGAGCAAGATTTTTAAAATTCAGACTAAACCTGGAGCAGTTTCTAGTTCAAATTTTAAATACACTATCCAAGGTCTTGAACCTATTTGGGGAATTGGATTCAGAACCTTGGACAATTCCTTTGGAATTCTGGTATGGATTCACTGCTCCACTGAAATGGGAGGCACCAGCTACTGCTGTGCCTATTTGTAAGATTTCACAACAGATGATATGGGTTTTAGATTTACAGAATAATCCTAGTTGTACCTACCCTGGAGTAAGCCCTGTTGTCTGTCTGAATACAGTGTGTGATTAACTTTAGAGTAAACATGTCCAGGATTGTGTTGTTATTCCCTGGTAACAAAGGAGCCTTGTTCTATCCCAGCTGTCATTACATAAGCCCTACCAAAAGAACTCAGATAAAGTCATTGTTAAACAAGGAATTGACAGTTCCATCAAAAGAGGCTTCTTCCTTCCGCCCCGCCTGCTCCTTGATAGGTGTCAGTAGACTTTGATGGGTGCGGAGGTGGATTTTTTTTTAAAATATTATTGACATTCTCTGTGAAGGAAGACAACTGTTGAAGGCATATACTGCAAGGACTGCTTTTCTTTTTGTTACTGAAATTTGTATCTGAAATTATGTTGTGGCTCTCAATGACATTATTTTACAGCTGTTCTGTTCAAAGAGTGATGCCAGGCCTTGGGAATGTCAGAAACTGGGTGTTAAATATCAAAGAAGTGCTGGAGTTTGGAAAGGAGTTGGACTGGTCTCCTTCTTGGTACTGAATAAAAATATAAAGTCTATTTGATGAAGTCTATTTCCTTTCTTGCCTTGTCTGACAATTGCTTGGTTAGTCACAGATACAGTAGACCCATTGAATCAATTGAATTTACAAAAGTGGCATTTAGAAACTTCAATAGGTTCCAAAATGCTGCAGCCAGATTACTGACTGGGGCAGACTATAGGACACACATAAACCCCTTGCTGAAGCAGCTTCACTGGCTGCTGACCCATTTCAAGGCAGAATGTAAAAGGCTGGTTGTGATCTATAAAGCCATACATAGTTTGGTTACAGACTATCTGGTAGACTGGACCTCACTATGGGGCTATGCAGATGGGTGGCTCTGGGCTGCCCCTGCTAGCGGCAGATCGGGGCTGCGACAACCCCATGTCATGGCCCCAATCCTTCCTTTTGCCACCCCTAAAAGAGTTGCAAAATTCCACCCCTTTTAGGGATGGCAAAAGGCCTCTCTAAGAGCTGGCACTGCAGCTCTTTCGTGCCCTTTTGGCGTGCAGCATCAGGATGAAGTCAGGGTGGGTTTGGGGTGGCTGGGTTTGGGGTGGCTCCACTCCCAGGCCAGCCCTTTGTGCTGGTCTTCAACACCCCTATATGAGTCTGCCTGAACTTTAAGATCTTGGTCCCACCACCATCACAGACACATTTGATTAAGACATAAGGAGTAGTTTTCTTGGTCCTTTTCACAGGTGATTCAGTTGCCCCCTCCCCACTATCCCACTGACATGGAGGCTATTAGCCATTGCTGATGGTCACATAACCCTGTGGTAACAAGGCAACCAGTCCATGCAGTTGCCTCTCAACTCCAGGTAGTCATGGATGATACAAATTATCTAGATGCATTTCAAACCAGCTTTAGAGCAGGTTATGGAAGCGAGGCTGCTATGGTCGCCTTAGTGGATGATTTTCATCTGATCATGTGCAGTGTGTGTTTCTGCTGGTGCTTTTGGAGCTTACTGTACTGTTTGATAAAATTGACCATGAGGCTATCCTTCTGGAATGCCTGGGGGATTTGGGAATATGATGCACTATTGAATCATAGAATTGTAGAGTTTGAAGAGACCACAAAGGCCATCCAGTCCAAACTCCTGCCATGCAAGAATGCACAATCAAAGCACCCCTAACAGATGGCTTCTGTTTCAAATTCTCCAAAGAAGGAGATTCCACCACTTTCCACTGCTGAACAGCTCTTGCTGTCAGGAAGTTCTTCCTGATGTTGAGGTAGAATCTCTTCCTGAAGTTTGAATTCGTTGGTCTGAGTCATATTCTTTGGAGCTACAGGAAACAAACTTGTGCTATCCTCAATATGACATTCCTTCAAATATTTAAGCATCCCGATCATGTCACCCCTTAACCTTCTCTTCTCCAAGCTAAACATACCCAGCTCCCTAAGTCACAGTTTCCAGACCTTTCACCATTTTGGTCACCCTCCTCTGGACACACTCCAGCTTGTCAACATTAAGAACTGTTTTGACCTTACTAGACAAGAATTCCCAAAAGATGGTGTGGGGCTCAGATTTACATAATAGTCTTAGTTGTACCTAGCCTGGAGTAAGCCCTATTGTCTGTCTGAATACAGTGTGTGATTAACTTCAAAGCAAACCTGCCAAGGATTGTGCTGTTATTCCCTGGAAACAAAGAAGCCTTGTTCTATCTCATCAAAAGAGGCTTCCTCCCCTCCCACACCCCACCTGAACACAATATTCCAGGTGAGGTCTGACCAAAGCAGAATCCTATAACTTCCCTCAATATAAACAGCTTTGAGTTGTATAGCTTGCTGCATTACACTGTTGACTCATGTATAACTTGCAGTCTACTAGGACTCCTAGATCCCTTTCACTTACTGTCAAGGATTCTAACCTGGGTTTGGAAGTGTGTCAACTAATCCTGGCTGGGGTTCCAATGATGCTGAAAGACTGGTGCTGGCACTCTCCATGATGTATGGCTACTTCTGTGGTTTTTGGCCCTTAGCCCAATTTTGCTGAGAAGTAAACAAAATCAGAGAAAATCCTGGGGTGCCTCAGGTTCTTTTGGTCATGAAGACAGCCAGATTAGTTCTGATTCAGCTGATGTGGCTCTTGTCTATACACCAAGAGCCACACCACCTTCCTTACATTGCATTGAGCAGTGCAAGGTAGGGGATGGATCTCCTTCAAAGCCACTATCCCTGAAAGTGTCTGCCCAGTGCACCACTACTTCTTCTGAAGTCAGAACATAGCACCTGTGTGATCAATGAGAAAAGGGTAGAGCAACTCTCTCTCCTAGAGTCCATGGTTTGACACATCCTGGAGCTGTCACAGTTTTGTGATGGGGGGGGGGGGATGATCACTAGCTGCAATGTCTCCAGGAGATTCCAGCCATGCAATCTGGGGGGGGGGGGGAATCACTCTACCCCTTCCTCACTGATCATATTGTCACTCTGTTCTGACCCCAGAGCAGAAGCAGAAGCACACCAAGCAGGCTCTCCATGCAGTAAGAATACTAGGATTGATGTCAAGCTATGTGATAACTCATGGTGTTGCCCTCCCCAATGACCTCCTCCCATATCATACCATAAAAATTCCTTGGTAAACTTTTTTCTGTACTGGCATTACTCATAAATTGTAATTCCCATATAATACTGAATGTAATTACAATGTTGTGACATAAATAATTAGCATAATTAAAACTATACCTTTAAATTACATTCAGCTCTCTGTTTCCACAGATTTTTTTTAAAATCCACAGATTCAAGCATACATGGCTTGCAAATATTTTAAAAAACAAATAAATTCCAAAAAGCAAACCTTCATTTTACCATTTCAGATAAGTGACACCATTTTACTATGCCATAATATTTAATGGGACTTGAGCATCCACAGATTTTGTTATCCACAGGATGTCCTGGAACCAAATCCCACCGGATACCAAGGACCCACTGTACAATATCTAAATGTATTTAAGTGTACATAGTTTAATGTGATTAAATTAAACATTTGGTAAGATGTGATATTTTTAAAGAAAATGTTAAAATAATGTCGGTTTTTTTTTTTTTAATAAAACTTTAAATTTAAATTTTAAATTTTCTCCTCCCACTGAGCCTTGGCCCACTCACACCACCTCTTCTGCTGAGTTCCAGCATTTTAAAGGGACCTCCACAGCCCGTTTCTCCCAAAATCAGACCTCTGGGGAGAAGTGGTGCCACTCCCACTTTGGGTGTTACCTGGTGCAGTCCGAACTCCCCCTCTAGTGATGCCCCTGTTTCCATGGAGCTCCAGCTTGCAAGCAGATTGAAAATGGGACAGGCCAGCAGAACTGAGTTGGTGTTAGCCCATCTGGCCCATGTGGATATGGATGTGCCATCACACCAGATTGTGGTGGTGCATGTGGTTGATCCAGGGCCATTCTGGAACAATATGCTCTGAACTGACCCCCAGATTAAGTTACCAATGTAGATGAGCCCTTAAAGTGGGTTCAGCACTCAACTGACATGGAAGCCTGCAGCCATATCACAGCATTTGCTGCCTGAGGTGATCTCACTTGCTTAATATTGGGGCCAGTTTACAAAATGTTCAACCCCTCCTGCCTTTTGCAAATGAAATTAGGCATGGCTTATCCTACTGATAAGAAAAGTGACACTCAAAGAAACCAACCAACAACTAATCTTAAGAGTGTGTGTATGTGTCCATCCATACCTGCCATCGCTTTTCTGCAGGATTCTACCAGTGATATTCAGTTTATTGCAAGTGGAGTGTCTAATCCCCTTTCAACAATAACTAGGCCTTGGAATACTCTAGTGGCTTTGAAAGTAGGGCAGTAAAAATGAAGCCATTGTTGTGTTTGTAGGTTACAAATAAAAGACATAACACCATTATAGAATCTATAGAATTTAAGTGCTAGAAGGGTGATCACCAAGGTCACCTTAGAAAGGACCAATTATACCTAGACCATTTTCTATAAATGTCTCCAGTTTCAGATCTAAAGTTAGGGTTTCACAACCATCAGCAGCAACCAGAGATTAATTATTCTTGCTATTGTGGAAGGATTTTACACACCCTGTAAGTTTTCTATGTGCATGGAATTTTTCAGGAAGGGAGTTACATTCAAATACACAGTTTTCAAAGAGATAGCTGTGTTCATCTGTTGCAGTATAAAAAGGGGTAAAAGTGGGGAAGAGGAGTCTAGCGGCACATTTAAGATTCATTTATTTTAGCATGGGTCTTCATGGATTTCAAATCCATGTCTTCAGATGCACTGATGGAGTTAATATCAAACCACAGGTATACTGCCAGTTACATAGTTGTGAAGGATTAGAGTGCAATAAGATACAGAAAAAGGCAATTTTGGACACTGGCCATAAACCTCCAAAGAGTTGTGTAAGATGATATAGGTCTGTGATTTGATATTAACACCAATCAATACATCTGAAGAAGTGAACTGAAATCCAGGGAAGCTCATGCTAAAATAAATCAGTCTTAGAGGTGCTGCTAGAATTTTTCTCCTGTCTTTTTCCTTTTTATTCAAATACGCAAAACCCTTGCTGCCTACTTACAAAAAAATCAAACAACCAAACCAAATAAACTAGACTGCAACCTTGCTTTTTCTGACCTTTTTATCTTAATCACAGTTGCTAGACGTTTTATGTGAGAGTGTGTACTTGAGCATATGAACAACCAAGAGCCACAGATTTCATCTGGTTGCTGAAAGAATTCAGTAAATACTAGCAACGTAATTTTCATTTAATGAGCTTAAACTATGTATCTTATCTTACCAGTGATGGCTCTCATATCGCTGGAACAGTGAATCCACTCAGGGTATTATTCTGAATTTTACAGAGCTAACCAAGCTGCTGAATCCTGCTTCCAAAATAGACCCAACACCATGAATATTTTTTTCAATTTCAGATTAAACCCAGAATGGATTACTCTCTCATTGACATGGGAGCCATTGTGTTCTTCACATTCACACTAGAGCAACATGTTCTTCAGAGCCAGAACCAGAACATACCATTTCAGATACTTGTATATAGAATACTAATGCTATTGCATTTAGGACTAGGAAACATCCTAGAGACTGGGTGTTTAACCATGGGTAAATGGTAAGTTGCTACAGTTGCCCATCATTCTCATCAACATCATCCTCATCAACCAGGGCAGTTTTTGGAAACTGCTAAATGAGGTGATTTATTTTATACTAAGCAAGTGGTGGAATCACCTTCTTTGGGGAGTCTTTAAACAGAAGCTGGATGGCCATCTGTCAGGGATGTTTTGATTGTGAGTAGCTGCATGGCAGAATGGGGATGGACTGGATGTGTTGTGGTCTTTTCCAACTCTTTGATTCCATGATTCTAAATTATTTTTTAAAAATAATAATTATTTTTTTAAAAAAAATAAGAAAGAAAATTCACTGTGTTTGACTATTTGAACTTGTCTTGTGGTTTCATCGTACTTTTTTTTTAAAAAAATCATTCCTACATTTAGGTAAAGGGTGAGATGCAAATTTAATAAATAAATAAATAAATAGCAAGCTCACAAACAAGCAATGATGGAAATAGTGATTACTAACAATGGCTGGCATCCTGTGAATGATATATGGTGATATATGTCCTACTTATATCTATAATTTTGGAGGGGTTGTTTCAGAGGGAGAAATTCACTTCCTCACTCATACAGTGATCTCCATCCCCACACAAGTCACCTTTATCTTGCACTCCCTCTCCATCCTCGGGTATTTAGTGGGTGATGGACAGGAGGGCATTGGAGAAAGGTATAACTATGGGCCTTTGCAGACTGCCAGAAATAGTGCATATTAAATTGAGGCACTGCCCTGGCTCAGTGCTAGGGAGTCATGGGAATTGTAGTTTTTTCTGAGACATTGAGCCTTCTCTGTCAGAGAGCTCTGGTGCCACAATAAATTACAGTTCCCATGATTCCCTAGCACTGAGCCAGGGCAGTGCCTCAATTTAATGTGCACTAGGCCCTATGTCTCTATAGTAGGGATGGAAATATAAAAATATGCAATGGTTGAAAACCATGTCTCTTGAGTGTCTTGAAAGCCAACAAGAAGAATCCTGGACTGATAAGAATCTTTGCAGTTGCAGAATTTGCATGTAATAGGGGTGAAACAGACCACCCAAAAAGTCTGGCTCTATGCTGCACCGGATTGGAGCTGCAGCAACCACACATGCTGTGGCCCCAATCTGGCATTTTTCTGGTCCAAAAAGAAGTGGCAAAATGCCACTTCTTTTGAGGCTGGAAAAAAGCTAGCTTTGCCATGGTGGTAGTGGCAGCAGCTTTTTGTTGTTTCTGTTGCGTGGCACATGTAAATGCTGTACTGCAGAAATGCTGTGATGCCACCCGCTGTGTGGTCAGCAGGGCAGTGTGACACTGGCTTGAGGGCAGCGTCAGGGCACGCGCCATGTGTACACCATGCCCCCACACCACCTGGAAGCTGGCATTTCTTACCAATCTGTTTTGGCCCATAGTTTTGCACAGAAAACAGCATTTTCTGGACAGGAGATACACAGAGGGAATATTGCTAAACTACGTGTTGCTTTATTTGAGAAAAAGTAAGGAATTGTATCCCTGCCCTAAAGCCAGATGCAGAATGACAAAATGATTTCGCAGGAAACCATGGACATCTTTTAGTGATCCCAGAGGGTGATGTTGTTCTTCTGTGTCTTGCTACACAGACATAGCTAGACATTTCTGTGATTTTCCCACTCTCTACCAATCAGTAAAGTGCCACAGAGGGGGCAACAGGTAGAAGGTAAGTCCTGTAGCATACATAGTTTCTCCTAAGTGGAATGTTATGATACTTTTCTTGATGCAGGATCTCAGATTCCTACAGGTTCGTCATCTCTTACCCAGTAGTGTGTCTGCAACATAAAAGGTCAGGCTACAAGTTTTAACTGCTTTAATTGGTAGACAAATCAATCAATGTTGATTACTCAGTGGAGGTGTGTGCAAAAGATGCATTTGTTAATTTGGTGGGAGCTCCTTTGTTTCTGCCGTGTTACTTTTAAGAATAAAAAAGCAAGTAGTAGAATATTAGAGATATCTATTGTTTTCAGTAACAAGTACAGGCAGCTCCTGTTTGTCTGAGGGACTGGAAGACTATCAGAAAGAGGAATTGGTTGAAAAATGGAACCCAGATATTTTTTAGCTTACAGATGTATTTGACCACTGAAAATGTAAACACATATTTCACTTTTGCAGGCATTCAAAAGCTAAATTAACACTACACAGACACACACACACACAGAGAGTCAACTCCCCACATTTGCTGTTTTGACATTATTTGCAGACTTAATATGTTCCCTCTAGGAATCTCTATGATCATGATTCTATGGTCAATGTCCAGCAGAAGCTGACCACAGAGTTGCCTTGGAGGACCTTGAGAGCCCTAGAGAGATATTCTCTTAGGTTAAAAAAAGTAGTTTTTCTTTATTTTTCAGTTTTTCCACTTTCATGGTGATCCTCAGCCCCTAATTGCAGGGCCTGCTGCAGACACAAAAGTGCATGTGAGTAGTCCCAATTGAGCCTCACAGGCAAGAAAAAACTGATGAAAGAGCAGAACCTCTGTCAAATTAATGGAACTTGTATGGAATTTGTAAGTGTTGAATGAATGAGTTGTTGGAAAGTGACACATCATAAGGTGGGCAAGCCCATAATAGTTTTTCTGAATCATCTTGCATGGTACTCCACAATCTTGCTTTTTAAAAAACAAAACAAAATAAACCCATATTGATGCCTTGCTACAATGTTTTTGTGTAAATTTGTTCCCAAATAATCAATTAATGGCTAGAAATAGAATGCTGGAGTAGACTGACTCTTGCTGTAATCCATGAAGGCAATTGTATAGTCTTGCTTGCTTCCACCCTTCCCCACAATAAAAATGTGACAGCTTTACCTTGGACCAGTCAAATAGAAAAGGGTTTCCATGTCAATCAGCTGCCCTTCTCTCATACACTCAGAATTGGTTTCCAAAGGTTTCTGTGGAAATGCTCAGTCTTAAGAAGCTATCATGAATCCCTTACACATTGCGATCAGTTATCAAAATTGCTAAGTGACAAGATACATTAGTAGCAGTGTAATTTTAGGTCTTATGCTAATATGTCATTGCCTTGGTAACAGAGATATATATACAGATTTGCTCACTTTCTTTCACTCATTTTTGCATGGAGCCACTTCTCTCAGATATAATGATACTTCCATGGAATATCTGAAGATCTTCAGTTTAAGAACTAATGGAAGAGCAAGACTGAAAGCTTTTGGGCTTTGGTTGTTCTCGGAAGAATTCAAATGAATCAGATGTGAGCCCTCTCCTAACAAGCCCTCCCCCCAAAAAACCCCAACAACAACAACCAAGCATTGACATAAGGAAGCAAAAAGAACAGAGAACAGTTATGGGAGCTGACTGTAGATAATTGAGTAGTTCATGCAGTAACTGTGGCAGAGATCCTTAATATAGTACAAATATCCACTGCCACACTTATTAATGTGAACACTATGCAGTCCCTAGACTGAGCATAGCACAACAGAAGAGAAATTGTGAATGCACATAGCTGACATTTCATAATGTTATGAATATAATACACAAGACACAATGGCAATGCACAATACAAACTGGCACACATTATGTACATTATTGCACATCAATGGTGTCATATGTGGAACTCTGCTCCTACCACCATCAGCTGCTATTTCATACAGAATCAGTGTGATATGAAGGTACCAGATTATGACTCTGGAAACTCAGAGTTCAGATACCTCTTTGGCCATATAAACCCACTGGGCAAGACCTTGGGCAACTCACACTCTCTCAGCTTTAAAGGAAAGGAATGGCAAATATCCTCTGCTGAATATGTGCAAAGAAAACTGTGATATGTTCACTTTAGGCTTGCCACAAGCTGGAAATGAGTTGAAGATATACCACAACATTCAAGTGTGACTTACACCTGCATATGTCATCAACAGGATTCTGACCACAGTACGTAAGAGTAGTAAGAGGAATACTATGTCCAGTTCTGAGCACCACAGTCCAAGAAGATATGGACAAACTGGAATGTGTCCAGAGAAGGGCGACCAAGGTCTGGAAATATGCCATATGAAATATGACAGAGCCCTTGGTATGTTTAGCTTAGAGAAGAAAAGACTGAGAGGTGGCATATTTCCTATCTTTAATAGACTGGCCCAAAGGGCTGGCCTGGTGGTGGAGTGGGGGTGTGGTGACTGCACGCTGGTCACCTCAATGCTGCTGTCATGCTGCCCACCCAAACAGATGGTGGGTGGCAGCAGGGCACTCCCTTGGCACAGCGTTCACACATGCTGCACCAAAGGAGAGCCGAAAAGCCACTGCATTTTCCAGGTCTATTTAGAGTGGCAAACCATTGGATTGAGGCCACAGTGTGTGGTTGCTGCGGCCCTGATCTGGCAAAAAAGGGGTGGTGGGATGCCAACCCTTAGGGGCCATCACATCACAAGAAGGCATGACTCATTAGAAAAGGCAATAATGCTAGGAAAGGCAGACGGCAGTAGAAAGAGAGGAAGACCACATGCCAGATGGCTAGACTCAATTAAGGAGAACACGGCCCTAAATCTACAAGATCTGAGCAGAGAAGATGAGGACAGAGGGTCTTGGAGATGTCTCATCCACAGGGTTGCCATGAATCAAAGTTGACTCAAGGGCAGCTAACAACAACAAATGTCATATAGAAGATAGAGCCATCTTGTTTTGTGCTACTCTAGCGACTAGAACACAAACAAATGGATTCAAATTACACGAAAAGAAATTATAGTTAAACATTGGGAAGAACTAACTTATGGATGAACTGTTAAACAGTGGAGCAGAGTGCTTGAGAGGGTGGTGGACCCTCCATCTTTGGGGGTCTTTAAACAGATGTTGGGTGGGTATCTTTCAGGGGTGCTTTGGTTGTGTCTTCCTGCATGGCAGGGAATTTTAGTCAAAGGCCTTTGTGTTCTCTCCGAGCTCTGAGATTCTATGAGTTTGTATGATAGAGAGAGAATAGATAAAATTTAACCTGGGCAACCACACTGATGAAAAGTCCCCCCCCCCCCATTAAAATTGGAGTGGATAAGTACCAAGTGAGACTATCATGGGCTTAAAACCATACTCTCTTAATTCATTACATTGTACTTAAATTTGATCCCTGCCTTGGGATTGTCAGTGTTCATTGAGTTGGTATGATTTCTGTTGAGTCTTAGTAAAATTGAAAATAATTTATTTTGAAGGGGACTTGAGGAAATAATCTGCTCCCTGTCTCAAATTAGTGTTGGGGCAGAGAGAATATTAGTAGTAATGACTGAGATCCTACACTGAGGAGATGGAACATACCGTTCTGCTCATGCGTTTATGTGGTGGTTGTTCAATGCTGTTTCATTAGCAAATTACAATATTAAATAACCAAAGCAGAACAACACTTGCAGGCACCATGCTATTTCTGCATGCTAAAATAACAACAGGATTCTTGTCCACATGATTAGTCTCCAGGATTACCTGTATTTTGGCCCAGCTCATTTGATAGTTTGATCACATATGTTTGCTCATTGCTTAAGGAGATTATTTTATCAAATCATGATATCTGTGAGAGCATATACTGTACCATTACAGACTTTGCTGTTATTGTTCTGTGCCTTCAAGTCATTTTGGACTTATGGCCACCCAAAGGTGGCCATCATGGGGTTTTCATGACAAGATTTGTTCAGAGGAAGTTTGCCATTGCCCTCCCTGAGGCTGAAAGCATGTGACTTGCCCAACTGCTGTATAAATAGGACTTCTCTTTTCTACATGTCATCTCCAAGTGAGTTTGATCTACAACTACAAAACACTGTGTTGTGATTACACTTAGAGAGATCAAAAGATGCAAATGGATGTGTTGATGCAAATACAGTGGAACCTTGGTATCCATGGGGGATCCATTCAAGACCCCCCCCCATGGATACCAAAAACCACAGGACATCAAGTCCCATTGTCCTCCAATAGCAGTGCATGCACATGGTTGCACCACCATTATGGACAACCCCCATTGTCCCCAATGGTGGTGTGTGCATGTGGTCGCACTGCCACTAGAGACAATGAGACTTCAGGTAAGCCCCTATTGTCCCCAAACAACAGGGCTTACCTGAAGCCCTGTCCCTAATGGTGGTGCAGCCACATGCACTTCTTGCCATTAGGGACAATGGGGGCTTGTCATCCTCAGATGCTTAATCTGTGGATGGCAAGCCCGTGGATAACAAGGCCCCACTATACATGTTTCCTCACTATATAGTTTAATGATCCTGAGGAGATGAAAATGCTTCTTGATAGCATGAAACTAATCTCACAGGATGGAAGGAATACTCAAAAATATCTGGCAAATGATGAGAAAATATGTATTATAAGTGTTGAAAAACCCTGTTGAGAATAATTCTGGACTGACAAGCATCTTTGCAGTTTGGGACTTATTCCGCACAAAATTCACATATGATTGCTTTACACAAGAAAACAGCATTTTCCTGTGCAGTTAACAGCTTTTTATGCATGGGAAATAATATTTCAAGGCAGAAATATTAATTCCTGTGCACAAAATGCTGTTTTCTGTGCAGAAAATGTGGTAATGGGGGATTTATTCTGTGTAAAATTTGCATGTGGTTGATTTGCATAGAAACAATAATTTTCTATGCAGAAAACAGCATTTTCTGCACATGAATTAATATTTCTATGTTGAAATACTATTTTCCATGCAGAAGATGTTGTTTTCTGTGCAGAAAACACTATTTTCTGAGCAAAACAGTCAAATGTGAATTTTGTCGAGAATAAGTCCCAAATTGCAAACCGCCTTTGGAAATTGTGGTTTTTAAAGACTTTCTCATAGTGGGAAGAAAATTGCTGAAATTAGTTCTCATTACCTTTGAGAAGAAAGTGAAGAATGATATCCCTAGGCAGCACAACAGTTCCTGGGAGAAGGAATACAGACACTGTTGCAAAGGATTGCATATACTGTTTTGGGCCAGTTTCAGTACCCCATAACAAGATAAGACTAGACCAGTGATAGCAAAACTTTTTGAGGTTGAGTGCCCAAAGTGAGTGGCATTCTTGCAGTGGGTGTCACTAGTTGCTGGGGGGGGGGCAGAACTTCCATGGGTGGGACTTCAGGAGTGAGACTTCTGCCTTTGGGGGCAGGACGTCTGGGAATGGGACATCTGCCTTCTGGGACTTCCAGGAGAAAACCCAAGGCACACTCTCTCAGCCTCAGGCTGGCAATAGCAACCCCCCCCCCCCGACAAAGTGTGCCAAGAAAACTCCAGGGCTTTGCAGACCTGCCTAAAGGGGCAGCACAGAGCTGCTCCTAGGAGTGGCGGATCGGGGCTACGGCAACCGCATGCCACATCCCTGATCCTCCCTTTTGCCGCCCCCAAAGGAGCAGCAAAATGCTGCTCCTTTTAGGAGTGGTAAAAGGCCGCCCTTTTAGCTGCAGTGGTTAGGGTGGAGTCGGGGCGGGTGGTGTACAGCTGCCCCATCCCAACTCCACCCCCAGGCCAGCCCTTTAGGCTGGTCTGCAAAGCTCCTCCATGATAGGTTTGCCTTAGGGTCACCATGACTTGTAGGCACAAGAAATTAAAACCAGGGTGGGTGACCTTGGACAAGTCACATTCTCTCAGCCTCACAGGATGGCAATGGCAAATCCCCCTCTGAAGAAACTTGCTGAGAAAACTCCATGATAGGTTTGCCTTAAGGTTGTCATAAGTCAAATTATGTCTTGTAGCCACAGAAGAACAACAAATGTGTGTGTGTGTGTGTATGTGTGTATACACATATACGTAGTCGTCCCTCTGTTTCCATGGAGGATCTTTCACAGACCCCCTCCCCATGAAAATGAAGACCCGCCAATATTCAAGCCCCATATTCTTGTAGAGGCACGGCCCATTGATTTTAATGGAGGTTGCCCCTCCATGAATATTCAAAACCATAGACATCAAGCTTGCAAGAACAGAGTGGCAACTGTATGTATATATGTGTGTGTGTGTGCACACTTGAGAGAGTGTGACCTTGGGCAATATCCTTGGAAGAAATCTTGCCAAAAAAACCACAGGATATGTTCACGTTAAGGTCACCACCATATGTTGGAAACAAGGAGTCACATTCTCTCAGCCTCAGAGGAAGGCAATAGCAAATCACCTCTGAAGAAATCTTGGCAAGAAAACCCCAGAATAGGTTCACTTTAAGGTTGCCATAAGTTGGAAACAAGGAGTCACATTCTCTCAGCCTCAGAGGAAGGCAGTGGCAAATACCCTCTGAAGAAATCCTGCCAGGAAAACCACATGAAAAACAGAAGCTAAAAACACTCATATAAATCTAAATTCATGCTTCTTAGTTGTGCTCAAAATGGAGGACCTTTTGAAATGCCTCCTGGACAGAAGGATGAAATGCAGGACATGTTCTGGAAAAAGGAGAATGTCTGGTCACCCTGGCCCTGTGTCCCTTACCATCGGGCACAGAGCTCCTTCTTTTCCAGGACTTTTCAGCCTTCTTTCCAGGAAGAATTCCCAAATGTCCTCCCAAGTGACCAGATGTTCAAAGAAGGACAAGGCACTGCAAAATGTAGCAGAATTCAGAAAAACGTAGGGCAATTCAAACTAAAAGCAAAAATCACACCTATTAATAAATATGACTCTACGCTTCTTAGCTATGCTCAAAAAAGAGGACGCTCCTGGGCAGAAGGTTGAAATGGACGAGGTGCCCCTGAAAAAAGGAGAACCAAGTCTAGTCACCCTGTCCATTTTGACCATGACTTAAGAAGCATGAGTTATATATTTCTATGGGTCTTTTGAGCTTTATAATTTGGTCACGTTCTCTCAAACATCCTCCATTTCAGTGTACCTCATCCTCCTGGGCAGTTAGGCCCTACCCTGTGGAATGAGGTGCCACCTGGCCGGGGACTGAGGGGTTCCTTCCCACTCTGATTCCCTGCAGAGCCCACCTGGTGGTCTCTCTGTCTGCACAGCTCAAAGGACTCCTCCTTGGCTTCCTCTTCCTTGGCCTCCCCTTTCCCCATCTCAACATCCCTCTGGAGCAAGGTGAAGCCTTGCCTGCAGCACATCAGCCACCACAAGCCCCCAGGAAATGGCAGGCTCACCCTCTTCCTCAGCCTCAATGCTTGGCAGCAGGGGAAAGCAGGCTCCACCAAGGTGCACTTCGAAGGGGAGGGAAGGCTAGGCAAAGGTGCCTCAGTCCTGCTGCCCACTTAGCCCAGCTCTCACCTCCCCACCATCAAAGGTTGCCCGCCTGAGGGGGAGCCACCCTTTGTGAGGTGAAGGAGGAGGCTTCATGCACCACAAAGCCTGAGCTCGGTTCTGTGGGGTGGGGAAGGAGGAAGAATGGCCAAGGTTTTGGTTTCCTCAGCTGTCCGGTTCCCACCCGCTGCCCCAAACTCCAGCCCTCCCAAGGCTGCATCCACAATGGGGAAATAATCCAGTTTGACACAGCTTTAATTGCTATGGATCCATGCTTGGGAATTCTGGGAATCATAGTTTGTTGTGGGCCCAGAGCATAGCTCCAGGGGAGACTGGGGCTACTACAAAGTGCCAGACGGCAGTGTGCGCCTCCCCGTCTCTCCTTGCCACAGCCATTTGTCTCAGAGCAAACCAGGCTGTGGCAAGGAAATGGGCCATGCATGTGTGTGCCCCGTCCCCCACTCCTACCACTCTGTGCCCTTGTGAACCGGGTTGCGTGCCACAAATGGCACACGTGTCATAGGTTCACCAACATGGGACTAGACTGATCCATGACAAATAAAGGCATGGTTTCATGAAATCCTTCCCCATGTCCCATGGTTTTCTCCACCTGCTCCTATGGATAGCAGATCTTGCATCTTCTGCTACATTTTCATTTGTGGCCATGTTTAGACTCCCCATGGCTGGTGACAAGTCCTTCAATGTTTTGTATCCTAACCATAAGATATGAGTGAGAGCAAGAAAGTGCCTATACAGCGTATAACTATGGAGGGGCAAAATGAGGGCATTGTCCTTTCAAATAAGTATTCTGCCCCCTGCCCATGTTCCTTGGAAACACTCTGGAAACCTTGCAAATGAGCAGCTGCTGATGACAAGGTGCACCTTTTCTCACAGCAGTTGATTTAAACTGTCATGTCAAACAAAGATTCTTTTCATACCTTATCTTTTTTCATTGCCCCATATTTTTAGTGTGATATGTGTTTTTTGAAATCAACATGATCAGTTGGTATCATGTTTGGTGGAGATGTCCCAAAATGAAAATGTATTGGGAAAAAATACACATGACGATGGAAGACATACTTAAAAACAGACTTGAATTATATCCAGAATTATATTTATTAAATATGACATACAAACTAGAAGCAGATATAACTAGAAAATATTGGAGACTAATACTTTACATGGTCTCGGCAGCAAGAATACTAATAGCCTCCAAATGGAAACAGGAGACAACTCCAACGGTAGATGAATGGCTATTGAAATTGTTAGAGATGAAGGAAATGGACAAATTGACAAGGTTATTGAATAATGAGAATGTGGAATTGGTTGAGGAAGAGTGGGCTCCAGTGGAAGAATATATAAATAGAAAATGGGAATAAAGCAGCAAAGTAGTTATTAAGATTGTGTAAATGAACTGGATCTGAGATGATGATAGAAGATAGAAGTAATAGACACAGAAATGATGTATGTAAAATGTGAAAAAAATGTACTTACTTTCAAAGAACTATTGAGAAGTTAGAACTATGGGTAAATGTACTGTAAAGATGACTAAGAATATATTTTAAGTGGATTTTTTATGTTTTTTTAAAAAAATAAAATAAAAAATATATACAAAAAAAAATCAACATGATCAGAATTGTAGTTCAAGGGTAGAGAACATGTATTGAGTGCAGAAAGTTCTTAATTCCATATTCAGCATAGATGGAAAAGATTCCTATTAGAAAATGTGAAAAGAGGCAGACCAGGGTTGAGCAAGTTTCAGAGGTTGAGGAGCTGCATTGCTTCCCTTGGAGACCTGTCCTGGCTATCAGGGATGTCTTTCTTCACTAAGCTCAGTATTGGAGGAAGCAATGAGTAATTTTATCAATATCCTTCCTGATCATGTAAGTCTTCAAAAACCACATAGCTTTTGAAACCTATTCTCTATTCAGAACTCATTCTGTGTGAAATTTGCAAGTTGTTGGCTGCATCTGCACTGCAGAAATAATGTCGTTTGACATCACAATTTTTTTTTTTTTGGCGTGATAGCTCTCTGACAGGCAAGGCTAATTATCTCTTCTTCTTCTTCTTCTTCTTCTTCTTCTTCTATTGGTGTTTCTTCAAGTCATTTCTGACATGCTGGCCTTCAGGCAACCTTATGATGGGGTTTTCTTGGCAATATTTGTTCAGTGGATATTTGTTATTGCCTTTCCCTGAGGCTAAGAGAGTGTGACTTGCCCAAGGTCACCCAGTGGGTTTCATGGCTGAACTGGGAATCAAATCCTGGTCTCCAGAGTCATAGTCCAAGACTCAAACCACTACACGATGCTGGCACTCTAAATAGCTCACAAAACTACAAATCTAGGATTCCATAACATTGAGCCAAGGCAGATAAAGCAATGTCAAACTGCATTTCCCCCCCAGTACAGATGCAGTTTGTACAGAAAACAGCATTTTCCCTGTGGGAATGAGTATTTTCTGTGCAGAAAATAATATTCCTTTGTAGAAATATTCTGTGACAATCAGAAGCAGGGCCCCTTGTCATAACTACTCTTTGCAGCCTGGCTCACTGGTGCAAGGGGGATGGAACTGTCATTCTCCTGCACCCTGATAACTCACTAAACTGACCTCCATCTCTTGGTGCAGCTGATGCTTGGTAAGGTATGTTTGGGAGACCTGGGTTTAGGAGATGCTGCTTAGTTATATCTTTGTAACTAAGTAGGTGATGTAGAATATAGGCCAGGAATATGAAATTCATGGGGTTACCAAACATTGACAGGTGGCTTGAAGGCACATACACACTATTAATAGACCTTGACCCACACACATTTCCACTTTGTCATCCACATCAGTAACCATACATCCATATCTCTATGATTGACTCTGCCACTACATGTCATTCACATTTAAAGACTAGACAGACAAGGCAATACAATCATGTAAATAGGCAAAGGATGTGGGATGTGGGAAAGAAAAGAGACAGGAAAGGTGATGCCAGTCTGTTAATGTTAAGAATATCTGTAAAATTTAGTATGCAAAGGTATCTTGTAGCACTTTTGATGCTAACTGAAAGAAAGAAACTGGTAGCATGAGCTTTTGTAGACTTGAGCCTACTTCTTCACACATATGAAGAGTAAAATCTAGAATTCTTTTCAAGCAGTTCCAAGAACGTGGACCATCTACACATTTCCCCCCTGTCCCTTTTCCTATTAAACATTTTATTCCCCACCCTTCAAAAGTTACACTGGGCTTTATTACAAAATCAAAGGAGACCACAAGTAGTTGGACATTTTCAGGATTTGCTACTGCCATTTCCAGTGAACAGCCTGTGTGTTTTGTCGTCCCTGACAAAGAACATGTGTCGGGCAAGCTCAATGCTTCATTTAACTAAACAGCTGGCTAAAAGCTGGGTTTGTAGTTGTCAAAGATTTGTTTAAAGACAATGAAATGAAAGGCTCTTTTTCTTTCATGTCAGAAGGGAATTTTCTGTCCCCATTAACAAGGTTTGTTTTCATTCCATTCTGCAGCTGGGCTTTTTCAGTGATGGCTCCCCCATCCCATCTCCATTTCCAATATGTTGTGACATAAGAGAAGATTGATTCCAGCTCCTTCAGTACTTTGCATATAAAAAAGGGATGCTATTTTCTATGTATAACTAGAAATGAACCCAAAAGCATACCAGAGAACATTTGCAGGTTGAGAAATAGTAAAGGCAGGGTTTCATGAAACCTTCTCCATGTCCCATTGTTTTCTCCACCTGCTGCTATGGTCCTAGTGTGGGGCACTTAGATGTTTTACTTATTGCCATATTTTGGCTTTTCCTTCACTGTTTCCTACCTTAGCCAGACAATAAAGAGTGAGAGAAAAAAACTAAGGGTGGTGGCAGCAAAATGATGGCATTGCTCCTTCAAATATGAATTCTGCCCCCCCATGTTCCTTCAGTTTCCAAATATCTAGCATTGCAGAGAATTAGATATCTTTCACACACAGAATTCTTACATTTGCATTCCATTAGTGACTGCGCCTGCTCCTTTTTTAATGCCTAAATTGCATTTCCCAAAGGTCAGTTGAAGTTTTCAGTTACTCCAGTGCTAAGGATGTGGCAATGGAAGGGAAATTTCCAGTGGGAGGATTTATAATTTAGGATGGCAAGTTCCTTGTTTTGCCTTTCTCCCACACTGTGCTATGGTGAAAGGGTGTAACTACATCCTGCCTTGTCCTTCTTCTGGCATATCATCATCATCATCATCATCATCATCATCTCCTCTTTCTCCATTTCACTATTGGGGCATGTGTGATTTGGGATTAACATGCAGAAGACTTACGCCAGGAACAAGATGCCACAGAAGAGTCTCTACTGTGAAGTTTGTTGCAGGCTGCAGAGAAAAAAAATCCTTCCACGCAGAATCTGTCAGCAAGACAAAAACTGCTGGACCTCTGAGTTCTCACGAAGAGGCTTTTATTCTTCACTACAGCTATATACATCAGACTGAAAAAAGTGCTATGCCAGGCTCCTATTTACAATGCAACTGCACTGAGCATTCAGCTCACTCATTTATATACAATATCTCCCCCTGGGATTTGAGTCCAGCCCACTACTGGTATGTCACCCAGTTTCCTGTCATCTGATAGCCATGACTCTGCAGAAGTGAACTTTGCTGACTTCATCTCCTACCCTTCTGTTATCAGCTTCCTGTGACTCAGGACTCCTCAAATGATGAGTCATCATGTCTCAATTGAACTCAAGTTACTTTTTTAACCTTTGCTCCAGTTTCATGCCATAGCCACATCTATGATATTTTCCACCCAGAGTGCAATTTACTCTGATATTCACAATCTACTGGGTGTTACTTACTGGAGTTTTGGACCATCTGTGGTTCTGTCCAAGAATTTAGGAATCAGTGAGGGACAAAGTGGCATTTTCTAAGTAGCATGATTTTCTTTTTAATCTTTATGCTGTTGTAATCCTTCCCTTTATGCTGTTATAATCCTGTTGTGCCTATCAGTACAATTTGTATGCAGAAAATGTCATACAAAGAGCAGGTTTGGACATAGGAGGAGGAGGAGTAAAGATAAGAGGAAGGACTATCAATGATCTAAGATATGCAGACAACACCATACTACTAGCAGAAAATATCACAGACCTGGAACAGTTGCTAAGAAAGATCAAAGAAGAAAGTGCAAATGCAGTTACTCAACATAAAGAAAATAAAAAATAATGACCACAGAAGATTTAAACAGATTCAACCTAGACAATGAGGAAATTGAAATAGTAAAAGAATTCCCATACCTTGGGGTCAGGCATTCGATGATTGATCAGAATAGAACAGGGGTAGGCAATCTTTCCCCTTTAAGAACCGAGGGACTTCAGCTCCCAGAATCCCAGGAGCTATTGGCCAACATGGGACTATTGGCCAACATGGCTGAAGCCTCTGGGAGCTGAAGTCCCTCGGCCCTTAAAGGGGAAAGGTTGCCTACCCCTGGAATAGAAACTGCATTCAAGAAATAAGAAAAAGACTGGGTATGGGGAGAGCAGTAACAAAAGAATTAGAAAAAAATCCTAAAATGTAAAAATATCCAACTGAGCATGAAAGTTAGAATTGTACAAGCCATTGTTTCCCCTATTACCATGTACAGTTGCGAGAGCTGGACAGTAAAGACGATGTATAAGAGAAAAATCAATTCATTTGAGTTGTGGTGCTGGAGAAGAGTGGTGAGGATACCATGGATAACCAAAAAGACAAACAAATGGGTCCTAGATCAGATGAAGCCTGAAATCTGACTGGAAGCTAAGATAATAAAGTTGAGGCTGTCGAACTTTGGTCACGTCACAAGAAGGAATGGCTCATTGGAAAAGATAATAATGCTAAGAAAGGTGGAAGGATGTAGAAATAGAGGAAAATTACATGCTATCAGGGGTAGGCAACCTTTCCCCTTTAAGGGCCCAGGGACTTCAGCTCCCAGAATCCCAGGAGCTATTGGCCAACATGGGACTATTGGCCAACATGGCTGAGGCTTCTGGGAGCTGAAGTCCCTCGGCCCTTAAAGGGGAAAGGTTGCCTACCCCTGTGCTAGATGGATGGATTCTATTAAGGAGGTCACAGGTATAAATTTACAGGGCCTCAGCAGAGAAGTGGAAAATAGGGAGTCTTAGAGATGCCTCATCCACAGGGTTGCCATGAGTCAGGATTGACTCGAGGGCAGTTAACAACAACAACAACAACCTTTCCATGAAAATTTCATTCAGATGTTTTGCCTATTTGTTTGGAATTTCTTCCAGAGCACTTCTCTCTACTAGAATCACAGTTGTTTTCTTATCCTAGAGGTTCTAAATTTTATTTTTTATGTCTTAATAGTCTCCTCCTCCATTTTGTTTACCAATGCCCCATCTTTTTCACAACCCCAGTGTCATCCAGAGGGGGTGGGTGGCAGTCAAAAGGATGTGCTTGGCCCTCTCTTCTGCTGCTGTGGCAACCCTGGAAGGGGTGCACTTGGCCCACTCCTTCACTGCTCCGGTGGAGGCCTCCTCACGAGGAGGCTTCCACCACCACAGCAAAACCAAAAAAGCACAACTGCATGTGTAAGGAAATCTATAAGAGAGAATGATGTCAACAACATTCTTGCCAACATATCTATTTATTGTTATGTACATTCCCATCAACTCCATCTTATGGAGACTCTACCCAGAGGGGCTTCTTGGCAACTTTTATTCAGACAAAGTTTGCCATTGCCTTCCCCAAAACATAGCCTATAGCAAAGGATGTTTCCTTCCAAATAAAGCAGGCCTGACATTTACCAAGATCAGATGGGATTTGGTGCTTTCAGGGTATTTAGGCTGGCTTTATCTCTCTTCACATCTGTATAAATGGGTTTACCTCAAGATTTGGAGCCACCCAGTTTAGAGCAGTAAGTCATACAGGAGTAATATATTTATACATCCATATATACTCTATTTGACACTTATTCTCATCATATTCAGTCTTTAGTAGAAGCTGCTTAGTTGTTAGCCATCTTTTCTGAATATGGCTACAAAATTTCAGGTTTTTTGTATTCATCTTTTCAAAATAATACTAGCATATGGAACAGTGAATATATGTAAATGTCAGTTGCTCCTCAGGGTTAACACAATGCAGACCAAAGCCTAGACAGACCAGTAACTGTCTTCTGAGCTTTCATTTTGAAAATGGTTTCCCTTAACAGCAGCCCTTTCCCAACCCATCAGCACTTGATCTTCGCTGGGTCACAGTCAGATTACAGAGCCTAGTGAGAACTCCTGCCTGTCTCACAGTGCATAAAGAATTCTGAAAAAAAAAAAAAAAAAAAAGGATTATATTGCAGATTTGGCCTTCTGTAGAGTCATAACATTTAAAATGCCATTAAACCTGTGCTTTCACTTCTCTGTGGGTTCCTGTGTCCCATGGCTTGCAAAATTTCAGTCTCAGCAGGGGTTTGCATTGTACTTGGAGCTCTTTGTAAAGCTGCATGTGTTTCTACAAAGCCATTCTAGAGAAGAAGGGGAAATGGCGTGAGCCTCGGTTCATGTTTCTTTATAAGAATTTTGCGTGACACTTATTTATATACATTGTTATGTATTGTTGTCCCCAGTGATCATTCTTCACAGTCATCTAACTTGCTTTGTGTTTTTAACTGCCTTAAGGCCTGAAGCACAGTGTTTCTACCTTATTGGGGGAGGGGACTGGGAAGGAAAACAGAAAGAAAAGCCTCACATGTTTTTTCTTTTCTTCAAAATGCCACAACAGACAATCTGATCTGAAAACCCTCAGAAGTAGTTAAAGCTTTCTACTTGTAAGGAAGGACTTCAGTTGTTAAAGTTAATTGAATTGTCATCCCTGCTCTCCGAACTCCACCAAGACTTGGTTAAAATTCAGCTGGGTTTATTGATGATATATCTGGCTTAGATCTATATAGATTATATTCCTTGCAGTGCCACTGAAACTGTTTTTTCAAATGTGTTTCCCCCACCCCACACACACACTCAATATTAGTGTGCAGATTGCTATTAATTTTGCTGTGTGCATGAACTTTCAGGGGGAAGGCAGCTACTTTTCCCAATTCATTACCACTGAAACATCCTTAAATATGAAGATTTGTAAGTACAATGTATACTTAGAGGTTTCCTCCTTGAGTTCACTGTAGCTTACTACAAGAATGAATGTGCCTCGGAAAGACTAGGCTGCATAGTTTTCTGTGGGTTTTCCAGGCTATATGGCTGTATTCTGGAAGGATTTATTTCTAATGGTTCGCCTGCATCTGTGGCTAGCATCTTCAGACCTGGAAAACTATGGAAGCTGGCTGTAAAAGCCTTCAACTTCACTGCAGGCAGCCTTTATAATTCGGGGGGGGGGGGGGTCAGTGAAAATTATTGTTTCAATGTTTTTTGGAGCTTGATCATTTAGTATAGCTCTGATTGATAATTCCTGAGAAGCTCAACTATGTAGTAATCATAGTGGCCCCATTTTTCCAAATTATTTCGGGGGGTGGGTGGGTGGTGGGTGGCTCAGCCTTCCTACCATCCTAGTCCTGTGCTCATCCCCTCCTGTTCTGGGTCTATGGTGGCTTCCTAGGCTATAGACTCAGATTTTCAACAGAACTTTTATATCCTTACAATTTATTAATTATCCTATTATGTTACAAGACCTCTCACCTTTCCTGCTCAAAAATATGTGCATATTTGGTATGTATGTTTCCCTAGGTACACATTTTAACAATTGATTAAATTGTGTCTTTCTACATTTTTCAACTGCAAGGACTATACAACATGCTTGTAAAATAACATCATTCCAGAACACATACTGGAGTGTGTCCAGAAGAGGGTGACCAAAAGAGTAAAAGGTCTGGAAACCATGCCCTATGATGAGTGGCTTAGGAAGCTGGGTATGTTTAGCCTGGAGAAGAGATGGTTAAGGGGTAACATGATAGCCGTGTTTAAATATTTGAAAGGATGTCATATGGAAGAAGGATCAAGCTTGTTTACTTCTGCTCTATTGAGTAGGACACAGAGCAATGGATTCAAGCTACAGGAAAAGGGATTCCACCTAAACATTAGGAAGAAGTTCCTGATGGTAAAGGCTGTTCAACAGTGGAAGATGCTGCTTGGAGAGTGGTGGAGTCTCCTTTGGAGGTTTTTAAACAGAGTTTGGATGACCATCTGTCAGGAGTGCTTTAACTGTGTATTTCTGCATGGTAGAATGGTGTTGGACTGGATGGTCCTTGGGGTCTCTTCCAACTCTACAGTTCTATGATTCTATGTTAATGAATAGGTGCTGTTGTGCAATGTGTAATCACAATGAAAAACTGAATTCATGTTTTATAATCACAATGTGCAATGCACAACCATAATGAGCAACATCATTGAATGCACAACCCCACTTCTGCTGCTGCCATGTTGTGTCAGTTGCACCATGGTGAATAATTCACTCTGCATGCACAGTATGACATATGTACACACGTCACTAATAGGATGCCAGCCATAGTTCTGTGCCTATTTTATTTACACTAAAATGCATCACAAACTCTGGAAATTCAGAGTCAAGCTGTGTTTTGTCCTGTTCCTATTTTGGGGAGTTAGAGAACATCCATTTTCACAGGGAAAGTGAAATACAATGTATTTCTTTTGCATCCCTGGGTGTCACTCAGTATAAAACAGGTCTCTGTGTTCTATATGCAAAAAACAGTGCTTAGAAAGCTTGGCTGTGGGGTTCCGGAAGTTGTAGTGTAAAAATGTAAATTTTCTAAGCTCTAGCCTGAGGAGAGGATGAGTTGCTGCCTTTTAAGAGGCAGTGCCTCTAAGATTCTGGGAGGTGAAGTTCAAAACCAGATTTTCCAAGCTCCATTCAGGGAGGGAATTTTAGCCCAAAATACATCCTTTCCACATTTCAACAGAAAGGCATGACATGTCCTGAATCCCATACAAGCCCTCCATTTCCAGATTCACAATGGACTTGTAGCCTTCTGGATTTCTCACTAGTCTTTCTTTGCCTAGTGTTTGTTTTCTGAAGTGTGTGTATATGCCTTCAAGTTACCCATCAACTTATGGCAATCCCATGAATTTCATAGGTTTTTCTTAGGGAAAGGGTCCTCAGAGATGGTTTTGCCAATTCCTTCCTCAAAAATATTGCCTACAGCACATCATTGGCAGTCTCCCATCCACATGCTAACAAGGGCTGACCCTGCTTAGCTGCCAAGACAGGTGGAAAGGGGTGCCTTGAGGACATTTCGGCCCTTGTTGTTTGATCTCTTGTTGTTTGATCCCTGAGCAAAAACAAGTGTCTGACACAATATTCCCTGGTAGATGTGGAAAGCAAGTAGCTGTGTTACAGCTGTTTCCATTTGGTTCTTTCTCTCTTTTCCATCCCTGTCTCATAGGCTTTATTCAGTGCCTCAGGCGAAGCCTTAATAATGCTAGACCTGGTGTCCTCACACTATTTATGTTCCTAAGTAGTAGAAACACACAGTAGAGAGATTTCCCCTCCTCCCTTCTTCTTCTGGAAACTCATAAATAGCTCCCAGAAGCAATAATAAAAGAAGCATTGAAGGGGGAGATATGTAAACAGTAGAACAAACGCTGAATGATGTGGCAGCGTTGATCATAATAGAGTGGAACATGTCTATAGCTCTTCATATTTTCAAAGTGGAGGAAGGTGTCACTCTCAGTTGTTTGTGTATGCGGACTTTTTTTAAAAAACAGAAAATTGATCTGGTTGAATTAGAATTCAGTGGAAAAAGTTATATACAGTTGGCCCTCCACATTTGCATCTTTGACGTTTGCAGATTTTATTATTCACCGATTTCTAGGAATCTCTAGGTCCTCCAGTATGACTCTATGGTCAACGTCTGCCAGAAATTGTGCTGGAGGACCTGGAAACTCCTAAATAATCATTTCTCTAGGTATTTGTAGGCCCTCCAGTGGAATTCTGTGATCAGTATCTGGCACATGTTGACCACATAGTTGCCCTGGAGGAACTAGACATTCCTAGAGAGGTGTTCTCTCAAATAAAAAAAATAGTGGTTTATTATTTCCAGTTTTTTCACTTTCATGGGGGTCCTGTGCCCCTAACACCAGCAAATGTGGAGGGGTCACTCTCTCTCTCTCTCTCTCTGTTTAAAAAAATCAGAACATCCATACCCTCAAATATTCCAAAAAATTCAACTGGGACATATTTGGCCAAGCAACACCAGAGAATTGTCAAGATGGCAAAGGGTAGTAATGAGGAAGAATGCACAAGGTAGGAGAGACTGCAGCTGTGTGCTTTTGCCTGGGCATCCTGGGAAGGGAAAGACTCTACTCTTGCCTTCCTGCTGACTTTGTTGTTGTGTGCCTTCAAGTCATTTTTGACTTATGGTGACCCTAAGGTGATGCTATCATGGCATTTTCTTGGCAAGATTTGTTGAGGGGAGGTTTGCCATTGCCTTGCTCTGAGGTCACCCAGTGGGTTTCATGATTGAGCTGGGAATTGAACCCTGGTCTCTAGAGTCATAATCCAACACTGAAACCACTGTACCACCGAAGTAGCTATGGATTCATAAAGTTAGGAAATGTAGACCATGGTATATAGAATCTCACCCACATTTCTTTGAGAGGATTGGACTATGCAGCTCTCTTAAGATTGGTGTTCACCTTGTTATTTCCCCACAGCCCTTTTAATGAATATTACTGCTTGGGGATATTGATGTGAAAGATGAGCTCACTGCTCTGGCACAGGTGGTTTTAACTTCATTTCCCCCAGCTTGGGTGCCAAAGAAATGTACTTGGTTTTATGATAAATTTGGCTAGTGGAAGTGGCTCAGCAGTGATATAGCACATAGGGAAGTTTGATGAATGTGTTTGCTTGAAAAGAAACACGACATCTGCAAGGAAGTAACATCGGGCAGGAAAAAGATGTTCCAGTTTGTAAGACTGAGCAGATCTCCACTTTTTCTTTCTTTTCTTAACAATTCTCTGTCAATGGATATATCACCATACACCTTAAACGTATCCAATGTGTTCTGATTTTTAGAAGCCAAACAGGTTCAGAAAAGTTTTGCATTTGGATGGAAGTCCATCAAGGAGTATTGGGGATTGTCAAGGGAGATTTAGGGAAGCATCCTGTTGCCAACCAGAAACCCATTCTGCCAATCAGAGCTGACAATACCAGGGTTATATGGACCAAAGATCTGACCCAGTATGAAGTGGTTTCCTAGGGTGTGTCTACACTCATAAAACTACAAATCCAAGGATTCTATAGGATGGAGCCACAGCAGTTAAAGTGGTGGGTTCAATATGGGAAAGCATGACAAGTCTTCCTTGTTAATTAATAAATTAAAGCATCCAGATGGAGTTTTCAAGCACAAAATCACTAAGGATTAATTGTTGTTGTGTGCCTTCAAGTCATTTCTGAGCTAAGGCAAACCCACCATGGGGGTTTCTTTGTGAGATTTGTTCAGAGGTTTGCCATTGCCTTCCCTTGTAGCTGAGGGCATGTGACTTGTCCAAGGTCACTCAGTGGGTTTCATGGCCAAGTGGAGAATTGAACCCTGGTCTCCAGAGTTGTAGTCCAGCACTCAGACCATTACATAACACTGGCAGGAATCTACACTGTAAAAATAATGCAGTTTGACAGCAATTTAAGTGCTGTAGCATCATCCTATGGAATCCTATGATTTGTGGTTTGACAAGGTCTTTAGCCTTCTCTGCCCCTATAGGATTCTGTAGGACAGAACCATGGTTTGGGTTTTGGATCAGGAATCTGGGAAACCAGGATTCAAATCCCTGCTCAGCCATAGAAACCCACTCTCTCAGCCTTACAGGATGGCATTGGCAAACCCCCTCTGAACATGTCTGGCCAAGCAACCTCCATGATAGGTTTGTCATAACTTGGAAATTACTTGAAGACACACAACAACAACCAAACTCCTCCCCTTATAGCTCTTACCGTTTAATGGGTTGCTTGAATATTGACCTTTATACTTTTTCCAATATATCTGTTATTCATAAGTACATACCTTTCCTTAGGCAGCTGAAATGATACCAGCCATCTACAAGTTGGAAGGCACTGAAGTTTGCAGATATACAAGAAATGTTTATTATTATTTTTTCCAGAGAGGATCACTGAACAGCCTGAATGTGGCCATGATGGATAGAAGAGTTTGGGAATTGTTGTCCAAAAGAAATATTTTTTTCTCCTACCCAGTGTCATAAAGATTTTGTCAAAATGCTGAAAGTGTGTGGTGGCTGTGATGGAGAACATTTGTGAAAATCAGCATTCAGTTCTCTGCCCTGGTTTCTGTTCAGCTCTCCTGTGAAATTAATTCTTAAACTGCCATTTGGAAATGAGAGGTGCTAGAACAGAGGAGCAGCCAGCCTGCTTCCCCTCTCAAACATTCATTGTTTGCTTTTATTCCATCAGATGTGTTTATATTAGATGGCTGAAGGCCTATCAGAAATGAAGGGCAAGAACCCAAACAGAGCACACCCAAGCGTAATGTCTTCCCTCTGCCGACCCCTCTCGGGTTGCATCATGTGGCATTAAGAGGTGTCACGTCACATCATGCTGTACATCAGAGATACGATAATGCAGCAAGACAGGCCAGATGTAGATAGCAGGAATCCAATCTGAATTCATTTGCATACTCTGATCGGAGATATTAACTGGCTGGGAGGGTGATGCAAATCCAGGACAAGCCATTCCAGTATGTAAAGGGCATAGCTGGGAATTAGTGAAGAACAGGAAGTTTGACCAGGCGAGTGGAACTGAAATTCCAAAAAAAACAAAAATGAAAATGAAATAACACAAAATATTATACCATAGCAAAAAGAGATAACAGGAACAGGTGACAAAACTACAGTGAAACTGAAAACCAAAAGAATTACTCAGAGGCTGGAATCCTGTTGCATAGTTTGCACTTGTTCGAGGATTGTGCAGCAGTAGGAAGGGAAAGTGGAGTCATAGAGGAGGCCTCCTTGGATGTAGAAGGGGGGGGGGAGTAGTCCCCAGTTAAAGCCAAAGGACACTGGCAGTCCTGTTGGTGCCACTGGCAGAGGAAGATCCTGCTCAGTTCCAGGCAGCAGCTGAAGATTGTACAATCATAGAGTTGGGGAATTTGAGAGGGAATTGCCAGATCTCTGTTTGTTTCACTCCCTCATTACCTTCTTTTCTTTCTTCCTTGTGAGCCATGTACCACAAGAAGAATTCCTTTCAACAAATTGCTAACTGCTAACTAACAGATAACTTTATATTTCTTATTGAGAAAATCTGAACTTGAATAAACTTGGCTAATATTGGCTAACACCAAGAGAACAGTGGAGGAGTATGATAAAGATAGTCTTCCTCGGTGTTCGGAGGAGTTACATTCTTGGGCCTGGAAGCAGAAACAATCTTTGTTTATTCTGAAATTTCTGCCATGTAAACAACTCAGTTACTTTATCAATGAGAGGCAATTGTTAAAACTCTTCCTTCAGTCAATATTTTCATATTTGCACTTTCTACAAACTGAAACACTTACTCTTGCCACAATGGGAGAACTACCTGGATGTACAGGAGGAGGAGACGAATTAAGAAGAAAATAGAAAAGTTTGAGTTTTGACAGACTTGGAAGTGAACTTTGGAGAGTGTTCCTGAACTTAACAAACCCAGGATACTGTGGAAATTAACTGCATTTGGAACCATTCTGTCTGAAGCAGGCTATGGACATAACTGACTGTCTATCATTGAAATCATTTGATTCACTATTAATTTATGATTTAATCATAAGTCAGAGACTGCATATGTTATTCACATCTTTGAACAGAAGTGAATTGCTGATAAAATAAATAATAATAATAATAATAATAATAATAAAAAAAACTTTATTTATACCCCGCTTTTAGCCGAGGCTGTCAAGGCAGCTTACAAGTTAAATCATTTTATTTGTGAACTTTCTCTACTTAGTGTTATGTAAGTCTGTAGAGCATCAGTAGTATTTTGACTATTTTGGTTATTTAATATTTTAATATATGAATAGTATTTTAAAAGTATTTTAATATTAAGATGCATTTTAGAAATTAATTAATTTGGGTATATATACACACACACACACACACACACACACAATGCATTCTTAAAGGCACAGTGTGAAAGAGTATAGTATAGAAGGACTAAACAGATTGTTATATAAACCACTTGTACCTTAACATGGTCTCTAGTCAGGCCCAGCTTAGAAAAGCCTCAGATCAAAACACATTACCCATTTTAATCCAGAAAACAATATTGGAATATTATGATTTAACAAATGAAAGAAAGGAATCAGAAGGAAATGAGCAGTGGCTGGATCCAGAGGTCACAGAATTGCCTCCAGAATCATAGAGCTGGAAGAGACCTCAAGGCCCATCAAGTCCAACACCTTGGGGGGATGCAGACAGGAGGCCCTGGGCCGCCCCAAGAAGTGGAGGATCAGGGCTGAGGCTGTCGGACATCTCGGCCCCAATACTCCCTTTTGCCAGCCCGGGAAAGAGCAGCAAAATGGGTTGGGGTGCTCAGTATGTGGCTGCCCCTTCCCATCCATGCCTCCAGGCCGGCCCTTTGGGCCAGTCTGTAGAGGCCTCTTGTCTTGCAGGAATACAGAATCAAAACACTCCCAACTGATGGCTATCCAACCTCTGTTTAAAAACCTGTAAAAAAGATTTTACCACTCTCCAAGGGAGTGTATCCCATTGTCAAACAGTTCTTACTGTCAAGAAATTCTTCCAAATGTTTGTGTGGAATCTCTTTTCCTGTAGTTTGAATCTATTGCTCCAGGTTCTGTTCTCTGGGGCTGCAGGGAAAAAAAACTTGCTCCATCTTCAGTATAACATCCTTTCAAATATTTAAGGAGGGCTATCATATCCCCTCTTAACCATCTCTTCTCCAGGCTAAACATACCAGTTCCCCAAGTTATTCCTCATAGGGTATGGTTTCCAGACCCTTCAGCATTGAAGTTGCTCTGCAGATGGTGCAAAGTGCCATCTTGGAGCCAGGGGAGGGGAGGGGCAGCCGGACACCGGATGCCCCAACCCCTTCCTGAGAACGTCATCAGAGCGCCCGCCATTGCACATGGCGACCGCTCTGATGACGTCCTCCCGGCCCAGCCTCTGCACAGGCTGAGCTTGAAGAGATGCAGAAGAGCCATGTGACGGCTCTTCCAGTGCCCTTTCTGGGGCTTGGGAAAGGAGCACTATTTTAGCACTCCTTTTCCAGTAACTGAAAGGGTGGATTGGGGCCGAGGCGTGGGGCAGCCTCAGCCCCAATCCTCATCTTCTCGGGGTGGCCCACGACCGTCCGTCTGTAGAGGCCCTTAGTCACCCTCTTCTGGACACACTCCAGCTTGTCAACATCCTTTTTGAATTGTGGTGCCCAGAACTGGATGCAATATTTCAGGTGAGGCCTGACTACAGCAGAATAAGGTGGTGTTATTGCTTTCCTCAATCTAGAATTACTTCCCTCAATCTAGATTGGGAGGAAGAGACAGAAAAAGGCATTTCACCCTGTCAAGTGTCATAAATGAAAGCTCTGGTAGGAAAGGTAGGCTTAATGTTGAACATTAAGAAAGAAAAATAATGACTAAGGAATATCTACATGGATTTACCTTATATGATGAGAAAATTGAAATAATCAGAGTTCTTATACCTTGGATCAAACATTGATCAGAATAGAGACTACAGACAAGAAGAAATCAGAGGAAGACTAGGATTGGGAAGATCAACTATGGAAAGTAGTAGACAAAACCCTAGCATCCAATGCTATAATGCTAGATAGTAATGTTAGAATCATCCAAGCCATTCCATTCACCATCACAATGTATGGATATGAGAGTTAGGCCCTATACAGACTGGCCACAAGGGCCAGCCTGGGGGTGGAGTTGGGGCATGTTGACCGCATGTCAGCCACCCCAACACCGCCCCATGTCATCCTCACGCTGCCTATGCAAAGACACGGGCAGCATCAGGGCACTCCCTTGGCACAGCGTTCATACGCACTATGCCAAAGGAGCACTGAAAAGCTGCTGCTGCCACGGCTTTTTGCCTCTCTAAGAAGGAGTGGCATTTGCCAGCTCTTTTTAGAGCATCAAAATGCTGGATCAGGGCCACAGCACGCAGTTGCTGCGGCCCTGATCCAGCAAGGAAAGGGGTGGTAGGACGCCGTCTCTTAGGGGCTGTCTGCTTAGCCCCTTAATGAAGAAAACTGATAGAAAGAAAATGCACTCATTTAGATGTGGTGCTGGAGAAGAGTGCTAAGGATACCATGGACAGTCAAAAAGATCAAACCTGAACTCTCCCCGGAAATGAAGATGACTAAGGGCTGAAACAGACAGCCCAAAAGTGCTGGATTTGGGCTGCCACAGAGCTGCATGCCACTGCTCTGCAGCAACCCCACACCACATGGCCAATCTGGCTGTTTCCTGGTGCAAAAAGAAGGGGCAGAAAGCTACTCCTTTTTGTGCTGGGAAAAGGGTGCTTTTGCTTCAGCAGCAGCAGTTTTTCAGCTCTCTAGCAGTGTGCGGTGTGTAAATGCCATGCCACCAGATTGCTGAAAAACTGCTTCCATGTGGGCAGCAGGGAAGCTTCATGGCATGTTCCTGCTGTCTTGGGGGCATGCATCATATGTACGCCATGCCCCAAGCTGCCGGGAAGACGCTGCTTCAGGCCAGTCTGTTTTGTCCCTAAATTGAGGCTGTGGTACTTTGGCCACATCATGAGAAAGCATGACTCATTAGAAAAAGCATTTATATATGTATGTATTATTGAATTCATATCCCACCTTTCCCCCAGAATACTAGAAAAGGTGGAAGACCATAGAAAGAGAAGAAGACCCCCATATCCATTGAATAGACTTAAGAGGAAAGCAGACTGGCAGTAAGAGATGGCATGGGGGTGGAGTGGAGGCATGGCAAACGCATGCCACCCACACCAACTCCACCCCCAAGTTGGTGTCACACTGCCCACCCAAGCAGATGGCAGGTGGCATCATGACATTTCTGTGGCACAGCATCTAAACATGCTGCAGTGAAGAAACATGGAAAAGCCACTGGCATGCCAGGAAGAGTGGCTTTTTTCCATTCCAAAAAGGAGCAGCATTTTGCCACTGTTTTTCGGGCCAGAAAAATGCCAGATCAGGACCATGGTGTGTGGTTGCCACAGCCCCAATCCAGCATTTAAAGGGGTGGCAGCAAGCAAGCCGCTCCTTTGGGGCTGTCTGTTCAGCCCCTTAGTCAAGAGGCCATGGCCCTGAGCCTGCAGGACCTGAACACAGCAGTTGTGGAAAGGGGCTTGGAGGTGAATCTTATTCACAGGATCACCATGAGTCAAGGTCAACTCGAGGGTAGCTAACATAGCAGCAGCAGCAGCAGCAGCAGCAGCAGCAGCAGCAGCAGCAGCAGCAGCAAAGGATCCAATGCCCTACTCTGGTTTAAATACAGCATGTTGTGCTATTAAAACCAACTGGGCTGATTATCTGCTGCTTATAAATTAGTTCAGCACAGGACATTCCATTACTTCAGACAACTGTTTCCACTCTCATGCAACCCTGTCTGATACGTGTGGTCTTCTGGATCTAATCTTTAGCACTTTTGGTAACTCCCCACTTGGCTTTGGACTCTGCTCACGACAGCTTTTTCTGTATGAACGTTGGACTGTCTGTTTTATAAATGAGAGTCCTTCCATTTATTAGACCCTTCTTCCCAGCTAGCAAAGGGTTAAATGTGGGAGGACATACAGATGCATTTTAATGAGGCTCAATATCAAAGATAATGAGATAGCAGTTGTCCAGTGCAGTGTGTCAGAATGCTGCGCTAGGAGGGCATCCTGATGCCGTCGGCATGAGGTTGGGGTGGCCAGCATGCTCTACCTCCAGACCAGCCCTTTGGGCTGGTCTGCAATGGCCCTTACTCTCTAAGATCCAAAATACATTGCAGAAATAATCCAGTTTGAGAAAACTTTAACTGCCCTAGCTCAATGCTAGGGAATTCTGGGAACTGTAGTTTTGTGAGACATTTAGCCTTCTCTCTCAGAGAGGTCTGGTGCCACACTAAACTACAATTTGCAGGACTCCTTAGCACTGAGCCAGGGCAGTTAAAGGGGTCTTGAATTGGATTATTTCTGGACTGTGTTTTGGATCTGATTTATACTTTCTATTTGTGCCTGAAGAACAAGATAATTCTTAATGTAAAGAGATACCCTTTTGCTATAAAATTTTCATACTTAGAAGATTTCGTTTAAAAGTGCTATGTCTATGGCTTCGATTGGCTCAGCCTCCCCAAGGATTTGGGAAAGGGAAAGAAGTGGACCTGCAACTTCATAGGCAGCAAATGCAAATGGAATCTCCAGCAATGTTTTGTTGTTTTGCTAAAGAGGGAGAACTTAATTCAACAGGTGGTGGTGGCAATAGTTAATTAGAAAAGAAAGATGGTCTCAATGGGTCCCATCTAGATCAGGAAGGAAAAGAGAGGGGGACCCAGAGAACCCTCCCATGGTGGCAGTGGTGGTCGATCTTAATGCCATGAAGCATTTGCAATCTTGTGAAATGTTTTGGATTGACTGAGTTTCCCCTGCTGGTTCCTGCTGACTGTAGGTGTACTTCCCAGGGCACTCATTGACTTTAAACAGGACAGGTAGGCAGAGGATTGAAACAGAAGGCCCTGAATGGGTGACTTAAAGCCTCTCCTTCCAAAGATGAATTGGGGCTGTGACAACCACATACCGTGGCCGCAATTCACCTTGCAGCTGGCTGAAAAAGGAGCAGCAAAGAGCTGCTCCTTTTTGGGCTGGCAAAAAGGGGACTTTTCCCATCCCACACAGCCCATGGGTGGCTTCAAGCCACTCTGGCAGCATGTGGTGTATAAACGCCATGCCACCAGAGCGCCCAGAAGCTGGCCCACTTCTGAGTGCCAGCGGGACTTCCAGGTGTCTTGAGGGTGTGCGCCATCTGTAAGCCATGCCCCTGAGCCAGTTTCCAGCCAGCTTTTCATGCCAGTCTTTCCACCCTAAATCTATCAGTCTCAAATAGCCTATTTCTGCATTGTTTCACCCATTTCCCTTTTCTTCTTGCTGTCATTGCCTAGGGGTGCAATTTTTCATTCTTTTCATTCTTGAAGATAGTAACAAATAATTTCAGAAAATTTCTTCCTGCACACTTTTAGAAGGCAATGTACAAGTTAGGACTTAATCTGTGCATAATTTGCATGTGCATATTCCCCCCCCCCCCCGAAAACAGCATTTTCTGGGCACAAATACTGTTTCTTGTGCACAAAATGCTGCTTCTGCAGAAAATAAACCCATGTGAATTTTGCTCAGAAATGAGTCCTGAACGATGATGGTACTCATCAGTACTAGTTTCTCCTGATCAGGGTTTCTCAGCACTACAGAAAGAATATTATTAGAAGAAATTCCATTCCAGCATTCTCTGAAGATGCCAGCCACAGAGGATGGTGAAACGTCAGAAAGAAACTCCTCTAGAACATGGCCACAGAGCCCGAAAAACCCACAAAAAACTATGGATGCTGGCCATGAAAGCCTACAACTTCACATTAGAAATTAGTATATTTTGGAATATTCTTTGGTTCTCCAGTATTGCTTTTGCTGATATAGGGGGGCTGCAGACTGCCAGAAATAGTGCAGATTGAGTCCACTTTTAGGGTTAGGGTTAGTGCTAGGGAATCATGGGAATTTTTTTTTTTTCTGAGACATTGAGCCTTCTGTGTCAGAGAGCTCTGGTGCCACAATAAAATACAGTTCCCATGATTCCCTAACCCTAACCCTAAAAGTGGACTCAATTTGCACTATTTCTGGCAGTCTGCAACCCCCCATAGTTATGCACTATTCACACTTCTCGACCTTTTAAAACAAGAAATCTAGTTGGTTTTTATATATGTACATGTGTGTGTGTGTGTGTGTGTGTGTGTGTGAACTTCTTCTAGACTTTCTATTTCCATATTTTCTCCCTTACCCTCTTAACCTATTTTTGCTATAGTTGCATGTCAATTTATTCAAGAGTGCTCTGAATATCACTGTTCAATTAAACACCCATGCCTACTTTTCAAGAAGCAGACGTGAACCACTAAGTGGCCCATTGCGACCTATTTGCATAATAGTTAGCACATAAAATCACTTGCATCCATGCTGATCTGGGTTGGAATTGTAATGGTAGTACTACTCAGAGCGCTGTGTGTCAGTGGTGAAAGGAGGTATACGACATGACTTTGAGCAATTTATTTCTCCAATAACTCACTTGCTTAACAGCAGCTGAGCTTGGGGCTTCCTCTCTCCTGCTGTCATTGCATAGCTGTATCAGCATAGTGAATCAACAAAATCCTAAAGTGCAAAGATATAAAGCTGAACACCAAAGTAAGGATAGTTCAAGCCATTGTAGTCCTCATCACCATGTACAGATGTGAGAGCTGGATAGTGAAGAAAGGTAAAAGGGAAAAAAAAATCCTCATTTGAGGTGTGGTGCTGGAGAAGAGTGCTGACGATACCATGGACAGTCAACAAGTCAAAGAAATGATTCCTAGAACAGATCAAGCCTAAACTGTCCCTAGAGGCCAAGTTGACCAAATTGAGGTTGTACTTCAGCCATATAAAGAGAAGACCTGACTCACTGGAAAAGGCAATAATGCCAAGAAAGGTAGAAAGGCAGAAAAAGAGAAAGGTTGCATATTAGATGGATAGACTTAATCAACAAGGTCATGGTCCTGAGCTTCAGGACCTGAACAGAGCAGGTGAGGACAGGGGTTCTCGGAGGCAGCTCATTCAAGGGGTCGCTATGAGTCGAAGTTGACTTGAAGGCAACTAACAACAACAACAGTGCATTTACAGGACTTCACTGGCTGGACTATATCCAACAACAAGAATTCAAAATAAATTGACAGAACAACTGAATGAAATATTCATAGATAAGATCACAGTAGTGAATACAAAGAATGACATTACTTTTAAAGAATGTAACTCTTAACTAAGTTTCTTCTCATATGAAGCAATGAATGATTTTAGCACTTTCTTCCTGTTATGAGAAAGTCTTCAAAAACTGCAAAATTTTCAAAGATTAATTGCAGATCAATAACTTTTTCTATGCAAAACAATTGCACAGTGGTTGTTTTGCACTGAAAACAGAATTTTCTGGACAAAAATGGGGTGGTTGTTCTGCAGGTAATAAAATATGCAGAAAAACATTATTTTCCACAATTGTCTTGTGTGGACATACTATTTTCTGCCCCCCCCTCCCCCCCCCCGCTCCCCAAATGTTGGCTGGCATCTTCTTGGTGACTCTCTACTATAGTAGGCCCATAGAAACAATGAATGGTGAGTCGACACACAGGTAAATCCCACTGATTCAGTGTGCCTACTTTAGTTAGGACTAACAACAGGATTTACGTCGTTGGCCTGAAACAGACAGGCCAAATAAAGTGGACTCATGGAGCTCTTATTTCTACGGCGCAGTCCCTAAGAGGCTTACCCTATGTCTTACAAGTTAATGGTGTTTAGGAATATATATAAGAGTATATTCTTATTCTTTAATTTCATTCAATTTTTATTTCTTTCATTTTCCTGGAGTGGCTGCAGAGCACTTGGAAAGTGCCCATGGAGTCCTAAGAGCTCCTTGGAGCACAGGCTAGGAACCCCCGCTTTAAGGCAATAGAAACATATCAAATTGGGACCATTAATTATCACACTTTTCTGCAATAGTACTAAGGCACTGCTTTGGCGATCTATGATCCTGTGCTTTTTTCTTCTGGACAGTCTCCATTACCCCACCTTCTTGCCCTATACCTTACCCAATGTGTCTTTATTTTATTATTTTCATATTTATGGCAATTGGCAATTTAAAAATTAAAAAGAAGGAAAGGAAAGGAAAAGAAAGGAAAACAGCTTGCTTGAGAATAGCAAATGGGGTGGGGAAGCGAGGGAGAGGAGGAAAATCATGCCCACTAATGCCATGTGATGGCTGTGGTGTCAGAACTGCAGGAGAAGGGATCTAGTGCCCCAGGGCCAGAGATGAAAAAGTAGTGATATTGGGAGCCATTTATGGGTTTTCCTCATCAATGAAAAGGCACACTCCACCAATGACTGAAATGCAAAGCAGCAACAGGAGAGACATGACATCATGTGATAAGTACCTGCCAATCATGCTGTTATCCTGATGAAATTCTGCTTTGCTAGCCTTGTGTGATGAAGTCCTATTTCCCATTTATGCAGATACCATGGACTGCTAGAAAGACAAATAAACGGGTCCCTAGAGCAAATCAGCTCTGAGCACTCCCTGGAAGCCAAGATGACTAAACTGAGATTGTCCTACTTTGGCCACATCTTGAGAAGACATGACTCACTAGAAAAGACAATAATGCATGGTAAGGTGGTAAGACATCAGGAAAAGGAAGACCACATTCCATATGGTTGGCCTCAATCAGGGAAGCCACAGTCCTGAGTCTGCAGAAGCTGAGCAGGGCTGTTGCTTATATGGTGACTTGAAGGTCTCTCATTCAAAGGGTCACCATTCATCGAAATTAACTTGAAGGTAGTTAACAACAACTAGAGTAGAATAATGAAATTAGTTGGATGTAGGATTGCCAGTTCAAGATCATCTGTGACCCTGAGGTTTCCAAACCAAACCCTGAGACCTAGGGAAAGGCTGTTGTGATGTCATTAAACACTACACATTAAGTACCAACCACAGTGGCTCACAGCGTGTTATTTAAACATATGCATATACGGAGAATATATTTTCCTGTTTGGAAATTAAGACAGAAATCTTAGCTAAAGGGGCTGTTCCCAGATCAAGGTGAAATGAGGAGATTATTCCTTCTCACATCCTTAAGGAGATGGGATAAGAGACATTTAAATCTAACAGGCTTACTTCTAGCCAAAAGGTGGATAAAGAGCATAGCAGAGGGTGAGCCCTGGCACCACAGAGACTGGCACTGGAGAAGGCAGGTAGCTTAGTCATTAATAGCCTCCCAGAGAGTCTTTGCAAGTTATAGCAACCACTCAATTGGGCCTTATGATTTGTAGCAAGTTGCTGCTTTACTAGCTGTCCTGGAGATTTGCACACAACTCTTTCCTTTTGCCTGGAGCTGAGCTCACCAAAACCTGGTAATTTGCACCTTTGGATCATGCTTGGAGATGACCCCTGAAAACTGGAGAGTCAGGACTGGGCCCTGAGATTTGGAATCCTAACTGGATATTAATAATAATAATAATAATAATAATAATAATAATAATAAATTCTTACACATCTCTCCCCATGGGTTGAGGTGGGGAACAACAACAATGAACAGATAAACACCATCAGTTAAAAGACATCAGCTAAAATATACATCAGTTTAAAATGACAAATAATATATACACATATTTAAAAGATCCACATTTAAAATTCATCATTTAAACTGTTCAACAATCGATTGAATGGATCCACTTCAGAATCCTCTACCATAGTTTGTTCTGCTTGCCTGCCTGCCTGTCTTTTTCTCTCTTGGCAACAGGAGAAATTACTTGCCACCAAATGTTAAAGTTGATAAAAAGGGCAGGGATGACTGACACAAGGCCTTTCATCCCACTCACAAAAACTGACTCACATGCCTGCCTTTGAATCTTCGAGGAACACCATCACATCAATTTAGCCCCTGATTTGTCAGAGGCATGCTTCTGAGTCAAAACTGAAAACTTATTTTATTTCCAGCCTAAATTGATAAAACATGGCAGCTCAATCTTGGTGTTTGGTATAATGGTTTTAGGATTTCAAAGACTGCACAGACCTCCTGGGTTAATGTGGCAGGTGGGGTTGTTGTTGTTGTTGTTGTTATATTTATTTCTATGACACTTCTCCCTCCCCAAAAAAATAATAATAATGGCAATCAAGATGGCTCATGAGTTAAATATATTAAAACATACAAAAAATTAAAGTGGAATTAAATTACCAATAGCAATTTAAAATGAAATAGTTTAAACAAGTTAAATGATAAAGTTACAATCAAAAAAGTATAGTTAAAACAATAAAAAACAGTATAGAACCCTCCTAGAAGCTCCTCCTTTAAACCTTCAGTTCTCAAAAACCTGTCAGGACTGAAGCGTATCATAACAGAGATATAGAAATGGAAAGGACTGCAATGGCTATCTAGTCTAACCCTGTGCAATGCAGGAATACACAGCTAAAGAACTCGCATGGGGTGGCCATCCAGCCTCTGTTTAAAGATCTCAAGGAAAGAACTATGCTGCAAGGCAGTCTATAATACTGTCACATATCGGCTACAGGTCTGTTTCTGGGCATAATTCAAAGTACAGTAATGTGGGAACTAACATCTTACATCAAGGATTATTTTTTTTAATTAATGATTTGCAATAATGTGCAACTGCCTGTACAACCAAATGGGAAATGCATGGTTGGAATGTGCCAAGTACTCAGCACATGCAATACAAGGTGCAATGACAGCTTAGGATCTACAGGTTGAGTCTGGCTTATCCAGAATTCCAAAATCCAAAATATTCCAAAATCCCAAACTGTCCACTGAGTAAGTCATAAATAGGGTAACAGCCAAGATTTCATGAATAAGGCTTCATGTGGGTCTCAATTACCTTAAAAATGTTTCAGATTTCATGGCTAAGAACATTTATTTTTCTGGCCATATGTTGATATGGGTCTTGGATACTAACTGGTTGTGATAGGGTACACTGTTGTTGTTGCTGTTGTGTATTTCCAAGTCATCCTGACTTATGGTGACCCTAAGGTGAATCTATCACAGGATTTTCTCAGAAAAATTTGTTCAGAGACAGTTTGTTTTTGCCATCCTCTGAGGCTGAGAATGACTTGCCCGGGTCACCCAATGGGTTTCCATAGCTGAGCAGGGATTAACACCCTGATCTCCATAGACCAGTGCTCAGACCACCACACCATGATGGTTTTTTAGGGTACACCTGCTGAAATCTTAGAAACAAAACTGTGCATGGGTGTATGTGTATGTCTTTATGAGAAAGCTGTATATGCTTTGGGGAAGCTTTATTTCTTTTTCTCTAACTAACATACAATTATGCAAAACAGTAACAATGCAAAATTATACTAATAAAATGCAATAGTGCAATTTAGCAATACACGTAACAGAGCGGGAATAACACAGCAGAAAGATAGATATTGAATTGTAAATTCTTTTAGTGTGAAATACACAAAACACATGTTCCGTTTCATTCTTGTGACTTTTCAAAAACTGAAAGGAACCATTTAAAATCCAAAGCATAGACATAGAAAGCCATGCAGCACATGATTTTGTGATGGGATTTGGTTTGTCTCTGAAGCCACCTGTAATCTTCACAAAATCTGAATGACAACCAAGAAGCTCAAGCAGCTTGCTTGTCTCATCTGGAGTTATGTCTGCACTGGTCAATGGAATAAGTAGACTATATGATACAGGAGATGAAAATGTCTTCCACAAGAGAACTGTAAAAAGGTGAAAGGTTCTGCTGAAGTGAACATACTTATTTTTTATTTGGATGGGTTCCACCCCAAAATATAGAGACTTTGTGATTGTACATTTTATCTTTCAGTTCTTCATACAATACCAGATAGAAGGCTGGTGAATCACGCCATCAACAACGAAGGACAGCAATTCAAAAATGAGCAGACACATCATGTATTCAGCAATGTTCTCTTAGCATCTAACCACTTGTGCCAGAATAAATTAAAAGATGGTAGGTTCACCACTTGATCCAATCCGTGTATGTTCAGCAGCAGGGATGAAAAGGAAATTTGTGCACCTTGAGATTTTTGCAAATGTATCCAATTTATTGTTTGTGATGTTGGAAAAGCAACAATGTTCAGCACTTAAAATGAAAGATGTCTTAGAGAGAGCAGCAGTGTTGGGTTAAGTAAACTTTCAGTGACCCAAACTCTCCAATTCTCTGTTGTTTGTTGTTTTGTACCTTCAAGTCATTTCCGAATAATGGCAACCCTTAAGTGAACCTACCATGAGGTTTTCTTCCAAGATTTGTTCAGAAGAGGTTTGCAATTGCCTTCCACTAAGGCTGAGAGCATGTGACCTCCCCAAGGTCATCCTTAGGTTCCATGGCTGAGTAAGTAATGGAACCCTGGTTTGGAGATAGTCATAGTCCAACACGCAAACCAATATGCCACATTGGCTCTCCTTCAATTCTCTACTTATCCTAATTTCTTGAAGATACACTTTGGGGTCTTTCCACCACTTCTTTCCTCATCCCCTTATTCACTCACTTCTGCTAAATGGGGAAATGGGTTCCTTCTGTGTTTGCTTAGCACCCAATGGCCATAAGGGTTCCACAAGTAGGACTCCATTATGGTTCCCCACTCACTCCCCTGGCCTCATGGTTTATTTATTTACTTCATTTATATGCCATATTTCTCCTAAGGTGGGGCCCAAGGCAGCTTCCAGAGACAACAAATTAAAAACATTGACAATAAAGTTTTAAAAACAATTTAAGATCTCCACATTAAAACACCATAAAATCATTTTAAGTTCATAGAAAAGTAAAAATCAGGAAAAAAACAGATACATCTAAATAAATAGCTTGCTTAAATAAAAATGTCTTTGCCTACCATGAAAGAAAAGCAAAGAGGGGGCCAGCCTAGACTCCTATGGAAGGGAGTTCCAAAGAGTGAGAGTACTCACCGAGAAGGCTCTCTCTTGTGTGCTTGCCAAGCGAGCCTATGATGGTGGTGGGACTGAGAGAAAGCCTTCCTCTGAAGATATTGGACTTTTTGCAGGTTTGTAGCTAATACTTAATTTCAACAGGGAGAAATGTTAGGTACTTAGGCAGAAAAAAATGAAATTCATAGATATGGGACGGGGGACACCTGGCTTAACAAGATCCCGACATGTGAAAGGCATCTAGGAGTCCTAGTAGACCACAAATTGAACATAAGTCAACAGGGTGATGTGGCAGCTATGGGACTTGGATTTTGGTATCCATGGGGCAGGATGGGGGTCCTGAAACCAAACCCCAGTAGATAACAAGGGCCCACTGTATTCCACTTTAACTGCTATGGTGGCCTCTTGTGGAATTCTGGGGTTCATAGTTTAATGAGTCCTAAGAGTCTTCTGGCTGAGAATTCTGTATCTTCCTTCCTAAACTACACATCCCAGGATTCCACAAGAGGCAGCCATAACAGTTATAATCATACTATAACAGTGCAATATGATATTCAACTCAGGGCCTAAGCAGACTGCCAGAAATAGTGCACATTAAATTGAGGCACTGCCCTGGCTCAGTGCTAGGGAATGATGGGAACTGTAATTTATTGTGGCACCAGAGCTCTCTGACAGAGAAGGCTCAATGTCCCAGAAAAAAAATACAGTTCCCATGATTCCCTAGCACTGAGCCAGGGCAGTGCCTCAATTTAATGTGCACTATTTCTGCCAGTCTGCTTAGGCCTTTAGTCAAGATAGAATCACAGAATGACAGAATTGGAAGAGACCCTAATGGCCATCCACTCTAACCCCATTTTGCCATGCAGGGAGACACAATCCAAGCACTCCCGACAGATGGCCATTCAGCTGCTGTATGAAAACCTCCAAAGAAGATTTTATGGTGCTCTATGAAACTTAGCTCTCCTTTCACATTTCTGACTTTATGCTATACTAGAGGAAGACAAAATCTCTCCTCATTTACTTCTCTAGATCTTGGCATGTCTGCCACTCCCATGGCATCCTACTGTGCAAAGATTAAAGAAAGCAAATCTCTCCTAATAGTAAGGGGGTGGGCGGGATAATATATACTGTATGACAAATGTGTTGGAAGCTTTGTTTTTTAAAAAAACAAAATAACAAGGGCATTTTAGAATGGGATAATTACAGATCTTTATGGCAGGTATAAACCATCTTCACTGTGAAATGTGTGATGAAAAAGCTAACACATTAGCCTTAAACTTTCATTCAAATGTGACAAGGGCTGGAATCATATTGGTTAGTCCCAACTAGAGTAGAATTATGGAATCAATTGTTGGCAGTTGAGGCAACATGGAAGTAAATCCAACTGATTCAATGGGTCAATTCTAATTAGGGTCAATTCTAATTAGGGCTATCCTAATTAGGATTTAGGCTTACATCTGTTGAGTGACTGAGGCTGCATCCGCACCACAGAAATAATGCAGTTTGATGCCACTTTAACTGTGATGGCTCAATGCTATGCAATTCTGGCAACTGTAGTTTTGTGAGACATTTAGCCTTCTCTGTTGGAGAGCTCTGGTGCCACAACAAACCGCAAATCCCAGAATTCCATATCATGGAGCCATAGCAATTAAAGTGATGTCAAAGCTTGATTTCTTCAGTCCAGACAAGGCCTTAGTCCCTCACCAACTACAAATCCAAGGATGCCATCACATAAAGGTATAGCCGTTAAACTTGTGCAGTGTCAATACGGTTCTAATGACAGCCAGATTATTGTTATTTGGTATTTGTTAGTCACTTTGTCAGGTGAAGAAAGGAAGCAACTCACAATAACACATTTTTGTTAATTTTGTTTTACATACATTCCTTGATTTTCTGCCATTAAATACAGAGATATTTTGTGTTGGAACATGGAAGGAATGTATGTGTTAAAATCTTGAGTCTAGTAACATGCTCCTTGATACAGAAGGCAAACACATGAACATCCAGCATTATCTCTCAAGACAAATATGTATTTTTAACTCAATCATCTTTTTAAAATAAAAAATACTTCCCTTCCCCTTTTTGCTACATGAAAAAGCAAAGTAGGGTTATCTAATTCATGTCTGAGATCATCTATTTTACTGTGACTGGCTGTCTTTGTACTGAACAGTGTTTTCATAGATTTACATCATTTCATACTCCATGGTCTTTTGATTTGCTTTCAAAGGGGCCTTAATAAGGTAAAGGAAGCTGTTGGTTTTCCATTAGCTCTGAACGTTCACTGAGAATGAGAGGAAGACAAGATAAATGCCATCCCACATGTCTGAGTATAGTGGAAATGAGAGATGTATGGAGAATCTGCTGAACTGGACTTTTTATACAGAATTCCTTAGACTGCATGGTTTGAGTTCAAGGGCATCAAACTGCTTTATTTCTGTAGTGCAGCCAAGATCTTAGTCCCAAACTGCAAATCCAAAGGATACCATTAGATAAAGGTATAGCAGTAAAACTTGTACCAAATTGCTAAACTTGTGCAGCATTTGTGCAGACTTGTGCAGTCTATTAGTTTATTGGTTAATTAAAATATTTATACTCTGCCCTCTGTCTAATGATGTGAGCTGGAATCCTAAATTGACTGCTAATTTATATCTATGTAACTATGTAGCATCTTGTTACTTGCCCCCCATCTCCCGCAGTCCACCTTAAGAGCCAGCCAGTGGATCAGGTGTAGGATGTTCATTCAGTCTCTACTTGGAGCACAAGGAGGAGGATTTCCCCACTCCTCCTGCCATTGAATGAGCTTGAGATAATCAGATACAAGATGCCTGTCACAATATCTTTTTTACAGGCTCACTCACTAGTGGGAGGCAGGGACATCACTAGGAGAGTGCAGGAGATGTGATTCACACTAGGTGAAAGCCTAATGGGGTGTGTGTGACACTACTGCTCCTCAAGCATTTGCCTTGGGACAGAAATGGGCTGTGATGTTCACATGCAGCCCTTGAAAATGCTGAAGAGATGGTGTGAGTGAGGCAAGGCTCATTAGTAAGAGAAAAGAGGGAGTCCAGGTTGCACTCTTCTCATTGACTTCCGTCTATACTACACCATACAGAATCCTTAGTAATGTGGGGGGGAGGGGTTGTATTAATGTTACTCATAAATTGTAATTCACATATGTCAGTGAATGTAATGTAGTTGTGACATAAGCAACTAACAAAATTAAAATTATACCTTTAAATTATGCGCAGCCTACATTTATTTACATGTACATAGTTTCAGGTGGTTGAAGTGAAAATTTGGTAAGAGGTAATTTTTTAAAACAAAATTTTAAAAGAATCTATTTTTCATTTTCATTACACACACATCTTGTGAAAGAAATAAAAGTTCTTTTTTTTAAAAAAAAAGAAACAAACCTGGGGCCTGTTCTTTCTTTTCCTCCTGAGCCTTCCCTACTCACAGCATCTCCTCAATATTTTAAAGGAACAGAGGACCTTATTGCTCCACTCAAATAACCTGGCTTACCTCTTCCGAATTGAAGTCTAATTCGGGAGGCAGCCGGGTCCTATCGCAAGGATTTTGCCACCAAAGCCACCAGGTGAGTCCAGACCAGCTGCAGCTCAGATCCCAGGCGTGCTTTGGCAGTCTTATTTCAAAACTGGGAGCTTCCTTATTTCAAAAAATGGCCACTGAAGCATGCTTATTTGAGCAGAGCAATAAGGTCCATAGACAAACACCATAGCCCATTTCTGCCAATAGGCAGATCTTTGGGGAACAGTGGTGTCACCACCCCTGATCTTCACTCATATAGTTATATTGAGGTTGTGCTATAGCAGCCTTCTGCTGAATACTGGAAGTGTGGAACTGATGGTGTATGTTCCCATGTTTCCTGTCTTGTATAATGGACAATCCAGAAGGGCCCAGCTAACCAATTGTGTCTGCTTATTCTCTTCAGCAATGGGAATGCACAGTAGCTATTTGTGCAATCCCAGTGAATCAAGAAGTACACTGAAGGTACTGATGAATTATTACATATCATTCAAGAAAACCGAACTGCATGGCTAAAATCCTGTGGATTACTCCCAACTACAGTAAATCCATTGAACTGTGTAATGGAATTTTCACCAACATGATTCCGGGATAGATCTTGCTTTGTGTTTTAGTTTTTGTATGGCCTGTTACATTTAGGGCTTAACCAACACTGTCTCTTTCACCCAGATAGTATTGCTTTAGAGTCATGCTACTATTGCCAAATTTTCACTTTTCTGAGTGAAAACAAATTTTGGGAAAAGATAACATGGCCAAGGAATGATCAATGTGGATCACACAAATAGGAGCTCAGAACATGGGATATGATTTCAAAAAACAAAAGCAAATGAACAAACAATGTCCATGTTTAGATGAGCCACGCACTTTGTAATACATACATGGTACATCAGGAATCATCAAAACAGATTTCATAATCCATATTTGGAGAGCAAATGGATTTTAAAACACTTATTTAAATGTGAATTTTCATGTAGCTATGTTTTTAAAAATAATAAAAATTCAAATGAATGTGGAAATGGCATGAAGTAGATGTAAGAGTGAAGAGACCCAGATAGAAAAAGATGCCTTGTTGCTCTGGACATACGCAGTTTAAACAGGCCCACAATGCAAGCCTATGTTTGCTATTGCAATTTCTCATTTTGTCCTTTGAGGAAATGATTTCTGGGCAAGTAGCTCCCCAGAAAAGATTTAACTGCTTCCTACTAGTTCCTTTTAGAAATGAAAGGATGTATTTCCTTGAGTGCTTTACTTGCCATAAATAATTTTCAGTTTCATAGACAGGAATTATTATGTTGGTGCATTTGATTTACAGAGCCATTAAAAGCACAGCTTCAGGACTAGGAAGAAGACAAAAAAGCTCATGGGTTTCAGTGCACAGAATACTGAATCTGGAGGTTACAGGTGCTCCAGTGGTTCCTATTTAGTAGGATTAGTTTAGATTTTGCAGTGGAGTGTGAATTTGTTTTTTGGAAAGAATGAAACATGGAATCCATTGGGACCCATATGGTTCCATTTTTAAAATTTGTTCTGAAACAAATACCAAGAATACCAAGGGGCTAGAAATGGAATTAAATGCTTTTGCAAAGCCCATTCATCAGTGCTGGAGACTTGTCTCATTTGAAAACTAATGTCAATGACGGTTTCCTGAATACCAAATTGCACTGAAGGGCAGCAGTCATATATACCTTTCACACAGCATTATAGCACTATGATTCCTTTTCAACTGCCGTGCTTGCATCTTATGGAATCTGGGGTTTGTAGTTCGGGAAGGCACTAGAGCTCTTTGGTTGAGAATTCTAAGCACCCCTCCCTAAACTACAAATTACAGATCCCATTATTCCATAGAATGGAACTATGGCAGTTAAAATGGAATCATAGCGTTATAACTGTGTCGTGTGAAAGGTCCCTTTAATAAAACTGAAATACAACAGCTGACATCCTATTCAGTAGCTATGAGATTGATAAGCCAGACTTACAACTTTTTAACTTTTGGGAGTCATGATTACAGTTGTTAAGGACTGAACATACCTTCCCCAAACCTGCTTTTTCCGCAAGGCAGTACCCCAACCAAAGGGTACCTGAGCTGCTGCAGACTGCATCACTGGCACACAATGTCTGCCATGGTTTCCTATTCATGGGGCACCGTGAGAAAAGCAGTTGTCGCTGGACCCTATGAGGTCTCTTCAGCTTCCTGTTCTCAGAGCCCCATGACTCTGAGAGCACTGCAGATGTGTCTTTCCAGTTCTCAATCTGTATACTTTCTTTTCAGTACTGTGAATGGCATCTTCTGCACAAAAAGTACACTTCCTATGAAGAAAATAGCATTTTCTACAAAAAGAAACCACAATAATCTGCATTGCATGATGGGTTTTGTGCACAAAACTTTCCTGTGCAAAATAAATAAATAAATAAATAAATAAATAAATTTGTGTGTGTGTGTGTGTGTGTGTGTGTGCAGGATAGGTGCCAAACCACTACGATTGGCATCCATCTAAGAGTCACCTCATTAGGACTTCCCAACACCCAAGAAATTCTTTTTTGAACCATTTCTGAACACTTTTTAAATATTATTTCCATCTTTAGAGCCTTACAATTCTATCAACCGCAGGTGTCCTGGAGCATTGTGGGAAATCACGTGTGAATGGTCACTGCCACCTCCTGTTGCTGTCAGTTCTGGAAGGTCTCCAAAGTGGGAAAAGGTCTGTGGAGGGCACTTTATCAAACAGCTCCCCCCAAATTGGAACCAGTCCTATCTTGCACCATTGCCATCTGTTGCAGTGAAATTGGAACAGAATCTGGTGGATTGTGCTTTGAAGCAGCAGGCAGCAAATTGCTTTCCAGCTTAAAAATAGAAATAAAATAAAATTGCTAAGAGTGAAGCATGAGGTTTTTTTTTTATTATTTTGTTCTTCTGCTGCTTTTAAAGTATAGGGGTGGGGACAATCTCAGCATGATTCAAGAGATAAAATGATGCAGGAAAATTCAGTCTTGGGTCTCTAATCAGTCTCTCATATAATGCAATCTCTTTCTGTTAGATTTGGAGTTTTTGTATTTTCCCCCTGAAGAAATTTGTCAATATGTACTTTACTGTTGCAAGGTGTTGTTGTTGAGGAGGCCACTTAAAGTAAAAATTCACAATTTTGCTTTAAATGTTGGAGTTTTCTTGGCAAGATTTGTTCAGAGGAGGTTTGCCATTGCCTTCCCCTGAGGCTGAGAGCCTGTGACTTGTCCCAGTTCACCCGGTCAATTTCATCACTGAGTGCGGAATCAAACCCTGGTTTCTAGAGTCATAGTCCAACACTCAAACCATTACACCATGCTGGCTCTGCCACTACATAATGGACATATTCATCTCATGGGTTCATATGTGGTGTTTCACCAAAGCAATAATTACACATAAGCCTAGTTCCTATTCTCAGACCAGACTGGAGTAGAATCTTTGAATCAATTGTTTTTGCCTATGTATTGGTTCCTATGTGTTGGTTCAACAACCAGTGCAATGGGTCTACTCCATTTGGGACTAATCACAAGATTCCAGCAATGCAGTTGCACATTCTTGGATTCATCAAAACCTCCAATGTACTATTTACTTCATACAGCCATTTCACAGTGGGACAATATGCAGGCATGTTCGCTATAGAATTATAGAACTGTAGAGTTGGAAAGGTCCTCATGGGCCATGGAGTCCAACCCCTTTCTCATGCAGGATATCAGCTAAAGCATCCTCAACAGGCAGATGTCCAACCTTTTTTTGAAGATGTCCAGAGAAGGCCAGTCCACAGATGGTTTCACAATGTTGGTATTCAGCATCAGTGTTGCATAACACAACATGAGTGTCCATTTACATTATGTAAACAGACACCCATAATGATAATCCTGGGAAAGGCTTAAGGCAGTAGGAAAAGAAAAAGTGGCTCAATAAAGGATGCCAGAGCCCTGAATTTGCAAGACCTGAGCAGGATCATTGATGAGAGGGACTCCATCAGTTGTTGTGAATCAAACACAACTTGATGGCGCAGGACAAGAATAAGAACAGGCAACATGTAAGATCTTGAGCAAAAAGAGTCTTATGCTTCCACCTAATGAGTTCAATGAATTGAGTGTAAAAACCACATTTTTCATTGCCTAGGAGGGTTTGGTGATTTTTTTTAAACATGCAATCAAATAAACTGGATCCAGGCAATCTAAAAGAGCATCTCTCCTATATATGAGGCAACCTGAGTTTGAAGACCTTGCAGGAGGGTGTTTTCTTGGTCCCACTAGCATCACAGTCATGTTTGGTGAGGATATGGGAGACAGCCTTCTCTGTGGTTGCTGCTAGGCTGTGGAAATCCCTTCCAGAGGAGGTCTGGTTAGTGCTCTCCTTGCTCTCTATTTTCCACCAGGTTAAGACCTTTAATCCAGGTAGACCTTTGATTGATTTTAAGTATGTGGCAGATTGGTGTTGAAAGTTGTGTGCTGCTTTCCCCTCCTATCTCATATGTTTTAAATTATTTTTGAAATATATTTAAACTGTGTCTAACTATCTGCTTTTAAATAGTATTGTGCTTTTAGATATTATTATTATTATTATTATTATTATTATTATCTGCTTCTAAATGCAGATAAATTAATTTCATAGAGTTTTTTTAAGGCAAGGAATACTCAGAGGTGTTTTAAATTTAATTTTAATTTTTATTTATTTAGATTATTCATATCCTGCCAGTTTTACCAGTTCCTTCCTCTGAAATATAGCCTATAACAACTGGTATTAAATGGTGGTCTCCTATCCAAGTGCTAGCCAGGGCTGATCCTGCTTTGCTTCCAAGATCAGATGGGAATTGGTGCCTTTAGGGTACTTAGGCCTTACGCCATCCAGCAATTACACATACTAAAATCCACTTTTCCAGTGGATGAATCACAGTCAACTCTGTGCCAAATGGTGACTTTTCTCCTTACAACTGGCTTGTGAGAGGAATGGCAGGGATAGAAGCAGAGACTCTCTTCTTATTAACTGAAGTACTTCAATCTCTATTTTTCAAGTATTATTCTTAGAAATGTCTTTCTTACTGTGCAAATACAGCTCAAAAGAGGTCCAGCATCTCACAAGTGACTCCAATGCTTCATCAGATATAACATCATAAAGAAGGGGGGAAATGTAGGCTAACTGACACAGTGTTTTAGATTCTGCTATAAACGTTATTTAGCTGCAAACTGCAACAATATCTAGCAGGAGCTGGTGTGCATGTTTGTTAGGAATGACATTATTTATTTATTGAATTTATATCCTGCCACATATATATTATATGAAGTTTAAGGTAAATTATCAGTTTACAAAAGTTAAAAAAGAATTAAATATCCCCCCCCCCCAAAAAATGGTTAAAACTGTTAAAACATTTAAAAACGTGAGACGTTCATTCCATTTTAAAATAACTTTTGTAATATGATATTTGAGCCAATTTCTATTTTAAATTATTATAAGCTGCCTTGGGTCCCTTGGCAGGACAAAAGCAAGGTCTAAATAAATAAATAAATAATCTTTGTTCTTTTTGGTATTATCTCCTCCACCCCTCTGCCAGTGTTTGCTGAAGGCTACCTTAAATCTGGAGAGATTAATATACAAATCCCTAGTTCTGTCCCTTACTGGGTGAGCTTGTCTATCATTGGGTTTTTCTTTCCTCAATGTGGCAAAAGATTAGAAAAGAAGAAGAAGAAAAAGCCAAGCCAGCTGCTCACATAACTGGGCAATGAGCTGAAACTAAAGGCAAATTAGAAATAGAACAGATTTGTGACTAGCTTCACAACAATGTCATTGGTTTTTTTAATGAAAGGGATCTGTAAGTATATAGAAAGGGAAGAGCTATTTAACTTTTCCCCTTATCGCTGTCTTTTTTTTTTCAAATTTGCTTTATCATTCACCAAGGCTGTATCCACACAGCAGAAATAATCCAGTTTTGACTCCACTTTAACTGCCATGGCTCAATGCTATGGAATTCTGGGAATTGTAATTGTGGCACCAGAGCGCTTTGACAGAGAAGGCTAAATGTCTCACACAACTAGTTCCTAAAATTCCAGAGAGGCAGCTGAAGGCTGGGGAAAATTGGGAAGGAGGAGGGACAGATGTGCACCTCTTCCTCCTCCTCCCCCTGCACCATCCTCTGGAATGGCAGCTGAAGGCTGGGGAAGGTCAGATGCATGTGCTTTTTGCTCCTCTTCCACACCCTCCACATTCCAGGGAAAATGGCATTGTGTGCCATCTCTGTCATGCATGCCATAGGTTCGCCATCATGGTCATAGAGTCAACCATAAGTTGAAAGTGACTTGAAGGCACACAACAACAACAAGAACAAAATGAATTATTTATACAGTTAAGTAAACTTATTGTGGACAGCCAAAAAGACAAACAAATGGGTCCTTGAACAGATCAAGCCTGAAATATCCCTAGAAGCCAATATGATCAAATTGAGGCTGTTGTATTTTGTCCATATCATGAGAAGGCATGCCTTCTCATGATACTAGAAAAGACAATAATGCTAGGAAAAAAATGGAAGGGACTAAAAAGAAAGGCAGACCACATGCCAGATCAATAGACTCAGGGAAGTTATGGGCCTGAACCTTCAGGACCTGATCAAAGCAGTTGAAGACAGGGGGTATTAGAGATGTTTCATCCACAGGGTTGCCATGAGTTGAGGTTGGCTTGAGGGCAGTTAACAACAACAAATTAAACATCTGGCCTTAGACTGATTCCACATTCAGTACATAATAAAACCTCAGTTTCAATCAAAGCAACACCTCCCCAAACACCTTCCACATACATGCTCAGCTCCCCAAACCCTATTCAGATCTGATCAATTCCTTTCTTCCTATCTGCCACAACTCTGTATCTGACTCTTTAACAAACCAGCCTCCATGTTACATCCTTTATCCTGTAGCCCACCCCTAAAAGTAACCCAGGCTTCTCACAGCTTCTTCACAAGGAAGTGAATTCACTCTAAATATTAGTTTGAAGGTTCAGTGAATTATCAGGCTGAGTCATCTGTCCCAAATACATTGACTGCTTTGGATAGGTCCTTGATGCCTGGGGTACAGTGACCCTAAGGAACAGCTATCCTGGGGCTTTCTTGGCAAGGTTTTTTTAGATGAGGTTTGACATTGCCTTCCTCTAGGCTGCATCAATAGAAGAATAGTGTGTAGATCAGTTATTCCCATACTCTGGCCTTTGAGGTGTTTTGGACTTCAGCTCCCAGAATCCCAAGCTATTGGTCAAGCTGGTTGAGGCTTTTGGGAGTTGAAGTCCAAAATATCCAGAGGACCAGAGGTTGGGAATCACTGGTATAGATGAAGGGAGGTAATAGTAGCACTTCATTCTGGTTTGGTCCGACCTCACCTGGAATACTGTGTCCAGTTCTGGGCACAACTATTCAAAAAAAGTTGTTGAGAAACTGGAGCATATCCAGAGGAGGGCAACCAAAATGGTGAGGGGTCTGGAAATGATGCCTTATAAAGAGAGACTTAGGGGGGTTTCAGACTGCCAGAAATAGTGCAAATTAAGTCCACTTTTAGGGTTAGGGTTAGGGAATCATGGGAACTGTATTTTATTGTGGCACCAGAGCTCTCTGACAGAGAAGGCTCAATGTCTCAGGAGAAAAAAAAGAGCAATTCCCATGATTCCCTAGCACTAACCCTAACCCTTAAAGTGGACTCAATTTGCACTATTTCTGGCAGTCTGCAACCCCCTTTAGGGCCTTTGCAGACTGCCAGAAATAGTGCAAATTGAGTCCATGTTAAGGGTTAGGGTTAGTGCTAGGGAGTCAGGGGAATTTTTTTTCTGAGACATTGAGCCTTCTCTGTCAGAGAACTCTGGTGCCACAATAAAATACAGTTCCCATGATTCCCTAACCCTAACCCTAACCCTTAAAGTGGACTCAATTTGCACTATTTCTGGCAGTCTGCAAAGGCCTCTAGGAAGCTGGGTATGTTTAGGCTGCAGAAAAGATGGTTAAGAGGTGATATGATAGCCCTGTTAACATATTTGAAAGGATGTCACATTGAGGGTAGAGCAAGCTGGTCTTCTGCTGCTCCAGAGAACAGGAAGTGGAGCAATGGATTCAAACTACAGGAAATTCCAGCTCAACATTAGGAGGAATTTCCTGACAGTAAGAGCTGTTAAACAGTGGAACACACTCCCTCGAAGTGTGGTGGAGTCTCCTTCTTTGGAGGTCTTGAAACAGAGGCTGGATGGCCATCTGTCGGGGGTGCTTTGATTATGCATTCCTGCATGGCAAGTGGTTGGACTGGATGGCCCTTGGGGGGAATTGCACCCTGGTCTCCATAATAATAATAATAATAATAATAAGTTTTATTTATAGCCCGCCCCTCTGCTAGGCAATCGGGGCGGGTTACAGCATTTTAAAACAGCACAGTTAAAAACATTCTCTCCAAACATAATCCCTCCACCCACCCCTTAAAACAAGATTAAACCAAAAAATAATTAAAACAACACAAGAATAAATTAAAAACTCAATCCGGAGTCAGTGGTCAATGAGCAAGTTGTCCCTCTCCATGGACAGATATTATTCTGGGAAGGCCTGCCGGAAGAGATCCGTCTTTACTGCCTTCTTAAAGGCAGCAAGGGTGGTTATCAGACGGATCTCATCCGGCAGGCCATTCCACAGTCCAGAGTCATAGTCCTATGTCCAAACCACTAGCTGCTAGATAAAAGTAGCTGCTGTTGCCTTCCATTAAACACACACACACCTATAGGGAGTGGGTGAAAAAATTAATGGAAATGGCAGAAATGGAAAAATGAACCAACTCAATTAAAATAAATGCTATCAATTTTTTAAAAAGGTATTTGGAGGCCATTTACAGAATATATGAAAAGATATCAAGGAGATGTAACTATTTATGGATTCAAGAATTAGCAGGTGAGGAATGTACTTTATAATTTATATGTAGAAGGTGATGTTAATTAACCAAGGCAAGGTTGCATAATAATGGAAATTTGTTTAAAGTGAAAATTAGAAAATTGTACGAGGGGTATTAATGAACAGTTTATGAAGATACATTCTGAAAAAAGCAGGACATCAGTATTTTAATAAAAAGGATGAATTGTGATTGGAGATGGTAAAATGTGTAGTTCAGGGCATGTAAGCTAGCTTTATAAAGGGGTAGGTGGGTGGTAGAGGTCGATGTTTAAATCTGTGCTGTCCATTAGACTCTCTGTGTATGTGTGTGTGTGTGTTTGTAACGTCTTTAATTTCAATAAATATTCAATTTGATTTTTTTAAAAAAAACAAAAACAAAACCCTATTTTTTAAAAAAAGACCTAGGGAAATGCAACTAAAATTATTTCCAGCATTCTTAGTACAGACTTTATATTAGCAATGTTAGACATATCTTTATCTACAACTTTAAGTCGTTTTTCAACACATCCCTTAATTCAGTCATCCACTGGAGACTGCATAGGTTCTCTTTGTTTTGTAGTATAAGAGAAGTACATATGATTTGCCTTGTTTAGGAAGACAATCATTGATATAAAGTTTGTCTGGGAGATTTTTATATGGGGCGTGTGTTCTATTCATGTCTATAACATGTGTTTTATATAATTTTATATGGTTCTAGCATGATGATTTTAATTGTTTTTAAATTTTTATTGTAAAAGTTTAAAATTTATTTTATCTGTGAGCCTCCTTGGGTTCCTTTCCAAGAGAAAGGCAGCATGTAAATAAATAAATAAATAAATAAATAAATAATAGTAACAGTAACACATAAGGGGAGGTAAATCAAGATTTCATCTAAAATTAAGAAGAGTTATCCTTGGGGCTGAACCCAAAATAGTTTCATTACTTTGTGTAGCTGCTTTCAAGTTTGGACTAAACATCACACTGGATTTTCCACTCTACTTACATGAACCAGGGAGAACGTTCTGAGCAATGCCCAGATTTGTATTGAAAAACTGGGGAATCGAATGTTTCTCCTATTCTTTATCTCAGCAACCTGAAGGGTGGCTCCAGATAAAACCTGAAGCCATTAAATCACTTTTGGGAGAGTTATTTGAATGTCTGGAAGCTGTTCTGTCCCCATTTTTTTCTTAAGACTAAAGATGGGAAATACATTTAGCTGGAATTCTGTTAGTGAGCCTCAACCAGTTTACAACCATTCAGTTAACAGTTCAGTGGTGAAGGTTGAGGCCATTTGTTGTGTTTCTGCTTCCCTACCAAAATATTAAGTTTGCATTTCCCACAACTGACAGTGGGATGAAGCACATCATGCCTCAGAAATCCATACATTTCAGAAACTTGTATTGCATTTCAACAAAGGAAAACCATGCATAGTTTTGAAAATGTACATGATTAAAAATCCATATATATGGAAAATGGCAAACCTCCTCTGAACAACTTTTGGCAAGAAAACCCCATGATAGGTTTGCCTTATTGTCTCCATAAGTTGGAAACAACTTGAAGGCACACAACAGCAACAGCAACAATGGGAAATGCATGTAAACATGTTTTAGGGAAAGGAAAAATGAGTAAGAAAGAATGTATGTGACAAGGAAAGAAAGATGGGGTGGAATGTGGATTTCCATGTGGGAAGAGTGGGAAAAAAAAGATTTGCAACTCAATACAAAACTGAAATGGAATGAGAATGCTAAGTGGTTTCTGAGAAATGCAATGAAACTGAAACTGACAGATTTTTATGTCTCTTTTCAAGACTGATTCAGCAATCACTATGATACCAAACTAAGGGGGGTTGCAGACTGCCAGAAATAGTGTGAATTCAGTCCACTTTTAGGGTTAGGGTTAGAGTTAGGGAACCATGGGAACTGTATTTTATTGTGGCATCAGAGTTGTCTGACAGAGAAGGCTCAATGTCTCAGAAAAATAACAGTTCCCATGATTCCCTAGCACTAACCCTAACCCTAAAAGTGGACTGAATTCACACTATTTCTGGTAGTCTGCAACCCCCCTCAGTCTCTTTCCATATTTTCCCCAACATTGTTTTCTAATATCTTGTCTCATGAAATAATCTACACAGCTTTGAAGCTCATCCATGTTCATTGACCTAATAAAGGCTTCACACCAATATAGTTTTTGAATAGAGGCTGAGATCATATTTCCATAGTATGAATCTACACTCATGTATGTAAAGGAAACTTGTAGCACATTTGAGACAAACTTAAAGGGAGAAGTAGATAGTATAAGTCTTTGTAGACATGAGTCTACTTCCTCAGATACTTGTGAAGACATTAAATGGTGGCTGTTAAACCACCCTTCTGCTGACTGCCAGCATTGTGCCTCAAACTGTGAACCTGCCTATTCTCCTACTGATTGTTTCATTGTGCAATGGGGTATGCACAATGGCTATTCTTGCAATTCCAGTGACTCAAGTGGTACAGTGAAGGCACTGGAGAATAGTTATGGACCATCCAAGCATATGCAACTGAAAAACTAGAATGCTCTTGGTTAGTCCCAAATAGAGTTGGCCCATGGAATCAATTGATAGATGATGATGAGTCTATGCATCAGTAATTGATTCAATTATTCTACTCTAGTTGAGACCAATTGTGAGATTTAGGCCCATGCAAAATGATTATATCTGAAGAAATACACATAGAATCATAGAATCATAGAGTTGGAAGAGACCACAAGGGCTATCCAGTTCAACCCCCCATTGCAACCCTATATTGGTGTTTTCTAGGCAAACCTTATTTGGAGATTTGCCATTGTATTCTTCATATACACTTGAATGCTAGGGAAGTAAATATTTATTTCATTCTCACTTGAAAGAATGAATAATTTCACTAGGTTTTTGGCCCTTCCTAGGGCCCATTACAAGAGCGTTTGCAAATATTTCAATGGTTTTTCATACTTTAGGACTTCTTTTGCATACAAAAAGTATGGAACAATTCTTGTTATATACACCAAAACATATAAATAGATGCAAAAATGCTGGGTTTTGAGCAAAAGGGGATTTACTGAAATGGCTTTTTTACACACACAAACACACAAAAGAATCAAACTGAAATATTTCACAACAATCAACTATTTTCTCATTGTCTCAATGTAGTGTGAGATAATTTCTCCTCAAGAATAAATAAATTTGCAAGAATTATCTACATTCTTACCATATACACAAAGAGATGGTTCCTGGGAATCTGTTTCATTTGTGCTCCCAACAACATTCTGAGCCAGACAAAGTCCAATAATTAATCTATAAATTAGAGTGCATCCATTAAATCAATAGGAGAGTGGTATACCAACAATGATGTAACTTCCATTAATTCAATGGGTCCACTTTGTTTGGGGTTAAAATTGGACTTAGCTCCCCACATACTGTCTTCCATAAGGAACCCATGGTGGCAGCAGTGGTGTGTATAAGACAGACATTTAACAGAAGACCCACTGAGAGCCGCATGGGATCCCCAACCAATCACATGATAGTCTGTGATCATGTGTGTTCCATATGTCTCCTACCTAAATTCTAGATAATGAACTGTCCTCCTCCATCCCAGAAAGAGAGATTCCGAAAGTATTTTCAATTAAACACTGAATTTAGGATGTGATATTTGCTCTCTATAACTTAAGATATACGTATATTAGCCAGCATGGGGCAATGGTTTGAATGTTAGACTACAACTCTAGAGCTCAGGAATGCCCCACAGAAACCCTTGGCCTTTGACAAGTCATACACTCTCCGCTTCAGAAAACCCCATGATAGGTTCAACCATAAGTCAGAAATGACTTGAAGGCACACAACATCAACACCATTATCAGCATCAGCATCATCAACAACATATTATCACAGATATAAGGGAATTTACACATGTTCATGACACCAACAGATTTATAGCTCGAGCTCATCAGTCCACAAAAGAAGCTAAATTCATCCAGAGAAAGCAGTAATCAAGGACAGGCTTCTTGGAAAATATCTTCCCCTTATGGCAAATATGGACCAAATATACAGAATTACAATCTAATGGGATCAAATTCCTTTTCAGCTAAAATGGGTGAGTTGCTACCATCTGTAATTTGTTTACTATAGTGCAAGAGCCATAAAAATAATCATGAGATGCTATTAAGAAAAGCAAATAAGAAAGGAACTTTTTAAAGGAATTCTTTTTTGACAAGCTTGAGCATGTTTCCCAGTCAAGCGAGAGCACAGAGCATGTTCACTGATTTTTAAACTATTACCCCCAATAAAATGTAATTATAGTGATTAATTGCATAATGATGACTGTAATCACAGCCTATTCTTAGTTGATTAAGAAAGACAGAAGAAGCTTGTTAAGGAAAAAAGGCTCCTAGGAAGAAAAGAAAAGAAAAAAAAAGACTTGTCTATTTTTATGTTATACCGCAGTTGTAATTATTAAATCTCTGACATTCTTAAACATATGAATTTCAAAGGTAAGTGCCATGCATGCTCTCTTATACATTCCCAAAGCCATCTCAGATACCAGTTTGTCCATACATTGTTGTTCTTGTTGTTGTGTGACTTCAAGTCATTTTGGATATATGACAACCAGAAGGTGATCCAGTGGGTTTCTTTGGCTGAGTGGGGATTCAAAATCTTAAATCCTTGAAATAAAAATAGTTTTTCTCCAGAGGTGTAGTCTAGCACTCAACCCAGTACACCATGCTGGCTCTCTCACTGTAGCAGCTACTGCCTGGTAAATCAGGAGGGGGGGAGCAGCTGGTCAGACCAGGATCCCATACTTAATGCCTTTACAGTCTGCCAGAAATAGTGCAAATTGAGGCCACTTTAACTGTCCTGGCTCAGTGCTAGGGAATCATGGGAACTGTATTTTTTTCTGGGACATTGAGCCTTCTCTGCCAGAGAGCTCTGGTGCCACAATAAACTACAGTTCCCATGATTCCTTAGCACTGAGCCAGTACAGTTAAAGTGGCCTCAATTTACACTATTTCTGGCAGTCTGCAAAGGCCCTTAGTTAAGTATACATAACTCTAGGTAAAGATAAAGGTAAAGGTTTTCCCTTGACAAGATTGTCTAGTTGTGACCAACTGTAGAGGGTGGTGCTCATCGCCATACTAAGCCGAAGAGCCAGTGTTGTCAAAGATGACTCTGTGATCATATGGCCAGCATGACTACACAGAACGCTGTTACCTTCTGACCAAAGCGGTACCTATTTATCTTCTTGAACTTTTACATACTTTCGAACTGCTAGGTTGGCAGAAGCTGGGACTAGTGACGGGAGCTCACTCCATCATACTTACTTAATTAAATATATTGTCAGCTCTCCACATTTGTTGCTTTGATTTTTACAGGTTTTTTTTTACATGGATTTGAGTAATACATTCCCTCTAGAAATCTCAGTGTGACTCTCATGGAATTTGACCATAGAGTCACAATGAAGAACCTAGAGATTCCTAGAGAAAATACTTCTCTAGGCATTTGTAGGTCCTTCTGCATGATTCTATGGTCAATGTCCAGTAGATGTTGACCATAGAATTGTACTGGAGGAGCAAGAGATCCCTAGATAGTTGTTCTCTGAGGAAAAATAAATAGTCTTTTATTTGCACTTTTCCCACTTTCATGGGAGTCCTGTGCCCCGACCCCAATGAATGTGGAAGGCCAACTGTACTTTTTAAAGTATACTTACCTGCTTACACTGAACTAAACATAAATCCAGTTTCAGTATATACCATTATTTATATTTAAAACAGAGTCAAAACTGTGAAAGAAAATAGGCTAAGATTCTAGATCAGCTACTTAAATTAATTAGAATTTCAACTAATTCCTTTCGCAGTTTTGGGTCTGGTTTATTTTAAAAATAAAGAATGGTATATACTGAGGTTAGGTTAATTTTCATTAAGCAAGTTAAGTAAGACCTGACCCAGTTTAGCTCCCAAGATCAGATAGGACTGGGTGCCTTGAGAGTATTGAGTCAGTCATGGTCAATGTAGTGAAGGGAATACTATTTAAATCATAACAGACTAGCACTAAAGCAATTTGTGATCAAATTTTCAAACCAAAATAAAAGCAAGAGTCATGAACCTTAAAAAAGAACAAGACACACACACCCACTTACTTGATTTTTTTTTTTAACCTCTGATTCAGGGATAGAAATAATGAAACTGCTGTTAGATGCAAATACCAGTAGACCCAGCCAGAAGAACTTCCTTATGGTAAGAGCTGTTTGACAGTGGAGTGGAGTCTCTTGGGAGATGATGGAGTTAAGTTTCATTGGAGGTTTCAATCCTAGATTTGATTGCCACCTCTCTGGGGAGCTTTAGTGGTGGATTTCTGTACTGGCTGAAGGTTGCACTAGATGACCTTTGAGGGTTTCTTTCAATCCTATGACTCAGTGATTCTACAGAACATATTTCAAACATAAATGGACATTGCCATTTCTCTTTGCAATTGTCAGCAATAAAATTAAGTGAAAATATAGCATGGTGTGTGTGTGTGAGAGAGAGAGAGTGTGTGTACGGGTTTTCCAAGCTTGGTCATGCATAGGACAGACCCACTGAAATCAGTGACAATTAATTTAGTCATGACCTAATTAAGTTCCATTGATTTCAATGGGTCTACCCAATAAAGCATGGTAACGTCCAGAACCAACTGACAATGTATTAAATCTCCCTCTTTCTCTTGCTCACTTTCTTTCTCAGTTTAGCAAATCCATATTCTTCCCCCTTTTTAGAGTCACTATACACTAGAAACAAGACACATATACTCAAGAAATCACACTGGAAGACATTAAGGTTGGAAAGCAATCATAATTTGGACACTTTGTTGATTATACAACATGCTGTTGTGTCAAGGGCTATCAGTTCGTTTCCATCCTCCTTCACTTCTACACTTACAGTTTGCATATGTGGTTTCATAAAACATTGCAAAAATCCTAGGATTCTATATGGAGGAGCCATGACAATTAAAATGGTTTAAAACTGCATTAATTTTGAAATGTGGCAGCAAGTGTAGAGGAAGTGTAGAAGATATGAAGGACCTGAAAGCTGTGACAAAGTTGCCTATGTAATATGCTGTATGCAACCTTCAGAATGTAACAACAGAAGAAAGGGAAATGTGTCAGCTTTATTCTAATAACAACACACAATGGTTGAAATCCTAGACCGAGAAGACAGAGTGTAACTTTACAATCATGGTATAACACTGCCTCATTTGTAAAGTGTGATCTTGCATTAACCAAATGCATGTTCACATTTGGATATGCACCACAAACCATGTGAATTGGAAATGCACATCATGCACATACATGCACATCACAAATACATGCCAATGCAATTGATGCTACATGTGTAATAATCCTGCTTCTGTTCTACAATCTTGAACTGAACACAGCTGCTTCAGCATTGGATGAAAATGGTGTAACACTTCCATGGAGGGTGGGGGGTGGATCTAGGCATGTGTGAGACATTGGCAGGTTGCTGGACGATAATAACCCAGAACTTAAATTAACCCAGAGTAATCAATAATCCAAAACTAAAACAAAAAATAATCTGGGGAGAAACTATTTCCACAGAAATGGTGCATTTCAAAGAAAAGTTGGAAGGCAAAGGGTCCCATGTGAATGTCCAGACTGAAAGGGAGGGATGGAGTGTTCCCTTTTATGAAATAATGCTTAATACAAAGAAGGGGTAAGTTGCAATGCATATGCTCCATTATCCTGTTTTATAGGTCCCTTGAGTTCAGAGCAAATGCAATTATTGTAGCAGTAGCTCTTTGTGTTATTATAAACACACATGGGCATTAGAAATGCACAGTTCTCTCATCCCTGCTCCCTCCCCTCTCTCATTCTCTTCCTTTCTATCTCCTATAGACCTTCAGTTTACTCTCTTTTACTTATGATTCTGCCAGATATATCCCCTTCTACGAAGGATATATTGAACCTGTCAACTTTATTTAAAATAAAGCGAAAGCAGGGGAAATGCAGAAGTGTGTCAGGCAGCCAGGTACATGGTAAGGTATTCCAGACAAGGCCTTGCTCCACTTAGCTGGCTACAAATCCTCCAGATGTCAAGGAAGGCACTGGGGAAAAAAGGTGGATGATATATGGCAAGTGCAAAAAAATGATGCAGTGATAGATGAGGCTGCAAAAAGGCAGCGTGCAAACTCCTTTCGTTCTTTCTCACAACTGCTTTGGAATTGCAAACTGCTATTTATACAGTCAAAGCCACCAGTAATGTCAAAATGGAAGTAAAGCCTTACTGTTCATATAACTTTTTTTTTTTTTTTTTGGTGGGGGAAGATTGCATGAGAGTTTGGAGAATTAGCTATTCTGTTTAAGTAATGATGTGCCATTATAGTTCTCTCTCTCTCTCTCTCTCTCTGTGTGTGTGTGTGTGTTGGCTTTCCAATATAGTCAGTTAAGTTGCAATTTTTGAAATGTACCTCTTTTCTGTTTCTTAAATGTTCTCAAGATAGTTATTGAATCAAACTCTGAATGTCATAACCTGACATTCTGTGGTACAATACAATCCCCTTCCTTCCACATACCCTCCAAAATTTCACAGATGATATCTGGAACAGGCGTAGCTAAACAACATCAAGTGTGATCAAGAGGGCAAAAGTTATTAATGAGGTAGAATACACAAACTAGAAGAGGCTCCAGTGTTTTGCTTTCTCCTGAGTCTACTGGGAAGGGCAAGATTCCACCCCTTCCTCTCCCCTTCCTGCTAAGTTAATGGAATGCAAAGTACTTTTGCATTTTGAATTCAGTTTGCAGCAAGTGAAGCAAGCTGAGGGTGAAAGGGAAAGTGAGCGGAGGAGAGAAACTGTTTTGAAAAGCTGCTGAAAAAGTGGGATGACATGGGATTAATTAGGACTGTTTCAGCCATATAGAGGGCATGCTTTCATCTTGTTATTTTCTTAACACCCAAAACACAGCACACAGCAGCAGAACAAGCCAGAACCTCCATAAGAAGAAAAGTAATTAAAAGATACTGTTACATTGGAAAAAAAGGAGAGATGTTATCCCTTGTTATGTTACAGTGGTAATGTTATGGACTTATATCATGATTATTGGAGGAAAAAAAATCACAAACAGGGATGTGGTAGGATTCCACATCAAATTAGTAAGTTATCACAATTTTCTTGTTCTACACAGTGGTAGTTCTGTTTCTTTAGAGATGCTATTTATATAAAGGATTTCATATATTCAAACAAGTGGGCAACAATCCCTTCAATATCCATTCATAAAATATGTACTTCAGCCCCTTTTGAAACATTGCATACGCCTTTTTTTTCCTATCCACAACATGAATTGTACTGATTTTCTTACATATGGCACATAGGTAATACACTGACTTCACTAACTATGGCCTTGTCTGCATTGGCAGGGACAGATTAGAGTATCCCAGCCCCACAACTGCCCTGTTCTTTCCCCATTATCTTGGCCACCATTTCTGTGCCAAAGCAATTGTTTGTACAAGCATTCCACTGGGCCACCTGGTGCATCTGCCATTGCTGCAGGTTGCCCAATTCTAAGGTCAGGACAAGGAACCCAGTCATTGTCATTTGCTGGGCACCTTGTCTTGACCTGAGAATTAGCAACCTGCAGCAGTGGTGAACATGCTGGGAGGTACAGAGAGATCCAGAGCAACAAGTTTTTAAGCTCATATTAATCTTGCTATGCTCCAGTTATGGTGTGGGATGTGCGGGACCTTGTCTAGATTGCCCACACCAGAACCAGGGTTTGAGCCATGTGTCATCCAAACAAGACAATACCAGAATGGGCAAAGAAACAGGCCCTTTGGGCCATGCATAAAAGTGCATGAAATGGAATAAATGTCTCTGGTTGGAATCCTGATGTCACACATCTATGTAAGCTCCTTTACACTTCCAGTTGTACTTTTGTAGTCATTGGACAACACATGTATTCAGTTCATGGTTGCATAAGTGGTGTTTCACAAAGCTAATCATTTCATCTGCAGTTGCACATTTCTGGATGGCATGTAACTATTCTTCAGTGCTTTCATCTGATCATTTGGTTACCTGGACTCTTGTGCCTTCTCCATTGTGGAACAGGGAAATAAACATGGGCAGATACACCATCAATTTCACATAGGGCCTTTGCAGACTAACAGAAATAGTGCACATTAAATTGAGGCACTGCCCTGGCTCAATGCTAGGGAGTCATGGGAATTTTATTTTTTTCTGAGACATTGAGCCTTTCTCTGTCAGAGAGCTCTGGTGCCACAATAAATTACAGTTCCCATGATTCCCTAGCACTGAGCCAGGGCAGTGCCTCAATTTAATGTGCACTATTTCTGGCAGTCTGCTTAGGCCCATAGTCAGTATTCAGCAAAGGAAGGTGTAGTGGAACCCCTGTGCAACAATGTGAAATGTAAATTTATGGTACAGAAGCAAGATATATACTTTTAGCCGTCTAAGTATATGTACTGTATATACATCCATGCAACCCAGTTATTTGTGCAGGAATGTATATGTTTAAATTGAATACACAGATGCAGCTACACCCAAATTAATGCAACTCAAATTAATGTATACATTTACAGGATGGAAAAAATGGACAACTGGTATATGAATATGAGGTGTAGCTGAAACTCAGCTAGCTCATAAGAGGTTACTGGCTAGAATGGACACAAGAAAATTAATATATCCTTAATTCGAAATAAGTGATTGTGTATATCTTGTATATATATCTAATTGCTTACTGTGAGCAGACTATTTTTTAATTTTTTTTAAAAAAGCAAAGGGAAAAATACTCACCCACTTAATAACATTAAGGTTAGTGGTAAGCACTATCCTTCATGAAATTTTAAAGAATTTTCTCTCCCCCACTCCATGGTTTAAAGCAGGGGTAGGCAACCTTTCCCCTTTAAGGGCCGAGGGACTTCAGCACCTGGTAATCACCAGAAGCAGCAATTGGTGAAATCACCTCTGAGTATTCCTTGCCTAAGAAAATTCATGGGGTCACCATAAGTCGACAGATTACTTGAAGGCCCCCCCCCCGCCACACACACACAACGAAGAAATGCTTAAAAACTGGCACCTGAAAATCCAGATTTAATGTTCCATGGGGGGGGGAGGTCTACTACTACTGAGATTTTGGGGGAAAAAACAATGTTTCATTACTGTTCTTGAAATCATTGTGACTTCCTAATTTTGATTGGAACATGGAGTCACCATTTCATGGGGAAAGCAAAGCTTTTCTTCCAAGACAAGGAAAATACATTCAAATTGTTGATGGAAGTTGCAGTCCAATAACCTCTAGAGAGCTACATATGCCCTTCATCTGCTTTGAAAAATGTGCAAGTTATCATTCTGTAGCTAAATACTTCTTTCAGAGAGATTCCAGGCTTCTCTACATTGTTTTTCAGCCTGACATTAAAGAAGGAGGTATATTCCCTGGCCTCACACTTTGGAATAATTTCATGTATGAAAGAAGCCTCGGAATCAAATATCATATGCTAATAGGAGAGCCTACATGAAATTGCATTGCATTGATTTGCATTGCATTTGTTCCATAAGTTCCAATAATAGGAAAGTTGTATCTTGTAAGTGCTCATTTTGATTGGCAAGAGACTCATAACCTGGTTCTGAATAAGTCATTACAGTGCTCGGGCAAGGTTCAGCATTTCCCACTTACAGATATTGGATCAAAAGACTCAGTGAAACGAGTGACAGTTCATCGAAACACTCTGTTTCAAAACCGTGTATCATATCATCACTAATGCAACTGCAAAATAGTACAAAAGCAATGCCTGAGCTAGAAATTATAGTGCTCTGTCTGCTGTGATTACAGTTTCTTCTGAATATATTGATGAAAGCTCTCTTGTATTTAGACATCAAGACGTAGACCATTTTGGGCTGGGGGCAATCGCAAACATTACAAAAGATCTCTACGAAAGTCCCGCTCACCTTGAAGCTGAGAATATAATGGAGGACAATGAATTAATACCATCCATGCAACAAGACCATATACAAGGAAAGCATTCTTGACAGCTGCTGCTTATCTTTATTCCTGTGGTGCAACAGAACTTTGGAGAAACCCTGTCCAGATCTTAGAAGTGAGAGGGAAGGGAATTGATTATGGCAAGTGCAAACAGAAAAGGAGTCAACCAACTGTTGTGTCTCCAGGTCACGTTTAAGTTGTGTCTGAATAAGTATGATGGATGTCAAAGGGGAGTAATGGTTTCTGTAGACCCCCTTGGTTGGTTTTCCTTCATTTGTTCTCAACTCCTTCATTTCCTCTCAAGTCCTTCTGTCTTTCTTTTAGAGTTGCTGCAAGTAACATAAGAGTGGAAATGGAAAAAAATAATCAAAAATATATATAAATGGATTTAAAAAGCCACACAGCTGGCAGTCTATCCAGCATTTGTACAGTTGGCCCTCTGTATCCATGAATTCTTTGTCTGCAGATTCAAGCATCGATGGCTTGAAAATATATTTTTAAAATATATAAATTCCCAAAAGCAAACCTTGATTTTGCCAAGGGTCACCATTTTACTCTGCATTTTATTTAATGGGACTTGCACATCCATGGATTTTGGTGGTTCTGGAAACCAAACTCCATCAGATTCCAAGGGCCCCCATCATAATATAAACTGGACTTAATATTCTAATTGCTGTAGATTCTTATTTATGGTCACAAACAGCCAAATGTGGCCCCTAGTTTTTAAGCCTTACAGCATACCAACCAAAGCATTTCTGAGGTGCTGGAGATCAGAGAGCTGGGAAATGATATCCACAACATGTTCCCAATCATGGGTTGCCTTGGACAAGCAGTAGTGGTAAGAACCTGAGGTATCTCTCCAGCTGCCTGTTCTCAAGGCATACCATGACTAGGAGCAGAGGGAATATCCAAGTACTGTGATCTGTAGTGCCTCAGAAATGCTTTGGTCAGGGGTTTGCCAGGCAATAAAGCTAGGTTTGGGGTGGAGTGGCGATCATAGGCAATGGCAGAATTCCATGATCATAGTTATGAAGATTATGCAGGATCTCAGCTTGGTTTTTCTGGAGTGCCAGGAATTTCTTAGGAAGACAATATTGGACTGAAGAGAATCTGTGTGATTGGGGACTTATTATAAATCAAAGATATACTTTTTTGTCCAGAAACCTGAATTTTCTACATATTAAATCATATTTCTGTACTGAAATATTATTTTCTGTGTTTTCCTCACACATGTTTATGCCCATTTGGAGGGCACTGTGGGGGGTAGTGGTGGCGATATTCTCTTCTTCTTTCTGCAGTGCCTGCAGCCCACGTGAGTTGCTGAACAGGCTCTGAAGCTGCCTCCCCATGACCATTCCTTCCTTTATAGGCAGCAAGTGTCTCCCTCATAGCCAATGTGAAATGATGATTTCAGTGTTGAGATCTACTAGGTGCCTCTGGAGGTCTCAGTGCTGTTGTAAGCATTTTTGTGACTTGTTATCAGGACATAGCCAGATGCTTCTGCAATCCTGCTGGCTCCTCTACAAAACACAGACTGTGTGTGTGTTGGGGGGGGGGGAGGTGGACTTCAAATTGTTTGTTGTTGTTGTTTACTGCCCTCCAATTGGCCCTGACTCATGGCAAACCTGTGGATGAGACATCTCCAAGCCTCCTATACTCCAATGCTTTGCTTTAGTCTTGTAGATTCATTCCTGTAGCCTCCCTAATTGAGTCCAGCCATCTGGTGTGTGGTCTTCCTCTTTTACTACTACCCTCAACCTTTGCTAGCATTGTTAGAATATGGATGGGTTATGCAGTCAAAGGTGAAATGTAGAGATGTGTGTGTGTGGAATTTTCTTCATGAGAACAACATCTAGAAAAACAAAGTGAATCTATCACCAGATGGTTACACAGACATAGACATATACTTTCCCAGAGATAGAACTCATGGATACAGACTTTGTTATGGGTAGCAAGTGATATCAAAAAGGTAAATAATCGTTAGGCTGAGAAAATAGTCACGTGGTGGATGATGGACAGCAAGAGGCTGAGTTAATATACATCATACAGGTATTATCCAATTATCATAAGGTTAACACCTAGAAGGTGGAGTATGGGAAGGGCCTAGAGAATCCTTTGTCTAGAATGTTTATTGTTCAAGATGTGAGTGCATGTGTAGCTGGAGATCCTAAGCTTTTGGGATTGTTAAAGATGTAATCTTTCATGGCTGAACTGGACAAGTTCATCACAATGGATTTTACTTAGTTATCTTGTTTTTACTTTTATGTGCATTAATAAAACTATGCTTTTGGACTTTACAATGTGTCTTCTTGACTGAGGAAGACAGGATCCTGAAGAAGGGAAGCAGAGCCAGTTGATGGTAAGAGTTACAAAGTGGCTGTGGATCTCAGCAGCCAGCTTGTCCTGCAGATTCTGCTGGGTGCCAAAGAGCATCACTGCAACACCCATCATCCACACACTGACACTCCAAGCCTCCTATCAGAAAAGCTAAAGCACAGAATGAGCTCAGGCTTGCTAAAGGCGTTAAGGACAATAAAAAGGGCTTTTGGGGGTATGTCCATAGCAAAAGAAAGAAGAAGGAAATGATAGGGCCACTGTGCAGAGAAGATGGAGAAATTCTAACAGGGGACAAAGAAAAGGCAGAATTACTCAACACCTTCTTTGCTTCAGTCTTCTCAGAAAAGACAAAGGGTGCTCAACCTGAGGATAATGGAGCAGAGGACAGAATAGGAGAATTTCAGCACAGAATAAGCAAAGAGATAGTACAGAAACATCTGGTTAATCTAAATGAATATAAGTCTCCAGGACCAGATGAATTACATCCAAGGGTATTAAAAGAACTGGCAAATGTAATATCGGAACCATTGGCAATAATCTTTGAGAACTCCTGGAAAACAGGAGAAGTCCCAGCGGACTGGAGGAGGGCAAATGTTGTCCCCATCTTCAAAAAGGGGAAAAAAGAGGATCCCAACAATTATCGTCCAGTTAGTCTGACATCAATACCAGGAAAGATTCTGGAGCAGATCATTAAACAGAGAGTCTGTGAACATCTGGAAAGTAATTTCATAATAACAAAAAGTCAACATGGGTTTCAGAGAAACAGGTCATGCCAGACAAATCTGATCTCTTTTTTTGATAAAATTACCAGCTTGGTAGATGAAGGGAATGCTGTGGATATAGTATATCTTGATTTCAGTAAGGCCTTTGACAAGGTTCCCCATGACATTCTTGCAAACAAGCTGGTAAAATGTGGGCTGGACAAAGTAACTGTTACATGGATTTGTAATTGGTTGACTGGCCGAACCCAAAGGGTGCTCAACAATGGCTCCTTTTCAACTTGGAAAGAAGTGACCAGTGGGGTGCCACAGGGCTCTGTCCTGGGCCCAGTGCTATTCAATCTCTTTATCAATGACTTGGATGATGGTATTGGGGGCATAGTTATCAAATTTGCAGACGACACCAAATTAGCAGGAGTAGCTAATACTCCAGAGGACAGGATCAAAATTCAAAATGAATTGAATAGACTAGAAAGCTGGGCCGAAGCTAACAAAATGAAATTCAATGCGGAGAAATGTAAGGTACTGCACTTAGGGCGGAAAAATGAAAAGTACAGATATACGATGGGGAACACCTGGCTGAATGAGACTACGTGTGAAAGGGATCTAGGAGTCCAGGTAGACCACAAGTTGAACATGAGTCAACAGTGCGATGCAGCAGCTAAAAAGGCCAATGCAATTTTAGGCTGCATCAGTAGAAGTATAGTGTCTAGATCAAGAGAAGTAATAGTGCCACTCTATTCTGCTTTGGTCAGGCCTCGCCTGGAATACTGTGTCCAGTTCTGGGCACCACAATTCAAAAAGGATGTGGAGAAACTGGAGCGTGTCCAAAGGAGGGCAACTAAAATGGTGAAAGCTCTGGAAACCAAGCCCTACGAGGAACGACTTAGGGAGCTGGGGATGTTTAGCCTGGAGAAGAGAAGACTGAGAGGTGATATGATAGCTGTGTTTAAATATTTGAAGGGATGTCATATTGAGGAGGGAACAAGCTTGTTTTCTGCTGCTCCAGAGACTAGGACCCGAAACAATGGATGCAAGCTGCAAGAAAAGAGATTCCACCTCAACATTAGGAGGAACTTCCTGACAGTAAGGGCTGTTCGACAGTGGAACACACTCCCTCGGAGAGTAGTGGAGTCTTCTTCCTTGGAGGTCTTTAAGCAGCGGCTGGATGGTCATCTGTCGGGGATGCTTTGATTGGGAGTTCCTGCATGGCAGGGGGTTGGACTGGATGGCCCTTGTGGTCTCTTCCAACTCTATGATTCTATGATTCTATGATTCTATGATCCTCCACTGCTTTGCTTTAGTCTTGTAGATTCATTCCTGTAGCCTCCCTAATTGAGTCCAGCCATCTGGTGTGTGGTCTTCCTCTTTTACTACTACCCTCAACCTTTCCTAGCATTATTGTCCTTTCAAGTGATTCATGCCTTCTCATGATGTGGCTAAAGTATGACAGCCTCAGTTTTGTCATCTTGTCTTCCAGGGATAATTCTGGATTGGTATGTTCAAGGGCCCATTTGCTTGTCTTTTTGGTGTTATGGTGGTGGTAGTTAATATGGTGGTGGTAGTTTTGATGTACAAAAATATGATGGTGGTAGTGGTGATCATAATGATGACAATGATCTTTATTTCTACTCTGCCTTTGTCCCAATATCAGGACTCAAGGCAGGTTATGATTTAAAACTAAATAGCTAGAAATACAACATTCTCTAAAGCCTTTTCTTTTAAAACCTTCCTTTCTAAATGTCTGTTGGAATAAAAGAAAATTTTTATCTGCTGATGGAAGAATAGCAAGGATGGGTCCATACTGGCCTCTCTGGGAAAAGAGTTCCAGAATCTAGGGACAGCCATCAAAAAGGCTCTGTCTTATAAATCCATCAGCTGTGCCAATGAGGGTGCTGGAAACGAGGCTAGGCTAGTTCCCTCTCTGCTGTCTTTCTGCCAGGAGGCAAATCCTTTTCATTTCATTTCTTTTTTAAATTAAGGTAGGCTTTTAATAGTAAATTGGATCCAAATAGATATGCTGGACTTTTAATGTCTTGATGTCTTTACTAAGGTGGTGTTTGAAAGTATTTCAGTGTGTGTAATGCATAATTTTATACTTATCATTTATTAACCTGAATCTCCTTGTTAGTCTCAACTAGAGTACAACTACTGAACCAATGGGATTCAACTACATGTTGACTCATCACTTAGCTGTTGATTCAGTAGGTTTGGTCTAGTTGGGATTAACAAGAGACTTCAAGACAGTGTACTTTCTATTGTTGTTGTTTGCTGTCAAGTTGGCTTAGGGCCGATGCAGATGGCCCATAAGGGGCAGCTCTGTGCCGCCCCTGGGAGCAGTAGATTGGGGCTGTGGCAACCACACACCGTGCCCCCTGATCCTCCTTTTTGCTGCCTCCAAAAGAATGAGCAAATGCTGCTCCTTTTTGGGGCAGCAAAAAGCTGTCCTTAGAACCACTGTGGCAGCTCTTTTGCGCCCCTTTGGTGAAGTGTGTCTGCACGCTGTGCCAACGGGGTGCCCTGACTCTGCACACCATGCGGTTGGATACGCGGCATTGGAGAAGAGTCGGGGCGGAGTCGGGGCAGCCAGCGTGCAGTTGCTCTGCCCCAACTCCACCCCCAGGCCGGCATAAAGTGCTGGTCTGCATCCCCCATTAGAATCATGGTGACCCTGTGAATAAGAGAGCCCTAAGAACCCAGCTCAGGTCATGCAAACTCAGGACCATGGCTTTCTTGATTGAATCAATCCACCTGCAATAAAGTCTCTCTCTTTTAATATTGCCTTCTATTTTCTCAAATAGTATTGCCTTTGCTGAGGAGTCATGCCATCTCATGATATGTCCAAAGTATGACAGCCCCCATTTAGTCATCTTGGATTCTAGGGAGAGTTTCAGCTTGATTTGCTCATTCATGTGTCTTTTGGGAAGTCCATGGTATCTGTAGAAATTTCCTCCAGCACAACATTTCAAAAGAATTGATTTTCTTCCTGTCAGGTTTCTTCACTGTCCAGCTTTCATAGAATCAAACTACAATCAGCCCCTCCATATCCATGGATTTTTTTATCTATGGATTCAAGCATCCAGGGCTTTAAAATATTTTTAAAATATGTGATCAGAATCCTGTTTGTGTCATACGCCTATGAAAACTCTCATACACATCCTTTATACATATATGTTTTTGGCCAGTGCATAAATGGGTCTACTCTAGTCAGATCTGACAATAGGAATTGGGCTTATGTGAAATTATTGCATTTGTGAAACCATGCAGTTGCACATTTTTGAATGCAATTGGATCCAGCCATGCAATTGCACATTCTTGGATGATGGATAGCTACTCATCAATACCTCCAAAATACTACAGTCAGCCCTTGGTATCCATGGATTCATCCATCTACAGCAGGGGTAGGCAACCTTTCCCCTTTAAGGGCCAAGGGACTTCAGCTCCCAGAATCCCAGGAGCTATTGGCCAACATGGGACTATTGGCCAACATGGCTGAGGCTTCTGGGAGCTGAAGTCCCTCGGCCCTTAAAGGGGAAAGGTTGCCTACCCCTGATCTACAGTTTGAAAATACTTAACAATATACATAATTCCAAAAAGCAAACACTGATTTCACAATTTTATATAAGGGACATCATTTTATTATGGCATTACGTTTAATAGGACTTGACCATCCACAGATTTCGGTATCTGTGGGGGGTCCTGGAACCAAACCCTAGCAGATAACGTGCCCACAGCATACTATGGCATTGATGATTCTGATTTTGGCAGTATGTTTGCTGTGTTATTTATTTGTAATTAAAGTATTTATATACTGCATCCCAGCCTGCAAAGGCTCCCAAGGCAGTCTCACAAGGATCAGATATATTACTAGACCAAGTGAGATCTTTTAATATGCTATAACCTACCTTGCACTCCAACTTTTGCAGAATACTAAAAACAAAAGAACAAAAACAAGTAGTATAATAAATATATTTTGTTGGATAAAGGCAGCTGCTGCACTGCAGAATTAATGCAGTTTAACATCACTTTAAATGTCATGGCTCCAACCTTTGAAATCCTGGGATTTATAGGTTTTTGTGGCACCAGAGCTCTCTGACAGAGAAGGCTAAATATCTCACAAAACTACAAATCCCAGAATTGTATAGTATAAAGCCATTGCAGTTAAGATAAGGTGTTAATTCTACAGTGCAGGTGCAGCCAAAATGTCATATCTGCTACACAATATCCTATGAGATTACACCAAAACCTGGAATCAGAACTACTCCAATTTTCATTTGTTTCATAGCAATGCAGCAAGAACATGTGCAGTAGAACTTCTCAGTGGCTGGTGCGCCTTCTGTTGCAATTCTCTCTCTCTCTCTCTCTGTGTATGTGTTTGCCTCATTCCTTTTTCAGCTGAATTGTACCCATTAGATTCTCTTTTTTGGAAGAATGGAGCCCTCCAAAGATAGCTTTCCGAATAGCTCCTTGTTATAATTGAGAAAAGAAGAAGATGTTGTTTTTTAATAACCCGTTGCAAACCCAGCTTCTGTATTTAAAATGCTGTTGATGCCCTGTACTAAATCTCCTCAGTCACCCTTTAGTGGGAGGTAATGCATTCAAAATTGTAGAATGAAGAAAACAGAGTGATATGAATGGAAGCTCCTGCTAAAACACACACACATACAACAACAACATATGCACACCACTTGCTGCATTTGTTTGTGTTTATGTAAGCAAAAAATATTGGCATGCATTATCTTTTTATGAGCCTTGCGATTTATTCTGTTTTTGTTGTCAGACCTCTGGGAATGCATTCTATAAACTTTATTGAGACAAGATATCTAGAGGTGTTTGCATATATGTGAGCTCAGCACAATATTACTTTTTAATGCACTTTCGACTTTGCAAGGAGGTGATCATTGCATGTGGGGGGTGGGGGGATGGATAAAAATGTCAAACAGTACTATTTGATTATGTTTAGCATCTGAAGTCATTTCAGTTCATGAGGTCAGAAAGGAAGGAAGTCCCAAATAACTACAAGATAATTGCCACATGTTAAACCAATCACCATTAAAACAGATTGACATGTTACAGCCAAGTAAAAGTATGGTAATGCTTATCCACAGATTTTTTTATCCACGGATTCAAGCATCCACAGCTTGAAAATATTCCAAAAAAGTATAAATTTCAAATAGAAAACCTTGATTTTCCATTTTATATAAGGGACACCATTTTCCTGTGCCATTATATTTAATGGGACTTGATCATCCATGGATTTTGTTATCCACAAGGGTGGGGGTTGTCCTGGAACCAAACCCCAGTGGATAACAAGGGCCCACTGTAATAAGTAGAAGAGGCAGTGGTTGGGATATCTGTATTCAAGTTCCAATCAAAGAAAAAGTAGGGTAGGACACATCAGAAGGGATAATATTAGATCCAACCCATGGAACAATATGATATGGATGAATTATGACATACTTTCTCACCCAGTGATGAGGGTTGATAAAAATGATTCACTCTAAACTAGTCATCCATTGCAAGAACACAGAAGGCTGGCTTATACTGAGTCAGACCATTGGTCCATTTAGTCCAGTATTGTCAACTCTGTTTGCAGCCATGGCTCTACAGGACTTCAGGCAAATTCTTTCCTGGCATGTACCTGGAACCCCCTTGTAGTCCTTTATGGTTTCCAATCCATCTACTAACCAAGCTCAACTATATTTAGCAAATCAAAAGATTTGAGGTGTATTCAGGGTGGTTAGTGAATGCTAAGGAGAATATACCAAGCTATTGTGTTCTCTTAGATCACATTGGCTTTTGATACCCAGCTGGCATCTGTGACAATCTTCATAAGCTTTCTCAGTGCACCAGTTATGTCCCTTCCTGGAGAAGGGTGCTCCAGACATGGTTCTTCATTCTCTAGGAACAACTGCCCTTATCCCTGGTAGAATGCATTTGAGGAAGGAGGCCAAGTCTACTAAAGCTTATGCCACAGCTTCTTTCACACAATTAGTCTCAAAAGTTGTTTAAAGAACCCTTTGCACCCTGGTAGAATGATGCAACTAATTTAGGTTGTTGAGAATGTGTTGGTGGTTAGAGCCCTAATGGGAAAAACTTACTGATTATTGTTATTGTTATTGTTATACTTTAACGTTATGCCTCTTGTGGACACAAAAAGTCCACCTATATGAGTGTTTGGTGAGCAACTAGCAATAAGGCAAACAGCAAACAGTTGCAGCCCCAGCTGTTCCTCCTTGGTCATCAATCTTTGTTGAAAAAGTGATCTAGCGTACAGGGCCAGTTATTGGATACAACATTTACTCCATATATGGAAAACATCCTCCACTCCAGCTCTGATACCTTGGCTTTCATTCTTGTCACTCCAGGCAATGGCTTCTCTGGACTATCCTTCTGTGCATCTCTTCACCTGGTTTGTTTCACTCAGATTGAATTCATCAACTTTTTGACCTTGGGACTGTTTCAATTCACACTAGATGCATTCCTCACTGAGTTATTTGTGACAGACAGTGAGAATGCTCCTCACAAATTCAGTTGCTTCTTCCTTCCCTGGTTCCAAATGGAATTTCATGCCCTTTGGGAAGGAGAATGTGGTAGACTCTACTTGTGGGGTCAATGCCAGTACACATGGCTGCCTTTTTTGGGATGTTTTATCAATGCACACATGAGTACCGGTGAGGAGAGGGTATCAGAGGACACAAAAGAAAAGAAGGGATTTATAATTATATTAACTGTACATATACTGTGTTTTGTGCAACATGTGAATATTAAAACATAGAAAAGCTGAGAATTTCTAAGAGCCTGGCTCCACTATGGAAACAAGATAAGATAACATGAAACTCCAAAATTAAACCAAATTTAGGCAGATGGAGGGGAAGTCCATCAACTGTCTGGATTCTCCACTCCAAACATGCATCTGAGGAAGTAGGCTCAAGTCTACGAATGCTCATGCTATCAGCTTCTTTCTTTCAGTGAGTCTCAAAGGTGCTACAAGATCCTTTGCATACTGATTTTCCAGACTAACACAACTATGTCTTTGAATTCTCCAAAATTATGGAATACTTGTAATACAAGTAAAATTTATAATGAATAACCAAGAAGATTGGATGAATTCTGTGGTTTTAATTCCTGCTCTGAAAATTGGAGTGATAAGGAAGGATGCCATTTATTCAAGCTATGTGGTATGTTGTTCATGAGTGTCTTTCATCACTCAAGCATGGCATGACAGCAGACCACACATATGAACATCTTTATTTATAAGACCTATGAATTACTTTCCTAACTCACTTAAGAGTGCTGAGATCATTCTTCTAAACAAAAAGAACAGAACAGAAAAAGTACAAAATCCCAATTATAATCAAAGCAAATGCTAAACCCAAATAACAAATAGTTTTTTTAAAAAAAATGATAAAGCAAGAAGAAAAGTCAAATGAAGGCTAGCAAGATCAGCAGATAATAGCAGATGTCTTTAAAAAGAAACTGGGTTTCATGTTGCTACAGAAATTATAGAGGAAATGGTCTAACATAATCTCTTGAGGGACAAAGTTCTATAGTATTGGTGCCATAGGATGGCAAGGTCAGGTCTCACATTAAGGTAATGCATTTCTCTGTGATGACAGATAATGCTGGTCTTTCATTAAGATGACATTCTACTGCTGAATTCAAAGACATAGTTGTGTTAGTCTGGAATATCAGTATGCAAAGGGATCTTGTAGCATCTTTGAGACTAATTGTGTGAATGAAGTTATAGCATAAGTTTTTATAGACTTGCATTACTTCCTCGCATGCATGGAGGGAACATGTGCCCAGGAAGGACCTTTATAAGACTGTGTGAAAAGCCATAGAAATGCAAAACCTGTAGGTATGGTGATGAGGTGACAAGTTTGGTTTTAACAATCAGGGACAAAGGTGGAGGAAAATGTTGCTTGATTTAGTATAGTAGCATATTATTTTCTTATTTTAGCATTGTACAGTGTTGTGTTTTATTGTCTATTTTTGATTATATATGTTTGATGTTCCATGCTTTGGTGGAAAAGGCATTATAAATAAGCATTATTATTATTACTAAAGGCCAGGGTCATTGGATGACCATATGGATGGTGGAGTGGTTAGGGTTGCATTAGTGCCACTGGGCAAATACTGCATAGTGAGATCAATAGTCATCCCATCCCTTCTCTGGGAGAGGAGGTAGTCAATAAAGTGGCCTTCATAGTCCCCTTTCACAAAGATATAGGCTAGTTCCATTTATGGAGAATGTGTGAATTACTAATGAAACAAATGCACCATAATTGTTGTCAGTCAGCCAAATTATACTTGTGTATGCAAAACCCTATGTGGGCTGTGATTTCATGTTGACATACTCTTAAATAATTTTGCATGTTGCATTTTCCTAAATTACTAGCTCACAGTTTTTGTGAAGTCCTCCGCCTGGTACTCCATCTGTTACCCAACAGGTGGAATTCCAAACAATTTGCTATATTGGGACCCTGAGACTGCACACATTGGCTTGTACACAAGGCCCTCTGATTTTCAGCTAACCTGCCTTCATGAGATCATACTGAGGCTCACAAACTGCTCTAAAGTTGACACTGAATAAGTGTTTGGCATGGCTGGAGGAAGGATAAAGATTTTCAGAAAACTTTTGCAAAATGTATGGCAATAAATGTTTGATTAAATATATAGAGGCATTCCATGAAAGAGATGATTAAACTCTTATGTTCAAAATTCCAACATGGTGTCACAAGAGATTCATCTTAAATACCTAAGAATATATAAGAACACAGTGACCATGATCTTGTTGGTATTTCTTTCTCTTTCTTTCATACGCACACATACATAGTCCTTTACTTATGTACTTGTACTTTCTGGCCATTGTGCAATGCACATATTCAGTTCAATTGTAAATACTTCACATGGAGCTTCACATTCTTGAACGGGGTGTAACTATATGCCAGTGCCTTTGATATACCATTCCATTCACTGAGATTCTGAAAACAGACATCCCACATTCCCCATTGCACAATGGGACAGTGCTCAAGCACATTGTTAGATATAAATCTGATTGCATAGCACTTGTATGCAGCATTTACCTAGTAAATATTTCCTGTACCTTGGATCAAACATTGATCAGAATGGAGTCTGCAGTCAAGAAATCAGAAGAACACTAGAAATTGAAAGGCCAGCTATGAAAGAGCTAGACAAGATCCTACAGAGTAAAGATATACAACTGAGCACTAAAGTTAGAATCATCCAAGCCAAGCAGATAAGAAGAAAATCAATTCATACTACAGTCATGCCTTCTAATTTGCAGACTTGAAGTCTGTGGTCTCCCTTTTCATGATGGCAAGGTGGGGAGGGATTAAAATAGCACATGCTCCCATGGTGCACATGCACCCGTTATTATCTATGGGCTTTGAAAATATGCAAATTTCTATTTTTGCAGGGGGGGAGGGGTCCAGAACAGATCCCCTACGAAAATGGAGGGACGACTGTAGTTTAATTCTATTTTAATATTCTCTTTTGTATGTTTTTAACTGTATTGTATTTTAATTTGTAAGCTGCTTTGTATCTCAATTTTTGGGGAAAGTGGGATATTATTGTTGTTGTTGTTGTTGTTGTTGTTGATGATGATGTGGTGCTAGAGAAGAGTGCTGAGGATACAATAGACAGCCAAAAAGACAAACAAATGGGTAATGGGAAAGGTAGAATGTAGTAGAAAGAGAGAAAGATTGCATGCCAATTGGATAGATTCAATGAAGGAGATCATGGGCCTGAATTTATAGAACCTAAGCAAAGGGGGTCTTGGAGATGGCTAATCCATAGAATCACCATGAGTTGGGGCTGACTCTATAGATTTACAAATATAGCTGTAGATATAGCAGCAATAGATATAGCAGCAATAGATTTACACGAGCATAATATAGCATCTTGGCCAATAACATAAACTATCAATAATCCACCTAAACCAGGTAGAATATGGAGGCAATAATCCTCTCTTGCAGTTACTCCCTAGTCATGGCATTTCAGTAGCATAGTGCCTCTAAAGTAAGTAGTTACATAGAACCATAATGACCTAAATTCAATAGAAAAGGAGTCACTGCTTTCACTACAAACTGTGTGGTCAGTACTACAAAATGGGGCACTGAACTCCATTTATTAACTACTGCCCCTAAGATGAGGGTTGTTTTACACCCAGTGCTTACAAGTTTGATCCTATGTCAGCTCAGAAGTCTCACTTAAAGTTCAATGGGGATTGCACCTACGATGTGGGCCTAAACCTCTAGTCTTGCCATAATCTAAATTGCTAAAGAGATGACAAAACATAAGACCATTTCATGACTTTCTCCTCATTTCTGCTTTTCTTGTGAGCCAAACTAACCTGCTTCCTCACCAATAGATTTAAGACATTTATACCCCACTTTTTCTGATTCAGAGATTGAACCAAGAACCTTCTGTATATATAGTATGGCTAAATCTTTTTGTAAGTCCCAACCACAGTAAAGCTAACTGAATCAATGGCACTTTCCATGACCCCTTTCCTCCTTCCATCACTGGGCTCATTCCCACTAGGATTTAAAGTGAATTGCTGATCGGGTTATATGACCATTGTTCTCACTTGAAAGTGGTTCCGAATTGACTGCACTCAGTTTCAATCACGATGAAGTGAGGCAAATGCAAAAGAACTCCTCTTTCCTGACACTAGTTTTTGGACAGTTCTTTTGAAAAGACCCGAATATGAACTGTGTTCAACAAGTGGGAACGATGGGTCAGATTTGCATCAGGGGGCTGGGCCAGCTCTTGCTGGCTTCTCCCAGCCAGCCCTGGTGCTCTGGTGCTGTTTTGGGCTCAGCCAAGGCTGACAGGCAGAGCAGTCTGTCCTCCCTTCCTCCTTTGGGCAAGAAGGGAATTGAAAGGCTTTCTTCCTTAGAGTGAGAGCCAAGGCAAGCTGGGAGCCTCACCAGAGTCCTTGGAACGTGGCTTCACCTTCTCTTCCGTCCTCTGCCTTTCCCAGCTCAGCCATGGAAACCCACTGGGTGACCCTGAGCAAGTCACAATCTCTCTGCTGGAGGGAACAAGGAGCAGAAGGAGGCAGAGGAGGTCCCAGGAGCTCTTGTTTTTGGGAAGCGCTCTGGCTGGGCTCCCCGGTTGAGGCAGCTGAGAGTGGGTCAGGGCAAGGAGGAGGAGAGGGAGGCAGAGCGCTGCCACCACCACCACTGCTGCCGCTGCCATAAAGAGTGAGGTGAGGAGTGCACCCATCTGGAGGAGGCAGAGGAGGAGCCTCCGGGGCCCAAGACTTCCTGCCATGCCCCCACTCCTCTTCTGTTGTTGTTGTTGTTGTTGTTGTTGTTGTTGTTGTTGTTGTGTGCCTTCAAGTCTGTCATGGATTTTTCTTGGCAAGATTTGTTCAGAAGGAGTTTGCCTTTTCTTTCCTCCTTCTCTTCCTCTCTCAGTGGCAGCCATTCTCCCCCCCCCCAAAAAGTGTGAATGACAAAGGGGAATAAAAGGGGAGTAAATGGCTCTGGAGAGATTCAATCACAAAATCCACACCAGGTTATTTTGTAGTGGGAATGAGCCCACTGTCTACCCAATGCACCAACAATCAATAGTCAATAGTATGACAGCATTCAGCCACAGGGAATATTGATTTTTGGTAGCAGAGATTCAATTCAAAACAAGCTAAGAGATAGGAAAGACTGAATCTAATTGTCATTCCAAACTAGATTAGGTCCATTGACTCAATTTGATTTAGCATGTTGAGTCAGTTTTCAAGAATTGATTCAATGGATCTATTCTAGCTCATATTAACCACTGGGATTCAGAGCCATATGTTCTGCCACTGAGTTATCACCAGAGATCCATTCATTCTACACTGTGATAGCACTATGATTCCACTGTAACTGCCATGGTTCTGTCCTATGGAATCCTGGGATTAACATTTTGTTGTTGCTGTCTATCTTCAAGTCATTTCTGACTTATGGAGACCTTAAGCAAACATTTCATGGGGTTCTCTTGGCAAGATTTCTTTAGGAGTGGTTCCCTTTGTCTACCTCTGTGGCTGACAGAGTGTGATTTGCCCAAGGTCACCCAATGAGTTTCCATGGTCAACTGGGGATTTGAATCCTCATCTCCAGGGTTGTAGTCCAATACTCAAACCACTACACTACACTGACTATCATTAGCAGTTTATGGAAATGTATTTACAGTTCTTAGCCCAAGACATCTACTGCATCACCAAACTACGAATCCCAAGATTTCATAGGTGTTAAAGTGGAATAATAACACTATATTGTGTAGTATGAACAGACCTTAAGTTGCACCTTGATGCCAGTATTTTACAGTACCTATGTCCAATTCAGTTTGGAAAATTGGGACCCGAGAAATTAAGAACATGAAGAAGAAGAAACTAACTTCCCTGGCTTTTCGTATTAGGCATAGATTCATCTTCTCATTCATTGTCTAACAGCCATGGAGTTTTGCTGGAAAATTATGTATTCACAGTGGTATGTTTGCAGTGTTGCAGAGATTAAATTAGTGCTTATTTATTGAAAATGCTCTTCCAGTCTTTCAGAAGCCATTGTGATACAATCTGGATAATGAAATTTACAGCTTCCAGTTCCACTTGTAGGAAGCTTGCTTACCAGCCAAGACTATTTTTTTCTCTTCTTCTCTTGGTGAATCAACTGATATTAAAAGGAACCTCTTCCTTCACATTTCACTCAAGAAACTGGCATGGTGTATGAAGCGACCGGAATGGCAAGGCCATGAAAATTTAAACATAAACCAACTGCACTCAACAGCATAGTCCTTGGCTGCTGCAGTCCAGTTGTGAAACAGATTATTCAGTTCATGGCAGCTGAATTCCACAGATGTAACCATTTTGCACAGGGCTAAATCCTATTTTAGTTCCAATTAAATATGAACCATTGAATCAGTTAGACTGAACTTTGTGTTAATGCATCATTCAAAAGTTGATTAAATGGGTCTAATTGCAGCTGGGACTAATCCACAGGATCTCAGCCATGCAGTTGTTCATTCTTGGGTGATGCTTTCCATGCCTTCAATGTATCAGCTGGTCCAATGGGATTCAGGAGACAGCCACTGTGCATACCCCATCAGATGATTAGACAATAAGTGGGCACATTGCCAGATCCACATGTGGTTGCACAATGTTGATATTCATCAGAAGACTGGTGTAGCACAATCATCATCTAGATACATGAGTGCAGATTTACAATGAACAAGCACAATGTTGGATCACAAAACTAACTATAGGATTTAGGCTCATATTAAATGGTTACACTTGTGGAACAGCTGTTATACAACTAAATAAGTTCATTGAGTAAAGGGCAAAAAATACCCTTGCATGTGTTAGGAAATATACACAAGTATATGGCTCATTTGGAAAGATAATAATGCTTGGTAAAGTGAGGGGTAGTTGGAAAAAAAGGAAGACATTGCAGATGGATAGACTGGAAGCCATGGCCCTGAGACTGCAAGATCTTAGCTGTTGATGATAGGGGGACTTGAAGGTCTCTCATTCATAAGGTTGCTTATGACAACAAGAACAAGAACAATCACAACAATGGGATTCCATTGTTAAGGAGCAAGAACAAGAACAATCACAACAATGGGATTCTAGCCTCAACCTTTTTAGTTCTTCCTGGTAAAAAGAGTTGGTTGCAAGCAACACACTAGGGAGCTACTGGGAGATTTATAGGCAGCTGCCTCTAGACACCAGATACTTAATGAGTAAATGTTTCCTATTTAGCAGATTTTGGGACCCATGAAGCTTCTCTTTATCTCTTCTGTGATATATAATGGAAGGAGGTATGTCTTTGGTGTTTGTCACATCGTGCTGGGTAATGGGGGCTCAGCTGTTTCAGGCCCCAGCTCCAGTTAGAGGTTGCTGTTATCTGGAGCCATAAAGTCCTGGCAATTTGATTCCTCTGTGTCCAATTCTTCAGATTCCTGAGGGTGATTTATAACACCAGGAAGTACATAAAACCTTTATCTCTGTAATTGCACAACAGCAGTAGTGTACAGAACTGTGGGTTTCTAGAATGAGTCTCAGTACTTCCTGGCATAGTGATATGATAGTTCATCCCATGTTAAATTTTCTTAGAGACTACAAAGAACAAGTCATGAAGGGTGCTATTTCTAGACACAGTTCCCTGCAGTTTATAATTTATATTCACACCTTCAAGCTGGAAGGTTGGGTGATGACTCTTTGACATTCCTCAGCCTGCAAACATATTGCAAGTACATTGCTCTGCAAATGTGTCTACATCCCAATATCAGTTCCTTTGAATTCTAGTTATTAGAATTCTTAATAGATTATTTTAAAATTTAATGGATTTGATAAATGAGAAAAAAGATACATTCCACTCTTTTACACAGTAAAGAGTGCAAAAAATAAGAAATTTGGAAAGACCCGCAAAATATCATCTGCATTTAACTTTGGAAGAACAGTGCCCAGGAGGGCTAATTCTATAACCTTTAGCTCACATATCACCTTTCAGATAATGGACAGAGATGAGACACTTAACATTAATCTCGCTTTGTTCTTGAAAATGATGGGATTTTTAACAATGCAAAAAGGGCCCAATTTGACCATAATGGCCAGTCCCTGCCTATATGTATCAGCCAATAAGCCATAATTAAAAATAGTTATGGGAAAGTTCAGATAATTTAAAAATGGAATTAGGGGAAACAAATCAAAATAAATCTTTTTACTTCAATGGCAAGCAGCTGGCAGTACAACGATTTGAGTTAAAAGCCATCAAGAAGGCTTTTCACCCATTTGGATCTATTTAAATTTACATGGAGTTTCTGGTTTTGTTTTGGGGGATAAAAATCACAGATAATCCAAAGGAGATATGCTAAGGTGTTTCATAACCACTCATCTTGGAAGAATCTCAAAGCTTCCACACTTCTCCCCAAGCTGGTCATCCTCACTGGGCAATTGTCTCTTGGGATCTCTGCTGCTCCTACTTGATCCTGACCATCAATAAATGTAATCTAAAGCCATCATTAACCCATCATTAACCCATTGTTTCAGTACAGATATGAATTCAAACACAAAATTGGAAACATTCCAATTAAAATGAGGACAAAATTGATTTTCCCTAGCCTTATATTTAGTATAATTATTGCATACACTTCTCTCCTCTGATCAATTGATTCACTCAAATGGGCTTTGTTTGATATTAATCAAATTCTTCAGTGCAAGAGAGTCTAAATTTAAGATAACATCCTGCTGAGCAAATCAGTTGTCATTCAGATTTGCTCAGATGATGGATATACATCTCCTTGCATTATGATTAACGCACAGAGCCAAAAGGAAAATTTCCCTCCAAAATTAAAAATAACTGCAACAACTTAAAAGAGGTTATTAGAAAATAAGTCAGCTCACTTTAATAAAATGTTACCTTTGGAGTCATGGAAGTCTTTATTTAGAAAATATGTTGCCTTATTAAAAGGGAGAATGGTGATTTCTGATTTGCTAGGCCTGTATTCTAAAGGCAAAGACAGATAAGCTGGGATTCAGAGAACCACAGAATGAATCCTGGAGTCAGGGGTGTGCTTTTAATGGCTACAGCTGTTGTTGTTGTGTGCCTTCAAGTCATTTGCAACTTAAGGTGATCATAAGATTGACCTATCACAGGGCTTTCTTGGCAAGATTTATTTAGTGGGGTTTGACTTTGCCTTCCTCTGAGGCTAAGACAGTATGACTTGCCCAAGGTCACCCAGTGAGTTTCCATGGCCAAGCAGGGATTTGTACTCTGTTTCTGATAGTCACAGTCAAATCCTCAAATCACTATGTCAATGGTCACAATATAATTTTTTTTAAATAATCTTTATTTAGCACTATAGTGTATGCCATATACAAAGAAATAACATTTAAAATATAATTTTAAAACCACTCTTCTTTCCCTCATTTCACAAGTGAATTTGGTGACTCGAATCCATGATTTTTCTTCTATTTAATCACATCTACTGTTATCCTCACCAAGTGTGTCAGGTTCTCTTTAAATGTTGGGAAAATTACCTTTGCAAGAGGCAGGATAAATTTTAGGACTGATGACACCTGTGTATATCAGTAATAACTGAGAATGACTCCAGGTTTGGGTGAATTAAGTTTTTATTTAGAAAAATGCAGAGTGCAATCAGACACATGATAGAAATTCACAGCATTCAAAACTAACCAAAATGAAAGTATGGAAATGGTATGGCAAAGTTTGAGGGGTTTAGAAAGGGCTATATTTACAGCTATCCCTCAGCTATCTGGGAACCACCCCCATGGATACCAAAATTCGTGAATAGTCAAGTCCCATTGGGGACAATGGGACAACTATTTCTCTCCCCTCCCTCCCTCCCCTCCTTCTTCCTCCCGGGCTTAGGTTTGCCTTGGGGGCTGGGACGGGGCCTTCCTTAAGTTCAGGAGGCAATCTGGGCCCACCATTTTGGGGTCAGCCAGGCAGCAGGGCCCCAACCTCTTTGGCCCTCTGGGGTCCGGTGGCACTGAGGTCCAGAGTCTGGAGTACCTGGCAGGAGTGAAACAGGGCATGGGGGCCTGTAATATGTGCCAGCTGGCTGCCATTGGGGCTCTCTTTTCCAGAGGCACTTGGGGCCCAGGGTGAACATTGTTTATTTGCTGAGGCAGAGGGGAGTGGGGCATGTGCATTCCAGGCCCCAAGTGCTGATGGGAAAAAGAGTCCCAGTGGTGGCTGACCAGTGTGTAATACAGGCTCCGGTGGCCCCCGAGCCCTGCTTCACTCCCACTTGGTGCACCAGACTCTGAACCCTGGTGCCACCAGACCCTGGAGGGCCAAGAGAGGGATTGGTGAGGTGGGGCCTTGTTGCCTGGCTGACTGCAAAATGGCGGGCCCAGACTGCCCCCCCAGACTTAAGGAAGGCCCCTTCCTGGCCCGCAAGGCAAACCTAAGCCTGAGGGGAAAAAGGAGGGAGGGAGGGAGGGAGCCATGGGCTTGCCATTCACAAATCATCAAAACCACGAGTCTGCGGATACTGAGGGATGACTGTATGTGTCTGAAGTGCAGACCATGGAAAGCAGAAATGGCTCAGACTGAGGCCTATGTCATGTTCTGCCTGGATGAGGACTCAGAAAATGAGGAGGATGAACCAGAACTTCCTCCGGGTGCTGAGCTTACAGTGGAGGGGCTCTTACCTGGCTGTAGCAGCCCTGCTGTGTCAATTTCCGCAGAGCCTCCAGCAGAGCCTGTGGCATCGCAGGAGGTCGCTCTGCAGCCAGCCTCCCAACAACAGAACTTCGGACATGGAGGAGGATCAAGGGATTGTGCCTACCTTCAGTCAGCATCAGGCAGGAATGGCAGGCCTTCAGTGCTCAAGGAGGTTTCATGAAAAATACCGAGCTCTGGTACCACACATTAAGCAGGTGTGGAAATGTTGCCTCAGTGCCAGAGATTATCTGAGTTTCCTGCTGAAAGCCTCTGTCTCTCCTTGTTCCTTGGCCTGAACTCTTGACTCGGCTTATCATGGACTACCGGAACCCTTGACCCTCAGACCACTGACTACGCTTGGATATCTGGATCCCTTGACCTCTGGCCTGCCTTGTCTCTCTCTTTGTTGGAACCCTTGACCTCCAGACCATGTTTGATCCTTCGCTGGCTGACCCTTCAGCTTGGTAATTGGAGTTGGTTTGGGACTTTCCTCGGCCTTGGCTATTGGCCTTACAGCTGGCTTTCTAGGACAACCTAAGGGAGACACAGAACATACATGGAACACAGCATGGGGCAACTGTAGGCATACTGTTTGCACAGAGGTTAGGATTTGGGGGCCAGTATTTATACCTGGAATCTAGGCTCAGGTGGTGGGCTATCTTGAAAGGTAATAAAGACTTGATGTTCTTTCCCAGGAATTGATAGTGGGATTCTGAACTGGTTGGTGGCTTTAATTTTAAGATTACAAAAACCGTGATTGGATCAGGACAACCCTGGGGTGAATGGACAGGGAGGTTGGTTGGAAACATGGTGAGGATATGTAGAGAGAACTGGCTTACTACTTTGGTGCAAAAGGAAATGCAAGGGGATTAGGTGAAGGAAGAAGCAATTAGTACAGCCATTTAGGCTTGCTTGCAATATCTACCTGGATCGTGTACATGCCCATGGTCTTCACTCTTTTTCTCATACAAACTTCACCTAGCAATAGCAAGTACATTTCTATGCCACTTATCAGTGCACTTAAGCACTCCCTAAGCAGTTTAAGCTAATTGCCTCCAGCAAGCTGGGTAATCAATTTAACGTCCTACGGAAGGATGCAAGGCTGAGTGGACCCAGGAGCTCTGCCTGGGATTGAACTCACAACCTTGTGTCTGTGAAAGGCTGCAATACTGGCACTTAACCACTGAACTACCAGGGATCCTAGTGTTCCAAAAGGTCATTGTGACCCCTAAGAATATGCTGGCTCCAGATATGAAATGTGAAAATATGGAGACCCCAAATACAGTGCAGGGTATACAGGGTATGCTAACAATTTTACTCACAAGTGATGAAACTAGATTGTTCTTATTTCCTTCCTAGAATCAATAGTTTTTCTTTTCATACCCTTATTGTTCAGATTCTTCACTATTCTAACCAACCATATTTAGATTTTACATATTTAATTCCACTATGTCTTTTAGCCTATTGCTGCCAAATCACCCCACTTATCTCTCTGATGTCTTATGATACCTTCCCAATCATTTTAATATACATTAATGATTTTGGACACAATATTTTCAATTATTTCTGCTGCATGAGACAAAGAAGTTGTATTTTTTTTCCAGGTTTTCAGAGTGAGTCTTGTAAGGCAGACAAAATCCTCTGGCTTGTATTAACTTATTTTTTCTAATGTCCTACTTCATTCATGAGCTGAGAAGTTAGTGTGGACTTCACACAGGTATACTCAAGGTGCCAGTAACAAACTCAGTTCTCAAAGTGTTTATTTCTGAGTAGACAACTACAAAAGGTGAAGCAGACCACTGAACATGCTCAATGGCCAAGAAACACTGATTCTTGATAGGGGGAAAAAACCTGGGAATCTTGGAGAAGGAAGGGGTAATGAAACTGAATATTCTGGAAATGTGTATGCCTGGCTAGAAAGAACACCAGAGAAAACTAAAACTTTGCTGCAGGTTCCATATTAGAAATATACTTCACACGTCACAGGTGTCTTTTGGGGGACATGAAGATCATAGTATCATTTTATGCAAACTGAATGGTGACTGTATTTATTTTAATTTATTTTATATCCCATTTTTATCCTAGTGCTAGACCCAAGCTAAAACTGAAGCTATTAAAGAATATTTGAAAATATTTGCTACTTTTAAAACATTTTTTTCAAGTGTTGAGAAACTCTGATGTAATAAATCCTGCATTGATGAGAATCGTTGTTGTTCAAGACATATTCTATACAAAATGTACATGAATTTTCTACAGACAAAATGGCTTTTCTGTGTAGAAAGCCATATTTCTATGTAGTAATATTTCTATGCAGAAAATGCTATTTCCTGTGAAGAAAATTAAGTAATTGGGGCTTTATTTTGTGTAACACTCATACATGTTTGATTTGCAACATTTACTGCACATGTAGCAGCATTTTCTTTGCAGAAAATATTTCTATATGGAAGTATTGTTTTATGCACAAAAAAATTGATGTTTCCTGTGCAGAAAATGCTGTTTTCTGTGCAAAACAATCACGTGTGAATTTTGCACACAGTTAAGTCCTGAATTACAAATAGTCTTTGAAAATGGTGGTTTTCAAAGTCTTTCTTACAGAGGGTATAAAACTGCTACCTTCCAGAAGAAACTAGTAATTACCTCCTTAAAAGCCATCTGAGTGAATTACTAGAAGAAAATTCTCAAATATTATTTGCTTACTCCTTTGTGTGAAGAAAACCTATCCCCTCCTTTTCCCTTTTGGACACAGGAGATATAAAATATCTCCCTTTACATCTGAGTAACAGGTTGATGAGAATAATAAATCCATGCAAATGAAACAAAAGATTGCTTCCTTCAGCTTTATAGATATATTTGCAGTGTGAAGACTGGAATTTGGCTATAAAAGAGATAGAAGGTTTAGGTAAAAAGAAGAATATGTCAAGTGTTTGGAGAGGCATACAAATGATACAGGTAGATAGCACCCCGGAATTGCCCACTTCAGTGCTCTGTACTTGGCAAGGTGTTTGGTGTTTACTGCCCGGTGGTCAATACCAGTGATATAGCAACTCTTGATTTTCTTGGAGTGCTCTCTGTTTTTATTAGATGTGAATTAATTAATTGATTACACTTGTAATCAGCCTTTAAAAAAACACCTTGATGAGTTATAAAAAATAAAATCTGCAGTAGAAAATAGCCAGTGCATAGAAGAAGCAAAAGCATAAAATATAAGAGCTAGACAGGAACATATTAAAAGGATGATGATGATGATGATGATGATGATGATGATGATGATGACGATGATGACGATGACGATGATGATGACAATGATGATGATGATGATGATTTCTAGGGTGTCTTGTGCCTAAAAAAGATTTAATAGCTTGAAACCAATAGTTATGGTTGACTAGGAGAGGTCAATTTAATCAATGGAACATAATAATTGTTGACTTACCAAGCTCCCATTGAGTCAATTGATTTATTATAGTTGGGGTAACAATCAGTTTTAGGCTCAGGTTTCTCAGTGTTAAAATAATAATAAAAGAATGAAGCTGGCTGACAACCTACATTGGCTCCATCACTGTAGTTATGACAGATGATGCTTCCTAAAGTTTACCTTTAGAATCTGGTAGTGTCTTAAATGAAGTATTTCTGAAGTGCTGGAGATTGGAGTGCTTGGAAATTATGTTTACAGTACCACTCCTGGATCTGGGGTGCCTTGACAACAGGCAACTGGAAAGACGTTTCAGAGGTTCTGTCACAACTGGTTGTCTCAAGGCACCCCATGACCAGGAATGTGTAGCAGATGTCATTTCCTAGTGCTCCCCCACCTCTAGTGCCTTGGAAACTCTTTGGTTGGGGTGCTGTAAGGTTGTGAAAGTAGATTGATGACCATAAACATGAATCCCCAGCAACTGCAATATCATAAATCCTAACTGTTGAACAGATTGTTATTGTTTGTGCCTTCAAGTCATTTCCAACTTACAGCAGCCCTAAGGTGAATCTATCATGGGGTTTCCTTGGCAAGATTTGTTTAAAGGGGAGGGGGTTGCTTTTGCCTTCCTCTGAGACTGAGAAAATGTGACTTACCCAGGGTCACCCAGTGAGTTTCCATGGCTCTCCAGAGTCATAATCTAATGCTTCTGGACAGGTGACAAGCCAATAAAACAATAGATAATATAGATCAGAGAAAAGTTATTGTTTTGTACTATAGTGGTCAGGTCAGCTAAGGGATTCTCAAGGCTAAAAAAAAAAATCATGTTCACATATGAAGCAACACCTTCCCCTAGCTAATATAGGGATAATCCAATATCCTAAGGCCAATCAAAAGGTGGCCAATTAAAAGACATGAAAGGCCATTTAAAAAAAATGAAGTTGGTTTTAAAAAAGCAATTAAATTCAAAAAACAGATCAAAACAAGAGCACATTAGGGAAGAACAAATCAGGTCCATGGGTGAGCTAAGTGAGCTAAATGAGCCTCCCCTGGTAGAATTTCCTATATTTATATACTACTAGCAAGAAGGTCCTTTCTCAAGCTCCCACCACACTCCAAGCTATCTCTTGTTTCAATGATTTGTTCACTGAGGGAGAAAAATGATTGGCCTTGAGTAAAAGTACAAAAGATTCAAACTTTGACAGAAGTCTGTCAAATCTGGGGAGAATTTCATCCATTGGTCTCAGGCTGAGCTAATGCATTAGAGTTATTAGCATGCCGACCTGAAAGGTGACAGTGAATTGGCATGACATTGGTGTCCTGTCATCCTTGTCTTTGCCTTTGAGCACTATCTGGTTCTTTCCAAACCCAGAAGAGTAAAGAATCATTAAGGAAGAAAGGTATTCAAGTTAATCAGTCTGTCAGCTTGCGTTGTTGGGGTGCCTGCCAAATGAAAAGCAAACCAGACATGTACTAGAACAAGGGAGACATGCTTCCCTTTGTAATAAAGATGCAACCCAATAAGAATCTACTGAATGTCATCTCTTCTTGAGGTCAGAATGACATCTCTATTCTGCACACTTTTAATCCAGTAGAAAATGTCAAGCTGGTGCTAATTCAAAAAAGGCCCTGGAGGTGAGGCTGTTCTTGACAGCTTATTGCAATTGACAACTGAGCAAAGCAAACTTCTTTTTTCTAACTGGATGTTGTTGGTGTGTACTGCAACATTTTGTCCCAAGCCTACAGTAAGCAAGCCAAAGATCTTTTAATAAGCAGCTTTTAAATATTTAGGATTTATATAAGTTGTTGAGTGTTCTGAAGGTTTCACACTACATTTTGTTGGGTGTTTCCCTGGATGTTCATAGTTACCTGGAACATGCCCAGGTGCCCACTCCACAGTCAATCAGAGACCAGAGAAGCAGAGGTGTACCACATAGCCCTTGCAGCTGCTGTTGAACACCTGGGACAAAGGCATCATGAAGGGAAATATCAGAAATTTCCTTTTGCAGTATCCTCTAAAGTGCATGCTCGGACATAACCAGCATATGTCACCAGGAGGTTTCCAACCATAGTAACATAGGGCCTTTGCAGACTGGCAGAAATAGTGCAAATTGATTCCACTTTAACTGCCCTGGCTCAGTACTAGGGAATCATGGGAACTGTAGTTTATTGTGGCACCAGAGCTCTCTGACAGAGAAGGCTCAATGTCTCAGAAAAACTACAATTCCCATGATTCCCTAGCACTGAGCCAGGGCAGTTAAAGTGGAATCAATTTGCACTATTTCTGCCAGTATGCAAAGGCCCTATGTTACTATGGTTGGAAACCTCCTGGTGACGTATGCTGGTTATGTCCGAGCATGCACTTTTTGCACTATTTCTAGCAGTCTGCAAAGGCCCATAGTGAGCTGCTTCTGAAACAAGATAGTAGCAGTAACCAGAAGTTTGTTGGGGAGGATCCTGAAAAATCGATGCATCAAGTTACTTTTAAAAGTAACTATCCAAGCTTGGGACAGACAGTTGTTGAAGATGGCTCTAACAGACTCTCCAGTTTCTAATTCTTGGTACAGTCATAAGTATTCAGTGTCTGACCTTATGTATAGATTAAACCCCTGTTAAGATCTTTAGTGAAGGTCTGCCTATCTTGCTGAGATATTCAAGTTAGTACAAAAAAAGAGTGCCATTTTTAATTGTGCCAAACAATTTATGGAATTCGTTGCAATGGAATATTTATGTTGTACATGTTGGTGCATTTTTTTAAATAAAAGTGGCTCTACCTGATTTGGAGTTTTGTAAACAGATGTCTTCATGGTTAGATAAGTGGAATTCTATGAGTGTCACCATTTCACATGCAGTTGTGCATTCTTGGATGTTGCACAACTATTTGTCAATGTACCATTTGTACCATAAGCAGATACATCATTGGTTGCAACAATCAGAAAAGGGAGTTGTAATGTAATTAGTGTGTAACTATGTTGGTTGCAACAATCAGAAAAGGGAGTTGTAATGTAATTAGTGTGTAACTATGTGAGTGTAAATTCATACTACACAGACATAATATTATATCTCAGCTGGAATATTATTGTTATTCATGAAATGCCTATAAAGTTGGTTTTCTAAATGCCCTACAGCCATTTTAAAACAGAACAATAATACAGTAAGAATTTCCAGTTAAATCACAAAATGAGTGAAGTTATTCATCATTTTGGTGCAGTCATAATGCAGTATAGTTTCATCTTTGTTACTGAAAAAAGGAATGCATCCCAAGTAATTCATTATTTGAAGTAGTTTGTAGTGAACACATTCATGCTTAATCATAGCACTCTTCAGACGTTCTAGAATTGTATAGAATAAAAGCGTATGTGTGTGTGTGTGTGATGTTATGAGTTTGTATTTGAAAATGTTTGAGTTATGAATTGTATATTAGAATATAAAGTAAGATTTGCATAAGATTCATAAATAACACTTGGTGAATGAAAGTGGTGAGTTCAGTTCAGAGACATTGCTTGTTAGTCTGGAATATCAGTATGCAAACGATTTTGTACCACCCTTGAGACTAAGGGCCTTTGCAGACTGCTAGAAATAGTGCAAATTGAGTCCACTTTAACTGCCCTAGCTCAGTACTAGGGAATCATGGGAATTGTATTTTTTTTCTGAGATACTGAGCCTTCTCTGTCAGAGAGGTCTGGTGCCACAATAAACTACAGCTCCCATGATTCCCTAGCACTGAGTCAGGACAGTTAAAGTGGACTCAATTTGCACTATTTTTGGCAATCTGCAAAGGCCCTAAGTGAGAGAAGGATGTTGTATTATAAACTTTCATAGACTTGGGCCCAAAACACACTGCAGAAATAATCCAGTTTGAGACAGGTTTAACTGCCCTGGCTTAGCACTAGGGAATCCTGGGAATTGTAGTTTATTGTAACACTAGATCACCTGACAAAGAAGGCTAAATGTCTCACAAAACTACAGTTCCCAGAATTCCCTAGCATTGAGCCAGGGCAGTTAAAATAGTCTCAAACTGGATTATTTCCACAATGTGTTTTAGATCTTGGTCTACTTCCTCAGATACTTAATCACTCAGGGCCTTTGCAGACTGCCAGAAATAGTGCAAATTGAGTCCACTTTAAGGTTTAGGGTTAGGGTTAGGGAATCATGGGAACTGTATTTTATTGTGGCACCAGAGCTCTCTGACAGAGAAGGCTCAATGTCTCAGAAAAACGTCTGAGTTGTGTAAGAGAGAGGTTTTTAAATGTACTAAATAACTAATCTGCTCTGTTATGTTTAACTTCAGTAAATAGAGTTTTGTTTTTGTTTTTATACACTTTTGGCCTGTAGAAACTGTATTTGTCTCAAAGCTTTGATTCAGACAAGATGACTATAGTGTCAGCATGGAATATAAAGGGTGATGTCTTTTGAGGATAGTAGTTGCATAAATCCTCATAAGTACTTTGAGAGCAGTTAGATGGGCTCTTCAATGAGTGTCACACAGGTTGGACGGAAGGAAGTCCTTACATTGTGGTAGAGGTGGCAATTGGAAAAAGCTCTCACTCTTGGAATTGCAGTGAGCATCATGGAAGTCTTCAGTTGGTAAGTTAAAGGGTAAAAACTGAAATAGGTTTGGTAGAAAAAACACCCATATTTGGCCACAGTGGTGGGATTGCCTGAGAATAATTCTCACAGTTGGTAGCAGCATAGTGGAACGAGAGCTTAAATCCCCACACTTGGTGATCATAGCAGTTGGATAAAGTGTGAAACCTTCATATAAAGAGGGAAACTCCCCACAGAGGAGTTTTATACCTTTGCATCTTTTTACCAACCACTACATGTAGAAGCTGATTTCAGCTCAGTGATTCCTGTGGCTGAGAATGTGTGACTCACCCAAGGTCACCTAGTAGTTTTCCATGGCCAAGTGGGGAACTGAATCATGATCTTCAGAGTTGCAATCTAATGCTGAAACCACTACATCATACTGTCTCTACTCCTAATTAGACTAGATGTACTGAATCAATGGTTGAATATGAAGTCAACATGTGAGTAAACTGCCTAGATTCAGTGGTCTATTCTTGTTACTGCTAACAATATAATTTGGGCCCTGTGGCTCTCATATCAGTGGAGTGGTAAATCCATTCTTGGATTTAGTGTGAAAACCAAATTTTACTCTTAGTTTTACTCTTTCAAAGAGCTGTCCAAGGTTCTGAACCAATTTGAGGGACAGAGATCCACACTTTGGTCATCTCCTTTAAAGTGTTGATAAAAGCCACCACTTTCCACTGCATGACTCACAATAGCCATTCAGATCTACTTCTCATGTAGCATCTTGAGCAAGAAACACTGGTATGTGTGGGATAACAGACCTGAAGACAGATACATGGGTGCTCATGCCCCATATCCTATTTTGGTTTTAGAAAGGGGGCATTCCAAGTGCAATGAATGGTCAGAAACATCAAATTGGGTGATTTGATGCTCATCTCCTGTGTATAATCATGCACAGGAGATGAGCATCAAAGGAGTGTCAGGGAACCTCCATTCTGTCCATTGCTCAATAGGAGAAGGGTCAAAGGGAGTGCTCAAAATAATTACATATGCTAATTTAGCACACTTAATTAGCATAATTAGTACACCAATTTGCATAAAATGAAAATTTTGCTGCTAACCTTGTAGGGAGGAAGGATGAGATATGGTGCCTCTTTGGAGAGAGAGAGAGAAAGAGAGAGAGAGAGAGAGAGAGAGAGAGGAGTATGGAGGAAACCGTGGGGAGAGATCCCTGTTGTTTTCTCACCTGCAGTACTACAGCCCAGGAGCACATTATAATAACCTAGTAAAATGCAACTTGCCATCCCATCCTCTCCATTAGGATGTGCAGGCTTGCAGCTTTACTAAAAGCCAATTATATTTCTCTGGGATTCAATACAACATTAACCATTGTCATGAGCAATTGTGGTGGGAGAATGGATGAAGTATATGCCTCCCAGCTTTTGAGTCTCAAGTTACACTTCTGCTATTCCAAAAAAAAAAAAAAGCATCTCTGGATTCTCCTTCTCTTTCAACCTTGAATAAATATGAAAATCCTTACATTAGACAGAAAATCCTCACTTGCAGTAGAGGAAGACAACACCTTGGAAACTGATCTATTAATTCAAAAAGTCCCTAAGAAAACCAGAAGAGTTTCCAGCTGAATTAGCTTAAGCTATGGCCACAGAGGAGAAAGTGTGTATTTACCCAAGAAAAGTTGCAGTTACAAGGGAAAATGTCAGTCTTTGATTTTTGCTCTTTTCATTGTGAGAGACAAAAGCCCAAATATTGGCTTCTATGTACCATACATTTGTTGAGTTAAAACAAACAAACACACCCCTCAATTCGGATTGTATTGGTTAGCTTCAACTAGAGTAAGAAGCTTATCACATTCTTAAATAATACAGCTTACCTAATCCGGTTTAAAATTTAAATTGGGCAGCATCCTGATATTATCAGAAGGATTTAGCTTCTGAAATCACCATCCGAATCCATCCTGGGTCCATCCCCACTCCCAGGGGTGCTTTGGTGGCCATTTTCTTAAGCCAGAAAACTCCCAGCTTTGAAAAGATGCACGCTGAGTGCCCCTGGAAGCAGGGATGGATCCAGGATGGACCAAGGTGGCAATTTCAGCTGCTAAATCCTTCTGATAATATTAGGATGCTGCCCACTTTAAAATTTAAACTGGATCAGGTAAGCCATATTATTTAAGAATGTGATAAGCTTCTTAGACTCACTGAAATCAGTTACTGAATAATGAATCAGTACACAGATAAATGTCACATAGGTAAATGGGTCTATTCAAATTGTGAATAACAATTGGATTTAGGCTCTATGTTCCAGCAGGACAATACAGTTGCAGCCATCTACATGTGCTGTTTTCCACATGTGCTGTGTACCTGGATAATCTGGGTCTTCAATAAATATATTGAATTGGAATTCAAAAATATAGCTGTATTAGTCTGTAGAATCAGTGTGTAAAGAGATCTTGTAGCATCTTTGAGACTAACAGAAAGAAATTGGCAGCATGAGCTTTTGTAGACTTCAGTCTACTTCCTCATATGCATTTATATTGAACTGGAAACAAGAGAACCAGTGTGACTTGCTTCTCATGTCTTGGAGGTTAGCTATGTGTGTAGCTATGGGGAGGGCAAATCACTGCCTTCTCAAAATAAGAATTCTACCTACCTAGTGAAATTTTCCTCTGGTGCCCAAATTTCTAGCACTGCAGAGTGTCAGATATTGAACATAATTAACACCTAGAATGTTTCTAGCTATTGCTTTAGCATTTCCTTTCTCAGCCTCTTTCCTTTGGATGCCTAAATGGTATTTCTAAAAGATGAAATGAGATTTTTAAGTTCCTGCATTGCTAGAAATTCAGGAATGGAAGGGAGGTTTCATGGGTGGTGATGGTGGTGGTGGTGGCAGAATCCCTTATTTGGGGAACAATGCCTTCCTTTCCTTCTGCCCCATAGCTACATCCCTGGTTCACCCATGTGTTGGACTGCTTGACAGAAGCATGCTAACTGGGCCAGGGAAGGAACACATCTTAATTATAGAATCATAGAGATGGAAGAGACCCCAAGGGCCATCCAGTCATGCATGAATATACAATCAAAGCATTCCCAAAGATGCCCATCCAGCCTGTTTAAAAAACTCCAAAGAAGGAGATTCCACCACTTTTCCATGAAGTGTATTTCCCTTCTGGTCAGTTCTTACCATCAGGAAGTTCTTCCTAAAGTTGAGGTGGAATCTCTTTTCCTGTAGTTTGAAACCATTGCTCCATGTCTTAGTGTCTGGAGCAGTGGCAAACAAGCTTATTCCATCCTCAATTTGACATCCTTTTAACTTATGTTTGTTCCTTCCTAGGTTCACACAGTAATGGGCTCGAATGAGCCCTAGCTCAGGACACCATCCCTCCAACATCAAGTACTCCTTGGGATGTCAGGTTCACTGCAGTAATGAATTCTGGGGCTGCAGATTTTCTTTCCCTTCAGATTCAAGCAAAATAGTTCTCCATGGAAAAGAATAGGAAAGGATAATTCAAACCACAAATAGATAACTTCAGAATTAGTTCAATAAGGTAGGCATCTTCTTAGCAATTTACACATATACATTCCTTTCTAGAAGCAGTTGAACATTTTTGCCCAGTGCAGAAGTCCATATTCATTTTGAAGGTTATCGAAGTGGAGTCACAATCCAATACCACTACACAGATGGGACAACTGCATATTATGCATGCTGATGCTCATTGTACACTGTACATGCAGCTGTGCATTACACATTGAAATTGTGCTTTTCACATTTGTCTGCACATTCAGTTGTGTACACTCAGTTGTGATTCACTAATGCACAGTCTTTGCAAAACTCCATTAGTTGAAGTTACACTCCTTCACATAGCATCTTAGATGAAATCTGCTATAAATACAAAAGCTTTCTCTGTTCTTCTTTTCCTATTTCAATACTCATTCCTACTAGAAACAGCTTTCTAGGATCTCTTAGGCAGATGTCTTTCCTTTCATCTTTTAAATGGAAATCTACATGTTGGGGATTGAAGATGAAATGTTTTACATGCAAAGTATGTACTCTAAGTAATGGCTCATCTCTGCCAGAGAAGGAATAATGGGCAAATTTTTGGAAGAAAGTTCCTGTTATTTCATGTTACTTTAGGAATTATTTTTGTCAGAAGGGAGAGCAACATGAACAGTAACCATTTAGTCAAAGGGACCTAATACATGGGACCACAATTCTGTGGTATTGATTCGGGATGTAAATCATCACTATGGAATGTATAGAAACTATTAAAAAAATCTTCCTGCTGGATGAGATTTCAAGAAGTTTTATAAATATTCTGTTGAGTATTCTGTTGATGATGGGGGGGGGGGGGTATTTGGGACCCTTTTTTGCCAAAGGTTTTTTCCTATAAAATATTTTTTGTGAAAAAAATGCTTTGCAAAAATTCAATGGCTCTTGTGCAAAAAATCCAGTATGTTTCTTCAAAAGTCCCTTTGTAATTTCTTTTCAAATCCCAAAATTTCAGGGGGTTGAGTTGTTTTAAACAGGAGCCCTGACCTATGAGGACATCCTTTCTTATCAAAGATGATTAAAGCTGAGAATACTCTTTACATTGGACACAGATCTTTACAGTGCTCAATAGGATCTAGCCTCTCCTAGAAAAAAAAATGATGGAAGTTGTAGGTCTACATGCCTGGAAGCCACCATGTTGGAGACAACTGTCATCAAAAAGTTAGTTGGGTCTCTCCAACATGGTGGCTTCTAGGCATGTTGACCTACAACTTCCATAATTCCTTACTTGAAGAGGCTAGATCTTATTGAGCACTGTAAAGATCTGCCTACAAATGTATACTGGAAGATCTGTGCTGCTTCTTTCCCCAACTACTTGGAAGCCAGAGATACACATAGCAAATCAGTGGCTGGGGCCAGATGTGAACTTAGGCACTCTTTGGCTGCAGCTGTAGAAACAAGAAATGTGCATTTGCTTCTCATTGCACAGCAAAGAAAGAATATTACACAAGATGGTAGTGGATACCTCCTTACACAAGTTCCTCAAAAGTATTTATGCTTATGTAACTGGAAACTGCCTCCAAATATGTATCCAAGAGGATTCTGGTGATTCTATTGTTGTTCTGTGCCTTCAAGTCATTTCCAGCATATGACGACCCTAAGGCAACCCTATCATGGAGTTTTCTTGGCAAGTTTCTTAAGAGAGGGTTTGACATTGCCATCCTCTGAGGCTGAGAGACTGTGACATGCCCAAAGTCACCCAGTGGATTCACATGGCTGAGTCAGGATTTGAACCCTGGTTTCCAGAGTCATAGCCCAACACTTAAACCACTAAACCAGACTGGCTCTCTAATGCACCTGGTGACCCTACTGCACCAAATATTCCCTAGCTAGGGATGCTACTCTTAGATAAATTATTCCTTCAGGGTGGAACAAAGATTTTATTCACTTTTCTCTCCACTGCTAAAAAGTCTTCAAAATCTGTACAGGAAGTCTGAGAGGATGCAATCGTAGTTGTATATCTGGCTATCAGAATATATCTGGGAGCTCTTTGCCCTCCCTTATATACTATAGGACAGGGGTCGGCAACTTTGTTGCCGGGGGGCTGGGGGGGGAATCACGGGGGCCAGGCGGGTGTGTGCACGCTTGCGTGCGCGTGCACACTTACCTCCACTTGCGCGCATGCGCACGACAGCCATCATCGTACACATGGGGGGCATCATTTTGGAAGGCCCCAGAGCACCTGCGCCGGGTGAATTCGCCCGGCTCACACGCGCTGATGCCTTGCCAGGGCAGGCCCCAGAGCGCCTTGCCAGGGTCCAGGGAAGGTGCATGGGCCAGTCCCAAGGTCTCAGCGGGCCGCAGGTTGCCAACCCCTGCTATAGGAAAACAGTGCATCTTGTGGGGGAGAGTTGGGGGGAGAGGGGAGACTCCATGTCCTTATTAAGCCAGGGTTTCTCACTGGGGTAAGGGCTTAGTACAGAGTTCTCCTATTTCCCAGCTTTTGAGAAACTCCCTAATTTCATGTAACTACCAATCAGACCCAACTTTGCTTAACCTCTGAGATCAGATGTATTCAGGACACTGAAGGTGAAGCCACCTGAACTGTCATGGATCAGTTGTAGTCCATGATATATGGAGGAAACCATTCTGGGAATGTCTGATTCATGGGTTTCTTTGCTTTCCTGGTCTTGTATAGTAATCTGAACTGTAAAAGTTCAGTTCTTCAATAGTTTAGGCTCTTTTTTGTGGTCTCCAAGCTACATTTGTTATTGTAACCTTATCTTCCCCTAACCTACATAACTTAGTTGGAAATACTGATTTTTTTTCTCTAGTGTATTTGAAGAGTACAACCTTATTCCCTCTTCAAATTCAAATTCTTTAATATATTTTAGCTTTTTTGGGTACATCCTTTTTTGTTTATCTCATGAGTAAGCTAGTCAGATTCCTTTGACAGCCCTGCAGTTAAGATTTGAGAATTTTACCATGCAGCAAACTATTACAGCAAATAATTAATTATCCCCACTCTTTATTATGACACATATCCCCAGATATTTTAAACCTAGCTTTGGGGGCTTTCATTTCAGTTTAACTGTAAAAAACTCTGTCAATAATGCTATTCGAGAGGCAATGTCTTTAAGCTGTAACAAGATAGATTAAAATTGAATATTGTGGAAGAATCATCTAGGTATAATGAAAGTTAAGCAATGGAACAAACAGTTCAGTTGATAATTCAGTCCCTAACATGAATTCCATCTTAAGCATATAGAATGAAGATAGTTAAAGTTAAAATCCACAATCCAGGAAAAGGTTAGTCACTACTAAGTTACACTATATGAAAGATTGGGATAGTGCCTAGATTTATTCCTTCTCCTCAGATCATATTAAAACCAGGGGATTTCTTTATGAATTTTTGGGTTGTCACTTTCAGTTCCAGCTGACATGCTGTACAGACTACCAGGGGTGTGTGGGTGTAGCCACTGGCCAATGGTTTTCCCTATGCAATTTTCCATCCTTGCTCTACATATTGTTGTTTTGTTGTTGTTGCATGCCTTCAAGTCATTTCCAACTTATGGTGACCGTAAGGTGGGCCTATCATGGGGTTTTCTGAGAGGGTGTGATTCAGCCATGGTCACACATCAGGTTTCCATGGCTAAATGGGGAATAAAACCCCAATCTCCAGATTCCTAGTCCTATACTCAAACCACTATGCCATGCTGGCTACAAGCATACATAGAGCCATATAGTCATTCACTGCTTTGGGTATCACTTCCCAGTGCTGTCATTGAAGCATCCATGAATTAAATGCCAATATGGTGTCATACAAGGATGCAAACAGCACAATGCTTTGGGATGTATATGGGCTGGATCACAGAAATGATTTGATAGTTAAAGTCCCAGAATGAATGGGAAAGTGTATCAGATTAATGGCTTCATGACTGAATTTATGTGAGCCAATTTATGTACAACAGAGATATGCTTCCAGTGATGTTCATTGTGGAAGAGGACACCTGTATGAGGATAATATATTCTCAATTGTACATCAATTGACAGGAGGGGACTGACTGAATTAAGCATTAGATAAGGCTTTCTAGATTTGTAGGTATTGGTCATGTGCCATCCAGCCAGAGGTTTTATATTAAACAGTGTATGATGTCAAAATCATTCAAGCCATTATATTCCCCATCACCATGTATGGATGTGAGAGATGGACAGTGAATAAAGCAGATAAGAAGAAAATCAGTTCATTTGAGGTGTGGTGCTGGAGAAGAGTGCTGTGGGAAGACAAGAAGACAAACAAATGGGTCTTAAAACAGATCAAGCGTAAAAACTCCTTGGAAGCCAAGATGATTAAACTGAGGTTGTTGTACTTTGGCCACATCATGAGAAGACATAGCTCATTAGAAAAGACAACAATGCTAATAACTGCATGTCAGATGGATAGACTCAGTCAGGGAGGTCATGGCCTGACCTTCAGGAGCTGAGCAGAGTGGTTGAGGACAGGGGGCTTGTAGATGTGTCTCATCCACATGGTCACTGTGAGTTGAGGCTAACTTGAGGGAAGCTAACAATAACAACAACAAATGATTTCTTTCCTTTACAAAGTTTTACTTCATCTCACTGCAGTGTGGAGTAGACTATCAGAAAAACATAAGCAGGTTCTATCACATTGATAACACCTTAGATATGGCCCCAGTGGTGGATTGTATGCCATCTGAGGACCAGTCTACCTGTATATGGAGAGACTTGTCACAAGAAAATGGCCACCAGTGATGAAACTGATCAGAAGAACAATGCACGAAATAGTTATGATCTGCAGTGCAGGCTGATTGCCTCACCACGCAGCAAAGCAATAAATCCATTTTGTGTTTTAAAGAATTTTGAAGATTATAAACCCTCCCTGCCCCAATATCCCCTTGAATATCTTCATTAATATATGGAGAATGTTAAGGATGGAATTCTGCCCAGATTTTGTTCTTGAAGGAAGCAACAAGTAACATGAGCAATTTTTTTTCATGCTGAGAGAAAGTCTTAGAAAACTTGTAGTTTTTTTTTTTAATTAATGAAAGGATATCTTCCTTCCTGGATGCCAGATCCCACCTTTTCCCCTCTTTTTTATGGAGCATTTTATCATTTCATTGAAATAAAGAGGATAAGGCCTCTAGGACAGGGGTCCCCAAACTATGGCCCGCGGGCCAGCCCCGGCCCATTGAGGCCTTCCTATGGGCCCGTGGCTGGTCCTGCTGCCGCTGCCACCACTGTTCATGCCCACCACTGGATGCCATGTTGTCTTCCAAAATGGCATCCAGAGTCGTGTGCATGCACATAGCATCACGCGCGCATGTGCATGACTCCGGGTACCATTTTGCAACACAAAATGCTGCCTAGCATCGTGTGTGCATGCGCACTACTTGGGCCCCATTTTGTGTTCCAAAATGGTGCCTGGAGTCATGTGCATGTGTGCGCAATGCTGTGCGCATGTGCATGACTCTGGAAGCCATTTTGGAAGACAACATGGCATCCAGTGGTGGGCATGAGCAGTGGTGGCAGCATTTTGGAATACAAAATGGCACCCAGAGTCGTGCGCATGCACGGGCATGCATGTGCGCTCACCTTCGCCCCCCCCAGAAGATCTGGGGACCAGCGAACCGGCCCCCAGATCAAAAAGTCCGGGGACCCCTGCTAGGATGTTGAACATCTCCCTTTGATTTCAATAGTAAAACAAGTGCAAGAATTGTTTGCAATCAGTTTTGTGTTTGTTTTGTTTCAAAGCAGGAGACAAAGAACCACTCTATTCTGCTTTTAAATTGGGCAGCTAGAGAGATGGATTGCCCTGCATTGATTTTTTTTTTTTTAAATGAAGAATCCCACACGGTATATCAAATGCACATTTAAAGAAATATACTCTAGAGACTGACAAGGCCTTTTTGTGTAATCATGGGATAGCTGACATGCCAGCATTTACATGCAGTTTAACGCCAATTTTAACTGCCAGTACCATAAAATTATTTGATTGAATTTCATTCTTGAATTTCAATGGGAAGTGGAATCCCTCAGGAAGCCTACAGTGGCTTATGAAATATTCCTCACAGAACTAGCAGAATCAGATGTCACACTGTACCTGGAATCTTAATTTCTTGACAACACAGAACTCGGTATATGTGTTGGTTTATTTATGTTTTCTTTGCAAGAGCATCTATGTGGATACATACACAAACCCCCAGCAACAAGTACAGTTACTTTCCCCTCTTCCTTTTGACAAGTGTGTGTGTTTGTATATGCACAGTTGCATAAACTTTCCACTTCCAAGGGAAATGCATGGCTTAGAGAACCCCCTGTTTACAAATAGCTTGGATTTCCTGTCTATTTCATGTTATCAATGCCTCCCCAAATGCCATTTTTCCTAACCTGCTCTCTCCAGCTGTTTTGTAATGCTGACATAAGCTGTGTAAAAACAGGAAAATTGTTGTGTTTTACTACAGAACGTCAAATAAAGAATGTTAAATATTCCTACTCCTTTTCTCTGTCTACCCCTGCTAATGGGTAGTCCACTTATATGAGGATGACACCTCATGAAATTTTATTTTGGGAAGGGAAAATCACCTTAACTTGTGTGGGTTAGGTTGCCCCCCTTTCCAGCACTTTCCACCAGCAGGCAATCTCTTGAACTATGGTGCACAGAAGTGGACACAGTATTCCAGAGGAAGTCTGATCAAAAGAGAATAGAGGGGCACTAATAATTCCCTTGATCAGGGCAGTATACTCCTGCAGATTCACCCTAGAATGGCATTGGCTTTTTTGATTGCTGCATCACAGTGTTGATTCATGTTTAGCATAAGATCCCTAGGTCTTTTTTCACACATACTGTTTTCAGGCCAAGTATCACATATCCTATATCTGTGAATTTCTTTTTTTGCTCCCTAGATGTAGTACCTTATATCTATCACTTTTGAAATTCAGGGGGGTTGCAGACTGCCAGAAATAGTGCAAATTGAGTCCACTTTAAGGGTTAGGGTTAGGGTTAGGGAATCATGGGGACTGTATTTTATTGTGGCACCAGAGCTCTCTGACAGAGAAGGCTCAATGTGTCAGAAAAAAACAACAGTTCCCATGATTCCCTAGCACTAACCCTAACCCTAAAAGTGGACTCAAAATGCACTATTTCTGGCAGTCTGCAACCCCCCTCAGTTTGTTAGTTCTGACTCAGATGTCCAATCTGTCCAAGTTATTTTGAATTCTGTTCATGTCCTTTACAGTATTTTCTATCCACTGCCAATTTGGTGAAATCTGCAAATTTGACAAGCATGACTTCTGTTCCATCATCTAAGCTAGGCCTACACAACATGCGGCCCAGGGGCTGCATGCAGCCTGCCAAAGGATTTTGGGTGGCCCGCAGGGATATGGAATGACTCCAAGTCTCTTTTGCCACTTGGCCTCCTCCTGAAGAGAGGGCCATACAGAGGAGGAGGAGGAAGGGCGAATGCTCACATTGCAAGGCTTCTCCACCACTTGGCTTTCTCCTGAGGAGAAGGTCAGGCAGTGGAGGAAGAAGATGGCAGGTGAACACCCACCCTGCAAGGCTCCTCCACTGCTTGGCTTTCTCCTAAGGAGAAGGCTGGGTTGAGGAGGAGGTGGAGGACGGGCAAATGGTTACCCCTCAAGACTCTTTCACTGCCTGGCTTTCTCCTGAGGAGAAGGCCAGGTGGTGGAGGGAGAGGACAGGCAAATGCTTGCCCTGCAAGGCTCCTCCACTGCCCTACTTTATCCTGAGGCCAGGTGGTGGTGGTGGCAGCGGCAGAGGACAGGTGAACACCTGCACTTCAAAGCTCCTCCATTCCTTGGCTTTCTCCTAAGGAGAAGGATGGGTGGAGGAAGACAGGCAATGCAAGGACTTTCTCCTAAGAAGGCTGGGTGGCAGAGGAGGAAGAAGGGCAAACGCTCAACCCTCAAGTCTCCTCCATCACTCAGGCTCTCCCGAGGAGAAGTCCGGGTGAAGAAGAAGGACAGGAAAGGTTCCCCTGCTGCTCAGCTTTCTCCTGAGGAAAGGGTCAGGCAGAGGAGGTGGAGGAGGAGGAGGAAATTAATATTAATTCTAATTAATGTTAACAATTACTATTATTGATTAAGTAATATTATTAATTAGTATTATTGATTAATTAATATTATTAATTAATTAATGATTAATTAATTAATTAATTAATGTTTAATTAAAACCTCTCTGCAGCCTGAAGAAGTTTAGCCTATTTTAATTTTTGCTCCTACTTACTGCCAAGTTGTGCAGGCCTGATCTAAGCCATTTAGATTTTAAACAATGCTGGACACAAATGTTCATAGCCTGCATCCTATTGTTAGTTGCAACTAGAGTACTGAATCAATGTACTCCACATGTATCTACATGTTGATTCATCATTCAGTAATAGAATTCATGGGTTCACTTTAGTTGAGATTAACCTGATAAATTCATATTCATATTTTTAGGATAAAATACATTTTGAATTGTATGATTTGAGAGACAATTATGTACATAATGTTGGGGCATGTGTGATTTGAGATCAAAATGCAGAAGACTTACGCCAGGAACCAGACACCACATTAGGGTTTCTACTGTGAAGTTTGGTGCAGGCTGCAGAGAAAAAAAAATCCTTCTATGCAGAGACTGTCGGCAAGACAAGAACTGCTGGACTTCTGAGTTCTCACAAGGCTTTTATTCTGACAAAGTGCTACATCAGATTCCTATTTACAATGCAACTACACTAAGCATTCAGCTCACTCACTTATACACAATATCTTCCTCTGGAATTTGAGTCCAATCCATTACTAGTATGTCACCCAGTTTCCTGTCACCTGATAGCCATAACTCTGCAGAAGTGAACTTTGCTGACTTCATCTCCTACCCTTCTGTCATCAGCTTCCTGTAACTCAGGACTCTTCAAATGATGAGTCATCATTTCTCCCAACTGAACTCAGGTTACCTTTTTACCTTTGCTCCTGTTTTATGCCATAGCCACATCTATATTTTCTACCCAGAGTGCAATTTATTCTGACAATCCCCTCCAAAATATCGTTAGATGTGCTTTCATGTGACTCCCACATTCCCACATGTGTTGTGTAGAATTACATGCTAAGACCCACCCAAGCTGTTAACCATTCTTTCATGCCTTCCCACAGGTAGTGCTTTAGTCAAATATTGCAGTTGCAAAGCTCCATTCTGAACTAACTCATGCATGTTTCAGTATCTGGCTCCTATGTATTTTGTTCTACACTTCATGTTTTTGGCTTCAGCCATGGCAATCCATGCCTGTGAATCCTTTTGTATTATTGTTGGAGTGTTACATGCCTCTTTCAGATCTGTCAACAATTGCCTGACCCACTGGATCTCATTGTCTATTTCCAATAACGTGGCAAGCTTTGCCTCTGTGGTAATTAAAGCAATACAATTTTGCTTTCTGGACCTCCATACAATGGGACCATTAGCAAACCTTATGGTTAAACCAGTAACTGATTTCTTATCATTTGTTTCTGATGCAAATGAGCTGTCCATGTAGCCTTCCATCTCCATTTATCACCAGACATTTGTCCCTGGTACATTTCAGATATCATACCACACGTTTTACAGCCATCCAGTCAACTAGCCTGGGTTTGGATGCTCTTCTGCTCAACAGCCCCACAGCATAGCTGATATCAGGTCTCGTGTTGTTGGCTATGAATAACAGACTTCCAATCACATAATGATACAGATCTGCACACTCAAACATTTGTTCTGACTCAATACTTGCATATTTGAATGTCATAGGACTTCTGACAACCTTTGCATCACACAATCCAACCTTTTCCACAAGTTTATCAATTTTCTTTCTCTGACACAACCTGAACCTCCCATCATGGGCTTTGTCTACTTCAATTCCCAAGTAGCTCTTCAGGTGTCCTAAATTCTTCAGCTTGAACTGTTTAGCCAACTCCTCCTGCACTATCTTGATTTCATCATCATTTCTAGCTGCAACACACAGATTATCCACATAGATTACCAGGATGATGCTGCCCTTTGTGTACACACATGCATCACCCACACTCCGCTGATAACCAAGTCTTACCAGCTCCTCATATATGCACTTATTCCAACACCTTGCACTCTGCTTTAATCCATACAAAGCTTTCTTCAGTTTGTACACCTTAGTGTTGCCAGCACAGTCATATCCAAGAGCTTGATCCATGTAAACAGCTTAACATTCAGATACGCTGTTTCAAAATCAAAATGGTTTACATCCAAACCTCTTTTTGCAGCTATAGCAAGAACCATTCTCAAACTCTCTGGTTTTGAAGTAGGAGAAAAAGTTTTATCAAAGCCATCAAATCTTTCCTGAGAATGCCCCTTAGCCACAATCCTGGCTTTGTACTTCACTGTACCATCTGGCATCTCTTTCTTTTTGTAAATCCACCTGTATCCAACTACCTTTTGTCCTGCAAGCCTGTCTACAATGTCAAACACCTTTTTTCTACCAAGGCTTCAAATTCATCATCCATGACAGCATTCCACTTTTCTTGCTCTTCATTAGGATAATGCAGCATTTCCTGAAAACTCTCAGGTTCCTCCACTATTACTGTGCAAACCCTTGCTTCTTGCACTACAAACCTGTCAGGTTTCCTCCTAACTCTGTGAATCCTCTGTGGAATTATTACTTTTATCCTCCCTGCCTCATCTTCACTTTCACTTGTCTATATACCTGTCTCTGTTACAGGTCTCTGCTCTAGTTCAGCTTTTGGTGTTTGTGTCTGAATTGTAGTGTTTGTGTCTTGTGCTGTACTGGGTTTTGCACCATTCACAGCCCCTGACAAATCCAGCCCTCCATTTTTGATGTTTGGTGAAGCATTTCCCAATGGCATAAAAACATCATAATTACAGTGGATTTTGTCCCACCCTGATTATTTCTCAAAGTTTACACTTCTTGAGAACATCACTCTGCCATGACACAATGAAAACCTTTAGCTGTTCCCCTTGTAACCAACAAATTGTAGCCTTCTCCATTTTGGTTCATCTTTCTTTCTGAACTGATGTGGATTCAGTACATTTGTGCATTGCCCAAAGATTCTATGATAACACAAATTGGGTGCTCTCCCATACAATAGGTAATATGGAGTTTGTTGCTGTTCTGGTAACTTCTCCCCAGAAACTAGGAGGTGCATCATGCAGTCCCGCATTTAGTTTATCATGCCAATGCACCATTTGGCCAAACCGTCTTCGGCAGGACAAGCCTGATTGGTTGTATGGTGATATATGCTCTTCTGTTTAAACCAATGCTGTAATTTCTGGTTGAGAAATTCACCTCCCATGTCAGTGATTAAGCCAATCTTATATGGAAATTCTCTCTCTATGGTATTGACTCATTGCTGACATTGCTGACATTTCACAGCAGCACCACTTTTGACCTTAAGCAGAGCCACATATCCAAATCTGATGTGTCAGTCCACCACCACTGTGACATATTTATTACCTCCTTCATTCTCTACCTTATGTGGACCAGATAAATCTGCATGTACCACCTGAAACAGCCTTATGGTGGTGCACTTGCTTTCTTTTGGGACTGAATAACCCTTTAACTTCACCTTCTTGCACACAGAACAATCAAGGTATTTGCTAAATTTGTTCACTTTTAGTTCTGGGCAACCTTCTCTAAATTTGTCAAGCTTCTGAAGCTTGCATGCCTCATTATTCTGTGTAAATAATGAGCACAATCATCATGTAAAGGTTTTTTGGACACATTTGCACATTACACATTTGAAACCATGTGGTATATCTTGTTTTTCTTCACAGCCTTACCACATATGGTCCCATTTTCAGAAATTAAGCACTCATTCCCCTTAAAGAACACTTTATAATCATTTGTTGTCAGAGATGACACACTCACAAGGCATTTCTGCAACTTGGGTGCACACAAAACATTGTCAAATATTCTGTCTAGACTAGGGATATATGCAGACTTTTCCCCCTGTACATTGCCAGACCCACTATCAGCAAAAACTGCAGTGATTACTGGTGTTGGTCTTGGGTTCTGTAACATCTCATATATGTTCACCATGTGATGAGATGCACCACTATCTAAAAACCAAGTATTATCATTATTGTTTTTACAAACAACCCCTTCTGCCATTAAAGCAAACCCTCTCCCTTCCTGGGGTTTCTTCTTCCTTGCAGATGATCCCTTTTGAGCTGCAGAAGACTTAGGACAGTTCTGCCTGAAATGTCCAGTCTTTCCACAGGAAAAACAATGTTTTGCCTTGCAGATTGCAGCACTCTCACTCAGAGATAAGGATGTTTGGGTGTGTTGCACTGGCACTCTCTGCTTCCTTTGATTTGACCTTGAAGTCTCACCTCTGGACTTCTTCCAAAATCCTTGAAGCAACAATCTCTGGTCTTAGGTCTTTCTCAGCAACTCCTTGCAAACTGTACATTAGGAAGTCCCAATCTTTGGTTAAGCTTCCTAAAAGAATGTAGATCTTCTGGCAATCTTCTATCACCACTCCTCTGTTCTCCACCTGGACAAAAAAATTCTATATTCTCTTTAAATGCTCTGTTACAGACTCTCTGTCTCATAAATTGCAACTGTACAGTCTATTACTCCATATCATTTTAGATAATGAGCTGCCAGACAGATGAACCTCGCACAAGGCATTCCACATCTCAAAAGCAGTCTGCTTCCCTTCGACATGATTTAATTAACAAGGCTCTAAAGTCAACAAAATTGAAGCTCTTGCCTTTCTATAATTATAATAATAAATAATAATAAATTTTATTTGTACTCCGCCCCTCTGTAAAAAAATTGGGGTGGCTTACAGTAGTTAAAATTCCGTACAATATATTAAAATACAGTCCAAAATCTACAAAACCCTCCCGCCCCTTAAAAAGAAATTAAACCAATAATGACATTGAAACATGATAATAAAAACATCAAATAAAACAAAACCATTAAATAGATAGACAACAGTAGACAGAGCAGTGATTGCAGCCAAAGATGGTGAAGAAAAGAGGGATGGGGGGAACTCCTGAGGCCGGGAAATCTATTCAGGAAAGGTCTGCTGGAAGAGATCCATCTTAACAGCCTTTTTAAAGCTGCCTAGGGTTGTAATCTGACAGATCTCCTCCGGCAGGCCGTTCCATAGTCTGGGAGCGGTTACCAAGAAGACCCTCTGGGAGGTCGCCAACAACCTTTTTTTCAACAGCTGCAGCAAGTTCCTCCCAGAGGACCTAAGTGTGCAGGGTGGATTGTATGGGAGGAGGTGGTCCCGAAGATAGGTTGGACCCAAGCCATTTAGGGCTTTAAAGGTAATAACCAACACCTTATACTGGGCTCAGAAACTAATAGGTAGCCAGTGGAGAGATTTTAATATTGGAGTTATATGGTCTCTCCTAGATGTTCCAGAAACCAATCTGGCTGCCATATTCTGTACTAATTGAAGTTTCTGAACCAAGCACAATGGTAGCCCTATGTAGAGCGCATTGCAGAAATCAAGACAAGAGGTTACCAGTGTGTGCACAACAGTCTCAAGGTCCCTTACTTCCAGAAAAGGGTGCAGCTGGCGTATCAGTCAAAGCTGATAACAGGCGCTCCTGACCTTCGCATTCTCCTGATTGGTCATCAGAAGTGACGGGTCCAGCAGCCTAATTAAGACTGTGTAAGTCTTCTGCATGTTGATCCCAGATCACACATGCCCCAACAAGGGTTATGGGCCATTGCTGAGGGACTTATCAGCAAGCTGAATGAGTTAGCTGTCTGCCCGGAGATTGTGGGGCATTTGCCAAAAGTTCATTTGTCTCTGAAGGATGAAAGCACAAAACAAGTATGGAGATAGCTATAAGATTTGAGATGCTGAAGGATGACAATTACAGGGCCTGGTCTATCTATGCAGAAGCCCTGTTAGTCAAACACAACCTCTGAGAAGTGGTAGAGGCAACACCAGATTAATCCCAATTGGAGGATGATAGTGTTTCTTTGTAGCAATCTCTTGGGTCTGCACTAGGGCTCTGGATGCCATTGTGCAAGATACAATGTGAATTTGTAGTGCACAACTGCAATGTGAAACTACCATGTGCAGTGTGCAATACACAACTACAACCTGTAATCTGCAACCACAATGTGCAATGTGGAATGAGTAATGCCACATTTGTTACTGTCAGTAGAATATGATACAGAATCATAGAAACAGAGTTGAAAGGGGCCACCAAGTCCAACCTCCTGCTCTGGGCATGAAACCCAGTTATTCTCCATTCAACTAAATGCTCAGGTTAAGTTGCTGCAATACTAGAAATTTAGATACTGAAGGACTTTTTCATGGGAGGCAAAATTCTTACTGGGGAGCAAAGCCTTCATTTTGTTATCTCATTACCACCTCATTACCACCTCCATGAGTATTTGTTATCCCTTCGCTTTCACATTTCTCCAGTTGCGATGCTCTTTCTGATTTTAAAACAGAACAGTTTAGAAACCCCTCCTCCTTTTTTTTAAAGAGTTATATTAAGGGAAGTTACATAATATCACAGTGTAGCAGAAGACATGTGCAATAATGCACACAAATTTTCCTTAGCATTGATTTTTGAAGACTTTTAAAAATCAATTCAAAAATGAAATAGAATGAGCTTGCACTTGAAAAAATAGGGATATTATAGTAAGTGAAAGACACAGATTCATCTCTCATTGCTCAACATGAGGTTTCTGCTTCCTTCTCACAAAAATGTGTGTGAGAGAGAGAGAGGGAGGAGAGAGAGAGAGAATGAGCTAAATTTCAATACTAATGGACTACCTGTTTACAAATTTCCTGTCTCTTCTATTTCACAAATGATTCCCAAAGTGCCATCCTTCATCACCCAGAAGTCCTACATGTTTTCTAATGCCAATATGACCAGATCTGGAAAGCAAATTGTCTCAGTGCAAAAGAGTAGTGTAGCAAGATGAGCAATTTCACAATCAGTTTATTGTTCTCCAGAGAAAGTAGAGAGACCACAATCCCTTGGAAAGCCAAATCCATAGAGATTTACATGAGATTTCAGAAGAAATATCTGGGAGCTGTGTGGGTGGCAAGTTTGAAGGCATTCTCAGCAAACAGACTTCCAAGAACTCCTGAGTGTCCAGTTTGAAGCCAAAGAGTGTTCAGATTAGCACACCTATAGTCCACAAGAACTGGCAGGGGAAAGCCATTATAAATATTGCTGAATATGGAAGGATTCAGCCACTCCCAGATTATCAAAGCAAATATGATATAATAGGCATCACTGAAACCTGGTGGGATGAGTCTCATGACTGGAATGTAGAAATACAGGGGTATAAGCTTTTCAAGAGAAACAGGCCAAACAGGAAAGGAGGAGGAATAGCATTATATGTCAGGGATATTTACACCAGTGAAGAAATCCAGGACATCAATCCTGGAAGCCAGGTGGACAGCATCTGGATAAAAATTAAAAGGGAGGGAAACAACAGGGATGTTAGGGTGGGAGTCTACTACAGACCCCCAACTCAAGCAGAAGAATTGGATGATGCCTTTCTAGAACAGATGACCACACACTCAGAAAGGAGAAATATAGTAGTGATGGGTAACTTCAACTATCCTGATATTTGCTGGAAGTCAAACTCAGCAAAATCCGCAAAGTCTAGCAAATTCCTCACTTGCCTCAAAGACAATTTCATTATACAAAAGGTGGAAGAGGCAACGAGGGAGTCAGCTATTTTGGATCTGATCCTAAGAGGGAAGACCTAGTTAATGGGGTGCAAGTGGCTGGATCCTTAAGTGGGAGTGATCATGTCCTGGATTTTATTATACAGTGGAAAGGAGAAGCCAGGCATAGTCAGACATGCATTCTAGACTTTAGGAAAGTTGATTTTACTAAACCTAGAGAAATACTGGGGGTGATCCCATGGACAGGAATAATAAATAGAAGGAAGTTCAAGACGGATGGGAGTTTCTCAAAAGGGAGATATTGAAGGCAAAATTTCAAACCGTGCCAATGAGGAGAAAAAATGGGAGGTGTCTCAAGAAACCAGGATGGATGACTAAGGAACTTGCAACTGAACTATGTTTTAAACGGAACATGTATAAGAAATGGAAAAATGGGGAAATCACCAAAGAGGAATTCAAACAAATAGCTAGCACGTGTAGGGTAAAGTCAGAAAAGCTAAAGCGCAGAATGAACTCAGGCTTGCTAGAGAAGTTAAGAACAACAAAAAGGGCTTTTTTGGGTATGTCAGCAGCAAAAGGAAAAAGAAGGAAATGGTAGGGCCACTGTGTGGAGAAGATGGCAAAAAGTTAACAGGGGACAGAGAAAAAGCAGAATTACTCAACACCTTCTTTGCTTCAGTCTTCTCAGAAAAGGCAAATGGTGCTCAACCTGAGGATAATGGAGCAGAGGACAGTATAGGAGAATTTCAGCACAGAATAAGTAAAGAGATAGTACAGGAATACCTGGTTAATCTAAATGAATTTAAGTCTCCAGGACCAGATGAATTACATCCAAGGGTATTAAAAGAACTGGCAAACATAATATCGAACCATTGGCAATAATCTTTGAGAACTCCTGGAAAACAGGAGAAGTCCCAGCAGACTGGAGGAGGGCAAATGTTGTCCCCATCTTCAAAAAGGGGGGGGGGAAAGAGGATCCCAACAATTATCATCCAGTTAGTCTGACATCAATACCAGGAAAGATTCTGGAGCAGATCATTAAACAGAGAGTCTGTGAACATCTGGAAGGTAATTTCATGATCACAGAAAGTCAACATGGGTTTCAGAGAAACAGGTCATGCCAGACAAATCTGATCTCTTTTTTTGATAAAATTACCAGCTTGGTAAATGAAGGGAATGCTGTGGATATAGTATATCTTGATTTCACTAAGGCCTTTGACAAGGTTCCCCATGACATTCTTGCAAACAAGCTGGTAAAATGTGGGCTAGACAAAGTAACTGTTACATGGATTTGTAATTGGCTGACTGGCCGAACCCAAAGGGTGCTCAACAATGGCTCCTTTTCAACCTGGAAAGAAGTGACCAGTGAGGTGCCACAGGGCTCTGTCCTGGGCCCAGTGCTATTCAATATCTTTATTAATGACTTGGATGACGGTATTGGGGGCATAGTTATCAAATTTGCAGACGACACCAAATTAGCAGGAGTAGCTAATACCCCAGAGGACAGGATCTAAATTCAAAATGACTTGAACAGACTAGAAAGCTGGGCCAAAGCTAACAAAATGAAATTCAACACGGAGAAATGTAAGGTACTGGACTTAGGGTGGAAAAACAAAAAGTGCAGATATACGATGGGGGACACCTGGTTGAATGAGACTACGTGTGAAAGGGATCTAGGAATCCAGGTGGACCACAAGTTGAACATGAGTCAACACTGCGATGCAGCAGCTAAAAAGGCCAATGCAATTTTAGGTTGCATCAGTAGAAAGTATAGTGTCTAGATCAAGAGAAGTAATAGTGCCACTCTATTCTGCTTTGGTCAGGCCTCACCTGGAATACTGTGTCCAGTTCTGGGCACCACAATTCAAAAAGGGTGTGGAGAAACTGGAGCGTGTCCAAAGGAGGGCAACTAAAATGGTGAAGGGTCTGGAACCTAAGCCCTATGAGGAACGACTTAGGGAGCTGGGGATGTTTAGCCTGGAGAAGAGAAGGTTAAGAGGTGATATGATAGCCATGTTTAAATATTTGAAGGGATGTCATATCGAGGAGGGAACAAGCTTGTTTTCTGCTGCTCCAGAGACTAGGACCCAAAACAATGGATGCAAGCTGCAAGAAAGAGATTCCATCTCAACATTAGGAGGAACTTCCTGACAGTAAGGGCGGTTTGACAGTGGAACACACTCCCTCGGAGAGTAGTGGAGTCTCCTTCCTTGGAGGTCGTTCAGCAAAGGCTGGATGGCCATCTGTCGGGGATGCTTTGATTGGGAGTTCCTGCATGGCAGGGGTTGGACTGGATGGCTGTTGTGGTCTCTTCCAACTCTATGATTCTATGATTCTATGATCAGGGGTTAGATAATAAATTCCTCACTAAAAGTTGAAATGACTAAACTCGGGCTATTGTACTTTAGACATAAAATGGTGGGTGCTGCGTGCCTTCAAGTTGTTTCCAATTTAGGGCAGCCCTAAGGTACACCTATCATGAGGCTTTCATGGCAAGCTTTGTTCAGAGGCGGGTTGTCTTTGCCTTTCCCTGAGATGGAGATGGTGTGACTTGGTCACCCAGTGGGTTTTATGGCTAAATTGGGAGTTGAACCCTGATCTCCAAACTCATAGTCCAACACTGAAACCACTACACCATGGTGACTCCTTTTCAACATATAATTAGACAAAACATATTGGGAAAGTAAGTAAAGCTCATTAAAGGTAGTAGGAAAAGAGGAAAACTGCATTACAAGTGGATTGAGTCTATCAAGGAACCCACGGCGGTCTTGAGTTTGCAAGACCTGAGCAAGACTGTTGACCAGAACTCCTGGATGTCTCTCATTCATAAAGGTCACCATAACACAAAGCCAACATGATAGCAGATAACAATAAGAAATTCAATGGCCTTAGTCTGGGTGGACAAATGTGGCAGTTTTAGTTTTTCCCACAGTTGCATTTGAAACATTATGAAAAATAAATTGAAATGAAATTCTCACCAGTCCCTTATTTCTGTGCTTGACATGAGTCCTCCACTGTATCATGGGTGCAACCAATAAATGCATTTTAACCACAGCAATCAAAATCATGACAAGGAAGAAGGAGTCAATCAGGGCCAAAACATTTTCATAAAAAGGGTTTTCACCAACTCACAAAAGACCTTTAGAGAGGTAGATGAAATGAGAGGTATTACAGACAATACAGTAACCATATTCCATCTACATTTTACCTTCAAAATGTTTATATTTATTAACTTACTTTCTCTTTAAGATAATGGCGGTGAGTTGGACAAAGTTTCAAGCTGTATTTTCCTTGATCAAAAATTACATTTGCATGCGACACAAAGAAATTTCCTTTCACCCAAGACTTCCTGAACATACTTGCTTGAAAATATTCTATTCATTATAAATGAGCTATTATAGCAATCTCCCACGCTCAATGTCTCCTTCCATAGCAAAATTTAAAACAATTATTTCTAACTCATAAAGAGATCCATTTTTCCTCAGTCTACAATGACCTGCATTTTCGCCCCTCCTCTGCATAATGTAAAAGGCCTTGAGAATTCCAAGTAAGGTTTTGTATAAATAAAAAAGCCATGATAGCCTCTCTGTGTGCATGTGTGTGTGTGTTTTCACACACATAGGTTCCTTCTCTTTCTCCCTCTCTTTTTTTCAGACTATAGTTCTCAGAATACACAATTGACAACAACATATCTGGCCTCAGGCAGCAAAATAACTTTGGCTGGACATTTAAGTGAGACTTCCAAAAACACATTAAAGTATGCTGCATTCAAAGTAGTGAATTCAGTGCTTTCAGCACACACCTGAAAGACCTAGAGATACACTTTTGATCTGAGATATTTAAAATATTCATAGGTTGCCTATCTGGACCATGTCCACTTTGTCTAGAGTATATAATTTCAGAATCAGACTCTTTGGTTAAAGCTCTGCTAGGGGTTGGGGAGGTTGCATATAGAAAACTAGCATGCCAGGGAGATGGCTAGTTACAGAAACTTTATCCTTGATACCTAGGTATGTATAGAATCATAGAGTTGGAAGAGATTTCTTTTCTTTTTATTGTTCAAATAAAACAAACAACACAACAATACTTACATACACACAAACATTCAAACATATAATGAAACATAGATCATAATTTTCCATCTACACATCACCTATATCCAGTAATAGGTTAAAAAGAAGTAGAGTGAGAGTTTATATATAAAGGGGGAACATCTCATCTTCTTTATTTGTAATTCTTTTAAATTAAGAATCATATATTTCTTTAATTCTCCCGACTCTTTCCTCCAACTCTGCATTCAATCCATCAACTCACTTCTTTCCCTCCTTATCTATTATCTCACCTAAATCCTTCCACTATTGTGTTCTTCCTTAATCTTTCTTTTCCCACTTTCTTCTCTATTCCTTTTCTATCCCTTAGTTTAATTCCTCAAACCATTCTCCATCATTTTCCTGTTCTTCCTACCTTACTCTCTTAATCCCTTTTCTCTTCCACCTTCTTTGTTCTTACTTCTCAACCTTTATCCCTCTCGACTTACACAAACCTTCTTCAACTTTCTTTACCTTCTGTTCACTACCTCTCTTCTTTACTACTTACTCTCTTTCTTACAGTTTTCAACCATTCTTTCTTAAACTTCCTACTTGTCTTCCTTGGTTATAATCTTAATTGAATTTTGTCCTTCTTTTCACAAAATTAATCTTGCTTTATTGTGTAGTAAGTTGTCATAATCTTTTAGTTGTACCATTTGTGATATTTTAGTTATACCAATACCTTTTTTTTATTTAACTTTGTGTCTAAGTTTCAACAAAAACTACTTTATTTATTATTATTTTTTCAAAAAAGTGTCTTGTGTTCTACCCTTTTGCCATATATTACTTTAACTCTGTATTTCTACATAGAAGAAATTATCCTTATTTTACCAATTTATTTTTCTTTTACTCCTGAGTTAGATTTTCTCTCTCTCTTTTCTTCTTCTTTTTTCTCCCCTCTCCTCTGAACTTTATTTTTGATTAGTGTTCATTATTTTCTATAATTAATTGTTCCCAGCTTTCCCCATTGATCTTCTATATATTTTAAAATCAGATTCCATTCTTCATTTTTCTCTTCTATCTGATTGTTATTGAGGAATCTAGAAAGGGTATCCATTTCTATTATATCATAGAAGCTTAAAATCCAATCTTTAATACTGGGTATACTTTTCAATTTCCATTTTTGTACTAAACTTAACCTTGCTGTCGTAATTAAATATAGTAGACTTTTTCCATAGTCTTTGTCTAGATTTTTGTCCCACATATTTAATAGGAATATCTCTGGGCGCATCTGTAAATTCTTATTTAATATTTGACTAATTATTTCCTTTACTTTTTTCAAAAAATTTTTAACTACCTCACATGACCATAAACAATGGAAAAGGGAGCCAACTTCTTTCCCACATTTCCAACAAAGGTTATTTCTATTTTTATATATTTTGGATTTTTTTTGCGCGGTCATATACCACCTATAAAAAACCTTATAAAAGTTTTAATACTTTGGGAAGCTATATATTTTAATCTTTCCCCCCCAAGCCAATTCCCACATTTCTAAATTCAAAGAATATCTACAATCTTTGGCCCATTTAATCATATTGTCTTTTACCACCTCCTCTTCCATTTCCCATTTTAATAATAATTTGTAAAATTTACCAATCTCATTTTTGTTATCTCCTATCCATATTTTATTGGCTTCATTTAAATTTAGATCTATACCCCTTGATTTACAATCAGTTTTGTAGCATTCTAATATTTGTCTATATTTAAACCAATCAATTTGATATGCTTCCTCATTTAATTCCCCTTGAGTTTTTAAATCAGTCCACCCTTTTTATTTTATTTTTTAGTAGTGTTTTATATGTAATCCAATTTGTCTCCTTTTTGATCTCTTTTCTTTTGATAGCTTCCTGCGGTGAGAACCAACTTGGAAATTGAGGCATAATTCTATCTCTATATTTGTTCCATATTCTAAAAAGAGCTTTTCTTATACAATGATTATTAAATGTTTTGTTTGCCTTAATTTTCCCATACCCTAAGTAGGCATGCCAACCGAAGCAAAGGCCGTCTGATTCCAAATCCAATAATGCATCATTTTCTAAGCGAATCCATTCTTTTATCCAGGTCACAACTTGCCTCAAAGTAAAGTTTTAAACTGTGTCCTCCTAGTCCTCCTCTTCCCCTGAGTCTTGTAAAATTTTTAATCTTACCCGTGGTTACTTATCTTGCCAGATAAACTTAGTCAAATCCTTGTGCCATCTTTTAAAGAAATCTTCTTTAATAATTATCGGGAGCATTTGGAACAGAAAAATCATTTTAGGTAAAATTTTCATTTTAATTGTTGCAATCCGACCTGAAAATGTAAATTGTTTTTTCTTCCATTGGTTCAATTGTTTCTTAATTTCATTCCATGTTGTATTACAATTTTGATCAAATAATTCTGAAGTTTTTTTAGTAATTGTTATTCCCAAATATTTAGTTTTCCTTTTTACACCAATCCCTGTCTTTCTATATAATTCTTCTTCCTCCTCTTTATTCATATTCTTTGTAATAATTGCTGATTTTCCTTTATTTAGTTTGCATCCTGTTATGTTCCCACACCTTTCAATTATTTCGAGCAAGCCATTGATCTGATCTTGAGGATTTTCTAAAAATATAACCACATCATCAGCAAAGGCCCTAATTTTATAATTGTTTTTCCTGATTCTTGGTCCTTTAATTGTATCATGATTTTTATTTCTTTAATTAATCTCTCAATCACTACCAAAAATAATAAAGGAGACAGAGGACATCCCTGACATGTACCTCTTCTAATTTCTATATAGTCTGTAGTTTCTCCATTTATGTTAATCATTGCTTTTTGTTTTTTATAAATTTCTTTTATCCAGCTAGTGAATTTAGGGCCTAATTTCATTTTTCCCAAGATTTCAAAAAGGGTTTTCCAATTTACTGTGTCGAAGGCTTTCTCCAAATCTATAAATAGCATTCCCAAGCTTTTTTCATTATGTCTATCATAATATTCTATTATGTCAATTACTGTTCTTAAATTTTCTCTCATTTGTCTTTGAGGAAGAAAGCCTCGTTGATTTTCGTCTATCCAATTTTTTAGATAATTTTTAAGTCTGTTTGCCAAAATATCTGCAAATATTTTATAATCAGTATTTAACAGAGATATAGGTCGATGATTTTTAACATCTGTATCTTGTATCCCTTCTTTTGGTATTAAAATAATTTCTGCTTCTTGCCAGGTAGGTGGAATTCTTTCTTCTAGAATTGCGTTCATTACTTTTTGCATGGGCGTACTTAATTCTTTTGCAAATGTTTTATAAAATGCACTGGTATACCCGTCTGGTCCAGGGGCTTTTCCTTCTTTACTTCTTTTAATGGCCTCAAGTACTTCTAAGTCTGATATAGGTCTTTTTAAAGTTTCCAATTGAGCTTGAGTTGGACTTTTGAATTCCTGATTATTTAAATATTTATGGATCTCAATGAGATCTATCTCCTTTTCGTGATATAATTCTGTAAAGAATTTATAAAAAAATTCTTTTATCTCACTTTGAGAAGTTATTCTTTTTCCACCTTCATTTAGTTCTATTATCATCTTTTTCATTCTCTTTTTCCTTAGTTTTTCTGCCAACCATTTTCCAATTTTATTAGCTGATTCACAATTCTTTTGTTTTAATGTTTTCAACTTCTTACCAATTTCTAAAGTATTTTTCCTTTTTTCTTGTTTTTGCAGAATACTAATTTCTTCTAGTATTTTTTTTATCTCCAGGGTTTTTGGCTAAATCTTTTTCTTTCTGTAATAACAGATTTTGTATTTTACAATCTTTTTCCTTTTCAGTTTTCCTTAGATATAAATCCTGGCTTATCCATAAGCCTTTAAATACAGCCTTACCCGCTTCCCAAATTGTTGTCATTTTTGTATTAGTTGTTTTGTTTTCTTCAAAAAAAAAAAAGCCTTTATGCTCTCTAATTGTCTCTACTATTTTTTGATTTTGAATTAATTCATCTTTTAATTTCCATTTAAATTGTTTTGTTTGCTCTTTAAGTGTGAGTATCAAAGTGTTATGATCGGACATGTTTCTTGGCTGAATTGTTATAGACTAGATCTTATGACTTATTGTTTTCGAGGCCCATATCATATCTATCCTGGATAATGAACTATGTCAATTAGAGTAGAAAGTGAATCCTTCCTCATCTTTATATAAATATCTCCATATATCTTGGATCACCAAAGATTCTGTTAAATAAAAAAAAAAATTGTGGGAAGTTTTCCTTGGTGGGTTTTTGCTTGTCCTGTTGACTTTCTATCCAATTTAGTATCAATAACCCCGTTAAAATCCCCTAATATTATTATTTTATCAAACTCACAATCTTCAATTTCCTTATGTAATTTTTGAAAAAATATTCCTTTTTTGTCTTATGGGCCATAGATACCCAATATCAAGATTACTTTACCTTCCCAAGTAATTGTTACTTCTATATAGTGTCCCAAGGAGTTATTTATTACTTCTTTTGCTTGTATTGACTTTCATATGTATAAAGCCACTCCTTTCTTTTTTCCCCTATTAGCTGAAATAAACAAATTTCCTAATTCCCCATTTCCAATTAATCTTTTCTCTGTCTTTTTGATATGAGTTTCTTGTATACATGAAATGGAACAATTTAATTTTTCTAAAAAAATGAAATATTTTTCTCCTTTTTAATGGTGAGTTTAATCCATTCACATTTAAAGTTAGGATTTTCATTTTATCAAATTGTTGTTGTTTTTTAATTTTGATTAGTTTCCAATGTTTAATTGTTAGTTATTTTACATTCACCGAACATATAGTATTTAATATTATTCCAATATTTTTCTATTATCAGTTAAAGTTCATGTTGTTCTAATTTTCTCTCTTCTACAACTGTGTTTTCCTTCTCCTTTGTTTTTATTAGTTCTCCTCTACTTATTTCTTCTCTTTCTGATGTCTCACTTTCTTTGTCTGATAAGATACTTCTCCTCTCTAAAATTCCTCTGCTTCTTCTTTTGTTTTCCTCGCCTGCTCTTTCTCCATCAGTTCCTTCTCTGTTTGAATCTTCGTCTTTCCTCCTTCCTGAATCTTTCAATTCAAAGTTTTGGTTTTTCTCTATGTCTCTTTTGTGTTGTTTCCAAAATTCCGCCGCTTTCTCCAGTGAATTTAGTCTGATTCTTCTTTGATTCCAAAACACCGATATTCCTTCGATTTCTTCCCATCTAAATGGGATCCTATAACATTTTAGCTGCTCTGTGAGGAATTGATATTCTCTTCTTCATTTTAAGATTTGACTTGGAATGTCCTTAAAAACTTGAATCTCTGTACCTCTAATAACAAATCTTGTTTTATAGTTCTTCTGTAAAAAATCATCTTTAGCCTGTTTTCTTCTCCAATAAATCACTATATCTCTTGGTAGCTTTTTGTTTCGTGCTATTCTAGAGTTAATGCAATACATTCTATCAATTTCATTTTGTATTTGTTGGACTGGTTTGTCCAGATATTTCGCAAGTTATGGAGTCAGAAATTCATATAAATCTTCATTGTGTTGCTCTGGCAGTCCTCTAAGTTTCAAACATTTTTCTCTTTGCTTAATTTCAAGTTTTAAGATGGCTTCTTTATCTTCTTGTTGTCGTTTGCTTAATTCCTCTGTTGCTATTTCCACTTGTTTCATTCTTTGCTCTAGTTTCTCTACTTTCCCCGTTATTTTCTCAATGTCTTTGTTAATCTTATCCAGATTTTGTCTTATCAAGCTTGATTCATGTTTTAGTTCCCTTTTTGTTTCTTCTCTAGATTCTCTAATTTCCCTTTTTGTCTCATCTCTTGACTCTCTTATCTCATTTCTCAATTCAAGGTGCATTCGCTTCAATTCTTCAATCATGCTTGAATTCGAATCGTTACACTTCGTTACTGTTTTGAGTGATGCTCTTTGATTAGACGCCGTTGCCTGTTGTTGTTTATCTCTTTCTCTTCTAGACATCATATTATATGTTATTTTATTTAATTGCTTTTTTAAAATTATTTGTTTAGTTTTAGAATTGATCTTTCTCAAATCTCCTTCTCACTTGTTTAATATAGTTAAGATTTCTTGATTTAATCAATATCAATATGACTTCTTTCGTAGTTTCTCTTCTTATAATTCCTAGACTTTTTTTTCCTTTAAAAAACTAATAAATTCAAATTAATTCCTCTATATACTCTCTTTTACCCTATATACTCTCAAGTAGGGAAACTTCTTTAATTTAATTTAATCTCTATTAAGTTTTCTGCTAATTAATTTGCTTCGTTACAATTTAATCAATTCCTAAATTACAAAATAGTTTCTTCCTAATATTTGCTAAATATAACTATATTTAAAGTAAGTGAAAATGAAAAAAAAAATCTAGTTGTCTTTAACTCAATCCCTATGTCTATCCCCTAGTCCTTACCCCCACTGTCTTACCTTTTTCTTTTAATTAGGGTGTATTAAGTTAGGTAAGCAGCTTGATTAATCCCTATTAGAAAATATTAATACAAACAAGAAAGAGTATATCACCAGGTTTGAAAAGTGTTCAGTTCAATCAAACATTTAAATATACCTTCTAATATTGTCTTTATAAATGTTTAAACAATAGTTCTTAAAAGGAGTCGGGAGCAAAGAAAGAAAAAAGAAGAAGAAATGAAAAGTGGAGAGCAACAAGGAAATATCAATAATAATTACGGTTGAATAGATAAATATATATTTTACTCTCTTTTCTTCTCAAAATTGACTTTAACCTTCAAAGCTTATCACATTAAAACTACAGCTCTAACTTTCTAGCTTACAGTGCTATTCTATAAAAACCTAAGTTGGAATATTATATATTACTAAACCCTTATTATAAAATATGTGTTAGATTTAACAAAACATAGTTCTTTACCTTTCTAACTTTCCCCCTTACCTACCCTCCCTCTTGTATCAACTCTTTAAATGTATAGCTAATCCAAAAGTAAACAGAGGAAGAGTAAAGAATAAATACTATTTAATTTCTTCTCTTTTCAAAGTATTGTCCACAATAAAATATGATATTGCTAACAATATTCAAACAAAACAAAACAAAACAGAATGTAAATATAACAGAATATTTGTGTACAATTTCCCCCAACTTTAACTTTTCTCTATAGATTTCAATCTAGCATTTAAAGTCAGTTGTTCAGGATATGTAGAACTTGCCAATTTACAAAGATATTATGTATTCTTATATTTGGATACACTATATATATATATATATATATATATATATATATATATATTACCAGACCGTGATCCCAAATTCATAGATTCATAAAGCAATTTTACTTTCCCTCTCCACTTCTCTCTCCCCCTCCCCCCTCTCTCTCTTTCCCCTCACTTTCAATAAGTCTTTCTTCTTCTAAACGCAGCTCACCACCAAAAATAAGCAATGAAGACTGCACTTCTGTCAACAAAGTAAAATAAGAGTTTCAAAATTTCTCTCTTTTCTCCTTTTCTCCTTCATTAAAGTCAAAAGGCAATTTCAAACAAATCAATCCGTTGATGGTCCTCTTTCCAGTCTTTTTTCCCCCCCTGAAGACAACTTTTTTTCCCCTTGAAGACAACTTAGATCCGAATTAGTCTCTCAGTCCCATTTTGCAAGGGGTCTTTTTAGTTATTAAAATCCAAAAATGAGTCCCTGATCCTTAACAGTTCAGTTCACTCAGCTGCTTTTAACACCTTGGATAGGCAATATTCCCAATTTCACAATTTTTGGTAATAAATTTGTCTTCCTTCCTCCACCTTAATGCAGCTGTTTGTGTATTAGTCCTCTTTCCCGTTGTTTCATGGGGCAGCTTCAATCCAAATCAATCTCCCGGTCTCTGTTTATTCTCAGTGTCTCTTATATTTTGTTGGTACTTTCAGTTAGAGATATTATCTTTTTCCTGACCTTATTTCTTTATTCACACAATATCAGTCCTTCTTAAGCCTGTCGTTTGTCAGTGATTCTCAATTATACTCTGTTGTCTTCCATACTTATTTCCTTGGGAAGCATGGCTTCTGATATCAACCGCGTCCCTTCTCTCACACAGACTGCTCCCAAAATGTGTTAAACAGAGTCCTCTATACTTTATAATCCAATTTGTAAAAGTCTCTTAAGATTTATCAAGCATTTTAAAGATCAGTATTTAGGGGTTAGACCCCTTAGTTCTTTATTTTAAGCAAAGCTTTCACTTTCGCTGACTTTAATTACTCTCACTTTCTTTCCGATCTGATCTGTTCAAGCAAACAAACTCAGGGTTTGCGATCTTATATTCCACTATTAATGGCAAAAGGCTTTAGTTTGACACAAATGGTTGTTTTTGCAGAAGGTGAACACCAATTCCGACAAGACAAAAATGAATTATGTCAGCTTATTTTGTCTGCTAAAAAGTGGTGGCAACTTTCCGCTGCTATTCAGCAGCGACTGACCGCAGACGTGGTCTGCCTGGACCTCCATGTCGATCCTCTCTTACCCGCTCTCTTACTGTACTCCGTTCTTCTTTCTGGGGGGTAGATTGCATCGGCTGGGGGTCTCCGCCGGGCCCCTCTGCTTCTCCTTTACCTGAGGAGAACCTTTGTCCTCCAGCATACGCGCCTTGAGGACCTTGTCCTTGCAGTTGGTGAATCTCCCTTGTGAGACGATCACAGAGGAGACTCACTCATTGCCATGACACTGGAAGTCGAGTTGGAAGAGATTTCAAGGACCATCAAGTTCAACCCCCTGCAGAATGTTTCTTTTTTACTTGTGTGAAGAAGATTCAAACATGTGAGTCTCATCTACAGATTGAAAGACCATTCAAAAATATTCACATTATAGTTGAAAAAAGGGGTTTTCCTAAATATTGGGAAGAAGAATCCTAGTGGGATAAGAATCTTCATAGTTCAGAATTTATTCTGCATGAAAAAACAATGGCTTGTATTCAGCCTTTCTCCTTCACTAAGAAGGGGATTTGTATAAAAACAGCATTTTCCACCCCAAATAAGTCGTTTTCTGCACAGTGAACAAAACAGTTTTCTGCACAGACAGCAAGTCTGCTGTCTTATAACAGAAAACTTTCCTATAACAGAGAACTTAAATCTCTATTTCTAAAAGAACACTTTGGTGCAGAAAATCCTATTTGTATTCCCCGCATAAGTCCTGAATTGTGAATAGTCCTGAATAAACTAGGCAGCTGGTAGACTTCCATTCAGAGGAGAGAAAATGGCTAGAGCATTCATTCCTGTTTATAAAAATGAAATTTATGAAGGCTTACAACCATAGTCTGGGAAGAACTTGCCCCATCTGAGTCATGTGAAGTAGACTAGGGCCTCTACAGATGGCGCTTTGCATCATCTTGGAGGCAGGGAAGGGGAGGGGCAGCCACACGCCGAGTGCCCCAACCCCTTTCCGAGGACGTCATCACGGCGTGTGCCATTACACATGGCGAATGCCGTCAAGATGTCCTCCTGGCTCAGCGTCTTAATGCACTGCTCCGGAAGGGACACAGAAGAGCCGCGTGGCAGCTCTTCGGGTGCCCTATTTGCCACCTGTGAAAGGAGCTGACACATCTGGCAGCCTCGGCCTTGATCCTCCGTTTCCCAGAGCGGCCCAAGGCCACCCGTCTGCATGCCCCCTAGGTCTGGATCACACTGTTGACTCAAGTTCAACTTGTGGTCTGCTGGGGCTCCTAGATCCCTTACACATGTACTATTGTCAAGCCAAGTGTCCCCATTCTATATCTGTGCATTTCAATTTTTTTCTGCCTACATATAGTACCTTAAATTTCTCCCTGTTGAAATTCATTTTGTTAGTTCTGATTGTGTTGTGATTATCAAAAGGGGGCCACAGTTATTAGTCTTGGATGACTGGAACCTGAGATATCAGTGCTATGGAACCAATTAAGAGTCTGGACAAGCCAGGAGGCTGAGCCAAGAGGCAGGATTCATCAGGAAATCAGGAGGCAGGATCTAAGGATAATAAAAAAAAATCCAAGGAAATTCAGAAAGCTCTTGTTGCTCAAGTCTGCAATAGGAATCCATCTTATATTCCTTCCTGTTGTTCCTTTGATCATCCTAGCTGGATGGAATCAATCCAGAGCCACAAGGTACTTTACTGAGAAACTGCGGTGTGCAATTCAATGATTCACCATATGGAAGAAGCATTATTATTATTATTATTCCACTTTTCCCCAAAATTGGGACTCAAAGTAACTTAAAATTGAAAACATTAATACAATTAAAAACATATAAAAGTGAGCATTAAAACTGTATAGTTTCTCTCCTGTGTAGACACTCTGATGATTCCCAAGGGGTGAACTATGAGCAAAACATTTTCCACCCTGAGACAACATGTCCCTTCTTTGAAGATGTATATCTGTTTTTGCTTTGTTTATCATCCTTTAATCTAAAGGACATTTTTGGGCCCTCGGGGGTAAAAACAACATCTTTTTGCAAATTTTAAAAATGTTTCACCTCAAAGTGCCCTCTAGGCTATATGGAGGTAATTTTGCTCTCCACAGGCCAATTTATGCCCATGAGTGGCCCTTTTAGAAACAGGAAGCAAACAGGAAATTAGCTCTGCTCACTTCTTGTTGCTTAAAAAAGCCTCCCCTGGGCCTAAAAGTGGCCAGGAGCCCCCCAAAACATGGTGAGAATGTCCCTGTGTTCTCTAGAAGGTGTTTTGGGGGCAAGAGATTGATTCTTTTTTATGAGAGTGGCTGCAATGGTAGATGACGATCCGAGATATCCTGGGACAGGGCTAATGTGGTCCCTAGCCTTCTACAGTTGTGCACCCTGTCCTAGATCTTTGGTCAAGCAAAATTTGTCATTTCATGATACTGGAAACATAGTGCCATGAGTGGTGAATGTGATTAATTGCCCCAAACTACAGTTGGATTGGGTCCACTGTATTTAAGCAAACTAGCAGCTTGCTCATTAAAACAATATAATGGCACCCATACACCCAACTAACTTTGTCTTTCATTTCCTATCTTCTATTGCTTAGTGCTCTCCATCTGAAGATCTATTGTAATGTTCAGCTATTATCATTTTAATATCTGTACTGAAACTCTCTTACTGAAATTACTGCAGTAGCCAGTTTCCAAAGGGCAATTACTCAATAGTATCATATATATATGATAGATATATATAACAGTAAGTAGGCTTATGTAATGTTTCAGATTAATAGCCTGGAAGATCACCTACTAAAATGAGCCAGCCTTTTAAAAGTATATTTAGAATTGCATAATGATATTGTATGCAACACCCCTCAAAATTGGGTGTTACTGTATCTGATGATACACAGGGAGATTAAATTAAGCTTTAAGGGTTGAGACAGTTTGCCCTACCATACCACATTTTTTAAAAAAGAAAAATATATTTAGGTTTCATAAATTCCACACAGGATGCCAAATTAAAAACAACCCACATCTGTATGTTTCAGGAAAGTGGTAAAAAAATAATGTATCAGACAAAACAGGATGGAAGAGTACACTACAAAGAAAATGAGACCCCTGCCCCAACTGGTTGGTTTGCCTTGAGCATCATCCACACCTTTTGACCTTCAAATGAATGTGCCCCATGCCCTCGTGTCATTAATATGAAAATTCCTGCAACCTGCATCACTGGTAGCTTCTGGTGGTAATGGTAATGGACAGACCATATAATATTGATATCAAGGCGATGGAAAAGATGAGGAACATGTGCCTCTCCAGAAAGTATTGGATTACAACTCTGATTAGCCCTTACCATTGGCTATAAAGGTCTTGCATTCCACCAACTTTTGGATAGCTAGATGCTCCCCACTTTTTCTCTGCAGAAAAAGGTTCAGAACATTGAGAGCTGTACATAAACCAGGAGTGGGCAACTGCATAGAGGTAGGGGGAAATTTTCACCTTCTTGCCTCCTGCTATAGACCATAATGTCATACCCAGGTACACCCGAAGTGATGTCACTTCCAACAGCATGGAAGGTATGTGATATTTATATTCTGTGTGTGGGCTTGCTGGGAGGTATCTGTCTGATCACTGTGGGTAACAAGATGCTCGTGTAGATGTACCCTTGGTCTGATCCACTTGGCATGCTTCTGGAGCATAATCAAAGGAGGGCAACCAAAATGATGAAAGTTCTGGAAACCATGCCCTATGAAGACAGGCTTAGAGTATGTTTCGCCTGGAGAAGAGATGGTTAAGGTGTGACATGCTAGCCATGTTTAAATATTTGAAGAGGTGTCATATTGAGGATGGAGCAAACTTGTTTTCTGCTGCTCCAGAGAGTAGAACACAAAGCAACAGATTCACAGGAAAAGAGATTTAACCAGAACATTACGAAGACTATCCTGACAGCAAGAATTGTATGACAGTGGAACACTCTCCCTTGGAATGTGGTGAAGTTTCCTTCTTTGGAGGTTTTTAAACAGAGGCTGGATGGGCATCTGTCAGGAGTGCTTTGATTGTCTTTTTATGCATGGTAGGGGGTTGGACTGAATTATACTTAAGGTCTCTTCCATCTCTATGATCCTACATTTTCAGTGTTATTGCTGTTTTCATTGTGAAATGAATTAAGACTCAAAATGGTGCTGGAATACAATAGGTAATCACATTATGCTTATAACTCTGCTGCTTGTAGAATTATCCTAATGATAATGTCTTATTCTGCACAATTTCCTGTATTTCTAATTAAGATCAATTAGGTTCACAGCATAAAGAGAATCTGCCTTTGTTTGTGAATAGAATACTGTAATACAGGGGTAGGCAACCTTTCCCCTTTAAGGGCAGAGGGACTTCAGCCCCCAGAAGCCTCAGCCATGTTAGCCAATAGTCCCATGTTGGCCAATAGCTCCTGGGATTCTAGGAGTTGAAGTCCCTCGGCCCTTAAAGGGGAAAGGTTGCCTACCCCTGCTGTAATATATTTAAGCATCAGAGTCATAATGTCATACCTGCCTGTTAAAAGACAAGGATCTTGTGAAGGGGAAAATGAGATGGTATTATTATTATTAGATTCAGGGTGGCTCACAATATTAAAAATAGTACAATTAAAAATATACAAAAATGGTACATTAAAATATAATTAATTTACTACAATATTAAAACAAGTTACATGTTAAAAGAATAAAATACAGTTAAAAAGGTAAAAATGTTTATGACACTTTAAAACAGGGGTAGGCAACCTGTCCCCTTTAAGGGCCAAGGGACTTCAGCTCCCATAATCCCAGGAGCTATTGGCCAACATGGGACTATTGGCCAACATGGCTGAGGCTTCTGGGAGCTGAAGTCCCTCGGCCCTTAAAGGAGAAAGGTTGCCTACCTTTGCTTTAAAACAATACAGCATCTTAGCCTGTTCTTTAAAAACATGGTTTTAAATGCCTGTCTGAATAGGAAGGTCTTAGCCTGCTGGCAGAAGGACAACAAGGAAGGGCCCATTCTGTCCTCCCTGGGAAGTGACTTCCATAGTCTGGGGCAGCCACAGAAGAGGCCCCCTTTCGTATCCCCACCAACCATGCTTGCGATGGTGCTGGGACTGAGGGAAAGGCCTCAGAAGAGATGATCTCAGAGCCCAGGCCGGTTCATACAGGGAGATACAGTCTGCCAAATAGCCTGGACCTGAGCTACATAGGGTTTTATAAGTAATCACCAGCACTTTGAATTGTGCCCAGAAACAAACTGGCAGCCAATGGAGCTGTTTCAACAGGGGCATTGTGTAGTCCAGGGGTAGGCAACCTTTCCCCTTTAAGGGCCAAGGGACTTCAGTTCCCAGAATCCCGCAGCTATTGGCCAACATGGGACTATTGGCCAACATGGCTGAGGCATCTGGGAGCTGAAGTCCCTCAGCCCTTAAAGGGGAAAGGTTGCCTACCCCTGGTGTAGTCTCTGTAACTTGGCCCAGTTAACAGCCTGGCTGCAGCTCTTTGGACCAGCTGAAGTTTCTGAACACTCTTCAAAGGCAGTCTGAAGTAGAGTGCATTACAGTAGTCAAAACATTATGTAACCAAGGCATGTACCATTGTGGCCAGATCTGACATCTCAAAGAATGAGCACAATTGGCGCACAAGCTTTAAATGTGCAAAAACATTCCTGGTCACTGCAGAACCTGGGCCTCCAGGTTCAAAGGTGGTACCATGGACACAGTTGAATCCACATGGATAGAAAGGAGTTAAGCATTCAAAACCTTGCTCAGAGGAGATCAAAATTTATTTATTTTTGTCAAAATTGATAGAAGAAATGTTAGGCATTTGGAAAATTTTCATTAAAAATGAATGAAATGAAAATCTTACCCATTCATTAAAGCAGAGAGTTCATACGTTACTTTTTGGACATCAAGGGTGCATCTACATTGTGAAAATAATGCATTTTAACACTGCTTTAAGTGCTCTAGCACCATCCTATGGAATCTTGGAATTCATTATTTTACAAGGTCTTTAGCCTTTTCTGCCCAAGAGTGCTGCTGCCTCACAAAACTACAAATCCCAGGATTCTGTAAGATGGAGCCATGGAAGTTAAAGCGGTGTCAAGCTGAATTATTTCAACAGGGTAGGTGCACCTCAACTCTTGGAAACCCACTAGGTTTTGCAAGCTCATTTCAAAACCTTTGCAAAGAGACTGGTTTGGCCTTCTTTAAATCCAGATGGTCATGAAACTATGACAACAGGGAAACTAATAATAATCCCATTCATTTTCCAGTCAATTTGCTGCATTAAGGTTGCAAGTGCAGATAGCTGCCACAAACCCATGTTAGGAGTGATAGTGATGGAGAAAACCTAGTTTACTAAAACAAATACACTAAAAGGCCTTTAACTACAACTGCACAAGTGGGTGCAGTTTTAATATTAATGAGGCTTGGGAATTGATGATTTGACAATCCCTGCCCTTCCAGCTTTACTCAATTAGGAGGTATAGATTCAGCGATAGTTAGCACAGTTGGTCAAAACTGCCTGAGTGGAAAATTGATCTTGGGAAAGCGCTAGCAGATTTGGTTGATGTGTTTTTAATGCTTTGAACTTTTGCTCCTTGATACTTCACAATCAACTGTGCTCTTCCCTGTTTGGGTAACCTGAATTCATAAGTCACAGCAAGATATTAAAAGGCTCGGGATAGGAGCTATACTGATCCCATATTTTCATTTTAATTAGAGCATGTGCACTGAAACAAATTACCATAATCATAAGTCTAAATCCTATTGTTAGTCTTGACAAGAGTAGAATAATTGAATCAGCTGGATTTACTAACTTCCAGTTATGCAGACCTCTACTAACAGCTGCAGTTATTTTCCTTTTGTTGAGTCACTATACAGCAAATCTGGACCAGTCCTCCCACCTGAGTGAACCTTGGCTATTGCCATCTTCAACTGATAGCATTCACAAGAGACTTTGGATGGAGAGATCCAGAACTTCCAGGAGTTATCCAAATGTTACAGCATCATTTTCCCTCAATGCAATACAATGTCACTGCCTATTTATAGCATCTCACCTCAGTTCAGAAACAGCTAGGTTTTTGACAGATTTTCTGATAAAATTCTTAAAAAAACTTAAGCTTTTTGTATTACTTTATTTTTGGTTTTTATGCTAAACATGATGATGCATTCATGCAGTCAGTCAGATGCATCTTGATTTTAAGGTTTCCATCAATCACCTCTCAAATTCATCTGCTTTTTCTTTTGGATACTAGCCACAGTTCTGACAAAAGTGTTCATTATCTAGGTCTAGGACCTGAAAGTATAAGAAAGCAATAGAAATTGTGAAGTTAACGGTGATTATAACTTTAAGTGGAAATGGAATTAATTGTTTAGAAAAACAGTCACACAATACAAATGTAATCAAAGGAAATACAAATAGTTAAAAGTTAAGATAAAAAAACTTAAAAAATAACGAAAAGGACAACTCTAATGCTAAGTAATACAAATGTATTTTTTCTTTTTCTTTTCTTTAATGCTTTCTTTTAGTTCAAAGTGTATAAAGTTAATGACAAATAGAATTGTAATGCAATGTAAATATACACTTATCATAAAAAAGTGTTCATTATCCCCCTTCCTGCAAAAAAACAAAACACCCCCCCCCCAAAAAAAAACCCTCTTGGAAAGGTTACATTTTTAGAACTACAAATCCAGGATCCCTAAACTAGAATGTGTCCACTGTTTGTGATGAACCAATAATTCTGATATATGTACTTCAACAATAGCACATCAACATTCTGATGGAAACCCCACAAAGATTAATTTTAATTTCTTTTTATTTAATTTACATTCATTGAGAACAGGTCTGGGAACAAGACAATCATGCAGTTTAAGAGCCTGGATAGAATCCTGTTGGCGGCATAAACTCACATAACTTCTGTTATAACTGTGGAAGGAGGTATCTAGTGCCTCTATATGCAATGCCCTCCCCCAGTACAACTCCACCTTGATAGCACAGGGGTACCTCAGTAAAATCAGTAACCAGAGGGTAGGAGATTCCTGAGAACCATTCTGCTTCAGTTGTGAACTTAGGGGGAAAAGGGGCAAAAGTCACTGTCCTGTGAAGGCAACAACTGATCATTTTTGCTGGTTCCATGATTTCAATCAGATGATGTAGCAGCTCTCTGACATTTGCACTGATTGGCCATGGTTGTGCCCATTGGTATCTTCAAACTGAGGCAGCAGCAGTGGTCTCAGAAGTCAAGTGGAAGTAAGCTAGTGAAGAGTTGTGCTCTGCCAGCATTAAAAGAGGAAAATGGTTCTTGTGTTACACAGGGAACACCCAGGTGAATGAGCTGAAACACAGTCCTTTCCCTTTAATTTTGCTGGGGCATGTCAAAAATAATACAAGCAGAATAATTCATATTTGCAAGCAGAAGGTAAGTAATACCAGTCCTACATAAACATCCTTGCACACAAGGTCTAGCATAGAAATAAAGCTGGCTTACTCTTCTTTGTAAAAACAAATGAAGTAGGTTTACGCACAAATAAAAAAGGAATTCAGGCACCATAGGTGGAAAATCCATAACTACTGTGTCCCATCCCTGATAGCACTACAGGCAGTATATCACTATTAGTTTTATTGCTTGTCATTTAAGACATTCTATGGTATTGATAGAACTCTCCCCCAGCTTCACATTTGAATGAGCTGATTATTTTTGTCTCAGCTTTCTTCATTTTCAAGCTTCCACATCTTTATGCAGAAATAAGAAACATTTTAAATACAATTGCCCATACTGTTAGGAGTTATGTTATGCTGTTATGAATATTAGACTTTAATGCATGAGGCAGGAAAGCTGTCTGTTGCCAGAATCTGCATGACTTGTTAAGATAGCTACTGGACAGCTAAGTCTGCTGCTGGCTTGGATCCTTGTCCATCTTGGGGGAAAAGTCAAGCTTTATTTTTAGGTGAAAACTGGATATTCTTTCCAACTCCCCCTTCTGCTGACAAGGAAATGATTTCATTGTTGAGAGCAATTGGTCCTTAACTGTCTTGTTTAACTCCATGGAATGGAGACTTCCCAAACTGACTCAGACTTGCACACACACACCTTATTGTGAGGTATTGTGCAGTTTCCAGATAAGTTGAGTAACTCATGTGGACTTGAAAGAGGGTACATATCTATACTCAATTGGCTTTTTTCTGCTATACTAAGCCAACTGTTTTCTATTGCCCAGACTATCTAAACATAATTATTATTGCCTGATGGGCACATTCACCTCTGCCCTTTGCAAATATATATTTTATTTTTTGAACCTGCCATAGAACAACATTGAGGTGTTCTGCTCTCACCAAACACTCACAGTTCAGTAGCTGAAGGAGCAAGCAGCATCTGTTAAACAGTCAAGAATCAGAAGCCGTACATTCAACAAAGTCCACAGGTAAGAAGATAACAGGGTCAAGAAGCAGTCCAGGGTAGTAAATCACAGATGTAGGCTAAGAGAAACCAAGTTTGTCCCCAGCAATTGAAAGGGGTAAAGGCCTTTGACTTACAAAGCCCACCAATGCAGCCCCACCCAATTTTCAGACTGTATTATAAGAGGGCATTTCCCAGATGCATGTGTTCAGCCTCTCACTTTGCCTGCAGGGGAGGGACTGAGTTTGTGTCAGTCACTGGAGCCTTTCCCTTTCTCTAGGACTTTGAGCTATCTCTCCTAAATCCTCCTCCTGTGGAGTATTCAGGTGGCTGTCAGACTGAACAGGAGGACACAGCTGTGGTAGGTCTGTTTCAGCTTCTGAAGGTGAACTCTCAAAGGGTGGAGACTGGCAGGTAGGTCTTTTTCATATTTGGACATCAAACTCTCAAGGGAGGCATGAGATGAGGTCATGTTTTGCCCCATCCATAGGTATTCCCTTCACCTTTATGAGCAATCCCCCAAGTTAGGAAGAAATTAAATATAAAAACAGAAAGAAGGTCTCTCCCTGAGACCTGCTTCTGCTGGTCCATTCTCCAGTCATCATCTTCACATGAGAGGGTCACCATACAGCAAAAAAATCAATGTATGTGTTCCCTTAAGTTTTGGCCCACCCACCCCCATCCCCGATTGTTTAGGCATCGCTCCCATGCTGTTTTCCCATGTGTTTACTTTGAGAAACATCTTGCACTGAATATAGACTATTCTGTTAGTTTCTACTGCTATCTTTTTCTTGCTTTTAAATTATGTATTTATTCATTTATTTGCTGTAAAATCGACTTGTCCTTGTACCTTATTCTCATTTGGAGGCACTCTGGTTAATTGCCCATTTTTAAAACTTTCAACCTGTGAGGTCCTGAAAAGAATTATTAACTGGAGGATCTCTCCCCCCCCTCCCCCCAGACCAGTAAAAACTGCACAACTCTTAACCCTTTCACAATTAGCCTCAATACAGGGTGAGGTATAAATAGACTAATAATTTATTTTTAGCAAAATCAATTTTTGCCCACCAGCCCAAAAGTGTTGGAGATTGTGTTTTGCTCAAATAAACTTTGACTCTTTTTAGAGTGACTGCTACCTCCTCAGAAAAAAATGATTTGCAGACAAAGTAGTTAATGAACCAATGAGGTATAGAGAGCAGGAGCAAACACATAGCAGAGAACAGTTCAAACAGAGCTGATACATTAAAGCCATCTTTTCGACCAACAACCTGACAGGGTTCTTTGCTAGTTTGCTGTATCTGGCAAATAGGTACTTTGTCTGACCTCTTAATTTTATTGACAGCCTTAAGCAGTAGAAAACACATTTCTTGTTTTGATAGTTGCAGTTGTTCCCTGGACAATCAGCAGCAAATGGCTAGGAACTTACGTGGGAAGACAGACCTACAAGAAATCAAAAGCTCCTGCAGATACTCAATATGAGGCTGGAAAGTGGAGAGCTAAGAGCTCAGGAGAAATCAGGTAATTAATCTGAAATTCTCTCTTGTCAGTCTACCAGGGTTTGATAATAAGATACTTTGCTAGAAGCAAGATGCTCTTATGTACTGTAATGTATTGGGCAGGGGGAAAAAAACGACCCAAAATTTTTTACAGAGGCCAAAGAACATGTACAGCCAAGTTATGCAAGCCACCTTGGTATAGAGCCAAAATGGCTTAGAGAATAAAAAGATGTCCATGGCATTATTTATTATGGAGAGTGGATGCAATGAATTCCACCACCTTTCCCACATCCACTTAATTTCATCTATTCATTTAATTATTTTTTATCTCACTTTTTTCTCAGCAGAGACTTCAGGGAGGCTTAAAACCACTTAAAAATATAGTACAACTAATACAGTTTTGTTGTTAATTTCCCTTGAGTTGACCTCAACTCATGGAGACCCTGTGAAAGAGACATCTCCAAGACTCCCTATTCTCCACTATTTGCTCAGAACCTGAAGATTCACAGCCTCCTGACCTCCTTAATTGAGTCTAGCCACCTAGTATGTGGTCTTCCTCTTTTTCTACTGCTTAGCTTTATTGTCTTTTCTAATGAGTCATGCCTTCTCATCATCTAGCCAAAATACAATAGTCTCAGTTTCATCATCTTGACTTCTAGGGAGAATTTAGGCTTGATCTGTTTTAGGATCCATTTATTTGTCTTCCTGACTGTCCACGATATCATCAGCACTCTTCTCCAGCACTATGTTTCAAATGAGTTTATTTTCTTTGACCTTTCTTAGCCATTAGCTCCAAGTCTAGGATGTTTTTTGTTAGTAGTGTGGTGTCATCCACATATCCTAGATTGCTGATGTTCCTTCCTCCTATCTTCTCTCCTCCTTCTTCTAGGTCTAAATCTGCTCTTCATATGATATTTTCTGCAAACAAGTTGAACAAGTAGGGTGAAAGGATGCAGGCTTGCCTGACCTCTTTGCCAACTGGGAATCATTTTGTTTCAACAGATTCTGTACAGTTGGCCCTTGGTATCCATGGGGGTTCTGCTCCAGACTCTTCACAGAAGCCAAAAACTGCAGGACCTTAAGTCCTGTGGTTTTTAATGGTGGTGCCTGCATAAGTGAGACATCTTCAAGTCCCCACATCCTGAATCGCTTTGCTCAGGTCCTATAGGCAGAGGCCTATGACCTCCCTGATCAAGTCTAACCATCTGACAAGCAGTCTTCCTCCCTTTCTACTGCCTTCTACCTTTTCTAGCATTACTATTGTTGGTTTATTTTCTTTATTTTTTTATTTTAAAAAGATGGGAACATACATATTAAAAAGGTCATTCATCAGTATAATCTATCTATCTAACTATCTATCTAATAAAAATCACTTGGATTAAATATTACTCTTATAACAAACTTGTTCTAATGGTGTAGTGACTCTTCCTCTGAATCAGTTCAAATATACACATTTTAATTTCTTTTAACCTTCATACTTAATTTGTTCCATCTACATCTTTGATCTGTTATCTTCATAGTTAATTAATGTGATTCACTATGACAGTATATAATTACTTTTAAAGAAACAGTTTTTATAACTCCAAAGCTTGTTTTATAAAGATTATCTTAATATATTCATCAATATAATTCTAAAATATTGTAGAATAAAGTTCCTAATAATATTGAATAAAGTCTATTCTAATTAATCATGTCTTTTTATGATGTGCACAAAATATGACAGCTTCAATTTAGTCATCTTGTCTTCCAGGGACAGTTCAGGCTAGATCTGTTCTAGGTCAAATTTGTTTGTCTTTTGGGGCATTCATGGCATCCTCAGCATTCTTCTCTTGCACATCCGAAATGAGTTGATTTTCTTTCCATCCACTTTTTCTTTGTCTAGCTCTTACATCAGTATATGGTGATTTGGAATAAGATTTCTTGGATGATTCTAACTTTAGTGCTCAGTTGTATATCTTTACTCTTTAGGATCTTGTCTAGTTCTTTCAAAACTGCCATTCCCATTCCTAGTCTTCTGATTTTTTGGCAGCAGTCATGGAACCCTGGTGGCACAGTGGCTAAATGCCGGTACTGCAGCCACAACATTGTGAGTTTGATCCCAGGGCTCCAAGGTTGACTCAGGGCCTTTACAGACTGCCAGAAATAATGCAGCTTGAGTCCACTTTAACTTCCCTGACTCAGTGCTAAGGAATCATGGGAAATGTAGTTTATTGTGGCACCAGAGCACTCTGACAGAGAAGGCTCAATGTCTCAGAAAAAAAAAATACAATTCCCATGCTTCCCTAGCATGGAGCCAGGGTAGTTAAAGTGGACTCAAGCTGCATTATTTCTGGCAGTCTGTAAAGGCCCTCAGCTTTCCATCCTTTCGTAGATCTGTAAAATTAGTACCCAGCTTGTTGGGGGCAATTGGCTTACAAATTGTAAACTGCTTAGTAAATTGCATTTTTGGGCAAGGTAATTGAGAGGGCAGTTGCTCTTCAGCTCCAAGCTGTCTTGGATGAAACTGATTATCTAGACCCATTTCAAACCGGCTTCAGGACAGGCTTTGGGGTTGAGACTGCCATGGTTGCCTTGACTAACGATCTGTGTCTGAGCATCGGCAGGGGTAGTATGACCCTGTTGGTGCTCTTAGACCTCTCAGCGGCTTTCAACATGATAGATCACAGCATCCTCTTGGACCGCCTGAGGGGGTTAGGTATCGGGGACACTGCTCTGCAGTGGTTCCAGTCCTTTCTCTCAGGTAGGTCCCAGAGGGTGCTGCTCGGGGACAGTAGATCTACCAAGAGGGAGCTCACTTGTGGGGTCCCTCAGGGTGCTATCTTGTCCATTATGTTGTTTAACATCTATATGAAGCCGCTGGGTGAGATTATATGGAGTTATGGTGCTGGGTGTTATCAGTATGCTGATGATACCCAAATCTATTTCTCAGTGTCTCGTTCGTCGGCCTCGAATTCCAATGGCATCTCCTCTCTCAATGAATGTCTTCGGGCGGTAATGGCCTGGATGAGGAAAAACAGATTGAAACTGAATCTGGACAAGATGGAGGTGCTCACGGTAGCGGCCCCAAAACCAAGAATTGGGTTGCAACCTCCAGTCCTGGATGGGGCCACACTCTCCTCCAGTGACTGTGTTCTCAGTCTGGGGGTGATCCTTGACTCGTCTCTCCTGATGACAAATCAGGTAAATGCAACAGTCAGGAGCATCTGTTATCAGCTTTGGCTGATACGCCAGCTGCACCCTTTTCTGGAAGTGAGGGATCTCGAGACTGTTGTACATGTGCTGGTAACCTCACGCCTTGATTTCTGTAATGCGCTCTACATGGGGCTACCCTTGTGCTTGGTTCGGAAATTACAGCTGGTACAAAATATGGCAGCCAGGTTAGTGTCGGGAACATCTAGGAGGGACCACATTACTCCAGTTTTGAGGTCCCTCCACTGGCTGCCTATCAGCTTCCGGGGCCAGTACAAGGTGTTGGTTATCACCTTTAAAGCACTAAATGGCTTGGGTCCAAGATATCTCAGGGATTGCCTCCTCCCATACAATCCTCCCCATGCTCTCCGCTCCTCTGGGAGGAATTTGCTGCAGCCTCAGAAATCGAGGCTTGCGGCTACCTCCCAGAGGGCTTTTTCAGTTGTCGCTCCTAAACTCTGGAATGGCCTGCCGGATGAGATCCATCAGCTAACATCGTTAGACAGCTTTAAAAAGGCTATCAAGACGGATCTCTTCCGGCAGGCCTTTCCAGATTAATTATCCCTGCCTCGGGTACTCCCACCCCCAATGATCTTCACGTGGCCCCATCTACTGATGGATGAAGAACATTGCCTTGGGCCAATCTTATGCTTGTAAAGTTTTTTAATTGTTCGAATTTGTAGTTTTAATTTTCATATGATTTAATACTGTTTTAAGGGGGGGAGGGATTATGTTTTGGGATATATTGTATGGTTTTATTGTTGTAAGCTGCCCTGATTGGGTCCCCAAAGGGTGGGATATAAATAAATTTTATTATTATTATTATTATTAGAGAGTGCTGAGTTAAGTGGTATAGAAATGTAAATGCTATTGCTATTCTGGTCAATGATGGATCCAAGGTATGGTAAATCTTTGAATATTTTGATTTCCTCATCATCTTAAGATGAATCCGTGTAGATGTTCTATGGTCACTATTTTTGTTTTCTTAATGTTCAGTGTAGTAGAAATCAAAGATACAGATATGTTAGTCTGGAAAATCAGTATGCAAAGGGATCTTTGAGACTAAGGGAGGATGCAGACAGCAAAAAACGCTGTCTTTAATCCCAGGAAGGGGAGGGGCAGCCGGACGCTGAGCGCCCCATCCCCTTCCTGAGGACATCATCGGAGCGATGGCCTGTCCACACGACGGGTGCTCCGATGACGTCCTTCCGGCTCAGCATCCAAACATGCTGAGTCGGAAGAGACGCTGAAGAGGTGCACCACGCCTTTTGCGGCGTCCCTTTCACGGCTTGCGGAAGGCATGCTATTTTAGTGCTTCTTTCACAGGCGGTGAAAGAGAGGATCGAGGCGAAGGTGTCCGGCAGCCTTGGCCTTGATCCTCTGCTTTCGGGGGCAGCCCAGGGCCACCCGTCTGCTTCTCCCCTAACTGAAAGAAAGAAATTGGTAGTATGAGCTTTTGTAGTCTTGAACCTACTTCTTCAGATACATTCCTTCTTCAGAAGTAGACTCAAGGCTAAGAAAACTCATGCTACTAACTTTTTCCTTTCAGTTAGTTTTAAAGAAGCTACAAGACCCCTTTGCATATTAAGGTTCAACATTAAGCCTATTTTAGCACTTTCCTCTTTGGCTTGTTCAGTAATTGTTCCAAGTCTTTTGTTTTGTTTTGCTTTCTGCTAGTAGCACAGTATCATGTGCATATCTTAAGTTTTTGTTGTTGTTCCTTCCTCCAATCTTCCCTCTTTCTTCTTCCAAGTTTAAACCTGCTCTGCGTATAATATTTTCTGCATATAAATTTTACAAATAAGGTGATAGAATGCAGCCTTATCTGACACGTTTGCCTTGGGAACATCCCTAAACATCCAAGGTCTAAAACATCTGACTGGAGATGGTTATAGGAAGCATATTACTCCCTTGCTGAAACAGCTTCACTGGCTACCATTCCATTTCAGACCAGAAATCAAAGTATTTGTTATGACATATAAAACCCTATGTAGCTTAGGTTCATATTATCTGAAAGACTGTATCTCTCTATATCAATCTTCCTGAGTTTTAAGATCTTTGGGGGACAGTCTATTCTCAGTCCCACCATCCTCACAGAGATGTCTGATTAGGACTGAGAAAAAGCCTTCTTGGCTGCTGCTCCCAGGCTATGAAATTCTCTTCCAAGGGAGGCTTGGTTAGCTCTCTACTTGCTTATATTTTTTGCAGGCATGAAAACATCTTTTGAATCTGAGCTTTTAACTGACTGAAGTAGTGCAACAGATCTACTGGTTCTTAACATGAAATAGGTTTTCATGTGTTTTTAATGGTTCTAGAAGAACATTTTAAAAGTAGATTGTTGTTTACTGCTTTTTAACAACAATTGTATTACTTATTTTTTTGGCTATCTTGTTTTTAGCATACAGTCTAAGCTCCTTCAGGTTCCGTATGGGAAAAAGTGGGATACAAATAAAACAAAGGAATGAAATGAGTGGGCTTTTTTTCCTTCTTTTTTTCTTTCCTGGGCAGCAAAGTTGTGCTCGATCGAAATATTGTGAGAAAGAAATGGCAGTAATTGCACCATTGATGGCAACTTCAGCAAGTGACACTGCATGGATAGCTGCAAAGACCTGTGTGTGGTCTATGAACCATGTGTTTCCCACTCCTGCTTTGAAGAAAGGATTATATAGCTGTTATCTGCAGTAAATAATTGAATCTTTATGTAGAGAACCAGCAAAAATCTGATTGCCACTGCTTTTGTGACTGTTCATGGATTTATACAAGGCATCTGGCAATGCAATGGTTGCCAGTACAGATGGGAAAGAATTTTGTTCATAAATAAATAAATAAGGACTTTTGAAAATTTGATGCTTTCTTCATCAATAGGATGGAAAGACCATTAAACTTTTAAAAAAATTCAGAGGGGAGACAAAAGTCTAGGCAGTGAGCTTTGAGTGTCAAGTGATCTTAGAAGTCAGACTTTGAATCCAGGAGTGTAGCTATGGGGGGCATAATGAAGACATGCCCTCCAATAAGAATTCTGCCCCCTCAAATGATATTTTCCTCCAATCTCAAAACGTCTCGCTTTGCAGTAACTTAAAATGTCAATTGAGCATTTAGAAATAATATCCAGGCATCCCAAGGAGAGGGGCAGGCAGGTTACCAAGGGAATGTGAACACAGGAGAGAAGAGTTTTAGGTGTGAATGGTTTTCAATGTCTCACTCTCTGTGAATGCCCTCATTTTGCCCCCCTCAACATCCCTATATCTTTGCCCATGAAATCATGTTTGTGGTATTGAACTCTGGGTGACATGCTTTCTTTCTTCCCCAACAGACTCTTCAACTTTAATCTCATCTTTAACTTTAATGGATGATTGGCAGATGGTTGAAATTTTCATTCTGCTTTTGAGAGGAACCTTCCAAATTTGCAAATTCCTTCATAAGCTGGGGGTAGGGATGTGGATGTGAGAGAGAATAGACAGAGTCATCCCTACTTGTCAACATTTGCAGTGGATCTTGGTATGGAATGGATTGATGTCCAATCTGATCTCCCAGGACACTTTATATACTCATGTGACTATTCAACTTGTTTCATGTACAGCTTGTTTCCTTTGGTGGAGAAAACCATTCTGTGTAGTCTCAAGGTACTTAACTGCAAATTATGCTATTATGGTAGGAGTAGGAATGGGAGGAACATCCTCAGTTTTTCATTTCTTGGTTAAAAAAATATATTTTTCCAAAAATTGGGATACCCCATTACAAAGAATAGAGCAGTAAATACAGTTCCATGCTAGTATTTGAATGCTCCACATTTCTATATAAAATGTGTTTGCAAAGCAGAAAAATGTGGGTGAGGATGGGGTTGCAAACATAGATGCTCATTTCTTTGTAGAATAATTACCCTGGAACACTTTGGAGATTATTACATGCAGCTTTAAAATCATAATTACAGTTGGAAAAAAATACCTTTAGTGATACAGTGGGCCCTTGGTATCTTCTGGGATTTGGTTCCAGGACCCCCCATGGATAGCAAAATCCATGGATGCTCAAGTCCCATTAAAGACAATGGGATAATAACATGATGTCCCTTATTTGAAATGTCAAATTCAAGGTTTGCTTATTGGAAATTATATTTTTTGGATTATTTTCAATCCAAGGATGGTTGAATCCATGGATAAAAAATCCATAGATATAGAGAGCCGACTGTACTTATTACATGATGTTCCCTCTGACGTGTAGCAGCTGTGTCTCCAAAGCAGTTGTTGTTGTTGTTGTTGTTGTTGTTGTTGTTGTTGTTGTGTGCCTTCAAGTCATTTCTGACCTATGGTGACCTGAAAGCAAACCTATCATAGGGTTTTTTTGGCATAGAGTTTTCATCAGAGGGGGTTGGCCAATGCTCAAACCACTCCACCACTTAGGGCATACCTTTTAATTCATGAGGGGAACCCATCAATAAGCTCCCACTCATGCTGCAGTCCCATTAGTCCTCAGATGCAAAACATCACTATTGTGACAGTTCCAATTTTGACAGTCGTGTGATGTCAGTGTCTCCACTTTTCCCCCATCCCCCTCACTATTCCAAAGCAGGCCAATTTCCTTTATATATTTATTTTATTTTATTTTAAAACTTATCTCACATCAGCATAATTCTGGAATTTTGTTCAGAAGTAAAAATAAAAATAAAAAATCCAAAAGCCATGCTGGGTAGGTCACAGGGCAGGGAGCCAGAGTTAACGGGGAGTGGAGAAGAGAGTGAAATGGCAAAAACAGCCCCAGTCATGCAGTTGTGCAATAATGGTTGCTCTCAAACCGGTATGTTTCTGTTTTCATTAACTAATGTGATTTTGATGAGAACAGGGCTCATATGGTAATGTCCTTTGAGATGTTCTAATACAGGAAAAATACTGCAAGAAAATATACATTTTCTTCCACAACAGGGAAAAACTATGATAATCACTCATTCTTGCACATGAGAATGAAATAAAGAAAGGTTTGCATCCTTAGTAAAAAGTGAGAGATCAACAGCTGCATTCTCCTTGGAGTAGTAGTCCAAAACACACACACACACACAAACTGGTAGTCTGTTTTAGCATAAAAATACATAGTGGAATCCAGTAGCCCATTTGAGATTAACTTGGCAAAAGACATTTCTAACATAAGCTTTTGTGGACTACAGTTGATGTCATCAGATGCACCATAGCCCCTGAAAGCATATGCAAGAAATGTCTTTTCCCCAGTTTATCTCAATTGTGTTACCAGATTCCTTTGTTATATTCTGCTTTGAGACATTCTAAATGTTTTGGTGGGGTGAGCATCTGCAGCAGGGAAGAATTTTTACCCCATGCTCCTTGGTGGGTTGCAGGTTTGCATTGCTGGATGAAAAATCTGTTAGGATGGAGTCCCAGGTTGCAATGTGGGGAATAGCAGCCGCCATGATGACACAGCATTTGATCACTGCTGAGTCATGCTGACTCATGCTGTGTCACAGGATGTGATATCATGGAGATGGTCACCTGGTGCTGGAAAGCACACAAAACTGCTGCAAAACTGCAGAGTCACTCAGGTGAGTGACAGGTGTCCAGGAGGAAGAGGCAGGGCCAGAAACCCATGTGGAGCCCATGGCTATATAAGGCAAAAGCCTCTGCACACACATGTGGGTGATTGGTGTTGTCATGGTGGTTGGTGTAGTGGATTGCTGTGGATCGCGTTTGAATGATTGCTGTAAATAGCCTTGTACATAAAGGAACTAAGATTAAAGCCTCATCTGAGAGATGTCGCAGACAATATTGTCCTGTTCCTAGATGACCCATCACAAAGTATTGAAAGAATAAACTATATTCTAAAAGAATTTGGCAAATGGTTGGGATTCAAAATAAATAAAGATAAAACAGCTATAATAACCAAAAACATAGATAGAAAAGAAGAACAATTGGAAACCACCTCAAAATACAAAGTCCAAAAAATAGTGAAATACTTAGGAATAAATATAACAAAAAAAAACCCCTCAGATTTGTTTAGTAATAATTACCAGAAGGCTTGGAATAAAATTAAAACGGATTTTTAAAAATGACAAAATTTAGATCTCTCCCTATTGGGCAGGGTGGCAACAGTAAAAATGATGGTCTTATCTAAGTTGCTATACTACTTTCAAAATATTCCTATAATAACAAATGAAACCCCCTTTAAGGATTGGAGCAAGGAACTGTCAAAGTTCATATGAGAAGGAAGAAAACCAAGGATAAAATGGAAAACTATGATGGATGTGTCTCTGTGGAGTCTCTTTACTCTGTCTGGAAGGGGGAGAGATCGTGATCCTGGTGCTGCACGTCTACATGGATCTTCACGCACTGCATAACCACGCTAACAAAATCAGCACAAAATACAACCTGGAGGTGAACAGAAGTCACTTCAGTTTTCCATTTCCATTATATATTGCTGATCTGTGGTACAGGTGGGGTGGATAGATCATGATATAGAAGTAATGAAAAACAGTTGTATGGAATGACATTGGCCAAAATTGTCATGCCTCATTCCCAGATCCCTGGTCTGGAGTACAACACAGACAATGATGGCAGACCTAGCTCTCATGATCCAGGGGCAGACCAGAAAGATGTGCCCATGCAGGAGACAAACATGAGTATTCCTTAGCAGCCACAAGACACACATACAAGCCAGACAATACCAACCCCAAGTGAACATAGATTGGAAAGGGGAGGTTGTATGTCAATCAGAGAATATTTATTTAAAAATATGCTGTGGGAGTCTATTAAAACATAAATATCCGAGCCTCACCTCTAAAAGGTCATTGCTGACAACAAGTGGAGAAATGGCAAAAGGAGTAAATTACCAAAGAAGAATTCAAACAAATAGCCAGCTGATGTAGGGAGAAAGTTAGAAAAGCTAAAGCACAAAATGAGATCAGACATCTCTGGAGAAGAGAAGTTTAAGGGGTGACATAATAAGTCATGCTTAAATATTCAGGAAGATGTCATATTGAGGATGAACAGGATTGGATTGAAACTACAGAAAAAGAGATTCAGCCTCAGCATTAGGGAGAACTTTCTGACAGTAAGAGCTGTTTGACAGTGGAACACACTTCCTTGGAGTGTGGCGGCATCTCCTTCTTTGGAGGTTTGTAAACAGAGACTGGATAGTTTTTCCTTGGCCATCTGTCGGGACTACTTGGATGGCCATCTGTCGGGACTACTTTGATTGTGTATTCCTGAATGGTAGGGGGTTGGATTGGATGGCCTTTGTGGTCTCTTCCAACTACAGGATTCTATAATTCTATGAACTGATCTTTTGTGGAAGTTGCAACCCACTTTGCTCTTGACACTTGAATTATGTGACTCCAAGACAATTGAACCCTCCTTCGTGGACTGACCTCGCTACTGATACACCTTTGGATTTGACATCTCAATTGATTGCCTTCCCCTGTTAACATGGACTAAGCCTGAGAACTCTAAATGCTGGGCTAGAAGCTCTGGTAAGGCAGATTTATGACCCTACTGAATTCCTTGCCCTGGCATACTGAGACAAAGATCCTGCATAAAACATGTATCCACAATGTTGTAGCTATGTTTTAGTTCCCCATTCCACCCTGAAACCCACATTAAAGACCAGTTAGTCATTTGGAATGATGAAGGTCTGCTTCTGCTGCTGAGCAGAGTGCTGCAGGATGACATGACCAGCCCTCTCCTGGCAATCAGTAAAGTTGCAATGGAGATTTGTGACAGATCCCTGCAGAGATCTCTTGTTCTGCTCCTTGTTGTGTCATTGCTAGCAGGATGGGGGCTGTCACATCATTCTGCAGTGCCCTGTTTGGCAGCAACAGAGACTTCCATCTCTCTGAGTAGCTGAATGGCTTTTAAGGTGAGTTTGGGGGTGTTTTGCAGTTTTGGTAATGGTGCCACAATCACAAATGGGACTAGGAAGCAGTTTCAATATCCTAAATCTAATGTATCACACAATAAATACCTAACAAGATGTCAGCCATTATAGTCAGGATTTTTTAATCAATAGTTTGTCATGCATGTCTATTTGCCAACACAATAGGCAGCTGGGCATGCAACAATTAAATCCATATATCTAGAACAAGAGGTGAAGTGGGTTACAATAATCAAACCTCGGGGGGGGGGGGAAGTGTTGTGTTGGATTAATTGGGGAGGGATGACCTTTCAAGGTGTAAATGCTGATTGCTGTACTATACTGAATGGTAAAGGCTATAGGACAGCAAAGAAAGAGTGATCAGATGTCAGGAAAGAGGCAGGATATTAATTAGGTCCCAGAACAAAAGAGATGAGCGCTTTCCCATAGAAACAACTGAAATGAAAAACTACCCAGGAAAAAGAAAAAGGAACACAATACAGGTGAAACTGGATAAATCTGTGAAGCCCAGGCTTAAAAATAATTGTAGGCATAGGTTTGACTTTTGTAGAGTAGTGCATGGCAGCCAAGAGAAACATCATCCTGATGTGTTTGCTTGATCCAAGACAACAGATTTTGGCTGGGGTCACTGTTGCCCTAGCAGCAAGTTCATGCTTCTGTGGCTTCCCTTTTGTGTTTCTTGTGATTGCATATGTGCTATTTGACCTCATGAAGCATCATATTGAAGTCTTAAGGTTGTATAAATGGTGCACTGGAATTTGGAATACTTTTATATTCCAATTACGGTAACTTATCCAGTTTCTACCCCACCTTTCCCCCAGCAGGGGATGCAAATTAAAACAAAATATTACTAAAACCTATTTGATACAATAAATAAATAAATAAATAAATAAATTCTGTTAAAAACACTAAGTTAGACAATTTAAAATGTATTAAAACATAGTAGAAAAGATAAAAGCATTGTGCATTACAATTAAAAAATCCCACCATACTACATTAGGAGCCAAAGGCCTGCTTAAATAAAAAGATATTTGCCTGCCAGTGGAGAAAGAGCAGACAGTAAGTTGATATACACATCATCTTTGCCATTGTGAGCCTTCAAGCTGTTTCTGACTTATGTTACCCTAAGGCAGGGGTAGGCAACCTTTCCCCTTTAAGGGCCGAGGGACTTCAGCTCCCAGAATCCCAGGAGCCATTGGCCAACATGGGACTATTGGCCAACATGGCTGAGGCTTCTGGGAGCTGAAGTCCCTCGGCCCTTAAAGGGGAAAGGTTGCCTACCCCTGCCCTAAGATGACTTCATCATGGGATTTTCTTGGCAAGATTTGTTCAGAGGGAGTTTGACATTGCTATCCTCTGATGATGAGAGTGTATGACTTGCAGAAGGACCCTCAGTGGGTTTCCACAACTGAGCCAAGATTTAAACTCTGATTTCTAGAGTCCTAGTCCAACACTCAAACCACTACACCAGGGGTAGGCAACCTTTCCCCTTTAAGGGCCGAGGGACTTCAGCTCCCAGAAGCCTCAGCCATGTTGGCCAATAGTCCCATGTTGGCCAATAGCTCCTGGGATTCTGGGAGCTGAAGTCCCTCGGCCCTTAAAGGGGAAAGGTTGTTTACCCCTGCACTACACCATGTTGGCTCTCTACATGTACATGTTGTATTTCTCTATAATTCAAGCTAAATTCCATTCTTGGTGGGATTATTTGACAACTCCTCATTCTCAAATCCCTCTCTCAACTGTAGCATTATGATCTCTGCTATTTTCACAATGATATTCTAGTTTCTTAAAGAATCTCAGAGCAATGATTAACTTCAGATCAACATTATTTAGCAGAATGTGTGACATGATACCCTTGGCCTTATTTTATGTGGTATTCAGCTCAATGCCAAAAGCCCTTTTGCAAACTGAAACCAAAGAGCAATATGCAGTGTTACTTCAGAGATCATCCCTCCATGCAGGGTCCCTCCCTTTGAAATAAACTTAATATTAAAGGGGACGTCACAAGACTCAGAGTCCATGATGTGAGTTACATGAACAGTTGCATGATAGTGCAATTCAGTATATGGGTGCTGAGTGCATTCATGATGTAGCGCTAGCATATGTTATTCTATGCAACCCCTCTCTTACATTTTGACCAGGGTGTTAGGAATCAAACCAGACACTTAAAGTACAAGAGTACAGTGACCATCCATGACTTCCTGAAAGCCATGTGTATCTGTGACTAAAGACTAATCTGAACTCAAATTTCTTTCCAACTATGCATTATACTTGGCATCTCATCGCTCCAAAATGAATAACTTAGTAAAGGCCAGTGTGGTATAGTGGTTTGAGCATTTGACTATGACTTTGGAGAAACTATGACTCTGAAGAACAGAGTTTGAATTTCCGTTTGGCCATTGAAACTCTCTGGATAATCCTGGGCAAGTCACACTCTCTTAGCCTTGGAGGAAGTCAAAGGCAAAACATTCTCTGAACAAATCTTGCTAAGAAAACTCTGTGATAGGTTCACCGTTGGGTTGCCATAAGTCAGAAACAACTTGAAGGCACACAATGACAACAATAAAGACCATCTTGAATCTGGCCTGAACAATTGCTTTCTTTTCTTTACAAAGTGAAGTTCAGAAGTTACTTGTGGGAGCACAAGTGCTTTGAACTTCTTCATGTCAAATGTGTTCAGTAAACATAATCAAGAAGACAAATGTTTTCTTCTTAATTGGATGATATGGATTCTCCCCCACTACCCTCAGCTCATATCTCTGTTACTGGAAAGTATTATGAGTAGATTTTCCAGAATGGTGCTATAAAAAATAAAGATGATTGATTAATTCAATACACCTAGAGATAGGAAATGCCTTCCAGGAAAGTTTAGAGGAAATGTAGAGCTTTCTACAAATAGATCCAGTTTACCATATGTATATTATCCCTGCTTCAGCTCTGGCTGAATGGCTGGCATTTTAATTTTATTTTATTTTATTTAACTATTTTTTATTCCTCCTATTTAATATGCAAAAATCCCTCCAAGCAACAATCAGCAATCATAAAAGACAGACAAAAAATCATAAACACATTCAAAACAAATTAAAACACATTAACCATCCCAAGTGTTTCTGCCATTCTGTTTGAGCCTCATAAGTGTTTCATGTACATTCTCTCTCTATAGAACATTGAAATAGCCTGAGTGGTAGGACAACATTATCATCTCTATATTGCAAATAGAGGTCTGAAGTGGAGTGAAAGAGTGACTTGTTTGCAGTAGGGAAGTCCTGATCCTTCAAGCAGGGGAGGAAACATCCCACCTGGAAGGCTTGTGGACATCAAGGGAAGTTCTTCAGTAGTTAGGCTTCAATTGGAATATTTTGTTCAGTTCTGGGTGTCTCATTTTAAGAAGGGTTGGAGTGGGTTTGGAGGAGAGCTACAAAGATGATAAGATGTATGGAGAAGAAAACATATGGGGAAAGGTTGAGAAATTTGGGCATGCTCAGTCTGATAAATGGAAGCTTGATGGATGACATGATTGCATTCTTTCAGTATCTAAAGGGCTATCACAGAGCATAGGTTTGTCTTCTACATTCCCAGAAGGTAGGACCAGGTCTAATGATTTTAAGTTATAGGAAGGCAAGTTTTGATTGAACATCAGAAGAAACTTCTTGATGGTAAGAACAGTTTGGCAATGGACCAATTACCTAGAGAGGTGGTGCTTTATGTACACAAAATTGTCTATGCATAGAATAACATTTTGGTGCAAAAATAGCATTCTCTGCAAAAAAAAAACACACACACACACACACAAAACATATGTGTGGTTATTATTATTATTATTATTTTACACAGAAAAAATCCCCAAGCAGTGAAGATCAAAGTGTACTGCCACTTGGGAAATGCCCTTTTTTGTTTGGAAGTCAGTGATATTATTTCTACCTGTAGTTTGAGGTGAAAAAGGCCATTGGCACTTCCATTACCCATAGAAGTATATTTTCTTCCTGGTAAAGTACCTAGGGCTCCCAGGCCTCAGTGTAATAATAATAATAATAATAATAATAATAATAATAAATTATTTATTTATAGCCCGCCCAATCACAAGGAATCTGGGCAGGTTACAGCAATATAAAATACATAGAATACAATAAAATTCAAAATTAAGTGTAGCATGTTTCCAGATTTAGTTACCAATATACAATTTTAGCCACCAACATACAATACCACAATGTACAGTGTACCCAATGTACAGAGACAAAGCTGTACCAAGAGCCTACCTTGAATATCTTTAATTTCTTCTATGAGTTGCTAACTCCAACTAGTCCACACTGTCAATGGCTGGAATTCTGCTGATATCTTACTCATACACGAAATTTTCTGTAGAAGTGGTTTGATGCTTTTGCTTGATATGAGATGCCCATATTCAATTCAAATTTGCAGAAGCAAGTTACCCATGTGATGCCCAGCACACCTGTGGATGCATGCTGGACTGTGCAGCGAATTGTTCATGTGGTTGAGAATCTGGTTGCACTTTTAGTTGTGCCTTCAATTGTGCATTCTCTTGTGTAACATTACCATTCAACAAAAGTTGAGTAGGACAGTTGTTGCAAAGCCCTGCATGCAGAGCTCATAATTTCTGCCACCAGTTCATCTGCAAGTGGTTTTCCTTCTGGGTATGTTTCTGGGAATGTTGTTGTTGTGAGTCTTCACATCATTTCTGACTAATGACAAGCCTACAGCCCTATTGTGGGCTTTATGGCAACTCTATCATGGTGTTTTGTGGCTATATTGTTTTCAGAGATGTGTCCTGCCTTCCTCTGAGGCAGAGAGAGTTGGACTTGTCCAGTGTCACCCAGTGGTACTCCATGGCTGGGAAAGGATTTGAACATTGGTTTCCTGGAGTCCTAGTCCAGCACTCAAACCTCTACACCACATTAGCTCCTGGCTGAGAATAGGTAACAAAAATCAGGATAGTAGGAGAAAATGATACTTCAAGAGCAGCTAGTATCATAAAATGACCCTTCAACTCTTGTTTCTCACCCTGTGGTCATTTTGAATTGTCACAGTATTTAGCCACACAATAATTAAAGGCACTCACTTTCCTCCTGGACAAGGCACTAATGAAACTGAAAGAACTTTGGCATTGATAAAAGCACTTTTGAAAGCAATGGGGTGGGCAGAAAATACAATGCTCTGGAAGGGCAAATGCTAACGTTATTACTACCTGATAAAATATCAAGCTTTTAAGGCTTATTTGCTTCCCTTTGTCACTGTAAAGTGACAGGAGAAGGTGATGTCTGCCATTAAAGGGAAACATTAGTTGCAAGACTGTTCATAAATACAGCTCCTTCTGTAGTAATGCTTTCATGTCTCTCTCCAAAGGTCACCAGCGACTCAACTCTTTGATTTCAGGAATCTGAAAGAATCTGAAGTAATGGCTTAATTCCTAAGCAAAAAAACCAACAGACAGACAGACAGACAGATAGATCTACCTCTTCCACTGACACTATGACAGCTGGAGACTTACATGTCAATGGAGCAATTAATATTCTGTAGGCTTTACTCCAAACTTTAAAGGAGTTCTGAATCCAAGCCCAAAATAAGGTTCCATGGCTTAGATCACTCCTTTAAAGTTTGGTCTAAAACACCTAGGAGAATTTCTGCCACACTAACATGGAAACTACCAGTCACCCTTTCACTTGCAGTTTTGGGACAAATGAGAGAATTGTATGGTTAGATGACATGGAAATTTGCCAATTTCCTGACTAGAGTCAAATATGGTGTACCCGAGCCCTTGAGAAACTTACATGGGAAGAAAATGGCCACATCAAAAGTTCCCAGTGTGTTCTATTTTGTTTCTGGTACAACATGAAGTGTAGAGTTTATAAAAACTGTGCAGTACTTGGAGACATTGTGAAGCTTTGCTGTAACAACCTGCATTTCCAGCTTTTCTCTGAAGATGCCAGCCACAGATGCTGGCGAAACGTCAGAAAGAAACTCTTCTAGAACATGGCCACACAGCCTGAAAAACCCACAAAAACTATGGATGCCGGCCATGAAAGCCCACAACTTCACACTGCATTTCCAGTCTTTATATGCCTCACCTTTGCTGGCTTGAATGGAGCACAAGCCAAATGTTATGTACCAGGAAAAGAAACTTGGGCTCATTTCCGTTGAAGATTTTGTCACTTCGAATGTTTCACCATTTCTTTTCCATAAGAAAAACTGCAGGGTCTTCACTTTCTGTGTCAAAAGCTGTTCAGTTTCAGAAAACTACTCCATTTTTTGGGCAAGCTACACAATGTCTGTAGAAAAGCTGTGGTTTCCCACCACTATGAGAAGAACAATCCTGAATGTCCCAAGGCTATAGGACAAAAACTTTTCATTGTTTCAGACATCCATAGGGAATTGAAAATATTGATTTTTCCACCCTGAATGCTCCCTTTGAATTTCTTTTTAACGCACAGTTTCCAAGGATACATTTCCAAACAGGGATGCACTTCCTGTCTCTTGTTCAGTTTCATCAGTAATTCAGAGATTCCTTGATTTGAACGTATCTTTCAAACATTTTTCGCTAACCCTCTCCAAATTCTAGGGAAATCATTTCCTAGAATCCAACCAAGCCACATTGCAATGCAGATTTGCTAATGTCACACTCCCCAAACTTTCTGGCATGAGCTGAAAGCAGTCACACATATTCACACTGATCTGAATTTTGTGATACCTCACAAACTGGAAAAAAAGGTGTATAAAAATGTGCAGGTCAGAGAAAGGTGGGTACAGAATTTTACACACAAACAAAATGGATCTAAGGGAGTATTCTGGGAGTCTCCCAACCATGCTGACATCAACAGTGAGAGTTTCTCTCTAGAAATCCTACCCTTGCCTCCAACTGTGGAGGTTCACTTCATGAAATCCCACTTCTGTATCCAAATGTGGGATTTCTATGGTTTAATCTATCAAATGTGAAGACTTCCATGGTGGTCACTATAATCATCAACATTGAGGGCTTTCCCTGATCACATAACACCAACTGTGGGGATCATCTGAATATGCTCAAGGAGCCTCTGTCTATTTATGCAGTTTCTATCCCCACTGGACATCATCCCATTACTGCTATAGTTTAGTTAATGAATCCAATGTGTGTCTGGACAATATTTCTTTAACAGAAAAAATTGATACCAGAGGCAGATATATCATGAAAAAAATAGGGAATAAATTCCTCCCACAGAAAAACCATGATCAGTTGACCATGTTTTCAACAAAGTTTTCATTGAAAATTAACAACGTAGTCATGTGATATGACATAACCAGGTCAGTAAACCCTGAATAAATCTATCAACATTCTGAACCTTCCAAAATGTAACCAGGGATGATCTGGATACTTCCTGGAAGCCAAGATGGCCAAACTGAGGCTGTTGTACTTTGGACACATCATGAGAAGGGAGGACTCATTAGAAAAGACAATAATGCTGGGACAGGTGGAGGGAAGTAGGAAGAGAGAAAGGCACATGCCAGATGGATGGACTCTATTAAGGAGATCACAGGTATTAAGGGGTTGTAGGAATTAAGCAGAGCAGTGGAGGACAGATGAACTTGGAGATGTCCCATCCATAGGGCAGCCATGAGTCAAGATCAACTCAAGGGCAGTTAACAACAACAACAAAGGCATACATAAAGTCTTTGTAAAAAGGAGATTCTTTGTCATAAGCTTTGTTAATTGAAGCATGCCTGCATATTCAGTGCTGCCACCACAGAGACCTTTTCTGACTCTAAGCTTTCAGTTAGATAGCATTTCCGAGACCCAAATGTGTATAAAAACAAAAATATTATTCTTAATTTACAGAATTCAAAGACACAGCTGTGTTAGTCTGGAAAATCAGTATGCAAAGGAATCTTGTAGCACTTTTATGATCAACTGAAAGAAAGAAGCTGGTATCATGAGCTTTCTCAGTCTTGAGTTTACTTCCTTGGATGCATCTGAAGAAGTAGGCTCCAGTCTAGGAAAGCTCATGCTTCCAGCTTCTTTCTTACAATTAGTTTCAAAGGTGCTATAAGATCCCTTTGCATACTAATTTGCAGACACTGAACATAACAAAGCAGATTAAATATTTATTTCATTGAAAACCAGTCTCTCACACATATACCTTAGACTGCTCATTTATTCCTAAACCTGAGTCCTAAACCTTATTCCTAAATCTTCCACACACTTTCACCCAAACTAACCATACCAGTTCTATAATATCAACTATCTAGCCACTCTTCAACAACTGACATTCACCAGCCTTATGCAAATGTATTCAAATATACCAACAATCAGCATTCACTCCAACATTACATTTCTCTCCTCCCCAACAGCTCCCTTCTTATATTTGATTATACAACCAATACATTAAATAACATTTCCCATTACAGCTCCATGACATCACAGGTATCACTTGCAAAAATGTGCACATTTGGAAAAGTGAATACAAAAGTGTGTACATTTTGAAAAATCTACTTGGAAATAAACATGAATTTTCATAAAAAGAAGGAAGGGAGGAGTAGAAAAAATGAAATGTGGCAGCACCTTCAAGACTGTGTTTGTGTATGTGCCTTCAAGTTGCCTGTTGATTTTTTGTGATTCTGTGAATTTCATAGGATTTTCTTAGACCAGGAATCCTCAGAGGTGGTTTTGTCATTTCCTTCATCTGAAATATAGCTGGCAGCACCTGGTATTTGTTGGTAGTCTCCCATTTCAGTACTAAACAGAGTTAACTGGTTTTTATTTTAGCGTGAGCATTCATGAATATGAAGCCACTTCTTCAGATACAGTAAGTGGGTTTGTAGCAAATGCCCACCCATCTGGCTATTCTGTCCCCAGGCTTCTTCCAAGGGGAGAATGCCTGGGGATAGAGGAGGAAAAGGGGTGCATGACTCCACCAGGTGACACCATAGTTAGTGATGCCACTACACATGACCACTAACTGTGTAGCTGTAGTAAGAAAACTCCTTCCAAGCTCTTTCCTTTCCTAGGCAACCTTCAAACTTCTGGATCTCAACCACCCCAGGACAGACTTCCAACATAAATATCTTGTCGGAGACCTATGCTCCACCAGTCCCAAAGAGGATCTTCTTGGCCTCCCTTCTCCCCAAAATACTTGCATGGAAGAAAGAGTTGGAAAATTACTATCAGCTTACATTAATCAAGCAGCATTAACTCAGAGATGTAACAAAATGGGACCAAGGCAACCAAATATAATAACCTAATTTGCGAGCCCCCGAAAACTGTATTTCAGACATTAATGGGTAAAGAAACATCAAGTTAGGAATACTGGATGCATTAAAAATAATTTCTTTTGCTCCATTTAGTCACTTTTTTGGTTAGTTGTAGAGGATTGCTGGGGGATGGAGCATTTTCTGTCTCACAGGATTTTAAAAATATATATAAAATATATGCTGGCAAGAGGGCAGGAGCTATGAATGGGGTCAAGAAGACAAGCAATCTATGGCTTATCATTAATAATGAGAATGAGGCCATGGAAGGTTATTGCCATGCAACCATATTGTAAGTATAATTGGGAATTCTCCACTATTCATCCTGATCTTGTACATTCAGCAATTCCAACAAAGATTTGGATTTGGAGCCGTTAATGGAGAATAGATTCTTCCTCCTTAAACATTCCTTTGACTTGGAGGAGAATAGCAATAGGAAATAATGGGGTCAAATGGAAGAAGGCAAAATGGAGCTGCCCATTCTTTGGGGACAAGGCTTTCATAGTCAGGTCTCAGAGCAATGTTATAACTAAACTGGCACAAGACTCACTCTCCTAACATGCCAGTGAATCTGAAAACATCCATATAGGGGAAAATATCAATTGTCCATAAATCGGGGTTGACCTGGATTTGAGGCTGACAACCTACATTCAGATAGCATAGACTAGATATCTTCATGTGGAGTTATCATAAGGCTGGCACTCTGTTAGTGACATGCATATGCATAAGCCATGTTATGCATGTAGGGCAAATTAGTTTCCATAGCACAACAGATGAATTCTGATGGCAGAAGAGGTAGCAGTTAGTCATAGAACAGCATCATTGTGGTTATGCACTGCACACTCAGTCATTGGCATGTGATGCCCAATGTTGCCATTCTGCATGGGGGTTGTGTAGTTCTGGTGCAGCATATCTCCACATTCAACTGAGGGGATCTTGGGCTGGAGCCAATTTGTCCTGTGCAACTGTACTGCTCTTGATACCAGACATACAATTAATCTGCATCTCTATAAAATCACTTTTTCTGCTTTGTTTTGAAACAGTTTTTTGGGAACCCTGCATCTCTCTCTCTCTCTCTCTCTGCTTATGTTTTAAAGCAACATTTAAACAATGTGAGCATCTTTGTGCACAAAACACAAAATGCATTTTTGATTGGAATCCCATTCTAATCCTGAACATGTTCCACTTCGTAGCTTTCAACATCAAGGACAAAGTAAGACTGGAGCCTTTGAAAATAATGTGAAGTAAATCCAAATAGTGCCTTCAAAGCGATAATACAAAAATATTCCAAGCAAGGAACAGCAAGAAAATCAACAGCCAAATGTACATCATATTATTGAAGTGTAAAATGCAACTAAACAAGTTGTAGAGATCCACAGGTCTAACCCAAAGCAAGAAGGAAAATACCAAGGGGTAACTTCTTTAACAGGATTACCTTTCTTCTGAAGGTATTTCCCAACATCATCATGACTTTTTGGCTGAAGTGACATCTCATCTCTGATATATAGGTGTGTTCTCTCACACCCCACTCTTTTGTGATCAGCCTCTTTTTGTTCACAAATGCTATGTCTCTTTATTTTTAAAGGTACAGATACAGGGTGACCAGATGTCATAACCACAAAGGCTAAGATCAAGTGCAATGTAATAACTACAAAGGAGGACAAGCCACCACAAAATGTAGAACATTCAAGAAAAAATGTAGAGCATTACCAAATAAAAGCTAAAATCATATATAAAATCACTCATATAAATATAAATTCATTTCATATGTTTTATTTAAAACACCTGTATTACATATATGTATTTTATTATGTGCTCAACCATATTTTTTCTGATGAACTTATCCTTGTTGGCTTGCAATATACTTAGAGAACTATGAGCAAAACAAATGCTTAAAATTGTACTTTACTAGCAACTAACTCTTGACGGAATCTACATTTGAATTATTACTTTCATTTGTAGTTTTCCCATTTGCTCTCTTATCCCTCCTGCTTCTTCCTCAACCCAAATTGCCCCCTTCCCTTTGGTACCGCTGATCTGCTTCAACAACCCAGATTTTCCTTTCCTTTCCACACGTCCATCAGCAAAAAACAAAACAAAACCACCACATGATCAGCAAGAGTCTTCTCTGCAGCCCTTTGACACAGCCAGGGCAGTAATAAATCTGTTGAGCTAAAGGCACTGAATAACCCAAGGACAGGCTCAAAATAGGATGTTTTGCAATTCCTCCTGGAAATGAAACACAGGACATGCTCAGGAAAAGGAAGACCTCTGGTTACCCTGTTCAGACATATCCACACAGAAATCCTAACATATCATATTCTCCAACATTTCAGAGATGAATACCAGGACATAGGAGGCCAGGTGACATAGAGTGTGGTCAAGATGGCAAAAGTTATTAATGAGGAAGAGCACACAGGCTAAGAGAGGCTGCAGCAGTTTGCTTTTGCCAGAGCCTACTGAAAAAGGCAAGACTCTTCCCCTCCTCTCCTTTCTGCTGGATTAATTGAATGCCAACTGCTTTTGCATTTTGAACTCAGTTCATAGCAACTACAATAAGCTGAGGACAAACTGAGAAGATGAGAGAGACAATGGGACATTTAAAAAGCAGCTGGAACAGTGGGATGGCAGAGGATTAATCAGGACAGTCGGAGGCTATGAGATAGAAGAGGGGAATTTTCCTGGCAGAGAAACCACAAGACCCATTATCCAGATTTTTAATGGCTTTTTCACCCCCATCCATTGATTAATGAGGAGGAATTGAACATCTCTCCCACATCACACAATTATAGCACTTTCTTTCTACTTTAAGGCCCATGGCTCCTTCTTATGGTATTCTGGGATTTGTCGTTTGTGAGGTTTTAGAATTCTCTGCCAGAGAAGTCTGGTACCTCACCAAACTACAGACTTCAGGATCCTGTAGGAAGCAATCGGGGCAGTGAAAGTACTATCAAAATGATGATGCTGTGTGAAAAATGTTGGTAATGAAGGAGAATCCTTACATGGCTTCAAGCATGTGCTATATTTCGGACTTGGAAGCTGTCACTTAGAAATTCACCACAAATATACACATGGAAAAGATAGAGACTTGTAATTGGAAAGACACTTTACTCCAAAAATTGGTAACTTAATCCAGACAGGTTAATTTGGTTTGAAGGCCCCACAAGAGCCTCTCTCCATTCTTAGTAAAATAAAATATAATTAATTTAAAAACTAATACCGGTAATATGTTGCTCTTCCATGAAACCCCTATTTTGCTGTTCCATTCATCAACTATGCATCAAATATGTTCAAGAAACAGTCACAAACATCAATTCAAAACAATTTGCCAGATTACATATGTCCCAACATTCCCCAGATGAGAAGCAGATATGTGTGGCCAAACAACATCATACTGTGGTCAAGATGGTACAAGTTATTGGTGAAGAAGGAAAAGAAAGATAGAGGCTGCATCAGTTTGCTTTTGCCCCAGCTTCCTGGGAAGAGCAAGTTTTTACCTGCTCCTCTCCTCTCCTTTCCCTCCTGCTGAGTTAATAGAAAACAAATTACTTTTGTGCTAAGAACTCAGTTTGCACCACCTGAAATACACTGAGGACAAAGGAGGAAAGTGGGAGGAGAGAGAAACAGACATTTTAAAAGCAGCTGAAAAAATGGGACAACAGAGGATTATTTGGAACTGTTTCTACAAATCAGGATATTTGGAAGATTTGAGTTTACATGGACTTGCAAAACAGAAGAGAAAGACAGCTTTAAAAAGTGCCGAGTTAGAGGAGGTTAGGTGTTTTTTCAAAAAAAGAAAATAAATGAAGTTAATCATTTCATTACCTTAATTAGTGTCTTCTTTCACTGTCCATGAAGAAGTGAGAAAATTGTTTTGCAAAGAAATAAAAGGTATCCATCCTGGGAATGAAACAACAGTAAAAGAATTATTAGAATTTTGAAGGATTCAGTTCATTTTGCTCAATATAAAAGTCAAAATGCCAAGACAAATGACTCATCCCTGTTCAGGAGAAGAAGAAAAGCAGATAGAAAAGTTCTGAGACTTTATTGTCTTTGTAATTGCATAAATCTGTGCATTACTTAAAGAAGGATTTCTTATCCAAACATCTCAAATTACATAGTCAGTAGAATCCAGTGGTAAGGGATTTTTTTGGACTGTGCCAATTTAAGGTACAGGTGAGAAAGAGAGAGACTCACCTTTGAATATCCCTCTTTGAAGGGGGGGGGGGACCTGTATATAGAAAAAATGTCTGCCAAGGAAAGAATCCCATGATAGAAAATGAAAACAATATTGGTTGGAATCTGAATTGGGAGATATACATCAGACACATAGCTACATCTCTCTAGCTTTGACTCCTGAGGGCTATCTCCTCCCAAATCCACCTTTTAAACAATGCAATCCCACCACAACATAGCCATTTCTGTATTATTTGAGAGTGTGGAGTTTTGTACTGCTATTTTCCTGTAACTGACTATGCTGCAGCAAGCATTTTCAGGGATCTCCAGAGGTCATCAGGAAGTCCCAGAAGATGATATCTTTGAAGTATTGTTGGCTACAGGAAAATAGCTGGATCCTTTGTGGCCAATCAACATCAGACTGTGCTTAAGATGGCAAATGTTATGAATGAAGGAAAATACGCACAAGCTAGAAGAGACCGCAGGAGTTTGCCTTTGCCAATCCTACTGGGAAGAGATGTTACCCCTCCTTTATTTTCCCCTTCTGCTGAGTCAATTGACTGCAAACTACTTTTGCACTTTAAACTCAGTTTGCAGCAATTGGATGCTGTTGATAGTACTGTCGAAATTTCCAGCATAGCTGGGGAATTCTAAAACGTACAGTCTATGGTGTAATCTTTCTCAACTATGACTGAAAGTAATAGGGTTTATTTTCTTAAAGATGTACTGAGGAATGTATAATATTTGTTGTTGCAAACCAAGTGCATAAAATTCTAAAATGTGGAACAAGCAGACTGCATCACAGGGTGTGAGATGGTCCACCGCTAGGGTATAACTCTGGTGGGCTCCCTCTAACATCAATGATTTTTGCTTACATTTGTGGATCCCATGCTATGTGAATTAGCCAACATGGGCTTCTGTGGCAACTGGCCACATCAAGCAGTAGCAGAGTATTTTTCTGGACTAAGGATGCAATTCTTCACTAATTTTCTTCTCAAAGAAAGCGACAAATACTTATAGCAATTTTCTTCTTGCTGTGAGAAAGTCTTTGAAAACTACAGTTTTTGAAGTCAATTTGCAATTCAAGATTTATTCTGGGGAAAAAATTGTGTCTGCTTGTTTTGCGCACACCCATACCTACCCACCCTCCAAAAAAAAAACAAAACAAACAAACAAACAAAAAAAAAACACAAAAAAACACCCAACCCAGCTTTTTCTGTGTAGAAAGAATCATCTATGAAGATTCTTGTCAAAGATTTTTCTCATCAGGGTTTCTTGACAAAGGAAAACATGGTTGTTGTTTTTTGACATTTCCCCCTCAATATTTCTCAATATTCTTTCCATCTTTATTCAGGCTTCCATGGTTGGCTGACACTTTAATTCCCACAATATCCTACAGCAATAGTACAAATGTGGAATCATGAAGGTTTAAAACAATAGCTTCTAGGTTCAGCTACTGCACCAGACAGGTCTGCTATCTTTTAGAATAGGGCAAACATTGGTTGTTGGGAACACTTCCCAGCAGCATGTGAACTATAAGTAATAATAATAATAATAATATCCTGCTTTTTCTACAAAATTTCTACAAAATTCTACAAATCACAATTTAAAAGAACAATACAATTAAAACATACAAAAGGTTAGCATTAAATAGAATTAAACATTTACAGTATGAAAATAAATCACACAACAAAATGCAGTTAAAAATTATAAAAGCTCTTTCAAACAGTTGTTAAACCATGTAGTATTTATTACTAGTCCATTCTTTAAATTTTTTCACTTTTAAAAGCCTGTTTGAATAAAAAGTTTTTAGCCTGCCACTAGAAAGCAAACAAGGAGAGGGCCATTCTGGTCTCTTTGGAAAAGGAGTTCCAGAGTCTAGGGACAGCTACTGAAAAAGCTCTCTCTCATTTCCCCACCAACTGTACTGGTGATGGTTATGGGACTGAGAAAGAAGCCACAATAATTGTACACACAAACACACTAGTTGTGATTAATGGGATGCAGGATCTCAACTGCAGTCTATGCAATGAGGAAAATATACATGCTCAAACTTTTCAAGGAAGTGCTCTCACTCAGAGATTCTTCCTCTTGCCTGAGAATCAGAAAAGACAGGCAGGGTCCTGAGATCTATTACAGTGTTTTGATCCCACATCAACTGCTTGGCTATAGCCTGTCTTGCTATAATAGATTTCAAAATGGCCATTGTCCTACCTAGATAGTAAGGAGTGAATGCTGGTTTTGCTTCCTCCCACATTCATATTTCTTTAAACCTTAGGTTCTTGTTTGTCAAGTGACTGTGTATTTTATTTCTCTGAAATATGCTACATGCCCTTCAAATAGGAAAATTTCCAAGGCAGTAAGTCTCAGGATATGTGACATGGATACTTTTGTCAAGAATCTTGACATCCGTACAATTATTTGTTATCCTTACTCTTGTCAACACTGAAAAGACAACAGTTCTTCAAAACTCACACAGGAGTCTTTCCCCTTGTTGTTATGTGTTCTTGAGTTGACTCTGATTCATGGCAACTCTATCATGGGGTTGTCTTGGGAAGATGAATCCAGAGGAGGTGTGGCATTGACTTTCTCTAAGGATGAGAAATTTGACTTGCCCAGGTCAGCCAGTGGCTTTTCAGGTCCAAGCAAGGATTCAGACTCTGGTTTCAAAGGCCCAGTCCAACAGCAAACCTTCACACCATGCTGGCTCTCCTCAAATCTTTCCTCACTCTACTCTTGATTATGACAAGAATTCTGTGTCCACTTTGATGGAAAAACCCAGCCAACTGTTGGGGCTTTTGGATCTGTGGGAAGCTGTCTACACAACTGGCACCCACAATGAGATGATATCGGCAGCGCTGTCTGCATACTGCCCCTCCTATCCTGGCTCGGTCAGGTTAAGAAGCAGTATGCGCTGGAGAAACCACATGAACAAAGTGACAGTACTGTGGTGGGAGTTGGAATTGCTGAGGAAAAACAGATCAGCAGCTTATCTAGACCAGGGTACCTCTTTGTGACCTCTTCTATTCACCTGCCAATGCTTCTACCCCTGCAGTCCTGCTCAAGGGATTCTTACATTTCCACCCTTAGTTGAAGCAAATGGGGACTGTTTTTACTACAAAGAATCCCCCTGGAGTGTGGATTGGACCTGTGTTTTGCCTGTTTTGGCCCCATGCATAATCTAAATAAGTCAGTGCAGGAGTGGAGTGAGGGCATTTCTTTTCCTCCATGCGGAGACAGCCAAAATGAACTTGGGACTATCTGCATATGAGTCTTGTCGGGTGTAGCCCTTCTCTCCCATTTGGCTACCAAATACAGAGTAAGCCAAGAGTGGAAAAACCCTTTAAGCCTCAGGACCAAACTCAGTTCCACAGCAGTTTCTGGGGACTGCATTTGCAAAGCAAAAAGGTGGCCCCAACCCTTCATTCTCTTACTACCAGTCAATAAGCTTTGGGAGAGACATTGCAAAAAAGAAAAAAAGGAAAAAAGGAACTAACCCCACCAGAAACTGGGAAACCACTCAGCGATGAGGCCATGGCCCAAGAGGACACTGTCATTTAGAATCATAGAATCATAGAGTTGCAAGAGACTGCAAGGGCCAGCAAATCGAAACCTATTCTGCCATGCAGGAAGTCACTATCAAAGCCCTCTCAACAGATGACCATCCAGCCTCTATTAAAAACTTCCAAAGAAGGAGACTCCACTACATGCTGATGCAGTGTTACTATCTTTTACTATCAGGAAGTTCTTCCTAATATTTAAGTGGAATCTCTTTTCCTGTAGTTTGAATCTATTGTTGCACATTCTAGTCTCTGGAGCAGCAGAAAACAAGCTTGCTCCATCATCAATATGACATCCCTTCAAATACCATGGCTATCATGTCACTGCTTAACCTTTTCTTCTACGGGCTAAACATGCCCAGCTCCCTAAACTGCTCTCATAGGGCATGGTTTCCAGGGCATCAGTCTGGTTGCCCACCTCTGGACATGCTACAGCTTGTCAACATCCCTCTTGAACTGTGGTTCCCAGAAGCCCAGATGGGGATGCCATGAGGTCCAGATTTTCCCCCAGAGGTTTCTCATTTTGCAGAAAGGTTTAAGAAAAATGGTCATCACATAACAATTAACATCTCCTTATCCAAAGTCAATTTGAAAAACAGCTTCTAATACCTCATCTAGCTTATTGTTCACACTGGGTGATAGCTGAGAAAATACAGGAAGGTTGTGAGAGCAGCTTCTGAACATTTCTCTTGCCCTGGTTCCACAGTTTTTGCACATTTTAAAACAGGCAAATGGTTCTTCAGTAGTGACAGTGGCAAGCAAATGAAAAACTGCCTGAAAGAATTGCTAGCTGCAATTTACAATGACAGTGTTTGTCATTGTTGTTTTGCCGTTTGGCCTTCACACTTAAGGAGAGCCCTACATGCTGCCTTTTGCAGTTGTGTGAGGCATTAAATGGAGGCTAGAACAATGATTGCACTGGAAAGAAATGATAGGAGCCAACATAGAGCTCTCAACCAGAAAATATCAAATTCCAGCTTTTTTGTGATCAGCACGCTGAATTAGATATTATTATTATTATTATTATTATTATTATTATTATTATTATTATTATTATTTGTATCCTGCCTCTCTGTAAAATACAACCGGGGCGGCTTACACAATAAAATGAACAATCCTGTCCCCAAATAGCCCACCCCCCAAATACAATTAAACAAAGTTTTAAAACATACTTAAAATAACAAAAAACAATAAATTACAATAAGACAAATAAATTAAATAGCTGTAGTGAAAATCAGGATCAAGGCATAGGTATTTCTGAGGGCTGGTTATCTACTCAGGAAAGGCCTACTGGAACAGATCTGTCTTAACAGTTTTTTTAAAACTGTTTAAGATGGTCAGGCAATGGATCTCATCCAGCAGGCCGTTCCATAGTATGGGAGTGATAGCCGAAAAGGTCCTCTGGGCGGTTGCAGATAATCCAGTTTTTATAGGTTGCAATAAATTCTTCCTAGAGGACCTCAGTGCATGGTGTGGATTATATGGAAGGAGGCTGTCCCGATAACACCTCGCCCTATGTCTCCAGATGATCTCTCCCAGTGGTTTCATATATATATTGAATAGCATCAGTGACAGGATGGCGCACTGTGGGATGCCACAATTAAGCTCTTTCCTTGTAAAGAGACTGTCCCTGAGCATCACCCTCTGGAATCTGCCCAAGAGAAAGGAATGGAACTATTGCAATGCAGTGCCTCCAATTCCTAATCTTCTCAGGCGATCCAATAGGATGTCATGATTATTGTATCAAAAGCCACTGAGAGGTCCAGTAGCACCCACCAACAGGGTCACACAATGCAGTGCCCAGATAAAGGTCATCAGCCAAGGCAACTATGGCAGTCTCCACTCCATATCCTGTCCTAAAGCCAGTTTGAAATGGATCCAGATAATCAGTTTCCTCCAAGACAGCTTGGAGCTGAAGAGCAACAGCCCTCTCAATCACCTTGCTCAAAAAAGGTAGCAAAGAAACTGGCCTATAGCTGTTCATGTCCAGAGAGTCAAGGGAAGGTTTTTTTCCCCCCAGAAGTGGCCTAAACACTGCTTCCTTCAAAGAAGATGGGACACAACCTTCCCAAAGGGATGCATTAATGATGTCCCTCAGGAACATCCTCAAGACATCTCCCCCTTGGATGGCCAGCCATGAAGGGCAAGGATCAAGAGGGCAAGCTGTCTTCCTCACTCTACCAAGGAGCTTGTCCACATCATTGTTACTCACCGGTTGAAAATGATCCAATATAATCTCATAAGCAGAATTGCTGGATACCTCAGCTATCGATTCTACTATAACATCGGTGTCCAAGTCAGCCCTTATCTGAGAGACTTTTATCTGCAAAGAAGTTGTTAAACACATTATAGCAGGCTTTTGTTGGGTTGAGTAATGGGTTCTGCACAGGTAGAACCTGTGTCAGTTCCCTTACCACCCTAAACAGTCCTGTGGATGGGACTCTGCAGACCTAATACGTGCAGAGAAGAAAGATTTCTTCACTGCATGTATTGCCTCTCTATAGGAGCATAGAAATTTCCTATGATGAGTTCTGTCAGATAAGAGTTGAGTTTTCCGCCAAATGCACTCTAGTCGTTGTCCAACCCGCTTCATCTTCCTGAGTTCTTCAGTATACCATGATTGATGATTTGAAGCAGGTTGGAAAGGACGCTTGGGAGCAATCGTGTTAATAACCTTGGGAAGATCAGTGTTCCAGGTATTAACCAAAGCTTCGACAGAATCACTGGCATTACCAACCATTAAACCCTCTAAAGCTTTCTAGAATCCAATTGGTTCTATTAGCCTTCAAGAGTGGACAATTCTAATGGGTCCACCACCCCTGAAAAGACGGACAGTGGTTCTAAGTTCGGCCTTGATCAGAAAATGATCCGTCCATGACAATGTGGAGATTTTTGTTACCTCAACCCGTGGATATTCCTGTTCCGTACCGCATCAAGGGTATGACCTGCACAAAGCTTGGGCCCGGCGACCAATTGGGATAGGTCTTTGTTTGTCATGGACTCCAAGAACTCCCAAGCCACACCTGTTAAATTTGACAGACCGGTCTTGAGTGGAATGTTGAAGTCACCCAAGACTAAAAGTCTAGACGACTCCAACAGTAACTCTGAGACCAGCTGTGTAAACTCAGTTAGGGAGTCTGCTAGACAACGACATGGATGGTATACTAGCAGAATCCCCAAACTATCCTTGGTCCTCAGGCTCAGGTATATACACTCAAAGTGGACTGTTTTCTGGACAGGTATTCTGATCAAGGTAAGATTATTCTTATGAACCAGAGTCACTCCACTCCCTCACCCACTTCCCCTTACCTGCTCACTGACAGAGTACCCAGCTGGGAGGACCTGTGCCCAAGTTATAGCACTGCCTTCTCCCAGCCAAGTCTCTGTAAGGCAAGCCAGGTTGGCATCTTCATCTAAAAAAAGACCATAAATGACCTGAGTTTGTTTTTGACCAACCTGGCATTGTCAAGGAGCAAGCTAAGGTTCTGTGGTATGGTTGGTACGCTTTCAAATCCATTCTGGAAAACAGAGTGAATTGAAGGCGGGATAGCTTTTAGACATTGATACTGCCTTCCTTTGTTACAGACTTTCATCCTGTTCCCACCATACCTTCCTTTCCCCCGCATAACCTGGATTTTCACCCCCAGATCACAACCGGCCACACATGCCCGACCTTGATTGTACTCAGAGGGGCGGGGTACAAATAAATTTTATTATTATTGTTAACAGAGCCCTCCAAGTCCCCTCAAATTACTGCTGCACAGCAAAGCCACCAGCAGCCTAGGAGGGCCTTGGGAGCCAGCTATTCAACATTAGCCCAGAGGTCGTTGAGCTGCCTTTGGCCCCAGTGGAATAGGGGAAAGGGGGGGCTGCTTCAGCATCCTCCACATCCTCCAGCTGGCTAGTTGGCTGGCTGGTTGGTGTTCCTGGGGGGTGGGGGGGTGGGGGAGTGACTTTTAAAGCCAGCCACTCCTCCTCTCCCTGCTGCTTGCCTCAGCTGCCTTTGGCCCTGATGGATTGGGGGAAGAGGAAGGCTGCTTTGGCATTCTCCGCATCTTCTGGCTGAAAAAGGATTCCCTACAAATTTGCTTGACAATCAGTACCATTCCTTGAAGTGTGAGAACAGTTGAAATGGCACTACTACCATACAAGGGTCTTAATCCTATAACCCTGCAGTGTAAACAAAATATCTGGGTGCGGGCATGTGCAATGCTAAACCATATACCCTCCTCCCACCTTATTGATAAACCCCTGAAGCCAACCTTGATGGGCACTATGTGCATTGCAACAAACAGGCAGGGTCAGAGAAGTATCTGGCTATGTCTCCAGAGTGAGATGTAAAATGGTCACAGCAGCACTGAGACCACTAGGGGACCCTGGCAGATAACAGCACAGATGTCATTATTTTGTGTCTGGTTATAGGGATGTAGAGGGTCTAAATACTCTAATACCATTTCCTGTCTAATCTTCGAAACTAAGGGTGCTTCTAGACTGCAAAAATAAAACAGTTTGACACCACTTTAAATGCTGTAAATGCCATCCTATGGAATCCTGGGATTTGTATTTTTACAAAATCTTTAGTCTTCTATGTCATAGAGTGCTGTCACCTAACAAAACTACAAATCCCAGTATTCTGTAGGATAGAGCTACAACAGTTAAAGTGGTATCAAACTGCAGCATTTATTTCTATAGTGTAGATGCACCCTTAGAAGAGTCAGCTCTGGTTAGTACTTGGATGGAAGAACACCAATGAATACCAGGTGCTTCAAGCTATATTTCAGAGTAAGAAACTAGCAAAACCACCTCTGAGTATTCCTTTACTAAGAAAACACTGTGAAAATAATGGAGTCACCATAATTCAATAGTGGACTGCACTGCCTCAGTGTATGGTGGAGTCTCCTTCTTTGGAAGTTTTTAAACAAGGCTGGATCGACATCTATTGGGATTGCTTTATCTATTCCTGCATGCCATAAGGTTGGACTGGATGGCCCTTGGGGTCTCTTACAACTCTATGATTCTATGATTCTACTCTAACTGGTATCAACAACAGTACTTAGGCCCATGTGGAACTCTGTTTATATGGCCATGTACTGAATATGTCCATTGCACAACAGAAAACACACACACACAAACAAATGCATGTGTTGCAGATTTACATGGATGTATGACACCAACAGAAGTCTGACTCCTGATTCCCTGTACTGCTTGATATCTCTTGCTAGCATGGCTGTGAACCCCATTGAAGTACTGGGACACATCTTTGAATATAGGCAGCTCACTTGAGAATTCCTCCTATCCCATTTTAGTTTGGCTGAGGTAAATTGTCCTTTGGGCTTCAGCTGAAAGGGTTACTCTACAAAATTTGCAATATTAAGAGACTGGACACATTCCGTGAGGAAGCAGGGCCTGGTACAGAATAAGCAACAACAGATGTTTCAGGTCATTCGTAGTTCCTTATCAAACTACACCTTCTGTTAAAAGCATGCTTTTCTCTCCTGCTATTGATTGCAAAAGGTATGTGAACATCTTTGTAGGATTAACATGTCAGTAAACTGCCAAGGTATTTTAGGAACTATGCAACATATAGAGGTGTTATGAATGGGATGTGACTGGCTATTAACAATCCTCTATCAGGGATGGAGATTTGACAGCAATTTGGTCATGATTCAAGGAAGATAATCTCTGGCAAATGATCGGACAGCTACTTGGATAGGAGAAGGTAATCAGTTATCTATGTAAATTGATTTGGCTTTAAAAATATGAGAATGCTGAATCAGTCCAAGCTTCTGTCTAATAGTAGTTGGGCCACTGTTTGAGAGAATTCACACAATTAAATGCTCAGCCTTTTCTCACAGTAGGCACTTAGCACATAAACCAGAAATTTATTCAGAAACATACTGCTGTTTCTGTAATGTTCTTACATGCCCTCAGGCCAGCCCCAACTCATCACAGCCCTGTGTATGAGACATATCCAAGCCCCCCTATACTCCAATGCTCTGCTTAGGTCCTGAAGATTCAGGACGGTAACCTCCCTGGTTGAGTCTATCCATCTGGTGGGAAATCTTCCTCCCTTTCTACTGCCTACAACCTTTCTGAGCATCATTGTCTTTTCTAATATGCCATGCCTTCTCATGATGTGGCCAAAGAACAACAGCCTCAGTTAAATCATCTTGGCTTCCAGGGAGAGATTAGGCTCAATCTGCTCAAGAACCTACTTGTTTGTCTTTTTGCTGTTCACAGTAGCCTCAGCAATTTTCTCCAGCACCACATCTTAAATGAGTTGATTTTCTTTATATTCACTTTCATCACTGTCCAACTCTCACTTCCATACATGGTGATGGGAAATAAAATGGTTTGGACAAATCAAACTTTAGTGCTCGGTTGTATATCTTTTCACTTTAGGATCTTGTCTAGTTCTTTCACACCTCAACTTCCTATTCCTGGTCTTCTTTTTTCTTGACTGCAGTCTCTGTTGTGTTCAATGTTTGATCCAAGGTACGGGAACTCTTTTACTATTTCTGTTATGCCAGATTACTTATGACTATCTATATCAGTTGGTAACACAGAAAGGCGGGCAAAATGAGATCCTGCGGCTGCATTTGGCTCCCAAGGCTATTTTTACAGCCCCAAGCCTCCCTTTTTCTGTCAAAAAAGATTTAATTACCTCTCATGGAAGTAGAAGGAGCAAGTGGAAAAGTGAAACAGAAAGTTCAGAAGGAGAGGAGGAGGAGGAGGAGGAGGAGGAGGAGGAGAAGGAAAACCTAGAGAACGACTCCTTAGGAGTAACAAATGATGGTGGTGGTGGTGGTGGTGGTAATAGCGATTATATTCTGATCCACTGATTTAAGAAAACTGTAGTATTCCAGCAATATATATTGATTTCAAACTGCCTTCAGATTACTTCAGAACTAGTATGCTAGCCCAGAGGACAATAGACAATAGGGCCACAACCCTGTTTATGGCACACACACACACACACACACACACACATATATATATATATATATATATACAATAGCAGTTCAATGGTATCCAATTGCATTATTTTTACAGTGTAGATGCACCCTAAGTTCCCTACACGACATATATATATATATGTTGTGTAGGGAACTTAGGGTGCATCTACACTGTAAAAATAATGCAATTGGATACCATTGAACTATATATATATATATATATATATATATATATATGTTGTGTAGGGAACTTAGGGTGCATCTACACTGTAAAAATAATGCAATTGGATACCATTGAACTGCTATTGTTCCATTGTACATAATCCTAAGATTTGTACTTTTGTGAGGCACCAGCACACTTTGGCAGAGAAAACTAGAGACCTTGTAAAGCAACAAATCCCAGGATTCCATAGGATGGAACTACAGCACTTGAAGTGGTGTCAAACTGCATTATTTTTACAGTGTAGATGCACCCATAGTCAGTTCATGGTTGCATTAGCAGCGAGTTCTGCAAGCATAACTATTTCACATTGAGTTGTGTGATCTTTGACAATAGACAACTATTTGTCAGTGTCTTCAGTATTTCACTTCATTCACTGGGATTGCAGAAACAGCACCACTGTCCGTCATATAATGGATTGATGAACAGGAACACTGGTAGATATTCAGTCTCTCACTTAACATCAAGAATTTTGTTAAGGACATCCACACATGTAAGTTTCCTTTTTTTATTTGTTTTGTCCTTTTTTGAGTGTTGCAAGGTTTGGTATTTCCTTAATCCCTCTGTAGCGCTTAAAACATCCCCCAAAACTACTGTGAAGCACCTGAAACTGTTCCACAGAGCCAGTCCATGTTTTGCAATAAGCAGGCAGGATTAGAGAAGTATCTGACTACTTACCCATAGCCAGATGCAAAATCAGCACTGAGATCCTCCAAGGGTTGGAGCACTGCTATGATCATTTCACATGAGGCTCTGGGGACACAGCCAAATGCTTCTCTATGTGTGTCTGCTTGCTGCAAAGCACAAAATGGCAATCAACGGTGACTTTAGGAAGTTGGGGGAGGATAGGCTTAGTATAGCATGCAGATATTTATTCTACTTAGAGGTGGTGGCATCACTAGGGGGTGCAGGGGGTCAGGGTGCACCAGATAACACCCTAAGTCAGGGGTAGGCAACCTAAGGCCCAGGGGCCGGATGCGGCTCCCTGAGGCCTTTGGACCGGCCCCAAGCCAGTCCTGCTGCTGCCGCCGCCACCACCCCCACCCACCGCCGCCCGCCATGATGATATTGATTATTGTTGTTATTACTTGTTCTTGGGGTTTTCTTGGCAAAATCTCCACAGGGGTTTTGCCATAGCTTTTCTGGGGCTGAGAGAGTGTGCATGCATATATATTTTTTAATTTTTAATTTTTAAATTTATTTATTTATTTATTTATTTTTGGTGCTTCGGCCCCCCAATTGTCTGAGGGACAGCAACCCAGCCCCCGGCTCAAAAAGGTTGCCTACCCCTGCCCTAAGAGGACGTGACACCACTGCTCCTCATACGTCTCTCTTTTGACAGAAACAGGCAATAGTTTCACCTGTGTCTCATTAAAACGTGGAAAAGATGGGGTGAGTGGGATGAGGCTCAGCGGGAGGAAAAAGGAAACACCCCAGGTTTTTTTATGTGTGTTATTTTTTACGAAATTCATTTAAAAATACTTTTAAAAGAATTTCTTTTAAAACATCATATTTTACAAAATTTTCACTTTAAGCACATGAAACTATGTATATGTAAATACATTTAGGCTGTATGTATGATATTGTAATTTAAAAGTATCATTTTTATTGTGCTAATTGTTTATATCACAACTAATACCATTACATTCACTGATATATGGGGATTATGACTTATGAGTAACATTAGTACAAAAAACATTCCTAAGGATTCTGTATGGTGTGGTATAGGAGGAGATCAATGAGGGGGGATGACACTATGAGATGCCACACTGGCTGACGCCACCTCTAGTGACACCACTGCTTGAAGGGATGTTGTATTGCGGCCAAAACTGGTATTGGTCAGAAAAGTAGTGCAGGGCAACCACTGGGGAACAATGTGAATATTGATTTATTCCATGCAAGTATGTAGGATCTCAGTGTAGATGTCAACATTAAAAATTAGGATTGCAACATTGAGTCCAGAGTTTTGAAAAAGTCCCATGTGTACTACCCTGAACTGCTTCATATAATTTCCCCATGAGATCTGAGAAAATGCCAGGTCCACTAAAATTAGAATGGATCCTCTTGAGTGCCTGTAGTTTTAGAAAGAAGTCATTCTCATGCCACTATCACATTAAAGATGTCAATTTGCCAGTGAAAATGACACATCTGGCAATAGCTACTGTTGCCCATAAACACAAGATCAAGGCATGGATTGGCAAATATCTTCACAATTTTGTTATGTGATATCAACAAAAAATGTCATAAAATCATGGACTGCTTCTCTGGACATGGAGGTGAGCTATGGTGATATGCTGATTATAAATATGATGATGATGATGATGATGATGATGATGATGATAATATTTATTTATACCCTGCCCCTCTGAGCACAATCGGGGCGGCTAACAAATCTTAAAAAAATACAGAGTACAATCAAACCCCCATACCCTCCCCCTCCCTAAAAAAGTATTAAATCAACTAAGAATTAAAACCATACAAATTAAAACAAACATTAACAATCGACAAACAACATCAAATACAGATAAGTCATTAAAGGAAAGCCGGCGGTTACGTGTTGACGAGGAGGCGGGCTAAGAAGAAGGATCCTGGAGGGATTTTTTTACACATCTCTATTAGCAATATGTGAGCTAGTGTAGTGGTTTGAGCATTGGACTACAACTCTGGAGAAAAGGATTGGTATCACATGCTCACTGGGTGACCTTCAGCAAGTCACACTCTCTCAGCCTCAGAGTGAGGCAAAGGCAAGCCCTCTCTGAAAAAAAAAAACTTGCCAAGAAAATGGTACAATGGCTTCACCTTTGGGTCAACATAAGCTGGAAAAGAATTGAAGGCACATAACAATGACAGCGGAGCAGCTAATGATATCCATCTTTGCTTCTTTCATTTTCACATACGAGAGAGGGGCAAACATGCAAAAGTTTTCTTCACCTTGGGCAGGATTACAAGCATTTTTCCCATGACTGCATTTGCACACAACAAAAATTAGCTATTTACTGCCACACGCATGCGCACACACGCACGCACACACACACACACACACATCTTCTGCTTAGTTTCCATCTTAAATAAACTCATTGCTAAATTAATTATGCTAAAGTTCGGTTAAAACACTGGACTCAGTGAAACAAATGCGAGGGAAGCTATTTCTTAGTTCTCCTGTCAGGAAAATGGCCCAAACACTGCTTTATCTACCTGTCACTTGCTTTGAAAGGGCAGATTACTTTTTTCTCAAACTTGGCACATCCAATTAAGGTAGACTCACAAGCCAGGCAGGTGTGTAAAGTGCAAGCCAGTGCTTGTTCACGTTTGTAATTATCAATGGTGGGGATGCGGGGAGAGAAGGAAGTTAAGTGTCCAGGCCTGTCACAGCTGTTACTGTGACAACCACTAGTACTCAGAGGCTCTGCCAAGGCAAACATGACAGCCCGACACCTCTTCCCATATAAAAGATTATTATGCTTCATTTTGCTTCCCTCCCCCACTGCTCTGCCTTTCAGGATTCTGGCTCCTTTGCATTTTGTGAGCTATTTCTGTAATGTTTGCAGCCATGTCTTGGGCTTGCATTAGCAAAGTAAACTAGAGAGTTGGAAGAGACTCCCAAGGGCCATCCAATCCAACCCCCTGCCATGCAAGAATACACAATCCAAGCACTCCCAACAGATGGCCATTCAGACTCAGTTTAAAAACCTTCAAAGAAGGAATCTCCACCACACTCTGAGGCAGCATGTCAAACTTGTCATACAGCCCATACCCTCAGGACGTTCTTCCTAATATTTAGGTGGAATCTCTTTTCCTGTAGTATGAATCCATTGCTCCATATCCAAGGCTGTTTCTGCACAGACCAAATAAAATGTCCTTCCCTTGTTCCCATGGTGATGTGTCCAGATGATGTAGGGCCCAATCACCAGTTCAGGTGTGAACTGTCTGTATCATGTCCATCTAGTTCAGCAGTGAACCCAATGTATACCCCCTTTAAAACAATTTTTGAAATCTCACCTTTTGCTCCAGATCTTCCTGGAAGATCCATAACCCTCCATTGCAATGCCCAGATTAAGGCTGGGTGCCTTGTTCTGAAAGCAGAATGAATGATGTGACATGGTGATAGTGGCATTGGGAAGCACAGTGGGGTGCATGTGTGAACAACCAGCTAGCATCACAACAGAAGATCTCAAGTAATGGGGGATGCCGGAGTAGTTCTAGGACCAGAATACTCATCTGCTCCTGGAGTATTCTGGCCTTTTTGGGCCTGGCCTTGGTGTCTGGAGTAGCAAAAAAAACAAAAAACAAAAAACAACCCAATACTTCAAATATCTAAACCTGGCTATCATGTCACCTCTTCACCTTCTCTAGGCTATTCAGCTTCTTAAGCTAGTCCTGATAGGACATGGTTTCCAGACCTTATTATAAGATTATAAAGTTGAGACTTAAACTATAGTAAGCTGTCATCAAATTATCTGCTTGTGACTTTCTTCAGGACTTGCCAAGCATGCCAAAACATGGAAAAGTTCCTTTCCAGGAACTACAATTCATGGATGGGGTGTAAAACATTGTAATTTGTCCTTGTGTGGGAGGATGGAGAATTGTGATGGTTTTCTCCTCACTGTGTGGAGAAAGGGAATATTCCACCCAGTGTTCTCCCCATTATTTGAACCACCTGTAGTTTGTGAGGAAATTATCCTGTAGAGAAAAGCACAGGGGCTGCCCTCCCCAGTGAACAGTTAACAAGAATGTAAGCTGGACTTACGATATTGTAACTGCTGGAGATTCATGTTTATGGACACTAATGACCACATGACCCCCCCAATTTACATTTGTAGCCTGATGGCACCCCAATCAAATAATTTCTAAGGTGTTGAAACAATAGCTTCCTCACCCCTGGTGTCACTGGGTGTGGGGTTGCCAGGGAGGCGACAGTGGCCAAATGGGCATACTGGACACTCTCCTTTGTTGCAGCACCAGAGGTCTCATCATGAGGAGGCCCCTGCCACCACTGCAATCTGGGAGACAGTCGCTCAGCTCTCTCCGTGTGAGGAGACCTCCCCTCCCATGGCAAAGCTGGGAGAAGGTCACTTGGCTCCTTTGCTACAGTAGTAGCAGGCTCCTCATGAGGAGGCCTCCACCACTTGACCTTTTCCTTGCTGCAGTGGTAGACATCTCCTCCTGAGGAGGCCTCAACTACTTTGGCAAAACTGGAAGGGGTGTAGTGGGAGGAGGGTCTGACTGGGTATGATCCATCTTCCAGGATGTCACCCAGTGTGGGATGTCCCCCACACCCCAGAGTGATGCCACTGCTTGGAAATTATATTTGCAGTGTGTTCCTTGTTTTAGGGTGCCTTGGAACAAGCAGTGGTTACAGAACTCCAAAGAGTTTCTCAGCTTCCAAAGGCAAACTTTGCTACTGGGAGAGTGCCACAGATGTCATTTCCTAGTGTACTGATCTCCAGTGCTTTGGACCATATGAATGAGACCTCCCAGAGCCCTGGTCATCAACTGCCTCGTTCAGGTGTGGCAAACTCAGGGCTGTGGGTTCTATGATGGAACCAGGGGGTTGGACTGGATGGCCCTTGTGGTTTCTTCCAACTCTATGATTCTATATGTAGTGTGGTCTCTCTTTCCCCCACAGCATTCTGCTTTACTGAATATTATTGCTTTCCCCCCATGAATCATTAACCCCCTTTGCAGGCAGAGCTTTTCACCTTTTTGGAGGCAAGGAAGGGGAGGGGCAGCCTCACGCTGGGCGCCCCAACCCCTTCCCAAGGACATCATTGGAGTGCCCACCGTTGCACATGGTGGGTGCTCCGATGATGTCCTTCTGGCTCAGCGTCTGGACACGCTGAGCTGGAAGAAGCGCAAAAGAGCCATATGGTGGCTCTTCAGGTGTCCCTTTCGCAGCTTGTGGAAGGAGCGCTATTTTAGCGCTCCTTTCCCAGGCAGCAAAAGGAAGGATTGGGGCCGAGGCGTGGGGCAGCCTCGGCCCCAATCCTCCACTTCCCAGGGCAGCCCATGGCCGCCCATCTGCATCCCCCCATAATTACATAATATGTCCAAAGTATGACAAGCTCATTTTATTCATCTTAGGGCCTAAGCAGACTGCCAGAAATAGTGCACATTAAATTGAGGCACTGCCCTGGCTCAGTGCTAGGGAATCATGGGAACTGTAATTTATTGTGGCACCAGAGCTCTCTGACAGAGAAGGCTCAATGTCTCAGAAAAAAATACAATTCCCATGACTCCCTAGCACTGAGCCAGGGCAGTGCCTCAATTTAATGTGCACTATTTCTGGCAGTCTGCTTAGGCCTTTAGTCTGTAATGAGAGTTCAGGCCTGATTTCCTCTAGGACTTATTTATTTTACTTTTTAGCAGCCCATGGTATTCATAAACCTCTTCTCCAGAGCCACAACTCAAATGAGTTTATTTTCTTGCTATCAGCCTTCTTCACCATCCAGCTTTTACAAGCATACATAGGAATTGGAAATACAATTACATGGACAATAGTGACTTTGGTAAATTCAATGATATATCTTTATGTTTGAGGATTTTGTTTAGTTCCTTCATAGCTGCCCTTTTAAGTCCTAGTCTTCTGATTTTTTGATCAGAGTTTCCATTTTCATTAATTTCTAAAAGGAATAGAAACAATTTTGATGTTTTCATTAACCACATTGTTATTGTTGTGTGCCTTCAAATGTCCTACTTATGGCAATCCTAAAGCAAACCTATAAAGGGGTTTTCTTGGCAAAATTTGTTCAGAAGGGTTTGCCTTTGCCTTCCTTTGAAGCTGAGAGAGTTTGATTTCTCCAAGGTCATCCAGTGGGTTTCCATGCCTGAGAGGGGATTTGAACCCTGTTCTCCAAAGTCATAGGGCTCATCTACAATGAACAAAAGCATTCCTTTCGTCCACAGGGACCCAACAGTGACTCCAATATGTCCATACATACAAAGTACTTTGAAACAACACTGACACAACCAGTCACACATTTTCCCTGGTGAACGTACATCAACCTATCAGCCAATAGTCCATATGGTTTGCCTGTCAATTTATTGGATCCACTCTGATTGGATGCTTCCCCATCCAATCCCCCTTTCCCCTTTGTCACCCCAGTGAGTGAGGGAGGGAATTACACACACACACACACACACATGACAGAAAAAAACTAAATAAAATTGCATTTTATTCATTTTTTTATGTATGAAAATGTCCAGCCATGAGATCAGAGATGAGGGGGTTAGACTGGGCAGAGCTGCCTCTTCCTGCCTCTTCCTGAGCACTGTATTCATATTTAATGTTTTTACTCTTCCCTCTTCCCCCCTGATCATTCGTTCATTCACTCACATGGAGATCTGCAATATAAGTATGGGGTGGGTGGGGAATGGAGTGTGTGAGATCCTTTTTTTCTAATAATCACATGTCCACTTCTATAAAGTGTGCAGACTGTAACTTCAGCAATTTCTTTTTTTACAATAAATTTTATTAATTTAAAAACCAATATACATCCATACTACCAAATCAGAACAAATATCTACATACTTACAAACAACACAAAAACTAAATTAAGCTTAACAATCATCTCCTATCATACCTACATTCTAACAAAGACATAAAACTACAGACAGTACAAACAAAAAGACACTATATACACATCAAAAAAGTACTTCCTGGATCCTTAGCCAAGTCTTATTTCTTTTCGTATATACAACTACCTTTCTTCTTATTTTAAGATTACAACTAAGATTTAGGCTATACGTATATTATATAGCCATATATATTTTATGTATTTTTATTCCATTACATTTATTCATTTGACTGAAAACCATCAAACTTTGGGGGGGGGGTGCAGACTGCCAGAAATAGTGCAAATTGAGTCCACTTTTAGGGTTAGGGTTAGTGCTAGGGAATCATGGGAACTGTTTTTTTTCCCCCTGAGACATTGAGCCTTCTCTGTCAGAGAGCTCTGGTGCCACAATAAGATACAGTTCCCATGATTCCCTAACCCTAACCCTAACCCTAAAAGTGGACTCAATTTGCACTATTTCTGGCAGTCTGCAACCCCCCCAAAATAAATAACTTATCATAGTTGATTCTATGCCTTTATCCCTCTTTCATTTTTTCCTAGTGTTTTTAGCTCTATAGTATCTTATAACTTCAGCAATTTCTGAGGATTGAATAGCCCTTGAAGAAGACCAATAGGTGATAAAGCTGAAACGCATTAGATTTAAAAAAAAAAATTGTGTTTTCCCTGCATAGCATGTGGGACTTTGTCTCCTTTCATTTTTCCAATTCCCAAAGGAAGCAACAAGTATTTTTAAACAGTTTTCTTCCCACCGTGAGAAGGTCTTTGAAAATCACACTGTTTTTTCCAGTCTATTCACAATTCATGACTTTTACTCTGCACAAAATTCAGATGGGTTTCTTTTTTTGCAGAAAACAGCAATTCTGGGGTGAAGCAGATAGGCGGCAAGGAGTGGCCGGGACTGTGGTGACCTGCTCTCAAAGCAGGTTGCTGTCACAGTCTTAAATGGGCCTCTGGCAGGAGCATTTTTTCCCCTGCTTCTTTTTCTGGTTGTTTCTGGCCACCTTTGGTGGCCTCGAAGCAGCTTCTGGTCACTCTGAGGGAGTGCATCATCTGAATGCTATGTCTCCAAAATGGCTGGAAGCCACTTCTTTTGTCCTGTCTGTTTTGGGCCTTTGTTGTGCAGAAACATTATTTTCTGTTCTGACAAAGCTCAAATCAACCACATGCAAATTCTGCATGGGATAATTCCCAAATTGTGAAGATTCTCATCAGTCTATAATTCTTTTTGTCAAGATCCCTCAACTCTAAAAAACAAAACAAAACACCCAGAACTCTACCCAAGGGAGGGGAACAATGTCTTGGAAAGTAAACATGTGTTTTTGTCCATTTTTAGCCAATGATGGATGAGCTTCCCTGCTTGACTGCCCATCGCTTCCTCTGCTGATCATGTGACCATGCAAAGGATTGGAAGAAGGGACCAAGTGAGGAGGCTTACATCAGTCAAGCCTATTTGCTTACTTCTACCCATGTCCCCCTCCTACTAGTCACTAGATTCCTGTACAGGGAGGGTACTTGAGTAAGTGGCATCTGCCATTGGCTAACCAGTAATAAAGAAGCCTTCTTCCATGGCTGCCCACCCCAGCCATGTGGCTGTGTAGGATGAAGGGAGTGGAGGATCTAGGTGAGGAGAATCCTCCATCACTGGCTGTGATAGCTAGCAACATACAAGTCCCTACTGGGGGAATAAAGAATGAACAGGAAAAAAAGTGACTCCAGGAAGGAGGCTTCCTCTCCCTCCCATTTCTGAAAACTGCCGTTTCATGTAGCTGGGAGAAAATTGTTTAAGTTGCTATGGTGGTGGATACAGAGGGACCTTGATATTTGCAAGGGTTTGCAGCCAGGACCCCCCATGGATGCCAAAATCTGTGGATGTTCATGTCCCATTATATACAATGGCATAGTAAAATGCTGTCCCATATATAGATAATCAAAATCAAGGTTTGCTTTTTGGCTATATATATATGCTGTGAATTGTTGAATCCTTGGATGCAGAATCTTTGGATATGGACAGTCGACTGTAATTTAAACAAGGCACTGAATGTATGTGCCCAGAACTATATTCCCCAGAATTCCTTAAAAGGAAGAGTAAGAATGAAGATATGTCCCACTGCATCTTCTACCTTAACACCTATTAGGTTCTCCCAAGGCTGAAGAACCAAACCTTCTGCCACACTAATGCAGAAATTCCATTACCATCACTCTCCCCCAAAATGTCAGTCTGCAATCAAAACTCTATGCCAAAGGCCATTTGCAAGCATTTGGTGGGGGCAGTTCACAGTGTTCCTCAGAAATATAGGATTGAATTCATCTGAGAACTAATGCTTTGTCAATTTTTAATAGCTCTAATTGCCTCATTAGCAGCTCTTGTGCAATAGACAATCCTTTTAACATTTCCTTTCCCCTCCAGAATGAACAGTCTTTGACATTTAGGGATGCTACTGTGCCTTCTGAGCCTTTTTGTCAGGGACAGCCAGGTGGAGGACTTGGAGGACTCTGAGGGGGAGGATGTGGGGCCAGATCCTAGCTTGGTGCTCCCAGCCCCCATAGACCTAGCTGAACTGGGACCTAGCTGTGTGGAGCCGATTGAGCAACAGCCTAGCCTTCCTCCTCAGCAGCCTAGCCTTCCTCCAGCAGAAAGCCTTTCCCCAGCAGAGGTTGCAGGCCAGGAAGAAGCAGAGGAACAAGAGATTGAAATCCCTACCTTTGCTCAGAGGAGAACAGATAGGGAGGGGCTGTGGTGTTCTCGAAGGTTAGCTGAGAAACGCGCAGCTAAAGAGAAACACCTGGGAGAGAGGAGCTGAGGCTAGATAAGCAGCTGGGAAAAGCCAAGCTCTCCATCAAGGCTTATCTTGGATTCCCCGGTGAAAGCTCTTGGCTCTCAGCTTGACTTTAGACTGTTTATATCCTGTGACCTTTGGAATGGCTCTGGACTATCTGCTCGCGTTAACCCTGGACCTTGGATTGCTCTCTGACCTGCCTTTCGGAACTCTGGACTTGTTGGTTGCCTGCTGCAAACAAACAGTGGTACGTCACTTGCACTGGGTTGTTGTCTTGGAAGAGGCCCTGTCTTTATCAGCCACATGTTGGCAGCTTTCCCAGACACTTTTATTTATATAAAGATACCATTTAAGTCCTGCAGCAATGGCAAGCTCATCTTTCACTAACTTTTTCTACTGTGCCCTTCAAAGGGGCTAAGCAGACGGTGCAAAGCGCCGTCTTCAGAGCAAGGAAGGGGAGCAGCACCCACACGCTGGGCGTCCCAACCCCTTCCCCAAAATGTCCTCGGAGCAGCCAGCCCTCCGCACGGCCGGCACTCTGAGGATGACCTCCCGCTGCAGCATCCACACACGCTGCAGCAGAAGAGTCGCTGAAGGTGCGTCGGCAGCCTTTTGCGGCGCACCTTCAGCGATTTGTGGAAGGAGTGCTATTTTAGCACTCCTTCCAGGGGTGGCGAAGCCGCGCCGCAGGGCCGAGGTTTGCGGATACCTCGGCCCTGTGGTGCAGATTCCTGGGGTGGCCCCATGCCACCCGTCTGCTTCCCCCCAAAGTCTCTTCACTACGTGTTTGCATGCCTGACTGACTGCATCACGTGCATTTAAAGCTTCTGAAATCTTGTTACCCATTTGCCACTTTGTTAACTTTCCATTTTGCTTTTCTTCCCTTAAATTATGGTGGCTTTTTGTTGCAAAATTTGTTTGCCCTCATCCAGTCCATTACTGACAGAAGACATTGGTTCAGTACAGATGCATCCTTGGAATCAGATGGAGAAAGGTAGAGTTGGATGTCATCTGTTTACTAGTGACACCACAATCCAGAACTCCAGATGACCTCTCCCAGCAGTTCCATGTAGACATATATAACGTGGGGCACAAAATAAAGGCCAAAAGCCAGGGAATCAGACAGGAGTCTTCCAACACCACCTTCTGAGTTTGCCTCTCCAAGAAAGACCAGAACCACTGCATAGCAATGTCCCCAAGTCCCATCCCAGAGAGGTGGCCCAGAAGAACACCATGGTTGATGGTACCAAAAGCCACAAGTGGTTTAGCAGGACCTGCATAAGTCATCTATCAAGGTGACTAAAGCTGTCTCTGTCCTACAGCCAGGCCTGAAGCCAGACTGAAATGGATCTAGATAATTTGCTTCATCCAGAAACCCCAGGAGCTGGGATGCTACCACTCACTTCTGAACCTTGCCCAAGAATGGAATATAAAAGACCAGACAAAGATTATTCAGACTGTTGGGATCCAGGGAGGCCTTTTTCAATAATGGCCTCACCACAGCCTCCTATAGGCAGGATGGAAACTTCCCTTGCTGCAGTGAGGCATTCACCACTTCCCATACCCACTCGGCCAGCCCCGCTCTTGCTGCCTTCAGGAGCCGGGAAGGGCAAGGATCCAGTATATATATGGTGGCCCTCACTCCTCCATGAATCCTTTCCACATCCTCAAGCTGCTCAACTTAAATTTTATCTAATAACACAGGACAAGCAGGCACCAAGATTACATCTACTGGACCTGTCTCAACTACATCATCCAAGTCAGAGTGGATCTGAGTGATTTTGCCTGCAAAGTGTCTTGCAAATTATTCACAGCAAGCTGTTGAGTAGTTTTTATTTTCTTGTTGTGGGTCAGAAAGTAAAAGGCCCCTGATCACTCAAGACAGCTCTTCTAGATGACACTGTGCAGGCACAATGGTGGCAGAGAAGTATAATTTCTTTGTGGCCATCACCACCACAGTGTAGACCTTCCAATGCACTCCAGCCTGTGTTTGGTTGGACTCATTCCAAGTCTTCCACCATCATTGCTCTAGCCATTGTTCAACTTGTGTCATCACCACCAGCTCCCTAGTGAACAAGGGAACCCAACTGGCTCCTCTTCACAGGACGGGATGCATGACCAAGTGCATTTAAAAATGGCTAGTTTGGGGTGAAGTGCAGCTTGATAGCTGGATGGCAGGCAATGGAAAGCACAGGAAGAGTGAAAACCCAGCCTAACTGTATTTATGTGTAAGGCCTCCTGACAAGAGAGAGGATTTTGAAAAATGTTGTGTCAGTTAGTTCAGTTGGTCCAGTTAGTTCAGCTTGTCCAGTTGGTAGTTGTATTTAGAGCTAGAAAGCAGAATAAAGAGTGGTTAAAATCCTACTAAATGTTTGATGTGAATGTAACCATATTAAGCTAGAAGTTAACTCACACAAAATACTTGACTTCTGTATGTTTCTCAATAAATGTTGTTTTTACAGTGGTTGACTCTGACTTTAGTTATTATCATAAACTATAAAAAAATGTTGTTGTGTGCCTTCAAGCTGTTTCCGACTTATGGCTACCCTACCATGGAGTTTTCTTGGCAAGATTCATTCAGAGGGGATGTGCCATTGTCTCCCCCAGATGAAAATGTGACTTGCTCATGGTCACCCAATGGGTTTCATGGCTGAGCTGGGATTTGAACCCTGATATCTAGAGTTGTAGTTTGACACCCAAACCACTATTTTGCACTGGCTTTCATACCTGCTACCTAAAATAATGAATCTGGTTTATGAAGACACTTGGGACCCTAATCCTTATACACTTAAAAGGGTTAAAAAAACCTAATTGGTTAGTGACATGGGGCCTTTGGAGGTTGGAAGGTAAAAGCAACCTATCTCTGTAAGAATCAAATCCACCACCATGTCCATTTCCCTGTTCCAGAGGCCAGCCAGACCTTCAACTGGATCACCAGTCAAGGCAACAGGAAACTCCTAAGAGCCAATAAGAATCCATCTGGATCCATAAGTCTCCTTGGGTGGACCATCTTTATCAGCCCACCAGACATGCAGAGTCTCTGAGTCCCTATGGATTCCATAGGTTGGAGTCATGACAGTTAAAGCAGTGTCAAACTGCATTAATTCTACAGTGTGGCAGCAGCCCTAGTCTCTTAGACCAGCATTCAAACCATTATGCCGTGTTAGTTCCCACATTGGTATAAATTTATACTCACATGATGGTTGAACTACACTACCTCCTGCTGAATGCTGATGTTCTGAAACTAATTGAGTATTTGCTAACATGCCTGCTAATTGTCCCATTGTGCAATGGTTGTTGCTACTATCCCAGTGAATCAAATGGACTATTAAAGGTTTTGACAAGTAATTATGCATCATCCAACAATGTGCATTTGCATTGCTAGAATGGTGTAGCTTAGTTCCACCTAAAGCAAAGTGATTCAACCAGTTTTTGAATAGTGAGTCAACGTGTACATAAATCTACTTGATTCAATGACTTTTGTTGTAATTAGGACTAATGACAGGACTTAGGCCCATGTGAAATGGTCACAATTGTAGAATTCTGATGATGCAGCCATAAACAGTTTGTATCTGTTGCACTCCCATCAAAAAAAGTACAGTCACATGTGTAAGGAACCTTACATAGGTGGATTCCAGATGGTGTCTTTTTAAAGGACTTACCCAACTTCACAAATTTCTTCCTATATGAGATTGCTAGAACTTGAGATTTAAAAAATGATAATATGTATGAAAGCACAACTGATGGATTGTCCATCTAGCATAAGGGTTTGGGAGTTTTTCAAAGCTTTTAGAAGTCTGTGTTTGAATCTCTATTGTTGTTGTTATTTGCCTTCAAGTCATTTCTGATTTATAGCAACCCTAAGGTGAACCTGTCATGAGGGTTTCTTGGAAAGATTTGTTCAGAGGAGGTTTGTCATTGCCTTTTCCTGAAGCTGAGAGTATGTGGCTTCAAACCAGTGGGTTTTATGGCTGAATGGGGAATTAAACCCTGGTCTCCAGAGTTGTAGTCCAGCATCCAAACCACCAGGCATTCTGGCTCTCACTTGAATCCCTATATACTCAAACATGTTTCTGAATTACAGTTGTGACCTCTTTTTTCCTGACATCTTCCCCATGCTGGGAATGCCTCTATGTACTGAATTTGACTACTACTGGTAGATGACACAGTTGAGATTTTTTTTGGGGGGGTTGTCTCTTTTTAAAAATATAAATTTATCAAAATTTTAAAATTTCTCAGAAAGGATGGAAAGAGATTGTAATAAAATCAGTTATGAGAAAATGGGGCTGTACAGACCAGCATAAAGAGCTGACCTGGGGGCAGAATGGGGGAATGGCAACTGCACGCTGGCCACACCAACTCTGTCCTCATGCTAGTTTCATGCTGCCTGTCCCACCACACAACAGGAGACGTCATGGCACTCCCTTGACACAACATCTACACACACTCCCCCAAAGGAGCACAAAAAAACCACTGCTGCCGCAGCTAGGGCACCCTTTCTGTGTCACAAAAAAGAGCCACTTTTTGTGGCTTCTTTTTGTGCTGTGGAAAGGCCAGATCAGGGGCACAGTGTGTGGTTGCCATGATCCCAATCTGGCAAAGACGGGGTGGCATCCTGCCACCCCTTAGGGGCAGTCTGTACAGCCCCAAAATCTGTTATGAGAGAAAGCAGGCCTCATAGATTCACCCATCCCTAGCCTATGATTCACTGTGGCAGTTGCTGATTTGGCATGTATCTACATTGTAGAAATAATGTAGTTTGACATCATTTTAACTGCCATGGCTGCAACCTACAGAATCTTGAGATTTGTAGTTTTGTGATGCACTAGCACTCTAGGGAAGAGAAGGATAAAGATTGTGCAATGCTACAAATGCCAGGATTCCATAGGATGGAATTACAGCACTTAAAGTGGTGTCAAACGCCATGATTTTTACAATGTAGCGGCACCCTTGGATAGTCACTACAGTAATCTATGGAAAGGGGCCTTTCATAGATGAGCACACAAAGAACCCCTGTTACAGATAAGCAACCTGTTCTTTCAGAGGTATCACTACCAATCTTAGCTATTCCTGGTTTCCTGAAGCAGGAAAGAAAACCAAATTGATTTCTTTTCCTCTCTGTAACTGTAGCAAATCTTGTTGCTTCAAGAGAGCACCACAATCAAGGGAGAGTCAAAAGAGATTTCTCTGCAGATGAAATTAGGAGCTACAGTCATTCAAAGGCAGAAGCAATGTAGAATGCAGTAGAAAGTCTGTTAGTTGTTAATTTTAGCTCGTGCTAAAATTAAAGATTTTCTTTAGTTTTATCTTTGTTGAATCATTTCTAATGATTTCCTGTGCAATTTCCTGAGTTCCAGACAATGTATATTGTTTTGATTTTATATAGAGGTATAGATCCTCTTGTATTTGGAATTTTTTAATACTGTTGGATTTAATAATTTTTTAAGGGGGGGAGGAGGGATGGAAATTGTTCTTAAATGTTGTAATACGATTTTATGATGTAAGCCGCCCCGATTGATCTCAGAGGGGCGGGATATTAAATAAAAATTATTATTATTATTATTATTATTATTATTATTATATTTCTTCCTCTATTTCTCCTTGCCCATCAACTTCTGTTTCTATCACCAGCAGATAAAGTTGTGGAAAATATTTATTATATTAATTTTAGCAATTTGGGGGACATCAATAAAGAATGGGTTTATCTAGAATCTATTAAGAGGAGTCTTTAAAGGGAAAAGGCTTTTCCTGGTTTTCACACTGTTAAGTGAATGTGCATGAGCACACAGGAAGAGACTTCCCCTTTTTAGTTCAATATATGTACAATTGAATATTTAATTCAATAGATAGGCTGTTCAGTAGATGTGCACATGCAGTGGTGTTTTACCACTGAAATAAATGCAGGAGTCTACATATGCATGGATTTTTAGCAAACTCAGATCTGCTAAGAAGAACAAATGACATCAATCTAGCCATGTTAAATCAATGCCAGTTTTGTTGCTGATCTGCCTGATGGATGCATGAAATCCATCATCTTGAATCCTAGTGTTATTCTCAATTAGAGGAGACCCATTGAATCAATGGGACTGAATAATGTGTAACTCACCATATAACAATAGATTCAATGGATTATACTAACTGGGACTAAGCAGCATGATTCAGATCATTGATGTGCTGTGGGTAGCATCAATGAGTGACAAGCATGTCACACTTTTAAGGGGGGGGGGAAATGTTTTTGTTTTTATGTATGATTCTACTGTTGTGAGCCGCCCGGATTGGGTTTCCCAAAGGGCGGGATATAAATAATAATAATAATAATAATTATTATTATTATTATTATTATTATGTGGGACAAGAGCATATGCTAGAAACAGAGAAGTGTACAAGGAAAAAGTCAGGGAATTAAGGAGGAGAACCATGATACAGCAGCCTAGGTGAACATCACTCTGATAGGGAAAGACAGAATTATGATGGCTATAAGTGTGCATAAGTGCAGATGCATAAGTGTGTCACCACAGAATTATGATGCAGGAGTATACATGTGTGTAGAATTGATGCACAAGTGCAAAATCATGATGCAGAAACATAGATGAATGTCACTTGGTGGTCAAGCCAGAAGACAAAATCAGAGAAGCAGTGCTATCATCATCATGTCATTAGTAGAGGTGGAGAACAATCACTGACCCAACAGTGTGTTTGGCTCTCTTTGAGCTTCTTACACCTTTTTGTTTTCCTACAAAAAATGGCCAATGATAACTATAGAGATGGGATTCACTTGGAAACCTAAAAGACCCAAGAGTGCAAGGAATCGTATTTGGGGCCTTTTTAAGGCATTGTTCCACCAGAGAGCCAAAACACTGAGATTCAGAAGCCATCAGGTTAATACAAGTACCATTCCCAGTCATAAGTTCTCAGACATGACATTTTTTGTGTAAATATCTCTACCTCGACCATAGGGTTTTAAAGGGCTGTAGTTCTACAATATGGTGACCCTCATATTGTTTTTCCACTATTATTTTGGCTTTTTTAAAAATACCAAAATGTGTAAAACCAAAAAAAGAATAAATGTAAAATGTGTTCATCCCATTCTCTGGTCTTAATCCACCTTGAGCATTATAAGAAGATTCAGACATATCATTTGGTGAAGAATGCCCCAATAATCTAGCTTTAAATTATCTCAAAATTCCATTGATTTCAATAGATCTTTTATTTCTTTTTCTTTTTTAATTTTTTTGTTAAATGCATTTCCAAGTTAAAAAAAACATTCAACATTATTAGACTTTGCATACTTTACATACAACATACAATATTAATCTATCTACATGTATAACTACAGAACAAAAATGACACCAACTAATCAAGCAATACTTCCTAATAGGCTGTCTTTCCCTAAATTCAAATAATATTCCAGAGTTTCTATTAATCCCTTCAAATTCTTGAAGTTTCTGTGTATTACTTAATTAATTATTTCATCTTAATTACTATCACTTTGCTTATTCCAATTTTATTCATCCTTGCTAGACTTAGGGGGGTTGCAGACTGCCAGAAATAGTGTGAATTCAGTCCACTTTTAGGGTTAGGGTTAGTGCTAGGGAATCATGGGAACTGTTATTTTTCTGAGACATTGAGCCTTCTCTGTCAGACAACTCTGATGCCACAATAAAATACAGTTCCCATGGTTCCCTAACTCTAACCCTAACCCTAAAAGTGGACTGAATTCACACTATTTCTGGCAGTCTGCAACCCCCCTTTATTCTATATATTTTTCATAACAAAGAAAGTAGATTTTAATTTTTCAATATATGTATTTTATTTTTCTATATTTGCCAAGCATGACCACTTTTTAATCCAAAATTCTCTTACTAACCTCCACTCCTCTTCTACCTTTGTTATTGGTTTATCCTGTATTAATGCTGTTAATAAGTCCATATTCATCATTTCCTTTAACTTGATTAACCAACCCATTCCTCTGTTTGCGGTATTATCTCTCTCTTCCAATATCTAGCATAACATATTCTGGCTGTTGTTAACATATATAATATAACTCTTCCTAATTTGCTTCAGCCTTGGACTTCAACATAAGGGATCAACTGCTCCAACCTCCTGAATATCTTACTAAGAGAAACCTTTTTACTCTGTTAAATGGATGTGGTGTGAAATAATGAGAAAGCAAGGAGAATTCATAAATTTGAAAGAAAAAAAACACCTTCTACAAGACCAGACTTTTCATCGCTGGAAGATAAATCCCGTCCTAAATGCAATTGTGAATCCCACCTAGAATAAACCTAATGAAGCAACAGGATTTACATTAAATATTGGTGTACCATTTGGCTAGTGCTTCAGTGAGTGTACTCTGGTTTTGACTAGCATTTGGATTTAGGATCCCGTATCCATTTCAATGCCCTAGATATTCAGTGCCCTAGATATGTTTTCTGGATTTGAGGATACTATGTTTTAGCCACAACGGGGGAATCCTACAGAGAGAGTGAAAGGTATGGGACTTAACTCTTTGAGGTTTTTACCTCCAACAAAGGTAAAATCTGTTTAAAATCTGGGACTGTATTTTGCACGTTTTACCTAAACAGCACCTATTAGTTTCTGAGCACAGTACAAGGTGTTGGTTTTGACCTTTGAAGCCCTACATGGCTTGGGTCCAACTTATCTTCGGGACCGCCTCCTTCCCTACGATCCTCCCCGGGCACTTCGGTCTTCTTGTAGGAACCTGTTACAGCCCATAAAAACCAGACTGTCAGTGACCTCCCAGAGAATCTTCTCTGCCTCCACCCCCAGATTATGGAATGGCCTGCCAGATGAGATCCGTGTTATTACTACTCTTGACTGCTTTAAGCAGTAAAGCAGTAAAGACGGTTCTCTTCTGGCAGGCCTTCCCTGAATAACATCCCGGCCCAAACAAAAGTATTCCAGCTCTTTTGTTGCTAAGCTGCTATTTATTTGTATTGTATTCATAGAATCATAGAATCATAGAGTTGGAAGAAACCACAAGGGCCATCCATTCCAACCCCCTGCCATGCAGGAACTCCCAATCAAAGCATCCCCAACAGATGGCCATCCAGCCTCTGCTTAAAGACCTCCAAGGAAGACCTCCGAGGGAGTGTGTTCTACTGTCAAACCACCCTTACTGTCAGGAAATTCCCCCTAATGTTGAGGTGGAATCTCTTTTCCTGGAGCTTACATCCATTGTTTCGGGTCTTAGTCTCTGGAGCAGCAGAAAACAAGCTTCTTCCCTCCTCAATATGACATCCCTTCAAATATTTAAACACGGCTATCATATCACCTCTCAACCTTCTCTTCTCCAGGTTAAACATTCCCAGCTCCCTAAGTTGTTCCTCATAGGGCTTGGTTTCCAGACCCTTCACCATTTTAGTTGCCCTCCTTTGGACACGCTCCAGTTTCTCCACATCCTTTTTGAATTGTGGTGCCCAGAACTGGACACAGTATTCCAGGTGAGGCCTGACCAAAGCAGTATAGAGTGGCACTATTACTTCTCTTGATCTAGACCAGGGGTAGGCAACCTTTCCCCTTTAAGGGCCGAGGGACTTCAGCTCCCAGAATCCCAGGACCTATTGGCCAACATGGGACTATTGGCCAACATGGCTGAGGCTTCCAGGAACTGAAGTCCCTCGGCCCTTAAAGGGGAAAGGTTGCCTACCCCTGATCTTGATATTATACTTCTACTCATGCAGCCTAAAATTGCATTGGCCTTTTTAGCTGCTGCATTGCACGGTTGACTCATGTTCAACTTATGGTCCACCTGGATTCCTAGATCCCTTTCACACGTAGTCTCATTCAGCCAGGTGTCCCCCATCGTATATCTGTGCTTTTCGTTTTTCCGCCCTAGGTGCAGTACCTTACATTTTTCTGTGTTGAATTTCATTTTGTTAGCTTTGGCCCAGAACTTTAGTCTGTTCAAGTCATTTTGAATTTTGATCCTGTCCTCTGGGGTATTAGCTACTCCTCCTAATTTGGTGTCGTCTGCAAATTTGATAACTATGCCCCCAATACTGTCATCCAAGTCATTAATAACAATATTGAATAGCACTGGGCCCAGGACAGAGCCCTGTGGCACCCCACCGATCAGTTTTTTCTAGGTTGAAAAGGAGCCATTGTTGAGCACCCTTTGGGTTTGGCCAGTCAACCAATTACAAATCCATGTAACAGTTACTTTGTCCAGCCCACATTCTACCAGCTTGTTTGCAAGAATGCCATGGGGAATCTTGTCAAAGGCCTTACTGAAATCAAGATATACTATATCCACAGCATTCCCTTCATCTACCAAGCTGGTAATTTTATCAAAAAAAGAGATCAGATTTGTCTGGCATGACCTGTTTCTCTGAAACCCATATTGACTTTTTGTGATTATAGAATTACCTTCCAGATGGTCACAGACTCTCTGTTTAATGATATGCTCCAGAATCTTTGCTGGTATTGATGTCAGAGTAACTGGACGATAATTGTTGGGGTCCTCTTTTTTCCCCTTTTTGTATTGTTTTCCTTTATTTTGTATTTTAATCTTGTTATAGTTTAATATATTTTTAAGGGGTGGGTGGGTTAGAGAAGGGGTTGTTTGATTGTTTTAACTTGTAATGTTGTTTTAATTTGTTGTACGCTGCCTCAATTGCGCTGCAGAGAGGCAGCATAAAAATTATTATTATTATTATTATTATTATTAATATTTTTTTTTCCAAATGCAACAGCAGAGAGGCATCTTGAGAAATTCAGTGTTCTCTATCTAAGGAGATTATCACATTCAATATAAAGTGCCTTATCCCCAACAGGATAGTCATGTTTAGTTTTAATGGCAGGTGCTATCTTACACAGCTGAGGCTGAGCAACTGCAACCTGCATGCACCCTGTGCTTAGCCAGCTGCTTTTCAAAAACTGAAGCTTGCCCTTTTTGAAAAGCAGTTGACAAAGCGTGGCTGGGGTCCAGGTTGCATGCAGGTTGCAGTCACTTGGCCTTGGCTGCATGTGATATCACTCGCTATTAAAACTAACTGAAATAAATATCACTTTATATTGAATGTGATAATCTAAGAATGGGGCAGGTAGCCTTGTAAAGGACAGAGGCAGCCTAGATTTCAAAGGAAGTGTCTTTATTTCCTAGACTTTATGACTCTTTGTCTCTCACATGGTCCAAAGGGAAGAATGGCCTCTGCCTGCATGGTTATCCCTCCACGCAATCTTAATTGAGAACAACAACAACATTTTGACAAAATGTAGGCCTGCAACTCTAACATTGCCATATTTTAATTTCTCTTGTATGATTTTTAATACCATTGCCTAATGAAGAAGCCAATGGATTGCCAAAAGCTTCTACCAGGTATTTTATGCATTTTAATTGGCCCCAATTAAAGTATTGCTGTTTTGTGGATTTGAGGTGTTGTATTTTCCTGTGTAGCCAGCACTGCTATCCCTGGATATGTTTTCTAGAGATTATTGTGACTAGATTACAGGTGTTGAATCAGATGGATTTTGGTGCTGACTTATCATTGAACAATTGATACCTGTACTCAGGAATAATCAACAGGATTCCAGCTGATATTTTTAGGAATCAGATGGCTAGATCATAACACCCTACAAAAGAGAATCAGGACCTGTTGAGCAAAGAATAAGAGAGTATGGCAGAATGTTATGTACCTTCATAATAAACATGCTCCAACCTATTGACGAGGGAAAAAAAAGATAAGGATTTGGTAAATATTAAGGAAGGAGAAGAATATCTATATATCCCTAAAGCTGCTGGCTCAGTTTAAACTGGAAAGCTAATAGCGCTGGGGATACAGGTTATCTGCAGAAAGCGTCAGCAAAAATCAATGAATGTGATGGTTTGACTACAATTACAACGTAATACAAGGTGAGAGATAAGCCTAAGCTTTAGTGCTTCATCCAATTTTACTCACCTCAACACAGAAAGACACAGAGGAGATACAGAACAAAGCACCCAAAATACAAGACATGGAGTAAAGTATTATTCCTTTTCATTATTTTACTACTTCCAATGGGATAGATGTAAGCTAAGTGAGATTTAGTGATCAGCTCTTGTTGATAAAGGAAGCAAACAGTTTGTACATGCACTAGGGAATATAGTTGAATGAACTCTGAAATGAGTAGTGCCATAACTGCCGTAACTGTGGTGAAGATATGGAAATAAGGCACTGTTGAGACCTTATACAATGTAATTAGTAGTGGTGGCCCTATTGTTGAGGCAACATCCCAGAGATGTTTTAGTAAGAACATGGAAGAGAGTCTTCTTGGTGGCTGTTCCCAGGTTGTGGAATTCCCTTCCATGGTAGGTTTAGAATAATGCAGTGGACACTTGGTATCTACTGGGGTTTGGTTCCAGAGCCCCTGTGGATACCAAAATCCATGGATGCTCAAGTCTCATTATATACAATGGCATAGTATAATAATGTCCCTTCAAAGTTTGCAAACTTTGATACACACACACACACACAAAGAGTCACCCCTCCATTTTTGCAGACTTCAAGTCCACATCCCTTACCCGTTCACAGGTGGCAAATGGAGGGGGACAAAATGGTCTGTGTGCTCCTGCAGGCACGCACTTCCATTCAAGCCAATGGGGCTTGAATAGTCACAATTTTCTGTTTTTGCAGGGTGTCCAGAATGGATCCCCCACAAGAACGGAAGAACGGAGGGGTGACTCTGTGTGTGTGTGTGTGTGTGTGTGTGTGTATATGTGTGTGTGTGTGTATATATATATATATATATATATATATATATATATATATATGCGGTAGCTCAAGTGGTTAAGATGCTGACTCTGTTGATTGCAAGATTGGCAGGTTGGCAGTTCAAGGCCCGGGTGATGCATGATGGGGTGAGCTCCCATCACTAGTCCCAGCAACTGCCAACCTAGCAGCTTGAAAGCATGCAAATGCAAGTAGATAAATAGGTACCACTTTGATGGGAAGGTAAACAGTGTTCATGCTGGTCACAGGATCACAGAGTAGTCCCTGACAACACTGTCTCTTTGACTTAGTAATGGAGATGAGCACCGCCCCCTATGGTTGGACATGACATGACAACCTTGTCAACGGGGAATATATATATATATGAATATTTTCAAGCCATGGATATTTGAATCCATGGATAAAAAATCTGTGGATATAGAGGGCTGACAGTAGAATTAAAGAGCTGGAAGAGACCAATAGTGCCATCCAGTCCAACCCCTCCCATGCAGGAAACACCCTGCCTGACCTCCTCTTTCCATTTCTGGCTAGCAAAGACCAGGCAGGCCTTTGTCTTATAATTCATGTGCTAGGTAAGGCTTCTAATGGGGCTGAACTATGTTTTATTGTGCTTGATGTTGTTTTAACTTTGTATCTTTATCTAAACTGTTTAACTGCCTTTTAATTTCATTTTTTTTAAACTGTACTGTTTTTAATTACTTGTAAGCCACCTTAGATCCTGTACAAGGAGAATGTTGAGATGATAGATAGGTAGACAGACAGACAGATAGATCCTACTTGTGTTTATGTAGTGTACATATATATTCATATTATTATGCAGTAGTTGACTTACACCACCTTTCTGATGAAAACTGATGTGCAAACAATTTCATATCTGTCACTGTGTTGTAGTGTTCCATTCTTCAGTGGGAAAAGCATAGGGATATTTCCATAATTCCAGTGAATCAAGTGGTATTTTGAAGGCCCTGAGAGTTACACACAATCCAGAATTCAAAGACATAGCTGTGTTATCTGAAAAATCAGTATGCATAGGGATCTAGTGGCACTTTTGAGATTAACTGAAAGGAAGCATGGGTTTTTGTAGACTTCAGCCTACATAGACTTCAGTCTATGAAAGCTCCTGCTACCAACTTCTTTCTTTCAGTTAGACTTGGTGCTATTAGATCTCTTTGCACACTGACAGTCCAAGTCTATGTGAGATGGTCACACTTGAAGAATTCCACTTACATGACCATGAATCAAATACATTCATCATATTATAACCATTTTTTATAATGTTGTTCATAATAATTTTTAATAAAATTCTTTTTGGTGGTGAGTTTAGTTGATGTCTAGTTTAGTTTTAGTTGCAATGATTGGGAACAATAAATGCAAAAAAAAAAAAAAGTATGGAGGGGAGGGAGACACCCAAAAAGTTTTTTTTTCCCCAAGAAGGAAAAATAATTTGAAATGTGTAATGTGTAAAGAAATAAGAATCCCCTGAAGAAATATACACAAAATTATGCAACCATTTTCATGCATATGGCAGATGGGGGTGTGAGGATGGAATCACACTCAAAGAGGAAAGCATAGGATGGAACAAACTGATAGTGGAAAGAATATTCATAATATTCAAACAGTGATAAAAATGATTTAAAAAACAATCAGGAAATCCTAATGAGAAGAAAACTGAACTAACAAGACTCATTATAGTTTGAGACTTTTTTTCAGCTAACAATTTTCATGCAATATTTTTGTGCAAAAGCATTTTTAGTGCAGAAGGATTATTTTCTGAGCAGAAAGACAAAACATTTCCATGTGCAGAAAATGCTTTTTTTTTTGTACAAAAACACTGTCTGAAATTTTTGCTAGATAAATCCCAAAAAGCAAATGATCTTCAAAAACTACATGGTTTTCAAAGACATTCTCAGTGGGAGGAAAACTGCTAAAATTACCTATAGCTTCCTTCAAGAATCAAAATATTGAAGAATTACTTTCCTACAGTGGACAAACAAGAACTAGATGCAGTTATGCTCAATAATATCCACTCATTTCTAATCTTACTTCTGCTCATTTCAAAAGACTCTCTGCTTGGCTGTTCGCACTGTCTCTGTTCTATATGTGTGTGGTCTTTACTAGCCTTTTTCTCTGGGAACCTGTGGCCAGAATCTCATTGGTATGAATTGTCTTGTGGAAATTAAGTCCAATGTGAATGCCTTCATTTAGATCAAGGTTGTGGAAGTGAAGTTGCTTATATGCTGCCACCATGCATACAATACACGTGTGAGATGCCAACAAAATGCAAGAATTGCAGATTAATACAGAAATGTTACAGAAACCACATCTAGGGGACCACATTGGAAAGCAGTGCAACCGCAAAATAGAACGATCTATTCTTCCCTACTTATGTCCCCTTCTGGGGTACAAAGATATAAATTACAAGATGAAATAAGCATTGATATGTTATCTCAGGTTTGCAGATTCCATCAAAGGGATCATCTTAGCCTGTCTCCAAGCAAAGCTTTGTCTGTACTTTTCAAATTTCTTTCCCTCTTGCTACACATGCCACGAGTAATATTTTCACTTTGTGACCTTCCTTCCTTACTCTTACAGAACAGTCAAGCAGAAGTTCAGGAAAGGTGACTCTTCATGTTCATGTAATTCAGATCCAAAATGAGTTAATCTACTTTCTAAAAGCAAACTTAACCACCGGTGACCTGAACTGCTGAGCACAGTGGGGCATTAGCGTATTGGCTTTGAGACTGGTGACCTTTTGTGTTTGTCTCTTCTTTGAGAGATAATAGTGTTGCATAGGCATAATATTGATTTAACCTTAAGAATCTGATGACACCCAATTGATATATGTGTGTCCCATGTGCATTGCTAATAACCAGGTTCTCTTTTTTAAACATGTCCAATGACTTCAAAACATTCCATAAGCATAAAGACCCAGATTTCAATTCTGCAATAAATGTGCCTCTTTAATGTTCCTGCTTTTAGAATGTAAATAGCAGCTAGAATTTCCAAACCAAGATGCACAATATGTGGGAGGATACACATAGAAGCATAGGTTCAGCTTTTAGTTGGAAGAGGGTGGAGCAATTTTTGCCCCATATCCCACTGCTGCGGGCCATACTTGTAGGTTCCAGATACACCAGAACTGACAGTCTATTCCAATATTTTGGCCATTTTTGAAGGATTTCTGGTGTGTCAGGGCTTCTGTGGTTGGGGCTGTATGGGTTAAACTACCACATCTGTGTGTGTTTTGGCACATTTGAGTCATTTTGAGGTAAAAATAATCACCTTAAAATTAGCCCAGAATTGTTGAAAACTTGGAAGGGGGGGAGGTTCAAGGGGCTTTGAGGGGTCTCCAAGGAGATTTTCAGAGTGCAAAAGCTGAAAAGAATGGTAGTGCTTAGTAAATGAGAAGGTTCAGCTTTCTATGCTGGTGCTACTGAGTGCTCCCATGAGGTAATAGGCTCTGAGGATATACCACGGGGCAATATGATTCCTACTGGGAAAAACAACAGTGCTGGAAAGCAGTAGGAAAAGAGAAAAACCACAATGCAGATGGATTGATTCAACCAGACATGGCACTAGGTTTGCAAGGTCTGAATAGGGTTGTTGATGACAGGTGCTCCTGGAGGTCTACCTTTCATAAGGTTGCCGTAGGTCCAAGCTGAATTGATTACAAATAACAACCACACACCCTAGCTAAGACTAAGAATAGAATTCATGTCCAATATTGGATAGAGACAGACAGATAGACAGAAAGGTGATATTGATGATGTTGATGATGTGTGGTACTCAAATCAGCTTACAACAAATTAATATTATTTTGTTAAAATCAAAAAGATAACAAAAGTGAAAATGAAACAATAAAAAAATTAAAAATACATATATCATTAAAACACACACACACACACCCCAACACCACAATTAGAAGATCCAATATATTATTTGGTGTAATGGACCTTATATGCTCAATCATCTATCATTTAAAAAAATCTGTATTTGTCTGTGAGAAGAAAGTAGGCAGGGTACCAGTTTAGGCACCACTCTTAAATATACATGTTACATCCACTTAAGGTATTAAGGGTGGGATGTAAAGCTTGCTGATGCCCACGGAACTGATACAAAACTTTAAATGATGCCTTGGCAGTTGTGTTGAGGTGGGAAAAGATTGGAAGTGTGGCCAGAGCTGATTGATAGCCTGCTCCCCCAACACCTCAGTTTGGCTCTCAGCAATCAAACTGCTGGTGCAGTTTTCATGGTTGCTTTGGGACCGGGTAATAACCCCCCCCCCTTTCCAAGGGCTTTTTCACCTACCCTATACTGTTTCCTGTTGGACAAGGGACAATTGGCTTGGGTAGCATCTTATTAAGTTGAGGTCTTCTTAACTACCTCTTTGGGTCTTGGGACCTGGGAGGTGGGCAAAGAGATAGCCCTTGGGACTGCTTGAAGGATAAACCCTCTCTTCAATTCAACACAGCCCAAAAAACCCACAAAAACTATGGATGCCAGCCATGAAAGCCTACGACTTCACCTCTCTTCAATTCTTGGGCATTGGGAGAGGGACTTTCTGATTGGTCTTCCTGATGTGGGCTGCCCAGTGAATAACCCAGCTTTTGGGTTATTGTTGGGGCTCAGGTGTTATCACCCAGGAGAGGCTTCAGAGATGGTCTGGGGAAGAGACCACCAGCTGCAGCTGCTCCCACATTAGGCTGTGTTCCCACCTGGTTTGCGGTTCTGCTAAGAAATTAATAAATAGGCCAAATTAATAAATGGCCCTGTTTTTCAACCCACTTTCTTTATCTTGTCTCATTATTTCTGGGGTGGGTCAGCAAATAGATGATAGATGTATGTTTAAAAATTAGGGCTTAAACACCCTGAAGGCACCAGGTCTTATCTTGGAGCTATACAGGTTCAAGCCTAGTTAGTACTTGGATGGGAGTCTGTCAATGAATACAGGTGCTATAGGCTATATTTCAGAGGAAGGAAGTGGCAAAACCACCTCTGAATATTGAAATAAAGAATACCCATATCTAGGATCAAACATTGACCAGAATGGAAACTGCATTCAAGAAATAATAAGAAGACTAGGGATGAGAAGGCCAGCTATGAAAGAACTGGACAAGATACTGAAGATCAAAGACATACAATTGAACACTATAGTAAGAATAGTCCAGGCCATTGTATTCTCAGTTACTATGTATGGATGCGAGAGCTGGACAGTGAAGGAAGCAGACAGAAAGAAAATCAACTCATTCGAACTGTGGTGTTGGAAAAGAGTACTTAGATACAATGGAAAGCCAAGAAGACAAACAAATGGGTTTTTGAACAAATCATACCAGAGCTATCCTTGGAAGTTAAAATGTTCAAGCTGAAACTATAGTACTTTGGCCACATAATGAGAAAGCATGGATCACTAGAAAAACCAATAATGCTTCGAAAGGTAGGTAGAAGAAAGAGTGGAAGAACACAGATCAGATGAATAGACTTGTTCAGGGGGTTATGGGCAATGGCTTGCATGATCTGGGCAAGGCAGTGGAGAATAGGGATTCTTGGAGATGTCTCATCCACAAGTTACCATGAGTCAGAGTCAACTCAAAAGTAGCTAACAACAACAAAAAAGAAAACCCTATGGAATTCATGAGGGTCACCATGGGTCAACAGGAAACTTGAAGACACACACACACACACACACATTTATGAAGGAAAAGCCATGGTACACTCTGAGCACAAGGGGAAACAAGTGTATACCAATATCTAAAGTAGGGATAAAAGTTGAACACATTACTAGGCAATGAACAAATTGGTACCCACGTGAAGGTGAGTAATTTTGTTTAATGAGCTGATAGAATGTTCATGGAAATCTATTCATTTGGATTAAGAAGGAAAAACTAGCAATGGAATTTTGCCTTCATTTATCATACAAACAAAGTAGGAAAACAGCCATTGTGTTTCCTTGGCAAATTATCTGATTTTTTAATTCTTTTAAACCCAGCCAAAAGGCTTAACAAAATCATCTGCTTAAACAAAGATCACATACTTAAGACTAGGGACTTAATTATTGAGATCTTTTGGTTATTCTCCAATCTAGCAGAGTTTGTATTGGCAAAAGGGGGGGGGCAGAATACACACTGAAAGGAAATGATCGTCTGTGCAATAATTGGGAAGACAAAAGGGATTTAAAAGAAGGTTTTTCAGTGCTGGGCAAACTGTAGAAGAATCTAGTAGAATGTTAACCAAAGAGACAGGCTTTTTGTTTCTTGGATCTATTTAACTTGCTGGACTTAAATTAAAACAATTTTTCATGCTTTGCCATCTCTTTGTATCAAAGAGTATTTGTTACCTTGTGTATATTTAACACTTAGTATTGCTATTCTGCTTATTAAATGTTGAATGATTTAAGCTTTTTCCTTTATAGTTCCCTTGTCAGTCCAGCGTGATATCCTAAGGGGAAGCTGAAATCCAATTGTGGCATTATTAGTAGGTTAGTTAAGAGATTTTTTTCCCCCTTGCAACAAATTGAAGAGATGTGTAAAGCTTATTTACAAAATGTTCAGGAGGCAAACTGGGAAATATTCCAATGTTTTAATAAAGAGATTAAAACTGGAACATTTCTAGGAATGCACACAGGCATTAAGAACCTTAGAAAGTCACATTTGCACAAAAATATGCAACATATTCTGAATTAGCAGAAGTGACAGAAGAACAATCTGTACATTGGAGCAGGCAACATGCCAGGGCCAAAACCTGAAAGCTAGGAATTTTCCTTTGTTATTCCACAGGACACCAGACTTTGGGATGGTACATGGGTGGCATTTCAAGGGGGAGCCCCTGATGACAGCTAAGCATGATATATTAAGCATTAATCTTACTTGCACACACTGTACTATTCAAATAAAAACACTAAGATTAACAAATGGGAAAATAGATGTGTATACAGGATACAGACCTTCCAAGGTCTTGCCCTGAGGTTCCTCCCACTTGCCCTCAGAACTGAAGAAGAGAGAGCAGACCCTGTGACTCAGCCCCAGGCCCTGATATGTAGTAACCCAAGCCTATATGGAAACCCTTACCGCTGGTTTTTTTTTGGTGTGTGTGTGTGTGTGTGTGTGTTTAATTTCCCCTTGAGATCTCCAGATTCCATGGATTGTCTCTTTTTTCCATCCAGAAACAAGAAGTGATGTAGACTTGAGTCAACTGACATGGACTCAAGTTGGACTCAAGTCACTTCAGTGACTTGACTTGGATTTGACTCCACAATAAATGATGCACTAACTCCACTCAACTCCACTCAGCTCCACTCAACTCCACTCGACTCACAACTTGTGTGTTTTTAGCAACTGACTTGCTGGCCTAGTTACAGCCAGAAATGCTGTGGAACAGAAAACAGTTTTCCTCCTTTAAATAATGCTTCCATCTCATTGCTTTTTGCTTGTTGCTCACATGATATAAGTGGTACTTGTGCTTGTCCTACAGGAAGCTCTCATGTCCTGTAGACCACCGCCTCATTCCATTGCCTAGCAGATTTGCTATTCCCCTCTGAAAAATGCATCTCATGCTATGGGTGCATGTCTTGCCTGATACTCCTAGGAGAAGCTTTAGAATGCTTCTCCAATGTGCAGCAGGTACAGGCTGCTGAGCAGACCTCATTTTTCTAAAATGTAATCTTGATAAATTGCCTATGTAAATTTATTGTGTAAACCTAATTTTGTGCACAACAAATTAATTGTCTAGTTATTGAAACTCCCTCTCCCCACTCACATCTCAGCACCACCTCCTTTCTTGGTTGTTAAAATTGGATCCCAGACATGAGACTCAACTTGAGACTTGACTCCATGCTATGAAATTCTGGCATTTGTAGTTTTGTGAGATATTTAGCATTCTCTGTCAGAGTGCTCTGATGCCACAACAAACTACAAATCCCAGGATTCTATAGGATTGAGCCATGACAATTAAAGTGGTGTCAAATTGCATTAATTCCATAATGTTGCAGCAGTCAATTTTGTATAATGAGGTAGAAAATACCTCTTTTACAGCATCCAAAATAACACGTAAACATTGCCTAAGTGCAGGTTTATGTACAGTGCTGTAAGCATTTGAAAAAAAGCAGTGAGGGATAGTCAAAATTCATGACATATACGGTTGTCAGTGTGGAAGCAGCTATTAGCAAGTTTGTATTCTACTGAAATACCTAATGAAATTATTGATTTCAGTCAACTTAACCATGTTGACAAATTAACTCTGACAAATTAACATATTATTAGCATTCATACATTACATAGTGGACACATTTCCATTTTTATGAAGGGCCCACAGTCCAAGCCATCTTGTTTAGTCTATATAAATGAAAAGCCTCTCTTCTGGGAGAAAAGCAACATATAAATCAATTAAATAAATAATAAATAAACCAACTCTTAAAAAGAAACCATCCTTTATAATAAGGGGTGCCAGCTAGTCCTATAAGGAGCAAGCTTTGTGACCTTCAAATAAGATACACCCCTAATAATAAAGGATATCTGGCAATCCTACTTACATTATCACAAGGATTGTGGCTTGTGAAGTCTCCTGAGAGCTCCTGGGAAAAGAAACTCTTCTGCCTGGCACATCACAATTGCCCATTTCTGAGATTCACAAAGTGAATCAATGGAAATTCTATGTGTAGGTTATAGATGGAAAAATAGAGTATGTCACAAAAATACAGAAAGTGGAACATTACTTTTAAAGTAATTTGTTTTATATAGCTGTGTAAAAGCAAAAAAAAAAAAAAAAAAAAAAAAAAAAAAAAAACACACAAACCACAAAAAACTCATTGCCATGAATGTTACAAAACCTTTAAGTATGTTGTTACATTGATTGTCATATTGCTTATTACTTTTTGTTTCAATAAAAACAAATTCATCCTTAAAAGTAAGAAAATAATTATTTAAGCAGGGATCTCAAAGCAGCACCAGAAGCCATGTTTACATACTCTCCTAAAAACAATAAGAAAAAGTAATGTGGTTTTTAAAAAAATTCGCCATATAAGACGCTCCGGCATATAAGACGCATCCAATTTTAAAGGAGGAAAATCTAGGAAAAAAAAGATTCTTAACCAAATACTGTAGTAAAATATTTTATATCAACCGTATAAAGTTAACAGCAGTTTAAGAACAATTTTAAGTTGTAAATGTAAGTTTAAGCCAGCAGCAGGGCCAGATATTGCACAAATTCCCTGCCCAACTTTCTTGCAAGTCTCCTGTCACCTTTTGGCGACTCCATGAATTTCTTAGGGCAGGGGTCGGCAACCTACGGCCCGCGGGCCGGATCCGGCCTAGGGAGGCCTTGTTACCGGCCCCGTTTTGGTCCTGCCGCCACAGCCGCCGCCGCAGCGGCACTGCCGCCATGGCGGGTTTCTTTTGCTGGGCTTCTCCAGCAAAACAACACAAAATGGCTGCTGGGTTGCTCTCAACGTGCTCCGCCCCCTGCCCCCTGTGCTGCGCGACCTCTTTTGGGGATGGGGAAAAACCGGCTTCAAACTGAAGCCAGGGCTTTCTCCTGGACTGCCCCATTGAAGTAGCAACCCAGAAGAGAGCTTTGACTTCGGTTGAAAGAGGATCGATCCTTGGCTTTCAATTCCCAAAGCAGAGGGTCCCTCCTTTGGCGATGGGAAAAACTGGGTTTAAACTGAAGCCAGGGCTTTTCCCCAGCGCCCCTTGCGGCGCGCAGGGCTGTTCTGGGCCTTCCTGAGGCCCCTTCACTGGGCTCTGCTCCAAGACATGGTGCCACCGCTGGCTCTGGGCACAGGCAAGCCTTAAAATTTAACGTGTTGTTGTTGTTGTTGTTGTTGTTGTATGCATCGACTTTCAGGCGAAGCTATCATGAGGTTTTCTTGGCAGATTTCTTCAGAGGAGGGGGTTTGCCATTTCCACCCTCTGAGGCTGAGAGAGTGTAACTTGGCCAGGGTAATCCAGTGCCTTGGAGTAATTTCTGGCTCATTTTGACCCTACCATGAGGGTTTTCTTGGCAGATTTCTTCAGAGGAGGGGGTTTGCCATTTCCACCCTCTGAGGCTGAGAGAGTGTAACTTGGCCAGGGTAATCCAGTGCCTTGGAGTAATTTCTGGCTCATTTTGACCCTACCATGAGGGTTTTCTTGGCAGATTTCATCAGAGGAGGGGGTTTGCAATTTCCACCCTCTGAGGCTGAGAGAGTGTAACTTGGCCAGGGTAATCCAGTGCCTTGGAGTAATTTCTGGCTCATTTTGACCCTACCATGAGGGTTTTCTTGGCCGATTTCTTCAGAGGAGGGGGTTTGCAATTTCCTCCCTCTGAGGCTGAGAGGTTCAACCACCCAGGATGGGGGTGGAAAGAGGAAGAGCCCATTCAACTACCCAGGAAAAGGGGACTCTTTCCACCCCCGTCCTGGGTGCTTCAATGGGCTCTTCCTGGGATGGGAGGATGTCCTCTGACCCCAGGAAGAGTCCATTGAAGCACCCAGGACGGGGGTGGAAAGAGGAGGAGCCCATTCAATTACCCAGGAAAAGGGGACTCTTTCCACCCCCGTCCTGGGTGCTCCAATGGGCTCTTCCTGGGATGGGAGGAGCCCATTGAAGCACCGAGGCTGAGGCTGAAATGAGGCCTACTTTTAGCTGTGGCCTCGGCAGTTACCAGTATTTCTCTAGTTTGCCCTCAGCCTGTATATTCACCTTATAAGACGCACCAACTTCCCCAACCTCGTTTTGGGGAAGAAAAATGCGTCTTATATGACGAAAAATACGATATCTGTTACATGAACAGTAATAATAGTTGCATTATTTGACAAAGATACATAAACTGGCCCACATTACCTTCACATCTAACTCATTACAAGCAACATCAATACTTGTAATGGATTACAATAGTCAAAAAAGATATCTTTTCCCAAACCCCAAATGTATAAATCTCTCTGTTTGCTTTCTCTTACATTCAATTTAAAAATCCCATTCCTTGCATCCCATTTATGCATAAATAAATGAATTTGGCTCATTTTTTAAAATCAAAATTGAACTGAATACATTCTCAAGCATCTACATTGGCCAAATTCAGAAGGTAAACCTATTCCCAATATGCAGATGATCAGATTGTACCTGTCTTATGTGTAGCTGCTAAGAGAAGAAGAAAATCAATCCATCAATCAGACAATCAGACAATCAATCAGACAATCAAGTTGCAACTAGAGATGGAAAGATTATTCAACAAATATTTTTAAAATGCTTAAAATGTATTTTTTTGAGTGTCAAGAAACACTGATGAGAATAAGACTCGCAAGAATTTTTTGTAATTCAGGACTTCTTCTGTATAAAATTTGCAAGTGTTTGTTTTATGCAGAAAACAGCATTTTTGTGTAGAAAACAGTATTTTCTGCACCAAAGATAATATGCAGGAATAAATAATAATAATAATAATAATAATAATAATAATAAATTTTATTTATAGCCCGCCCCTCTGCACAACAATCGGGGTGGGTTACAACATTTAAAACATACAATTTAAAACATTCCTCATCCCATATCCAACCCTCCCACCCCTTAAAACAGAATTAAACTGTTAATTAAATATTATTTGCTGCTCAGAAACTGCTATAATTGAGGATTTATTATGCACAAAATTTGCATATTATTGATTTGCACAGATAACAGCATTTTTGTGTATGTGTGAAACAGCTTTTTCTGCAAAGGAAATAATATTATCTGTGTAGAGATATTATTTTCTGGGCAGTAAATGCTTTTTTCTGTGCAAAACAACTATGTGCAAATAAGACCTGAATTGTGAATAGCCTTTTTAAATGATTTGGTTTTTGAAGACTTTGGGCCTAAGCAGACTGCCAGAAATAGTGCACATTAAATTGAGGCACTGCCCTGGCTCAGTGCTAGGGAGTCATGGGAATTGTATTTTTTTCTGGGACATTGAGCCTTCTCTATCAGAGAGCTCTGGTGCCACAATAAATTACAGTTCCCATGATTCCCTTGCACTGAGCCACAGCAGTGCCTCAATTTAATGTGCACTATTTCTGGCAGTCTGCTTAGGCCTTTTCTTACATCAAGAAATTTTCTAAAATTACAAGGTGCTTCCTTCAAGAAGAAATTTAATGAAATTTAATGAAATTTGCAACCCTATTTTTTTTAAAAAAAGTGCAACCACACACATGAGGGAACTTATACAGGTATACAACACCAACAAGATTCCGTCCTCTGACTTCAAGTTCTTATACTTTGGTGGCTGAACTGAACTAAGGCAAGTTGTTAAGCCCTTAGTGGTTTGGATTATCCATACAGGAGAATCCATACCCTTCCCTTCCTCTTCCATATAATCATTGCCTGATAGTCAGTTAAAATTTGATTCAGCTTTTACAGCCACAGAGGATTTAGTTGTTGAGAGAACTGCATAGAAGATAGAAAATTGGATCCACCAGGAACAGGTCAGCAGCTGTTTCTCTTATTGGAAACATCTCAGTTATTGTCTGAGTCTTCTTATCAGTAATCTGACAGCTGTCTGAGCCACAAGGGGCCCTGCCAATGTGAAATGCATTTACAGACAAGTACTGCAGTCATTCCTTGATGCTGCTTTGCAACTACATGCTCCTTTGCCCTGCCTTCCCTGCTATTCTAGCAATTCTTTGGAATTACTACACCCCCCCAAGTGATGCCTTTGACAAATGTGCTGAACTTGAGCCTTTAACATCACTAAAAAGACATGTTTTTGACATGGAAGTAATAGAACTACTTTATTAGCCACAGATTAGACCTTGTGGAGAAGGCTGCTGCCTTCCTTAGTAGTTTTTGTATTGCACAAGGGCTAAAACCATCTTCACAGAATATTCAAGAAGCTGTTTATTTGAGCACTACTTCCAAATAAATCTGAATTTTCCTCTGTAGTCCCTCTCAAAATGGCAACAGGAAGTAGCCCAGACTTGATCTTGGACCAGACATGATCCTACCATGCTTAACTGACATGCTTACATATATATGCAGTAATCTGGTATGATGTAGTAATCTGTATAATTGGCTATGCCTGGGAAGAAAGATTGTATATCATTCTCAGTCTGAAATAATGAGCAAATGTTTGGGGAGGATCCATGAGTAGCAAGGTCATTGCCAAGGTGCAACTTCATAGAATCCGAGATTTGGAAGAGACCACAAGGACCATCCGGTCCAACCCCCTTCCATGCAGAAAGGCACAATCAAAACACACATGTCCCCCCCACAGATGGCCATCCAGCCTCTGTTTAAAAACCGCTAAAGAAAGATAATCCACCAATCTCTGAGGCAGTGTATTCCAGTGTCAAACAGCCCTTACCATCCAGATGTTCTTCCTGATGTTAAGGTGGAATCTCTTTTTCCTGTAGTTTGAATCCATTGCTCATTGTCCACATCTCTGGAGCAGCAGAAAACAAACTTGCTCCATCTTCAAGATGACATTTCATTCCATTTAAACAGGGCTATCGTGTCACCCCTTAACCTTCTCTTCTCCAGGCTAAACATACTCAGCTTCTTAAGCCACTCCTCATAGGACATGGATTCCAGACCCTTCATTATTTTGGTCATCCTCCTCTGAACACACTCCAGCTTGTCCACATTCTTCTTGAATTGTGTTGTGCACCTGTGTTGCCTAGAATTGTGTTGCCCAAAATATTCCAGGTGAGGTCTGATGAAAGCAAAACAGTGGCACTATTACTTCTCTTGATCTAGACCAGTAGTTCTCAAACTTTCATCCTCAAGGTATATTGGACTTCAGCTCCCAGACGCTCCAACCAACTTATCCAACAATCAAGAATTCTGGAAACTGAAATCTGAAACATCGGAAGGACAACAGTTTGAGAACTACTAATCTAGACCCTGTACTCCTGTTGATGTAGCCTAGAATTGCATTGACTTTCTTAGATGCCACATTACATTGCTGACACATGTTTAGCCTCTGATCCACTAAGACTCTTAATCCCTTTTGCATGCACACATCTCTTCACATGTACAATCCCTTTTGCATGGATGTCACAACTTTGTGTCACCATTTTGAGAGAGATCACAGAGGTAAATTGAGATGTTTAGGCTTGCTTTGTGTGTGTGTGTGTGTGTGGGGGGAGTACATCCCATGAAGGGGTTGAGGGTGGTGGCTCCTGGCCTCCATGGAGATGTGTAACCCCTGATTTAGGACAGGCTAAGGATTCCTTTTCCCACACATTACTGAGAAGCAGATGGTTCTACCAAATGAACTCGGAAATAAAAAGGTAGGTATGTGTGCAGTGAGATTTTTTTGTTCATTATAGCCTCAGGTGGCAGATAAACCATGGGCATCCGCCTCTTCATCTACACTTTTTGTTCTGAACCATGGAGAAAAAGAAATTCAGAGCAGACCTGGTAGTTGAGTTCCATTACATGTACGCTCTGTTCACATACGAGACAATAAATTATTGCAAGCAGAAAGGAAACAATTAAACAACAGTGATATCAGTATACACAAACTGATTACTAATGATGCGCTATCACACAATCCCAGAAATGAAGTAATTCCAAAACTAACAAGCATTCCAGTGAAATAAATAAATAAATAAAGAGATGTTGTTTTCAAAGGATTAATAATGTAATCTAAATGGAGCTGCGGGATAATTAACCAATGTGATGGCAAAACTTACAAACATTAATAGTGAATTACCAGGCAGTAAATCAAATATAAATATCACAAGCATGAGGCATTTAACAATTGATGCTAATTGGATCAGAGACATAACCAAGGTATTTAGTTTTTAAAGAGAAATTTCACATAGTTTCATCCCTGCTTCACCCTCCCTCTGAGCTCAGTCTCCCAATAAAAGTTGAGGCAAAAATAAATATTAATGAAATAAAAACTAAAAAGAATAGATCCAGTTTATAAATGTCTCTTGGAAAGTACTAAATTGGATTTTAATGACATTAGAATGGAATGAAATGCAGTTACATCATCCTGTACAGGACAACCAATGGAAAACTACCTTTGCTTCAATATTTAAAATGTCTTTAGATTTCAAACTTCATTTCATTTATCAAAAACTGATGTTTAAATTCTTTGTACTCCTCACTTTTTTTCTTTCTCCTTTTTTCTTTTCTTTCTTTGTAATCATACTTTAAAAATAATACTTTATAATCATTTTTTTAAACATCTGATGAAAAATAACAAAATTATTCAGGATAAATTCAGTTCAATGAGAAAAAGAGAAATTGAACACTTTTTTCAATATACCACAGAAGAGAACTAAGATATGAGATCTTAGGGATAAGTTATCTGAAAAAAACCTCACTGAATTACAAATTGGGTTTCCCCCCAGCAGGAGCCTATGTAAATGAAAAAAACCAACAGGTTCATCCCAACTAGAATTGACCCACTGAATCAATTACTGAATAGTGACTTAACATGTAAGTAAAACAATAGATTTATTAGCTCTACTCTAATAACTCACCATTAAACAATTGATTCAATGGGTCTACTCCAGCTGGGACTATCAAGAAGTAGGCCAACATATCTCAGGCTGCAGTTTGGTGTATATTTGCCTAGGAGAAAGCATCATTGAATTCAATGAGCTATAAATCTTCCTAAAGACCCACATAGTGGGTGTATCTCAAGCTCCACCCTTATTTGCATTCATTCATGGATGCTTCTGAACAGAACATCTAGTTAACATGTGTAGATCTGTAAGTCGTATAGTCTTTCCTCTTCTTGGAAGTCATTTCTCACTGGGCTTATTTAGGTGAGGAGCCAATTTCATGACTGAAGAGAATCAAAACATTTCCTGTACTGAAAGACAGTACTTCAGTTTGCCTCTTCTGTTTGCCTTCATCAGTAAAAATTCCCTTAGTGAAAATACTCCTGCCGGAAACTGAATGCATCCAAGTTGGATATTCATAAATATTTGGCAATAAAAGAAAAGAATTGATTTTGACATTTCTCTGGTGCACTGGAGTCCAGTGCCAGTAGAACTGTGAATCAAATTTGGATTTTAGTCTAAAGTTATAGCCCAACAATAGGTTCAGCAATTTATGAAGCTCCTTAAACCTGGACTGGAATCATCACCCCACAAGCACTGGAGCCACCACTGCTCAATGGTGCTGAAATGCTTAGGACTCATGAAACATTCTAGAATCATAGAATTATATAGTTGGAAGAGACCGCAGGGGCCATCCAGTCTAACCCCCCTGCCATGCAGGAACTCCCAATTAAAGCATCCCTGACAGATGGCCATTCAGCCTCTGCTTAAAGACCTCCAAGGAAGGAGACTCCACCACACTCCAAGGGAGTGTGTTCCACTGTCGAACAGCCTAGGAGAAGGAATCTTCTTTGTGGATTTATAAATGCTTTTTGAAAACATCCAAACTACCTGAGTTATATCATGGAAATGCAGTTCCATGGTCTCTTGGTAACCACTGGGGTTTGGTTCCAGTACCCTCCTCCCACGGATACCAAAATCTATAGATGCTCAAGTCTCATTATAGTAAAATGGTGTCCCTTATATAAAATGTCAAAATCAAGGTTTGCTTTTTGAAATTTATATATTTTCAAGCTGTGGATTCTTGATTCCATGAATAAAAAATCTATGGATATGGACTGTATATATTTATTTCATGGTTGAACTGCATCACCTCATTACAGGATTGTGACACTGCACAACCAATATGCACTGCACATTGATATGCAAGTCACTGTGGACAGTTGTATAGTCAATGCACAGTCTGCAACACAGAATGCTCAATGAACAATGATGTGCAATGGCACCATATGTATACCTTCATTTTTGTAACCTTCAACTGAATATGGCCTTTATGCATCAGCCAATGATGTCAACCCACTTCCATAAGGGAATTTACTCATGTGTAGGATCACACCATAATGCCAGCTGTCCCCCATCCCTTCATCTCTGTGTCCCCAAGCTAAACATACCATACTATTCCTCATAGGACTAGGTTTTCATGCCTTTTACCATCTTGGTCGTACTCCTTGCAATCTGTTCCACAATGTCAGCATTCAACAAAAGGATGGTGTAGCACAACTACCATGTAGTTACAACTCTGTCTGCACTGGTGTAGGGCAGCCTGGGGTATCCTGCCATCAGAGATGCCCTGACCCTCCCCTGTTAAAAAGCTCTCAGTTCTGACACCAAGTAGCTGTCCACATGTTCATCCTACTGAGCCCACCAGTGTGTCTGCAAGTTGCTTCACTCTGAGATAAGAGCGAGGTGACCAGCCATGGTCATATGGTGGGTCACCTTATTCTGACCTCAGAGCAAGTGATTGGTGAGTGGGATGAACATATGATCAGCAGACTGGCTTAGGAATGGAGGACTCCAAATTTTCCCAGAAGATACAGAGCAACTGATGAGTTTTTAAAATCCAGGGTAAGAGGGGTAAAACCCAGTTCTGATGCTGAACAGGCCAGTTGTTGTCCAGATTGCTCACACTAGAACTAGGCTTTGAGCTGTGCATCATCTGCTCTCCCTGCTGAGGAAATGTGGGAGGCTAGGGTTTTTGGCCCATGCAGACAGAGTTTACGTGAATGGAGATTTATACTAGACAAAGTTGATGTAGGATCTCAGCCATAGTTTCCTTATTGTGGCCAACAATATTTCTCTGGGAACCCCATAAGTACATGAGGTTCCTGTTTTAATTTCTAGAAAGAGGCAGGAAAGAAATGAAAACAACAGCAACATAAAAGGTGTAATAGCACATTTTGCCTCATTTTTTTTTACAACTTCCAACTGAGAGGCAGGCTTTCTCTGTAAGAAAGAAAACAATATTCAATTTTTTATTTTTTAAAAAAATGTTTTCTTGAATGTTGGGAAACCTTGACAAGGAGAATCCTAGAGTGAGGAGTATCTTTGCAGTTTGGGACTAATTCTGCATGAAAAATGCACATTTATTGTGCAAAATATGACTTTTTTTTGCAAAAAACAAGGTTCCTGCATATAAAACCATATTTTCTGTTGTTGCACATTGCAGTATTAGACTGCAACTCACATTAGCCTTAAACCAGGGAGTCCAAAGAATCACAAAGTATGAAAAATTCAATCCAAAGCCTTTGGAATGCACCAGGTTGCCCCCTTGTCTTTTAGCAAACTTCTTCTTTTAGCTATTTGGTCTGGGGAATGGGAAAGTGCCCCCCCCCCCATGTACTAGGGACTAGTACTGTATTTGTGCCCGTTGTCTACAGCTCTTCATTTCTTTCATTCATTCATTCACTTCTTTCTTTCTTTCTTTCTTTCTTTCTTTCATTTCTTTTTTTGAACTGGCAACCTATAACTGCCACTGGTTCATGGTCCACCATTTTGAGGAGAACCAGCACTGTCTTGGCTTTTAAAAATAAAAGTAATGGGGAGTTAATAAAGTGGTGGAGACTTTTTAACAATGTATAATGGAGGTGGCATGAGGTGGTGGGTAGAATGTGTGGGGAATAGCAGAATGGAACACCAGGAAAAGATCCATGGTACAATACTGGGGTGTTACAGTCACGTTTTGCTTGAGTATTGGAGTGTTAAAAGCACGTCCTGCAGAAAGTTGGAAGGAAAAAGATGCAGTTCTGCTTCTAACAAGCCAAGTCTTGACTCTCAGGAAGCCAGATATGAAAACCCTTTTGTCTGTCGTAAGCCCAGGACCAGATGCTTCATCCTTCTTGTGTGTCTCACAGTTTTCCATCTGGTATTTATCTTTTAAAGAGCCATTACAACATCCAGCATGTGGTTCCATTTTGCACATATTTTTTAACATCTCTGTTTATGCCATGTCACAAGAAAGCCAGGGTAGTTCTCTTTGGAAAGTAGCTTGTGCCTTTGTATACCAGGTTCTAAAAGTTTTCCCCTCAAGGCCACCGTGGTGGCCTTAAGCTTTTAGGGACTTGACCCAGGGAGGAAAATTCTCAAAGACATAACCCCAGCTGTCTAAGGCTTGGAGTTAGTGTATTAGGCGGGCTGTCTGACAAAAATTTGCTGTATATATTACATGGGGGAAGAGCTTGGGAGGAGAAAGCAGTGGTTTAGAACACAGATGGTAAAAGGAAAAATTCTCTGGCCCTAGTGGCAAACTGCTAAGACCTCACAAAGGAGGAACTGACATGTCCATTTTGATGTCTCTCCGTTTCTCAATTTCCCCATCATTAGAGCAATCAGTTCAGATGATAAAGGCCCAATCCCCAATTCTTGTGCAAACTGTCTGGACAATGTATGGCCAGTTCAGCATTGAGCCCATGGTATTCCACCCTTAATTCAGATTTTAAGAAGTCACCTTTTGCTTTGGATCTTCCCACAAGAACTGGAGCCTTATGGCCTGATGATGGGTGGCTGTTCACATGCATGTCCCACTCTGTCACCTGCTACCCCTGCTACTACAAGTTGTTCCCTCTGAGGTCAAAACAAGGTGCCCAGAGATGTGATCAACACTGGGCACCTTATTTTTGGCCTCAGAGGGAGTGGGTCTCACTGGCAGTGGTGGCGATGGGTGGCACAGTGGGACACCCATGTAAACAGCCAACTAGCATCACTCTGGAGTGCCCAGATTGATGAACCCTGTTGCCCAGTCACAGCCAGATATTCACATGTTTAGATCTCTGCCCCTTGTCACTGGGGGATGCTGATAAGGAATTAGCAACTCCTTCTCAATCCCAGCAGCCCTGGATCCCCAAGGGACTCCTGATACCAGTGCTCCACAGCACAGATAGCCACATCCACTAGATCCACAACCCATGCTACCACCCCACAAAAGTTGTGGCACCAAACCACAACTCTCCAACAGAACCAAACAGGGTGGGAGGGTGGGGAGATCCAAGCCAGAATGGCATTGATCACATGACCACATGGCACCCTCCCCAACCAATAAAAAGGGGGTGGAACCACCCTTTCTGCCCCCCCCCCGTGCATGCTGGGAATTGGAGTCCTCCAGCACCAGAAGTCCCACCCGCTCAAGGCTGCAGCCAGCCAATAAGAGCCATGCAACAGGCCTTGGTGCCTTACAGGTGAAACTGGGACCGGGGCCAGGCAGGGATGCCACTGCAGCATCCCCCCCCCCCCACACACACACACACACAGCAAATTGGCCAGCCTGGTAAGTTGGGCAGGATCACTTCCTTTAGAAAATGACAAACAATTATGAAAGTGATGCAAATAAAAGAGAAAAAAAACACATTTTTGCATGTGTAAATGTGTATATATGGCTTCACATTTATGCAGATGCAGGGGGGGGGGGGGGAGTTATATTGTTGTGCATATTATTTTATGCCCCAAATTTGCCAGCATGGATCTGCAAATGACAGAGCAAAAGTGAGTACTTGACCTGCTGGAAAACCTGTGGAGCACATACGTTTGACTGGTATATCACTCCTCTCTGCCATCAGTTTAATGGAGGATGTCACAGCTCTGAACTATTTTTCGATCAGTTTTGCAGTGAGAATTGGGGAGAACCAAATAAGAGAAGCAATCACTAATCAACATCCTGATCTGTTGAAAGCCAAGGGTGATCATTTAAAAGTCAAGTAGGCACCTTCTGCCATCTACCATGCTCCTTCCACAGCCAAAAGCAGGGTTATCATTGCCCCCCTCCTGTTTTTTAGTTAGTCAACAATAAATGTGGAGTTGGGATGTGATGGATAGATGTAATTCGCAGTTGAAATCAAACAAAAACATCAATAAAAATTAACATCAGCACCAGCAAACAAAACAGCTTCATCTTTCCCTGGTCCTTTTCTTCCCCAATATTAGAAGCATATTGGGGATGCAAATGGGCTATGGTGACATAAATAGAAATCCTGTAAATACCAAGCAAGGAGCAAAGGTTAAAGTAAAGTGACAGGTGCTGTTTGAGATACGGTAATATTCCTTTAAAATAAGCTCCAGCAAATATACCTTGACTGGAGAACCCTCCAGCAGAAGAAAGAAAAGAACAGATTGTTCTCCATTCCCTTTGTGGGGTGGTGCTAGTGGTGGCATTTGTGTAAAATTTGCTCTTTCTTTCCTAAACCAGGTAAAAGGGAGGAATTGTTCCTTTTTCCTTCTAAGCAGCAAATATTTTTTTTCTGTCTTTTCCCTCACTGCACCTTGCTTTTGTGTCCAAATCAGAAACTGGCTGGAAAGAAAAGCAACAGCATTAAGTGCCAAACACAGCACCTAGAAAAAGAGACACTGGGGCTTCTGTGTGTGCCTGCAGATAATTATTTTACCATGGATTAAATATTATTAAATGCTACCCTGGGTTAATGCTGTTTCCTTCTTGCCAAATATAAAATGTATTGTTGTAATATTATACATTTTTCCCCAATAGGTGTTCTTCCTGCTGGTTTCTTTCCTCATTAACAGGTACACCTTAACCACAGTAACTGGCAGAACAAGGAATGTCCTAGATGTAAAAGGAAGGAGGAGAAATCACAGATTAAAATGCATAGTTTGGAATCCAAGCAAGGAATTGGAATAAATTCAATGTGAGTCCCAATGTTGCAGTCATCAATGAACAATGTCCAAGAATCTACATCTCAGTCAATTATGCATAACTTTATGCATCTATAGCTAAGTTTCAGAAACACAATGAAACCATCATAATTTTTTACTCCTGTATGATTTTTAGCATCTTTGCCTGATGAAAAAGCCAGTGGAGCATCAAAAGCTTGCAACACATATTTTGTGCATTTTGATTGGCCAATGAAGATATCAATGTTTTGTGGATTTTGAATGTTTTTGTACTTTGGTATATGGCCAACACAGCTATCTCTGGATATGTTTTATGGATGTAAGATACCACATTTTAGTTGCATCAGGGAAAAACTAAAGAGAGGGCCAATGGACTGGGACTTCACCAGGTTTTGAGGATTTTACCTCCAAGAAAGGTAAAACATTTTTTATTAAATATTTGGACTACATTTGACCATTTGCCAAAAACAGCACCTAAAAAAGTTTCCTGATGCAAAAACATAGAGGGCTTCCTTAGAAGTTCAGCATTCTCAATCCAACAAAGAAGCTTGTAGATTCAAAAAGATGGAAGCAACTTGGATCTCAAAAGAAGCATCTCTTTTTGTCTTGCAAATGGAACTTAAAAATATTCCTGGAGTACTCACATGACCAGAAGGAGGAGGGGGCATCCTACATGAATGTCCCTCCATACCACCTGAACTGAGAACAGCTACATCTTGACCAAATGCAGGCTTGGAATTAACATCATTATATATATTTGTCTTGTATGAATTTAAACATATTTGCTTAATGAGGGAACCAGTGGAGTTTTGAAAGTGGCATGTATTTTGTGTATTTTGGTTGGCCAATAAAGGTATTGCTGTTTTTGTGGGTTTTGGATGTTATTGTATTCTGCTACATGGCCAACATTGCTACCTCTGGATATGTTTACAATGAAACCCTGTATTGAAAAGATGCAGATCTGGCCACCAGCAAGACTGCTTTATTGTATTGGGCACTTCTAATATACACTGTGTAATTCTGATGCATATCAGACACTCCTATTATGCTCTGGCACTTCTTAGCCAGTATTTGGATGTGCCCTGGGGAGCAACCCAATGTTCATCAGTGTCCATTGCACATTGAGCCATGGCACATCTGTCACTGCACTGGCTATCATTCTAAAATGGACACTTATACATGTAGTATGGCAGCCCCTAGGTAAATAAAAAGCAAAGCAGCTTCGTTTATATAATGCTTCATACTGAGCTATGGGGTGTCTAAGTGGTTTACAACTATAAGCACATCCCCCCCCCCCCCCCCAACAGTTGGATACTCATTTTAGCGACCTCAGAAGGATGCAGGTCTGAGTCTAGCCTGAGCCCTGGCTAGTATTGAACTCGCAACCTTGTGCTCTATGAGTGAGTGGCTGCAGTACAGGCATTTAACCACTGCGCCACTAGGGTTCCAAACCTTGCAGCACTGCTCAATTCTCTTTTCTACACACACAAGGCCTCATGTAATGCAGGGAACACCATTCATGACTAAGTAGAAATAAAAAGGCAATGGAAACAATAAAGAAAATTATATAAAAAAGATGAAAGCAAGACAGATTCATTCAAGGAAAAGTCATATGAAGATGAAACTCCAGTTTTAGAAAGTGAAGTGGAAGCTTCTCTCAGAGCATTTGGAAGAAATAAATTACCAGGAACAGATGGTATATCAATAGAGCTGTTCCACGCTACAGAGACAGAACCTACTCTAGTTCTAACTAAAATATGCCAACAAATATAGAAAACAAAACAATGGTCCACAAATTGCAAATGCTACATATGCATTTCAATCCTCAAGGAAGAATATACCAGGGATTGCAGTAACCACAGGACCATTGCATTAATTTATGATGCAAGTAAAGTGATGCTCAAAATTCTACAATGAGAACTTTCATCATATATGGAGCAAGAAATGCCGAATGTCCAAGCTGGGTTCAGAAAAAGAAGATACACTAGAAATCATAATGCAAACATATATTGAATAATGGAGTGCATCAAAGAATTTCAAAAGAAAATCAGCCTGTGCTTTATAAATCATAGCAAAGCCTTTCATTGTGTAGATCATGAAAAACTACAGATCCCACTTAAAGAAATGGGTGTTCTGTAACATTTGACTACTCTGTTGTGTCACACAAAGGTAATACTCCTGAGACAAGTATGAAACTGGGCCAGGGAGATAACTGCAAATGAAAGCCAAAGATCAAAGATAACAAAAGGCCTAAGCAGACTGTCAGAAATAGTGCACATTAAATTGAGGCGCTGCCCTGGCTCATTGCTAGGGAATCATGGAAACTGTATTTTTTTCTGGGACATTGAGCCTTCTCTGTGAGAGAGCTTTGATGGCACAATAAATTACAGTTCCCATGATTCCCTAGCACTGAGCCAGGGCAGTGCCTCAATTTAATGTGCACTATTTCTGGCAGTCTGCTTAGGCCCAAAATTGAGGATATTACAGAAGGTTATCAGGGAATGCCAACAGTCTTACTGCATTACAAAAGTAAGATGAGATACAGTGAAAGAGAAGTGTCTTTTTGCCTGCTTCTCCACATGATGTCGAGGTACTTCCATTCTCCTCCCAGAGGGAAATGGTTGTCAAAGTGTCCCTTTTGCCAAACAGATTTTTTCCAGAGTGACTAAAGGGTTTCTGCTATGACCCTCTCCCACATTTTTATGAGTGTTCCCATATGATGTCATATGGAGATGCAACCAGAAAGCTGCTTCTATCTCACTGTATCTTTTTAACTTTTGTAATGTTATAAGGCTCTGAATCTACTGTCTGCAGCACCAGAATGGCCTTGACTGAGCTAATTTATAGACAGCAGTAAATTATTGCACCTGATCTTATTAATAGTATAAGTTACTTACAGTGGAGGAAAACATCTCTGCTATTTCTGTTCCCTGCATTTTAACAGTTCAGACATGACAGGGTGAAGAGCCCCTATCTCTTCCTCCAAAGCTGCAGACTCTACTATGCTTCTATAACAACAGGACTGCCAGCATCCTCTGGCTCATCTGGAGCTCATCCTCCTGGCACTCCCCCTCTCTTCCTTCATTCAAGGAGACTTCCTCCAGGTAAATCAAGAGGCTGGCCAGTCCTGACAGCAATCTTGAAATCAATCCTCTCCTGGACAATCTTGGATGTTCCCAGCCTCAATCTTAGGAAGACAAAGAAAAGCAAGAAAACTGTTTCACCCATTCCGAGCCCCCAACCCCTTCCTTTCCTGCAAGCAGGGAGTTTTGTCTGCCATTAGACTGTTAGGAATGTAATTGGAATGAGTTTAATCCATCTGCTAAAATGGTGAACATTTTCAACTTTTTTTTTAAAGATGGAAGCTTTAAAGCTACTACCTTAAGAGACTAACCTGGGAATAATAATTACTGAAAATCTTTAAAGTGCAATCACATCCAGCTTTGATCTGATTGAGACTAGTATGAAGCTCTGTGTAGTTGGAAAGGAGCAATTAAATACACTCTATGGGGCAAAGCTGACAGAGCTGAGAAAATAGCTTTTCCCCTTGAAAATGCCTTAAACACTTCTTTGGGGAAAATAAAATGCCCCAGGATTTCTTTTGAATCCCATCTTGTGCCTTTCTTTTCTGTCCCTTGTATGTTTATTTGGTTTGTCCTCTTTTTCTTTCAAAGAAAGAAAACAGCAGAGTCGGAAAAGCAGGGAATGAAAAGCAAACACAGTTGCTTCAAACAAATACTTTTTTAAGAAAAAAAATAAGGACACAACAGAGTTGCATTTCAGAGGGAAAATCAGGAGTTATTTGGGTAAACACAGTATTGTTATTTAATGATTATGTTTAGAAAAATCAAAGGGATTTTTTGATGCATTTTGATAAGAAGTTTTCAGGTTTAGGTGTGGGTGGTAAGAAGAAAAGAGATGCAGCAGATCGTGGCAAAACATAACTGCAGATGTTGATACTAAGAATGTAACATTCATAAAGACACCCCCTGATGAGTCGGGAGGAGTTTCTTGTTGCGCTGGCCATATAAGGACATGAGAGGCCTGGGAGCACCTGCGCGCTTAGTCCAATCAAGTTGCTTGGTTGTTATCCCAAAGTCTCGTGGTGCCTGTAATCTCCCAAGATTTGGGATGAGAGTTTGGTCTTCATAGCTCTGTGCTGCCACGTGGTGGCAGCCATTTTAGAGCTTCAACTGAGCGACCGAACCCACCCACCCTTATTTAAAGAGCTTTATTGGTTACTCTCAGGCTTTGGCTGGTCGCCTTCGGGGGCTGGGAGGGAATTTTCCCCCAGGATGCTCTCCTGGGGTTTTTTTGCCCTCCCTGAGATTAATGTTTATTTAATGTGGGGTATGGGTCTCAAGGTTATAATTGATGTATGGTTTATGTTATTATTAGCTTGTCACAACTTAAGGGTTTGGGTCTATAAGTTAAAATGTGCTTATTTGTATTTAGGGGCAGGTAATGACCCCCACCCCACAAAATAATTAATCTGGTTAAGTAAATTAGCTGGGGTAAATTGGATAATGTTAAATTAAAAGGAAGTGACGTATGCAGTTAAATGCATGACGTCAATAATTGAATGACGTCATATGATGTAATGTGACGTCAGGGGTTTGTAAATTGGTTTTGTTGTTTGCTTACTTTGTCACATGTGGTGAAGGACCGCCCACATGGGGGTCACACCTTCACTTACACATGTGACAAAATTGTTAGAATTATTCTTGTAAATAGACCCTGTACAGCTAAATAAAAGTTGTGGCCTGTTTTAACCCAAAAAGAGGCGTCTCGTGTCCTTTGTGCCAGTGCAATTCTTTTTCATCAAGAAGAAGAAATAATTCATGCAATTCTCTCTTCACTGTGAGAGACTCCGCAAAAGTTCTCATTTTTTTTTTTGCAAGGCAGAATTTACTCTGTGCCAAGAAACAATAGCAATAACAACAAAAACCAGAAAACAAAAAAAAAGCCTCCAAAGCTCACCTACCATTTTTTTTTTTTGCTCAAAGAATTGGATTTTCTATCCAAAAAAAGTATTTTTGAGGAGAAAAATAGGGAGCAAAGTTACAACACAGAAAATCTGATAATTTCTATGCAAAACTCCCCATGTGTTGAATTTTGCATTGACATTCCACAGCAAATAATCTTATTACATCTAGGATTCTGTTCCTCAAACCTTCCCAGTGGTTGGGAAAACTATTTTTCACCAGTGATATGAATATAGTGTGTACCTGTACTAGTAATCTCAAGATTGGACTTTGCAATGTGCTCTGCATTGGGCTACCTTTGTGCCAAATTTGGAAACTTCAGTTAGTTCAAACCTCAGCAGTCAGACTGATCACTGGTACATCTAGGAGTGAGCATGTCACACCAATATTAAAACCTGCCAGTTAATTTCCAGGCAAAATACCAAGTGTTGGCTATTACCCTTTCTACATAGTTTGGGTCCAGGTTACCTACCATATCACATCCTCTTGTATAATTTGCCCCATTCACTCAGGTCCTTTGGGGGACATTTAGTTCAAATATCTTGGATTAAACTGGAAAGGACATTTTCATCAGCTGCACCTGTGGAATGATCTACTAGGACAGCTAAGTACATTTTCTGAATTTATAACAGTATTACAGACTTGTCTTTTCCAGCAAGCCTAACCAGTTGATTTTAAACTATTAACTTAAAATTGGTTTATTTTTAATTTTATGTTGGATAATATCAGTGTGTCCTGTGTTTATATGTTTAGCTTAATTCTTTAAATGGTTTTATGAGTTTTAATCTATGTTGTACCCTGCCTCGAGCCTTAGGGAGAGTCAGATAAAAAAAGAACATTTATGTGAGAGGCAGTGTGGTGTAGTGGTTTGAGTGTTGGATTAAGCTATGGTGATATGTTTATGATTATGATTTCTTTACACATCCCTATTAGCTATATGTGAGCCAGCATGCTGTGGTGGTTTGAATTTTGGACAAGTCTGGAGAATAGGGTTCAAATTCCATATTGTCTATGGAAACCCACTGAGTGACCTCACTCAGCCTCAGAGGAAGACAAAGGTAAACCCCTTTGGACAAATCTTGCTAATAAAACTCTGTGATATGTTCACCTTAGGGTCACCATATGTCAGAAATGACTTGAAGGTACACAACAATAAATCATTTCCATTCCAGTTACATACTAACTTCTACACTGATGTTGTTTAGAATAGAGTTATGTATGCAGAGTTACACATATATTCATTGTGCTGTCGAACCTTTGTGGCTTTTTATTTTATTTTTTAAATATTTTTTTATTTATAACTAATGGGGAAAACAAGTCAAAGCAACCACAAAAAAAGAAAAAGGGAAAAACAAGAGGAAAAAGAAACAAAGCAAGCAGATAAATAAAAAAAAAAAAAAACAGCAACATCATGGACCAAACAACAAAAACCACCTTAGAGTCTCTGTATTGGAGGAAGGTGGGATAAAAACAACAACAACAACAACAACAACAACAACAACAACATTGGTTCTAAGTTTAGTTCTATGCCAGTATCCCTTAAATGGCTCTTACTGTATTAAAATGCTGAAACTCATAATGTTTGTTGATATAATGGCACACCACAAGAAGATTCTTGGTCAGTTATTGATGGGAAAAAGGAGACCAAAATGCAGAAAGCTTGTCTTCTAGTAGTTCCCATCTAGATATTTAGATTCTACAAGTTCATTATTTTACACCTCTTTACGTATGGTACAATCCACCTTGAAATGAAAAATCTTTCAATGTTCTCCATATTCTCATAACCACTAACCATGCAGACCTCAACAATATAGCAATACACTCTTTATAGAAAACATTTGTATTTTCCCCGTCAAAAATTAATAATTAGAAAATCACACTGAGATATAGCTCCTGATAGATTATTTCCTTCAAAATCTCAAATACTCCTTTCCAAAAATCAACTACTTTGAGGAAATACAACCAAAGATTATCTATTTTCCCACTGGTACTACAACCTCACAATATGTGGAATATTACTATGTATTTTGTGAAATTTAACTGGTATCAAATGCCATCTATGAATAATCTTCAGTGTACATTCTGTGGATAAGGCTGATATCAATTTTTAAGTTAGTATGGCCCTAGGGCTAGTGCTTCTGAAATAAAAATATAAAAGTCCAGCTTCTACAACTTCTTAAGCTATACCTTTCCCCATATATGTCTTTAATAATCTTTTTATATAAATTAGATCAGGGGTAGGCAACCTTTCCCCTTTAAGGGCTGAGAGACTTCAGCTCCCAGAATCCCAGGAGCTATTGGCCAATATGGGACTATTGGCCAACATGGCTGAGGCTTCTGGGAGCTGAAGTCCTTCGGCCCTTAAAGGGGAAAGGTTGCCTACCCCTGAATTAGATACTACCTGGATAGCCAGAATAATGTAGTGGTTTGAGTGTTGAACTAGAACTTTGGGAAACCAAGGTATGAATCCCTGTTCTGCTATGTAAATCTACTGGGTGACCTTAGACAAGTTGCACTCTGTCAGCCTAAGAGGAAGGCATTTGCAAACTTTATCTGAATAAATTTTGCCAAGCAAACCCTATGATAGGGATTGTCATAAGCTGGAGTCAACTTGAAGGCATGTAACAAAAAAACAAAACAAAAAAACAAAACCCACAACCCTTATAAATTGTTGGAATGGGGGAGATACATGTAGTTTCAAACTTATTCAACACCCATGGGACCCTGAAGTCTATACATATGACTGATAAAATCTTCAAACACTTTTGTTGAATATTGCATAAATATGACACCAAATATGAAACTAGATACAGGACTAAATATGTAATGTATAGCCATGCTCATTGCACATACAGACATCATGCGCATCCATGTCCATGAATAATAAGTATCTGTGTCCAGAATGGCACAGTATGCACAACTCCATGTCTTCAACCTTGACTTGGATGCAGATGTTTGTCACTAAACGTGCTTAAAGCATATTAGAGAAAGGCAACATGGATGATAACGGGTATTGAGATTAAATATATGAGGAGAAGTTGAAGAAGCTGAGCATGTTCAGCTTGGTGAAGATGAGGCTGAGGGGTAACATAGTCACACTCTTTAAATATCTCAAGGGCTGCCACAAAGAGGAGGGTGCTGGCTTGTTCTCTGCTGCCTCAGAGAATACACCTAGGTCTAATGGTTTTAAATTACAGGATGGCAGATTTTATTTGAAGATTAGAAGGAAATTCTTGACAATGAGAGTGATTCAGCAATGGAACCAATTGCCCAGAGAGGTGGAGGGGGTCTCATTCTCCAGATGTCTTCCAAAGAGGCTGGGATATATAGCTGTTGGGAATGCTCTAGCTGGAGATCATGGGTTGAGCAGGGGGTTGGGCCCATTGGATCCCTTCCAACTCTATGATTCTATGATGGTGACAGGTTTTGTCTGTAGACTAGAATCATGCACATATATCTTCTTTTACAGCCATTGTACAAGGGTCTATGTGGTAACTCTATGGAGAACATATTGCCATGCCTCACAAGACTACAACAAAGGGTAAAAATGTATTTGCTCAGTCACTGAGTGGATAGGGAACTGGGAGGATAGGTATTTAGTGGATAAGGAAGGCACCCTCCCATACATGCTGAAGATATGTGCTTTGGTTTCTCCTATCTTTTCAACTTGTATGCAGAACATATTATAATAAAAGCAGGCTTGGACATAGAAGCAGGAGTGAAAATAGAAGGAAGGAACATCAACAATCTAAGATATGTAGACGACACCATACTATTAGCATAAAACATTGAAGACCTAAAGCAACTACTGTAGAAGGTCAAGGAAGAAAGTGCAAAGGCAGGCTTACTGCTGAACATAAAGAAAATAATAATGACCATGGAGAATCTTCACCAGTTCAATCTAGATAATTAGGACATAGAAATAGTAAAATAATTCCTATACCTTGGATCAAACATTGACCAGAAAGGGGAATGCAGTCAAGAAATCAGAAGAAGACTAAGAATGGAGATGAAAGAAAAACAGCTATAAAAGAACTAGAAAAGTTCCTAAAGAGCAAAGATATAAAGATCAAAGCACAAAAGTTAGAATCGTACAAGCAATTGTATTCCCCATTACCGAGTATGGCTGCAAGAGCTGGCTAGTTAACAAAATGGACAAAAAGAGAGTAAATTAATTTGAGATGTGGTGCTGAAGTAGAGAACTGAGGATACCATGGACAGCAAAAAGAACAAATAAATTGGTCCTAGGATAGATCAAGCCTGAAATTTCCCTGGAGGCAAAGATGACTAAACTGAGGCTGTCATACTTTGGCTACATCATGAAAAGGCATGGCTCATTAGAAAAGACAATAATGTTAGGAAAGGTAGAGGGAAGTAGAAAGAGGAGAAGACCACATGCTGGATGGATGGACTCAAGAAAGTCATGGTTATGAATCTGCAGGAATTTAGAAGAATACTGGAGGATAGGGAGTCTTGGGAATGTCTCATCTGCAGGGTCACATGAGTTGAGATCAACTCAAGGGTGGTTAACATCAACAACAGCAAATGCAACTTGGGAGAAAAAAGTTTTTTCCCCATCATCAACATAAAGACATTTTGAAATTTCAAGCATAAACTGAACTTCCAGGCCTTTGAAAATTACTTTTAAGACAAATTAATATAATATTTTGGAAAAACCATCCCTAATATGTGCTAGGTTGTTTCCAAATCTCATTTTACCACTGGTCAGTTATGGGTGGCTTCTGTATGCTATTGTATTTGATCATTTGTTTTATTTGTATGCCACCTTTCTCCCAGTACTGGTGACTCCAAAATGCTACAAAATTCTCATCCATCTTTACAAAATGCTGGTGTGAGAGCATGAAAGCTCCATCAAAATTTTAGTTTCACCTCTCTGGTCTCATGGCCAGTTAAGCACATGCAAGACAGTGATTGGCTTTGGATATGTTAAGCCTCTCAGCCCAATGAACACATAGTAGCTCTGATGTTACTATGGTGATTCATTTGTACTGCTTATCATGTGTGACAGGAAAATTGCTAAGGGAATTTAATGAAGTTTGTGACCATACCTGCAGTCTACATGACCTTAGGACCCCTCAGCCAAATGCAAAAGCAAGGCTGGATTTAACTGGCTATATACAAGCATATGATTCTAAGATATAATCACAAAAACCAACCAAACAAAAATAGAAACAATTTGCCTGGATTTGTAGATGCTTTATATCAGGTCACACTACCTGCTCTAAGACCAATATTTGTTCTTAAATTTGTCTATTTTGCTTAGAATCTAAAGTTTATTCAGAATATTCTTATCCACCATGAGAAATGTGTAATTTCCAATAACACAACAGAATTGTGATAGTTTTTAAAGAAGTAGCTTGTATTAGTCTCTTGATGCATAAAGAGGAGGAAGGAAGGGAGAGGACAAAAGGGAGCATAAATAAAAAGAAACAGGGAAGCACATTTAAGATTAACTTTAACCTTTAAGATTCCATCCCTAGAACTTGTGTCAATATGCCTTATACATGAGCATTTATTATCACTCTGTACTGCATCCAAAGGAGTGTGTATATATCCATGAAAGTTGTTACAAAAAAAACAATAACCAGTTGGTCTTAAAAGAGCTGTAGAAGATGGAACATTTCTTTTTCCTTCCTTCCTTCCTTCCTTCCTTCCTTCCTTCCTTCCTTCCTCTTTTGATAATACAACAGAATTACCAGCAGAATCCCAGCCATGGTTTTCTGGCCAAATGATATTTAAAAAATACAAAACACACAAACATACACATATCTAAATATGGAACTTTATTAGAAAATGCATAAAATATACCATAACATATTGAGATGTGTTGATAATTTGAGGACAAGAATATTTGAAATATTCTTTACTAAGTTTATAGTATGACATGGCATGTAAAATTCTTTAAGAAATACCATTAGAGAAGAATTTGTGGTCAACCAAACAAAAGACCCCTGCATTGCTTTCAGACCACTCACTTTGATATGTTTGGCTGTAGCTGGATAGGTTTGTAAAATGTAGGAGGTACCAGGGTGATGGGTTTGGATAGGTCCTGGTTGCAGAACTGAAGTGCTAGGGATGTGCCAGAAATGTGAACTGGTGGGCCTTTAATGTAGATTTTCTCCAATTGGAACACTCTGGACTACATGTAAAATAGATGTACATTGTAGTTCAGAGGCTGGAATAATATCAGAACACATTGTGCTTCATAGAATCATAAAGTTGGTCATCAGTCATAAAAACCCCTTCCATACAGGAATACACAATTAAAGCATCCCCGACAGATGGCCATCCAGTCTCTGTTGAAAACCTCCAAAGATGGAGACTCCACCACCCTTTGAGGCAGCATATTCCACTGTCAAACTATCAGGAAACTCTTCTTAATGTTGAGGTGGAATCTCTTTTCCTATAATCTGAATTCATTGCTCTGTGTCCTATTTTCTGGAGCAGCAGAAAACAAGCTTGCCCCAGCCTTAATATGATACCCCTTCAAATATTTAAACAGGGCTATCATATCACCTCTTTATTATCTCTTCTCCAGGCTAAACATACCCAGCTCTCCTCATAAGGCATGGTTTCCAGACTTTTCACCATTTTTGTCACCCTCATCTGGACACACTCCAGCTTGTCAACATCCTTTTTAAATGGACAAGCTTGGACAAAAGATAATTGAAGGTGATATGATAGCCCTATTTAAACATTTGAAAGGATGTCATGTAGAAGATTGAACAAGCTGCTCCAGTCCAGAGACTAGAACATTAACCAGTGGAATCAAATGAGAAGATAAGAGATTCCACTCAAGCACTAGGAAGAACTTCTCAACAGTAAGAGCTGTTCAACAGTGGAAATAGGCTGCTTCAGAGTTTGTTGGAGTTTCCATTTTTGAAGGTCTTTCAACAGAGGTTGGGTGTGAGTGCTTTAGTTGTATACTCTGGTCTGACAGGGGGTTGGGCTATATGGTCCTTGCATTCCCTTCTAACTTTGTGATTCTATAAGGATGCAGTTACACCAGCATAGATGTTGGCAACAGAAAGGAAAAGAATGTAGGTACAGCAATTATGGAGGGTCAGCAGATTTTGTCTGCCTTCCCTCCCCATTGCTTCATGGTCCTAGAAAAAGTGCATCTGCTCATGCACTGCACAAATCACTTCCCAGCCAGAATCCACACAATTGTAGACACCTGAGGATGCATCTTATAACACAAACACATTTGCAGTAGGCACACAGAAAAGTGTGCATGCTTCAAACGTTTGCAGAAACTCGGCACGTACTATAATCAAGGGGGGATTCATGCATGCAAAGCATATTTTTTTAAAAAAAATGCACATAATTTTAAACATATGCTAAAGAAAGGCAATGGATCTTACCCTGTAAAACCAAACCTCAAGCTAGTTGGTATCAGGGAGTGGAATGGACATAGAAGAGAGAAAAAGAAGGCAGGTCAAAGATGCAGGCTTGATAGATATCACTATTGGCTATGGAATGATGGGACCTGTACTCCAAATGATGACCTATTCAAACTTTGTATTCAGTGCATTGGTTGCCCATGGTTGCTTGCTTTGCCAGCCAGGGAATTCTGGGGACTGTAATAAAAAAATAAAAAATAAAAGTAGCAACATCAAATTCTGGGGAAAGGGCTGTCACCCCTTAATGGCTTTCTGTCCTCATTTAATATAATCAGTTTTATGCAACACAAGACAACATTTTCTCTCCAAATGGAAAATAATTTCTCTCTCCCTACCGCCACTATCGCAGGCCCCCATGGAATGAAAAGAAATTAGGGAATTTTTGTGCTTGGTAGCAGAGTGCTGAATGGCTTTCAAGTAGGCAATGGTATGGCCGATAATATATAGTACCTATAAAAGGATACATTTCCTGACCTCTTTTATTGAGCGTGTTGATTGAAAAGTGGTTAGGCTTGTGCTAAAAGCATTTTTACCTTGCTCATACTTTCATAATGGTAACTCTCTGATTGCTATAGGCAGCTTATAGAAGGTTACCCCATCCGCTCACTCACTTGTCCAGCCTGCCTATAAAATTAGAGTGCTTTTCATGTGCTGTCAAAAAAAGAAAGAAAGAAGGAAGGAAGGAAGGAAGGAAGGAAGGAAGGAAGGAAGGAAAGAAAGAAAGAAAGGGGAGGGGGAGGATATTTGGGATTTTATTTGTTTTGGGCCATGCTTTTATTGGTCATCCAGAATACAGCCAAAATTCTAATTGCTCAAAAAACGTGAAATATCTCAACTTTATACCAGGTCATTGTGACCAAAGAATATGGGTTGAGGATTTTTTTTGCAAAATTTCTAACTGGATGAACTCAATGTGTCCTTGCTCCAGTAGTATCACACACACACACACACACACACACACACTTTGTAGCCAAGGATGTAATGAACATTCACATCTGAAAAAAAGATGTCTCAATGTGTTGACAAACTCCATCAGAAAAAGATAATAATAATCAGCCATTAGAAGACTCTTTGTCATTCAGTAGGAGCAAAAAGACATATTCTTTTTCCCCCATTCCCCATATTGCATGACTATTCATCAGTGCCCATAGTGCACTGCTTCTTCCCTAGGACTGCATTTTGTGAGTACAAACTGCAGAATTAAAGCAATTTGACAACAGTTTAACTGCTATCACAACAGAATCCTGGGATTTGTGGTTTAATGGGGCACCAGAGCTCTTTGACAGACCTGAGCACCTCAACAAACTACAAATCCCTGGGTCCCCCAGGATGGAACCATGGCATTAGTCCAACACTCAAGTAACCATCTTACACTGGCCTATCTCTGCCTTCCCTTTTCCTCAAAAATCACACAGCCTCAGACAAAGACAGTTGCAAACCCTCTCTGAACAATCTTGTCAAGAAAAGCCACATGATACATGAAGGCACACAACAGTTGACCACAATAGAAGTCAGTGACCAGTCTCATTTTCAAAAAGGTGGAACAAGCTGGGAGTTTGCTGAATCAGTGAGATGTCACAGGTTTCATCTGAATAGTCATGGTTATGATATATCACTGAGTGTAATGGCAATAGTTGTGAAATAAAGAACTAGAAAAACTAAAATTCTAGCTTTAAATTACAATTTCATAAGCACAGTCAACATGTATTTACATGTGCATAGTATCATGTGATGAAAGTGAAAATTTGGTAAGATGTGATTTTTTAAAGAAAATTTTAGAAGAGTAAAGCATTTTGGAAAACACACACACAAAAACAAAACAAAACAAAATCCTGGAGCTTCTCCCTTTTCTGCCCACTGAGCCTCACCCCACTCATGCCTTCTCTTCTGTTTTTATTATTATAATTATTATAATTTATTTATATAGCACCATTCATGTACATGGCACTTTACAATAGAATAAAATATTTCTAACTATTTCAATATAAAATATTAAAATACAATACTAGAGTACAATACTAGAGTACAGTAGTAAACTCCAATGCAAAAGCAAAAAAGAAAAAAGCTACACACACAAACACAAAATACATAATAAAACAGATAATTGATTATAGTAAAAATATAGAGCATTAATCTGACATTCCAAAAGTTTTAGAAAACAAAAAAAGTTTTCAACTTGGATTTTAAAATGGCAAGAGAAGGAGCAGTCCACAAGTTTACAGGGAGGCAATTCCAGGAATACAGGGTGGCAAGAGAAAAGGAAAGGAAAGAGAGTTCCTGGGTTTTAAAGGGGTGCAGGTGAACACTAAAGCAATAAAGTTTTAAAGATTTTAAAGGGATTTTAAATAAGGTTTTAAAGGGGTGCAGGTGAACACTTTAGCAATAAATAAAAGAAGAAAAACAAAAGGGAGACAGGAACAAACTAAGAATTATGAATGCAACAGTACAACGGCTTGTGCAGAAAGATAAAGAAAATTACTACAATGAGTAATACAGAGAAGTAGGAGACAATAACAAAAAGGGAAGAACAAGAGATCTATTTCACAAGATCCAGGAAATCAAAGGAAAATTCAAAGCAAGGACTGGAACGATCTATGACAATAAAAGTAACATAATTCAAATTTATCCTCTAGAGATCTGGTCAATAAATCCTTATACCTGAGCCAACAGTCAATGAATTTCCATCTTCCCAGAACAGCCTCTCGTGGAGAAATCCATAAAGGTCTCTTTCTGTAGAACCTCTTCTTAATTTTCTCCCATACCTGCAACAATTATCTTTTTAAGACATGATGTTTGAAGTCACTATGAACCATTGCCTTTCTGTACCATAAGTAGGCGTGCCAGCTGAATCTATTGTGGAAATATTCTAAATTTAGTAATTTAACATCTTTTAGAGTAATCCATTTGGCTATCCAGTTCAACACATTTGCTTGGTAGTACAACCAAAGTTTAGGCACACCCCTCCTCCTTCTTCTCTTTCTCTCATCAGAGTTTTCCACTTCACACGTGGTTTCCTATCCTGCCATGTAAAACTTTTAATATCTTTTTGCCATTCCTTTAGGGGAGAAATGTTGTTCAATACTGGGATGTTTTGAAATAAAAAATTGATTTTTAGCAAAACCCATCATTTTAATTGTTTCAATACTTCCCAAGAATGATAACTACAATTTTTTTCCATTTCATTAACTCTTTCTTGATTTCTTTCATTTTGGAACATAGTTGTTAGCAATCTATGAAGTAGGTATAGAGTGAAAGAATATAAGAACTTTTGATATATGAAGTAAGCATGTTTTTTTTCTTAAAAGAAAAATAATAACATAATTGAGACCAGGAAAGAATAAAAAGACGTTGGATGCAATACACAGAAGAATTATACAAAAGAGATGACAAAATGAAGGACACATGGAATGAAGATAAACCACAAATTCTAAAAAGTGAGGTGGAGACTGCAATAAGAGAAATAGCAAAAAAACAAATCACCAAGAACGAATGATATTCCAATTGAACTGCTGCAGTCCACACTGACAGAGTCAACTCTGGTGCCAACCAATGTATGTAAACAGATATGGAAAACAAAATGATAGCCAACAGATTGGAAGCAATCAATATACATTCCCATCCACAAAAAAGGAGACAGATGAGAATGCAGCAACTATAGAACCATAGCACTGATCTCCCATGCAAGCAAAATCATGCTCAAAATTCTGCAACATAGACTCCAACCATACATGGAGAGAGAAATCCCAGAGGTCCAAGCAGGGTTCAGGAAAGGGAGAGGCATGAGGGACCACATTGCAAACATATGATGGCTAATGGAGCATATCAGGGAATTCCAAAAGAAAATCAGCATGTGCTTTATAGACTACAGCAAAGAAAGGCTATGGAATGCTATTAAAGACATGGGAGTGCCAACACATCTGATAGTCCTGATGAGGAATCTGTACTCAGGACAAGAAGCTACTGTCAGAACAGAACACATAGAAACAGAATAATTCCCAATTGACAAATGAGTCAGCCAAGACTGCATCCTTTCACCATATCTGTTCAGCTTGTATGCAGAACACATTATAAGAAAAGCAAGCTTGGACACAGAAGAAGGAGGAGTGAAAATAGGAGAAAGGAATATCAACAATCTAAGATATGCAGATAACACCATAGTACTAGCAGAAAACCTCACAGACCTGGAACACCTACTAAGGTAGATCAAAGAAGAAAGTGAAAAGGCAGGCTTAATGTTGAACATAAAGAAATAATAATAATAATAATAATAATAATAATAATAACAACAATAAATTATTTATTTATAGCCTGCACAATCACAAGGAATTCGGGTGGAATAGAGCAATAAAAATACACAGAATACAATAAAATTCAAAAATTAGTCCCTTCTGAACCTCCCAACCCAATGCTAAAATTACAATTAAACAAACATAATTTAAAAACAAAAATACAAAAAGTTTAAAAAGGGAGATAATTGGTGGACAGAGCAACATGGATCACCTTGTGCAGGGAGAGGAGTTAAGTTGGGAAGGCCTGCTGGAAGTGATCCGTCTCAAGAGCCTTTTTAAAGGCTGTAAGAGTAGAGATGTGACGGATCTCCTCCAGTAGGTCATTCCACAACTTTGGAGCAGTGGTGGAAAAGGCCCTCTGGCTAACCGATGTTAGCCTAGATTTTTTTGGCTGTAGTAAGTTCTTCCCTCAGGACCTTAGTGTGAGGGACGGACAATATGGAAGGCTATCCTATAAGTATTCTGGTCCCAAGCCATGTAGGGCTTTAAAGGTAATAACCAACACCTTGTACCTTGCCCGGAAACTAACTTTTAGCCAGTGAAGGGACTTCAGGACCAGTGTAATATGGTCATTATGGGAAGTACTCGTAATCAACCTGACTGCCATGTTTTGTATAAGCTGAAGTTTCCGAACTTGGCACAAGAGTAGCCCCATGTAGAGCGCATTACAGAAGTCTAATCAAGAGGTAACAGTGCATGTATTACTGTTTCAAGGTCACTCTGCTCCAGGAAGGGGCACAACTGGCATATCAGCTGAAGCTGATAACAGGAGCTCCTGACTGTCGCATCGACCTGAGCTGTCAGGTGAAGTAACGAGTCAAGGAGCACCTCCAAGCTGCGGACAGAGTCCTTCAAGGGAAGTGTGACCCCATCCAGAATTAGCTGACATAACTCCATTCTCGGGTTTGGGTTTCCTATGACAAGTACCTCCGTCTTACCTGGATTCAGCTTAAGTTGGTTTTCCCTTATTCAGTCCATTACCATCCCAAGACAGGCATTCAGAGGAGAGAAGCCATCCTTAGTCACTGCATCAGTCCGAGACATGGAGAAATATATTTGGGTGTCATCAGCATACTAATAACACCCCGCCCCATGCCTCCAGATGATCTTGCCTAGTGCCTTCTTGTAAATAGCATTGGGGACAGAATTGCACCTTGAGGGACACCGATTTGAGCTCCCTCTTGGCCAAACAACTGTCCCCAAGTGACACATCTGAAATCTAGCCAAGAGATAGGACCGGAACCACTACAAAGTGGTGCTGCTGATACCCAACTCTCTCAGGCATTACAGAAGGATACCATGGTCTATGGTATCGAAGGCTGCTGAGAGGTCCAAGAGCACCAACAGGGTCACACTTCCCCTGTCAATGCCCCAGACAGAGACCATCAGCTAAGACAACCATGGCAGTCTTAACTCCGTATCCCATCCTGAATCTGGTTTGAAATTGATCCAAAGAAAACTAAAATAATGACCACCGAGGACCTTCACAAGTTCAACCTAGACAATGAAGAAATAGAAATAGAAATAATAAAAGAATTCCCATACCTGCGATCAAACATTGGTAGAAATGGGGATTGCAGTCAGGAAATCAGAAGAAAACTAAGAATGGGGAGTATGGCTATGAAAGAACTAAAAAAGATTCTAAAATGCAAAGATATACAACTCAGCACAAAAGTTAGAATCATACAAGCCATTGTATTCCCTATTACTGTGGATGGATGTGAGAGCTGGACAGTTAAGAAAGATGATAGGAAGAAAATGAATGCATTTGAGATGTGGTGCTGGAGAAGAGTGCTGAGGATCCCATGGACAGCCAAAAGGACAAACAAGTGGGTCCTAGAGCAGATCAAGCCAGAAATCTCCCTGGAAGTCAAGATGACCAAACTAGGGCTGTTGTACTTTGGATACATCATGAGAAGGGAGGATTCTTTGGAAAAAACAATAATGCTAGGGAAAGTGGAGGGAAGTAGGAAGAGAGGAAGGCCCCATGATAGATGGATGCACTCTATTAAGGAAGTCATGGGTACAAGGTTGCAGGAATTAAGCAGAACAGTGGAGGACAGATGGTCTTGGAGATTTCTCATCCATAGGGCCACTATGAGTCGAGATCAACTCGAGGGCAGTTAACAACAGGGTGAACACCACAGCCCATTTCTGCCAAAAGGCAGACATCTGGGGAAGAGTGGTATCCCTTAGGGTGTCACCCTGTGTGGCTTGCACCCCCCTCACCCCCTTACTATGCCCCCTGTATGGTTCCTCTTTAATTTCCAGAAGTCAGTAGTATAAGATTAGCTGTAGATTATAATTGAGGCAGTGTGATATTTCACCAGTATGCACACATGTGTGTGTTGTATGCCTTTATTTTTCCAACTTATGGCAACCCTAAAGGAAGCTTATCATGGGGCTTTATTGACAAGATATGTTAAATGGATGTTTTCTATTGCCTTCCCCTGAGGCCGAAAGCATGTGACTTGCTCAAGGTCACCCAGCAGATTTCATGGCCGAGCAGGAATCAAACCCTGGTCTCCACAGAACCACTATGCCACACTTGGTCACATAGCAAGATATAAAGGAAGCCTGTGCTGCTCCAGGTGTTGCTGGAGTTGTCCTCTCTACATTCTACACTACTGGCTATGCCGACTAGGGCTTTTGGGACTTGCAATTCAAAAATATAAAGGGCCACATGATTCTCATCTTTGATACAGTCTCAGTTTTGTACCCTGTATGTGACAATTTGTACTCCATTTCAGATTCATTTGTGCTCGTTCATAACTTTGTGTCATCCTATTTCCACATCAGTCTATAATTTCTTAAAGGCTTGAAAATCCACAGTACCTTTGAATATATATTTTCCCAAAATACACATATCAGAGGTATGCACTTATATATGCATTTTGGTATGTGTCTGGGGTAAGAAGAGTATCATAAAAGTGTAAAGACCAAAAGATTACTATGACTGCATCTACACTGCAGAATTAATGCAGCTGGACACCACTTTGGTGCCATGAAAACTACAAATCCCAGGATTCCATAGGGTGGAGCCATGACAGTTAAAGTGGGATCAAACTGCATTAATTCTGTACTGTGGGAGCAGCCTATATTCCAGCCCACATACTAGTCTGAGAATTGTGGATTGAACAAAGCATCCCTCTTGAAGGTAAGGTAACTATGCTGAAAATATAAAACCAATCCATTAAAATACAGTAAATAAAACCCAGACGAATATTAAACCTTGACCTCCATGCCACAGTTTTACAAGAAGTGCCTTCAAATGTTTCTGGAAGGTGAGTATAACAAGATGTTTTCTCCTGTGTTAATTATATGATCTATTACAGTCCTGCACTTAAAATCAGCCACAAACATCCTGGACTAATTGGGCAAGCAAAGGAGTATTGGATATATAAACAAACACTATTAGGGGAGGAAATTATTTTAAATTTCCAGTTTAGAAACACATAAACAGAACAAGATTTGTTATTGTTGCTATCTTCCACAGAGATACTAGATTAACCTCCTGTGAGTCTTGTACTAAAACTGTATCCCCAGGCAACCAAATCTATTAAACTTTTTTTTTTCTTTTTGGAATTGAAACAAACCAAAACAAAAGAGGAGGAGAAAGAGAAGAGAGGAAGTGAGTAATGAAAGGGGGAGTAAGGAGGGAGCAAAGGAGAAGGAAAAGAAAAAGGAAGAGAGTGGAGGGGGGGAGGAAAAAGGAGTAGGAAGAGAGAAAAGAGGGAGGGATGAATGAAAGGAGAAGCAGAGGGAAAAAGGGAGGAGGAGGAAAAGGAGGAGGAATATGGGAGGGAGAGAGGAGAAGAGAATAGAGGGAGTGAGGAATGAGGTGGGAAGAAGCGAGGAAGAGGCAGAGAAGAATGGGGAGAGAGGGCAGTGGTTGGTTAACTGCTTCCATTTAGAAGTTTTGTTTAGTTCCATGAGAACCAGAGAAAAAAGTAAAATCATTAATATATGAGCTTTCCAAAGAATCTATGAAGAAATATCAGTCTCTTTCCATTGGCATTGGAGCTGGGGGGAAACAACAGCAGCAGCAACAACAAATTCATAGAACGATGTGGGCAGATCCAAGTCTATATTACCATGCCAAGGGGAAAGAACAGAAATAAGGAATGAGGGGAAAGTCCCCTCATATCTGTGTGTGTCCTTCTCTGTAAGTAGATGATAAGTGGAAGGGAAGGGAGTGTTCTATGTGCTATTCTCTCAGGCTGCTCATGTGCAATTGTATTTACCAACCTACTGGAGACTGTACTCCTTGATGCTGTTGAAATTCAGCACTGTGATAAAGAGAAAAGCAAAAAACACAAACAAGGCATTGCTTGAAAGCAAGGCACACAAGGGACACACAAATTGTTTTTGAAGCCAATTAGTATTTTATATAGAAGACTTCTGAGAACACTAACTAGCATCTAAACAAGGTACACAATCTCTGTACACCCTGGAATCCTGTTGGTGACATATGTTTTATGTCCTTTTATATATATATCCTTTTAGTAAACTTTATAGAAGAGGTATTCACTGTCATGTTTATAGCCACTGAATGTCCTGGTGAGGACATCTATAGTCCACAAGAACTGCCAGGAAAAAGCCGATTCAGTCCCAAGACTTAAACATGGTGACAAACAGAAGCATGGTCTGGGCTATCTAAGGTTCAAAGGAAGAAAGCATTACTGAGCAGAGTCTAAACCTGAGAGGGAAATTGACAGAAAGATTAATCCAGAAATAAATGCTAGTGGTGAGATAGCCAGGAAACCAGAGATGTCAGACAACATTGCACAGAGGCTTGGGAGCTATTGTTCTACAGCAACTGAATTATCTGGGCTGACTTAATTTATAGCCAGCAGGCAATCAGTATTTGGCTGGCATCATTAGCTTGGTGTCTTGTATTTAAAGTGGAGCATGGTGTTTTCCAGACCTTTTGCTCTCTGCACTTTAATTTACAGTCCTTGAGAAGGTGGGATGTCTCTGCCTCTTCCTCCTCCTGACCTATAGCTGCTGTTTTAAATGGACTAGGCTCTGCCTCTGCCAGTGCCATATAGAACTGCCAGCCTTCTATGGCTTCAGCTGGGATCCATCATCCTGGATCTACTTTACCCCTTCTTCATTTGAGGAGGCCTCCACATTGTAAGGCATGACATTCACTACCTTTGCACATAGGCCATGCCTTACCTTCAAGAAGCATTAAAGAGCTTACAGTAGAGGGGCGAAATAGAAATAAATTTTATTATTATTATTATTATTATTACTCCAGTGGCTTACTTGACAGCAGAGGGAAGGCGGAATAAGGTGTCCAGGTAACACTTAGCTACAGCTATACTTAGAAAGATAATCTCAACCTCTTGAAATTCCAGTGACAGACCTGAAACCAGGGCTGATTGCTCTCTGGTTGCCTTCTCCTTCCCCCCATAGAAGAGAACACCCAGGGCAGCATGTTTCAGTTCTTTAAAACAATCTTCAAGGGACAGAAGGAACATGAAATTTCACAGATGGACACACCATTTTATCTACATGATGATATAAACCAGGAAAACATAGTGAGTTCATGATTTCATGAGTGGAGCTCCTCAAATGTAACTATTACACATCAGTCTGAATCCTGGCCAATATCTTGAACCAAGCAAGTGGGGTATGCTTCACATTTGCAGTTTAGTGCCCTCTTCTGTCCCAGGAGCTGACAAGCCTCAGGAGTAAGGATGGGATGATCATTTGTTTCAGTTTGCTAAAGATATGGATTTTTGTTTTTCTCTCCCTTTAAGTTTCTACTTAGGAGCTGAAAATTTGCCACCTGCTCAAGCAGATGTGAGAATTTTTGAATGTATAAGTCATTAACAAGATGCCAGCTTCTATACATTCTTTCAGTGTGTGTGTGTGTGTGTGTGTTAAGTGTGGACCTCCCTATGTTGGTTATCTGTCTGCAGACTCAAATAACAATGCATTTTCCAGAACTGGCTGTTGTTGCCAGCCTATATGTTGAGGACTTCACACCCTTTCTAAAGGTTTCAGGAAATTAAAAATTATGTAGAACCTAAAAGTGGTATTTTGAAATTTCTGGGATCTCTTAAAATAGAGTTGGCATGGACAATTATGGCAGCCATTATTCAAACCTTAAAAACAATGGTGATTTGAAAATATATATTCCAACGATTTGTGCACTATTAATTACTACTTCCTATATTTCCATCTCAAAAGGCATTCGACTGATCTTAATAGAAGGTTACCAACTATACATGGTGAAGAAAAAGTGACTTAGGGCCAGATTGTTTTAAGTGCAAGATTATAAAGAACTTCACTGTTTCATTCTGAACTGATAGGGCACATTTCAGGCAAAGATTGAATGGAGGAAGAGTCAACATTTGACAATGGCTGACACTTAACTACCACCAACATTTTCCAAGCTCTCCTTACAAGTGCAAGAATCAGAAATGTGGTATAGAACATAGCTGAGAATCTCACTGAAATCACCCACTTCATCTCTCCAGGGACTCATTGCAATACAAAGAACCAGTTTATTCTGCCATTTGCAAAATTATGAAGCTTATGGTACATACAGAATGTACAAAGCCATGCATATATTTTTTACAATGTGATTGAAGAATATGGGGGAAAATGTGTTTCAGGTCATGGAGAAAATCCTGGAGAGCTACAAATAGGCAAGATAGACAGTATGGAGCTACATGGATCTTATTTCAGGAAACATGGGGAGCTGTCTTATACTGAGTCAATCCAGTGGTCCATTTCTCCCAGTACTGTCAACTCTAATGTCAGCCTTGAATCTCCAGCTGAAAATCTAGGCTGGAATTCATGGTCACAGTTATGACCTTGTAACATTAATAATTGGTTTGTATTCATGATCCCTACATAATCGATAGGGCACGGGATACACAAAGAAAGTAAAGGTCCCTTGATCCTGATATTTTTGGGGGCAGAACCTGCTGCAGGCAACAGAAGTCTCTTCTCCCATCAATTGGGGAAGATTAGATTGATGTTTCCATCCTTCTTCTGTAAGTGCTGCCTGGTGCAATGAAGAATTGCAACCAGGATCCTGACTGTCTCTAACTCGATGGATACACTTCTTGGATGAAACCAGAAAGAGATTGCTAAAGGACCAGCACAGCACCATATCTTTTGCCAGATCTGAGTTAAAAGGTTAAGTTTCACTTCTATACCGCCTCTAGTTTTCACTTCCCTCCTCCCCTTTCACATTTCATGAGGGCTAAGCACTCTATGATGTTTGTTCACACACAAAAATGCCCTGCAGCTGCTTGCTTACCCCCTCCTTTCACACTTAGGCTCCCAACATGCTAAGTCAGGATAAGCAGGCCTAACTTAAACATGGCAGAGGACCTATAAGGAATGACTCTGTTCTACTAGAGATCATTTGTGGGGTGATGTGGAAACACCAGAATAGGAGGTCAGAGCCCTGATGCTTGAATCAGCTGCTATCTGATATGTCACAATGATGGGGGTGGGTCGAGATAGAATATGTTACTTGGTTAAGTATACTATGCTGCATCTACACTGCAGAATCAATGCAGGTTGACACAACCTTAACTGCCATCACTCAATGATAAGGAATTCTGAGATTCCAGTCTGAATCTGAAGGTCCAGTGGCTGCTAACATCAGATTGAATGTGGAAGGATTTTGGAGATGAGGAGGATGCAAAGTCTGGCAAAATGGGGAATGTAGAGTGTTGTTTTTGACTGGCTGGAAGGGAGGGGCAGAAGGAGGGGGAAAGAAGGTGGATCTTCCACAATTGTGGCTGCTAACATCAGGCTGAAGGTGGAAGATGAGCATGATACAAAGCCTGGCAAACTGGGAAAGAATGGTGTTACTTTTGACTGTCTGGGAGCAGGGTGAAGAAGAGGGTGAAGAGGAATAGTCAAAACCATGACTTTCAAACCCACACATATGGAGGGGTAACTGTATATAGCAGCCCTTACACACAGAATCAGCTATTGCTATTTATGGCAAAAACTAACAGCATGTTGACCTTTATGGCCCAATGACAAGCAAAGCATGCCAATTTTCTCTGTAAACATGATATAATTCTGAGGCTCACTTATGAAGTTACTATCACTGTTCATTCTTTGGGAGAAATACTTATACCACATTTCATTTTGTGTTTTGCCTCAAGGTCATTCTGTTATCACACAGTAGATCAACATCGCTTACTGGAAATCCAGTTCTCTCTTCTGTAGGCATTACTCTTCCATCTCTCTCTCCATGCAGGTTTATTACCTAAGAACTGTGGATTCCACCTGGCTAGAACTGTGGATTCCAATTCCAAATGAACCATATAAGTGTTTCTTCATTATACATTTAGAAAATGTGTGAATTGCTAAAAACATAAGACCATCGAATTGCCTTGCTAGAGCCACTCAAAAGTCCATCTCCTCTCTCATTAAATTTTCTACAGCAGCCAGCCATATTCCTCTGCAAGTTTACCTGTGAAAGCATGAAGCCTTTTCCTTTTATTTGTCCCTAAAGTTTGGTACTGAGAATATACCGTATCTCCATTAGAGAGGTAAATTCTTTTATTCATTTCAAGAGTTTTCTCTTTGCTGCATGAGAGCTGGGTTTTCTTTCCTTTTTTTTGCTACAGAGGCAGATGTGAGAGATAGTAGTGTATCTCAGAAGAAGAGTCACTGGTATTCACATGAAGAAGGTGAGCAATGAACAGTCCTACAACCCACCCACTTTAACACAGGGTCTGGAACAGTGTAGATTTTGGTCCAAAACACACTGCAGAAATAATCCAGTTTGAGACCTCTTTAAATGCCCTGACTTAGTGCTTGGGAATCCTGAGAATTGTAATTTATTGTGGCACCAGAGCTCTCTGACAGAGAAGGCAAAATATCTCACAAAACTATAGTTCCCAGAATTCCCTAGAATTGGGCCAGGGCAGTTAAAACGGTCTCAAACTGGATTATTTCTGCAGTGTGTTTTGGACCATAATCTTCTTTATAAAGAGCATATGAAGTATTTGTAAGTAAATACTAAAGGTTTCATAACATCTCATGATGAGAGGCTCTGTAGAATGGGTTCTGCAAACATGCAGGAAATGCGAGCTGCAGACTATAAAATGGAGAATGAAAAAACTCAAAACTGCAAATTGATTGATGCAGGAAGAGAGACAATGTGGAAAAGGCTGACAAAAATGGTATGCATATGCTATGCCTAAATTCTTAGAGAGGTATGCACACTAGCACATACTGAGTATAGGCATGCTAAGGCTGGTACCTCTAACGGTTTTCAAGAACTATTTACACATTGGGACTATTAATTGGCACAAAATACATAATTTTGCATAGAATATGTGGGATTTTATGCAGGAAACTTGTTTTCCTATCACATTTGACTAAATATTATTGTTCATTTCAACTAAAGAAGAGCAATTGAATTAATTGGATTTATAAATGTGTTGACTCACTATTCAACAATAGTGGGACTCCAGCCCTTAAACAGCAAGAAAGAGGAACAGCACTTTGCTAGGGACAAAGATTATGGGGGTAAACCTGGCCAATAGAGAAAGTTAGAGCATATGAAATGATATCCCTCATGATCTCTTTTTACCTAAATTCCATTCATACATGTGCTCAGTGTGGCCAAGATTGTACATCATTGTCTACATTTCATAACTTTATTAATCTGTGTTTACATTGTAGAAATGCAATGAAACTCTGTTAGTGAACAGTGAAGATAGACACCTAGGCAGTGGAAAGAATGTTCCGATGCACATTGGGTGCTTCTGATGTGCACCAAGAGCTTTTGATGAGCACTAAGTGCTTCTGATGTTACATCAGGCATTTCTCAAGATCATTAGGCACTTGTGATGTGTGCTTGGTTTTTCAGAAGTACATTGAGCATTTCTGAAGTGCATTGGGCACTTCTTAGTTATTTTTATTAGTTTATGGGATTTCTATCCCACCTTTCTCCCAAAATGGGATTCTCATACTCATTTGGTACTTGTATTGTGCATTGGGCACATTTGTTATACATTGTGAATGTGTTCATTTGGCATTTATGATGTGTACTGAAGAATTGTGATGCACATTGGACATTTCTGATATGCACTGGGCACTGCTGATGCACATTGGGCACTTCAATTGTACTCTGGCACTTCTTAGCCCATTGGGAGTGCTCTGATGCACATCAGTTCCCAGTTCATAATGGGGCCATGGCACATCAATCATTTCACTGGCTAACATTATGCAATGGATACCTATTCATTGTAACATCATGGCAGTCCCTAGATGAATGCAGATGTTATGGAAGTACTCAATTCTATTTCCCGCACATGTAAATCTATTTGCAAAAATATAACTCCCATGCTGAATTCCAGCCAGAGTTTTAAGCTTTCCTTGTAAGGAAGGTGCTTGCCGAGAATAAAGACATTATTTATAGATATTTTATTTTAGTTATGGAGAGCTTTACACATTCAGCCAATATTGCAATGGGGAAATGACAGCCTTGGCAGAATTACCCGTATTCCTAGAAGGAAGCAATGCATACCAGCTGCCAAATGTTTGTTGCTCATATATACTTGTAATATGTATAGACTTAAGGTTGTTTGCAATGTTAAGAGCAGGGATGTTGCAAAATGTATGGTTTGACAATTTTCCAAGGCTCTTTCTGCAGCCTCACTCAGACCTATGTCAACTTGGTGTACATTAAGTCATAGGTTTCTTCTGTCCCATTTCCATATCATTTTGCTTCTTTAAAAAAATGCACATGCATAAATGCATAAAAATGAAAAAAAAAAACCTTACAGTTTCCCTTAACATCAATTTAAAAGGACAAATAAGTTACACACATTTTAAAACAATCCACATTTAAAATTCACAATTTAAAAATCTGGGTAAGCCTGTTGGAAGAGATGCTCCTTAATGTTGTTTTGAATTCAGCTGTCAAATCTCTTTTGTCAGGTCATCCTCAGTCTCGGAGTGGATGAAGAAAAAGTCCTCTGGCTGACAGTTGCCAACCTAGTAAAGGCTGATTGGAGTAGATATCCACCAGAGGACTTACATTATATGGGAGAAGGAGACCCTGTAGGTAACCTAGACCCAAACTATGTAGAGCTGTAAAGGTAATAACCAACATTTTGTATCTTGCCCAGAAAATATTGGTAATTGGCAACCAGTGGAGTGATTTTAATACTGGTGTAATGTGATAACTCTTGGATGTCCAAGTAATCAGTCTGGCTGCCATGCTTTGAACTAGCTGAAATTTCTGAACTTGGTACAGAGGTAGCCTTTCTATGGAAAGCTAGGCTAGCCCTTTCCCTGTTGTCTATTCATCTGTTGCCAGTAGAAAGAATATCTGGCTACAGATGGAAGACCTTCCTAATCAGATATACTTCCAGTAGCTAATTGGTTGTGAAGGAAAGGGCCATTGATGGATGGATGGATATTCATTGGCTTTTAGCTCCTGAATACTTAAAACTATTTTTATCTGAACTGGGTTTTATTTAGTATAGTTTTAATATATGAGTCTGACTCCTGTTGGTTGGTCTTAACAGGAGTAGATCCATTGAATCAGTTGTTGAATGGTGAATCAACCCATGGATAAATTCCATTGATTCTGTGTTTCTATGGTAGTTGGGATTAACAAATTAATGTTGATGGCATTTCATTAACTTAGAACTTGTTTTATATTTTATGAATTTGCCTAAGTCAATTAACATTTTATTACATTGCTTGTATCCTTTTTTGTTTGTTGGTTGGTTTGTAATGACCTATGGCTAAAAGCAATTAAATATTTCAAACGGATGTCCATGACCTACAGAGAGATCTTTTTGTACAGTACAGGAGAATAAAAAATAAAAATAGCAAAATGCAAATTAATAAATTGTCTTCTAAACTCATCTATAATGAAAAACTACATTCAAGAACTCTGTACTCTAACATCATAGGAGGTCTAAGAAGAAAAGGGAGCTATAGTAGTAGTTTTAAGTCTGCTTTCTTTTTCTTCTTAAGCGTGGAGCTAATGTCAGTTCAAGCTCTGCACATGGATTTCTAGGACTGCTAATTTCCCATCCTTTGTTTGTCTCTAAGACATATTCAATTAAAGATATGAAGTGAAAGCTTTTGTTTGGGCAGGAGCGCCATGATAATTAGAAGGAAAAGAATTTGCAAAGGTTTTCATTTTTTTTTTTAAAAAAAGAAATTGCTTTTAAATTTTGCATTCAGGGGCCTGAATGTGGTAGAGGCATGTTTAGTAAATACAGTGAACAGAATCCATAAGTGAACCACTGGCGTGACAGTTTTATATGTCATTTGAGATTTTTGTTGTTATTATGTGCCATCATGTCATTTCTGACTTATGGTAACTCTAAGGTAAACTTATAAAGATTCATGTCAATCCTGGATTCTCTTCATCAGAATCTTCTGACCCCTGAGAAACACTTTCCAATCATTTTTAATATTTTTTATATTCTTTCCATCCCTAGAAAATGGCCATTTTCCCAGTCAAAAGTAAATTCTATTGTGTTTAGTGAGATTTAGTTGTTATTATGTGTCTTCAAGCCATTTCTGAGTGCATCAAGGTGAACCCAGGGATCTTTTTGACAAGAGAGAGTTTGCCATTACCTTTCCCTAAGGCTGAGTGTGATTTACTCAAGGTCACCAGATGTCTTTCCATGGCTGAGTGGATATTCAAACCCTGGTCAACCAGAGTTCTGGTCCAATGCTTAAATCACTTATTCTGGCTCTCTTATTTGTGATAAACCATGACAAACATGACAAGCTGAGCATAATAAATTAGAGGTATTTTCTGCCATATAAATTAAGAACTGTAACATTCTGGGCATTACACCTAAAATAGTATTTTGTTGATGCTGTTAAAAGCCCTCAGGTCGATCTCAACTCATGGTGACCATATGGATGAGACATCTCTAAGACCCTCTGTCCTTCACTGTTCTGCTTCGTTCCTGTAACCCCTTAATACCCATGACCTCCTTAATAGAGTCCATCCATCTAGCATGTGGTCTTCCTCTCTTCCTACTTCCCTCCACCTTTCCCAGCATTATTGTCTTTTCCAATGAGTCCTTCCTTCTCATGATGTGTCTAAAGTATGACAGCCTCAGTTTGGTCATCTTGACTTCCAGGGAGATTTGTGGCTTGATCTGCTCTATGACCCATTTGTTTGTCCATGGGATCCTCAGCACTCTTCTCCAGCACGACATCTCAAATGCATTGATTTTCTTCCTATCATCTTTCTTAACTGTCCAGCTCTCATATCCATACATGGTAATGGGGAATACAATGGCTTGTATGATTCTATTTAGAATCTTTTCTAGTACTTTCATAGCCACCCTCCCCATTCTTAGTCTTTGATTTCCTGATTGCAGCCCCCATTTCTATCAATGTTTGATTTCAGGTATGAGAATGCTCTTACTGTTTCTATTTCTTCATTGTCCAGGTTGAACTTGTGAAGGTCTTCATTATTTTTGTTTTCTTTATGTTCAACATTAAGCCTTCCTTAGCATTTTCTTCTTTGATCTACCTTAGTAGCTGTTCCAGGTCTGTGAGGTTTTCTGCTAGTACTATGGTGTCATCTGCATATCTTAGATTGTTGATATTCCTTCCTCCTATTTTCACTCCTCCTTCTTCTGTGTCCAAGCCTGCTTTTCTTATAATATGTTCTGCGTACAAGTTGAACAGATATGGTGAAAGGATGCAGTCTTGGCTGACTCCTTTGCCAGTTGGGGACCATTCTGTTTTTCCGTGTTCTGTTCCGACAGTAGCCTCTTGTCCTGAGTACAGATTCCTCATCAGGACTGTCAGATGTGTTGGCACTCCCATGTCTTTAAGCACATTCCATTGCCTTTCATGATCTGTGCAGTCAAAGGCTTTGCTATAGTCTATAAAGCACATGCTGATTTTCTTTTGGAATTCCCTGGTGTGCTCCATTAGCCATCATATGTTTGCAATGTGGTCCCTCATGCCTCTTCCTTTCCTGAACCCTGCTTGGACCTCTGGGATTTCTCTCTCCATGTATGGTTGGAGTCTATGTTGCAGAATTTTGAGCATGATTTTGCTTGCATGGGAGATCAGTGCTATGGTTCTATAGTTGCTGCATTCTCATCTGTCTCCTTTTTTGTGGATGGGAATGTATATTGATTGCTTCCAATCTGCTGGCCATCATTTTTTTCCCCCATATCTGTTGACATATGTTGGTTAGCACTAGAGTTGACTCTGTCAAATTAGATTGCAGTAGTTCAATTGGAATATCATCTGTTCCTGGTGATTTTTTGTTTGTTTGTTTGTTTTTTTGCTATTTCTCTTATTGCAGTCTCCACCTCACTTTTTAGAATTTGGAGTTCATCTTCATATTGCTCTTCATTGCATATATCATTCATTTTGTCATCTCTTTTTTATACCTCTTCTGTGTATTGCATCCATCATCTTTTTACTCCTTCCTGGTCTTGAATTTTTTACTGTCATAAAGCTTCCCAGACCTTGGTTTGAATTTTCCTTTGATTTCCTGGATCTTGTGAAATAGATCTCTTGTTCTTCCCTTTTTGTTTTTGTCTTCTATTTATCTGCATTGGTCACTGTAGTATTTTTTTATCTTTCTGCACAAGTTGTTGTACTGTTGCATTCATAATTCTTAGTTTATTCCTATCTCCCTTTTGTTTTTCTTCTCTTATTTTCTTTATTGCTTGTAATGTGGTTTTTTTTTTTGTCATCCATGTTTTTTTCTCTTTATGTTTATTGAAAGTGTCTGTCTGTCTGTCTGTCTGTCTGTCTTCTTATTTTATTATGTCCCTGGCTTCAGCCCATGGTTTCTCGGATTCTCGGTCTATTATGCTTAGTAATGCAAATCTGTTTCTTATGTTGTCAGTATGTTGATATATGGCTCAGCCTATCGTTAGTCTGCATGTGGAACTACTACATTCTGCTGAACCATACAGGATTGCACCCAGAGATATAGTGGAAAGGATGTTAATTATCCTAACAATGAGAACAGTGTTGTCTTGTCAGACTCCCTGTGTATAGGTCAGAAACAGCAAAGAGATTCCAGTTTGTAGACACCATCTGGTGCTAGAAATTTCAGGGATAAAAATCAGCAGATATACATTTTGAAACATTTGATGAAAGCTAGAAAGGGGGAGGAGGCCTGCATTAATAACTACCTGTCATATTTCAATCAAAATTTGACAATGACAATGACAATGAAACAGATGGGAGACCAGCACTCAGGCATTATAAATTCCATGTACCTTTCAGAAGTAGAAGTCTAAAGGTGCAGCAATTACAACTTGGTGAATCAGGACTAGAAGACAGTGTGCTGCTAGGAGTGATAATAAAACATAGTAGCTATGAGAAAGAGATATCCCTGGTTCAGATTTCATCTTTGCCATCAGCTCATTTCGATAACCCCATTAACTCAGTCACTTCTCTGCTGTTGTTTTGTGCCTTGAAGTCATTTCTGACTCGTGGCAATCCTAAGGTGATCATGGCATTTTCTAGGGTGGAGAGTATGCAACTTGCCCAAGGTCACTGAATAGGTTGCCATGGCCAAGTGAGAAATTGAACCCTGATCTTCAGAATTGCAATCCAATGTTCAAAAAAATACATCACTGGTATAAAAATCTACTTATCCTACAGCAGGTAAATATGAGGTTGAGTTCTATCTCTCGTGGTTTTAATAGTGACAAGGGTTTTAAAGCTCTCATTACATGTGTTGAGTAACTCATCTATGTGTTGTTTGTATTCCCACCAAATTACTGCTTATTGATAACCACTGTTGAGGCAATTTTCATTACAATATTTTTATACTCTTCTCTAAAGAACTACAACCCCATCCAGCAGGATTCATATAGACATTAAATTTTCTTCATATTTAGATTAGACAAAGATGGTTTTTTAATCACCATGCATTTATTCATGGACTTGTCATAGCATGTTGCCACCCAACTACTGTCTGTTACACAGGCACTATGAAGATGTGTAAAATAATAGCTTGCTATCACTGAAGCAATGCTCCATGCATCTGATGAAGTATCATTTCAAACATATTAGGCCTAAATCCCCTGTTAGTCCCAACTGAACTTGATCTATCAGATCAATTGCTGAATTCATTCAGTGTGGGAGTGTAAATCTTTAGGCCCTGCAGAAATGGTTGGACTACAGCTCTCAACAGCCTTATCCAGCAAAGCTTGGAATTGCAGGCCAACAAAAATGTCAGGGCCTTGCAAACTACACCCTTCATTCAATGGGACATGTATACAAATCTCATTGCTTCAATGGATCAACATAATGGGATCAGTGAATGGATTTACTTGTTAGTGTTTAAGGTGCCACCAAGCCAGGGGTGGGCAACTATGGTATGTCCAGACACCACCTTTATGTTTTAGTGCCCTCAAGGGGCCATGTGGACTGTTTTTTTTTTTAAAAAATGAAAGTAGCCAGAAGTCTACTTCTAGTTAAACAGTAAAGGAGGTCCTAAAGCCTATGTAAAGAGAAAGTTGCTGCATAAGGAGACTTCTATGAAGAGCACTTTATCCTCTTTTTGACCAGAAAAAAGGCTAATCTGGGGATTCTAAAAGGTAACAGTAAAGGTATTCCTCGTTGACAAGGTTGTCAAGTCATGTCTGACTGTAGGGGGTGGTGCTCATCTCCATTACTAAGCCGAAGAGCCAGCATTGTCAGAGACTACTCTGTGATCATGTGGCCAGCATGATTGCACAGAATGCTGTTTACCTTCCCACTAAAGTGGTACTTATTTATCTACTTGCATTTGTATGCTTTTGAACTGCTAGGTTGGCAGAAGCTGGGAATAGTGACAGGAGCTCACCCCATCATGCAGCACTCAGGCTTTAAACTGCCAACCTGCTTATCTTGCAGTCAACAGAGTCAACATCTTAACCACTTGAGCCACATCCCTGAGAGGTCTTATGTGGCCCTAGTTCTGCACTTTGACCTTCCCAGTGTTAGATTCTTTGTTGTTGTTTTAAAACTGTGATAGACTCACAGTGTTAAATGGGAATTTTTGCCTTACATGGTTGTTGGAAGAATTGCAAGGTAATGAAGTTTAAGTACTTTCAACTTTTGGAAGCAGTCTTATTCAGTCTTACAACATTCCCCCCCCCCCCCCCCCCCCGTATTTGCATGATCACATCTTTGTTATTTGACTTCAGATGTTTAGAAATGTTTCTATCATTTTTGGATCTGATCCATTCTTAATAGTGTGGTGTCATTAGTGCCTCAAAAATAGGTGGGAGTCCTTGCACCCTTGTGAGATAGCACTTAAGCAGGAGCACAGTTTGTGAGATTTGGTGCCCTAAGTTGAGCCCGTATGTATGGCTGCTATGATTTCTCCAAGTGCTGTAACCACAGAACTTTTAACCAACATAGTGGTCATATTGTCATTTCATAAATAGTTAAGAAGTTAGTGTCAGGTTTAGCAAAATCAGAACTCTGTGAAATCAGTAAACCAGCCGATAGCAGCAATCAGGAGTTTATTGAATACCCAAAGTCAGTATTTCACATCACTGCGTTTAAGCCAGAACTGCCCCCCCCCCAGCATTACAGTCCCATAATTAAACCCATTGAAACCATTGCCCCACCCACTGGACATTTAGGCGCGCAAAACCATCTCCACCTACATTTCTCACAGTTTCGGTTCCCCCATTACATCACCCCCTCCTGAGCTCATCCCAAACCAAAGGCTCTAAGGAGTACCATCCTCCCTTCCAGTTCTCAGCATTCCAAAGTGCCCGTTACCAAAACACCCAACAGTTACACACATCCCATCCCCCCAGACCTTCCAGCTTCTTCCAGACTATTCTCCTTAACCATCATCCCCCCAACCTATTCTGGCAGGACCTGAACCCAGGTTCTGACAGTTAGATCTCACAAGTGTCCCCTCCTTGTATAATGCCTACATGCCCCTCCCACAAGACCAAAATAGTAAAAGATCTAGAAACCATGTCCTATGAGGAGTGGCCTAGGGAGCTGGGTATGTTCAGAATGGAGAAGATAAAGTAAAGAGGGGACATAATAGCCATGTTTAAATATTTGAAGGGATGTCCTAGTGAAGATGGAGCCAGTTTGTTTTCTGCTGCTCCAGAGACTAGGACATGAAGCAGTGGTATCAAGCGATAAGAAAAGAAATTCCACTTGAACATTAGGAAGAACCTCTGACTGTAAACAGAGGCTGGGTGGACATCTGTCAGGGGTGCTTTGATTGTTCTTCCTGCATGGCAGGGGGTTGGACTGATGCCCCATGTGGTCTCTTCCATCTCTTTGATTCTATGATTCTAAGGGCTCACATGGTGGGATCATTAGATCAAAAGCAGTCCCCTAGGGAGAAGTGTCTTCTTTTTCACTGATAGGAGAATAGATGGAACCAAATTCTTCCAAAGCTTGGAAACTGATCTAGTGCACCATGCACATGTTTTAGCTGGATGGATGCTGGTTGTGTATTCTTATTTGGTTTGTTTTATGACAGGTGTTCTTATATCCATTTTCCATCATATTCTTACATTTTTTATGTATAAATATGGAGGTCCAGCCATAAAGCACATATGATAGTAACATGATACAACTTTTTAGATTGTAAGCTACATTGTAAACATGATTGGACTTTATTTCGTTGTCAAATATCCTACTTCTGGCACTCTGGTAGAGGAATTCATATTAGTGGAGGGGTGAATCCCAGTGACATGTGTGGGAGGCAGCAGACTTAAAAAGCAATAAAATGATTAAAAAGAGACAGACTACAGTTATGAGAAATGTGCATGTGTGGAAGTAAAAGGAAAATAAAACGTAATTACCGGGGGAATATTAAAATTTGATCCCTGTTATATTTTATTATTATGTTTTGTTGAGTCGTATGATGTTTCTTGTTACCTCTGGCACTGTACCTTATAAAAAAGGAGCACAACCTGTTCTTGATTGGGTCTGTGTATATCACACAATCTCTTCTGGGTGGGTGTGTTTCAGTGATGTTGATCTGAGTTGATTGAGACTCAAGTCAGACTCAAGTTGCTTCAATGGCTCAGCTAATAAATAGTTACTTAAGTTGACTCAGCTCGACTCAAGACTTGTATTTTTTAGCGATTGACTTGCTGACCTAACTTCATCCAGAAACTGCAAATGTGTAGGCAATGGATCTGAGGTGGTGCCTAAGGTATACTCAGCACCCAAAAGCTTTAAAGCTTGCTGTTCCCCTCTGAGAATTTTTTAACCTAAATTTGTGTATATCATCTTGATTTTCTAATTATTGAAATCCATCCTCACATTCACACACACCCCACTACCACCACTACCAATAATAATAATAATAATAATAATAATAATAATAATAATAATAATAATGATTTTATTTATACCCCACCCCTAATATGAAATACTTCCTTTTTTATGGTTAAGATTGGTTCCCAGACCTGAGACTTGACTTTAGACATGACTTGAAAGTATCTTGCAAATATTTGAGACTTGACTTAACACTTTAAGGTAGAAACTTGAGCCTTTACTAGAAACTTGGAGTGAAAGACTTGACTATATCACTGGTATGTCTATGTGTGCTTCAATCCTGGCCAAAAAAGATGTCACAGTAGGAAGAAGGAAGAAGCCAGAGGAGGATAGGTTAATTCAATAGCAAGGCAATCAGTTGATGGGAGATCTTTTGTTCTCACCTGGCTGGTTCAAGAATCCCTCCCTTCCCCAGGAAGGTATGTGAAATTTACAAGACACTGCAAAAGTTTGGAGAAACATTAATGTAATTTTCAGCAATGTCTCAGTGGCTGATAATTCCATTCTTATCCCTTCAGATTCTGAGAATGCTCCTCTGTTCAACCTTACATGACTTCTGTTTTGTTAGTTCGTCAGAAATCCAATATCAAATTGATTCTGCATGGGTTTCTCTGGCTTGGAAGTAATTATAAATAGAAATTAATTCTTATTTGTGATTAATCCTGCCTAGGCCCAGCAGGTGAGCAAAGGCCTTCCTTCTATCCCAAATGCCAGTACTGTGGCTTCAGAGGGAAAGGTGACTAGATTTTAAAAAAGTAATTTGAAATAATTATTTTAGTTATTTTGGCCTTTGAGGGAAAAGATTGCTTTAAAATTCCAGTGTTAACTGTCTTTTTTCCCCTCCTGTAGCATGGAAATATAATTGTAACTAATTGATGTTTCAAAGAACCAACATGGTGTAGTGGTTTGAGCATTGGACTACAACCCTGGAGATCAGGGTTGAAATTCCCACTCTGCCATGTAAACCCACTGGGTGACCTTAGGCAACTCACACTCTCTCAGCCCCAGAGAATGGCAATGACAAACCCCCTCTGAAGAAACTTGCCAAGAAAACCTTATGATATGGTGTGTTGTCATAAGTCAGAAACAATTTGGAGACACAAAACAACCACCAACAACTTATGTTTTAACTAACTGTTCAAGCTTTGTTGGTAGTGATGAATTTCTTAAATGGCCTTTGAGTAGATCACCTTCCCTGTTCCTAACCCCACAACATATGGTGAAATCTAAACTCTCATTTTTCTTTCCTAATTGCTTCCCATCCCCCATTCCTAAAGAGCCTTTTTAGGGTTCATTCTTCCACTTACATTTAAACCGCTTTGCGATTTGCCTTCACTCCGTGTCAGTGAATCAGTTCCAAAAGCCCATCATTCCCACTATGAAAGTGGATCTTTTCATTATTTACTTGTAATCACTTCTTTTTTGGCACAAATGTCATTCCTACTAGTTTGTGCCGCTTCAAAATGCATGTCAATCAGTGATGTAAGCAGCAACATGGTGAGGATGGGGCCATTCCAGGCACCGAGCAGGGTGACTTTAGCAACTGAGCCTTCCTCTGCCCCTCAGCAACCCAGGCTGCTCAAGCACCCCATTTCCCTTTCAGCAGCCTGGCTTGGAAACTATATATTATGGACCTTGAAGCAGTAGTACTTGCCCTGGTAATCTCTCGTTTGGACTTCTGTAACGTGCTCGACATGGGGCTACCTTTGTACCGAGTTCGGAAGCTTCAACTGGTCCAAAATGCGGCAGCCAGACTGGTCGCCAGAACATCTAGAGTGGACCACATTACACCGGTATTAAAAGCTCTTCACTGGCTGCCAATTAGCTTCCGGGCGCAATACAAAGTGTTGGTCATCACCTGTAAAGCCCTACATGGCTTGGGTCTGAGTTACTTGAAGGAACGCCTCTCCCCACACAATCCGTCCCGCACCCTCAGAACATCAGCGAAGAATTTACTAAATTACTGTAAAACTAAACTAATATCTACTTCCCAAAGATCATTCATAGCTGTGGCCCCCAAGTTATGGAATGGCCTGACGGAGGAGATTTGTCTTATTTCCATGCTAGAGGCCTTTAAGAAGGCACTTAAGGTGGAGCTCTTCCGGCGGGCCTATCCACCTGACCTCCCTAACTGAACATAAGATTAGATATTACCATCTTATAAGGACCTCCCGGGTGAAAAAGATTATATCACTCGCGGCATAGACCTGTATTGTAATTTTATTATTGTATTAATTATTGCTGTTATTTTATTGTTTTTACTGTTGGGTTTATTGTTTTTATTATTGTTCTTTTTATTACTGTTGTGGCTTTGTTGTTATGTTTTTCTTTTTTAAAAAATTGATTGTACTACTGTACATTTTGTACATTTTAGATTTGTACTCCCACCTCGATCCGTAGGGAGAAGCAAGAAATATAAATAAATTATATTATTATTATTATTATATATTTTTAAAAAATGACAGGATATGTGATTAATTGGTTTTGCAACTACTTGCCTCACTGAGCTGCAGTCCACCCATAATTGCAAGTAGTTGCAAATACAGTGGATTGCATATTCTGTATTATATCTCTCCCCTCCAGAATGATGTGATTCAGATCCGTTGTTCCCACTTGTTGAACATGCTTCATAATCAATTCTTTTCAAAAGAACTGCCAAAAAACTACTGTCAGGAAACAGCGGGTTGTTTTTTTTGTGTGTGTGTGTGTGTGTGTGTGTGTGTGTTTGCCTTGCTTCATCACAACTGAAACTGAGCACAGTAGGATCAGAACTGGTTTCAAGTGGGAACAACGGTCATATAACCCATTTAGCAATTCACTTTAAATCATAGTGGGAATGAGGCCTTAGAAACAGAACCAGGAATCACACTATGAAACCCCATGCTGGGATGTTCTGCTATCTGTTTATTATATGTGATTAGAAAATGCAACAGTGACTCTGAAGTGCCACAGAGCCTGTAGAATGCAAATATATTATGCCTACCTCCTTTTCAGTGTGCCTATGTTAGGAGACCTGTAATTTTCTTAATCTTCTTAGACCTTCTTGCCTCTCTGTCTACAACCTATGATTATGAATCTCACACAGAATTAGGTAATACTTACATCCAAGTATGATTTGGTTCTATCGTTCTGCAGAAGAAAGAGAGAGGAAAGGAAATAGCATAGGCAAGATTCTCCCTCCTCCAGATGGTTTTGATGCCTGGATAATTTTTACTGATCTTCTTAAAATTCTGTACATTTTCTTCCAGATTCCTTCCAAAGCTTTGACAAAAGAAAACCTTTCAGATTCATCTCCAATTGCCATGCAACTCTGTAGTTACAAAAACATCTATACTTCTGATTTTTGGTTTTGACAATTTTATTATGTTAATAACATCCACACTTATGTAATCATGGTATCACCCTTAACTGTATCATCTGTGACTTGTTATTTGTGCATGTTGGTGGTCAGAAAGAAATAGGGTCCACTCCATGCAATCTGTATTTAAATGTGGTTGTTTTGCACAGGAAACAAAATTTCTGTATAGAAAATTATATTTCCTGTAAAGAAAATAATATTTCAATGCAGAAATATTTCCTCTGCAGAAAATGCTGTTTTCTCTGCAAATTAAACATGTGATTTTTATGCAGAAGTCTCCAATTACATGTTGTTTTTTTCTACACAGAAAACCTCAGTGTAGGAATTAATATTTCTACATTGAAATATTATTTTATTATTACTTTTGTGCAGAAAATGCTGTTTTCTGCATAAGACAACTATTTGTGAATTATGCAGAGGATAAGCCCCAAACTGCAAAGATTCTCATCAGTTCAGGAGTCTTTGTACCATGGCTTCTTGACACTCAAAAAACAGGTTTTTGACCATTTTCCTAATATTTTTGAGTAGTTTTTCTATCTCTAATTAGCCTTCAAATTCCACTTTTGCAGCCCCTGATGCCCTCTGCCAGTCCCCCAAACTCTCTGAACCCTCTAATGTGATAAACTAAAAAAATCTGCTTAATTTTTGTGTGAAATGAACCTCCCCAAATTGCACCAAAACCTCTCAAGTCATATAAATAGGTAGGAACAGTCTCCCAATCCAACCCACAAGAATGCCCACTCCACAATGTCTTCTTTTGTTGTCCATTGCATGGCCAAAAAGGCAACTGAAAGTGATGCATTGTCACTTCCAGTTGTCATTTTGACCTTGATACTGAGATCTTATCTGCACTGGCCAGGATACTCTGGGAGTTGTTAACCAAATAAATATTTGGGGGGGGGGGGGACTGTGGGGTCCCCACCTACCCCACCAGTGTTACTTCAAATGTTGAGGAAATTAGCTTGTGAGAGGCTTTAGGGCCATTTGTACTTGTGTATGCCAGTACTAACTGAGGAGAACGTCAGGTTTGTGGTGAATTAAGAGTGTTTTATTCAGAAAATATGCAGAGTGTAAGCATACTCACACTAGCCATCCACACAGACCCAGCATACAGAGCTAACCAAAATGAAAATATGGAAATAGGATAGTAGAATTTGAGAGATTTGCAGGGGTGGTGGTATGATAATTACCTGTCCGATAAGCAGACCACAGAATTCTGGACTGGCTCAAACAGGCAGATCTGAGGGTGACACAGAACATACACAGTGCTTTGTATGCAAAGAGGCTAGGTTTCAGACCCAATATCTATAGTAAAATATAGCCCCAAATGATAGGCTATCTTGTCAGGTAACAAAAGCTGGATATCCTTTCCCAGTAATTGACAATGGAATTCTGGACTTGGCTGATGGTTTTAATTTTAGTGGGACAAAAACAGTGATTGGATCAGGATATCCTCAGGATGAATGGACAGGGAAGTTTGGCTGGGAGCACAATAGGGGGTAGGCAGAGAAGTTGGCTTACTGCTTTGGGTGTAAGGAGATCCTTTGTCTCAAGATGCAAGGCAAAATGTGGGTGACTTGGGGGAAGGAAGGAGCACTTAATATACCCATCTGGATTTGATTGTATTATTTGCTTGGATATGCACATGCAATGGGAAATGCCCCTTTTGTCCTGGGGAATCTGACCTGATGTTCCTGAAAGGTCATCAGTCTCTCAAAAACATGCTGTCTCCAGATATGAGATATGAAATATAGGGACCCAAAAATACAGTGTGGGGTATCCAGGGTGTGCTAACAGGGCAGCCCAGAGTATCCTGGCCCAGGAGCTGCAATGACCCTCCTCTGTTACAAAGAATCTCTATTCTGATGCTAGGCAGCAGTCCACATGTGCCTCTCACTTAGCCACCTGATGCATCTGCCACCCCAGTTTGCTTTACTCTGAGGTCAAAACGAGGTGCCTGATGTTGATCACAGAATCATAGAATCATAGAGTTGGAAGAGACCACAAGGTCCATTCAGTCCAACCTCCTGCCATGCAGAAACATATAATCAAAGCACCCCCGACAGATGGCTATCCAGCCTCTGTTTAAAAACCTCCAAAGAAGAAGACTCAACCACAATCCAAGGAAGTGTGTGACATTGTCAAACAGCTCTTTCCACCAGTAAGTTTTTCCTAATGTTGAGATGGAATCTCTTTTGCTGTAGTTTGCATCCATTGCATCATGGGGGGAAATCGAGGGTTTAAACAGGCATTTTCCTGGGAATGTAATGAAGACTCTGAACTTGGGGAATTGCTAAAGTCCATGTCTTCTATGGAATCTTTTTATCCTTTGTTTATGGAGGTGGCTAGAGAAGAGACTGCTATAGAGACAAAGCTTTATTTGGGGATTCAAGCATACAAAGACACCCTAACATACATGCACACACACAAGAACCCAGGAGTAAAGTAGTTAGCTTGGATAGGAAACACAAGGCTTTCTAATGTTATAATTACCTGAAAGGAGGCTGCTCTAACGATGAATTAAGATAGATGGACTCAACCAAAAGAACAATAGGTAGAGCCAGATACTCTAGTTAGAGATCATGATGGCACAGGACCATCATGAAATCTATCCAGACCCCCCCCCTTCCTGAGATTTTGGGGGACATTTATACCCTTAAGACTAGGCTGAGGTGAAGAGTTTCTATTGTATATCAAAGGATTCCGATTGCTATGCTTTGAAGTAGACAATTTCCAAAAGAGGGGAGATTGGATGATGATGTTATCTCATCTTCAGCCGGACACATCTTGGCTGGCACTCATAAATCTTCTAGATGTGAATGTCCTGTTTGCAGCTCCTAAACATGATCTTTTTGATCTGCAAATGGTTGTAAATGCAGGTTTAACTCTGTTTGGAGTGCCTACATGATGTGCTCATTTTAGGCATCTTTCAGTATAGGGCTATGGCAGGGACCCAAAGGGGTCTTGATATCAAAACCAATTATCGTAACAGGAAAGTTGCATGATCACAGCTAAGATTATCACACACCATGATTAGACAGCACTTATCCTGGGAATAACCAGGGAATAACCAGCAACAAATCAGTCATGGAATTTCCCCGTAAATGATTTGTTGCTGGTTATTCCCTGCTTATTCCAGGGATAAGTCGTTTCTAATTGTGATGTCATGTGAAAATCTTAGCCAAACTTGGGTGACTTTCCTGGGGAAATGCCTTTTGAATCCTCCAGTTTCCCCTGTGTGATACAATCCCTAGTCTCTACAGCTGCAAAAAACAAGTTTGCTCTATCCTCAGTATGATACTCTTTCAAATATTTAAACACAACGATCATATCATCATTTAACCTTCTCTTCTCTTCTCCATGTTAAACATACACAGCTCCCTAAGTGTTCCCTCAAAGGGCATGGTTTCCAGACCCTTCACCATTTTGGTTGCCCTCCTTTGGACACATTCCAGCTTCTCAACATCCTGTTTGGGCATCACATCCCTTGTTCTGACTTCAAAGAACATGACTGTCAATAGCAGCAGAAACATTGGATGTCTCAGTGGGATGTGTTTTAAACAGCCACACAGCATTGGAATAGAGGGCCCAGGATCTTCTGTGAAATTCTGGAGCAAACAGGGAGTTTTTTTGTTGCAATTTAAGAAGGGTATACTCCTATTCTGGTGCTTCATGGGTGGGACATCATCTGGTCTGTTCACAGTGGAACTGGGGCTTGGGCCAAGCATCATTGGGTCTTCCCAATGAGAGGATGGACAGAAGCCATTTTATTTTTCTGTGCAGACATGACTTGAAAAATGTGGGGGGTTTGGTACAGTGTTAGGCAAGTAGAGCTCATGGCTGGGGTGATTGGTCCCTGTGGAGTGCCTATACCTGCTTTAGGGGTTTAAGAAATTATTTTCTTTTGGAATATCTATGTTTATATGTTTCTCAATGAGTGGCTGACTCAGATGAGTGGATGACTTCAGGTTTTACCTCAAAAATTAGTTTATAGAATGTTTTAAATGGATATGATAACCCAGCTTCACTATGCAACATAGTTAGTTCTTAGCTGTCTCAGATGCCCTTAGGATAAATGTATTCGTGCCTCACAACAGCATGTCAGAAAAAGAGCAAAACTAGGATGGGACACTTACCTTTTCTCATTTTGTAATGTGCTTTGTTACTGCTCTTATATCAATAGCAATAGCAGCTTCATTTATATACCACTTCATATCTTGCTATGCAGTCTATAAGCGGTTTACAACTGTAAGCTAATTGCCCCCAACAAGCTGAGTACTCATTTTAGCAACTTTGGAAGGATGCAAGCCTGAGTCAAACCTGAACCCTGGCTGCTATTGAACTCACAACCTTGTAGTTTGTGAGTGAGTGGCTGCAGTACAGGCATTTAACCACTGTGTCACCAGGGATCTTTCCACATTTCGACCATTTCAGCTGAGGAAATGCTGTTTTAAGGTCAAGTCACCACATTTTAGAAGTATGTCAATAAATTGAAATGTGGACCTGAAAACCAAAGATGAAATTTTCTTGCACAATAATGTTTGTCCTTTATCCAAGATTAGCAGTGGTGAGGAGGGAAGGCACTTCATATCTGCCAGCTTTGAACAGCCTAGTTCTTCACCATTTTACTTCTTGCATGGCTGCTGTACCCATAATTTTTCTCCTGCCCTCATAGCCTCTAGTGTACTAGTGGGATTTCAGCCTAAGCCCCATGAGGAAAAGTCCAACAAAGGTATGTTTAGCCAGGAGAAGAGAAGATTAAGAAGATATAATGGCTGACAACAAATATATGAAAATATTTAGCTTGGAGAAGAAAAGATTGAGAGGTGATATGATTGTTATCTTTAAGTACTTGTCATGTGGAAGATGGAGCAAGCTTGTTTTTTGTGGTTCCAGAGATGAGAACATGAATCAAACTACAGGAAAAGAGATTCCATCTAAACATTAGGAAGAATTTCCTGACAGTAATAGCTGTTAAACAGTAGAATACATTGTCTCAGAAAATAGTGGAGTCTCTTTCTTTGGAGGCTTTTAAACAGAGTTTGGATGGCCATCTGTCAGGAGTGCTTTGATTGTGTCTTCCTGTATGGCAGGGGGTTGAAATGGATGACCCTTGAGGTCTCTTACATCTCTGTTATTCTAGTAATCAATGGATTACAATTACAAGAAATGAGGTCCCATCTAAATAGTAGGAAGAATTTCTTGACTGTAAGAGCTGTTCATCACTTGACTAGACTGCTGGGGTGGTGGTCATGTACTCTCCATCTCTGGAGGTCTTCAAATAAAAGTTGGGTGTCTATATTTCAGTAGTGCTTTAATTGTATAATCCTGAATGGCAAGGGATTGGAATAAATGACCCTTGCAGTCCCTTCTAACTATTATTCTATGTCATGCATAGGATGGTGCCAGGCCTGTTCTTTCTTCTTTGTTTCTAAAGATGGTAGATCTAAAATTTTAGGGAATGAGATTTCAATTATATATTGTAAGAACTTCTCAATGGTATGTGCCAGTTGACAGTCTGCCTCAAGATGTGGTGGCTTACTTTTTGCTGAAGGTATTCAAAAAAGAGACTGGATAGAGATCTGTCACAGAAGGTGTAACTGGACCTTCCATTATTGATTCTACACTGATTATGAGGCTGGACTAGATATACTCCTGGATACTTCCATTCTCTACCATTCAATGAATCTATAAAAGGACAGGCATATATCTTGAATGGTTTGCAGTGGATAATAGGCTGAAGGATGATGGTTGAGAATGATGATAAACTCCATCATGTCCACCAGTTCTCACCAGTTTGATTCAATCAGAGAATTTAGGACTGATAAACTTATTTCACATTTGAATTGTGTTTTGCAGACAGACATGTCTCCCTGCCCAAGTTAATTTCTGAATTTTGCCAAGAGAACTTCAGTAACATCTTGATTCAAAACTCTGGAACTGTTCTTGCAACCAGTTTTGAGATAACTCAGTGAGCAGGAGATGGCCACCATCTTTTCCATATCAAACAATCAAAACCTCCCAAAGAATTTACATCAACAATAGCCAGCAATGTAGAGAATCTGAAATTTCCCAACATGGTTCATTACATTTTGGGCTATTCAGTGGGAGCTGATTAAATATACATTTTTGCAGTGTCCATTAATCATAAAAAGACCTGTCTTGAGTTACTCAATCATTTGACATAATGTATTCCTTTCTTGCACCTTGGGTGAGCAATCAAAGGCAGATTGACTTTCTTCATTTAGTCAAATAGATTTATCTGAGCCATGTTTCAAATGACTAGATTAAGTGGGGTAATGCTTATTCTTTGTGTCAATGGGGGAGGGGGGAATCCATCCCCTACAAATACTCCTTTGATTTCAGACTAAGAATTACCATTAAAGTATGAGAGTTCTTTCTCTATCATTCTTGTTGTATCTTCTTGTATTGCAAATGAGTGAATATTCATCATGTACTGACACTTTAGCAGTTTTTTTTTTTTTTTTTTAACAAAAAAGCATTGCAAAGGATGTTAGCAAAAGGCAGCCACGGAATGAATGGCATCTAGGGCATACTATGGAAAATATCTTATTTTACTCTGGAAGATTCTGAACATTAAAAGTCCAAAAAGTAACCCAACTTCTGGCTGGGTGGCAATTGGGATTAGGAGAAGTAAACTTTTGTAACACCATAATGATAGTTTTAGGTGATGATGAGCTAAGCCTGGGTTTCAGAACTCTATGACTGCAATTTTAACAACTAAGTATCATTAAAGTCAGCAAGGTGTAGTGGTTTGAGGATTGGACTAGGATTTAAGAGGTTCATCTACATTGTAGAAATAATGCAGTTTGATACCACTTTAACTGTCGTAGCTCCATACTACAGAATCCTGGGATTTGTATTTTGTGAGGCACCATCTCTTTTTGGCAGAGAAGGCTAAAGACATTGTAAAACTATAGATCCCAAGATTCCATAGGATGGAGCTACAGCACCTAAAGTGGTGTCAAACTGCATTATTTCTTCAGTGTAGGTGGATGCACCCCAAGAGACATGATTCAAATCCCTGCTTAGCCATGGAAACACATTGGATGACCTTGGACACAGAGGAAGGCAATGGTGAACTTTCTCTGAACAAAACCTGTCAAGAAGATGCCACAATAGGTTTGTTTTAGCATTGCCGTAACTTGTAATGACCTGAAGGCACATAATATCTACATCCTAATAAACACTCTGTGCTTTATTTTTGAGTAGGACATTGGACATTTGTTATTGATGGGAAGAATAGCAAACAATTATTTAAAAATATTTGAAAAGTGTGCTTCTTGAGTGTTGGGAAACCCAGGTGGGGAGAATCCTTGACTGACAAGAATTCTCACAGTTTGGAGCTGATTCTGCACAACATGTGTGTATGGTTGTATTGAACAGAAAATAGCATTTTCTCTGCTGGAAGCAACATTTTATTAATGCTGCTTTCTACATATAAAAAGCTTTAAACTTTGCACAGAATAAATCTGAGATTTCAAATAATCTTTGAGAACTGCACAAAAACCTTCTTGTGGAGGGAGAGGTAAGAAAACTGCTAAAATTACTCATTGCTTCTTTCAATAATAATAATAATAATAATAATAATAATAATAATTATTTATATCCTGCCCCTCTGAGAACAATCAGGGGCGGCTAACAACAATTTAAAATTACAAACAATATGATGCCACAAAGACCCCAAAAACCCACCCACCCCTTAAAAAAGTATTAAATCAAGGAACTGTTAAAACATCTAGTTAAAAGACATAGAATAAAAACTAATTACAATTAATATAATAATAAAATAAAACACATGGAGCAGGGGAACATCCAAATTGTGAGAGGGTGGGATAAGAGGCCGGGAAATCTATTCTGGAAAGGCCTGCCGGAAGAGATCCATCTTAATAGCCTTTTTAAAGCTATTTAGCATTGTAATCTGACGGATCTCATCTGGCAGGCCGTTCCATTATCAATACTGTCCATCCCTAATATTTCCTTATCCCCTTGGAGATCTTATTGGCATCAATGTTGGATTCAGTCCAGCACTGCAGCTTGTTTTCTGTGTAAAATGTTGATTTTATTGTGGAAAGCCAATGTTTTTTATGCAAATAATTTTTTGCAAACATGTAACCCATACACAAAGAAAAAAAATCTGATGGTAGTTGAATGTTTTATTTCTTGTTAAGGAGAAGCACATTTGCAATCTTATTCACATTTCACATTTCTGTTCTTCATCCGACACATCAAACTTGACTTTCCTAACACCCCACTCTTTTTCTGTCTCAGAGTGCAAACACAACAATTTTTAAAATTTAAATATGAAAACATCTAATAGTTCTGATGAAGAATCTGTACTCAGGACAAGAGGCTACTGTCAGAACAGAACACAGAGAAATGGAATGGTTCCCAATTGGCAAAGGAGTCATATAAGGCTGCATCCTATCACCCTACCTATTCAACTTATATGCAGAACATATTGTAAGGAAAGCAGGCTTGGACATAGAAGAAGGAGGAATGTAAATAGAAGGAAGGAATATCAACAATCTGAGATATGCAGATGACTCCATAATACTAGCAGAAAACCTCAAAGAACTGGAATAACTACTAAGAAAGATCAAGGAAGAAAGTGCAAAGACAGGCCTATTGTTGAACATAAAGAAAACAAAAATAATGACTATAGAGAACCTACACAAATTTGAGTTAGACAATGAAGAAATAGAAATAGTAAAAGAATTCTCATATCTGGAATCAACCATTGATAGAAATGGAGACTGAAGCTAGGAAATCAGAGCTAGAGAAGATCCTAAAATGCAAGGATATACAACTGAGCACAAAAGTTAGAATCATACAAGCCATTGTATTCCCTATTAACATGTATGTGCAATTCTTGACTGAGAGCTGGACAGTTAAAAAGAGGATGGTAGGAAAATAAACTCATTCAAAATGTGGTGCTGGAGAAGAGTGGTAGGATTCCATGGACAGCCAAAAAGACAAGCAAATGGATCCTGGAGCAGATCAAGCCAGAAATCTCCCTAGAAGCCAAGATGACAAAACTCAGGTTGTCGTACTTTGGACACATCAAGAGAAGGCATGAATCATTGGAAAAAAACAATAATGCTAGGAAAGGTATAGGGAAGTAGAAAGAGGAAGGCCTCATGTGAGATGAATTGACTCTATTAAAAAGGTCACAAGTATGAGCTTGCAGGAGTTGGGCAGAGCAGTGGAGGACAGGGGATCTTGGAGATGTCTCATCAACAGAGTCGCCATGGGTCAAAATTGACTTGAGGGCAGTTATCAACAAACGAAAAAACCTCCATAACAGTTTTTTGTGGGTTTTTCAGGCTGTGTGGACATGTTCTAGAAAATTTTCTTTCTGACATTTTGCCAGCATCTGTGGCTGGCATCTTCAGAGAATGCTGGAATGGAAGAGAGTGGGTATATATATATATACTGTGAGACCTGGTCTCATGGAAGGGTGGGAATTATGCAAACTTCAGGAGTTGTTGGACTGTAACTCCCATGGTCCCACCAACATTGTCAATGATGTGGAATGCTGGGAGTTCATGCAGTTCATGTGATTTAAATAATTATCTAAGGGTTTGGTACAGAATGGAATGTGTATGTTTATTCTCTGCTACCATAGAAAGGAGGACCAAGTGTAATGATGTTAAGTTACAGGATGATAGGTGTTGATTGAACATCAGAAGGAACATTTTGACAGGAAAAGTTGTTCAGCAATGGAACCTAGTGGTTCTGCAATGGAATACCTAGAGACATTATGGGATGGGATCTCTTTCTCTGCATATATATATATATATATATATATCTGCAGAGAATATATATGACTGGACCTGCTAGCAGTGCTATAGCTTGAGTTCCTGCATTGAGCAGCTGTTGGATTCAAGGGGCTATATGGCCCCTTCCATGATTCAATGTTTCCCACTGCAGTTCTAATAGGAGAACAACTGTCTATATTTTCAGCCAGCAAGTAATTCTTTCAACCAGTATACTCCATTACACCCTGCCTCCAGTTGACACATGGTTTTATATGGTATGACAGACACAGTCCTAAATGGGCTATCTATGGTTTTAATTTGTTTTATTTCTCCTCTGGCATTTTATAAGGAAAAAATTTGGACTTCTGAACATATTGATGTCTTCTCCTTGTTTCCCAATGGGGCCATTTCTTTCAGCACTTCCCAGAACACTGCTGTTTTTAATCTTATGTTTTATTTTAGCATTGTATTTAACTCTTTTTAAAGGGGGGTATTGTTATTATTGTTGCTATTATTGTTTTAATGTAGGGTATGTATTATTTAAGGTTAATTTTTAATTTGTGTGAGTCGCCTTGATTGCCACAGCAGAAGGTGGGATATGAGAATAAAGTTGTTGTTGTTGTTGTTGTTGCACTTACAGCTAGGTTTACTCCTAAAAGAAGTGATGGGAATCTTGACCTATTTTTCTACCTGACCTTGATCTTATGCCATATGAAAAAGCATTATGGGTTGTTATACTCTGATGTTAACCAGTAGGAGTCGCATCATGAGAACAGTTTAATATTTATGATCTCCTCAATGACATCACCATGCACGGGCAGGAGCCCAGTTATTAGCTTTGGTCCTACACTGTACTTGCACTCACTATTAACACTCACATAGTTAAATAGTGGTTACACTACCCCACATTTCTGTTGAATATGAACATTGTGCAAGCAAATGTATATCTCTGTCAGTGTGACAGTTGTTGTTCCATTGTACAGATGGGAACATATCCAAGGAAATGACAAATAGGTACACATCATCCACAAATGCACAACTGCAAGGCTGTTGGTCCATTCCAAATAGAGTAGATCCATTCAATGGTTGAATGCTGAGTCAACACAAAGACATATCCAACTGATTCAATGGTTCTGCTCTAGTTGGGACTAACAATGAAACTCTCTCTCTCTCTCTCTGGCTTTTCTTCGCAAACGAAGATTCAGGAAGGACTCATCCCACGCTTTTTGCAAGTGCGCTGATGACTAAAAAGACCAATCCGAGACAAACAAGTCCAGTTGCAGAAAGCACAGCAGAAAATCTCCTTGGGTGATGTTTCCAGGTTGTGATTCTTTCTACGTTGTCATTTCTCTTCGAGACTTGTTCAGCGTGACTTCTCAAATAAGGCTGCAGCATTGTGGATAGTGTGTCTCCATGCCTCCCGATGTGAGGCCAGGGTGGACCATTGTAGGTGATCAATTTGGCCGAGCCTGAGATGTTGTTTCAGGGAGTCCTTGTATTGCTTTTTTGGAGCGCCCCTCTTATGCTGACCTGTGGCGAGTTCACCGTAGAGTACTATTTTTGGAGGCAGCTGCATTTTCAATGGCATGGCCTCAATGCTTGTGATCCCTGCTTGCTCAAGGACAGCAACATTAATCACATAGTCAGTCCAGTGTATATTTATGATTGTGCGTATACACCGCTGATGAAAGCGTTCGAGGAGTCGTAAGTGTTGGCGATAGGTGACCCATGTTTCAGACCCGTAAAGGAGAATAGACAGTACAATTGCTCTATACACACTGATTTTTGTGCTTCGCCTTAGGTGTTTGTTACTCCAGACTCTTTTGTAAAGTCTTCCAAATGCGCTGTATGCCTTTGCTAATCTGTGATCAATCTCTTTGTCAATCTTGGCATCTGATGAGATGATGCTTCCCAGGTAGGTGAACTGCTGAACAGACTTAAGCACAGATTTGCCTACAATGACATGCGGATGGTGGTGTTTGTCCTGTAGTGCAGGCTGGTAGAAAACTTCTGTTTTCTTCAGGTTGACTTCCAGCCCAAACATTTCTGCAGCTGTTGCGAAGCAGGATGTTAGGCACTGCAGAGCTGCTTCTGTGTGGGCAACAAGGGCAGTATCCTCAGCTCATGGACAGTAGATAGTTTAAAGTCTTAGTGCGAGCCCTCAGACGGCTTAAGTTAAACAAGCTACCATCAACACGGTAACGTATAGAGATGCTGTCTTCTTCTTTGAGCTCTGCTGTAGCCCTTTGGAGCATCATGCTGAAGAAGATTGTAAATAAAGTTGGAGCAAGAACACAACCTTGCTTCACTCCATTATTTATTAGAAAGGGCTCTGAAAGAGCATCGCCGTATCTGACGTGACCATGCTGGCCCTCATGTAGCAAGATAATCATTTTGAGGAATTTGGGGGGGCATCCTAGTCTTTCCAGGATATGCCATAGACCTTTTCTACTCACAGTGTTGAAGGCTTTGGTGAGGTCGACAAATGTTACATAGAGTCCCTTGTTCTGCTCTCTACATTTCTCTTGCAGTTGTCTAAGGGTAAATACCATATCTGTAGTACTCCTATTGGCTCTGAAGCCACACTGGCTTTCAGGAAGGAGTCCTTATGCAATAGCAGGAGCTAATCTGTTCAGGAGTATCCTTGCAAGGATTTTTCCAGCAATAGAGAGCAGTGTTATACCTCGATAATTTGAGCAATCAGATTTTGCTCCTTTTTTCTTGTACAGGGTGATGATGACTGCATTTCGGAGATCTGATGGTAGTTCCCCTTTTTCCCAGCAACTCACAAGGAGTTTGTGGAATTTAGCATGGAGTGCATGACCTCTGTGTTTCCAAACTTCAGGTGGGATTCCATCGATCCCAGCTGCCTTGCCGTTTTTCATCTGCTGTATGGCCTTAAGGGTCTCTTCCAAAGTGGGAGCTATGTCCAGTTCGCTTTTCATCGGTTTTTGTACCATATGTTGGATAGCTGAGCCTTGGACTACTTGGTTGGCACTGAAGAGACTTTGAAAATGTTCAGCCCATCAATTCAGGATGGAGGCTTTATCAGTAATTAGTGTTTGACCATCTGTACTGTATAAGGAGTGTTGGACCTGATAAGTAGGTCCAAACAATGTTTTAAGAGCTTCGTAAAATCCTCTAAGATCACCCAGATCTGCACAGTGTTGTGTCTTTTCTGCTATATTGATCCACCACTTGTTCTGAATGTCTTGGAGTTTTTGTTGAAGTTTACTACACATGAGATGGAAAGCTGCTTTTCTTACATGGCAAGTTGATTGGGCGAGGTATGCCTCGTGAGCAGTTCTCTTCTTTGCCAACAGCTCCTGGATCTCTTGGTTGTTTTCATCAAACCAGTCTTGATTTTTCTTGTGGGAGAACCCGAGGGATTCTTCCGCAGACTGGAGGATACTGTTTTTGATATGTTGCCAAAGCACTGTAGGAGAAGGATCTGTAGGGTGGTCTTCAAGTTTTGTTTGCAGATTTGCCTGGAAGTTGTCTCTCATGGTAGCTTGTTGAAGATTGCTGACTTGGAGTCTCCGCTTTAAGATGCCACCCTTCTTAGGTTTGAGCTTGAGATGAAGATTTAATTTACATCTTACAAGGCGATGATCTGTTTGGCATTCTGCATTGGGCATCACTCGAGTATGACGGACATCACAAATGTTTCTCTGGCGGACTAGAACATAGTCAATGAGGTGCCAGTGTTTGGATCGGGGATGCATCCAGGTTGTCTTCAAGCTATCTTTCTGCTGAAAGACAATGTTTGTAATAGTCAGCTGTTGTTCTGCACAGAATTCTAGCAGGAGGCGTCCGTTATCATTGCAATTTCCAACACCATGCTTGCCTAAAGCACCTTTCCAGGCTTTGGAGTTCTTTCCTACTCTGGCATTGAAGTCATCAAGGATAATAATTTTACCTTCTACAGCAACTTTTTGTATGAGGTGGTGTAGGTCTATGTAGAATTTGTCTTTCTCTACAGGGTTGGCTTGCATAGTTGGGGCATATATACTGAAGAGAACAACATGTGGGAGGCATAAGGAGATAATGCGATCAGAGTGACCTGTTGGCAAGGTTTCGAGTTTGGAGGCAATGGAGTTTTTAATCATAAAGCCTACTCCTGAAAGATGTTTTTCAGTTTTGGGTTTGCCAGACCAGTAAAGTGTGTAGCCGGCGCTGTGTTCTTGAAGGCTGCCTTCCTCATGAGACGAACTTCACTAAGAGCAGCGATGTCAATATTAAGTTGTGTTAGTTCATGGGCTATTAAAGCAGAGTGACGCTCAGGACGTCCACTATCTGCAGAGTCTTGCATGGTTCTGATGTTCCAGCATGCAAGTGTCAGTTTATTTACATTTTTGGAGGCCGGTGTGTGCCTTTGTTTCTTTGTCTTTGTTTGACTGCATCAGAAGATGCCCGTTGGCTGCAGCTAGCCAACCGGGTAGGTGGAGATGAGCTTTCATTAGGCCACCTTTTCTAGGCCCCTCTCTGTATGGAGCAAGCAGTGCTCTCCTTAAAAAGGCTGCTTGGTCATTCAGGATGCTGCCGAACAAGACTGTCATCTCCCGGGTCAGTCTCAAGCGACCAAAGTCCTGAACCGCCTGCATGCAGGGTTGGGTCTGCGGCTTCCAGTCCATCTTTACACCTGCCGTTTCATCCCTCACCTATCGCTACAGGGCTTTTTCGAAGATTGGATTTGTCCTTCGAGCCTGTGCAATGGATTTTTCTGGTGGAGCGCAGAGTACACAGAACTGGTCTCACCCTTTAAACCAAAGGTTCGTCTGCTGTGGCCTTACAAGCATGGATGGTAGCAATGAGATCCTCGGGTCGTACGTTTGTTTAGAGTTTCCTTCTCTTAGATGGTTGGACGAGCATCATCTGCCTGGGTTTGGAATTAGAGTTTTCCTTTTCCTAGGATAGTTGCCATAAGGCTAGGGAGCCCATCCTTCTCTTTGACACTCTTTGTCAGACCCTTCGGTTTTGACCTGTCTGGCATGGGAAGCCCTACCACCGCCAGCATAGCTCAAAACTACATTAGGATATGCAAGCCTCTCCCCCACGACAAGGGGGTGTCAATATACAATTTTAGCCACCAACATACAATTATGTAAGAGTGTGCATTTTAAATTTCCTCTTCAAAATAAAATAGAGCAGTGCACTCCTCCTCTGATGGTGCTGAGAAGGGCAGTTGGTGCTAGGCTTGCCTTCAGAATCTCTGCCTCTGGCTCCTCCTCTGATGATGGTAAGAAGGGCAGTTGGTGCTAGGCTTGCCTTCAGAGGCTCTGCCTCTGGCTCCTCTGATGGTGGTAAGAAGGGCAGTTGGTCCTAGGCTTGCCTTAAGAGGCTCTGCCTGTGGCTCCTCCTCTGATGATGGTGAGAAGGGCACAATGAGACTGAGGTTCAGATGAAATGGCTAAACTTGTAGAACTATATTTACACAATTAAGAACTGAATATGTCTGTTTCACAACAATGAAAAAAAGACAACTGCACGTGTAATGCAATGTACACAACTCAATAGGATTCTAGCTATTGTTTTAAGTTTGTTAGATGTTTTTGTTAAATTGTCAATTCAACTTGTTACGTTTGCTGTACCCTCTCTCTCTTTGTGAGAGAAAGACAAATATGTGTGTCCCACCCAACTGGAACACACACAAACATATATCATTTAGTCCTGTGTTGGCGAACCTATGGCACGCGTGCCATCTCTGGCATGAGAAGCTATTTTCCCTGCCACATGGAGCAAGGAAGATGAGGAAAAGGTGCACGCCTGTTCCTCCTCCTCCCAGCTGTCCCAGGCCTTCAGCTGCCTCCAAAGAGAAGGGTGTGGGAAGGTGTGGGGGGAGGAGGAGGAACAGGTATGCTGTTCCTCCTCCTCTGGAGGTAGCTGTAAATCCAGGAGGAGGTTGGGAGGAAGAAGTCCTGCCTGAGAAGTCCCATTCCCCCAAAAGTCCTGCCTCAGGCATGGGGTAACACACAGGGCCAGAATATCATTTAGTTTGGGCACTTATCGCCTAAAATTTTTACCATCACTGATTTAGTCCAATCCCCTGCCATTCTGGAATATACAACTAAGGCTGTCCTGAAAAATGCACATCTAACTGCTATTTAAAGACTTCCAAAATGGGAGACTGTCCAAGATTCTGTCCAAGATGCAGGAAGTATGAAACCCACCCAACAAGAATCCTGGTTCATTTATCTCCCCTTTTTCTTATTGATGCCATTCCAGTTGGTCATAATCTAAGTTTCTTCAGTACAGGCATCCAGGAAATGGCCCAACACAAACGGCATTCTGTTCATTAGCAACTGTTGAAGGCAAGTGAGTTAAAACAAACCCAGAAGGCACTTTTTTTTTAAAGTTTCATCAAATGCTTCCATTTGTTTCTGCTCTGGTTTCATTGGCCTGTTAAAAAATAATCAAAGGGAGCTCTTTTAGTAGCTAGTTTAATGGTCACTGTAATCACATACTTTCCAGCATCGACTCTTAGTCAAAACCTTTTCTTTAGCAGTGTGCATCACCTATTAAAGTTTTGTTTCATTGTATACAATGCACAGATCATTTAAATAAATGTAACCAGTCAGGGTGTAGTGTTAATTACCAAATACTTCTAATGGTTGTTCTTTGGAGGAAGAACAGAAATAGCACTTCAACAAACAGAGAAATAAAAGATGTCAGTGGTGATGGTGAAGAGGACGAAACAACATAGATTCTTTGGAATTTATAGCGTACGAGCCTTGCCTGAAACCCCATATATAGGATCAAGAGGCCATTATTAAGTCCATGCACATAATATGAAGAAATTTGCAGTTTTAATTTCGAATGGACAAAGAAGTTATTTAGATCACTGATGAGGAAACTTGTACTCTTCAGATATTGCTGAATTGCAAGCCGTTTCCATTATAAATAGGAAGAAACTAGGAAATCTTGGAAAATTCTTATCAAAGCTTAACTATGACCCATTTTAGGGGCAAACAATGTTTCTTCAGAGACAAGGGATAAGCTAGTTTTTATTTGAAGATTAATTAGGCCCCAGACCCCAAACCCAGGAATGAAATCCCTCTTTCTGCTGATTTTTGAGTTCATGGGTGGTGGAGGGAATTATTCACAGATATCCACAGCAGTGTGGTTGATGTACACAAACTAGCAACACATTCCAATGAAAGAATCACAAGGGCAAGCCCAAGAAGGCCATGATGTAATGTCTTTCTGGGTGTCTTATGAGTGTAACATTCTTCTAACAACACATATCCTCAGAGTGACATGGGATTGTGTCAAAAGAAATCAGCTATGCCTCTGGCATATTCCTCATCCAATTTTCTCTTTGAACATATTTATAGTGATAGCAAATGCTATTGCTACACCCTATCGAATCCTGGGATTTGTAGTTTGGTGATTTACTTAGACAGCTTTGCTAGAGTGCTCTCATATGCTCCTCCAAACTACAGTAGCAGTATCTCTTCATTATGTTCTTCTACATTTTTTTGGTGCAGAATAATGTGCATGTATAATTTTCCACAACTTTCTATTTTTTGGTTCATTCTTCTCATGTGCTTGCTTTACAGTTCAGTGCTCATGTAAGCAGTGGTGTAGTGGAGCCAGGGCTCACAAGATCAATGCACTTGGACTTTTCTTTTTCTATTAGTATGCATGGTACCATCTGCCACCATACTCAGGTTCCTCACTGAGTTCAGCTGCAACCTTCACAATAACTGGGGGACAGTGATGCCGAGTAAATTTTCTAAGTAACAATATATTCTGTGCTATCCCTATTTGAGTGCAAAGTATTTGGGGGTGGCTTACTCATGCACAGTCAATATGCAAAGCCCTGTTAACTTTCCAAAAATTGCCAAGATCCTATATGTAGCTTACAGAGCATAAAGTTATACCAGTACATTTATGAGGAAGTCTGGGGACAGAGGCCTGGGAAGGCAATGGAGACCATCCAGATGGCTGTGTGAGGGAGCTGTTTCAGTCCTTTCCACAGCCAGTCAGTGGCCATTTAAAAAGGCCATGGTGGAGAGAGTAAAAGAGGTTAGTGCTTCTTTTAGATACCCCTGGGATGGACTAAGCTCTTGCCTTTGCCCACTCTTCTCAAAGAAGGAGATGGTTCCTCCTCCTCCTCCTCCTTCTTTTTTTAAATAAAGAGTTAAGGTACAGTACTTACATTGATCTGCCCATAAGTTGACCCAGCTCTTTGGGGTTCATTTTTTGACTAAAATGTCTAAACCTATAAATGAGTATATATAGTAATTAAGGAAGCACTTGATATGTCCTTACACAATGTTGGGAAAAGAGATTAACCCACAGTTACATCAGCATAACTTGTCAACAGGATTCTGTTTGAAAGGTGGTGGAACTGTTCTATAGGTATATATCAACAGGTTGTTTGCATATTGGGGATTCTTCCAACTAAATGGGGTTTTCTTCCAAGTAGCCATCATAGGTAGGGTTGCCCAGATGGTCTAGCATCATCCTCATCATCTCCACTCCCAAAATATTGATTAGGAGGAGGAGGATTTAAGGAAGAGAGAAGGTTTCAACAAACTGACAGTAAAAAAAAGAAGAAGGAATGAGGAGCACTGTTTAGTAGGAGCAACCCATTAAAAGCAGAGTTTGCAGTATTTTCATTTTTAGCTTCAGTTACAAGCCCAATGTACTGTTACTAGCAAAGATTGGGAAGGTGTTAAAAAAGAGAACTGGGAAAAGTTTGTTAGAGCTTATTAAAAAGAAGTATGATAAACACATTGTTATAAACAATCTTGTGACACTTGTTTCTACAAAACTGTTTCCTATCAAAAATACATGCATTGTATACTTTCTATAAATATGGAAGGAGTATTAAAAGTAGATCCAAAGAGGGAGAAAAAGAAGTTCACATAAGTGTGTTCAAAATAGCAGGGAAAACTTTTTTTCTGTTCAGTACCAAGCTTTAAATTTTAATGTCCAAACAGATGAATATTTTCTCATTTGAATTTTCATCTGAATGACTTGAGTAACTACAGTTGATGTTTGATGTATCAGTCTTAATGACAGAACCAGAGTCTACCTCTGTTAATCTCTGGCCTCATTCCAACTACAAAATAAATCAGTTTTTGAATCAAATCGATGAAGCGATTTAGTGCCGAATAGACAACTCTACAAGTTATCAAATTCAAGATAACTTCACCAAACAAATGTGGCAGAAACAGAACTTTAAAAAGTTCCCTCTCAACTCATCTCCTGTGTGACTCCATAGTTATCCTTAGGGATGCTGGTTCTAATTTACCTGACTTTTAGTTAAAGAGCAAGTCTACTTGGCAATCAATTCTTGCCCTCCAGGGATTGCTTATGGCAGGCTTCCTGTGTCTTTAATTTGTGCTATTTCTATCAAGACAAATTCAGGAAATTAACAGCAAGTAGATCTTGGGCATCAAACCACCAAGGAAAAGTACCAGATGCAGAATAAGGCTATGGAGACTTGTCTTGAATTTTTGTTCATTATACGGCAATTTTTGTTCATTGGTTGCAAAGCTTTTCCCCTTCACTGCCAAAACCTAAAGATCCATGTTCCAGAAATATTAATAATTTAAGGATTCCTTCCATGGTCCAAATATTAAAAGTGCTATATACTTCCAGGAGTAGGAGGGTTATCAAAAGTTTGCTTATTAGTAATGTGGCTGGAAGGTTTTAATATATATTTAAGTCATATAATTGATCTTTTAAAATTGTATTTGTTTTATAATGAACTTCAAACATATTTTACTAAGCCATTTTTAAAATATATTTATTTGTACTTAATTATATTCCACTGTTCTATTTTAATATGGTCTGTTCCTATTTTCCAATATAGTTTGCTCATATTTTTGTTTACAGGTGTGTAAGATATATACAATTATTTCTTTTCTTCTCTTCCTCCTCCTCCTCCTCCTCCTCTGGTTCTTTTTCTTCTTTTTTGCCTTATGATTTTTTGACTGTAATAAAGCTTGATTGATTGAAGTTCATCATCAGTCATTTTACTGAGTAAAATGAAACTTTTACAGCTGGATAATAATGATGATGAGAGCCAACATAGTGTAATGGTTTGAGCATTGGACTACAACTCTGGAGATCAGGTTTTGATTCCTCGCTCAGCCATGGAAACCCGCTGGGTGACCTTGGACAAGTCACACACTCTGAGCCCCAGAAAACCCCATAATAGGTTCACCTTAGGGCAGGGGTAGGCAACCTTTCCCCTTTAAGGGCTGAGGGACTTCAGCTCCCAGAATCCCAGGAGCTATTGGCCAACATGGGACTATTGGCCAACATGGCTGAGGCTTCTGGGAGCTGAAGTCCCTCGGCCCTTAAAGGGGAAAGGTTGCCTACCCCTGCCTTAGGGTTGCCATAAGTCAGGAACAACTTGAAAGCAAACAACAACAACAACAACAGATGGTACTGTTATTATTTATTTATTATATTGATTATATTTATTAATTTTTTATAGCATCATCAAAATGCATAACCCTCTATAGAGCAGTAGTAGGCATATGGTGGGTATGTCAGAGAGCCATATTTGGCACCTCTGGTCCCTGCCTGGGTTGTACTGAAATGCACTGCCATAAAAACCATTTTCCATAACCAGAAGTCATATTCTTGGGCTCTTTCACAGTACACAGTTGTAGTGCTATCATTCCACTTTAACTGACATTGTTCTATCCTATGGAATCCTGGAACTAAAAGTTTAGGGAGAGGCATTTACCATTTTCATCCAGAGAGCATTTCTAGTGCTTCATAAAACTACAAACCCCAGGATTCTATAGGATCTGAAGCAAAATGGGTTAGGGGAACAAGGAGGACCAGACATTCCCCCAAGGGTCACATATGGCCCATAGGCCATGCAGTTCATGTTCCTCTTATAGAACAAGACCAAATAGGAAATTTGGATTTCTACCACTAGGGGTACATCTAAACTCTAGTAATAATGCAGCTTGACACCTCTATAAGAGCTGTAGCTCCTTCCTATGGAATCCTGGGATTTGCAATTTTACAAGGTCTCTAGCCTTCCCTGCCAAAGAATGTTGTTGCCTCACAAAATTAGAAATCTACAAGATGGAACCAAGTGATGCCAAACTGCATTTTTTTCTACAATGTAGATACACCCTAGGACCTTACAATCAAAGAACTCAACAGGGACGTTATCACACATGGGCCAGAAAGCGGAAATAAAAGTGGAAATGAGGCATCCCGAAAATAAATAGGAAATAACCCTTGTTTCCGCATACGTCATTACCTTCATTGCACATTTACAATAAGTGTATCGAACGTCCACACACAAAAGAAAAAAACCCGTAAATGTAGCCGAAATGAGCCTCCTGCACATGCGCAGAGAGAGGAATGCTCGCTGGAACCATGGCAATAGCGGGGAAATGTGCCACAATACGTATTTGGTTATCAGACCTACGGTAAATGCGAAATGATTCCCATCACGCAATTGCAATTCCTGAAGAAACTGAAATTCAAAAGATCTCGGTTCTTTCCACTTTCTGTCGGGGTTCTGTGCAACGTCGTGTGGAAACACGGGCAAATAATCCGGATTCGTTCGCCATTTCGTTTGGATTCTGTTTGGATTGAGCCCCGTGTGATAACCCCGTGTGATAAGAGGGCAGGAGAGTAGTGACTCTAAGGTTACCTGATCTATGGGACTGGCAACTATGGGCCTTTGCAGACTGCCAGAAATAGTGCAAATTGAGTCCACTTTAACTGTCCTGGCTCAGTACTAGGGAATCATGGGAATTGTATCTTTTTCTGAGACATTGAGCCTTCTCTGTCAGAGAGCTCTGGTGCCACAATAAACTACAGTTCCCATGATTCCCTAGCACTGAGTCAGGGCACTTAAAGTGGACTCAATTTGCACTATTTCTGGCAGTCTGCAAAGGCCCTATATTTTCCCCTAATGCCTCAGGGACCAGTACTATGTTTGTGCCCATTGCCTACAGTTCTTCTTATCTTTCTTGGAAACGTACTGTGAAGTACAACTAATGGCTCTTAGACTGGCACCAGTCCCTGGACTACCACTTTGAGTAGCACTATAGTAGAGGATACAGAGTGGGAAAGTGTAATGAGAGATGTAAATATAATACCATGAGTATGTACTTATATGTATCCAGGATTCAGGGAGCTGTTCCCATTAGGACCTTTCAAAGATTTTAGGTAAGCCAAAAACAGTTTAAGATCTGCTGTTCTTTTTAACAATCTGGGATAGCTTATTGCCTCCAATAGGGCTTCTTTAGCTCTGGCTTCAGAGGTTTATTCTGACTTCTCCTTACAAGATGATCAGATCTTTAATTACTGATAGGAGAAATGGGATAGAATCCAATCAACATTTACTTTTTGCTTGCCCTGAATTTACATGCAACTATTTTATATTGTTTTATTCTTATTTTTTAGGTATATGCTTTCTTGGTTGTGTCTTGGGAAGTTTTATGTTTAGAAGTATTCTGTTTTTCTGAGTGTATAGCAGGGATGAGAACTTGACAGGAGGAGGAGCCAATTTTTGATGGCCACATGGTTTGTCACCAAAGTGGAAGTCATGGGACATCATTTCCTCCCCCCCCCCTTTTCCTGACTGTTGCAGAGCAAGATTTATAATTTTCTATGCAGGAAATTCTGTGCAAAACGACCAAGTGTGAAATTGCTTCGCAGAATATGCTGAAATACAAATAGCCTTGTAAAATTGTGATTTTTGAAGACTCTCCTGCAGCAAGAAGAATATTGCTAAAATCACTTGTTATTTCTTTTGAGAACAAACTTATTGAAAATTTACATGCCTAGGCTGGAGTAGCACCTACTATTGTTTGTTGCTCTGAAAGATCCTCTCATTGGATAGCTGATAGAACATTATGATGTTGTTGTTTTGTCCCTTCAAGTCGTTTCCAACTTCTGGCAACTTTGAGGTGAAGCTATTGTTGGGTTTTCTTAGCAAGATTTGTTCAGAGGTGGTTTGCCACTGCCTTACTCTAAGGCTGAGAGTATGTGACTCACCCAAGGTCACCTAGTGGGTTTTGTGAATGAGCTGAGAATTGAACCTTGGTCTCCCCACTTCCTTATCTCACATTTCAGCTAAGCATTTAAATAATTAGAGTAATATGAACATTTTTTTTAATTCTTGAGCAACATTAACTTTCAAAGTTTTTTCTCTGAAATAGGGATAAAAGCTGATAAAAACATAATTCAATTTGCTTCTTAAAGAAGCAAATTATCCACTTAAATTGATAAATTGGAAAATTGATAAATTGGAAAGTGACTACCTGTTTCATGCCAGCTTAATAAGATTATTTTTTTAAAAAACTTTAGTTACAGTGGAAACCTTTTAAATTCCTATTCAGAACTGCATTTTATTGTTTTCAGTTGCATTTTCTCTAAGATAAGCATGCACAGGATTGCAACTGTAGTGTATTAGCTGGAATGTTATTGGTGTCATACATTTGAGTAAGTTGTCTTAGGACATTATCACACGTGGGCCACAAACCGACAATAAACTGGAAATGACAAATCCTGAAAATAAACCGAAAATAAACCTTGATTCCACAAATGGCTTTCACACGTAATTACCTTAATTGCACAATTAAAGTAAGCTCCCGCTGAAACCGCATTTAACGTTCACACACAAGTGAGAAAATCCCGTACATGTACTAGAAATGATCTTCTAGCACATGCGCACTATGCTCGCCATGGCTGTCACTCGCCGCGGCTGTCACCCCTTCCCCAGGTCATCCTTGGAGCAGCCGGCCCTCCGCATGGCCGGCGCTCCAAGGAGGGCCTCCTCGCACATGCTGCGGCGGAACAGTCGCTGAAGGTGCGCCACAGCCTTTTGCGGTGCACCTTCGGCGACTTGTGAAGAGCGCCAATTTAGCGCTCCTTTCAGGGGTGGCGAAGCTGCACCGTGGTGCCGAGGTGTGGGGATACCTCAGCCCCGCAACGCAACTTCCCGGGGCGGCCCACGTCCACCCGTCCTTCAAGCCATCGAAGGTGTGCCGCAAAAGGCTGCGGCGCACCTTTGCCTACTCCTCCGCCGCAGCGTGTGCAAATGCTGTGGTGGGAGGTCCTTGACGGAGTGACGGAGCGCCAGCCATGCGGAGGGCCGGCTGCTCCGAGGATGACCTGGGGAAGGGGTTGGAGCGCCGATCGTGCAGCTGCCCCTCCCCTTCCCTGCCCCCAAGATGGCCCTTTAAGCCGTCTGCTGAGGGGGAAGGAGACCCCGCGGAACCATGGGAAAATGCAGGGAAATGCTTCCAAATGCGCATTTGGCTATCACATTACGGTAAATGCGAATTTACCTTAATTGCACATTTGCATTTCCTCCAAACAACCAAATTTCAAAAGATCTCCATTAACACCAGTTTCTGTCCACTTTCTGTCCAGTTTCTGTGCGACGTTGTGTGAAAACACGGGGCACTAATCCAGTTTCTGTTTGGGTTTTGTGTGGATTAACCAGCAGATTTGCCCCCGTGTGATAACGTCCTTATACATGCAATTGCACTTTTCTGTCTGTTTTGCAACAGATGTATTCATGTCAAGACTGCATAGACCTGCATAGAGCTGCTGCATAAATGTAACCATTTCAGTTAGACCAAAGCCCTATTGTTAGTTCCATTGAGAATGGAGTCATTGAATCAATTGGATTTATAAATTATTTATAAATTATTGTCCATGATCTTTAAGAATGGATACAAATTAGATTGAGATAATGGCTGACAGTATTTTGTTGGAGCTTCAGCTACTTATTTCATAAGTAAGTATGAAAGACAGAAAGAAACAATTGTTTTTGGGCTGAACCAAAAAGAAACTCCCACAACTTCATCAGATGTTCAGAGGCTATGGTATTCAGCAGTTGTTGGGGAGAAAAACCTGTAAAGAAATTGTACTTGGAATGCTTGACACCAGGTATTCAGATTCTCTACTTGCTTCTTCAATGAAGAGCTTGAAATATTTATTTGTTTATTTATTTATTTGGATCACAACTCCAAGAATCACCCAGCTCACATGGAGCTATCCAAAATACTAAAGCCTGTTCCCAAAATGCATTCAACTCCTTTAAAATTCTTAGTAAAAACCATAGTAGATACACTGCTCCATTGGCATTGCAACCACCATATCCTCCATTGCTAGGGGATATCTAGAAACTGTTTCTCAGGTCTGTTAAGCTGCATCTGCACTGCAGAAATAATAGCAGATCGGACTATGAAAGGAGGGCTAGCTCAGTGTCACCTAGTGAACGCCATAACTGAGCAAGAATTTTCTTGGAATCCTAACTGCTATACCACACTGTGTCCCTCTGCATCTTCTTCTCTTCTGTCTTATACCCACTCAAGCACACACAGACAAAATCATATACTTCACCAATCAACCATTCTTCTGCTGGGAAGGCAGATTTGATATATTATTCAGAAAACTCCAGAATTTAATATACCTTTGGAATACTATAGAAATCCACAGGAATTCAATATAGCTTTGATATACAATAGAAATCTAAATCAATCTAATCCTTCCCTTTCCCTCCCCCAGTCCCACCCAGGCTTTGGTGTTAAAACTGTCTGTTATCTCAAAACGTTGTGCTACTGTAGGTAACATAGGATGAGTATTAGCACCAATGAAGCAGGACAGTCATCTGATTAGCATAACTAGAAGGCCTACAATTATACCACTCTCTCATTTAAATGAACACATTTTATAGAGACAGAAAAAGCCAGTCCTTAAAAGAAGCTATGATTTCAGGATCCAGTCTGCTTCAATTTACCTTTTGTAACCACAACCCTCTCTAAAATGCCCTAAACCTCTGAAACTGCAATATTTCTCAACAGAACAAATACAAGGTATGTCATATACACGGCAGTTCTTCTCAGCTTATGTGATGTGGGGGACCAGCAATATTTTTGTTCCTAACACACCAGAGACTGGAATCTTATTCATGCACATTGGATAAAGTTTGGCTGGAATTCTGTTTTGGACTTACCTAGAATTACAGAGTTGGAAGAGACCCCAAGGGCCTTCCAGTTTAACCCCCTGCCATGCAGCAATACACAGTCAAAGCACTCCGATGGCCATCCAGCCTCAGAGCACAACAGGAGCACCCGATGTGCATCAGAATTGTCCAGTGTTCATCAGAAGTGACTGATACACATCAGAAATGACAGATGTGCATCAGAAGCCCATCATGTGCATTGGAGAAATCTTGCTAGTGCTCTCAATTTACTAATAAGTGTTTCATTGCATTTCTAAAACAGCTACAGTTATTACAAAATTTAGACAGTAATGTAGGATTTTGTCCTTCCTTCCTTTCCTGGAAACTCACCACAGACCAGTAGCCAGTGGTTTACACACCAGTATTCATCCATAAACCACCACCATGTGTAGTACTAATATAGGGCATTCTTATACCTGTCCTAAGTAAGGGTGAAGGATAAAATATTTCCTATTACAATCATCCCAGTCATTTGGGAGGGAGGCAATTCCAATAGTAATTTCTCTAGGAAAGGGTGGGCAAAATTGGAGGTAAGTTAAAATTTCCCCACAGGATCAAATCCACCCTCCACTTCCTAATAAGCACCAATAAGCTGCAATGTGTGTTCATTTCTATTGAGCTAATCCTCTACAACATCCCCCAAATCTCTTTCCTTGTAGATCATGATCAGCAGCTGGAAAGAGGGTGTCACCTACTAGTGTTCTAGGCCTTACCACAGCTTTGCAAAGATTCTCAAAACTACCTTTCACACTTTGGACACTTCATGGGATGGCATAAATCACCAGAAAAAAACAACAACAATCATGCTTGGTCAAGTGGTGGAAGGAAAAGAGGAAGACCACACTGGATTCTCGGGATTACCACAATTTTGACTGGCAAAGTACTACTTTACCTATGTTAAATAGTGAATCAACATATAAATAAACCCAAATGATTCAATAGCTCTATTCCATTTGAGATTAGAATTAGAGTTTAGGTTCAGAAATGATGTGAAGGCACACAACAAGAACAACTAAATGGTTACTCTTCAGGAATTTTGCTTATGCAACCATGAACTAAATACCTCCAGGGCCCAAAGTCAGTACATTCATTGCACAAGTACAACTTCATTGGTAAGGGAAATTTATACTGGTGTTCATGCTCTTTCTCCAGAAATTGTTGTTGTTATTGTTGTCCTCAAGTCAATTATGACTAATGGTAACCTAAAGCAAGCTTATCACAGGGTTTTCTTGACAAGATCAGTTCAGAAGGGGTTTGCTTTTGCCTCCCTCTGAGGCTGAGAGAGTTTGATTTGCCTAAGGTCATCCAGTGGGTTTCCATAACCGAGCAAGGATTCAAACCCAGTATCCAGAGTCCAACGTTCAAACCACAACACCATGCTGCATCTGTCTTTAAGGTATAGGTCCTTTGTATTTGTCTGTTCTTATGCCTTGCCTTCTGCCTCTTTCCCTCTCTTCCTTCTTCAGTTTTTAAAAACCCTTATCCACATACTTTTAAGCCAGCTGATACCAAATACAGTTCTTTAATTCTTGAGAATTCCAATGTTCTATTTCTAATTAGCAGAGTTATAAAAAATGGTTGTGCAACATAAAGGCAAATGGTGTTTGTTTAAACCAACCCATCTTACTTGACAAGTATGCAATTATCATCTGCATCTGAAAATATCAGAGTTGTATGTGCTGTGAGCAAATATTAATTTTGACACACACAATGAGCAAAACTGGGAATGCTGAAAGTACTGTTTTGAGAAGCAATGGGATTTTTCAGATAATCAAATAGGCCAATTATGATTATCACTGAGACTTCCTGTGAGGATTATCCAGAAAGATGGGTGGGGGAAGTAATATACCTCAGAAACTTTTCCCATTCGTAAATCTATAATATTATTATGATTGAAACTGAACTTCTTTGAAAGCAAATTTTAGGCCCTGCTCAGACACATCTGTAGACCTGTTATATTTTCAGGGGATTCTGCATAACCTTGTCTGTTGTTCCAAATGGTATAAGAAGGAAAATATTCCATTACCATGGAAGGATTATGGAGCCCAAGGACAGCCCAAGACATTTAGCTGTCTGCGGCAGTACCATAAATACTACCTCACCTGTCAAATTGTATAGCATTGGCTACTAATGGTCTGAATTCAAGATGCTGGTGATAATATTTGAAGCCTATATGACTTGGAATATTGATACTTGAAAGAGAATGTCTCCTTATATTCAACTGTCCAAGAACTGAGATTTGTTGGAGAAGACTTCCTCTGTGTCCCAGTGATGATGACAACACATTGTAGGAAGACTTAGGAGCACCTCAGTTACCATAACTCAGAAATGACTTGAAGGCACACAACAGCAACAGCAACAAGGGAGATTTTGCACATTTTCAAGTATGTCTTTTGTGCATTTCTATAAAATCAGTAAATAGCTGAAAAATTCACAAAACTGAAGTACAGTGGTCCTTTCACATTCACTGGGGTGAGGGGCACAGGACCACTGTGAAAGTGGAAAAATCCACAAATAAGAAAAACACTATGTTTTTACCTGAGAGGACACCCCTTTAGGAATCTCTAGGTCCTCCAGGGCAACTCTGTGGTCAACAGCTGCTAGACACTGACCATAGAATTGCACTGGAGGAGCTACAAATGCCTAGTGGAGTGTTCTCTCTAGGAATCTCTAGGTCATTCAGTGCAACTTTTGGTTAAAGTTGACCATAGAGTGGGCTGGAGGACCTAGATTTTTCTAGAGAGAAATTAATAAAATCCATGAATAATCAAATCCGCAAAAGTCAAAGCTGCAAATGTGGAGGGATGACTTGTATCCTGTTTGTACATCTAGAATAGATGCATTGAATCAGATCCCTCCATCATGGGCCAGCATCCTACTTTGTGGTTGTGTGGTGTAAATGTACACTTATCACACCCTCTAGAGGACATTTTGGAGCCAAAAGACTTATTGGGGGAGGAAAGAAAAGCAATTTCCTAGGGTATCCAAGGGTGCTCCAAACATGGTAGAGATGTCTCCACACACCCTTAAAGTGATTTGGAGGCATTTTGCAGCAAATTGTAATTGTTTTTGTTGATTCACCATTCAACATCTGATTCAATGCATCTATTCTAGATGTACAAACAGGATACAAGTCATGCAGATACACATACTTGAATGGCGCATAACTATCCACCCATACCTTCAATGTACCAGTTAATTTACTGGGATTTCATTAACAGTGGGCAGAGGGCTGGAGCCCAAAATAACAGCCCCAGGGACTGCATGTGACCCTAGACTACATTCTGCCACCCATGACTTACATGGTGGTTATTCTACTCCACTCTTTTTAAAATACTGATACTATGAAAATGAATGTGTTACCTGCCAATATGCTGGCTTCTTGACCCATTATGAATGGGGAATGCCCAGTGGCTATTTCTGCAATCCCAGAAAGTGAAACAGTACTCTGAAGACACTTATGAAGTTACACATGATCCAAGAGTGTGCATCTTCATGGCTGGCGTCCCATTCATCCCACTCATTACTAGAGTAGATGTATTGAATCAGTTGTTGAAACATGAGTCAGTGCATAGGTAAAACTAAATAATTCACTGGCTCTACCCTAATTGGAACTAACAATATTATTTAGGACCATGTGGCTGCACTTCTTGTTCAATGGCCAAAAAAAAAAAAAACAAGGAAAGGAAAGGAAAACACCGTGCCACTTAGTTGTTTTAGTGCTAACTGCACTAAAACAACTAAGCTCTAGGTGTCTAAATAATGTAGCTACATAGACATATAAACAATATTCTATATCAGAAGACAACTACCATATTTTTCGGCATATAAGACGCATTTTTTTCTTCCCCAAAACGAGGGTGGGGAAGTTGCTGTGTCTAATAAAGTGAATATACAGGCTGAGGGCAAACTAAAGAAGTACCGTAACTGCTGAGGCCACAGCTAAAAGTAGGCCTCATTTCAGCCTCAGCCTCGGTGCTCCAGTGGGCTCCTCCCATCCCAGGAAGAGCCCATTGGAGCACCCAGGACGGGGGTGGAAAGAGTCCCCTTTTCCTGGGTAGTTGAATGGGCTCCTCCTCTTTCCACCCCCGTCCTGGGTGCTTCAATGGACTCTTCCTGGGGTCAGAGGACATCCTCCCATCCCAGGAAGAGCCCATTGGAGCACCCAGGACGGGGGTGGAAAGAGTCCCCTTTTCCTGGGTAGTTGAATGGGCTCCTCCTCTTTCCACCCCCGTCGTGGGTGGTTGAACCTCTCAGCCTCAGAGGGTGGAAATTGCAAACCCCCTCCTCTGAAGAAATCTGCCAGGAAAACCCTCATGGTAGGGTCAAAATGAGCCAGAAATTACTCCAAAGTACTGGATTACCCTGGCCAAGTTACACTCTCTCAGCCTCAGAGGGTGGAAATTGCAAACCCCCTCCTCTGAAGAAATCTGCCAGGAAAACCCTCATGGTAGGGTCAAAATGAGCCAGAAATTACTCCAAAGCACTGGATTACCCTGGCCAAGTTACACTCTCTCAGCCTCAGAGGGTGGAAATTGCAAACCCCCTCTTCTGAAGAAATCTGCCAGGAAAACCCTCATGGTAGCGTCAAAATGAGCCAGAAATTACTCCAAGGCACTGGATTACTCTGGCCAAGTCACATTATCTCAGCCTCAGAGGATGGAAATGGCAACCCCCCCTTGAAGAAATCTGCCAAGAAAACCCTCATGGTAGGGTCAAAATGAGCCAGAAATTACTCCAAGGCACTGGATTACTCTGGCCAAATCACACTCTCTCAGCCTCAGAGGATGGAAATGGAACCCCCCCCCCCCTTTGAAGAAATCTGCCAAGAAAACCCTCATGGTAGGGTCAAAATAAGCCAGAAATTACTCCATAAGCCAATGGCCTAAAAACTCCAAAGGTACTAGTCCATCTGATCTTGGAAGCTAAGCAGGGTCAGCCCTGGATAGTCCTTGGATAAGAGACCGCCAAAGAATCCCAGGTGCTGCAGGCTGTATTTCAGAGGAAGGAACTGGCAAAACCACTTCTTGAGTCTTCCTTGCCTAAGAAAACCCTAAGAAATTCATGGAGTCACCATAAGGCGACAGGAGACTTGCAAGAAAGTTGGGCAGGGAATTTGTGCAATACCTGGCCCTGCTGCTGGCTTAAACTTAAATTTACAACTTAAAATTGTTCTTAAACTGCTGTTAACTTTATACAGTTGATATAAAATATTTTACTAAAGTATTTGGTTAAGAATCTTTTTTTCCTAGATTTTCCTCCTTTAAAATTGACTGCGTCTTATATGCCGAAAAATATGGTAAATAGGTATATTTTTTTACTAACACAATCATATATAACAACAGTATGTAAACAGTGTCCAGTTAAAATACACAGTATAAAGGTGTCTTGGGAAGTCCTTGCTGTTATTGGCAGATGATAATAATCCTTCCTTTCTGGACAAACTTCAGTAATCTCACTGGCTGGATCTCCCATGTTGACAAGGACAGATAAATCCTCTTCAAGAATTGTAATTAGAAGTAGCAGTAGGACATGAGACCCTGGGCTATGTAGTCTCCATTTCATAGAAAACTTCTTCAGCTATGTCCTTATCATAATACAAATTTGCAAGTCATATTAGAAATATCAAACATTTCATTAACAATATAGCATTTCATTGACAATATAACATATTAACATATTGAATAATTACATCTCAGAGACTATGCATTGCCTACATGCATGGTGGTTGCAAAATGCTTTGGCTTGTAACAAACCCCCAAAAGGAGGAGAATAAAAGTCTGTTGTAATTAATTATACAAAGCACCTTTCTAGCAGGGGAATAAGGCAGGCAAGAATAAGTGTTGCATATAAGCAGAGGCTTTTACAACCATATAGTAGTCAATTGTATCAAGGGTGTGACACACAAGTAGAAGCTTTTACAAACTTATACTAGTCAAACTCTTAGTGTCCTTTACATATCCATCTTATTTTACACTGAGACATTAAGACTGTACAATAAGGTGACTATGCATCATGTAAATAATATTCCACAGATACCTCTTTGTGTATACTACAATTGATTCAAAATGAATAAAATCTTGTTGTATAGGGAAGCCAGACAGGAAAACTAGAAATTACATACAATAACTTTTTGTATCCATACATTAGGCTGTAACTGCATGTGTTTTACTCTAAATTATAATTCTATAAACCAGAATTAACCAATGCATTAGAGCTTTATGGTGTTATTCTGAGAGTATATTAATGTGTGAGGTACACTTTACCCAATTCTTATTGGAACAAACACTTGATCTCTTTTCTATGTGTACAAAAACAACTAAAGTTATACTATGAAATAAGCTCTACATACAAATACTGCTATTTCAAGGCTTCTATTTGTACATACTATAATTCACTAAGACCCAGTACAAACTTATCTAACAAAGTATTGTAATGAAGTTTTAAAATTACCCAGTGGAGTACGGCCGTATAATCCCACAATTTTCTTTCAAAATTACATTATTACATATGCTAAGCTTTACAAAAAACAACTGAAATCCTGTTTGTTATTTAAAGCATAAGGGGCAATCATATGTAGTGTGTGAATCCACCAGCACTTTTGTTTGGACAATAACTTGTCCACATCTTGAAAAGGTAGTGGCTTGATTAAGTGTGTAACAAAAAACTTAAAAGAATGGGGGAAGAACCCTGTAATTGATATTCTTTTTTTTTTTTTTTTTTTTGATTGAGGATCAATAAAGGTATGTAGCTTTAAAGATTGATTACAACATGAACAATTCCCACATGGATGATGTCCTGAGGGATCCGTTAGTGAATTAGTTATACCATATAACAGTGAAACAGTTACACCATGTTGCTTATCAGAATGCAATTACATGTCTTTCAAATTTTGAGTTCTGCTATAAGCAGTAATGGGCAATTTTTCACACACCCTCAATATGTTGGATTAGATGCCAATGGTTGTGTACTATCCTCTTAACATGATGAGACAAAGGAGAAAATGTAAAAGACCATACAAACTTATTATTAGAGGATTTATATTTAGGTTTAAACAGGTCCTTGCAATTAACCTTATTGGCCCTCTGTAAAGCCTGGTGTACAACTGGGGGGGGAGGGAGCCCCTACAACAAAATGGTCATGTTATATGTTTCCTGATCATAGACATGCTCTCGGGCACAATTTCTCTTCACCCTTAAAAATTGTGAATAAGGTAAATTAATTTTCAAAAGAATGACTGTGACAGCTAGAAAACTGCAAAACAGAGTTTTTATCAGTGGGTTTTCTATAATTACAAACCTGAATCACGTTATTGTTAATGGATACCGAAACATCCAAAAATGGAATACAGCTATTGTGTACGTGGCTACTAAATTTAATATGCGGACTAATATTATTGATCCATTTCAGAAAAGGCTTAACTGAATGGGGATTTGAATACAAGATGAAAATGTCATCAATATATCTTGAATAGAACAAAATCTGACTTATGTATGGATTCCTGTCCGAATTAAGAATATATTGATTTTCCAAACTGGGTATGTATAGGTTGGCAACACTGGGGGCCACGGGACTGTCCATGGCAACCTCTTTTATCTGCATGAAAAATTCTTTTTCAAAATGAAAATAGTTTTTCTTCAATATAATATTGAAGAAAAATCAATAAAAAATGTGTAGGTGGGGATAATATCTCCCTTTTTAAAAAGATCTCTTCAACGACCTGTCTTGCCTCATCATGAGGGATTGAAGTGTAAAGAGAGTTGACGTCCAGAGTCATTAATACTCAGTTGACAGAACTGACATAAGAACATACAAATTTAAAAGTCCAATTTAATTTTATTTTGGCCCATACCAAGGAAACCTGAGACTTATATACAGTGTTCCTCATGCAAGTTCAACAGCAAGTTGGATCAGTCCTTTCATTGGTCTGATTGATTGATTGTTGTAATTTTGAAGAATTTGTGGTTATAAATTACTCTCTCCCCAAGGGAAACTGAAATGGAAAGGGTTATAAAAACAGAACCCATAACAGTAAAGCAATATCTCTTAAGTGTGTGTGTACCCTAACTGGCACTAGAGAGAAGAAAGCAGGTCATGCTATGGGAAATTTATGTCCATTAATAACACTCTGGTTAAAAACAAGGTTAAGAAAACCCTGCTGGGTTGAACTCTGCTTCAGAAAATATACTAAAAATAGTATCAATATAAAATAAAGATATTTCATTATCAAAATATGATTCATTGACTTCACTTACATTATGTTCCCTTTTGTATTGTGGAGCAAATGATGCTAAGCTTCCAGAATGATAGCTGTCTAAGGATTACAATCATAGTTTTGGTGTTACAAGTAACTGTTGTGTGCCTTGTATTCGGTTCAGACTCATAGAGACCCTAATAGGAAAACCTATTACAGGGTTTTCATGGCAAGGTTTCTGTAGAAAGAGTTTGCCATTGCCTTCCTCTGAGTCTAGAAGAGTGTAATGTGCCCAAGGTTACCAAGTTGGTTTTCATGTCTGATTGGGGAATGCAGACCCTGGTTTCCTTGTGTCCTAATCCAACACACAAACTGCTACACCATGCTTGCTTTATCAAGGAATTCATGATTCTATATGACAAACAAGCTTTTTGTCTTGTATACTGAATGGACAGGGAGGGGAAAAGTTCATAGACTGAACCAAAGCCTAAAGTGGATTTTTAAATAATAATTATAATTATAATAATTTTTATCACACCCCTCTGCGTAATGCTTACAACATTAAAATATACCAGTACATTTCATATTCCACAACCCCAATCACAATGATTAATAAAAATGTGGCAAGTGAACACCTATGCCAGTTTGGTTAATTAGAATCATAGAATCATAGATTTGGAAGAGGCCACAAGGGCCATCCAGTTCAACTCTATTCTGTCATGCAGGAATACATAATCAAAGCACCCCCTACAGATAACCATCCAGACTCTGTTTCAAAACCTCCAAAGAAGGAGACTCCACCAAACTCTGAGAGAGTGTTCATTTTAGTTTGAACTCACAATTCCATTTATGCCTAAATGTTGAGGCAAAATCATCAGTACAAAAATGAATACATCAAGAGACATACCAGTTATTCTAACAGAACTCTAATAAAAAAAAGTCCTAGAGCAAATCAAGCTTGAACTTTTCCTAGAAGCCAAAATGACAAAACTGAAGCTTTCATGCTTTGGATATCTCATGAGATGGCATGAGTCATCAGAAAAGAAAATCATGTTTAGTCAAGTGGACGGCAAAAGACCACACTGGTCTCAATCAAGGAAGCCACAACTGCCTTCAGTTTGCAAGATCTGACCAGGGAAATTTGCCTCCTAACACAGTGGCACCCTATGAAAGGATGGACACCTCTTTACCATAAATCCATCCATCTTGTCAAAACTTTGCTTCACATTAATGATATTTGAAAAATTCAGTTTTTGAGAATGCCTGCACAAAATGGTCTAACCTTCTTAGGCTGCTGTAGGTTGAAACTTGTTATCCATCAGAAATTGCACTCCTGTATATATAACAGGTTTTGGTGGTTTAAACACTGCAAAGTATTGCAATTGGAGATTTTATCTCCAAAGCCTGCCCCACCTCTACCACCTTCAGCAGCAGAATAGCAGCAGTGGGGCCAGTCTCCAGGGCTGGGCGGAGGCTTCAAAGCCCGCCCCACTTCTACCACCTTTAGCAGCAGTGTAGTGGCAGCGGGGCTGGTCTCCAGCCCCAGGTGGAGGCTTGAAAGCCCACCCCATTTCCACCACTCAGCATAGCAATTACCTCTTGACCGCCCTAACCCCCAGAGGTAGTCAGCCCTGCCAACTCCACTGGTGGCCAGCTCCAACTCTATCGGTTGCTGCACAGAGCCTTCAAAGCCCAGTGCTGGGACTAGATATGCTCATGCCCACCAGCGCCAGGAAGCGAAAGGGGATGTGCCAGTGGGAGCAGCACCTTCTAAAACCAGCTGGATGCTGGGACAATTGTATTTTGTAAATGCAAGCACTGGAAGGGGAGAAGAGGGGTGCCGGTGAGAGCGGCAACTTTCAAGGGCTGGTTCGCCAGTCGTATCCTGAACACTGGTCACTGGGACAACTCTACTTGTTAGTGCCAGCACTAGGAGGGGAAAGGGGGAGGTGCTGGTGGGAGTGGCACTTTCTAGAGGTGATTATTAGCATCAGAACCAGGAGGGGAGGGGGAGAGGTGCTGGTAGGAGTGGCACTTTCTAGAGGCCAATCTGCTGGGCGAGCTTTCAGCGATGGTCACCGGATCAACCATGCTTACTAGCACCTGCACTGAGAAGAAGGAAGGGGAGGTGCTGGTGGGAGTGACACCTTTTAATAGCCAACCTGTCTGCAAGGGAGATTAATGATGTAGTCGCCAGCCATGGTGACTCAATTGGAGTAGTGTGGGACAAGGGGAGGTATAGCCTTAACAGGGTGAAGTTGAAACACAAGGGAAGACGAGATCGATATCTGAAATCTATCCCATCTTCCATTCACCCTGTTAGCCCAACAGAACCAAGGGTCATCCTAACTATACCACAGACCTTCACCTTGCTCCTTTGCAATGTCAGGTTGGTGAGGAACAAATCACATATAATCTATGATTTGTTAAAGGAAGAGAATGCCGACCTGGCTTGCTTTACTGAAACTTGGCTGGGGGAGGATAGTAGTGTAACCTGGGTTAAGGCTCTCCCAGCCAAGTATACTATTAAGGAGCAGGTTAGGGAAAGTGGGCAAGGGGGGGGGGAGAGTTGCTTAGTTCTATAAAAACACCATTACCTTGACCAGGAGACCTACTTGGAAAATGAACCACATTGAGTATATTTATCTAACCCTAAAGGCTAAGGAGAGTCTAGGGATTCTGTTAATTTACCATCCACCCCGTTGCTTAACAGACTCCCTGGCTGAGCTAACACAGCTGGTCTTGGAGCTGGTGCTGGAGTCTCCCAGGCTTCTTGTCCTGGGGGACCTCAACATCCCCTTTCAGTCTGGCTCATTAGATCTGAAAGGTACAGCTCGGGAGTTTATGACTTCCATGAAAGCCATGGGGCTGTCCCAACTAGTCTCGGGTCCAACACTTTGTGCTGGTGATACACTTGATGTGGTCTTTAGTATGGATCAGGAACATCCATGGGCAGAGGTAACCCAGACATCTGCCCTGTCATGGACGGATCATTTTCTGATCAAAGTGGGACTGAAGGCTACTGCCTATATTCCTCTCAGGGGTGGAGGACCCATTAAAATGGACCACCCTCGAAGGCTGATGGAACCCAAAAGGTTCCAGGAAGCCTTGGAGGGTTTTATGGTTGGGATCAATGGCGATTCTGTCGAAGCCTTGGTTGATACCTGGAACAATGATCTTACCAGGGCTATAGACACTATCGCTCCTGAGCATCCTTTCCAATCCACTTCAAATAAAAAACCATGGTACACAGGAAATCTTTGTCAAATGAAGCGGGCTGTGCAACTACTAGAGCACCACTGGTGGAAACATCAATGTTTATCTGACAAGACACACCATAGGAATAGTTGAAGGGCATAGTCCAGGAAGGGAAAGGAAGATAGCAGATTTAAATAACTGGCTCCGTAGATGGTGCCATCAAGAACGATTTGGATTCTTGGATCATGGGCTGTGGTTCCATGAGGGTGGACTTCTAGCAAGAGATGGGCTGTATCTCAGCCCATCTTGGCAGAAGAGTTGGCAGAAGAGTTTTTGCCAATAGTTTCAAACATTTGATAAGGAGGGCTTTAAACTGAGTCATGTTGGGGAGGGAGACAGTATGTTGGAAGGTATCTTGGAGGGCAGGAGTACATCATGGGCTGGAGATAATAGTAAAAATGTTATAGAGGGAACAAGGCAAATCATGCAAGGGCACAACAGTGGAAGGAAAAAAACCTCAAACAGGCAGCAAGTGGAAAGGACAAATGATCTTGGATATCTCTACACTAATGCACAGAGCATGGGAAGTAAACAAGATGAACTTGAACTTCTAGCACAACAAAGCAAATATGATATAATAGGCATCAATGAAACCTGGTGGGATGAGTCTCATGATTGGAATAGAGGGGTATAGCCTTTTAAAGAGAAATAGGCCAAATAGAGGGGTATAACCTTTTTAAGAGAAATAGTCCAAACAGAAAGGAGGAAGAATAGCATTATATGTCAGGGATGTTTACACCTGTGAAGAGATCCAGGACTTAAATCCTGGAAACCAGGTGGAGAGCATCTGGATAAAAATTAAAGGGGAAGGAAACAACAGGGATGTTATAGTAGGAGTGTACTAGAGACGCCCAAGTCATACTGAGGAATTGGATGATGACTTTCTAGAACAGATGACCACACACTCAGAAAGGAGAGATGTAGTAGTGATGGGTGACTTCAACTATCCTGATATTTACTGGAAGTCAAATTCAGCCAATACTTCAAGGTCTAGCAAATTCCTCACTTGCCTCAAAGAAAATTTCATTGTCCAAAAGGTAGAAGAGGCAACAAGGGGATCAGCTATTTTAGATCTGATCCTAACCAATAGGGATGACCTGGTAAGTGGGGTGCAAGTGGTGGGATCCTTACGTGGGAGTGATCATGTTCTCCTGGAGTTTCTTATACAGTGGAAAGGAGAAGAAAGGCATAGTCGGACACTCATTCTAGACTTTAGGAGAGCTGATTTCAACAGACTTAGGAAAACACTGGGAGTCATCCCATGGTCAGGAATACTAAAGGAGAAGAGAGTTCTGGATGGATGGAAGTTTCTCAAAAGATACTGAAGGCACAATCTGAAATTGTTCCAGTGAGAAGGAAAATTGAGAGATGTCTCAAGAAACCGGGTTGGATGACAAAAGAACTTTCAACTGAACTAAGTTGTGAACGGGAGATGTATAAGAAATGGAAAAGGGGCAAAATCACTAAAGAGGAATTCAAACAAATAGCTAGCACATGGAGGGGTAAAGTCAGGAAAGCCAAAGCACAGAATGAGCTCAGGCTTGCTAGAGCAGTTAAGCACAATAAAAAGGGCTTCTTTGAGTATGTCCATAGCAAAAGAAAAAGAAGGAAATGGTAGGGCCACTTCGCAGAGAAGATGGAGAAATTCTAACAGGGGACAGAGAAAAGGCAGAACTAATCAACACATTCTTTGCCACAGTCTTCTCACAAAAGGAAAAGGGTGTTCAACCTGAGGAAAATGGAGCAGAGGACACAATAGGGGAAATGCATCACAAAATAAGTAAAGAGGAAGTACAGGAATAGCTGGTTAACTTAAATGAATTTAAATCTCCAGGACCAGATGAACTACATCCAAAAATATTAAAAGAACTGGCAAATGTAATCTCAGAGCCACTGGCAATAATCTTTGAAAACTCCTGGAGAATAGGAGAAGTCCCAGCAGACTGGAGGAGGGCAAACATTGTCCCCATCTTCAAAATGGGGGGAAAAGAGGATTCCAACAACTATCGGCCAGTTAGTTTGACATCAGTACTGGGAAAGATTCTAGAACAGTTCATTAAACAGAGAACATTTAGGAGGGAATGTCATAATCACTAAAAGTCAACATGGGTTTCTCAAAAACAAGTCATTCCAGACTAATCTGATCACTTTTTAAATAAAATTGTCAGCTTGCTTCTTAAGGGATGGGTGGGATTCGGGGTTTTATGTTCTGTTTAATATATCTGTATGGAAATTGTAATGTTGTAAGCCACCCCGATTGCTCTGCAGAGGGGCAGGATATAAATAAATTATTATTATTATTATTATTATTATTATTATTATTATTATTAAGGGAATGCAGTAGACATAGCATATCTTGATTTCAGTAAGGCTTTTGATAAGGTCCCCCATGATATTCTTGAAAACAAGGTAATAAAATGTGGGCTAGACAATACAACTGTTAGGAGGATTAGTAACTGGTTGACTAATCGAACCCAAAGGGTGCTCAGCAATGGCTCCTCTTCATCATGGAGAGAAATGACCAGTGGGGTGCCACAGGGTTCTGCCCTGAGCCCAGTGCTCTTCAACATCTTTATCAACGATTTGGATGAAGGAATAGGGGACATGCTTCTCAAATTTGCAGATGACACCAAATTAGGAAGAATAGCGAATACCCCAGAGGACAGGATGAAAATTCAAAATGACCTTAATAGATTAGTAAGCTGGGCCAAAGCTAACAAAATGAATTTCAACACAGGGTAATGTAAGGTACTGCACTTAGGGCAAACAAATGAAATGCATAGATATAAGGTGGGAGACACCTGGCTTAACGAGACTACGTGTGAAAGGGGTCTAGGAGTGCATGAGATGAGTCCCGGAGTCCAGAAGTCAAGACACGACACATCCATATTCTAACAAGGAATCCTAGTGGACTACAAGTTGAACATGAGTCAACAGTGTGATGCCGCAGTTAAAAAGGCCAATGCAAATTTAGGCTGCATTAGTAGAAGTATAGTATCAAGATCAAGGGAAGTAATAGTGCCACTGTATTCTGTATTGGTTAGGCCCCACCTGGAATATTGTGTCCAGTTCTGGGCACCACAGTTCAAAAAGATGTTGAAAAACTGGAGCGTGTCCAGAGGAGGGCGACTAAAATGGTGAATGGTCTGGAAACCATGCCCTATGGAGAATGACTTAGGGACTAGGTATGTTTAGCCTAGAGAAGAGACGGTTAAGAGGGGATATGATAGCCCTGTTTAAATATTTGAAGGGATGTCATATTGAGGAGAGCGCTAGCTTGTTTTCGGCTGCCCCAGAGAACAGTTGATCCGGAACAATGGATGCAAGCTGCGGAAAAAGAGATTCCACTTCAGTATTAGGAGGAACTTCCTGACAGTGAGAGCTGTTCGACAGTGGAACACACTCCCCTGGAGATTTTGGTGGAGTCTCCTTCTTTGGAGGTCTTTAAACATAGGCTGGATAGTCATCTGTTGGGGATGCTTTGATTTTGAGTTCCTGCATGGCAGGGGGTTGATGTGGATGGCCCTTGTGGTCTCTTCCAACTCTATAATTCTATGTTGGTTTCTGACGGAGTGGCAATAGATGCAGCAAAGAATTCTTTCTATGCTGCACACATTGCATCTGCTCAGTATCGTCTAGTAGAGCTGTTCAGGGTGGTTAAACAATTGACTCAATTTCCTTCCACCCTGAACCCGTTATTGGAACCAACTGAAGCCTTCTGTGATGCTTTCAATGACTTTTGCAGATAAAATCTCTCAGATAAGGGTCGATCTGGATGCGGGCATTATAACAGAATTTATAAAAGAGACGTCCAGGGACTCTGTGGACTGTGTTAAACTGTATCATTTTGAGTTTGTTAATACCGATGAAGTGGAGAAGCCCCTTAGAAATGTAAGGAAGACAACATGCCCTCTTGATTCTTGCCTATCATGGCTGACCACCCAGGGAGGTGATGCGGTAAAAACACTATTACAACTAATTATTAAAGCGTCCCTTGGGAGGGGGGGAATTTCAATCCAATTTAAAACTAGTTGTGTTAAAACCACTCTTGAAAAAACCCTCCCTTGTCTCCCTGGTGGAAAATAATTATAGGCTGGTCTCCCTTTTACCATTCTTGGGTAAAGTGATCGAGAGGGCAGTTGCCTTCCAGCTCCAGGTTATCTTGGAAGAAGCCGATTATATGGACCCATTTCAAACCACCTCAGGGCGGGATACGGAGTGGAGACTGCCATGGTCTTAATCGATGATCTCTGCCTGGGCATCGACAGGGGAAGTATCACCCTATTGGTGCTCTTGGACATCTCAGTGGCATTCAATACCATAGACCATGGTATCCTTCTGGAATGCCTGAGGAAATTAGGAATTGGGGGCACTGTGCTTCAGTGGCTCGGGTCCTACCTCTCAGGCAGATTCCAGATGGTGAGGCTGAGGGATAGCTGCTCTTCTAAAAGAGAGTTGACATCCAGCATCCCACAGGGCGCCATTCTATTCCCCATGCTGTTCAACATTTACATGAAGCTTCTGGGTAAGATCATCCAGAGACATGGGGTGCAGTGCTATCAGTATGCTGATGATACCCAACTCTATTTCTCTATGTCTCCGACTACTGCAGTGACTAAGGATGGCATCACTCCTCTGTATGCCTACCTAGGGTCTGTAATGGGCTGGATGAGGGAAAACAAACTCAAGCTGAATCCAGAGAAAATGGAGGTGCTCGTGATAGGTACCCCTGGTCCGGGGAGAGAACCAGTCAAAGGACAAAGTTTGCAGTTTGGGAATATTCCTGGATTCATCTCTACAGTTGTCATCTCAAGTGGATGTGATGGCCAGGAGTACTAGGTATCAACTTCGGTTGATTTGCCAACTGCATCCCTAACTGGACCAGAAAGACCTTGAAGCTGTAGTATTTGCCCTGGTAATCTCTCACTTGGATTTCTATAATGTGCTCTACATGGGGCTAGCTTTGTACCAAGTTCGGAAGCTTCAACTTGTTGAAAACGTGGTACCAAGATTGGTCACTGGTATGCCTAGGTTGGACCACACAACTCCTATATTAAAATATTTTCATTGGCTACCGATTAGCTTCCGGGCACAGTACAAAGTGTTGGTCATTACCTTTAAAGCCCTATATGGCTTGGGCCCAAGTTACGTGAAGGAACGTCTCTCCCTACACAATCCGCCCCGCACTCTCAGAACAACTGGGAAGAATTTATTAGAATATTATAAAACCAGACTTAGTACTACTTCCCAAATATCGTTTACGGCCGCAGCCCCTAGGTTGTGGAACAGCCTGCTGGAGGAGACCCATCTTATCACTATTTTAGATGCCTTTAAGAAGGCACTTAAGATGGAGCTCTTCCAGTGGGTCTATCCTACCTGATCTCCTCAGTGGACCTTTAAGCTAAATAAGTATTATGTTACAATTGTCTGCATGGCTTTCTGGGTGTTGATATGATCAGCTATTTTATGGTATTATTATAATGTTGTTATCTTATTGATGTTTTTTGATTTTATTGGTGTGTTGATGTTTAGCTATTTTATTGTATTATAATTGTTATTTTACTGTGGATATTTTGTATACTGTATATAAATATATTATTATTATTATTATTATTATTATTATCATCATTATCATTATTATCTCAGAGAATAAATATACTGTTAATCCACACAACAGCAATACTTTAATTGGCCAACCAAAATCCACAAAATACATGATGCAAGCTTTCAAAGTTCCATTGGCTTCTTCATCAGGCAAAGGCAATAAAAATCAAAAAAGAGAAAGAAAGAAAGAAAGAAAGAATAAGATGAGATTGTTAGAGTCATAGATCTACATTTTGTTAAGATAGTGTTATAGTTGTTCTCAGTTAAGTTGATAAGGAGGGAGGGAATTCCATGTGGGCTCTGGGAGACAAATGTTGTAAGCTCCAGGAAATAAAATTTAAAGTCCATTAGAAACAGGAAAGAAACTTTTATTGTTTTAACTTATACTGTAAGTTGCCTTAGGTCCTATACCTAAGAAAGATGAGGACATGAATAAAATTCATGTATTCAGTGATACCTAAGGCCCTTTGAAACATCCAAAACTCAGCTAATTGAAGCTAGTAGAATGTGGCCTTAATCCAGTCTACTCAGAGGTAAGCCCCATTGTGTTTACCAGGGTTTACTCCTAAGTAATTTAGAATATATTGCAGCCATTTACTGGAAAACATTGCATGTTCTTGGGATGGCAGCCTGAGTAAGCAAGCGACAAGAGCTAAAGAAAGAAATTTGAGTGGGCCTATTCTATGTCTTCTTTGTGACAGACAGGACCTATCTGCTCTCTTTCAAAGACAACCTTATAGACTTAAAAAAAAAATCAATGGCAGCTTGAATTTGTGCTTTGAGTTCTCTGACACATCACCCATTTAATGGAAGGATTTGACCAGCCAAAGCCACATGCAATAAATACACCTTGGTTTACACGCTCCCATTTAACAAGGTCATTTTGAAATGATCCATCAAGCACGTCATGCAGGTGCTTTAGGAAGATGGAAGGAAATGGACGATTTTGTCCAATGTTCCTGGATCAACAAAATGCAGACAATTGTTTCAGTGAAGAAGACAGAGGGTCTGTGATGGGATGTGAAAGTAGGAAGGCCCTTGTATTAACTTGTACTCTGAAGACATTGAATGACATGACTTCCTTTTAAAGACCCTGTGTTGCATTGTTGCATGACACCAAAGAAAATAAATAAAGTGCAAAAGCAGAGTTACTGTTGAATATTAGAAAGATTAATATAATAATCACCAATGATTTATATTACTTTTCAGTTGGCAACAAAATCAGAGTAGTTTAAAAATCCTGTATCATAGCTAGTCATGAATCCAAATGGAGATTGCAGTCAAGAAATCAGAAGAAGAGTACTGGTGCATGTATATTTTTGAAATAATGCAGTTTGACACTACTTTAACTGCCATGGCTCCATCCTACAGAATCCTGAGATTTGTAGTCTTGTGAGGCACCAACACTCTTTGGCAAAGGAAACTAAAGATCTTGTAAAACTATAAATCCTAGAATTATTTTTAAACTGTAGATGCACCGTAAAGCTTGGAAGGTCAGCTATGAAGAAACTAGATAAGATCTTCAAGGGTAAACATATATCATTAAATACCAAAGTCACAATCATCCATGGTAGTATTTTGGATTTCTATTAATGATTGTGAAATCTAGACAGTGAAGAAAGTTGACAGAAAGATAATCAACTCATTTGAAATGTGAGGTTACAGGAGACAAGAATGGATACCATGGCCTGTGAAAACTCTGGAGTGTGTCTAGAGGAGGGTGACCAAAATGGTGAAGGATCTGGAAACCATGCCCTATGAGAAGCTACTTAGGGAACTGGTTGTGTTTAGCCTGGAGAAGAGATGGTTAACAGGTGATATCATAGCTCTGTTTAAATCTTTGAGGGGATGTTGTATTGAGGATAGAACAAGCTTGTTCTCTGCTGCTCCACAGAATAGGACTCAGAGCAATGGATTCAAACTAAAGGAAAAGAGATTTCACCTCAACATTAAGAGGAAATTCCTCATAGTAAGAGCTGCTCAAAAGTGGAACACACTCCCTCAGAGTGTGGTGGAATCTCCTCCTTTGGAGATTTTTAAACAGAGTCTGGATGGCCATGTGTCAGGGTTGCTTTGATTGTGTGCTCCTGCATGGCAGGGGGTTGGACTGATGGCCCTTGGGGGTCTCTTCCAACTGTATGATTCTATGATTCTATGAAAACAGAAAAACTCATTAAAAGTTTAAATGTCTAAACTGAGACTATCATACTTTGAACATATCATTTGATGTCATGACTCTTGAAAATGCTGGGTAAAGTAGAAGGCAGTAGGAAACAAGGAGACCGCATTACAATCAGGTTCATTCAATTAAGAAAATGACATGAATTTGCAAGACCTGAGCAGGGCAATTGAAGCCCAGGGGTCTTGATGGTCTTTCATGCAAAGGGTTGCCATAAGTCAAAGTCGACTTGAGAACAAATAACAACAAAAGATGTCATATTTCTAGATCATATATTTCTAGATCAACTGTACTTCAATGAAGAATTTATAATGTTTTAAAAGTAACTCTAAAATGTAACAAAAAATTAGGGCTGTAACTCTTTTTAAGTTGTCTTTGGGCCAGAGTAGATGGGCAGGAAAAAGCAGCTCAATCTTGGGCTTTCTGAAAGTGGGTTAAAACCCTGCTGCCTGCATGGCCCACTTCCAGGATGTGCCAAACACCCACAGGTTGTCCGCACCACAAAGCATCAAGCTGCACTGTGTGGTTATTTTTTGATCACCTCCCCACCATGCACACAAATCATTGCACAAACACACTACCTGTGACCTCTAGTTACCTCACTATTCCTGCCCAGATGCCATTCCATTGGATGCCCACCTTTATGATCAGCCACACAATTGCATGTGCAATGCACTGCATGTAGAGTTCATCAGTTCATCAGTGGAACCAATGATAGATTGGCAAAGCACAATCATGGAGGGCCCCCCGTGCATACCCCCTTCACCTCATGCCCCATCCATTGGACTGTTTGTTTTGTAGATGTTATAATTACATCCATTACATTTTTGACAACGTGCTCTGTTTCACATACTTTTGTTTTTGTTCGGCAACAATCCTGCACCGGTGCTGGGCTGTTTATGTGCAATGCAATGATGCATATTTTCCACCTTGAGTCAGAGTATCACAGCTTCTTTTTGCTCTAGATTTTGACCCTGGAGTGTGGCTTCATTTTGCTTTCCACCAAATTTTGCCTCATGTGTCATCTAAACAGCTAGGCTTCAAAGTGGTTTGAAGCCACTTTATTTGGCCAGTCCGGACAACCTCTTTGCAGGCAACAACAAATAATATTATCATTTTTTTCTCACTGTAATAAAACTATTGAAAACTGAAGTTTTTGGAGACAATTCATAGTTTGGGACTTACTTATGCTGTGCAAAAAGGTTTGGGGGCAGAAAGTAGAATTTTCTGTGCAGAAAACAAATTTCCCGCACAGAATATAGCATTAGTAGTATTAGTTTTGTTTTATGCACTGTACGCTTTTCATGCAGAATAATTCCTGAACTGCAAAGATTCTCATGCATCTAAGATTCTTCTCTTTGAGGTTCCCTTATTCTCAAAAAACTGTTTTTTGACTTTTTTTTTTTGAATATTTGAAAAAAATATTTCTGCCCATGCTTTCAGGTAGGAATATAAAGAATATCTTAAAATTTTCTCATTCTTGACCAAAGTAGATGTCTCAACATACACCTGTTGAGAAATTTGTCCACTGTCACATTTTTTACATTTTTGAATATTCCTCCCAACCCCCAAAATTGGACAAAAAATTGGCTCTTTTTTTTTTTTTAGCACAAAAACATTTTTTATTTTTATTTTTTGTGACAAATACTGTTTTTGAACAAAATACACTACTTTGGAGAAAACAGTGCATTTTGAACAAAATAACCTACATGGGGAAACTATTAATTTCTACACAAAAATGAGAGAGTTTCACACATAAAAGTTATATTTCTCAATCTTTTAAAATACCCAACACTCCAAATGCAGAAAAAATAATAAACTATGAAAAACTCTTTTAATCTAATCTGGGGTGTGTGCATGGGGGAGGAGGTTTGAATTTGTTTTCATTTGCATTGAAGAACAAAAGAAAAAAATCTTGACATACCTACACCAAAGGGCCAGAGAATCCTGGAATAGTGCAATGATCAGACATGATTACAGTTGGATTGCTTAGATGAAAATTCAGCATGGCAGGAAAATGAAATAGCTCAAGTGGTCCTGATTTCCCAGAAATCTGTAAACTGTCTTTAGAGCAGGTTTTTGTGGGGTTTTTGGGCTGTGAGGCTATGTTCTAGAAGAATGTATTCCTGATGTTACACCTGCATCTGTGGCTGGAATCTTTCTTTGAAGATGCCAGGTATAGATGCGGGCAAAATACCAGGAATACATTCTTCTTGAACATGGCCTCACAGCCTGAAAAACCCACAAAAACCTATGGATGCCAGTTGTGAAAGCCTTTGGCTTCACATTGTCTTTAAAATCATAGAATTACACAGTTGGAAAGGACCTCAAGGGCACCAAGTGCAATCCCCTGCCATACGGGAATCCACACCTAAAACACTCCAGAGAGAAGGCCATTCTGTTTAAAGACCTCCAAAGAAAAAGAGTCCACCACTTTCCAAAGCAGTCCATTCCCCTGTTAAACAGCTCTTATGGTTAAAAAGAACTCTTTCTACTGTTTTGCTGAAATCTCAGAAGAGCAGAACATAATCTTAGTCCATCTTCTACAGGACATTCTTCCAGATATTTAAAGATACAGCATTTTAATCACCAGATATTTACAGATTTTATGACCTCTCAATCTACTTTCCTCCAAACTCCAGAAGCTGTTCTTCATAGAGCTTGGATTCCAGACCTCTTACCATCCTGGCAGACCTCCTCTGACAACATTCCAACTTCTCACTATCATTCTTGGACATAGTATTGCAGGTGAGGTCTGACCAAAACAGAATAGAGCAGTACTACTATTTCCCTTGAATGAATTTCTCAGCTTGAATGAGCATCCCACTCATTCTAATGGAAATGAAAGTTAAATTTAGTAAATCTGCTACCCCTTACCCTAATCCCTGTCACTACTGCCGCATTCTGTTGCTAAGGAACAGGGCTTGCTTGGTTGCTCTAGATGGGGATTCTGAAGAACAGCATTGATCAAAACTGAGCAGCTTGTGCCTTAAGTTTCTGGGCAGTTTCTGTACATGGTTAGCAGGTGTGGAGGTGGGAAAAAACCTGTAGGAATTTTCTTCTTTTCTACTTGATTATTTGGATCATTGATCTATCAAGAGACATGTTATTTTAGCCACACAGGAAATGGCTTTATAATGAATGAGATGGTTGGTCTATTTAACCCAGTATTGTTATCTGTGACTAGCAGCAATGTTTATTGACGGGTTTAGGTGAGATTCTTTCCTAGATACCCTTAGGCTAGCATCCTGTTAGTGACATAAACAGGCATACATTGCACTATGCATATAGTTGGCAATGCACAGTGGTCCTATCCAGCTGACAGTGGTGTAAATGAAATTGCAAATGCCAGGCCATTGCACATATGGCAGTGCATTAAAGCATACAGAGTAGTGTGAGTGTGAGTATTACATTTGTTCATTGAGCATTGCCATTGTCTAAAGAGTTGTCAGTTATACACAGTGATAATCCATCCCCATACATTTTTCTATGTTGATATTCAGTGTAGGGGTTGCATAGCATTATGTTACACTGAAGCAATTTAGGATTGCAGCCATTGTGTTCCCCACTGGCTTCTCATGCAAGTCCAAACCTGGTCCAACCTTGCTCTAAAATCATACAAAGTTGGATATGTGCCTATCTAATTTTTAGTTTATTCCTCCAATTGCTGACAATGTCATGTGGTTCCTGAAATATGTGGGACTAAGCCAGCCTCACATAGAATAGAATAGAATAGAATAGAATAGAATAGAATAGAATCATGGAGTTGGAAAAGACTACACAGGCCATCTAGTCAAACCCCCTGACATTCAGGAACACACATAAAAGCATTCCTGAAAGATGGCCATCCAGCCTCTAGTTTTTGTGGGTTTTTTGGGCTGTGTGGCCATGTACTAGAAGAGTTTCTTTCTGACGTTTCGCCAGCATCTGTGGCTGGCATCTTCAGGGAATACTATATAGACCCACTCTCTTCCATTCCAGTATTCTCTGAAGATGCCAGCCACAGATGCTGGCGAAACATCAGAAAGAAACTCTTCTAGAACATGGCCACACAGCCCGAAAAACCCACAAAAAACTATGGATGCCGGCCATGAAAGCCTACGACTTCACATCCAGCCTCTGTTTAAAAAACCCCAAAGAAGGATAATCCACCATACACCGCTTGCAGCTTTAATCTACTGCTCTATGTCCTAGTCTCTTGAGCAAAATAATAATAATAATAATACCGTATTTATTTCTACCCCACCTTTTGCTGTAGCAAACAAGGCGGCTTACAGTTAAAAACAGATACAAACCCCAACAATTAGCAATAATACCCCCTATTAAAAATATATTAAATACAATCTCTATTAAAACCAATTTAAACAAAAACAAATTTAAATGAGGACACACAACAAATTGGTTCAATTAAACTATTGACATTCTGGGGCAGGCAGAAATGGAGAAGAGGAGAGCATCTGGTGGGGAGAGACCAAATTTAAAGGTGATTCTATTTCAGATAGGCCTGCCAGAAGAGATCCGTCTTGATGGCTTTTTTAAAGCCATCTGATGGATCTCTTCCGGTAAGGCATTCCAGTGTCTGGGAGCGGTGGTAGAGAACGTCCTCTGGGAGGTCGCTGTCAATATAGTTCTTGTTGGTTGAAGAAGCTTCCTCCCAGAGGACCTGAGGGCGTGGGGCGGATTATATGGGAGAAGGCGATCCTTAAGGTAAGTTGGGCCCAGGCTATGTAGGGCTTTAAAGGTCATCACCAACACCTTATACTGTGCTCAGAAATGAATGGGCAGCCAGTGAAGAGATCTTAAAATCGGTGTAATATGATCACTCCTAGATGTTCCGGTGATCAGCCTGGCTGCCATGTTTTGTACTAATTGCAGTTTCCGAGTTATGTATAAGGGTAACTCCATGTAGAGTGCATTACAGAAGTTGAGTCATGAGGTTACCAGTGCATGCATTACAGTTTCTAGATCCCTTACTTCCAGGAATGGGTGCAGCTGGCGTATCCTAACTGTTGCATTCACCTGATCTGTTATGTGAAACGACGAGTCCAGGAGCACCCCCAGACTGTGAACACAGTCCTTAGCAGAGAGCGTAACCCCATCCAGGACTGGTTTGGGGCCCCCACTGTAAGTACCTCCATTTTATCTGGATTCAGCTTGAGTTGGTTTTTCCTCATCCAGTCCATTACTTCTTCGAGACATTGATTGAGGGGAGAACTGCCATCTGCCGTCATGGCAGCTGACCGAAACATGGAGCAGAATATTTGGGTGTCATCAGCATATTGATAACATCCTGCTCCATGTCTCCTGATGATCTCTCCCAGCAGCTTCATATAGGTGTTAAACAACATTGGGGACAGGATGGCGTCCTGTGGAACGCCACATTTTAGTTCTGTTTTTGAGGAGCAACTGTCCCCAAGTGCCACCCTCTGGAACCTGTCTAAGAGAAACAAGCGGAACCACTGAAGAACAGTGCCTCCTACTCCCAGCTCCCTCAGGCGGACCAGAAGGATGCCATGATCTATTGTATCGAAAGCCACTGAGAGGTCTAAAAGCACCAACTGACTCACGCTTCCCCTGTCGGTGCTAAGACTCAGGTCATCTACCAGAGCGACTATGGCTGCTTCCACCCCATATCCAGGTCTGAAGCCAGTTTAAATGGATCTAGAAAATTGGTTTCATCCAATATCGCTTGGAGTGAAAGGCAACGGCTTGCTCAACCACCTTGCTCAAGAATGGTAGATGTGAGACTGGTCTTAATTTTTCAAATCTAGGGGGTCCAGGGAAGGTTTCTTCAGGAGTGGTCTAACGACTGCCTCCTTTAGACTTGATGGAACAGCTTGCTCCATCTTCAACATGACATCCCTTCAAATATTTAAACATAGCTATCATGTCACCTCTTAACTTTCTCTTTCCCACGCTAAACACACTCAGCTTCCTAAGCTGCTCCTCATAGGGTTTGGTGGTTTCTAGACCTTTCACCATTTTGATTGCCCTCTTCTGGACATGTTCCAGCTTGTCCACATCCTTCTTGAATTGTGGTGCCCAAAACTGGACACAATATTCCAGGTGAAGCCTGACCAAAGGAGAATAGAATGGCACTATTACCTCCCTAGATCTATATTCCTATTGATGAAGACTAGAATCATATTGGCATTTTTAACTGCTGCATCACAATGCTGACTTAGGTTCAGCTTGTGGTGTACTATGACTCCTAGGCATGAAACAGATGGGCCAAAAGCACTGACTTTGGGCCACATTGGGGACATGGTGTTTAGATGTTGCACTCCCTGAGTGCAGCTTAAAGATACATGGAAGCTGCACTAACAAAAAAAGAACTGAGCCAAAAAGGATGGTTCGGGACCGCAGTGGCAGCCTGCATCAGGAGCAGGCCCATGTGGTTACTGTGATCAACACTGCTCCTTTGGGCTCTTCTGCATGATTCCCTAGATACCTTTTATATGTACTGTTGTCCTTTCTCCTTTTGTGTCATGTCTTTTTAGATTTTAAGCCTGAGGGCAGGGAACTGTCTAACAATTTGTAAGCTGCTCTGGGAGCATTTCTAAAAAGTGGGGTATAAATATTAATGCTGATACTGCTACTAATAATGAGCTAGGCTGAACTTTGAAAGACTTGCCCAAGGTGCTGAGTCTTCATCACCATGAACAGCTCCACTCAAGTGAAAAAGCTCCATCCACATTCATCCTTGAGTGGATTCATTGCCTCACATACATGGACACTACCAGCCATCATTGCCAGGATTGAATACAGCTGTTGCTGTTGACACTTGAATGGCAACTCCTTTGAAAGAAAAGATAGAAATTGTACTACAGGGGTGGGTCACATGCAAACCACATGTGGCCCCTCCAAGTATTGTGAATGACAGATCCCTGTATTTCTGGGGAAATGGCCTCTGAAATCAAATTAAATCACCATCCAAGAATCCTGTAGGACACATTATTCTACCTTGAATTCTTCATAGGGAGAAAGATGGGCTATAAATAAAATCAATCAATAAATTGCTCTCTGTGTGTGTGTGTTAAAATACATTATATCCTAGTTTTATTTTTCCCCCTGACTGTTTAATTGTGTTTTGACATGTTTATTTTATGGAATTTTAATGATATTTTAAAATTGTTGTAAACCACTTTGAGTCCCAATCTAGGAAAAAGTTAGAATAGAAATGATAATCATAACAATATTCATAATATTTTCCAAAACGAGACAGGGAGATGCTTTATTTTAATAGAAAATAAGGGTTAAACTTTAAAAAGATAAAAACATTTGAAAGCAATACAATTTAAAATAATACAGCACTCTTTTAAAAGTCCTTCCCTATTTTAAAAATCCCTATTCTTCAACAGCCAGTAAATGGGTGTATTGTGGGATAGGAGTCTGTTCTGTAAGTGTAGTGTGCAAGAAACCATGGCGAGGCAATTCACCTTCAAATGGGCTGCAGGGTTCTTCTTCAATATTTAACATTAAACACAAAATCAGAAGTGGACTTCCAGATTTGTCTATTTTCTTTTATTTTGGGGGACTTTTGTTAATCTATATGCCCCCCAAAAAATCCAGAATTCAGAAAACTGGCCCATAGACTTATCACAGTTGCCCACCTTTGCCTTATAATGACAATGGAAAGCAATGGGTAGAAGGTATGCACATTCTCACTAAAACAAAATTCTACCTGTGCCATTGTGCAGAATGCATGATTACATAAAGAACGGCCATTATTCTTCCTTCTCTGAAAGGAAGGACTGAAACAGAAAAACAGAGGAAGAGATCAAGGATTCTGTTAGAGATTTTTTGTCAAAGTCGTCAAAGTACATATTTGTCATCCATCTAACGTGTTCTATAAATAGAGCTTGTTTACAAGGAAGCATTCACTCAAAAGCAAGGTCCACTTTGTTATTCTGCTTAAGAAGATGTAATGCAAGAAAAACACAGCAAGAAGATATTATGGGAGACTTTTGACAGAAATCAGCCACCAGAATACATGAGCGGGTATGTACACGAACAGCTCTTTTGACTTGACTTGCAGAAGGAAGAAAATGATCACCATTACAGTTAACCCAATGTGCCCTGCCATAGGGTACAGGTAGTTCTAGGGGAAGGTGCCATTGATTTCACTGTGTGTCCTTCTGTGATGCATCCCATCTTAAGTTTGCTATGTACTTTAGAGGGTGGACTATTGTGGGAAAGTAGGCCACCATGGGAAATGAGATTTTGGATTAGATAGGCCTTTTTTCCTTCCATTTTTGGCTTCCTTTGTCCGATAATGAATTATTTGTCTGATAATTGAATGGGAAGGAATGAGCAAGGTACTGCCATTCTGAAATGGTGATACAGTGATACACCAGGGGGGGAAAAGTTGATTCAGTTCTGAATCAACAATAGTGTCCCAATGAAAGGAAGAATAGTCGGCATTCTGTGTCCACAGATTCTTTATCCACAGATTGAACCATCCATGGTTTGGATATATTTTTAAAAGACACAAATTCAAACAACAACAACAACAACAACCAAGTCTTGATTTTGTCATTTTATATAAGGGACATCATTTTACTAAGCCACTGTATATAATGGGATTTCAGCATCCATAGATTTTGGTATCCATAGGGGGCCTGGAACCAAACCCCAGCAGATACCAAGGGGCCACTATAAATAGTTCTACTTTGGTGTGATCTCCTTTGTTGGAGGATTTTAAACATATCTGTTGGCTACCTTTCAGGGGTGGTTTAGTTTTAGATGTCCACTCTGACAGCAAGTTGTTCTAGATGGCCCTTCAGGGTCATTTAATCATACTATGTGTTTTGCATGGATGGCTTATGATTAAAGATTGGAGATGAAAACTGCATCCACACTACAGAAATTATGGAGTTTGACAGCACTTTAACTGCCATGGCTCAGTGCTATGGAATCCAAGGATTTGTAGTTTGCTCTGGCACCAAAGCTCTCTGACAGAGAAGGCTAAAAATCTCACAAAACTATGCATCCCGGGATTCCATAGCATTAAGTCAAGGCAGTTAAAGCGGTATCAAATTGCACTATTTTTGCAGTGCTGATGCAGCTGAAATTCACTGGGTTTACCTTTGTATACAAGCTAATCTATTTCATCCTTTCCAAAGTAATATGCAATATGCAAAGCAGACTAGAATTCCAATTTTGTTTTTGCATTTTTCCTGACAAAAAACAGATACAGTTTTTTTTTTCATACATTAGGACAAATTGTGAACAAAATGGCATACACTTAGGAAAACTGCTTACCAAAAAACAACAACAAACAAACACACAAACAAAAAAACAGGGAGAAAGTATATATGTGGGGGAATGTGTTCAATTTGGGGTGAACTCCTTACAGCCCCCACAAGTTTGATCCAAAGACCTTCCTGAGCAGAATGTATATGTGTTTGTGTACATGTACAAGGAAGGGAAAAACACTTCTCCCAATCATCCTGCCAATTCCATGGATGAATTTCTTACATCAGAAGGATGTTTGATAAATGCCACCCATTTTCTTTTCACTCGTAACTGCACAATCAGAGCAATTATATGAATCTACTCTGGATATATATATATGTGTGTGTGTATGTGTGTGTTTAAGTTCCTCTCCTTCATGCCCTGACACTGCAGAACTCTCTCTTGGGAGCATGGCTGTTTTCCAATATGCTTTGCAAGATCATGAAGCATCTTTCCTTTCCTCGCACCAGGCAGTCATTTGACAGAGTTACAAATTTATGCAGCCCAGAAATACCATTTCCTGTCATATTTATAGTAATTATGTCAAATGGTGAATTTAAAGCATTTGATTTGATTACTGCTGGTTTGGTAAAACACACTCTTTGATCTAGTCGCAAGCTGTAATTACTGTATGTGGAATGTAATCACATTGAACAATATATTTACAGGGGGGAAAACACAACAGTTTGGTGGAAGTGATGTCTAAGAAGGGCATGTTTTTGATACAGGAAAAGAAAAATATTCACACACACACACACCCGACTGAACTCAATGAGCATTGGCTTTGGCTATATCATGTCCCCAAATAATAGACATTTCCAATTCAGGATTACTCAGACATTCTATGAGTCCAGTACCACTCAGTGGTGGCAGTATCAGTAGAGCTATGAATCCATGCCAATTTTTAGTCCATACTTTAAAAGAACTATCCAAAGGGCTGAACCTATTTTTGGGAAAGGTTTCAGCAGTGTAGATATCATATCTAAAGTTCTCACTAAAATCTAGAGCAGATTCACTCCCCCATTTTCATGGAAGGCATCAGTCTCCATTCAGTAAAGCAGATGATTTTATTCTGCTCAAACCAGGTAGCTATTTTATGTGCATAGAAACAGACTTTTCCCAGTGTAGAGTAGGTCAACTTTTAGAAATTGTGTGGTAGCTGGAGGTAGTGTTCTTCTAATGGGCTGGTGCTGTACTTTCTCCTTCCTAATATTCTTTGGAATTGTCTTTAGTTCAGGTGTGCTTCAATGTTATCTTATTATATTATTATATTTTGCTCAACTGTTTGAAAAAGTAATAATTGGGCTTTGGTTTCATCTTAGGCCTCCTCCAGATGGTCTAAACACTGTTGGGTGAACATCTTTTATTTATTTCATTTGTTTGTCATCTTTCACACAGAGGGAGACCAGACAGAGTCAATTAATTTTTTTAAAAGAAAACAATTACAATCACTACATAAACAGTATAGGTTAAGTATCCCATATCTAGAAATCTGAAATACTCCAAACTCCATAATAATAATAATAGTAATCATCATCATCATCTTATATCTTGCCTTTCAATACAGGGGCTCAAGGCAGAGAACAGCAGATTTAAAACAATACAATTAAAAACAATACAACATTAAAATGTATAAATATAAAATTTAAAAAACAAGTAAATCATTTAAAAAGTTAAAATAGAATATGTTAAAAATACAAACCTTAAAATTTCATTACGACAACATTCCCAGCCTGAGTGGTTGGATAGCAATACCTTTGTATAACTCCTCCTAGAGGCTTTCCAGGCCAGTTCCTGCCAGGGAGAAGAAGGAAAGCAGTTTCTGGGCAGCCGTTTTGAGTGGGTGAGTGTTTAATTTTTTTAAAAAAAAACGACACTTGGGAGAGTGTGTTTGTTGCTGAGGGGGTGGGGCTTCAGTGAGTCCCATCTGTGAGTCACTAGGGGGTGGAGCTAGCTGACTAGCTATATATAATTCCTACCAGAGACTTTTCATAAGACAAGGAAAGCACATTGCTTGTAGAAGGGGGACTGGGAACTTTGTTTTAGAGGTTCTCCTTAAAACATTTTTTTTTTAAATTAAAGGGCGGGGGGGGGTTTGCTCAGAGGAAGTGAGCCAGAGAATTGTCTCTAGAATAAGGTAGCATCCAGGAGCTCTCTATAAAGTTAGAAATCCAGTTGATTTTGCTTGCTGACAGAGCCTGGTGAAAAGGCCAAGCCAACAGGGGCCTTTTACATGGATTTTTACCAGGGCAAGTTTTGAGCGAGAAGCCCACAGTCCTGTTTCAGTGTTTACTTAAGATTTCTCAATATGAATACTGAGGGAGCTGCTGCAGTCACCTGCAACACTTGTGGGATGTTTGTCTTCCTGCTTGTGGGTGTGGGGGACTTCACCTGCACCAAGTGCAAGTTGGTGGCCCTCATGGAAGAGAAGGTCCAGCAGCTGGAGGCCCAGGTATCTACACTTCAGCATGTTAGGGAGCAAGAAGTTTTCCTGGACAGAACAGAACAAATGATCTTGAACAGGGACCACACAGAGGAAGTTCTTGAGGAGGAGGTCATTTCACACACACACAGGAGGTAGACAGCTGAAGAAACATCACACACAGAAGTAGGGAAACCAGAGATCATTCTGGGAGCGTGCAGCCACAGAATCGATTTGAAGCTCTCTCCCTTATCAAGGATGAAGAGGAAGAGCAGTAGGGACAGTCCTTAGTGACAGTGCAGGGGACTCTGAGAGTACCACTGCAGGGAACAGCCACTACTAAGCCTCAGAGGAGGCGTGTGGTGGTGGTGGTGGACCCCTTGTTGAGGGGTGGTTTGTGGGCCTGACAAGATGTCTAGGGAGGTGTGTTGTCCCCTTGGGGCAAAATCCTTGGGGCAAAATCCTTTTTGTCACCTTGGGGCAAAAACTTATTGACCATTACCTTGGTCCATGTGGGAACCAATGATACTGCAAGCCATACCCTTCAGAATATCAGAAGAGATTATGAGGCTTTGGGTAGGAAGCTGAAAGAGCTGGATGCACAGGTTGGTATCTCATCTCTTCTCCCAGTTGAAGGGCATGGTCCAGGAAGGGAAAAGAAAACTTAAGATGTGAATAACTGGCCCTGTAGACGGTGCCGAGAAGAATGATTTGAATTCTTGGATCTTGGACTGCAGTTTCATGATCCTACCATTTCCTTCTTCTTTCTTTTAGCAAGAGATGGGCTGCATCTCACACCAGCTGGCAGAAACATTTTTGCCAATAGTCTCATACATTTGATCAGGAGGGCATTAAACTGAGTCATGTTGGGGAGGGAGATAGTATCTTGGAAGGTATCTTGGAAGGCAGGAGTACATCATGGGCTGGAAACAATAGTCAAAGTGTTATAGAGGGAACAAGGCAAATGATACAAGAGCCCAAAAGTGGGAGGAAAAAAAACCTCACACAGGCAGGACACATGCTTTTAGATGTCTCTACACTAATGCACAGAGCATGGAAAATAAACAAGATGAACTTGAGCTCCTAGCACAACAATGCAAATATGATGTAAGCATCATTGAAACCTGATGGGATGACCCTCATGATTGGAATGTAGGTAGAGAGGGGTATAACCTTTTTAAAAGAAATAGGCCAAACAAGAAAGGAGGAGGAATAGCATTACATGTCAGGGATGTTTACACCTGTGAAGAGATCCAGGACTTAAATCCTGGAAATCAGGTGGAGACCATCTGGCTAAAAATTAAAGGTGAAGGAAACAACAAGGTTGTTATTGTGGGAGTCTACTACAGACCCCCTCCCCCAAGTCAGACTGAGGAATTGAATGATGCCTTTCTAGAACAGATGACCACACACTCAGAAAGGAGAGATGTAGTAGTGATGGGTGACTTCAAACATCCTGATATTTGCTGGAAGTTGAACTCAGCAAAATCCTCAAGGTCTAGCAAATTCCTCACTTGCCTCGAAGAAAAATTCATTGTCCAAAAGGTAGAAGAGGCAACAAGGGGATCAGCTATTTTAGATCTGATCTTAACCAACAGGGATGACCTAGTCAGTGGGGTGCAAGTGGTGGGATCCTTACGTGGGAGTGATCATATTTTCCTGGAGTTTCTTATATAGTGGAAAGGAGAAGAAAGGCATAGACAGGCACTCATTCTAGACTTTAGGAGAGCTAATTTCAATAAACTTAGGAAAACACTGGGAGTGATCCCATGGTCAGGAATACTAAAGGAGAAGGGAGTTCAGGATGGATGAGAGTTTCTCAAAACGGATATACTGAAGGCACAATCTCAAACTGTTCTAATGAGAAGGGGAAATGGGAGATGTCTGAAGAAACCAGGTTAGATGACAAAAGAACTGTCAACTGAACTAAGTTTTGAACGGGAGATGTATAAGAAATGGAAAAGGGGAAAAATCATGAAAGATGAATTCAAACAAATAGCTAGAACATGTAGGGGTAAAGTCAGGAAAGCCATAGCACAGAATGAGCTCAGGCTTGCTAGAGCAGTTAAGCACAATAAAAAGGGCTTCTTTGAGTATGTCCATAGCAAAAGAAAAAGAAGGAAATGGTAGGACCACTGAGCAGAGAAGATGCAGAAATTCTAACAGGGGACAGAGAAAAGGCAGAACTAATCAACACTTTCTTTGCCTCAGTCTTTTCACAAAAGGAAAAGGGTGCTGAGCCTGAGGAAAATGGAGCAGAGGACACAATAGAGGAAATGCAGCACAGAATAAGTAAAGAGGTAGTACAGGAATACCTGGTTAACCTAAATGAATTTAAGTCTCCAGAACCAGATGAACTGCATCCAAGGGTATTTAAAAAATTGGCAAATGTAATATCAGAGCCATTGGCAATAATCTTTGAAAACTCCTGGAGAACAGGAGAAGTCCCAGTAGACTGGAGGAAGGCAAATGATGTCTCCATTTTCAAAAGGGAAAGAAAGATGATCCCAACAATTATCATCCAGTTAGTCTAACATCAATACCAGGAAAGATTCTAGAGCAGATCATTAAACAGAGAGTCTGTTAAAATTTAGAAGGAAATGCCATAATGACAAATAGTCAACATGGCTTTCTCAAAAACAAGTCATGAAAGACTAATCTGATCTCTTTTTTTGATAAAATTACCAGCTCGGTAGATGAAAGGAATGCAGTAGACATATCATGATATTCTTGCAAACAAGTAAAATGTGGGCTAGACAATACAACTGTTAGGTGGATTAGTAATTGGTTGACTGACCAAACCCAAAGGGTGCTCAGCAGTGACTCCTCTTCACCCTGGAAAGAAGTGACCAGTGAGGTGCCACAAGTTTTTGTCCTGGGCCCAGTTCTATTCAACATCTTTATCAATGACTTGGATGAAAGAATAGGGGACATGCTTATCAAATTTGCAGATGAAACCAAATTAGGAGGAATAGCTAATACTCCAGAAGACAGGATGAAAATTCAAAATGAAATTAATAGATTAGAAAGCTGAGCCTAAGCTAACAAAATGAATTTCAACACGGAGAAATGTAAGTTACTGCTCTTAGAGCAAAAAAATGAAATACATAGGTATAGGATGGGGGACACCTGGCTTAACAAGACTATGTGTGAAAGGGTTGTAGGAGTCCTAGTAGACCACAAGTTGAACATGAGTCAACAGTGTGATGTGGCAGCTAAAAAGGCCAATGCAATTTTAGGCTGTATCAATAGAAGCATAGTATCTAGATCAAGGGAAGTAATAGTGCCACTGTATTCTGCTTTGGTCAGGCCCCACCTGGAATACTGTGTCCAGTTCTGGGCACCACAATTCAAAAAGGATGTTGAAAAACTGGAGCGTGTCCAGAGGAAGGCTACTAAAATGGTACAGGGTCTGGAAACCATGCCCTATGAGGAACGGCTTAGGGAACTGGATATGTTTAGCCTGGAGAAGAGATGGTTAAGAGGGGATATGATAGCCCTGTTTATATATTTTAAGGGATGTCATATTGAGGAGTGAGCTAGCTTGTTTTTCGCTGCTCCAGAGAACAGTTGATCCGGAACAATGGAAGCAAGCTACAGCAAAAGAGATTCCAGCTCAACATTAGGAGGCACTTCCTGACAGTAAGGGCTGTTCAACTGTGGAACACACTCCCTCGGAGAGTAGTGGAGTCTCCTTCCTTGGAGGTCTTTAAGCAGTGGCTGGATGGCCACCTGTCGGGGATGCTTTGATTGGGAGTTCCTGCATGGCAGGAGGTTGGACTGGATGGCCCTTGTGGTCTCTTCCAACTCTATGATTCTATGATTCTATGATATCTCATTATGTATATGCAAATATTCCAAAACCAGAAAAACTGAAATTCAAAAGATTTCTGGTTCCAGGCATTTCGGATAAGTGAGACTACCTGTATAAAATCATTGAAAAGATATACAAAAGTTGAAAAAGATGAATAACAGAACTGGTAATGAACACAACATTTTATACCACCATTTTCTCTTTGTGTAAAATCACATAATTAGATGAAAAGAAAGGGGGAGTAAGAGGCCCTTCTTTGGAGGTGATGTATGTAAAGGTAACCAGCAGGTAAGCCATTACCAGGGAGCTGTGTGCTTTCTCATCCAACCTTCAACAGTGACTGAAACCTAAAAGGGGTTATTAAACCACTCGCCTGCCTCATACTCTCCACTATTCTATTATGGTGATGAATTATTTTCCATAAAAACATACCACAAATTGAAGATCAGTGCAGCTACAATCTTTCAGGATTATATGAGGTGCCTAAAGGTCATTTTTCCCTGCTGTCTGAATGGGAGAAAAAAAAAGTGAAGTGAATTCTCATTACCTACCAAAAGCACACCTGTCAATGATAGGGCAGGGTAAGATCTACCATAGAGAATGCTGGAATGTTATGGGTAAGAGTCACGGTGAAATTAAAATTGAAGAACCATGTGGAGAGGCGTTCTCTCTGCAAAGGTAACCTTTTACTTAAATATTATAGCTTGCCTCACCTTGCAATCAAAAATCGAATGCCCTTTCATATTATCTGGACATTTTCTTTCTTTTTTGTAAATGCATTTCATTGACCTTTTAGAATCAGCAGGTCAAGACCTATCTATTGTGAAGCGTTCCCTAAACAACTTGTCATATTTTAACTCCAGATTGATGAAGGCAATGGGCCTTATGAGCTCAATTCAAGGAGCTGGTTTTAATATGCAATGTCTTAAACAGCTTGGGGACAGGATATTAGAATGACAGCTTTTTCTTTTATGAGGCTGCCCAGGACTTGAGATCATCATTTAAGGTCCAGATAGTTCCACTATTCTCTCTGAGTAGCCACCCCATACCCTGAAAGCAATCCCCCTCTAACAGAAACCACTACTGAGAAGGCCCATTTAAGGTCCATTGCCACTACCGGGTAAGTGGGAAAGGGAGGTAATACCCTTTTGCACTCACCCAGTAGCTATGTCAGTCACTCTGGGTAAACCATCCCAATGGATGACACTCCAATCTGGTGTCACTTGGTGCAATATGAACCCCTTTCACCCTTCAACTGATGCCTCTGCTACCCTGAAAGGCTAGATTGGTTACTATATAAGGCAGGGCTTTCTCTGTTTTGGCATCTTGGTTGTGGAACTCCCTCCCGAGAGGAGTCAGACTGACTTCATCCATTTTGACCCCAGAATCAAACCACTATCGATGTGCTGGCTCTCTTACTGTGTTTTTGTTGTTGTTATATACCTTGAAGTTGTTTCTAATTATGGTGACCCTAAGTTGAACTGATCCAGAATACAGTGTGACTAAATTCTTAGAGAGACTTGCAAATGAGCAACAACTGTATATAGGCATTCTAAGTCTGCTACCTTTAGCAGATAGAGCCTTACTATGATCTCTACACTTGGTGTTTCTAGAGCAGTGATTCCCAAACTTTAGTCCTCCAGGTGTTTGGGACTTCAACTCCTGGAAGCCCTAGCCAGTTTGGCCAGGAGTCAGGAATTCTGGGAGCTGATGTCCAAAAACATCTAGAGGACCAAAGTTTGGGAACTACTGTTCTAGAAGGAGGAGAATAACTTTTTGCTGTGCCATAGGGATTTTGATCATCTACCTTTATAGACACATAGTATAAATCACTTTTGTGAAATAGATCTTTCCCCTGTCCTGGGTTGAGGAGATGCTCAAACATGACCAGGAGACTTGAATGCTTCCAAAAGTGCTTCCTCCATGGCCTCCGGGCCCACCATAGTAGAGTAAGGAGACAGGCTTTCTTTGCTGTATGCTTCTTTGAGTGTATAAATGCTTTCATATTTTCTGTTGACTTATGGTGACCTCATGGATTTCATATGGTTTTCTTAGGAAAGGAATAGTCAGGGGTGGGTTTGCCATTGCTGTTTTAGGATATATATCATAAAGCACTTGGTATTTCTTGGTGGCCCCCCACTGAAGTACCAACGTGGGTTGAACCTTTGTGGGGCTTCTACAGATGGGCCCTTTGGGCTGTCCTGGAGGCAGGGATGGGGAGGAGCAGCCAAATGCCAGCCAGCTCAACCCCTCCCTGAATACATCCTGATGCCATACGCCATTACGCAGTGCACTCAGTGTCAGGATGTCCTTCCGGTGCAGCCTTTTGACGCGCTGCGCCGGAAGGGGCGCCAAAGAGCCGCATGGTGGCTCTTAGGGCGCCCTTTTGCCGACTGAAAGGAGTGGCATTTTGCTGCTCTTTTCCAGGCCGGCAAAAGGAAGGATTGGGGCCGACATGCCCAGCAGACTTGGCCCCGATCCTCCATTTTCTGGGGCGGTTCAGGGCCGCCCGTCTGCATCCCCTATTAGTTTCCAAGATCAGGCAAGACCTGATGCCTTCAGGATAGTTAGGCTAGTAAAAAACTAATAAATTTTCTTTTGCACTACTGGCTTTCTCTCTCTCTCTCTCTCTCTCTCTTTCATTCTCTCTCTCTCTTTTTTTTTTTTACTATTCTTGAAATCCTGATTAAGATTCAATCGCATTTGCAATTGAAGCATGTGGCACAGATTTATATAGGAGCACATGGAGTTACAGAAGAGCTTGAAAAGCCTATATTTTGATTTCTGCCTGGAGCAGGAAAACTCAAGACCAGGGGTAGGCAACCTTTCCCCTTTAAGGGCCGAGGTACTTCAGCTCCCAGAATCCCAGGAGCTATTGGCCAACATGGGACTATTGGCCAACATGGCTGAGGCTTCTGGGAGTTGAAGTCCCTCGGCCCTTAAAGGGGAAAGGTTGCCTACCCCTGCTCAAGACTTTCCTATGGTCCACATTTAAAAGTGAAGCAAACCACTCTTCTAAACTAATACAAGAGTTGGAGTGCAGTCATCCTTTGGATTCTACACTTCTATATATTTCCCTCATCCATTTTTTCTAGCTCAAAAACATCATGAATGCACATAAATGTGTATTTTTAAGGCTAAAATGTATTCTAAAATGTATTAAAATGTACACTTTGAAAGAAATAATCTTTAGAAAAACATTTTTTACTAAAAAAAAAAAAAAAAGTACACACAGAAAGAGACTTAAATACAAATTGCTGATTTACCACAGCCTCAAGGCTCACACTTACCAGAAACTGCTCAGGACCTACTGAGATCTACTACAGGTGTGGGCACTTGTGGCCCTACTAATGGCTTTGAACATGATCCTACACCATTGCTGACTAGGGATAGAAGGAGTCACAGTTAAACATCTGAAGAAGAAATATAAATCATCCACTATTTCATCCATACCATAGCTTTCTTTCTGCTGTGAGAGAAAAATATTTTGTTCTGTTTTTTGGTGGGGAGGGCACTCTTTTCCCCTTTTAAAAAAATGTTCTGAAATGTTATGATGGAAATATTCTCCATAGAAATACACTTTTTTGTGTGGAAGACAAGGACCAGACTCTTACAGCAGACTTGTGGCCATAACATAGTTGTGCCCAGAATCCTCATCTGACCATCTCAGACCTACTTTAAAACCCAACCAACCTCACCAAGGGATGGAGTTCTATGGTGCTTAAAGATGATAGCAATAGCATGTACATTTCTATACTGCATACCAGTGAACTCAGCACTCCTTTGGTTTACAAATCTGTAAGTTAATTGCCCCCAACCAGCTGGGTATCCATTTTAACAACCTACGAAAGGAAGGGTGAGTCAACCTTGGAGTCCCTGGGATTGAACTCACAATCTTGTGACTGCAGTACTGGCATTTAACCACTGTGCCTCCAGGGTTCCCTGGAGGATCCATCCAGTCCCATGACAACAGCAAACCATGGTGTGCAGAAGAGATTCAACAGAACTGCACAGGGGTCCCTGCTTCTGTTCCTTGCACTGTGGCTCACCGGCAGCTGGGTGCTGGAAACCTTGTCCTTCACAGATCTCTGTCCCTTGGTGCATCTGCCTGGATTTTAAGGTGGGCTTCAGGAACATTTACAATTCAAGTAATGCTACCATGACTGTAAATGTGAATAAGAAACAGTTAAGAAGTTGTATGTTATGACATCATAGCTGTCTAATAGGATCTCATTCATGTTTTCTACCTTTGTGCAAAAATAAAACAAAACCCCATCCAAACAAACACACACATGTATTTCTCCACACAATCAGTCACCTGGAGCACTTCAAGATGTTTGAGTGCAGGGAGAAAACTCTGTAAAAGCTCACTACTCTATTATTCTTTCCAATAGAGTTTTCCAAACTGGAAAGTAAATAACTGAGAATATTGTTTCCAGCCCTAATCTGGAGGCCCAACACATCGCTCATCCCAATCTAACACAATCCCTTTTGAAATAATCCAAGTGCAATAATCCGAGTGTAATCCCAGTCTTACTGCTGAAGAGGAGGAGAATAGCATGTGATGATTCAATGTCTTTCCAGATTAATGGATTTGGGCTGCAGGTACAATGTAGACATAATACAGTCTGACATCGCTTTAATTTCCATGGCTCAATGCTATAGAGTCTGGGACTTGTGATTTTATGAGATATCTAGCATTCTTTGTCAGAGAGCTCTGGTGCCACAACAAACTACCAATCCCAGGATTCCATAACATTGAACCATGACAATTAAAACAGTGTCAAACTGCATTAATTCTGCAGTGTTGAAGCTTTAGAAGGCTGTCCACTCTAGCATACTTACTCAACAACATGGTAATGTAGAAAAAAAGTTTACATTTTCAAATTCCCATGCAAATGTGTCAAAGAGCAGGTATTCACACAATTGTGGATCATATACCAGCATGCCAAAGTATCAGAATGCCATATCACTCCCATCTTCACTTATAAGCATCACTGTTGGCCCCTTTGCTTGCAGAACTGAAAGAGTATTCTGGGTTCTGGAAGTTTCATCCCTTTCCTGACAAGCTGACTTCATAGTAATGAATAGACTTGGCCCTTTTGTCTAATTAGTTAGACTTTATGGTATTTGGTGTGAAACAGTGACATTAAGTAGAGCTTCAGGAGGGTCATGTTGGACCTTCTTTTACCTCCCCCAGTCTCTCTTTATCTCCACAAATTAATGAATTAATTTAACAACAACATTGCATACTGTGCTAACTGCACCTCTTAATTAACTAGAAAAGGTTTCTCATAATTAATAAATTAGCCTGAAGACATAGCCAGTTAGGGTTTAAAGGGGAAAGAAAGATAAAGTTGCAAAATCCAGGGGTTTTTTCCCCCTCCCCTTTCTTCTCACTCTCCAAATGAAATACTTCTGAAGAAATTTAGAAGCAGATATGATTTTCAACTCTATTTTACTTTTACCATCCTGTCTAGGGAAGGAGTGGAGGTACCTAAAAAATGATGGTCATTTCTTCCTCTTAAAGTTCTTTGAGTACATATCCTGGGTAGGAACATCCAACTTTTCATTGAAAATTCATATGGCAAGAAACAGATTGGTAAAAGCTTGTGACGAGGAAAAAAAAACTTGAAATGTGCATTAGGATGGGCATTGTGTGGTCCTCTGGCTTATCACCAATATCCTACATTTCCTAATTAGTTATGAATATATAGCTAAGTAACAACTCCTGGTCTGACCACTGTTTGTTGTTGTGGTGTGCCTTCAAGTCATTTCTGACTTACGGCGACCCTAAGGTGAACCAATCACAGGGTTTCTTGGCAAGTTTCTTCAGAGGGGATTTGCCCTTGCTATCCTCTGAGGCTGAGAGAGTGTGACTTGTCCAAGGTCACCCAGTGGGTTTAACATGACCAAGCCAGGATTTGAACCCTGCTTTCCATAGTCACAGTCCAATACTCAATCACAACACCATGCTGACTCTCTGTAAACCCACCTTAAAAGCTAGCAGCAACATTGAGAGAAGATGTGTTTGGCTGGCAATTGGGGTGCGAAGAGAATGACAGCTCCTTGCCACTATTAGTGAGTGAAACTGCAATGAGAAATTGCTACAGGAGTCCTGCTTCTGATTGTCACAGCTTCAGTTGCTAGTGGGAGGGAGCTGGACATGCCATCTTCCATGTGCCCCCATTGCCAGCTGAAGAGACCTCCTATACTCAGTGTGGCTGCTGGCTATTATTGTAGTTTTGAGCAAGACATATATGATGATGGCAATAGTGCCACAATCATAGCTACATAGTGTTACTGAATATGGATTAGTTACAGATCCATAACTCTAAGGCCATATCTAGTGAGGCCAAATGAAGTGGTTTCCTCTTGCCACACAGGGCCAAATCCTCAATTCGAGTGTGGGCTGTCTTCACAAAATAAGGCCAGTTCCACACCAAATCCATCCTATCCCTCCCTTAAACCTTTTTTTTTAAACTTACATGTTGCTCCAGATTGTGCAGGAAAACCTGGAGCACTCCATAGTGATGCCAGGCAGCTATCTACACATGTGTCCCCACTGGGGTGAGTCACGCACTTTGAGGTCACAACAAGGCACCGAGCCATGTGATTGATGCTAGGTGCCTCATTTCTGATCTCAAAGAGAACAACTCACACCAGTGGTGTGGCAGCAGGTGACACAGTGGGGACATGTGTGTAGACAGCCATCCAGCATCGCTACATTGTGTGGAAGTAAGAGGGGGAATCCAAGGCAACTCTGGGGACAGAATATCCTAGGAATAATTCAGAGTATCCTGGCTGATATAGACAAGCCCTGAGTTACAAATGCATAACTGCAATAGAGCATGCTAGCCATCATTGAACTGCAAGTTCCATTAGCCCTAGCTGATATAGGCAAGAGTGAGACTGCTGAGACTAGCAGTGCAATAACATCTGGAAAAAACACACAATTTCCACTCCTGTTCTTTAGGCAAATTACAGAGGAGAAGGCTCATTGAACTCAACAGGAGTTCCTTCTCAGTTGACATGCCAAAAAAAAGATGGCAAGCAACTGGTTTTACTGGAGAATACATTGGCTAACATTTTAGTGGGGGAGGAGGCAGTTTCCAACAAGGAGAAACCATTTCAATCAGTGAGGCTGTAAGTTAAAGGTATACCTCTTTATTTTTGAAGATATTTTGGTTTGGACATGTTGTTATACCAGTGAATTAAAGAGGCAATGTGACAACCTTTCTCTCTAACAATAAATAGTGTTTTCTTTTTAAATCAAATTGTCAGTTATCTTTAGAGGCATTGCTGAAATTCGTAGTTACCCCATTCTGAGATTCAAATTTGCTGTTTATTTTCTTTAAAGTTCTTCCATAGTGTAGAACAATTAGATTCTGCACATCTGCATTTCAACTGCTGTCAATAATCCATTATCTTTTAGCTGCTTTCATCTAACACATGCTATGCTATTACTGTGCATGCTGTTTTAACTACAGTACTCCAGGATTATCATTTTCCCCTCTAGTATTTAAATATTTTACTTAAGGTTGAAGCCATAAATAAAGTGCAATGTTACCTGCATCTACTCAGGAGTAAGCTCCACCGCATTCAATGGGATTTACTCATATGTGAGTGTGGACAAAATTGTATCCTGAGCTTAGATGCATAGGTCTGGGGGTTTTGTTTGTTTTCCCACATTCACTACTTTAAGCAAACAAGTCTTTTCAACCTTGAATATGAAAAAATGTGCAAAAGAAAGTTATTCTTATAAAAGAATGAACCTATAAAAACAACAACCAACCGAACTCCTACGTCCTTGCAAGTTAACAAAGAACAAGCTACATTAACTGTATTTTCATTGTGAATCATCACAAGGATAGGTAGATTTTTCTCCATCCTGAGTGACAGAAAGTTGACACTGTTAGATTACAAGGGGCCCTTTCACACTACACAATTATAGCACTATGATTCTACTTTAGCTGCTATGGTAGCACCCTATGGAATCCTGCAATTTGTAGTTTGGTGAGGCACAGGAGAATTCTAAATGATCCTCCCTAAACTGCAAATCCCATTATTTCATAGGCTGGAATCATGGCAGTTCAAGTGTAATCATGGCACTATAATTGTGTAGTGTTAAAGGACCCCTGTTTGATGTTTTGCAGATGTGTAAACATACAGTGTAAACATGCAGATGTGTAAACATACAAACATACAGGAATTCAGTGGCTCAAGTGGTTAAGATGCTGATTCTGTTGATTGTAAGATCAGCAGGTTGGCAGTTCAAGGCCTGGGTGCTGCATGATAGGGTGAGCTCCCGTCACTAGTCCCAGCTTCTGCCAACCTAGCAGTTCGAAAGTAAACAGCATTCTGTGCAATCATGCTGGCCACAGCATCACAGAGTAGTCTCTGACAATGCTGGCTCTTTGGCTTAGTAATGGAGATGAGAACCACCCCCTACGGTCAGACACAACTTGACAACCTGGTCAATGGGGAATACTTTTACCTTTACTTAAACATACAGTGGGGCAATTATGGGTGTTTCACAGAATGATGAAAACTAACAACTTATGACAAACCATAAACTCTCTGCCTGGGATGTCTTCAAACAACCTACTCCCACCAGGTGCTCTCCAGATATGTTGGACTACACATCTCATCATCCCTAGCCAACTGTTAAGTGAGTAGAGATGTAAACGTTTGAGAATTTCATCCTCACAAACTAGTTTGCAGAAACACTGTGAAAGCATGCAAAATTGGGCACAAGCAAGAGTGCACCAATGCTTATTGGGCACTTCTGATGCACACTGGACATCTCTGAGGTACATTGGACACTTTTAACACACATTGAGTGCTCCTGTTATGCTCTGGCACCTACTAGCCAGTGTCTGGATGCACATTAGGGAGTACCCTGATAAGTGGTTACCATTGCACCCATTGCACTAGCTATCATCATGCAATGGATGTTCCTACATTATAATGTCATAGAATCACAGAATCATGGAGTTGAAATAGAGCATAAAGGCCATCGAGTCCAACATCCTGCCATGCAGGAAGACACAATCAAAGCACCCCCAACAGATGGCCATCCAGCCTCTGTTCAAAACCCTCCAAAGAAAGAGCCTCCAGCACACTCTGAGGGAATGTCTTCCACTGTTGAACAGCTCTTACTGTCAGGAACTTCCTTCCAATGTTGAGGTGGAATGTCTTTTCATGTAGTTTGAATCCATTGCTCCAGGTGCTATTCTCTGGAGTTGCAGAGAACAAGCTTGCTCCTTCTTCCATATGAGATCCCTTCAAATATTGAAATATGGCTATCATATCACTTCTTAACCTTCTCTTCTCCAGGCTAAACATACCCAGCTCCCTAATTCAATCCTCAGAGGGCATGGTTTCCATACCTTTCATTGCAACCGCTAAGTGAAGCTAGCAACACTGTGAAAATACACCATTCAATTTTGTGCACATGTAAGGCCATTTATGAAGGTATAAGTCCTAAGCACATGCTACTTTTTCCTACTTAGGCATGTAAAGTTTCTCTCCACCTGTTTTGATCAGGATTATTCTTTAAAAAAAAACACATAAATTCCCCTATGAGCACCCCAGAACCTCCTAGTACCCTGAAATGCCTTCATTTTCCCTCACAGTTCATCTTAAAATGGTGACAGAAAGTGACACAATGCCTCTTCCTGTCACCATTTTGAGGGGGACTGGAGAGGAAAACTGAGGCATTTGGGTAAGGGGTGTGGTCAGGGGTTTGGTTGCGTGGGGGGAATTGGCCTGTCTCCTATCTCTGATTTAGTTATGGCTTTCACCAGGGGCTGAATTGCTTTGCCTAGGGGTTGAGGAGAAGGTTGGGCCTCCTCTTAGCCTGCTCTCTTGCTGGGAGATTTACAAATTAGATACAAGAAGCCCCCACTGATCTGATGGATTAGGCCTGGAGAAAATGTCAGAAAGTGGAAGTGATTGAAAGTAGAACCCAGGGTTTTTTAAAATTTGTAAATGCATTTTGGCCACTGAAAACATACTATGTATCACTTTTGAATGTGTTCCATATCTAAATAATACCCTACACGCATACACACACAAGCGAGCATTGCAGCAAGAGCTGACAAACGAATGGAACACCTCAGCCAAATTAATAGAACTTATCTATAATTTGCAAGTGTTAAAAGAGCAAATTGTTGGAAAGCAAAGCATCAAAATGTGGGGGGAGCATATAGTTTAATAATAAAGTGTCTCTTGTTATCCCAAGCAATATGTCTGATCTCCTTAGTGGGTCTGCAAAATACTTGCATAATGGCAGTTAAACTAGTATAAAGCTATAACAGAATTCTGGCCTGTAATTCCATTAGCACAAAGAATGATTTTGACATGTTTAATATATTGGGGTGGGGTGGGGTGGGGAACCCCTCCTTCTGTTCATTGTCTCCAGCTCTCTAATACAAAAAGATGAAATTTCAGTTTGGACATCGCTATTGTATGCATAAGATTGCACCAAAGGACCCAGCTGCTAAGAATGGGAGTGCCTTTAATCAGGGTACAGTTTGCTCTAACTTAGCCCTGGTTCCACTCTTTCTTTCGGAAAGAAACAAGTTGCTTTCAGACAACAGAGATCCAGGGGCAAGGGAGGGAGGGTGGAGAACTAAACACAAGCTGACTACCTTCCTATCATTTTGCCATGCTAAGTTTTTAATGAGGCCAAGAAAAGATGGCAGTTTCCTACAGGCTGCTCATTAATGAATGGAATGTAAGAATAGAGAAGAATTAGCCCGCATTCAGACTCCATGAAAGACAGGTGACTGTGGGTGCCAATTTGCAGGTAATGAACATACTGACAAAAAACCAGAAGTTCGTGAACACATTATGTGTAGGAAAGCAAGAGGTTCTTTTCAACAGAAGATTCACAGACTCATATGGTTGGAAGGGACCACAAGGGCCATCTACTCTAACCCCTTGCCATGCAGGAACACATAGTTAAAGTACTCCAGAGAAATAGCCATCCACCTTCTGCTTAGAAACCTCCAAAGAAGGAGAGCCTGTGAGGCAATCTATATCACCAACAAACAGGTGTTTTTGTTTCTAATATTGATGTGGAATATTTTTTCTTATCATTTAAATCCATTGGTTCAGATCCTAGTCTCAGAGGCAGCAGAAAATAAGTTTGCTCCATTTTCTACATGGCATCCCAACAGATATTTAAGGATTGTTATGATTGCACTCAGTCATCCCAGTTCCACGCTGAACATACCCAGCTCCTTAAGCCCTTTTTCACATGATTTCTAGACCCTTTAACAAAACAAAATAAGGACTCATTTGAGAGGTAGTGCTGGAGAAGAGTACTGAGCATTCCATGGACAGCCAAAAAGACAACAAATGAATCCTAGAAGAGATCAAGCCAGAAATCTCCCTAAAAGCCAAGGTTATTAAACTGAGGCTGTAAAACTTTGGCCACATCATAGGAAGGCATGGCTCACTGGGAAAAAAAACTCAATAATAATAGGAAAGGTGGAGGGAACTAAAAACATAGGAAGACCTTATGCTAGATGGATAGTCTCTATTAAGGATATGAATTTACAGGGCCTAAGCAAAGCAGTGGGGATAGGGAGTCTTGGATATGTCTCATCCATGAGGTTGCCATGAGTTGAGATTGACTTGTGAGTGGTTAACAACAACAACAAACAGACCCTATAACACCTTGGTCCCCCTTCTTTGGACACATTCTTGTTATTGTGAGCTTCAAGTAATTTCCAACTTCTGGCAACCATGAGGTAACCCTATCATGGTGTTTTCTTGGCAAGGTTTGTTCAGAGGAGGTTTACCATTGCCTTCCCCTGAGGTGGAGAGCATGCAACTTGCCCAAGGTCACCTCCTTCCTTTCCTGAACCCAATTTGCACCTTGGACTTTCTCACTCCATATATAATAGGAGTCTTTGGGGGGTTGCAGACTGCCAGAAATAGTGCAAATTGAATCCACTTTTAGGGTTAGGGTTAGGGAATCATGGGAACTGTAGTTTATTGTGGCACCAGAGCTCTCTGACAGAGAAGGCTCAATGTCTCAGAAAAAAAAATAATTCCATGATTCCCTAGCACTAACCCTAACCCTAAAAGTGGACTCAATTTGCAATATTTCTGGCAATCTGCAACCCCCCTTAGTTGCAGTATTTTGAGCATAACTTTGTTTGCATGGGGAATTAGTTCAATAGCCCTTGAGAGCAATAAGTGCAATGGTCCTTTAGTTGCTTTAGTTCAATAATTATCACTGTCTTTGATAGAATTTCTTTGTAATTTTTTTTTAAAAAAATTACAATCTTTGTAATGCAACCTTTGTTTTACTCTATGCTGCCTTGTGTCCAATATTGACAATAAAGCAGGCTGTAAATAAAATAACTACTACTGTTACTGTTGTTGCTGCTGCTTCTATTGGTAGACATCTTGTTCAGTAATTTCAATGTCACAAGCCTGACATGATATAATTATTCCAGTTCACATGTACAGTCACTGCAAGATTACAACAATCAAAAGGCCCATCCCTCTAGTCCAATGCTCAAACCACTACACCACTCTGGCTCCTGTTAGGATCATACACCTTTGTAAGTGGACTTATTTTTGCAGGAAATAGAATCAAGTACTTTTGCAACATCCATATTCAGCAAGGGGTTGCAATGATGTTACTGTATAGGGGAGCCAGTGAAGTAACTGATGCAGAGTAGGACCTATGAACAATGGGGATTGATGTGCATTGGAACACTGACTGGGGAATGCTGGTGTGCATCATTCTTTCCAGCATCCTGGTATGCTTGTTTACAATTCACTGATTCTTTCCAATTCACTAATTCTCAGCTCCTCTGCTATGTACTTAAATATGCACAATGTTAACTAACATAGATGGGAATAGTGAATTCAGGCCCACAATTTCAATTTTGGGCTAAAACCTTGAGAAGATCCACTGCCTTCCCCCCCCCCCCCCCCACACACACACACATGGAAACTACCAATGGCCAGTGTTGCCAGTCACATTCTTCAACTTTCAAATCCAGTCGCTTTTTCCAATGCACATTTTTAGTCTGGACACACAAAAAAAGTTTGAATGGCTTGATTCACCATCCAGACTATCCAGGACTCCTGCAGCAGGTGGCCGATGTATATGTTTCTCCCATTTCTTATAAAAGCTGACCTAATTATGCTCCATTGGCCAAGTTCAAGCATCAAATTAATTGCTTCACCCTCCTAACTGACAAAAACTCCCCCATCAGCTTTCACCATCATCTCTAAGTCACAAATTCTTAATTGATTTTACACACTTGCATACACCCAAGGGAATACCCAGGGTTTGCAAAACGGATATCATGTGAACCAAGTATGCTTACCTTAATGATCATGGTAAGATGGAGTGAAATTAATCCAGGGGAATTGCTGAATGCCTAAAAGGTAGAAAAGCAAAATAAGGGAGGAAAAATCCCCAGCAGAATGTGTCAAGCTTACTGAATATTTTATCCTACAACTACATGCCCAGATATGTATTTTTTCCAGTTGCTCCTTTGGCTGCTTCTGATGTGGATAAAGGACTACTAATATTTGCTCCACTATTAATCTTCCGGCCTTTAATAATGTCCAGTATATGTGGCTTGACTGCATATTATACTGTAAATGGAAGAAGAAAAGTAACACAGATGGATAGGTCTTTGCTCTTTTGCTTTTTGTAGCATGATTAAAGGAGCTAGCTATTTGGAATGAAGCTGTAGAAGACCTAGGATAGTAGCTTGAGAAACCTAGAAACAGTGACCTAGGATAGAAAGCCTGAGGAACTTTCTTCTGGGGGCTAAATTCCCCTCACCCCAAATAAAACCGCAGTTAACATAGAACTTCTACCAAAGAAAGATGGAAAGTCTCTGCTTGCTCCTTTCAGACACCTAGTAACTTCCAAACTTCTACATCACCCACACATGTCAATGAACTCAGGTCAACATTTTGGTTCCTACAATAGCCAACAGATTTGATGTCAGGAAGCCTATTGACAGAACTTGAGGGCAATGCCCACTCTTGGTCTGCCATAATTGATGTTTAGTAGCCTGTGTCTATGCTATAACTAGTGTTCAGTAGCCTACGGCGTGGGTCCAGGCTGTTTGAAGGACTGTATCTTCCTTTATGAACCCATTAGAATACTGAGATCATCCGGAAAGTCCCTCTATGTCCCACCACTCTCTCAGGCACATTTGGTGGAACAAGAGAGAGGGCCTTCTCAGTGGCTGCCCCCAAGCTCTGGAACTCCCTCCCCAGAGAGGTCAGGATGGCTCCATCCCTGCTTTTGTTTTGGTGGCACATTAAAACATTTTTATGCTGCTAGGCTTTTTCACACCGACATGGGTGCTGTAAAAGTTTTATAAAGAGGTTTTTTTTATGTTTAGTGCTTTGTATTGTTTTAATTTGGACTATTTTAAATTTTGTTAGCTGCCTTGAGTCCCCATACCAGGAAGAAAGTGAGATATAAATAAATAAAATGATAATGATAATGATAACGATTGATAATGATAATGATGATGTCTCTTTCAATACATAGACTCAATGCAGATACAATACCAGATTTTGAGGACGTGGCATTGAGACTGCAATTCTCAGAATTCCCTGTGCTGACTGGGAGATTCTGGGAGTTGTAGCCCACAAGATGACTTCTTCAACCTCTGAATGGTGAAATCACCACATGATGCCTAGAAGATAAAATAATCAGTGATGTTTGAGTTTCTGTGATGATGTGTGCATTTTGCTAATTTATTTGAAGGAAAAAATCAGATTGTCTCTCAGTTTCCTCTGTAGAGCTTCGCACAGGACTTAGAACTGAATCTTGCCTCAGCACAGTAAGAGGATTGTATCCTTCATTGTTGTCCACTGAGGATGACAGACTAGAGTTACCAAGCTGAATAGGGGATGGGACTCCTATAGCTTTGCTCGTTAACAAACCATGGATGACAAAGAAAGACTAGTGTCCCATCAGACAGAAATATGGTACATCTCTTCCCTCACTTGCAAACCATACCTTTTAGCCGCTGATCCCATCCAACCAATTTAGGCTGCTGCCACACTGCAGAACTAATGCAGCTATGGCTCCATCCTATGGAATCCTGGAATGTGTAGTTTGTTGTGGTACCAGGGCTCTCTTGACAGAGAAGGCTAAGTATTTACAATTCCCAGAAATCCATAACATTGAGCCATGGCAGTAGAAGCAGTGTCAAGTTGCATTAATTCTGCAGTGTAATTGCCAGTGGACATCGGTATGTGTGCCAAAAAGTTGTTAAACTCTGTTTCTGTAGATGGACACAACGTTCTGAAAGCAACTATATTGCTGTGCATCTGCCTACAACACCTAAGGAAGAAGACTCAAGTCTATGAAAGCTCATGCTACCAGCTTCTTTCTTTCAGTTAATCTCAAAGATGCTACAAGATCCTTTTGCATATGATATTATTGTGAGCCCTGTCATGTTAGAACCATGTTGATATTTTTGTTGCAAGTGAATCACTAAAAAGCTCATGTGCATCAGAGATACAAATGAAAGACTGGCATGGCCCCAAATCCTATACCAAGCAGACAAATTTTATACTCACATAGTTATGTAATAAGAACTTGACCTTGGGGAATTTTATAATTAGCTCAAAAGTGATGAGTAGGATCTGGACCCACTATGTGCAGGGGAATGGAGGTAAGAGCCTTTGCAGGCACCATTTCCCCAAAAGAATGGTACTCTCCCTGTAGGATCCCCCTCACACACTTCGGTCCTCTGGGAGGAATCTGCTACAACCGATAAAGACCAGGCTCTCGCAGACCTCCCAGAGGGCCTTTTCTGCGACTGCTCCCAGACTGTGGAATGGCCTGCCGGACGAGATCCGTCTTATCACCACCATTGCTGCCTTTAAAAAGGCAGTAAAGACGGTTCTCTTCCGGCAGGCCTTCCCGGAATAACTACCCGGCTAAACTGGAGGCTACCTGATACCCTTTGCCATGCTGACAGACAGGTCATATCCAGCAATATTGTATTGTATTTATTTACTTATGTAATTTGATTTTAATTCTACATAAGTTTAATCCTGTTTTAAGGGGTGGGAGGGTTGGGGGGGAGGATGGAATGTTTTTACTTGTTGTATTTTAACTTGTTGTACACCGCCCCATTTGCTGAGCAGAGGGGCAGGTTATAAATAATAATAATAATAATTATTATTATTATTATTTATTAAGAGTAAAATAAATCAACAAGCAAGCACACACATACACACAGAGGATACATGAAATCAGTAAGAAAGGTTTCACACACAAAATAGTTACCTAGAGACTCTGCATTCATTGTAGAAAAATGGACCCAGCTGCTTGCTTAAGGACAAGGGATAATGGCAAGGAATTTCAGAGAGGGAGTGGGATCCCCCCTCCCCTTCCAAAACCAGCTCACAGAACACAGATTTTGGAGGTATTTATATAGGCTCAAAATAATCTGGAGTGAAGATTATTGTATATCAAAGGTTTCCGGATAGGTTACTTTTGAAGCAGGCAATTTCCAAGGAGAGGAGATGGGATGTTGATGTTATCTCATTCTTAGCCAGTTGTAAATCTCTTGTCTCCAGAATTGAGAGGGTGTAAATGTCCTGTTTGCAGCTCCTAGTCTTGGCCCTTTTGATCTGCAAATTGTTGTAGATGCAGATGTGACCTTTCAGGTGCCTACGTGATGTGCTTGCCTTGGGTTCATGGCAATCAGGTTTCTCTAGGGCCATGGTAGGGACCCACAAAAGGTTTTTTTTAAAATATTAAATCAGTTATTGTAACAGTTATACTGATGTTGTTTAATACCACCTTATTAGTGAATTGTAATGTTGTACAACTGAATGTGCAGCCACATGTAGCCGGACATCTGCATGCTCAGTGTATAAAACATATCTGACCAGCACTGATTACAGGGAACATATAGCTCCCATGTAAAAACAGCTTCCTGGCTACTGGCCCAGTTTTGGGCAGAAGTCAAAGTTCTAGTTATGGCCTTTAAAGACCTACATAGCATGAGTCCAAACTATCTAAACGTAGATATCATTGAACTCAATAGGGATGACTTCGGAGTAGATAAGCATAGGCTTGTCTTGGCAAGTGAAAGTTACTGCTCCATTTACCATTTACCCAAAAGAATGCATCTTCCACCAACAAAATACCAGATATTTCTATTTTAAACATTTTGTCCTGGGGGGAAAAGACCTGTTAGTCACACAGTACTATCATTTTGTGCCAGCTGTGGTGGCAGATTATTATTATTATTATTATTACTACTACTACTACTACTACTATTCCTTCTTGCATTACTATATTTTACATCCATCACAAACACCCATGATTTGGTGCAACCAGTATAGAAAAGGAACACAGGTCTCATCAAGACACAAAGGATTCTAAGGATCTGAAAATTGTGAATGGCCCTTTATTTTTAACAAGCAATGTAGGTATATTTAAATGTTGAGGGCATAACATGTATTGAAGTGGTTCCTACTGAGGCATGTGGGTTCTTTAATGAATACAACAGATTTAAATCTTGGTTTTATTAATAAACATGGCTATCAATAAGGAACAATTTCCTAGTCCAGTGGGAAGTTCTCACACACCACAGAACCCCCAAAAGACTATGGTAGTGCCAGGATCTTGGACTTTAAAACTGGACGACTGTCCACTGGTGTCCTGTTAAAATTCATCTAAGCTCCTGGCTAGGAATGTAGGTTGTTTTTTTATTTGTTATCCTGTGAAAACAGGGTTTGTCGACCTTCAGGAAGAATAATGGTATTCACAAAGTTCTTCACACTTTGTGAAGTGCCTTACTTATGTCCAGGAGTGTATTTGTAATGGGAGGGAAATAGAAGCTCAAGGGAAACAACACAAAAAGTATGTTATTGCCCTCATCCTCAGTTTTTGTGCTTTGTATAATCATTTAGTTGATAACCCTGAGAAGCAGGATACAAGACTAGATAGACCCTTAATTTGATTCTGCGGAGCTTTCCTGATGATCTTATCCAGATGTTCCAGGTTTCTTTGTGAAGCTTCTCAACTCATGTTCTGACTTGTTTTGACATCTAGATCTGTGGTTCCCAAACTTTGGTCTTCCAGATGTTTTGGACTTTAGCTCACAGAATTCCTGACTGTTGGCCAAGCTGGCTGGGGCTTCTGGGAGCTCAAGTTCAAAACACCTGGAAGACTAAAGTTTGGGAACCACTGACCTAGACAGAAGCAGCTGGTGGTGTCCCAGTGGTAAAACTCCAAGCTCTGAGCAGTTTTCCAAGGTACTTGAGAACTACTCTTCAACATAGTTCAGCCTGTTGGATAGGTTTCTTAAAATATAGAACAAAAAAACTGGAATGGATTCGCAGTCCTATTGATATAGGATCCCCCAAGTACCAGTGCTTCTGGATTGATTCCTCTGTGCTCTGTTTCCTAAGACCTCAATCAGTGCATTGCGAAGTCTACTCCAAATATTCCATCCCAGCTCCTGTCCAATCCTGTCATTGCTTAGCAATTGTCATTCATTTGCTTTCATTTAACTGATGTTGCTGGATGTGGACATGGAAAGGAGGGTTGTCAGACTAAGGAAAAATATGCAAAGCATGCTCCTTTGCTAATGCATGCTTCACAAACCCTGTCATCTAAGCATTGTCTAATGTGGTTGTTTTCCTTCTTGTCATACTTATGACAACAGTCAGCTAATAGATGTGTGTCATGACGAAGCTGACCTTTTATCAATATAAGCCTTTCACCCAGGGAAAAAATGTAGTGTGTTGCCATGCTCTGTAATTTCATCAGTGCCTGAGATTCTGGGTTGCCTCTAGATGCTTATGATCATGCACCTGTGTTAGTACCCTTTTATTAACTCCTGACATCAAAGGAACTTCCTAAAGCAAATCAGTCCTCATGAAAATTGCTAAGTAAAAAGCCAAAGATAATTGCAGCTAACTCCCACTGGTACAAAATTCTCCAATAAGGAGTCCATTGTTTGAAAATTTAGTGCAAAGTGGTAGGAAGGAGGATATTCTCTCTCTCCCTCTCTCTCTCTCTCTCTCTCTCACACACACACACACATTTCATTTTTAAAGTACACTGTGCAACATAAATATCACTTTGGAAGCAGTTAGCTTATTTAATATAAAGCATCAAATGCACCCCATAAAATAAAACAATTGAGTGTTCAGATCAGCCCTCTGCTTCTTCCATTCAGTGTCTTGTCAGATATAAGAGCAGAGATTCTCCAGATTACTAGTAGCCTGAATTTGAAGATTTCACAAGAAGATTATTTGGGGCCAGTTTGACCCTATTTGAACTTAATGGGGGGAGGGGTTATTGTTGTGTGCCTTCAAATGGTTTCCAACTTATGGAAACCCTGAGATGAACCTAATCATGGGGTTTTCTGGCAAGACTTATTAAAAGAGTTTTCTTTTGCCTTCCTCTAGGGGTGGGTCTAGAGTGAGCAGAATACCTCTAGGCTGTCCCCAGAGTTTTCTGGCCCCAATGCTACCCTGACTTTCCTCCATTACCTGCATGTTCCAGAGCAATGCCAAGCAGCTGTCTACTCATTGCACCACTGTGCCATCTACTACTGCTGGAAAAAAAACACCCACACTGAAGCCCCCCCCCCCCCCAAGTTGCCTAGTGTCACTCACATATCTGGGTGCCTTGTTGTGACCTCAGAAGAATGATTTGCACCAGCACTAGTGGTGAAAGGTGTCACAGTGAGACACTGTGTAGACAGGTGCTTGGCATCACTGCTGAGTGCTCTAGATTTTCTGGAAAGGTATGGAGGGTTAAAGGAGAGATGGCTTGGATTCACTGCAGAACTCTCCTTGCCAAGTATGGGCAGTCCATAGTTGAATCAGGAGGGTCTTTGGCTCTGCATCATCTGGACAGGGAGATGCAAGGGTATATGGAACCCTCAGCAAATGGCCTGTGTAGATATGGCCTAGGGCTGAGAAAATACAACTTGCCAAATGTCAACCAATAGGTTTCCATTACTGAACAGAGATTTGAACCCTGTTTTCCTAGTGTTCTAGTTCAAGCCTCTACACCTTACAATGTACTGCACAACAAAGCTATTGGCCAAAATCCTACATTGTGGAAATCTAACATGTAATTACATGATGGTTGTGCCATACCAAATTTTGGTAAATGGCAGCATTTTGCAACTACATTTTAATTCACCATTCAGCAGCTAATGCAATGGGTCAGCTCTAGTTGGGATTAAATAGCAAGCTTCCATCCATGTAAGTATAAATTCTTAGATGGTGCAAAATGATCCAACAGCACCTTCAATGTTGTTGTTGTTTGTTGTTAACTGCCCTCGCATCAATCTTAACCCATGGCAACCCTATGGATGAGACATCTCCAGGGCCCCCTGTCCTCTACTGCTCTGCCCAGCTCCTGCAAACTCATATTCATGGACTCTTTAATAAAATCCTTCCATCTAGCATGTGGCCTTCCTCTCTTTCTACTTCCCTCCACCTTTCCTAACATTATTGTCTTTTCCAATGATTCATGCCTTCTCATGATTTGTCCAAAGTATAACAGTCTAAATCTTGTCATCTTGGCTTCTAGGGATATCTCTGGTTTGATCTGTTCTAGGACCCATTTGTTTGTCCTTTGGGCTGTCCATGGGATCCTCAGCACTCTTCTCCAGCATCACATTATCTCAAATGTGTTGATTTTCCTCCTATCTTCTTTCTTGACTGTTCAGCTCTCACATCTATACATGGTAATAGGGAATACGATGATGGCTTGTATGATTCTGACTTTTATGCTGAGTTGTATGTCTTTGCATTTTAGGATCTTTTCTAGTTATTTCATAGATGCCCTCCCCATTCTTAGTCTTCTTATTCCCTGGCTGCAGTCCCCATTCCAATCAATGTTTGATCCCAGATGAGAACTCTTTTACTATTTCAATGTACAACTGGATTTACTGGGGTCACACAAACACCACATTCATTCCCCCATTGCATAATGGGATGATAAGCAGGCATGATCTTAGCTAGTATGTGACTGTGTGGTAAAATGTTCTGCGCATATATATATATATATATATATGCTCAACCTGTTGATCAGTAGTACAATTGTAACACCTATTCTGTCTTTCCCCCAGCAAGTCTTTTTCAATGTGTATTTGACAAATATCCATAGAAGGTCTAATTGCAGGAAGGGGAGCACAAAATGCATTTACAAGAGCTAACAGGCCACTGTTTTACCTCTGACACATTTCAATTAAACTATTATATGCAGCTCGGTCCCTAATTGGTATTTCAGCAAAGAGTTGACAATCAACATGCCATCTTTAGGATTGCTGTTGTGTTCCCCTATCTCCATTTCTGCTGCAGCTATATTTCAGACCATGAAATATGACAAATCTCACTGCATGCCCCAAATGGCTTCTTAAAAATCCATCTAGAAGCCAATAATGAAATACAGCCACTACATCTGTTTGTCATGTCTGTTCCGTTCTTGACGATAGCTTCTGATCACACCTAGGACTGCAAAGAGATAGACAGCTTCTTAATTTACTAGAATTGACAACCCAAAGAATCTGTCTTGCTCATTTGCACATAATACAGTATTCAATAAATCAGCCACTAGATTCTGGTTCATATTACTCAACAGAGAGGTAATATGACATTATTAATTACAAGAATAAGCCATAGATTTTCAAACTCTTCCCTTCCTTAACAGCAAATTCACATATTTCACTGTGGCTGAGGTATTATTATTCCATCAATTTGCATAGGAGACTTCTTGACACTGCTTTATACCATTGTTTCATCCATATGCATTATTGTCTGCACTGACCAGCAGGAGCTCCCTAGATTTTGAGATTTATTTAGGAGTGTTTCTCAAACCTATTTGGTGATGCCAAGGGTTTTACCTTGTGTGTGCAAACCATGAGTTGCATCACTGAGCTATCACCCTTCTCAGATAGGCAGGAGGTCTGTAAATATTATGTCTGCAAGAGTTTCACATTTCCCCATTTTTCTTCCCACCTTGTTCTTCTGAATTGATGTATCTGAACGGTGCCTTTTCCTCCTGAAATCTGGATTCTTGTTTTTTTGTTTGTTTGTTTGTTTGCGTTAGGTTGGCAAGGTGCTTTCTGTGTGGTGGTACCCACATTGTGGAATATCCTCTCTTTGGAGGTCTGATTGGTGCCAATGCTGGTGTCATTTCAAGTCAAAACAGGGGAGGAAAAGCACAGAAAGAGAAATGATTTCATTATTATCTCCTTACCCTCCAACATTTGTTGTTGCTATTGGCCATCAAATCAACATCAATCTATGGTGACCTTACAATTGAGAGATCCCAATCATCAGCTGCCTTCCTTAGCTCTTGTAAACTCAGTGATGAACCTTCCTTTATTGAATCATTAAACATCTCCTTCTTTTCCAATAGCCTTCCACTTTACCAAGCATTATTGTCTTTTCCAATGAGCCATATCATCTCGTGATATATCCAAAGTATGACAGTCTTAGTTAAATCATCTTAATTTCTTCATCCTGATTTCTAGTGAGACCCTCCAACTCTACCTTGTCAATTTTGCTTAAGATATTTTCAGCTGTGAAGTAACGGTTCAACTCTTTCAGTTTCAATATGTTCTTTCTGCCCTATTACATCCATCTACATAAGTACATAGCAAACACAACACTGGAAAGAGAATTAAAAAAAAATATTCAAATAATAGATGAAAAATGGGTCTCCACAGCACCAGGAAAGCTGTTGAGGGGAATCCTAGGTGGACCAGAATCTTCACAGTTCTGTGTGAAAAACACACATATTTGTTTGTGTGTGTGTACAGAAAATGGCATTATTATACAGAAACCCTATTTTTATGCACAGTAGAAGTAAAAATGGCACAGTTTTTCAGGACTTTCTCACGACAGGGAAGAAATGGTAAAATTATTTGTTGTTACCTACAAGAATAAAGATTTACATCTTTGATTGTGATGCAACCACACTTACAATTTGCACCAACATCCTTTTTGTAAATTTTAGAACATGCATGAGAGTATTTCTGATACTGTTTTGATAATGCACCACTGAAAAGATCTTAATGTGCTCAAACAATACTTGCATATTCATGGGAGAAGAGGGAGCCATACATTACCTGAAATAACTGAAAGTTGAGGTAAAGTATGCATGATACATAAAAACAAAACTTCAAACTTTCCTTATCAGTATTGCAGATGATTCAAAACTAGGAGGAGGAGCAAACACATTGGAAGATAGGACCAGAATTCAAAAGGATATTGATATACTAGTAAAACAGGCTGAAGTTAATAAATTGAAATTCAACAGAGACAAATGTAAAATTCTATATTTAGGCCTCAAAAACCAAATACACAGGTGTAGGGTGGGAGATACCTGGATCAGCAATACTACCTGTGAAAAGGACCTTGGGGTTATTGTTGATCATAACTTGAATTTGAGCCAGCAGCATGATGCTGCAGCAAAGAAGGCAAATACTATCTAAGCTTGCATTAATAGAAGTATAATTTCCAAGTTTTGGGAAGTAATAGTCCCACTATATTCTCTGCTGGTCAGGCCTCTTCTGGAGTACTGCATTCAGTTTTGAGCACCTCATTTTAAGAAGAATATAGACAAATTCCAGGAGACTCAGAGAAGGGTAACAAGGATGAGGAGAGGTATGGAGAACAAAACATATGATGAGAGGTTAAAGGAGTTGGGCATGTTCAGCTGGGTGGTATGATAGCACTCTTTAAATACCAATGCTATCACAGAGGGCATTCAATGATATACTTCCACGCTCAAAGGTGTTTGTCAAGTGTAGTTTTCCTCAAGAATATTTCTCAATAATCCCACACTGAGGTCAGTCTGTGTAATTTGGGACTTATTCTATGCAAAATTAGCATGTGGTTGTTTTGTGCAGAAAACAATATCTTTTGCACAAGGAACAGCATATTCTATACAGTCTGAGGCATTCTGCACAAAATTAGCATGATATTTTTGTGAACAAAAGAGTGAGGTTTGACCATTTTATGCAGAATAAGTCTCAGACTGTGAACAGCTGTCAAAACCAGCAGATCTGAAGATTTTCTTGCAGCAAAAAAGAAAATTTTAGCAATTATTTATTTGTTCCTTCAAAAACTAGTTGCTGTTGTCATGTACCTTTATGTTATTTCTGATCTATGTTGATCCTAAAGTGAACATATAATAGACATTTTTTAGCAATATTTGTTCAGAGGGAACTTATTCTTGCTTTCTCTGAGGCTGAGAGAATATGACTTGCTCAAAGTCACCCAGTGGGATTTCATAGCCAAATGGGAATTTGAACCTTAGTCTACAGACATCTACTAGAACATTAAAACCACAACACCACCATGGCTCCTCAAATGAAAGTAGTCAATTCCTGGGAATTTCATAAGTCAGTACTCATGAAAGTTCTCTTGATCCAGGAAGTTTAATCTGTTTGGGACCAGTATTGGGTTTAGGCCAATGTCTCCTTAAAAAAAACATTTCTGACGGATTATTTTCCCATATCCTCTCTTTATAGGGAAAATAAATATTATACTTCATTTAATGTGCAATTTTAGCCTGTTGTGGGTTTTTGGCAATGGAAAGTTACTGTTTCATTCAGGACAACAAAAGGACCCCCCTCTCTTGAAATGGTAAACATTTCTGTTTTGAGCACTTCACACTGAAAGGACAAATTGCTTTTCATCACACTGAAATATAATTTTCAGCCAGCTTCAAAATCAATATATAGTTGCAAATTATTGTTATTACTCCTGCTACTTGAATTACTAATTTACTGGCTTTCTGTTCACAATGATTGCTTGCGATTAGCCAGCCAATGAAGGAAACATACTCAAATGGCATCGTATTATCATAGAAACATAGGACCATAGAGTTGGAAGAGACCACAAGTGCCATCCAATCCAACCCCCTACCATGAAGGAATAGAGAATCTGCTTCCCTGAAATTTTCATATACTGGCTGTCCTCCCTCCTGAAGCATCTTCTGCACAACCACCCTTCAAGTGTATGAAGACAGCTACCATGTCTCCTATTAATTGCTCAGCCCTAAGCTGAATATATTCAGGTCTTTGTACTGTTCATCATAGGACTTTTTGTAGACCCCTTCCCATCCCCATCACTCTCTTCTGGTTACATCCTAGATTGTCTACAACCTTGTTAAAATATAACATCTAGAACTAGATGTGGTGGAAGTAGTGATGGAGACACAGAGGGATATGACAGCAAAGAGGGATTTCTGTCCTGTTTTTTATTCCCATCAGCCTCTTCCCCAGACTTCTGACATGATGGGTAAAAATGCATCTTTGTTGTGGGGAAATATGGGAGATATAGGTCAAGTCCTAGTGTGGTGTAGTGGTTTGAGTGTTGGATTGTGACTCTGGAGACCAGAGTATTTATTTATTTATTTATTTATTTATTTATTTATTTATTTATTTTTATATGCCACCTTCTTCCCCGGAGGGGCCCAGCTTGGCCCTGTAAACCCATTGAGTAACTGTGGCAAGTCACACTCCCTCAGTTGCAGAGGATGGCAATGGCAAGCCCCCTCTGAAGAAACTTACCAAAAAACCCCCCCAAAAAACATGATGAGTTTTCTGTAGGGTCTCCATAAGTCAGAAAAAACTTGAATGCACACAACAAAAACAACACCCAACTAGCGGTGTATGCCCACTGAATCATCTGCTTCACCCAGACCTACTGATCCCTTCTTCTTCTTTTTTTTTTTCAGCCTTCCCTATGTAACCTAAAAAAAAAGCCCAAACCAGGGGGAATGTCTACATATGCCATTTAAAATTGTCCCCCCCCCCACCCAACCCTTGCATTGCACTCTCTTCATGACACAGGGCCAAAGGCTCGATTTGACTACAGATTATACAGGATATTGGCCAAAGTTATCCCGAGAGCAACTGTAGGAAAGGAACTGTGTAGCAAAATAAAGGGAGAAGGTAGTCTTTCCAACATTTTTTTCTAAAGTAATTTTTTTTAAAGGAGAGATTGGGGGAGGGGGAATTACTGTTCCCAAGTCTGTATGCAAATTTGCTCACCTTGGCATGACAATACTGCCTTGCAAGCAATCAGCAATCCTCTGGAGAAATCTCATTTTTTTAGTGCCAGACCAAAATGCCAAATTTGTTCAAATTATAATTTGTATAAAATTTCATTTTCCTGTGTAAAACTGTTACTTTCTCTCTTGGGGAAGCTAAGCACTCACACATACAGGAAGCAAAACATGACAGGTAGACTGATCACAATAACACAAACAAAGCAAGCAATTCTACTTCTTCGACTAGTTAACACAATGAGACAACAAGAAGGCATGCTTATCAAATTTGCAGATGACACCAAATGGGGGGAAGGAGTAACTAATATCTCAGAGGACAGGACTGGAATTCAAAATGACCTTGACAGATTGAAGAAATGGGTTAGAACTGACAAAATGAATTTCAACAGGGAAAAATGTAAGGCACTATAGTTGGGCAGGAAAACTGAAATACACAAGTAAAAGATGGGTGACACTTGCCTTGAAAGCAGTATGTGTAAAAAGGATCAAGGAGTCTTAGTAGACCACAAGTCCAACATGAGTGAACTGTGTGATGCAGCAACTGAAAAAGCATATGTGATTCTGGGCTGCATCAACAGGAGTATGGTGTCCAAATTAAGGAAAATAGTAGCCCCACTCTATTCTGATTTGGTCAGATTTCATCTGAAATACTGTGTCCAGTTCTGGGCTGCACAGTTCAAGAAGAATATTGAGAACTGGACTATAGCCAAAGGAGGATGGATAATATAATCAAAGGTCTGGATTAGGAAAAGTGTGGATTAGGTCTGGAAAGCCTCATGAGGAATAATTTAGGGAGATGGATATTTCAGCTGAGAGAAGAGAAACTGAGGGGGTCACATGACAGCGATTTTTAAATATCTAAAGTCATGTCATGTATAAGATAGAGCAAGCTTGTTTTCTCCCATTCCAGAAACTAGAACACAAACCAATGGACTCAAATTACAAGAAAAGAGATTCTACCCCCTCATTCACAAGAATCTCCCCTCCCCCTGTAAGAGCTGTTCAACAGTGAAATAGACTGCCTCAGAGGATGATGGACCTTCCATCTTTGGAAGACTTTAAACAGAAGTTGGATGGTCATTTTCTAGGAGTGCTTTAGTTATGTATTCCTGTATGGTAGGGAGGTTGGACAAGATGACCTTTGTGGTCCCCTCCAACTCTTGCTTTTGGGTACCTTCAAGTCATTTCCAATTTGTGATGACCCTAAGGCAAACCTATCATGTTTTCTTTTTGACAAGATTTGTTCAAAGGGGGTTCACCTTTGCCTTCCTCTAAACCCACACAGTGAGTTTTCATGGTCGAGCAGGGATTTGAACCCGAATATCCAGATTTGTAGTCCAATGCTCAAACCACTGCACCAACTCCAAGATTATATAATTCTAGGATCACATTCTACAACCTTTCAGATTTCAGAGAAATACAATAAGCCAACTAATGAAACTGTGCACATTTTCTCCAAAGCCAGCAGTACTGAGGCAGTACATATAGAAAAAGATAATGAAGTTTTTCCATTTACTGTGCAAGGACTTATGTAGTCAGGATTTACATCCTTAATTTTGAGGAATTTTTTGAAGCTTCTGGGGGGAAATTCAATAGTGATACCAAGTTTAAAAGAGACTTGCTAAGAGCAGGATCTTCCTCCCTTGGGCTGTGGGCAGAAAGTAGATCGTATATATTTGTGACAGGGAGAAGCTGGTGAAATTCACCATGCAATCTACTGGTATTGCATTTTCCCTGTTTTAGAGGGTTGTCATTCTTACAATGGAGACTGTAGCTGGGTGGTAAGAATTCACTGCCATGGACATTTGCAGAGATACTTACATATGTGCCTGTGGAAAAATATGGGCTGAGAGCCTACATCAGGTTTGTGTAGCAGAAATCTCTCTGTGTACACAGTATTTCTCTTTATGAAAGCTGGACAGTGAAGGAGGTGGACAGGAAGGAAATCAACTCTTTATAAATTTGGTGCTGGAAGAGAGCTTTATGGATATCACAGACCACTAAAAAGATGAATGAATGGGTGCTAGAGAAAGTGAGGTCTAAATTCTCACTAGAAGCCAAAATGGCCAAACGTAGGCTGTTGTACTTTGGACATATGATAAGACAATGTGACTCATTGGAAAAGATGGAAATACTTGGTAAGGTAGAAGGTAGTAGGAAATGTGAGAGGCAACAGTAGAGCTGGATTGTTTCAGTCTTGGAGATCCATCTTGGAAGTCTCTCACTCCTAGAGTTGCAATAAATCAAAGTCAATGTGGCCCCAAATAACAAACTAAAAGTACCATATATACTCAACTATAAATCAACCTCATATATAAGTTGAGGGCAGGTTTTGGGGCCAAAATTATGGATGATTATATGACCCACGAGTAAGTCAAGGGTAACATTTAGAGGCATGTAAGAAAGGATATAAAGGATGAAACAAAGGGAAATGATGCCATAGAACTTACAGCATTCCAGCAGGGCTAACTCTTTGTGCTCACCCTAAAGGCTGGATGGATGAGGAGGGAAATGTGGTAAATCATGGCTGTGTGATATGTGAGGGAGAAGACCGGACACCGATGGGGGTAGGAAAACCCACACATGTTAAAAAGGATGGAAAAACAAAGCAAACAAAATGGTGATTCTGTTAGCAATTATTACAGTATTTAATGTGATGACTTTGCCTGATTTTAATTGAGAAAAGATGAGAAACATACATTAATGTCTCATTCAAATCTTTAAGTCCGATTCCTGTCTGCATTCCTTTGAGAAGGTGTATCAAAAAGCTGCCACTATCACCATTTTCCTGCCCAGACATTCAAAAAGATCAATAACAGCACCATGGAGGAGAGAGTGGAGAAGTTAGTGCTCCTTTTAGGTTTTTGTCAGATTGACTAAAGGCCTAAGCAGACTGCCAGAAATAGTGCACATTAAATTGAGGCACTGCCCTGGCTCAGTGCTAGGGAGTCATGGGAATTGTATTATTTTCTGGGACATTGAGCCTTCTCTGTCAGAGAGCTCTGGTGCCACAATAAATTACAGTTCCCATGATTCCCTAGCACTGAGCCAGGGCAGTGCCTCAATTTAATGTGCACTATTTCTGGCAGTCTGCTTAGGCCCTAAGCTCTCACTTTTCACTATTCTACTTAGAGAAGGGGATGGTTCTTTTTTTTTAAAAAAAAAAAAAGAGTTAAAATACACTACTTATGTTAATCCATGGATATGCTGACTGAAGTTTTTTGGAGAAATCTTTTTGATTAAAATTTCTAGATTTATACATGGTATATACAGTAACTGTATAAAAGAAATATGTATCCCAGAACTGTTGACCAGGGCTCTTGAAAGTATCTTGTTCATAGGGCCATGATAAGTCAAGTCAACTTGACAACAAATAACAAAAATAGATACACATTCATTGTTCTATATAACATTTGTGTTGAATGGTGGCCTTTGTGTTGAATGTAATGCACAAAGCTTGAACCATGTGCATTGGCAGACACAATTCAGTTTCTGCAACTTTGAACTGAATGCAGACATTCTGGATCAGACAAGAATGTCTAACTGTTTCTGGAGAGGAACTTATGCAGAATCAACAGGATTCTGGCCATTGTGTTACTTTTGAAAGGGATGAATGATGAAAGGGAAATTGAACAAAAGAGAGAAGAAGTACATAAACAAACTTATACAGTATATGACTTGATATTAGAAAACTGAATCATATACATTAGAAAATGCATACCGTAGTTTTTAATGTTTGATTTTCTGCCCCAAATCTGGTAATGTTAAAAAAAAAAATCTGAAAAGAGGTGTCTATGGACTGTAGGCAGAGAGGAGCAGTTGACCTGCTGAAACCCATGTGGGGAGGATTATATTGAAATTATACATCACAATTTGTGATACCCAAATTTCACCAAGAACATCCAACCATGTCTCATTGATTTCCAGACCCCACCACCCTGAATCCCTAAAACCCTCAAAGGCACCTCAGAAGAAAAGAGATGAGCCAGAGTTCCCAGAGGGCTGTGACCCTTCAAGGATGGATGAGATCATTTTTATCTCTACCAGACCTGAATTAGGATAAATCTTGATTTTTCGAACTCCCAGTTGATGTCAAGGTCATGTTTTGGACAGTATCTCCCAGAATTCTTGAGCTTAGGCCATACTAGCTGGGACTTTGGGGAGCTGGTTTTCCAAACATCTGGACAACCAAAGGGTAAGAACCTCTGGCCTAGAAGCTTTGTTCCCATCCCTTGCAAATCTGGACTGCAGAAATAATGCAGTTTGACATTGCTTTAACTGCAATGGCTGATCCCAAGGAATCCTAGGATTTGAATTTTGATGTGGCACCAAATCTCTCTGAAATTGGGTGCTAACTATCTCACAAAACTACAAATCCCAGAATTTCATAGCATTCAGCCATAGCAGGTAAATTGGTGTCAAACTACATTATTGCAGTGCAGATTCAGCTTTAATCTTGGTGTAGTCTTTGGGACACTCATGAAAGGAATAGCTACCTACAGTAGACAGATCTAGTTCAGGATTGCTCCATCAGTTGAAAAACAACAACAATAACAACATATGTCTACTTCAGAAATAATGTTGTGGACAGACAAAGTGGTTCAGTGGAAATATTGATAAGAAGGGAGAGTGAGTGAGTGAGTTCCAGACTCTGTAACAGCTGCAGGAAAAAATATGTATATTTCAATGGCTTAGGAGAGAAAGTGAAAAAAGCAGGAATAGGAAGCGCCTTTGTAACAGCTGCTGAAAACATCTGGAGTTTGGATTTATCTGCTATATTGAGAAGTAATATTTAAGTTGAATGTGATATTTGGGGGAGGGGGGAGGAGAATTAAGTAAAATATTGTTGGGTGAAACAAGCATATATTGTGACTCAGTATCTATAAATGGATGTGATCTAATCTATAAGCAGCTACACCCTCCTGTGCCCAAAATAATAATAAAAAAAGAACCATAGAATGCTAGGGTTGATAGAGACCACAAGGGCCATCCAGTCCAACCCCCTGCCACACAGGGATACATAATCAAAACACTCCTCACAGATGGCCATCCAGCCTGTTTAAAAACCTCCAAAGAAGGAGAATCCACCACTCTCCAAAGCAAAGTATTCCACTGTGAAACAGCTCTTACCATCAGGAAGTTCTTCCTAATGTTTGGGTCAAATCTCTTTTCCTGTAGTTTGAATCCATTGTGCTGTGTCCTTTTATCTGGAGCAGCAGAAAACAAGCTTGCTCCATCCTCAATATGACATCCCTTCAAATATTTAAACATGGCTATCTTGTTACCTCTTAAACCTCTCTCCTCCAGGCTAAACATACCCAGCTCCCTAAACCGTTCTTCATAGGACACAGTTTCCAGAGCTTTCATCATTTTGGTCACCCTCCTCTTGACTCTCTCTAGTTTAGCAATAGTAATAGCAGCTTCATTTATATACCACTTCATACTGCCTAAGCAGTCTCTAAGCGGTTTACAACTGTAAGCTTATTGCCCCCAACAAGCTGGGTACTCATTTTAGTGACCTGAGAAGTATGCAAGGCTGAGCCAACCCTGAGCCCCTGGCTGGGATTGAACTCACAACCTCGTGGTTTGTTAGTGAGTGGCTGCAGTACAGACATTTAACACAAGGGCTCCTAGCTTGTCAACATCTTTCTTGAATTGTGATACCCAGAACTAGACACAGGACACTGGAGGCACTGCCACAATATGGTCTTCACATCCCACTGCCACCCTGAAAACAGTTGTATGGCTTAAAACCTGTTATTTGTTCTGACTAGAATAGAGCTACTGAGGGGGGTTGCAGACTGCCAGAAATAGTGCAAATTGAGTCCACTTTTAGGGTTAGGGTTAGTGCTAGGGAATCATGGGAATTGTTTTTTTTTTCTTTCTGAGACATTGAGCCTTCTCTGTCAGAGAGCTCTGGTGCCACAATAAAATACAGTTCCCATGATTCCCTAGCACTAACCCTGACCCTAAAAGCAGACTCAATTTGCACTATTTCTGGCAGTCTGCAACCCCCCTGAGACTTAGGTGTTGATTCATTCAACAATTGAGTCAACAAAATACTCTAGTTGTGACAAGAGATGTAGAGGCTTGAATTCTATTCTCTGGGAGATCAGGATTTTAATCCTTGCTTGGCTATAGAATCCCACTGGATGACCTTGGGCAAGTCACACTATCTCCGTCTTAGAGGAAGGCAATGACAATCCCCCTCTGATTAAATCTTGCCAAGAAACCCTTGTGTTATGTTTTCCTTAAGGTTGCTATAAGTCAACAACAACAACAGTTGGGTTTAACCCACAGGATTCCATTGATATGGTTTCAGATTCTTCTGGATGGGAAACAGGATCTTTGTAGAATCCAAGACATTTTTGAGATTCTTTTTTATGGGCAGGGAAATCTTCATGCAAAGGACTCATAAAAGTGATCTGCACTGTATTCAATGGGTTCTGCTCTTGGGAAAGTGTGCACAGAATTCAACTTCAAATATTATTTCTTGTAAGTCAAGCACAGCCCATTGTATGTGATGTGGACTTTATGTCTTTCATTTGGAAGATGCATTCTTTGGACATTGTCAGTTTTTACATATAACCTAATGTAGCTGAAATAATGCTTCACGGCTGCTGGAGTTCACTGATCTATAAAATACCTTAAAATGGTTTATCATTTTCTAATGTGCTTTATAATGAACAGGGGTTTTTTCTCCTTCACCCCCAAAATGTGAGACAAGAATACATTACGGTAACATTAGGGGGTACCGATTTAGTCACATTAAAGTAATTACATTCTGATTCATATCAAAATGACATTTGGTGAGGAGGCAAAGCATTGCAGAATGTGTGAGGCTTAAAGTGAACCTGCCAAGTGAGTTGTGCTTTTTCTTAACCAAAGCTGCCCTTGCCCTCATTAACTCCAGATGTTATAAAAAGTGGCCAGGATATATGTGCTTCATCAGAAATGTAGTTATGGGGGGAGGATGAGAGCACACCTCCTGCAATAAGCATTCTGTCCTCCCAAATTATGGTTGCTGATGGGAATAATAGTTCCTTCTAATGCTCAGTATGAAAGGGTCCATTTGTTTGAAAGAAAATTAGGTAGATATCTGGGGATTGTGGTGATCCATAGCTCACTGGGGTGATCCATAGATCACTGGAGCTGAGAGTGTGTGACTCGTCCAAAGCCACCCAGTGGATTTCGATGACCGAGCGAGGAATCAAACCTTGATCTCCAGAGTTGTAGTTGAATGGTCATGAATGCCAATGTTGTTTGAGCATTGGACTATGATACTGGAGGACAGGGTTCAGATTTCCATTCAACCATGGAAACCCACTGTGTGATCTTGGACAAGATTTCTTTCTTAGCCTCAGAGGATTGCAGTAGCAAACCCCCTCTGAAGAAACCTGCCAAGAAAGCTCCATGATAGAGTTGCCTAGGGTTGCCATAAGTCACAGACAATGAAGGCACAGCAGCAACAATAACAACAACAATAAAGTTGAATGCTCAAACCACTACAGCATGCTGGCTCCTCCATAAACCCTAATGAATGACTACATTCCTTGGAGGTAATGGAAGTTGTAGTCCATGTCATCTGACACTGTCATATTGCCTAATCTGGCATGAATCCTTTGTTGTTCTGTACCTTCAAGTCATTTCCAACTAATGGCAACCCTAAGGTGACCCTATTACAGGTTTTCTGGGGCTGAACACGTATGACTCACCGAAGGTCACCCATTTGGTTTCCATGGCCAAGTGCCAGATTGAACCCTGGTTTCCAGAGCCACAGTCAAATTCTCAAACCACCTTGATGGCTCTCTATGAATCCTTCATCAGAAGGGTTTAGAAGTAGAAGAAAAGTATTAGAGAGTAAAAGTTGAATGAAGACAAAGAGTGTGTTGTCAGGAATGACAATTAAACTGTTGGCTGGAAGCAATAACAATGACGGCTTCCTTTTAACTGATCTCTTCTAGTTTTGATCATGGGTCTTTTTAAAAAATAAAACAAGGACTTCCCAGCCAATTAGCCTTCTCAGGGATCAAAGTCTTTGATGGCTAATGGTTCCTACACAGAGATCTCTCTATATCGTTCATGTATTAAATGCTGTGGCTTCCCTGTCCTGGACTATTCAAAGACCACAAACCACTTCAAAAGGCTAGGACACAAGGACCCCATTTAATTTTTCTGACCTAAGTGCAGTATTTTACATTTCTCCATGTTGAATTTCATTTTGTTAGCTTTGGCTCAGCTTTCTAATCTATTAAGGTCATTTTGAATTTTCATTTTGTCCTCTGCGGCATTAGCTATTCCTCCTAATTTGGTGTCATAGAATCATAGAGTTGGAAGATACCACAAGGGCCATCCAGTCCAACCCCTGCCATGCAGGAACTCCCAATCAAAGCATCCCCGACAGATGGCCATTCAGCCTCTGCTTAAAGACCTCTAAGGAAGGAGACTCCACTACACTCCGAGGGAGTGTGTTCCACTGTCAAACAGCCCTTACTCATCTATAAATTTGATAAGTATGCCCCTAATTCTTTCATCCAAGTCAGTGATAAAGATGTTGAATAGCACTGGGTCCAGGACAGAACCCTAAGGTATTCCACTGGTCAATTCTCTCCAGGATGAAAAGGAGCCATTGTTGATCACCCTTTGAATTTGGCTGGTCAATCAATTACAAATCCATGTAACCGTTACCTTGTCTAGCCCACATTTTACTAGCTTGTTTGCCAGAATGTCATGGGGAACCTTGTCAAAGGCCTTACTGAAATCAAGATATGATATATCTACAGTATTTCCTTCATCTACCAAACTGGTAATTCTATAAAAAAAAAGACATCAGATTAGGCTGGCATGACTTATTTTTGAGAAATCCATGTTGACTTTTTGTGATTCTGGCATTCCTTTCTAAATGTTCACAAACTCCCTGTTTAATGATCTGCTTTAGAATCTTTCATGGTATTGATGTTAGAATAACTGGTCGATAATTGTTGGGATCGTCTTTCTTTCCCCTTTTGAAAATGGGGACAATGTTTACCCTCCTCCGTTCTGCGGGGACTTCTGTTCTCCAGGAGTTCTCAAAGATTATTGCCAATGGCTCCGATATAATATTTGCCAATTCTTTTAATACCCTTGGATACAGTTCATCTGGTCCTGGAGACTTATATTCATTTAGATTAACCAGGTATTCCTGTACTACATCTTTACTTATTCTGTGCTCCATTTTCTTCAGGTTGAGCACCCTTTTATTTTTGTGAGAAGACTGAGGCAAAGAAGGTGTTGAATAGTTCTGCCTTTTCTCTGTCCCGTTAGAATTTCTCCATCTTCTCTGTGCAGTGGCCCTACCATTTCCTTCCTCTTCCTTTTGCTACGGACATACCCAAAAGCCCTTTTTGTTGTTCTTAACCTCTCTAGCAAGCTTGAGTTAATTCTGCACTTTAGCTTTTCTGACTTTACCCCTACGTGTGTTCACTATTTTTTCCATTTCTTATACACGTTCCATTTAAAGCTTAGCTCGGTTGTAACTTCCTTAGTCATCCATCCTGGTTTTTGAGACACCTCCCATTCTTCCTCCTCGTTGGAACTGATTTAAAATGTGCCTTCAGTATCTCCCTTTTGAGAAACTCTCATCCTACTGAATTCCCTTCTCTTTTAGTATTCCTGACCATGGGATCACCCTCAGTATTTCCATACGTTTACTGGAATTATCTGTCCTAAAGTCTAGAATGCATGTTTGACTATCCCTGGCTTCTCCTTTCCATTGTATAACAAACTCCAGGGGAACATGATCACTCCCATCTAAAGATCCCACTTACACCCCATTAACCAGGTCATCCCTGTTGGTTAGGATCAGATCTAAAATAGTGAATCCTCTTGTTGCCTCTTCCACCTTTTGGACAATGAAATTGTCTTCCAGGCAAGTGAGGAATTTGCTAAACCTTAAAGTTTGGCTGAGTATGACTTCCAGAAAATATCAGGATAACTGAAGTCACTCATTACTACTATATCTCTCTTTTATCCATGTGTAGTCATCTGTTCTAGAAAGGCATCATCCAATTCCTCAGTCTGACTCGGGGGTCTGTAGTAGACTCCCACAATAACATCCCTGTTTTTTTTCCCCTCCTCTTTTATTTTTATCCAAATGATCTCCACCTGGCTTCCAGGACTGAAGTCCTGGACTTCTTCAATAGTGTAAATATCCCTGACATATAATGCTATTCCTCCTCCTTTCCTATTTGGCCTATTTCTTTTAAAAAGATTATATCCATCTATTACTGCATTCCAGTCATGAAATCCATCCCACCAGGTTTCAGTGATGCCTATTATATCATATTTGCTTCATCATGCTAGGAGTTCAAGTTTTTCTTGCTTATTTACCATGCTCTAGGCATTAGTGTAGACCATATCAGACCATGTGCCCCCCCCCCCCAACTTGCTGCCTGTGGATTTTTTTTTTTTTTTTTTTTGCCTCCCACTGTTGGGTCCTTGCACTGTTTCCCTTATTCCCTCTATGACACTTTAGCTATTTTCTCCAACCCTTTTGACTTCCAGAATATTGTCTCCCTTCCCCACCTAGCTCAGTTTAAAGCCCTCCGGATCAATTTTTGAGACTATTGGCAAAAATGCTTCTGCCAGCTGGTGTGAAATGCAATCTATCTCTTGTCAGACATCCACCCTCATGGAACCACAGCCCATGATCCAAGAATCAAAATCATTTTTGGTGGCACCATCTGCGGAGTAGGTTATTCACATCTGCTATTTTACTCTCCCTTCATGGACCATGCCCTTCAACTGGGAGAAGAGATTAGATGACAACTTAAGTATTCAGCTCTTTCAGTTTCCTACCCAAAGCTTCATAATCCCTTCTGATATTCTAGCAGTATCATTGGTTCCCACATGGTCCAAAAGGAAGGGGTAATGGTCAGTAGGCTTGACAAATCTTGTCAGCCTGGCTGTCACATTACAATTTTTTTGCCCCAGAAAGACAACACACCTCCCGAGACATCTTGTCTCAGGCCCACAAACTACTGCTTCGTTACTCCTCATCAAGGAGTCCACCATGACCACCACACACCTTCTCTGAGGCTTAGTAGTGGCTGTTCCCTGAGATGGTACTCTCAGGCTCCCCTGTGCTGTCCCGGAAATCTGTCCTTCCTCATCATTCCTGATAAGGGAGAGAACTTCAAATCGCTTCTGTAGTTGCAAGCTCCCAGAACGATCCCTGGTTTCCCTACTTCTGTGTATGATATTCCTCTGGCTGTCACCTCCGGTGTATGTGAAGTGACTCCTCCCCAGCAAATTCCACTCTGTGCTCCCTTTCAAGACCGTCTGGTCCATTCTGTCCAGGAAAACCTCTTGCTCCCTAACATGCTGAAGTGTAGATACCTGGGCCTCTAGCTGCTGGACCTTCTCTTCTATGAGGGCCACCAACTTGCACTTGGTACAGGTGAAGTCCCCCACACTCATAAGCAGGAAGACAAACATCCCACAAGTGTTGCATGTGACTGCAGAAGGTCCCCCAGTGTCCTTACTGAGAAGTCTTAAGGAAGCACTGAAACATGACTGTGGGTTTCCCCCTCAACTGTGGGCTTCCCCTGTTAAACACCAATGTAAAGGACTCCTGTTGGCTTGGACTTTGTCCCAAAGCTCTGTCAGTGAGCTCAATCAAATGAGCCTATAGTATCTAGAGAGCTCCTGGCTACTAGCTCCTTCTGGAGGCAAATCTCTGGCTCACCCCATCTGAGCAAAAGTCCCTATGAGTCCTTTAAGGAAAAAAGTGTATAAGAAAAAGTGAAAAATTAAAGAAGAACCCCTCAAACACTGTTCCCAGGTCACCTTCTCCTCGGTACTCTAAATTCCCTTTCACTGTAAAAATTTGCATGCTGTTAGATGGCGTGTGTCTCTGCCAACAGATATATCAAATTAGGCTTCTAGCTCCACCCCCAATGATCCACAGAAGTGACTCACAATTTAAAACATTTAAGAACTCACTCAGCCAAAATGGCCACAGAGAACAGCCTTTCTTCTTGCAAAGAAATCATAAGTCAACACAGTTAAGACCAATTGATTCCAGAACTTATGGTACTGCACTCATGAAACCCAAAATTGAATACATCTACAATTTCCCCAACAGTTGCATGCTTGAGGAATCTACACAGGCATATGATCCTGTTCAGGGTCTATCCCTTACCGTTTAACACCACTCTTTCTCTTTTCTCTTTTCTCTTTTTGGAGAATATAGGCTAACTATTGGTGGCACGAAGACTCAGGCTGGGAAAAGACGAGTCACACAGCTCTGCAATTCTCACCTCAGAGAGGACTCCTTTCTTCCCCATTCTTTTCCACATTTAGATCCCCATTCAGATTTGAATAAAAACCAAATAGTATGGTTTATATACAAAATCAATGCCATTCTTGTTGTTCCCCATCAATAACAATAGTAACCCAGGATATACACAAAGATATTGGTAGTGCCCTTGAAAAGGACCTGCACTGAAAAGTAGATTGGGATTACAAACCCTCACTCCAAGAACCAGTGCTCTGAACTTTATGCACCATAGAAATCTAATTTTTAATCTATTGTAAATGCTCTCCCTTTCTCCCCAGACTGCAAGGCTGTGGCTTTCTCCCTCTAATGTATGTTCTCATTATTCCTTTTCCCACCAAGCAGGGACCATTATCAATTCCATTCATACATAAAAGGCATTAACAAGAGTGTATAATGAACGAAGTGCACTCCTTTTCAGTAAATGGTCTATTGATTTCCAGTTTTTCATGTGTATTGCATGAATATCCACTCCAACTTGCTGCCTTTCTCTTTGGGATTATGCAAGTGGAAATAGCATTATATTGCTCTACATGATAGCCACCAAGACAAATAGGATCTATGTTGTCACAATCCTACACCCAGGGGTCTGAACCATGTTGGGCTGCAACTCCCAGCTTTCATTATCATTGGTAATTTTGACTAGGGCTGGTAGGACCTGCACTGAACAACAGCTGGAAGATTGAAAGATTCTCATCTCTGTTTTATATGCTGGTAAATGGTGGAACCCATTCCATTTCAGAGGGATGGTGAATCCATTCATTATTTCAGCCCAGAATGTATGTTGAACCTCATTCAGGGATATGATTCAACTCCTTGAATATCTCCTTTCATGTTCAGATTAAAACTCAGAGCAAATTAATTGACCTATTAATATTCATAAGCTGCTTTGGGTCTCATATTGGGAGTAAGGGAGAATCCCACTTGCCAAAGATATAAATCAATTAAACAAATAAAGGCACAAATAAAATATGAAGAATGCCACCAGCTACCAATGTTCCTACAAGGGTGTCCACAAGTCAATCTAAGTGGAAACATTTATAACAAAGGCACAGGGCTAGGACAACTTGAAAGGTCACTGTAGATTGTCCATTATAGCTGAATAAACTTTCTTTAGGTTCCAGTTGCTTGAAAAGTGCAGCTATAGACACCAGAAAAGCTTCTTTAGGTCTTGTGTGATACTTTGTACTATATTGCAAAAATCTGCAGTTACATTATTAAGGATAAAGACAAAATCAGAAGCTTGGAAGAAGCAATCAGAGGATGAGTGGATCTCTCAGCTTTCTGGTCTCTGACATGTTCAGATGCTTCTGTCCATAATTCCATTCCTTCCTGTTTCCATCTTCATCTGTTATAAAAATCTTCCCAAAATTGATATTTAAATCCATATTTTATACCATATTTAGATCCTATTTTAAAAACAGGATGGCTAGATTCCTGTTGATTTATCACACATGAGGTATTTCCTTGGCAGATGTTTCTAGACATGTTTGGCTAATATGCAATTATATGGAATGTTTTGGCTAATATGGAATGGTTGTGGCAGTTGTGGTGCCCATACACATTTCTCAAAGGTGTGCATACACACTTACGAGTGCACTTGGTTGTAGCTTTGCTGTCATGGTTCAGTGGCTCGGTTTTCCATTCAGCACAAGGTTCAGTGTTTCCATTCAACACATACCACACTGAATGCAAATCTCTGCTTACACAGATTTATGCACATCCAGCGAAAAGCATATTGACTGTAAGGACATAAATAATAGTGTATTTTCTCTTTCAAATGTATATTCAGCTTTTTAATCTGGTACATTTAGAGTGCCAAGAATTGGGTTGCAAACATTCAGAGAACAGCAGATTCATAGGGTAGCTGTCTCATGTGAAAATTCAGTAGGTATATATTAAAAAATTAAAGTGAATGAAATTCTCATCCATCACTTTTGAGGTGATCAAAATGTAACATATCAATCTTTTTTGGCATGCCAGGATCGTATACCAACCCTTGTTTATTGACACTTCTCATGCCACCATGTTCAAAAATAAAGCTACATGCACACCCTTTTCAAAATCCTTTCAAAGGATTTTGCAGCCCTTTCACGATCAGAAGTGATCACATTCTGGAACCCAAAAGTCTACACCACTGGATGTTTAGCTCTTCTGGGCTCCAGTGGTTTGGAGCCAAATATTATGGTCACCATTTTTGGAGACTAGAAATTATATATTGGAAATGATAGCCGTCTTGATCCCATTTTGGGAGAAAAATGGGATATAAATCCAATAAATAAATAAATAAATAAATAAATGTCAATTGTCACTTTTGGGGCCGTGTTCGAGTTCTTTTGGGCTGTTTTTGCTGAGAAATGTGAGAGATAGTAGTGGAAATCTCAAGCAAAGTAATCAAAATGGTAAGGCAGAAGCTGAACAACAACTAATCCCATGCCCACTCATGCACACATAGGGGCTAGTAGAAAAAAGGAAGAAGTATAGTCTTCTTTGTAAAAACATATAGAAGAAATTTTACGTAGTAAAACTTGTACATAATCTAATATGTGGCCTAATGGAGGAGAGAGAAATAAGAGAAAAATGGATGTAGGTTACAATGATACAGGAAGAGAGCGGCTAAGGCCGTGTTGGCAAACCTATGGCACACGTGCCATCTCTGGCACGTGAAGCCAATTTGGAGGGCACACGGAGAGACAGGAGGGTGGAGAAAGAGGAGTAACAGGCACACGCCTGCTCCTCTTCTTCCCCTGCCCTCCCATCACTTCAACTGCCTCCTCAGAGGCAGCTGAGGGCCTGGGTGGGGAGAAGAGGAGGTCCTGCCTCTGGAAGGTGGAAGTCCCACCCCCTGGAATTCCCCTCCTCCTAGAAGTCCCTCCCCCCAGCACTGGGTAACACTCAGTACTGGAACACTTTTCAGTTTGGGCATAGTCTTTAAAAGGTTCACCATCACTGGGCTAAGGTAAAAGAAACAAACAGGAATTCACCATAAATATATGCTGCCCCAGATTGTAACATATAAACAAGTAGTTAGTGAGAAGGAGCATGCAAAAATTCTTAACTCTAACACTTTAAGGATAGAGAGACCTCAAAATAACATGGAAAAATTGCATAGTAATACTTTTTCCACTTTTCAAATGTGGTGTCTATTTGGCCAAAAAATAACTTTTGAAGGGGGAATGTCAAGGCTCTTGAGGGATTGGTAGAAGTCACAAGGACCACACTAGATAACCCAAAGAGATATACACAATATACAGTGTGCACAATTTCCACCTTTGCTTTAAATGTTATTTATGCTGTGGTCTTGAAGAACATAGGTATAAATACAAGCAAAATTATAGTGTAGTTTCAGCTACTTTATTATTATTTTTCTTGTTCCTGCAGTAAAGAGTATCCAATATAGAGCATTAAGCATTTTTGGAAGCATCCCAAAATACCTCTTTCTACACATTTAGATCAGCCACACTGGCTCTGCACATATAAATTGAGTTCAGCTTAATTTGATACATTTGAAAGTGAAACTTCTGAGGAATAATAATAACAGAATTCATTGACAGGAACTAATTTCATGCACACTAGATGTGTGATTTAATTAGTTACAGTATCTATGAAAATGTACATTAATCAATATGGACCCCTTTTTATTTTACTAGCCAAAGGGGAGGAACTGTAGGAGGGCCTGATCTCCTATGTATCTATGGAGGAGTTTGCCTCCCTGAGTTCAGTGAAAATTTCTCTCAGTTAAGTAAATATCTGAGAACTAACATAGTGTAGTGGTTTTGGTGTTAGATTATGGCTCCTGGAGACCAGGGTTTGAATCCCCACTTGGCCATAGAAACCCACTGGGTGACTTTAGATGAGTTACAGTCTCTCAGCCTTAGAAGAAGGCAGTGGCAAACCCCTCTGAACAACTCTTGCTAAGAAAGCTCTGTGATAGACTCATCATAAGTCAGAAATGAGTTGAAGGCACACAACAACTAGTAAACACAGGTTGAGATCCTAAATTGTATTTATGGGCCTTTAGAGACTGCCAGAAATAATGCAGCTTGAGGCCACTTTAGGGGGAAGCAGACGGGCGGCCATGGGCCGCCCCGGAAAGCTGCGCTGCGGGGCCAAGGTATCCGCACACCTCAGCCCCATGGCACAGCTTCGATGCCCCTGGAAGGAGTGCTAAAATAGCGCTCTTTCCACAAATCGCCGAAGGTGTGCCGCAAAAGGCTGGCAGCGCACCTTCGGCGACTCTTCCGCCACAACATGTGCGAACGCTGCGGTGGGAAGGCATTGTCGGAGCCCCGGCCGTGCGGAGGGGCCGGCGCTCCAATGATGCCTTTGGGAAGGGGTTGGGGCGCCCACAGTGTGGCTGCCCCTCCCCTTCCTTGCCCCCAAAACGGCCCTTTTAGCCGTCTGCTTCCCCCCTTTAACTGTCCTGGCTCAATGCTAGGGAATCATGGGAAATGGAGTTTATTGTGGCACCAGAGCTCTCTGACAGAGAAGGCTCAATGTCTCAGAAAAAAACCAGTTCCCATGATTTCCTAGCACTGAGCCAGGACAGTTAAAGTGGACTCAAGCTGCATTATTTCTGCCAGTCTATAAAGGCCCTAAGTCAGGGGTAGGCAACCTTTCCCCTTTAAGGGCCGAGGGACTTCAGCTCCCAGAAGTCTCAGCTATGTTGGCCAATAGTCCCATGTTGGCCAATAGCTCCTAGGATTCTGGGAGCTGAAGTCCCTCAGCCCTTAAAGGGGAAAGGTTGCCTACCCCTGCCCTAAGTCATATAAATCTGCACTCACATGGCTACATAGTAGTTGTGCTACATTGTCCATCTGTTGAGTATCATCACTGAGCAAATTAATGGACCTCACTCCTACATAGGATTGAAATTATCGTGATCCTAGTCAGTTGGGTATTATGCTATGCATTGCTTCTCTTTGGTGTAATCGTTATAATGGGTGACCACATTTCAAAATTTCTACAAATTTGACCTAAGTCAGCTTATTGTGTACCTTGAGATATTCATAATTGGACACTCTCTTATCTTATTCCCTCATTTTGTTCAATTATCATAATTTGACTATTCATTATGTTATCTGTTATTCCTGTCCTTGGCTCAGTCCATCCTTCTTTTTCAGTCATGCCTGACCTACCTATGTAGAAAAAAATGAGGTGATAAAAACCCAAAGTGATAAAAATCCACTAGTGGATTGTAGCATTTCCAATTACAGATGGGCATGATTTGGAATGCCTTATATGAAAAGCAAAATAAGAACTTCTAGCAACATAAAGCTGGTGCAAGAGAGATAAAAGTTCAGGTTAGCTTCTTCCCTGTTGTGCCAACTGTTTTTGTGCTGTAGATATTGTATACCAAAGAGCATTCAGTTACATGATTCATCTATCTGCAGTCTATAACAGTAAGGGACAGTCTACCTCTGAAGTCTATTGGGCCTGCCAGAAATAATGCAGCTTCAGACCACTTTAACTGTCCTGGCTCAGTGCTAAGGAATCATGGGAACTGTAGTTTATTGTGGCACCAGAGTTCTCTGACAGAGAAGTCTCAATGTCCCAGAAAAAAATACAATTCCCATGATTCCCTAGTACTGAGCCAGGACAGTTAAAGTGACCGCAATCTGCATTATTTCTAGCAGTCTGTAAAGGCCTATTGTAATTCTTTCCTAATTCTCTTCAAAGAAGCAATATAATTTTAGCAATTTTCTTCTCACTAAAATAGTGAAATTCATGACTTGTTTGACATTTGCAACTTATTCTGCACAAAATTCACATGCGGTATTTTTCGCAGAGAAAACAGCATTTTCTGCACTCTTTTCTGTGTAAAACAACCACATGTGAATTTTACATGGAAAAAGTCCCATGCTCTGAAGACTCTTGTCAGTCCAGCATTCTTCTTGTGAGAGGGCCTTTACAGACTGCCAGAAATAATGCAGCTTGAGGCCACTTTAACTGTCCTGGCTCAGTGCTAGGGAATCATGGGAATTGTATTTTTTTCTGGGACATTGAGCCTTCTCTGTCAGAGAGCTCTGGTGCCACAATAAACTACAGTTCCATGATTCCTTAGCACTGAGCCAGGGCAGTTAAAGTGGACTCAAGCTGCACTATTTCTGGCAGTCTGTGAGTTTCCTACGCAAGAAACACATTTTGAGCATTTTTTGGAAAATATTTTTGAATCCTCTTCTCATTCTTAATGCACAGACATGCACAGATCTAAATTAATTGTCTTTCCTCAGGTACTCTCTTCAGCTAGCCTCTTCCCTGCTCCCCAGTCTCTGTTCATTTTTCTTTCTGCTTCCTTTTTAAAGATCATGAATAATAGCTCCATGTGTTTCCACTTGCTGCTTGGTTTCTCTCTGACATCACTTCTAGTCAACCAACCAGTGTCATTAATATTAGTTCCCACTTTGTTGTTGCTGTTGTTGTTGTGTCCCTTTAAGTTGTTTCCAACTTATGGTGATTCTAAGGTGAACCTATCACAGGGTTTTCTTGGTAAGATTTTTTCAGAGGATGTTTCCTATTGCCTTCCCCTGAGGCTGAGAGTGTGTGACTTGCCCAAGGTCACCCAGTGGGTTTCCATGGCTGAGCAAATATTTGAACCCTGTCTCCCATGCCTACTTCTTGTCTTTCTGTGACATCAGTTCTAGTCAGTCAGATCACTCACAGAGGCTTAACACTGAGCAAACACCATAATATTGAATAGACACAGTAAAAAAATATGTTTGTTCAACATATTGACTAAACACCATAATACTGAACAAACTGCCCCCTCCCAGTGCTTGACTTCTCTTTCACTTTAAATCTAGCCAGAAAATCTAATACTATCATGTGAGGCTGGAGATTTCCATGTATGTGGTGGTAGTAGGTGTGCTCTGGGTTATATCCATGCTGCCCTGCCTAGGGAGAAAGTTCCAGATTGGGAGCAGCCACTGAGAAAGTGCCTCTTGTCTTCCCACCAAATGACTCTCTGATTCTAAATGTACCTGTAAGGGTGGTAGAGAGAAGGGTTTCACCAGAAATTCTCAAAACCCAGGTAGTTTAGCATGGAAACCTGTGTATATTTTGATATGCACTTTCCCAAATGGACACTTTTAAAATACCTTCTTCTTCTTCTTCTTCTTCTTCTTCTTCTTCTTCTTCTTCTTCTTTGTCTTCTTGGTACAGCCTTCTCCCGTTCACTAAAGTCTGTTAGTGAACATGCCTAGATGTCTCCCAATTTTGGAAGCTAATCAGTACTTGGGTGCAAAACCAAGGATTTCTAGGTAGGGTTAGCAAAGAGCTCTGCTTGAAATCCTAGGTGCTAGTCTTAGAATCATAGAATCACAGAATCATAGAGTTGGAAAAAACCACAACAGCCATCCAGTCCAACCCCCTGATATGCAGGAACACACAATCAAAGCACCTTCGACAGGTGACCAAACCTCCAAAGAAGGAGACTCCACCACAGTCTGAGGGAGTGTGTTCCACTATTACTATTACAGTTCTTACTATTTGAACCCATTGGTCAAGGTCCTATTCTCCGGAGCTGCAGACAACAAATTTGCTCCATCCTCAATATGACATCCCTTCAAATATTTAAACAGGGCTATCATCTCACCTCTTAACCTTTTTTCCCTAGGCTAAACATAGCTAGCTACCTAGGTTACTCCTTATAAGGCATGATTTCCAGAGCCTTCTCCATTTTGTTTACCCTCTTTTGGTTCAGATTTGCAGTAATCTGGTCTAGATAGGCCAATGGTCTGGAACCGTCTTGGTAGATTCCAATGCAACTACTTTTGTTATTGTTATATCAGGAAGTATCCAGTAGCTTCTTACACAACCATTTTGCCATGCTCCATGATGGCCGCTGAAAGGTGTCTAGTGGTCACAGCTCCAGCTCACCACCACTTTTGCTAGCCTATCTTCACCTTTGACCTTCTGATCTTCACTGTGCATTTGTCTAGATTTCGCATAAGTACACTGGCGGAACATTATATCCAACCATCTCTCCCTTATTCCCACCAAACAAGCCTCAGAAGGTGGTGGGAAAGAGAGAAGGCCCTCTCTGGATGATGGAAATATACAATACACCAACATTCATTGTATCAAACCAGTCCTTATTTCAAGGGCACATGAGCTGAAATACTCTGCCTTCCAAGTGTAGTGTGTAATTTTCCTTCTGACGCTGAATGAAGAATTCTCCACCTGATGTGACTCTATCAGATCTAATTCAAGTTGGATGTAGAGCAAAATGTTGCAGTGTTGCCATTCAAGACATTCTATTCCTCCACCAATACCAGTCATTTCTGTCCTCCTCACCCCTTTCACTTGATCAGTTAGCATTCCATGGTTACTAGATATGCTCAGTCCCCCCCCCCCCCAAGTATTTTGGTCTCACTCTAACACTCCAGAATTCCATTGAGGATGGTGATTGGAGATTGACTATTTGGGTTCTTTTTAATTTGGCATTTTTCCCCATTAAGATTTAACTGAGCTTTCAGAGTAGTGGACTGTGAAACTAAGATGGGAAGATTAGACTGAAGGAGAGACTTGGTATGAAATATGACTATGACAAGGTTTGTGCTGCTAGTTTGTGATGTGTGAAATGAAATCTCTACTCAATGTGGCTAGACAATGCAATTAGTGATAGGAGTCTTTATCGCATGGGAACTTGTTTCACTTCTTTGTTCCCTTTTTCTTTTGATAAAATGGAAAGAGGTTCATCCTGTAAAAACACAGTACAAAGAATGTGACTGTCATAGTAGCTCCAATTTTGCAGGCAATCCCCCCCCCCCCATTGCCACCAAAAGACATTGGATCTGAATATGAAATGCATGAGTTAAAAAGTTAGATGTGACTACTATAGGGTTTTGCATAGTGGATTATGACTTGATATACCCTCTGACAGAGACAAGAAACCTGTTGAAGGTTTTTGCCAGGCAATGGCTTCTCTGATCCTGCTTGTCAGTGGAATCCTACAAATGTACCCATCTCACATGGCGTTGCGCTTTCTTGGATGATGAGTAACTATCTGACAGTGTCTTCACTACAACATTTGATCTGGTAGCATATCAGCCACTGTCCTTTCCCATTGTACAAAACGATGATAATTACTCATCCTTGTATGCATGAATAAAATAATAAAGGGCTTAGCATGCAGTACCGTTTTGCATGTTTATTGTGTATGATGATATGCATTGAATATTTGGGTGTGTCAAATATGATAGTCCGGTTTAAATATTTGAAAGGATGTCATACTGAAGGTAAAGCAAGTTTGTTTTCTACTGCTCCAGAGAATGGGACCCAGAGAAATTGATTCAAACTACAGGAAAAGAGATTCCTCCATTAAAAGAAAGTTCCTGAAAATAAGAGTTGTTCAACAGTGGAAAACACTCCTTCAAAGTGTGGTGGAGTCTCCATCTTTGGAGGTTTTTAAATAGAGGCTAGTTGACCATCTGTTGACAATGCTTTGATTTTGAGTTCCTGCATGGCAGGGGGTTGGACTGGTTGGCCCTTGTGGTCTCTTCTAACTCTATGATTCTATGTCACAATCCATGAATGGGCAAACACCACATAATTCCATTCTCCTTGAAGTAGGATTTTGACCAGTGATGATGATGATGATGTGCAGAGTTTCTCCTGCCACTGAAAAGCATAGCAGTCCCTGCTCAGCATATGGACTTACCACAGAGAAATGGACAGAAGCGATAGTCTAAGAACTTTTTAGAAAAACATTTTATTGTGTGGTTTAAGGGAATCAGAGTCACAAGCCAATGGGAGATGAAAAGATGAGTAAGCAGTCAAACGAACCTTTCTTGTAAGATGAGTCACACACAATTCTGTACAAAATGTTAATAATAATAAATCTCTGGATGCTAAGGTGGTATTTGTGAGAATGAATATCTTGTAGAGATGAGATTATAAACCTAATTGTAACTGTGTTTCCCGCTGAGGAGTATCTATCAGGTGGTTGCACAAATCCTTTACAAAGGCATATTTTCAAAGCAGTGACCTTTTGCGTCTTTTCATGTCTCTTTCATTTAAATCCTCTCTCCAGTCATATCAAAGCCAGTTTCTCTGAAATTTGAGAGATTAGAGGTGGAGTGAACCATAGAAAAAGTGAAAGAAAGGAAATTGGGGGGGGGGGGGGGGGGGAGGGGGGAGAGAAAAGTTAGAAAAGGCATGTTTACTTTTTTATAAAAAGACTTGCTGCTTAAAAAAAACCTGCCATAGGATGTACAGTGGGTCTCACTTTATATGTGTTTTCAAATGTGTTGTCAACAATACATTGATGTTACGATGTTTCCTGCAGCAATCACAGCTCCAACTGAGATGTCATCATTTTGATAAGATATGGCCAGGTTCCATTTAGGCAGGTTGTTTTGGATAGGTTTCAGCTTTTGTTGCTGCCTATCTAGACAAATTACTTGATGGTTGGAGATATACTATTTCCTTTTGTCCTGCATATTAAAATTTGCCAGTCTGTGCTTGGCAATTGGACTTTGCTGGGAACAGTGTGGTTCTCAGTGAAGGAGCCAGCAGTTAAAATCTTGTTAAAAATCCAAAACCACACTCAGTGGGGATCCTCTGATTCTTCATAGCTGGCATCCAGTTTCAAAAGGAACATATTATTGAGTTAGTGAAGATCAGCGCTAATATTTTTCCTTATATATCTTGTGATGTTCTCTCAAATTTACTACCATCCTAATATTAGAATCCAGATAAAATGGAGGTACTTGCAGTAACAGCCCCGAAACTAGGGATTGGGGTACAACATCCAGTCCTGGATGGGGTCACACTCTCCGCTAAGGACTGTGTTCACAGTCTGGGGGTGCTCCTGGATCCGTCACTTCAGATGACGAATCAGGTAAATGTGATGGTCAGGAGTGCCTGTTATCAGCTTCGGCTGATATGCCAGCTGCACCCTTTCTGGAAGTAAGGGACTTGGAAAGTGTGGTGCATGCACTGGTAACCTCCCATCTTGATTTCTGTAATGTGCTCTACATGGGCTACCCTCGTGCATGCTCTGGAAACTTCAGCTTGTACAGAACATGGCAGCCAGGTTGGTCTCGGGAACATCAAGGAGAGACCATATAACACTTGTTTTAAAGTCATTTCATTGGCTGCCTAACAGTTTCCATGCTCAGTAGAAGGTGTTGGTTATTACCTTTAAAGCCCTAAATGGCTTGGGTCCATCTATCTTCAGGACCACCTCCTCCTATATAATCCATCCCGCTCACTCAGGTCCTCTGGGAGGAATTTGCTACAGCCTATAAAAATGAGACTGTTTGCTACCTCTCAGAGGGCCTTCTTGGCAACTGCTCCCAGATTATGGAATGGCCTGCCAGATGAAATTCATCAAATTACTATCTTGAGCAGCTTTAAGAAAGCTGTCAAGACGGATTTCTTCCGGCAGGCCTTTCCTGACTAGACTTCCTGGCCTAAAGAGTCAGTCTTTCTCTCCTTCCCTACTCTCTGCTGCAACTAGGGGGTTGGTTTCTTTCAATGAATTTAATTTAAGTATGTTTTTAAACTGTGATATTGTTTAATACCTTTTTAAGGGTGGGTGGGTTTTCGGGGTTGTCCAGGATGGATTGTATTTATGTTAATTTTAATGTTGTAAGCTGCCCTGATTGCTCTGCAGAGGGGCAGGATATAAATTATTATTATTATTATTATTATTATTATTATTATTATTATTATTAAGCATGATTCTGGAAAAGGTGGTAGTATCACAGTTCCATTTGATCTTGGATGATGTTTGATTAATTGAATCCATTGCATTGAGTCACTTATTTGGTCCCATTGGGTGCATTCTATGAGTCCATTTCCATATCCTCCAACTGTCCTGATTTGTCAGGGTAGTCGTGATTAATCCACTATTGTCCCACTTTTTCAGCTCTGTTTAAAATGTCCTAGCTTCTCTTTCTTCCTCCTACTTTCATACTTTGCTCTCACCTTTCTTCAATTTCTACAAACAGAATTCAAAGTCAAAAGTACTTTGCAGTCAATTAACTCAGGAGTGTGAGAGGAAAGGAGAGGGGAATCTTGCCCTTCCCAATAGCCTTAGGTAAAACCAAATTGCTGCAGCATCTCCTAGCTTGTGTGTTCTTCTTTATTAATAAATGTTGCCATCATGGCTGTGCTCTGATGTTGCTTAACCACACAGTTTTTATCTGTGGTTTCATTTCTGACCTGGCCCAAGCATATTAAACAGCCTTAGAGCTGAATTCTATTGTTAGACCTTACTAGAGTAGACCAACTGAATCAGTCAACCTATGTGTCAATGAATCCACTTTAGCTGGAATTAATCAACAGGATTCAGGCCTTGTTTGCCCTTGTTATGCTAGTAAAAGGGTAGGTAACTGCATAGGAACCAGGACTATTTTTGTCCCTGCAGCCACTGTGAGAGCTGCATTGGAGGGGCTAATGTAACAGGAAGTGATGTAATGTCACTTCAGGTTTTGTTTCCAGGTGATTTTCAACTGGTTTTATGTTTTGTTTTGCTTCTACTTTCTATACTGCTTGGGAGTTGGGTGATTCTCAGGGAAAACTCACCACAGTTTAAGTGGTTTGGGCCACATGTGTGCCATTTAGGGCAAAAAATAGTATACCTAAGAGAAGGAGGACTAGTGTTTTTTGAAACTTTCATATGCAGCCTATAGACTCCATTTCCTTACCCCTGTGCTAACTGCTGATTCTCCTGGATTTCTCAATGTCTTTTAATATCATTTGCCATAGGAGCCAGGATAGAATCAGGAACATTGTATTGTAGAACCATACCCAGAAAATGAGAGACTCATGAGGTCTTTGGGGTACTTCAATGCTCATTCTTGTCCTTCAGGTTCTTAAAAATCTACACAATTCCACTGATAGAAGACTTTTAGAGGTTTGGGCTAAAGTATCCTAAATATGCAGATGACACACAGGTATACTTTGTTTCCTCCAGCTAATAACCAAGAAGCTGTGGCTATCTCAAAGCGATGTCTGATTCTTGAGTCAGTCTGGGAATGGTCAAAGGCAAATGAAGGTAAAGCTTACACCAGATAAAAAACATTGCTCATGGTTGTGGTGATCTGGTGCTTTAGAATAGGCAGGAGTCTGGTACTACATTGTGTTGCATTCTGCTTGAAAGAGCAAGTGTACAGTTAGAAGGGTTCTCAAAGCAGTAGCTGTTGTGGTCTTAGGATCACCACTGTGGGTGGCTGAGAGATGTCCCTATTGCCTATGGATCTAATTCATTCTAATGGTGGTGGCAAGCCATCAATTGAGGCCTCAAATGCCAAACACAGAGCATGAGGGTAGAATTCAGAGATGTAGCTGTGTTAGTTTGGTATATCAGTATGTAAAGGGAATCTTATAGAACCTTTTAAACTACATGAGTTTTAAACTACATGAGCTTTCATAAACATAGGGGAGAAGAAGACAACCCTGAAGGAGTGGTGTATGGCCACCCATTTGAGCACCAGTTTGGGGGCATGGCAACTGCACACCATGGCTCTGATTTGGCAAAATGCTGCTCCTTTTGGGGACAGAAAAAAGCTACCCCTTTGCTACCACCATGGCTCTTCTGCACTCCTGCAGTGTGAGGTGTGTATTAACTGTGCTTCAGGGACGACCCAATGCAGCAGCTTGGGGGTGGAGTTGGGGCATGCAGCGTGCAGTCACCATTTCCCCAAGCCACTAGGATGCTGGCTCTTTTTGCTGTTCTGTTCAGCCCCGAGTCTACTTCTTCAGATGCATCTGAGGAAGTAGACTAAAGTCCACAAAAGCTAATGCTGCAACCTCTTTTTTCTCAGTTATTCTCAAAGGTGCTCCATGATCCCTTTCCATAGAGCATGGGGGGAAATTCATATGAGAGTTGTAGAGATCTGAGATTATTGTTTGCATGGGTTAGATAAAAAGGAACAATTGGGGAAAGTGGAGAATGACAGGGAAGGTCAGATACAGTGAGCAGAGATAAGCAAGTTACCTGGCTGGAAGCAGGCTCTTGATCTGTTGCTGGGCTAGAAGAGCTGATATTTGAACACATGCATAAGCACAAATCCTCAAATGGCTGCCATGTCAAATTTAAGGGGATGGAGAAGTTCATATCAATGTGTTTTCCTTGTTCACTGCATTCTAACCAGACAGGAAGGTTTGCCAGGACTTCTGCCCAATATTCCATTATCCCAACATAATCTTTCTTTCACTCCACTTAGCGTGGTAATGAGCTGATATAAACTCATGAAGAACAAAGAAACAGATCTAGCTGTAGTCTGACAGGTGATGCTTCACTAATAGGCAGTTATGTGGCCTTTGTTTCTCAAAGTGCCTTAGGATCATTGTATACAAGGATCATGTCTGCCTTGAAGAGGTGTTGAGGAGCTAGGTTTGGTTGGCTCTAAAGAATTCTGAAGGATTTTACCAAAAAGATACAGTTTCTGTTGCTTAGGTCAGAGCTCTTGCATCTTTTTCTTGTTCTAAGTGAGGTGTTGCAATAATATTTCCTTTAGGAATATTACTACCTGCCTGTGTGTTGCTTCTGCATCCCTTAACACCAGTCAGGTAAGAGGTAGACCAGGATCCGACAAAAACTGGTGATTTCAATGTCAATGGGAGGGTGAATCTGCTCTGGATTTTAGGCCACTGGATAAAGGAGCTATCCAAGTTTCCAAAAATAAGATGATCACCTTGGACCAGGGGTAGACAACCTTTCCCCTTTAAGGGCCGAGGGACTTCAGCTCCCAGAAGCCTCAGCCATGTTGGCCAATAGTTCCATGTTGGTCAATAGCTCCTGGGATTCTGGGAGCTGATGTCCCTCGGCCCTTAAAGGGGAAAGGTTGCCTACCCTTGGTCTAGAGGTAGCCACAGAAAAGGCCCTCTCTCGTGTCCTTCACCAACCGTGCTTGCAATGGTGGTGGGACTGAGAGAAGGGCCTCTCCTGATGAACTCAGAGCCTAGGCATGGTCATGCAATGAGATACAGTCTGATAGATAGTCTAGACCAGAGTAATATGGGGCTTTGTATGCCATAGCTAACACTTTGAATTGTGCCTCGAAACTGGAAGCTACTGAAGCTGTTTCAATAGGAACATTGTATGGTCTCTGTAACCTGCCCCAGTTAACAATCTGAATGCCACTCTTTGGACCAGCTGAACCTTCCAAATGCTCTTCAAAGGCAGCCCCAAGTTCAGCACATTACAGTAGTTCAAACAGGGTGCATGTACCACTAGGGCCAAATTGGATATCTCAGGGAATGGGTTCAGTTGTTGTACAAGCTTAAAATGTGCAAAAGCTCTCCTGGTCATTGCAGAAACCTGGACCTCCAGGTTCACATCTGAGTTCAAGAGTATCCCCAAACTGAGAACCTGTTTCTTCAGGGGGAGTGTAACCCAATCTGAATCCCTATTCCCTGATCTGCCTTACAACTAAACAAGAGCACCTGTCCTATTTGGATTAAGTTTCAGTTTGTTTGCCCTCACCAAGTATTGATATAATATCACTGATTACTGTCTTAGGATCAGGACAGCCACCTTGGATTTGGGTGAAAAGGAGTAGTAGAGTTAGGTGTCATCCACATATTGATGGCATCATATCCTAAAACTTTCAATGGTCTCTCCCAGCAGTTTCATGTATATGTTAAATAGCATGGGCAGATGTCAACTTGAAGAAAGAACAAATTTGTTTCCTGCTGTACAGAGCAATGGACTCAAACTACAGGAAAAGAGATTCTACTTCATCATTAGGAAGAATTTTCTGAGGGTAAGAGCTGTTCCATAGTGGAACATGCTGCTCCCCTTCCCAACCCCTTGTGTGCTCTTGGTCTACTCAGAAGCATAGCTAGCTCTCAGACTGCACTATGTGGAGGTAAGGCACATTCCATCTTCATTCCATAATCCACCACTACTGAGCTGGGAAACCTGCTTTAGAGGGCTGAAGGTGTTGGTGGGGAGGAACTGAAAGAAAGGAATGTTGGAAGGAAATTTTATAGGACCCTACAGTCTTGACAAAAGTAGCATTTTCATTCCTTCCAAATCTTATTGTGAGCAAATAGACCCCTTGCCTTGAGCATTATGAGAAACCAAATGTTCACAAAACAATGTCCATATTTTGAAATATGGATGGCAAAAGAAAGCTCCTAACTGAAAATCATGCACAGAAGGGAGGAAGTTGCATAAATTAGACAGATTATACAAATAAAGAGGCAAATTAGGGAAAATGCGTTTAAAATTGCTTCCGTTTGGTGTAGGAAGAAAACACAATGGACAAGATAGTGCTGGTGCAGGGTAAATCTACGCTCATGTATTTATAAAGTGGTTGTACTATTCCACCTACGTCTGCGTGCCAATATTAGGCATCTGACTGTGGGTCTTATAATATGGCTGCTGGTCCCACTGTGTAATGCAGAAGGTATAGTGGCTGTTTCAACAACCTCCAGGGAATCAAATGGCACATCTTATGTACTAACAAGTAGTTTCCATGCCATCCAAGAATGCACTAGAATTCTTTTCGGCAGTCTAAATTAGAATAGATCTACTGACTCAATTGTCAATTCATGCAGAAATGTAAACTGACCCATATCTTTTGGCAGGGCAGGGGGAAAAAGTCACATTAACATTTTGTTGTAAAGAATTGATCCAATTTATAGTCAGCAAGACTGTTACCAAAAGAAGAAGGCATTTTAATTGGGGTATGTGGTAGTTTTAGCATTTTTTAAAAAAAGTACTTGTAATTAATATATTTTCATACTATTATTTGCTAAATTGTTGTTTGTTTTTTTAATGTCCCTAGCTACTGCCCTGCTGTAGAATTAATGCAGTTTGACACAACTTTAACTGTCATGGATCCATACTATGGAATCCTGGGATTTGTAGATTATTGTGACACTAGAGTTCTCTGATAGAGAAGGATAAATATCTGACCAAACTACAAATCCCAGAATTCCATAGCATTGAACCAAGGTAGTTAAAGCAGTGTAGATGCAGCCTCGATTACCCATTGTTTTAATTTTATTTTGTTCCAGCTCATATTATGAGTCACCTTTGGTCCTAGATTAGGAGAAAGGTAGTATTTAATTAAAACAAACAAAAAATGTTTTGGGGAAGAAGCCACTGTATACCAAAACTGGAATCTTGTTGGTTAGTCCCCATTAGAGTAGACTCACTGAATTAACTGTGGAATGGGGAATCAACACATTGGTAAATCCTTTTGATTCAATAACTTTACTCTTGTTGGACTAACAATGGGATTGTGGACCATGTGAAACTGAAACACTTGTAGAACTCTGCTTGGCTGCAATCCAACTTCCCCTCAACATTGCAGAAATATATATATGTAGAGGTACACTGTGCCAAATATTACACAACCTCCATGTAGACTAGCAATATTGCATAGCACATGTCAAGGTTTGGGTGCCATTGTGTAAAGCAACTGCATAGCACTATATGCAACCACATTGCACAATGTGTAATTGCAATGTAAAACCATCATGTACACCATTGCTGCATATGCAGGCCCACTTCTGCCACTGTATCCATATCCAATATATCAATTGAGCCATGGTGAATAATTTACCCCACTTGTGCAATGTGGCTTACACCTATATATATCACCAACAGGATGCCAACCAGTTTGTGTAAAGGAACTTACATAGATGAGTGTCAGCAACATGATTCCAGCCAATGTGTCTTATCCCATTATGCAACAAGGATGGGAAGAAGCAGGTTGCATTCAGAGAAACTCAAAGAGACTGAAGCTCAGAGACTTCCCTGTCCCCAAAAGAAACTTGTGTTTTACTGAACTAACATGAATTAGGCCCTCATTAGAAATAAACTAAAGAATCCCAGGTAAATGAACTTTGAAAGGCCCAGTGTCCTTCCCAGTAGTTGGGGAAGAGAGAGTTCAAGGCAAAAATGAATTATCTGAAGAAGGATAGAGTGTAGTTTTCTTTCATCTGAAAGAGAAAATTAAAAGAAAAGAATCTTTTTCTTCCAATCAGCCAGAATGTTCCAAACAGGGTCATCTGAGTGAAAAATTACACCATTCATACGTTACACGATTTGCAAACTTATCTTGCTTTTTTGTTCTTCAAAGATAAAAGACTCTTCTACTTGCTCCCCAAAATACAAAAAGATGACAAATGAACATAGTTTGGGGTATAATTACCTGTGCTTTTCTTTTCTATTTGTTGTAATATTTGCTGGAAGGCAATTTCTCATGGCACAGCACTTGAATAACATCTTATTTTAAACTGGAAATGAATTGTTCTTTAACTTCCCCACAGTTATTTAGGCAACTGTCAGGTCCCTTAAAAGATTTCTACTTTCCTCTTAAGAGATGGATATGAAGGAGCAGTCAAAATAACAATGCAGCAGTCAATGGGATAGAAGAGTGATTGTTCCAAATGGAAAAATGAAACTTCAACCTGACCTAGGGTGAAAATGGTAGGCAAATAAATATACTGTCTTTAAAAAGGAGCTCAATTTGTGTCCTGTCTGCTCTGGGTGAGAGTCAAATGGTCCTGGAAGGATCAAGTTTGGTCAGCTTCTGACCAGAAATGTGAAGATCTTAATTTTACTGCATTTCTTCAGATCCTTCTTGCATATTCTTCCCATCCTATTTTATTTTAAGTGTTTATACCCTATTCTTCAGCTAAAAAGGCTCCCAAAGAGGCTTACAATTATTAACAGTTCCCTACCCTCGGGTTTACAACCTAAAATGACAGGGCACACAAGGAAAAAGGGATCACAATAGGGGAGAGGTTTAAATCCAGCAGAAATCCAATGGGGTCACCTCCACTTTGGTATTGCCCTGTTTGGCAGTGGACTTGCCTCTGTAAGAGTCCTGCTTTTCATGTTTTTAGAGTAGTGGCAACTGTAATGGATGGAGAGCCTCTCAACACCCACTGGGTATGCTCTTGTAAGATTGTGGCTAACCTTAGTATTATTCCCAAATAGAATAGACCTGCTGAATTCATGCTAATTTAGTAAGTCAACACTTATGTACATTCCATTGATTCAATGGGTGTATTCCAGTTAGGACGAACAAGAAGATTCAGGCCTGTTACATATTTTTCACCTGGAAATTCATGCACATGTTTATTGTATTTTCCAGGACAATGATAATGGCACAAAGACAATGGCGTCCTGTCACACTGCACAAATTATAACTGCTCTTACCAGTTAGCATATGTCCTTTCTGGGTTCTAGCCTGCACACACCTAATTTCAAAACTTCCTCTACCATTCCTATGGTCATTCACCCACCTGGCCTTAGGCAACATCTTTTATCCTGCCTTTGTCCCTCAACAACTATTGTTAAAACTGAACTTGTCATCTCATCACCATACCCATAAATTTTGCATACAGTCTATGAAGGTCCTTCCTGTGCACCAGTTTACTTTATGCATCTGAAGAAGTAAACCAAAAGCTCATGCTATGTACATGCTATTGCTATGCTACAACTTTTCACATACTTTACTCTCAAAGGTGCTGCAAGACTTACAGTATGGCAATGTGTGTGTGCATGCTTTCAAGTTGCTGTCAACATATAGCAATCTCATGGATTTCATAGAGTTTTCTTAGGCAAGGAATCCTCACGAGATGATTTTGCCAGTTCCTTCCTCTGAAATATATCCCACAGCACCTGGTAGTAATTGGTGGTCTCCCATCCAAAGACAATATAGTCTTACTAAAGAGGGAACATACCTTTTGCATATTGAATATGGAATAGTGACAGTTCCATACTTTTAAGTTACAAATCCCTGATTGACATAAGTGCTGGCCATAATGTGCAACCATGTGCAATGGCACTACAAGTATAAATCCTTATACCTTAGTTCAAGGTAAAGCCAAGAACACATTCTCATCACCATGGATGGAAATGACCAGTTGCCACTGCATATTAGTCAAGGAAATATGGAATGATTATGGATCCATAATTCTAAGTTATTCTTGGTTATTACATGATTCTAGGTAATTCTCCACTCACGTAATTACTTCAAGTAATTCTCCAACAACCCTGCCATAAAGCCAGTTCTGTACAGATACACAGTTAAATTGGCTTCCTCTGTTTTTGAGGAAAGAAGGTGGGCTCACTCCACTAAACAAAGAAAATTCAGCAGTGGAACATTAATGAGATGGTTCAAAGAGACTGAATGCCTGAACAGACTGTCAGAAATGACAAGGTTCCCCATGACATTCTTGCAAACAAGATGGTAAAATGTGGCCTAGACCAAGTAACTGTTACATGGATTTGTAATTGGTTGACTGGCCGAACACAAAGGGTGCTCAACAACAGCTCCTTTTCAACCTGGAAAGAAGTGACCAGTGGGGTGCCACAGGGCTCTGTCCTGGGCCCAGTGCTATTCAACATCTTTATCAATGACTTAGATTATGGTATTGGGGGTATAGTTATCAAATTTGCAGATGACACCAAATTGGGAGGAGTAGCTAATACCCCAGAAGACAGGATCAAAATTCAAAATGACTTGAACAGACTAGAAAGCTGGGCCAAAGCTAACAAAATGAAATTCAACACGGAGAAATGTAAAGTACTGCACTTAGGACGGAAAAATGAAAAGCACAGATATACAATGGGGGACACCTGGCTGAATGAGACTACGTGTGAAAGGGATCTAGGAGTCCAGGTGGACCACAAGTTGAACATGAGTCAACAGTGCGATGCAGCAGCTAAAAAGGCCAATGCAATTTTAGGCTGCATCAGTAGAAGTATAGTGTCTAGATCAAGAGAAGTAATAGTGCCACTCTATTCTGCTTTGGTCAGGCCTCACCTGGAATACTGTGTCCAGTTCTGGGCACCACAATTCAAAAAGGATGTGGAGAAACTAGAGTGTGTCCAAAAGAGGGCAACTAAAATGGTGAAGGGTCTGGAAACTAAGCCCTATGAGGAATGACTTAGGGAACTGGGAATGTTTAGCCTGGAGAAGAGAAGGTTAAGAGGTGATATGATAGCCATGTTTAAATATTTGAAGGGATGTCATATTGAGGAGGGAACAAGCTTGTTTTCTGCTGCTCCAGAGACTAGGACCCGGAACAATGGATGCAAGCTGCAGGAAAAGAGATTCCACCTCAACATTAGGAGGAACTTCCTGACAGTAAGGGCTGTTCGACAGTGGAATAGATTCCCTCAGAGTGTGGTGGAGTCTCCTTCCTTGGAGGTCTTTAAGCAGAGGCTGGATGGCCATCTGTCGGGGATGCTTTGATTGGGAGTTCCTGCATGGCAGGGGGTTGGATTGGATGGCCCTTGTGGTCTCTTCCAACTCTATGATTCTATGATTCTATGATTTAAATAATCCATCTTGAGACCTCTTTAACTGCCCTGACTCAGTATTAAAGAATCACGGGAACTGTAGTTTATTGTAGCACCACAAAGAAGGCTCAATGTCTCAGAAAAAACTACAATTCTCATGATTCCCTAGACTGAGCCAGGGTAGTTAAAATGGTCTGAAGCTGGATTATTTCTGGCAGTCTGTTCAGGCCCTGACATGAGATGATGCAGTCACTTATGACAAAACAATGTAACTGTCAGGACATGGTGATTTTTTTTTTTTTACCTGTCATTCAGTATATATATTTTTATGTTCCCTCATGTTAACAGATTAGTTTTGAAGCATGTTCTCTAAAAGGGCACATTGTGATTGCTCCTCAGGAAGTATTTAATATATAAATATATTAAATATGTCAATCACCAGTATGATGCCATAAGGAGCCACTGACAGGAGAGCTTCCCCACCAGAAAAGGGAGTGTGGCAGCCTTCTGAGCATACATAATGTTATCCACTGAGCCTAAGAACCAAACCAAAGTTCCATGTTCACGGTGGTATTTTTACAGATTTAGAAGTTTATAACTTCTCCATCCATTCAGGATCCATTTAGCATTGAAAATTCTAGACTGATTTGCAGATGGTGGTTGCATTTTCATGTCTCATGGGCTCACCATTGCTTATACTAGAAGTGATGTAGCTGATTAGGTGAAAGAGGAGCCAGGAGGATACATGGCACCAAGCTAAATTCTGGATCTGCATGGCACGCCTTATGTATTCTTACATGGAAGGGGTTTGGTCTGTTCAGATTCTATGATTCTACAATTCTATTAACTTACCAGGACTACTACCAGGGTTGACTATTGACTTTTATATTAGTAGGGTGGTGAATCCACTTTGGATTTCAGTATGAACTTTAAAAGAGCTATCCAAAGTCCTGAAGTCTGTCCCCAAACATGTTCAGTACTTTGAATAGATCCATTAAAGAAACCTACTTATTAGATAGTCTAAATGTGAAAGTAAATTCTTGAAGTAAGCCCAGCATATGATTACTGTTGTTGCTGCTGCTGTTGTTGCCCTGATGAGTGAAAATTTTGACATTGTTGCATTCCATCACACACAATAACAAGAATGATGGTATCATAGAACTGGTAGGAAACCCAAGAGCCATCTGGTCCAATCCTATGTCAATGCAGGAATCCATTACTAAAGCACCTCTGAATTGTGGCTATCTAATCTCTGTTGAAAAGCCTTCATTGAATACGTATTGCACTCAAATTCATTTAATGTTGGAAGACATTCAAAATCAAGATACAGTTGAAATCAGAGCTGTTTTGCTTGGAAAACTGACTGATCAACATGAGAAGAAATATGGAAAGACTTTATAATATATGATCACAACAGCAAGAATAACATTTGCTCAGAGATGGAAGGACATGGGTATCCCAACAAATGAAGACTGGCTGATAAAGACAATTGAATTGGCTGAAATGGACAAATTGGCAGTGTTGATTAAAGAGAAAGAATAATTTTAAGAAAGTTTGGGAATTGTTTATCACATACTTGCAGTCTCACTGAGGATATGAGTTTTGGATTTTGTAAAATAAACAGAGTATGTGTGTTGTTTGTGATTGTCATGTGTCTTCAAGTCATTTTCTGACCTAAGGTGAACCTTTCATGGGGTTTTCTTAGCAAGATTTGTTCAGAGGAGGTTTGTTATTGTCTTCCCCTTGGGCTAAGAGCATTTGACTTGTTCAAGATCACCCACTATGTATGTTGTAGAGGTATAAATATAGTTTTATATATTTACATATAGTTTTATATATAAATAAGTATAGTGATTGTAGTTTAGCTAAATTTCTTTTGTTATTGTCTGGTTATACTTGTTTTAGATATATGTATAAAATGTGCTTGTTGTTCTGTTTAGATTTAATAAAAATGGTTTTAAAAAAGTAAAGAAAAGCCTCCATTGAACAAGTGTCCACTGCCATCTAAGGTAGGGGAATAGCAGGGCATCATAAGCAGCCTGAGTCATGCTGTGTCATGGGAAGTGACATCATGCAGATGGTCACCTGGTGCTGCAGAGCACTGACAAGTGCTGCAAAACTGCAGAGTCACTCAGGCTGAGTGACAGGTGTCCACAGGAAGAGGCAGGGCCAGAAGGCCACATGGAGCCCTGGCTATATAAGGCAGATGCCTCAGGACACATGTGTGGTTGCAGTTGGTTGTGGTGTAGAGATGTGGTATGGTGTGGGAAGATAGTTGGTGTGTTAATGACTTTGTTGGTGGATCATGTATATAGCCTTGTACATAGAGGAACTAAGATTAAAGCCTCATCTGAGAGACGTCTGTTTGTAGAGTCTCTTTACTAGTTCTGGAAGGTGCTTCTCCAGCTGTCAAGCTACTGCTTGCATCTGAGAAGGTGGTGAGTCTGGTACTGCACATTGATGTGGATCATCACACGCTGCGTAACCACGCTAACAGTCTAAATTATAGTCAAGCAGCTCTTACGTTCAGGAGGTTCTTCCAAATGTTTACTCATAATATCCTATTGTTTAATACACCAGTTTAGGGCCTATCCTTAGGACTAAAATGCTCCATCTTACATGACAGCCATTCCGATATTTAAATATGCCAGTCCCCTCCAAAACACACCTCTGCAGAAGAGCATATTTTGTGGTAGCTTGACTCATCTAGTAGTGACATTTGTAGGATAAGGATATGAGCTCCATCAAAGTCCTATTTGCTCTTGACTTCCAGACAAATTTACCTCCTCTCCACCTCCCACATTTCTTTCAGTGCTACAAACAACCTTTACTCCAGAACATTTGGCAGCTCTGAGTTTCTACAGTTTTCTACTATCACAAAGATATTATTTCAAAAGAGAGGCGGCTATTAACTTTCCATGAGAGGTTGTTCCTCATTTATATGGCCCTTTTCATCTCCTCAAGCTGTGTCATGCTTTTGTGAAAAATAGTAAACACCTTAGATCTTTCCTAGAATGCATGCATCAGATTTTGTGGGTCACAGGTCTGTAAAAGTGGCAATATTTATTAAGGGTATCAGAGGCTAAGAAGCAGACAAAGAAAATAAGATTAGGCCAATGCCCAGTTAACTGCAAATAAAATAAAATAAAATAAAATAAAAAACCAATAGCAGAAAAATGTAAACCTTTTATTGACCTCATACTGTCCTCTCTGGCACATGGTATCCAACCTCATTTCTAAGGCAATGAGAGACAAATGTCCCTATCAGTACAAATGAACTAAAGCATATCCTTCATAATGAATTCTTTCTCTCTCTCTTGCCAATAGCTGCAGTGCAGCAGTGGATAACCTGTTCATCACTATGTCAAGCTGCTTCAAAACTGGACATCAGGTTCCTGCAAAAAAATTTCTCATTTGGTTCAACCTTCAGTCCTTTTTAAACATTCCAGTTGCATTGAACTGCTTTTTTGTGCATAGTGATGACTGAGATCAAGACAAGGATGTGGATTTCAATTTTGTGAAGTCATGGCCAGCATCCATAGTTTTTTGTGGGTTTTTCGGGCTGTGTGGACATGTTCTAGAAGAGTTTCTTTCTGATGTTTTGCCAGCATCTGTGGCTGGCATCTTCAAGAAAAAACTATAATCTCAATTTTGTTTGCATCTCATTTTTTTCTGCATTTCTCTGGATCCTACCTGTAGTTTCTTCATGTAATTGTTTTGTATTGTGTTGCAAGATTTTTTTTGGGGGGGAGGAGTCATCCTCAGCAGCATCACCATCATAAATTTTGTTTCTATCCAGCACACAAAGTAGCTTACAAAAATTAAAACAGATACAGTTTGTATCTGTTTGTGCATATTTTGGCAATGAGCTTTCCCAAATGGATCCATTTTTAAAAATGCATTTTTCTTAATGTATTCATTTTTTTTTTACATTCTTCTCCAATTCACTAAAGTCTGTTTGTGAATGCATCTAGATATCTTCTGATTTTGGAAGCTGAATAGGGCTGGGCCTGGTTGCAAGACCAGAGATCTCCTGCCTGAAACCCTACTCTTTATTAATTATACATAAGTTGTTGTTGTTTATTCATTTACTGGTAAAGCTCCAAATAAATGCATACAACCTAAAATGTGCATTTTTTGAAAACAGCACATAGAAAGTTGCTACAGAATCATACACCATGATTATTTTCAAATTGAATTAAGGGGAACCACATACATGTCCCAAAAGGTATCTTCATCTCCAGTGCCCTGCAAGGCTCTGGATGCATTAGTCTGCTTTTCCATTAAAGCAATATTCCATATTCTTGCTCACCAACTATTGCTAGAAATAATGCAATTTGAGTACACGTTAACTGCCCTGGCTCAGTGCTAGGGAATCATGGGAACTGTAGTTTGTTGTGGCACCAAAGCTCTCTGACAGAGAAGGTGCAATGTCTCAGAAAAAACTACAGTTCCCATGATTCCCTAGCACTGAGCCAGGGCAGTTAAAGTGCACTCAAGTTGCATTATTTCTGGCAGTCTGTAAAGGTCCTATGTTTATTTAAGTTTTCAAAATCCATCCATACATCTGCACAAGCTGCTGCAAGAAGAAGAAGAAGAAACAGTTTCTTATGCTCCAAGAAGAAACAGTTTCTTATGCTGCATAACTATTAATCAATGCCTTCATTGTACCACTTGATTCCCTGGGCTGGGATTTCAGTGACAACTTGGTCTTTGTTTTGACATCTTTCCTTTTCATACCAGGACTTCTCTAGAGTGTGGTAGAAATCACCTGAACTCCCATTGGTTTCAACTTAGGGAAGGGAAGAAAAAATGGGGAAGAAAAAATGCCAGCCACCGGCCATTCAGTTGTGTCGGAGAGTGGTATGTTCACCACTGACACTTGTTTCTGAACACCCTCTCCCTCATAACCCTCAGCAAAATGCCATTCTCCACATTTGTCCAATGAGAAAAAGGAAGACAAAACTGGAAAAGGATTTTAGCACATCCCTAAATCTGAATGCAGCACTGGTAGATGAACTCTGGAAAAGTAGCCATTGTTACTGGTAAAAGGAATATCCATTTCTTTCTTTTTTAAAAATGATACTGTATAAAACTTAACTTTATGGTACTTATATGCCATTTGTTTTCATTAAATCTTTCAGCCGTTAAATTAAAACACACAGGCTGGAATTATGGAATCATGTATGTATATGATGGTTGCACTGCCTTCCCATTCTGCTGAATATTGACATTGTGCAACCAATTATGTATCTGCTGATGGACTTGCTTACAGTCCCTTTGTGCAAGAAGGAGACACAGTGGTTGTTACTGCAAACCTAGGGAATCAAGTGGTACAGCGAAGGCATTGATGAATAATTATGCAGTGTCAGAATCCATGTGCATGGTTCTGTCATAATATGATGATATTAAGGAATGAAGCTATGAGGGCATGGTGATATGGTGGAATAATGCTGTATAGTATGTGGGCTATTGAGAAGGGGATATTAATTTTGCTAAATCCAAGCCTGGGAAACAAACAGGAAGAGCAAATGACCAGTGGTGGAAAGGAGTGGTAGTTTATGACCCCAACCTTCCTGCCATAGATCGGAGCTGTGAAACCAGCATGAGTTTCTTCCTGAAGGGAGATTCAAAGATAACACAGGAGGGGAAGGGTGGACACATGAAAGGCCTTTTGATCTGGATCAAAGAGAGGTGATTGAGGTTGGAAAGGGAGGCTGGAGGATGGGAATATATTTCTGATGATCTGAGGGGGATTTTCTTTAGTTCTAACACTGAACTCTGAATGAGAACATTCTGTCTTAATATCCAGAATAAATCTCTAGTTTTACTACACTACAATACTGTCTTGGTTATTGGGAACTGGGTCCTCCAATCCTGACATGCAGAATGGACCCATGTAATCAACTGTTGAATGGTGGAGCAAGACAGATAAATCAGTTGATTCAATGGCTTTAATCTGCTAACAATGTTTTTAGGCACATGTGAATTGGTGACAGGTGTGAACCTTCACTTATGCAACCATGAACCAAATCCATCAATTGCACTATAGGCAAAAATCTCCACCTATATGTGTAAGGGAACTTACATAAGAGTATGTCACTCACATGATTGTGGGCTAGGTGAATCACAATGCTATTGTTTCAGTTTTTAAAATGTAAGATAAAATTCAAATCTTTCAGTAGTAGAATCTAACTAGCATGCTCTTTCTTTGATCTAGCCAATTACAGCTATGTGACCAGATAAATTCTACTGAGTAAACACTTCAGTTCAAACTCAAGAGCTTTTCTTTTTATAACTACAATTTAATATTCTGAAAGCACTCAGTTTATAGTGTTTTTCTTCAAAGACTTCACTGTTTTGTGGAATGATAGGCTAAGTCTGAATCTGGTTGCCATGATATCCATTGACAAATGTTCTGTCACTCAATCACATGCTACATTGTCCCTTAAAGAAAGAAAAAAAGTGCAAGGTGACCTCAACCGCTCAAAAGCATGAACCAAAGTGACTTCTAATAAGATTTCCTTCATTGCCTTTGATCTTTCCAGGAAAGAGAAAGTATGTCTATGAGCAGAGTAAATTCCTCTGAGCAACTTGACAGAAGTAATCCTTGATTTTGAGCCATAAATCAATGTTTCTTCCAAGTTTACAACACAGAGATATATTAAATCTTCTCTTGGGTAAAAGCCATTTCCCATTCTCAAACAAAGCAGAAGAGGTCTGTATCTGGAACACTTACAGTGTGATCTCACTGTCATTGTCTCTGGCTGGGTCTCCATGGGCTGGAATACTCTGAGAGCAGCATGGAGAACTGCCCCAACATCCTCCCATTACCTGGGACCCTCTGTTACAATACTGGGCTGCTGCTCACTTGCATGCCTGCTGTGCCACCTGCTGCTGCTGGTGCAAGTCACTCACTCAGAGGTCAGAACGAGGTGACCAGCATTGATCACATATCTGGGCACCTCATTCTGATATTAAAATGAGTGGTGCACAAGAGTGACACTAGTCTGAGGTGGCACAGCAAGACATGTAAACAGCTATCTGGCATCTCAACAGAGGGCTCCAGAAGAACTGGGCCAAAAGGTAACGTTAAAAAAAAAAACAGTTTTAGGAGGATATATGATGGTTTCAATGCTGAACTGTCAGGATATCATCTGCACAATTCACACCAGAACTGGGCATTAGGCCCTGTGTCATCCAAATTCCTCACAGAGAGAATGGGAGGAGGACATTTTATTTGGCCCTTGTGGACAACCCATCTGCAAGATGGATGGAAAACTGTGACCTTCATCATGCCAGAACCACTGATGTTGCTGAGTGGGGCTGATGAGATTTGGAGTCCAACCACCTTTGAGTAACTGTTGGTTTGCCACCCTGGCTGCAAATATTACTCTAGGGTTACCAGTTCTTAACAAAAGGTGGGTCTACAGAGATGCTAGAGCTACAGCAAACAGTGCCAGGAAAGAATCTAGCCATGATGGAATCTGGTATACTATTAAAGGAAAATCAAGGGAGAAATAAGGACTTGGCCATTGGATTCCAATCAGCTGGTGGTTTATTCTAGGCTCTAAAGCCAGCTAAGGTGTATCTTCACTCTCCTTTAGCTGCTGTGAAGAGAGAAGCTTCACAAGTCTGGTTAGATCAACCAGTCACAGCTTATGAAATGTTATGAAGAGAGACCTATAAGGGGTAAGGATAAATAACAACAACAACAACAACTTTATTTGTTATCTGCCTCTTCCCATGGATTGGGCCAGAGAACAACAAATTAACATAGAGTATATAACATCACTAAAAACACACATCCATTAAAAGCACACATCAATTTAAAAGAACAAATAAAACCAGTACTCATTAAAACAATCAATCCATAGTTTAAAATTCACAATTTAAAAATCACCTGGATAAAAAAATCATCTAGAGGCATGTCTGTAAAAAGAGTCAGATAAAAGCAAGATAGGTAAAAGATGAAGTAAAGTTAGGGCAGACATGCTGCATCTACACTGCAGAAATAATCCAGTTTGGCATTGCTTTAACTGTTATGGCTCAATGCTATAGAATTCAGGGAATAGTAGCTTGTTTTAGCACCAAAATGCTTTGACAGAAAAGACTAAATGTCTCACAAGACAATAATTTCCAGAATTCCATTGAGCCATGGCAGCTAAAGTGGTGTCAACCTGGATCATTTCTGCAGTGCGGATGCCACCCCAGAGACAGTTTGAAGAATTGAATAGGGGTTTGGGAGCTGGGAATATATGGGGGGGGGGGGGGGAGAGAGGAAGAGAGAGAATTACACATTTTTGCTGTTGTTACATTGCTATATTTTATGTGATGATTCAATGGAGTGTACGCCGCCCTGGAATTTTAAGCAGAATGAAGGGCAGTATAAAGATATTTTAAATAAACAAGATAAGTGAATCCCATATGACCCATTTCATTTCAGCTTTGCTGCTTGCTTGCTCACTGCAGCCATTGAAAGTAGAGATACTTGAAAAATTCTATCTTTACAAGTGCTCTTTATGAATTGATTCGGTCTGCACCTTGCAGATTAATTTGTGGGTTGAAACTTAGCTGCCCAAAAGATTTCATACTTCTCTGAAAGTTTCATAACGGTTATCACCACTTTCAGAATATCTCAGTTTAAAGAAGTATTTCTTAGAGATATAGACCAAATGTATATATCTTTAAATACATATGGCTGAATCCAGATATACTTACACTTACTGTCCCCTCACAAGAAAATACATAAATGGGACAGAACAGCACTGTGAGGGTTGTGAACATGCCACCGAACAGCAACAAATAGATTTGTCTAGCCCTGCTTGAAACTGCTTGGCTACAACAAAGAAAGAATTCCCAGTAAAGAGGAGTTGTTTCCTTTTCTGATAAAAGAGGAGTAGCTAACTGTAGAGGACCTGAATACCCTAAAGGTACCAGGTCCCATCTGATCTTGGAAGCTAAAGAATCAACCCTTGAAGACTACCAGGGTTGAATGGAAGATTACCCATGAATACTAGATGGTGTAGGCTATATTTCAGAGGAAGAAACTGGCAAAACCACCTCTTAGGACGTTATCACATGGGGAGTTGTGGGGAGAAAGTGGAAATAAATGGGCACGAGCGGAAGTCTTTAATTTATGGGATTTGTCCCGTTCCACCTCGCCTGATAACTAAATTCGAATTTAAAAGGGGGTTAATTTGAACAAAAACCTGATCTTTTCATTTTCGGGATTTTTGAGGATTTGAAAAGATCAGGTTTTTGTTCGAATTAACCCCCTTTTAAATTCGAATTTAGTTATCAGACGAGGCGGAACGGGACAAATCCCATAAATTAAAATCTTCCGCTCATCCCGTTTATTTCCACTTTCTCCCTGCAACTCCCCGTGTGATAACGTCCTTAGTATTTCTTGCCTAAAAAAAAGCCTATGAGGTTCATGCAGTCACCGTAAGTCAGCAGGCAACTTGAAGGAACAAATCAGCCTGTGCTTTATAGTCTACAGCAACGCCTTTGACTGCATGGGGCAAAACAGATGGCCTAGAGACTGAGCAGCCTTTTGCTGCTCCAGCACCATTTGCACTAGGATCATGGTGACTGCATGTCCCCAGTCCCAATCTGGGCTGCCACCACTGCGGTCCTGGAAGGAATGGTTCTTGGCCTGGTTATTCTGAGATGGCATGGTGTCAGCATGGCTTCCAGCCACATTTGCAACATATGTCATCTAAACACCACACCCTCTACATGGCCTCAAGCCACATCATTTTGCCCATGTGTTTTGGGCCTTAGATCACAAAAAGCTATGGAATGCTCTTAAAGACATGGGAGTGCCACTAGATGCGATAGTCTGGATGAGACCTAAGACAAGAGGCAACTGTTAGAACAGAATAAGGAGAAATAGAATGGTTCCCAATTGTAAATGGGTTAGTCAAGGCTGCATGTTATCACCCTGCTCGTTCAACAACACATGAAGAGCAAATTTAGACTTAGGGGCTAAGCAGACGGGCGGCACGGGGCCGCCCCAGGAAGCTGCGGATCGGGGCCGAGGCATCCCCATTCCTTGGCCCCGCAGCACACTTTAAGGGTTAGGGTTAGTGCTAGGGAATCATGGGATTTTTTTTTTTCCTGAGACATTGAGTCTTCTCTGTCAGAGAGCTCTGGTGCCACAATAAAATACAGTTCCCATGATTCCCTAACCCTAACCCTAACCCTTAAAGTGGACTCAATTTGCACTATTTCTAGCAGTCTGCAAAGGCCCTTAGTGTTTCATTTTCAGATTGTTGTGTTAACAGAGGTAGTTCCAACCCTTGGGTTGCTATCAGTCATGTTGTTCTTGTTTCCAAGTTGAGGGAAGTAATATCCCACTATATTTTGTGCTGGTCAGGCCTCATCTGGAGCACTGCAATCAGTTCTGGGCATCTTATTTTAAGAAGGATATAGACAAGTTGAAACAGATTCAGAGAAGGACAATAGGTATGATAAGAAGTATGGAGAACAAAATATATGAGGAAAGATTGAAGGCACTTTTCTTGTTCAGCTGGTGAAGAGAAGACTGAGCAATTACATGATTGCACTCATTAAAGATCTAAAGGGATATCAATGAGAGTAAAAGGCAGGCCTGTTTTATGCTGCCAGGTCTGATGGTTTGAAGTTTTAAAAAAAGTAGATTTCAAATGAACATTAGAAGGAATGTTTTGACAATAAGAGTAGTTTGGCAATTGAATCAATTGCCAAGAGAGGTGGTGGGGTCTCCTTCTTTGGGTATCTTCAAAAACAGCTACCTCATGGTGATTCTTTGCTGGAGCTCTGGAGCTAAGCAGAAAAATGGACTTGATGAGTCATGGGCCCTCTTCCAGCTCTATAATTCAATAGTTCTATGGGTCATAGCAGACGGGCAAAAAAAAGTGTCTCGATCCTGCTTTCCCCCAAAGTGGGTCAACCCCCCACTGCCCACATATCCCAAATGTGCAAGCTCAACCACATGGCATGGCATCAAGCCGTGCCACTGGGTAATATTTTTTGTTGCCTCCCCATCATACACATGCACTGTCAAATGAACACACCACTGGCAATCTCCAAGTACCATGTCTGCCCAGATGCCATCCCATTACATAGCTGCCCCTTTGATTGGCCACACGGTCGCATGTATGATGCTCTGCCTGTACAGAGCATTGGTGCATTGGTGTGCAAATGATACATTGGCAAAGCACAATCATAGAGACCCCCCCACACATGCCTCCTTCACTCCATTCCCCCTGTTGGACTGTCTGGTTTGTGTATATTGTAATTACATCCATTGGACTTTTTGCACTTCAATTTCTTTGCTTTGTTGCAGCCCCATACTTGTGTTGGGGCATTTATATGCACGCAAAATGATGTGCATCTTTCATGCTAAGCCAAACTATACTGGGTTCAGTTTGTCCCACTTTTTAGCCCCAGAGCATGGCTTTGGTCTGGTTTCCACCCACTTTGGGGGTGTGCATCATCTAAACATCCCACTTTCAAAATGGTTGGAAATCACTTTATTTTGCCTATCTATTCCACCCCTATGGTTCTACCTTAAGATTCCACCTCTGGATCTGGTAGCAGCACCTCAAAGTGACTACCATTTTTGTCAGATGGATGTGTTGATCAATGAGTTCATTGCAGTAAAGTATGACTGCTTTTCCTTTTTAATTATTATAACATTCAGGCAGTGTTGAAAGAAAACAGAACTATTAAAGTCTTAAAGTTGGAAGAGACCACAAGAGCCATCCAGTCCAACCCCCCTGGCATGCAGAACTCATAATCAAAGCACCCCCAACAGATGGCCATCCAGCCTCTCTTTAAAGACCTCCAAAGAAGGAGACTGCATGATGTTCTGGAGGAGTATGTTCCACTGTCGAACAGCTCTTACTGTCAGGAAGTTCCTCCTAATGTTTAGGTAGAATCTCTTTTCCTGTAGTTTGAATCTATTGCTCCAGGTCCTATTCTCTGGAACAGCAAAAAACAAGCTTACTCCATCCTCAATATGACACCCCTTAAAATATTTAAACCTCTTAACCATCTCTTCTCCAGGCTAAACATACCCAGCTCCCTAAGTCTCTCCTCATAAGGCATGACTTCCAGACCCTTCAGCATTTTGGTCTCCCTCCTTTGGAAACACTCCAGCTTATCAACATCCATTTTGAATTGTGGATGCACAGAACTGGGCACACTTCTACAATCCCATTCAGTTTAATGTTACATTGAAGGTACTGGTGAATAGTTATGCACTATTCAGGAATATAAAAAGCACATGACTAGAATCATTGAGGTGGAGGGGACTGCAAGAAGCAACTAGTCCAACACCATGTTGCTGTGCAGGAATACGCACCTAAAGCCCTCCTGTGACATGCCCCCCAAAATCTGTTTAAAGATCTCCAAAGAAGAAGAGTCCACTACCCTTGTATTCTACTATCAAACAGCTCTTATCATCAAGAGATTCTTGCTAATACTGACGTGGAATCTTTCTTCTCAGTTTAATTCATTGGTTCATATAGTAAGCTGCATTTTCACTGCAGAATTAGTGCAGTTTGACACTGCTTTAACTTCCATGGCTCCATGAAATTATGGGATCTGTAGTTTTGTGAGATATTTAGCCTTTTCTATCAGAGAGCTCTGGTGCCACAACAAACTACAAATCCTAGGAGTCTACAGAATGGAGCTATAACTGTTAAAGTGGCATCAAACTGCATTAATTCTGCAGTGCACAAGCACTGTAAAATTGGCTGGAACATCAGAGCCCTGGGCTGGAGCACCAGAAAACAATACTTGTTCCATTGTCTACATGACATCCCAACAGATATTTAAAGATGGCTATCCTGACACCTCTAAGTTTTCTCTTCTCCAAGCTAAACATATTCAGATTAAGGAATCTGACTGATTACTCCTAAATAGAGTAGATCCATTCAATCAATTGTTGAATGGTGAAACAAAGGGCCTTTGCAGACTGCCAGAAATAGTGCACATTAAATTGAGGCACTGCCCTGGCTCAGTGCTAGGGAATCATGGGAATTGTATTTTTTTCTGGGACATTGAGCCTTCTCTGTCAGAGAGCTCTGGTGCCACAATAAAATACAGTTCCCATGATTCCCTAGCACTGAGCCAGGGCAGTGCCTCAATTTAATGTGCACTATTTCTGGCAGTCTGCAAAGGCCCAAAGTGGTTAATTGAAGGCTCTGATGAACACACCATCCAAGAATGGGCAACTGAACCTGAAATGATCACATTTGGAGAAGTCTGCTTAAACACCTTTAAACTGAATTTCCCTTTATATAATGACCTTCAAAAAGTACAACTACATGCATTAAAGAATTTACAACTATGTAGGACACCAACAGGATTCTGACCTCTTTTCTCCCTGACACTACCTAAAAATCTAAATAGATTATGTACTGTATATTTCACTGCAACAACTTAAAGTATACCCAGAACATTACAATAAGGCAAAGTTGAAAGAATGTCATGAGAGTGAAACTAATTAGCATTGCTGTTAGATTAACACTAGAGGTCTTGTCTTGTGGTGTGTTTTTTTTCTAATGGAATAATTATAATAGCATTTCTATGCACCTATCATTCTTCAATAATTACATAGTATCACTTAGTCTGGTTACCTATATGTGTAGCAGGTCAGTCACTTTGGGAGCAATCAGGACCCAAAATATTAATTGATGTCAAGCTGCTTACTGCAGATATGATTAAACGTGCCATCTGGGGACAAGAGGGAGAAAATAATTTTCAAATTCTCATTCCAGAAGGGGAGACATATTGTAGATCTGTTTATGGTAGTCTAGCACCCAAGTGTGAACACCTCTTTGCCAGAAGACATGCCAGGATTTGGAGCACATTGTATATGTGACTTCAAGTGAACAATTCCCTCTATTTTTAATGCTGAAGCTGTGAGTGTCAATTATTATGTAGCCAAAACAGCATCTGAGGGAAAATACAGAAGTATATGAATGTTGGAGGGGGGGAGGATGTTTTGTATCCAAAACAAAGATTTAAAAAGCTTATCCTTGCTGCCTTACTGATGATGGAATCAAAAACTTATTGACCAGTGTTCTGCAACAGCTACCTGTTAAGTATATTTAACTATGTAAGCATAAGTCTGATGGAAAAGTCATTCACTCATGTTCCAGTCACTGACAGAATGGACCTCCTTCTCCCCATGCAGCTGATGCCTGGTTCTTGAGGTTGGGAGGGACATAACAAATGTGGCAATAGTGTCACAATTGTGACTATGTAGAAACTGTAACATTTGTAATTTTCCTTCCAACCTCAAGAAGCAGGTATCAGCTGCATGGGCAATAGTGTCACAGTTGTGCCTCTGTAGTAATCGTAAGGGGACATAGTGGTTCAGGGGTTAAGATGCCGACTCTGACAACTGCAAGTTCAGCAGATTGGCAGTTTGAAACCCAAGCCTGCATGACAGAGTGAGCTTCCATCACTAGTCCCAGCTTCTGCCAACTTAGCAGTTAGAAAGCATGTAAAAGTGCAAGTAGATAAATAGGTACCACTTTGGTGGGAAGGTAACAGTATTCAGTGCAACTCAGCATTTAGTCATGCTGGCCACATGATCACAGATTTGTCTTTGACAATGCTAGCTCCCTCAGCTTAGTAATAGAAATGAGCACCATCCCCTACAGTTGGACATGACTAGACAATCACACCAAAGAGGAAAACTTTAACTTTTACCCTTTTAGTAATTGTGAATATGGAATTGTTGTGGGTGAGTAAATCTAGGTAAGAGTTATGTTTTGATAAAACTTGGTGGCAGGCTTGTACTCACTTACTGGAGCCTCCCAGTCTCCAACAGTTACTTACTTACAGGTTCCCATGTATCTGAGGAAGTAGGATCAAGTCTATGAAAGCTCATGCCACCAAGTTCTCTCTTTCATTTAGTTTCAAAGGTCCTGCAAGATCCCTTTGCACACTTGTTTACAGGAGACTCTTCAAATAATATACTAAGGCAACTTGCATCCTATATGGATCCAGTCATCTTCTTTTAAGTATGCCATCATGATTAATAGCCAGCCAAGGTAGTATCCTAACATGCCTCCTTGAATCCTGATGAAATGTTTTGCTGATTCATTCAAAAATGTGTTTGTGTTAATCACACTAATATAGATAAACACACAGAGAGAGAGAGAAATGTGGAAGTTGTTGGAAGTCCACTCCTGGCTTTGAAAATTTTAGAGTATTATTTTTTTTTAAAAAAAAATGTTAGTGAAATAAGGCTCTACAGATTATTTAAGAGATGCATCATTATTCATGGAGGCAATCAGGAGAGGCTATTCAAACTTTTTGCCAGAAAAAGTGTGGTCTGGAAAGTCTGGGGCCACAAAAATAAGGCCATATTTTGCCCACCCATGCTGTAAGACAATACAATCATTCACTTACATAGATATGCATTACTGTGTTATATGAGAAACAGAAATTAGCCTAAGTAGTAAAATACATGCCCTGATAGACATTTCTTGACTGTCTTATCCTACTGTGCATATCTACCCTTGGCACTTATCTTTTTGAAACTCCCAATGGGCTTCTCCCCAATAACTTTTCCAACTGACAGGCCAATATCTCCACTGATAGCCTGCCAAAGCACCATAGATACCATAATTAATGGGAGTGTATGAATAGCTGTAATTGGCATTCTGATCAATAAAGGTTTACTCAACAAACCTTCAAATGGCTTTCAATAGGTTCCCAGGAGCCACCTTAATGTCAAGGGAAGGGTGTGGTCCATGAGCAATTTCAGCTACATCAGTTAGTAAAGGCCACAAATGAAGAAGGCACCAAGTTTCATGTATTTTTTTATTTGAGCAGTGGGACGTGTAGGCAGTTCACATTTAGTAGATCCTGTACAAACACAATGTTATCATCTGACCACCAAAGGAACCAATGCCTGTGTGGCACCGATGGCAAGATGGAGCAAGGTGTTCCTGATCCAGAAGCAATATGTGTGTTATCTATGCTTTATACAAGTGGTTCTCAAACTATGGGGCAGGGTCCCTGGAGGAGCACAAAAGTTGTTGAAGGGGGTTACAAGATTTGGAAGCTCTGATCTCCTCTTCCTCCCAAACCTTTTCTGTCCTGGAGTGGAAGAGAAAGGTGAGGAAGGCATTTGGACCAGCTGCTTTTGCCTGAGGGAGGAAAAGGAAACAATAGAATGAGTGTTTCTGCATGATTGTGTGTATGACAGAGTAAATCAGTATGTGTGTGAGTGAAAAAACTGAGAAGTTATAATGGTGATTTCTGCCTGGACTGCCAGGTGCTCAGTAGCTGTAGGTAACTGTAGGTAACTAGAAAGTTCAGATTTTGCTGGGCTTGATCACTGTCCTGCGACAAGAAATGGTAACTCTTATGTTCCTGTTTCAAAAAACTGTAACATTCTAGAAGCTTCTTCCTTTAACCCAAAATGAAAAAATTCTTTGGTGCTTATTACAAAAGAAAGGAGGACCAGGAAAAGTGTTGCATTTTAACATATTTGTTTCAAACTATGATGTGGTTGCCACCAAGCCAGTTATGAAATTGTACCAAGCCAGTTTCCCAATAAAGGAGTGGGCATTGGCAAAGGTATGATGAAATCATGCACCTCTCTGAGGGTCACGCTGTTGCTCCCAGTATGACCAGAAGTCATGTGATGTCACTTCCAGTTCTGGAATGTCAGTTAAGTACTGCTGGTTTTCATGTCTCCCCACCCTCAACTATTAGTGGGTTATGGAGACCCAAGCCAACATATTTTGTGACCATTTAGGCCATTTGTGGATTTTTTTCAGCCAAAACATTTCAGATATTTTCTTTTAGTTTTGGGGGAAATCTGAATGCTTTGGGATTCTCCTGGGAAGCTTCATAAGCATCAAAAAAATGGTGTTAGGAGCATATGTCACCCATGGCTTGTATTTTCCTTTCCCATGGCCAAAGGATTGCACTGTATTTTGTCATGCTACAACACCTCTGTCCTGCAGAGACAGTAGAGTTTGGGAAATTACTTCTAAGGCTGCATCTGCATGGCAGAACTAATGCAGTTTGATATCACTTTAACTGCCATGACTCAATTCTATGAAATCCTGGGATTTGTACTTAACCAAGTTTCCATAGGATGGTGTCATAGCAGTTAAAGCAGCGTCAAACTGCATTAATTCTGCAGTATGGCAGCAGCCTATGAAGAATGAATAAAATGGCCTGTTAAAGCCATACTTTAATGAGCAGTGAGAGGCTAATGCTCTGGGTCTCATAACTTCACCTTCCTTTATCATGCTAGTTTTCTGTATGCAGAGAGACCCTGTTCCTGGAGGTGGGTATTCAAGCATGCAATGCAACAGCTTAGAAAAAGCTGCTGCCTAATTCCACCAACTGTGGAAACTCTTTTTCAGCGTTCTCTTCTGAAGCTGGCAAGCTCTCTAAGTGTTAAGGAATTACGTCAGAAGACCAGATAGGAAAGGAAGCACTCAGAAGCAGCCAAGGGAAGCAGCCTTATTAATTAGACTAAATCAATGCCTTCAGTGCAAAGCGATGGCCAACAGGAAGAGAAAAAGATTTTGCTTCTTAGCATGCTTTCCAAGCAAATTTCTATGGCACATGTGGCTACCACTTGGATCTTAAAAAGGGCCGTACAGTCCCACTGGAGGCTGTAGATACAAGAGTTATGCCATTCCAATAAATCCAGAAAACTGACATTTCCAAAAATAGTTGGCTTTTAGTTTGTTTCCAGATAATTATAACCCTTGAGAATTAAAAAGCATTAAAAACACGTTGAGTCTCTCACAACCATCTGAATATCATTCAGCTCCTGATGACCACATCCCTTTCCCATCTCTACTGGCTAATAATCAAAATTTTGCTTTCATTCTCAGGATGAGGGAAAGCTGAAGAAGAAAAGGAGTTAATACTTTGCAAACCTGCTAGAATTTTGGCTAGAATTCTAAGTAGCATTAGACCTTGCCAAAAAAGAAAAAAAGAAAAGAAAGGACCTTGGCAGGTTCTTCTTTCCAGATTTTGCATTGCTGGGTCAGGGCTGGGCTTAATATTTGTACCAGAAATGGAAATTGAGCTGAACATAATTCATAGGGCTTCCTTTGGGGGGTTGCAGACTGCCAGAAATAGTGCAAATTGAGTCCACTTTTAGGGTTAGGGTTAGGGAATCATGGGAACTGTATTTTATTGTGGCACCAGAGTTCTCTGACAGAGAAGGCTCAATGTCTCAGAAAAAACCCAAAACCAATTCCCATGATTCCCTAGCACTAACCCTAACCCTAAAAGTGGACTCAATTTGCACTATTTCTGGCAGTCTGCAACCCCCATTTGTCACTTTAAAATCATTAGGGGACAAAAGTACAACTGGTGTAGCAACCCATTACAGGTTGTGTCTCCCTTATTCAAAATGCTTGGGACAGAGGTGTCTGGGATTTGGGTTGTTTGCTTAATTGATTTTGGAATATCTGTATTTGCATATACATACATATATAATCAGATATCTTGGAGATGGGACCCAAGCCTAAACACAAGATTTTTTAGGTTTTATAGTCTGACAGTAATTTTATACAATCTTGTAAATACTTTTTTTGCATGAAACAAAGTTTGTGTATACTGAACCATCAGAAAGCAAAGCCACCCATGAAAAAGTTTTGGGTTTTGGAATATTTTGGATTTCAGAATTCCAGATATGGGAGATTAACTTGGACTTTAACCTAAGCTATGGAAAATCCCTGAGGTTCCATTTTGCAGTTCTGCTTCCATTTCTGGAATCCCACTTAAGGACGTTTTGTCCAAAATACACTGCAGCAATAATCCAGTTTGAGCCCACTTTAACTGACCTGGTTCAGTGCTAGGGAATCCTGGGAATTGTAGTTTATTATAGCACCAGAGCTCTCTGACAGAGAAGGCTAGGGGCCTTTGCAGACTGGCAGAAATAGTGCAAATTCAGTCCACTTTAAGGGTTAGGGTTAGGGAATCATGGGAACTGTATTTTATTGTGGCACTAGAGCTCTCTGACAGAGAAGGCTCAATGTCTCAGAAAAAAAATTCCCATGATTCCCTAGCACTAACCCTAACCCTTAAAGTGGACTCAATTTGCACTATTTCTGGCAGTCTGCAAAGGCTCTAAATGTCTTACAAAACTACAGTTTCTAGAATTCCCTAGCATTGAGCCAAGCTAGTTAAAGTGTCTCAGACTGGACTATTTCCACAATGTGGACCTTAGTGTTCAGTAGCCTAAATCCTATAGTTACTCCCAGTTAGAGTAGAGCCATTGAATCACTTGCATATGCCTACTTGTTGACTCTCAATGCTGGGGCTAACAAACATGCTGCTACTTATTTATCTCTGAATTCATGGATGGTGTGTATCTATTAGTTTATGCCTTCAATTTGCTATTTTATTCACTTGGTTTGGAGAAATGGTCTCTGTTGCCATTTCTGCAATCCCATTGCATTTGGGGCAATAAGTAGGCACAATGGCAGATTATACCATCCATAGCAATGCAGTGGCTCAGGTGGTTAAGACGCTGACTCTGTTGATTGCAAGGCTGGCAAGTTGGCAGTTCGAGGCCTGGGTGCCGCATGATGGGGTGAGATCCTGTCACTAGTCCCAGCCTCTGCCAACCTAGCAGCTTGAAAGCATACAAATGCAAGTAGATAAACAGGTTCTGCTTTGGCGGGAAGGTAAACAGCATTCTGTGCAATCATGCTGGCCACATGATCACCAGAGTCCTCTCTGATAATGCTGGCTCTTCAGCTTAGTAATGGAGATGAGCATTGCCCCCTATGGTCGGAAACGACTTGACAACCTTGTCAGTGGGGAATACTTTTACCTTTACCTTTAGCAATCAAATGCTGGTATTCCAAGGTGCAATGTGATTAGCAGATTGCAGATTAACACCATACAAGCACAACTAAGGTTCAATGTGAAGTTGAAGACTTTCACGGCTGGCATTCATGGGTTTTTGTGGGTTTTTTGGGCTGTGAGGCTGTGTTTTAGAAGAATTTCTTCCTGATGTTTAGCCTGCATCTGTGGCTGGCATCTTCAGAGAATGGTGCACACCTCCATGCCACCATTCTCTGAAGATGCCAGCCACAGATGCAGGTGAAGCGTCAGGAAGACATTTTTCTAGAACATGGTCTCACAGCCCAAAAAACTGCCAAAAGCCCACAACAAAGGGTCTTGACCATTATATTCCCCCTCTCATTGTCACAGTGACATTAAAATTTAGCTGCTTAGTTCAGATTTGTGAAATCTAGCCCTAGGCTCTGTACTTCTACACATAGGTTATTGATCCTCATTTGTCCCTTTTAGTGTTTCCTTCGGATAACAGTATTGCAGTGACAGCTACATCCAGGAATGGTAGATTTCTTTGGTCAGTTTTCAGACTCTACTAGGAATCAATCACCATCTTCACTGCTCTGTTGCCTGTTCTGAGCTCAAGCAATGTGAAATTTCTGATGACTTTTCTTTGAAGACTTCTTGTTTTACTTTCAATCTACCACCAAGGATGGGCAAGTATTCTTATTTACAAAGGACATTTCTCCTTTTGAAGAGCTGCTGAACAATAGTTTTCTATTTGAAGATTGTCTGCCTTTGAAAGGCTGGCCAATGCAACACATGCCTATACTTATAAATTAGCATATTTTATCATTTATTTATTTCGTTTATATGCCACCTTTCTCCCAGGAGAGACCTAAGGCAGCTGACAGTTAAAACCATTTTAAACAATTACAATAAATTTAAAACAGTCAAAATTATCTAAAAACAAACAAAAAAAATACATTCAAATAGACAAAAGTTAAAAAGCATGACTAAAACATGCATACTCCATAAAATCCACCCTGCTATGATTATATATTAAAAGCTTGTTTAAATAAAAACATCTTGGCCTTGCCTATGCAAAGATTATTTTATCTTCTTTTTTGATGATGCATTCCTCTTTGTTTCTGGATGGCCATTCCATTTCAGTCTTGGCTGCCTTTTTTCTTCAGAATTCCTTCTTCATCTTCCACTTGATCAGCCTTTTACATATTTGGCATCTTTAATTCACTCTCTTTGCTTTTCATCTTGGTCCCTTGGTTTCCCAGCACCCTTAGTTTTCCTTCTTCCCAATTCCACAGCCCATCCCTTGAGATGTATTGCTTCGAGCCAAACTGACTACTTCCTTTCCACCAAAGAGGTTTAAACACAAATTGTTGATGTTTTTGATCAGCTCAGTCAATCATGGTTGCAAGCACAATGCAATATTGACCTTGCAACCTCATTATTAAGTGTCTCATTATCTCTCAAATAAGTTAAAATTTAAGATTCTTGCCATTCCAGTAGGTCCTTTTCCATCCTTTTAGCTTTGTTGCCACTGCAGATGCTATAAAAATGATGCTTTCAATAATATATGCCCTCTTAGATGGTCAGAACTCTCTTGGTAAAATATAGATGAGAGCTTTCCTTCCAACCAACAGCCATAATTCATTTATTATTGCTTGCTTTGCAAAGGATGCTGGGAAGTCAGCTCTAGCTTTCTGGTGTCATTGTTTGGTTCAGGGAACCATTGTGTTGTATATGCCATCCATCCTCTCTTCTAGTAATCTTGTCACATAGGCTGCATCTGCACTGCAGAAATAGTGTAGCTTGACACCACTTTCTCTGCCATGGCTCAATGCTATGGAACTGAGGGATTTGTGGCACCAGAGCTCTCTGACAAAGAAGGCTAAATATCTCACAAAACTACAAATTTCAGAATTCCATAGTACTGAGCCATGGCAGTTAAAGTGGTTTCAAACTGCATATTTCTGCAATTCAGATTAGCCGGCAGTGTTCTGGGAGATTTTATAATTTTTTTGGCACTCTATGACAATGATGAAGGCAAAGAAAAAAGAAAATTAACATGCGTAGTGATTGCATTAATTCTCAGCTTCCATCTAGGCTTATTAAATAAGTTGCTTTGACTGGGTCAACCAAAAGATTGCTTGGCTGGCATTCAGAGCTGCCATTGACCTTCTGTACTTATATGTTACTATCAGTAATTCCGCCACTAACCTTTCACTCTATAAATATAAATAATACATTACCGGGCCAACAATAGATAAAACATGAAAGGAATATCTCTAAGCTTCAGAGTCATGCTTCTTTTCTCGTCATGAAATGTTAATTATTGCCAGCCTTTAATGACTGTAATTAGGAAGGTGGGCGTGGGGAAAGTGACTGTGGCACAAAAGATTTGTTTTCATGTATTCTTTCATCTCAAAAGCCTTTAACAGAATCAAGAAATTCTAATAAACTGTAAAAGATGTTCACTGAGTGTTGCTTAAGAACATTTATTTTATTTCAATAAATAAATAAATAAAGTTAATATTTTCCACCAGGTCATGAATGGGCACAAAAATGGGTTCAGATTTCCTCTCTCTTTCTACATCCATCTATCCATCCGTCCATTTTGGACTGTTTGAGATTTTGTATTTCTTGCTTGGAGATCTGAATAGTTTTGAAATTTATCAGGCGTTTGGAAAAGGGGGAAACTACATATATATGTCCCAAACCAAATATACTTTTGGGGAAAAAATGTGACTTAAAATATGTAAATTAAAAAAAAATGATTGCATAGTAATATGGATGTATCAAGATATCAACCTTTGGAAAGAAAAAAAGTGGAAATGAGAGAAAATCTTGCAACCTGATAGGCAACTGAGATGGGATGGGAATGCAAGTGGCAAATGAAGAAATGCTGAGCAGAGGAAACTGATAGATTTTCAATACTATACACATGAAATTCTCTCCTGCTCAAGAATGTGGCTAATCTTACCAAACCATTTTCATGGGATAGATAACTGCACTGGATTCTCACAGGAAAAGCAACAAAGGGCCTTTACAGACTGTCAGAAATAATGCAGCTTGAGGCCATTTTAACTGTCCTGGCTCAGTGCTAAGAAATCATGGGAACTATAGTATTTTTGTGGCACCAGAGCTCTCTGACAGAGAAGGCGCAATGTCCCAGAAAAAAATACAATTCCCATGATTCCCTAGCACTGAGCCAGGACAGTTAAAATGGCCTCAAGCTGCATTATTTCTGGCTGTTTGTAAAGGCCCAAGTCTTTGAGGCATTTTAAACAAAATAGCTGGAATGTGGTTAGCCATGCCAGCATCATACTGATATAGGTGCATGGTTAGAAAAAATATTGGGAAATTCTCCAAAAACGGTCAAAAATGTGTTTCTTCAGTGTTAAGAAACCCAGAAGAGGAGAACTCTGCATAGACAAGAATGTTACAATGTCTTTCACTCAGTCTCAGAGGTGCTACAAGATCCCTTTGCATACTCAAATTCCAACTATGTTGCTGAATTCTACCAAAGTCAAAATCATAGAATCATAGAGTTGGAAGATGCCTCAATGGCCATCCAGTCCAGCTTCCTGCCATGAGGAAACACACAATCAAAGCACTCGGGCCATAGTAATTCTGATTTCTATATATGGTTGTGAAAGCTGACAGCGAAGAAAGATGACAGGGAACAAATCGACTCATTTGAAATGTGGAGCTGGGGAAGAGTTCTACAGATACCATGGATTGCTGAAAAGACAATTGAATGGGTCTTTGCAAATAACAACTGAAGTCTACAAAAACTTATGCTACCAATAGTTAGTCTCAAAGGTGCTACAAGATCTCTCTACATACTGATTCTACAGACTAACACAGCTATATCTTTGAATTCAACAACAACAACAAATATTAATGGAAATTATGCCAATGTAAATCAGCAAAAAGATTATGACAAAATTCTTATGAAAGAATTTTACATGAGCCAGAGGAAACTGAATAGAACTTGAAAAACAATTCTTAAAATAATTATTGCAAGAGAGCCATTAAATATGGGAAACTATTTTGAGTTATATTTTTAAAAGGAACTCATTGCTTTCTTGTTCCTAAAATGTCACTAAACTGGTAACTTAGTGCTTGTTTGTTTTTAATTGAATACTACAAGCTATTGGTTTGTGAGGCAAAACCTTGGTGAGCAATCTTGCAAGCATTTTCTAGCCCACAGCAGCACAAAGTTAACATTATAACAAGAGATAGTAACTTGCACATGGAATGTTCGCTAGTTCAGTCCTAGCATGGCCAATAGAATGCTAAAATTATCATCAAAAATATGAAAACAAAAACATAAAATTATAAGATGGTAGCTGCCATTATGTATTGTAGTTTTGAATTTGCAAAATTTGCAGATTCTTAACTGCTCCATATTCACTAACATGAAATAGTCATGCTTAGGGATGGAAAGGATATTAAATATTTGAAAGTTTGTCAAAAATATGTTTTTCAGAGTTGATAAACCATGATGAGAAGAATCCTGCACTGATGAGAATCTTCACAGTTTGGGACCTATTCTGCACACAATTCCTGCACAGAATTCATGATTTTCTGCCTAGGAAACAGTATTTTTTGCATAGAAAATATTTCAAAACAAAAATATTAATTCCTGTGTGGAAATTGCTGTTTTCTGTACAGAAAAATGCTGTGATTGGGGATTTATTCTATGCAAAAATCACACATGGGTGATTTGTATAGAAAACTGCATTTTCTGCATTTCTGCATTTCTGTCCACAGAAAAACATTTTCTGTGCAGGAATCAATATTTTTGCATTGCATTTTTTTCTCATACATAAAATGCTGTTTCCAAGACGAAACAACCACAAGCGAATTTTGCATGGGATGAGTCCCAAATTGCAAATAATTTTTGGAAATGGTGTGGCTTTGTTGTGTGGTTTTCTCTGAGAATAAAATTGGGAAGAAATTTTCTAAAATTACTTTCTGCTGCCTTTAAGAAGAAACATCTTAAAGGTTACCTCCCTAGTCATAGAATCATAGAGTTGGAAGAGACCACAAGAGCCATCCTTAGTCCAACCCCTGCCATGCAGGAACTCACAATTAAAACACCCCTGACATATGGCCATCCAGCCTCTGTTTAAAGACCTCCAAAGAAGAAGACTCCACCACACTCTGAGGGAGCATGTTCCACTGTTGAACAGCTCTTACTATATGAAAGTTCCTCCTAATGTTCAGGTGGAATCTCTTTTTTGTCACAACCGCAAATGCCAGACAGCAGCTGCACTAACAAATAGAGGTCTTCAGCTAACTATCAGGGTGCAGGAGGAGGATGTTTCCACCTCCCTCCAGCAAGTGAGAATTGGATAACTGGAAGCAAGATGCCTATTGCGAGTCCTTGTCATAGCCCTGCCTGTTGGTGGGAGGGGTTGAAAAGATCAAGCTTGATCAACAACTGAACAGACCTTCATCTCTCAGTGTGGCTGCTGCCTAGGCACCACTATGCCTAGGCCCAGAAACAGATGAAAGGGCCTCCCTCCATCCCAACTGCCACTACTCTGGCCTTACAGGGAGAAGAAGAGGCAGGGACATCTCCATTGTGCCTAGGCCCACAAGCAGATAAAAGCCCCTTCCTCCATCCCAATTGCCACTGCTGTGGCCTTGGAAAGAGAGAAGAAGAGACAGGCACAGTTCCATGATGCCTAAGTCCAGAAGTAGATGTAAGGCCCTTCCTCCATTCTAGCTGCCATTGCCTTGGCCTCAGAGGAAGATAAGAAGCAGACACAGCTCCATCATTCCTAGGCCAGAAGCAGATAAAAGGTCCTCCCTCCATCACAACTTCCACTGGCCTGGCCTTGGAGGGAGAGAAGAAGAGGCAGGCACAGCTTCACCATTTCAAGGCCCAGAAACAAATGAAAGGCCTTCTGACAGGGTCCCTATTCAGGTTCTCTCTGCCATGACACTATTATTGCCATTATTGTTAGATATAGTTTCTGTTATAAGCTTCACTTTTGATGCTATGAGCAGATGCTAGGCCTAGTTGTAGGAAAGAGGGAGCATGAGGCATGGGCTCTTACTGCAAGGTTCCAAGGCAGGCCTGGGAAAGGAATGTAACAATAGAAGGAGGGTGTTGTGGGGAATTATAATAGTGAAACTTTGAAATCAGTTCTTGCAAGCAACAGATTTTTGTTCTGATCTGCTACAATAAACTCTTTCTGGTTCATCCATAATGTCTGGTTATTGAGATAGATAGAGACAGGGCATCATATCCTCCCACCATCCCAACTGCCATTGCCCTGGCCACAGAGGGAGAGAAGAAGAGGCAGGCACAGCTCCATTGTGCCTTGGCCCAGAAGCAGATGAAAGGCCATCCTTCTGCCTCAACTGCCACTGCCCTGGCCTTAGAGGGAAAGAAGAGCCAGCAATATCTGCTCAGGTTAATATCCTCTCCCACTGCCATTCCTTTTTCTTTGTGTGTCATGCCTTCTTTAAATTTTAAGCCTGAGGGTGGGAAACTGTCAAATTAACAATCTAGAAATTGTTTTGAGAGCTTTTATGGCTGAACAATGAGACATAAATACTCTTAAAATAAAATAAAATAGGTCTGATGAGGGGTTAGGTCAGGAGTTGTTACTACGTTTGTCATCCAGATCTACATAGGTTATGTAGAATATAGGCCAATATTTCTTTATTTTTTAAAACAGCATAAAAGTTTCATGACAGCTTGAGAAGATATATGAACACTGCATTCTTTTTGAAGACAGTTGAGAAATCTCACATTTGAGATGTTTTTGAGTATTTCTCACCACTTCACAGTTTATCCTTTTTTAAAATAAAGTAATATTTTTTCTGAATAATTTGGGTTTTCATAAGTAGAGATGGATGCATTTGTCAGTTTGGGTTTGTTTCCATTCTCTCTCTCTCTCTCTTTCAGTCTTAATTTTCTTTCATTTCTTTTGGGCATTGTTTTTTAACAGTTTTTTTTATTGTTTATAGTTTATTTTTTCATAGTTTATAAAAAATTTTGCAGGCTGTCCCAATCTGTTTTTTCTTGCTGAGAATGAGAAAAAAATTGTGAATATTTTTTTTAACGTCCTCTTCAGGAATATGCAAATTTGATAACAACCCAGCAAGGATTACCTGGATGAGTCAATGAAATATGGGGTGGATATCTAGCTGGCACAAAAAGGAACACCCATAGCCTGATGGGCAGCACATGTTTTGCCTACCAAAGGATCAAGTTCTGCATGGTGAAACAGTGATGTGCTCATATATCTCAGTCAGCCACTTTGCAAAACAAGCAATACCAGTGAATAGCTTGCCAAAGTCAGCTAGGCCCTAAATGCCTTCCTTCAACAATGATATAGGGCACTGTGCCACTCTCAGAGCACCTTATTCATAGTACCTACATCTAAGCAAGGATCCATCAGATCGAGGCATTTCAGTGAACCCTCTGTGAAGAGCATTGCTAGCTATTTTGTGCAATCACTGTTCTTCTCCAAAGGGCCCATCTGCCCTCTATCTTGCAATGTGGCAGTGATAGGGGTGGCAGTAGCAATGAAAGTGGAGTAACAACAATATATCTCCTTTTTAAAGCAATGGGAAAACATGGACTACCACTGCATGCACAGCTTTACTGGTCCCAGTTTGTTATTTTTGTTGTTGTGTGCCTTCAATTTGTTTCTGACTTACGGCGACCCTAAGGTGAACCTATCATGGGGTTTTCTTGGCAAGATTTTTTCAGAGGAGGCTTGCCATTGCCTTCCCCTGAAGCAGAATGCAGAATTACAGTCTTTTTGGAGATAGTCCTGTATGAACACACACAGCCACATATATCCTACTCATTATAATTCACATCTTAGGCCCAGTAGTACTTGGGGAAACAGAAAAAAAAAAAAAAAAACCAACATTTTGCTAACTTGCTTCAGTCCCTGACAAGGAAATGAAGCACTCTTCTCTCAGATCTGACCTCTTATCTCCCATCAAAGCTCTAGTAATTACATTCTTCTCTGTGTACTAACTTGCTCTGACAACACAGCAAGCCTTAAAAGACTCATTGCAGAGTCTGTGTGAGTCTATGGGAGCCCCAAGTCTCCAAGGCCTGGTGAGGCACAAGAATCTCTCATTAAGAAAATTAAACAGTGAGATTATTGACATTCTGGAAGACAAATATCTCTAAAGACTATGTCCTTGTTCACTAACATAGAGTAAATCACAACGAACTCGTTATATTCCCCTGGCTGAGAATTAAAGTGAATATTCCCAGTCTCTTTATGGAGCTAGCCTGATCAGTTCAGAGGAAAACAACAAAATACAAGATGGATGTTACTAGGAGAGATGGGGGGCATGTGGGGATGAATGGTCAACTGATCCCCAGAGCATACCTGAGCTGTGATCTCACACTGGAAGGACTGAGTCTCATGGAGCTCCTTCTTGGCTCCCTGGTGGAAAGAGCCTTAAGATATTAGAAGATTCCAATGCTTGCAGTAAACCTGATTGCTAATTCCAACTAGCATAAAGCTGTTGAATCACACTGATTGTAAACTCATCATTCAACAACTGAGGGCAACATGTCATGCCTTGTTCCAGGGTTCAGACTCTGACACAGACAGTGACGCATAAGGACAGGAGGATATGCCTCATTCAGATTATGATACAGACAGGAAAACAGAAGGTCGAAGGGGGGGGGGGGGACACATGCCAGTGCTTGACCCAGACAGTGACACTCCACAGCAGTAACAACACAGAGACATGGACTTGACAATACCACAATGGAAAGCAGATGAGAGAGGAAGGGTTTGTGACACTCAGAGTGTTTATATAGGAAACACTGATTAAGCAAACATCAACTGTGAGAGGCTGCCATGCCATAAATATCCAACAATTCCCTTGGGAGGTCACTGATAACAACTGATCATTCAGAAGGAAGCAACACTTTCACCTCTTGATTTCTTGCTCATGTTTCCAAAGAACCTTGGACCTTGCATTGTAAATTGACCATGCTAACAGATACTTACTTAGACTGATGCCTTGGCTTTCTCGCTGTATCCTACTGACTTGGACTGCGTGAACTCTGAGAAATGTAGCCAGCTGGTAAGCTTCTTTGCATGACTTGGACTGCTGCTGTCTCATCTCTGATGGATTTTGCTTGTTACTTTGCCTCTGGCTGGCCTCCAAGGAAGAACAGTATATCTACACTGCAAAATTAAAGCAGCTTGACATCACTGTAACTTCCATTAATGTATCCTATAGGATTCTAGGATTTGTAGTTTGGTGAGGCACCAGAGCTCTCTGACAGAGCAGGCTGAATACCTCACTAAACTGCAAATCCCAGGATTCTACAAGATAGAGTCATGACATTTAAAATGGTGTCGAGCTGTTTTAATTTTGCTGTGTGGCTACATCCTGATACATCCTGAGTTTACTTTAGGTGGACTAACCAGTAGGATGTCAACCACAGTTTCACTTTCTCTAAAGGTGCATATGTGCAAATTCCAACTGGGATGAGTCCCTAAATGTAAGTGGTTGTGAAACAGGGATCACCAGCTTGAGGTTCCTATTGAACAATTGGCTATACTTAGGATAGAAAGAATATTCAAAAATATTTTAAATAACTCAAAAACATAATTCCTGAGTGTTGGGAAAACTTGAGGACAACTGAATTGATAGGAATTTTCACAGTTCTTCTCTGCAAAATTCACACATGAAATATTATTTCTTGAACAGAAATATGTTTTCTGAATAATTTTTTTCTGTTTCTTATGTCAAAAATTCCATTTCCTGAACAAAGATCTGCTAATTTTGTGCAGAATAAGTCCTCAGGTCTTTTCTTCTAGGAGACAGCATTTTCTGCACAAAAAGTAATATACCTGCAGAATTAATATTTTCAACACAAAAAATATGCTGTGAAGAATTTGACTTTTTCTATGTAAAAGCCTTATGTGTGAATTTTGCACAGAACTCAAACTGTAAATAGTCTTCAAAAATGATGTAGCTTTTGAAGAATTTCTGCCTGGCAGAAGAAAATTGATGAAATTATATGTTCTTCCCTCTATTAATGAAATTAGTAAAGAATGATATTCCTAGCTTATGTAATGTACAACCTAGCACAACAGGATGGAGGTTTATTTATTTATTTTATTTATAGTCCACCATACTCACAATGGGACTCAAAGCAGGTTAATAATATATATTACATGAATTCTGAGAAGGATCTTAGTCTCCTGGACATTCTATGAACTGGCACTGGCTTGAAGGTCTCTAAACAAGGAATCCTATGCTACACACACTGTCCTCGTGGGGCTTTTTAAATATAACAAAGAAGCAGACAACACCTTGGTCACTTTACATGTTTGATAAGGTATATGAAAACCCTGTACTTCCACTGTCTTAGAAATATAGAAAGTTCTCCCAATCCTTGGCTTTTTTGGATGGCTTTTCTTTTCAACCCCTTCTTTCCATCAATTGAAGAAGTCCTCCTAATCTAAGATAAAGGGTCAGCACAGGCTCTTGTTCAATATCCATTTTGCTGATAGACTGAAAGAAAGAAGTTGGTAACATGAGCTTTGGTAGACCTGAGACTTGTTAACCTGCATCTGAGGAAGTAATCTCAAGTCTATGAAATCTCATGCTACCAATTTCTTTCTTTCATTTAGTCCCAAAGGTGCTGCAAGATCCTTTGGAATAATGATTTTCCAGACTAACACAGCTATGTGTTTGAACTCTACAATTTTTTTGATAGTTACACTGCCTTGTGGGTTTTGTGGTTTTAAGGTAGAGTCAGCATACTGTCAGTTCTGTGCATGTGTTTGTAATTTCCATAAGGTATTTACCAAGATTATAGGTGTGATGTGTTTAAAAAGAGGGCAGCAGAATTTAACGGTAGCCGAATTCTATATTACTCCAGCCTTCTATAAATCAAAGCTCAACTAAACATATTAAGAACTGTATTTGGATAACACTTGGCATTACAACAAGTAAATACAACAGCTTGCGATAGTACTGAATACCATTCCTGGGAAAATCCATTCCCCCTACAATGTCTTTGAGGATGGCAGCTAAGCTCAGAGGGAACAAGAAAGCAGGGGAGAGATGGAGGGAAAGGTCAGCATTCCTGCCAACATGCAAGCCTTAATACTGCCAGAAATAGTGCAAATTGAGTCCACTTTTAGGGTTAGGGTTAGGGAATCATGGGAACTGTAGTTTATTGTGGCACCAGAGCTCTCTGACAGAGAAGGCTCAAAGTCTCAGAAAAAAATACAGTTCCCATGATTCCCTAGCACTAACCCTAACCCTAAAAATGGATTCAATTTGCACTATTTCTGGCAGTCTGCAACCCCCTAGCACAGGGAGTTTCTGCACCACACCACCACTAGCTGCCTCTGGAAAACAGGTAAGAAGCTTCATTGTAAGACAGTTTATGCTCTCTGCAAGCCAACATGAAAGAAAGCCTTCATAGGATTGACTTAGGTGGCAGACATTGACTGCAACAAGTCTGGCATTCAAAGTCACCAGCAGTATATGTAATGACGATACATCTCAGATTAAATTAGAGTGAGTTTGGTTAGCTGTCAGAGCAGAACAGCTGTGGGCATGTAATATATTCAGGATGATATCTACGTTGCTTGTTAAACATTACTGAAGGAAGCTTGGAACACATCTGCACCATTCCTCTTCTCTGGTTTCTGAATATCAAAATAACAGAAGAAACGTAAACAGTCAAAATGGGAAGGCAGGGGGAGAGGGAGGATGGCAGTGATGAGGAGAAGTGTCATTAGTTTCAGTTCATGGAGTTTTGTGCAGACAATGTTCTTGGTTCTGCTTTTCACCTTGTTTCATGTCAGCATTGTTAAATAAATGGTACCAGCTGAGGAGACTGATGTATTCCTGGGTGGGGAAAGTGCCACCCATGTGCTAAATCAGGCTCCAAGACTGTTTTTGTGATTCCCACCTTCCCAAAAACTTTTTTTTTTGCCCCTAAATGTCTTTTGAGGAGGGTGGAGTGCATTTTCACCATTCTGCCTCCCTCACCAGGCCATTTTTTCTAGAACATGATGTGAACAGGAAGTTGCTTCCTGACACTTCCTGTTGCAAAAGAAGCAAGAGCCTCAAATGCATACCCTCCAACTGTCTTGATTTTGCAGGGGGAGTCATGATTAATCCCCTGCCATCCTACTTTTTCAGGTGCTTTAAAAGTGTCCCAGTTTCTCTCTCCTCCTTCCATTATCCCTCTTCATCCTTAGTTTATTTCAAATAATGTTAACAGAGTTCAAAATGCAAAAGTAGTTCACACTCAATTGACTGATCAGAGGAAAGGACAAGAATGGTTAGATTCTTGCTTTTTCCAGAAGACTCAGGGGAAAGCAAACTGCCCTAACCACACCTTACTTGTGCATTCTTCCCCATTTGCCAACTTGATCACATTCTGATGTTGCTTGGCCACACATGTCCTAGTTTTCCTCTATAAAATGTATGAAAATTCCCAGGTGATAGAGCCTGAAAACATGTAAAAAATATCCTCACAGCCCTAGAAGGTGTTTGTGTATGTGTATACCTTCAAGTCACCTGTTGACTTATGGTGACCCTATGAATTTCATAGGGTTTTCTTAGGCAAGGAATACCCAGTTCCTTCCTCTGTAACATCATCCGCAGCACCTGTTATTCCTTGGCAGTCTCTCATCCAAGTACTAACCAGCACTGACTCTGCTTACCTTCTGAGATCACATGGGATCTAGTGTCTTTAAGATGTTTAGTGCCAGAAGTCATTTAGGGGGGAAACTTGGGGTGGGGGAGAGTCTGGGTTTGGCGTAGTCCTCCCAGGTCTCCTGGGGGAGTAATATGCTCCCCAGCCTCCCACATTTGCCTATCATGACTCTTCTTCATGAAGCAAAATTCCGACCAATGTGAACATACTATGGAGCCTCAAATCATTATGCAAAGAGATCTTGTAGCACATTTGAGATCAACTGTGTGAAAGAAGTTGTAATATAAGGTGCTTTGTTTTTGTAGATTTGGTCTCTTTCTCTTACGCATTTTCCTTGTTAGAATCCAAATTATTTAGGGATGGTTTTACAAAAGACCTGTTCGTAGCAGAGATAGAATCACAGAATGTTAAGAGTTGGAAGGGACCACAAGGGCCAATCTCCTGCAATGCAAGAAGACACAACTAAAGTACTCCTGAAAGATGCCCATCCAACTGCTCTTTAAATACCTCCAAAGATGAGTCCACCACACTTCAAGGTAGCCCATTCCACTACTGAATTACTCTTACCACGAAGAAGTTCTTCCTATTGTTTAGGTGAAACCTCTTGTCATTTGAATCCATGGGTTTGTGTTCTAGTCTCTGAAGCAGCAGATAATAAGCTGGTGTAATTTTCTATATGACATCCTTTCAGATATTTAAAGATAGTTATAATGTCTCCTCTTGGTTGTCTCTTCTTCAGGCTAAACAAACAAGCTCCCTCAGTTGCTTCTAATTGGGTTTGGTTAAGATAAAAAGTCCCTGAAAATGTTTCAGAATAGATCAATACAGCTATCCTGCACATTTCAACTCTCCTTAGAAGTGTTGCTATACACATTGTCCTGTGGAGGACTTGCCTTCAATATATTATCACTACATCACTGGTCATACCTGGAAGCTTTTTTTTTTTTTCAGAGGACCATCTGGGGTGGATGGGAATCAAGGATGGGGCTGTGGAGACAGGAAAATAACTCCTTAGGGAAAAGCAACCTGCAAGCCATGTGATTCCCAAGCCTCTCACTGCAATCTTTCAAGTCTCAGGCAAAACTTTTTCTAAAGACGTCTACAACAGGCTTCCCCAACTTGTCAGAAAACAGATGTTTTCTTCTACAATCCCCACAATCATTGCATTGCTGCTAATGGGGCTATATTAGCAGGGACTGCCCTGGGTCCCACCTCATTTAGTACTAGTCCTGCCAATACACATAACAATTATCAGGTTGTTGGGCTTTTCTTTATAAAATTAGGGCTTAACAATGCATTTGTTTTCCCGGGCTCTTACTAATTAGTTAATTCTCCTCTGTTTCCCTTCCTATTATCTCCTTCCCACTTCTCTATTTTTTTCCCTTTTGTCTATTAGACTCTAAGCCTGTGGGCATGGTTAGTCTGTAATTGTATTTCTTGTACAGAGCTTTGTTCAGAAACTGCAGAAGAAATAATACTAATCCTCATTATGAAAAAAAGCAGTAATCAGATTCACCCAAAATCATTGCTGTGCCTTTTAACAGTATTGTCTGCAATGATGCATCATGTTTGCTATAAAAAAGTAGGGAAAGGTGTGAATGAACACAGATTATAATTCCCACTGTGTGCACTATAGCTTAATTGTCCAGACACCACCGTCTTTTTAAAGTGATTGGATAATACTTGCAAATCATCTACCTGGTTGAGAACGTTATCTACAACACTTTTGCTTTGGGTTTCTTTTTATCATAGATGTGTGCAAAACTTGTAATTAGAGGGAATCTTTTCCTGCCTTATCACATATCTAGGAATGTAAAGAACTGCTTATATTTTACATCACTTGCATAGTGATGCATCTCTTGGCCCATCCACTCCAAAATCCATCTTAAATAGCCAGCAGCTGTAGGCAAATAATGCCTGTTCAGCTAGATCTATGGTGCAAGGGGAAGAATGTTCCAGTCCCCTCCCACCACCAAGTATGGCTATAACAAGGAACTGTGACAGAAATCCTGCTTCTGATTGTTACAGACTCACTCATTGTGGGAGGGACTGGACATATCCTTCTCCTTGCACCCCAATTAGCAGGTGAACAATTCTCCTTCACTCAGTGGGGCTGCTATCTATCAAGGTGGGCTTGGGAAGGCATTTTCAAAATCTGACAATGAGACTACACAGTCTTACTGAATATGGAGCAATTCAAAGATATAGCCATGTTAGCCTGTAGAATCAGTATGTAGAGAGATCTTGTAGCACCTTTGAGACCATCTGAAAGAAAGAAATTGGCAACATGAGCTTTTGTAGACTTCAGTCAACTTCCTCAGATGTATTTGCTGGAATGGAGGCCAGGCACAGATATGTGTGTGTGTGTGTGTGTGTGTGTGTGTGTGAATAAGGATGTCAATTCAAATTACACATCTTTTGTGTATGGAAATGAAGTGGCAAGTCCAGTCTTAACTATGGTCGTTACTGCACAAAGACATAGGAAACTGGTCTTTGTGCATGGGGCTGAACTGGCAGATCCAGTTTTGTAATGGGACTAGCCTGTGGTGAGAGGAATAGATGAATGTAGGGCACCCCTATGAGGATGGGGTCAGATAGTGCTGAAGTGTATGTAGTGAGTATGGAACCCATTGTCTTTGTTCAGTCCATTGCTGAGGGATTGGAATTTATGGACAAATTCCAGTTCTGCTGTTTCTCTTTTCAATCTACCTTGTAGTTCTTTTGTTCAAGGACTGCTGTTCTGAGGTCTGAGATGGAATGCCCAGGGAGATTGAAATGTTCTGCCACTGGTTTTTGTGTATTTCCATTCCTAATGTCTGATTTATGTCCATCTATCCTCTGGTGCAGGGACTGCCCTGCTTGCCCAATGTTGAGTGTTGAAGGGCACTGCTGACACAGTATAGCATAGATCACAATGGAGGATGAGCACATGAAGGCCCCCCCTAATATTGTAGGTCTTGTGATGACATTTCCTGGATGAATGTGTGAGCAGAGTTGGCATCTTGGTTTGTAGCAAGTGTTAGTACCTGTGTCCCCATCTGTGTTGTGTGTCGTCCTGTAGGTGAGTACCTGCTTGATGTTTGGAGGCTGTCTGTAGACAAGTAAAGGTCGGCCATCAAGAGCCCTTGAAAGAGTGGCATTATGGTCCAGAATGGGTTGTAGTTCCTTGATGATGCGCCTGAGTGGTCCCAGTTGAAAGCTGCATGTGACCACTAGTGGAGTTCTGTCATTTTCCCTCTTCAATTTGTTTTGTAATAGATCAGTCCTGGGCACACATCTTGCCTTATTTGTTTTTTCTCTTCATGTAGTGGGTACTGTAGTTTGAGGAATGATTGCTGTAATTTCTTGAGTTTGGCACCCTGTCCTGTGGGTCTGAGCAGATACGGTTGTATCGGAGGGCTTGGCTGTAGACTGTGGATCTAGTTGTGTGTTCAGGGTGGAAACTGGAGGCATCTAAGTACATGTAGTGGTCTGTGGGTTTGTAATATAGTGTGGTGCGATATAGTGTGGTGAACATGGAGCAGTTGTTGTTAACTGCCCTTCAGTCAACCCCATCTCATGGCTACCCTATGTGCCCTATCTCCAATATGCCCTATCCTCCAATGTTCTGCTTAGGTCCTATAAATTCAGGCCCATGACCTCCTTGATTGAGTCAATCCATCTGGCATAGAGTCTTCCTCTCTTTCTACCACCCTCAACCTTTCGCAGCATTATTGTCTTTTCTAATGATTCATGCTCCTCATAATGTGGCCAAAGTACAACAGACTCACTTTGATCATCTTGGCTTCCAGGGAAAGGTCAGTCTTGATCTGTTCTAGGACCCATTTGTTTATCTTCTTGGCCATCCATGTTATTCTCAGTACTCTTCTTTAGCAACACATCTCAGATAAGTTGATTTTCTTTCTGTCCACTTTCTTCACTATCCACCTCTCAACAACAAGGTGACCAGCCAAGTGATCAATGCTGCGTGTCTTGTTTTCAAGGAACAGCTCACACTGGCAGCAGTGACAATGAATGGCACAGTGGGATGCTGTGTAAATAGCCACCTGGCATCACTCTGAAGTGGCCAGGTAATGGCAGGAATCCAAAGCAGCTTCAGAGCAAGAATACTCCAGGAGCAGACCTGAACAGTGTAGACACACTGGTCAGTGTGGTCAGTGTAGACACACCCTAGATTACCTGGTCAGTGTAGACACACCCTAGATTACCAATTCATAAGTTCAGTACAGAATCTCCCCATCTTCAAAAAGGGGGAAAAAGAGGATCCCAACAATTATCGTCCAGTTAGTCTGACATCAATACCCAGAAAGATTCTGGAGCAGATCATTAAACAGAGAGTCTGTGAACATCTGGAAGGTAATTTCCTAATCACAAAAAGTCAACATGGGTTTCAGAGAAACAGGTCATGCCAGACAAATCTGATCTCTTTTTTTGATAAAATTACTAGCTTGGTAGATGAAGGGAATGCTGTGGATATAGTATATCATGATTTCAGTAAGGCCTTTGACAAGGTTCCCCATGACATTCTTGCAAACAAGCTGGTGGCCTAGACAAAGTAACTTTTACATGGATTTGTAATTGATTGACTGGCCAAACCCAAAGGGTGCTCAACAATGGCTCCTTTTTAACCTGGAAAGAAATGACCAGTGGGGTGCCACAGGCAGCTGACTGAGAGTCGGAAGGAGGTTCGGTGTGGGGATAAAAGCACCCGCCTGGGACCATCTCTCCCCCGGCATACGAGGCAGTGGTGGCAGCGCTTGGAGGCCTTCTCCAGCCCTCTCCAGCCCTCTCCAGCCCTGAGGAGAAACACCTGAGGGACGCAGCTGACTGAGAGCCGGGAGGAGCTTCGGTGGGGGGATAAAAGCCAATACCTGGGACCATCTCTCCCCCGGCACACGAGGCAGCAGCGGCAGCGCTTGGAGACCTTCTCCAGCCCTCTCCAGCCCCTCCAGCCCTGAGGAAAAACACCTGAGGGACGCAGCTGACTGAGAACCGGGAGGAGCTTTGGTGGGGGGATAAAAGCCCCTGCCTGGGACCATCTCTCCCCTGGCACATGAGGCAGCAGCGGCAGCACTTGGTGGCTGTGAGGGACAACTGGGTAGGGCCAATATCACCAACATTACAGCTGCAATTTGATCTTTATTAGAATGTTGGAGGGGAGAAAAGTATTGGGACTGGTAGAAGCCACAGTCTGGAGGACCCCCCTAGCCCCCCTTCTTTTTCACCATCTTTTAGATACTGCCTATTTACCAAGGGTCAGGAGCTAGCTGGATCAGCTCCCTCTGCCATCACATAATGGAGCCAGGGATAGTCTGGGAGTGGGTATTGAGGTTGTGTGGGGGCAGGGAAGGTATGGCGGTAGCAGGGTGAAGAAATGTTACAAAAGAAGAAGGGATCAATGCTTAATATCTATCCCTTCTACAGGTCACTCTGATGCCCAGGATAACTTGGAGAGAGCACCAGCCATTCCACAGACCCTTACTATGCTCCTTTGCAATGCCAGGTTGGTCAGAAACAAGACCCATATCATCCACCATCTTATTGTGGATGAAGTGGCCGACCTGGCATGCTTTACTGAGACCTGGCTGGGGGATGCCAGTGCTGCAACATGGGCACAGGCTCTCCCTGCCAGGTATACGGTTAGCGAACAGATAAGGGAAAGTGGACGAGGGGGTGGCGTGGCTTTGGTTCACAGAAACAACCTGACCTTGACCAGGAAGCCTATCCGGAAAACAACCGACATCGAGTGTATGTACCTTAGCCTGAAAACCAGGGATAGTTTGGGGATTCTGTTGGTATACCGGCCACCCCGTTGCTTAACAGACTCCCTAACCGAGCTCACCACCCTGGTCTCTGAGTTGCTGTTGGAATCGCCTAGACTTTTAGTCTTGGGCGATTTCAACATCCCACTCGAGACTAGTTTGCAAGATCTATCTGGTGCAGCTCGGGAGTTCATGGATACCATGACAAACATGGGCCTATCCCAATTGGTTGACAGGCCTACACATTGTGCGGGTCATACCCTTGATGCAGTTTTTAGTATGGAATGGGAACATCTGTGGGCAGAGGTTATAAAAACCTCTGCATTGTCATGGATGGATCATTTCCTGGTCAAGGTGGAGCTAAAAGCCACTGCCTGCCCCCCCCAGTGGTGGCAGACCCATTAGAATGGTCCGCCCTCGAAGGCTAATGGAACCAATTGGCTTCCAGAAAGCCCTGGAGGGTTTAATGGTTGGTAACGCCAGTGATTCTGTCGAAGCCTTGGTGGACACTTGGAATACTGATCTCACCAGGGCTATCGACACAATCACTCCCAAGCATCCTTTCCAGCCCGCTTCTAACCGCAAGCCCTGGTATACACAGGAGCTTAGGAAGATGAAGCAAGCTGGACAATGACTTGAGTACGAATGGTGAAGGACTCATCTCTCATCCGACAGAACTCGCCTGAGGAAACATCTTGATTCCTACAGGGAGGCTTTACGGGCAGCGCAGAAATCTTTCTGTTCTGCTCGTATTGCTGTTTAAGGTGGTGGGGGAGCTAACGAAGGTCCCACCTCCACCAAATCCCCTACTTAACCCAACAACAGCCTGCTGTGATGCGTTTAACATCTACTTTGCAGATAAAATCTCTCGGATAAGAGTCAATTTGGATGCCAGTGTTCAGGCAGAATCTGTAGACGAGGTGTCCAGCACCTCCGTTGATGGTAATTTACTGGATCAATTTCAATCTGTGAGTACTGATGACGTGGACAATCTCCTTGGAAAGGTGAGGAAGACGACTTGCCCTCTCAATCCGTGTCCATCTTGGCTGGTCGTCCGGGGGGGGGGGGGGGGAGGAACGTGTTGAGAGTATTCCTTCGGGATGCAATCAATGCGTCCTTCAGGGAAAGTATTGTACCATCTAGTTTAAAGGAGGCGGCGGTTAGGCCACTCCTGAAAAAACCTTCCCTTGACCCTCTGGATAGAAACAACTATAGACCAGTATCCTTGCTCCCTTTTTTGAGCAAGGTGATCGAGAGGACAGTTGCTTTCCAACTCCAATCAGTCTTGGATGAAACCGATTATCTTGATCCATTTCAAACCGGCTTCAGGACAGGATATGGAGTGGAGACTGCCATGGTTGCTCTGACCAATTACCTCCGCCTGGGCATCGACAGGGGTAGTGTGACCCTGTTGGTGCTCTTGGATCTCTCAGCGGCCTTTGACACCATAGATCATGCCATCCTCTTGGATCGCTTGAGAGAGTTAGGAATCGGAGGCACTGCCCTGCTGTGGTTCCGTTCCTTCCTCTCGGGCAGATCCCAGAGGGTAAGGCTCGGGGACAGTTCTCATCTAAAATCGAGCTTAATTGTGGCGTTCCTCAAGGCGCCATCCTGTCCCCGATGTTATTTAATATTTACATGAAGCCGCTGGGTGAGATCATTCGGAGGCATGGAGCGCGGTGCCATCAGTACGCTGATGACACCCAGATATACTTCTCCATGACCAGATCATCAGCTCAGACTTCAGATGGCGTCTCTCCTCTTAATGGCTGTCTCAGAGCGGTAATGGATTGGATGAGGAAAAGCAGATTGAAGTTGAATCCAGACAAAATGGAGGTACTGACAGTCACAGGCCCGAAACCAGATCTGGGAATACAGTCTCCTGTCCTGGATGGAGTCACACTCTCCTCTAAGGACTGTGTTCGCAGCTTGGGGGTACTCTTAGACCCATCACTTCACATGACTAGTCAGGTGAGTGCGATGATCAGGAGTGCCTGCTTTCAGCTTCGGCTGATACGCCAACTGCGCCCTTATCTGGACATGAGGGATCTGGAAACTGTAGTACATGCTCTGGTAACCTCACATCTGGATTACTGCAACACACTCTACATGGTGCTTAACCCGGAAACTGCAATTAGTTCAAAATATGGCAGCCAGGTTAATTACCGGAACATCCAGGAGGGAGCACATAACACCGGTGTTTAAATCCCGCCACTGGCTGCCGATTAGTTTCCGATCACAGTACAAGGTGTTGGTTTTAACCTTTAAAGCCCTACATGGCTTGGGTCCATCTTAACTCAGGGACTGCCTCTCCCCGTATGAACCCCCCAGCACCCTTCAGTCCTCTGGGAGGAACCTGCTCCATCCCATGAAGACTAGGTTGGCGCAGACCTAGGTTGGTGCAGAGGGCTTTTTCTGCGACCGCACCCAGGCTATGGAATGGCCTGCCAGACGAGATCCGTCATCTCTCCACTCTTGCTGCCTTTAAAAAGGCAGTAAAGACGGATCTCCTCTGGCAGGCCTTTCCGGAATAACATCCCTGGTAATGGCGGAGTTTTACTATGCACCTCCCACCCTGTTCTACTATATACAGATCGGCCAAGGGGCTGTATTGTATTGTGTTTTAATGTATGGTTTGAATTTCTTCATAATTTAATTCTTTTTTAAGGGGTGGGAGGGTTAGGGCATGGGATCTGGGCATATTTTAACTGTTCCTTGTTTTAATATGTTGTTTGCTGCCCCGATTGCCAAGCAGAGGGGCGACTTATAAATAAAAAATTATTATTATTATTATTATTATTATTATTATTATTATTATTATTATATATCTTTATTAATGACTTGGATGACGGTATTGGGGGCATAGTTATCAAATTTGCAGACGACACCAAATTAGGAGGAGTAGCTAATACTCCAGAAGACAGGGTCAAAATTCAAAATGACTTGAACAGACTAGAAAGCTGGGCCAAAGCTAACAAAATGAAATTCAACAAGGAGAAATGTAAGGTACTGCACTTAGGGCGGAAAAACGAAAAGCACAGATATACGATGGGGGACACCTGGCTGAATGAGACTACCTGTGAAAGGGATCTAGGAATCCAGGTGGACCGCAAGTTGAACATGAGTCAACAGTGCGATGCAGCAGCTAAAAAGGCCAATGCAATTTTAGGCTGCATCAGTAGAAGTATAGTGTCTAGATCAAGAGAAGTAATAGTGCCACTCCATTCTGCTTTGGTCAGGCCTCACCTGCAATACTGTGTCCAGTTCTGGGCACCACAATTCAAAAAGAATGTGGAGAAACTAGAGCATGTCCAAAGGAGGGCCACTAAAATGGTGAAGGGTCTGGAAACCAAGCCCTATGAGGAACGACTTAGGGAGCTGGGGTGAGAGCCTGGAGAAGAGAAGGCTGAGAGGTGATATGATAGCCATGTTTAAATATTTGAAGGAATGTCATATTGAGGAGGGAACAAGCTTGTTTTCTGCTGCTCCAGAGACTAGGACCTGGAACAATGGATGCAAGCTGCAGGAAAAGAGATTCCACCTCAACATTAGGAGGAACTTCCTGACAGTAAGGGCGGTTCGACAGTGGAACACACTCCCTCGGAGAGTAGTCAAGTCTCCTTCCTTGGAGGTCTTTAAGCAGAGGCTGGATGGCCATCTGTCGGGGATGCTTTGATTGGGAATTCCTGCATGGCAGGGGGTTGGACTGGATGGCCCTTGTGGTCTCTTCCAACTCTATGATTCTATAATTCTATGATCTCAGAAAATATTTGTTAAAAAAAAAAGTTAACAATGTGAACAGACAACAGACTAAAAAAAAAAAAAATCAGCATCTACAAAATATCTCACTTCCAGTGTGAGAACAAGAAAAGGTGTCCTTGGTGTTTTATCGAGGTTTCTGTAATTTGTGCAAAACATGTATCTGAGCAAAACTACTGTCTCTTAATGGATCCACGAAGCTCCTCTTTGGCTTGCATTTAGATTTATTTAATTCATTTATATCCTCCTTTTCTTCCAAAAAGGGATCCAAGTCAGTTTACAACAAAGTTAAAACAAGATACAACTAAAAACTCAATGATATGAAAGTTTTTTTTATTAAATTAGTTACCAGTATGTAAAAACACCCACAATTTAAAACAGTATACAATCATTTAAAAGACATGATTTTAAAGATACAAATGTCACACACACCACTCATTAAAAGCTCTTTTAAGTAGCCTGTTAATCAACAAATTCCTGTTGAAGAAAATATTTAAAAAGGGTCTTTACCTGCAGGAAAAAGGACAGTTCAAGGGGGAACAGCCTAGCCTCTCATTGTAGAGAATTTCACAGCCTAGTAGCACCCATCAAAAAGGCCTTCTCATACATCCTCAGGAGGCAGACCTGTTGGTGGTGGGACTATAAGAAAATCCTCCCTTGGGATCTTAAGGTTTGGGGAGACTCATACAGACAAGTAATGATTTTATAGGTAGTTTTGTCTGAAGCCTATAGGGCTTTATAGGCATAGCCAGCACTTTCAGTTGTGCCTGGAAATGAACCAGTAGCTGGTGAATATGTCTGAAGAAGGAAGTTACATTTCCTTGTAACTTACTCCATAGTTTGCTCATCCACTACAAGTTTCCTCATCCACCATTTTTCCATGTGCAAAGCAAATCTGCCCTGATCTAAAAGGGATATTAAAGATGCCAGAAGTTGATCATAGAGTTGTGTTAGAGAACCAAGGAGTTCCTAGGGAAAACACTTCTCTAGGCATTTCTAGGTCCTCCAGCCTAATTCACCAATTAGCAGACAATAATCTTCATTTGCATATCCTCCCACCTTGAAGCAATGCCATCAACAACAGAACAATACACAATCAACAACAGAACAATACACAGTTTACATGGGAATCACTCCTCCCTACCCAGGGTCTCACAGTATATATATATATACCCACTCTCTTTCATTCCAGCATTCTCTGAAGATGCCAGCCACAGATGCTGGTAAGAAACTCTTCCAGAACATGGCCACACAGCCTGAAAAACCCACCAAAAAAAAACTATGGATGCCGGCCATGAAAGCCTACGACTTCACATTAAAAAGAATAGTGTTTTGTTATTTGTGGTTTTTCCACATTCACAGGGGTTCTTTATCCCTAACCCTAGCAAATGTGGAGGGACCACTGTAAATGCTATTGCTATGATTGGTCAAATCTAGCCACAACAACAAAATTACTAGCTGGACATGTCCATAGAAGGGTGACTAAAATGAACAAAGGTATGGAAACTAAGCTTTATGACGAATTACTGAAGGTTATAGGCATGATTAGCTTGGAGAAGAAGACTGAGAGGTGACAGGATAGACATCTTTGAATATCTGAAGGGATGTCAGGTAGAAGATGGAGTGAACTTGTTTCCTGAAATGAGAATGAGAACCAATGGATTCAAAATACAGAAAAATAGATTTCACCTAAACATTAGAAAAAATATCTTTACTGTGAGAGCTACTTGATAATGGACTGGGCTGTCTCAGAGAGAGTAATGGACTCTCTTTCTTAGGAAGTCTTTAAATGGAAGTTGGATGGGCATCTCTCGGGAATGTTTTAGGGGGTTAGACTAGAAGATCCTTATTGCACTTTTCATCACTAAGATTCTGTCCAGTTTCATAGGTAAGCTACAAACTTTATCTTTATTCACACATAGTTATATGGTAGCTGAACAACGCTGCAGTGGTGATAAGTGGCAAAGCTCTAACATCCAGAAGCAAAATATCTGGTTTCATGCACATGACATATGCGGAATCAGTGCTCAAAATGACACTACAAGAAATGACATCTGCAGAACCGATTAACATGAGACCGTGTTCAGCTTTTACTCCAAGAAGCCCCCTCCACACTTCATTATTCTGCCAATCACTCAGAAGCAATTTGCAATCAGATTTTAAGCAACTGCACATCATTTTCTATAATTGGCATGCTGCATCTTTGACAGGATGAAAAATTGGCTGATGCCAATCACTGCCGGATGGAAATGGATACAAAGACCTTGTTTTTGTTGGAAACATTCGGGCGGTGGGTTCTCAATCTCAGCACCAGAAAACCTTGTGGATGGACAAAGAATCATAGAGTGGGAAGAGACCACAAGGGCCACCCAGTGCAACCCCCCTGCCATGCAGGAAATCACAATCAAAGCATCCCCGACAGATGGCCACCCAGTCTCTATTTAAAGACCTCTAAGGAAGGAGAATCCATCACACACTGAAGGAGTGTGTTTCACTATCAAACTGCTCTTACTGTCAAGATGTTCCTCCTAATGTTGAGGTGATTTTTTTCCCCCTGTTGCTTGCATCCATTGTTCCGGGTCCTATTCTCTGGAGCAGCAGAAAACAAGCTTGCTCCATCCTCAATATGACATCCCTTCAAATACTTAAGGAGGGCTATCATATCACCTCTTAACTGTCTCTTATCCAGGCTAAACATTCCCAGCTCCCTAAGTCTTTCCTCATAAGGCATGGTTTCCAGACACTTAAAAGAACTGGCAAACATAATATCGGAACCATTGGCAATAATCTTTGAGAACTCCTGGAAAACAGAAGAAGTCCCAGCAGACTGGAGGAGGGCAAATGTTGTCCCCATCTACAAAAAGGGGAAAAAAGAGGATCCCAACAATTATCATCCAGTTAGTCTGACATCAATACCAGGAAAGATTCTGGAGCAGATCATTAAACAGAGAGTCTGTGAACATCTGGAAGGTAATTCTATAATCACAAAAAGTCAACATGGGTTTCAGAAAACAGGTCATGCCAGACAAATCTGATCTCTCTTTTTTTTTTTAAATAAAATTACCAGCTTAGTAGATGAAGGGAATGCTGTGGATATAGTATATCTTGATTTCAGTAAGGCCTTGACAAGGTTCCCCATGACATTCTTGCAAGCAAGTTGGTAAAATGTGGGCTAGACAAAGTAACTGTTACATGGATTTGTAATTGGTTGACTGGCCGAACCCAAAGGGTGCTCAACAATGGCTCCTTTTCAACCTGGAAAGAAGTGACCAGTGGGGTGCCACAGGGCTCTGTCCTGGGCCCAGTGCTATTCAATATCTGTATTAATGACTTGGATGACAGTATTGGGGGCATAGTTATCAAATTTGCAGACGACACCAAATTAGGAGGAGTAGCTAATACCCCAGAGGACAGGATCAAAATTCAAAATGATTTGAACAGACTAGAAAGCTGGGCCAAAGCTAGCAAAATGAAATCCAACACAGAGAAATGTAAGGTACTACACTTAGGGCGGAAAAACGAAAAGCACAGATATACGATGGGGGACACCTGGTTGAATGAGACTACGTGTGAAAGGGATCTAGGAATCCAGGTGGACCACAAGTTGAACATGAGTCAACAGTGCGATGCAGCAGCTAAAAAGGCCAATGCAATTTTAGGCTGCATCAGTAGAAGTATAGTGTCTAGATCAAGAGAAGTAATAGTGCCACTCTATTCTGCTTTGGTCAGGCCTCACCTGGAATACTGTGTCCAGTTCTGGGCACCACAATTCAAAAAGGATGTAGAGAAACTGGAGTGTGTCCAAAGGAGGGCAACTAAAATGGTGACGGGTCTGGAAAGCAAGCCCTATGAGGAACGACTTAGGGAGCTGGGGATGTTTAGCCTGGAGAAGAGAAGGTTGAGAGGTGATATGATAGCCGTGTTTAAATATTTGAAGGGATGTCATATCGAGGAGGGAACAAGCTTGTTTTCTGCTGCTCCAGAGACTAGGACCCGAAACAATGGATGCAAGCTGTAGGAAAAGAGATTCCACCTCAACATTAGGAGGAACTTCCTGACAGTAAGGGCAGTTCGACAGTGGAACACACTCCCTTGGAGAGTAGTGGAGTCTCCTTCCTTGGAGATCTTTAAGCAGAGGCTGGATGGCCATCTGTTGGGGATGCTTTGATTGGGAATTCCTGCATGGCAGGGGGTTGGACTGGATGGCCCTTGTTGTCTCTTCCAACTCTATGATTCTATGATTCTATGACTTCACCATTTTGGTTGCCCTCCTCTGGACACACTCTATTTTGTCAACATCCTTTTTGAATTACTCAGAATAATAGAATAAAATGACATGGTGAATATCCATCACTTGCCATATTTAATCATAAATAATGGAAGTCATATTATGTGGTGCACCCCAACTATCTGAAAATTGCCAATCATATATTTCAAAAATGGTGGCTATATAGGTGTTTCTATGAATTACTATAAGGGCCATATCAGGAGTCAGTCTCTCTTTCCCGCATTTACCCTGTGATTGTATAACCCCCATTTGGTCCAGTGGATGAACAAACCCCAAGAAAGGGTTCAAATACTTAAACAGGGCTATATAAAAACATACATCAATACAAATGACAAATTAAAAACCAAATGGACAGAAGGTATCATTTATTATAATGTTTTTATATATATTAGCATAGTCATATATTGTCTGTTTGATTTTTAATTTGTCATTTGTACTTATATGTGCTTTCATATAGCTATTTGAAAGCAGTTCTTGATCACCAGCAGTAGTCTTGTAGCAATGCCCTCCAACTGTCCTGATTTGGTAGGGGAAGTCCTGATTGATCCTTTGCAGTCCAACTTTTTCAGCTGCTTTTAAAATAGCCTGATTTCTCTCCTCTCACTTGCCCCCCTTTGTCCTCAGCTTACTTCAGTTGCTGCAAGCTGAATTCAAGGTGCACCATTTGCACTCAATCTTGTCAGCATGAAAGAGGGGAGAGGAGAAGAGGAGACATAAAATCTTGTCCTTCCTAGTCGGTTCAAGTAAAAGCAACTGCTGCAGCCTCCCCTAGCTTGTCTGTTCTTCCTCATTGATACCTTTGGGCATGTTAACCACACTTTGATGTTCCTTGGCCACGTGTGTCCCAGTTTTCATCTGGGAAATGTGGAAGGATATGCATAAGTTTTTAATGCTTATGGACATGCTTCACATGGAGGTGAGAAGCTGGTCTCCAGTAATTTTAGACTACACTGTGCATCTCTATGTTCTCAATATGCATGTGGTAGTGGGACAGGCTTAATCAAATGCTACTGAGAAGCCATAGGTGATGTAGGCTACTACCACATTGCAGAATTAATGCAGTTTGATGCCACTTTAACTATTATGACTCCTGGGATTTCTGGTTTGCTGTGGCACCAGAGCTCTCAGATAGAGAAGGCTAAATATCTCTCAAAACTACACATCCCAGAATTCCATGGGGTTGAATAGTTAAAGCTTTGTCAAACTGTTTTAATTCTCCAGTGTAGATGCAGCCAGAGATGATGGCAGCAACACATCTATTGATTTGGCCCCAAAACAGAACTTAGTGCTATAAGTAGGGTTAGGTAAGAATTTTGTTTCAATTCATATTTGAATAATAGTAAACCAAATTTGACATTTTCTTCATATTTGGGCTTGAAAGAATGTGAGAGTTTAAAATGGAATCGAATCTAAGGCCTTTGAATTCTTAGTTCTTAAAAGTCTGGTATTCAGATCTATTATAAGTAAATTAGGGGTCTTGCCTCTTTCTTCCTAAAGGCTCCTATCTTCGGCAGCTCTGTGGCAGGCAGATACATCAACATGATTCTGCCAAGACCATGTGGCACCCTGGTCTGGAAAATCACATGGATGTGGCTACTAAAAGGAACTGGAGCACTGATAATAGGGTTAGTACAGTTCAAGTGGCAAGTGCATGAGTCAATATTTGAAAAGCTGTGCATCACGGGAGGTACAATGCAACATGCACAGTGGATGAGGCCTGCCAGGTATACATTATGGGAGGCCTGGTGCAACAGGCATTGGGGATGAAATCAGCCAGGTTTCATTAGTGCATGGCTGTCACATGTTACTAAGAAGACTACCTATATGAAGTCGTAGGCTTTCATGGCCAGCATCCATATTTTTTTGTTGGTTTTTCGGGCTGTGTGGCCATGTTCTAGAAGAGTTTCTTTCTGACGTTTTGCCAGCATCTGTGGCTGGCATCTACCAGCCACAGATGCTGGTGAAACATCAGAAAGAAACTCTTCTAGAACATGGCCACACAGCCCAAAAAACCCACAAAAAACTAAAGACCACCTATATATGGGAGAGGGTCAGAATCTCCATTGTTGGTTAGTTGTGGTTGGTGGTTGGCAAAGTACTTTGTTGGTCTGTATAGCGGTGAGTATTCAAGATGGATGTCTGGTACTCTATGTATCTTTTTAAATATTTGCAGCAAAGATTAAAGCCCTCATTGAGTGAAGTCTCGCTTTCCAGTGATTCATTTATCTAAGCTGAAAGCAGCAGCCTGCATGTGGGAGGATTTTTCCTGTGCTGTCTGGAGCAAGACTTTTCACAGAAGACCATTTCCTGGGTGTTATTGCCTAAGTGCATCAACTCTGCATGTGTGTATGTTAGATCCTGCCTATCTGCATACCCCAACAGATTCCCCTCATGTCAGTGATTGGTGCAGGCAGATGAACATTTTGTCTGATCTTGGAATTTAGGCATGGCCAAATTTTCACATTCTTCATATTCTGAACAGAAAAGGAATAGGATATGAAAAAAAAAAAAAGATGTGTGGAAAGAAAACAAAGCTGAGCTTTCCATCCCTACAGTACAAAATCCTAAACTGCAAAGATCCTAAATTGTGCTTGTGTAATGTAAATAGAAGAGCCAGCATGGTGTTGTGGTTTGAGTGTTGAACTACAACTCTGGAGTGCTGCATAGTGCTGATTTGATTCCCCATTTAACAATGGAAACCCACAGGATGATCTTGGCCAACTCATACACTCTCAGCTTCAAAAAACCCTACAATCGGTTCATTTTAAAGTCACCACAAGTCAGAAACAACTTGAAGGCACACAACAACAGTGTAAATACATAATTGCTTGATGCCTACACCACATTAGTCTTCTGCTGAATACTGACCTATTGGCTGCAATCAACATCTCCTCAGTGTAACATAAATATATGCTTGCATGGATAAGATACATCAGCACTATGCAGTTCCCATGCAGGATAGCAACACTACACAATGCATGAAAAGTATTATCATTGCTCAATGCACAACATGAAACCGCAATGTGAAATGTACAGCTACAATGTTCAGTGCTTAGCCACAATGTACAACATTCCTGAATGTGCAGCTCTACTTCTGATGCTGTCAGCAGTATGCATCCTTTGTTCTATAGTGAATAATTAATCCTGCATGTGTAATGCAGCTTATGCATACATATGTTGCTGACAGGATGCCAACCTGTGTAACCAATGGTGTATCTGCCAATGTGCATGCTTATTATTCCTTTGTGCAATTGGGAATGGCTGCTTCTGAAATCCCAGGGAACCAAGTAGTATATTTTTATTATTATTATTAATCATTTTAATTATTATGATTTTATCCTGTTTTAATTTCCTAATTGGATTTTAACCATGTTATTGTTTAATAATGTTTTAATGTTTTAAGGGGGGGGGGAATGCTGTCTATTGTAATTGTGTTTTATGTTGTAAACCGCCCGGATTGGGCAACCAAACTATATTATTATTATTATTATTATTATTATTATTATTATTATTATATTGAAGGCCCTGCCAAATACTTGTCCACTATTTAAGAATGTTCAATGCCATGGCTGGGATCCTGTTGGTTCATCCCAACTAGAGTCAACTCATTTAATCAGCTGTTGAATATTAATTCAAATATAGCTATTTCAGTTTATTCGATAACTAATCGAGAAAAGAAGTTTGGTTCATGTGAAATAGTTATACTTGTGGACTTCTGCTTATGCAGCCAGAAACAGAATATTTTCTTTGCACAACAGCCCAAAAGTACAACTTCAAGTGAAAAGAAACTTACACAGGTGTAGGACACCAATAGGATTCTAGCCACTTTGTGCAAAGCTTCCTACAATGTGTGCTATGGAATACCTGTGTAACAGAACACTGCTTTCAAAACAATTTGAAAAGGCATGATATACAAGCAGCAAGAAATCAGCAATGATTCATTTGGGTCTCCAAGACAGTCTCCCTCTGTTACCACTGCACCTGCACTACTATTTGTTGTTGTTGTGGTGGTGGTGGTAGTGGTGGTGTGCCTTCAAATCATGTCTTTCTTATGATGACCATAAGACAAAACTAACATGGGATTTTCTGGGGCTAAGAGTGTGTGACTCTCCTGAGGTCACCCAGTGGGTATTGCCATGACTGAGTGAGGAATTGAACCCTTGTCTCCAGAGTTATAGTCCAGTGCTCTAACTACCACACCATGCTGGCTCACTATGTGGACATCAGATGGAAAGATGAACTTGAGAAGTTTCTCTGCCTTGTGAATGACAGTCATTTGACCTCTTTTCTTCCAGAGATGTCTCCATCCATAGCCATGCTTTCTAGTTTCTAAGATGGGTGAAATGAAGTGACTGAGGTTCCATTGGCCAATCTAGGATCAGCTGGTCTTTGGCTCCTCCCACATAGAACTGTCTTGGGCTGCATGTGCACTCTAGAAATAATATTCTTTGGCACTGCTTTAACTGTCAAGGCTCAATGCTGTGGAATCCTGGGATTTGTGATTTGTTGTGGCACCAGAGCTCTCTGAGAAAGAAGGTTAAAATCTCACAAAGCTAAAAATCCCAGAATTCTATAGCATGGCAGTTAAAGCGGTGTCAAACAGCATTATTTCTGCAGTGCAGATACCGTCTTATTCAGTTCCATGGTGCCTGTAACTTTCTCATTTGTTTTTTCCTGCTGATGTTTCTCCCTTTTATTATTCTTTTAAGCTCTGAATCACTTTGAGCCAAGCATCACAAAAGCCTGACACAAATGTAGTCAGTAAGGAAATAAATAAATTTCCCTAGGCTCCTGTTCCTATTAGAAGGAATAGGCAGTGGAGTGGTAATTATGATGGAAAGAAGAAGAAGGAGAAGAAAATAGCCCTCGGCTATCACAGAATTTACTAGGAATTTTGAGATTCAAAGCTATTGTCAGAGGCAGACTTGGGGTGAAAAGGAAGAAAGGCTAGGACCCTGGAAAGAGTGAGAGGTGAGTGTTTTACATCTTGTCCCAGATTAAAGATGCTTCATGTGTTATGGCCTGAAAACATGTCACTCTCTGCTTGGATTTTTATTGTGCCTTGTTAATTATGCAGCTGTTTTGTTGGAAAGGACTTTGCAGAGCATGTATTATGAGAACATAGGTTATGCAAGGCAGAAAGAAAGACCCAATATGAGCATCTCTGCCAATGCATTTGTATGTGCGTGTGTATGTGCATGTATGTGTTCTATACAAAACTAAAGAAAACTATACCAGTTTTTATTTTCTTTTTATTGAGAATCAGACTGATTTAACATCTATAGCAGAGGTATATATTATGTGGCCTGGGAGATATTATTGAGTTGCAACTCCCATCAACCCTAGCCAGCAAGGCCAATGGAGAGGAATTTGGATGTTGATGTTCAATAATTTTCGGGACCACTTTCAGATTCCTACAGCCATAGAGGGGAATCTTTAGAAATGCACAGTAGATGGCAGTCATGAAGTCAAGACACAGTCTTTCTCTGTGTGTCCTTATGATGTAAAAACACCAGAACAGAACTACAGGAATGATGGGACCTGAACTGAATCTAAGGTGGTTTCAAATACTGCCTCATAATTCTGCACTCAAACCCTGGCAAGTTATCTTCATATGTGAAGGCATGGCATGTAGAGGATGGAAAGAGCTTGTTTTCTGCTGTACCAAATACTAGGACACAAAATGGATTAAATTACAAGAGGTTGCAAACAAACATGAAGACAGACTTATTTACTGTAAGAACCATTCAATGATAGAACAGACTGACTCAGAGGGTGGTAGATGCTCCTTCTCTAGAGATCTTTATACAGGGATTGGATGGACCTCTGTTGGGAGTGCTTTAGTTGTGTTTTCCTACAGGGGAGTTGCATTACATGGCCCTTGTAGTCCCTTCCATCTCTATGATCCAATGATTCTATATTACAGTTCCAAAGCCCTGAAAAGTTGTTAGCTATTATTGTAGCTGCGATTTTTTAAAAACAAAACAAAACTTTGACACACCTCCCCCCTGCATCTCAAAAAGTAACCAGACTTACTTTTAACCAAAGTAGCTAACCTTCTGGCTACTTTGGTTAAAAGTAGGTCTGGTTACTTTCTAGAAACAGGGAGATTCAATTTTTTTTTAAAATCACAACTACAATAATAACTAACATATTTTCAGGGCTTTGGAACTATAATATAGAATCATGGGATCACTGATCATTGGATCAAGTGGCTAAACTTCTGGTTATTTTGTAAAATCTCAATACTATCAGCCCCTTGGTTGGTGAATCACAACATGCCCATCCTCTCATCCACTTTGTCCTCAACTCAAGAAACACAACAGAGAATTGGGCAGCAACATGAAACACAGGAAGAACCTACCAATGGTGAGTGGAGCTGGGCTGAAATTTTTTTGGATTCCTATGCTGCCCTAACTATGATATAGAGAATGTAAAGAAAGGAAGATATACTGGTAGCGGTGGTGGAAGAAGAAATCAGCTGGATTTTATCAGCATGTTTCTGAAATGTCTGGCTTGAGTGGAGAGGTCTTCAGAATCAAGATACTCTGGAAGGGCTAACTTAAACAGTCAGCTGTGCCAAGGGACATGCAATTGTCTAAGCCCACCTTCCTAGTACAAACTGTCTTTAAGGACACTCCTGCTTTCTGTAAGCCAGAGACCAAAAAAGCAGACTTATCAAAACCAACAAACACCCCGTCCTAGCAATTCTACCACTCTTTTACCCAGTTTGATCCCAGCATTCAAATATCCCAGGGTGTTCCAGATATTTTTTCTGCATAGAGAAACATGTGGCTTTTTTTGTGGGACAAACAAACAGCAACAACAATTTCTGTACAGAAAATATGTTTCTTGCAAACATGGGCGGGGGAGGGGGGTAAGCAAAGGAAATTTGTTTTCTACAAACACAAAAACCACCTATGTGTTTTTCTGTGCAGCAAAATTCTCCAGAACACTTAAGGATGCTTGAATACAATGAGAAAACAGCAACAACAATTTCTGTACAGAAAAAATATTCCATGCAAAAAAAGGGGGGGAACCTAACAATAATTATTTATCTTTGCATTGAAGGATGAAATAATCAAGGGCTTACACTGCTTCTTCCTCCTTGTGTGATGGAAGAGGTACAACCACTTGTGCCATAGGTTGTTTGGTAAGTAGGGTGCTCTTGCTGGACTCTGTCTTTGCAATCCAACAATAACTAGAGGGATACTTTTTTGACATCTCAGGTCCACAGCATGTACAACTCCTAGTGCACAGAGCGAATCTGAGAGCATTCTGGGAAAGTCTTGAAATAACTATCCAGCTGGGAAGAATCCATGCCTCATGAATTTACCTTAAAGTCCAGCTCTGCCAGAAACGTTGCAATCCCAACAACAGCTGTGAGTGCAGTCAATAAGGCATTTGTCTAACACAATGTTAAACTACTTTCCTTTCCATTCATTATGCAGTTGACTGGTTCTGATGTTTTAGTGTAATTGTCTTGCTGGTCGAAGAGTACTTTCATGTCTCCCTATTTAAGGTAATTTTCTTGACAACCATACGGACGGGCTTTGTTTTGCTGAGGGAAAATTTCCTCACAACATGATTTTTTGTTGTTTTCTTTGATATAAAAAAAAATGTACTTTTTCAATGAAATAGAAGAATTTGAGAAGAATACCAAAAGCTGGGAGAAGAGACTTCAGTTTATCATTCAATTTGGATGTTCCATCAGGTGGTTAGCTCCTTTAAAACTTGGGCTAAAATCCAGAATGGATTTATAGCCACGTGACATGGAAGCCACCAACCAGTGCTGGATCACTCTGGGAAACTAGGGAGATCATTTTCACTAAATTTCACCAGGTAAAAGTTGTTGAGATATGCCAAAGTTTGTCAGTAATTAGTTATAAATAACATGCTACTTGCAATTACTTACAATTTCCAATAATTATATCACAATTATAATTTAGCAAGAAAATGTTTTTTCTCCTCTTCAGGGTAACTATAACTTTAGTTACTTTTATAGTTTCAGAGTTAAGGACTCAACAAATTATAGAGGAAGTATATCACATGTTTGAAAGGCAGACTCATGCTGTACTCAATTCAGATTATTTAAAGTAACTAAAAGGTGCCTGTTTGGGTACCAAATCAATATCTGAGGTTAGTAATGGACTGGATCTTCATCTAGTTTTCATCCAGATGAGATGCTTTAGTCAATCAAAAAGGAAGCTAAGGGAATAGGGATTCAGCCTGAATCACTGAAATCTCAGCTTTGGGCATACTTTTGAATTCAGCCCTGATCCCTTTTCTGATAGAATTACAAGTTTGGTAGAAGAAGGGATTGCTGTGCAGGTAGCACATCTTGATTGCAGTAAGGCATTTGACAAGGTACTCTATGATAGTTTTGAAAACAAGCTAGTAAAATATGGCCTAGATAATGCTATTATTATGTAGATTTATAGTTGATTAATTGATTGAACCCAAAGGGAGCTCACCAATGGCTCCTCTCATCCTAGAGAAATATGACCAACAGGGTACTATGGGGTTCTGTCCTGGGCCCAGTACTATTCAACAGCTTTATTAATTACTTGGGTAAAGGAATAGAAGACATGCTTATCAAATTTGCAGATTACACCAAATCAAGAGGGATAGCCAATTCCCCGGAGGACATGATCAGAATTCAAAATGACCTTATCAAATTAGAGAGTTAGGGCAAAACTGATAAAATGAATTTCAACAGGGAGAAATGTAAGGTTCTTGACAAGAACTGCCTTTTCTCCCCAGAATTCAAAACTTTATTTCAGAAAATGCATAGGAATTAGCAGAAAGACATCTGTAGACAGAAGGGCCATCATCCACCAACACTGGCATAACAGTAACAATGTCCCACCCCAAACTTTCTCAGGCTTCATGTTAATGTGTTAACAACGAAAATAGTTGTGCCTGACCCTGATTTCTCCACTACAGTTATTTTAATTTATTTGTTATTTATTGTATTATATTACAGTTTGTTATTTTTTAGTTTGTTTTTAAACGTTGATGGTTTAATTGTATTTTAGGGGGGGCTATTGGGGAAGGGGATTGGTTATTTTATTACGTAAGCTGCCCTGGTTGTATTTTACAGAGAGGTGGGATTTAAATAAATTTTGTATTATTATTTTATTAATGTGTTTACTGATTAAAACATACCAACCCTCTCTTCCATTTCAACCTCATTCACCCAGCCCCCCCAGTACTGGCTTGGTCTCATCTTTACTTTCTGTTTCCAATCAGCAGACTCTGAGAAAATTCCTCCTCTACACATCTGCACATTCCTGTCCTGCTCCCAAGCATCCTTTCAAGCCACCATCAATTATTTCTACTAGTACTATACCTCCCATCATTATCATCATGTCCCCGTACTATAACATTCATATAGTTCTTCTATATATTTAAAACATTTAACACGCAATACATTATAACAACAAACTTATGACAGAATGTGCCATATACTGACAGTATTGCACTTAGACAGAAAAAAATAAAATGCAGGATGAGTGTCACTTGGCTTTACAACAGGGTATATTAAAGGGATCTAGGAGTCTTTGTAGACCACAAGCGTCAACAGTGTAATGCAGCAGCTAAAAAAGCCTACATGATTCTAGACTGCATCAGTAGAAGTATAGTGCCTAGATCAAAGAAAATAATAGTGCCACTGCATTCTGCTTTAGTCAAATGTCGCCTTTAATATGATGTCCAAGTCTGGGCACAACAATTCAAGAAGGATATTGACAAGTTGGAGCATGTCCAGAGGATGACCCGAAAGGTTAAAGGTCTGGAAACCACATCTTATAAGAAGCAGCTTAGGGAGCTGGTTATGTTAAGCCTGGAGAAGAGAAGATTAAGAGGGGATATCATAGCCATATTTAAATATTTGAAAGGATTTCATATTGAAGAAGGAGCAAGCTTGCTTCCTGCTGTTCCAGAGATTAGGACCTGGAGCAATGGATTCAAATTACAGAAAAAGAGATTCCTTGAAGGGGAATCATAGTGCTCTTGCACTTGTGTACTTTGAAGGGGACCCAGCTGAAAACTAACCCCAGCCCACCCACCCAACACAATAGCCAACCAACATCAATTCCTAACTACTTCCTCCCTCCAAAGAAATATTTCAATTTGTATTGTGCAAATTCTACTGCATAGTTTCAACCATGGTCAAGATGGAACATTACCTCCCTTTAAAACTAATATTGGTGTGCCATTTGTATAATAATTTTAGATATTTTGTAAAAATAAAATCAGTTTTTCCAGGCAGTGAATAAACCAAGGCAAAAGGTAGGAGGCAACTGACAGAAATAAAAGTAGTCATAGAAGGAATGGGAATCAATAAATAGTTACCAAGAAAGAATTTGGAAGGATCCAAATAATGAGAGCAATTAATGATGTCTCCAAAGTCTATGAAAAGGTCAACTAATTAAATTGTCTTCAGATGAACAGTAATGACTCCTAGGTGCACAGCCTTTCAAGTGAATGGCACAAAACCTGTGCCATTGTCACAAAGACAGTTGCTTGATGCCAAGGAGACTAAAATTATTATTTTTTCCTAAGAGAAAAAGAGAGAACCCTTACAAGTCAGCATTATGCAGAGCACTTAATGTAAAATTCCCTGACACTGAAAATTACCAGTAAAATGAACATTAATAATTTACTCAGCTCACTAGTGGTCTGTAATTTGGGGCATATTGTAAAAAGATTGTATTTCAATTGTAAAAAAATAATGTACTTCTAATTTGTGTGGTGGTAGGAGCACTGCAGTGATGAATGCTTTCATTCAGGAGTCAAAGACTCATGTCACTTTATTAATAAAAATAAACTCTTGTACTTAATGCTAGAGAGCCAGTGTGGCCATAGAAATCCACTGGGTGATATTGGGCATGTCACATTCTCCTAGCCTCAGAGGGAGGCAAAGTCAAACCACCTCCAAACAAATCTCAACAAGAAGCCCCATGATAGTTTGCCTTAGGGTCGCCATAAATCAGAAATGACTTGAAGGCACACAACACCTAAATCTAATCTCCTGCTCCATTAATAAACTGATTCTGCCTCTTTGTCTTACTTTTATAAATCACGTAGAAGGGATATAGAATTTATTATATGCCACACCTCATGTCTTGCTACTTGTGAGAATTTGACTGGGATGAATTAAAGGATTAGAAAAGGCCATGGTTTCATCCAGAAAGATGGGAAAGGGTTTTAGTTTATATGATCATTTTTTGAAGTCCATTTATAGAGATATTAGATTCCAAACTTCAAACCTTGCTGGGGTTAAGTCAGGAATGGCATAAGACCTTTTGCTGCATGGGACATAATGGAAAATGTTGCCTTCTACATATCCTCCAATTGTCCCCAAATTGACAGGAATAGTCCTGATTAATCCTTTGTCATCCCACTTTTTTAGCTGCTTTAAAAATGCCCCATTTTCTTTCTTCTCATCTCACTTCCCCCCCACCCCAGACTCAGCTTATTGCAGTTGCTGCAAAATGATTTCAAAGTGCAAAAGTAGCGTGCAGTTAGACTCAGCAGGGGTAGAAAGGAGAGGAAGGGCAGAATGTTATCCTTCCCTGTAGATCAAGCAAAAGGAAACTGCTGCAGCCTCTCCTATTTTCTTCCTGATTGCCATCTTGACCACACTCTGACATTGCTTAGGCACATGTCCCAGTTTTAACCTATGAAATATTGGAGGGTATGTTACTATCAGTAGATATTCAGTAGTAGCAATATGGCACCAAAATCAAGGGCAGCTGACTTGTTTCCTTTAATGGCAGAACCCACTTTGTTGAATGATAACTTTCAGTTCAGTACACTTTGAAATAGATCTGTTTCAGCCTACAGCACAAATAAGAGTTCTCCCTGTCAAGGGCATCATTAGGACATGCTGAGGATCCAGGAAACACCAGGCGACATTCGAAGGATGGTGACACTGTTGCTCCCCAAACATCTGCCTTTGGGCAGAAATGGGCTTTGGTGTTTACCTGCGTCCCTTCAAAATGCTGAAGAGATCTATGACTGGTTCAAGGGTCAGTGGGAAGAGAAAGTAGAGGCCCCAGGGTTTTTTTTTTTTTAAAGAAATAATGTTAAAATATTGATTTAAATAGCTAGATAGAATGAACTATTCTTTTAAAATTTCTATTTCTTTTTTTTTAAATTAAAAACATAATAGCTTACCAAATTTTTACTTTAACCACATGAAACAATATACATTTAGGCTGTGTGTATGATATTGTAACTGTAATGCATTGTAATTGAAAGCTATAATTTCAAATTTGCCGGTTGTTTGTTTCACAACTATTGCCATTAAATTCAGTGATATGTGGGAATTAGGATTTATGAGTAACATCTGTACAAAAAAACATTATGATTGATTCTGTATGGCATGGTATGGGAGGAAGACAATGTGTGGAGGAGGCTGATGCCATGAGTTACTGCACCGGGTGACACCAACTGCTCCCCATGACTTCAGCTAATACAAATCACAGTGTGAAGGCCACATGGAGAGTACATAACCAACAAGATCTTTGAAGAAGAGGCTTGCAAGGAATGGTCTATGCAGCAAACTATGGCTGAGAATGCAGTACTGTAACTGAAAGCACAGCATCTGAGGAGATGTCTTGGGAAGTTCTTGGTAAGGAAAGCCAGCAGAGCCAATACAATGTATCTTTTACTTCAACCTAGTCATGGTGAGGAGGGATGAAGATCAGGGACAATCCCAGTACATATTGTAGCAGGCCCAAGGCTGCTGCATATATTCTTGTTAAAATTAGGGGTATCATAAGAAACCTGAACAATAAAGGTCTGGTGAAGACGTGATGTTCTTAGCTTGCAAAAAGGAGCTTCCAGGAGTTTCCAAGGTCCTATTCCTCCTTCTCTTGCACATAAATTACACTGTGCTTCCACAATTTGATTTAACCATGGTTTAGGCCTTGTCTGCACTGGCCAAAAGGCCCATTCCCCCCTGGTTCTAGTGTTGTCCTGTTCAGACAGTGCATGCCTCAAACCTCAGTTCTGGTGAGAGCAGATCAGATGAAGTCTGGCAAGTTCCACACCAGAACCAGGCTATACCAGCTTTATAACAATTTTAAAAAATATATACCTGTTGTTTCGAATCTTTGGGAAGAACTGGAGCTCTCTGTTCTTGCACCATGGAGACTGTCTTCACTAGTGTTTTGCTGGGCTGCCCTGTGCATCCACCACCATTGTGGGTCACTTGTTCTGAAGTCAGAATGGTCAGAAGTATGTGACCATTGCTAAGTGCCTTGTTCTGACCTCAGAAACGAGCAATCCATGGTGGTGGCAGATGTGCCAGGTGGCTCGTGAGTTAAATATAACCTAGGCTATCTTGAGCTCATGGTTCAAAGTTGTTTCCACTCCAAAATGTGTCTTTGAGTAATCATGGTTAACTGTAAACATAACCCATAAAAGTGGATGCACAAGTCTAAAACATTGGTTTTGTCTTTGTCTTTTGTAGAAAAACTCAGTTAAAGTCAAGGGGAGAAACACTTCGCTTCTGAAATACTTTGCTTACTGGTATTTAAATTGTCCAGACTTTCAGTCACTCTGCACTTAATGGAGATTTTGTCATCATGGTCTGTTTGATAACTGTGGCACCCTTATTTCAAGATGGCCAGGTGTCATTGCACAAAAGGACAACAAATTAATACATGTCAGTTCATAACTGCAGGGTCTGAACTATACATATTAACATTATGTCCTTGTTCAATAACAGATGTCTTTCTTCCCAATATATGTTAGTTTTCATCTAATAGGTGGCATGTTTATAGGTCCTGACATTTCTTCTGTACAAATTGGGGGTGTAAAGATTACCTGCAGAGAAAGGGTATCTCAAAACACTGGAGTGCAACACCCCAGTTTGGGCATTTTTTCCCCCTAAAGATGCTATTTGCACAAAAACATTGGTCCTTTTTGCGTGTGTGTGTGCATTTTTTTTAAAAAAAAAACATATTTGGCATAAAACATGCAAAAACATTGCCTGGCATCCTGTTCAGTACTTCTGAGACTGTATGCCTAAATACCCCAAAGGTACTAGATTCTCTCTGTCTGCTCTTGGAAGCTAAGCAGGGTCAACTCTGGTTAGTGCTTGGATGGGAGATTGTCAATAAATACCAGATGCTGTAGGCTATATTTCAGAGGAAGAGCAAAACCACCTCTGAGTATTTCTTGCCTAAGAAAAACCTATGAAATTTATTGGCCCACCGTGAGTTGACAGGCAACTTGAAGGCACATACAGATATACACACCTTGTTTAAAATCTCATAACCTTTCAGATTCACAACATACCAACATACCAGCCTCTGAGTTATTCATATTCTAGTACTAATCTCCTCACTGACTGTATCAGTCTTGGTCTTTCTGGTCTTCCAGTTGAGGATCATAGCAGATTCCTGTATGCATCCATACAGAGCCAAAAATCCTTGCCTTTGCTAGTACATTTCTGAGTTTACAAAGCATTCTGCAAGAGAAAAGGAATGCATTTGGCCATGTCTGGATATTTGAGCACTTTGCAACAAACAAACAAACAAACAAAAACCTTAAATGGAAGCAGACATATTGTAGTCAGGAGGTGCCTATGTAGAAATATGAATGTGTTTGAGATAAAATGGGCATGAATACATGCATTTGAACAAATGTCTTGGTAAATATATCAGAGCTTCTCATGAATGGGACAAAACTCAGATGGAACTGAAATAATAAAAGGAAAACATTCAAAGTAGAAACCAGGGGACCTTGATAAACATAAGAATTAAAGATTTGTACATCCTTCCCCTTCACCATCTTACTCTACAGTGTGTGTTTCTTCTCCATATCTTCTAGCTTTATAAAAATCTTGACACCTCCCCAAACCACTGAAAAGTGTCTTGTCCCATCAAGCAACTCCATCACCTTTCCACTCCTGCCCTGGACTTGCTTCATGAAACACCTATGTATTGCTACCTGTCTCTTTTCTTTCAAATTGTTCTCCATATATTGTATCTTTGGTTCAGACTTTGACTCTTCCCCTTAGTCCTCATTCTGCACTGAAACAAAGGGCCTCGGCAGACGGCTTAAAAAGCCGTCCTGGAGGCAGGGAAGAGGAGGGGCATCCACACGCTCGGCGCCCCTTCCTCCTCCCGAGGTTGTCCTCGGAGCCGCCGGCCCTCCGCATGGCCGGCGCTCCGAGGGCAACCTCCTGCCACAGCGTCTGGACACGCTGCGGCAGAAAAGTCAGCGAAAGTGCGCCGCAAGCTTTTGAAGTGCACTTTCACTGACTTGTGAAAGGAGCACTGTTTTAGCACTCGTTTCAGGGGCGGCGAAGGTGCGCCGCAGGATCAAGGCGTGGGGATGCCTCGGTCCCGCGGCGCACCTTTCCAGGGCGGCCCCGTGCCACCAGTCTGCTTCCCCCCAAACTAAAATTCAGCATGATAACAAGAATCAACAGTGTAATACACTGGTAAAACAAACTTCAGCACAATTCTAGGCCAGCTGAAGAGAATAATAGTGTCCAGATCAAGGTATTTAAAAGTATCGTTCTATTCTGCATTGGTCAACCTCAACTGGAATATTGTGACCAGTTCTGGGCATCACAATTTTAGAATGACATTAATTATGTAGAATGTGTCCAATGGAGGGTAACAAAGATGGTAAGAAGTTTAGAAATCAAGACCCATGAGGAAGAGTTGAGAAAAGTGGATGAGTTTAGCCTGGAGAGGAGAATATTGTGAAATGACAAGATAGCCATATTTAAGCATCTGAAAGGCTTTCATGTTGAAGTATGTTTTATACTACTTCATAGAATAGGACCAAACCAGTGGATTCAAATTACAGGAAACAAAATGCTGACTAAAAGTTAGGAAGAACTTCATGATGATGAAGGGGGTATTGCAAAGTTTTAATTATCACCTTTAAAAAATTTTGAGAGAAAGTTTGTTTTGATTTGTAGTTGTTAACTTATCTTGTCACCATCCAGATTTACATATTTTTCCCAATGTTCCTTGATCCTCCAAGTACTATTATTGTAGAAGTCTGCACATTGTACCTTAACCACTCTTCAATTTCATGAATGATATCATCTATGCTGTCAAATCGGCAACCCTGCAACAGATTTTTCATTTTTGGGAAAATAAAAATCCACTTGGTGATGATGACACTGATAAAATTTCATCAATATATCATAATAATGTCCGAGTGATAATTATTATTTTATGATACCCCCTCATAGACTATGGGCCTTTACAGACTGCCAGAAATAATACAGCTTGAGGCCACTTTAACTATTCTGGCTTATTGCTAGGGAATCATGGGAATTGTATTTTTTTCTGGGACATTGAGCCTTCTCTGTCAGAGAGCTCTGGTGCTACAATAAACTACAGTTCCCATGATTCCTTAGCACTGAGCCAGGAAAAAGTGTTGGGGGAAACTTTAGTGGCTGAATTTCAGTCAAATCGGTTTTTCACATTGCAGAAATAAAGCAGTTTGACACCACTTTCAAAGGATGGATAGTTCCATCTTATGAAATCCTGGGATTTGTAGGTGTTTTTTAAAAAATACCTTTATTGATAAATATGCACACATCATTAGAACATCCATTATAACATCATCCACAATAATATCCTTAACATCATATAGTGTCATTGACATCATACATTTGTAACACTGTTAACCTAATTCATAACATCAAGGAACTGCCTATATAGTACGTTGTCCATTTTCTTCTCCTTATTCTTCCTTAACAACTCTTTTTGTCCCACCCTTCCTCCCATTTCCTTTTATACCACCCCTTCTTCTAAGTCCTTCAACCTTCTTCCATCAGTCTTCTCCCCATACTTCCAACACTACTTTCACTTACCCTCTCACTTTCTCTTACCCTCTCAGATACAAATCCTGGGTTTTGTAGTTTGGTGATGTATGTAGTCTGGTTTGCGAGAAAGCTCTGGTGACCCACCAAACTACAAATCCCAGAATTCCATAAGATGGAGCCATGACAGTTAAAGTGGTGTCAAACTGTATTAATCATGCAATGTGGCAGCAGCCATAGTTCCCCAAATGGGATGAGATCAGGTGTATTTGTTGTTTTATGGTTGATTGAACAGGAACAAAAATAAGTTTAACTGTAATGTCAGAAAGAATTTAACAGTAACACATTATTTATAGTTTGGGATCTCCATCTACAAAACCACCCACTTGTGCCCAGTTTTGAGGTCTCTCCACTGGCTGCCTATTGGCTTCCAGGCCCAATACAATGTGTTGGTTATCACCTTTAAAGCCCTAAATGGCTTGGGTCCAAGCTGTCTCAGAGACACCTCCTCCCATACAATCCTCCCAGCGCTCTCCGGTCCTCCGGGAGGAACTTGCTGGAGCTTCAAAAATCGAGGCTCTCAACTACCTCCCAGAGGGCTTTTTTTGTTGTCGCCCCCAGGCTCTGGAATGGCCTGCCGGACGAGATCCATCAATTAACATCTTTAGACAGCTTTAAAAGGGCTGTCAAGATGGATCGCTTCCGGCAGGCCTTCCCGGACTAAATATCCCGGCCTCGGCCCTCCTCCCCTTTAGCAGATCCTCCATAACCCTTCCCTTGTAGGAAGCTGCAGGGGTTTTATTGTTGTTTTATTATTGTATATTTTAAACTTGTTGTAAAATTGGTTTTAATTAAATCTGGTTTAATAGTTTTTTAAGGGGTGGGTGGGAAATACATTGGTTTTAGGCTGTATTATTTTAATGTTGTGAACCGCCCGGATTGGGTCACCAATGGGCGGTATATAAATAAAAAATTATTATTATTATTATTATTATTATTATTATTGTTGTTATTATTATCCCAAACCCAGTACTGAAAGGCCCCTAACTTCTAATAGAGATGGGACCTAGAGGTTCATTGGGTGATTTAGGCTAGTCTCAGCCTTATTTGCCTCTCAGGGTTGTTGTGAAAAAGATAAAGTAAGTTAAGTCCACACACTGAGCTCCTTGGGAATTTTTTAAATCAATTAATGCATTGTACAATTATATGCCATCTGATATGCCCTCAAGAATAATCCTATTGATCAATGTACCATATTGATATTAATAGTAATTCTTTAATTCTTCTTTCACACTACCATCCAGTGTTGACTCTATGAAAGATAGGCTAATGTATTTTCTCAGGAAAGCAATGACAACCACAGGGGCGGGGGGAGAGAAATATGTCACTTAAATTGAATGATTGTGATTTCCAGTAACACAGAATGAATAAGCATATTGTTAGAATGATATTACTTTTGAGAGCTGAGTGAAACTATTTGCAATTCTGAACAACTTGTGACAGACAACATAAGAAACTCTCAGGGATCCTGTCGGGTTTGGTTTTACTTTAAATGAAATTATTAGAGTAATGAAACACAGCCTGCTCTTTCATTTGCTTGCCTTTTTATAGCAAGCCACTAAGATCACAGGATGGCAGTGGACACCCTAAGTAATTTGTTCTTGCCACTGATGAAGTTTGCAAGTTTAAATCACAAGAGGCATCATTGGGAAAAAGGAGCTCAGTTGTACTCTGCTCACAGACTCGTGTATTTTTATGTCCAGTCCCCTGAGCTATATTGCATTAACAGCCTGGCATAAGCTATGAATTGTGCAAGGCATTTGGCTGTCTTGCTAGGAAGAAATTAACAGCATGTTCAGGAGAAGGCATTCCTGAAAAGTATGGTGACAAAGTTGTACAAATTGTGACCCTCCAGACTTAAATGCCCAAAGCTCATGTCTTCCAGACTTGCTGGCAGAACTCCACCATTTTCCTATTCCATCCATTTTTGTCATATTGGGCTCCCAGAGTTAGTACTTTGGAGGCAAGCAGAAGTCCAAGATCAGAACAACAAGACCAGGTGGAAGCTTATTGTCCTATGGGAGTGTACATTTGTTTTGGGAAGAATGGATGATGGAAATGAATGGGAAATACTCAGGTCTGTTGCCATGCATTACCAACACAAATGGAATCATAGAATTACAGAATTTGAAGAGGGCCATTCAATCCAACCTCATTCTACCATGCAGGTATACACAATCAAAACACTCCCAACAGATGGCTATCTAGTCTCTATTTAAAAATGTCCCAAGAAAAAGACTCCACCATACCCCATGGCAGCATATTCCTTTGTTGAACAGCTTTTGTCATCAGGAGGTTCTTACTAATGTTTCAGTGGAATCTCTTTAACTCAACTTGAATCCATTGTTCCATGTCCTATTATCTGGAATAGCAGAAAACAAGCTTGCTTCACTCTCAATATGACATCCTTTTCAAATATTTAAATATGGTTATCATATCACCTTTTAATCTTTTATTCCAAAGTCTCCCATGATATTCTTGCCAACAAGCTAGACAATGCTACTGTCAGGTGGATTTGTAATTGTTTGATTGGCCAAACCCAAAGGGTTCTCAGCAATGGCTCCTCTTCATCCAGGAGAGAAGTGACCAGTGAGGTGCCCGAGAGTTCTGTCCTGGGCCCAGTGCTATTCAACGTCTTTATCAATGATATGGATGGGGGGAGGGGGGGGGAAAGGACATGCTTATCAAAATTGCAGATGACACAAAATTAGGAGGAACAGCTAATATCTCAGAGGACAGGATCAAAATTCAAAATGACCTTAATAGATTAGAAAGCTGGGCCAAAACTAACAAAATTAATTTAAACAGTGAGAAATGTAAGGTACTGCATTTAGATAGAAAAAATGAAATGCATAGATATAGGATGGGGGGCACCTGGCTTAACAAGACTACAAGTGAAAGGGATCTAGGAGTTAGAGTAGACTCCAAGTTGAACATGAGTCAACAGTGTAATGCAGCAGCTAAAAAGACCAATACAATTTTAGGCTGCATCACTAGAAGTATAGTGTCCAGGGAAGTAATGTCAGCATATTATGATGTGAAATTAGATCTGTAGAACTGCATAGTCATGATATGTGTGTGGACTGTGTGACAAGACCAGGACATCTCCTTGAAGAGGCCAGACACTAAGGGCCAATGCAGAACAGCCAAAAGGGCTGGCCTGGGGGTGGAGTTGGGGGGGTTGCTGCATGCCGGCCACCCTATCTCTGCCCCAATTCTGCCCTGATGCCGTGCACCTATCCTCATGGTGCGTAGCATCAGGGCGCCCTTTTGGTGCAGCGTGTGCACACGTTGCACCAAAAGGGAGCAAAAGAGCCACAGCAGCTCGATTTTTGCCACTCTTTTTGGGATGGCAAAAAGAAGGATTGGGTTCACAGTGTGTGGTTGCGTGGGCTCAATCCGCCACTCCCAGGGGCTGCCCAGAGCTGCCCCAAATGGGACGTCTGCATTGGCCCTAAGTTGTGTATTGGACTGCACCTGTGACTCTGTATGTATGATGTAATGTCTAATGTCATGTACTGGAAGGTTGCATCAGCCAAGTGTATATAAGGCTGAACCTAATGAAAACAAGTCTAAGTTATAGTTGTTGAGTCATGAAGAGTCAGTGCAGATGGTGTCAGTGAGTATCTGTGAGAGTTCTAGTATAGCTCTGTGTTGCTGTGAGCTGCTAAGGAGGAAGTCAGAGTGTTTGCTTCCATCCTAGAACTCTGTTCTGTATCTGTAAATAGCAACTTTTTATCCCCTGTAAATAAACCCTTCATCATGAGCTATCCGGTTTCTGCTGTTACTGAAAATCACATCCATGCCTCAACCTCAGTGTGACAAATAATAGTGCCACTCTATTATGCCTTGGTCAGGCCCTGCCTGGAATACTGAGTCCAGTTCTGGGCACCACAATTCAAAAAGGATGTTGACAAGTTGGAGCGTGTCCAGAGGAGGGTGACCAAAATGGTCAAGAGCCTGGAAACCACACCTTATGAGGAAAGACTTAGGGAGCTGGGTATGTTTAGCCAGGAGAAGAGATGATTAAGAGGTGATATGATAACCCTGTTTAAGTATTTGAAGGAGTATCACATTGAGGATGGAGTGGGCTTGTTTTCAGTCTCAACATTAGGAGGAAATTCCTGATAGTGAGAGCTGTTTGACAGTGGAACCCACTCCCTCAGAATGTGGTGGAATCTCCTTCTTTGGAGGTCATTAAACAGAGATTGAATAGCCATCTGTTGGGGGTGCCATGATTGTGTGTTCCTGCATGGCGGGGGTTGGACTGGATGGCCCTTGTGGTTTCTTCCAACTCCATGATTCTATGTTTCTATGATTCTGCTCCTCCTAGGGCACAGTTTCCAGACTTTATGCAAAAGAGAAAGAAGAAATATGGATGAGACTTACATTCAGGACTCCAAATCAGACTTAGGGCCTCTGCAGATGGGCAACTCTGGGCCGCCCTGGGAAGCGACATGTCGTGGCCCTGATCCTCCCTTTTGGCACCCCGAAAAGAGTGGCAAAATGCCACTCCTTTTAGGGGCAGCAAAAGGCTGCCCTAAGAGCCAATATTAATCAATATTAACAAAAATCATAACTCAATATGACCATGATCATGTAATTATGCTAGGAGATTGGAATGATGTAATTGAACCGGAAGTTGACAGAAAATCGGAAAAACAGATCAAAAAGAAACAAGGGAAACTATCAAGAGGGTTTTTTTGAAATGAAAGACATTTTATCATTGTTGGACCTTTGGAGAATTATACATGGAAATATGTTTCCTGGTCCCGAATAGATATGTTTCTGATATCATCTGCCTTGGTTCCTAAAATAGGTAAAATAGATATTCTCCCTTAAACATTTTCAGATCACAATCCAATAATAATAGAGATAAAAGATAAGAAAAAAGAATACAACTGGAGAATAAATGAATCTTTATTAAAAGAAGAAGAAATCCTAAAATCAGCAGAAAGGAATTTAAAATTATATTTTCAAGAAAATTTTAACAAAGAGATAAAACTGCAAATAGTATGGGATGCTTCGAAGGCTGTAATGCGGCAATTCTTCATACAAAAGAATGCAAAGAAGAAAAAGAAACAAAGAGAAAAAATGGAACAAATCCTACAGAAAATTAAAAACAAAGAAAATCAGTTAAAAGAAGATCCAAAGAAAAAAGACTTAATAGAAGAAATCAAAGCCCTACAAAAACAGATATCAATCTTAATGACAGAGGAAATTGAGAAAAAAATCAGATGCATGAGACAAAAACAATTTGAATTTGCAAATAAACCAGGGAGGTGGTTGGCATGGAAATTAAAAAAGAGCAGAGAGAAAAAATCAATGTGGCAGATAAATGAAGGGGAAACAATTGTCAACAAGCAAAAAGAGATAAAGAAAATATTCCACCAATAGTTCAAGGATCTCTTCTCACAGAAAAAAAGCCAACCTAGAAGAAATACAAAAATATTTGGAACAACAAAAAATCAAGAAATTTAGTGATGAACAAAAAGAATTGAACAAGAGAATTTCAATAATGGAAGTAATACAAGCAATAGATAAATTAAAACCCGGCAAGTCACCAGGCCCTGATGGTTTTTCTGCATTATACTACAAGAAATTTAAAAATATAGTAGCGAGCCCACTACAAGCTACTATTAACTCAATTCAAGAAGGAGGAATTCCAGAATCATGGAAGACATCATTTATTATGCTAATCCCTAAGGAAGACAAAGACATCCAAGAAACAAAAAAACTTTAGACCTATTGCTCTACTAAATTTGGACTATAAAATTTTCAGTATAATATTAGCGGAAAGATTGAATTTTTTTTTTAAACAATTGGATCAACACAGACCAAGTAGGATTTCTGCCCAATAGATTTATGAAGGAGAATATATAATAAATAATCAATATTATAGAATACCATAACAAAAGATCTGACAAGCAAACGGCTTTAATCTTCCTCGACGCTGAGAAGGCATTTGATAATGTCAATTGGGATTTTCTAAAAGAGACAATGAAAGCAATGGAGGTTGGGACAACCTTTTTGAAATGGACCAAAGAAATATACAAGATCAGGAGGCAAGAATTTTGGTAAACGGTGAGAAAACAGAAAAATGCCCAATACAAAAAGGAACCTGCCAAGGATGTCCATTGTCACCTCTTCTGTTCATTGCTGTTTCAGAAATTCTCAACAATAAAATCAGAGAAAATGTATTAATAAAGCGTATTAAAATCAAAAAATTAGAGTATAAGATTAGGGCCTATGCAGATGATATGGTCGTCATTTTAAACAACCCATTAGATTGCATTTCACCACTAATAGAAACAATTCAAGAATACGGTAAATTGGCTGGACTAAAAATAAATGAAAGAAAGACAATTATATTAGCTCTCAATATGCCAAGGATGGACAAAGAAAAATTACAACAATTATCAGGTTTTGAAATTAAGAAGGTAAAATATCTAGGAATTTTCATCATAGCAAAAAACTCAGAATTATTTGAAAATAACTATGAAAAAACTTGGTAGGAAATAAAAACAGATCTACAAAGATGGTCCAAACTAAACTTATCATGGCTGGGCAGAATATCCACAATTAAAATGAACATGACCTCAAAGATGCTATTTTTATTTCAATCCCTACTGATAATTACAAACGACAAGCCTTTTAAAAATTGGGAGAAAGAATTAACTACATTTATATGGAATAAAAAGAAACCAAGGATCAAAATGAAGATAATGCAGGATATTAGGCGGTCTTGGAATTCCTAATCTGAAATTGTATTATCATGCATGCTGCCTAGACTGGGTGAAAGATTGGATTCAGTTAAATAATGAAAAACTTTTATATCTAGAAGGTTACGATCTCCCATATGGATGGCACGCATATCTGATTTACGATAAAGATAGAGTAAATAAAGAATTTAACAACCACTATATAAGGAAATCTTTATTAAGAATTTGGAAAAAGTATAAAACAATGTTTGTACAAAAAATCTGAAAATGGACCTTGACTAATGAAACTTTTTATAGAAGAAAACAGATGAAGGAAGGAGGATGGGTTTCATACAATGATCTACTAAAATTAGAAAATGATGAATATAAAATGAAATCAATGGAAGAACTGTTATCAGAAAATTTAAAATGCAATTGGTTTCTATATAGGCAGATGATGGAAAGGTTTAAAATGGACAAAAATTATATCAAATAGAAAAGGAAGAAACTCAATTTGGAAAATTAATCACTTACGAAACACAACACACAATTTCAAAATTATATAAACTCCTACTAGAAAGAAATATGAAAGAAGAAACAATTAAACAATTTATGGTCACATGGGCACAAGATTTAAATAAACATATTATGTTTGAAGAATGGGAGAAAAACTGGGGAAAAAAGGAATAAAATACAAGTTGAAGCAGGAAATTAAAGAAAATTATTATAAAATACAATATAAGTGGTATTTAACACCGGGGGAAAAATTCAAAAATATACAAAAAGCATATGCTGGAATTGCAAGAAAGAAAAGGGCATATTTATCCACATGTGGTGGGAATGTGAAAAGGCAAAGAAATTTTGGACTCAAATTCATAATGCATTAAATAAAATTATAGATATGTGAATAACCCTAGAACCCTCCACATTCCTACTAGGAATGGTAGAAGAACAAATAGAGAGAAAATTTGGGAAAATTGTCTTTTATATATTGTATGCTGCAAGATCTGTATTAGCTAAAAAAATGGGAAAACTCAGAAGAACCTACAGTAAAAGAATGGCAACTTAAACTGCTTGATTTTATGGAACTTGACAAACTTACATGTGCTCTTAGAGATCAAACAAAAGATAAATTTGAAAAAGACTGGCTACCGGTTACTAAGTACTTATCAGAGATATGGCCATAAGAAAGAAATATGTAATAAATATGGGAACAAGTTGTAAACAGTTTAAAAACTTAATAATCTCGATTTAGACAAAAAATTCAATGAGATTTAATGTTGATGAATAAAGGTGATATAGAGGAATAATGTACAGAACTGAATATAATCAAACAAGAAAAGATATTATGGTTTTGATGATATGATATAAGAACAAAATGTATGTAGGTGATAATAATGAAAGTCTATATATATAAGAATTAATATCCAAGCTAAAGGAAGGGAAGATTTTTTAATGTCAGTTTGTTTAATGTCTTGCCATTCTGTTTATTTGTTGTAAATGTTTAATAATAATAATAATAATAATAATAAAGAACACTACACCGGGAGGGCATCCTGATGCTGAGCGCCATGCATAATGGCATGTAGTATCAGGACAGCCAGCGTGCAGCTGCCCCACCCCAACTCTACCTCCAGGCCGGCCCTTTGTGCCAGTCTTCAGAAGCCCTTATTTCATTTTTGGGTGTGTGGATTTTTGGTTTTTCTTCTGACCATGGTGAAAGTGGACCTCCATGTGGCCTCTATTTCCTGGAAGTTTTTGACAAAATGTTCATTGCTTTCTATGGCCCTAGTGGGATTAGGATGGTTCACATGGGCAGTTGTCTTCTGGTTTGTGTCATTTTGTTTTTGTTTTTCCCTGCGTGTCTGGATTTTGTTTTATGCCCAAATGTTAGACAATGTTAGGGTGATTCTAAAATGTGTGCAACCATCCCTCAGTCAATAACACACATACATCTTTTGTGTGCCCTTTTGAAAAATGTGCACAAGACCATATATTAATTTGTTCCTATTTAGAAAAATAAATCTACATGGAACTAGGAACAGACCTAGAGGCTGACAAAGGAGAAAGTATGCAGAAGTTGTTTTGACAGATCTTCCAGTCCCTATTTGGGATGCAACATTGTGCTGTGAAGGTCTTGTTTAGGTATTTAAAAGATTTAAGTTAAAATACCAGAAGGGATGCCTTGTAGAAGGTGAAGTGATCTTGTTTTCTGCTGCTCCAGAGACTATAACACAGATCAATAGCTTCAAATTGCAAGATATTCCCTTTAAACATTAGGAAGAACTTCTTGATTGTAGGAGATGTTTGGCAGTATAATAGATCTCAAAAGTGGTTGATTCCTGCATGGCTTTTGAGATCAAGAGATGATGGATGGCTATCTGTTGGGAATGCTTTGATTGTAGATTCCTGTATGGCAGAGAAATTGCACACAATGCTTCTTGCAGTCCCTTCAGACTCTATGATTTTAACTCATGATCTACATAATGACTAATAAACTTGTGGATGCTGTTGGACTGCTCCCTGACCAGCCAAGTCAATGGCAAGTAATACTGGGTGCTGGTGTCCAACCAACTGGACTGGGTTCTGAGATCATCAGGAGAGGCCCTTCTCTCAGTTGCACCACCATCACAAACAAAATTGGTAGGGACACAAGAGAGGGCCCTCTCAGTGGTTACCCCTAGACTCAGAAACTTCCATCTTAGGGAGACTATGATGGTCTCCTTGTTGTGCTTCTGACAGCAGGCTAAACCCTTTTTATTCAGACAAGCTTTTAAAACAAAGTTTTTTAAAGAATGGGCAACAGGATGCTGTATGGTTTTAACTTTATGTTGTTTAGATGATTTTAAGTGTTTTAAATTTTATTGTAATGCTTTTAAATCTGCAAGTTGCCTTGGGTCCCTTCGGGGAGAAAGGAGGCATATACATGAAATAAATAAATAATGCTTAACTGTTTTTAAGAGCTTTATCTCTTTTGATTGTATTTAATTGTGTGATTTGTTTTGAAGCTGTAATAGTTTAATTCTCTTTTAATGCTCACTTTTTATATTTTTAATTGCATTGTTCTTTTAAATTGAGAGCTGCTTTGAGTTCCAATTTTGAGAGGAAAGCGAAATATAAATAAATATAATAATAAAAACAACTATAACAACCACATCTAGAGGGTTTGACTGTTCACCTCTGCTCTAATAGAGTTCCCTCAGAGAACTGTAGCTGTATCCCAGTGGTTCTCAAACTGTGGGGCAGAAGGTAAGAGTTGCTCAAGAGGGGTGCAAGACCTAGAAACCCTCCTCCCTCCTCTTCTGCCCCAAACTTTTCCTGTCTGGAAGTGAAGAAAAAGGCAAGGAGAGCACTTGGAGCTCTGGCTGAGGGAGGAGAAGAAGGAAGAGAAGAGCTATTTCCCTATAAAATATTAAAATATGAATATACATGCATTTGTGGGGAAAAGGGCACTACAAATAAAATATTTATATTCATAAGCTATGTTGATTAGGGGGCAATGTCTGCATATAGATATAAAGGCGATCATAAAGGTAAAAGGTTTGAGAACCACTGCTGTATCTAGTTCAAACCATTTGAGATGCATTGATATTGTAGGAGACATCACAGGAAGCACAGGGAATCCATATCTTGTAGATTCCACCTTGTGGTGTCAAGCCATTCATTCAAACATGGAAAATGAACTAAAGACACCCCCAGTGCTAATACAACATTTTCTTTCCACTTGATTCTGTCACCAAAGTCAGCACTAATGGAAGCTGATAAGGAAGCCAAAGCATTGAAATATGAAAACTGCCATATTAGCATTTATCCAGATTCCTCAGCTGTGCCCATCAAGGCAAGAGCTCATTTTAATCACATCAAGTAGATGCTTCGTGCTTCCAGAGTTTGTTACAAGATAGGGAGGGGGGGTACCAAACACCCCCTCCCATTCTCCCAGTCAAAATAAATGGCTCAACGAAAGAATTAGATTAGCTGAAGCAAGCAGCCTTTGAAGATCTCCAAAAGGACCTACTCGACATTTTCAAGTTGTCACCCCATGAAATAGAAACTTAAAAGCTAAATCCCCAGTGAGCTGCTACTCTTGTCTGAATTACTCAATCTTCAATTTAACCTCCTTAATGCTTGCTATGCGTGGTTGAAACATCTCAAGCATTTCCATCAGAAAATCCACCCTCCCTGCCCCCAGCATCTTGGGAAAATGTTGGTTTAGTTCAAGAGCCTTCAGTCTTTGCTTATTTCCATTCCCTCTCCGGGGTTAACTTTGCAAATCATGAAATGCAACCCAGTAGTTATGCAAGACCTACTTTACATGAAATGAATTATGTGTATGTGTCTTATCTTCAAAGGTGGCTCTAACAGTGGATTTTGCTCTGCATTTTATATTGCATAAGCTGTCAGGAGTTTAATTCCTTTCTCATTGCTAGGGACACACATTTCATTACTGCCTGATCATGGTAGAACATAGCTATCATCAAGGTACTTTCTATACCTATCTGTTACTCGCCAGTATCTCTTCTTGTCGCAGCGCCTTTGGAGATAGTCTATTACAGCTTCACTTGTCTCTTCTGAAGAGATCAGCACTCAAATAGCAAACACAAATGCCTCAAAATTTGACAGGTGAAAAATCCTCCACCAGCTCAGTTTCATGGGCTTCCTTTTTTCTTCCATTTACACAGCAGACCGCCCTGGTTCAGTAATTATTTTAGATGCCCAACTGTTCCACCTTCTGGACAGATGGAACACCATAATTTTTTGTGGGTTTTTCAGGCTGTGTGGCCATGTTCTAGAAGAGTTTCTTTTTGACGTTTCACCAGCATCTGTGGCTGGCATCTTCAGAGAAGGAACACCCTCTCTTGCATCATGAATCATCCTTAAGGTTTGCCATCACAAAGGTACAAATGAAGAGATTGGCTATGGAGGTTGAATTCAACATTGGGCGCATAGTGAATCAGAGGTGTTTGTTGTTTTAAGGAGAAAAGGGCAGATAATAGAGGAGAAGTCTAACTCTTCCAACTCTCTGATTCTATTATGTATTTGCTATGAAGGTGTCTTACAGCAGCATTGCTCTTGCACATTAAAATGTGGACCACACAGGTAAGGTGGGAGACTAAGGCTGTCAGTGGCCTTTTGGCTTACTCCAAATGCTTCCTATAGTCTGTGATAAGGAATAATATGTGAGTACCAAACTGAGGTCATGGATGGGAATAAGGGAGACCCAGAATGTATTGATTACTTTGGTTATACTGGATTCATCTAGTTAGAGGACACAGCAGATCACATGCATGAATGTCAATTTCCAAGCAGATTCTCCTAGAAAAGTATTTTCTGATGTCTTTCTGGTAGATAGTAAAATACAAAGAAGTATTTTATACTAGAGTATATATATTTGCCCTCATGGCAGGGGCCCACTAAGTCATAAATCCACTTACTCCAGCATAAAACTTGATATTTGTCTTCTGTTTAGGACACCTGTTGCTCTGATGTTTGATTTCAGTATTTGATATTCAAACACTGTTATATGGAAGTTGGTACTTGGAAGCTATCTTCAATGAAGAAAAAGATATTAAAATGAATGGCATCTCCAAGCGAGGAAAACATGAAGTCTGGGTATGTAGGTCTATAGTGTGTGTATGCGTGCATGTGTGTCTTCAAGTCACCTGTCAACTTATGGATACTCCATGGATTTCATAGGATTATGGAACTATCAAAAGACAGGTCAACAAGCCTGAGTCTCCAATCCAATCCAAAAATATTTAGGATTAAACCCAACTGAACTCATCTGGATATGCTTTTACATGTACAGGACTGCACTATCAAGCACTCTGTTTCAGTTACACCTAAAAAATCTAAACAATGAAGCATGGTATTTAAAAGTGCCTTGATTTTGGCAGAATTCTGCAGGAATTGCAGACTGGGTCAATAAAAGAATCACAAATTCAGTTCTGTGGTATTTACCCTCAGCTGTGCTTGAATGTGGTGGTGTTAGGGTACCATGTTTCTGGCAACAAAACTGAAAGTGTCTTGTGGGACCTTAACATTTTTTTTAAAGTTTTTTAAAAAATTAAAAAATTAAAAAAAATATTTAAAGTAGAATAATTAATGGACTTCAGCAAATATCAGGGTGAAGCCATAGGCCTTCATGGCCAGCATCCATAGTTTTTTGTGGGTTTTTTGGGCTGTGTGGCCATGTTCTAGAAGAGTTTCTTTCAGACGTTTCGCCAGCATCTGTGGCTGGCATCTTCAGAGAATACTGTAATAGAAGAGAGTGGGTCTATATATACTGTGAGACCCTGGGTAGGGAGGAGTGATTCCCAGTAAACTGTGTATTGTTCTGTGTTGAATAGGTATTGTTCTGTTGTTAATGGCATGGCTTCAGGGGTGAGAGGATATGCAATCAAGGATATTGTCTGCTATTGTCTGCTGGGAAAGCCCCTGACCCTGGTTGGTTTCCCATTTGCATTTGCTGAGTGCTGATTTTCTTATTTTGTAGGGACCCTACCCAGGGTCTCACAGTATATATAGACCCATTCTCTTCCATTCCAGTATTCTCTGAAGATGCCGGCCACAGATGCTGGCGAAACATCAGAAAGAAACTCTTCTAGAACATGGCCACACAGCCCAAAAAACCCACAAAAAACTATAAATATCAGGGTCCTTTATGAAGTGTGCTAGAGTCCATAAAAGCTTATACCAAATAAAATTGATTAATATTGAAGGTAATTTAAAGGTGTCAGTGTGAAGGAGAGAGTATTCCTAGAGCAGATTCATCTCTGTATCTAATAACCTCAGTCAGAGAAACAGAAAGACATACCTTTCTCTATGTGAATTCCCATGTTCACAGTTGAGATAGGTACCATGCATGCCTGAGTGTTTGTCTCTCTGTGAGTGTATGATCTCCTTGCCAATTGAAAACTTTTCCATTTCTCTGTATTCTGTTCTGACAGTAGCCTCTTCTTCAGAAAACAGATTATACATCAGGTCAATCAAATGTTCTGGCACACTCATTTCTTTAAGAGCCATTTCATTATCCAACTTTTTTTGCTACATGACATTTCATTGACCAATGATAAATTTGTCCTCAAACTCACTCATTAGCACTGTATCCAAAGACAAATCCTACCTCCTAAAATGAAAATATCCACAGCCATCTTCTTGCTGGTTTAGAACAGGAGAAAGGGTGTAAAGCACAGAAGCATCTTGCAATGCTTCCATAGCTAGATGCAGACTGATGACATCTTCTACTGAAATCTGCTGGGGTCCTCCTGAAGTCTCAGTGGTATCAGTCTTGTCTGGGTTTTTTTTTATAGCCATATACTTCTATGATCCCCTCCACTCTCTATCAGCAATGGAATTGCCATGGAGGAAGGGACTATTGCACTTCAGTGGTGAATCTGAGGAGGGGGGTGTCATGGTGGAAGGAAAACAATGCCAACATCTGCACCAAAACAAAAATACATATGTACTTTTGGTTGACTTACATGTGTACATCATTCATAGTTGCTGGCCACTGTAAAAACTCCACCTGAAAGCCAACAGTAGTGGCCCATGTTTTCTGTCTGTTGCACATGTTTAATCCTTTGGGGCTGAAAGACACTAGATTGAATCCAGATTTAATCATGCTTCAAACAGACCCATTAGAATCAATGGGGCTAGAATTAGCTGTGATACCTAAATGAAGTCCCATTGATTCCAATGGGCCTGCTTTAAGCTTGACAGTTTCCATTTCCCAATCATATATGAAAACTGTGAAGAAATCACCTCAAAGAGACAAGTAATGAAAACTCAAGAAAAGAAACTGGTTGGGAATCTTCTGTATGCAGAACTAGATATCAGCCAATGCTGCTGTTTCTATTATTGTCAGGCAAATGTTTGGGGAAGAGACCTAACATTTGTTGAATTACACCCATCAGGATTTAGACACAGCATATTAGAAAATAACATTCTTCTCTTTCTCTCTTGCCCAGGGATGTAGAAATTGAATTATTAATAATACAAATGACTCCCTTAACTGTTGTTTTATTTCACCACTTTTTGTATAATTATCAGATTTCTTCCAGGGCACTGCTATTCCCCCCCCCCCCCTTTTTTAAACCCTCAACTACACTGTGTTCTAAGCAAACATAGCATTATACATGTTACCATTTGGAATACAAATTGCAAGCACAGATTAGTCTCACTGCCCCATTGGCCAATAATAATAATAATAAATGTCTGAATAAGATTCCCCTCTCCCTTTTGGATAAAAGACAATAGTACAATGAGAAGTCAAGGCACCAGTTTTTAACATGAGTCAGTGTCATGTGGCACCAAAAAAGGTCAATGCATCAAAGTATCTGAAGTATCCAGATCAAGAGACACTTGACTGTGCTTTGTTCAGATCTCATCTAGAATACCTTATACAGTTTAGAAAGGACAATTGACAAACTGGACCACTTCCTATGAGCATTGTCCAGATGAATAAGCTTCTGAAAGGCAGACCTTGAGAGGAACATTTGATGTAGTTGGTATGTTTAGCCTCAAGAAGAGAAAATGGGAAGTTCTACAGTGGCCATCTTTAAATCTCTGATGGGCTGTGTTCTGCTGTCCTGAGGACAGGATATAAAGCAGGTTTAGGTAGGTTCAGAGGAAGGCAACAATGATGATAAGAGGTTTGGAGAACAAAACATATGAGGAAAGGTTGAGGGGGGCCTGAAATAGATAGGCCAAATGACGCAGTTTCTTGTCATGTTCAGGGTGTAATGTTTAGATGGTGCACACCACAGTGGGAAACTGCCCCGGACCCACATCATTGAAAAGAACTGGGCCAAAAAGTACTGGTAAAAACTGCTCCTTTTTGGTGGCCCAGCTCAAGACCGCAGTGGTGGTCCAGATTGGGGCCAGGCACATGCAGTCACTATGGCCCCGGTGCAGATCATGCTGGTACATCCCCACCACAGTCCTTCTGGCCTGTCTTTTTCATGGCAGAGTTCAGTGTTCAACCTGGTGAAGAGAAGACTGAGAAGTGATGAGGTGATGAGACTGGACTCTTTAAATACTTCAAGAGCTGTAACAAAGAGGATGGGCAGGCATGTTCTCTGCTGTTCCAGAGAGTAGGGACAAGTCTAATGGTCTGAAGTTACAGGAGAGCAGAATTTGATTGAACATCAGAAGAAACTTCTTGACAGTAAGAATGGTTCAGCAATGAAATCCATTGCCTAGAAATGTAGTGGGGCCTCTTTCTCTGGATGTCTTCGATAAAAGACTAGATAGCTATCAGTTGTAGATGCTTAGCTGGAGATTCTGTACTGAGCAAGGGGTTGGATTCAGAGACCCCTGAGGCCCCTTCTAACTTTATTATTCTATGACCTAAACCAATGGAATGAAACAAGAAGAAAAGAGATTCTGACTAAATATTAGGAAGAGCTTTCTGGTGATAAGAGCTGTTTAACAATGAAACAGACTGCTACAGAAGATTTGCTAGAGGTTTTAATATGTGCTTTTAAACATTATTAGAGAATTTTAAACAGAGCTTGGATTCCCACTACATGGGACACATTAAGTGGTTTGGTCTTGGTGTATCTTGCAATTCTGTGATTATATGATTCTTCAGTGGTTGAGGGGGAAAAGCTGAGTGGAAGTGAAAATTGAAGAGTTGTGAAAATAAGGCTGGAAGAAGGGATCAATCATTTTTAAGGCAACCTCTTGTTCATTCACCAGAAAATACCTGCTCCTTGTCCCACCCACCCACCCACCCCGGGCATGCACCTACCCACACCATTTTGCTCTATTGGTATGGATAATACATCTGAATAGGTTTTTTCTTCTTGACCTTTTCCAACCATCTCTCTGTAATTTCTTGGAGCCCCACTGCAGCATAATTTGCAAAATGTAGGGATGTTTAATTGATCAATTATCTTCACTTTAACTAATTAACTGATTAAAATGTTGTACTTCATTAAATCATAGAATCATAGAATCATAGACTCATAGAATCATAGAGTTGGAAGAGACCACAAGGGCCATCCAGTCCAACCCCCTGCCATCCAGGAACTCCCAATCAAAGCATCCCCGACAGATGGCCATCCAGCCTCTGCTTAAAGACCTCCAAGGAAGGAGACTCCACTACTCTCCGAGGGAGTGTGTTCCACTGTCGAACCGCCCTTACTGTCAGGAAGTTCCTCCTAATGTTGAGGTGGAATCTCTTTTCTTGCAGCTTGCATCCATTGTTTCGGATCCTAGTCTCTGGAGCAGCAGAAAACAAGCTTGTTCCCTCCTCAATATGACATCCCTTCAAATATTTAAACACGGCTATCATATCACCTCTCAGCCTTCTCTTCTCCAGGCTAAACATCCCCAGCTCCCTAAGTCGTTCCTCATAGGGCTTGCTTTCCAGATCCTTCACCATTTTAGTTGCCCTCCTTTGGACACGCTCCAGTTTCTCCACATCCTTTTTGAATTGTGGTGCCCAGAACTGGACACAGTATTGCAGGTGAGGCCTGACCAAAGCAGAATAGAGTGGCACTATTACTTCTCTTGATCTAGACACTATACTTCTACTGATACAGCCTAAAATTGCATTGGCCTTTTTAGCTGCTGCATCGCACTGTTGACTCATGTTCAACTTGTGGTCCACCTGGATTCCTAGATCCCTTTCACACGTAGTCTCATTCAGCCAGGTGTCCCCCATCGTATATCTGTACTTTTCGTTTTTCCGCCCTAAGTGCAGTACCTTACATTTCTCTGTGTTGAATTTCATTTTGTTAGCTTTGGCCCAACTTTCTAGTCTGTTCAAGTCATTTTGAATTTTGATCCTGTCCTCTGGGGTATTAGCTACTCCTCCTAATTTGGTGTCGTCTGCAAATTTGATAACTATGCCCCCAATACCGTCATCCAAGTCATTAATAAAGATATTGAATAGCACTGGGCCCAGGACAGAGCCCTGTGGCACCCCACTGGTCACTTCTTTCCAAGTTGAAAAGGAGCCATTGTTGAGCACCCTTTGCGTTCGACCAGTTAACCAATTACAAATCCATGTAACAGTTACTTTGTCTAGCCCACATTTTACCAACTTGCTTGCAAGAATGTCATGGGGAACCTTGTCAAAGGCCTTACTGAAATCAAGATATACTATATCCACAGCATTCCCTTCATCTACCAAGCTGGTAATTTTATCAAAAAAAGAGATCAGATTTGTCTGGCAGTTAAAAGGGAAATGATTAATCAACTAACAATTTTTCAAATCTATTCACATCCTTAATATTGTATTATAAATTTTACAATATTTGGGTTTTGATAGCCAACACCTTTATTTACACTGTAAATAAATCCTGAATTATCAAAATTTCAGTCAGTGGTGTCACTAGGGTTGGTGTCACTCAGTGCAATAACACATGGTATCACCCCCTCAATTGGCCATCTCCCATATCACACCATGCAGAATCCTTAGTAATATTCTTTGTTCTAATGTTACTCATAAATTTTAATTCCTGTATATCATTGAATGGAATAACAATAGTTGTGACATAAACAATAAGCAAAATTAAAAATATACCTTTAAATTACAGTGGACCCTCCAAATTCTCTTAGGTTTGGGGCACAGAACCCCCATATAAGTGGGGGGGGGAAGAGTGCAAATAAGAAAACACTTTTTTTTTTACCTGAGCGAACATCTCACTAGGAATCTCTAGGTTCTCCAGGCCAACATCTACTGGGAGATGACAATAGAATTGCATTGGAGGACCTACGAATGCCTAGAGAAGCGTTCTTTCTAGGAAACTAAGTCATCCGGCACACCTTTTGGTGGAAGTTGACCATAGACTCATACTGGAGGTCCTAGAATTCCTAAAGATTATTAATTCCTATTAATCCTATTAATCAAATCTGTGAATAATAAAATCTGCAAATGTCAAAGCTGCAAATGTGGAGGGTCAAATTGGACAATATTATATGCACAACCTAAATGTATTTACATTGCATAGACTCATGTGTTTAAATTGAAAATTTGGTAATATGCGATTTTTTTTAAAAGAAAATTTTGAAAGAATATTTTTTAAATATTTTTTTAAAAAAGAATAAAGTTTTAAAAAATTAGAATTCCTTTTTTTAATACAGGGGGTCTCTCCTTTCTCCTCCCAATGAGCCTTGTTCCACTCACACCATAGAATTATAAAATCATGGAATCATGGAATCGTAGAGTTGGAAGACAGCTGAAGGGCCATCAAGTCCAACCCTTGCCATGTAGGAACACTAAATCAAAGCACCCCCAACCATCGTTTCCACTGAGCTCCAGCATTTTAAAGGGACACAGGCAAACACCACAGCCTGTTTCTGTAGATGTTTGGGGTGCAGTGGTGTCACCTGGTGTGGCCTGCACCCCCTAGTGACACTCCTGACTTCAGTGCAGCTGTCTCTGTAAGAGATGGATGGACATGAACATTTTTTTAAAAATATCATACCATGCTAATATCATATCATACCATGCTAACAAACAGAGTGATAAAAGCTAATATTTTTGGAGTGGGGAAGCCCATCCTCCATATTTTCTTTTGTATTCATTATTGCATTAACACAGCAGGACCAAAATAGCTCCCATGCTGCAACCAAACAAGCTTTACCAGTTAATACTAACACCTGACAATCACTCAGCAGAAGCATTAATTAAGCTACCAATTAAATTGATTGAATCAAAGGTGCACAAAATGTAGATATGAATCTGGTAATAGTTTCTTGTGCAATTTGGAGTAGAACAGAAGCAACTGCTTTTAGCTGTTTAATAACAGCCCAAAATGCTGTCTAAATATACTGTTACTGAAATTAAGATAGTTTGGATAACCAAATGTGGATTTTTATGTGGAAGGACTATAACTTTCATTCAGTTGTATTATTTAAAATGTATCTCTGGATATAGAGAGCTTGGAGAAGAGAAAATTAAGGGGTGACATGATAGCCCTGTTTAAGTATTTCAAAGGATGTCATATTGAGGATGGAGCAAGCTCATTTTCTGCTGCTCCAGAGACTGGGACATGGAGCTATGGATTCAACCTACAGAAAAAGAGATTCCATCTCAGCATTAGGAAGAACTTCCTGATTGTAAGAGCTATTTGGCAGTGGAATAGGCTGCCTCTGAGAGAAATGGAGTCTCCTTCTTTGGAGTTTTTTAAATAGGCTGGATGGTCATCTGTCGGGAGTGTTTTGATTGTGTATTCCTGCATGGCAGGGGGTTGGACTGGATGGCCCTTGAGGTCTCCTCCAACTCTATGATTTTATAATTCAAACTTCTTTAATTCTAAGTGTATGCCATTGGCACTAGGCCCCCAGCATTCTGGTCTGGTGGAGCTCAATGTTATAGCAAAAACAATAAAAATTCTGTGATACTGGGATGAGGCTGTTAAATATTTAGGCCAGGGTCCTATTGAGTCAAACCACTTGCACTAGTGTAAGTGTCTTTAAAGTTTCAGATCCCACACTGGCCACCACCTGGCATGCACCTTCTACTACCTATTCCCTGCTTCCCCGAGGATGCCCAAGAGTCCTAAGAGCTAAGTCAGTATGGATCACATAGCTTAGAAAATCTCCTTTGCTTCACTCATACCATCTCTGTGTTGTGAATGAGTGTTAATATGCAGATAAAGTTGGTATGACAAAAGTGCATTTTGTACCACAGGCCACTAGCCTGAATTGCAGACTTTCAGAAATAGTGCAAATTGAGTCCACTTTAACTGCCCTAGATCAGTGCTAGGGAATCATGGGAACTGTAGTTTATTGTGGCACCAGAGCTCTCTGATAGAGAAGGCTCAATGTTTCAGGAAAAAAAATACAGTTCCCATGATTCCCTAGCACTGAGTCAGGGCAATTAAAGTGGCTTCAATTTGCACTATTTCTAGCAGTAAGATAGAAACAGTAAAGCAAACAGGAACTTTTAACATTTTATAACTGTAGTGGCAACTATTTTGGCAGCCTTGGAATGTGAACCGCAACTCCTTATTTTTGAAAAATAACTATCCAAACTCACAAAATTCTTACTCTAGGCCAACATCCTGGATGACTGCACCCTTTAAAAAACAACAAATCACCCCTTTTAAGTGTCCACCTTGTCTGGAATGAGATAGATTTAATGTATCACTAAAAACTAACACATGCCAATCTGATATTCATCTCTTTGGAAGAGGAAATTAGTTTATTACATTTTTAATCATCATTTCTGTACCTACGTTATCCCATTAATTATACTTGTATCTGTTGAGTTCCTCAGCCATCTCCCTAGCTGTCACACCTTTCATTAAGATGGCAAGTTAATTGGCCTTAAAATATTTAAGATGAATGAGCAAGGTGCTTAGCTAGGAAAAGGATTGAAAATGAAAAATTAATTCCAATTGGCTTGGAAGCAAAGTCCATCAAAAGGACAGAATGCTGGCAGAAGAACCAGAAAAAAGGGTTAAAATTACATAATAGCTATGTTTGTCCAGCTGAGGTACTCTAAAGATTAGACTAGTATGCTCCCAACATCCCTATTTATTGGGTACAATCCTTGTTTCCAGAGGGATGGAAAGAAATCAAGTTGACTTGCGCAATCACAATAAAATAATGGCTTCAGTTCTATATCACAATCTGAACAATTCACACTCTGTATCCTAAAGTGAGGATTATCCACCATGCCATTGTATTCCCCATGACCATTTATGAATGTGAAAGCTGGATTGTGAAGAAAGCTGATAAAAAGAAAATTAACTCATTTGAGATGTGGTCCTGGGGAAGAGTGTAGAAGATTCCATGGACAATCAAGAAGATAAGCAAATGGGTTCTAGAACAGATCAAGCCTGAACTCTCCCCAGAAGTCAGGATCAATAAATTGAGGCTGCTGTACTTTGGCTACATCATGAGAAGGCACAAATCCCTTAAAAAGACAATTATGCTGGGAAAGGAAGAGGGAATTAGAAAGAGAGGAAGACTACATGCCAGAGGGATGGACTCAATTAAAGAGGCCACAGGCATGAACCTGAAAGACCTGAGCAGAACAATGGAGGACAGGAGGTCTTGGAGAGGTCTCAGCCACATAAATTGAAGTAAACTTGACAGCAGTTAACAACAAAAATGATGTGTAACTTTACACACACTAGCTACATAGCAGAAGCACTATAGAACTCTAGAATCATATAGAAGCATAGAAGTATAGAGTTGGAAGAGACCACAAAGGCCTTCCAGTCCAAATTCATTCTGCCATGCAGGAAGACACAATCATTGTATTCCCAACAGATGGCCATCCAGCCCCAGTTTTAAACCCTCCAAAGAAGGGGATTCCACCACACTCCAAGGCAGCATATTCCACTTTCGATCCATGCTTGTTTAGGATTTTCATTGCACAGGTTTTTCAATACTCAACAAAACAATGTTTTGACATTTGCCCTCCAAATACTTTCAAATATTTTTTACAGCTTTACCTTAATGAAGTACTGGGACTCCCTTAAATGCCTCGGAATGGTATGTAGAGTTTCCAGTTTTCTACAGAGTAAATAAAAAGAAGGGATGTGGTGGTTTAAAGATTAAGATGCCAGTTCTGATGATCAGAAGATCTGAAGATTGTCAGTTCAAGGTTCAAGTGCTGCATGATGGGGTGAGTCCTATCACTAGTTCCAGCTTCTGCCAACCTACCAGTTCAAAAGCATGCAAATGCAAGTAGATATATAGGTGGAAAGGTAACAGCATTTTGTGCAGTCATGCTGGCCATATGACTACCAGATTTGTCTTCGGACAACACTGGCTCTTCAGCTTAGTAATGGAGATCAGCACCACCCCCTACAGTCAGTTATGACAAGACATTCATGTCAAGGGACTACCTTTACCTTTACTTGAAAAAAAACAAAACAAGTGGGAAATGATGAAAAGACCAAAGCAATAGAAAAACCGGGTGGAAACTCTGAGAGTGATGCTTTATGCAGTGTGTGTGTGTGTGTGATATATGGGGGGAGAACCAGAAGAGAGATGTTACAAGGACAATTCTGTGAAATAGTGAAGGGCATGAATGCTGAACAGAACTGTAAAATCTTATTTCTGACCTCGTGGATGCTTGCTTGCTCTTGTTTGCTTGCTTGCTCTCATTGCCTTGATGTCTTTGAGGATGTCATTGTATAAAAGGAAGAAAAATTGTATCTTATGAATAACACTAGCTTTCTTGATTTAGCACTAGTATTTACAAACCTGCAAGCATAGTAAGGAAGCACTCTTCAAGAAAAGAAACAAGTTAGGAATGTTATAGTGGATCCTTAACAGACAGTTGCACTATCTTTCTCTCTCTTGATGACTCTCTGGTAATTTATTGAGCATTTTACAAACAATGGCTTTGGCAATTAAAAGTGTAAAAGGGTGTAATTGTGATAATGTTTGCAAAATGATTGCAGCCGTGATTCAGAACTTGCCTTTGTACAGTGATAATTAAGAGATTCTTGCATAATCTCACCATGAGATACTTTAACCATACTAATTCTCTTTATCCACAGGCATTCAATGATTTGGATGCTGAAAGCTATCTCTCTGTTTCTTAGTCCAGAGTAGAACAGACAATGTTGCATGCAGGAATTTTTTGGCCGTTTCATCCATTCCCATTTGGATATTTATTTATTTATTTATTTATTGGTTCTTACATGTGGAATGAATTGGTTCTCACATGTGGAATAGGTTTCTCTGATATAGAAATTTGGTATCATGATTCAGGGTGTGTCCCTTCTGTATAATTGTAGAATACCACTATAATTATCATGTCACCAGCCTATGTAAGCCAGAGCTTCTTGTCGTACTATGATTTTTGTTCTAGAGAGCTCTAGCGAACACACCCTTGAACCACAGCTCTAGAGCACTCCAGTACTTTTCAGATCCCCAGCTCCAAATCTGATATTCCTTTCTAAGGAAGGGAGATCCCATCTCCTATTGAAATCATCCCTTAAATCTGATGAGGTTTTCTAGTTTACTTTTCTTGGTGCTTCAGGTGTCTTCATGAGAAGTGCAATATGCTTTTCATTCTATAGTAGTGATGGCTGATGACTCTCATGTCAATGAAGTGATGAATCAATCACCTCTGATTTTTGAAAGCTTTGAAAGAGCTATCAGTGCTGCTGAAACTATTGAGGGGATCAGGTTCAGCACCTTGAACCTGGATTAATACTTATTCCCCCCCCCCCCCCCATTACTTGTGTGGTGGGAAGGAGAAAAGTTTGATGGCCTCCTATGAGGAGAGGCCACATTAATGGTTGCCTTGGCATTTCCCATGAAGACTTGGAGAGCTGAGAGGCGAAACTGAGGTTACATAAGGCTCTACTGACCCTCATCCTCCAGCCTTTTGCAGTTTTTGACCCACCCTCCTGCCTCTAGCATAGTGTAAGTTCACTGGTTGCTTCGGGGCCATGTAGGAATTTTCTCCCCTTTCCACTATTATTTTTTTACACTACACTGTTCTTGGGAACTTGGAAATTGGCCTAGGGTGGTGTCTTAAATAAGTGGGCACTTGGTAGTGGGGGGGGGGGAGAAAGGAGGAGTTCAGTGATCACCTGAGAATCACTAAAGAGGAATTCAAACAAATAGTGAGCACATGTAGGGATAAAGTCAGAAAAACTAAAGCACAGAATGAACTGAGGCTTGCTAGAGAGGTTAAGAATAACAAAAAGGGCTTTTTTGAGTATGCCCATGGCAAAAGGAAGAGGAAAGAAATGATAGGGCCACTGCACAGAGAAGATGGCAAAATGCTAATAGGGGACAGAGAAAAGGCAGAACTATTCAACACCTTTTTTGCCCCAGTCTTCTCACAAAAGGAAAAGGGTGCTCAATCTGAAGAAAATGGAGCACAGAATAAGTAAAGAGATAGTACAAGTATACGTGGTTAATCTAAATGAATATAAGTCTCCAGGACCAGATGAACTGCATCCAAGGGTATTAAAAGAATTGGCAAATGTAATATTAGAGCCATTGGCAATAATCTTTGAGAACTCCTGGAGAACAGGAGAAGTCGCAGCAGACTGGAGGAAGGCAAACGTTGTCCCCTGGTCTACATCAAGGAACGTAATAGTGCCACTGTATTCTGCTTTAGTCAGGTCCCACCTGGAATATTGTGTCCAGTTCTGAGCACCACAATTCAAAAAGAATGTTGAGAAACTGGAGCATGTCCAAAAGTGGGTGACTAAAATGGTAAAGGGTCTGGAAACTATGCCCTATGAGGAGAGACTTAGGGAGTTGGGTATTCCCTTGATCACTAGAAGAGATGGTTAAGAGGTCATATGATAGCCCTGTTTAAGTATTTGAAGGGATGTTATATTGAGGAGGGCACTAGCTTGTTTTCTGCTACTCCAGAGAATAGGATCTGGAACAATGGATGCAAGCTGCAGGGAAAGAGATTCCACCTCAACATTAGGAGGGACTTTCTGACAGTAAGGGCTGTTCGACAGTGGAATACACTCCCTTGGAGAGTGGTGGAGTCTCCTTTGGAGGTCTTTAAACAGAGGCTAGATCTGTCAGGTATGCTTTGATTGTGATTTCCTGCAAGGTAGGGGGTAGGACTGGATGGCCCTTGTGGTCTCTTCCAACTCTATGATTCTATGATTCTATAACCCAGTTTTTGGATAATTGTTCTGAGGCTCTCCCACAAAGACTGTATAGACTTCCCAAGATCCATAAGGATTCCATTCCACTCTGTCTTATAGTGAGCACCATTGGTTCCCCCACATATGACTTGGCCAAGTTTCTGGACACACAATTACAAACCTATAAAGGGCAACCCCTCTCCACTACATCAAGGACTCTACTCACTTCATAAAAAAAAACAACCTCTCACTCTCCTCTAAGGACTGTGTTTGCAGTTTGGGGATTCTCCTAGATTCATCGCTTCACATGACTAGTCAGGTGAATGCGGTGGTCAGGAGCGCCTGTTATCAGCTTCGGCTGATACGCCAACTGCGCCCTTATCTGGATGTGAGGGATCTGGAAGCTGTGGTACATGCCCTGTGGTACATGCCTCACATCTGGATTACTGCAACACACTCTACATGGGTCTACCCTTGTGCCTAACCCGGAAACTACAACTGGTGCAGAATATGGCAGCCAGGGTAATTTCAGGAACATCAAGGAGGGAGCACATAACACCAGTGCTGAAATCCCTCCACTGGCTGCCGATTAGTTTCCGGGCACAGTACAAGGTGTTGGTTTTGACCTTTAAAGCCCTACATGGCTTGGGTCTTATCTTAGGGACCGCCTCTCCCAGTATGATCCCCCCCCCCGTGCCCTTTGGTCCTCTGGGAGGAACCTGCTACAGCCACTAAAAACTAGGCTGTCCCAGACCTCCCAGAGGCCTTTTTCCGCAACCGCTCCCAGACTTTGGAATGGCCTGCCAGACGAAATCCGTCTTATCACTACGCTTGCTGCTTTTAAGAAAGCAGTAAAGACAGATCTCTTTCGGCAGGCCTTCCCGGAATAACCGTCAGCTGATGGTTGAGTGTCTAATTTGTTATTTCTGATTCCTACGTTATCAAGAATGTTTTTAATTTATTTTAAGGTTGTATTTTTAATTGGTCTTTAGTTTAATTCTGTTTTAAGGGGATGGGAGGGTGAGATTTTGGGATGAGGGAATGCTTTTAATTCTGTTCTGCTTTTAAAAATTACTGTCCCCTGTCCCGATTGCCGTGCAGAGTTGCGGGCTATAAATAAAAATTTATTATTATTATTTATAACCTCGAACTCAAACCTGGAGACATACTAATCAGCTTTGATGTGGTCTCCTTGTTCTCCAAAGTCCCTATAATGGACATCAAATCCCTGTTATTTTCCCTCAATATCAGCACCCCCAAAGTCTGCCACATTGTTCCTTGCTCCTTTCTCAGCTTTCTGAGAAAGCCTCACCACAAGCTACATCCAGTAGGACAATGGATTCTATGAGCAGAGAGATGGGGTAGCCATGGGAAGCCCTCTGAGCCCTGTGATAGCAAACTTTTACATGGAACACTTTGAAAAACAAGCCCTGGAAACACCACACACAAAAAGCCCACAACATGGTTCCAATACATGGATGACACTTTCCTCATTTGGAGCCATGGAGAAGAAGATTTGACTGTGTTTTTGAACAACATCTACCTGAACATCCAATTCACCACGGAAAAATAAAAGAATAGAACATTGCCATTCTTGGATGTCCTGGTCATCCGCAAACCGAACCAACATTTGGGTCACACAGTATACAGAAAACCTACACACACAGACAGATACCTAAACAAGAATTCCAATCATCACCAAGGACAAAAAAGAAGCACTATAAAAACACTGGTAGACCAGGCAAAAAGGATCTGTGAACCCCACTTCCTGGAAGAATTGAATGAATTGAAACACCTAGACTGGGGTAGGCAACCTTTCCCCTTTAAGGGTCGAGGGACTTCAGCTCCCAGAAGCCTCAGCCATGTTGGCCAATAGTCCCATGTTGGCCAATAGCTCCTGGGATTCTGGAGTTGAAGTCCCTCGGCCCTTAAAGGGGAAAGGTTGCCTACCCCTGGAATGGTTACTCCAGCTCAGACATCAGAAGGGCTGTCAGACCCAGAAAAACCTAGAGGAGTGAAGACAAACAACCACTTAAAGGGAAGGTATTTCTACCATACATCAAAGGAATCACAGACAGAATAGGAAAAGTGATGAGGAAACACAACCTCCTAATGATATACAAACCTACCAAGAAATCCAGCAAATACTCTGCTCAATAAAAGACAGGAGACATCCTCTCACAGACACATGAGTTTACCGCATATCATGCAGCTGTGAACAAATCTACATAGGGACCACCAAACACAGTGCCTCCAGGTCCTCAAATGTTCTGCTGAGGTTTTTCATAGCTTACACGTAGAGTCAGATATCAGGGTCTCTCTGTTGGACTTGCTATGAGAAAGAAAGTGGGAAGGAAGGAAGAAAGGAAGATAGATTGGGAGGTTGGAAGATCTGAGAATTCATAGGAACATCAAAACACAAGAACTATGATGAATAGGAGCTGTGAGCCAACTACTCCAGCATCCTTGTTCACATACTGGCCAGTAAATTGTCTACCATTTGGCAGGAGATGTTGAACATCCTACATGGCAGATATAGGGTGGCAGAAATGTAGCAAAGGAGAGAGGGGAGCAGTTAGAAGATGCAGTCCCACTGCCAAGATTGAAATAAAAATCCATTCCCAAACCATTCAGGTCCATTTCATATGGAATGAGGTTAGAGCACCATCTTGTTCTTCTCAGATATTAAAATAACTTGACTAGAGCCCAAAGCTGTTCCTAGAAAGCCCACAGGCAGCTCCATCTGCTGAATAACAAATTCCCAAGCTTGAGAAACCAGATTGTAGCCAGCAACTTTTACAGCCAAGAGAAACCCTATTGACCTCTAATAGGAGCCCTATTGGTCACCTGATTTCTGCCAAGATGTTGGTGGCAAGGCTACACCTCAGCTATATGCATGGCAGGTGAGCTGCTTCATCCTGAGGAGCTGAGGGTTCTGGCTGCTATATTTCCCTTATTGTGCTATCCTGGACAATTAGATTCTATTGTGCAGTGTGGCCTAGAAAAATAGAAAGGCAAGAAATGCAGAAAAGCAAGAGAGTGGTTATTTCCAGCAAATTAATTTAATTGGCTTTACTACAGTAGCATGAATGAACCATTTATGGTTCCTGGGGGAGGAGTATTTGAAAGCAGCTTGAGGAAAATAAAGGGTTGTGGGGCGGGGTGGAGAGAGAGAAATCTATTGAAGATCTCTCATCATGCCAAAATCCCACTGTTTACAGCACTGTCTAATTGCAATTGCAATTTTACATGCTAATATGTTGTCTTAGTCCTGTTCTGCTCTTCTAAAATAATTACTTGATGCACCCATGTAATTAAATATGTCCCCTTTCAAAACCCATTTGGGAAGCACAGAAGAAAAAGAAGAAAGCTAATTAAAGACACTGTGTCAGACCAGTCATAGGATTAAAATATTTCTTATGTTTGTATTATTTCAGTAATGGTGTATCTACTCTGAATTTTTTCCCCTGCCCAAACGCCTTGTGAAATGTCTTCACTGACTTAACTGTGGTGAGGAAAAGCTCTTTTTATGTGACATATTCAGTGGGTGGCATATGGTTTGGTGCAAGATGGTGAGAGGTGTAGAAATCAGAAGGTAAGTTATTTTTAAATATGTTGAGATGTGCAAATTTGAAACAATATTTTCCCCAAACTCTGTGCTTTGTGGCCTAAATCAAGGAAGGGGAAAATATAGCCCTGGGACTGCCATACCCTCCAACTGTCCCAACTTGATAGGGCTAGTCAAGATTAATCCATGCTGTCCCACTTTTTCAGCTGCTTTTAAAATGTCCCAGTTTTTCTCTTCTTCTCCCATTTCCTCCCTTGTCTTCAGCTTGATTCCATTGTGTCAAACTGAGTTTAATGTGTAAAAGGAGTTTGAATTCAATTAACTCATCAAAGGGAAAATAAGCAGACAGAGCAGAATCTTAATAATAATAATAATAATAATAATAATAATAATAATCTTTATTTTTGTATCTCGTCTTTTGCCTAGGCAATCAAGGCAGCTCACATCACAGCATAGATAAACAACCCAACAATAAATAATAGTAACATAGTAAAAACAGATTACTCCCCCATTAAAATTTAACTGTGATACTAAAATGGATTAAAATAACTGGTGTACTAGCATCAGTAGAATATAAAATATAATAAATATAAAATATAAAAGAGGGAGAGATATAAATTGAATAAGGTCTGTTCTATTCGGGGAAGGTCTGCTGGAAGAGATCCGTCTTGATGGCTTTTTTAAAATTATCCAAACAGGTTATTTGATGGATCTCCTCTGGGACCTTATCACACGCTGGCCACGAAGCGAAAAGCAACCGAAATAAGAATAAATTCAGTTCTATACCGAAATGAACTGAAAGAGCTCCCACAATATGTAAATGCCTACCACACGCAATTACCGCCATAGCGCATTTATCGCGCTTCCCGGGACACGCATCCTGGAAACGTATTCTCCGTGCACACACAAGTTAGAAAATCCCATAAATTACAAAGAGAGGACCATGTTTACCCGTCCCATTTGTTGCCCAATCCAAACAGGAAGGACACATCATAAGATGCTTCCTCACAGATCCATGGGAAGTAGCGCGGGGAACCATGGGTCAGGGCGGGGAAATGCTTCACAATACGTATTGCGCGATCATATGTATTTTGCCTGCGCAGCCATTGTGCAATGATTCCGAAAGCTCGGTTGTACTTCCCCGAAAAACCGAATGTCAAAAGATCTCAATTCGTTTCAGTGCAACGTCGTGTGTAAACACGGGGAAATAATATGTATTAGCTACAGATACCCTTTGGATTAGGTCTGCTTTAGACCCCGTGTGATAAGGTCCATAGTCTGGGAACAGTGACAGAGAAGGACCTCTGGGAGGTTACTGCTAATCTACTTTCCTCAGTTGCAGTACTTTCCTCAGTTGCATCTGAGGATGCGGGACGGATTATATGGAAGGAGGCGATCCCGTAGATAGGTTGGACCTAGGCCATGTAGGGCTTTAAAGGTGATCACCAACACCTTATACCAGGGGTGGGCAACCTATGGCCTGGGGACCGGATCTGCCCCCCCCGAGGCCTTTGGACCTGCCCCAGGCCGGTCCTGCCACTGCTGCCGCCACCCCCTTCCACCTCCACACATGCTGCTGCCACGCCGCTGCCATGTGCGATGGTGCCGCCATTTTGTTTTCCAAAATGGTGGCCGTGACTCATTTGCGCATGCGCTGAATATTGCACATGCGTGAGTGAATCACGGCCGCCATTTTGGAAAACAAAATGGCAGCCACAACTCATTTGCCCATGCACATTACTCGCCGCATGCGCAAACAAGTTGCGGCCGCCATTTTGTTTTCCATTCTCTCATATCCTTTATCATGACAGGTCCATACACTTCTGGATCTGACTGATCGACTTGCACTTGCACAGATTTGAAAACATCTGTACTTTTCCAGTCTTGTGATACAAACTATAGAACAACAACATCAGCAACACACAAATCCAGCAGCATTTGCACATTTAAAACATGTATCAAGAAAAATTTACCTAATTACTAAAATGGGTGCAAAAACACTTAGCAAATGGTTAAATTCATCCAAAATGGATGGGAGTTTCCATGCCAGAAAAGAATCCATTCTAGGTGTTAATTTGAACTTTAAAATGGCTGTCCAAAGTGCTGAACATCTTTGGGGGATAGGGTTTTCAATACCTTAGATCATTTTGTTATAAGGTTCACACTAAAATCTGGGATGAATTCACCACCCCACTGAGATGGAAGCTGCAGGCTATCATATGTATTATTTTCTACATATGTACCTCTTAAACTTGAGCTCACCAGAAAGATAAGCAGCTATCCAAAGGTGCCACTCAGTAGCTCTAGGCTTAGACAATCCTTTTGTATCTGCCTATTGACTGGCTCAGGAGGAACAAGCCTGTAATATTATACCCAATTAGTCTGCAATCCTATAACCATTTAGCTGGCTTAAAGCTTCACTCAAGGAATGGGACTTCTGTTTGAACAGAAACACTGTGAGATGCAGTGACTATTGGTATCTTGCATAGACTGAAGTTTCCCTATACAAGGGGTTGCATGCTCTCATCTGATGTGAAACATCCATATTCAGTTCAAGGTTGAGGGAGTGGAGTTGTGCATGCAGTACCATTCTGCATGGAAGTGTACTATTCCTTTACTCATGCATTTGGTTGCATTCATGGGCCAAGATGGAGTGTAAAGTTCTGTCCAGATGGGACTCTACTCCACCTCCCATCTCCCATCCCACAGAACTCATTTTTTTTCCTGATGGGCTCCCCAACATGATCATTTAATAGCCACTGTAGAGCCAGTGACAAAGATATACAGGGACATAGTTGAACTCTCATAGCTGGTGAATTCCTCTCTCTTCAATTACCAATGAAAGACCTACGCCACTAACCACATACCAGCTTTGGTGTTCAGTTGAGCAACATTGCCATTCAGCACAAGTATTGTGTAGCAACTATGGGCCTCGGCAGACGACTAATACAGTCGTCTTGGAGGCAGGGAAGAGGAGGGGCAGCCGCACGAGCGGCGCCCCTTCCTCTTCCCAAGGTTGCCCTCGGAGCAGCCGGCCCTCCACACGGCCAGGGCTCCGGGGGCAACCTCCCGCCCCAGCGTCCGGACACGCTGTGGCGGAAAAGTCAGGGAAAGTGCGCCCTATGCGTTTAGGGCGCACTTTCCCTGATTTCTGAAAGGAGCACTATTTTTGCACTCCTTTCAGGGACGCCGCCGGAGCGCCGCGGTGCGGAGGCTGCGGTCCCGTGGTGCTCCGTCCCAGGGCGTCCCCGACGCCCTGGTGTGCTTCCCCCCTATGTCACCAGACTTTTAAACACTGACTGGGCTAGGGTTTTAATCTGGCATGGTGCTCTTTTTAAGGTTTGCATATTCCTTTTAATGAATTTTAATGCTTCTAATCTTTAATGTTTTTAACTTGATCAATTGTTTAATCACTTTTTAAATAACCTTGTATAAGACTTTGTATAGTTTGTACTGTTTTTAAATATGTTGTTAGCTGCCTGGAGTCCCATTATTGGGAGAAACATGAAATATATGAATATACATGTATACATAATATGCATAATATATACATATGTATGTGTGTGTATATTTGTTGTTGTTGTTGTTGTTGTTGTTGTGTACCTTCAAGTCATTTCTGACTTATGGTGACCCGAACACAACCTATCATGGGGTTTTCTTGGCAAGTTTCTCCAGAGGAGGTTTGCCATTGCCATCCTCTGAGGCTGAGAGAATGTGGCTTATCCAAGGTCACCCAGTGGGTTTCCATGGCTTAGCAGGGATTCAAACTCTGGGCTCCAGAGTCATAGTCCAATGCTCAAACCACTATACCACACTGGCTCTCATATGCACACAAACACACACATACAATACATGATATACATGAAATAAATAAGCTAACAAACAAACCCCTATAACTCTGAAGGTGCAAGACACAGTTGTATGTGAAATGTCAGGACTAAATTCTTCCAGAACGACCACATAGCCCGAAAAACCCACAGAAAGTCCCTATAATGTTAACCAGAGGTAGGCAACCTTTTTGAGCTGGGGGCGGGTTGCTGTCCCTCAGACAATTGAGGGGCCGAAGCACCCAAAATAAATAAATAAATAAATAAATATTTTTTTAAAAAAAATATATGCATGCACACTCTCTCAGCCCCAGAAAAGCCATGGCAAATCCCCTGTGGGGATTTTGCCAAGAAAACCCCAAGAACAAGTAATAACAACAATAATCAATATCATCATGGTGGGCGGCGGTAGTGGCGGGGGGGGCGGGGGGGCGGCAGCGGCTGGACCAGCCTGGGGCCGGTCCAAAGGCCTCGGGGGGCTGCATCTGGCCCCCGGGCCTTAGGTTGCCTACCCCTGATGTTAACCATTATGGGTCCTAGCCATGATAAAATGGAAAATCTGTAAGAGAATGGCACTAATGTCTCCTGGTATCCCTATCACTGGGGTGTTGACTCTGTTCTGGGTTTTAGTCAAACTGTAGAAGACCTGTCAAAGGTTCCAGGAAGAGATTTACCACCTTACTGACATGGAAGATACCAGTTACCAGGGCATAATAATCTATTCTTGGGGGCACACATGAAATTCAAGGTTGAGTTGGCTTCTGAAGTGTTTTTCACTACAGTAATATGATTGAACAACTATAATGTACACTAGCATTATAATTAACAAAATTCAGCATACTTTTCTCTATTTGGTGCATTTACAACCAATTAAGTAGTAGCAAAATCAATTAAATATTTTTCCATGGATATGAACATCCATAGCTGAATGGTTTTCACAAATGTTCTCAAGCACTTACAAGATTGCATTTCAAATAACAAATATACAAATGAAGAAAAGTGAGGTTGTAAATTTGAAGGCAGAGCGGCTGTGATGGAGATTGGTGAGACACCTGTAAAAAGTGCAGGAGGGGTGATCGATGAACCCTGATGTTGTAACCATGAGAATGTGAATGGTAGGCGAGCCAGCCCAGCCCATATTCAGTCTGTGATTTTTCAAAATGACAGAATAATGGATCATCTTGAAACCTATTATTTAGTCCTAATGAATGTTAGGAGGGATTTGGCAATAGGAGAGAAATCAATTATGATTGCATAGAGATATGCTAGTCTGTTTCTGTTTCTCCAAAAATAAATAACCAATGCTGCCAGGAAAGGTACAAATAAGCCAGCTTCCCTTGAGAAATGCAAGCATTACAGATAAAACAGCCATTATAATTCAGTGTTTACTGCATCTAAATAAAGTAGCAACCCAAGATAAAAATAATATACACTTCACTATCCAGTTTGATGCAGAGATCATCTAATACAAGAACTATAGTGCATAGATTTGTCATGTAAACACCAGGCTGGGAGCCATCAAATAGATCTAGGAGTACTTTGCCAAAACCAACAGACTGGAAGGTCTCAGTCTTGGAAATATAAGATCACTATAAGAAGCTCCAGTTTAACTCTCTGCCAACACACTTCTGCTCTGAATTTAAGGTGGGGGTGATGACAGTCAAAGCCCTAAACTAAGTTTGGAACATTGATAGTGATGCATTGTGTTAAATTATTTGTTTCTGGAAGGATGGGAAACAATAATTGTTACCCCTGTTGCCAGATTTTGCTGAAAATTCCTTATTTTTGAAGTCTCACATAGGATCAAAACATCTGGTATCTCTCACACCTATGGTAACCATGTTCTATTAACTATTAACTATTTTGAGACAACTGTGCAAGAGAAGTTGTAGCATAAACTTTTGTAGATTTGGTCTACTTCCTCAGATGCAACTAAGGAAGCAGAGCAAGTATAATCGATTAGCTATTTTGAGACGATCTATGTGAAAGAAGCTGTAGCATACGTTTTTGTAGACTTGGACCTCAACTCCATCTGAGGAAGTAGACCAAGTCTGTAATAGCTTATGCTACAACTTCTTTCACACCATTAGTCTCAAAGGTGCAACAAGATCCCTTTGCATACTGATATTTCAGGCTAACTTGGCTATGTCTCTGAATTCTAGGAGCTATTTGTTTGTACAGTAGGTCCTCTCTATCTATGGATTTTTTATCCACCGATTCAAACATCTCTAGCTTGAAAATATTTTTAAAAATATAAATCCCCAAAATAAAGCCTTGATTTTGCCATATTGTACAAGGAATACCATTTTACTGTGTCACTGTATTTAATGGGACTTCAGCATTCATGGATTTTGATAACCACAGGGTGTACTGGAACCAAACTCCAGGAGATACCAAGGGCCCACTGTATTCTGCATGCACTATTTGCCATTTGAGAAGGCATAGGAAAATCCCTTCCAAATAAATCCTGCCAAGAAAATCCCATGATAGGTTTCCTCTTAGGGAAAGTCAGAAACAACTAGAAGGCACACCAATATCAAACAATAATATTTGCTCTTTCCTAATGCAGTTGTTACGTATATCTTCATTTCTGTGTGTTCAGTAAAATCCGCCCTGCAGATTTCTCTGTGTAAACATGGTCCAGTTTGTTTAGGAGTCCAGTTTGTTTAAGAGGTGGTATTTATTGGTCAAGGTCACAAGATCCCTATACAACATGTCTATTAAGAACACAAGAAAGCTCATGCATGTGATCTGAGGCCATATCTGGTAACAAGACCTTCTTGGTGGCTGCTGCTGGACTCTACAACTCCTTTCCCCAGGAGGATAGAAGCTCACCTTTTATCTCTTTCCATTGTCAGAAAAAGATTTTTCTTATTCACACAGCTTTTGAGACCTGAAAGTTTCCAAGGAAATAGCTTTTTATGGGGATGCTATACAGTTTTCACAGAGTTAGCATGGTGTAGTGGTTGAGTATTGTACTAGGACTCTGGAGACAAAGGTTCAAGTCCCAGCTCACCCACTGGGTGACTTTGGGCAAGTCACACTCTCTCACCCTCAGAATGGCAATAGCAAATAACTTCTGAAGAAACTTACCAAGAAAACCCGATGATAGGTTTGCATTAGAGTCACCATAAGTTGGAAATGACTTGAAGGTACACAACAACAACACAGTTGTCATTGTCGTTTAAAAAAAAATATCTTATCCTTAATTATATATTTTACATTGCTTTAATATTGTTGATAACTTAATCCCATTTTAATGTTGATCTTTTGTAAGTTTTACTATATTGCATTCATTTAACTTTTTAAACTGACTTGAGTCTCAGTTTTGGAAGAAAAGCTGGGTGTATATAAAATCGATAATAATATCTTGCTAGTTAAATATCTATTTAGCTCCTGCCTTCTTTCCAAAATGGAGTCATGTAACTTGACTCTACATCCTATGCAGAAAAGGAGCTAACATAATCAGCTGTATTCATCCAAGGTTTCTAAAGTATATGTCTTGACATGCAATATGTTAAATGCAAGCACATTTGCTCAAATAACCACACAAATTGCTCTGTCTGCAAGATGAATAGGAAAATTTTGATTTTTCTCCCCATGATCCATTATTTTAATGCTACAAACCCATTAAGGAACCTTTCCAGGAACACTTGGTAGAACTGTTCATTTCTTCAGACATTCTCAAGAGAAGGGACAGTGTTTTGGGGTGCCACTAGAAAGATACCTCTTTTCCTATCTCACCAGTTCAGTAACAGCAGATTTGATATCAGATATGGGAGAAGACTCTAAAACAAAGTCCGTCTGGAAACAACTGCCAAAGGCAGAGCTCACTTTAAATTGCTTATCTTGGGGCACAAAGAGGATAAACTTTGAAGATAAAGCCTCACTAAAACTTGTGTCACAAAAATTCAATACAAATTGGAAGTGACTGGACTTTCCATTATCTCCAACTCCCTTGGTAATGTAAACTGATCCCCGAAGACTGTTTCTAATAAGCCTTTCAACAAATTTCTCTGTGGAAACTAATCCCCTTTGATTATGAGCTCCAAAGAGTAGTTACACTGCTCTGAGTTATCTCCTGCTGCAGTGAAAGTCAAAGGATGTTTTGCCACTGACTTTATTGGAGAAGTTGCCATTTTTTTGCTTTCCTGGAGTCGCAAGGTCTGCAGGAAAACATTGGTTGTCTTTCCTGTTTCTTAGGTCCAATTCTTCTTAGAGATGAGCTAAAGGGAGTAAAGGGGTCCATAAAAAAGTGCCACTCATTTCAGTCATGGCAGCAGAGAGAAATGAGATTAAATATTCATTGTGATGTCATGAATCAGTATGATGTCATGATGCAAATTCAGACTGAGGATGACGGAAGAAGCAACTTCCCTCACTCTGACTTTGCATCATGGTGTTGTACTGATTCAAGATTCAAGATTTAATTCATCAGAAAGTTTCTTGAAGGAAACAAAGAGGCAGAACAGATCGGCAATTTGAATTGGTGTCCCAGTGGCTTGGGGGCATGGCGACCGCACACTGTGCACTCGGACTCCGCCACCAAGCAGCCATCACAACACCCACCTGATCAGACAGCGGGCAGTATACAGATGCTCCTATAGTGCAGCAATTACATGCTGCATGCTGCAGGAGCAGAGAAACAGCCATAGCAGCAGCAAAAGGGGCACCTTTTTCCCAGCACAAAAAGGAGTACCGTAGTATTTTGCTGCTTGTTTTTGTGCCGGAAAAATGCCGGATCGGGGCTTCATCATACAGTTTCCACAGCCTCAATCTAGCACTCAAAGGGGTGGCATTAAGCAGCCCCCTACATTTGTTTTGTCCCAATGACTAATTGTAGTAATTTTCTTGCACCTGCAAAAAAGTTTAAAGACCACACTGTTTGGGAAGCCTCTTTGCAAATTGGGACTTATTCTGCACAAAATTCACACATGATTAGTTTGCACAGAAAATCCTGTTTGCTGCACAGAAAAAGGCTGCTTGCTCTGCAAAGCAACCATGTGAGAATTTTGCACAGAATAGATCCCAAACTGCAAAGAATCTTGTCAGTACAGGATTCTCATTGTCAGGTTTTCTCCACACTAGAAAACCTTCCTTCTGACAATTTATTTTTCAAAATTTTTTGAACCCTATTCATAACATTGTAATATAAGGTAGGAATAGGGAAGCAATGAGAAATGAGATTAAATATTAATTATGATATTATGAATCTGTATGATGTCACAATGCAAATTCAAAAGGAGGATGAAAGAATTCCCTTCATGATGTCATAGGCTGCTGCCACACTTCAGAATTAATATAGTTTGACCCCACTTTAACTATTATGACTCCATTCTATGAATTCTTGGGATTTGTAGTTTGGTATGGCATCAGAGCTCTATGACAGAAAAGACTAAATATCTCACAAAACTACAAATCCCAGAACTAGATAGCATTGAACCATGGCATTTAAAGTGGTGTCAAATTGCATTAATATTGTAAGTGTAGATGCAGCCATACTGATTCATGACAAGATAATTTAGTAATGGGAAAGACTCATTATGTAGGAAAGCCAAGGGGAATTGTTTCTAAATAGCATTTCATAGGGATGTTGTCCTGAGCTAGCCCTCTTGACCTTAATACTGAAAGCTAAAAGCAATAAGAAGCTTAGGACATCAGAAATAAATTGGAAATCTCAGCTAAATCACTGCCTAACAACTTGTATTGCACCATGGCCTTTTTCTTCAAATGTCTGCTTGAAAATGCTTTCAGTTCTCTACCCAGTCCATTATCCCATGGAGCTGCCAATGGACACGTGAAAGTTGGATAGACAGAAATATTTCACATTCAATTGATTATTAGGAATCACTCTGCTTCCATAGTGATCTTTCCTTATATTTAGGTGACTGGTTTCTAATTTTCACTGCAGAAATAATGCACTTTGACACTACTTTAACTGCTATGGCTCAATGTTATCAGGGACTTGCAGTTTTGTGAGATATTTAGCCTTCTCTGTCAGAGATCTTTGGTGGCACAACAAACTACAAATCCCAGGATTCCATAGGATGGATGCACAGCAGTTAAAGCAATGTCCAACTGCATCATTTCTGCAGTGCAGATTAGACGAAAGAGAGTCCTTCCCTCTGTAATTTGGGTGCCAATTCTGATCACAGCAGGAAATCCCACAAGAGCTCTCAATCTGAACCAATGGCTGTTTACCTCTTGGTGACAGTCCAGTGTAACTCCCTGCCACAGGGAAATAGCCAACCACTGTACCAGAGGTAGCTTTGACACATCTTCTCACCATGCCTAAACAACCATTCAAGGAATGGCTGCTTTAGCCCTGCTAGGATAATAAAATCTCAGACCTCCCAAGCTTGCATAGGCAGCCATGGCTTTGGCTTCGAAGAACAGCAGTGGGTGAGAATATTCCAAATTCAGGGGGAAAAGGAGGAGTGGAGGTGGGTGGCAAGAAAGAGGTTCAAATCTTAATAAGCATAGGTAAACTTTTGATTTCAGGTAAACTTTTGACTCAAATTTCTTGCCCTACCAGTCATATAATTGTGTGTGTGTGTTTGTGTATGTGTGTCTGCAATCAGCCACATGCCCCATATACAAAATCTTCCTGAGGAAAAATAAAATAAATAAATCTGTTAGAATGTGGATCCTGGATAGCCAATGATACAGAGGAATGTTATCTATAAGTATGGAGAACAGACAGAATTATGCCAAGCTAGCAATGGTGAATCAGGAGTAAGCTGGTGGCAGCCAATCAAATGGTAGGCTGGAGGTGTTAAATAAGATCATTGCTGAAGGTTGAAGTCAGACTGGGTAACAATCCAGAAGAAAGAGACTGTGAGGACTAAAGTTCAGAAGGGAGGGACTTAGCTCTAGGACAGAACTCCAAGTGAGGGAGTTTCTGGGATTCAGGGCTGATGCAGATGGCCCAAAAGGGGTGGCACAGAGCCCTTTGGGAGCAGAGGATCGGGACTGCAGCAACCACATGCCCAATCCTCCTTTTTTCTGCCCCCCAAAAAAGCGGCAAAATGCTGCTCCTTTTGGGGGCAGCAAAAGGCCATCCTTAGAGCTGGCACTGCAGCTCCTTTGCACCTTTTTGGCACAGCGTGTGTGCACGCTGTATCAGGAGGCTGTCCTGATGCCACACGCCATGCGGATGGATGTGCGGTGTCAGGATGGCATCAGGGTGGAGACAGGGTGGCTGGCATGTGGCTACCCCAGCCCAACTCCACCCCCAGGCTGGCCCTGAGGGCTAGTGTAGAAATAAGGTGGGAAAGACCACAGTAAATAAGGACGAGGTGAGAGTCCTAAAGACTAGGAACTGTTGTTATTTAGATTTAAATAGTATGTAACACAGTATAACAAGAACAAGAGAATGCAACATCGTAACCAATGAAACATTGTTATCACTCAAAAAAGTTCTATTGTTGTTCACTTACAAGCTTGTCTGAACTTAGAATCATTATTTATGCTACTAAGAAATAAAAAAAAATCCAAGTTTGGGGAGTAAACCTCTAGATATACATAAAAGTGGTCTGATACATCACATACGGGGGCAGTGGTGGGATCACAATACCCACTGGGCTGCCATCAGAGAGAAAACAGTTAGGTGAAGGAGTGGCTTCTTCACATAAATTAGTGGCAGGGGTGAGATGAAAAGAGCCCATGAAGCTGTCACATCAAGAAACGTAAGTGGTGCTCATGATAATAAGCTTTTCTTAATGCACTGAGAATTTGCTGGTGTCAATGTTTCCTTTGCTCTCCCACTATGAAGATCATTCAGGAAGACCTTGAATATTTTTTTTGAAACAGTTTGCTTAATGGCCTGGCTGCATGCTTTTTCCCCAAATGATTCAATACAATGGGTAGCATGTGTTGTCATGTGAATTTTGGGGGCTGGTTAACCAATAGTTATGCTAGAGCAGGGTAAGGCAACTGTGCAACTGATGGAGGGATTTTTCCACCACCCTTCACCTGCCTTGCAGACTGTACCAGCATATTTTGGTGCACCTGATGTGGTGTCCCTTCCAGCTGCCATTTTATTAAGAAGTGATCATGAATATGAAACAATACCTAGATTTATGCATCTGCGACTGTTCCATATTCATGATCGCTACCTAATCATGATTGTGATACTATTGACACAGTTGTAACTCTCCCTCAAACCTACTTCACAGAGCATCAGCTGTGTAGGGAGAAGGAGATTCATTCTGCCAGAAATGGGTGAATGTTTCCATCAGGTTTGGAGGAGGATCAGGCCAGGAGAGAATTCTTAGTTAAGTATACTTAATTAAGTTATACTTAATTTAGTTAACTTAAGTATACTTAACTAGAGTGGGTCCTTGGTATCTGCTGAGTTTTGATTGCAGCACACACACACACACACCCCATGGATACCAAAATCTATGAATGCTCAAGTCTCATAACATACAACGGTGTAGTAAAATGGTGCCTCTTATATAAAAATGATGTGCATATCTATGGTGTGTGCACACAGCCAAGCATGGGAGTGCACACCCATTCAATCCTATGGGGCTTAAATATGCACGATATTTTGTTTTTTGCAGGGGGTCCAGAATGGATCCCCTACAAAAACAAAGGGGTGACTCTCTATATTTTTTTACTACAGAGGCAGCATCTGCTTCATTTTTTAAAATCACAGAAACCTGCACACTTTAAAATGATCAATTCTCTGGCTGATGTAATTCCAAAATTTACTACCATCAGCTCCTCCTGGAGGGATTACAAAACTAGAAGGATTAGCTCTGTTAGAAGAATGACATCTCTCTTCTCTCTCCCTTCCAGCTGAAAAATGCTGGAAGAAACCATGTAAATAATATTGGGTAAACAAGGGATTTGATTCCTTCCTTGAGAAGGATTTATATTTCAAGTTGATCATTTCAAAAATGAAACAGAATAGAGTTCCACACAGTTCCAACCAAACACATAGCCTTCCACTTCACCTTCATTGACACTGCTTTGGAAATCCACAAACATTTTTAACTGTGTTTTATTTATTTATTTATTTATTTATTTATACTGGAAATCCAAAATCAAATAAGTGAGGAAAGACTCTAAAATACCAAATATGTTTCTACTGTTAACCATACAACATTTAGGGTTGCTCATAAAACAGATCTAAACACATTACAGATAATATTTTTGTTAAACAAGAATGTCTATTGAACAGATAGCAGCATCCTATGATGCTTAGTCAAGTCTAAGCAAAGACTAATTTGGATGCTTCCCATGGTGAAGACTTTCTCCTGATTTCAACAGTCAAACCTGAAACCTGCCAAAGTTCTATCAGACTTTGAATTTTGAAAAGTGGACCATGTATGAGAGCCAGCATAGTGAAGTGGTTTGATCACTAGACTACAGCTCTGAAGAACAGGGTTCAAATCCCTGCTCAGCCATAGAAATCTACTGGGTTCACACTCTCTTGGACCCAGAGGAAGTCAAAACCAAACCACCTCTTGACAAGAAACCTGTGATATGTTCACCTTGGGGTCACCACAGGTTGGAAATAACTTGGAGGCAGGGAGAAGAGATGTAATAACCACAAAGGATACAAAGCACTCCAAAATGTAGAATATTCAAAGAAAAATGTAGGACATTACAAATAAAAGCTAAAAATACTAAGATAAATATAAATTAATTTCATATGGTTTATTTACAGGTATATTACATTACTGTATTTTATTCTGTACTCAGCCGTATTTTTCTGATGGACTTATTTTCATTAATATTTCCTCTTGGCTTGCAATATACTTTTAGAACTCTGAGCAAAACAAATGATTAAAATTGTACTTTACTAGCAACAAACCCTTGACTCAATCTACCTTTATTCCATCCTATCCCCCTATTTGCAGGGAGGACAGGCTTCCAAGTAGGTAACATTTATCAAAGGGGAACAGCAAATGTGCTGTTACTCAGTGGGCTTCTTTGTCATGCTCAAAATGGAGGACTTTTTGGAATTCCTCGTGGACAAAAGGTTGAAATGTAGGGCATGTCCAGGAAAAGGAGGCTGTCTGGTCACCCTGCTTGAAGGCACCAATGGTACAAAACACGCTGCAGAAATAATCTGGTTCGAGGCCACTTTAACTATCTTGACTCAGAGTTATGGCATTCTGGGAACTGAAGTTTGTGGTGGTTCCAGAGCGGAGAAGTTAAAGTGGTCTCAAACTGGATTATTTCTTGATCATGGCATCTCCCCTGCCAGGTAAGTATCAAACTGGATTATTTCTACAGTGTGGATGCAACCTATAACACACATTTATTTTAAGTGTGTCTTTTATGAAGTAGGTAGTGAGAAGCAGAGGTATCTAATGGATGGGCTAATCATCAGATAGCTGCTTTCCTTCAAGTAGGCTGATGTGAGTTTTTTCTCTCTAGAAATCCCACCAACTGTGAGGGTTCCCTTCTTAGAATGCCACCACTGTACCCAAATGTGAGGCTTCCACCTTTTAATCCACCAAATCTGAAGACTTCTACAATGCTCACTACAATCACCGGCAGTGAAGGCTTTCCTTAACCGCTACCTCTGTTAACAATGTAAGTACTTCCTCCTGTCCCACCATACCAATGGTGGGGGCCATTCAAATGCCTTCAAGGTGCACATGAGGATTTATACAACTTCTGTCTCTACTGGACACCACACCTCTACATTCAATGTTGCTACCAGAGAAATCTTGTCTGAATCCAAGCTTTCTGTTGGATATTATTTCTAGTAGCCAAAAACAAAAACAATCCTCCCTGCGCTCTCTGGTCCTCTGGGAGGAACTTGCTGGAGCCCCAAAAATCGAGGCTCTCTGCTACCTCCCAGAGGGCTTTTTTTGTTGTCACCCCCAGGCTCTGGAACAGCCTGCCGGATGAGATCCGTCAACTAACATCTTTGGACAGCTTTAAAAAGGCTGTCAAGACTCTTCTGGCAGGCCTTTCCAGACTAAATATCCTGGTCTCGGGCTTCCCCCCCCCCCCAGTAGTACTTCTAAAACCCCTGTCCTCTTGAAAGAAAGTTGCAGGGCTCATTATGACTGTATCGTATCAATTTTAATTTCTTGTTTTAAATTGTCAATTGGTTTTAATTATAATGTAGTTTAATGTCTTAAGGAGGGGAGGGAAAATGTCTGTTTTACGCTATATGTTAATTTATGCTGTAAACCGCCTGGATTGGGTTACCAATGGGCGGTATATAAATAAAATTTATTATTATTATTATTATTATTATTATTATTATTATTATTATTATTATGTCAGCCTTTAGAGATAATGATCTTTCCCCTTAACAACTCCCAAACCTGTCTGGTAGGGAATTTTCCAGTTGTTTGGGCAGGCCCTTTTCCTGTGCCTACCCAACTTACCATCTAGAGGCTTATGGCTGACATACCACAGAGGTCAGTTCGGGGTCATCGAGGGAACTCCACATTTCCCAAAACTTTATTACAATCATATATGCTAACACAAAGCAGATTAAATATTCAATACATCGAAAACACCACCACACACTCTCAGTCCACTCTAGCTAATTCAGACCATTAAATTGTGTGTGTGTGTCTGTGTGTGTCTGTGTGTGTGTGTGCGCACGCACACACACACACATGTGTATGCTTTTAAGTCTCCTGTCAACTTATGGGAACCCCACAAATTTCATAGGATTTTCTTAAGCAAGGAATACTCAGAGGTGGTTTTGTTAGTTCCTCGGAAATATAGTTGACAGCACCTGGTATTTATTGGTGTTCTCCCATTCAAAGCTACCCAGAGGTGACCTTGCTTCACTTCAAAAACCAGACAGAATCTGGTGTGTATTCCTAAACCTGGTTGACTCTTAATCACAAATCTTCCACACCATTTCACTCAGACCAACCATTCCTGTCACCAATACAGCTGGCCCTCTGTATCCACAGTTTCTGCATCCACAGATTCGACCATCCATGGGTTGAAAGTATCTATCTATCTATCTATCTATCTATCTAATAATAATAATAATAAATTTTATTTTTATACCGCCCATTGGTAGTCCAATCCGGGTGGTTTACAGCATAAAAATTAGCATACAACATAAAACAACATTTTCCCTCCCCCCCTTAAAACGTTATTAAACCACATTGTGATTAACTATTTAGCAATATAAAAACAAAATTAAAATTAAAACAATACAATCATAACAACTTATCTATCTATCTGTCTATCTATATATAAGCCTAACCCTATCTAACCTATCTATCTGTGTATCTATCTATCTATCTCATCATCATCATCATAGAATCATAGAATCATAGAATCATAGAGTTGGAAGAGACCACAAGGACCATCCAGTCCAACCCCCTGCTATGCAGGGACTCCCAATCAAAGCATCCCTGACAGATGGCCATCCAGCCTCTGCTTAAAGACCTCCAAGGAAGGAGACTCCACTAATCTCCGAGGGAGTGTGTTCCACTGTCGAACCACCCTCACTGTCAGGAAGTTCCTCCTAATGTTGAGGTGGAATCTCTTTTCTTGCAGCTTGCATCCATTGTTTCGGGTCCTAGTCTCTGGAGCAGCAGAAAACAAGCTTGTTCCCTCCTCGATATGACATCCCTTCAAATATTTAAACACGGCTATCATATCACCTCTCAGCCTTCTCTTCTCCAGGCTAAACATCCCCAGCTCCCTAAGTCGTTCCTCATAGGGCTTGGTTTCCAGACCCTTCACCATTTTAGTTGCCCTCCTTTGGACACACTCCAGTTTCTCTACATCCTTTTTGAATTGTGGTGCCCAGAACTGGACACAGTATTCCAGGTGAGGCCTGACCAAAGCAGAATAGAGTGGCACTATTACTTCTCTTGATCTAGATGCTATACTTCTACTGATGCAGCCTAAAATTGCATTGGCCTTTTTAGCTGCTGCATCGCACTGTTGACTCATGTTCAACCTGTGGTCCACCTGGATTCCTAGATCCCTTTCACACGTAGTCTCATTCAGCCAGGTGTCCCCCATCGTATATCTGTACTTTTCGTTTTTCCGCCCTAAGTGCAGTACTTTACATTTCTCCGTGTTGAATTTCATTTTGTTAGCTTTGGCCCAACTTTCTAGTCTGTTCAAGTCATTTTGAATTTTGATCCTGTCCTCTGGGGTATTAGCTACTCCTCCTAATTTGGTATCGTCTGCAAATTTGATAACTATGCTGCCAACTTCATCCCAAAACAAATCTTGATTTTGCCATATTATATAAGGGAAACTACTTTAAAATGCCACTGTATCATGGGACTTGAATATCCATGGTGGCTGTAGGCCTAGTTGCTCATCACAGTTCCAAGCAAACATATAGCCTTCCATTTACCTTCATTGCCCCTACTTTGGAAATCTACAAACATTTTAAACTGTGTTTTATTTATTTATTTCTAAAGACACCATACCACCCTCCGAGAGAACATGTCTTGAATTATGCACAAGGAAACCTCGTAATTCAGCTCAAATGAGGAAAGTAAAAGTGATGTTGAATATTAAGGAAACACATCAGGTTCAGAGGTCTGTAATTAATCTTGTCAGTGCATGCTGAGGGGGCTAGACCTATGTACATGAAGCCATCATCGTGGGACACTTTTCTCATTTACTGGCAGAGCACAGAGCCAAGACAGAGCATCTGGGATCTAAACCCATTTCAGTGATCGGGTGCGATTATAGTCAAATTTCTGCTCATTGTGTATCACTCCATGTACTTAGAAGCATTAAATATTTAGACAACAAATTCATAAATATTTTAGGGGGAAACACAGGCTCATGGAATACATTTTCATTAGAAGTTCCCTTAGAAAAGAAACAGCAAACCAAACCTCCCCTTCCCAAAAGAAATACAGTCTGTTATTGTAGCATCGAAACAGAAGGATATGTTTATTTAGGAATTTTCTTTGTAATTGGAATTTTTGGGGGGAGCTATTTCACTGGGACACAAGAAAAGTAATTAGGTGCACCAATTAAACCTTGTTAAGCAACATGACACAAAAGGAAGCATACTTATTTTTCCTTCAATATTTTGTGGTTTAAATAATCATTGCTTCAGTACATTTTGGCTATGATTCTCAAACTGTACATTCAGAAGCAGTATAAGTGGTGACTCAGACATGCAGAAGTGATACGCAGCATCATTTTTGCATTTCAGAGTTTAGAAAATGGGCATAAGGTTGTACATTTGAATTAAAATTCCCTGCATATGGAAAATACATTCTTCAGAGAAAAGGAAGCCTCCTAATTTCAGGAGTCATGCACATTAGAGAGCAAATCCTGTATCTCCAAGGAGAGTTATCAACCTGTTTCCAAGGGAGGTCCCTGGTGTCTCCCATGACTCTTAATTAGATATTTGCTTGAGTGGTTTCCTGGTTTGCCCCCCATAAATAAATTTACTATTAAAATGTATACACTCTCTTTATTTCCAAGAAGTCCAAAGTAACATGCATGGTTTTCCTTCTGCCTTCCCTACGTTCACAAGAATCCAAATACATCTGAGGAAGTAGACTTAAATCTACAGAAGCTCATGCTGCCAACTTCTTTATTTCAGTTGTCTCAAAGGTGCTACAATATCTCTCTGATCCTACAGACTAACATGGTTATATCTTTGAATTCTACCTGTTGAGATAGGTCAAGATGAGAGAGAGTGACTGATCAAAGGTCAACCAGGAAGTCTTATGACTCAGCATGGATTTAAATCTAATTCTTACGCAGCATTCTAACCAAGATTTGTTCACCAGTGGAACAGACTGCTTCAGAAGGTGATGAACTCTCCTTCATTGGAAGCTTTTAACAGAAGTCTGTTGGTCACCTCTTGGGAGTAGCTGTACCAGTGGATTCCTATACTAGCAGGAGGTTGGCCCTTTGGGTCCCTTCCAACTCTCTGGTTCTAGGAATTTATACAATAATCCTACTTCTGCCATTCTCCTGTGTACAATCTTTTAAACATGTAGTTATACTTCTTTGGCAATTGTTCAATGGACATAATCCATTATACATCACCTAAGAATCTGCAACAACATCATCACTTTGCATCAGCAAGATTTCCACAAGTGTAACCATTTCACTTGGACATACATTTTACCATTAATCCCAAAGAGACTAGAGTCATAGTGTCATGCCTCACCTGGATGAGACCTCCTCAAATGAAAAAGAGGAGAATGAGCCTCAGCTAGAGCCAGAAGAGGCTCAGAGCCCTATTGTGAGAGAAGCAATCCAAGCAGCACCTGCAAATTTAGATGAGCAAAAGGGATTTCTGCATCCTGCCATATGCCAACAGCTAATACACAGATAACAGGATGCCAGAAATGTTCTCTTCCACCTTAAGTAAGCTGTGCCAGTTAACTGACTCTTGGCTTCACTTTGGACTGATCTCTCTGGTAAATCCCTTCTTAGTTTTGGACTCACCCAGGATTGTTTTCTTTGTTTGACTGTGGACTGTTTGTACTATGTTTCTACTTCTATTGTTGTTAGCTGCCCTCAAATCAACAATGTCATGGTGGATGGGCCATCTCCAAGATTTTCTGTCTTCCACTGGCCCTGTAAATTCATACCTATGACATCCTTAATAGAGTACAACCATCTAGCCTGCAGTCTTCCTTTCTTTTTACTCCCCGCAACCCTTCCCAACATTATAGTCTTTTCTAATGAGTCATGCCTTCTCATGATGTGGCCAAAGTACAACAGTCTCAATATGGTCATCTTGGCTTCCAGGGAGACTTCAGGCTTCATCTGTTATACAATGCATTTGTTTGTCTTTTTGGCTGTCCATAGTATTCTTAGCATTCTTCTCCAGCACTACATCTCAAATGAGTTGATTTTCTTTTTATTTGTTTTTTTACCTGTCCAGGTGTCACTTCCATTCATGGTGATGGAGAATGCCATAGCTTGGATGATTCTAACTCTAGTGTTCAGTTGTGTATTTTTACTTTTTAGGATCTTGTCTAGTTCTTTCATAGCTTCCCTTCCCATTCCTAGTCTTCTCTTTATTTCTTGACTGCAGTCTCCATTCTGTCCAATGTTTGAGCGTATGAGAAATCTTTAACTATTTCAGTTTCCGCATTGTCTAGGTTAAATTTATGTAGGTCCTACAGCGTCATTATTTCAGTTTTCTTTATGTTCAGCTTCTATAGACACTGGTATTGCCATGGGACTAGCTTAGTTTTCCCCTTGCCAGCCTCTGTGGGTGGAATGCTTGAGTGCTTGCTCTCTTTAAAACAAGACACATTGCATCAATTGGAGTTACCAACATGTTCACTCATTATTGAAGAATTGGCTCAATGCATAGAATTTGAACTATAGCTGGGACTAACTAAATACATTTTAGCCTTGTAGTTGTGCATTCTTGGATGGTGTGTCATCATTTGCCATTGCCTTCAATGTACCATTTTTTCATGGGCATTTCAGAAACAGCCATTCTCCTTCCTCCATTGCACAACAGGACAATAAGTGAGCACATGAGCAGATACTAGTTTCACAATTCCTGTATTGGTGTAGTGTAACTACAGGGTAACTACATGAGGGCAGATTCATGCTCTGTAAGTATAATGTACGATGTTGACCTACATTTTCGTTATACAACCTGACTTCAGCTACAACTTGTACTACCAGTTACAAACTACCTTCTATGCTTGTGGCATCTTTCAGCTAGTCACAACAATAACCAGCTGGGGACAGAAGCTGGAAAAAAACCAGAAACCATGTTTGCTTATATCCAGTGTTAATGTATGTGTACAGTCATGTTTAAAGCCTCCAAAACCTCCAAATAGAGAGAATATTTTGACCAATCTAAGGCAGCAATTTAACCAAAAGATTTAAATACAGAGCTTTCTCATCAGTCATTTCATTTTATTGGGACAACATTTGTATCATTATTAAATGCACATGTGCATTTTCCTGAAAAGCAAAAAAGGATCACCAGATTTTGGTGACATCTGGATCATTTTTGAAAGGCAGGAATTATGGATATTAAAATCTTTCAGTTTCATTCCATTGGTCTGAAGCCCACCTGTTTTTTTTTTTTTGTCCTGTCCTTGCTTCATGTCAGATTCTGAGATTGTTCTTCTACTTTCTCTGTTCATTCATATATACATAATTAGAGTGATTTACAAACAGAACTGTATAAATGTATTAGCAAAATGTTTCAGATCCTGCCTTCTTTAGTTGCTGAAAACAAATGTGAGATGCTTCCAAGCACAATACACATACACATTTTTTAAAATGTGCACATTTTTGGATGCATTTTTTCCTAATGGCTACAGCTAATTTATAGCCAAGATCCTGCATTGTGCTTCCATAGTACAAATCTGCACTCACACAGGCAATTATTGAGCCACACCACCCTTCTATTGAATGCTGACATTGTGCAACCTATTGTATATCTGCCAATATGACTGCTTACTCCCTGCTGTGCAACAATGAAGGCACAGTGGCTGTTTCTGCAATCCCAGTAAAGAAAGTGGTACAGTGAAAGCACTGCAAACTAATTATGTTGTTGTTGTGTGCCTTCAGGTCATTTCCGACTTATGGCGACCCTAAGGTGAATCTATCACAGTGTTTACTTGGCAAAATTTGTTCATAGGGGAGTTTGCCTTTGCCTTCCTCTGAGCCAGAGAGAGTGTGAGTTGCCCAAGGTCACCCAGTGGGTTTTCATGGCAAGTGGGGGTTTGAACCTTGTTTTCCAAAGTTGTAGCTCAAGCCACTGCACCACACATTCAAGAATGTGAAACATGACCTTCAATTCTCCAGTTCTACCATGCCTAGTTACTTAACATTTCTTGCTTCCCCAGAAGCCTCAGTTCTCCCTTTTTCCATCTCCCACAGCTTACTGAGTCGGAGACTGAACTTTGACCATCTGTTGGAAGACAGATCTGTTGATGACAGATAGCCTCTCTTGCATTCTTTAAACCTGCTACCTGAACTTAGGTGTGGTTAAGGTCATTCTCATATTGCCAATGCTGAAATAACATAGATCTGCCTTAATTCCATATGCAGAATGGAAATAGATGCCATCTTATTCTTTGGCTTTGACTGTTGGGTAGGTTTGTTTCCTTGTCGTGACATTTCCCATGGAACGGGGGGGGGGGGGTGATCACAGTAACACAATATGTCACAAAGTACTGCTGTAGGAGAATGGAGGAGAAAACAATGAAAAACCTCTGCTTCCTTATCTGGTTGGCTGCTCTGGGCTTCAGAGGTCAGAATTCTCTAGCAGCTTTATGCTGACACATGCACTATTATGCCAGCAGTTGCACTTTCTTGAAGGGTTCAGAAAACAAATACCCGATTCAGGATTGTGCAAGCCCTGTTGTGCTGATGTGAACTGTTCTGCAAGTAGTTAAAATGTTTAATAGCTTTGAAAACTGTGGTTCTCAGTGGTGGGTGGGGAATTGTATTGACTGGTGAGCAACAATTAAGTGCATGGCCATATGGGCTTATGCACAACTGTTTGTGCAATGATGTAGCTGAGTAAATCGAGCTTAGCTATGCTGACAGAATTTTACACCATGCAAGACAGCCAATGTGGTGCAGCAGTATGAGTGCTGGACCAGGGAGACCAGGATTTGAATTCCTGCTCAGACATGGAAACTCACTGGGTGATCTGTGTAAGTCACATTCTCTCAGCCTCAGAGGAAGTATATAGCAAACTCTTCTGAACAGATCTTGCCAAGAAAACCTTGTGTAAGGTGTGCCTTTGGACCACTATAAGTTGGAAACACCTTGAAGGCATGCAACAATAGCAAAATGGTCAACTGGATCTTGTCCAGAATGCTTGACTCAATTGACCTTTAGTATGATCAAGGATGTCTCCTTTTCTGTTGTTTTTCTTTCAGTTGTGATGATTGAAAGACATCTTCCATCCCAGCTTGATACAATATCACTAGAATAGTGTAGATATTAATTGCTTGGAAGGGAGCGTTATGGCTACACTCCAATTTCAGAAGTTGGTGTAGCCTGCCCTTGTGTGTCATTATAACTTTCCCCTTTCCATCAATATTATTGATGGGACCTCTGTTCTCAAACTACCAAGCTGCTCACTGTCCTCTTCAAGTGGCAATGGATCAATGACCTCATCAGATCGCAATCTGAAGGCCTCTCCACTTACCTCGAGCTAATCAGCCTCAGAGCATACTTATTCAGCCCAAGTTGCATGCAGATGTCTTTTCTTTCTAACCACCACAATCTGAGCCAGACATATGATACCTTGGTTTAACTGCACTGACCATTTCAAATTGTCTTTTATTGTACTGAAGCAGAAACCACTTTAAATCAGAAATTATTTTCATTATGTTGGATTGTTGTGCTTTTGCAGGGACCTTATTATTGGATGTCACAAGTGAGCTAGAGTGTTAAATAGACTTTGGCCCAGATTCTGTGCATCTTGTAAAATGATACCCATGGGAGTAGGCTAGCTAAACTTTATGGGGGACAGATATGTATTAGCCTCATTTATCTATGCTTTGGTACTCATGGTCACTGGCCATGAATCCTGGTATTTTGTCTCAGTGACAGTCAATTGCTGAATGGTGAGTCACAAATAGGTAAATCCCACTGATTCAATGGGTCTACTTTATAACAAGATTCTGGCCTCTGTTTGGTTGTATTTCTTTAATCCCACAGACATTTCCATCTTGTTTCTTTCATTCTGTGAAGCTTTGCTTTCTTCTGACATTGAAATTTGTCCCCACTTTCCATGCACATTTTCTGTAGTGCACACAATTATTTGAACACTCTCCTCAACACATGCCTTGTTGTACACATTTCTTCCACTCACAAAAGCATACTTGTGCAAATATTTGAATGGTATATAATGCAAATTTCTGTATTGTGCAGTTTGCATTGTTAAAACTATATGCATTGTTCTTTTTAGCAATATCTAAGTATTCTCTCTAACCTAGAGTTCCCAGAGTGAAGACTGGAGATGCCTTGTGTACCTTTGATATTGTGCAGAAGGTGGAATTTTAATCAGTGTTGACTGATATTTGGTTGAGTGACAAGCAACAGCTGATGAAATTCTTTTTTCCATAGCAGCAAGGTGAGTGCCCTTTTGGCTCCACCCCCACAAGCCCCGCCCCCACACCTGGTACAGGAATGCCACTGCTCATGATGACCCCATGAATGAGACATTTCCAAGACCCCATGTCCTCAAACTCTGCTCAGGTCCTACATGCCCAGACCTGTGTCCTCCTTGGTTGAATCTATCCATCTGGTGTGTGGTCTTTCTCTCTTTCTGCTACCTTCCACCTTTCCTAGCATCATTGTCTTTTCTAACAATTCATTTTTTCTCAAGGTCTGGCCAAAGTACAACAGTCTCAATTTAGTCATTATGGCTTCCATAGAGAGCTCAGACTTTATATGTTCTAGAACCCATCTGTTCTAGAATTTTTGGTCATCCATGGCATCTTCAGCACTGTTCTCCAGCACTTCATTTCAAATGTATTCTTCCTATTGGCTTTTGTCACTGTCCAGCTTTTGCATCCATACATGATGATGGGGAATACAATGGCTTTGATGATCCTTACTTTAGTGCTCAGAATTATGTCTTTATCTTTTATGATTTTTCCCATTTCTTCCATAGCAGCCTTTCCCATTCCTAGTCCTGTTCTGATTTCTTGTCTGCAGTCTCTGTTCTGATCAATATTTGAAGTCAGGTATGGGAATTCTGGCTATTTCAATTTTCTTATTGTCTAGGTTGAGTTCTTGTATACCTTCAGTGGTCATTATTTTTGGTTTTTTGGTGTGTTATATAAAGTCCATATCCAGTACAAGGCTGCTGTTAACATTACTACATAGGGGAGCCAGTGAAAGTGCCCAATGAGCACTGTTGACTGACGCACAAGGGAAACAATGTGTATTGTTCCTGATGTGCACTACATTGATCCTTATTGATCTGCATCACATCAGTCCTTACCTGTAAGGGTGCACATCAGGCACCCTTACTGGTGTCCTGTTATGCACAGAGTGACCAGAAGTTCTAACTGCAAAGGAAGACAAGGCACTGCAAACTGTACATTTCAAGAAAAATGGAGGGTAGTCCCAAATAAAAGCTAAAAACACTGATATCAATGTAAATTCATGCTTCTCAGTCATGCTCAAAATGGAGGACATTTTGAAACTCCTCCTGGACAGGAGATTGAGATGTACGACATGATCGGGAAAAGGAGGATGTCCAGTCACCCTGGTTATACATTTTCACAATTTAGAAAAAGGATTTTCTTAAACCCTTTGCTATATATATATGAAGTTATGTAATGTAATAAGTCATATAGGATTCCAGCAGATAAATTCAGGGATAGCCACAATGGGCATGCAGCACAATACAACAAAATCCAAAATGTGTGTCATACTGTTAACTTGATTAGGCCATCCAAAAGGCACAAAATACATTACACGAGCTTTCAAATCTCAGTGGATCAGACAGGAAAAGAAAAATGCTGATGTTAGAGTCATGGGCTTCCTTCTTGTTTGAACATGTTTATTAATTGGTATTTAAAGAGGAGAAGTTGATGCAGGTAGGGGCCATGCTCCTTCTTGTCCATTTAGAAACTAAGAACAGTCAAAGGCAAGAAATATATTATTTTGTCTCCAATAACAACAACAAAGAACTTCTACTGAGCTCTAGGCCATCTCTGGCCTATGTAGGCAGAAAGCAATGAGGCAGAATGAGACTCACTACTGCATTCTGCCAGAAGCCCAACTGTTTTACACCTTGTTTGCCCCATCACAAGATCTGAGAGACTCTGATAAGCACTTGCCTGTTATACTAACATAACAAATTCTGAATCTTTGACATGGCAAGAAAAACAACAACAAAGAGTTGAGCTGATGAATCAGTGTTGTCCTGCTTTACTGCAATACAAACAATGTTATGTGTTTGACAATCCTTCTTTAAGCCATAACATTCTTCAGCATGGCCCTTCGGTGACATCTGGAGCTACCATAAAGTCAGGAGGACATTGTTTAGCATTGCCAGAGTGGAGTCTAAATTCTGAAAATACTAAAAAGATCAATTTGGCTATGTTCTTGAGCTATACATCTGCTCATCTCATTTAGGTTTCAGTGGTGAAGAAGAACTGCAACACCAACTGTAATATGTCTCACATGCACTCAAAATTATCACAAGCATTCCTCCAAAGAAAATTCTGGCAGATGGCTGGATGGATTGCAAATACATAGAGAAACACATCCTCTCACTGTCTGCACCAAAACACAGGCTGCAGCCTCTTTATCAAAATAGCAAGACAACTGCCAATGATATGTGTGGTGTAACCAATCCAGAATTGTAGCAATTTGAACATTATTTCTGCTGTTGTTCCATTTTGGCTTATTGTGTCAAGTGACCACATCCATTGCTTCAACTGCTGCATTTTATGAACTATCACACTGGGCATCCCATGATACATTCAAGCACATGAGTAGACATATTATATAAATATGTATTAGATATATCCTGAGTCTTAATGTTATGTGGGCTGAAGCTCACAAGAGATTGTTTTCATTTTCAAACTCTTTATAAAGCATAAATATGAAAATACTGCCCATAATAGGTGTGAATATAAACAGAGTATATCCATTTCTGTTTATCACAGCCATCCAATATGAGGCATTGAAATCAGATATGCAAAATGTGGATAGCATTTGACATCTAAATTAGCATAAAGAAAATGTTTAAAAATGTTTTACAGAGAGAGAGAGAGGAGTCTTTCTTTTGTAATAAGTAAGTCATTCTTAAGGGCCATAGTGCTTTTTCTCATCCCAGATTCTCTCTTGATGCAGCAGAGAGTTCTAGTTTTATCATTTTAATAATGTGATTCAGATCTAGATCTGGTTGTTGGATAGGGAATGATGCATTTCCTCCCTAAACCAATTGCAAAAACCAAATGAAAATCTTTGATATGGGTTTGATGTCAGCAAGAATATATCATATCTTCTTTAAAACACTACTGTTTTAGATAGTTTAGAAGGGTAAGATCTTGGGAAAGTTACTTTCTTGGACTCCTAGAATGTCTGCCTAGCAAATATGCCACTTAGAAGATGACATGACAAAGCTTTTTCTAGGACCATTTGGATCCCAGATCCCTGCATGACAAGACACAGGCCAGAATACTCCTGGAGCAGCCTGGAGCATTCTGGTCCCAGAGCTCTCCCAATGTCCCCCCATTACCTGGGACTCTTTGTTGTGATGCTGGGTGAATAATAAAATCATAGAGTTGGAAGAGACCACAAGGGCCATCCAGTCCAACTCCCTGACATACAGGAACTCTCAATCAAAGCATCCCTGACAGATGAGTGTCCAGCCTCTGTTTAAAGATCTCCAAAGAAGTAAACTCCACCACTCTCTGAGGGACTGTGTTCCACTGTCAAACAGCTTTTATTGTCAGCAAGTTCCTGTTGTTGAGGTGAGATCTCTTTTCCTGTAGCTTGCATCCATTGTTCTGGGTCCTATTCTCTGGAACAGTGGAAAACAAGCTTGCTCCATCCTCAATATGACATCTCTTCAAATATTTAAACAGGACTATCATATCCCCTCTTAACTATCTCTTCTCTAGGCTAAACATAGCCAGTTGTTCCTCATAAGGCATGGTTTCCAGACCCTTCACCATTTTAGTCACCCTCCTCTGGACACGCTCCAGTTTTTCAACATATTTTTGAATTGTGGTGCCCAGGATTGGACACAGTATTCTAGGTGAGGCCTGACCAAAGCAGAATACAGTGGCACTATTACTTCCCTTCATCTAGACACTATATACTTCTATTGATCCAGCCTAAAATCACATTGGCCTTTTTAGCTGCCACAACACTGTTGACTCATGTTCAACTTGTGGTCTACTAGGACTCCTAGATCCCTTTCACATATAGTCTTGTTAAGCAATCCTATATCTATGCATTTCATTTTTTCCGCCTAAGTGCAGTACCTTACATTTCTCCATGTTGAAATTCCTTTTATTAGCTTTGGCCCAGCTTTCTAATCTATTAAGGTCATTTTGAATTTTGATCCTCTCCTCTGGACTATTTGACAATTTCTAAGACCAAATCCCTGATGGATAGTCTCAGTGAAGAAAGCCATGGCTATGAGTCTTGAAGACCTGAGCACGGTGGCTGAGGACAGCACTTGGAGGTCTCTCATTCATAGGGTCACCATAGGTCAAGGGTGATGATGGTAGTTAACAACAATGCCTCAGTTAACAAAATCTGACAAAAAGCTCCTTTTTACAAAGTCTTCTTATGCTCAACCAGCCCTGCCTTTCCTCCTTGTCCTCTATCTAGCTGTATGTTTTAGTAGCATCAGCACTGGGAGGATGGTGAAGGAGGGTTGGAGAAACACAGACTTTGATGTCATGTTGCAGCAGCATGCATGCAATAAACAATTTTTTAAAAGCCTGAGCGGAGAAAGAATGATCTCACTATAGCTATGTGTGCCTGTCTAGAATAGGCAAGATAAACAGCAGCTGCCTCCATATTCCTTAAGTGAACATGAGTAAACAGCAAAACAGAGGGAAAGCAAAGATCTATAAGTTTGAGCACTGGAATGGCTATCATAAGAAAGGCTCACAAAGGAAAGGCTAATGAAAGAAAGGAAAATGGCTGTTGTGGAGGCTCGTGAAAGAGCATTTTGGAGACTTCAGCTGGTCTCTGCAAGATTAATTTTTGTATTTACTTATGTAAGGTTTTCCTGACCTGATTGTTTTATTCCATATGTGCATTTTGATTGTTGGCATTGCTTTGATTCCCCTTCACTTGTGGCTGGATGTCCAGATCTTAAAGGTTTGAAAGGCCCCAGCTACAGTAAGGTTAACAAACAATTCTAACCACTTACTACAACAAGGCAAGGGCTAAGGGTAGCTTGCAGTTTGATACATGGAATTACAGCTATAAAAATTGCTGATTTTCAGATGACAGCTTCTAGAATATTCCAATCAGCATGCTCAAGATACTGGGGGGATTCTTGGTGTTATAGTCCAAAATATGACCTTTCAAAGCTCAGACGAAAATACTGCATAGATATGGCTCTCCTGAACTATAGCTGGAATAGTTTAAGTGAAATTAAAAACAGTAACTCTCCATTTGCTTTAGTATGGGTTTTAAATATTCAGAAAACACCACCTTTTAATCTTCTTTGTTCCAAACTGAACATAAAGTTTCCTCTTCTTGTTGTTTTTCTCAATTAAATTCTTCTCCAAAACTATTATGATAATTTTTTGTGTTTTTGCTTTTCTCTTGTAGATTCTAGATTTCTTTTTCAAAAGAGGTAGCCCAAAGGGGCTCTAGAAGAGAGCAAAGGCATACAGTTTAAGGAAGCATAGAAGACATTTTCAGTGATCTGTAGTCACAACAGCAGCAGCAACAATAAATCTCTCTTCAACTGGACCAGTCCCTTTTCACTATAACAGTGACTTATTACTAGGAGGTTAAGCCCTATAAATATTTGATTGGATCTTCAATTAAATCAATAGGCTAGTTATTCCATTCTTTTCTGTGCTAGTGTTAATAATAATAATATAAACTAGGAGCCCAATGGTTGCATAAGCCACCAGGATCCAAGTGTACACTTGTACAATGTGGAAATAACATCTTTCCTGGGGGGAAAGTGTTTTCTGTGCAGCAAACTTGTTTTCTGTACAAAACAAGGACACCGTTCTTCACTAATTTTCTTCATGATGGAAGCAATGAGAATTTTTCGCATTTTTCTTCCCACTGTGTGAAAATCTTTGAAAACCACACTATTTTTGAAGCCTATCAGCAATTCATCACTTATGCAGCATACAAAATGCACATACTATTTTTGCCCAAAAAACGGTATGGGAAATTTTTACACAGAATAAATCTAGAACTGCAAATATTCTTGACTGGGATTCTTCTCATCGATGTCTTTTAGCTCTCAAATAACATGGTCTTATTAACCATTCTCTAAATATTTTAGAATCATTATTCCATCTCTAGTGCAGAAAACATGGTTTGTTTGTTTTGCACAAAAACTTCAAAAATGCTATATTTCAGAAAAATTGAATACTGGGAGAAAACTGGACAAAAGTCTCTGATAAATGGAAAGAATCTTCTAATGGGCTTTCCTGGTTGTCAAGGAACCTATTCTTGACAATGAAAAATTATAAATATTCCTGTGATGGTTCTCCATCTCAAAGTTTTACACTTCTGCTCAACTGCCCATTCATTGGACAGTTGCAATTTCATCACTTGTGACACTGACCCTCATTAACATGTAACTGAATTTCCTCCCACATTTAACCTTTTGTTAGCTGGGGAGAAGGCTCTGATAAATGGAAAGAATCTCATTTATCACAATTCCTTTCATTCCTACTAGCTACTTCCCCCTCTTTTGGCATTTTGGACAGTCCATGCATTGCTTGGAGGATACCAGGTGCCAGAACCTGGCCATCAGATTTGTCATGCTTCCCCATCTTCATAATAACCACACTTTCCCAAATACAACAGGAGAGGCTTCTTGAGAAATTCAAATATTCTCTGAGGGGGTGGGTAACCTCACAAATGACAGAGGCCACCTGGATCTCAAAGGAACTGTCTTTTCATGTAGCTAATGGAGTTTAAATTTCATTTCCTGGACTTTAGAGTCCACAGGGCCAAAAGAATTGCCTTTGCCTGCATGGCTATCCCTCTATACTATCTTAACTGGTAACAATATGTAAGCCTGTGACGCTAACACTTGAGACTATCACTCTACACTACAAACTGCTCTGGCTGCCTCCTGTTGCATTCTGGAACTTGTAGTTAAGGAAGAGGTATTTAGAATATTCAGCCAGAGAGCCTTTACGTTTCACAGAATTACAACCCCCAAAATGTAACAGGAGGCAGTAAGAGCTGTTAAAGTGAACTAGCCCTGTTTTAAGAGTGTGGTTCAATAAGCTCGACTGTCATCTTTTTCTTTCTCCTGTATGATTTTTAACATCTTTGGCTGAGGAAGAAGCCAGTGGAACTTTGAATGCATGATGCATGATGCATCTTGTGTATTTTTGTTGTCCCAATAAAGGTATCACTGTTTTGTTGATTTTGGATGTTATTTTACTTTGCTATATGACCAACACAGCTACCCCTGGATAACATCTATTTCTGAAGCTTATCACATTCTTAAATAATACGACTTACCTGATTCGGTTTAAAATTTAAAGCAGGTGGCATTCTTATATCATAAGAAGGATTTAGCCATGAAAATTGCTGCCTGGGTCTATCCCTGCTCCCAGGGGTGCTCAGCGTGCCTCTTTTTGAAGCCGAAGTTTTCCAGCTTAAGAAAATGGCTGCCAGAGTGGCCCTGGGAGTGGGGATGGACCCAGGAGGGACCCAGGTGGCAATTTCAGCAGTTAAATCCTTCTGATGATTTTCAGGATGTCACCCACTTTAAATTTTAAACTGAATCAGGTAAGTCATATTATTTAAGAATGTAATAAGCTTCTCTATCTGTGAATTCTTGGATGCTATGAGCCCTATGCCATGGCTGGTGGGGAAAAACCCTTTCTCAGTGAGGTTAAGGATCACTAAGGACACAGAGGTGAGTTTTGTTTTAAAGAGGAGAAGGGGGAAAACAAAAGGCACTATCAGAATGATGAGAAAATGAATATTAATATGGTTTTACAAGAGCTTTAAAATGCAAATGGCACCTTTGAGAAGCAGCAGTAATGCTTTTATTGTTCCATTACCAGCAAGGCCTACTAATCCTCAACACCTTCAGGTGCAGAATAGAAGGCAGCAAAGTTTTGATTACAAAATTTGTAAAAAGCAAAAGCAAGTCTCTCTCTTGCTCTCTCTCTCTCTCTGTCACACACACACACACAGAGGAGGAAAGCAGATGTGCAAATATGAACGATCTAATAGTATCCATGCTCCAGAACATTTGAATGCAAGCTGCAAAGCGAGATGGTATACAAACAATATTGCTTTCAAAGACTGATTTATACCATATTACACTACTGGTATGATTATTCCTTTACTATTGCAGCTTAACAACAGAAACCTGTGCCTTGCTATATAAGAGATGCCTGGAAATGCACTACACTCTGCAAATGCTTCAAAGTTTGTTTTTCCTCAAGGCAAAAAATAATGGCAAGCTTTCAAAGATGAAAGTTCACTGGTAGAATATATATCTTGTCTGTAGAAGGTCCCATGTTTGATACCTAGGACATCTAAAAAGGAACTCAGGTATCAGCTGATAGTAAAGACCTCTGTACAAGTTCTTGAAGGTCCTGCTAAAGAGTCTGATATGATCAAAACCTGTTTCCTATGTTGCTCCTCTGTCTATGAGCTTTCTTGGGTTATGGCCTCATTCATGGAAAAGCAGGAAGGTTGAACCAGTCCAGGGACCCATTTCTGTCCCTTATACCCTCCAAAGGGTACCCTCATGAGTGGTGTCTGCATTGAGCAGGACACCCCAAGAATAGTCCAAAGGGATTTGGACTGGATGGCTCTTGGAGTCTCTTCCAGCACTATGATTCTATGATTGTATGAGGTCAGAACAAGATTCTCAGCATCAGTCATATAGCTGGGTACCTCATTCTGAATTCAGAGTGAACGATGTGGGGCAGTGGCAGCTTCACCAGATGGTAAAACAGTATGACTTTTAAATAGTCACCACATCAGAATGGAGGGCTCTGGATCATCAAGGAAAATACAGAGCAAACAGAGAATTTTTTACTCCCTTATAAAAGAGGGATATACCCGAGTTTGGCAATGGACTGCCTGGTCATTGTTTGGACTGTTTGCACCAGACTCAGGGATTGGAATCTGCATAGTCCAGACCCCTCACCAAGAGAATGGGGTGGGGGACAAGGCTGGTTTATTTGGCCCATTCAGACAGCGTCATTGATTCCCCAACCTGCCTGAAAAACATATTGGGAGAAAAGAAGGATATAAATTAGATAAACAAATAGTATGGCACCACATTGTGTGCTGCAACCCCTGGTAGGTCATATACCATAGGACAGGGGTAGGCAACCTTTCCCCTTTAAGGGCTGAGGGACTTTAACTCCCAGAAGCCTCAGCCATGTTGGCCAATAGCTCCTGGGATTCTGGGAGCTGAAGTCCCTCAGCCCTTAAAGGGGAAAGGTTGCCTACCCCTGCCATAGAATGTCATATACCATAGAAGCACAGCATTGAGTACCCCTTCTTCAAATTCCTTCCAGTTTATGAAATTCACTATCACAGTGCCACTGTTAAGTAGTTACCCAGGTTCTACTTTTTAAGAAAAGCCTCACAAAGGTGTGAAGTCGAAGACTTTCATGGCCGGCATCCATATTTTTTTGTGGGTTTTTCAGTCTATGTGGCTATGCTCTGGAAGAATTTATTCCTCATGTTTCGTCTACATCTGTGGCTGGCATCCCCTCTGAATATGCCAGCCACAGACGCAGGCAAAACATCAGGAATAAATTCTTCCAGAACATGTACACATAGCCTGAAAAAAAATACCATAAAAAATGTTCACAAAAGTGTTTCCATGGTTTTCTGAGACTATCTGTTCTAAAGTCAAAAAGCTCATGCCATTGTGGAACAGACAAAAGCATCTCCTCATGGTATCCGTCAGAGGTCAATCAGAAAGCATAGGTTACAACTAGCATGTTCCTTGCCAATAGCCAACTAAGAGTTTGCCCAGGCTAGCCATATCGTCAGGAGGTCATTGTTTTTACTTCTGTAATTGCCACTATTGTTTCAAAGATCTAGACAATGAACTGTTAATTCCAGGCCATTTCAGGCTTTCCTCCATTCTTTCCCAAGTCTTTTTGTTCCTAGAATCAGGAAAAACCAAATACTTCCTAGGCCCAGTCTGCACTGCAGAAATAATGCAGTTTGACACTGCTTTAACTGCTATGGCTCAATGCTATGGAATTCTGGGATTTGTAGTTTTTGTGGTACCAAAGCACACTGACAGAGAAAGCTAAATAACTCACAAAACTATAAATCCCAGAATTCCATAGCATTGAGCCATGGTAGTTAAAGTGGGGTCAAACTTCATTATTTGATGTGCAGATGAAGCCCTAGTCTGTTTGCCTTCTCTTTTTTTATTCCCTTTATCTATCTCCTTCACATTTTAAGTTGGGTCTGCAGTGCTGTTTGTGTGGATACATGCACACACCCCATGTGCCCACACAAGAAGAGGAGAAAAGGAAAGGCGATATAAGAAGAGCCCATCTCTACCTCTGTTTTGCAAAATTTCTTTGTGCAGGGAGGGGAAGAAAGAGACCGTGGAAAAGAGAAAAGGAGGTGGGAGAAAGAAATTGTTCAGTTTAAGGTGCCAGAAGACTCTCTTGTTCTGTGTGAAGTGGGTGGGTGAGATCTCATTCAGCACAGTAATTAATAAGGAAAAGTTGAATATGCATTTTAAATAAGAGTGTGTGGATCGGAAATGGGAAGAAACAATCCAAAATGGCATTCAATGTAGCTGATTGAATCAACACTAGTTGCTAGTTTGGATAAGTCTCAAGAGGAAGAAGATGCTATTCAACATACCAGTCCAGTCCTATCACTGAGTTCTTTCTATGCTAAAGGTACATCTACAATGTAGAAAAAATGCAGTTTGACACCACTATAAGTGCTCTAGCTCCAGCCTATAGAATCCCGGGATTTGTGGTTTTACAATGGACATTATCACACGCGGGTCTCAAAGTGGCAAGAAAGCGGTAATTAATAAGGAAAAGTTGAATATGCATTTTAAATAAGAGTGTGTGGATCGGAAATGGGAAGAAACAATCCAAAATGACATTCAATGTAGCTGATTGAATCAACACTAGTTGCTAGTTTGGATAAGTCTCAAGAGGAAGAAGATGCTATTCAACATACCAGTCCAGTCCTATCACTGAGTTCTTTCTATGCTAAAGGTACATCTACAATGTAGAAAGAATGCAGTTTGACACCACTATAAGTGCTCTAGCTCCAACCTATGGAATCCCGGGATTTGTGGTTTTACAATGGACGTTATCACACGCGGGGCTCAAAGCGGCAAGAAAGCGGTATGGAATCAATCCAGAACTATACCGGTATAGACCCCACAAGACGGAAATGGCTATCAGACGCAACTAGCATCATTGCGCAATTAACGAAACCGCGATAGATGCGCTCCTGGGAACAGTATCTGCCGTTCACACACAAGTGAGCAGATCCCTTCCAGAACCCAGCAAGGATGTTCTTGCACATGCACAGAAACAGGACAGCCACGGCTGTCACTTGCCGCGGCTGTCAAACACACCCCTTCCCAAGCCAGCACAGGGAACCGTATCTGCAACCCTTGGGAATTGGGAGAAGGGCAGGGTCGGAGGATGCCTCCGACCCTGGCCTCCTCCCAAGGGAAGCCTGGTTGCTTTCCTTGGGAGGAGGGCAGGGTTGGAGGATGCCTCTGACCCTGGCCTCGTCCCAAGGGAAGCCTGGTTGCTTTCCTTGGGAGGAGGGCAGGGTTGGAGGATGCCTCCGACCTGCTTTCCTTGGGAGGAGGGCAGGGTCAGAGGATGCTTCTGACCCTGGCCTCGTCCCAAGGGAAGCCTGGTTGCTTTCTTTGGGAGGAGGGCAGGGTCGGAGGATGCCTCCGACCCTGGCCTCGTCCCAAGGAAAGCCTGGCTGCTTTCCTTGGGAGGAGGCTGGGGTCCGAGCCCGGCCTCGTCCCAAGGAAAGCAACCAGGCTTCCAGGCTTGGGAAGGGGTGTGTGTGTGTGTGTGTGACAGCCGGCTGTCACACACACATACACACACACACACACACACCTTCCCAACCCAAGCTGGGAAAGAGAGCCGCTCTGAGGACTTCTGCTCAGAGCGGCTCTCTCTTGGGAAGGGGTATGTGTGTGTGTGTGACAGCCGGCTGTCACACACACCCCTTCCCAAGCCTTCGCGGGGCCTGGGCTCCAGGATACGTATCTGGTGATCAGACATACGGTGAAAGCACTATCATTGCGGTATCATTTTGGTCGTGCACTTGTACTTCCTCAAGAAACCGGCATTCAAAAGAATGGGGATGATGCCACATTGGGATGGGGTTGGGACAGGGTTGTGTGCGAAGTCGTGTGAACACACGGGAAAAAAACCCACAATAGGACGGGATTGAGTGTGGATTGGGTCTGCTTTAGACCCCGTGTGATAACGTCCAATGTCTATCGCCTTCTCTGCCAAAAAGTGCTGATGCCTCACAAAACTACAAATCTCAGGATTCTGTAAGATTTAGACACAACAGTTAAACTGGTGCCAAACTACATTCTTTCTACACTGTAAATGGAGAAATCAAAATTCAGTAGAAACAGAAGCCCTAGACTTTGGTGAAAGGGCTTTCCTCCATTTTGGAAAGCAAACTCCATTATGTCAGAAGCCCAAGAGAAACGCACAAGAGTTCAGAAACATTTATATGCCCTGCAGAAATAAGAACCTGCTATAGTAGAGAAATAAAGATCATTCATTTTTCTATGCACACAACAACTTGGAGAGCATGCATTTCCTCCTCCCAGTTCATAACTACCAAACCTTTGCAGTTTAATACAGCTAATCATTTTCAATGACATCTCAATTTGAGAAAAAATAACCAGAGATGCTCCCAGGCCTGCATATTCACTTCACTCACTGAGAGTCAACACAACTCCTCCCTTTATTCAATGGCTTCCCTCACCTGTAATTAAAGGTACTTTTCTCCTCTCATAAAAAAGGCACCACAATAAGTAATCTCTCTCTCTCACGCGTCCTGTTCTACAGTAAACCCTCGATGGTATGAAGGATTATTTTCCGAGGGGCTGCCTAAGTGCCTGGCATTTGTTGGCAATTAAAAAGTAAGCAAGGAACACGGACAGTACAGATTGGAGAGGTGTATAATTGTCCTTTCTAGTCATAAATTACCAGTTGTCTGGAACACTGAGGCACCAAACGAGGCTGGAATAAATTTGCATCTCCCACAGTGAACTTTTTATAGTTCCTCGTCTCCCAACCTTCATCTGCGACAGCGGTTGAATACAAAAACCTAAGTTGCAACAAAGCAATAGCAATACGGTACCAAAGTCTTCTGCCCTAGAATCCCAACACTGCACACTCTTTATGATTATGGCTGCTCCCCAGGTCTCTCAGCCCTTTGCAGCTTCAGAAACATCTGCCATCTAAATGACTTTGCAAAGGGGAATGACACACTAGCAAGACCCCAGAGAGAGCATGAATTGTGCTAGTTGCAAGGAAGTCCCTGTTTAAATTATGGTGAGGAAGCTTCTAGTCCCAAGGAAATTATTTATCAGAACTAGCACCAGGCCTTGGAATTTACTCTCTATTGTTCAGAAAGCACACTGTGATCACATCTGATGTTCTCCCCAAAGATTATGACTCCTTTTCCCTGGCAAAACAAAAACACTTTCAGTCTAACACTACCAGAATATTGTCTGGAATTCAGAATCAGACTCACAGATACATAACCTGGAGTTACACATCCAGTGGACCCATACTCATAGTCCCTATGTAGGCACCATCATGGGACTATTGCCATGATTATAATTGCTCTCCCAACCTACTTTGCTGGGCATCAGCAATGTGGAGAGAAGGAGGTCCATTCTGCTGTCAATGGGAGCACAAGTGACTGATGTTTCCATCAGGTTTGGGGAGTTAAGTATGTTTAACTGAGGCCTTTTCTGAATGGGCCAAAATGCCTGTTTCCTCCCCTCTTCTGTTGTTGTTGTTGTTGTTGTTGTTGTTGTTGTTGTTGTTGTTGTTAGCTGCCCTTGAGTCATCCCTGATTCATGGTGATCTTGTGGATGAGACACCTCCAAGACTCCCTGTGCTCCACTGCTCTGCTTCGGTGCTGTAAATTCAGACCTGTGACCTCACTAATTGAGTCTATCCATCTACCATGTAGTCTTCCTCTCCTCCTACTGCCTTTCACTTTTTCCAGCATCATTGCCTTTTCTAATGAGTATTTCCTCAAAGTGCAACAGCCTCAGTTTAGGCTTCCCAGAGAGAGTTTGGGCTTTATCTGTGCTAGGACCCATTTCTTCACCTTTTTGACCACACCCATGGGATCCACTGCATGGCTCATACCCCAGTTTTGGTGTTGGTGTAGTCTCAAACATGTCTGGCACATCATTCACCAGACTCAGGGTATAACACACTTACAACACAGTGGGGGGAAAACTTACCTGTTGTTCTAAATCTTTCAGGAAGATCTGGAACTGTCTGTCTCTGTGCCATGGTAGCTGTCTGCTTGAGCATCCCATCAGGGTGCACTACACATCTGCCACTGCCACAGGCCACCCATTCTGAGGTCAGAACGAAGTGCCCAGCATGTGACCATCATGGGATGCCTTGTTTTGGCCTCAAAACTGAGCAACCCATAGTGGCAGCAGATGCACTGGGTGGCATCTGTACAGACAGAGACACCTGTACAGAGAGCACCATGGTGCAGGGATGGAGGCCAAGGTAACAGGAGGAAATGAGGCCGTTGTGGGGCCAGGATACTCCAGGCTGCCTTTGGAGTATCTTGGACATTGCAGGCAGGTCCTAAGTGGCTGACGTAGAATACTAGTCAGTGTCCACCTAGTATAAGGGGAAGATCTTCATAAGAGAGTTGATGAAACCTGAATACAGAGAGAGACATGCACCTTTAAACATTCTTTTTTAACAGCCTGAATCATGCTATTATAACCAGACCACATATTACTGATACTATGACATGATGTACTTCACATGCTAAAGGAGACAAAAAGCTAAAACTCTGTGAATGCTAGTATGTGTATATATTTTTTGGGGGGGGGAGGGAACTACTGCTGTTATACTTTTAAGGTACAATAATGTAAGTTCTATATTCTGTTGTTGGCAGAAGCATAATGAGAACCCATCACTCCATGTAATTTCCCTTTTCTTCCTCCCAAATGCAATTATGCTGTGGTGATTAGTTGATACAGGTCCAAATTGTCTTTAAATGACAGCCGTTTAGCCAGAGGTGCCCAGGCCAAAAGGTGACACATTTGGAAACACTTGTCTGCTTGGAAACACTTGCCTGGAAGCATTTGCCTAATGGATGTTTCCACCTTAATTTTGGGTTCTGTATAGACGGTTCAAGCTAAATAGCAGAGAAGCTGATGACTCCAGCATTGCAGCAAAAAGTTTCTCTCTGTTCCCCCCCCCCCCATGTGACCAACTTTATTTTTTAAAATTCCCATTTCCTGTCATGCTTGATCAGGTTTTAGTTCATTGTATTCATTTTGGATGAAAAGAATCTGAAGACCTATCAGGTGCCATTGTCTTTCTTGCTTCCCATCACTCATTAGTGACACTCTTAGACATTCCTTTTTTAATCGGTTTGTTCTTCCTTTTCCAAAAAAGAATACACACACAAAATGGAGTTGAGTTATATGTGCTTCTTTATTTTATTTTATTTTATTTTAAAGTACACTCAATTGAACTGGAGCTCAGTTTGAGGTGCCACTCAATACTCAAATTTGTGTGGACATTCACTACTGTTCAGGGAAAGAAACCTAAGGGTAGTGAATGTGCTCAGAGCTGCTACTAGAGCATAAGGTTTCAGCCAAAGATTTTGCTTAGAGCTGGGTCAAAAATTTCCCAGAAAATAATATTTTAGAAATTGTCTAAGAATTTTCATGGCCGGATTCAGTCTCCATCCTCCTTCCATACCTCAACTTCTCTGTCCACAATGGGATGGAGAATGTTGGTCACAACTGTAGATCCAACTCAGGAAGTAATGAAGGAAGTAATAAACTCACTATCCACCTAGCTATGACGGATATGTATTCCCTCTAGTATTAGAGCTAACATGCCTCTCTGAATCAGTGGCTCAGGAGCCCATGCATAGAAAGGTATTACTGCAATCATATCCTGTCCATGGGCTATCTGGGGTCTATGGGTTGGCCACTGTGGTTGTTACCACTGCAGAATTAATAAATAATAATAATAATAAATTTTATTTTTAACCTGCCCCTCTGCGAGGCAATTGAGATGGTGTACAAGATTAAAACAAGACAGCAGTTAAAACAATTCCATCCCCCCCAATCCCTAACCCACCCACCCCATAAAAATCTAATTAAACTAGCAGACTAATTAAAATAACAAAATAAATCAACAGTCTGACACTGCTTTAACTGTCATTGCTCCATCCAATGGACTCCTGGGATTTGTAGTTTGTGGTGCCAACAGAGCTCTCTAACAGAGAAAGCTAAATATTTCACAAAACTACAAATCGCAGAATTCTATAGCATTGTGCTATGTCAGTTAAAGCTGTGTCAAACTGCATTAATTCTGCAGTGTAGATGCAGCCTGTGTGAACAAAATGCTTGGATAGATAATAATTCACTTTGGTCCACTTGGGTATTAGTAGGTAGGATCACAAGGAGGCCTGAAGTAGTGGTCTCCAGGGGAGTCTTAAGAGCAAAAGGTGGGTGTCGGAGGACAAAGCTACATGTGTCATATGATCTGACTTGAATCTTCTAGACTAGAAGGTGTGCCATAGGAATCTCTATTGTTGTTGTTGTTGTTGTGTAACTTTAAGTCACTGCCAATCTAAGGCAGCTCTAAAGCAAACCTATTACAGGGTTAGAATTACTTATTACTACTCTAGATAGCTTTTAAAAAGCTGTCAAGACGGATCTCTTCTGGCAGGCCTTTCCAGAATGATTTTCCCAGCCTAAAGTTTTATCTATTTCCCCCCTTTCTTATGCTGCCACTTAATACCCAATCTGCTGCAAAACTGTATTGGATACATTCCTTTCTTTTGTTATTGTTTTACTTTGTTTTTAACATTGATTAGTTTAATACTTTTTTAAGGAGTAGGTGGGCTAGGATGTTGACATTGATGTTTTACTGTTGTGATGTTTTATTATTGTAAGCTGCCCCGATTGTGTTGCAGAGGGGCGGAATAGAATTATTATTATTATTATTATTATTATTATTATTATTATTAAATCATAGAATCATAGAGTTGGAAGAGACCTCAAGGGCCACCCAATCTAAGCTCCTTCTGCCATACAGGAACACACAATTAAAGCATGCCTGACAGATGGCCATCCAGCCTCTGTTTAAAGATCTTCAAAGGAGGAGACTCCACCACACTTCAAAGGAACGTGTTCCACTGTCGAACAGCTCTCAATGTCAGGAAGTTCTTCCAAATACTTAGGTGGAATCACTATGTTTAAATACTGGAAGAGAAATTTGCAAAAAGCTTGCTACTCTATTCTCCTCTACAACGTTTTCCAACTGTCAGGAAAACCATTTTTAAACTATGAAACAAATATTTTCTTCAACTCCTTTTAATAACCCAAATTTTATATGGCCCTTCATCATGAAATAGTTCTCAGTGTGTATGTATATTGTGTGAGGCTATAGCTCTGGAATTCATTTAGGCCTTTGCAGACTGCCAGAAATAGTGCAAATTGAGTCCACTTTAAGGGTTAGGGTTAGTGCTAGGGGATCATGGGGATTGTTTTTTTTCCCCCTGAGACATGGAGCCTTCTCTGTCAGAGAGCTCTGGTGCCACAATAAAATACAGTTCCCATGATTCCCTAACCCTAACCCTTAAAGTGGACTCAATTTGCACTATTTCTAGCAGTCTGCAAAGGCCCATAGTTAATCGTGATATGAATTTTCCACTGGATCCTATTTTGCTCACTAGAGAATTATTGTGGAGGTGAAAACTTATTCTGAAACCTTGTGGAGTAAGTGCGGGGAAGACATACACTGTGAGAAGTAATATTTAATGAGGGATAACTACTGAAAATGATTAGTAACACTGCCACCTTGTGCCTGAAATTCTTTTAGTATGCTGAAAGACACTTGTACGTCTGTGTTCCATTCTCTTTCACCCAGAATAAGTGTAATGTGTTATCTAAAACTCTGTAGGTAATAGGAGATTATTTTCTCATTAGTAAATGTCATGTTTGAATGACAGTAAAGATCATGTTTGAACAAAACAATGTGTATGGTCAATGCTCAACAGCACACCTTGAAGCGGAATGGAACAGAGGTCAGAAAAGTTACTTTTTAGAACTTTGGTTTCCATAATTTTCCAGCCACTTGGTCATGATAGGTGTGAGGATTCAAGGACCTGAAGTACAAAAAGGTAGAGTTTCCTGACTCTGGGATGGCATACATTTCAGTCAGTGGCATAACAAGTGTGTCTTGTGTGTGTGTGTGTCCTGACCACATTGGGTGACACCTCACAGGGGAGTTAACTCCTTAGAGTGATCACCTACTCTATCTCAAGCTGTCCACCTGCCCCTGGCTGCTCCTCTCCACCACTAGAGCACCTCTGCCATGCATCACCTGTGGCTGTTGGTGGGGTGGGCTACAGCTTCCACACAGCAGCTCCTTCTGAATCTGGTAGGGATGCTGGCTGTGTGGGGGAAAGGCTGCTGGGTGCCAGGAGCAGCCCACCTCCATCAGCATGTGCTGGTGGGATGGAGTGCTTTCTGGGTCTGGTGGGTCTGCTGGCTGGGTGGGAAAGTGAATCGCTTCCCTCTCCTGATCACCCAGTAGCTCCACCAGACTGGGAAAGGGGTCTCAGGAAGAAGCAGCCCACCATCATAAAGACAGAACTGGCCTGGTTGGTGCAGAAGGCAGCTGGGTAGCAGGCAGTCTGGGTGTGACACTAACCCATGACACCACTGATTTCAATCAAGATCTCTGAGTAGCCATTAGCATCCCATCCACCCTAGTACCAAGGGCAATAGTAGCACCCAGACCAAGACCTTCCCCAGACCCCATGGGTGTTGCCATTTGGCCTTTCTACCAGACACTCCCTTAGTTGCTGCAGTCAAATAGTGTTTCCAGTTGGGAAGCCATCAACCATTTTGATTTCCCCCTATGCTGAGGGTCCAACATGTTGTCAATCCAGACAATAATATAGGTTCAGAAACAGTATAGCTTTAAACCTGAGCTCTTGCTTATCCCTACTTATTCTTTCCACTCAATCCCTAATTTTCTTTATCATTATCATATTGCTTCCTCCATTTGCCTTTTGTCAAAGGTAAAAAGCACCAAATGTTCCAAACTTTCCCCATAGCTTCCTGAGCTTTTGCCGCTGTCCAATACCCCTTTTAAGAAGCTTCGCTAACAGCAAACCATGAAATTTAGGATACCTCTCCAAATCTGAACAACAAAAGTTCCACATTTTGCAAGACCACCCAAAATTGAAATACAGAGATGATAACTCACAGTTTTTGTTGCCAAAAAAAAAAAAAAAAAAGCTAAATAGTTTTATAAAAAAATTGGTAGAGGTTAGGAGAAGAGTCCAAATTTGGGAGTTCCTAGTTAACAAAACCCTTTTAAGACATAACTGCTGACTGCCTCTAGATCTCTGTTTACTTATTTTTCAGCAAGGATGTGGTACATGTTATTATTGCTTTTAGGAATTGTGTGTTAGGCTCCCACTTCTATAGATTATATGATGTGCTTTTATGAGTGTTCTGCATCATTCTTGCAGGTTGCAAGAAGAATGGCAAAAACCATTACCATCACCGTCAATGTTGTGGTTTAAGCACAGGAGAAAGCTCTTGCCTTCATTCTCTACATTTACATCTGAATAGCTATGTGGGGGGGGGGGGGGGAGGGAGGAGTTGTTGGATTCAATCAAATGTAGTTGTGGAGGAACCTTCTCAGCTTTATTTTAATAAATAAAATGTGGCTTACAGACATCAGTGTGTGAGCAGGGACCAAGGACACACTCTAGAAAGCTCCACTACTAACGTGATGTGCTCCATACCAATGCCCCATGCCTCTTTTATGTACAGGAAGAGAGTATAACCTTTCCACATAGAAAAGTCTTCTATGCAATGTGCAGCTTTGCAACCTTACATAAGAATGGTTATGTGCAGATCTGAGTGAGTGTAACTGTGCCTGTAAGAGCTCCTTCTTTGACTATAGGAATCATGACACTCATGGGCTGTTGTCTTGATAGGGTCATACATATGTGCAAGTTTTCCTTACAAGTGCATATGTCCTTTCTGGAGTACTCAAGAGTTGTTATTCCCTTTCTTCCTCTACGGTGCCCAAAGCAACCCCCTACTTACTGAACAACCTTTGAAGCCCCCCACATGGCTATTCCATGCTTTGTGGGTAAGAGGCAGGATTGCAGTAGCATCTGGAATCAAAGTAATGTCATCAACTCTAAGATCCACTAGAGTCTCCAAGAGGTCCTAGCACTGCTGTAGTTATTTCAAATCTGGCTACAGATATAGCCAGATGCTTCTGCAATCCTGTCCACTCTCCATAATAGCTGTGTGTGTGTGTGGGGGGGGGGGACCAATGATGACACTGATAAAATGTCATCAACATACCATAATAACGTCCAGGTGATAATTATTACTTTATGACACCTCCTCGTAAGGCACAATCCGCAGACTTCTACAATATCAGATATTCTGATGGTCAAGAAATGCTAGGAAAAATGTGTAAATCCGGATGGTGGCTACATAAATATAAGTTACCTACAAATCAAAACAAACTTCCTGTCAAAAAAAAAATTAAGGTGATAATTAAAACTTTACAATACCCCTTTGTATGTCTCAGTCTATTGCAGTTCTGCATGCAGACCTACTAAGCTATGCTGAGCCATTCAGGATTGTGGCCATGGGCTCCAAGATGGTTTGCACAATCAGCAAAGCCATAGATTTTTCCACCATGAAAGTTGGAGACTCACATCTTCAGAGGACATAGCTGTCCTTTAAAAAGGGGTGCACATCATACACTTTGATATATACACTTCCCCTGCTAAATCAGGTATGGATTTTTTCCCCTTCAAAGCATAAATTTCATATCCAGGTTGGCTGGTATATACTTGAGAGCATCCTGGGGCTGGAAAGACACTGCCTAAATCCCCTGAGCCTTTTTACCCCTGCTGTAAATATTTCACTTGTGTGCACAAATTGCAGGGCGAGGGGATACACAATGCACAGTGTTCTATTAATGATATACACAAGCACAAGTCCAACTTATGACTGCTTGGCTGCTTGGCTTCCTTCATTGGAAGTCAAAACTCTAAAGCTCTAGCTAAGGAGATGTAGCTATGTCTCCTGATGCTTGAGCTGCCTCAGGTACCAGCCTGTTTCACAGAACAGTCCTTCCATTGCCATTTCAGTGTTTCAGATGCCTGTTGCAAGACATCGGACCTTATCACATGCGGGCCACAAAGCGATAAGAATGCAATAAAAGAATAAATCCTGAACTAAACTGATAGAAACCTTACAATACGCAAATGGCTATCACACGCACTTACCTTCATTGCGCTTTTAAGGAAAGCGCTCCCGGGAACCGTATTTGCCGTTCACACACAAGTGAGAAAATCCTGCACATGTGCTAGAAATGTTCTTCTAGCACATGTGCAATACAGCCGTGGCTGTCACTTGCCGCGGCTGTCCCCCCTTCCCAAGCCGGCTCTCTGAGGAGGTCCTCCTCGGAGCGAGGCCCCGCGCAGGGTCCGCACTCCAAGGAGGTCCTCCTCGGAAAGCCGGCTTTCTGAGGAGGACCTCCTCAGAGCAAGGCCCCATGCAGGGTCCGCGCTCCGAGGAGGTCCTCCTTGGAAAGCCAGCTCTCTGAGGAGGACCTCCTCGGAGCGCGGATCCTGCACGGGGCCAGCGCTCCAAGGAGGACATCCTCAGAGAGGCGGCTCTCCGGGGAGGACCTCCTCAGAGCGCAGGTGGGGAAATGCTCCCCAATACATATTGTCTTTTCATATTTCCGGCAAAAATGAAATGATTCCCGTCGCGCACTTGCAATTCCCCAAAAAAACGAAATTCAAAAGATCTCAGTTCTTTCCGCATTCTGTCGGGGTTCTGTCAGGGTTCTGTGTGACGTCGTGTGGACACACAGAAAAATAATACGTATTAGGTCAGGAATTCATTTGGATTCTGTCTGCATTGAGCCCCGTGTGATAAGGTCCATCCAACTATATAAAGAGAACTAGATGCACCTATGTTCATTCCGCTGTTCTCTGGCAACATGAACATGAGCTGCACTGCGTTTTGTGGGGACTTCTGGCTGACACAACTGCAACAGCTATAAAAGTGAATTGTGTTGGTGTAAGAAAGCCCAGTTTTGAAAAACATGCAGAGCTCCAATTCTCAGTGGACTGCAGCTCTCATCATTTCTCATCATGAATTCTGCTGGCTAGTGCTGATGAGAGTTGCAGTCCAACAATGTCTGGAAATCTGTGTGTTTCCCAAGCCCATGTTAGCTCTTTCCCTTCAGGCACTTAATGTCCTTTGAAACTTATAGAAAATCATATTTCCTATGGAGATACCTGGAAAAATGTTTTTTAGATGTTTGCTCTTATTATTAAGGTATGTGCAGACCAACTGACAAAAGAAAAAAAAATCAGTCATATGTTTATTCTGCTAAATTATAGGCTGGCTTGAAAAGCAGTGACTCACCATTTATCAAGATATATCTATAATATATTTATTTATTTAAAAATACATTTGGAGAGAGATTCACTTTTGTGTTTTTATTTAAAACTGATGTTGTTAGGAATGCTTGCCAGAACAGTGTTTGCCTTTGTGGAAATAGTTCCCTGGAATTCTTTTATATAAAGGATAAATAGGAACTTTCAATATGTTGTACACTGGAAGGGAACACAACCATGCCAAAAGCTGAAACGGCTCCATTTAATGGCCTTGCAGGCTAGAATTTGTTAAGTAACATTTATAAAATATTAAGGAAGGGGAATTTATCCACTGACCTGGAAGGCAAATGGGAAGAATAAGTCTGCATTTTGTGCAATGAAAGACTGATAACAGTGTGACCCAGAAAAGAAGATTCTCATCTGTTTGTTTAGGGGAAAGAATCTTATCTATATATTGAAATATCTCTATCTGTTACCCATTTCTTTCAAGGTGGACAACTTTACCAGGGATGGAGGCCTAATCTTCTGTTCCTGACATGTTCCTGGGGCTGCAAAAACTGCTCCAAATATATATTAAAAAAATGCCCCGTGAAAACACAAATAAACCCAGAAATAGCCATAAGCCCATTTCTGTTTCTGAGAAATGAAACTTTTTTAAAGTATTTATTTAAATGGAGTGCACTGGGAAATTTCAGAAGAAAATCTCCATGTGCTTTATTGACTAGAGTAAAGCTTTCGACTACATAGGTCACAAAAAGCTATACATTGCTCTTAGAGGAATGGGAGGGCCACAACATCTGATGATCTTGATGCATAACCTCTACTCATGACAAGAGGCTGCTGTTGAAACAGAATACAGAGAAACAGAATGATTCCCAATGGACAAAGGAGTCAGGTAAGGTTGCATACTATCACCTATTTATTCATCCTGTATGCATAAAATATTGTTTACACAGCAGGCTTAGAGTCAGAGGCAGGAGGAGTGAAGATAGGAGGAAAGAACATTAACAACCTAAGATATGCAGAAGGCACACTACTACTACCAGAAACCAGCTAGGACCAGGAACAACTGGTACTGAAGAAGGCCAAGGAGGAAAGTGCCAAGGAAGGTATAATGTTAAACACTAAGAAAACAAAAATAATGACTATGGAAGAGATACATTGTCATCCTAGACAATCCTAGACCAGAATGGAGGCTACAGTCAAAAAATCAGAAGGAGACTAGGAATGGTAAGGACAGCTATGAAAGAACTAGACCAGATCCTAAAGTGCAAAGATATAACTCTGAACACCAAGGTAAGGAGAGTCCAGGTCATTATATTCCCCATCGCAATGTATGGATGCGAGAGTTTGGCAGTGAAGACAGAGACAGAGGCAGTGAAGAAATAACTGTGTCCAGTTCTGGGCACCACAATTCAAAAAGGATGTGGATAAACTGGAGAGTGTCCAAAGGAGGGCAACTAAAATGGTGAAGGGTCTGGAAACCAAGCCCTATGAGGAATGACTTAGGGAGTTGGGGATGTTTAGCCTGGAGAAGAGAAGGTTAAGAGGTGATATGATAGCCGTGTTTAAATATTTGAAGGGATGTCATATTGAGGAGGGAACAAGCTTGTTTTCTGCTGCTCCAGAGACTAGGACCCGAAACAATGGATGCAAGCTGCAGGAAAAGAGATTCCACCTCAACATTAGGAAGAACTTCCTGACAGTAAGGGCTGTTCGACAGTGGAACACACTCCCTTGGAGAGTGGTGGAGTCTCCTTCCTTGGAGGTCTTTAAGCAGAGGCTGGATGCCCATCTGTCGGGGATGCTTGGTTGGGAGTTCCTGCATGGCAGGAGGTTGGACTGGATGGCCCTTGTGGTCTCTTCCAACTCTATGATTCTATGATCCTATGAAAGCCAATAGAAGAAAAATTCAGCTCATTTGAGATGTGGTACTGGAAAAGAATGCAGTACCATGGACAGACAACAACAAATGAGTTCTAAAACAGATCAAGCCTGAACTCTCCCTGATCAAACTGATGACAAAATCAAGACTGTCATAGTTTGCCCACATCATGAGAAGGCATGACTCATTATAAAAGACAATGATGCTGGGAAAAGTAGAGGGCAATATAAAAAAAGGAAGACCACATGCTAGATCAGGGGTAGGCAACCTTTCCCCTTTAAGGGCCGAGGGACTTCAGCTCCCAGAAGCCTCAGCCATGTTGGCCAATAGTCCCATGTTGGCCAATAGCTCCTGGGATTCTGGGAGCTGAAGTCCCTCGGCCCTTAAAGGGGAAAGGTTGCCTACCCCTGTGCTAGATGGTTAGATTTGATCAAGAAGGCCATGGGCCTGAGCCTACAGGACCTGTGTAGGGCAGCTGAGGACAGGGAATCTTGGAGATGTCTCATCCACAGGGTCACTATGAGCAGCTAATAGCAATAATTTATAGCCCTTCCTTCAGTCAAAATAGTACACAGGGGAGTTTACAAATTATTAATTTGACATTCCCTGGCCCTGAGACTTACGATCTAAATGATCCATATCTGCATGGGTCAGAATACTCCAGGAGTAGTCTGGCTCTAGAGCTGTCCTGACACCACCGCTCCATTACCTGGGCACTCTGTTGTGACACTGGGCAGCTTTTCACAGGTATGTCTCTCTGTGTTGGTCAGTGCCACAGCTGCTGGCACATGTTGCTCGCTCTGCGGTCAGAACAAGGAGCTCACTGTCGGTTATATGACTATGTGCCTCATTTTTATCTTAGAGTGAGTGACATCCACCCACAGTGGCAGCACTAGGCAGCAAAGTGAGATGCATTGTAAACAGCCACCTAGCATCACATCATAGGGTTCTGGATGTTTTGGGAAGAATTGGAGCAAATGGCGAAGTTTTTTTGCACATTTGAATAGAGGTATATGGTGTGTTCAATGGTGAACTAGCATGATGTTTTCTGGGCATTTTGCATCAGAACTAGGGATTGGGCCCTGCGTTGTCATTTACTTGCCATGGGAACTGGGGGAGAATATTTTATTTGGCCCATGCAGACAGAGCCTAAGACACAAAACATAAGGAAAGGAGGATGACAGTGGGAGAGAGGATTAAAACCAGCAGATGCAGGCTGCTCTTCTTTCCCTCATGGTCCAGAGTGATAGCAATTGGCACATAGGGTGAAGACCTTTTGCTATTATCACTGAGCCAAGGCATAGTAGAGGGACCAGAGCAATAATAAAGAATTAAAATGTTAAAGGCAACACATATTTAAAAGGTTAATGACTACTCCTGGAGGGGTCCAAGGTACTTGGAATCCACTGAGAGCCAGAAGGGTGTAGTAGATGACTTTGTAGATCAGGGTTTGAATCCCTATTTGGCCATGGAAACCCACTGTGGGACCTGCACTCTCTCATCCTCAGCAGAAGGCAAAACCCCTCTGAATAAATTATGCTAAAGTTTAAAATAGGGTTGCCATAAGGTCCCTATAACGTCTTGAAGACACACAACATTTACAACTCCCATTGGTCCCTCAATAAACCCCAAACCCCAGGATTCCATAAAATTTTGCCATAATAGTTAAAGCGGAACTGTACTGCTGTAATTGTGTAGTATAAAAATGAATACCGTATATCACTGGATAATGATGCACTGTCTTTTCTTACATCAAGCTGCCTATCCAGTGAGATCATCATAGAATTATAGAGTCGAAATGGACTTTTGAAGTTTTCCAGTCCACTTCTTCCTCAATGAAAGATCAGCAATGCAGGATAAGCCAAATCATTCCTGACAGATGGCTATCCTGTGACTGCTTAAATATCTCCAGCAGAGTCCACCACTTCCTGAGACCATCTGCTTTGCTGTCTGGCAGCTCCGAACAACAAGTATGCTTTCAAATGTTTATTTGACTGTTCCCATGCCAGGCACTGTGCTATCCCGCTGAGTAGTGCAAGGAAAGGGAATGGCCTATCCTCAGAGTCACAGCCACTCCTTCCCTAGTGGCACAGTGGTTAAATGCTGGTACTGAAGCCACAAGGTTGTGAGTTCAATCCCACAGGGCTCCAAGTTTGACTCAGCCTTCCATCCTTTCATAGGTCAGTAAAATGCATACCCAGTTTGCTGGGGGCAATTGGCTTACAGATTGTAAACTGCTTAGAGCAGGGGTAGGCAACCTTTCCCCTTTAAGGGCCGAGGGACTTCAGCTCCCAGAAGGCTCAGCCATGTTGGCCAATAGTCCCATGTTGGCCAATAGCTCCTGGGATTCTGGGAGCTGAAGTCCCTCGGCCCTTAAAGGGGAAAGGTTGCCTACCCCTGGCTTAGAGAGTGTTGAGTTCACTATTAAGTGGTATAGAAAGGTAAATGCTATTACTATTGCTATTGCTATTGCTTCCATATCCCTGATTGGGACCCCCTCACCACCACCATATGGTTGAAGCCCCTCCAATCACATGGCTGAGGTCTCCAGATACCCCATATGATTGGCCATACCTCTTCTTCTCATTGGTCGCATGGGCAAGCCCACCATCAGAAGAAGTGCTAGGCAGTCTATCCATGGAGCTCCTCTAGAATCATAGGATCATAGAGTTGGAAGAGACCACAAGGACTATCCAGTCCAATCCGATTCTGCCATGCAGGATTACACAATCAAAGCACCCCTGACAGATGGCCATCCAGCCTCTGTTTAATCCTCTAAAGAAGGAGACTTCACCACACTCTTTCAGATATGGAAGCTGTGGACATGGCTCTGGGGACAAGTGATGGAAGCCATGCCAAGGCAGTGTTGGCCCAGCTAACCAATATGAATGAGGCTGCACCATCACACCATGTACGACTGAGTACATTATGGCCAACCCGGGGCTGGTCCCAGGGCATAATGCTCCTGACTGGCCCTAGACTTAAGTTCAATGCAGACAAGTACTTGGAGAAGGCTGGATTACAAAGTGCCTAGTTCATATACACAGCAATTGTCAAGATATGCAGCACTTGTAGAGAATAATGGTTCATGAAGGATGTTCCAGTTGGGGCTGAGAAACCTGACCACTTTCTATCTTACCTAAGGCTTCAATTTCTCTGTGTCTCAGTCACCCAGCTGTAAATAGAAGATAACAGCCCTCATTGAAAGGATTAATATATTTTAGATTATGAGGCACTCAAACAGTACAATAAAAAGAAAAAAGAGGGGCATAAAGACCATGAATAGACAGATAACTCTTTCTCCCACCATACAGTAAAAGGGGCTTTCGCACTTGAGGCAATGGGGTGTTACAGTCTTAATGTTACAGTCTGCTGACTCATGGCTACGGAGCATGAGGGGGAATTAAATATTTAATAAAGGATAAAAAAGAACAGTGAAGAATGTAGTGTTTTACCATTTGCTTACAATACCACTGATAACAAAGTAAATTAGGAAAGGTATCACCAAAAACCAAAACATAAAAAAGGAAGGGAGGGAGGGAATGGAGACGGTAGGCTGACCGATATCAATGCCAGCATACTTGAATCATAATTCTTGCCAGGTACTAAGGCTAAACTATAGGCAACTTGATATATTTTAGATTAAGCCTGAAGGTCAAAATGAAGCAGGAGTCTTGGGCTGCTGCTACACTGAAGAATTAATGCAGTTTAATACTTCTTTAACTGTTATGGCTCCATCCTATGGAATCCTAGGATTTGTAGTATGGTGGGGCACCAGAGCTTTCTGACAGAAAAGCTTAGATATTTCACAAAACTACAAATCTCAGGATTCTATAGCAGTCAAACTTCATTAATTCTCCAGTGCAGATGCAGCCTTAGTTTTGCTGCTTCCTGTGGCAAAGTGAGACCAGTTTTGGTACTTTCTTCTGAGGCAACCTGAACTGAAACTGAATCAAGAGGAAGCCCACTCTGGAGATTCACAAAGGCAGCACAAAAAGGAAGGAAGGAAGGAAGGAAGGAAGGAAGGAAGGAAGGAAGGAAGGAAGGAAGGGTGAGTTGGTTTTTTTTAGGTAGCGTATCTGTAGCAACATTCAAGATGAGTGAGTATGAGGAGGAAGGATTTCAATAGCTTGCAAATGAGCTTTCTAATCCTAGGGTACATTTTATGGAGGACTCTTCAATCACTATATTTTTTGGTAAGGAATTTCATAAAATATGTGATTGCAGCTTCCTTTTGGGTGAAGGTATTGGAGAGAGGCTGAGGGACATTTTAAATTATGATTCAGGCCAGGGGAATAGGGCTAACACAAGTTGGGTTATTTATTCAAACAGCTTAATTTTCTTTCATCTTGAATATTGTCTTGCCAAGCTGAGTTTTCCTTCCTTCACCCTTTTGTCTATATTTTCCCCTTGAAACACACCTTTCTGTATTTTTCCCCTTTAGTGTGTGTTTTAATCATTTACTGGGTTGTTGTTGGTTTTTGTTCTCATTTCTCTGTTGCTAGATTTCTTGTATATGTCTATCTTAATGTTAGGAATTTAATACTTCACTTACAGTATATTAAAAGTTTTATTATGAATTCAAATATTTTTCCTTTCAGTTCTGTTCATCAGGGGCGGATGTGTCAATAATGCTATCAATAGAATGCTGCAAGAATTTGGCCAATTCTATCTCACTATGATCTAGAACAATCTAGATTGGGCTTGAGTCAGTTTGGATTTCTCCTGGCTGGGTCCAAACTAGATTGGATCAGTCCAAAGCAATTCAGTAATATAGACAACAAGATTTGGCAAAAGAAAATCAGAAAATATGCCTTGAAAATTGTGGGTTGCAATTTTAGTTTCCAGGGTGTTAAACCTTTTAAAGGTAAACTAAAATATGCAGGTATGAAAGTTAAACTTGTTAGAGTTCACTTTCATCAACAGAGCAGCAAAAACGTGGGTCAGACTATTACTTTAAATCTGCCTTCCTAAAGAATAAAGACTAACTCAAAAACATGTAGTTTGTGGTTTAAAAACAAACAATAATGGCTTTAATAAATATATACACAACAAACTAAAACCTAATCTAACTGGAATTTATAAAGCAGGAAGAGACAGCTGATTAGCAGTTATTGTCTGCTTACTGGCTGTTTGGAATATTCAGAGAGTAATGGGGGAAGCAGACGGCTTAAAGAGCCATTTTGGGGGCAGGGAAGGGGAGGGGCAGCTGCACGGTGGACGCCCCAACCCCTTCCCCAGGTCGTCCTCAGAGCAGCCAGTCCTCCGCACGGCCGGCGCTCCGAGGAGGACCCCCCACTGCAGTGTCCATACACGCTGCAGCGGAAAAGTCACCGAAGGTGCGCTGGCAGCCTTTTGCAGTGCGCCTTCGCCAACTTGTGGAAGGAGCACCAATTTAGCGCTTCTTCCAGGGGCGGCGAAGCTGCGTGGCGGGGCCGAGGTGTGGGGATACCTCGGCCCCGCAGCACAGCTTCCCGGGGTGGCCCACAGCCGCCCGTCTGCTTCCCCCCTAAGTTAAACTGCCTCTTATGATTGATAGTTAGAATGAGAGAGGGGGAGGAGTGAAGTCCTGCCAAACTAAAGAGGAACAGGAGAATACAAAATATAATTTATTTCCAACAATCTCCTTCTCATTTTCCTGGACTGACATCAAGGATCTTTATTCCTTCACGTAGCCTCTGGAATCAATCTTTAGGCAGCAGAGAGGTGTAGTGAGGATATCTGCAATCATCACCTCAGTGTTGCAGTATTCCAGTTGACAAGTCCATTCTGACACATTTCTTGCACTTTATGAAATGCCTCAACAAACTACAAATCCCAGAATCACACAACATGTTGCCATGACAATAAATGTGGAATATAGCACTATAAGTATGTATTTGGAATGGGCCTCTGTCTCCTTGCTTCTGCTATTGTTCTGTTGGCATTTTGATCAGGTATTGAGTTTGAAATAACGAATTGATCATCCAACCCAGGTCTCTTGTGATATGAGCATGTCTTCCATATTGAAATGGGCACAACATACCCACTGCAATGAACATGTGGAAAGTATCTACTTCCTGTCCCTGGTGCCTTTTATATTTTATTTTTGCTGTACAAATACCAAAATAAATCTTCTGGCTATGTATGAATTATAAATCCTCTGGCAAGTTTGCTCAGAATCTAATGTGCAAAGCTTTCGAAAAGAGGAATTTCGGCTAAACAAATTACAGTTTGCGACTCTAATTTATGAAAACTATGAAATACAGAAGGAAGGTCTTTCTTTTCTTTTTGAAGCCAACACTACTTAAAACTAATTACAAAGTTTTGAAGCTCCAGGATAAAGTACCATTCAGAAGAAAAGCATTCATGATGGAATTTGAAAAGTACAGGTGTTTATCATCTTGCAAGATCTGGAGAAATGTTCTCACTTATATTTTTCAGTTCTTTCATAGACAAGAGATAAGAATTTTGGCATAAGGCTAGGGCTGCATCTGCACTGCATAAATAATGCAGTTTCACATTGCAGAGGCTGGATGGCCATCTGTCGGGGATGCTTTGATTGGGAGTTCCTGCATGGCAGGGGGTTGGACTGGATGGCCCTTGTGGTCTCTTCCAACTCTATGAGTCTATGATTCTATGATTCCATGAACAGCCAAAAGGACAAACAAATGGGTCCTAGAACAGATCAAGCCAGAGATCATAGAATCATAGAATCATAGAGTTGGAAGAGACCACAAGGGCCATCCAGTCCAACCCCCTGCCATGCAGGAACTCCCAATCAAAGCATCCCCGACAGATGGCCATCCAGCCGCTGCTTAAAGACCTCCAAGGAAGAAGACTCCACTACTCTCCGAGGGAGTGTGTTCCACTGTCGAACCGCCCTCACTGTCAGGAAGTTCCTCCTAATGTTGAGGTGGAATCTCTTTTCTTGCAGCTTGCATCCATTGTTTCGGGTCCTAGTCTCTGGAGCAGCAGAAAACAAGCTTGTTCCCTCCTCAATATGACATCCCTTCAAATATTTAAACACAGCTATCATATCACCTCTCAGCCTTCTCTTCTCCAGGCTAAACATCCCCAGCTCCCTAAGTCGTTCCTCGTAGGGCTTGGTTTCCAGACCTTTCACCATTTTAGTTGCCCTCCTTTGGACACGCTCCAGTTTCTCCACATCCTTTTTGAATTGTGGTGCCCAGAACTGGACACAGTATTCCAGGTGAGGCCTGACCAAAGCAGAATAGAGTGGCACTATTACTTCTCTTGATCTAGACACTATACTTCTACTGATGCAGCCTAAAATTGCATTGGCCTTTTTAGCTGCTGCATCGCACTGTTGACTCATGTTCAACTTGTGGTCTACCTGGACTCCTAGATCCCTTTCACACGTAGTCTCATTCAGCCAGGTGTTCCCCATCGTATATCTGTACTTTTCATTTTACCGCCCTAAGTGCAGTACCTTACATTTCTCCGCATTGAATTTCATTTTGTTAGCTTCGGCCCAGCTTTCTAGTCTATTCAATTCATTTTGAATTTTGATCCTGTCCTCTGGAGTATTAGCTACTCCTGCTAATTTGGTGTCGTCTGCAAATTTGATAACTATGCCCCCAATACCGTCATCCAAGTCATTGATAAAGAGATTGAATAGCACTGGGCCCAGGACAGAGCCCTGTGGCACCCCACTGGTCACTTCTTTCCAAGTTGAAAAGGAGCCATTGGTGAGCACCCTTTGTGTTCGGCCAGTCAGCCAATTACAAATCCATGTAACAGTTACTTTGTCTAGCCCACATTTTACCAGCTTGTTTGCAAGAATGTCATGGGGAACCTCCAAGGAAGAAGATATCCTTGGAGATATCCCTTGAAGCCAAGATGACAAGACTTAGGGGGGTTGCAGACTGTCAGAAATAGTGCAAATTGAGTCCACTTTTAGGGTTAGGGTTAGTGCTAGGGAATCATGGGAATTGTTTTTTTTTTTTTCCTGAGACATTGAGCCTTCTCTATCAGAGAGCTCTGGTGCCACAATAAAATACAGTTCCCATGATTCCCTAACCCTAACCCTAAAAGTGGACTCAATTTGCACTATTTCTGGCAGTCTGCAACCCCCCCCTAGACCGGAGTAGGCAACCTTTCCCCTTTAAGGCCCAAGGGACTTCAGCTCCCAGAATCCCAAGAGCTATTGGCCAACATGGGACTATTGGCCAACATGACTGAGGCTTCTGGGAGCTGAAGTCCCTCGGTCCTTAAAGGGCCTACCCCTGACTTTGACTGTCGTACTTTGGACACATCACAAGAAGGCATGGATAATTGGAAAAGACAATAATGTTAGCAAAGGTGGAGGGGAGTAGAAAGAGAGGAAGGTCACATGCTAGATGGATGGACTTTATTAAAGAGACCACAAATAAGTGTTTGCAGGAGCTGGGCAGAGCAGTAGAGGACTGGGGGGCCATGGGTTGAGACCAACATGAAGGCAGTTAACAACAAAAATAATAATTGTGTAGTGTCAATGGGCCTGCAGTCAGTGCTATCAATATCATTTAAGAGTTGTCCTTGTGTGCCTGCAAGTCATTTCTGACTTATGGTGACCCTAATGCAAACTTATCATGGGATTGCCTTGGCAAGATTTCAGAACAGGTTTGCCATTGCCTTCCCCTGAGGCTGAGAGCATGTGACTTGCCAAAAGTCACCCAGTGGGTTTCATAACTGAGCTGGGAATTGAACCTGGTCTGCAGAGTCATATAGTCCAACACTATGCCATACTTCTTGGCCATTGTGAAGTGAGAAGATGAGCAAGCCTGGATAGAACTAGTCAACCATCACTCATTAAATGCTGTGAAGGGAGGGCTATGGAGGGAAAGATTATAACCTAGAGGCTTGCCTATAACAGAGTTAGTTGGGGCAGTCAGAAACAGAGTGAAAGCCAGTTAGGAAGAAAGGAATTGATAAGATCTGGAAAGGGTTTGGGAAGCTGGAAATGTGGGAGGAGTTAGCGCTGGCGGTGCACCTTCGGCGACTCTTTCACCGCAGCGTGTGCGAACGCTGCAGCGGGAAGGCATCGTCGGAGCGCAGGCCGTGCGGAGGGGCCAGCGCTCCGATGATGCCTTCGGGAAGGGGTTGGGGGCGCCCACCATGCGGCTGCCCCTCCCCTTCCTTGCCTCCAAAACAGCCCTTTTAGCCGTCTGCTTCCCCCCAATGTCTTCATTTAAGAGTTGGCAAAGAAAAACTGTCCATGCTGTGCCACACTAAATCTATTGATCAACAGAGCTACATCTTCAGGACAGGCATTACCTTGAAGCCTGAGTATCAGATCCAGGAAGGGATCTTTAGAGTAGAAGGACAAAGTTACTGACAGGAGCCCAAGGGTTGGAACTGCAGTGCCAGTTTGGATAAGAGATCGACCACAGTCATCTTCATCCATTGATTCAGCATATGCAAGTTCTGCCCATGATAATCTACCAGAAACAGTAGTGGACAGTTTCATATCTCAGCAGGAGAATTGCCTGTGCCACTAGTTTACCTAAGCAAAGATGATAACATTAAAAGTTAATTAGGTCTTTTTGTGTGCATAATTTTCCTAAAAATGACATGCTTTTCTAACAATGACGGGGAAAGTGAATAACTAATTATGTAGTGAAATTAATTGGCCATGCAAAAACTTGAATGTAAAATTTACTTTTGTCAGGAGCCAAGACCCCGAGCTAAGCTGCATATCAGAACATAAGAAGAATTTCTTCTGTGAGTCAGCAATTGGTTGAAGTCTATAAAACATGCAGCAAGAATGAATGGAAATCCACAATGGATGGACCAAAGAAATCAAGTTCCCAAAGGCTTCTGTTGTAAACAGTGTTTTTAAATATGTTCATACATGATCTGGAGTGAGGTAGTCAAGTTTGTAAGTGGCACTCTTAAAATTTAAAAGTTTGCTTTTTTTTTTTTTTTAAGGGAGGGTTGTGAAGAAAGCGCTCTTCAAGTGGGGTTGATACACCGTAAAACAGGGGTAGGCAACCTTTCCCCTTTAAGGGCCGAGGGACTTCAGCTCCCAGAATCCCAGGAGCTATTGGCCAACATGGGACTATTGGCCAACATGGCTGAGGATTCTGGGAGCTGAAGTCCCTGGGCCCTTAAAGGGGAAAGGTTGCCTACCCCTGCCGTAAAACAACAAATCTGGTTCATTTAAGAATGTTTACATATCCCAGTCTCAATTTTATTGAGTTTTTCCCCAACTCATTTTCATTTTGTCTCTTCCCCCCCCCCCGCCATTTCAGATCCTGCTGATTGTCATTTTGTTGTTGTTGTTGTGTTACTTCAAGTCATTTCCAACTGATGGCAGCCCTAAGGTAAACCTATCATGGGGTTTTTCTTGTAATGTGGAATCCTAGCCTCTGTTTTCTCCCTGCCAAAAATTCATGTACATTTATGCTAATTTCCCCCACTGTCTAAAGCATCACCTGTGTATTTTTTCCAATTATGTACATTTTAGCTGTTTAATTTTTTTTTAAATAAAATGTGCACTCTTTTGTCCACACTTTCTTAGTGGAAACACCTTGTAAGCAATGAGAATCTGTAAATGCCCAAGGTGAGGTGTGCATTTTCAGGCAATAAGTCTTAGGAGAATGTTATTTTCTTGAGATTGTCAAGCCCAACGAAATGTCTTTCTAGCTGTAGGTTCATTGTAAGTAAATGTAAATTGATGTACATTAGTGGAAAATTATATCTTTCTTTCTGTAAGGTTGTGTGTATGTGCATGGGATGGAGGGAGAGATGAATGTCATTGAGCAAGGATGAGATTTTGAGGTAATTGTGCATATGTCAATGAAAACAATAGGCACATAAGGAGTATTTGCAAATGTTCTCATCATCATGGAGAAGAGATGTTTCAACACATTGAAACACCCCCATTAAAAAAAGTCAACAATTGTAAGAATTTTTATGCTTGAACTAGTGAGAAAAGATCTGTGTTTTCTCTCATTTTTGATTAATTTCCCCCCAAAAGGGGGTTTCACATTTAAAAAAAAATTGTTCTGCAGAAAAACTGATTTTTTGTGTGCAAATGAAACTTTAGCAATAGCAATAACAAGTACATTTTTATACTGCTTATCAGTGCACTTAAAAACTCCTATGCAGTTTAAAACTGTAAGCTAATTGCCTCCATCAAGCTGGGTACTCATTTTAGTGACTTTGGAAGGATGCAAGCTTGAGTCAACCCTGAGCTGGTATTGAACTCAGAACCTTGTGGTTTGTGAGTGAGTAGCTGCAGTACAGTCATTTAACCACTGTGCCCCCAGGGATCGTTTAATGAAATATTCCCAAATTCCAGAAATCATAACATAAAGTTCTGAAACTTGTCATTTCATATTGTGGGGTTGCAACATTTGAAACCCATCGCTCTTGATTTTAAGAAGAAAATAAGGTGATTTCAGTCTCTAAAAACCACTGACCTGGTCTTCGTCATATTTGAAAAGGGTGATTTCTATTTCAGGTATCATTAGGATAGGGAATGATGTGGGAATGAAAGTTACAGGAGGAGGTATTCTTGTCCAGATATGAATATCATCCAAAATTCTGGAAACCACTTGGGGCCACTATGCCTCAGGTTCAGAAGAGAATCCAGAGCCCAGGTGGTGCAGTAGTTATATGCTGGTACTGCAGCCAAAATGTTGCGAGTTTGATTCTGCAGGGCTCCAGATTGACTCAGCCTTCCATCCTTTCATAGGTCAGTAAAATGAGTATCCAGCGTATTGGGAGCAATTGGCTAACACACTGTAAACCACTTAGGGGGGTTGCAGACTGCCAGAAATAGTACAAATTGAATCCACTTTTAAGGTTAGGGTTAGTGCTAGGGAACCATGGGAATTGATTTTTTTCCCCCTGAGACATTAAGCCTTCTCTGTCAGAGAGCTCTAGTGCTACAATAAAATACAGTTCCCATGATTCCCTCACCCTAACCCTAATCCTAAAAGTGGACTCAATTTGCACTATTTCTGGCAGTTTGCAACCCCCCTTAGGGAGTGCAGAGAAGTCATGGGCCTCCTGCTATCCAGGAGGACTCCCAGGCTATCAATTCCCTCATTCAGCAGGTGTGTAACCATGTCTAGAACTGGGTGAACAGTCCCCTTCTACTCAGTCCCCTTCAGTAACAGCACCTTGTCCTTATACAGATAGACTGATCCACACCCATTCAACTTTCATAGTTGGGCACCAATTCAGTACATTCACTGCCTCATCTACTGAAGATAAATATGAAAAACAAAGTTGTCTCCTCTACATATTGATGGCAGCATGCTCAGAAACTCTGGACAATCCCTCTCAGCACTTTCATGGTGATATTCAACAATATGGGGGATAGAACCAGCCCCTTCAAGACATCAAACTGAAGAATGCATGGGGCTGAGGAACACACGCAAAACATTTGGACCAACCATTCAAACTGATGTGGTTTATGAATTTCTGTTGTCTTGAAAGTAATCACCAGTGGGTGCAAGGTGAGCCCCAGGTAATAACCTTTGAGTTAACATTAAAGAGAAGTTAATTGACAATTATTTTAGTTTAAAATCATATTTATATTAGTGTGGGTAGGGGAACACCATTGAGTTTTCTGCCTCAGGCTCCAAAATATCTTAGGGGGGAAGCAGACCAGGGCGTCCGGGACACCCTGGGATGATGCGCCGCGGGACCATGGCAGCCGCACCGTGGCGCATCGGCGGCGTTCCTGAAAGGAGCGCCAAATTGGCGCTCCTTTCAGAAGTCAGGGAAAGTGCGCCCTAAACGCATCGGGCGCACTTTCCCTGACTTTTCCGCCGCAGCGTGTGAGGACGCTGCATCGGGAGGTTGCCCCCGGAGTGCCGGCTATGCGAAGGGCCAGCAGCTCCGAGGGCAACCTCGGGAAGAGGAAGGGGTGCCACTCGTGCAGCTGCCCCTCTTGTTCCTTGCCTCGGAGACGACTTAATTAGTCGTCTGCCGAGGCCCTTAGACTGTCTTTACTGTGAATTTTTAGTTTCTAGATGACAACTTTGCACTTCTCTTCCATTCCTCCCCACCTGGGTAACCTGTAAAACAATTAATTAATAACTTCATTGTGGGTGTGGGAGAGAGAAAGGAAGAGGTGGCAGACAAAAGAAGCAACAAATCCAAAGCCTCTGTTTTTCTTCTTCATAATTTTTGTGAGCGACTCCTCAGAGTTTGTATTATCACACAACTGTCAGAAATAATTTGCCCTACTTTTGCTAATTGTTCTCCTGTGAGTTTTCAAGCCACAAATGTGATTTTGTATGAACTGTCAGGTGTGTTCAAAAAAAGAAGTGCTAAAGACAAACCATGGCAGCACCTGCATTTGCCTTTGCAAGCCAAACAGATAACAGCTTACTTATAACTGTGCCTTGTTGCCATTCATGGAAGCTCAACAGACCCATTAACAGGTTTGCCAGAAAACTATCCAATAAACTAGTTCGCATCCATCCTGACAGTGTTGATGGCTGATTAAAAAGTTATAATTATTTTGTGGGGAAGGGACAATGTTGCTATCAAATTATTCATTCATCCAGTCTTGGGGAGATAAACTTGCAGCCCATCAGATGCTGTTGGTCTGCTACTTCCACCAGCCTTTGCCACTATAAACACTGGCTAAGGCAGCTGGGACTTGCAGTCCAACAACATTTAGGCACCCCAATGAAAACTACCCATGTCCCTTCCCTCCTTTTTTATAGGTATAGCAGTGCAGTAAACTGCCTTAGTTCAAGTGATTAGCTCATCTAGATGTGTACTGTCTACACCAGATGAGGGCAAGTGCAAAGGGGCAGGAGCCATTTTTCACCCTTTCACTCCTCCTTGAGAGGCCATATTCTACCTACCCAATGCTCTAAGAAGTGATATCACATTATTTCTGGTTTTTTCTTTGATTGATTTTGGGGCAATTTCTGAAAATGAATTTGGGGTATGTTGGGAAGGTCATGGAATTAGAATCATTTGGAGGAATATCAAAGATTCAACTGAAAAATAAATTTGGAGGGTGTCTGAGGCCCTTGGCTTCAGGGCCCTTAAATTCCCCACCTCTGGCCTTCACAAAGGGTAGAGTTGAATTGCAGCTTCCATCAGGGATATCTGAATGGCCACAAGTTTCCTGTTTTAACTTGCAGTTACTCCCAACAACTTTTGAGTTTTGAGGCAGGACTTTATTTCCAGACCAACCTGGAAATGTTGAAGATTGATCCTTGGACTTCTATATGCCAAGTCTATGCTGTTTCATTGAAATCCCAAGCACTGATTAACTGCTTTTCATGGCACATATGGAAATTACCACCAGACCCAAACCCTACACCTATCATTTTGGGTGACTGAAAAGATCCTCTTGAAGAGCTAATCCTTCAGTAGCCAGGAGAAACTACTGATATTCTGAAAGGGACCTTTCCTGAAGTTACTAAAATCTGGACAGCTTCATAATGAGAGAAGGTGGTCCCTTGATTGCCAGGCCACCAACTGTTTAGCTTCATTTCCATCTGCTATATTGTTATCATGCTGACATGATATGGAATGTATGAGGCTCAATTTTGATTGAAGAAACCATCAATTCCATTTAGACTAAAGCTTCTATATGCATTGGCTGAGATGCTACATCATGTTCACATAGTATAACTCTACGCTCAATAATAGTTACATGGTGATTGTGCTACACTTACTTTCTGTTGAATACTGACACCTTGCAACCAGTTGTATATCTGCCAGTGTGCCTCCTGACTGTTCTGTTGTGCAAGGAAGAAGGCACAGTAACTGTTTCTGAAATCTCAGTGAATTGTAAGACACTGAAATCAATGAAGAATAGTTATTTAACATCCACTCCCATTGCTGTGGCCTCTGAAGGAGAAAAAGAACAGGTAGGCAGACCTCCTTTGTGCCTAGGTTATAGTGGCTGGTAAGATCCCTCCATGTTCCAACTACTATCGCTGTGACCTCTGAGGAGAAAGAACAGCCAGGAGCTGCAGAATTTTATTTCAATCTCACCATCTCCTTTTCCTTGTGTGCCATTTCTTATTTAGATTGCAAGTCTTTGGGCAGGGTACAGTCAAACCAACTAATTGTAACCTTTGTGGCTGAAAGGCAGGGTATAAATGCTCTATATCAATACATGCACACCTTCAAGGTTGAAATCATGTCCATTGGACCCATATAGAGAAGACTTGGGGCCTTTGCAGACTGCCAGAAATAGTGCAAATTGAGTCCACTTTAAATTAAGGCACTGCCCTGGCTCAGTGCTAGGGAATCATGGGAATTGTATTTTTTTCTAAAGCATTGAGCCTTCTCTGTCAGAGAGCTCTGGTGCCACAATAAATTACAGTTCCCATAATTCCCTAGCACTGAGCCAGGGCAGTGCCTCAATTTAAAATGGACTCAATTTGCACTATTTCTGACAGTCTGCAAAGGCCCTTGCTCTATCAATTGCTGAATGGTGAGTCAATGAATAAACAAATCCATATTAATTAATTAATATGCCACTTTTCTCCTGGAAAGGGATCCAAGGTGGCTTGCAGGGAAAAATATTTTTAAAACTTTACAATAATTTTTTTAAAAAACAATTAAAATCATCATGCTAAAATCACATAAAATGTACAAAAGTTAAAAACACAAATAGAGAACACACCGCATATAAAAACCTTCCTTACATAATTACATACTAAAAGCTTGCTTGAAAAAAATGTCTTTGCCTGCCAGTGAAAGGAAAGCAGGGAGCCAAGCCTCCCAAGGAAGGGAGTTCCAGAGTTTGGGAGCAGCCACTGGGAAGACTCTGATCCAAAACACACTGCAGAAATAATCCAGTTTGAGATGCTTTAACTCAGGGGTAGGCAACCTTTCCCCTTTAAGGGCTGAGGGACTTCAGCTCCCAGAAGCCTCAGCCATGTTGGCCAATAGTCCCATGTTGGCCAATAGCTCCTGGGATTCTGGGAGCTGAAGTCCCTCGACCCTTAAAGGGAAAGATGCTCTGGCTCAATGCTAGGGAATTCTGGGGACTGTCATTTTGTGAGACATTTAGCCTTCTTAACCTTCTGTTATCCAGGCTAAACATACCCAGCTCCTTAAGTCTCTCCTCATAAGGCATAGGGCCTAAGCAGACGACTAAAACAGTCGTCTTGGAGGCCCGGAAGAGGAGGAGCCACCGCACGCGCGGCGGCCCTTCCTCTTCCTGAGGTCGCCCTGAGCGCTTCCGGGCCACCGCACGCCGGACGCGTTCAGGGCGACCTCCCTCCACAGCGTCCGGATGCGCTGTGGAGGATAAGTCGCAAAAAGGGCGCCCGCCGCTTTTAGGGCGCTCTTTTTGCGACTTATGAAAGGAGTGCCTTTTTGGCGCTCCTTTCAGGGTCGCCGGGGAGGCGCCGCGGTGAGGCTGCCATAGCCCCGCGGCGCTCCAGACCAGGGCGCTCCAAACGCCCTGGTCTGCATCCCCCCATAGTTTCCAAAAAATGGTTTCAGTTGTGGAACTCTTTATGGTCCAACTGTCCTAATTTGACAGGTACAGTCCAGATTAATCCCCTGTCAACCCACCTTTTCACCTACTTTTAGAATGTCCCAGATTCTTTCTCCTCTTCCTACTTTCCTCCTTTATCATCAGATACTTCCATTGCTGCAAATGTTGTTCAAAGTACAAAATAGTTTGAATTCAATCAACTCAGCTAGGGGAAGAGGAGAGGAGAGAACAAAATCTTGGACATTTGCAGTTTCACACCACTTTAAGTGCTGTGGCTCAGTGCTGTGGAATTCTGAGATTTGTTTTGTGAGCTATTTAGCTTTCTCTGTCAGAGAGCTCTGGTGACCCACCAAATCTGAGGATTCCATAGCACTGTGCCATAGCAGTTAAAGCAATGTCAAACTGCATTATTTCTACATTGTAAATGTATCCTAAGTTTCAAGTTATTAATAGTGATGCCAACATTTTACTTCACCTGATGAAGAACCTTGTCCCTAAAATACATTTAAATTATATTTGTTGACTCATTAAGCCCTTCTGCTGCACCTGCTAGGATTGCTTGCTTGTTTGCTTGAGTTCAATCATATTATTGCCATTGCTTAGATTGTATTAAAATCCAGAATGGTTGTGCCATTATAACCCACTGCCAGTGGACGTTTTCTGACTCTACCTCTTACTAGCATGTAGACCAAAAACTCAGCTGGCTTGCTGAGGTCCCAGAGGAAGGAACTGTGCTTAAGGCTTGCCTCAGTAACATGTTGGGTAAGAACAAGAAATTACAGCACACTGCAGGCTTCGGGGAGACAGCAAATATGAAGATCTGGGAAATGGAACACAGTCAGGGGGAGAAAATTCAATAGACGGGCAAAAACAGAACAGAGATGAAAAGGCCGAAAAGAAGCTGCATTATGTTTACCTCGCACTGGGCTGTCTCCAAACTCAATAGCGCCATGTTTCATTTTTAATTTTTGCATTTGTGTTTGATCACAGCCCATGCAGATGTTGTTTCATGCTTCAGGGGTTCAAAATGACTAATTCTGAGGATGTCCATGGGGCATGCATCCTTTAACTGCTCCAAGCAGCTTTTCACACTTCACCTCTCTTTGCCGGGTCTGGGAGGTGTTTCTTTCCCCTTGAAGGTACTTTTGTTAAGTGGCCTGGAAGCTGGAATTCTCAAGAAGATTTCTTTGCACATTTATTCCCAGCCTGAAGAGAAGGAGCAGGAAAGGCTCTGAGAAAGGTGGCATTCTTGAGTGCAGGCATGCAGCATCCATTTTGAGGAGCTGTTGAAAAGTTAACATTGCCTGGTCTCCTCATAGAAAGAGCTTACCACATGAGAAATGTAATCAGCATTTAAAAATTTATTTACCAAGAACTAAACACTCCTTTTTTACAATGAAGCAAAGCAAAACAGATGAAGAAAAATCTGTCACATTTCTAGAATGTTTTTACAAGATGTAAACTGTTCCAGTCTAAGCCAATAAAGAATTAGACCAAAATTTATATTTGGAACTCTAGTCCCAACTAGAGTAGGATGACCTAGAAAGGTACCCAAGGTGGCTCAGAAATAAAACCATTTTAAAATGATAGAATAAAAATTTAAAAGATAATTTAAATCAGCTGGCTAAAAAATAATAAAATTTATAAACATGCAAAAGTTAAACGCATAACTAAAATGCCCCCCAATAAAAAAGCCTCCCTGAGATGATTATACATTAAAAGCATGCTTGAATCAGAAAATGTCTGCCTGGTGGAGAAAGGAAAACATTTATGAAAACATTTACAAAAAATATTTATTAAAACCATGGTGATTGAATGGGTCTATTCTAGTTGAAACAAACAATTGGATCCTAATATTGCTGACTAACTAAAGCTAACTTTCTTTTATTGGTCTTGTTACTGTACCAATAGCTCACACAGAGATTTAGAAAATGAAACTTTTCATCACCACTATACAAATGCACTTATATTTGTCCCAGGAAATGTTTCCCCTGATATATTATTATCTGGGTTTTTTATTTTATTGATATCCTGCCTTCTCTCTCCCTTCTGCCTGCCCGCTGAAGGGGGCTTAAAAAAGTTAAAAGAGCATGATGCTAAGTGTTTGCATCATACACCTGGTAAAATGTAATAAAACTATCAACAGAATTAAAAGCTATTTAAGAGCATTTCCTTTCAAAAAAGTAAAACAATAAACAATAATACAGACCACATATTACATTATTAAAGGCTCTCTCCCCTTGAAAGATCAGCCCCCCAAGGCCTCCTGAAACAAAAACAGTCTTCAGCTGCTTATAGAAGGCTAACAAGAAAGGTGACTGTCTAGTGTTAAGGAAAATGCAACATGGGACATACAGTAATAGAAATAAAATATGTATGTGATAGTCACAGTGATTAAGCAGGAGCAATCATGAAGCTACACAGGTGAAAAGGATAATGTAATTTGGAAGCCTTGAGAGCCAAGGACAAACTTATAGAGTGTATATTGAAAACACCTGTTGTAGATTGCAAACACCTGAGATTCATTAAGTAGTCAAGGTAAAATGATGAAATACTTGGGTTGGTCTTAAATATGGGATGATCTATGTGGACCAATCAAGATGTATGTACACACCCACTGGGTGGGAACCGACTAGTGGGTGGTGACTAACAATGGCTATAAGTGCAATGTTTGCCAATGCATATTGTGGTGTAGTAGAGATTGTGATTTGTAGGGCATATAGTATTTATATATAGTAGAATAAAGTAGATCTTTTATATAAGACTACTGAGTTGTCTGGTGTCTTGAGGGAAGATACAAGAACCAGAAGAATCCTGGAGAAGTTTGGAGACATCTCAGGAAGAAGAGTGAGAAGGCTTGGAGAGTTTGTCAGGGTCTTCAGCCTATTCTCTGAAACTCTGCTGCTTGGGAACGAAGCATCAACCACTGATCAAAGCTGGTCAGCTCTGCTGCATAACAAGGTGGTGAGTTAGAGCCAGAGGTGAAGAGCTACAACTCCCATCATCCCTGACATCTAGTTCTCTTGAAGGTAAATGCTCCTTTTTAAAGCACAGGAGCCAAATCTCAGCCTGGTGGAATTTTGACTATTGGTGGTGTTGTTGGCTGGAATTCTGTATCATCTTCTACTTAATTAAGTATGGGGGGTTGCAGACTGCCAGAAATAGTGCAAATTGAGTCCACTTTTAGGGTTAGGGTTAGTGCTAGGGAATCATGGGAATTGTTGTTTTTTTCTGAGACATCTGTTAGAGAGCTCTGGTGCCACAATAAAATACAGTTCCCATGATTCCCTAACCCTAACCCTAAAAGTGGACTCAATTTGCACTATTTCTGGCAGTCTGTTTAACTACTTAGTTTCATAAGAAGACGAGACTCCCTAGAAGAGACAATGATGCTTGGTAATGTAGAAGGCAATAAGAAAAGAAGAAGACCACATTGCAGATAGACTCAAATGAGGAAGCTATGGCTGTCCTTAGTTTGCAAGACCTGAGCAAGGCTGTGGTTGACAGGATGATTTGGAGGAAGCTCATTCATTGAGTCACCATAAGTCAAAGTTGACTTGACACACTTAAATCCCATTCAGGAGATAAGTGGGATATTAAATAGATAAACCCTGGGGTTGGGAACTATTGTCTAGGAGGCCCTTTCCTCAGATCTTGAAAAAGTTATTTTTGGTGGCTATGGTCCCATTAGCCATCATAGTCAGTTGATTCTGAGCACTGTAGTTGAAGACCAGGGATATTTCTGAGCTCTGTACTCCAAAGCTGCTGGCCCATCCTAAATTTTAAACCAGGGATGTGTGATCTCAATTTCACACATCCAGGGACATTTTTCTTTCCCATCTATGTACCCAAATTATATTTGTTTCTGCCAGCATCTGTCTGTCTGTTCTTAATGGGTTGAGCGTCATCCCTTTATTTGCTCTCTATCCCATGTGTGATTGTTTTAAATTGCACTAATTGCTTGCATGCATTATAGAAGTCAGCATGAGCCAGCAATGTGATTTGGTCACCAAAAAGCCCACACAATTCTAGTTTGTTCCAATAGAATTATAGCATCCAGATCAAAGGAAGTCATAGTACCAGTTTATTCTGTTTTGGTCAGACCTCACCTGAAGAATGTATGCCCGGTTCTGGGCTCTATATTCAGGAAGAATATTGAAAAGCTGGAATGTATCCAAAGGAGGGAGACCAAGATATCAAAACCTTGGAAACCAAGCCCTATAAGGGAAAGCTTGGGGAGCTGTGCATGTTTAGTTTTGGGAAGAGAAGACTGAGAGGTGATATGACAGCCATCTTTAACTATCTGAAGTGATGTCTTGTAAAATATGGAGCAAGTTTGTTTTCTGGTTCAGATTAGAGGTGCATTACACTGGCCACTTAATCTAGGGCCAGTTTGGAGCATTATGTCCCAAACTGGCCCTGGACTGACCACAATGAGGACCACATGCACTAGACTGAATCTGGTGTGATGCCTTGTCATTGTGCACATAGACCAGCAGGGCTGACACAGCAAACAAGCACTACGGGTCTGACCCTGTTTTCAGAGCAGCCACCACCATTCCTTGCAGGCAGGAGCTCCATGTAAAGCCTGCCTTGCACAGAGCTGCTTCTCCTGAGGACAGAAATGGCCACCCAGATGCCTTGTTGCTTACATGTCTGGATACCTGTTTCTATCTTCAGAAGTGGGCAGGCTTTACATGGAGTTTCTGTCCATGAGGAAGAGATGGTGCCAGCTCCAGAAACAGACCATTCCCTTTCTCTTTGCTGCTCAGCATGTAGTAAAGGGCATCTCTTGGCATGTGGACAACTGGATCCAGCTGTCCACATGCCAAAAGAACCAACAGTATCAGAAGACAATGTACTGGGAGCTTTAAGATTCAGCTTTCCATCCATCTCTCTCACACAAACAGACATAATGGGATTCACAGTATCTTTCTTCCTTGTGTGGCTCTTTGGTGCCAGACTGAAGCAGTATGTTTGCAGTAAACAATGCAATAAACTTAGCTGGGAAATAATGGAAGTCTGCTCTAGTCCACCCATGTGAATTTGTATGTGACTGCTTACAACAGGCAAGATAAACAGCAACTGCCTCCAGAATACCATAGAAAGTAACTATGAGCAGCAAAACAAAGGGGGAAAAATAGATCAGATAAGCCTCCCTCATCAGCAACATGTTTTATAACTCTGTCTATCAAAATGGAAATGAAAAGAAAAGTGGAGGCTAGTGAAAGAAAAAGTCACCCCAGATTCATTTTGGAAAAAGTTTTCAAGTGTTGTCTAGAAGGTTCAGAATGTAAGCAAGGCTTACCTGGCCCAGTTGTTTCATTTCACAGGTTCAGATTGCTAACTTTGGAGAGAGAAAAAAGCTTTTCTGAAATACTTTGAATGGCTTTTCTTTTTTATGGCATAGACACCTATTCCTATTCTGTTCATATTATTTCTGCCTCTGGTACCATGTTTTGTTTTATTTATTTATATATTTATTTGTTTGTTGGATTTATAATCCACCCTTCTCCCAAAATGGGATTTAAGATGGCTTTTTCTTGATGATAAAGAAGTAATGCTTAGGTTAACTCACTATGATGCATATCTGTAATATCAAATGTAACAAGCCACCTAAAGAAACAATGCCCCCCTGCTTAACATAACAAGATACATGGGATAAGTGGTTTTACAACTTTTTTTTTTGAAAAATAACTTCCCATCTTTTGCACTCTCACTAACAGTTTAGAGAGGAGGAGGGTGGTAGCTACAAGGTTGTGTGAGATTCTTTTATCAATCAGTCAAAGAAATATTTATAAGAATCATTTTAATCTTCTTCATTACGTACTTGATTTTTAAAAGGAAGTTTCAAACGAAGGATGTATTTTATTTTATTTTATTTTATTTTATTTTATTTGAGACTCACAATGTCTTGCTTCCTTGTGTGGCAGTGCTCTGATCACAAGTAATGCTTGAACCGAGGAGAATGAAAAGAGCACAAGAAAGGGTAATACACAACTGTTACTCCACATGATTGACTCATGAGGCACACTTCATTCTCAGAGGTCTGTGAGCATCTTCTCTGTGGGTGCATGATGAAACACCAAAATCTTCCTCATGGCTGATTTCATCCCTTTCAGTAGTGTACACTCGCTCTTGCATCCTGAAGGGACATCAGTTGTGCAGATACAGATATATGCTATGTCACCACCTCCCTCCTGAGAGAATAACTCAGCTGAATGACAATGCTCACTACAAATTTGCTAGATTCTTAGGGAATACCTTAGAAAAGGAATGTTTTGATGATTTCAGGGTATGTGAGTGCCAGAGATTTTTTTTTAATGATTTGTGCAGGGTGGGTCGGACCAGTTGTGATAGGTTGCTTTGTTCTTTTTCTAATTTTAACTGAAGATATTCAGTTTGGCACCAAATTCACTGAAATCAGACAGTAGTGAGCAGTGAATATGAAACACACAGTAGAAGATGGAGACGGATTTGAAAGTCTAGCATTACACGAACAAGCACCAGTGCAACACCCTCCCAGGCCACATCATGTGCATCAAAACATCATTAAGAGTCTGACTTTTGGGAAGAAATTAACAATAATCACTGACATCTGGATCAGTCCTGCAATATTATACTTGAGTTTCCCTTCCCCAAAGCCTTGGTACTAAAGGCCCTTGATAAAACTATTCACGCTTATTAGAAATTACAATGGTCAGTTACTACATCACCTCCTTTTCCCCACTCTCCTCATCTTGGTGTTTTCTTTATATAGAAAGTCTATGGCAGGGGTAGGCAACCTGTCTCCTTTAAGGGCTGAGGGATTTCAGCTCCCAGAAGCCTCAGCCATGTTGGCCAATAGTCCCATGTTGGCCAATAGCTCCTGGGATTCTGGTAGCTGAAGTCCCTCAGCCCTTAAAGGGGACAGGTTGCCTACCCCTGCTCTATGGTCTTGTCTACATGGGACAAAAGGCCCATTTCCCCTTGCCCTGGTGGTGTCCTGTTCAGATGATACTTGGCCAAAACTGGGGTTTAGTTTGGGTATGAGTTGTTTGCATGTCTTGAAAACAGTCCCATACCAAACCTGGCCCTTCCATTCCTTAAAACAATTTAAATAAACTCACTTTTTGCTCCAGGTTTTACAAGAAAGCCAAGAGTATTGTGCAGAAGCAATGGGTGGCTGCTCATCCATGTGCCCTGTTGCATTGCCCACCCCCACTGTTGTGTCTGGCCAATTTGTGACCTCTGAGGTTGGGTGGAGATGCCCAGCCATGCAACTGAAACCAGGTACCTCCTTCTGTCCTCAAAGGATGTTACTCATGCCAGTGACAGTAGGCAATGCAGTGGGGCACACTTGTTGCTGTGGCATTGACAGGTAACCAGGGGAGGTGGGAAACATAGCAACTCCAGGGCCAGGATACTCCAGAGCCAACCCAGGTTATCCTGCCCCATGTAGCAAAGGAGAAGTCTATTAGTTTTTGGAAACACACTATCTGCTTCTCTGAGTTCCTCCTGATCCAGAGTTTGGCCATGTTTTGTGGGGGATTCTGGGAGTCCAGTCAGTCAATCAATCAATCAATCACTTTTAAACCCCACCTTTTCTCAATAGTGAGACTCAAGCTGGCTGTATTTTGTTTGGTGGTTGATTGGTTAATTTCATTTATATCCCACTTTTCTCCTGGTATGGGATCCAAGTTGGTTTATAAAGGGCATCTAAAAACTATTTGATACAAAAGTGTTTAAAAATACATCTCCTATAGTCTCATCAGATATGCCTGTGTAACTGATGGACAAAGAGGTAGGGCACTTCTGAAGATTTCAAAACATAAGCAGGCTCATATGAGAGAATACATAGTGAACAGTTGGTCCACTGCTGCCTTCTCAAGGACTACAACTCCCAGAGCATTACATACTGTGATCTTAATAAGCTTCCAAGCCAGATTTTGTTTTAAAAATAACTGTACTATAGTTGTCCTTCTCCCCTGTCTTGAGATATTTTTTAAATAAAATTTAACAGAAATCTTCTTGAAAAAACCCTCCCCACAAAAAACAACAACAACAACAACAAATAACATTACTGTATGTGCTATCTTTTCAATAATGATCACAATATGTGAATGTAGATATACTCCATTAAAAAAAAATAGTCCTGGGATTATTAGAAGAAAAACCATTCAGGATTTTCCTATTGAAATAACCCAGATAACAGAGAACAGTTACCTTGTTGGTTAAAGTATTCCCAGTTTGACTCTCTGCATTGAAAATATTAGTCTCCAAGAAGAACTAGAAGATTTAAAACAAAACAAAGCAGAATCCCAAATAGACATTCTTTTCATGCCAAGATATATAGTCTAATGGTCCCAGTTCTCTGACACAGGCTGCTAGTAAATGGCTGCTTTCCTTTTAATCCTATTTGTGTGTGTTGGGGATAACTCGCTAAAATGTTTATTTAATGCTTACAGTTGTCATTCTTTAGGCTTCTGGTCCCTCCAACCTTGACCACACACACCCCTGCATATACTTTTGGGGTCTCTAGAAATGTTGATTCTAACATGCCATTGTTGTTGTTGTGTGCCTTCAAGCCATTTCTGGCAAACCTATCATGAAGTTTTCTTGGCAAGCTTCTTCAAAGGGAGGTTGCCATTGCCATCCTCTGAGGCTTAGCCTTAGAGAGTATGACTTGCCCAAGGTCACTGAATGGGTTTACATGGCTGAGCTGAGATGTGAACAATCCAACACTCAAACAACTAAATTGTGGTAGGAGGAAGCATATTGCCTCTAGGGCCCAAGGCATGTGCTCCATTTCACAGATAGAAACTGGGACACATGCAGACAAACAACATCTGAGTGTGGTCAAGAAGGCAAAAGTTATTAATGAGGAAAACACACAAGGTAGCATAGGCTGTGGCAGTTTGATTTTGTCTAGGTCTACTGGGAAGGGAAGTTTCTGCATCCTCCTCTCCCCCCCCCCCCCGCCACTGAATTAATGAAGTGCAAACTACTTTTGCTCTTTGAATACAGTCTGTAGCAATTAAGGTAAGGTGGGGACAAAGCAAAGAAGGTGAGAGGAGGAGAGAGAATCTAGGAATTTAAAAAGCAACAGAAAAGTGAGACAACAGAGGATTAATTGTGACTGTCAAATCAGGACAGTTGGAGAGAGTGCCATGGATTTGGATGCATGCACTTGGGGACTGGAGCCCTTTTTAGCTGTTACTTGCCATTATAAGCAAGAACCCTGATTTACCACCATCCTTGTTCATGTGAACAAGAACTCTCTTATTCAGACTTTTCACTTTTCATGTGAAGAAACCAACAGTGAGCGCCAAATACCGCATTTTCCAGCATATAAGATGACTGGGCATATAAGATGACCTCAACTTTTCCAGTTTGGGATATACTCGCCGTATAAGACAATCTCTCTTCCAACCCACAACAAATAATTTTTTTAAAAAATCAGATTTGATTTCAATATGGTAATTTTAATTCAAATGCTTATGACATGCAGGTACTTAGCAGGAAAACTGTCACTTATAAATACAACAAACTACAGCTCCCATGTTCCCTAGCATTTATTTCTGCAGTGTGTTTTGGACCTTACTTTTTAAAAAATAGTCTAGATTTAAATGCTGCTTTAAAAATTATTTCCATCTCCCAGCTATGAGATGGTTGGGGGGAAATGAGAAAGTTTTGGGGAGAAGGACTGCCAATATACTAGGTGATGCATTCTGGGGTATGTACAATTTGCAGCCAAGTAAGTGACCCTGGGCATGTCACACACTCTCAGCCTCAGAGGATGGTAATGGCAACCCCCATTTGAAGAAAACATGCCATGAAAAACCCATGATAAGATTGCCTTAGGGTCACCATAAGTCGGAAAGGACTTGAAGACACACAGGAGCAACATAAAAGTCTGCAATTGTTTCATAGGTAGTACGTGGGAATAGGAGCCAGCATGGTATAGTGGTTTGAGTGTTGGACTACCACTGTAGAGACCTGGGTTTGATTCCCCACTCTGCCATGAAACCCACTGGGTGAACTTGGACAAGTCACACACTCTGAGCCTCAGGGGAAGGCAATGGCAAACCTCCTCTGAGTGAATCTTGCCAAGAAAACCCCATGATCACCATAAGTCAGGAACAATTTGAAGGCACACAACTTACACAAATAACCTCTAAGCTAAGGAACTTGGTTTTCTTTAGATAAATCTTCAAAGGTACACTCTCTTTCTTTCTTTCTTTCTTTCTTTCTTTCTTTCTCTCTCATTGTGCAGAATTATTTGTTAAAGAAGCCATGCCCAAGCAACACATCAACTTTGGCTGCATCTGCATTGCAAAAATTTATTAAAGCAGTCTGACACTGCTTTAACTGCCCTGACTCAAGGCTATGGAATTCTGGGATTTGCAGTTTTGTGAGATATTTAGCCTTTTCTGTCAGTGAGCTCTGTCTGGTACCACAAAGCAAATTGCAGATCCTAGGAATCCGTAGGATGGAGCCACGGCAGTTAAAGTGGTGTCAAATTGCATTATTTCTGCAGTGCAGATTCAGGCTGCATACACACTGTAGAACTGGCTCTCTTCCCCCTCTCCCTTGGTCCTCCACTTGGCTCCCTTCTTCTTGTCCCTTAGTCCTCTGCTTGGCTCCCTTTCCCGTCTCCTTGGTCCTCCGCTTGGCTCCCTTCCGCTTCTCCCTTGGTCCTCTGCTTGGCTCTCTTCCCCTTTTCCCTTGGTCCTCCACTTGGCTCCCTTCCCCTTCTCCCTTGGTCCTCCGCTTGGCTCCCTTCCCCTAATCCCTTGGTCCTCCGCTTGGCTCCCTTCCCCTACCCCCTTGGTCCTCCGCTTGGCTCCCTTCTCCTTCTCCCTTGGTCCTCCGCTTGGCTCCCTTCCACTTCTCCCTTGGTCCTCCGCTTGGCTCCCTTCCCCTTCTCCCTTGGTCCTGCAGCCACTCACTCATAGACCACAAGGTTGTGAGTTCAATACTAGCCAGGGCTCAGGCTAGACTCAGGCCTGCATCCTTCCGAGGTCGCTAACATGAGTACCCAACTTTTGGGGGGCAATGAGCTTACAGTTCTAAACCGCTTAGACATCCCATAGTGTGGTATGGAGCAGTATATAAATGAAGCTGCTTTGCTTTGCTTTACTTTGCTTTGCTTTGCTTTCCATTGTAAGAATTTTTCTTCTGGTCACTAGATCCTCCAAGATGAATCCATTCTACCTCACACAAAACTTCTGTGATGCCTCTGCATTGGCCTGATATTTCATATATCAGTCTCAGTATTCTCTCTGCCACACATTTTCTTTCTTTGAACACTGCATAATTGTGTGCCAGACGCTGACTCATTCACACACTGCAGACTCCTGTGCAAAGGCTTTGTGGTGCTGTCCAACAGATAACTTTTTCCTGCTGATTTTAATGAAAGGGACCTTTTTATTCACCGTCCTAAAAGCACACAGTCTGAAGCAATTGGCCTTTTCAAAGGCTGCAGCGCCATAGGCTAGACAATGTTTTGAAGAGCAATTTCCACACTATTTCACTTTCCCATTTTAGCTGTTCTGGAGGTCCATCAATTCCCTCCTCTTCTTTCTCCTCCTCTCTGTTCCTCCTTGATTCCTACACTCTGCCCAAGGACAACTTTTTCTCTGGAGACACACACAGCCCAAGGAGACAGCCGCTTAGTTTTCCTGCATTGGTTTATTTTGTACCAACCAGATGAATGGGTTTCCCCCCATAATATAATATGAGATAATATAATGCATCAATCCCTGGATTGCCTTTTAAAAACAACAACTTATTTTTAAATTCCCTAACTGAATTCAGCCAGTTATGGCCTCTATTTTTGACATACTGTTGACAAATCATGTCATTGAAAGCTTTTTAGACCTTCACCAAGCACTTAGGGCCTTGGCAGATGGCTTATTGAGCCGTCTTGGAGGCCCGGAAGAGGAGGAGACACCGCACGAGCGGCGCTCCTTCCTCTTCCTGAGGTTGCTCTGGGAGCTGCCGGCCCTCCGCACGGCCGGGGCTTCCGGGGCAACCTCCTGCCGCAGCGACCGGACGCGCTGCGGCGGAAAAGGCAGGGAAAGTGCGCCCTACGCTTTTAGGGCGCACTTTCCCTGTCTTGTGGAAGGAGTGCTGATTTTGCGCTCCTTCCAGGGACACCACAGGAGCACCGCGGTCCGGCTGCCGAGGTCCCGCGGTGCTCTGGACCAGGGCGTCCCCAACACCCTGGTCTGCATCCCCCCTTACTTTCTCATTTAGGAAGGTCTATTATGTGTGGGAGAAATTCCTCCTGTGATCAGTGATTGGTGATAATGTGGGAGCTGAAAGATTGCATCACCTGCCCTTGGTTGTACCTATTTGCCATTGAGTTGGCTTCAACTTATGGCAACTCTATGACTGATAGACCTTCAAGGTCTTGCAAACTCAGAGCTATGGATTACTTTACAGCAGGGGTAGGCAACCTTTCCCCTTTAAGGGCAGAGGGACTTCAGCTCCCAGAAGCCTCAGCCATGTTGGCCAATAGTCCCATGTTGGCCAATAGCTCCTGGGATTCTGGGAGCTGAAGTCCCTCGGCCCTTAAAGGGGAAAGGTTGCCTGCCTCTGCTTTACAGAGTCAGTCCACAGAATCATAGAATCCTAGAGTTGGAAGAGACCCCCAAGGGCCATCCAGTCCAACCCTCAGCTATGCAGAAATACACAATCAAGGCATCCCTGACAGAAGGCCATCCAGCTTGTTTGAAAACCTTCAAAGAAGGAGACTCCACCATCTGAGGCAGATGCTGAACAGTTCTTACCATCAGCTCATTGCCATCTGTTATCTGGTCTTCCTCTTTTACTACTGCCTTCCTCTCTACCAAAAATTGTCATATTTTTGTCATATGATCTGTTGTCTGGCTCATTGCTTTGATTTTCTGGCAGTCCATGGTATTCATGGGACTCCCTTCTGGCACAATATTTCAGAGAAGTTTACTGCCTACTCTGTACCCTCCCAAATCAAACCCAAAGCAAAAAGTGGAGGACCAAGGGGGAAGTGGAAATCAGATTGAATAGGTAAGGCTATCATGGTTCTAGCTTCAGGAAAGTTCCAGCATCTGGCTCTTATCACCCCACTTGGGGAAAACCACCTGTGCATAGGAAATCAAGGGGCTAATTCACACTATACAATTATAGTGCTATTATTCCGCTTTAATTGTGATCATTCCATCCTATGGAATCCTGGGTTTTGTAATCTGGTGAACTCTGTCTACAGCTTCTAAATAACCCTCTCCAAACTGCCAGTCTCAGAATTTCATAGGACAGAACCCATGACATGTAACATGTACTGATAGTGCTATAATTCTGGAGTGTGAATGGGCTTCAGCTGTCTTTAGGCTAGACATTTAAATTTCTAATCTGTGGGAATAAAAATCTTGCATATTTCCCTTTGCCTTGAATTTTGAATGCATTAGTAATTTTAAATGCATTCTTCATTATAGGATTTGCACTTGTGCAAACAGTCCTCCTTAAGTGAAGTCGTAGGCTTTCATGGCCGGCATCCATAGTTTTTATGTGGGTTTTTTCGGGCTGTGTGGCCATGTTCTGAAAGAGTTTCTTTCTGAAAGAAACTCTTTCAGAACATGGCCACACAGCCCGAAAAAGCCCACAAAAAAAGTCCTCCTTAAATTGGGCAAATGATCCTTGTAGAAAGGATAATAGCTGCTGCCCTGTTGCACTTGTTGCCTTGTTGCACTGACTTTTAAGTGTTTTAAGGTTGGGATGGCTTCTTTGTATCTTTGGAAGCCTCTCCTTCTAAGCTTATTGGTTGTATGCTTAGCTGCAGGAAGGAGGAAGAGAATAGTTCTGTGCAGGGACATCTTGCAGAAATGGCAGAAACTGTGGTGAAAAGCAAAGGGCTTGTTCTGGGCACTACAATTCAAGAAGGATGTTGACAAGCTGGAGCATGTCCAGAGGAGGGTGAGCAAAATGGTAAAAAGTCTGGAAACCATGCCTTATGAGGAGCATCTTAGAGACCTGGGTATATTTAGTCTGAGAAGAGAAGATTAAAAAGGGAAATGATAGTCATTTTTAAACATCTGAAGGGATGTCATATTGAGGATAGCAAGCTTGCTTTCTGCTGCTCCAGAGAATAGGACTTGGAGCAATGGAGTCAAGCTACAGGGAAAAGGACTCCACCTAAAAATTAGGAAGACTTTCCTGATGCTAGGAGCTGTTCAACAGTGGAATATCCTCCCTTAGAGAGTGGTGGAGTCTTCTTCTTTGTAGGTTTTTAGACAGAGGCTGGATGGCCATCTGTTGGGAGTTCTTTAGTTGTATATTCCTGCATAGCAAGGGTTGGACTGGATGGCTCTTCTGATGTTTTCCAGCTTCATGATTCTATGATTCTAGGGACTGGTATTAAATTGGTGCCCACTGGATACAATTTTTCTTGCTTTCCTCCATCTTGCCAGGGACTGACAGCCAATGACTCAGGGACTGATAGTGGCCCATCACCATTTTGCCTACCACTGCCATATAATATCTCAGTCCTGGAGTTCAACAAGTTGTGCATCTGGGACTGAGGCAGAAATAATGTTTTGCTCAGCATCGTTCACTACCACTAGATATAGAGTGGCATAGATATTGTTAAAATAATAAAGGAACAAACAAAGCATGAAAAGACTTATGCAAAATCCCTTGAACTTCATGATTCTTACTCCCAGGGCAGAATGTGCCTGATTGTGGCCAATACCAACTAATCCAGCTGAATCTGAGACCTATCATATTTTCAACAAGATTTATTCTCTACCCAATATTAGCAAAGACATGATGAGAAGGCCTTCTGCAAAAAGGTTAACAGACCCATCTCTTCATTTTAAATTTCTGTGAATTGTCACTCAGTAGCATTTGGCTAATTTCATCCTGGAGGGCATTTTCCCTCCCTCCTCGCCCTCTCTCACACACACACAACTGTTCAGAATAGCTGTCATAAGGAACACAAAGGGCATTGTGTTTGAGTAAAAGTGTTTGTTTTTCCCCCTGTGAATACAACTTGTTTTGACTCTGTATCCTCCAAAGACCAGCAGCAAAGTCTGTGACAACAACAGCGCAAAGCACCCCCCCACACACACACACACTCACATCCTCTTTCCTTGTGCATTTTTCACAAAAAAATGCCAGACAACTTATTTACAATGCCTCCCTCCAGGCTACACTACAGAGAGGATCAAAACTCAGTGCCTGAAGCAACTGCAGCCAAGGTCTGTGCTTTGGTAAGATTGTGATTCTCTCTTTGATTAATACCTCGACCTTTCTGGAGCTCATTCTGTCTCTGCTCAGGTGAGAATAAAGCCTCATCGATGAAAGCCACTGAAGGAGAGGGTGAGGGTTTAGGTCAGGGTGGGGAAAATGAAGCCCAGGGACCACATGCAGCCCACATGGATCTGTTATGCACCCCCTTGAAGCATCCCCCAAGGACTTGCAAAAAAACAAAACAAAACAAAACCCTACCACCCCATGGAGATTTTTGGTCAAAACAAAAAAGCTACACAAAACAACTGGTTAAATCTCTATAGCCTCCTGTGCTGCCTCCTCCTCCTCCTCCTCCCCACTCTTCCCACATAACCTGTATTTTCCCTAATATTGGGACTCAGGGAAGCTTATAGATCAATATTGGGACCTTACTCAGTGTACACAATCCCCACCTCCAAGTTGGCTGAAGATGGACTAGAAAGAGATGAAATTGGCACAGTATCATTTCCAATCCTGTCAGGAATGCCAGTGTGATTCCCTCATGGAGCCTGTAGGGTTGAAAAATGGCCCCTATCCTTTATATAGTTATTCACCAATTCAGCCAATTCAGGTTTTTTGGGTCCATTTTTTGACTAAAATTTCTAGACTTATACATGAGCATATAGAGTAAGAGGTATGTTTTTAAAAATCATTTTAAGGGTGTTATACCCTTGTTCTGGTGCTGAATGTGCCAGGCATTGTTTGGACTGTTCACACTAGAACCAGGTTTGGTTTGTATGTCATCCGAACAGGATGCCACCCAAATGGGAGAAAAACAAGCCTTTTGGCCCATGCAGAAAAGGCTGAAACAATAAAATGGACCATACCACTTTGGCCTGCATGTACATAGGTAGGGCGATGTCACTGTATTATAATGTTTAGAAAGCTATAGACCCAAAATTGGAAGCAAATGTGCAGCAAGAGAGTGATTTATTAAATATCAGTACTGAAAGAATGAATAGCCATGCTTCCTTCCCTTCTTCCACCCAACTCTTCTCTCATGGTAGATGTGATCCTACAACTCCATAGAATGGAGCCATGGCAATGAAAGTGGAATCAAGTTGTGATAACAGATAACTCAAAAGGACAAGATTAGTACTGTCACTCAGCTGAGAAAGATTATGTGACTTGAGGAACAAGTAAGGACCTTGTTTATTTTGTATAGCTGTTTCTCCAGGTTTCAGTCTTCTGCTTGAGCAATTCATTGTTTGCCTTGTTTCACCTGCCTTCTAGCTCTGACTAAGGATGGGTGATTTTGTTTCAGATCATTTTTACTACAAATCAGCCAAGACTTGCAAATTTCTCCACATTTTGAACGGAGACTCTACATGTTGGGAAAAGCTGTAAGAGCAAGTGCAGGAGAATTTCATTTCACTAAGGATTGTTTTTTAAAAACATTTTTCCAATATTTCCAATATCCAGAACAGATAGAATATTAACATTTAGAAAAATCTGATTGTGGGAAAAAGAAAAACTGACAGATGTCACCATCCTTAGCTATGACCTTGTATCAGCCTGGAATCATGTCAGCAGAACTTGAAAAAGTTACTTGTTGGACTACAACTTCCAGAATCCTCCACTGTTAATGCTGTCTGAAGGAGTCTGGAGTCCAAAAAGTAACTTTTTCCAGTTCTGCTGTGACACTTCTGAGCTTTGCTTGCTTTCAGTTGCAGCTTTCGGAGCTGACTGGTGTATGCCTGATTGCCTCTTAAACAGATGAAATGGGGATCATTTTTTTTCAGCATGAGGTGTCATGTTTTAAATCTATTTTGCTAGTATGACCAGAAACATCCTTTTCTCACCTACACCACAGGAAACAGAGTTCTCATTTGAACAGTGATAATAAAATTTCCAGCTGACTTTTTTTTTTGTCCCTTTATAATGGAGTAAAATGCAACTTGGATTTCACATTCAATACAAAAAGATAACTGTGTTCTAGTTGAATGCATATCTATGTCATCATGGCTTGTGGAAAGATACTGTGCACTACAAGCCAATCTTGCCTTTAAAGTTCAATTTTTGAGGTTTCTGAGCTCAGAATGTATCACCTTTTATATTCATGAGCCCCACACCATTGTGACAAAGTTGTCAGAAGTTCAAGCCAAGGCCTCCCGGCTACTGCTCCGTCAGCACTATTTGTCAATAATATTGAAATGACACATTATGAAATGGCAATGTTCCAAACAAAACAGAAAATATGATGTGTCAAACTGAGACTAGCCTAACATACCAATAGAGAGTTTGTTTGTTTGTTTGTTTGTTTGTTTAATTTTATGCCACCTTTCTCTTCCAGCTCTCTGTTCTCTTCTAACTCTATGATTCAATGATTTTCCAAGAAAAGGACCCAAGGCAGCTCACAAATAAAAATATATTTTAAAAAAACTTCACAATAAAAGTTTTTAAAACAATTAAAAACATCTCAGGCTAAACATCTCACAAAATCCTAGCATTCCATAGCACTGAGCCATGGCAGTTAAAGCAGCATCAAACTGCATTATTTCTGAAGTGCAGAACAGACCAATATCTTTTCTTTTGTTGGAGTTCACAGATGTATCTCAAATATTTCAAAAGTTGTGGATCTATTTATAGGAAGTCCCAACTGAGCAACAGGGAAAACAAACACTGAATAAACTGATTCCTCCAAACTTATTTTATCGCTAATCCAAAGATCTTGGACTTTTCCTGATGTTTTCATCTCAAGATTTTGGCAAGTAGTTTTGTGCAGAGCCCTGTTTGCAAGCATTTCCTCCAAACTATTCTACCATAGTTCAAGCCACACACTCTGGCTATTTTTCTCCTTCTGACTTTTTTCTTTGGGCCCTTTCTTGTTGCCCTACCTTTCTCTCCACTCTGCCTTTTCCACTTCTATTTTGACCAGTTTTAATTCCAGCTGTGCTTCACATATCCACTAACAGTACCCATTTGATAGTAAAGTTAATCCTCTGTCACACTTTTTCAGCTGCTTTTAACATTCCAGTTTCTTTCTCCTCCTCTCACCTTTCTTCCTTTGTCCTCAGTTTATTTCAGTTATTGCAAACTGAGTTCAAAGTAGAAAAGTAGTTTGTTGACTGAGCTGGAGGAGAGGAGAGGATGTGGCAGAATCTTGCCTTTCCCGTTGGCTAAGGGAAAAGCAAACTGCTGTAGTCTCTTCTTGCTTGAGCGATCTTCCTCAGTAGTACCTTTTGCCATCTTAAACGCACCCTGATGTTGCTTGGACATATATGTTCTGGTTTTCATGTATGAAATGTTAGAGTGCTTAGCATTCAAATTTGATTACATTAAGATCACTTCCCAAAATATGCATGTTAGGTAAATTTGAATATACAGTTTGCCTTCCTTATCCACAGATTCTGTGTCCACGGTTCCAACCATTCATGGCTTGAAAATACAGTGAACCCTTGCGATCAGCTGGGGTTTGGTTCCAGGATCCCCTGTGAATACCAAGATCCATGGATGCTCAAATAACATTATATACATTGGTGTAGTAAAATGGGATCTCTTAAATAAAATAGCAAAATCAAGGTTTGTTTTTTTCAAAATTTTAAAAGTATATTTTTTTGAGCTGTGGAAGGTTGAGCCCATCAATGTAGAATCTATGGATACAGAGAGCTGACTGTATTCCCCCCCCCCCAAAAAAAAATCCAAAAAGCAAACATTGATTTTGCCATGTTACATATGGAACACCACTTTACTGGCCATTGTATATAATGGGACTTACACATCCATGGATTTTGGTATCCATGGGACGTCCTGGAAGCAAACCCTACCGGATACCAAGGATCCACTGTAAACATGCTTGTCTTAAAAGAAAAATATTCAAAATGTGTACCAATTACCAATATCCAGGTTGAAATAAAATTTAAAATATTCTCATCCAGAGAACTATCCCAGCCCACCAACCATCCTCTCTCCCCTGTCCACTTGCTTACTAAGTAAAGAAGCTCCAAACCATCTAAACCTTTTGTCTTCTCTTTAAAACTACACTTTGAAAAGCAATGAGAAGAGTAGGTGTTCAACAGATGGCTACTTTGAGACATGGCTAAGCAATGTTCAGAGGCATTAGCCAAAACATTCCTACAATTATCTAATATAAGTCAGTATGCAAAGGGATCTTGTAGCACCTTTGAGACTGAAAGAGAGAAGCTGTTAGCTGAGAAAGCAGACACAAGTCTATGAAAGCTCATGCTACCATCTTCTCTATTCCAGCTGGTACTAAAGTTGCCATGTCTTTGAATTCTTCCATAATGTAAGTCAGGGAGTGAGGAAACTCTACTATTGGTAATGAGCATCTCAACTTGTGGTGAGATTTGAAATGGAAGACTTAGGGCCTTTGCAGACTGCCAGAAATAGTGCACATTAAATTGAGGCACTGCCCTGGCTCAGTGCTAGGGAGTCATGGGAATTGTATTTTTTTCTGGGACATTGAGCCTTCTCTGTCAGAGAGCTCTGGTGCCACAATAAATTACAGTTCCCATGATTCCCTAGCACTGAGCCAGGGCAGTGCCTCAATTTAATGTGCACTATTTCTGGCAGTCTGCAAAGGCCCTTAGTTGGGGATATAGTTTGTCATTAATTGTATTCTCAAAGGACAGCATGAATAATTGTAGCAATTTCATTCTCACTAAGAGAAACTCTTTGAACACTGTGGAATTCTCAGTTAGGGATTTATTCTTCACAAAATATACAGAAAACAGTTATGGGGGGGTTTGTAGGAAATTGCCCTTTTCTGCACAGAAAATGATATTTTTCACAGAAAATGTTGTTTCCTTCACATAAAATTCTGTTTTCTACACTATTTTCCACATTTGCACAAAAATGTGTGAATTTTATACAGACTAACTTCCAACCTATGAAAATTCAAATCAGTCCAGGATTCTCCTTGTCAGAGTTTCCCAGCACTTGGGAAACACATTTTTGACCATTTTTCAGATATTACTAAATATTCTTTCCTTTCCTAGATTGAGTGATATAAGGAAGGGATTCTGTCTCTGCATTCAACTCTGGTCCAAAGGAGGGAATTTCAAGCAAATCATGAACACTAACAAGCCAATGCTCTTTCACCAATAGGACCTAGCAAGTAAGATGGTACCACTGAGCCACAGATCAGACATGCATATAGCCCTGGCTCACGTTAAACTGGCTGGCAGTGTATATAAATGCATGTGCAAACTTAGTGCTCAGCCTATTCCTCTCCATTGGTATTTTTTCCACATGAACCTTCTTTGCATGGAAGCAGCTGCAGTTTGGGTGAGTCAGAATCACAACCAGGAAGTTTAGTGAATGCTTTTTCCTCCGGGTTTCTGATTAAACAGCAGACGTGCAGCCCAGAGAGCAAATTATGATAAATTGTGAATATTGATTGCTTTTAACCAGATGGATGGTACCTTCTGGTATTTAAATATAGGAATGAAGCCAAAGATACCTTGACCTCACCCCTGCTTTGACAACCTGCATGAAATTAATTTGAGCTGTCATTCAGGTAGCAGTCAGAAATATGTGATGGCTGATTTAATCATTTAAGGGGAGAACTAGGAGCCAGATGTGTTCGCTATTGGAGGATGACTCCGGTGGCTTTCATTTTGTAAGTAATGGGGAACTTCAAGATGTTGCTGGTCTTGGTTGAACCTGCATGACATGTTACATCTTTCATGTTAATTAACATGTACTCTGATCAGTGATAAACAACTTTAGATCCTTCATTTTTTGCTGTTTTGACTAACTAGATGTTCTCCTGAATACAGCTAATCACTGTTTCCTTTTCAAGGTATAGGTACCTTTCAAGTGATAATGAATTTACAACAGAATGTTGGGTTGAAATAGTCCATGAACAGTCAAACAAAAACCTATGTTTTCTGTGCATTGAAACCACAGCTATAAAGCATCAATTTGTCCAGTATAATGATCACATTTAGGTCTTTACCAGATCCAGATAGAGATCTTGAGGGACAAAAGGCAAGGTGAACAATAGGAGCCCATGAATTGGAAGTGTAGGGTCCATCTGGATAGGGGGTCCATCGCACGACAAAATGCAGCTTAATCGAAATGCATTTAGGTCAGGATGTGAGTGGGAAACTGCTCGATCTGGATGGAGGTTTACAGCTTCTTTTTGAAAGAGTTATGCTCCCTCTAAAAGGCCTGACATTTCTGGGAATCTGGATTTCAGGGATTTCTAGGTTACACAAATGCAGGCAACAATTGGAGTGCCCTTTTGTAGCTGGGCTACTGTACAAGAGCCTGCCTTTACAAGAGCCTGACAACATGGAAAGTTCCAAGTGATGAAGAATGCAGGTGCCAGGATGCTTGTATACTTAATCATTCTGATGATCTCCAACCTATTTTGTGCCAATTTCATTGGATAGCCCTTTTATTGATCTTAATTGTTGTTGTTATGTGCCACCAATTCAATTTTGATTTATGGTGACCCTATCATAGGTTGTTTTTCATTGGGGGGGGATTATAGTATTTATTCAAGTTCATTTGCCATAGCTTTTCTCTAAGGCTGAGAGACAGTGATTTTTCCCAAGATCACCCAGTGAGTTTTCATGATTTAAACCTGGTCTCCCAAATCCTAATTCAACTATAAAACAACTACACCACACTGAGATCGAGAGGATCTTGTGGTTAAAATATGGATTGGAATTTTGCAAATCCAGGTTCCAGTCAACTATCAACCATAAAACTCCACCAGTGACCTCAGACCATTCTCTGTTCCTCAGCCAAGACTGCTTTACAGATTTATTGTGATAATGAAGTGAGGAAATGAGCTATGTATGCTACCTAGAACTTATTGAAGGAATGGCAGAATGCAGTCAAGATACTGTTCAATGCATAGTTCTACAGTGGAGACATTCTGGGTGGCATTCCTATTGCTGCTCTGGATTGTTCCATAGCTTTTCTGATAGTCATTCCAGGTTGGGGGAATAGATCTGTGCCTCCATTCTGGGCCAACCTTTCAAATCATCCATTCTTCTGTGGACAAAAGAGGAACTCCTTGCATAAAGAGGTACTGAATACCTTCTTACACCAGCATGTAGAAAGTACAGTTGTGGTATAACCCAGTATTAGGCCAGTGTAATATCCCAACAGGATTAACTATAAATATAACTAATATGTACATGTATATGTATGTGAGTACACAGAGAGAGAGAGTTTCAGTGTGACATAGTGGTTTGAGCACTGACTAGGGCTCTGGAGACCAGGGCCTGAATCCTGGCTCAGCCATAGAAATGCACTGGGTGACTCTGGGCAAGTCACTCTCTCTCAGCCTCAGAGGATGGCAATGACAAAACCCTCTCTAAAGAAATCTTGCCAAGAAAACCCCATAATAGGGTTGTCTTAGAGTTGCCGTAAGTTAGAAATGACTTGAAGGCACACAACAACAATTCTCGTACTGAAAAGTAATGCTGACTTTGAAGAATGGGAGGCATATAGAGATCAAACATGGTGTGATCTCATTTTATTCTGTCTCTGGGCAAATGTGTTTATTAGACATTTTAGACATACATCTAATATTTTAAGTGAAAAGTGTCTCTGCCTCCTCCCCCATCCCAGATTTCTTCAGGGATGTTTTTTCTTTGTGTGTTATATAATATGTTTCACTAAGCCTTAATGCTCTTTGTGAATCCACAGTTGCACTGATAGCATTTATCTTCCATCTCACTCTCTTTTTTCTGTTATCAGTAGGGCTATATCCTCCTCTCTTTCTGTTAGGTCTCCCTGGCAATGCATTTATCCTGACGTCCTCCTACCTCCTTTTTAAAGCAAGAACTACAAACAACCACATTACGCATACAAACATATCAAACTTGATGAAATCTGTCATTTATTATCTTGCCTTATAGATGTTCAGCTAAGCCAGTAGGTGGGGGAAAAACTGATGAAACCATATTATTTGAGTTTGGCAGGGCACTTTGTAAAAGTTTGCAAAGTTGATCTGGGAAAAAAAGTATCTTTGGAATGACTGGCAGATGGTTTGAAAACACCTCTGAATAGGGATATAATTCTTAGCTAATTTCACTCTTGAAAAAAAAAACAATTAATTCTAGCAATTTTCCTCCTGCTGTGAGAATGTCTTTGAAAAATGTGCTGTTTTTGAAGACCATTCATAGCTCAATTTTTACTTATTCTGTAAAAGGGGGAAAATGTGATTTTTCTGGCTCAGAAAACTGATTTTACTATGCATAAAATATTATTTCTGCACAGAAAGTGCTGTTTTCCATGCCAAAAAAAAAATGTACAGATTTTGTCTAGAACTAGTTTTGAAGTGTAAAGGTTCTCATCATTCCAGGATCTTCTTTGTCAGGGTTTCTCCAACCCTTGATAAAGATATCTAAAAAAAAACAACATTTTGTAAATATTTTTAATATTCTTTCCATCCTCAGAATTTATAGACCAGGCTGTTCTTCATGTCATTCTTTCAATGCACTGTGGCCTAAATCCTTTCAGTAAGTCATAACTGGAGTAAGTCATAACTGGAGTAAACTCATTGAATCAACTGTTGAATATTGAGGCAACATATAGGCAAATTAATGGTCACCTCAAATTAATTAATGGGGTTAACAATAGGATTTGACCCATGGAGGTGCATCTACACTGTAGAAATATTGCAGTTTGACATCACTTTAAGTGCCATAGTGCCATCTGATAGAATCCTGGGATTTGTAGTTTTATAAGGTCTTTAGTCTTTTCTGCCAAAAAGTGCTGGCGAGTCACAAAACTACAAATCCCAGGATTCTGTAGGATGGAGCCATGACAGATAAAGTGCTGTCAAACTGCATTAGTTCTACAGTGCAGATGCACTCTGATCAACATAGAGTCATCAAGTGTCACCTGCTTTTTTCCTGGTATCTTCCTCTGCATCTACTAAACTTTACCTCATGATCATGGGGATACCATCACCTTGATTCTTAGGCTCAACCTTTGCCTCTCAGAGTTTAGATCTCAGGAGAAATAGCAACTTCTTGCAGGTTCTAAACTTTTATTTCCCCAACTACCCATGAATACCATTTAGAAGAAAGGCAGGATATGAATTCAATAAAAATAAATAAATACCTGTGAGTTCATCTAGCTCTGGAATCACACCTTATTTAGAAGAAGGAACAGAGAAGTGCTAATCATACCAATCAATGTATGGGAAATAATCTGGAAAACAAGTATTATTTTTTTTCCCTTTGCCAACTCAGGTCTTATTACTATTATTACTCCCAACTAGTGTAGACCCATTGAATCAATGGGATTTACCTACCTTGGCTCACCATTCGATGATTAACACAATAGTTCTGTTCTCATTGTCAGGAACCAATAGTGTTCTGGCCTTAGTATATTGAAGAAAGTAGAGTAAAAATTGAGCAGATGAAATATCCTTTGACTTGCCTTCTGTATTTATCATCAAAACAGATTTTCATGTCCCCACAATTACATCTTAAGAATGTCAGTGCTATTCAATCCTGGATGATTCCGAACAGAAAGAATAAATGCATCCTTAAAAGAAAAATTGAGTCAGGAATTGCTGCACTGATCTCTTTCCATTGGGCCACTGTTTATATACAAGATTTAAGCATCACTCCACCTTCCTAACTATACAAACTGCTCTAACAGAGAAATACTTGGTGAAATCCATAGCTGCCTCTCTATTTCTCTCCTTCCATTTCTAGTCCTTCTCAATTGAGTGAAGGAGATAACAGGAGGCTTGACGGTGACTTAACAGGGACCCACTGCCTCACATCAATCATGTTCCTAAACATTCTCCCAAGCACATAGCAGCCCCATACCTTATTGCAGCTCTTACAAAAGATTTGGCAGCAGCAGAAACCTGCCAAAAGCCAATGGCCATGATAAGTGAGAATGCCAAAAAGCAGTGACAGGATACAGCCAAGACAAACTAGGGAGTAACATAAAATTGCAGAACAGAGTTGTTCAGATTGGAAGACTTTGATCCCTCTGCAGATGCTGGTGAACTTCTCCAGACTGGTCTGCTGCAAGGCTCTCTGTGTGAATCTCTTTTCATTTATTATTTATTTATGTCACATATATCCTACCTTTTTTCTGTGTACAAGATCTGAGGCAGCTTGCAAGCATTTAAAAGCAGAGTGTAATTATATATAATATATTACACTTGTGTGTGTGTGTGTGTGTGTGTGTGTGTGTGTGTGTGTTATAATCTGCAAAGGTATCTTGTAGCACCTTTGAGACTAACTGTGGTAAGGAAGCAGTAGCCTTAGCTCTCATAGACTAGGTCTGCATCCTCAGATATAGACCAAAGGGTGGCTTGAAGCTGCCCCTTTGAATGCTTGGTGGGGGGCCATGGCAACTGCATGCCGTGGTCCCAACCTGGCCTTTTGCTAGCAAAAAAAAAAAAAAAAAGTGGCAAATTGCCTCTTCTTTTTGAGCTGGCAAAAAGCTGGCTTTTCCAGTACTGTTATGGCTTTGCAGTGTTCCTGCAGCATGCACTGTCTAAACACCCGAATGCCAGAGCACTGCAAAGCTGCCCTCATGTGGGTCGGTGGGCAGCGTGACGCCAGCTGTGGGGTGGCATCAGAGAGTGTGGTGTCTAAATGCCACACTCTGAAGCTGCCCCGAAGCCAGTGCAAAAGGACATTCTGTTTCACCCCCAAGTCTATGAAAGCTTATACAGCAAACTCTTTCACACAGTTAGCCACAAAGATGCCGCAAGATTCCTTTGTATACTGTTATTCCAGACTAACACAGCTATGTCTATGAATTAAGCAACCGTTTGGTTAAAATGCAAAGTTGAAACACAACTGAAATACAATTGCGCTCTTTGACACAGTCCAGCTTATCAATATCATTTTTGAATTGTGGTGCTGGATGCAGTATTCCAGGTGAGGCCTGACCAAAGTAGAATAGAGTAGCACTATTACTTCCCTTGATCTAAACACTATACTTCTATAGTGATAGATAGCTCTGGTCTTGCTGATTTTTGTCTGCATTTGCTTGGTTTGCTTGGATTACTGCACAACCCTAGAAAAAAATGAAACAGCGAGCATAGTACACTAACAAGATTTCAGCTTGAGAATCTGTCACATCTATTTCCCCAGTTGAGCAGCTTGGAGAAGGCATTTATATTCCCCATCCCTCCTTGAGATTTAGCATGTTTCCCAGGAATCATGGGGAATTTAATTGGCAGTACCAAACTGCTGAGAATTCTTCAGAGGGGCACCCAGGAGAAACATTAGTGATGGACCATACTGAGAGTCTGGCAGCTACTGAAGGTTGCCAGGAACTGTTGCCAGCCCTTCCTTTAGGATGCCTGAAAGCACTCGTTTGACTTTGAAAATCAAAAATGGACAAACTTACGTTCAATATGTCCCTAGAGGTAAGACATGTTTTTCTTTTCCTATTTTTTTTAAAGTTGTGAGACAGCTGAAGTAATCTTAACAAACTTGTCATATTTCTAAGTTTTATTATCAGACTTAATCTTCTCTGAACTCTGTCACAGTTGTAGGAATAAACGGGGCCACTGCTGTCAAGGGCTTCTAATTTCCTGTGACAGCTGTCACTGTGTCTTCCTTAGACACCAGCCATGTTTCTGATAACAAAAATAGAGATGTAAACCACAGACAATACGATAGGTGACAGGAGAGGTGACACAGTGTTTTAATCTCATTTTTTTATTTTTAATCTTGTTTTAAACCTGTAACCTGTGAATTTTTAACAGTGTGTTTGTTAACTAGTTGTAAACCACTTTGAGTCCCAAATGGAGAAAAAGGTGGGATAAAAATAAATATAATAGTGGTGGTGGTGGTGGTGGTGGTGGTGATAATGGCTTGCTTCCACTTTCCCTGCTCCATTTTAATCTGGAAAAGGGAATGTGGAATTGCATTCAGTGCATTGAAATAAGTGACTTTTTACAAATTATGGATAGTTTTGAATAATCATAATTTATGCTAATAATCAAGCCTCTCAGTCTCTGTTTACTGTGGGCCTTTGGTATTCACTGGGGTTTGTTTCCCAGACCCCCCCATAGATAACAAAGTCTGTGGATACTCAAGTCCCATTAAATACAGTGGTATAGTAAAATGGTATTCCATATATAAAATAACAAATTCAAAGTTTGCTTTTTGGAATTTATATCTTTTTTGGAGTATTTTCAAGTTGCGGTTGGTTGAATCCGTAGAATACGAATATGGAGAGCTGACTACATTTTAAAATTACAATATTGATATGCATTTTATAGGCATGGCAAAGCTCCTACATTGTGCATACATACATTGTACATACATAGTACACATTTACTGCCTTGTAGTTACACATCAGTTGTGTTACATGACCCTTTGGTGGAATCTCAAGATTGTGCATCCGAAAAGTGCCTACATGCTGCATCATTGTGCAATGGAGAATGCACAGTGACTGTTTCTGTAACCCCAGTGAGTAAAGTACAATGAGCCCTTGATATCCACTGGGGTTTGGTTCCAGGCCCTCCAAACAAACTGGAAACCAAAATCTGTGGATGTTCAAGTCCCATGAAATACAGTGGTGTAGTAAAAATGTGTTTGCAAGCCATGGACAGTTGAATCCGCAGATAAAGAATCTGTTGATACAGAGGGCTGACTGTAGTAAATTGATGAACATGACTCACTAGCCATAAATATGGAACTTTATGGCTGGGATCCTGTTGGTTAGTACCCTTCTTTAGAGGTCTTTAAAGAGAGGTTGGATGCACACCTCTCAGGACTGCTTTAACTGTGGATTCTTGCACTGGCAAGAGGTTGGATGGGATGGCCCTTGAGGTCCCTTTCTGACTCTATAATTCTACGATTCTGCACTTGGTCCCAGGGGTTTTCTGTGCCCACTCTGATATAGATGCACTGATTTTTCTAGATGTGACAGAAAGAAGGGTGCATGAAGAAGTAGAGAAACCATTTCCTTGTTTTACAGTTTCAGGCAGGGGAGGGAGGATGGTGTAGCTATGAAAAGTAAAGATGCTACTAAATTTTTCTATGGAATCATCTGGATTCAAATGGAATTATCACCAGATTTTCCCTATTGTGAAAGAGTGGCATCCTGTCAATGCCAAGTAGTTTCACTTCTACAAAACTGATGGCTAGGTTAGAAAGATCTCCCACCTTTGATATTTACCAAGATATTTATTTATGTATTAGGAATGGAAAGAATATTCAAAACAATTCCCCTCAAAATGGTGAAAAACATATATTTTAAGTGTCAAGAAACCCTGATGAGAATAATTCTGGACCGATGAGAATATTCAACACAAAATTCACACGTGGCTATTTTGTACAGAAAACAGCATTTTTGTGCAGGAAATGATATTTCTGTGCAAACATTTTGGAAATAGCTATCATTAAGAAGATGTATTTTTTTCTGCTCAGAAAGTGCTGCTTTATACAAAAGCAACCATGTATGAATTTTGAGCAGAATAAGTCAAAATAGGCTTCAAAATCTGCATGGTTTTTTAATATTTTTTTTCACACTGAGAAGAAAATTCAATAATTATTTGTTACTTCCTTTGAGAACAAATGTAATGAGGAATTACATCCTTAGTATAGGGTTGTGCAAATTGGTCTTGTAGCACATTTGAGAATAACTAAAAGAAAGAAGCTTGTAGTGTTGGTAGCTCCATGAAAGCTCATGCTACCAGCTTCTTTCATTCAGTTAGTCTCAAAGGTGCTACAAGATCCATTTGCTCTAGTATGTTTTTGGAAAATATTGTGTTACCTTGAACAGTGATGGAGGATGATGAAAGAAAACCAAATAAAAGAGAACAGAGAAGCACCATATTTTTGCATATGCAATGCACATAACTGGCTTTGTGCAAAATATGTATTATTTTGCTGAATATTTTACACTCCAAATCCACTAGCAATAACAGCAGGAGGAGGAGGAGGAGGAAGCAGAAGGTGTGCTGTATGGATGATGGAGCAGGCAAGGGCACCTGATGAACTTAAACACAAAGAAAATGAATTGTGTTTTATACATTGATATTGAACTTCTGACTCTCAGCAATACAATATCAATTAGATATTGAACTGCCCAGTATCAAGGGCATTTCTGCACACTGATGGCATAAGAAGGGCCTTTCTCCACTCATTTTTTTTTCAACTCAAAAACATAACTTGTCAAGGAATAGATCCTGGGGAAAATGTTCAGATGTGGGATAGTTGATAACAGGGTTACCATGCCAGGAAGTGGCAGCATGATGTGTTGAGTCACAGGGGGTGATGCAACACTAAGCAGAGGACTGAGTCAGGCACATGCAATCCTGCAGTGTTGCATGAGCCAGGTGAGTGGGCTGGATTAGATATCCCTGGAGGGGATAATGTATATAAGGGAGGACCATTATTATAAAGTGCGGGATCGTTGGTGTGTGGTATAATGCAAGTAGCTTTGTCAGTCAGGACAAGGTTGTACATAGAGGAACGAAGATTAAAGAGCCTCCTTGAGAGATATCTGCCTGTTGTCGTGTTTGCCTGCTTCTGGAGGGGGAGAGAGAGTTCTCCAGCCTGCACAGAGTTCCGTGTCATTTCCTTGATGGCCATCCAGGTGCACAGCTGCAACGTGGTGCAACGCCGCTGGGGCAATCACGCTGACATAACCGATCCTGATTGCCAAAGAATTTGACAGCTACTCTTACTTCCTGATGTTCACATGCTGCAGCAATCTCTGACCTCCTTTTTAAAAATTATATAATCAATGGAATGTACACCATTATCCCACACACCATTATCCCACACACACACCTCCAAAGCACAAATATTTGTGTCATACACCTGTGTAAGTTCCCTTACATATATGTTTTACTTTTTTGGCTGTTGTGCAACAGACATGTTCAGTTCCTGGATGTATAAGCAGAGTTCCACAAGTGTAATCATTCCAGATGGACCTAAATCCTATTATTATTATTATTATTTCCTACCTTCCTCCTAGTACAGGGACTCAAGGTGGTTGTGAAGGTGACACTCCTTCACCTTACTACTTTTCCATTATATGGCAGCCCTGGGCTTTCTTATCCCACTGCTGCCACCAATTTTGTGATGACCACTTTATCTAACAACACTATGTTTCTTTGAGGATAGCATCATGGATCTTTTCCACCCACATCTGTCACCCCTTTTATTAACACTCTTAGGTACGAGTTATATTGTGTAAGGTTTAGTAGTGTGTTTCTGTTTTAAAACTCTGGCCAAGTATTTCTTGAAAAAATAACAGAAGTTTATTTGAAAATAGAATTGTACAATGGATCATTGATATTAAATTGTTATTATAGTTTTTTCCTTGTGTTACTTAGTTACATTTGTGCTCTTTTATTCTTAGACTTGGTAGTGACTTACATTTCTTAAGAAAGAACTGTTTGCAACCATATGTTTTCCTTGTTACTGATACCCTTCTCTTTCACTAATACTTTTTAACCACACCAGGACTTCCCTGTCCCTCCTTGGGCAATTCTTATCACTAACTCGGCCACCAAGCTATTGTATCCTGCAGGATAAGAAATAACCATAACCCAGAGCTCAGTTATCAGTCTCTCAGCTTCAGACTCTCACACACCCCTCCACTCTCACTGCAATTCCAACAACCCTAACTGCTTCCAACAGATTCTACCTGTCTCTCTTATCCTCATAGCTGGAATCTGATTGGCTATTGAATTCTCCATCCCTATTGGTTGTCTCTAGGGCCTTCACAGAGGCTAACAAATCTAAAACAGTCCAAGTTAAAACAGTATGAAACATTAAAAATACAAAGTTTAAAAAACAATTAAACAATTCAAACCTTTAAAAACATTACATTATTAAAATTTAAAAATGCAAAACTTTATTTAAAAATTTAAAACTCTTATTTATCTTTGTATTTATTTTCATGTATTTATTTCAACAATATATTCATGAATTGTATTACTGTATATACTCAACTATACATTGACCTCATCTATAAGTTGAGGACAAGTTTGGGGGGCCAAAATTATAGATTTTGATAAGACCCATGGATATCTCGAGGGTAAAACTTAAGGGCATGTAACAAAGGATGTAAAGGAAGAAGCAAAAGAAAATGATGGGTTATATCAAAATCTATAATTTTAACAAAGTTCCAGAAGATATAACTGTGCTCACACTAAAGTCTGGATGGATGAGAGAATAAAGTGGAGTCAGTGCTTCCAGGATAGATTATGCTCTTGCCTTACATCAGGGGATGGTTCATTTTTTGGGAAGAGTTAAAATACAGTACTTGCATTGACCCATGGATAGGTCAGCTCAGATTTTTTAAATCAATTTTTTGACTAACATTTCAAGGCTTATGAGTATATACAGTATATGTTTTAAATCATATGTTTTAACATGTTTATGTATTTAATGTATTACCTAATAGTCTGTGGACTGTAATAAAAGGCTATTGTTGATATTAGAATTAATATTATATGGTTAGTTCTAACTAGAATAGAGCCATTGAATCCATTTGCCTGTTAATTCAACAGTCAACAATCTTATTCTTAGTACCTACTAATGTTCTTCCTCTTGTATGCCTTTGGGTCCTTTCTGACCTATATCAACCCTAAGGTGAACCTTTCATGGGTTTTCTTGATAGATTTTGTTCAGATCAGATTTGCACTTGCCTTCCATTGAGGCTGAAAAAGTGTAACTTGCTCAAGGTCAGTGGGTTTCCATGGACTAATGGGGATTCAAACCCTGATCTCCCATTATCCTAGTCCAACTGTCAAACCACCATGCTATTTCTCACTGGAGTAGAGCCATTGAATTGATTGTTGACTGATGAGTCAACATGTAAGTTAATTCAATTGATTCAATGGGTATATTCTATTTGGGATGTACAACAGCGTATAGGCCATTGTAACTATTTTTTTTTTTCATTTTCAGTATTTTTTCAAAATGGAATGCCAACCTTAGCTGAGAAAAGAAAGCAGAAAAGAATAAATTTCTAAATCAATCCATATCAGTCAGTTATCCAGTAAACAAATATTCTAATCATAAAAGTTGGGAAAGGAAGTCATTTTTGTTTGGCATCACATCTTGTTCAAGCTTCCCACAGAGAAGATTGCAAACCCCTTCTCTCATTATTATCCTATGTGTAATTATTTTAAATCCTTTTGATCTGTGCCATTAAGACAAAGAGTCCATTCATACCTGAGGATTAATATTTTTCATTGCAGAAAATGAAAACCCATTACCTCTCTTTGAAAAGGCTGTTGATTCTTGGCATTCTGGGCAATCCCTTTTTGTGATTCTGGCATCTCATACTAAAATTGTAGCCACATTCAGAGAGCTAATTCCTTTGTTTATTTACAAATGGCAAGGCCCCGTCTTATGATGAATTATTAATTGCACACGAAAGTGTCTTAGATGCAAATGTGTAATTAATGGCCTGTACTATTACAGACTACATTGGAATTAAGGATTCTCATGGATCAAGGATGTGGAACATATGAGACACATTTGCAAATAATAGGATAGAGTCTAAGTGGTGTTATTTATAATCAGTATTAGAGCTGCTGCTAAAACCTCCGTCAAGGATCAGTGCCTTGTTGTTGTACCAGCAGTATAGAAACAAAAATCAACCCAATCAGACAATCCTTAGTTGAAACCGGGTTCTTCCTTCAGAAAACTTGTGGTGGATTATGTATAGGGCAGACTAGCATGCCTTTGGGTAGTCAAAGTGTCTCTAGCTGTTATGATTCCAGTTCTGAAGGAGGATGGTAAGATCTCTCAAGTCCATAGTTTTTGTGGGTTGTTTCGGGCTGTGTGGCCATGTTCTAGAAGAGTTTCTTTCTGACGTTTCGCCAGCATCTGTGGCTAGCATCTTCAGAGAAAAGTCCATTTCTACAGTCTTTCTTCTTTTCTCAACTTCAAGTTCCTTCCATGCTTTTTCAGTGTGGAATTGTTCAATGTCAAGGTAATAATCATATATACATTTTTATACAGATTGACCAAGATCCTGCATCCTTCTTGTGCAGTGTAAATTACACAGTAGTTGCATTGTACAACCATTCTGTTGAATACTAGCACTGTGCAACCAATTGTATTTCTGCCAGTGTACCTGCTTATTGTTCCATTGTGCAATGTGGAATGCAAAGGGGCATGCCCTCCAACATTTTGCAAAGGAAAACCAGGATGTACATGGCCAAGTTACATCACATTTTGGTCAAGATGGCAAAAGTTATTAATGAGGAAGAACACCCAAACTCACAGAGGCTGCAGAAGGTTGTCTTTACCTGAGCCTCCTGGGAAGAGGAAAATTTCAGTTCCTTCCTCCTCTCCACCCTAATGAGTCAACATGATGCAAGCTACTTTTGCACTTTGAACTCAGTTTGCACCAACTGAAGTAACTCCAGGATGAAATGTGAGAGGAAGAGAGAGAAACTGGGACATTTTAAAAACAGATGAAAAAATGGAATAACAAAGGATTCGTCGGGACTGTATCTGCCAAATTGTAACAGTTGGAGGGTATGCAGAAGCTGTTCCAGCAGTCCCCAAGGTGGAAATCTGAGATAACTTTTCATACAGAAATGGAGAAATTTTAATTAACAAAGTCTGAACAAGTGACTCTTCCTTCATTCCTCACACCAAAAGCTGCTATTGGCCATGTATGCCGGTAAGCCACATATTTCATATTACTGTGAAAGAGCATTGGAGTCATTCCTGTGAGCAGGAAGCCTAAAGATTTAGAGTTCCTGGTTAAGAGAAGTAGTCTTTAATGTCTAAAATTCACAGTTGCCAATGGTATGGCAAATGGGCACCTTAGGAATGGGAACAGAGGGTGTGATATTGGCTTGTGATCTTGCATCTTAATTTTGTAAGCATGTCTCTGTGTGGAGCAATTTTTTGTGTTTTGTGAACATCTTGTTTTTGTTTTTGTTATGTATATGTTTGTAAAGCACTGATCTCCCATCTAGCTGGTCTCAAATACTGCTGCTACCCGTAAACCTATATATGATTTGAATGGAATTAGATCTGAAGGTAGTTTTGTTGGAAGATCTTTGCAATCCTTTCCCCCCTCCTTAGATGGATAGGGATTCCTGCTTGCAAACTCCTCACACTCTCTCTCTCATTCAAACTAATCATATGACTTAGGTCACTCCCTTGTTGGGACTAATAGTCCTTTCTCTCAAGATTTTCAGCTGAGCTGTTCCATCTGTCAGGATTCTATGCTTCTCATAGGAATCTGACCACCAAGGGATGCTGCATGTAGGGGGGGGGGGGTCAAAGGGAATGGCAGATGGGCATTGTAAATAGTAGATGTGACATTAAGACAGGTTTATGACTGGGATGAGAGTTTGCCTTCCGATCCCAGCAGATGAAAGGAGATAGAAGGACTAAACTTCAAAGATCCTTTGATATGGACAACTGGGCCATGGGGGAGAGGGGGAAAGGATTGGTCAGAGGGCTTTAAACTACTGGTTTGGTGGGAAATACTCAGAGTTGTTCTAAAAGGATTGCTGTGGTGAAGTGTCTTGATTCTGGAATAAAGCTATAGTGAATTCACACTTAAAAATGTTTCCCTGGTTCTTCAAATTTCATGCTATCAAACATGACACCATCTTCCTGCTCTCCCAACTTTGTTTGAAAGATGGTGAGGTAAATATTTCTCTCTACCTGAACTATTCACTAGCTAGATTAGGATTTAGCCTTCAAAATTGGTGTCCACTCTTTATTTCCAGTTTCAATCACGTTATCTCTTAGAAATTTAGTAAGTGCATCCATTTCAATTATATCATAAAGCTTTATTGTTCAGTCTTTTATGGTTGGGATACTCTTAGATTTCCACTTTTGAACTAGTGTTAGTCTTGCAGTTGTGATTAGATATAAGAGAATTTTTGCCAAATTCTTTATCTAAATCGCTCTCCCACATATTTAATAAGTAAATTTCTGGATGCATCTGTATTTTTTTAATGTAACATAAGATTAATTATCTCATTTACTTTTTTCCAATAATTTTGACTAATTTACATGTCCAAAGACAATGGTATAGGGTGCCTGGTTCTTTGCCACATTTTGAACATAAATTACTCCTAGTTTTATATATTTTTGAAATTGTCACAGGAGTTAAGTACAGCATTGCTGAAAGGATAGATCTCAGAAAATGACTTATATACTGAAGAGATTATGGTCAAGTTTAGGATAGAACAATACAAGACAGAACAGTTAATTAGGAACTAAGACAATACAAGGGATGAAATGCAGGAACTTAAGAGGTATTAATAGTTAACATTTAAAGAGACTAAATAACGAGTCTGAAAACAAAGTATATGAAGGTTAGAAGTTCTTATGAATAAAAAGGAGACATTACTAGATTGAGAAAAAGTAGAGAAAAACAAAAGTAGAAAACTAATAAAGCATCAATGAATTGATATAAGGATACCAAGAGCAAGAAATAAGATAGGTTATTATACTATAGAGAATCAGATTAAGGAGCAGATATATAAACACAAATGGTCCAAAAGATAGATGAGAAACAAATTATTAAGTAGACAGCAAATGAGAAAGATAGAGATAAGAAGGTTATTTATTACAATACCAGATAATCCAATGAAGACAAGCAGGAAGCAGATGGCTGAAAGAAAGAAGTGGATGAAAGTGTCTAAGTGGTTAAGGTTAGGGATGATAGAAGGGAAAAGGAAGAGGGTGAGAGAAAGTAGTAAAGTAGAAGGAATATAAAGGAAGGTGAATGATAGTGAAGAAATGTCAGTTTTGAAGAATAAAAGAGAAGATGAGTTGGGAAGAAAGGAAAGAAGGAGAAGGGTAGGTTGAAGGGAGGAAAGAGTGTGAGAAGGAAGGAAGAAAAAGAAAGGGAATTGAGAAAGAGGATAAATGAAGGATTGGAAGAGAATTTAAAGATATAGAAGGAAACATAACAGAATGTCCAGCGAATTTTGGATTGATGAATATGGAGATAAAATAAGTTAAACTTCTTATTTCATATTTTTCTTTTCTTCCATTTAGTCATGTTTGGATATATGTAGAATAGGGTTTTGTAGGTTTCATATTGAAAGAGCAGAGTAATTATTTATTATGTACTGAGAAGTATGAACTATGTATGGATTATGTATTGTACGAATTAAGTATGAACTATGTATTGAATCATGTACTGGAGGACTGGGTATATTGAATATATGTGTTTGTTAAATTTTAATCAATTTTAAAAAAAGGATTTAGCCTTTTATGTAAATAAAGATTAAAGCCATATTTTTTTAGACTGCAAACTACATGTTTGTTGTTTTTTGAGTCAGTATCAGTTCCTAGGGAAGCATAGTTAGGCAAAATCACTCTTCTGCTACTCTGCTATTTTAAAGCCAGACTCTAACAGGCTTGGATTTTAAATTAGATATTTAATTTTTTTTTGTTTCTTTAAAAAGACTGACACCTTCAGAAACTTAAATTACCTCACAAGTTTTGAAGCTAGTTTTGAAGTAGTATTGGTGGGTTTCCTTTAATCACAAATATTTGAAAAGTTCAGAGGAAAATGAGGGGAAATTCAGTAAATGCAAAAAGAAAAAAATATTCCATACATCCAGAGATTTTGCTTAAAAATATTATTTTAAAAAGTGGATATGGATGCTCCTCCTCAGGTTTAGGATATTGACATTTCTCAAGGGCAAGGAAGGGTTACACATTTTAAGAATGTCTATTTCCTTTGGGACCTGTCATAATGGGATGCCAGGTGACACCAATATGGGCCAAATTCTTCCCTTCTGGCATTCGGATGCAATCCAACACCTTTCTGAAAGAATGAAAATTGTTTCTATCCCACCACCTGAATTCAAATTACCTTTCTTCTTCCTTTCTAGTTCTGATCACCAAGGGATCACCAAGTTCTGATCTCTTGAGCAATCTCAAAGAAGGTGGATATTGAAGCCAGTGCTATTACCACTGCCATAATACTCCATGTGTGGAATTCAGGAGCCCTTGTCTATGGACACCAGATGGTGCTCAGAAAATTATGCAGAATATGAATGACACATATAACTGCCAGCTACTGGCATTTTATGTTGTGTGATGTTTACAGGATGGACAAAAGCCACTTCCTGCTTTTGTGAGAGACATTTTGATTGCATTATTCATATTGCCTTAGATTACTTACAACACTGTGTATGGTCTGTGGCAGCTGCTCACAAATGTTTTCTCTACCAAAGAAACACTCATACTTTACTGGAAAGAAATAGATCAAAGCAAAACTGTTCGCAGACTCATATAGATCAACTAAGGGATAATTGCAAGAAACTCAGAACAAGAGCATCCCAAAGAAATTGCTATCCAAATTAATAATAATAATAGTAGTAGTAGTAGTAGTAGTAGTAGTTTTTTATTTGTATTTCCTGCCTCTCCCTGTGGATTGAGGCAGGATTACATATACAACAATATGCAAAATACAAACAATAAAATAAGCACATTATAATAGCTCAATAAAATAACCAATCATCATCAACATCAAAAAGCCATACAATCAAGTTTGAAATAATACTTAATTAGCTTAAGGGTCCACTAAGGAGATTGAGTGGATAGGCCTGCCATAAGAGCTCCATCTTAAGTGCCTTCTTAAAGTTATCTAAAGTAGTAATAAGATGGATCTCCTCTGGTAGGCTGTTCCACAGCTTGGGAGTTATGGCCGTGAACGATCTTTGGGAAGTTGTAGAAAGTCTAGTTTTATAATGATCTAATAAGTTCTTCCCAGATGTTCTGAGAGTGCGGGGCAGATTGTGTGGGCAAAGGCGTTCCTTCAAGTAACTCGGGCCCAAGCCATGTAGGGCTTTAAAGGTAATGACCAACACTTTGTACTGCGCCCAGAAGCTAATCGGCAGCCAATGAAGAGATTTTAATACAGGAGTTATATGGTTCGACCTAGATGTTCTGGTGACCAATCTGGCTGCTGCATTCTGAACAAGTTGAAGCTTCTGAACTTGGTACAGAGGTAGCCCCATGTAGAGTGCATTACAGAAATCTAGATAAGAGATTACCAGGGCAAGTACTACTGCTTCAAGGACATTTCGGTCCAGGTAGGGATGCAGTTGGCGAATCAACCGAAGTTGATACCAAGCACTCCTGGCCATCACATCTACTTGTGATGACAACTGTAGAGATGAATCCAGGAGTACTCCCAAACTGTGAACTTTGTCCTTTAGGGGAAGTGTGATCCCATCCAGGACTGGTTGACAAAGATCCCTCCCCAGACTCAGGGTACCTATCGCGAACACTTCCTTTTTCTCTGGATTCAGCTTGAGTTTGTTTTCCCTCATCCAGTCCATTACCGACCCTAGACAGGCATCCAGAGAAGCAATGCCATCCTTAGTGACTGCAACAGTCGGAGACATAGAGAAATAGAGTTGGGTGTCATCAGTATACTGATAGCACTGAGCTCCATGTCTCCAGATGATCTCACCCAGCGGCTTCATGTAAATGTGAAACAGCATGGGGGATAGAATGGCACCCTGAGGAATGCCAGATGTCAGCTCTCTTTTGGAAGAGCAACCATCCCCCAGCATCACCATCTGGAATCTGCCCGAGAGGTAGGACCGGAGCCATTGAAGCACAGTGCCCCCAATACCTAACTCCCTCAAGCATTCCAGAAGGATACCATGGTCTATGGTATTGAATGCCGCTGAGATGTCCAAGAGCACCAACAGGATCACACTTCCCCTGTTGATGCCCAGACAGAGATAATCGACTAAGGCCACCATGGCAGTCTCAACTCTGTATCCCTCCCTGAAGCTGGTTTGAAATGGGTCCAGATAATCGGCTTCTTCCAAGGCAGCCTGGAGCTAAAGGACAACTGCCCTCTCAATCACTTTACCCAGGAATGGTAAAAGGAAGACCAGCCTATAATTATTTTCCACCAGAGGGTCAAGGGAGGTTTTTTTCAAGATCAATTTAACCACCGCTAGTTTTAAATTAGATGGAAGTTTTCCCTCCCTAAAGGATGCATTAATTATTAGTTGTAGTAGTGTTTTTACTGCATCACCTCCTTGGGTGGTCAGCCATGATGGACAAATCAAGAGAGTATGTTGTCCTCCTTGCACTTCCAAGAAGATTGTCCACCATCGGTATTAACAAACTCAAAATGATCCAGCTTAACACAGTCCACAGAGTACCTTACTGATTCTGCAATAATGCCCACATCCAGATCGGCCCTTATCTGAGAGATTTTATCTGCAAAAATGTCATTAAAAGCATCACAGCAGGCTTTAGTTGGTTCCAATAATGGGTTCAGGGTGGAAGGCAACTGAGTTAATTCTTTAACCACCCTGAACATCTCTGCTGGATGAAATTTTGCACATGCAATGCATGCAGCATAGAAAAGATTTTTTTGCTGCATCTATTGCCACTCCATAAGAATCCAACATGTTTCTATGAGTGTCTTGTCAGATGGACGTCGATGTTTCCACCAGTGGCACTCTAGTCATTGCGCAGCCCGCTTCATTTAACAAAGATTTTCCGTGTACCATGGTTTTTTATTTGAAGCAGGTTGGAAAGGATGCTCAGGAGCGATAATGTCTATAGCCCTGGTAAGATCATTATGCCAGGTATCAACCAAGGCTTCAACAGAATCGCTGTCATTCCCAACCATAAAACCCTCCAAGGCTTCCTGGAACCTTTTGGGTTCCATCAGCCTTTGAGGGTGGAGCATTTTAATGGGCCCTCCACCCCTGAGAGGGATATGGGTAGTAGCCTTCAATCCCACTTTGACCAGAAAATGATCTGTCCATGACAGGGCAGAAGTCTGTATTACCTCTGCCCACGGATATTCCTGATCCATACTAAAGACCACATTGAGTGTATTACCAGTGCAATGTGTTGGACCCGAAACTAGTTGGGACAGGCCCATGGCTGTCATGAAAGTCATGAACTCCCGAGCTGCACCTTCCAGATCTAATGAGCCAGACTCGAAGAAGATGTTGAGGTCCCCCAGGACAAGGAGCCTGGGGGATTCCAACACCAGCTCCAAGACCAGCTGTGTTAGCTCGGCCAGGGAATCTGTTAAGCAGGGGGTGGATGGTAAACTAACAGAATCCCCAGAATGTCCCTAGCCTTCAGGGTCAAGTAAATACACTCGATGTGATTCATTTTCCAGATAGGTCTCCTGGTCAAGGTGATAGTACTATTATAGACCAAGGCAACTCCCACCTTCCTCACCCACTTTCCCTAACCTGCTCCTTAACAGTATACCTGGCTGGGAGAGCCTTGACCCAGATTACACTACTATCCTCCCCCAGTCAGGTTGTTAGGAAGGAGTCCCAGGGGTAAAATGTACAATGTGGGGAATAGCAGCAGCCATGATGACACAGCATTTGATCACTGCTTAGTCATGCAGACTCATGCTGTGTCATAAGGTGTGGAATCATGGAGATGGTCACCTAGTGCTGTAAAGCACACAAAACTGCTGTAAAACTGCAGAGTCACTCAGGTGAGTGACAGGTGTCCAGGAGGAAGAGGCAGGGCCAGAAAGCCATGTGGAGGTATGACTATATAAGGCAAAAGCCTCTGGACACATGTGTGAGTTGTCGTGGGTTGTGAATAGTAGGTTGGTTGGATGGTTGTTGCTATTGTATTCTCAGCTCATAGGTAGCCTGAAAGTTCTCTCTGGCATGAGGACTCCTCAAAGAGGTTTTTAAACAAATAGATGGAAAGTACAGAACTGCGTGAGTACTCTTCTGAAAACAACTTCATTATTGCCTTTCATAAAACTTGCCATCACTTTGACTATGAGTTTTTCTTCATTCCCCGTTCTGTTATTTCTTGTCTTAATGATCTCCGACAGTATGCCCTAGAGGCCCGAGGATTGGGAAGGAGGGGATAGGCATTCCATTCTCTGTCTAGTTTAGCAGAAAACAGAAAAGCTGAGATGGTAAGTATTCCTACAGGGCTTTCACTTCATTTTAACCTCCACAGATGTTGAACAAGCCTGCTGCTGCATTCCTCCCAGGTATGGAAGAGTGACAGTCCAGGTGTTAATCAGGAGCATGCATTTGAGTGGGATAACGCTTAGCTCAGCCATGACAGCCTGACAGCTGATGGAATTTTTTCAGGACCTAACAGAGCTGTGCATTGCCAAAGAGGTGTACTTGTGCCATTTACCTGCCAATCTGCAGGGAGACTATGTTGTTGAGGCTGCCAGAAGGCAGCAACAAGTATATAGTTTGAATCTTCATTGGGAATTACATCTACGCAATGCTCCCTATTTGTACTAAAAGACAATGAACCATGAGCAGATCCTTTCAGGTACTGGAGTCCTGAGCCAGAATTTTTTTTTGTAGGTAGAATATTATTATTATAATATTACTCACTTAATTGGAAGAGAAATTTTATTCAATTTGGTCTATAAGTTTTGACTACAAACAAAGGGGGGATGGCCATCTTTCAGGGATGCTTTGATTGGGAGTTCCTGCATGGCAGGGGGTTGGACAGGATGGCCCTTGTGGTCTCTTCCAACTCTATGATTCTATGATTCTATGATTTTAGAAAAGAAATAAAAGCAGATCTACAAAGAGAATCCTCTAATCATGCCAAAAAGATAGATAAATTATCAGAAGAAATGTTGGATATGAGAAAAGATTTAGATGAACAAAAATCAAAAATGAGAAATTTGAAGGAAAAAACAGACAAATTGGATAAAAATAAGCAGCAGGAGGTGCATAAAAATGAGAGAAATGCCAGAAAAGATGTACAAACAACTCTTTGAATGAATAATACCAAACTTTGCAAAATTCATCAACATTTCTGAGGAGAATATGGATTTTCATGTCGATAAATCTTTAGACTAAACTCAAAAATGGCCAAAGAAAACAAAATTCCTAGCAATATTATTGTGGTGTTCTCGGAAACGAAGATTAAAAACCAAATCATCCAACGTAACTTCCAAGAAGAACTAAAATATTGAAGGAAATCCTATTCAAATATTCAAAGATTTACCATCTGAAATTTTGAAGAATTGAGAGAAATATAAGTTTTTAACACATTTGCTATATAAATATAACATTCAATACAAATCGGAAAAAATAGAAGGACTTTCCTTTAAGTATGAACCAAAAAAGTATCAATTTTTTTTGTTTCTTTTTTCATGTTTCTTTTTTTAAAAAAAATACCTTAAATTGCATTAGTATAACTCTGGAATCTCATTAAAAAGTAAACACTAGATAATTTTGGGATTTCCTTCCTTATGGTCTTTGTTCAGAATATTGTATTTCCTTAAGATCTCACTGAAGCTGAGGATGCCTCTATGGTGCCATTTTGATTATGCCAGCACAGCCTGAAAAGTACAATTAGGATAAATGATGATAACATCTCAAGCAAGCTCAAAAGGAACATAACAACATTCCATACTAATTAGTGACATACAATGTATTCAAAGTTCAGCTTATCAACTTTCTGATCATGGAACTCCTGTAACTTTGGTCCTGTTTTAATTATTGTTCCTTTCCTCCTTTAAAGTGCTTTTTGCATGTAATAAGAAACAATTGATTTTCTATATATATAAAAAATGTTATGCAAACATAGAAATGTATGTGGCCAAAATATAGTCAAGTGTCAAATATTTCTGTGCCTCCTCCAGACTTCATGCACTCAAAATGCTATGCTCTCCTGAAAAACAGCCAGTCACATACTAAAAATGCCATCCGATTTCTTCTGTGCATTTAATAATAATAATAATAATAATAATAATAATAATAATTTATATCCCGCCCCTCTGCAGAGCAATCGGGGTGTCTTACAACATTATAATTTCCATACAGATATATTAAACAGAACATAAAATCCCGAATCCCACCCATCCTTTAAGAAGTAAGGGTTCTTCTTATTCTATGCCTGATGGTGCTGGGCTTAGTGTCTCCCCCTCAGATGACATCGGATGGTAATGGAGGGAGGGTTCTTCATCTTATTTTAGGCCCGATGGTGCTCAGCCTAGTGTCTCTACCCCAGATGACATCGGATGGTAATGGAGGGAGGGCTCTTCTTATTTTAGGCCTGATGGTGCTGGGCTTAGTGTCTCTCCCCCAGATGACATCGGATGGTGATGGAGGGAGGGCTACATTAATTTAATTTAATTTAATCACAGCAGATAGCACCGTATGAACCACTGCAGATTCTTGCTGATTTATTTTTTATTTTATTTTTTTTTGCAATTAGTGAATGGTATTTCAGAACCCTGGCAAGCTCTACATGTCTCAAATGAACACATCAAGCATCATGGTTGCCCCTGTCAGGGATGATGGGAGTTGTAGCTCTTCACCTCTGGCTCTAACTCACCACCTTGTTATGCAGCAGAGCTGACCAGCTTTGATCAGTGGTTGATGCTTCTTTCCCAAGCAGCAGAGTTTCAGAGAATAGGCTGAAGACCCTGACAAACTCTCCAAGCCTTCTCACTCTTCTTCCTGAGATGTCTTCAAACTTCTCCAGGATTCCTCTGGCTCTTGTATCTTCCCTCAAGACACCAGACAACTCAATAGTCTTATATAAAAGATCTACTTTATTCTACTATATACATAAATACTATATGCCCTACAAATCACAATCTCTACTCCACCAAAATACTCCACACTACTCCACAATGTACATTAGCAAACATTGCAATTTATAGCCATTGTTAGACACCACCCACCAGTCAGTTTCCACCCAGTGGGTGTGTACATACATCTTGATTGGTCCACATAGATCATCCCATACCTAAGACCAACCCAAGTGTTTCATCACTTTACCTTGACCACTTAATGAGTCTCAGGTGTTTGCAATCTATCACAGGTGTTCTCAATATACCTTCTATAACTTTGTTCTTGGCTCTCAAGGCTTCTTAATTATATTATCTTTTTCACCTGTGTATCTTCCTGATTGCTCCTGCTTAGTCACTTTGACATTCACATACATATTTTTATTTCTATTACTGTAAGTCCCATGTTGCATTTTCCTTAACAGCCCCTATGGTGTTGACATCTATTTTGAACATAAACATATTTCAAATTTTACCTTATGTTAATTTTAGTACCTTTAGTTGTTAACTGTCTTTGCGTCAGTCTCGACCAATGGCGACCTTATGGATGAGACATCTCTAGGCCCCACTGTCCTCTACTGCTCTTCCCAGCTCCTGCAAACTCATATTCATGGTCTCTTTAATAAAGTCCATCCATCTAGCATGTGGCTTTCCTCTCTTTCTACTTCCCTCCATCTTTACTAACATTATTATCTTTTCCAACAATTCATGCCTTCTCATAATGTGTCCAAAGTACTACAGTCTAAGTCTTGTCATCTTGGCTTCTAGGGATATCTCTGGCTTGATCTGTTCTAGGACCCATTTGTTTGTCCTTTTGGCTGTTCATGGGATCCTCACCACCTATTTGGGCATTCTAAAATGGCGCCCGCCACTGTGCACATGCGTGTGCAAGCGCGGGTGCCATTTTGGATGCAAAAATGGTGCCTGCGCTTGCGTGCACATGCACCCACTCGTGTGGGTGCCATTTTGCAAGGCCTCATGGCGGCTGCGCAGGGGGCCATTTCCAAGGTCCAGGGAAGGCCCCCCTGCCTGTGCACCATGCGAATTTACCCAGCACATGTTAAGGAAAATGCAACATGGGACTTACAGTAATAGAAATAAAATGTGTATGTGAAAATCACAGTGATTAAGCAGGAGCAATCATGAAGCTACACAGGTGAAAAGAATAATATAATTTGGAAGCCTTGAGAGACAAGGACAAAGTTATAGAGTGTATATTGAAAACACCTGTTGTAGATTGCAAACACCTGAGATTCATTAAGTAGTCAAGGTAAAATGATGAAATACTTGGGTTGGTCTTAAGTATGGGATGATCCATGTAAACCAATCAAAATGAATGTACACACCCACTGAGTGGGAACCGACTAGTGGGTGGTGACTAACAATGGCTATAAGTGCAATGTTTGCCAATACATATTGTGGAGTAGTTTTGGAGATATTGTAAGTGTAGAGATTGTGATTTGTAGGGCATATAGTATTTGTGTATATAGTAGAATAAAGTAGATCTTTTATATAGGGATTTTTTATATAGGGATGGGCTGCATCTCACACCAGTTGGAAGAAACGTTTTTGCCAACAGTCTGAAGAATTTGATCAGGAGGGCTTTAAACTGAGTTATGTGGGGAAGGGAGACAGCACCCTGGAAGACAAAAGGACTGGAAAAAATAGTCAAACTGTCATAGAGGAAACAAAGCAAACAGTAGAGGGACCCAACAGTGGGAGGCAAAAAAACGTGCTAAGGCAGCAAGTAAAGGAGACATATGGTCTTAGATGTCTCTACACTAATGCACAGAGCATGGGAAATAAGCAAGATGAACTTGAACTCCTAGCGCAACAAAGCAAATATGATATAATAGGCATCACTGAAACCTGGTGGGATGAGTCTCATGATTGGAATGTAAAAATACAGGGGTATAACCTCTTCAAGAGAAACAGGCCAAACAGGAGAGGAGGAGGAATAGCATTATATGTCAGGGATATTTACACCAGTGAAGAAATCCAGGACAACAATCCTGGAAGCCAGGTGGAGAGCATTTGGATAAAAATTAAAGGGGAAAGAAACAACAGGGATGTTATTGTGGGAGTCTACTACAGACCCCCGACTCAGGCAGAAGAACTGGATGATGCCTTTCTAGAACAGATGACCACACACTCAGAAAGGAGAAATATAGTAGTGATGGGTGACTTCAACTATCCGGATATTTGCTGGAAGTCAAACTCGGCAAAATCCTTGAGGTCTAACAAATTCCTCACTTGCCTCGAAGACAATTTCATTGTTCAAAAGGTGGAAGAGGCAACGAGGGAGTCAGCTATTTTGGATCTGATCCTAACTAACAGGGAAGACCTAGTTAATGGGGTGCAAGTGGTTGGATCCTTAGGCAGGAGTGATCATGTCCTCCTGGAGTTTATTATACAGTGGAAAGGAGAAGCCAGGCATAGTCGGACATGCATTCTAGACTTTAGGAAAGCTGATTTTACTAAACTTAGAGAAATACTGAGGGTGATCCCATGGACAGGAATACTAAAAGAGAAGGGAGTTCAAGACGGATGGGAGTTTCTCAAAAGGGAGATACTGAAGGCACAATTTCAAACCGTGCCAATGAGGAGGAAGAATGGGAGGTGTCTCAAGAAACCAGGATGGATGACTAAGGAACTTGCAACTGAACTATGTTTTAAACGGAACATGTATAAGAAATGGAAAAATGGGGAAATCACCAAAGAGGAATTCAAACAAATAGCTAGCACGTGTAGGGTTAAAGTCAGAAAAGCTAAAGCGCAGAATGAAATCAGGCTTGCTGGAGCGGTTAAGAACAATAAAAAGGGCTTTTGGGGGTATGTCAGTAGCAAAAGGAAAAAGAAGGAAATGGTAGGGCCACTGTGTGGAGAAGATGGCAAAAAGTTAACAGGGGACAGAGAAAAGGCAGAATTACTCAACACCTTCTTTGCTTCAGTCTTCTCAGAAAAGGCAAAGGGTGCTCAACTTGAGGATAATGGAGCAGAGGACAGAATAGGAGAATTTCATCACAGAATAAGTAAAGAGATAGTACAGAAACATCTGGTTAATCTAGATGAATATAAGTCTCCAGGACCAGATGAATTACATCCAAGGGTATTAAAAGAACTGGCAAATGTAATATCAGAACCATTGGCAATAATCTTTGAGAATTCCTGGAAAACAGGAGAGGTCCCAGCGGACTGGAGGAGGGCAAATGTTGTCCCCATCTTCAAAAAGGGGAAAAAAGAGGATCCCAACAATTATCGTCCAGTTAGTCTGACATCAATACCCGGAAAGATTCTGGAGCAGATCATTAAACAGAGAGTCTGTGAACATCTGGAAGATAATTGCATAATCACAAAAAGTCAACATGGGTTTCAGAGAAACAGGTCATGCCAGACAAATCTGATCTCTTTTTTTGATAAAATTACCAGCTTGGTAGATGAAGGGAATGCTGTGGATATAGTATATCTTGATTTCAGTAAGGCCTTTGACAAGGTTCCCCATGACATTCTTGCAAGCAAGTTGGTAAAATGTGGGCTAGACAAAGTAACTGTTACATGGATTTGTAATTGGTTATCTGGTCGAACACAAAGGGTGCTCAACAATGGCTCCTTTTCAACCTGGAAAGAAGTGACCAGTGGGGTGCCACAGGGCTCTGTCCTGGGCCCAGTGCTATTCAATATCTTTATTAATGACTTGGATGACGGTATTGGGGGCATAGTTATCAAATTTGCAGATGACACCAAATTAGGAGGAGTAGCTAATACCCCAGAGGACAGGATCAAAATTCAAAATGACTTGAGCAGACTAGAAAGTTGGGCCAAAGCTAACAAAATGAAATTCAACACAGAGAAATGTAAGGTACTGCACTTAGGGCGGAAAAACGAAAAGTACAGATATACGATGGGGGACACTTGGCTGAATGAGACTACGTGTGAAAGGGATCTAGGAATCCAGGTGGACCACAAGTTGAACATGAGTCAACAGTGCGATGCAGCAGCTAAAAAGGCCAATGCAATTTTAGGCTGCATCAGTAGAAGTATAGTGTCTAGATCAAGAGAAGTAATAGTGCCACTATATTCTGCTTTGGTCCGGCCTCACCTGGAATACTGTGTCCAGTTCTGGGCACCACAATTCAAAAAGGATGTGGAGAAATTGGAGAGTGTCCAAAGGAGGGCAACTAAAATGGTGAAGGGTCTGGAAACCAAGCCCTATGAGGAACGACTTAGGGAGCTGGGGATGTTTAGCCTGGAGAAGAGAAGGCTGAGAGGTGATATGATAGCCGTGTTTAAATATTTGAAGGGATGTCATATCGAGGAGGGAACAAGCTTGTTTGCTGCTGCTCCAGAGACTAGGACCCGAAACAATGGATGCAAGCTGCAAGAAAAGAGATTCCACCTCAACATTAGGAGGAACTTCCTGACAGTAAGGGCGGTTCGACAGTGGAACACACTCCCTCGGAGAGTAGTGGAGTCTCCTTCCTTGGAGGTCTTTAAGCAGAGGCTGGATGGCCATCTGTTGGGGATGCTTTGATTGGGAGTTCCTGCATGGCAGGGGGTTGGACTGGATGGCCCTTGTGGTCTCTTCCAACTCTATGATTCTATGATTCTATGATTCTATAAGACTACTGAGTTGTCTGGTGTCTTGAGGGAAGATACAAGAACCAGAAGAATCCTGGAGAAGTTTGGAGACATCTCAGGAATAAGAGAGAGAAGGCTTGGAGAGTTTGTCAGGGTCTTCAGCCTATTCTCTGAAACTCTGCTGCTTGGGAGAGAAGCATCAACCACTGATCAAAGCTGGTCAGCTCTGCTGCATAACAAGGTGGTGAGTTAGAGCCAGAGGTGAAGAGCTACAACTCCCATCATCCCTGACAAGGGTTATGGGCCCAGATACTAGAGCAACCAGCATCCACAGAAGATGAAAGTTCCAGAGAGTGGAAGAAGGTTTTGTGGAGCCTTGTGAGTAAATCATTTTGTGTTTTGTCTGCTGGGCATACTCAGAGGGACTGTGTCAAATTGAGTCACTGCACAAATTAAGATGGAGATACTAAAGATTAGTAAATTAAATAGAAACAACTACTCTACCTGGATGATATATGCCCATTCTCTACTAATAAAGGAGTCTCTGTGGTCGACAGTTGAAACAGGGCTGGTAACTGATGCTAATGCAACCACTCGAGAAAGAGACGCTAAAGCAAAAGCATGTCTTTATCTCATGCTAGAAGAAGACTTGATTAACGACGTAAGAGATAAAGTGTCTGCCAAGGATGTGTGGGATACTTTGCAGATATTACACACACCTTCAACTGCGTTTGCAAAAATGCTTTGGTCTAAAAGAATTTACAGACAAAAGATGACGAAAGGGCAGTGTGTGATAGAACACTTAAAAACAATGCAAGATTTATTTGTGCAAGCTGAACTGAGAGGAGTGGAAATTAGCAAAGAGCAGCAGTGTTACATTTTACTGGAATTGCTAGACTCTTCTTGGGACAACATTACAAATAGCTTGCAAAATTTGCCAGAAGCTGAGCTGAACAGAGACATAGGGCCTAAGCAGACTGCCAGAAATAGTGCACATTAAATTGAGGCACTGCCCTGGCTCAGTGCTAGGGAATCATGGGAACTGTAATTTATTGTGGCACCAGAGCTCTCTGACAGAGAAGGCTCAATGTCCCAGAAAAAAATACAATTCCCATGACTCCCTAGCACTGAGCCAGGGCAGTGCCTCAATTTAATGTGCACTATTTCTGGCAGTCTGCTTAGGCCTTTAATTGTTGCCAGAATATTGGAAGAGAACTTGAGAAGAAAGTCTGAGCAGGGTGACTCAGCAAGTTTAAGGTCTGTGCCAAAACAACAAACAACGCCTGAACTACGAAAGCAGGAAGAAGCAGCTTCTACAAGGGAGCAACGGAGGTGTTTTTATTGTAAAAAGATTGGTCATCTGCAGAGACATTGTAAACAATTTGCTGCTGAGAGAAGCAAGCAAGGAGAGAGCAGATGGCAGCTGCGGCAGTATCAAAAGCAGTCCAAACCTCCATTTTTGAAGGACAGTGGTAATAAAAAGGGGTTTGCAACCATGATTAAGGAAAAACAAAATACTAATTGTAAATGGTTGCTTGACTCAGGAGCATCATCTTCAATGTGTAACAATATTAATTTGATAAGTAATAGAAAATCAGCTAATGTAAATGCTGTAGTTTTAGCTGATGGGAAAGAGCTCAGCACTGTAAATCAAATGGGTACAGTTTTCATTCCAGGGCTAAAGGAAAACTTTAATGATGTGTTACATGTAAAGGAATTAGAAAATAATTTGTTATCAGTAAGCAGATTAACAGACAGAGACTACACAGTCATTTTTGAAAAGAACATGTGTAAGATAAAACTGAATGGGGAATTGCGAGGCATAGGCTTGAAAAAGGATAAACTTTATTTTTTGGAGGACAATATTGATAGCTACAGGGTTGAAAATGCTAATAACATAGACAATAGTCCAATTCACAAAGACTGCATACATGAACTCCACAGAAAATTTGGCCATGCTAGTTTCAAATGTTTAAAGAAGTTAATCAGTATGTGTCCAGATTTAAAAGTTGCTGAATGCAAAAATCACTTAGATTGTACTGTATGCAATCAGGTAAAGGTCCGAGCTTTTCCAGTAGCCAAGAAAACCAAAAGAATTGCTCAAAGACCATTTCAGTTTGTACATGCAGATGTTGCCCAAGCTAATTGTTTATCTTTAGGGGTAAGCAAATATTTCCTAGTAATTGTTGATAGGTTTACAAGGTTTGCATTTGTAAGAATATTGAAAAACAAATCTGACGCTGGGCAAAGTTTAAAAGCATGGGTGAGAATGGTGGAAAGACGATTTGATATTAGAGTAGGCACCATTGTTACTGACCGAGGAGGAGAATTTCTAAGTAATCAATTGTTTAATTGGTTTCAAAAGGTGGGAATAAGGCATGAAACTACTAATCAGGCTTGTCCTAACGAAGATGGTTTAGTGGAGAAAAAAATACAAGATATAAAAAGGATAACTGCTTGTTTGATGGCAGATGCAGAGGTAAAAGATAGCTTTTGGGCGGAAGCAACTTTGACAGCAGTACATATTAGTAACAGACTGTATCATTCAGAAATTGAAGACATTCCCTACAGGGTATTGTATGGGAGAGTGCCAAATTACAAGTATTTGAGAGTCTTTGGACAATTTGCTTATGTTTACATACCAGCTTGTTTCAGGAAGAAAGGAGAACCCAAAAGTAAAAGGCTTAGGTTTTTGGGTTATTCAGGAAATAGCTACAAGTTTCATTTGGGTGGAAAAGAAGTGCAGTATTCTAGGTCTGCAAATTTTGAGAGACATGCTGGTTGGGACAAACTGCATGCCAATAAAGAAGTTTTCTTGAGGTTAGGAAGTTCAAATGAGCCAGAAACACAAATTGAACCAACTTCAGGAAACGGAGGGGTTTCAGTTAAGCCAGAAGCATCCACTAGCAGCAGTGATAGTTCTTCTGATAATGAGACACAATCTAGACCTATTACTACTAGAATGACTGAAGACAAGAGATTTAGTCATAGAACTACAACTTCCAGTACAGAAAGTGAGGATGAAAGAGGCAGATCAGCAGAGTTTATTCCCAGACGTAATCACAGAGTTAGAAAGCCTCCAGATAGGTTTGTTGTGACAAATGCAAAAGCTTGTTTAGCAGTGGAAGAGCCTGAAAGTTTTGAAGAGTTGGAAAGTTTGTCTAGAGAAGAACAGGAAAGATGGATTGATGCAATGGATGATGAGTTTGGTTGTCTGGTAAATAAAGATGTTTTTGAAGTTGTTGACAGACCCAAGGACAAGAAAGTAATTGGTTGTAAGTGGGTGTACAAAAAGAAATTAATGTCAGATGGAAGTATTAAGTATAAAGCTAGGTTAGTAGCTAAGGGTTTTGCACAACAGCAGTATGAGAACTATGATAAGACATATTCTCCAACTGCAAAGCCAGAAAGTCTGAGAATGGTTCTGGCTGTAGCAGCAAAAAGAAGTTTAGTTGTAGAGCATTTTGATTTTGAAACAGCCTACTTGAATGCTAGTTTAGATGAAGAGATCTTTATGGAGCAGCCACAAGGTTTTGAAGAAAATAGTAGTCAGAAAGTTTATAAATTGAAAAAAGCATTGTATGGATTAAAACAAAGTGCCAGAGCATGGAATTTGTGCATTAATGACGAGTTAGTTAAGCTAGGATACAAAAGGAGCATTGCAGATGCTTGTGTCTATACAAAAGGAGACATAGTGTTAGTAATTTATGTAGATGATTTGTGCGTGGCAGCAAAGTCAAAACAGGAAATTGAATCAGTAAAAAGAGAATTGTCTGAAAAGTTTGTCTTAAAGGATCTAGGTTTATTAAAGTCTTATTTAGATATTAGTGTTGAATGGACAGAAAAAGGACATTGTTTGTTAAGTCAGAGAAAAAAAATTGAAAATTTGATTGAAAAGTGTGGATTACAAAATGCTAAAATAGTAAGAGCTCCAATGACAACTGGTTTTGCATCTGAAAAAACAACTAGAGATTTTGAAGACAAGACTTTATTCCGGAGTATAATAGGATCTTTACCATTCATATCTTGCCACACCAGACCAGACATTTCATATGCTGTAAATGTATTGTCCAGAAGGGTTAATGATCCAAAAATTGAAGACTGGACAGCAGTAAAACAAGATATTTGAAAGGAACTTTAGATAAGAAATTGATAATTAGAAACAGTAGTTCAGATTTAGATTGTTATGTGGACAGTTCTTTTGCATCAGAATTAGGAGACAAGAAGTCAGTTACAGGAATGATAGTGAAGTACAGTGAAAGTCCAATAGTCTGGAGAAGTAGAAAACAAACTAATGTAGCGTTAAGTACGACTGAAGCAGAATTCGCAGCTTTAAATGAGATAGTGAATGAGGTACAGTGGGTTGAGCAATTGTTGAATGATTTAAATGAAAGTTACAGGATACCAGTAGAAATTCTAGAAGATTCACAGTCATGCATAGCAATGGCTGCAGCTGAAAATTTGAAGAACAGAACAAAATATGTTGGAGTAAGATATCAAAATGTGCGAGACATGGTTCAGGAGGGTGAAATAGAACTGAGATATATAAAAACACAACACAACATAGCAGATTTGTTCACAAAAGCATTGACGGCGGAAAAACATGAAAGAATGACACAAATGGTTGGAATGACATTATAAGACACATACAATATTTTATTTCGGAGGGGATTGTTAAGGAAAATGCAACATGGGACTTACAGTAATAGAAATAAAATGTGTATGTGAAAATCACAGTGATTAAGCAGGAGCAATCATGAAGCTACACAGGTGAAAAGGATAATATAATTTGGAAGCCTTGAGAGACAAGGACAAAGTCATAGAGTGTATATTGAAAACACCTGTTGTAGATTGCAAACACCTGAGATTCATTAAGTAGTCAAGGTAAAATGATGAAATACTTGGGTTGGTCTTAAGTATGGGATGATCCATGTAAACCAATCAAAATGAATGTACACACCCACTGGGTGGGAACCGACTAGTGGGTGGTGACTAACAATGACTATAAGTGCAATGTTTGCCAATGCATATTGTGGAGTAGTTTTGGAGATATTGTGAAGTGTAGAGATTGTGATTTGTAGGGCATATAGTATTTGTGTATATAGTAGAATAAAGTAGATCTTTTATATAAGACTACTGAGTTGTCTGGTGTCTTGAGGGAAGATAAAAGAACCAGAAGAATCCTGGAGAACTTTGGAAACATCTCAGGAAGAAGAGAGAGAAGGCTTGGAGAGTTTGTCAGGGTCTTCAGCCTATTCTTTGAAACTCTGCTGCTTGGGAGAGAAGCATCAACCACTAATCAAAGCTGGTCAGCTCTGCTGCATAACAAGGTGGTGAGTTAGAGCCAGAGGTGAAGAGCTACAACTCCCATCATCCCTGACAGCACATGCACGGGGGGGGGGGGGGGTTCCCAAGGCCCAGGGAAAGCCTCCCTGCCCGTATGCTGGGCAAATTAACACAGCGCATGCACAGGGGGGCATTCCCAAGGCCCAGGGAATGCCCCCCCACCCGTGTGCCGGGTGAATTTGCACATCGCACACATGGGGGGGCATTCCCAAGGCCCAGGGAATGCCCCCCGCCTGTGCGCCGGTCGAATTCACATGGCGCATGCACAGGGGGCATTCCAAAATGGCGCTCCCCACACGTGCACGCATGCGCCCGGTGGCGGGCGTCATGCTCATATGCACATGGGGGGCAAGCATGCACGCAATCACATATGCGCCCACCCAGCCCCCATGCTGTTTCCCCCCCTCCCGGCCCCCCGGTAACAATGTTGCCGACCCCTGATTCAAGGTATTGAACTCACCCCCAAAATAAGGATTGGAAGGAGCTATTCAAGGTGCTGGTTTGGGGATAGGATTCATAGAATCATAGAATCATAGAGTTGGAAGAGACCACAAGGGCCATCCAGTCCAACCCCCGGTCATGCAGGAACTCACAATCAAAGCATCCCCAACATATGGCCATCCAGCCTCTGCTTAAAGACCTCCAAGGAAGGAGACTCCACTACACTCCGAGGGATTGTGTTCCACTGTCGAATAGCCCTTACTGTCAGGAAGTTCCTCCTAATGTTGAGGTGGAATCTCTTTTCCTGGAGCTTGCATCCATTCATCAACATTAAGAATGTATTCACTGCCATATTGACATAGGAACCATTAACTGTCATATTTTTATTACATTTCAGAAAAAGTGTTCAGAAAAAAACCCTGAACCTTTTTGAGGTTACCCAATACGACTTGGAAGGGCAGCCATGAAGGAACTAGAGAAGATACTCAAGTGTAAAGCATATTAAATACCAAAGTCAAAATTATCTACAACATAGTATTTCAGATTTCTATGTACAGTTTAGAAGAAAATTGTGTGAAGAAAACTGACAGGAAGAAAATAAACTCATTTGAGATGTGGCACTGGAGAAGAATTCTACAGATAACAGTCTGCTAAAAAGACAAATGGAGCAAATCAAGCCAAAATTCTCACTAGAGTTGTACTTTGACATATTGTAAGGCAACATGAATCATTGGTAAAGATGACAATGCTTGGCAAAGTGAAAGGCAGTAGAAAAAGAGGAAGGCCTCACTACAGATGGGTTGATTCAGCCAAGGAAGCCACAATCCTGAGTTTGCAAGACCTGAGCAGGGTGGTTGAGGAATGGCTACCTCATAGGTCTCTCATTCATATGGTTGTCATAACTCAAAGTTGACTTGAGAACAAATGACAACAAATATGAGCATTAAGCAGAAGACATATGTAGGAAAGAATCTACATACCTGAATGTTGCAAATGCTTTTTAGTTGGCTCCTTTCCTGGAGACTAGTTTTACAGACCCTCATTGTTCTTAGAGTGCAATGTTTCTTATTGCAGACTTCAAAGCCGGCTTCAGCAAACTGAAATGAAACTCTGGGTGCAGGTGTCTGTAGGACTTTGGCAGGTCTAATTCCGCAGTCAATTCAAAACAATCTCTTCACAAATGGACCCACATACTACATACATCCTTCCCAATAAACTACACCAATCTTTTGCTGGCCAGAACACTGCTTTTATCTATGTTGATTGTCAATCAACTTATTTTTGATCATGCGTGGCTGATTCCTATGAGCTCATACTGATCTGAAGTTATAAGACCCTTGTTGTAATCAATAAACTGGCCCTATTTATGACTGATAAACATCTGGTGTATCTGGTGTATCTGTGTTTCTGTTGGGAGGGCACCTCTTGATCAACAGTAGTATTTGTTATTGAATAAGTGCATTCTTTGGCTGAATCAGGATCCCCTTGCTATAGTCATTCGAAAAGGATGTGGAGAAACTGGAGCGTGTCCAAAGGAGGGCAACTAAAATGGTGAAGGGTCTGGAAACCAAGCCCTATGAGGAATGACTTAGGGAGCTGGGGATGTTTAGCCTGGAGAAGAGAAGGCTGAGAGGTGATATGATAGCCGTGTTTAAATATTTGAAGGGATGTCATATCGAGGCGGGAACAAGCTTGTTTTCTGCTGCTCCAGAGACTAGGACCCAAAACAATGGATGCAAGCTGCAAGAAAAGAGATTCCACCTCAACATTAGGAGGAACTTCCTGACAGTAAGGGCGGTTCGACAGTGGAACACACTCCCTCGGAGAGTAGTGGAGTCTCCTTCCTTGGGGGTCTTTAAGCAGAGGCTGGATGGCCATCTGTCGGGGATGCTTTGATTGGGAGTTCCTGCATGGCAGGGGGTTGGACTGGATGGCCCTTGTGGTCTCTTCCAACTCTGTGATTCTATGATTCTATGAAAGGGGACCTGGTGGAGTTTTGATATTCCAGAATGTATCCAACAAATGGCTATCTTTGATAACTTCTAGCAATAGAGACCAGGTGGAGGCATTTAGGGCCAAGCAGTGAGAAGACAGGACAGACCAGTAGGGTTATACTCTGCTCTGCCACTCATTCTTTCCCTTTTCAGAACTGATCCTGAGAGCCACTGAAGTCAATCACTTTTGAGGCTCAGTAGAAATTGTCTTCTTCATTTCCACAATAATTTTTGCCTATCCTGCACTGTCATATTTGGAATTTGGACAATTGGCCCTCCGGGTAGCAGTTAAATAGGATATCAATGGCATATAGGTGGAGGTAGATGACCAGGCCTCACTTAGAATACAGTGTCCAGTTCTGGGCACCACAATTGATGAAGGATGTGAACAAGCTGGAGTGTGTCCAAAGGAGGGTGATTAAAATGGTGAAATATCTAGAAACCATGTCCTATGAGAAGTGACTTAGGGAGCTAGGGACGAAGTGAAAGTGAGAGCTTAGGGCCTAAGCAGACTGCCAGAAATAGTGCACATTAAATTGAGGCACTGCCCTGGCTCAGTGCTAGGGAATCATGGGAACTGTAATTTATTGTGGCACCAGAGCTCTCTGACAGAGAAGGCTCAATGTCCCAGAAAAAAATACAGTTCCCATGACTCCCTAGCACTGAGCCAGGGCAGTGCCTCAATTTAATGTGCACTATTTCTGGCAGTCTGCAAAGGCCCTTAGGGAGCTAAGTATGTTTAGCCTGAAGGAGACTACTACTCTGAGGTGGTAGTTCTGTTTAAATAAGTGAAAGGATGTAATTGTCAGAACCTGTGGATTCAGTCCCCAATAACCAGGAAACCATCTTAGTGTGATAAAAAAACAAAAAGCTTTTATTCTGGACATCAAGTTAGAAGTCACCAGTGAAGGGGTTTTGACAGAACTGAACATTCCTGCCCCATACCATAGCTTTAGAATGCAAACTATCCAGCCCCTATTCCTGACTGTTGGTGCTTGGCCTTTGATTCTGATCAAAGCAAATCATTGCAGGAAGGATGGAATCATAAAACTATAAACCCCTTCACTCTGCTTATCATTTGCCCCTCTGCTATGTGTCCATTCTGCTATTTCCCATACACAGGACCCATATATGATTCCTGCAAATATTTCAGTATTTAATACACTTCCATATTTGATACATACATCCTTCCCAATAAACCACACCAGCCATGGCAGAATCATGCCCAGGGATTCTGACAGTCATACTGAAGATGGAGTATGGGTTTTTTTCCTGCAGCTCCAGATAATAAGACCCAATATTGTGTAAGATGCTAATTTCCTGTAAATGTAAATGTAGAGATGCCTACTAAGAAATTGCAGAAAATTTCAACTTCCTTCATAAAGAATATTTATTCCTTATGAAAGTGTGACACCTTACCTGCAATGTAATGTAATGACCGTATGATGCCTTACATGCAATATAATATCATGAACATAATATGCCTAGGAGCCAGTGTTGTGTAGTGGTTTCATCATTGGACTAGGATATGAGGAGATCAGGGTTTGAATCCTCACTTGGCCATGGAAACTCACTGGGTGACATTGGGTAAATCACACTCTCTCAGGCTCAGAGGATGGGAAAGTTAATCTCCCTTTGACAAAGTATGCAGAGAAAACTCCACCTCGGGGTCACCATAAGTTTGAAACAACCTGAAAGTACACAACAATAATAAAATGTATCCAGACATTGAAAAGTCTATGTTTCTCTCTAAGGGGAGTGTGTATGATTGTATATCCATGAGCGCCTATAGTAAATACCTTTAAATGTTTTCAGTAAACATTCATTCTCCTATATAAATATCCTGAGATTCATTTTTTAAACAAATCTTGAGATTCACATTGTGCATACACATACATATAATAAATGCATATAATCAGACAATTATGTGTTTTTCTGTTAACATTTGATTACATTTATTGGGTCATATTATATTATTATATAAATCAAAAACAAACAAAATAAAAATATCCTGAGATTCCAGTACTTAAGAATGGTTAAATGGAGTGTTGGTGCTAACTCTACCTGTCTGGATGGTCTCGTAGTTAATGAGTCGGAAGCCCAGGTGAACAAATATTGGTAAAAGACACCTCCACACAAATTAGCTGACAAACAGCAAAGAATGCTCAATCCTCCAATCTAGAGATCAGCAGATTAAAACACCGCCTGGCTAGTCCACCTGATATTTTTCATTCTAAGTACTTCTACCTTCCGTCTCTCAGAAGCATAACTTATAACACTGAACTCCCTCTAATTCAGTCACCTAGCTGGTAACCGCTTCAAAATTTCCATTTCTTAGAATCAGTCTTTTGTACTCTTTGATTCTGATTGCATACCTTTGGCAATCTTTTTTGGAGAATATATCTGTCTATTCACTCACAGAATAGGTCCCTTCTAGAACAGGCTTATTCTCTTCTTTGGAGTGAAGGTCCTCTTTTTGAAGACCCTCCATTTACATTGTTTAGCATTCTCTATGTTGATAGCAATGGATACTGACAATTTTAAGTGCACTCTATTCAGTATGCATAGCAGAACATTTAAATCTGAGTCAGAATCTGTCAGAACCAGAATCCTAAAATATAAGCCGCATCTCTCCCATACCCCACCTTATGAATAATGTCAGCAACATGACTGGAACATCCTTATGTATCAGATTAGCCTTGTTCAAAAACAGGGGACCTCACTAATGTAATACTGTATAATTATGCTGCTAAATTATACTTTGAATTATTGATGCAATATTGACCCATTTAGTAGAACCTTAATAACCAATTCCTAGCATACACCACTTACAAGTTAATACACCCTAACAAGGGATTAACCGAAGAGTAGATAGAACTATAAATTTAGCCTTTTTATCACTCTATGTTTTATTAAAATCCATTACATTCTTTTGTGTGTGTGCAAGGTCAAAGACTAAAATGCATCCACCATGAACTCAACCATGTTATAACAGAAAGAAGATGAAGAAGAGACCTTGATGTTTTTTACTTCCAGCTACTCCTGTCACATACTGCTCCAGATGTTATTGAACTGTAATTCCCAGTATCCTTAGCCAACATAGTCAAGGAGTTCCCCATCCTATATCTGAGACTTTCATTTTTATTTATGGGGTCACCATAAGGAGAGGCAAATGCATATACACAGAGAAGTGTTGAAATAAATACATTTCTGGACTGAGTTCAAAGTACATGTAATATTAGAATTTGGCAATTCTACCAGAAATGTTAGTAATGTTGGGAATAATAAGTGCTGGGGTGCTTTGTATTGTGCTTTGTATCTAGGCTTTGTATTTAGCTGGATTGGTTTAAAAAAATGTTGGTGAAAGGGGGGCTAGGAGGAAGAGACAGATGGACTGTTATCTCGACCTTGGGCTTCTGCTGTTCAGAGGTCTAGAATGAAGTGGGAGGTTGGATGAAACTGATAGCTAGAAGATGGTAAAGGAGGGGGTTCAAGGGGGATTTTGCCTGTGGGAAAAGTAGGTGGGAAATATAGTTTGCACTGCTTTGTTAGGGGTGGGGCAGTAGATGATGGGGTTTTAATATACCAAATTTGCTATGACCTGGCAGTCTCAGCTTAAACACTGAAGTGGTGAAATGCTGACTCTATGTTCTTCAATAAAGTTCTGTTTTGTTTCAACTCTTCCAACTGATTGATTACACAGAAGTTCTGAGTTCCCATTTCTGACATGGGATGATACTTAATGCCCTAAATGAATTAGGACCATTATATCAAAGGGAGCATCTTTCCCCATATGTGCCTGTCTGAGGATTGAGATCTGTTGGGTGGTTGTGGGAATTCTCTCTGTCCCACCAGTGAGATGCTGGGGCATAGGAGAGGGCTTCCTCAGCTATGGCACCATAATTGTGGAATATCCTTTTGTTCAAGGCCCAGTTGGCCCAACACTCATTTCATTTAGGTGCCAATTCAAAATCTAGCTTTTTGTGATTGTTTGATTCATCTCAAATACTGAAGTAATGGGGGTCCTTTGTATCTTCTGAGGTTTGGTTGCCATTACATACAGTGGCATACTACAGTGGTGTCCCTTATATAAAGTGGGAAAATCAAGGTTTGCTTTGGGAAATTTTGTTTATTTGTTTGTTGAATATTTTCAAGCCATGGATGGTTGAATCCATGGATACTCGTGTGTGTGTGTGTGATTGCACATAGTTTTAAAAATCTTTTAAATTTGTTTACTTCATAGGTATGTTACATATGTTTTTAGTATGTTCACATTATTTTTATTCCTTTAAACTGTTTTAACTTGGTTTTTTTAATATAAAAAAATCTTACTTGTAGGATGGGGTAGAAATGTTTTAACAAGGAGGAGGAGAGGGAAGAGGATGAGGACAAGGAAGAAGAAAATCATTCCTCAAAATTCCTCAATCTTCATAATCACTTGGGACAACCCACTACCTAATGTTAAATTTATCATATTTAATATGATGTGCCATCTGCCTTTTTTGGTATGATTCCTTGTTATGTCTCTAAACTTTAAATGTGCAGACAGGTTTTCTTACATTACTGTTTACAATGTACAACTATTTCCAACACCATTGACCTAAGTGGTTTGAGAACTGTATGGGCACAATATCTATAAAACATTTTGGTGCCATTTTCCTTGTTTTTCTCTTTTCCCTTCATTTCACATTAGGCAGCACATCATACTATTGCTTAAACTGTACTGACATCTGGTGGCTCAGAATATTGAAGGGAATTAAAAACAACAACAACAGTGCTCAAAGAGAAGCAATTTCATATTTTCTTCATCCTTCATCTTTTTCGAAGGAATTCTACACTCCTTTTCAAAGCTATAGACTTTTTGTTTGTTTGTAGACATCAACATTTCTGGACAATTTCTCCCCCAGTGGAAATGGATTAATGTTTTACAAAGAGAAGCATCAAGACTTTGGTGGATTGGGTTGCTTTCATGTTCAAAAATAACCATTGTGTTCTTTTTGAATACCTTTGAACATTGATGCCTTTAAAAAATAGACTGACAAAAAAAAAGTGTTGGGCTCAATGTTTTTTATTTTTAAAATAACAATTTACAATTTGTCCTGGAGACATTAAAAAAAAAAGGTCAGCTTCCACTGCAAACCCAAGGGACATGTCTACTTGGGCTCCTTGAAAGATGGGGGGAAGCAGACGGGCGGCCGTGGGCCACCCGGGGAAGCTGTGCCGTGGGGCCAAGGTATTCTCACACCTCGGCCCCATGGCGCAGCTTCATGGCCCCTGGAAGGAGCGCTAAATTAGCGCTCCTTCCACAAGTCGCCGAAGGTGCGCTGCAAAAGGCTGCCAGCGCACCTTCGGTGACTCTTCCGCTGCAACGTGTATGGACGCTGCAGCGGGAGGTCATCCTCGGAGAGCCGGCCGTGTGGAGGGCCAGCTGCTCCAAGGACAACTTGGGGAAGGGGCTGGGGCACCCACCGTGCGGCTGCGCCTCCCCTTCCCTGCCCCCAAAATGGCGCTTTTAGCCGTCTGCTTCTCCCCATAGTCTCCAATGCCATGTGGCAAGTTGGTTTTTTGTTTGTTTGTTTGTTAGGAAACCAAGGCACCTTGTGACATTGAAGGGATTATCATCTAACTTGGCAAACTAGTCTGATATTCAAGGGACAAAAAAGAGAAATGCTTGTCTAGACTTACGAAAGCTCTTAGACCTTCCTATGGTAGCTCTTCAGAGGTATAGAAAGCATGACAGACATTCATAGAATTATTCTTGGTTTAGAAAAAGTGGGTAGAGCTCCTGCTTTATTCTCCTTCTTTTAGAATTGCAGAACTATAGAGTCTGAAGGTAGCTTTTAGGCTACTGAGTCCAACCCCCTGCCAGCTAAATTAGGAACTCCAGCTAGAGCATCTTCCATTGTTAGCTGTCCAGTTTCTTTATGAAGATATCTAGAGAAAGAGACCACACCACTTGTCTAGGTAATTGGTTCCATTGCTGAACAGCTTTTGCCATCAATGTTCAATCAAAATCTCTCTTCCCCCCCCCCCACCCCGCCTCTTGTGACTTAAAACCATTAGACTTGGTCCTACATTCTGGATCAGCATAGAACAAACCTTCACCTTCATCTGTGTAACAGCGCTTTACATATCTCAAGAGTACAATCATGTCACCCCTCAAAATTTTTGATCCCCAGTGATAAATAATGGATTGGATAATTCTACAGCTCATTTAGAACATTTTATGTAACAATTTTGTGCATAACTCTAGATTACAAATTCATAACTGAATTCCAGGCTATGTTTTTTTAGGATCAAGAAACCCTGATGAGACTAAGCCTAGAAAGATAATATTCTTCACAGTTCAGGACTTATTCTGTACAATTCCCATTTCTGGAAGACTTTTCTTTCAATATTAGCCACCCTTCTTTTTGTGGTAGCCAACCTTTGAACCATAAGACACATAGAGACATAATGCCACAGAATAATGCTAAGTCTGAGATACTAAGATGCAAAATAATGGCCAGCTAAAATGATCAGCCAAGCATGCTTGCTGTTTCCACTTATACTCAAAGGAGAGGATAAAAAGTAGGAATGAATTTTAAAAGTTGTTCATTTTAATTGTGAATTGTACCACGGAAAAACGGTTGGAGAATGTATCCTCACGTTTCATAAATTTGGCGAATCTTCTCCACCCACAACCATAAGTATGCTGGAGAATTTCAACATTTGTGTACAGTTCTAGTAAAATTTCAGGAGAGAAAGATTTAAAAAAAAAGGAAAAGAAAAATTATTTCACACACAAGATATTATTAATTTGTGGAATTCTCTGCCATGGGATGATGCGATGGCCCCTGGCCTAGAACACTTTGAAAGAAACCTGAGACTGGACATGTAAATAGGTGATAGGTCCACCAATGTCTTTTGATCATGAAATACAATACATGTTTGGAATCAATATCCGACTGAGTAATACTTATTAAAGGAGGGTTGTTGTCTATTGTAAGCTAATGGGTTTCCTGGAGACATCTGGTTGTCATTGTGTGAAATAGGATACTATCTTGTTGGACCTTTCATCTGAAACAACAGGCTTCAGTTTACATATTTTTCCAGGAAGAAGAAGGAAAGCAGTTTCTGGGCAGCCATTTTGAGTGGGTGAGTGTTTAAATTCTTGGGAGAGTGTGTTTGTTGCTGAGCAGGTGGGGCTTTGGTGAGTCACATCTGTGAGTCAATAGGGGGTGGAGCTAGCTGATTAGCTCTATACAACTCCTCTCAGAGGATTTTTTTACAGGACAAGGGAAAACACAGCACAGGTAGAAGGAGGGCTTTGACCTTTTTTTAAGAGGTTCTCCTATTATTATTATTATTATTATTATTATTATTATTTTAAAGGGCTTTGAGGTTGTTGTTTTTTTACTCAGAGGTAGAGAGACAGAGACTTGCCTTCAGAATAAAGTAGCATCCAGGAGCTCTCTGTAGAGTTAGAAACCCAATTGATTGAGCTCATTGACAGAGCTTGGTGAAAAGGCCAAGAGAACAGGGGCCCTTTATATGGATCTTTACCAGGGGACTTTTTGAGGGAGAAGCCCACAGTCCTGTTTCAGTGCTTACTTAAGATTTCTCAATATGGACACTGAGGGAGTTACTGCAGTCACCTGCAACACTTGTGGGATGTTTGTCCTCTTGCCAAGAGATGTGGGGAACTTCACCTGCGCCAAGTGCAAGTTGGTAGCCCGCTTGGAAGAGAAAGTACAGCAGCTGGAGGCCCAGGTAGATACACTTCAGCATATTAGGGAGCAAGAGTTTTTCCTGGACAGAGCAGAACAGTCTTGGACAGGGACCACATAGAAAAAGTTGTTGAGGAGGAGGTCACTTCATGCACACAGGAGGTAGACATCTGGAGGAATGTCACACACAGAAGTAGGGAAACCAGGGATCATTCTGGGAGCTTGCAGCTACAGAATCGATTTGAAGCTCTCTCCCTCATCAAGAATGAAGAGGAAGAACAGCAGGGACAGTCCTCAGGGGTAGGCAACCTTTTTGAGACCTGGGTCGGTCCCCCGAAGTCCTGGTCTCCGCCGGGTCGAGGGGGGGGAATGGCGGGGTGCACGCTCATGCACGTGCGCACCCCCTGCAGCCGCACATGCCCCCCGCATGTGCTGCCGCCGCCGCCACCGCCGCCGCACACACGGCCGCCGCCACCACACATGTCACGGCCGCATGGAGTCCAAAATGTGCGGTGGCGGCCACAGCCCGCCTGAGCCGGTAAGTCCGGCGACCTGGGCCGGAACCTGCCCGGGGGCCATAGGTTGCCGGCCCCTGGTCTAGAATTTAAATCCCCACTTGGCTATGGAAATCCACTGGGTAACCTTGGGCAAATCATAAACACAATCTCAGATACAGAGAGCCCCATGGTAGGACTGCCTTATCCATAAGTTGGAAATGACTTGTAAACATACAACAATTTCTCTTTCTCTCTACACGCACATGCGCGCGCACACGCACACACAACTTTCCTCTTCATATTTAATGGGAATTAATGTGGGGAAGAAGAATGGAAGAAATTCTCATCATTGTTGTTGTTGTTAGCTGCCCTTGAGTTGGTTCCCACTCAAGGCGACCCTGTTGATTCGACATCTCCAAGAATCTCTATCTTCCACTGCCTTGCCCAGATCCTGCAAGCCCTTCCCCATAGTCCCCCTGAATGAGTCTATCCATCTGATTTGTGATCTTCTTCTCTTTTTTCAACCATCTACCTTTCCTAGCATTGTTTTTTTCCCCTCCTAGTGATCCATGCCTTCTCATTGTGTGGCCAAAGTATGATAGTCTCAACTTGATCATCTTTGCTTCCAAGGAGAGCCTTGGTCTGATCTGTTCAAGAACCATTGGTTAGTCTCCTTGTCCATGGAATCCTAAGTACTCTTTTCCAGCACCACATTTCAAATGAGTTGATTTTCTTTTCTGTTCACTATTCAGCTCTCACATCTGCACTTATTATTGGGAATACAATGGCCTGAACGATTCTGACTTTAGTGCTAAGTTGTATGTTATTATTATTATTATTATTATTATTATTATTATTATTATCCTGCCCCTCTGCAGCACAATCAGGGTGGTGTACAGCAAATTAAAACAACATCACAAGTTAAAACAACTCCAACAATCCCTTCCCTAACCCACCCGCTCCTTAAAAATATATTAAACTATTACAAGGTTAAAATACAAAATAAAGACAATAAAATACAGTCATACAGTTTGTCTTTGCTCTTCAGTATCTTTTCCAGTTCTTTCATAGCTTCCCTTCCCATTCCTAATCCTCTTCTTATTTCTTGACTGCAGTCTGCATTCTGGTCAATGTTTGATCCTAGATATGGGAATTTTTTAACTATTTGAATTTCCTCATTGTCTAGATTGAATTTGTGTATTTCTTCTGTGGTCATTATGTTTGTTTTCTTTATGTTCAGCATCAGGCCTGCTTTTGCACTTTCATCTGACCTTCCTTATTAATGGTTCAAATTCCTGAATGTCTTCTGCTAACATTATGGTGTCGTCCGCATATCTTAGATTGTTAATGTTGCTTCCTCCTATCTTAACACCTCCTTTTTCTGTTTCTAATTCTGCTTTTCTTATGATGTTTTCAGCTTATATGTTAAACAACGATGCAGCCTTGCCTAACCTCTTTGCCTAATGGGAACCAGTCTGTTTCCATGAATATGATTCTCATCATAGCATGAGTTTATTTATATCCTGAGAGCCCACATAGTGTAGTGGTTTGGGCACTGCACTATGATTCTAGACACCAGAATTCAAATCCCTGCTTGGCCATGGAAGCCCACTGGATGATCTTGGGCAAGTTATACTTTGCAGCTTTGGATGAACGGATGGGCAAAGCCCCTTTGAATGAATTCTGCTAAGAAAACCCCACCTTAGGATTGCCATGTAAGAAATAACTTGAAGACATGCAACAAGAGCTTGAAAAAGTAGTCCCTTTTTTCTGTTGTTTTTTTCCCCCAGTCTAACAGTCCCAGAATTGGTTGGGGATAGCGATTGGTTCAGACCAAAAGAAAAGAAATAACCTTTGTAAGCTTTGGGAACAGGGATGTAATCAAACTGCAAAGAAAGGAAACAGAATAAAATTGGAGGGAGGAGGACTGGTCTCTTTTTAGCAATAAAATTGTCACCATAGGGAAAGTGAAAAGCAGCTCATTTGCATGGTGAGCAGCACTTCCAGACTCCTCAAATCCTGTATTTTTTAATGTCTTTGAAGTATGGCTTCCTGAGGAGAAAATTAGAATGTGAATTGTGGAGGGAAAACCTCAGTTATTTTAGACTTCCACAGACCTCTGAAATCAGTGGGATATTTTTTAAATCCTCTTTTATTTCACCTGGGCTGAGGGGAAACTTTCTAGTGTTTATGAAGAATGTGTAAAACATGTCTCATCCAAGATGCTCCATACTCTTCTTTTGCTAGGATTTTAACTAAAGCTACAGATGTTTCACACTCCTTGGATCAAAGTCTATAGAGTCTTGAAGTTTCAAAAATATTTATTTTTGGAATTAGTCTTAAACCCAATTCTTCAAGAAACCAATAGGATTCTAAGTAAGGAACTTCTATCCTTATACACACAGAAAGGCTGCAATCCTGTTAATGTCTTATGCATGGATAGGTTTTCTGAGACAAGTGGCTGGAAATTTCTGTCCAATCTGGACAAACATGTATCCAGTACCATTGTGAACACACATGTGCTTGCTTGTCCATATGTTGTGCATTTAGGTGTGTTTGTACATTTAAGTGTGACATTCTTGCCAGTGAGAACAAATAATCTTATCATTTTTCTCTTTCTTGTGAGAAAGTCATAGAATCATAGAATCATAGAGTTGGAAGAGACCACAAGGGCCATCCAGTCCAACCCCCTGCAATACAGGAACTCCCAATCAAAGCATCCCCGGCAGATGGCCATCCAGCCTCTGCTTAAAGACCTCCAAGGAAGGAGACTCTGCTACTCTCCGAGGGAGTGTGTTCCACTGTCGAACTGCCCTTACTGTCAGGAAGTTCCTCCTAATGTTGGAAACTGAAGTTTTCCAAGAATACTTGTCATTTGAAACTTATCCTGTAGGGGGAAAAATGCATATCATATTTTGAGGCAAAAATTGGCACTTTCTGAAAAGGTTTCCAGAAAGTATCATATTCTCCACAGAAAACAGCATTTGAAGGAAATGTGTTTTTTGTGCAGAAGATACTGTTTTCTATGCTAGACATTTTTTATCTGCAGACAAATGTTACTTTTGGTACAGGGAATGCTATTTTATCGTCAAAGAAATTCTAGGTTCTTCTTCTTCTTCTTCTTCTTCTTTTCCTTCCATGCAGAATACCTCTCAAATGACAAAGGTTATCATTCTTTTAGGATTTCCACATCAGGGTTTCCAGGCATTGGAAAAACCCACTTTTGCTGCAGTTTTTGGAATGTTTATGAATACACTTTCCATCTTTATTTTAGCCTATCCAGTGTTGTCTAGGGAGCCAGCATAGTGTAGTGGTTTGAGCATTGGACTATGACTCTGGAAATCAGTGTTTGTGTCTTAGCTCAGACCTGTAAACCCACTGAGTGCCTTTGAGCAAGCCACACTCTCTCAGGCTCAGAGGATGGCAATGGCAACCCCCCCCCCCCCGAAGAAACTTGTCATGATAGATTCACTTTAGCATTGTCATAAGTCAGAAATAACTTGAAGGCACACAACAACAAAGTGTCCTCTAGGGATCAGGGCTTGTGAAGGATGCTTAGATGCCATATTTATAGGGGCATAAAATTATACCTTTAAAAAGAGACACTATGAATAGCCTCATGTATAGCAATGGCAAGAAATATATATACTAGGGGTCCTTTGGGACAATTCACAATTTATTAGAAAACAGCATTTGCTAAAAATCATAAAAGAAGATGGGAAACAGAGTTTGCCAACTCTCCTTCTCCATCTCTGTTCCCCTAGATCTTGCAGTTGTTTCTCAGCACATTACAGCTTGCAGGACTCCAAGCAATTTCAGGTGGTAATAGGAATGGTCATCAGCCAAGCAAAAATCCAATTTGTATAGTCCTTCACTTTATCACACACCCCTCTTTGGGATACCAACCTATGAGCATCTATAATAAATAACCCAGAGAGAGCAAGAGATAGATTAATCATATTTGCAGTTGTTGGTTTCAGAAGGTGAGTCATCTTGTAGGGTAAAAAATAGGATTACCTCACCAATACATATTTAGTAGCTCACAAATCTTATGCCAAGGGATGAATAGCTGAGCACTTGTTGGCAACAAATTTGCTTTTAAATGAGAATTCTTTTAAAAAATAGTACACAATCAATGCATTTCTCAGTGCTGGTATAATATGTTGTGGTTAAGATGAGCTGAATGGAGGATGTGAGTGAAGATAAGCAATTGTCCTAATTCATCAGCCTTTATGCAAAAATAATACTGGGGGAAAAACTGATATTACCCTATTAACCCAGCTTCTTAGAATAAGCCTGTATGTACAAGGTCACAGCTTAAATAAGCATGTTCAGTCATTGTATATTTTTCTGTGCTAGTATAATATGTATGTTGTTGCTACTTTATGTCTTCAGGTTGTTTTCAACTAGCTAGTGGATTGCCTCAGTAAGGGAGCTACATTGTTGTTGTTGTTGTTGTTACTGCTGCTGCTGCTGTAGGCTGTAAAGTCAATTCTGACTTATGGTGACCCTAAGGCAGGGGTAAACAACCTTTCCCCTTTAAGGGCCGAGGGACTTCAGCTCAAAGAAGCCTCAGCCATGTTGGCCAATAGTGCCATGTTGGCCAATAGCTCCTGGGATTCTGGGAGTTGAATTCCCTCAGCCCTTAAAGGGGAAAGGTTGCCTACCCCTGCCCTAAGGTGAACCTTTCATGGGGGGTTCTTGGCAAGATTTGTTCAAAGGAGGTTTACTATTGCCTTCCCCTGAGGCTGAAAGCATGAGACTTATAGAATCATAGAATCATAGAGTTGGAAGAGACCACAAGGGCCATCCAGTCCAACCCCCTGCCCTGCAGGAACTCTCAATTAAAGCATCCCCGACAGATGGCCATCCAGCCTCTGCTTAAAGACCTCCAGTGTTCCACTGTCGAACCGCCCTTACTGTCAGGAAGTTCCTCCTAATGTTAAGGTGGAATCTCTTTTCCTGCAGCTTGCATCCATTGTTCCGGGTCCTAGTCTCTGGAGCAGCAGAAAACAAGTTTGTTCCCTCCTCAATATGACATCCCTTCAAATATTTAAACACGGCTATCATATCACCTCTCAGCATTCTTTTCTCCAGGCTAAACATCCCCAGCTCCCTAAGTCGTTCCTCATAGGGCTTGGTTTCCAGACCCTTCACCATTTTAGTTGCCCTCCTTTGGACACGCTCTAGTTTCTCCACATCCTTTTTGAATTGTGGTGCCCAGAACTGGACACAGTATTCCAGGTGAGGCCTGACCAAAGCAGAATAGAGTGGCACTATTACTTCTCTTGATCTAGACACTATACTTCTACTGATGCAGCCTAAAATTGCATTGGCCTTTTTAGCTGCTGCATCGCACTGTTGACTCATGTTCAACTTGTGGTCCACCTGGATTCCTAGATCCCTTTCACACGTAGTCTCATTCAGCCAAGTGTCCCCCATCATATATCTGTACTTTTCGTTTTTCCGCCCTAAGTGCAGTACCTTACATTTCTCCGTGTTGAATTTCATTTTGTTAGCTTTGGCCCAGCTTTCCAGTCTGTTCAAGTCATTTTGAATTTTGATCCTGTCCTCTGGGGTATTAGTTACTCCTCCTAATTTGGTATCGTCTGCAAATTTGATAACTATGCCACCAATACCATCATCCAAGTCATTAATAAAGATATTGAATAGCACTTCTTTCCAGGTTGAAAAGGAGCCATTGTTGAGCACCCTTTGGGTTCGGCCAGTCAACCAATTAGAAATCCATGTAACAGTTACTTTGTATAGCCCACATTTTACCAGCTTGTTTGCAAGAATGTCATGGGGAACCTTGTCAAAGGCCTTACTGAAATCAAGATATACTATATCCACAGCATTCCCTTCATCTACTAAGCTGGTAATTTTATTAAAAAAAGAGATCAGATTTGTCTGGCATGACCTGTTTCTCTGAAACCCATGTTGACTTTTTGTGATTATGAAATTACCTTCCAGATGTTCACAGACTCTCTGTTTAATGATCTGCTCCAGAATCTTCCCTGGTATTGATGTCAGACTAACTGGACGATAATTGTTGGGATCCTCTTTTTCCCCCTTTTTGAAGATGGGGACAACATTTGCCCTCCTCCAGTCCGCTGGGACTTCTCCTGTTTTCCAGGAGTTCTCAAAGATTATTGCCAATGGTTCCGCTATTACATTTGCCAGTTCTTTTAATACCCTTGGATGTAATTCATCTGGTCCTGGAAACTTATATTCATTTAGATTAACCAGGTATTCCTGTACTATCTCCTTACTTATTCTATGCTGAAATTCTCCTATTCTGTCCTCTGCTCCATTATCCTCAGGTTGAGCACCCTTTGCCTTTTCTGAGAAGACTGAAGCAAAGAAGGTGTTGAGTAATTCTGCCTTTTCTCTGTCCCCTGTTAACTTTTTGCCATCTTCTCCACACAGTGGCCCTACAATTTCCTTCTTTTTCCTTTTGTTGCTGACATACCCAAAAAAGCCCTTTTTATTGTTCTTAACCTCTCTAGCAAGCCTGAGTTCATTCTGCGCTTTAGCTTTCTGACTTTACCCCTACATGTGCTAGCTATTTGTTTGAATACCTCTTTGGTGATTTCCCCATTTTTCCATTTCTTATACATGTTCCGTTTAAAACATAGTTCAGTTGCAAGTTCCTTAGTCATCCATCCTGGTTTCTTGAGACACCTCCCATTCTTCCTCCTCGTTGGCACGGTTTGAAATTGTGCCTTCAGTATCTCCCTTTTGAGAAACTCCCATCCGGCTTGAACTCCCTTCTCTTTTAGTATTCCTGTCCATGGGATCACCCACAGTATTTCTCTAAGTTTAGTAAAATCAGCTTTCCTAAAGTCTAGAATGCATGTCTGACTATGCCTGGCTTCTCCTTTCCACTGTATAATAAACTCCAGGAGGACATGATCACTCCCGCCTAAGGATCCAACCACTTGCACCTCATTAAGTAGGTCTTCCCTGTTAGTTAGGATCAGATCCAAAATAGCTGACTCCCTCGTTGCCTCTTCCACCTTTTGGACAATGAAATTGTCTTTGAGGCAAGTGAGGAATTTGCTAGACCTTGAAGATTTTGCTGAGTTTGACTTCCAGCAAATATCAGGATAGTTGAAGTCACCCATCACTACTATATTTCTCCTTTCTGAGTGTGTGGTCATCTGTTCTAGAAAGCCATCATCCAATTCTTCTGCCTGAGTTGGGGGTCTGTAGTAGACTCCCACACTAACATCCCTGTTGTTTCCCTCCCCTTTAATTTTTATCCAGATGCTCTCCACCTGGCTTCCAGGATTGTTGTCCTGGATTTCTTCACTGGTGTAAATATCCCTGACATATGCTATTCCTCCTCCTTTCCAGTTTGGCCTGTTTCTCTTGAAAAGGTTATACCCCTGTATTTCTACATTCCAGTCATGAGACTCATCCCACCAGGTTTCAGTGATGCCTATTATATCATATTTGCTTTGTTGTGCTAGGAGTTCAAGTTCATCTTGCTTATTTCCCATACTCTGTGCATTAGTGTAGAGACATCTAAGACCATATGTCACCCTTACTTGCTGCCTGTGCTGTTTTTTTTGCCTCCCACTGTTGGGTCCCTGTCCTGTTTGCCTTGTTTCCTCTATGACAGTTTGACTGTTTTTCCCAGTCCTTTTGTCTTCCAGGACACTGTCTCCCTTCCCCACATAATTCAGTTTAAAGCCCTCCTGATCAAATTCTTGAGACTGTTGGCAAAAATGTTTCTTCCAACTGGCGTGAGATGCAGCCCATCCCTTGCCGAGGACCTTAACAAGTTCAACCCTTATCCAAGGTCAACCAGTGGTTTTCCATGGCCAAGCCTGGATTTGAACTTGGGTCTCCAGAGTCATAAAAATAAAATAAAATAAAATAAAAAGAAGGAATAAAAAGATGCTGGAGTCAATACACAGAAGAATGATACAAAAGAGATGACAAAATGACGGACACATGGAATGAAGAGCCATATGAAGATGAACCCCAAATTCTAAAAAGTGAGGTGGAAACTGCAATAAGAGAAATAGCGAAAAACAAAGCACCAGGAACAGATGATATTCCAATTGAACTGCTGCAATCCACATTGACAGAGTCAACTCTAGTGTTAACCATCATATGCCAACAGATATGGAAACAAAATGATGGCCAACAGATTGGAAGCAATCAATATACATCCTCATCCACAAAAAGGGAGACACGAGACTGCAGCAACTATAGAACCATAGCACAGATCTCCCATGCAAGCAAAATCATGCTCAAATTCTGCAACATAGATTCCATCCATACATGGAAAGAGAAATGCCAGAGGTCCAAGCAGGGTTCAGGAAAGTAAGAGGCACTAGGGACCACATTGCAAACATACGATGGCTAATGGAACACACCAGGGAATTCCCAAAGAAAATCAGCATGTGCTTTATAGATTATATAGCAAAGCCTTTGACTGCATAGATCATGAAAGACTATGAAATGCCCTTAAAGACATGGGAGTGCCAACACATCTGATAGTCCTGATGAGGAATCTTTACTCAGGAAAATATGCTACTGTCAGAACAGAACGTGGAGGAACAGAATGGTTCCCAATTAGCAAAAAGATCAGACAAGGCTGTATCTTTTCTCCCTATCTGTTCAACTTGTATGCAGAACATATTATAAAAAAAGCAGGCTTGGACACAGAAGAAGGAGGAGTGAAAAGAGGAGGAAGGAATATCAACAATCTAAGATATGCAGATGACACCATAGTACTAGGAGAAAGCCTCACAGACCTGGAACACCTACTAAGGAAGATCAAAGAGGAAAGTGCAAAGGCAGGCTTAATGTTGAACATAAAGAAAACCAAAATAATGACCACCGAGGACCTTAACAAGTTCAACCTGGACAATGAATAAATAGAAATAGTTAAAGAATTCCCATACCTAGGTTCAAAAACTGATAGTAGTGGGGACTGCAGTCAAGAAATCAGAAGAAGATTAAGAATGAGAGAGTGGCTATAAAAGAACTAGAAAAGCTTCTAAAATGCATAGATATAAAACTCAGCACAAAGGTTTGAATCATACAAGCCATTGTATTCTCTATTACCATGTATGGATGTGAGAGCTGGACAGTTAAGAAAGATGATAGGGAGAAAATCAATTCCTTTGAGATAATGTGGTGCTGGAGAAGAGTGCTGAGGATCCCATGGACAGCCAAAAGGACAAATAAATGGTTCTTAGAACCAATCAAGCCGGAAATCTCCCTGGAAGTCAAAATGACCAAACTGAGACTATCGTACTTTGGACACATCATGAGAAGGAAGGACTCTTTAGAAAAAAACAATAGTACTGGAAAACGTGGAGGGAAGCAGGAAGGGCACATGCCAGATGGATGGACTCTATTAAGGAGGTCACGGGTATTAAGAGGTTGCAGAAATTAAGCAGAGCAGTGGAAGACAGAGGGTCTTGGAGATGTCTCATCCATAGGGCTGCCACGAGTCGATATCGACTCAAGGGCAGTTAACAACAACAACTGCTCCAGAGTCATAGTCTAGTGCTCAAACCCCTACAGCATACTGGTCCATAAAGTTAATTCATTTTTTGAACAAAAACAAAAAACAAAGGAATTTATCACATGTAGCTTTTAAATTGCAATTAAGTTTGGAAAATAGTGTGTTTGGTGATACTTATCACACAACGGCACCTCCACCCATCACTGCTGTGTATCCAAAGCATGGTTAGAGCACACTTTTTCATTGATGGGAAACCCATCCATAAGCTCCCAATTACACTATTCCTCAGGTGAGATAAATTCCTTGCACAGCAGTTCAAAGATTGATTAGTCGATTGTGCAGCCAATTGTGCTGCAGAGGGGTGGGATAGAAATAAATTTTATTATTATTAATTTTTTAATATTAGTCACGTGGTGTTAGTCTCCTCCTCTCCTCCCCGCTCCTTGCTATTTCCAAACAAGCTGGATTTCTTTTCTTCGTTTTCTTTTCTCTCCCCCCCCCATCTTTGTTTCACTAAACTCTAGATAAATTTGCCATAACTCCAAATAAATGCAAATAAAATAAAATAAAATAAAATAAAATAAAATACCAAAAAGGTATTTTTGGGCAGGGAGGTGGGGTTTAGAAATGGTGGAGAAAAGAATGCAAGGGACCAGCCATGACAGAAACAGGCCCCATTGCACTACTGAAGAAACATGTGATGAGGAAAGCTCCCAAACCAGTATGTATCCATTTCCTTTTATTAACACGATAGTGGAAAGAATGAGATTCATGTGATAAATTGCTGAACCAGCTTTATTTCTCTGTTAGAACTTATGTGTTGAAGATGGTGGTGTGAGACTGGTTGTTGTTCACCTTCTGCTTGTGAGCTACTCTCCATGTGAGATATACTGTTTCTGACATTACACAATAATATTTCATCTCTCCCCCAGTTCCTCCATTATACATGACCTCCTTCTTCAGACATCCTACAAGGATAGACCTATCATCAGCTTCCACATGTTCTACAGCCCTTGTAGAGATGCAGAGCTATCTCTGTCATGGGCCAAGAGAAATCTTGGCCAGCCATGAATAAACTGATTTCTGGAGGATGCATTCTCCATCCAGAAGTGAATTATTGAGTTACCCTACCCAGTCAATTTTAAAACATGACTTTTTAATCTGTATACAGTCTCCCCTCCATTCTTGCAGACTTGAGATCCATGGTTTTGAATATTCACAGAGGGGTAGCCTCCATTAAAATCAATGGGGCGCTCCCCCGTGCATGCCTGCAGGGGTGCACCCCATTCAAGCCTATGGGGCTTGAATATTGGTGAGTCTCCATTTTCACAGGGCGGTCTGGAATGGATCCCCAGTGAAAACGGAGGGCTGACTGTATTTTAAAGAATGTATCCATATGAGTATACTTCAATGGTTTTATAGTATTGTATTTTAACTGTTCATTTTATGTGTTTTCTTTTTCATTTTAGTATTTTAATATGCTGCACCCCTTCTTGAGCCTTGAGGAAAAGCAGGAAAGAAATTAACTATTATTATTATTATTATTATTATTATTATTATTATTATTATTATTGCTAGGGAGCTGAACTAAGGATGCCTGAAGATGGACATTCTTTATGAATTTCACTCAGTTCTTACTTCCTGGGCTGTCTTTGGGATGGACATAATTTCTACTCTGGGATTTACACATAATGAAGGAGAGTTGTAGATAGATATGAAACAAATGTGCACCTTTGGGGAAAAATGTGCATAGAAAAATATGTATCTTTGAAGTGTGCCCAAAGCATCATTTGAAGATATTTTAGACAATTAGGAAGTGTGTTCAAGCAATGAATACTATTTAAGTTATGGATATATTTTTTAAAAGGTGAGCAGGGGGAGGAAGGAATCTATTCTACACAAAAAAAACCAACAACAATGGTACTCGCTATGGACTGGAGATCAAATGGAGGTGAGATGAGAAGAAGTCCCTAGATGCAGACTTAACTTAAATTATAGTAGTCAAAACAAGAACAGGGCTAGTAATAGTATCCTGGATAGGCCTTAAGTGTCTTGCTTGCTGCTAGGTATATGCATTCATTTCCAAAACCAATGAAACACAAAATGAATGCACTCCTAACTTGTCTCTATGAAAAATGAACGTACTCAGGAAGCATTCTGTGGAGAGGGAGGTGTCCTGGACTGCTCTGAAAGTGACAAGCTATGACAAATGTCCAAACGGAGGCATAAAGCAGTGAGATGCTTGGAAGATGTCACCCACCCATCCCAATTTTAATTGCTTATAAATGGGTACTTTTGTCCAATCTGTCTCAAATTTGGCAGATATGTCTGAGAAGAGTCATATTGTACCTGAATGTTTCATACCATTTGGATGGAAGCCGTCACGGAAGACAGGGACGGTGTCCATGAAAAACAAGGGGAAAGACAGGTAAGGTCAAACACTTTCTTTTAACTGCTTATAAAATAGGGAAATTTTGTTCAATTTTTCTTATGCTGTCCACCAAATATGAAACTATGGAGAGAGGTGGAGCAGGGCATTTCCCACCCCAAATTAGAAATACTATGATCACTCTGCAATTAATTTTCCCCCATCTTCAAATTTCTACAAATAGCAATAACTTAAACTTCCAGCTGAGCATCTAGAAATGCAATTTAGTCATCCAAAGAAAAGGATGAAGAATTAACAAGGGAATGTGAACATAGCAAAAAGTTCTAAGCGTGAACAGTTTTCAATGTCTGACCCTCTGCAATGCTAGAAATTTGGGAACTGGAGGAAATTTTCATTGGGGTGGCAGAATTCTTATTTGGAGGGACAATGACACATCCACCTGGCAACTAGACTCCTAGATCTGCATCTGTTGATCCTGATCAATGTTCCTTGGGCCTTTTCAGTTTACACAGTTATAGTGCTATATTCCACTTTAAATGTGATGGCTGCATTCTAAGGCTTCCTGGGCTTTGTAGTTTACTGAGGCATGGGAAATCTAAGTACCCCTATACTAAAAATGCCAGGATGCCATAGGATGTTGTCATGGTGATGGACCCACAATGATTAAAATGGTATCATAGCACTGTAGTTGTGTGTGAAAAGGGCCTGCATCGAAGGAGCTCTTTCACCACATTCAATCAAACAGGAAGACCAAGTCCTATACACAACTATGCATTTCATGTGGGGAGAACTGAGATGCTGCTGGGCATCCCAGCATGTTGGAGTTGGGCCTGAAGTTTATGGCCCCTATCCCAATTTAGCCCTATGTAGTGAGGTGGTAGGTGCCAGACTGGCTTATTGATGTCATTTGGATGAAAAAATTCACAGATATTGTCATGCCTTGTTCCCAGGAACTATGTTCAGACTCTGACACAGACAGGGAAGCAGAAGGACAGAAGGATGTGCTTCTATCAGACTGTGATACAAACAGGAAAACAGAAGGACATACCAGTGCTTGAGACAGACGCTGACACTCTTCAGCAGCCACAACACAGACATGGATTCAACAATACCCACTGCAGTGGAGTGTAGATGAAAGAGAGGGGTTTGCTATGCTCTGAGCATTTATATAGGAAATGCTCATTAATTAGGCAATAGTTTTGAGAGGCTGCCAGGCCAGAAACGATTCAGAAACTCCCTTGGGATGTCATTGCTGACAAATGACCATTCAGAAAGAAGCAATATTCTTATTTCTTGATTCCTGGCTCATGTTTCTGAAGAACCTTGGACACTTCATCCTAGGTTGACCATATTACCGGACACTCCCCTGGGCTAACACCTTGGCATTCTTGCTGCATCCTACTGAATTGGACTGAATTTTACTGGACTGGACTGAACTTTGAGAAGTATAACTGGCTGGTAAGCTTCTGTGCTCAACTGGAGATACTACTATCTCATCTCTGATGGACTTTGGTATTTTGCCACTGATTGTCCTCCAAGACAAAACAGATATGATGAATTCCAGGGTTTTCCTCTCCTAGCTGCCATCTGGCAGACAGGCAGGCAACCATGCTGTAGAACAGCAGTGGGTAACTTGGGAACATCCTGAGCCACTTTTCTGCCCCGAGACCCACTTGGGACAACCAGCCCCACTTCAATGATTGTGGTGAGAAGTCTTGTTTTGAAAAACAAAGTTGTTGTTGTTGTTGTTGTTGTTGTTGTTTTGAATGAAGCATTCAGGATGACCCTGAAACCTATTGAAAGGGCTCATTGCTAGGTGTCTAGGACAGACAATTCCCATTTTTCTAGGAAAAAAAGGGCACTTCCTAGAGTCTGGAAAGGCTGGGGTCCTACAAACAGTCTTGGAAGCCAGCACAAAGCCCCATGATTGCATTTTGCCTAATCCTGCTATAGAAAGATAGAAGGAAACCAGAGACGTTTTCAGACTAGAATTTCAAAAGTGATCCGTAAAAGTAATAATTTCTAAGTGTCTTCCTTCAGTGTATCTGGCTTTGCTTTGTTTTTTGGTTTTTGTAGTTTTTAAAAAGCCAGCCTTTATTTCTCAAGATCTTAAAAACTCTTTTCTTTCAATTATTTGTAGAGGAGACCCTTCAAAATGCTAGAAATTGTTCCCCTGTGGCACAAACTCAACTTTCTTCCTGTTCACTGTCTCAGCACCCACTGTCTCAGCACCCAGAAGCTCAAGACAGCAGCACAAGATGTAGCATGTGAATCCCTTACTATTTCATGAGGTCACACTCCATTAAAATAAAAAAACCTAAAAGGACATTTACACAGCAAGAAGATTTAAGCTCATTGAGTTGCCATCATATTCCAAAAAGGAATTCATAACATATAGCCATTTATTTGCAAATAGCTAGTCCCATGCAGGGAAGTAATTTTTCACTAATTTACTTCTTGAAGGAATCAATGAGTAATTTTAGCAAATGTTCTTCCCACTGTGGGAAAATCTTCAAGAATTGCCTTTGAAAACCATTTGCAGTTTGGGACTTATTCTGCATAAAACATATACTTTCTACACATAAAACAGTTTCTGCACAGAAAAGAATGTTAAACTATTAAGGAATTAAAATAATCAGTTAAAAGAATTAAGAAAATATGCAAATCATAAAACAATTAGTGAAAAACTTAACAGTTGACAGATATATTACACATTTACAGCAATGTTTCCCAGACTGATCAGTCATGTAGAGCTCTTAACATAAATATGTTGGCTGAAATCCTACATTGTGCATAACACTCCTCATGCACAGATCTGCAAATTTCTCCCTATAAGCAATATTATCCAATGCTCAAGTGTGGGTGGGTGCAAGGTGCACACCTTGTTAGAGCTATTAAACAACTAGGGGAGATGGAGCAGGGCTATCACACACCAGTGATGCTCTCCAGTCTTGTAGAAACAAGAGAAACAGCTATTTCAAGTTATTATACATACGTTATCAACAGGATTCTAGGCAATATCCCTGATTGGCCTCCAAGATAGATACAATGAATTTCACTGGGTTAGGAATAGATACATGACCATTATCCACTCCCTATGAAATGTAATGTCATGTTTCGTAGTGTAATAGGCTGGACTGTTTTTCAAATTTCTGCTTGCTTCATTTAAACTCTTGACGCTGTAACAGATGTGTATTAGACAGCAGCTTATTATGAAAACAAGCACATTTTAACCCCAACCAGCCTAAGTATAACTAAAGAGTAATGTAAATAACCAGTTTATAATAACAAAAAGCCTGATGGTATAAGGCAGGGGTAGGCAACCTAAGGCCTGGGGGCCGGATGCGGGCCCCCGAGGCCTTTGGACCGACCCCAGGCCGGTCCTGCCGCCACCACCGCCACCCCCCGCTGCCCCCCGCCGCCGCTGCCACCCACCATGATGATATTGATTATTGTTGTTATTACTTGTTCTTATAAATAATAATAATAATAAATGTTTATTTATAGCCCACCCCTCTGCGCGGCAATCGGGGCGGGGTACAACAATAGAACAAAGTTAAAAACAATCCCTCATCCCATAATCCCACCCTCCCATCCCCTTAAAACAGAATTAAACAACAAACCAATTAAAATACAATATGAAATAAATTAAAACAACAAAATAAACATGAGGAATCAGATTAACGAATCAGGGACCCATCTTCTTCAGGTTTTCTTGGCAAAATCTCCACAGGGGGGTTGCCATGGCTTTTCTGGGGCTGAGAGAGTGTGCATGCATATTTTTTTAACTTTTTATTTTTTAAAAAAATGTTTATTTATTTATTTATTTATTTATGGTGCTTCAGCCCCCCAATTGTCTGAGGAACAGCAACTCGGCCCCCGGCTCAAAAAGGTTACCTACCCCTGGTATAAGGTCACTGGCTTAATACACAGCTCTGCAATTGTAGACAGGAGAAGAAGACAGTCACTACCTTGACTGTCCTCAGTAGTGCATTGCTTGGCAACAGTAGGATGGTGACAATGCCTACTGAATCCCTGCCAGAGTTAGTGTTAGCTGACTGGTTAAACAAAGGCTAGAGAAGATATAAAATAAAATCTTTTTGACCATCAAAGCACCAAATTTTGATTATGGTAAAACTGCTCCATCTTTGCCAGGGGTAGGCAACCTTTCCCCTTTAAAGGCCGAGGGACTTCAGCTCCCAGAAGCCTCAGCCATGTTGGCCAATAGTCCCATGTTGGCCAATAGCTCCTGGGATTTTGGGAGCTGAAGTCCCTCGGCCCTTAAAGGAGAAAGGTTGCCTACCCCTGATCTTTGCTTTTGCTGCTGCTAGACAGTTACTAATAACCCAAACTCCTATGTGTGGTAAGATATTCCTTTCTTGATGAAATGTATTATTGGTCATCTCTGGCCAAACCCTGAATTACATGTAACCTTGGCCATTGTGTAACCAGGTGCTGAATTTATTGTAGGAACTGGATTCCAAAATTGGATAGCTTCTTTAATGCTCAGAATAAAATGTGGAGCAGTTTCACTACCCCACTGATATGGAAGCCACTGGCCACTATTGGCTGTAAGGGACCTTTTGCATCCCTCATTGCTATTTTTAAAAGAAAATGTTTTATACACAACCATCAGTTGTGTTCCCGAAACACAAAGCACATACCAGCAATTTCTTTAACAGTGTAATGACTGGATTGTTAATTATTTACATTTTGCAGCTGACCCAGTTTTTCAGGTACTGAAAAATGAGAGATACCACCCATCAGAGGCTTGTATCAAACTCACTGGTATCAGCAAAACTGATTACAAAGAAAATTAGTCCATTCTAAAGTGAGATGAGATGAGAGAACACCCTATTTGTAAGTATTTTCTTCTGCAACATCAAAAAAAAACAACAGCCACAATTCTCCCATTCACTGATTTCTCAGGGATTGCTTCTCAAGAGAGTGGCACATTTGCCTATTGACCATTGTCCTGATTTGGCTTTGTTTGTTCTCAGGGATGCTATCATGTAGACAAAACTGTCCGGCCTAAATAAAGTTGTGATATTGTCCCATTTGTTGTGAGATTCCTACATGGCTGGGATTGTTCATGTGAGTCATCAAAAATGATCTGGTAAATGAGAATAAAAATGGAACAGAGGAAGGAAGTGATATGAAGAAGCTATGATAGCAAGGAAGGTTGGAAGAAATCAGCATTCTCACATTTGAAGGGTAAGCGAGTGTGCAAATATGATAATGTGACAGTCAGTGAACCAGCCAGGAGAACATTTAGTGTCCAGCTTTCCTAAAAGCTTGAGTCCTCTCTTTCTATGGAATATATTCTGTATCAGAAAATAATCTGTGCATCCATTTTAGAAACACAAGCAAATCTGGGAGGGTTGATGGGCTAAATTCAGAATAGCTCAGAAATAACCTGCCCTATTTCCTATTGTCTGCTATGTCCATTCACAGACCTTTTCACATCCAATTTTAAATTCTGTTACTTACTTTCCATTGTATTAATTCTCCAGTTTATGCTTAGAGAAGAAAGCTTCTACTTTGCTTTCATCTCTGATTTCTCTATATTTCTCCACCCCTGCCTTTGTCTTTGTCTAGTTCTTTGTTGATTGTAAAAAAAAAAAATCTTTCTATTGGTTCAAGTCTTTGTCCTTTTCCTTTTCTCTTATTTTCCCTTCTTTAGTTATTTATGGAACAATTTTGCCAGCTTATGCTGGCTGAACAGAATTTAGGAATGGAGCAGAATTTCAAAACTGGGAAGGATAGACAGGATTCACTTTCTTTGTACAGAGAGAGAGAGAGAGAGAGAGCCACTGCAAGCAGAGTTGAGCCATGACTTGCCTCCCCATCCCAGCATTTTACTTTGTGTCATAATGATTCATCACCAGTTCTGTTCTGTCACTTTCCCTCCTTCCCAAACTTTCCCCAAAGATTCATATCAATGAAAGGTTTCAGGAAAGTGGGAAATCAGAAAACAAAATGAAACATTGCTAAGTGGTGTAGAATTCTTTCCTTTGCCTTTAATGGCCAACTCGATTGATCAGAAAGATGTAAAATAATAACACCAGCCTGCAAAATTGAGGGTCACAAAAACTTTTTTTAAAAAATGTATGATAGTTTTATAGAAATTTGGCATTCTAAATCCAAACATGACCTCAGATTTGCACCATCATGTACAGTTTTTAATATGTGTGTGTATGTGTCTGTGTGTGCATGCATGTCCATGTTTATATAATCAAACATATATCAATACCCACATTAATCAATCAGTATCAAAAAGGAAACATTTATCTAATCACTAAAACCATTCATGCTATATTCATATTAATCTCCTTAACACAAGAAATATCCCAGTTTTCTAACACCTCAATCCATATCTCTCCCTCTCTCATCCTCTCCTTCCAAACCCTTCTTCCTGTCTCTGCTCCTGAACTCTCTACCCTCTGCCATTCCTCTCCTTGCCTTCTGTATCACTTCCTCTTACCTTCTTATTTCTTACACATTAATGTAGACCAGGGGTAGGCAACCTGTCCCCTTTAAAGGCCGAGGGACTTCAGCTCCCAGAAGCCTCAGCCATGTTGGCCAATAGTCCCATGTTGGCCAATAGCTCCTGGGATTCTGGGAGCTGAAGTCCCTCGGCCCTTAAAGGAGAAAGGTTGCCTACCCCTGATGTAGACTTCCACTTTTGTCAGTACTAGTCTGTGTCCCTCTATCTTATTGACTTTTTTGTAACATACTAGTTCATTGACCCTCTGTCTATATTCTTCTCTTTTTCATCATCTTTATATGTTCTTTGTACTTATATGAGAGAATAATCAATGAATGAAATGATCTTACAAAGACCTATCCTGCAAAGAGTAAGAAATGGGTTAGAGCAGGGGTAGGCAACCTTTCCCCTTTAAGGGCCGAGGGACTTTCAACTCCCAGAATCCTAGGAGCTATTGGCCAACATGGCTGAGGCTTTTGGGAGCTGAAGTCCCTCGGCCCTTAAAGGGGAAAAGTTGCCTACCCCTGGGTTAGAGTCTTCTAAAAGACTTTCCACACACGTCTATTCATTAATATGAAAAACAAAAATCTGTTAAAAAGCACTAAAAGAAATTGCACTGGAACATCAGTGTTTGCGCTTTAGCAAAGCTGAGTAACAACAGAATTGATAAAAATATAGAATTTGTAAAAAAAACTGTGTATGCTATGGTACTTTTATTGTGCTTTTCAAATTCACCACCCAAACATACATTAAAATCAATATTGAAAAAAGCTTTATCATTTCAGCCCATATTTTAATAATAATGATTTTTAAAAATAACATATATATATATATATAGACCACAAAGAAAGCTTTGAGGGTTGTGTGTGGGTGGCCTATATATATCACTTTCCCTCCTCCCCAAACTTTCCAGCCACATACAACCCCCAAAGCTTTCTTTGTGGCCTTCAACTGCTCCAGACTCCATGGTCGACCCTTCTTCTAACTAAAAAAGATCATAATTCTCTTTACCAGAAATGGCAATCCACTTTTTAAACAGCTTTAAGCCCTTATTCCTGCATTAACAACTATATCTACTTGCATTTCAAAACCAGTAATGAAGTTCCAGCTATGTCTTTTTGGAATCTGTAACTGTTCCTGTGGCCCCTAGATGATCCAAGAAGCAGAAAAATGCTCCCTCAGACTGCTGCAGCTGCCCACACCATTTTACATGCAATGCAGCACTAGTAGAATAAAAATTGTTGATGTGTGACTTCCATCTTTATTATTTTTTTGCATAATTGGGTTGACATCATAAACATATCTAACCATGACCAAGAGTTATGACATTGAGAGAAGAAGGTGTATTTTTTTGTTTGGTTATAAAGTATCCTCCAAATATCTTTTAACTCAAAAAAAGTTTTCGGTAATTTCCCTTGATTTTGTTTGCTTCTTTTCCCTGGGCTTCTATCTATTTGTGGGTCAATCACCCCGTTCCAATCCCCCAAAAAGACCATTGACTCATTTTTAAATTCTCCAAATTTTTTATTGGTTGTTTGTAAAAATCTCCTTTATTTACTAGTGGGCCATAGATTCCTGCTATTATTATTTTTTTCATCTCTCACCTTTATTTCCACTACCACATAGTGTCCTTTAGGGTCTGAAAATAATTCTTTTGATTCATATTTTTTATTCACATATACTATGACCCCCTTTTTTCTATTTTTTGCAGCAGATATGTATTCTTTACCTAAGTTTGAGTTTCTCAAATATTTAACATCTTGTGATCTAATTCTCATTTCTTGCATACAGATAATATTGTTTTTTGATTTTTGCAAATAATTAATTATTTTTTTCCTCTTCTGAGGGGAGTTCAGTGCTTTGACGTTCCATGATATAAATTTTATATTATCCATCATCTCACCCTCTTTCCCCTCTGTTCATTAAAAACCAAAATTTCTAAGTGATTTCTACTTACCTAGCCTCTAAAGACTCTCTATCTCTTATCTGGCCATCTTCATCCTGAACTTCATCTTCTAATATTTCAGAATCTTCTCTATACCTCCAGTTCTCTATTCCCTGAACTTCTTGTTTTCTATGTCCCTTTCTTTCTTTTACAACTTTTAAATCCCTGGTTGTTCTTTCCTCCTTTCTACTCTCTTAGTCTTCCCTTTGGTTTGGTATTTCAATAACTTTCTGAGTTATGTTCTCTTCTTCTTTACTACTATTTATTTTTTGCCTTTCTTCATCTTTCTTCTAAGCCCCAAAATTTTCTTGCATCAACTAAATTCTTTATGACTATTCGTCTTTTTCTAAACCAAAAGGTCAATCCTTCAGGCTTTGTCCATCTATATGGGATATTTTCTTGTCTTAGAAAGGCTGTCAAAAACAAAACAAACAAAAAAAAAACACAAAAACAATCTTTTAGTAATGTTACCCTCACCATAGTGATTAAATAAAATAGAATTTTTCCTACTTCTCTATCTAAATCTTTTCCCCATATATTCAGTAGATGCATTTCGGGTCGGATTACTATATCTTTATTTAAAATCACTTTAATTATTTCGTATCATTATTACAGAATTGGGGGGGGGGGGGGAAGAAAGTACCAAATGTGAATGAATGGATTACGAAATTCTATGATGCCATTGAAATGGATATATTAACACAATATCTCAGAGATAAAAATATAGAAAATGATTTAAGCGAATGGTTACCAATTCTAAAATATCTAGAAAAGCATTGGGGAAAATCCATGGTAATCACATATTAAATTTAGGAGAAAAGTCAAAAAGTGAAAAATAAGTAGTGAAATTAAAGTTATTGGTAGTTATAGATAGTTATCCTAATATGTTTATGCCCCCAAAACAATTAAGAAATTATAAAAAGTAAAAATAAGTCAACAAGAAGAATAATAGAGACTAAACAAGTTAAACAGACTCAAAGCAAAATAATGAAAATTGATAAGATCTACTGAAAATAGGTACAAATATCCTAAAGAAACCATTTATTAAGAAAGCTATAAAAGGGAAGTAAGGAAAGAAATAGGCCAGAATATAATGATGAAAGGATTAAAACGATTAGGGATCGAAACATAGTAACACATAAGGCACAAAGAATTAAAGAGCAACAAATCTAGAATGTACAAGTTTCTATGGAAAAATTATCAAAAAATGGGAGAAAAGTTACAAAGATGATGTAAATATAGAGAAAAGGAGGTCAAACACTTACAAATATCAATTCTGGGAGGATACGCAGGAAGAAGGAAGTTTAAAATAAGAGAATGAATGTAGGATGAGAGGAATGAGAGGTAAGGGAGTAAACAAAGGGAGAAAGTAAGTTTTAAAAAATATCTTTTCTTTCTCAGAAGTCTGGTGTTAATCTATATAAATGTATGCATAATGTTGATTTAGTTATGTGTTGTTTTTTTGTATTTTAAAACAATAAAAATTAATTTAAAATTTTAAAAAAATTGTTGATGTGTAAGTGGTTGTGTAACACAAGCTATATCAAGACACTGCCCTTGTGCAATCTCTGAAACCACACAACTCCTGATAGAACAGCCCTTGCACCAGTACAGTAACATCACTGTATAACGGACCTTCAGTTCCATCATATCCCAAAAGGCTTAGGAATATTCAACTTGAAGAGAGGAAAACATCATTCTGGAGTATAGATTCTAAGGATGCTCAGAAGTCCCCAGAATATAGTTGAGGTATAAAACATGCATTCCTGATTCTATAAAATGTTGTTCTTGTCAGTGTGTCAGGATGATGGGTGTTGCAGTGGTGCTCTTAGACACCCAGCAGAGTCTGCAGGACAAGCTGGCTGCTGTGATCCACAGCCATTTTGTATCTCTTACCATCAACTGGCTTTCTTCCTGGTTCCTTAAACAGAGTGAAAAATAGAGCTACCATTTTCAATGTTCCTGTGACAGTGCAGGGTTTCCATAGAAAGAGTAAAGAGAAAAACCCATTAGCTTTTGTGTGTCCTCACAGCCACAGTTTCCTTCTCCCCACCTGTCACATTTTGCAAGTTTTGGAAAGAGTGGCAAAGTTGGAGAGGAAGGAAACCTCTCAATAAAATGACTGGTGATGTTTGAGATGCTCCCCTAGACTAGCTCAAAAAGACTGAAGCTGTTTCAAAGATAGTTTGGAAGTCTGCATATTGTTGCTCAAATTTCCTTTATTTTAGCTAGTTCCATATCTAGTTGTGCTTTGACCACTTTCAGTTCTTTAACTTTATTTTGCTTTTGGCAGCTTGTTCATTGTCCACACCACCATAATTAAAACTGACATCTATTTGTTTATAGGCCAACTTCCTTCAGGCTTGTATCTGAGCATAATGGATCAAATGAATAGCATTGAGTATAACCATTAAAAAAAACATAATAGCAGCAATTAGAAACAATAGCCATTAATAATAACCATTAAGTAGATATATAACAAAAAATATCAATCTGAACTACTTTGTCTAATACAAGAGATGTAAATGGAACAGGCAACAGATAATGATTATTAGCACATAAATAAAAATAATGTACATAAGAAGCCAAAGAGACCTTCGTTCCACAAAGGCAACATATGGGTTCTCTCCACAATGAAGGTACAAATGTGGCTGACATACTCTTAGTCCCTTTTATATCTCTCAATCAAGGAGATAAATATTCCTTCAAGCTCCACATAATGCTCACAGTTTTCACTCTGTCCCCTCAAACAACTTTTCCATCATTCTCTCCAAGGCACCCATGACCTTTTGGGTGTCTCCAGAATGGTGGAGTTGGGGCAGTGAAAATGTCACAAACAAGGTCAATGTCACTATCGAGCAGCATTTTCATCATTGTTTTTCAAACCCACAAGGCTGGCATGTGTGTTTAATTATAATTTAAATAATAGTAACCAGTGATTCCCAAACTCTGGTCTTTCAGGTCTACTGAAAAGCCTCAGCCACTTGAGCCAGTGGTCAGGAATTCTGGAAGCTGAAGTTCAAAACACCTGAAGGACCAGAGTTTGGGAACCACTCCATTACACCTATCTGTCAACCTAAAGATCAAGAATTCTCCAACATCAACATGTTCCCCAAACAAATAAATATTGTAGAAACCACCACACCAGGAACATAAAATTAGACATTGTCTTGCCTTAAGATAACTCCAACTGAACTGAGGGTCATGCTTTCTTGTAAAGGGCATCCTGTAACTCCATTGCTTGTCAATTTACCATGCAACAACGCACAACTGTACAACTAGTTCACAGCTGATCCACAGTATAGTGCAAATTGGATGTGTCAATTGTACTTTTACACATGTTTAATATTCAAATGATCTCCGAGTGCACTCTAGTCCTATTCAGACATTAAAACTGAACAACATAGAGAAATACAAGGATATTCTCATTTACACTGCCCTACCCCGTCATTCTTTGTCCTGTTCTGAAGAGGGTTTCTACATGTTTGCTTGAATGTAAGCAGAATTCTATGCATGATTGGGAAAATTGATCACATACCCTCCAACTGTCCTGATTTGATAGGCAAAATGTTGATTAAACTTATGTCATCCCACTTGTTCAGCTGCTTTTATAATGTCCCAGGTTTCCCCCTTTGTCTTTGTCTTCAGCTTAGTTGCATTGCTAAAAACTGAACTCAAAGCACAAAAGTAGTTTGTGCTGAATCAACTCAGCAAGGGAGAAAGGAGATGAAGCAGTAGAGTCTTGTCCTTCCTTGTAGGCTCTGGCAAAAGGAAACTGTTGCAATCTCTCATGATTTTTGTGTTCTTCATCATAAATAACTTTTGCCATTTTGACCTGATGTTGCTTGGCCACATGTGTCTCAGTTTTCATCTGTGAAATGTTGGAGGATATGTGATCAAATTGATAAGCATGTATAGCAGTACTCTTCAGTGATTATAATTCAATGAAACAAGGTCAAGGACTGAAAAGCATGGTTCACATCCATGGAGCTTTGGGGACAAGACCTATATCAACAGCCCTGTGCCTCATATTCCTGTTTACCTCACTTGTTCAGGCTTAAACATGGGTTATGCTCTGGATCAGCCCTAAAGTTCTAGAAGGGATAAATCTTCAGTGTTGACAAAGAAAAAGGAAGCATTGGTATCCTACGCTGATATACAACATTACTGTGACAAAACTTTACAGCAGGCTTCACAACTTTCATGTACTTGTTTCAGAGATTAAAGCATTTTCCAAAAAGCAACTTCTAAGTCATAATTCCACCGCTCAAACAATAACCTCCTAACATTGTTCATTCTGTTAAAGAATGAGACTATGTCAATGTATTATCAGCATGTTAATGTTAATTCATGTTTTCAATATGTTTTGATAAAATACACTGAAACATACAAAAATGTTCCCAAATTTCCCAAAATGGCATTGCCCACAGCAAGTTTTTTGGAACAACAAATAAATCAAGTAATGGCTTTACCAGTTGTTGCTGTATTTGGCAAGACAAACATTGTTATGCCCGTGTTAATGCAGAAAGTAATAGCTTAAGGTAATGTTGTTATTTGTAACAAGTTGCTCTGATTGTGCCCCATCAAGCTGAACACCACTCAACAGCATTTAACTCCAATTAACAATCAGAGTTGACTTGTTGATTTTGGAGATCACAAATTGCAAAGGCTTCCTTTAACACATTTATTCAACATTCTTTAAAGCTAATAATGATTTACTTGTGGAGGACGAGAAAGAAACATTTTCTACTAATTTGTCACTAAAAAGTCTATTTGCTTTAACAAATGGAGAAAACAGGCAGCTAACAGCCTCCAGTTTCATCAGGAATGTTTTCACACAATTTCTCTCTCAAAAACAAATATGCAGACTATCCAGCAATAAGAAGGCAGAATTCAACCAGATAGGACTTACCAGGCTGTCACTTAAAGGTCCACCCACATAGCGTTCATTCATTCAGCCTGTGGAAAAAGAAAAGGAAAACAAACTTCTGTTTAATAGGACAATTTGTTCACACATCTCAGAAAAACTATCTTAATGGTTGAGTGGCCTTCTTGGCCAATATTAATGAGATGTCTTGCTTAATTGGGAAGTGAGCTGAACCAAAAGGTCACACTTTTGTGAATATTCTTCCACACCTTGAAAATTTCTCATTTTGGGGGAAATTCTTCACGGTGATGTCAGAAAGGTATGAACAGTAGTGGCAGTAGATGGCACAGCAGGATGCTGTATAAACAGCTATCCAGTGCTCCAGATTTTCTGGGAAGATCCAGAGAAAATGTTGAGGGGTTTTTTAATTGCTATAATGCAAGGATTATGGATTTGTTGTTGAACTGCCTTTCCCACGTGAAGACAGTCGGCAATCAAATCATGCCTTTGGCCTTGCATTGTGAAGACAGTGTGATGCAAGGATGAAAATGCAAATCACTCATGTACATATTCCTGCAGTGAATAAGTGGCCTATTGAAGGCATTTCACAAATAGTTATGTACCATTTAACACTGCATAACTGGAATCCCAACTCAATTAGATCCTCTGAATCTGATATTGAAGTGAGTCAACACATTGTTAAATTGAACTAATTTGATCTTTCTACTCTACTTAGGACTAACAATATGATTTAGGACCATCTGGAATGGTTACACTTGTAGATCTCTACTTGTGCAACCCCAAACTGAATATGTTGGCTGTAAAATGGCCAAAAAACTACAACTGAATGTGTAAGGGAATTTACACAGGTGTAGGTCACCAATAGTATTATGGGCAGGCAATATTTTAAACAATCCTTCATATAGTGGACTCTTTGGTACCAGGAGTCCCACCTCACTGTGGATACTAAAATCCACAGATGCTCATCCCATTATATACAATGGTGCAGTAAAATGGTGTCCCTTATATAAAATGGCAAAATCAAGGTTTGATTTTTGGAATGTATATCTTTTTGGAATATTTTCAAGCCATAGATGGTTGATAGTTTTTTGTGGGGTTTTCAGGCTGTGTGACCATGTTCTAGAATAGTTTCTTTCTGATGTTTCACCAGCATCTGTGGCTGGCATCTTCAGAGAAAACACACAACCTGAAAAACCCACAAAAAAACTATGGATGCCGGCCATGAAAGCCTTCGACTTCACATAGATGGCTGAATCCGTGGACAAGAAATCTGCGTATATGGAGGGCCAACTGTACTTATTTCATGCTGAAACCCCATCCACACTGCTTCACCTAAATATATTTGTCTTGTATTTGCAACATTTTCTTGCAGTTGCCTGTCTGCAGAGTATCTGTTCCTTAGAAATACAATAGAAGAAAAAGACTTTTTAAGCCCATTATTTCTGAGTGTAAGTTACTATAACAGAAAGAGAATATGAAGTGTTTTTTTACAGATGTGGTTTAAGCAGTAAGACCATTATAGGTATATTAAAGAGGAAGGAGAAGAGAATCTGGCATTACATGGAATTTAATCCCAGCTGTGTTTTACCTTAATACCACTCCACATGGCAGACCTGTCTTCTATGCAGAAAAACTTAAATACATTTAGCTAAGGGGGAAACAAATTCCACTTCCAGCTATTTCAGAAGCACATAATGACAGGCAATATACTGATCCGCATTAGTCTTTTGCAAACATGGCTAAACCCAATAGGATTTCATGCTATTTAGATTAGTTTTCTCACAGAGGGACAGTGAACAATTGTTCCTTGTTATATTCAAGCAAAGTTTTAGGCTGAATCTACACCAGCAAAATAATTATGCTCTAGTGCACAGTATTCTGTCCTGGTTCAACCCCATTAACACCACACTAATCCATTATGATTCAGACTCAGTTTGTACTAACAGCCACACATTTTCCCTGCCTGAAATCAAATTGGTACAAAAGAACATTTCTTTCCATGTCTGAAATAGTATTTTAGGTCACACAATGGCAGTGGCTGTGTTGTTCTTTTTCTTCCCAACATGCATCTCCATATCAACAAACAGCCTATCTTGTTTTCCTGTCATTCTTACCGCTTACCTGAACTCCCATTGGATGGCCCCACATACACTCTCCTTAGATGGCTCCCACACCAGGTTCCCTCACCTGGAAAAATTAAATGTCTTCTCCTTTAGTTTCACCCATAACATTTTAAGTGTCTTATATGATTGCCGCTCAAGATTGACAGAATTTTTAAAAATACTCTAGAATTTCTTGAAATGGGAATGAGAGGGGTGGGATCATATGTGCATGTGTGATAATCTTTGCATCACATCTTTCCTTATGACCTGTTCAAAGTGTGGATGAGAAGTTTACTCAAGAGTAAGCAAGAGGAAGACCACTCTTACCTGCCCCCCACATCGCACAGGCTATCTTAGCATAGCAATAACACTTACATTTCTATACCAGTTATTAGTAAACTCAGCACTCTCTAAGTGGTTTACAATCTGTAAGCCAATTGTCCCCAACAAGCTGGGTACTCGTTTTACCAAAAAAGGGATAGAAGGCTGAGTCAACTTTGGAGGCCTGGGATCGAACTCACAGCCTTAGGGCTGCAGGACCGACATTTAACCACAACACCTCTAAGGCTTCCATCTAATCTGTTGTTGATACTGAGGCACCAGCTGCCACCATCACCTCCTCAGCTGTTTCTTTGAAATGGGGATCATATGTGCATGTGTGACCATCCATGCATAGCACCTTTACTTTTGGGCTGCCCAGAGTGGGGAGGGATGGTTTACTCAAGAGTAAGCAAGAGGACATTCATTCTTTCCCCTTCTCTACTTTGCTCAGGCTGCCTCCTGTCTCATTCATTGCTGGTGCTGCTGTGGCTCCATGCTTCTGCTCCTGTTCTGGTTCCTTTTCCAGACAACTCTTGTGGTGGTGCATTCCTTTCTAGCAGCTTAAAGTAATGGGATGTGGCTATTGCCCTTGGGTCTGTTGTATCACACATGCACATACACACAAGCTGGTATATCATATATACATTGGCTGATATATTATGTATTAGACTCAGTGTGGTGTAGTGGTTTCAGTGTTGGACTACGACTCTAGAGACCAGGGTTTGATTCCCATGAAACCTAGTGGGTGACCTTGGGCAAGTCGCATGCTCTTAGCCTCAGAAGAAGGCAGTGGCAAACCTTCTCTGAAGAAATCTTGCTAAGAAAACCCCATGATAGGTTCACTTTAGGGTAATCATAAGTCAGAAACAACTTGAAGGCACACAATAACAACAACAAACACCAGTATTATATATGCTGTTATATTACTGGCAGATGTTTTTACATTTGATTTCAAATTATAATTAACACTTTCATTTAAAAAACAAACAAACCAGAATTGCTGCCTGAGTTTTAAGAACCTAGGAAAAGAGCTTTCTCTTGGTCTGACCACTAGCACAGGAACTTTGGAGATTATTCCATGGCTCAAATAACCCAACTTACCTCTTCCAAATTGAAGTTTAATTTGGGAGGCAGCTGGGTCCTATCACAAAGATTTTGCTGCCGAAGCCACCGGGCAAATCCAGCCTGGCTGCAGCCTGGGTCCTCAGCATGCTTCGGCAGCCTTATTTTGAAACCGGGAGCTTTCCAACTTCAAAAAATGGCCACCAAAGCACACCAGGGACCCAGGCTGCAGCCGGTCTGGACTCGCCTGGTGGTTCAGGCAGTAAAATCTTTGTGATAGGACCTGGCTGCCTCCTGAATTAGGCTTCAATTCAGAAAAGGTAAACCGGGTTATTTGAGCCGTGGGATAATCTCTGAATGTTTGGTGAGGACATGAGAGAGAGCCTTCTCCATAGCTGTTCCCAGATATCAGAATTCCCTGCTACAGGAAACTAGTTTGGCCCTTTCTCTGATCTCTTCCACCCAGGAGGAAAAAAGCCCTGTTTGCAAAGGGCTTTGACTATGGGCCTAAGCAGACGGCACAAAGCGCCGTCTTCAGGGCAAGGAAGGGGAGGGGCAGCCACACGCTTGGCGCCCCAACCCCTTCCTGAAGACGTTGTCGGAGCGCCAGACCCTCCGCACGTCCAGGGCTCCGAGGATGCATATCCGCTGCAGCGTCCACACACGCTGTGGCAGAAAAGGCGCCGAAGGTGCGCCGGCAGCCTTTTGTGGTGCACCTTCAGCGATTTGTGGAAGGAGCACTATTTTAGCGCTCCTTCCTGGGGTGGCAAAGCTGTGCCACGGGGCCGAGGAATACGGATGCCTCGGCCCCGATCCGCAGCTTCCTGGGGCGGCCCTGTGCTGCCCGTCTGCTTTCCCCCTAAGTTGTTGTATTTTTTCAATTGTTTGGCCAAGATCCTGCAGCAGACACATAACTATGTTGTCATGGCTATGCTCCATTTCCCAAACTGTGATTCTGCAGTGCTACATACAGCTCAACCTTGCCAGAAAGCCATGGTGCACCAAGTGATTGTGACAAGACTCCACAGGGCTCTTCGGTTTTGCATTACAGTTCAATGGCAAGAAAGGGCTGGATGTGTCATCCTTCAGCACTCTGTTCACCAGCATTATAGACCTCTGTCTCTTGATGAAGCTGTCTGGATTTTAAAGAGGGTTTGAGGAAAATGGTTGTAAATGTGAATACAAACAGTTAAAATGTAATAAGTTGAACTTATTTAATATTTTTATTGCACATATATCCCATCTTTCTCTCAAAATGGGACTCAAGACATCTAGTTTAAAAAACAATAACAGCTAAAACATTGATTACAAAAGTTAAGAGTGAATTAGTACTATACTTGGTGTTTTTCAGTTGATTATTTAGTCTGACCCCAAACCATGGCAATCATGGACAGTCATTTTAAAATACAATTTTCAGGCAATTGGCAACTTCATTATTAAAAATGGTGCAGTGTAGTGGTTTGAGCATTGGACTAGGACTCTGCAGACCAGGATTTGAATTCTGGATCAGCCATGTGAACCTACTGGGAAAGTCACACACTCTCAAACACAGAGGATGGCAATGGCAAACCTCCTCTGAAGAATCTTGCCAGGAAAACCCCACGATAGGTTTGCCTTAGGGTCGCCATAAATTGGAAATGACTTGAAGGTGCACAACAACAACAATTATTAAAAACATAGTTAAAAACAATTAAAACACTTAAAACATATTTACAGTACAATTTAATTTAAAGATTTTAAATATATATATAGCACACCACATCACACACACATTATGACTTCACAATTAATATTAAAAAGGCCTAAATAAGAACATCTTCACCTGCTGACAGAAAGAGAGGATGGAAGATGTCAACCATACCTTCTGTGGAATGGAGTTCCACCGCCTGGGAGCAGCCATGGGGAAAGCCTTCTCAAGAGTCCTCACCAACTGCTCCTCCAAGGGTGGTGGGGGTGCAAGAAAATCCTCCCCCTGAAGATCTTAAAGCACACCTTGGTTCATATGAGGAGATACGGTGTTTCAGATATGTAGGGCTTTAAAGGTCAAAGTCAGCACTTTGAGAAAATGGACTGGTAGTCAATGCTGTGTTTCAACCGGGGGGGGGGGGGGCATGATCCCTGTACCCAGCCCTGGTCAACAGTCTGCCTGCAGTGTTCTGAACTTGCTGAAATTTCCAAACAATTTCCAAAGACAGCCCCATGAAGAGCACATTATAGTAATCTGTACAGGATGTTGGCAAGGCATGTATCAGTTACAACATTGTTACTGACAAACAAGGATGCCAGCCATTGATTTTGATATCATAATTGTGACCAGACATTGATTTATTGTTTTATTTGTAATTGTGTTATCTATTGTTTTAGTTGTATTTTGTTTTAACTCATATTGTGAGTGGCCCAGGGTCCCCTACTGAGAAAAAGTTGGGCTATTAAATCAATACTTTTTTTTCATTTCAAGCTGTAGACTTTTTTTTTGTAATGAATTCTGCACCAAAATAAATTTTCTCACATTAAGCTTTCATTTGATACTAGTGGCAGCATGTCTGGTCACAATTTTTTTACTCTTAGGACCAGCATAGTCTAAGTGGGTTGAGTGTTGGACTGGGACTTCAAGAGACCAGGATTTGAATCCTCAGTTAGCTGTGGAGGTGATCTTGGGTGATCTTGGTCCTTTGGGTGATCTTGGTCAAGTTACTCCCTCTCAGTCTCAGAGGAAGGCAATGGCAAACTTTCTTTGGATAAAATCTAGCAACCTGACATGATATACTTGTTTGACTGTTAGACTAGGACAGGGGTCCCCTAACTTTTTGATCTGAAGACAAAATGGCACCCAGCAGCACGCGTGAGCGGCAGCAGCAGGACTGGCCATGGGCCGGTAAGAAGGCCTCTATGGGCTGGGTCCAGCCCGTTGGCCGTAATTTGGGGACCCCTGGACTAGGACTCTGGGGCTGGATCTGTACTGGTCAGAATACTTGCAGATTCAAATATAGTTCTAACTAACATCTGCCAACAAATATGGGAAACAAAGGGAGAAAGCAGACCAGCAGTAAGAGCTGGCTTGGGGATGGTGTGGGGGCATGGTGACTGCACGCCACATGCCCTGACTCCACCCCAAGCCAGAGTCACACCACCCACCTGCCCAGATGGCGGGCAACATGGGAATGCTACTGTGGCACAGTGATTAGATGCCACATGCCATAGGAGCAGAGAAGAGCTGCAACAGTGGCAAAGGGGGTGCCTTTTTTTATGGCGAAAAAAGAGCAGCATTTTGCTACTTCTTTTGCACCCGAAAAATGCTGGATTGTGTCTACAGTGTACGGTTGCCACGGCTCCAATCCAGCACTCAAAAGGGTGGCTTTAAGCTGCCCCTTTATGGCTGTCTGTTTAGTCCCAGAACTGTGACCCACAGATTGGAAGCAATCAATACATATCCACAAAAAAGAAAACACAAAAGATTTCAGTAATTACAGAACCATTGAACTAATCTCCTATGCAAGCAAAGTCATGCTCAAAATCCCACAGCAAAGACTCCTACCATATATGCATCAAGAAATCCCAGACATGCAAGCTGAATTCAGGAAAGGAAGAGGCACTTGGGATCATACTGCAAACATTCAATTCATAATAGAGAGCACCACAGAATTCTGAAACAAAATCTGCATGTGATTTATTGAGTATAGCAAAACCTTTGACTGCAAAGATCACAAAAAGCTATGGCTTGCTCTTAAGGAATGAGAGCACCTCAACAACTGATTTTCCTCATGTGTAATCTGTATTCAGGACAAGAGGCTGCCTTCAGAACACAATACAAAGAAACAGAATGGTTCCCAATTGGCAAGGGGGTCAGGAAAGGCTGCATACTATCAACCTATTTATTCAAATTGTATTCAGAAAATATGGTATGCAGATCAGGCTTAGAGTCAGAGGCAGGAAGAGTGAAGATTGGGGAAAAGAATGCTAACAACCTAACATATGCAGATGACACAATATTACCCGTAGAAAACCAAAAAGGACTTGGAGCAATTACTGAAGAAGATTAAAGAGGAGAGCACCAAGGCTGGCTTAATGCTGAACATTAAGAAAACAAATATAATGACTAAAGAATATCTACAAGAATTCATTCTAGATAACAAGAAAACTGAAATAGTGAAAGAGTTCCCATACCTTGGATCAAATATCAACCAGAATGCATTCAAGAAATAAGAAGAGTATGATTGGGAAGGGCAGCTATGAAAGAATTGGTCAAGATCTAAAAGTGCAAATATATACCTCTGAACACTAAAGTGAGTACAAGTCATTATATTTCCCATTACAATGTATGGATGTGAAATTTAGTGCAGAAAGCAGATAGAAAGAAAATAAATTCATTTGAGATGTGGTACTGGAGACAAGTGCTGAGGCTATCTTCAATGGCCAAGAAGACAAACAAATGAGTTCTAGAACAGATCAAGCCTGAGCTCCTTTCTTCCAGGAAGGAGAAGGAGAAGGAGGCATTCCAGGTCAGCTTCTGCCAGGAAGGGAGAAGGAAAGCAGTCATATTGAGTGGGTTTTTGCTTTTTGCTCAGAGGAAGAGAGACTTGCCTCCAGAATAAGGTAGCATCCAGGAGCTCTCTGTAGAGTTAGAAACCCAGTTGATTGAGCTCACTGACAAGCATGATGAAAGGACCAAGAGAACAGGGGCCCTTTATGTGGGTCTTCACCAGGGGACTTTTTCAGGGAGAAGCCCACAGTCCTGTTTCAGTGCTTACTTAAGATTTCTCAATATGGACACTGAGGGAATTGCTGCAGTCACCTGCAACACTTGTGGGATGTTTGTCTTCTTGACAAGAGATGTGGGGAACTTCATCTGCACCAAGTGCAAGTTCATAGCCCTCTTGGAAGAGAAAATCAAGCAGCTGGAGGCCTGGGTAGATACATTTCAGCACATTAGGGAGCAAGAGGTTTTCCTGGACAGAGTAGAATGAACGGTCTTGGATGGGGACCACACAGAGGAAGTTGTTGAGGAAGGAGGTCATTTCATGTACACAGGAGGTGGACATCTGGAGAATGTAACACAGAGAAGTAGGGAAACCAGAGATCGTTCTGGGAGCTTGCAGCTACAGAATCAATTTGAAGCTCTCTCCCTTATCAAGGATGAAGAAGAAAAGCAGCAGGGACAGTCCTCAGGGACAGTGCAGGGGACCCTAAGAGTACCACCGCAGGGAACAGCCACTGCTAAGCCTTGGAGGTGGCTTGTGGTGGTGCTTGGGGACTCCTTGCTGAAGGATACAGAAATAGTGGTTTGTGGGCCTGACAAGATGTCCAAGGAGGGGTGTTGTCTCCCTGAGGCAAAAATCCGTGACGTGACAGCGAGGCTGACAAAACTTGTCAAGCATACTGACAATTACCCCTTCCTCTTCGTCCATGTAGGAACCAATGATACTGCAAGGCATAGTCTTCAGAATATCAGAAGGGATTATGAGGCTTTGGGTAGGAAGCTGAAAGAGCTGGACACACAAGTTGTTATCTCATTTCTTCTCCCAGTTGAAGAGCATGGTCCGGGAATGGAGAGGAAGATAGCAGATGTGAATAACTGGCTCCATAGATGGTGCCGCCCAGAACGATTTGGATTCTTAGATCACAGGCTGTGGTTCCATGAGGCTGGACTTCTAACAAGAGATGGGCTGCATCTCACACCAATTGGCAGAAGCATTTTTGCCAATAGTCTCAAACATTTGATCAGGAGGGCTTTAAACTGAGTTGGGGAGGGAGACAGTATATTGGAAGGTATCTTGGAAGGCAGGAGTACATCATGGGCTGGAAATAATAGTCAAATTGTTATAGAGGGAACAAGGCAAATGATGCAAGGGTCCAACAGTGGGAGGGAAAAAACTACACACAGGCAGCAAGTGGGGAAGACCGATGCTCTTAGATGCCTCTACATTAATGCACAGAGCATGGGAAATAAACAAGATGAACTTGAACTCCTAGCACAACAAAGCAAATATGATATAATAGGCATCACTGAAAACAAGTGGGATGAGTCTCACGATAAGAATGTAGGAATAGAGGAGCATAACCTTTTTAAGAGAAATAGGCCAAACAGGAAAGGAGGAGGAATAGCATTATATGTCAGGGATGTTTACATCTGTGAAGAGATCCAGGACCTAAATCCTGGAAATCAGGTACAGAGCATCTGGATAAAAATTAAAGGGGAAGGGAACAACGGGGATGTTATGGTGACAATCTCCTACAGACCCCCAACTCAAGCAGAAGAATTGGATGATGCCTTTCTAGAACCGATGACCACACACTCAGAAAAGAGAGGCGTAGTAGTGATGGGTGACTTCAACTATCCGGATATTTGCTGGAAGTCAAACTCAGCCAATACTTCAAGGTCTAGCAAATTCCTCACTTGCCTCTAAGACAATTTCTTTGTCCAAAAGGTGGAAGAGGCAACAAGGGGATCAGCTATTTTAGATCTGATCATAACCAACAGGAATGACCGGGTAAATGGGGTGCAAGTGGTGGGATCCTTAGGTGGGAATGATCATGTTCTCCTGAAGTTTCTTATACAGTGGAAAGGAGAAGCTAGGCATAGTCAGACACTCATTCTAGACTTTGGGAGAGCTGATTTCAACAAACTTAGAGAAACACTGGGAGTGATCCCATGGTCAGGAATATTAAAGGAGAAGAGAGTTCAAGATGGATGGGAGTTTCTCAAAAGGGAGATACTGAAGGCACAATCTCAAACTGTTTCAATGAGAAGGAAAAATGGGTGGTGTCTGAAGAAACTGGGTTGGATGACAAAAGAACTTTCAACTGAACTAAGTTTTAAAAGGGACATGTATAAGAAATGAAAAGGGGCAAAATCACTAAAGAGGAATTCAAACAAATAGCTAGCACATGTAGGGGTAAAGTCAGGAAAGCCAAAGTGCAGAATGAGCTCAGGCTTGCTAGAGGGGTTAAGGACAATAAAAAGGGCTTTATTTGGTATGTCCATAGCAAAAAAAAGAAGAAGGAAATGCTATTGCCACTGTACAGAGAAGATGAAGAAATTCTAACAGGGAACAGAGTAAAGGCAGAACTACTCAACACTTTCTTTCTCTCAGTCTTCTCACGAAAAGAAAAGGGTATTCAACCTGGGGAAAATGGAGCAGAGAACACAATAGGGGAAATGCAGCACAGAATAAGTAAATAGGAAGTACAAAAATACCTGGTTAACCTAAATGAATTTAAGTCTCCCAGACCAGATGAACTACATCCCAGAATATTAAAAGAACTGGCAAATGTAATTTCAGAGCCACTGGCAATACTCTTTGATAACTCCTGGAGAACAGGAGAAGTCCCAGAAGACTGAAGGAGGGCAAATATTGTCCCCATCTTCAAAAAGGGGAAAAAAGAGGATCCCAACAACTATCGCCCAGTTAGTCTGACATCATTACTGGGAAAGATTCTAGATCATTAAATAGATAGTCTGTGAACATTTAGAAGGGAATGCCATAATCACTAAAAGTCAATATGGATTTCTCAAAAACAAGTCATGCCAGACTAATCTGATCTCTTTTTTTGATAAAATTACCAGCTTGCTAGATGAAGGGAATGCAGTAGATATAGCATATCTTGATTTCAGTAAGGCTTTTGACAAGGTCCCCCACTCTATTCCTGCAAACAAAATAGTAAAATGTGGGCTAGACAATACAACTGTTAGGTGGATTAGTAACTGGTTGACTGATCAAACCCAAAGGGTGCTCAACAATGGCTCCTTTTCATCCTGGAGAGAAGTGACCAGTGGGGTGCCACAGGGTTCTGTCCTGGGCCCAGTGCTATTCAGCATCTTTATCAATGATTTGGATGAAGGAATAAGGGGCATACTTCTCAAATTTGCAGATGACACCAAAATAGGAGGGACAGCTAATACCTCAGAAGACAGGATGAAAATTCAAAATGAGCTTAAGAGATTAGGAAGCTGGGCCAAAGCTAATAAAATGAATTTCAATACAGAGAAATGTAAGGTACTGCACTTAGGGCAAAAAAATGAAATGCATAGATATAAGATGGGGGACACCTGGCTTAACGAGACTACGTGTGAAAGGGATCTAGAAGTTCTAGTAGACCACAAGTTGAACATGAGTCTACAATGTGATGCCGCAGCTAACAAGGCCAATACAATTTTAGGCTGCATTAATAGAAGTATAGTATCTAGATCAAGGGAAGTAATAGTGCCACTGTATTCTGCTTTGGTCAGGCCCCACCTGGAATACTGTGTCCAGTTCTGGGCACCACAATTTAAAAAGGATGTTGAAAAACTGGAGCATGTCCAGAGGAGGGTGACTGCCACATATACTTGCAAGTGGGATGTCATATTGAGGAGGGAGCCAGCTCATTTTCTGCTGCTCCCAAGAATAGGACCCGGAACAACAGATGCAAGCTACAGGAAAAGAGATCCCAGCTCAACATTAGGAGGAACTTCCTGACAGTGAGAGCTGTTCAACAGTGAAACACACTCCCTCAGAGTGTGGTGGAGTCTACTTCTTTGGAGGTGTTTAAACAGAGGCTGGATGGCCATCTCTCGGGGATGGTTTGATTTTGAGTTCCTGCATGGCAGGGGGTTGGACTGGATGGCCTTTGTGGTCTCTTCCAACTCTATGATTCTATGATTCTCCCTGGAAGCAAGGATGACAAAAGTGAGACTGTCATACTTTGAGAACATCATGGGAAGGCATGAGTCATTTGAAAAAACAATGTTGAGAAAGGTAGAGAGATACAAAAAGAGAGGAAGATCACATGTCAGATGGTTATATTCGATCAGGGAAGCCATGAACCTGAGATTGCAGGGCTTGAACAGAGCAGTTGAGGTCATAGAATATTGGAGATGTCTCATCCACAGGGTCCTTATGGGTTGAGGTCAACTTGAGGGCCATTAACAATAACAAGACAAGCACTAGGAGACTAGTGTACCAATCCACACTCAGCCATGGAAACCCATTGAGTGACCTTGGGTAAGACTACCTCTCTCAGTCTCAGAAAAAGGCAATGGCAAACACCCTCCAAACAAATCTTGTCAAGAAAACCCCTTGATAGCCTCACCTTAGTGTTGCCATAAGTCTGAAATGACTTGAAGTCATACCACCACCACCACCTCTTTATCTGTGGTAATAGTCATCAATTTTAGGAGCTCTAAATGAATGTCAGGTTTGTGTGTCCTCCAACAAGCCATTCTCTCTGTTTTCCTTTCACTGAATCCATTATCAGAGCAAATCATTGGGTGACCTTTTTTGAAAAAAAAAATTTTTTTTAAGACACAGCAATTCAATAAAACTTACATTAGCTGGAGTTTCAGGAACATTAGTCTAATGTGCTTTAAAAGATCACCTTCTCAGAGTGCTATAATAAGTTTGTGTGAAAAGCAGAAAGCATGTAATATGTAATAAAATCTGGCCTTTAATGAACCGTCGTAGCACAGAGACTGCTGGTATCGTTTGGCAGAAAAATGTCCTTTTAATTAATGAACAAAAAAGCTAAGAGGATGTTTTAAATTTACATCAGACAATAGACCTCTTCTGGGCTTCTAACAGCATGAAGGTGTCAAGTTGTGCTCAAACACAACTAGAAGCTGCTGGTCAACCATTATGCTTGATATATATAGGGCAGGAACAGAGAAGGGGCAGGGCAAGTGGATGTGTAACATTTCTATACCCAGTCCAGACATCTTGTATGCCAGCAGGCTTTAAGGATAGTTTCACAAGAAAAGGGCTGTGCTATTTTTATTTTATTTTTAACTGGCTATACTTTTGTTGATAGTTTTGTACTGTTGTAATCACAGTTTTTAAAAAATCTTTTAATCATATACAGTGGGCCCTTGGTATCCAGTGCAGTTTGGTTCCAGGACTCCCTGTGGATAACAAAATCCATGGACGCTCAAGTCCCATTAAATACAGTGGCATAAGAGAATGGTGTCCTTCATATAAAATGACAAAATCATGATTTGCTTTTTGGAATTTATATATATATTAAAATATTTTCAAGTTGTGGATGCTTGAATCTGTGGATAAAAAATCCATGGATATCCATGGAGGGCAGACTGTATATTTTTTTTATTTGTAATGGCCTCTGTTTTGTGAGCTACCTTGAGTCCTCCTTGAGGTGAAAAATGATGGGTATAAAAAAAGGGATGGATGGATGGATGGACATTATGCCACACACATCATTCCTCAACAACTTGCTTTAAGAACTATTTAATAGCAGAATATTCTCTGGGGGGGGGGGTAGAACTCTCATTCTTTGAAGTCCTTAAACAGAGATTGAATGGACATCTTTCAGGAAAGCTGTAGTTGTGTATTCTTGCCTGCCAGGGGCTTGGTTAAGATGCCCCCCGTGGTTCCTTCCAACTCTAAGATTCTATGATCTCGAATATTTAGATGCCTTCTCCATTAAATGTAGGGCTTTCTTTCTTTTTTTAGAACCAATGTAGAAAACCTTTTTTGCACACACACAAACACACACACACACACACTGTCTAGCAGGGAAAGATTATAAGAGACTGGGGACACATTCCAGCAGTGGGTGAAACCAAAGCAAAGTAGGCAGAGGCCAAACTAAGGTCATCAAATGAAGCTGGATTATAGGAAACTAAATACAAGGCCAAAGGAAGTTCCTTAGCTCAGCTACTCAAAATGGTGCTCTATGGACCAATGCAAGTCCATGACCTATTAGTTGCTGGTCCCTGGAGACCTTCCTGGAAAGAAACAAACAATTGTTGTCAGTGGACACAGATATGGCACCGGTCCAGGTATACTGAGCAAAAGAAAAATAATTTTTCAGTTCTCCATATCTGATAGCTTAAGAAGCACTACCAGTTAAATAATTGAGTTAGGTACTATGTGATTGAGTGGTGCTCTCCAATATAAATTGCTTTAAAATATTATTAATACCTTATGCAGTTATTGTTGTTGTTGTTGTTGTTGTTGTTGTTGTTGTTGTTGTGTGCCTTCAAGTAATTTCTGACTTATGGTGACCCTAAGACAAACCTAACATGAGCTTTTCTTGCCAGAATTTGTTCAGAGAGGCTTTGCCCTTAAATTCCTCTTGAGGCTGGAAGAGTGTGACTCAGGAGTTTACCGTACTAAAAATAAAGCAACTTATCCCCAAAGGGATAAAAGCTCCCATTTTGGGAAAGCGGCTAGATAAGCATGGCTGGGACCTGGGCTGTAGCTGGGTTTCAGTTGCCCAGCAGAAGCAGTGGTGAATTAAGTGTGATAAAACCAGGTATTAACCCCAAATGTGACTGTATCCCATTGGGGATAAGTCGCTTTATTTTTAGTGTGATAATCTCCTTAATCAAATTCATCCAGTGGGTTTCCATGACCAAGCAGAGATTCAAACTCTAGTCTCCCAATGTCCTAGTTCAGCATTCAAACCAGTACACCACCCTGGCTCATTCTAGGAAACTACTGTAGAGTAAAAGAAGGCTGCAGTTGATAGGACTTTGCACCAATGCAGCAGGACTTTTATGACATTCTTATCTGAATTGGCCAGTTAGTCCTCTAGGTCCCAAGCAATGGGTAGACTGGCCATAAGCATTAGAAGAACCTTATGTAGATAACCAACAACCACAAAGTGATTTTGCATATTTTCTCTTTCTTTTCCATCCAGAGCCTGCAATCTGTTTTGGTCCAGCATAACATACTATAGTAATTCTGCATGATGAACTAGGCTACAACTGGCTATGGGGCTATGACTCTGGAGATCAGGTTCGATTCCCAGCTCAGCTGTGAAACCCTGTGCAAGTCACATTCTCTCAGCCTCAGTGGAAGGCAATGGCAAACCTCTTCTGAACAAATCTTGCCAAGAAAACCCCATGATAACTTGTCATAGGGTTGCCATAAGTCAGGAATGACTTAAAGACACACAACAATAAATGGGGATATATCTAGATGCTTGCCCTATCTCCCACTGTTCTCATCAAGCACAGAATGGCCATGGGGGGCTGCAATGACTCTATAGAAGGTCTGACTGGACAAGAGCAAGGGAATACTAACCTCTACACTGACCAAAATGATACGTATGCAGGTGTAAGGTTATGCCAGTACATGTCATTAACAGGATACGAGGCAGTGTCTACTATTTTTCACATATGCTGCATCTGCACTACAGAAATAATGCAAGTTGACACCACTTTAACTGCCATGCTTCAATGCTATGGAGTTGTGGGATTTGTAGTTTTAGAGATATTTAGCCTTCTCTGTATGAGAGCTCTGGTGCCACAACAAACTACAAATTCCATAGCACTGAGCCATGGAAGTTATGTGGTATCAAACTGCATTGTTTCTGCAGTGGAGATTCAGCCATGAATTCTAATCTTGAAAGCAGAGATAAAACAAGGTCATTTTGGGACTGCATAGGCCAGAATCCTCCAGATGACATGGTCATCTGGCTCAAGAGGTCTAAGAGCTGGAACTCAAGAAGTATTTTGTCCATGTTCTGCTTCAAAGGTATGCCGTTCATGCAATCTTGGTAATAGCAAAAAATTACTTCTTTGAAGTGACCTGAGCAACTGACTTGAACTCACAGTTTCTTTCACAGATAACCAATTTAGCATATTTTCATTGGTAGCAATGGCAGCACTGAGGGACACCTGTTTCATGCTTCACAAGAAAATAAAGTAGGGAATGACCTTGCTGTAATGCATGATCAACAACAAATGCTTGGAGCTAATTACAAAAAAAACTTCTACGATTATCCAGTCACATGCAAACCCTGCAGAATTCTCTGAAGTGGTAATTGGCAGCCTAAATTTAATAATTTACCTCGATTTATGAGGCGTTTGCTGTCATCAATAGTTACAATGCTTACCCTTGATAAAGCTGGGCTTTTGTCATGCTACGGTTAGTATAGGGAAGCTAAATTATATCTCTTCAGGCAAGATAGGATACTGACTGATGGGGAAAGTCAAATGCAAACTTACTGTAGTGGTCTCCCTTGCAGCAGGTCTGGGCAGTGCATCTACACTATCGAAATAATGCAGTTTGTCACCACCTTAAGTGCTGTAGTGCCATCCTATGAAATCCTGGGATTTGTAGTTTTATAAGGTCTTCTCTACCAAAGAGTGCTGGTGCCTCATAAAGCTACACATCTCAGGATTCTGTAGAGCAATGGCAGTTAAAACGATATTAAACTACATTATTTCTACAGTGTAGATGCACCTAAGAACCAATCTTTCCCCCTATGCCTTCGGGGGGGGGGGGGGGGAGGCTGACATCATCACATTGTGACACTCCAGAAATGATGCCACACCATTTCTGAATGCTATTTGAGCTGATTTACTGATTTTTATTTATTTATTTTGTTTATTTCTGGAATTTGGAAAAGCTCTTGGTGGTGGGGAAGTAAGCCACCACATTTGCCACCACTTTCTAAAAGTTGGTTTGACTGGTTTTAGAGCAAAACATTGCTCACAATGTGGCAGGAAAAAAATGTCTCTTTAAAAAAAGGTGGCTTGGAGGATTGCAGGGGGGTTATGGGCTGCAAAAGTGGGGCTCAAAAGTCACATGTAACACCCAGGCTGCATTGTGTCCACCTCTTCTCATGGATTTATTTTCAATAGGTGTCAGTGTGGTTTGAATGTTGGAAGATGACTCTGGAAGCCAGGGTTTGAATTTCCACTCGGTCATGGAAACTCACTGGTGCAACTCATATCAACCCTTGATTATGGCAATGGCAAATCTCTTCTGAAGAAACTTGCCAAGAAAACCTTGTGGTTGCCATGTGGTTGCCATGAATTAGAAATGACTTGAAGGCACAACAACACCACAACAATGTCTGCATAGCTCCATCTTTACAGACTTTCAATCTGGACCTGAAGACTTTTTATCTATAATTGAGTGAGGATTCTATTGGAGCCATTTTGTACATGGTATTATCTGGGTTTTGGTGTTGTTGTTGTTTTTAATTATTATTATTGTTGTCATGAATTCTGATTTTTTTTCAAAGGGGTATTGTTTTAATTAACAAATATTTATAAGCAACCAAGATTTAAAGATTTCAATTCTTTGTCCAGCAACAATGAAACATGCAGTATGTACAATTAAAACGCCTCTCAGGGTTTTATGCTAGTCTAACCAAGGATTGTGCTCATGATTCTACTTTTTCAGTGTTGTATAAGGAGGTATCCTGTACCTCTGGAGTTCTGGGTCCACAGCCACACTGTCAAGGCCACCTTTTTGGAGACTGGAAGTGACGTTATACAGCGCTCCTCTGGGGGTGTTTGGCAAGGAGTTGATGTTTTGGCATGAAATAGAATATTGAAGCAATCCAAATAAATTTTTTCAAGGCTCAGAATGTTGTTGTTGCTGTTTTCCTAGCCAAAAAAAGGAGGTTCTGGGAGTTGGAAGAGTCAGTGAAGTTCTCAAGGTTCTGCAGACCATATAATTACAACACCTACCATATTTCTTTATTTTTACCATTACCATTACCCTTTACAATGGCAATCACTGGAAGAGCATTGTACAAGAAGGTTTAGGTTGCCATGTGTGATTTTATACTGGTCTGCTTGGCATATTTCTCAAACAAACCTTTGACCTTGGCTGTTTTTGTTCCCACTTATATAACCTTGGCAGCTGAGTTGTTGTTTTTTAAATTATTATTGATATAGGCCTAGAATGGAGGGTTGCATTTATACTAAGCACCTTCCAGGACACATCCCTACATGATAAGTTTGGATATGGTTGCTCCTTTATCTGTTTAACATACTGTTTAGATGAACAAGTAAAACATATGTGTTATTACTTAGGAGCCCATGTGCAGAACAAGACAGATGTGATTTAAGGTAGTACTACACTGGCCAGAATACTCCAAGCTGTTCCTGCAGTATTCTGATCTCAAATCTGTCCTGGATTCTTCCTGTTACCTCCTCATTCTGGAGTGATACCAGGTGGCTGCTTGCACAATGTCCTATATCCTGCCTGGTTCCACTGTCACTGGTTAGAGTCACTCCATCTGAGGTCAAAACTGAGGTGCATGGCATGTATCACATAGCTAGGTACTCATTGGGGCTAAGCAGACAAGCAGCCGTGGGCTGCCCCAGGAAGCTGCGCCGCGGGACTGAGGCATCCCCATGCCTCGATCCCGCGGCGCAGCTTTGCCGCCCCTGAAAGGAGCGCTAAATCAGCGCTCCTTTCACAAGTTGACAAAAGTGCACCACAAAAGGCTGCGGCGCACCTTCGTTGGCTCTTCCGCCGCAGCATGTGCAAGCGCTGTGGCGGGAGGTCCTCCTCGGAGCCCCGGCCGTGCGGAGGGCCGGCTGCTCCGAGGACAACCTCGGGAAGGGGTTGGGGCGCCGATCGTGTGGCTACCCCTCCCCTTCCCTGCCCCCAAGACGGCCCAATAAGCCGTCTGCTTAGGGGGATTGTGAGAGGAAGTTACACATACTAGCTCCAGTGGCATTGGATGACACAGTGGGACACTATGTAAACAGCCTCCTAGTGTCACTTCAGAGTGCTCTGGATTTTATTGGAAGATCCAGAGCAAATGGTGTAGTTTTTCAAGGTCAGTTAAAGCAGGGATGGCCTGGATTTGCTGCAGAACTGCCCTCATGCCATGAAGACAGTCTGCAGTTGAATTGAGGCATTGGCCCTGCATCATGAAGATAGGTAGCAGTGAAGTGGGGGACTGGTTTATTTGGCCTGTGTAGACAAGCCCTTACTTGGAGCGGAAAAGCAGCATGTGGCCCAAGTGAGCTTTGCCTATAAATTTCCCTTCAAGAATTACTCTAGGGGATCTCAGTGCAGATAAGGGCAGCCAGCAAGGATGCTGAACATTGGTGTCATAGAATATCTTTGCTGTTGTCTCTTAGCGGTCCCAATAGCTGAACGGAGAAGTATGTTTGCTTGGTAGGGTTTTATAGGTTTTGTACCATCTTCATTATCTTTTATCTTATGAACTGTTTGCTATATCAATAAACTTATTAAAAACTTTCATCCACTGGAGTGTTTGTTGCCTCCAAATCCTATGAAAACCACTTGGATTTAGCAAAACACCCTTCTGTAGGGTTGCCAGGTCCCAGGTCACTCACTGGAGTCTCTTGGGCTGCTGCCATACTGTAGAATTAATGCAGTTTGAGCCTGCTTTAACCAGCTCCATCTTATAGAATCCTGGGGTTTGTAGTTTATTGAGCTCTCTAACAGAGACATCAAAATATCTCACAGAATTACAAATTCCAGAATTCTATAGCAGTTAAAGTGATGTCACACTGGATTAATTCTGCAGTGTAAACGCAAACCTGGTCTCTGGAACACACCACAAATCTCAGAGTGAGCCGGGCTGGAGGAGGATCAAGTTTCATATTTTATCTATGGCATAACAAAATTCTGCTTCCATCACTGTTGCAAAATATCAGTACATTAAAATAATAATAATAATAATAATAATAATAATAATAATAATAAGCCAATAGTGAGGGAAAGGGACTAGAGTAAGAAAGAGTGGGTGTCTATGCCTAGGCCCACTACACCATTTCTAGCAAGCTTATTTGTTATAATAAACATAACAGGAATATTTCAAGACTTGGTGGGAGATACAACTTCACTGAGAACTGGACCTGAGCTTTCCACATCCCCCAAAAGCTACAACATAGGAACTGACATAAATTCCCATGTGTTACATACGGTCTAGAGAAGACCACATGGATTGTGAGAACTGGTGGACCTGGTAGCAAGTGGCGTTGGTACTGGGCACATTTAGCTACATTCCCAACCACTGCCTTGGTGTTTTTGCTTTGCTTTGCTTTATTTATTTCCCTCCTGACTCTTGCTTCATGGCTTTACTTAAATTCTGGGGCCAGTTATCCATACTACCCTTGTACCCATTTCCAAAATCATCTGACCTATAAACAGTTGCAGCCTGCCTAACAAACCTCTCCTGTCCTGCCTCTGTGACATCATCAGGACCCATATGACATCACAAGATGATGTTACTGAGAGATCACAAGGACCCACCCCTTGGTCTTAGGTTTTGATGTGGAAATCTCAAGAAATTGGATGCTGCTGAGCTGGCATGATCACATCTCTCTTTCTGAATCTTTTCCTTTCCTCATCTCAGAAGGACTGTGATATCATTGAGTATTTCAGTTGCAGTTCATGTTGACTGGCTTGTTATTTAGATCTTGCAAACCATTCTACAAATAGTTAGAGCTAATTAAATTTCCTACTGAAGTTTAAATAATGTATATAAGAGGATGTGCAATCATTTTCCTCAAACACACACACACACACACACACACACAAAGAGACCGAGCGAGGCAGATACATGTATACAGCAAAAGATCACTAGAGCTAACAACTGCATGATGCTGCTTTTCTTGCTACAACAATCTGGCATCAAGCATAGTAATGGAACATAATGGGATACTCTTTCTGTCCAGAATTGGTATAAAGAATCTTTAATTATTAAATGACATTGATAAAATGATCTACTTTTTTATTACTGTCATACACTATTACTCCATATTTAAAGATGTGGGAAGAAATAGCCTGAAAAGAGTTTGCACAAACAATGAACTTCAAAATACCAATATAAATACTTTATTAGAGAAGTAAAATTGGCTTGCAATCAGAAATTGTGGGTTTCAACAAACAACATCTTCAGTAGCCAGTGGAAGCAAATTAATATTAGTACATCATAAATGAGAGCCAGCATGGTGCAGTGGTTTGAGTGTTGGACTGCAGCTCTGGAGACCAGGGTTCAACTCCCAGCTTGGTCATGAAACCCATTGAGTGGCCTTGGGCAAGTCACATGCTCTCAGTGTCAGTGGAAGGCAATAACAAACCTCCTCTGAAAAAATCTTGCCAGGAAAGCCCCATGATAGGGCTGCCTTAAGTCAGAAATGACTTGAAGCCATGCAAGAACAACAATGTAGAGCAAAAGTGGGCAAAGAGTGGATAGTTAAGGATGCTGGGAACTGAAGTTCAACAGCATCTGAGACCCGTTTACAGTACAGAGTTATAGCACCATGATTCCACTTTAACTATTATGGTTGAATCCAGTGGAATCCTGGGATTTGTAGTTTGGTGAAGCACTGGATATCTCTGGAAGAAAATTCTAAGTCACCCTCAGTAAACTGCAAATGCTGGGATTCCATGGGATGTTGCTATGATTGTTAAAGTGGAATCATAGTGCTATAACAATGTAGTATGAAAGGGCCTCCAGATGGCTACATCTGGCCAACTATTCTAGTAGTGAAAGCCATGAATTGGGGATAAACGCACAACTTAAGTGGCCTCCAAATAGCCTCAGTTCTTTTTCCTTTTAAAATGGAACAAGACCCTTTGCTCACTACATTTTAATTTACAGAGCTCTACAAAGTGAAGTGCCTCTGTATCATCCTCATGATCCAATGATACTATGCGAGATGGAACGGGCTCTGCTTCTGCCAACATTTTATTTCAAGGAGTTGTATCCTGCCTTTCTCCCACAATGGGATTTGTGACAAGACTGCCAATCTCCTCCAGCTCCAACTGAAGTTACCTTGGCACTTTCCTTGTCCCCTTCCTTAATCAAGGAGGCCTCCCCCAGGTATGATATGTAAAAAATTTATTCGGTCATTGACCAGCAAAAGCAGGTAAGATATAACAGTGGAACATTAAAAGTGTGGATCTTGAACAATGGGGGATGTAACAGGTATTCACACTTTTTTTCCCATGCACTACAAGAAAGGTGACCCAAACAAGTCAATGGTCATCCGTGGTTCCCCCCCCCCTTTTCAGGCCTATATATATACATATATATGTATTAGAATTTAAGAAAAGCATTACATACATTTGAATATTATACACTTATCTGATAATCATTTCCAATGTTCTTAAGGACCGACTATCTTAAGGACCGCCTCCTCCCGTATAATCCTCCCCGCGCCCTCCGGTCCTCTGGGAGGAATCTGTTACAGCCTCAAAGAACGAGGCTGGTGACAACCTCCCAGAGGACATTTTCTGTAGTTGCCCCCAAACTGTGGAACGGCCTGCCAGAGGAGATCCGTCAACTGTCATCACTTGACAGCTTCAAGAAAGCTGTCAAGACGGATCTCTTCCAGCAGGCCTTCCCCGATTAATTTTTTAGTTGGTTCCGGGACCCTCTTCCCCCCCGAGATGCTCCCCTCTTCAGGAATTGTGATTGCACCGAGCCAGCATTTGACATCCGCCGGCACCTTTGCTGTTTTTAAGCTTATTGTTTTTAATGAAGGAATTCTACCTCCTTATATTGTGTTTCTTTTTTTTAAATTGTACTAAGTTTAATAAATTTTTAAGGGGGGGAGGGGGAGGTAACTATTCTTAACTACTGCTGAATTTTTATGATGTAAGCCGCCCCGATTGAGCTCAGAGGGGCGGGGTATTAAATAAAAATTATTATTATTATTATTATTATTATTATTATTTATTTGCTATTCATTCCCATCTCCCCACCCATCCCTCCAATTATTCTTCTCAATTATTACATCCTATTTTCTATTCTTGTCTTACTTCTTACTTTTTCTCTGTCTATTTGATACAAATGTATCTGCAATGCATTTTTACCCCTTATTCTTATGATTTGGTGTTTCTTCAAACTTCTTAGCTTTATTATTCTCTTAACAAGTAAATAATGAATTGTTGGTTGAGTGTTTTTTTTAAAAAACATTAAATTAGTTCTCACATGTCCAGCTGTTCTAAAAATAATTGCCAATTTTGTTTGTGATTTTCAAAAAGTTCTCCATGTATACCACATGTTAGTTTGTCCATTTCTACTGTTTCTATTGTTCTAAGCATTCATTATTCCATTGAAGGACTCTTTGCCTTTTTCCATTTTTGAGCTATAAGTATCCTAGTCATAGAGATCATATGAAGTACTGTATTGTTCTCCAGTGCCTGTTTCTGTCTTCTTTCAGGCTTTTTTAAAAGTTTGCACAAAAAGTGCAGAAAGAAACCACTCACAGCCTCTTTTGTGAAAAATAAGTGTTCTGCACAATTTATTTGTAGATGTTGCACCATTCTTTTGTGCAGAAAATTCCTAATGTGCAAAAGCATCACTAAAAATATGTTCAGGGAGAAAACTTTTCAAAATGACACATTTGTGCATGCAAAAATTAAATAAGATTTGCATCCCTGAGTGAAGTGCTGCTAAAGACCTAGGAGATGAATCTCCCATGACTCGATGAGGTAGGCCCATAAATGAGTTACTTAAGTTCACATATGTTCACTAACAGTTGCCCTTAATTGAAAGTTTTAGCAAACAGAGCAAATGGAAGAAAATACGCATACCTTCAATGGAATACAAATGAAAAACAAGCATCCTTTTCATGCCTCTTTTCTTCCCTTCCCAGCATGGATATATTCTGGGTTTTTAAAAATCTCTTTGCTTTCCAGATCTAACAACTTGTTTACTCTCTCTATAATGATAGCCTACTGATTTTCTCCCATCAAATTGCCTCCTCTAGTAGCCAACATGTGCACTGCCTGCTCTAATTAAGGCTAAGCAAAGTTTTTTGTTTAGCACTAGCTTTAATCCAATCTGTCAACAATCAACACAGCTGACCTTGCAGAGGTCTTGGAGGTTTGGGATGCTTTGGGAGTACCAGTATCTCCAGCAGGTAGGGGAGATCTAAATGAAAAGAAAAAGAAATGAAGAATGGGAAAGGGGAAGAGAGACAAGACAGATGGGTAAACAAGGACTGAGATCCACTCACAGGGTTGCACAGTGGTTACTCTATGCTTCCCTTCTGCTGTGAAATGTTCAGAGAGCATCAGCATGTGCAAAGTGGCCTGTGGATGCCCAATGGTACCGAATGTACAACTCTTGTTCTGCAACCTTCCACAGAATGCAGGCTGTGGAGTAAGATGCTGAACAAGCTGGATAGAACCATCCAATGAAAGCTCATGGGATGCTGTGAAAGGGGTCCTATGGAAGGTGAGGGAGGCTTGTCTGTGAAAGAATGGAGTTAGGATAGTCAGAGAAAAAGTGAAGACCGATTAGGAAGAGAGGAATTGATAAGGGTCATAAACACATTGCAGAAGTCATCCAAATTGAGACTGCTTTAACTGTCCTGGCTCAATGCTAGGGAATTCTGAGAACTGTAGTTTTGTGAGACATAACCTCTGTCAGACAGCTCTGGTGCCACAATAAACTACAATTCCCTGGATTCCCTAGAATTGAGCCAGGACAGTTAAAGAAATCTCAAACTGGATTATTTCTGCAGTGTGTGTTGGTCCAGGATCTCAAATGGGGTATCCAATCCCCCAGAGGACAGGATCAGCATTCAGAATGACCTTAACAGTTCAGAAAGCTAGATCAAACAAAATGAATTTCAACAGGGAGAAAAGTAGGATAGTACACGGGGACAATAAAAATAAAATGCACAGATATAGGATGGGGGATACCTGGCTCGACAGCAGTGCGTGTAAAGGGGATCTAGGAAACTTGATGGATTATATGTTGAAAATCAGTTAGCAGTGCAACATGGGAGCTAGAAAATCCAATATGATTCTAGGCTGCATATTTACAAGTGATGGAGAGAATTTTTGAAATCTCATTTTAAAGCCAACCATAATGTGATGTGGTAGCTAAAAATGCAATACTTAGGGCCTTTACAGACGGCACTTTGTGCCGTCTTGGAGGCAGGGAAGGGGAGGGGCAGCCACACGCTGGGTGCCCCAACCCCTCCCTGAGGACATCATGATGGTGTGTGCCATTATGAGTGGCACACACCGTCAAGACGTCCTTCCAGCACAGCATCCTGACGCGCTGCGCTGGAAGGAGTAGGAAGAGCCATGCGGCGGCTCTTGATGCGTCCCTTCTGCTGGCTCCGAAATGACCTGCATTTTAGCACTCCTTTCAGGGCTGGCAGAAGGGAGGATTGGGGCCAAGGCATGGGGCAGCCTCAGCCCCAATCCTCCACTTCCCAGGGTGGCCCACAGCTGCTCGTCTGCATCTCCCCTTAGTCTGCATTAACAGTATACCGAGGGAAGTAATAGTTCCAATTTATTCTGCTTTGGTCAAACCTCGCTTTGAATATGATATATAGTTCTGGGCCCCACAATTCAGGAAAGATGTTGACAAGCTGGAATGTGTCCAGAGGAGGGCAACCAAAATAGTGAAAGGTCTGGAAATCATGCCCTATGGCAGTGGGGGACAGAGGCGTAGGAAGTAAGATATGTTTAGCCTGGAGAAGAGAAGGTTAAGAGGTGATGTGACAGCCCTGTTTCAATATTTGAAGGGATGTTATATTGAGGATGGATCAAGCTTGTTTTTTGCAGCCCAGAATGGAGAATGGAGTCAAACTACTGGAATAGAGATTCCACCTAAACATTAGAAAGACCATCCTGATGGCAAGATCTGTTTGACAGTGGAATATGCTACCTCAGAGTGTGTTGAAGTGCCTTCTTTGCAGGTTTTTAAACTCCACCTGCCCAGAATGCTTTCACTGTGTATTCCTGCATTTCAGGGGATAGGATTGGATGGCCCTTGTAGTCTCTCCCAACTCTGTGATTCTATTATTCTGTCCTTACCCTTTCACTTTAGCCTTCTCTGCCAAAGAGTGCTGGTGCCTCAAAAAACTAAAATTCCCAGGATTCAGTATGATGGAACCATGGCAGTTAAAGTAGTGTCAAGCTGCATTATTTCTTCAGTGTAGATGCAACTATAATCAGCAGGATCTCCTGCTCAATGTAGGAAATCTAGACATACAGTTTTCCTGAGAGATGAACCATTCCACTCTCCTTAAAGACCTCCAGTTCAGAAGAACCCCACACCCCTCCTTGATATTGTAAGAATGAGAATAAGATTTTTTAAAACAAGGAGGAAGTGTCCTGGTGCACCAGTCTCTCTTCACTGAGGAGGATGCAACCCTCTCCCGGAAGTGGCATGCATATTAGATACTCTCCGATGCCAAATCTACACTCATCACTCTTTCTGCTAACCTTCCTCAGCTCTCTCCATAGAAGCACATGAGCCGGGCAGATGTACACAGCTTGGCCTGTGCCTTGCTGCTTCAATAATTTCCATTAAAGTAATTGTTGCTTAATGGGGCTATAATCAGTTGCTCAAAGGAAAGCGCACTTGCTTGCTCTAAAGTCACGGCGGTGACACTGGCTCCTTTACCAGCAGGCCTAGAGGGCCTTCCAATTTAAGAAACAGCTGAAGATGATTTCCACCCAAATTAGAGAGGATCTGAAATGAAGCAGGATGGGGCAACTCACTAAGCAACATCCCATTATGAAGAACAAACGGAAAAACCAGGGTTGTGCAGAGGCTGCATTCAAAATTACTGAAATGATTATCTGCTGCAATAATGTGTTTTATCTACTGCTCTGGTGGTAGAATGCTGTGTTCAGAATGATGTTGGTTCATGGGGAATGTGGAGGTTGCCAGGAAAAATTGTGTTGGGAGTGTTAAAGGGCCAAAGATTTCAGTACAGTTCCCTCCCCACATATAGTATTTATATGGAGGGGATGAAAGTGATTGTATTATTTAGGGTGGCGGGGAGGGAGAGGTACCCTTTTCAAGCTGGGGTGGGCTTGCATTTCAATTAGGTAAGTGAAGCTCTTTTTAAAAATAACTTTTAAGTGACACTACTTGCCCTAGGTGTGCTTTGCAACAATATAGCACAGGGCTATGCAGATTGTGGCTCACAATCTGAGTGTGACCTCAGATCCAATTTTGTGACCCCTGAAGTTCAATATCAATCCACAAAAGCCCACCAACCCTCCCCCATTTTTTAAAATGTGAACATTTCATGCATTTGTTGCCTGAAAACCACACAGAGAACCATCAAAAATGTACAGGTTGAGTCAAAATGCTTGAGACCAGAAGTGTTTTGTATTTGGGAGGGTTTTTTTTTATTGTGGAATATTTGCATATAGATAATGAGATGTTTTGGAGATGGGAGCCAAGTCTAAGGATGAAATTCATTTATGTTTCATATACACTTTATACACATAGTACCTGAAGGTAATTTTATACACAATATTTTTAATTGCATGCATGAAACAAAGTTTGTATATACTGAACCATCTGAAAGCAAAGGTATCATTGTCTCAGCCATCCATGTGGACAATTTTGGATTTTGAAATATTTTGGATTTCAGAATTCTGGATAAAGGAGATGCAGGGGCTGTACAGATGGGCAAAAAGAGGTGCTTTCAGGCTGACTTGGAGGTTTGGTGTTTAGATGACACACACCTAAAAGCTGGCAGGAAAGCGCCCTCTTGGCACTGCATGCTGGGAAAAGCTGCTCCAAAAAGGAGCAGCTTTTCTCCACTTCTTTCAGAAAGATGCACACCTTTGCATGTACATATGTATGCAGCAACATTGGTGCATCAGAAAAACAGCCATATAAATGCACCGCCACACATGCGGCACAAATTGAGTCAGCGATCCAGAGCATGTGCCCTATGATGCAGGCTTTAATTTAAAGTGCCCTATGTTTCCTGGTGTGGATGCTCTGCAGCAGGTGGCAGAGTGGTTAAATGCCTGTACTGCAGCCACTCACTCATAGACCACAAGGTTGCGAGTTCAATACTAGCCAGGGCTTAGGCTAGACTCAGGCCTGCATCCTTCCAAGGTCGCTAAAATGAGTACCCAACTGTTGGGGGGCAATGAGCTTACAGTTGTAAACCACTTAGACATCCCATAGCGTGATATGGAGCAGTATATAAATGAAGCTGCTTTTGCTTTGCAGGTGTGCTTTAATATTAGAACTCTAACCCTAACCCTAATTGTAACCCTAACCCTAACTGTAACCCTATGCATGTGCCCTAGCAACTGTTCTCTATTATGACAATAAATGCATTCCATTGCATGTACACTTACTGTCAGCATGCACAGTAGTTTGCATGAAAGAGGCTTTTGTGACCTCTTCTGCACTTCCTGGCATGATTGAGGGGGGCTCCTGGAGTAATGTTTGTCTGTGTGTCTGTTGACCATGTCCCTTGCATGACCACCAGCTACATGTATCAAGTCTGTCCACACAAACCTCCCATCCATGTATCTCTCCCCTCCACCCTGATCTGTGTGGGACATGTTTTCTGGAGGACGACAGAATAGATATCTTTTTGGTTGACAAAGGGCCTCGGCAGACGGCTAATTGCGCCGTCTCCGAGGCCCGGAAGAGGAGGAGCCGCCGCACGTTCAGCGGCTCTTCCTCTTCCTGAGGGCGCACCCGGAAGCGCCGGCCGTCCGCACGGCCGGCGACTGCGGGTTGCCCTCACGCCGCGGCAGCCGAACGCGCCGCGGCGTTTGAGCCGCCGAAAGTGCGCCTGCCGCTGTTAGGGCGCACTTTCGGGAGAATCTAAAAGGATCGCCATTTTGGCGGTCCTTTTAGATTCGCCGCAGGGGCGCTGCCGTGCGGAGCCTCCGCTCCGCCGGTGCCCCGACACGCGGCGGCTCGGAAGCAGTCGTCTGCTTCCCCCCAAACTCGTTCCTCCACCCCAAGGGTGGCACAATCAAACAGTGGCACCTGTCTATGGCACCCACCACATGGGAGAAGCTGAGGTCAGTGAATCCTTGCATGAGGGGGGTGTATGACAGGTCCTACGCAGGTGAGCAGGAATGCTGAACATCAATCACCTTTGTACAGACAAAATGACAGACTGTATGCAACCCTATGACCCTGAAGTTCAGGGATGCCGAACTTCAGTCACCTTTGTACACAGAGAGTGACAGACTTTATACCAGCCTATGACCTGTTCTGCACAGGTTTGCCAGGATTTGTCCCCACATGTGCGCATGTGTCTGAGAGAATGAAAAAAAAAATTAAAGCAGCTGCTGTCGGCCCATGCAGTTGCTCCATCTCCCTTCATGGTGTCCTCAGTCCCAGTGGTGCAGTTGGTGGGGCTTCAATATGGCCTCGAAAAAGCTGCATTGACTACCCCCCAGTGTGGTTGCTCCGTCCCCATTTAGGGCATCCTTGGGGCAGACGGTGCAGTTGCTGCAACTTAAGGAAAAAGCAGCTTCATGTCACCTTTTTATGCCCATCTGTACAGCCCCTCAACCTGTATAAATAAACCCTGAGCTTGATATAGAAAGCTCACCAGAACCTCCCAGCACTCCCAAATATATTTTATTCAGCATCCTTCTCAAAGAGTTGATAAGAAGTGACATCATTTCTGGTCATCATTTTGGGAAGGATTCAGATAGATAGATGGTTTGGGGAACACGGTTGGAGGCACCTGTCTCCTGCAGTTGTGCAACCCTGATCTAGCTGTTGCTCCTTCAAGAAGACCCTTGGGAATGATCAGTTTTGGGGAGGTTACACTAAAAAAAAACAACTAATTATACATGTAGGCCTAAATCCTGTTATGAGTCTCAAGTAGATTAGACCCACTAAATCAAAGGGAACTTGGATGATCAATATCAGAGAAGGGGGGCTGAAACTGAGGTGGATTATTGATGGGATATATAGTCAATGATGACATGTAAAGATGTGTGTGTCTGTATTTTTCCATGATGAGAACATGCTTCTAGGCCGAACACAACAACTCAGTTCAGGTGTTCAAAGAGACAAAACAAATGGAAACCACAAGATGGAATAGATGGGAAAGTGTTCTTGTTTATACAGTGAGAACAATAATAAAAGTTGTTATGAGAAAGTAGATCACATGGTAAAAGATGAACAACAAGAGGTTGGGTTAACATATGTCATGTACAGATCAACCAATTAACCTGAGGTTAACACCCAAGAGGTGGAGAAAGGTTGGGCTGAGAAATTGTGTATCAGGCATAGAAGTCAGTCTGTTTTTAAATTTTCTTTTGTATGGATTAAGTTTCTTTATTTTTGCTGAAGCTATAGCATGACTAACTTTTTCACAATGTAGCATTAAAGGATTTGTAGTTTTGTTCCTGTTAGCCACATCTGGTTGATGTGATGCTTTATTGGACTTTATAGTTTTTACTCTGCATATGTTTTTCTATAATAAAGCCTTCTGCTAGAAGCTTGGAGTTCTCTGCATGGTGGTGTCTTCTCTGCTGCATGTTATACTCTGCTGAATGGATTTATTCACAAACCTGCTCCTCCAACATTCCAACAGAACTCTGTCCCATGAGAATATGCAGCTGACTACATTGATTTGTAGGCTTTAGGCCTCGCTGTCTTGGGGGCAGGGATGGGGAGGGGCAGCCACACACCGGCCACCTCAAACTTTCCCTGAAGATGTCCTGATGCCACGCACTGTTATGCACAGGACGCAGTGTCAGGACGTCCTTCCAGCACAGGCTTTTGACGCGCTGCACTGGAAGGGGTGCCAAAGAGCCGCACGGTGGCTCTTAGGGAGCCCTTTTGCTGGCTCTGAAAGGAGTGGCATTTTGCTGCTCTTTTTCAGGCTGGCAAAAGGGAGGATTTGAGCCAACGTGTCCGGCAGCCTCGGCCCCAATCCTCCATTTCCCAGGGCTGCCTAGGCTGCCCATCTGCATCCCCCCCTTTGTCTACTTCCTCAGATGCTTCTCAGACTGCATTTGAAAAGATTGCATTTAAAGAAATAGACTAAGCTTATGCTTCAACTTTTTTTGCCCAGTTAGCCTCAAAGATGCTACAAGATCATTAAACAGATTTTTTAAGCAGTTAGACAGGAAAGTCATGATTACTAAAAGTCAGCATAAGTTTCTCAAAAAACAAGTCATGCCAGACGTATCTTATGTCTTTGTTTAATAGAGTCACAAGCTTAGTAGATAAAGGGAATGCTGTGGATGTAATGTATCTTGACTTCAGTAAGGCCTTTGACAAGGTCCATGATTGTATTCTTGTAAACAAGCTGGTAAAATGTGGGGTAGACAATGCAACTGTTAGGCAGATTTGTAATTAGTTGAACAACCAAACTGAAAGGGTTCTCAACATGGCTCCTCCTCATCCTGGAGAGAAGGCTCAACAATGGCTCCTCCTCATCCTGGAGAGAAGGTGACACAGGATTTTGGCCTTGGCTCAGTGCTATTGAACATTTTTATCAATGTTTTGAGTGTTGGAATAGAGGGCATGCTTATCAAATTTTCTGATGACACTAAATTAGGAGGGGCTGCTAAAACCCCAGAGGACAGGATTAGAATTCATAATGATTTTAACAGAAAGCTTTGCCAAAGCTAACAAAATGAATTTCAACAGGGAGAAATGTGTAGGATACTACACTTGGGGACTAAAACTGAAATGCATAGATGTAGGATAAGGGACACCTGGCTTGATAGTACTACATGCAAAAGGAATCTTAGGTCCAAAATACAGAAACTGCAGAAATAATCCAGTTTGAGACTGCTTTAACTGCCCTGGCTCAGTGCTAGGAAATCCTGGGAACTGTAGTCTTGTGAAATATTTAGCTTTCTCTATCAGAGAGCTCTGGTGCTACAATAAACTGCAATTCCCAGGATTCTCTAGTACTGAGCCAGGAAAGATAAAGCAGTCTTGAACTGCAGTGTGTTTTGGATCTAAGAGTTCTAGTATACCACAAGTTAAACATGAGTCATCAGTATTATTTAGCAGCTAAAAAAGCCAATGCAATTCTAGCTTGTATCAATATGAGTGCAGTGTCTAGACTGAAGGAAAGAATAGTATCTCTCTATTCTGCTTTGGTCAGACCTCATCTGGAATATTGTGTCCAGTTCTGGGCACCACAATTCAAGAAGGATTATTGACAAACTAGAGTGTGTTCAGAGGAGGATGACCAAAATGGAAAAAAGGTCTGGAAACCATGCCCTATGAGGAGCGGTTTAGGGAGTGGTTTACCTGGAGAAAAGAAGGTTAAGACATGACATGATAGCCATGTTTAAAGGATGTCATATCAAAGGAAAAGCCATCCTTGCCTAGTCCCAGTAGCTGGTGAGGCATCCTCCCTCCATTCCAACTGCCACTGCTGTGGCCTCTGAGGGAGAAAAGAGCCATTTTTGCCTAGTCCCAGCAGCTAGTGAGACACCCTCTCTCCATTCCAATTGCTACTGCTGTGGCCTCTGAGGGAGAGAGGAGACATCAGGGGAGAGACTGAGGACCACAGAGACCATCAGGGGGCTGTGAAAAAGAAGAGGCTGTTGTGTTTGCTGCTGCCTTGAACTTCTGCTTCCCTCAGTGGCCTAGCTCTCTGAAGGGCTGAAGCCCTGATTCAGCAGGCACTGTGCTTTACAACTTGCACTTTATTCTTGTCCTGGGTATAGAGGGCAAAGGTTTGTCCTTTTGCTGGACAGAGACAAGGGTCTGTTACCCGCATTACCTCCTCAGCTTCAGAGGGAGAGAGGTAGGCCAGCTCCATCAGGCCTAGCCTAGATTAAGAAGAAGAGCCCTCTCTCCAGTCCATCTGCCATGGTCCAGGCCTCAGAGGGAGAGAAGAACTGCTGGACCTGATCCCCTTCCCCACCACTATTCCCTTCTCCTTTTGTGTCATGTCTTTTTAGATTGTAAGCCTGAGGGTAGGGAACCTGTCTAACTAACCATTTTTAAGCCTCTCTGAGAGCCTTTGTGGCTGAAGAGCAGGATATAAATACTCCAAATAAATCAATAAAATAAATAATACTGAAGATGGGACAACTTATTTTATGGATGAAAGCTACAGGAAAACAGATTCTGCTTCAACATTATGAAGAACTTCCTGATGGAAGAGCTGTTCAACAGTGGAAGATGCTGCTGCCTCAGAGTGTGGTAGAGTCCCCTTCTTTGGAGGTTTCTAAACAGAGGCTGGATGACCATCTGTTGAGAATGTTTTGATGGTGTCTTCCAGTATGGCAGCATGGAGTTGGGTGACCCTTGGGGTCTCTTCCAACTCTTAAGATTCTATGATTCAATGTTCTGATGATAAGTTCCCTTTGTATAATGATACTGTAGACTAACACAGGTATGTCTAGTGATTCATCCGGATTCCAGAAACAGCCCCTGTGCCTTCCCCATTGCACAATGACTGAATATACAATGTACGTTAGGAGATACACAATACACAATAAACTGCATAGTATCAGTATTATGTAGCAAGATTTGAAGAAATTAGTAAATGCGAGTCATGACTGAAAAAGTCTGCAATATTAACATCAGTGGCATTAAAATAATAAAGAGTAATGATTCTGGTTTTATCTAGGTTTTGTTTTTGTTGTTGTTGTTGTTGTTGTTGTTTTAAATATAAGTAACTTCTGACAAATTGTTTCCAAGCAGTGGAGAGGATTGATCCATTTGCACTTTCATGAGAAGTGTGTGGAGGAATCTTGGTATGCATCTAATGTGCAGAAATAATGCAGTTTCATAATACTTTAACTGCCATGACTCCATCCTGGGATCTGTAGTTTTGTGAGGCAACAGTGTTGACAGAGAAGGCCAAAGACCTTGTAAAACTACAAATCCCAGGATTCCATAGGTTGCAGCTACAACACTTAAACCAGTGTCAAACTGCATTATTTCCTCAATGTAGATGCACCCATAGGAGCTTTGTGACTGGGTTATACTATGTAATAAGACTTATGATTGATTGACTGCTTGAGTCAGAGAAAAAGTTATAAGGGAGGTAAGCATATATATATATATATATATATATATATATAAAACATACACACACACACACACACACACACACACACTCATCCCTCCCTGTTTTCACAGAGTTGGAGTCCATGGTCACACCCATTCATGGATGGCAAGTGAGGAGGGATAAAATGACACATGCATTTGTGACACACACACATTGCTGCACACAGGGGCATGAGGCCATTAAACAAATGGGACCCCAATGTTGGCAATTTTCCCAATTCCAGATCACCTGCGACTTGAAAGGTATGACTATATATAAGTACACATACATATAGACTATAGCAAAGCCTTTGACAGCATAGACCATGAAAGGCTATGGAATACCATTAAAGACATGGGAGCGCCAGCATATCTGATAGTCTTGATGAGGAATCTGTACTCAGGACAAGAGGCTACTGTCAGGACAGAACAAGGAGAAACAGAATGGTTCCCAATTGGCAAAGGAGTCAGACAAGGCTGCATCCTATCACCGTATCTGTTCAACTTGAATGCAGAACATATTATAAGAAAAACAGGCTTGGATGCAGAAGAAGGAGGAATGAAAATAGGAGGAAAGAGTATCACCAATCTAAGATATGTAGATGACACCATAATATGAGGAGAAAACCTCACAGACCTGGAACACCTACTAAGGAAGATCAAAGAGGAAAGTGCTAAAGCAGGCTTAATGTTGAACATAAAAAAACCAAGATAATGACCACCAAGGACCTTCACAATTTCAGGCTAGAAAATGAAGAAATAGAAATAGTACAAGAATTCCCATACCTGGGATCAAATGTTGATAGTAGTGGGGACTGCAGTCAGGAAATCAAAAGAAGATTAAGAATGGGGAGGGTGGCTGTGAATGAACTAGAAAAGATCCGAAAATGCAAAGACATACTACTCGGCACAAAAGTCAGAATCATACAAGCCATTGTATTCCCTATTACCATGGATGGATGTGAGAGCTGGACAGTTAAGAAAGATGATAGGAAGAAAATCAATGCCTTTGAGATAATGTGGTGCTGGAGAAGAGTGCTGAGGATCCCATGGACAGCCAAGAAGACAAACAGATGGGTCCTAGAGCAGATCAAACCGGAAACCTCCCTGGAAGCCAAGATGATCAAACTGGGACTGTTGTACTTTGGACACAGATGAGAAGAGAGGACTCTTTAGAAAAAAACAATAAGGCTGGGGAAAATAGAGGGAAGTAGGAAGAGAAGAAAGCCACATGCTAGATGGATGGACTCTATTAAGGAGGTCACGGGTATTAAGGGGTTGCAGGATTTAAGCATAGCAGTGGAGGACAGAGGTTCTGGGAGATGTCTCATCCATAGGGCCACCATGAGTAGATATCGACTCAAGTGCAGTTAACAACAATATATAAATAAACTAATCTAAACTATATATATAAAGTAATAAAATATTATAAAAAAATAAAGAGAGATAAGTACGTAGGGATACAAAAAATGTAAATGACAGAAAAGCATCTTGGCTAATGCTTGATCACTGAACGTGGGCTTGTATGTTTGTCAGTATATGATAAGACATGGTGAAACAGATTTCAATTTGCTAAGAACAAAAAAAGAGAAAGAAAACTTGTGTCAACTTTGTCTGCTATTAGGACCTGGACTAGCCTGATTACCATGTGCCGAGCATTCAAAACCCATGCTTTCCTACTTCATCTCATAGTAACCTGCAATAAATCAACAGTATTTGCAATGCATGTTCTTATCTTAGCAAGCAAGTACACCTTCAACCCTGACTGCTGAAATCCTGTTACCTGCAATGCAACAACCTGAATCACCAAATTTGAAATGAATGAGGCTTGTAATGCCTTGGGGATAATATTTTAGTGCCTGAAAAATTTGACATTACATACATTCAGAATATCTATAATCCAGCCGTGATGCACACAGCATAAGAACCAGTACCTGCAGTCCTCTGGGAAAGGTGGCTTTTAATTCATCTTTTTAAAATAATAATAATCTTTCTCTCTCTTGGTGATGTTCAAACTAGGAGTGTCACTTGTTATGGAGACAAAAATCAGCTATACGCAAACCAGGAGGGAAATACGTTAGATGAGCCTCAATGTTTACAAAACTATTCAGCCTTTGGGAAGAAGAAGGCTGATGTGTGCAGGAACCCTGAAATAGCTCAGGGATAACTTACTGTATGTGGAAAAGCCTAAACACTGACTGAAAGATATGTCTGTGTGAGGAATACTTGATTGAGGGGAGATGGAATGGAATGGCTATAATCCTGAACCTTAATACTTCACATTGCAACTTTTTGTTGAAAGCTTTACTTGCATGATCTAATACGCTACCTATTAACCAGTGGATTGATCTGTAAAAAAATTGGCATATAAATTTTAGGACAAATATCAAGGTGCCCACTCTTGTTGTTGTGTGCCTTTAAATCATGTCTGGCATATGAGAACTCTAAGGCAAACCTGAGTTTTCTGAGGCCGAGAGTGTGTGACTCACACAAGGTCACCCAGTAGGTTTCCATAGCTGAGTGGGGAGCCAAACCCTGGTTTCCAGAGTCATACTTTGATGCTCAAACCACTACAGCCACAGTGGCTCTCTTACTCCACAACATATCAATCACTTTTGTCATGACTCCTAGGGCTGGTCAGCTGATTCCAAATGCAATTGACAGACTGCATGAAAGCTTATTTTTATTTCCAGATTCAGATTTGAATTGGAGCAGGCCTGAACTGAATGATGGTCAAATCCCATCAATTTCTGAACTGTGTCACAAACAGGTGCAGTGTGCAGGTGGTGGTTTGCCCAACTCTAGTTAACACTTTTCCCATACTTCTGCAGAAGTCTTGTTGGGTACAAACACTACTGAGTTATAGCAGCTGGTATCACTTTAGGAGCAATGGCTCTGTGCTAGAGAGCCCTGAGATTTGTAGTCTGATGGAAGACATAATTCTCAGAACTGTAGCTCACTAGAATTTTCAAACAGAGAATTATTAAGTACCTCACCAACTGCACATCTGAGGGTTCTGTATGGTGGAGCCATGAAAGTTAGAGAGTGCATCTACACTGTAGAAATAATGCATTTTGACACCACTTTAACTGCCATGGTTCTATCTTACAGAATCCTGGGATTTGTAATTTTGTGAGGGACCAGCACTCTTTGGCAGAGAAAGCTAAATACCTTTTAAAATAACAAATTGCAAGATTCCAGAGGATGGATCCACAGCATTTAAACTGGTGTCCAACTGCATTATTTCTACAGTGTAGGTGCACCCAAAGTGGTAGCAGACTGCAATAACTATGTAATAGCCTTATCACATTACAAAAATAAATCAAGACAGACTGGCAGAGAAGTTGCTGTCTGCTTACCTCTCTGCATGCCCTGGAAGCACTTTCATTCTTCTTCCTGAAGGAAATGGTCATAACAGTGTGCCTTTTCCCAAACAGATTTTTTCAGCATGACAAAAGAGATGCTTTTATTATTGTATCTCTTTGGAAGAGAAAAGAAGCGTATGCAGAGTAGTAAGCAGAAAGCCACTTTTCTGCTCTTCCATCTCAGCTTACATTTGTAATGTGATAAAGTTCTGATACAGCTAAACCTTTGGACACTGCATCATATCTTTCCTTTACTATCTCCAGTGTGCAGCAACATCATCAGAACTTACTTATATTTTTCCATGCATAGCGGTGCCAGGGAAGGTTTCTGCACCCCCAGTCCTTCCCAAATTCCACTCCCCACTATTGTCAGATTTGACCAGATTTTCCCCCCAAAAAATCCTCTAAGGATTGATCAGTTATGCCCTTAGAGTTTCTAAGGAAGATAATTGGCCATTTTAGGACATCTCACTCAGGTCTGCCTAGAAATGGAAAAGGGCCTCACTGAGCCAAATATAGGTCTGCCTCACTCCCAATGTCCACCAAATGGTCCCTGGAGGTTTCCTGACCTATATTAAAGCAAGGATTTAGGGATTATAGGATAAAAAAGTAATCCTTACTCTGCATAAAGTGATGTGCATGAGTCACCATGGGCAGCTTCAGTTTCTCCAGTTCTTTTGTGCATCTCTTACCTCTGCCTTTTCAGTGTATATGTGTATACAGTCAGACCTCCATATCCAAAAGGAGATTGGTTCCAGCACTCCCCATGGATATCAAATTCTACAAATAATAATAATAATAATAATAATAATAATAATAATAATTTATATCCCGCCCCTCTGCAGAGCAATCGGGGCGGCTTACAATATTAAAATTTCCATATATATATATTAATACAATTTAAACAACATAAAAATCCCAAATCCCACCCGTCCTTTAAGAAGTAAGGGTTCTTCTTATTCTAGGCCGGGTGGTGCTGGGCTTAGTATCTCTCCCCCAGATGACATCGGATGGTAATGGAGGGAGGGCTCTTCTTACTTTAGGCCCGATGGTGCTGGGCCTAGTGTCTCTCTCCCAGATGGCATCGGATGGAATGGAGGGAGGGCTCTTCTTCTTATTCCAGGCCCGATGGTGCTGGGCCTAGTGTCTCTCTCCCAGATGACATCAGATGGAATGGAGGGAGGGCTCTTCTTATTATTCCAGGCCCGATGGTGCTGGGCCTAGTGTCTCTCTCCCAGATGACATTGGATGGAATGGAGGGAGGGCTCTTCTTCTTATTCCAGGCCCGATGGTGCTGGGCCTAGTGTCTCTCCCCCAAATGGCATCAGATGGAATGGAGGGAGGGCTCTTCTTCTTATTCCAGGCCCAATGGTGCTGGGCCTGGTGTCTCTCTCCCAGATGGCATCGGATGGAATGGAGGGAGGGCTGATCAAGTGATCAGATGATCAAGTCCCTTATATAAAATGGTGTAGTATTTGCGAAAAAACCATTCACACCTTCCCATATACTTTAAATCATCTCTAGGTTTAATATTTAATACAGTGAAAATACTATGCCAATAGTTGTTATACATACTGTGTTGTTTAGTGAACAAATGGGATACAGGGCTGGAGAGAGACTAAGGATCTGTGAAGTGGTGGGAGGCATGGATTCACATCAAGCACTATGCTTGGATTCCCATCATTTCATAGATCCTATATCTCTCCAGCCTCACTTCTTGTTTGTTCGCTACTTGTGAATCTGTGTTTGGTTGAATCTGTAGACCCAAAGCCTGCAGATATGGAGGACCAATTGCATTGAAAAAATCCCAAATTAAATTATCAGATATCGCATTATACCATGATGGAGCAGCCTCTGAATGGAGAAAAATGGCAGCCAACAGCTGGTATAAACTCTAAGGGTCCTTGCTGATCATCTGCTTTTGAATTATTGGCTGAGAGCCTATTGTCTGTTAGTGGAGATTAAAGCTCCACCAATGTACTTACTCTACAGGTTCAGAAGATGAAGACTTTTTCCCTGGTGTTTAGCTGGACCATCCCCAGATGCATCCCATGGGCAATCAGGGACCATTTGTGTCAGGTTGGTGGAACTGTTCCACAGATCCCTCTGTCTGCTATATCATTGCGAGGAAAAAGCATTGTGAAAGGAGATACTGGATACCACCTTGTGCAATGTTGAAGGAAGTACTTACACAGATATATCTGGGTGACAACATATGTCATCAAAAAAACACCAGCCTTTATCTCCAAGAAAGGAAGCAACAAATTAACAGGGCAGGGAGGCATCACAGCTTAACCTTAATTCCCATTATGGGAGAAGATAACGACTACCATCGTAATAAAATGGCATAGTATTGAACTGGAGCCCATTATCAAGGCTAAATGAATGTACTGAGCACATTCCTTATATTCCATTTTGACCTTGGCTGCACTAGCCAGGATATTCCAGGGGTAGCCCCACATCTTCCCTGACCTCCTGCCCCTCACTGCCCCATTACCTGGCTCTCTATTTCTGCACTGCAGTAGCTGTCTGCATGGGCATCCTGTCAAACCACTTGGCACATATAATGCTACCATGGGTTGCCCACTTCTGGAGGTGACAGATGCAACTTGGTATCTCAGCAGGACACCTGGGCAGATTGCCACCACAGCATGGGATTGGATTTCTGGAAGATTTGAAGTAACAGGTAAGGGGTTTTTTTTAATGCATTTTAAGGCTGTTCTACCCTGGGTCTGGTGCAGAACATGCCAGACATCATCTGGACTGTTCATACCTGGACCAGGGTTTGGGAAGTGTGTCATCCAGACAGGATGACATCAGTACCAGGCCTTCTGGCCCATGCAGACAAGGCTTATATACCATTTTCCATCTGCAAATGGCCATCACTGTGCATTAAATCTGTTAATATATATTCCACTGGAGAGAAAAAGGATGTACCTTGGAAGATAGCTAGATGGCATCAGAACATATACATTGTTATGCAAATAGAGCTTTGACAGCATATGTTCCATCATGAATAATGAGGTTGCTGTAGATGACAGAGATAGATTGGTACTGATTATAACAGTCTATGATGAAAGTTCTCCAATTTTGATTATCAAGTTGTAATGAGTGCTTTTGAGAAGAGGTAACCATTGGGAGATTGAGTCTTGCCTATATGGGCAGTCTTCAAAGAACTGTACGGCCTGATGGCCATTAGACTTTTCATTCAGGACAATTCCTCCTCTGGAGTCAGTGACAATTATTATATAGACTACAATGGAGATGATAAGGACATGTTTACAAGTTGAAATGAAAAATTAGTCCATTTTAAGAATAATGCCCATTCTGTCCAAAGATTTTATGGTTTTGATAACATGACATAGTGGTTTGAGCATCGGACTATGCCTCTGAAGACCAGGGTTCAATTCCTGCTTGACCATAAAACCCAGTGGGTGACCTTGGGCAAGTCACACATTCTCATCCTCAGGGGTAGGCAATGGCAAACCTCTTCTGAACAAATCTTGCCCTATGGTAGGTTCATCTTAGAATCACCATAAGTTGGAAATGATTTGAAGGCACACAGCACATACACAGAGATGGGACTTTGAAATGGTCTCAGAAACACAAATGAATATCACCTCCCCAAAAACTCAGAAAAATAGGTTTGCTTGTTGTTGTTGTTGCTGTTGCTATTGTTGTTATATTCATTTATTTCCTGCCTCTTCCCCAGACTGGGACATAAAACATTTTATAACAATGAAAAAACATTGCTAAACAGCCACAAAGTACAAAAATAAAAAAACAATTAAACAATCAGAAAAAAATAAAACTAGCTTAATAGATATATTGCACACACATAAACCTGTACAGTGATTAGCAATTCCAGTATATTGTGTAAAATGAGCCTAATATCATTACTTATCAAATGCCTGTTGGAATGATAACGTCTTAGCTTGTCTGCAAAAGGAAGGTAGGGAGGGTGCCTAACTTCTAACTTCTCTGGGAAGGATGTTCCAAAGCCTGGGGACAGCCACTGAAAAGATCCCTTCCCGTGTTCCCACGAGAGGTACCTGTAAGGAACATGTGTTATACTGCAACCTATTTTAATAAGATTGTGAAGTTGAATATTTTTCACAGATCCTCGTAGAGTTTTCAGATCTGCACCTCCTTCTCCTTCTTTCTCACCTCTTAATTTGGTTTGAGGCTCTGGCACTGGTGCCAATGGTAGATTGCAGAAGAAATATTGGTATTTTCTTGATCTGACCTGGTACTTGGAAGATGTGGATGAACTATTCAGGAGGAATTCTGGAAGTTGTGGTTTCTCTGTGCCACTGATAGCTTAGATGTGCACAGAAAGGAAGGAGATAGTGAGAAAGGACAACTTTTTCTCCATCTCAGATTGAAACCTGAGCCAGAAAGAGGGGATTAAATTAATGTTTGCCTGATATCTAAGATCATCACTATGAACCAACACATTTTTTATTCCCAAGAAAAGCAATACAAAATCACACCATCAGATTAAGTTATCAGAATTTCTAAGGAGTTGGCATGTTTATTGAGAATCCCTAGACAACCATCAGATTTCATCTGAAGGAAATTAGAGATGAATTGGGAAGCTCCTCAAATGTTTCAGTTGAAAATGGATTAGGCAGTGGGCTAGGCAAAGTGATGTTTTGACTCAGTATATGGCAGCTTGAAATTATTTATTCCTGGTATGGAGCTTTCATAACTAATGTAGGCTTTCAAACAAACCAAGGCAGATGGAAAATAACATGCTCTAAGGAGCTGAAAGATATATGTTTTACAGGGAAAATGTTTGTATAATGAGATCACATGGTTCTCCCTTTATTTCACCTTGCTAACAAGCCTATAAAACCAGTATGCTACTCAAAGCCAAGATTTCCATAATTGTAGCCACACAGACACACTCTGTATGATGCCTGCTGAATGGAGCCCTTGCAATCTCATCAGAACTTTTGTTGCTAATAGATAAAGCTAAAGAGAAACAAACACCCTGTTATTACTACTTGGCTAGATTTATTAAAACCCAAGTTACAAAGCTCTCTGATGCCAGACTCTTACCCAGCAGGCCTTGACTCCTTCTGGGGCACAATTATTGTACCAGTCCTTGGCATTCTGAATAGAAATAACTGCTAGTCCCTTGCATGATATAGTCTGGGAAGCATTGGGCTGGAGATTTCTAAGTTTCTCACTGTTAGCCCAAGGTCAGACTCCCAATCACCCCTAATATTTGCTATCAATTTAATATTTAAAAAATTGCTGGGCTGGGTGATCTGGAAAGGCAACCCCACTGCGGAAACCTGGCCATGCTATATTTGGAAATCTGGTTGGCTGTAGCAAGGGAGGAAGCAAAGGCACTCACCACAATGAGATCACTTAAGACATCAACATAATCCTTTTGTCTGTGGAGGGCGATGATGAGATCCTGGCTGAAGAAGGTATCTGTGCATACACAGACAAAGAATGCTTCTCTAGTTCTAGAAGTTTTTCTTTGCCTGAGAAGTTCATGCCAATTGTCCAAGCATTTCCTCAATCTCCCAACCATTCTTCTCTCTTGGACCATTTAGCAGTGAGTTAATCCATTCATTCTGACATTACTGCCCTGGGATATGATTTTGATTATATATACCACTACGTAGACACTAGCAATTTGGTCTAGTATGGGACTGGGCAGATACTGTTCATTCTACTAGACTCTACTAGAATTGCCTCTGGAGTTCTGTGCGATTTAGAACCAGTATAAAAGGGGTTAAGATCCCAGGCTGGACGTTGCTCCAGCCAAAGTATTTTATTTGAGCTATTAAAATTCCCCTAAAACATATTAATTTGTGGGTGTCTTCTCAGGATCCCAGAATATCATTAAACTACAAATTTCAGGATTTTGGTATCTAGAGCTATGGCAGTTAAAGTGGAATGAAACTGCTATAATTGTACAGTGTAGATCCCTCCACAGTGTCTAAACAAGGATATCAATTATGGGTTTCTGTTCAAGAGCCCCCATTGGAACATGGCTATTTGTCTCTATCGAGAGCCACACCCATGACCTGTAATTGTCATTTGCTTCTCTGCAAACTCATGAAACGATACAGCCCCATGTGCCAACAGGTGAGAAAATTGTTTAGTTCTGTTTGGTCTTCATTGATCCAATATGGATCTCTGATATCCAAATTCAATCTATAGTTTGGAGTCCACACATTTCTGAGCTTGCAGAACAGTTTGTGCAAGAACAAGAACAACAAGAAGATATATTTGCAAAATTTAATTGTAGAGTCATGAATTTTTCCTTGCACTGCAAATATGCACACTCTTAGCATATGGATTTCTGTTCATTTTAATAAATGAAGAAAATGAATTTCTGTTCATTTTAGTAGATGAAGGAACACCTTCTGGCACTTTGGCTAATATCTTAAAACAAGCATGCAGTTACAAAGATTGTCCAAAAACTGTGCCATCTTTTAAAAACTTGAGGGGATTGAGAGGTTTGGGGGACTGGTGAGGGACTTTAGAAATGGGGTCAAGGGACTGCATGTGGACCATGAGCCACAATTGGCCCTCCGCTGTTAAAGCTTCACTAAAACCACTTGCGTTATCACCACCCCCATGTGAAAGCTAACAACATCCCTACCTGTGGACAGGAATGTAACTTTTTATATGCTTGCAGACAGACTGAACAGTCTTGTAATTGTTTTCATGGAATCAAATAGCCAGCTATCCATATTGTCCCTGAATTTGTCATCATTGCGGATCTTCTTATCTAGATGGGGGTAAACTGTGAAACCATCTTGCATACCTTTAGGCAATATTAATTAAACTGTTGTCCAGGTGCAATGTTTTCCCCCCTTCAAGCGCTTCTCTCAGCAGGGAATTTTCAAGGACAGCCAAGAATCTTAAAATAATCACTGTACTTTTATTAAAATGAAAATCCACACAGTCTTTTAATATTCACAATGGCTTCTATGCATTTTTGCACATATTTTTTCTCTACCATGCCCATTTTTCTATGCAGTTTTGCCTAATATCACATTTATGCAAGCAATTTCCTTGAATATCATGTCTTTTTCTATATTACATTCACAAGTATGTATCATCTTGGGGCAGTATTACACATAACTACACCACTAATAGGAAGTATGAATATATGTACAAATCTAGGCAGTCACACATGTTGTGGACCAGAGAACTATACTCTAAACTTGGGAGAAAAAAAAAGTGAGACATATAACATGAGCCCCATCTCTTCCGTGCTCCACCTTAACCTAGACTCCCTGCTGTATGCCCTACCAGCATGCCCTTTGGGTTTTTTACATTTTAATTTTAACACAGTTCTAGAATGATGCTAATGTGAATTAAGTTTTAAAAAAGAAAAACAAATAGAAAAATTAAGGAAATCAGCCTGCTTGAGAATAGCTAGGGGGAGGGAGAACAAAGGGACAGGATGAGATATGGACGCCACATGATTAGGTACCAATATCACAACTGCCCTGGCAGTGACATTTTGCACCTGAGGACTAAATGGACTGTAGTACAATTGGGAGCTTATTAACAAGTTTCCCCTGTTAATGAAAAGGGACGCTCTAACCATGCTTCAAAGACACAGCAGCTATTGGTCAGAGGTGATGTTGTGCAATAAATATTGCCCAAAGTGCTATTTTCTGACAGTAAGTGTGGCTTAAAAGCCATGTATTGTAGTCTCTGTAGGCTATATGCTACCATTTCAGTTTGTGTTTTGAGTCTGGCAAGTGCAAAGTGAACAAATGTGGAAATGCAAACTGAGCAAATGCCTCCTCCGGAAATATGGAAACCTTTCAGATGGTCTTTCTCTGGATTATTTACTTCCAGTCCTTCTTTTGCACTGGGGTAGATGACTTTGTTTTTCATTTTCTTCATGGACAACTATGAGTATTTTAATATACATTTATCCTAGCTATGTATCTTTCATAACACATGCCATTTGGGGTATTTTTCACATTGATGTGATGTGTTTGTCTAAAAGAAGCAAATTATGACTCCCTCTTATGTATTTGTAGCTCAAAAAAGAGAAAGGAAGATCTGATCTCAGTGATTAGCCCAAGATCACCCAGTGGGTTTTGATGGTTAAGATGGGATTCAAACCCTTGTCTCATTTGACATCAAAACTAATATGATTCTGGACTCATATTCCTAATTGCAATTCCATAAGTGGATGGAATTCCAATCATAAATTTGCTTTGGTTTCATGTTCATGTCTGGGAGATTCAATCTGGATGAAGTCTAGCAAAAAATGAACTGAACTGAATTTGTTATCCATCCCTAATGAAAATCACAAGGAAGGTGGCTTGAAAGTCATTTGGGTGGTTTGTCTGGTTTAGGTTTGAGACTGAACTTTAAAGCAAACAACAGAAGGCTAAAATCTGGAACAAATTCACAACTCTGCTTATACATAAAAAAGACACTGCCCTCAGTATCCATGGAATCTCCATCCACAGATTATGTATCTACAGATTCAACCATTCTCGGCTTGAAAATATTTTTTAAAAAATAATTCCCAAAGCAAACCTTGATTTTACTATTTTATAAAAGGGACACCATTTTACTATGCCATTGTATATCATGGGACTTGCACATCCATGTATTTTGATATGCACAGGGATTCCTGAGACCAAACCCCAGCAGATACTAAGGGCCTACTGTATAATCCTCCACTACATGCATCTGCATGAAACCTTATGTGCAAACTTGTGAACTTGGCATTGTTTACTCACAGTGCAGTGTGGAAACCACCATGTTTTATTCCCATTTGTCTTTCAGCCAGGGAACGGGCTAATCACACAGAAGGAGAGTTTAGGCTAATAGCTACATGAAAGTATTTATTGAACAAATTCGGATAAAACCACAAAAGGCAAAAGGAAAAAGTGTTTCCCCTGCCATCTCCAAAGTCAGTTATTTATGGTGTTTGTGCAGCTTTAATGATGTTTTTTTCCTTGAAAATAAATACACAAAATCAGAGTCCCCCATCAATTCAGCTAAATCTACTCATCCTGCTTTTCAGCAACACAATGACCTTTTCATGCTGTCTGATTAATGTGTGCCTTACAACATTTGTAACTTATATAGATTGCTTATTCTCTCCCTGCATGGTGGCCTAATGATTAATAGCACACTGAGAACTAGCTTCTTGTGCTCAATTCATCACTTGTCATTCTTATTCACTGGTTAAATTATTATAAATCTGAGACTGTTGGGAGGCTACAGGTTTGACAGGGAAGCAAAGGGCAACCATGTTCACTTGTTGTGTTGAAGACCTATGACCCAACTCTCAGGACTGCAATATGGTGAGCACTTATTGACACACCAGCAGTTCTCCATGGATTCTGATGGACAAGTCATCCCATATTTTTGTAGTTTTACTTCTTGCTCAGGTAAATACTGACTGAATCCCTGCTGCTGTCTTATATACACATAGGTTCCTGTAGGGAAATGATTGGACATTTTTGTCTGATGCAGAATAAAGGTGCAGAAATGGAGGTGTGCTTGCAGACCCCTTGTACATGCAGGTGGGCATATGCATGCACACATGGAATGCCCCCATTCTCATTTGAATGCACATTCATTTGCACATTTGGGTGTCCAATTTTTCAACATTACCACTCAACACAAGGATTGCATAGCACAATCAATGTATAATGCAGCAGTTTATGCTTTTCAGTCCAGATGCAGGATGGGCAGTGATGGGTACCATAACTCTAAATCAAAGATGTTAGTGGTTAGGAGGAGTCCCAAGCTCATGTTGTGGTTGTTGTCTTCAGTTCAGATGGTATGGAGGGGTATTCATGCAAGCAGGCCCCTACTCCTTCTGTCCATGTGGGGAGTATACTTTCCTGGGTCCCAAAAGTCAGGGGTCATCTTATATGCCAGGTAGAGAAGGAGGAGGAGGAGGACGAAGGGAGAAGGAGAAGGGAGCCAGGAGAGAGGAGGAGGAGGATGAAGACAAGGGGAGAAGGAAGCCAGTTCTACAGTATGGATGCAGCTTGAATCTGCACTGCAGAAATAATGCAGTTTGACACTGCTTTAACTGCCATGGCTCCATCCTATGGACTCCTAGGATCTGCAGTTTGCTTTGTGGTACCAGAGCTCTCTGACAGAAAAGGCTAAATATCTCACAAAACTGAAAATCCCAGAATTCCATAGCCTTGAACCAGGGCAGTTAAAGCGTTGTCAAACTGCTTTAATAAATTTCTGCAATGCAGACTCAGCCAAAGTTGATGTGTTGCTTGGGTATGGCTTCTTTAACAAATAATTCTGCACAATGAGAGAGAGAGAGAGTGTGTGTACCTTTGAAGATTTATCTAAAGAAGAACCAAGTTCCTTAACTTGGAGGTTATATGTGTATGTTGTGTGCCTTCAAATTGTTCCTGACTTATGATGATCATGGGGTTTTCTTGGCAAGATTCACTCAGATGAGGTTTGCCATTGCCTTCCCCTGAGGCTGAAAGTGTGTGACTTATCCAAATTCACAGTGGGTTTCATAGCAGAGTGGGGAATCAAACCCAGGTCTTCAGAGTGGTAGTCTAACACTCAAAACACTACACCATGCTGGCTCCTATTCCCATGTACTACCTATGAAACAACTGCAGATTTTTTGTTGTTCTTGTGTGTCTTCAAGTCCTTTCCGACTTATGGCGACCCTAAGGCAACATTATCATGGGGTTTTCTTGGCATGTTTCTTCAAATGGGGGTTGCCATTACCATCCTCTGAGTCTGAGAGTGTGTGACATGCCCAGGGTCACTCATTTGGCTGCAAATTGTACATACCCCAGAATGCATCAATGCATATATTGGTGGTCCTTCCCCTCAACACTTTCTCATTTCCTCCCAACCATCTCATAGCTGGGAGATGGAAATAACTTTTAAAGCAGCATTTAAATCTGGACTATGTTTAAAAAAGTAAGATCCAAAACAAACTGCCGAATTAAATGCTAGGGAACATGGGAGCTGTAGTTTATTGTGTTTATAAGTGACAGTTTTCCTGCTAAGTACCTGCATGTCATAAGCATTTGAATTACAATTACCATATTGAAATCAAATCTGATTTTTAAAAAAAAAAAATTATTTGGTGTGCATTGAAAGAGGGGTAGTCTTATATAGCGAGTATATCCCAAACTCTATATTTTAACTGGAAAAGTTGGAGTTCATCTTATATGCCCAGTCATCTTATATGCCAGAAAATATGATATATATATATCTGCATTATTTTTAACACCTTTGCCTGATGAAGAAGCCAGTGGAGCTTTGAAAGTCTGCAACATGTATATTGTGTATATCAACATGTATTGGTACCAATAAAGGTATCACTGTTTTGTGGATTTTTGATGTTATTGTATCTTGTTATACCATGTTGTACACTATTCACCTGAGGAACTAGACTAAGTCTATGAAAGCATATGTTTAGCCTGGAGAAGAGAAGGTTAAGTGGTGATATGATAGCCTTGTTTAAATATTTAAAGGGATGTCATATTGAGGAGGGAACAAGCTTGTTTTCTGCCACCCCAGAAACTAGGACCTGGAACAATGGATGTAAGCTCCAGGAAAAGAGATTCCACCTCAACATTAGGAGGAACTTCCTGACAGTAAGGGCTATTCGACAGTGGAACACACTCCCTCAGAGTGTGGTGGAGTCTCCTTCCTTGGAGGTCTTTAAGCAGAGGCTGGATGGCCATCTGTTGGGGATGCTTTGATTGGGAGTTCCTGCATGGCAGGGGATTGAATTGGATGGCCCTTGTCGTCTCTTCCAACTCTATGATTCTATGATTCTATGATATACCACAACTTATTTCTCTCAGTCAGGGCTAATCTCCACTGCAGAAATAATGCAGTTTGACATTACTTTAACTGCCATGGCTCAATGCTCAATGGAATTCTGGGATTTGTAGCTTTCTGAGATATTCACCGCTCTCATTCAGAGAACTTTGGTGCCACAACAAACTAAAAATCCCAGGATTCCAGAGAGGAATTCAAAGGTATCAAAGTTCATTATGTCTGCAGTACAGCTTCAGCCTCAGTCTCAAAATGCTACTGATAGTCCATACTAACACAGCTATGTTTTTGAATCTTTGTTATACTCTTGTTAACCCCCCTCCCCATTCCATAAGTAACTAGTTAAAGATAACCACATTCTTTGTAACTTGTTAAGCACTCATTGACAGCCAAAGACATTTTGAAGTGTGAGGCAAAGAACAAGATTGTATTCTTTGTCATTTCCATTTACACAGGCTGGCTGGACAGTTTATTTTCTGCAGTAAACTAGCCTTTCTGGGAATTCACTGAATCACAGTTGTACAGTGTCAAATTTATGAATGACTTCCAGTGTAGTAGCTCCCCTACGAAGTATTTTGTTTAATGCTAAAGGCAAACACCAGAGGGAGCGTTTACATCTCCCTCTTCTCTGTTGAATTTTCTAGGATCTGCTGTTGCATGATGAGCAGAACAATTTCAAAGTCAATGAGCATCCCAAAATTGCACACCTATTCCTGGGAGGAAGAGTGCAGACACATTCATGACAGTTAATTCCCAAATCCCAGAGGTTGGAACCACCTACCCAGAAAATATCTGCCTTTCCAGGATTCATTTCCATTTTATTATCCCTAATCCAGTCCAGTAATGAATTGAGGCATCCATTCTATGTACGTAGTATGTCTCCAAACTAAGATGGAACAGAAAAGTGAAATGGAGAGCCATCCCATTTAGGGGTGTAGCTATGAGCACATGTGAAATGAATGTATTGCCCCCAAGTAAGAATTTTTTGCCACCCCAAATTACATTTTCTTTCAGTTCCCAGATTTCTAGCATTGTAAAGAGTGAGACACTGAGAATCATTCATGCCTACAACTCTTCTATTTACTGGGTTCTCATTCCAGGAGTTTTCAGTCCCTTTCCTTTGGACGCCTAAACTGTATTTCTGAATGCTCAAATGAACTTTTAAATGGTGTTTAATGATAGCACACACTTTAGCCAGACACATTTGATAAAGTATTATTCTCTGGCTCTTTCTTCAAAAATGTTCTGAAAGTTTCACAAATTGATGAATTCTCAAGACAAGGTGTACTTCTTTTTCACAACATTTCCAAGGATCCAGAAAAGGCTTCATTTATTGAGAATGTTGAATTCAGTGTAAATCTTTTCAGGACGTTCTTGGAAACCTTTAAAAAGAGGACTTCAGTATATTTAGCAATTGTAGAAAAAGCTGATCCAAAAATGAACCAAGTGAAATTCTCACCCTCTGTACAGGAGACATGTGTCAGCATTGTGTTAACTTTTATATATCTTTAATGTACAACTGGGCAAAGTGTGGCCCTGTGGCCTTCCGAGGTTGGTTTTGTGGCCCCTGACACCTACAGGGGCCCCGACCAACCTTTTTTCTGGCAAAAATAGGATGAATTACTGCTATGGGTGCAACAATGTACCATTTAAACAGTATGCAAGGTCTTCCTGGACATTTTAACATAAAACAATTCATTTGTGAAAACCAGAAGTGGATATCCATCCACTGTGATACAGACAGACAGACAGACAGACAAACATATTAACATTTTTTTTTATTATCCATGGGGGGCTCTGAATGTCCCAGGACTTAAAGGTGGCTTGCATACTTGCCACAGTTTCCCACCCCTGCTTTAACATAAAAGGATGTGTATCTCCCAGATCTCTACTAAAATCCTTGGATGGTAAAATTGTGGTTAATTGCTTTAGCAGAAAAGTGGAGATATAAATCTTTGTAAATTGTGTTCTTGGGCATGAGAACAAATCATTGTACCATTTTTCCCCTCTCCACAAAAAAGTAATCAAGAATGGTAGTTTTTGAACAATATCTTCAGTTTGGGACATATTTTGTGAAATGCCTATTTCTGTGTAGAACATGTTGTTTTCTGTGCAATAAATGTGTTCAGTGCCCCCCTCTGTGTTTGTATGTGTGTGTATACACACAACATGAATATGTGTTTTTCACACAGACTAAGGTCTGATGCAGACGGCCAAAAAGTGGTGGCTCTGGGCCACCCCTGGGAGTTTCAGATCAGGGCCACAGCAGCCACATGCCACAGCCCCAATCCTCCTTTTTGCCACCCTCAAAAGAGCAGCAAAATGCTGCTCCTTTGGGAGGCGGCAAAGGCCACCCTTACAGCCTCCACCATGGCTCTTTTGCACCCTTTTGGTGCAACATGTGCGTATGCTGCACCAAGAGGGTGCCCAGACACCACACACCATGCAGATGGGCATACAGCATCGGGGTAGAGTCAGGGCAGAATCAGGGCAGCCAGCATGCAGTTGCCCTGCCCCAGCTTCACTCCCAGGCCAGCTTAAACTCCCGGTCTGCATCGGCCTTAAGTTCCAAACTGTTCAGATCATTACTTAAGCTGGCTCTCTACTCATCCCCAAGAAGTGATGAGGAATTGCCTGCACCACCTGAACAGTATTTTTGTGAGCAGAGCAAATGATGGAGAATTTAGGTGTGATAGAATTATAAGAGAGCCACATGGTGTCGTGATTTAAGCATTTGACTATGGGCCTCGGCAGATGACTAATTGGGTCATCTCCGAGGCAAGGAAGAGGAGGGGCAGCCACACGAGCAGCGCCCCTTCCTCCTCCCGAGGTTGCCCTCGGAGCTGCCGGCCCTCCGCATGGCCGGCGCTCCGGGGGCAACCTCCCGCCGCAGCGTCCTCACACGCTGTGGTGGAAAAGCCAGGGAAAGTGTGCCCAACGTGTTTAGGGCACACTTTCCCTGACTTCTGAAAGGAGCGCCAATTTGGCGCTCCTTTCAGGGATGCCGCTGGTGCACCGCCGTGCAAGTGCCTCGCTCCAGCGGCACACCATCCCAAGGTGTCCCCGACGCCCTGGTCTGCATCCCCTCTATGATTCCAGAAACAAGGGTTTGAATCCCCCCTCAGCCATGGAAACCAACTCAGTAACCTTGGACAAATCACACTATCTCAGAGTAAGGCAGATGCAAACCTTCTCTGAACAAATCTTGCAAAGAAAGCCCCATGATAGGTTTGTCTTTGTTTGTTTGTTGTGGTGGTGGTTGTTGTGTGCCTTCAAGCCATTTCTGACTTATGGTGACCCTAAGGCAAACCTATAATGGGGTTTTTATAACAAGTTTCTTTAGAGGGGGTTTGCCATTGCCATCCTCTGAGATAGTGTAACTTGCCCAAGGTCACCCAGTGGTTTTACATGGCCAAATCAAGATTCAACCCCTGGTCTGTAGAGTGACCATAAGTTGGAAACAACTTGAAGGCATACAATAAGAGAAAGGGTTATAAAGTTTCCAGGCCCTATCTTATCTTCTCAGTACCAGGCTGAGCATGCACTGACTTGTTTTCCTCTCCCATTCTTCTTCCCAGGGGTAAGTAAATAAGTGCCCTGGGCTTCACTGTGCAGGAACAAGCTGGATTCTCTCCTGAATTTTGGAGAACAGAAGTGTGGGCCAAGATGGACATAATGTCAAATGAGACTTAGCACTGAAAGTGCACCTTTTAAGAAATCCAAATAGCAAGCCCCTGCTTGATGGGCTGAGAATTATCAGGTTCCAATGAATGTTTCCTCTCCATCCAAACAGCTGCTTTATAGGAGTGGGTTATGGCAGAATCATATCACCAGAGGAAAAGCTTAAAGTCTGTTGTAACTCCTCATAATCAGTGGCTGCATTTTAAAAAATAAAATAAGCATGTTAAATGCCAAAAAATCTTTTGGCGTGGTGCCTACTTTGGCACAGACTAGCATCCTAGCAGCTTATGCCCTAAGAAAAGTAACTATCTGCTTAGGAAAAGTATTTGCCCTGATTTTATTATTAATGTAACTTTAGAGTGACAGAAATGTTCCATTATGCTGACCTCATTTGATCAGATATATTTGGCTCTCTGCAGCCTCCAGCGACCATGCTGTCCTATTCTAATGAGAAACTCATGATACCTTAGATGATATGTTGTCAGATAACCCCTCCAGCAGCACCTTAACTAATGACCACTTGAAAATTGGTAGAAGGCCACAGTTGCTCTTTCATTGTCTCTTGATTTGATTAGTGTCTCCTTGAGTCCTTACAGTGGGAAGCTTAAAGTGACATTATCGGAACATAATGAATGAGTTGAGTACCAAAAATATATATGAGAATGTAAAGGTGTTTTGGATGAAATTTCATGCAATGACTGTTAAACTCTCATTTTCTGGGCTCAGCTAAAACATTTTGCTGCTGGAAGCAATGGACAAGGTGGCACCTCCTCCATCTACATTCATGGGCTGGACCAGCAGCTCACTTTACTTCAAGGCCCATGATAGAACAACACCTTCCATTGTGCCTGAGAGCAATTTGTCCATTGAAGATCACAGGACTAGCATCTGACCTCTGATCATTTGTCACTCCAACATTTCACAGATGAAAACCAGGATGTGTGTGGCCAAGCAACATCCAAGTGTGGCCAAGAGAGCAAAAGTTATTAATGAAGAAGAGCACACAAGCTAGGGGAGGCTGTAGCAGTTTGCCTTTGCCTGAGCCTCCTGGGAAGCATAAGACTCCATCCCCCCTTTCTCCTCCTCCTGCCACTGAGTGAATGGAGTGCAAACTAATTTTTTTACTTTGAACTCAGTTTACAGCAAACAAAGTAAGCTGAGGACAAAGGGGAAAAGTGGGATGAAGAGAATGAAACTTTTTTTAAAAAATCTGAAAAAGTGGGACAATGGCCTATTTGAAGTTGTAGGCTTTCATGGCCGGCATCCATAGTTTTTGTGGGTTTTTCGGGCTGTGTGGCCATGTTCTAGAAGAACATGGCCACACAGCCCGAAAAACCCACAAAAACAATGGCCTATTTGTTTTATGACAGTGACAAGTCTATCAATTGTTTTGGACCCAGTCTGTAAAGGAGCATGCAAAAGAAACAATCATGCGCGTGCACACACACACACATACACACATTTGGGTGTTAACTGCCTTGATTTAATCAATCTACTTATAATGCACTCTTCTTTTTCTGCTTTACCAAGCATTATTAGTCCAACACATCCTCTCATGATATGTTCAAAGTATAACAGCCTCAGTTTAGTCGTCTTGGCTTCTAGTAAAAATTCAGGCTTGATTTGCTCTTGGACCCAGTCATAAGCCTTTTTAGCAGTCCATGGTATCCATAGAATTCTGCTCCAGCACCGCATTTTAAATGTGTTGATTACAGATTCTAATCACACAGGTACTTTTCTGCTCAGCTAAGCACGGGCAACCCAATGTCTATTTGTTCAAATGGAAATCTTCCTTTTCATTGCCCCCGCTTTCTAAGACAGTGGCCAGAATCTATCTATCTATCTATCTATCTATCTATCTATCTATCTATCTATCATCTATCTTTATGATGCAGTCATAGATCTGACAAATGGTAGAATCCTAGTGGTGCCATACAGCTGTGTAAGCTCCCTTACATACACAGTTATACTTTTTAGATGTTCTGTAATGGACTTAGTTCATGGTTGTTCAAATTCCACAAATATAGCCATTTCACTTATCTAACCGTGTTGGACTCATACAATTTTAGACTTTGAAGAGAAATGCTGCACTTTTGTAAAAGCCCTCTATCCCTCTATCCAAATCATCCCTAAATGGATGTAGTTACTAACTCTGAATTAGAGGATTATAAATTTGTATGTTTGGAAACAGAATTAAGATCAGAAAATTAGCCTGAACTTTTACTTCTCCTAGGACGTTATCACACGGGGGAAATCTATAGATTATCCCACACAAATCCCCCCCAAAAAGTGCACTTACGCCTTATGGTTTCACACAACGTTGCACAGAAACTGACATTAAAGTGGTCAGAAAATGGTGTTATCCAAGATCTTTTTAATTTCGGGAGTTTAGAGGAAATGCATTTGCGATATTACATTAATTTCACATTCACCTCACTGTGAAATTCAAATTCGCACAAACAAATCTCCTTTAAAGCTTCTTCTCAGTTTTCCCATGGTTCTATGGGGCTGTGTTTACTTCCTGGTTTGCTTGGCTGTCAAACATTACAGGCAGACATGAGCTTCTCCACTTTCTCCACTTTCCTTGTCCAGGAGGTATCCAAAAAGGTCCTGACTGAGAAGCCTGAATTTATTCTATGAGTGTTTTGAGTTTTCCTTTTGGCCACGTCCTCCTTTTTTTTTCCCCGGAAGGTGGGACCCTGCATTTCAATCTTCTCTCCAGGAGGAGTTTCCAAAATGTCCTCCATTCTGAGCATTATTTTAAAAAGCACAGTGAGTGGCAAGCAGGGAGACCAGGCATCCTTCTTTTCCAGGACACACCCTCCTTTTCAACCTGTCCAGGAGGAATTTCCCAAATGTCCTCCATTTTGAGCGTTATTGAAAAGCAGAGTAAGTGGTGACCAGGGAGACTAGGTGTCCTCCTTTTTTGAGGATACATGCTGCATTTCAACCTTCTGTCCAGAAGGAATTTCCAAAATGTCCCCCAGAAATCATGCTTCTTACTCCTGCTCCAAATGGAGGACAGTTTGACATTTCGTTCTGGAGAGGGGAGAAGGTTGAATGAAATGCAGGACCCACCCTGGAAAAGGAGGAGTCTGGTCACAAAACACACCTATTTCTAGTATATTTATGGGTTTTTTTTCACTTGTGTATGAAAGTTAAAAACGTCTTTTTTCGCTTTTGACTTAATTCCGTTTTTATTCTAATTACGTGTGAAAAGCTTTTGCGCAATTTAGCGCTATTTCCGCTTTATTTTCGGGATGCTTTATTTCCACTTTATTATCTCTTAAACCACGAAACTGGCCCCTGTGTGATAACGTCCCTAGGTCCTAACTATAGAAGCTTCTGCCTCTTTCTTGACAGCCTCTTAGAGGCAGGTTTTTCCCGCCATGGTATTTCATAGAAAGCAGAATGCTTTTGAGTGACAGCTTCAATCTAACATTAAGGAAAATCAAAAGAATGGCATGGATGGTGGGGCATACAGCAACCATGAGTGAACAGATATTATATTTCCATCTGCTCCTAGCTTGACAGAAAGGGGTCCCCAGCAGAATCTCAGCTACAAAGCTGCAGATAGAAAGCATTAGGAATGTGATCAGAGATTTAATAGCAGTGATGTGAGCCTGTGTGCTCGGATCCTTGAAGCCAGTCATGGTGCATTTCATATGTTTGGTGTGTCTCCACAGAGATACAATTAGCATCATGGATGACACTATGATGAACAGAAGAGGAATGACTGCCCAAGTCAGATACAGTGGTACCTCTACTTACGAAAGACTCTAGTTACGATATTTTCGAGTTACGAAACGCTTTTTCTAAAAAATATTGTCTCTACACACGAATATGTCTCTACATTCGAATGGCTGTAGAGACATATTTGTATGTAGAGACAATATTTTTAGAAGCATTTTGTAACTCGAAAATTTCCAGCCGCAGCTTCGGCTATTTCTTGGGCTGACTCTGGAAGCGGAGGATTCCTCCACTTCCAGGATCAGCCCAAGAAACGGCTGTGGCTCCGACTTGAAGGAGGCCTCCTTCAAGTCGGAGCCTCGGCTATTCCTTGGGCTGACTCTGGAAGCGGAGAATTCCTCCACTTCCAGGATCAGCCCAAGAAATGGCTGTGGCTCCGAGGGTCAGATTAGGGCATACTTTTATCCCAGTAGTATCCACAAATAATAGATAAACCTATGAACAGATTGCTGGTTATCCTGTTTCAATGGCAGAGGGTAGATCTGTCATAAACAGGATAGTGGGGAAGAAGAACCGGAACAATTCTTGCAAAATCTTTCCATTCTTATGGCACATCCTAAAAATGTATGCATGGTCCTTGAATGCTTCTCACTCATCTAAATCAGGAAGTCACTTGAAATCAATTCTGTTTGTTTTATCCTGGTGTTGTTTTAGTGTAAGCAAATTTTAGGTATGATATCATTTTAGCTTTTATCACAGTCTCTCTTATGAACACTGAATATTTGCAATATGGCTTGGCTCAAGCTCTTGTTACCATTTTTCTTTCTGTGATGCATTCTCTACTTAATTAAGATCAGCAGTGGACAATTTGTGGTCCTCCAGATGCTGGCTGAAAACCTACTGGCTGTCCAAATGACAGCAGACCCATTTAATGAATAGGCAAATTGCTGAGTTGATACATTTTTAAAGTCTACAAATTTAATGGGTCGATTCCAGTTGGGACTAATCATAGCATTCAGGCAACTGTTGGATTGCAGCTTTCATCATTACTTGCTGCTGGCTATGTTGAGTGGGGTTGATGGGACTTATATTCTAGCTATACCCAAAGGCTGACATCTATCCCTTTCCATCCCTGCTTAAGATTGTAAACTCCAAAGACCAAGAATTTTATGCTGCAAAATATTTGAAAAAAGCAGTAGGCAGGCTACAACTATGCTAGATAGGGCTCTGTTTTTAGGAGGTGGGTATAGGATGATGGGTTATGGGGGGTAGTTGCCAAATTATTAGTGTTTCCTGACAGTTCCATTGATATATTTCTAGTTCCAAAATGTTCAGTTGCAGCATCTATAATTTTCCCCAGAATATCTTCCAGAACGTGGCAGTTTGGGGGAAAGAAAGATGGCAGCCATCAGTACAAGACAGCTGCTTGGCTAAATTTGAGATCTTCACCTCCGGACTGCAGACTTCTGAAATACAAAAGTTGAGGCAATTTCAATTCTCTCTTTCACTATTCTCCCTCCTCCCACCTGCCAAACAATTAAGGCCAAACATCCAAAGGTCTGAATGTCTGGCCAGCTGTCTTAAATATTTTTACTACTCTGTGAATAAATATAACCATCCCTCTCTCAGTATAGAATCATAGAATCATAGAGTTGGAATAGACCACAAGGGACATCCAGTCCAAACTCCTGCCATGCAGGAACTCAAAATCAAAGCATCCCTGACAGATGGCCGTCCAGCCTCTGTTTAAAGACCTCCAAAGAAGGAGACTCCACCACTCTCCAAGGGAGCGTATTCCACTTTTAAACAGCTCTCACTGTCAGGAACTTCCTCCTAATGTTCAGGTGGAATCTCTTCCTGTAGCTTGCATCCGTTGTTCCAGGTCCTATTCTCTGGAGCAGCAGAAAACAAGCTAGCGCCCTCTTCAATATGACATCCCTTCAAACATTCCCCTCTTAACCATATCTTCTCTAAGCTAAATATACCCAGTTCTCTAAGTCGTTCCTCTTAGGGCATGGTTTCCAGACCCTTCACCATTTTAGTTGCCCTCCTTTGGACACACTCCAGTTTTCAACATCTTTTGAATTGTGGTGATCAGAACTGGACACAGTATTCCAGGTGGGGCCTGACCAAAGCAGAATACAGTGACACTATTACTTCCCTTGATCTAGATACTATACTTCTATTGATGCAGCCTAAAATCTCATTGGCCTTTTTAGCTGCGGCATCACACTGTTGACTCATGTTCAACTTGTGGTATACTAGGACTCCTAGATCCCTTTCACACATAGGCTCATTAAGCTAGGCGTCCCTCATCTTATATCTATGCATTTCATTTTTTTGCCCTAAGTGCAGTACCATACATTTCTCCATGTTGAAATTCATTTTGTTAGCTTAGACCCAGCTTTCTCATCTTTTAAGGTCATTTTGAATTTTCATCCTCTCTTCTGGGGTATTAGCTATTCCTCCTAATTTGGAAGCATGCCACCTATTCTTTCATCCAAATCATTGATAAAGATGTTGAAGAGCACTGAGCCCAGGACAGAACCCTACTGGACACCCACTGGTCACTTCTCTCCAGGATGAAGAGGAGCCATTGCTGAGCACCCTTTGGGTTCAGTCAGTCAACCAGTTACTAATCCACCTAACAGTTGTATTGTCTAGCCCACATTTTATTATCTTGTTTGTGCAAGTAATGAATGTGCAATCAGCTTCACTGCATCTCTTCTATACCACATTTACTCTTCAGATAGCAAACAGATACACACTTTAGCTGTTTTTTTGTTAGTGACATGAGCAAGCATAATTCCATCTCATAATTGTGTATGCATTTTGTTTGTTTGTTTGTTTGTTTGTCATTGAGGAGGTTGGTATACTCTTCCTTCCTCCACAATTAGCAAAGCTGCTCCAGTACTCACCATATTGGTGCAATAGCTCCCCCAAAGCCATTTCAGTGCTGGTAGATAGAGATGTAATTCATCACTAATTTTATTCTTGAAAATTATGTGTAATATTGTAATGTGTAATTTTTAGTAATTTTCTTCCTGCTGTGAAAAAGTCTTTGAAAACCACAGTTGTCCAATCCCATTTGCAGTACAGGACTTACTCTGCACAAAATTCATGCATGATTGTTTTGGTCCAGAAAGCAGCATCTTCTGAGCAATCAACAGCTTTTTCTTATCATCAAATGGCTTTTTTGCTGTTTTCCTGTGCAAAAAATATTATTTTCTATGCAAAACCATGTGCAAATTTTGCATGGAACACTCCCATTTGCAGGAATTGGAAACATATTTTTTTGTGTGCAGAAAAAGCTTTCTATCCATAAAAAGGTTTCTGTCCAAAAACATTTTTTTTAAGCAAAAAAGTTGTTCTCTGCACAGAAAATGTAGTTTTCTGGGAGTAAAAACCAGTGTGAGTTTTGCAAGTAAGTCATGTGATTGTGTGAGTAAGTCGTGAACTGTGAAGTTTCTCATCTGTTCAAGATTCTTCCCATTAGGGCAGAGGTAGGCAACCTTTCCCCTTTAAGGGCCGAGGGACTTCAGCTCCCAGAAGCCTCAGCCATGTTGACCAATAGTCCCATGTTGGCCAATAGCTCCTGAGATTCTGGGCTGAAGTCCTTCGGCCCTTAAAGGGGGAAGGTTGCCTACCCCTGCATTAGGGTTTCTTGACATTCAAAAAGCACATTTTTGGGGCCATGGTTTCAAAAAATATTTTCAAATATTCCTTCCCTCACTAGTGGTATAGACTTGAGAGGCATCTAGAAGATCAAGAACATAATCTGCTGAGTGCCCTGGAGCACCCCAGTGTTTTTTGATGGCAGATGTGGTTATGGGAACATAGCCAGACAGAGGAGATTAGCAAAATGTCTGGCAATGTTCCCATAACTAGAGACAGACTGAGGTCATCTGCCACTAAATAATAATAATAATAATAATAATAATAATAATAATAATAATAGTTTTATTTCTAACCCACCCCTCTGCGAAGCAACCGGGGTGGCATACAACAGATTAAAACAATGCAAGAATAAAACGCATTACCTAATACTTCCCCTAACCCTCCCACCCCTTAAAAATAGATTAAACTAGAATAGTATTAAAAGCAGCATCAATAATAAAATAAAATCATAAAACAAAACCAAAAACAATAGTGGCTAGGGGTAGGAGAGCGGAAATACTGGGGTGCTCCAGAGCACTCAGCAGGGTACTGACACAATGCACACCAGGGGTGGTGACAAGGGAGTCATAGTATAATTCTGCATGTGGAATCCTTAAACTGTATGCACCCATGCTGAAGACGTCATACTGAAGATGGACCAAGCTTGTGTTCTTCTGTTACACAGAACAGGACCCAAAGCAATAGATACAAGCTAAAGGAAAATGTATTCCATGTCAGCGTTGGGAAGAATATCCTGACAGTAATTGCTGTTCAACTGTGGAATACGCTGCCTTGGAGGGTGGTGGAGTCTCCTTCTTTGGAGGTTTTGAAGCAGAGGTTGGATGGCCATTTGTTGGAACTGCTTTGATAGAGTATTCCAACATGGCAGGGGGTTGGACTGATGACCCTTGAGGTCTTTTCCAACTCTGTGATTCTATGATTCTCCCATTCTAGAATCTCAGCTTTACTTTTCCCTTTGATTGTTTCTTAAAGCATTGAGGGCTTTGAACCCCCTGCCTTCCACTTACCTACCCCCTATAAATCTGAGTTCACTGCTTCCATGTTGCCATTAACAGCAACAGAACACTGGACTAAGTATACCCATGGCAATGGCTCAACACAACTCTCCATTTATTCTTAGTCCTGTCCCCTGTTCTCTTTATGATCCTTGGTTAGCAATCAACAGGCCCTTTCTTTTAGGGTGCTAAAGTACATTTTGATTGCTCATCCTAACCTTAATAATAAAACCTGTGACTGCTACTACTTTCTGAGCCTCCAAAGCCAATAAAACATTACTAGGAACCAGCAGGAGCTGAGCATCCCAGCATTAGTCATTAATAGTTTACTAATTGATCCATGGCATGATTGTTTGAGAGACAGGTCAAATGTGTTACTCTTTCAATCAAAGCCAGGAATAAAATTAAATGACAGAAACGCAAGACACCTTTTTCAATGAGACTCTACTGAGAGACAGAAAGGTTGCTCTGCATTTCTACTCTTTCCTGAGTCCATTAAACACACACACGTGTAATTATTATAGATCTCTTTAGTGCTGCATTGTAGTAGTAGTATTTTCTCTTGGACTAAAGCATGTTTTTGTGCATTTTTCAAAGGTGCAAAAAAATTGTCAGTCACATATATGCACATAATTAAATAAACAAGGAGGGGGGAAATGGCTGAGATGCTATATCACCATCTATGGAGTTTATCACACGGGGGATATCCCGTGCGGAAATGGGGCTTTAAATTAAACAAAATCTGCAAAAGCTGGTGTTTTTTCAGATGACGTCGCTGTTAAAAGGAGGTTAATCTGAATGGAAATTAGACAAAAACTGCTTTTTACTTTCGGAAGATCCCGAAAGTAAAAAGAAGCAGTTTTTGTCTAATTTCCATTCGTATTAACCTCCTTTTAACAGCACTTTTACTTTTCACACAGGGCAGAACGGGAGAAATCCCGTTCATTAAAAGCTTCCACTTTTGTGGTTTGTTTGTTTTTTAACTTTAAACAGCGATTTTGCACGGGGCTCCCCGTGTGATAAGCTCCTATGTTTCATAGCTTTGCTAATCCATAGCTACACTGCAGAAATGTAATGAACCCCTGTTAGTGAATTTCAAAGACACACATATGGGCATCAGCAAGGGAGTTCTAATGCACATCAGATGTTTCTGATGAGCATCAGGTACGTCTGATGCACATTGGGCACTTCTGATGCTCATCGGGTACTTCACATTCTCATTGGGCACTTGTAATGATGTACACTGGGTACTCCTGTTATGCTCCAGCACTTCCTAGCTGGTGTCTGGATGTGTACTGGGAGTGTTCCAATGTGCATTGGTGCCCATTGCAAATAAAAGTCATGATGCATTAGTCACTTCACTGGATACCATTTCACAACAGGTACCTGCTATACTGTAATGTCATGGTAGTCTCTAGGCAAATACAAACATTCCAAAGCTACTCAATTCTCAATACATCATATAGGCATTATACAATCAGCAAAGGTTAACACCCAGAAGGTGGAGTAAGGGCAGGGCCAAGAGATCTCTTTGTCTAGAATGTTTATAATTCATGCATTCTTGTGTGTGTGTGTTCAGCAATGGTTTTAACCATGGAGTTAATTTCTGGATTATAATATGCTTATATTGCTTTAACAATGTAACTCCTGGATCTGGAAACATGGATCTGTAACTTTTCTTTTCTACCACATCAGAATGATGTGATCCTATGGTGGGACGTATATTTTTCTTTGCTTATTTTTATTTTATGGAACAATAAAGCCCTACTTTAGATCTACATGATTTGTCTGCATGCTTTCAGCATGAGAAGGCTGATGAAGGAAGCTGATTTCCTAGCTCTGCTGCATTTCAAGCACACCACACCAATTAATCAACATAGAATAAATAATAATAATAATAAATTTTTATTTATAGCCCGCCCCTCTGTGTGGCAATCGGAGTGGGGTACAACAATTTTAAAACAGACAAATTAAAACATTCCCTCATCCCATAATCCACCCTCCCATCCCCTTAAAACAGAATTAAACTAGAAGACAGTTAAAAATACAACAATAAAATAAAAACATCCTTAATAACACAACGAATCAGTATAAACAAATTTAAAAACTCATCTATCACCAGACTACAGTTATTCCGGGAAGGCCTGCTGAAAGAGATCCGTCTTTACTGCTTTCTTAAAAGCAGCAAGGGTAGTAATAAGACAGATCTCATCCAGCAGGCCATTCCAAAGTCTGGGAGCGGTTGCAGAGAAGGCCCTCTGGGAGGTCTGAGACAGCCTAGTTTTTAGTGGCTGTAGTAGATTCCTCCCAGAGGACCGAAGGGCGTGGGGGGGATCATATGGGGAAAGGCGGTCCCTAAGATAAGATGGACCCAAGCCATGTAGGGCTTTAAAGGTCAAAACCAACAACTTGTACTGCGCCCGGAAACTAATTGGCAGCCAGTGGAGGGATTTCAGCGCTGGTGTTATGTGCTCCCTCCTTGATGTTCCTGTGATTAATCTGGCTGCCATATTCTGCACCAGTTGTAGTTTCCGGGTTAGGCACAAGGGTAGCCCCATGTAGAGTGCATTGCAGTAATCCAGATGTGAGGTTACCAGGGCATGTACCACAGCTTCCAGATCCCTCACATCCAGATAAGGGCACAGTTGACGTATCAGCCAAAGCTGATAACACGCACTCCTGACCGCTGCATTCACCTTACTAGTCATGTGAAGCGACGAGTCAAGGAGAACCTCCAAACTGCAAACACAGTCCTTGGAGAAGAGTGTGACTCCATCCAGGACTGGAGACTGTATTCCCAAATCTGGTTTCGGGCCTTTAACTGTGAGTACCTCCATTTTGTCTGTCTTCAACTTCAATCTGTTTTTCCTCATCCAACCCATTACTGCTTTGAGACAGTCATTAAGAGGAGAGACACCATCTGAAGTCTGAGACAATGATCTGGTCATGGAGAGATATATCTGGGTGTCATCAGCGTACTGAAGACACCGTGCTCCATGCCTCTGAATGATCTCACCCAGTGGCTTCATGTAGATATTAAATAACATCGGGGACAGGATGGCGCCCTGAGGGATGCCACAATTAAGCTCAATTTTAGATGAGCAACTGTCCGCGAGCCTCAGCCTCTGGGATCTGCCCGAGAGGAAGGAACGGACCCACTGCAAAGCAGTGCCTCCAATCCCTAACTCTCTCAGGTGATCCAAGAGGATGGCATGATCTATGGTGTCAAAGGCTGCTGAGAGATCCAAGAGCACCAGCAGGGTCACACTACCCCTGTCGATACCCAGGCGGAGGTCATTGGTCAGAGCGACCATGGCAGTCTCAACTCCATATCCTGTCCTGAAGCTGGTTAGAAATGTGTCAAGATAATCAGTTTCATCCAAGACTGCTTGGAGTTGGGAAGCAACTTCCCTCTCAATCACCTTGCTCAGAAAAGGGAGCAAGGAGACTGGTCTGTGGTTGTTTCTATCCAGGGGATCCAGGGAAGGCTTTTTCAGGAGTGGCCTAACCACCGCCTCCTTTAAACAAGATGGTACATTACCTTCCCTGAATGACACGTTGATTGTGTCCCGAAGGAACACCTTCAATGCGCCCCCCCCCCTTGACGACCAGCCAAGGTGGACATGGATTGAGGGGGCAAGTCATCTTCCTCACTCTTCCAGGAAGCTTGTCCATGTCATCGGTACTCACAGATTGTAATTGATCCAGTAAAATGCCATCAACTGAGTTCCTGGATGCCTCGTCTACGGATTCTGCCAAAACAATGGCGTCCAAGTCGGCTCTTATCCGAGAGATTTTATCTGCAAAGTGAATATTAAAAGCCTCACAGCAGGCTGTCGTTGGGTTAAGTAGGGGGGTTGGTGCAGGGGAAACCTTCATCAACTCCCCCACCACGCTAAACAGCTCTGCCGGGCAGGACTCTGCAGATGCAATGCGTGCAGAACAGAAAGATTTCTGTGCTGCACACAAAGCCTCCCTATAGGAATCAAGATGTTTCCTAAGGCGATTTCTATCAGATGAGAGTTGAGTCCTACACCATTCGCACTCTAGTCATTGTCCAGCTCGCTTCATCCTCCTAAGCTCCTCTGTATACCAGGGCTTACGGTTTGAAGCAGGCCGGAAAGGACGCTTGGGAGCGATTGTGTCAATAGCCCTGGTGAGATCGGTGTTCAAAGTGTCCACCAAGGCTTTGACAGAATCACCGGTGCTACCAACCATTAAACCCTCTAAGGCTTTCTGGAAACCAATTGGTTCCATTAGCCATTCTAGTGGGTTCGCCACCCCTGGGAGGGTGGATAATAGCCTTTAGTTCTGCCCTGATCAGAAAATGATCCGTCCATGACAGTGCAGAGATTTTTTTGACTTCTGCCCACGGATATCCCTGCTCTGTACTAAAGACCGCATCGAGGGTATGACCAGCACAATGTGTGGGCCTGCTGACCAACTGGGATAGGCCCATGTTAGTCATGGTATCCATGAACTCCCGAGCCGCGCCAGTTAGATCATGTAAACTGGTTTCAAGTGGGATGTTGAAATTGCCCAGAACCAAAAGTCTGGGCGATTCCAGCAGCAACTCAGAAACCAGGGCGGTCAGCTCGGTTAGGGAGTCTGTTAAGCAACAGGGTGGTCGGTATACCAACAGACTCCCCAAACTATCCCTGGTGTTCAGGCTAAGGTACATACACCTGATGTGGGTCGTTTTCCGGATAGGCTTTCTGATCACGGTTAAGGTGTTCCTATGGACCATGGCTATGCCATCTCCCCACCCACTTTCCCTCACCTGCTCACTAACCGAGTACCCAGCTGGGAGAGCCTGCGCCCATATCGCGGAGCTGGCCTCCCCCAGCCAGGTCTCAGTAAAGCATGCCAGGTCAGCCGCCTCATCCACTAAGAGATCGTGGATGATATGGGTCTTGTTCTTGACTGACCTGGCATTGCAAAGGAGCAGGTTGAGGGTCAGTGGAATGGTTGGCACTAAGACAATTTCTTAGTCAAGGCAATATAGAGATAACTACCAAATGATTGTCTGATGTAAACAAAGAATTGAATGGTGCATCAGTGCAGGAAATCCATTGTTAGAACATCCCCAACAGATGACTGTCCAATTTCTGCTGAAGATATGCCACAAATGAGAAAAGATAACTGGTTCCCCTCTAGAACTAATTTACCACCAATATTTTTTTCATAATATTCAGCCTAAATCTGCACTCCTGTACTTTAAGCCTTATAGGTTTAGTTCTGCCCACTGGAAAGCAGAAGACTAGCCTTGCCCCCTTCTGTGTGAGATCCCTTCAGATATTTGAAATGTGGTATTGTGTCCACTCCACCCCTTCCTACTAGGTCCTGTCTTTTCTTCTCAAGGTTAACCATACCCAGGCCACTCAGTCTTCCCATACATTCTTCCTCAACTATCCTTACTGCCAGCCACTGATCCTACTCCAGTTTGTTTTGTATCTTCCTTCCTTCCTTTCCTCCTTCCTTTTTGCAATGTCTATTCACATATTGGCATTTAAGAATCAGGTGAGCATAGAGACAGGTATTGTAGATTAAATGGTTCAGGTTTTTTCAGATTACTTCACTGGAAAGGATTAGGTTGCCACCATTTAAACATATACACTCAATCTGACATTTTGAGGCAAATTCAGAAATTTTTTCTCAGGAAAAAGGGCAAGTAATTTCAAGTAAAACAAATAGAATAGATAAAGGTATTGGAGTAGTTTCAGAGAGGTGCCCAAGAGACTGTGAACATGCTGATGGCTCATCACTTATAGCAGGGGTAGGCAACCTTTCCCCTTTAAGGGCCGAGGGACTTCAGCTCCCAGAAGCCTCAGCCATGTTGGCCAATAGTCCCATGTTGGCCAATAGCTCCTGGGATTCTGGGAGCTGAAGTCCCTCAGCCCTTAAAGGGGAAAGGTTGCCTACCCCTGACTTATAGGAACAAAAAGGAGATGTTACTAACAAGATGGACAGGAACCTACCAAAATCCACATATTTATTTCATAAAAGGTACAGAAAGAGTTTAAAAAATGAATGAGGAAGAAAACAAAACTGATAAATCATATCCTCAAATTCTAGAAAAGGCCAAACTTGCTATCTAATCTCTCCTAAGATGAAATCATGAGGTAAATCTTCTCTAGAGTAACATCCAAGGAATTTTGAGGGGACCAATAAACATTTTGACAACACTAGCAGCAGTATAAGATGGTCCTTATGTCCTTATCGAAAGCAAGTTCCTTTGGAGGTCTTGGGATAGGAAGAAGATAGAGGTTTGCTCAGACTCATTGCATCACAATGAACTTTGTTTAATGCCTGCTTTAGTTTGGAATCCATGACAAACTAATGGCTTATCCCAAATGGTAGTCAGCAATGACAATTGTGAATATAATCTAAATCCAGGCACTGGGGAACAAGGTGACAGATCTCAGATACAAAACTTACACTGTAGAGGATAAGAAAGGAAACCAGGACTTTAACAGCTCTGACATGAACAGCAATCCTCTGATCTGGAAAACTTTCAGTATTCCATCACATCTTCTTAACATGATGTACAAGGGAGACAATCAAGAAGACAGAAGAAATTAAATATATAATAGCAGGCAGCAATGTCCCCACAATATACAGAACAGCAGCAAGCGCTGTCTGAAGATTCTGAGCTTGGTGTGTTCCATTGCTGCTGATCAGAAAAATCTTTGCTCCGTTGGAAAGATGATGACAATGTTCATACCAGAAGACACGGAGAGAAACAAGCAAGGAAATCATTAATGATCCTAGGAGTATCTGGAGAATAATTCTAGAAATCCTCAGCTTCATTTTCACCAGGAACAGCTGGGTAAAGTGAACAATTTTCATTCAATAAAAGACTGCAAGCACAGTGGCAATCCATAGGCTAGCAGCATTGGAAAAAGCCCAGAAATAATAATGATTGTTGGCAAACATTTTGGATTGCCAGTGTCAACAAAGAAGAAGCAATACATGCTCAAAGTTATTTCAAGAAAAGGAAATTGAGATAGACTCAGAACCAGTGCTATCATATCAGATGATGACAGTGTTTTCCTTCTTCTCCAGTCATAGCAATTTGCAATGGTGATAAATCCATTTCCCATCAACCCAACAGCAATCACAGATGCAGCAACAATTAGACAGAACAAATGGAGAGACGCTGAGTCCAGCATTGTTAAAACAGGAGCTGATGTGAAACTTCCAGTATTTTGGTCAGCAAAGGATATATGGATAGTAGATCACACACATATCTTTTACCCTGGGAGGCTAGAAATATTATTTAGATGTAATTTTGTATTGTGGTTGGTAACAGAAATATTATATCAGGGGTAGGCAACCTAAGGCCTGGGGGCCGGATGTGGCCCCCTGAGGCTTTTGGACCGGCCCCAGGCCAGTCCTACCGCCGCCGCCGCTCACCATGATGATATTGATTATTGTTGTTATTACTTGTTCTTGGGGTTTTCTTGGCAAAATCTCCACAGGGGTTTTGCCATGGCTTTTCTGGGGCTGAGAGAGTGTGCATGCATATTTTTTATTTTTTTATTTTTTAAAAAAATATTTATTTATTTATTTATTCATTCATTCATTCATTTTTGGTGCTTTGCCCCCCCCCCATTGTCTGAGGGACAGCAACCCGACCCCTGGCTCAAAAAGGTTGCCTACCCCTGTATTATATGGACAATTATTTCTTCTACTTAAAATATTTGCATGTTCTTTTCCATATCAATGTGGATCTACTCTCTGGTGTATTTGTTCATTGAAAGTGGTTTTGTATATCACCCTGATTACAAAGCATACAATAAATAATAACATAATGAAAACAGGCAGGTGTGCAAAGTCAGATTTCTAAGGTCTTTTGGAGGGAAGAAGAACTGATGTCACTCCCATTAGAGTGATCAAATAGTGTTGAGTTTACCAAAAAGGGAACTGTAACCCATAAGTGGAAGACCCTCAGTTTTGGTCCAGATCAAAAGCACCATCTACAGAATTTATAGAGACTTGGCTTAGGGACGAGCAAGGGATGCATTTTTCAAAGAGTTGAAGACAAGCGATAAAGGGTGAGGAGATGACTGAAGGAGGAATTATTTATCTCAATTTATCCTATCCTTGTCTGGCCCCATCATTTCCTTGAGTCAACTAAGAAGAGACATTTTGAGAAACATCTGCTTGCTGCATTCCAGCATAAATCTTAGAGTTTCAGCAGTGAAGGCCTCCCCCACATGTCACAATAGATATTTAAGAGGAGAAGAGTCAGTATACCTTGGTGGAGACATGACAAGAACTACCACAGAAGGCATCCCAGGAGATTATCACACAATTTTCACCCGATATGGACATAGGCAGGGCATGGGCTTGAATGGGTGAAAACAGATCTTATCACATGCATCTTTGCTCAACTCAGCAGCATCACATACCCAATCCAGATTCTTGGCATACTTTTGAAACCAATGATACTTTCTCATTCTTCAAAAAGTAGCCAGGAGTCTGGCTCAGGTATGCAATGCATCTGAGTTGGGTAAAGAGCCATGTGATAAGAACATTTTCACCAGCTCAAGCCCATGCCCAGCCTGTGTCTAGATCGGCTGAAAATGACATGCAATAATCTCCCTCATCTTGTTCCTTGCTGAATTACAAAGGGGTGCTGAAAAATTCTTGGCACAAGCAAGAAGGGAATGACCTAGAGTCATGAAATTACATGCTATCCCATATATTCACAAAAAAGTTTGATGCACTTCTCAAGTTTTTTTTAACCTTTCCATATGTGTGTGTGTGTGTGTGTGTGTGTGTATATATATATATATATATATATATATATCACTGCTCTGCTTCTGCTGTCACCTCTGAATCATTTGAAAATGTCCTTCCTCTGAAACTATTTTTAAAGTATGGAAACAGGATATAGTTAACTAGAGCAAGATCTGGTGAGTAGGGTGGATGGTCTAAGGATGGTCCTTGGTGACTTCATTAAGCATTATGCATGAAGTACCAACCACACTTGCTCACAGCTTATCATTCAAACACACAGATGTATACTCACAGGAGTTATTTTCCCTCTTGGAAATTAAGACACAAATCTTAACTAAGAGGCTGGTTTCAGCTCAAGGTTAAATGAGGGGGTTATTCCTTTTCACTTCTTTAAGAAGTTGGGATAAGAAATAAGCTCCTAGCCAGAAGGTAGATGTAGAGCAGAGGATGGGCCCAGGCACTAAAACAATTGAAAGGGAAGGAGAAACCTATTTAAATAAAATCCATAGACCTCTTGGAGAGTTTTTTGTGGGTTTTTTGGGCTGTGTGGCCATGTTCTAGAAGAGTTTCTTTCTGACTTTTCGCCAACATCTGTGGCTGGCATCTGCCACAGATGCCAGCCACAAATGCTGGCGAAATGTCAGAAAGAAACTCTTCTAGAACATGGCCACACAGCTCGAAAAACCCACAAAAAACTATGGATGCCGGCCATGGAAGCCTACGACTTCACCTCTTGGAGAGTCTTTGCAAGTTTCAGGAACAAATCAATTAAATCTTGCAAACTGTAATAAGCTTCTGCTCTCCTTGCTGAGCTGGAGATTTGCACCCAGCCCTAACTAAATAAAATCCATAGAGCTCTTGGAGAGTCTTTGCAAGTTGCAGGAACAAATCAATTAAACCTTGCAAATTGTAGTAATGTCTTCATAGGGAGCAATACCTATCAAATTTACAGATGACACAAAATTAGGAGGAGTAGCTAATACCCCAGAGGACAGGATAAAAAATTCAAAATGACCTTAATAGATTAGAAAACTGGGCCAAAGCTAAAACAGTGAAATTCAAGATGAAGAAATGTAAGGTGCTTCACTTAGGGCAGAAAAACAACATGCATGAATATAGGCTGGGGGACACCTGGTTTAACGTGTGAAAGGGATCTAGGAGTCCTAGTGGACCACTAGTTGAACATGAGTCAACAGTGCAATGCAGCAGCTAAAAAGGCCATTGCGATTTTAGGCTGCATTAATAAAAGTATAGTGTCTGGATCAAGGGAAGTAATAGTGCCAATTTATTCTGCTTTGGTCAGGCCCCACCTGGAATACTGTGTCCAGTTCTGGGCACCAGAATTCAAAAAGGATGTTGAAAAACTGGAGCATGTCCAGAGGAGGGCGAATAAAATGGTGAAGGGTCTGGAAACCATGCCCTATGAGGAATGACTTAGGAAACTGGGTATGTTTAGCCTGGAGAAGAAATGATTAAGAGGTGATATGATAGCCCTGAAATATTTGAAGAGATGTCATATTAAGAAGGGAGCAAGCTTTTTTTCTGCTGCTCCAGAGAACAGGACCTAGAATAATGGATGCAAGCTGCAGGAAAAGAGATTCCACCTCAACATTAGGAGGAACTTTCTGACAGTAAGAGCCATTGAACAGAGGAATATGCTGCCTTAGAGTGTGGTGGAGTCTCCTTCTTTGGAGGTCTTTAAACAGAGGCTGGATGGCCATCTGTCAGGGATGTTTTGACTGGGAGTTTCTGCATGGCAGTTGTTTGGACTGGATGGCCCTTGTGGCCTCTTCCAACTCTATGATTCTATGAGTTGAGCCTAGCAAAACTAGCAAATTTGTATTTTTGTCTCTTGATCCTTGAAAACTGAAGACCTGGGACAAAGGCCTGAGATCTGCCAACCCTACTCACGACTGGGGTGGATGGTGAAGTGTAGCATGGTTTCTTCTTCTTCCTATGTCACTTCCTCAGTCTACAGGTACCAATGATTCTGACTGCATCTGCACTGCAGAAATAATGCAGTTTGAGATTGCTTTAACTGCCATGGCTCAATGATATGGAATTCTGAGGTGTGTAGTTTTGTTTGCTATTTAGCCTTCTCTGTTAGAGATCTCTGGTGCCACAACAAACTATGAATCCCAGGATTCCATAGCACTGAAAGCATTTTTAAAGCAGTTGAAGCAGTCTCAAACTGCATTATTTCTGCAGTGCAGATGCAGCCTCTGTTATCATCAACATCCTCTGTGTTATTTGAGAACAACTGCATGGGATTAAGCTATTAGTCTCATCCAAGCCTCAGGCTTGAAAATAGTTTCACACATGAATATTTTAATGTTCCATTGCAGTATTTAATTTCTATATTACCACTATACTACCACTCATAGAACAGCTTCTACATATGAACAAAGGGGGTCCTACTTCAAACCCTGAAACAGCGCCAGAGTTCAAGATGAATTTGCTAGTGCATCTGATAAATTATTGCTATCACTTTGGATAGGTAAGTGAAGGCTTATTTACTTATGAGATTCCAGTTCCTTAAAAAAGATTTCTCAAAAAATGAAAAGCTTAGCTAACAGCTTTCTCCTCAAAGATGCATTCTTTCCCCCAATTCTCTGCACAAAGCACAGGAAAGCAATTTTGATGAAACATGGCTCAATGCTATGCAAAATCACAGCTGCAGATCGTACACAACACCGTAGATGAGATTTTATGTAAATACTGTGTGCACAAGTAATCTGAACACTCACTAATTAAATCCTTCTTTGATTTTCATCTGCAAGGGCAATGAAGGAAGCCCTCTAGATACTTTTTCCAAAATGTTGTCTTTTTAAAGGCTATAGTGACTATGGATGTGAAAAATCTGCTGTCATTACTACCACATTGCCCACTTTACTGGAAAGTGACAACACATGCTCAGAACATTCATTGGTCAGTATCCTAGTAGTGAAAGTTGTTGTTGTTGTTGTTGTTATTGTTGTTGTTGTGTGCCTTCAAGTCATTTCTAACTTATGGAAACTCCAAACTGAACTTCTAATGGGGATTTCTGGGGCTGAGAGGGTGTAACTCACCCAAAGTTACCCTTTGGGTTTCCATAGCTGAGCAGGGAATAGAACCCTGGTTTCCATACTCAATAGTCCAACATACAAGAATCATAGTGGCATGTACAAACATATTATTCTTGTGTAGGTCTTTTTGTTGTTGTTGTGGAGTTTGGCATAATCTACTCTATACACTGACTTCCGGCGGTGAATGGCATGGCGACAGTCCAGTGTGATTAACATTCCACTGGAATACCAGGAGGGGAAGAGGGGATCGGAGGATCCCTTTCCATCTGCACCTTGGGAAAGGAGCAGAGGACTTAGGGGCTCGTAGAGATCTTGTCCGGACCCCTTTTAATACCCAGGCTTGGGGAAAAACGGGAAGAGGGACGAGATCGCAGAGCAGCCAGCCCTGAACTGGACGCTTAAGGGCATTTAGCCCTGCCACCCGCTTTTTAAAAGGATTGTGTGAGAAGGAAAATAACAACAATTGGACATCAGAAACAGTGAGTACTGGGGAAAACATCTATATAAAGAACTCTTACTAAAAGAATTCAATCTTAGCATATGGAGACCGTTTAAAGTTTAAAAGGGAAAGGAAAGGCAACCCGGATCAGAAGTACCACCAAGACCGGGCTGAGAGTTTAAACCTTGGAGCCAAAATAATAAAGCTAAATTTGGCATTGGACTTTGAATCCAAGGTAAAAATCAAAGAAAGAGAAGGAAGGGGGGAAAAAAAGTAAAAATTTGGTTCAAATTGGCCAATGAAGAAGATAAAGAAGGAAAGAGAAAGGTGGGGGTAAATAAGAACTAAGAAGGAGAAAGAAAATGGCGATCGGGAAGCAATGAAGGAGAAGGAGAAGGAGAAAGCGAAGGGAGGAAAGTGAAAGTGCTGGGCGGAAGAAGAAAGAAATAACTGCTAAGAACTGAATAAAAAGTGCTTAATATAAAACTCAGAATAATAATAATAAAACACACAAGCCAATAGACTATTAAGAATGTGAGTTAAAAATCGACAAAGATAGAAGATAAAAATAACAACTTAGAGAAAGAATCGTCGGAAGGAGGACAGAGGAGGGGACATCGTGAGAGGAGAAGGGAACCAGAAACTGGAGAGAGAAAAAGAAAGTCAGCTCCAAAACAGAGAAAGATTGCGTCGGAAGGAGGACGGGTGGAGGAGATGACTAGATCTGTAATTATGGAATAATTATAGTATAACTGTAGAACCAAAACAATAGTATTTGAAAGAGAAAGAAATCGACGGAAGGAGGACAGGAGGAGGGGACAACGGAGATGAGAAATATCAGCTAAAAATAATAATAATAACAATAATAATAAGCAACAAATAAATACAAGAAGAGTGGATTACAAGTTAAAGGGGTGAGAGCACGGAAGATAAAGATTTTAAGGGCTCTTCTCTTGTTTAAAACACTGCTGTTTCATTTCCACTTAACTTTTTGGGATTAGAAAATTAACTAAATATATATATATATATATATATATATATATATATATACACTCTCTTCCATACAGGGTGATAAGCCATAAAGTAACATATTATAACTGATAGATCTATTGGGAAGAAGGCTGTTTAACATTGTTGTAAGTTTGTGGTGAATGTTACAATAACTAGTAAAAACAGTGGTTATAATTGTTACAATTAGAAAGGTAGCTGTTTTTTCTTTTTCTTTTTTTTATAACCAAGCATTTATCTGACTTAGAACATATATATATATATATATATATATATATATACACACTTATAGCCTTGTCTCACTATTTCAACAAATAGAATATACATTGTATTTTGCAAGTATACATTTTATAACCTTATTTAGAACATAACCATATAGAACTGATAAATGGAATAGAATTTTGTTGTTTATGGTTTATATATATATATATATATATATATATATTTGGTGATTATTTAAAGGACTGAATAGAAGCATTATTAATACTAGAGTGACTAGAATTGTAAACTATTATAAAAAATAATTGTAATAGTAATAACAACAATAACTACAATAATGGCAAGTGGAGCAAGGAAACAGACTAATTTACCAATTCCACCCCAAAGGAGAGGTTCAACAGATGCTACTACAAAAACAACAGACCCCATACAAACTCTTTTGGAGGATTTTCAGAAATTAAGGCACGAAATAAGATCTGAAATGAAAGCAGAGCTGAGACAATCAAGGAAGGAAGCGAAAGAAGAATTACAGAAAGAATTGGGAATATTTGGAACAAAATTAGAAAAAATAACTGGGGAAATTGAAAGTCTTCGAGGCGAGGTTGAAAATGTGAAAGAAACAACTAAAGAATTAAAAGTAATTACATCAGAATTAGCAGAACAACAGAGAAAGGAAAGTAATATTAACTTAATTCAAGAGGTCTGTAATAGAGAAAGGAGCCTGAAATTAAGAGGGGTACCAGAGGCCCCAAATCAGAACTTATTTGAGAAAATAACAAATTCTTTAGCAGAATATGTAGGAGTGCCAAAGAAGGAAATAATTAGATACGGACAAGACCTTCAGAATCAACTCAAAAATTGCAAGAGAAAAGAACTTACCTAGAGATGTAATAATTGTTTTTACAAGAACTGCAACAAAAGAGCTAATACTTCAAAAGAGTTATCAAGAAGATTTTATAGTAGAAGGGAAAAGCGTGAAGATTTTTAAGGACATCCCAATGGAGATATTACAGAGGAGACAAGAATATAAATTCTTCACAAGCAAGCTCATTAGAAGAGGAATGAGATTCTCATGGGAGAGAATTGAAGGGGTCTCTTTTATATATAAACAAAAAAGAGTTAGAATAAATTCAGTAGCAAAGGCAAAAGATTTTCTAAAAAGAATGCAAGGAGGAAAGAAGGAAGATAAACATGAAAATGAACAACAGGGGGTGAAGATGAAAATGAGAGCAAGGGCAAAAAAAGAACAACAGGAGCATCAAGATCCAGAGAAAGAAGAGGAAGAAGAAGAAGGCACATGTGCAGCTACTGGAGAAATATCAGGAGACGAAGATCAATCAGGAGAGGAAAGTATAGATGAGGGAGAAAGAGGATTAGCAGAAGCGGATGATTTTCAAATTATAATTTGAAAAATGGATACTAGAATCATTTCTTGGAATGTAAAAGGAATAAATTCAAAATATAAAAGAAGTAAAATATTCCACTATTTACAGAAGAAGAAATTACAAATTATATGTTTACAAGAAACAAAGATTAGGAAAAATGAAACAAAATATTTACAAAATCACAAATTGGGAAGAATGTTTACATCGGCATCAGATAAAAGAAAAGGAGGGATAGTAATGTATATCCAGGACAAGTATAAACCTAAAGAAATTTTGAATGATCAAAAAGGACATTATATTGGGGTGGAAGCTCAGATAGAAGATGAAAAATATTTGTTTGTAGGGATATATAGTCCCACAGAAAAACAAGGAGATTTTTATAGAGAATTACATGAAGAATTGGGAAAATTGGAAAGAGAAAATTACAAGCTGATATTGATGGGAGATTGGAACGGTGTAATAGATCCTAAAAGAGATAGAACATCGAAAAAGAAAATAAAGAAGAATCAAGGAAAATTACCAGTAACCTTTTTTGAGTTGAAAGAACATCAGAATCTTAAAGATGTGTGGTCAAATATGTATCAAAACACTGACGGCTTCACTTTTTTTTTCAGAATCCCACAAGTCTCTGTCTAGAATAGATATGTTTATGATTTCGCCAGAACTGTTAGTGAAAATTAAAGATATGGAAATCTTGCCTAGAACAATATCTGACCATAATCCAATATTATTGGAATTAAAACATCAAACAAAGAAAAACTATAGATGGAAATTAAATGATTCCTTATTAAAGAATAAAGAATACAGAGAAAAAATGAAGAAAACTCTAAAAGAATATTTTAGTATTAACAGAACAAAATTAATAAAAGAAAAAGTTGTATGGGATGCTGGGAAAGCTGTAATGAGAGGTTTGCTGATACAAAGAGGATCTCAAGTTAAAAAGTTAAAAGAAGCTGAATGGAAAAAAATAGAAGATGAAATAAAGAAAGTGGAAGCGGAATTAAAGATAGAACCAACAAATGATAGAAAAGATAAAAGATTGAAATGGTTAAAGAAGCAAATAGATATGAAGCTTGCAGAAGAAATAGCAAAAAAGATGAAATTCATCAAACAGAGACAGTTTGAGTCAGCAAACAAAACAGGAAAATGGCTAGCATATAAATTAAAAAAAAGAAAGAGAAAAAAGATTGATTACAAAGATAAAAAAAGAGGACGAAATACTTCAATCACAGGAGGAAATTCAAAAAGCATTTCAAAATTATTACATAAATTTATATGGGGAACAAAAACTTAATAAAGAAGATATCTTGGGATACTTGGAAAGGCAAGAAATGGAAAAAATATCACCAGAACAACAAGAAATGTTAAATACAGAATTTACAGAAAATGAGATAATACAGGCGATTAGACGGTTAAAAAAAGACAAAGCACCAGGTCCAGATGGATTCACAGCAACATATTATAAAACATTTATTGAGGAACTGAAAAAGCCGTTATTAGCAACTTTTAATAAAATTAAAGAAGAAGGAATCCCTGACACATGGAAAAGCGCCAATATTATATTAATACCAAAAGAAGGAAAGGATGAGCTGGAACTTAAAAACTATAGACCAATTTCATTATTGAATACAGACTACAAGATACTTACATTGATTTTAGCCGAAAGACTTAAACAGGTTTTGACAGGTGTTATTAAAGAAGAACAAGCAGGATTTCTCCCTGGAAGAAAATTAAAGGATAACATAAGGACGGTCATCAATACTATTGAATATTATGAGAAACATAATGATAAAAAGATGGCACTTATTTTTTTGGACGCTGAGAAAGCGTTTGATAATGTTAATTGGTTATTTATGACGGAAACACTGAAGAAAATGGAAATGGGAAATAAATTTTGTAGCTGGATAGAAGAGATATATTCAACACAAACTGCCAATTTGATAATAAATGGAAATATAACAGAAAAGATTAATACTGAAAAAGGGATGTGCCAAGGGTGCCCACTTTCACCGCTTCTTTTTATAACAATACTGGAAGTATTGTTAAACAAGATAAGACGAGATAAAAATATAAAGGGAATAAAAATAAGAGGTAAAGATTACAAACTAAGAGCATTTGCAGACGATCTTGTATTAACATTGGAAAATCCATTAACACAAATTGAGAAAGTGTTACAAAATTTGAAAGAGTTTGGAATGGCGGCTGGATTTAAGGTTAATTATGAGAAGACAATGATTATAACAAAAAACATGACTAACACGGAGAAAAAGGAATTAGAAACAATAACAAAATGTATGATAACTAAAAAAGTTAAGTATTTGGGAGTATGGATAACCAACAGGAATACAGACTTATTTGATAATAATTATAAGAAAAAGTGGAAAGAAATAAAAGAAGAACTGTCAAGATGGGACAAACTGAAACTTTCTTTAACAGGAAGAATAGAAACAATTAAGATGATGGTTCTCCCAAAAATGAACTTTTTATTTCAATGCATCCCAATTATTCATAATAAGAAACCATTTAAAGACTGGCATAAAGATATAAGGAATTTCATATGGAACAATAAAAAAGCAAGAGTCAAATGGTTAACAATGACAAGGAAGAAAAAAGATGGGGGTATGAATTTACCAGACTTGGAGTTATACCATAAAGCAAACGCATTAGATTGGATAACTGATTGGGTGATGTTGAACAGAGAAGACATTTTAAATTTGGAAGGATTCAATAACAGATATGGGTGGCATAGTTACCTATGGTACGAAAAAGACTTGGTACACAAAGACTTTAAGCACCATGTAATAAGGAAAGCGCTGTTAAATACATGGAAGGAAATTAAGGGAAAAATATATAGAAAAATTCCATTATGGATCTCACCGCATGAAGCCTTTTATGGGAGATGGACAGCAGTAAAAACATGGTTGAAATATAAAGATATATTAAAAACAGGAGTTGATCAAAAATTGGACTTAAAATCAATTCAAGAAATAGCACAATTGGACTCTAAAATGCATTGGCTGCTATATATACAATTAAAAGAGAGATTTAAAATGGATACAAAACTTCAAGGATTTGAAGAAGAAGTATTTGAAATAGATAAGGTGCTGCAACAACCACCCAAACATAGGATAAGTAAATTTTATAGAATTTTAATGGAAATCAAACAAGAACCAGAGAAAATATCTGAAAATATGATAAAATGGACTACAGATATAGGAAGGACAATAGAATTGGAACATTGGGAAAAAACAAGAAGAAGGACAGATAAATTCACCAAATCGCAAGATCTTAAAGAAAATTACTGGAAAATGGAACAAAGATGGTATTTGACTCCGGCTAGAATAGCTAAGATATACAAAATAAAAGAGAAAGAATGCTGGAAGTGTAAACACAATGTGGGTACTTGGTTCCATATATGGTGGAACTGTTCAAAAATTTAAAATTACTGGAAAAAAATACATACAAACATACAAAATATGTTGAATATTAAATTCGAAATGTGTCCGGAATTTTATTTGTTGAATATGTTAAACCGCCTGGATCAGGAGATTGAGAGGAAATATTGGAGAATCCTCCTTTACATGGTGACAGCTGCCAGAATATTAATCGCCCAAAAATGGAAAAAACAGGATATACCTACAGTAGATGAATGGTTTTTAAAATTAGCAGAAATGAAAGAAATGGACAAATTAACAAATATACTAAATAATAAAGACTCGGAATCTATCGAGGAAGAATGGGCTCCATTAGAGATATATATTAAAAGTAACTGGAAGTAAGTAAGCTAAGATATTTAAAGTAAATAACGTAAAATGGTTTATTAGTAGGAATTGCAAGTAAAAATCATTTAAGATAGTAACTTAAGAACAGTTGAATGGATATAAGTACTCATTGTGGAAGAACTAAAGGAAGGATGTATATATGTACTGTAAATAGAACTTTTGCATTGAAAGTATGTATTGTTTAAATTGTTTTAATTATGTAATAAAAATTTATAAAAAAAAAAAAATAAACTACTCTATACACTCAAGTCCTCTGGAGGTCATTTCCTCCAGTCAGCCAGAACTAGGCTGGCAACTGCCACCAGAGGATTTTTCTTCAGCCACTCCTATACAGAAGAGAGTTGATAGCTGAATACGCTGTCTGAATTTAAAACAGCATTAAAGACCAGGTTCTTCCAACAGGCCGATCCAATGATTTTAAAATTGGAAATTTTAAATGACGAATTTTAAATGTGGGTTGTTTTAATATGTACCATACATACTTGTGTAAAAATTCAGAAATTTAGGTCAAAAATTGACAAAAAAAAAACAACAAAAACCTGGGTTGACTTATACACTGGTCAATAAAAGTACCCCCTCTTTTGTAGTCCCAAAAGCTCCTTGAATCCTCCCAAAATCTTTGGTTTTGTACATTTTTCAGTATAAAAATGCCTCAAAATTGTACCCAAAACCACTTCCAAATGAATGGAAACACACAAAAATCTTTCTCCAACTCCCTCAGAACCCCTTCTCACATCCATTCAAAACTTCCTCCCACCCCCTGCCTACATTTCCCCTCTAAAATGGTGACAGTGTCATGGTATCACTTTTGGTCACCGTTTTGGAAAGAAAACAGAAGAGAAAAAAGCCATTTTAACAAGCTTGGGGGAAAGCAGCCCATGGGGGCTTGGGAGGAGAAAAACTGGCCATGGCCCCCCAGACAGTTGCCCGCACCAATGTAAGAGTTGGTAGAAGAAACCGCAAACATGGTCCCCGAAAGCTTCCCCTCCTTTTTCTCTCCAGAGTGCCATTTTCCCAGATAAGAAAATGCAGTAGTTTAGGAAACTATGGGCCTTTGCAGACTGCCAGAAATAGTGCAAATTGAGTCCACTTTAAGGGTTAGAGTTAGTGCTAGGGAATCATGGGAATTATTTTTTTCTGAGACACTGAACCTTCTCTGTCAGAGAGCTCTGTTGCCACAATAAAATACAGTTCCCATGATTCCCTAACCCTAACCCTAACCTTTAAAGTGGACTCAATCTGCACTATTTCTAGCAGTCTGCAATCCCCCATAGTCATATGAGTCGGGAATATCAGTACACCAATTGATCTTGTAGCACCTTTGAGACTAACTATATGAAATAAGTTGTAGCATAAGCTTTCGTAGACTCAGATGCATGGAAGTAGACCGAGTCCGCAAAAACTTATGCTACAAATTCTTTTGCACAGTTAGTCTCAAAGGTACAACAAAATCCCTTTTCACATGGGAAATGTAGTACTTCTAAAGCAGGGGTGGGCAACTGTGAGAGCAGAAGCCACTAGTGTGTCATTGCCAAATGGGAAGTGACATCTACTTAACAGAATATAGAATCATAGAGTTGGAAGAGATCACAAGGGCCATCCTGTCCAAACCCCTGCCATGCAGAAACTCAAAATCAAAGCATCCCCAACAGATGGCCATCCTGCCTCTGTTTAAAGACCTCCAAATAAAAGACTCCACTACACTCCAAGGGAGTGTGTTCCGCTGTCGAACAGCTCTCACTGTCAGGAAGTTCCTCCTAATGTTGAGCTGGAATCTCTTTTCCTGTAGTTTGCATCCGTTGTTCCGGGTCCTATTCTCTGAAGCAGCAGAAAATGAGCTAGCTCCCTCCCCAATATGATATCCTACTTGCAAGTATATGTGACAGATCCTTTTATCGAGGGTGGCCCTGCAGTTCCAGTCCTTAGGAATCCACTGACCTGTTCCTCCTACTCATTCATTGCTGAGTTGGGTTATTTTGCCTCAGGGTGACCCTGATAAATGTAGACTTGTGGCTGTGGACTGTTGGTTGATGTACGGGTTCATTAGTTTGATATCTATTGCCTGACTCCAATTCAGGCAAGACAGCCAGACAGAGATATGTTTAAAACAACATAAATATATGTATTCAACACTCAGCCATATAAACCCACTGAGTGATCTTGGGCAAGTCACTCCCTCTCTCAAGTTTGTTTTCTGTTCCAAACAATAGGACCCAGAGCAATGAATTCAAACTACAGGAAAAGAGATTCCACCTCAACATTAGGAGGAAATTTGTGATGGTGAGAGCTGTTCAACTGTAGAATACACTGCCTAAAAGAGTGGTGGAGTCTCCTTCTATGGAGGTTTAAAACAAAGACTGGATGGCCATCTATTGAGAGTGCTTTGATTGTGTGTTCCTGCATGCCAGGGGGTTGGACTGGATGGCCCTTGGCATCTTTTCCAACTTTATGATTCTATAAGAATAAAGGGCCAAGGTGTGGTTTTTTTTTCTGTGATTTTCTTAAAACCACAGAAAAAATGGAACAGAGCAGACCTAGGAATTAACATATACAAAAACTGACACAACCTGAGAACAGATGAGTCTGTTCACCATAACCAAATGTGGGACTGTGTTACACTATAGGTAGAGTTTTACTTTCAACCTACACATTCTTTAGATTCTCTAATTAAACCTCTCTTACCCAAGCTGATTTCCTCTTCCTTTAAAACAAAAACAACCAAACAAACCAATAACCAGATATCAATAATTGATAACCGAGAGCAAATAGCTTCAAAGGAAACTTTTTCAGTGATTCAGATGTCTTTTCACCTTTACTGTAATTAAGGTATTCCATAAATAAACAAGTATTTTTAAGACTAGCTGAATTATTCAAGCTCTCCAGGTTGTTATAGTTACAGAGGTCTCCCTGGCGGCCTTCTGCTCTTGTGCCCAAACGGTAGTGATTGTGCCTCGCACCTGGAAGCAAAATCTCTAATTGTATCAGTCAGAGCAATAGACTTTGGTGACCTCCTTAACCCAGGGGACATCATGACATTTTACATTTCTCAACAGAAAAGCACCTTCAGGATTTTCAGCCAATGAAGACTAGACCTGGCCAGAGCAATAAACAGTCAGGTCACCGCTAATATGAGTCAGATGATAACACTTTATGTAGGAGGATGTTCTTCATAAATCAAGCCATAAAGTGGAGCAAGCATACTCTTTGAATAAGGTGGAGGAGGAGAGAAGATAGAGGAAGAGATTACAAGAACGGAGAGGGGGTCAGTGAGTGATGAAGCTCTACTCTTGCTTGGAGTAAGTGTATTTTGAAAAGTGCCACCTGTTTTTTTCTTTCCCCATGACCATTGTATGTCACACGTACTTTATTGTTCATAACCATAGGCCATCATAGTTGTGCATATAAAAGTAAAATAAATATACAGTGGGCCCTTGGAATACACTGGGGCTCCTTCCAAGACCTCCCCCTCCCATGGATACCAAAAGCTGTGGATGCTCAAGTCCCATTATGTTCAATGGGGTAGTCAAATGGTGTCCCTTCTATAAAATGGCAAAATCAAAGTTTGCTTTTTTGGCTCACAGTTGTAAACCGCTTAGACATCCCATAGCGTGATATGAAGCTGCTTTGCTTTGGGGTTTTTTTTGGAATTTATATTTTTTAGGAATAGTTTCAAGCCATGGATAGTTGAGTCTGTGGATTAAAAAAAAAATTGTCGATAGGGAGGGCCAACTGTAGAAAGACTATAAAATTAACTCCATGTCATTTTACACTTGTCAAAAATTACCCTTTCCTAAAACAGATGAACTGTATTTTAAAAATGAATGAAAATGAAAATTTACAAGACTTTCCTTTCTTCTACTAATAATCACTCTGAGATGCATGCCCATTGTATAAGAATTACTTTATTGATGTTTATCAGCAAAGGATGGGCTGAAAGGACAGCCAGTTATCCATCACCCAACAATGTTATACAGCATCAGAATGTGAATTTGCAGTGTGTGTGTGTACACACACATTTGTGTATATAGATCCACATAACTACTAACTAAGGGTGGAATCATGTGGCCAACATTCCACATGTAGCTTTTTGGCAGCTCCAGTGCCGCTCTTAGAACTTGCCACTTGTGGTGGGAAGGGTGACAGCATCTCCCTGTTGCATTGGTATGAGAAGGCCACATTTCTGCAGGCCTTGCCTAGAATGCCTGAAGCTTCTATGATACCAAAATTGTCCTTAGAGATTAGGAGATGAATTCAAGATTAATATATAAGGAGGCTCACAATGGATAGTGGAGGCTTTTCTTTTCTGAAAGTCACCTCCTCTGTCTGAAAGGGGACAGAAGTAATGACAGAGAGTGAAGATGAACTCAGGTCCTGCTGATGGAGTTCCTATATAAAACTAATTTGCTTTTTGCGTGTGAACAGAATGCTGTACTATATGGCCTTTTGGTTTTTATATCCTTAGAGCTACACCCTCCTCATTTTTATGTCATATTTGTACCCAGTTTAATAATATTTGGAAAGAGATAGATTACAACTTCTCACAAACATATGAGCACATATAAATATAGCCAGAATTCACATTAGCCTGAGATGCTACATTGTACTTGTGTAAATCTACACCCACATTACCTATTCACTAGAGCAGGGGTAGGCAACCTTTCCCCTTTAAGGGCCAAGGGACTTCAGCTCCCAGAATCCTAGGAGCTATTGGCCAACCTGGGACTATTGGCCAACATGGCTGAGGCTTCTGGGAGCTGAAGTCCCTCGGCCCTTAAAGGGGAAAGATTGCCTACCCCTGCACTAGAGACTGAAAACATACCCTCCAACATTTTACAGATGAAACCTGAGACATGGGTGGCCAGACAGCATTAGAGTGTGGTCAAGATGGCAAAATTTATTGAGGATAAACAAATGAGCTTGCAGAGGATGTAACAGTGTGCTTTTGCCTGAGCCTACTGGGAAGGTCTTGACTCTGCACCTTTCTCTCATCTCCCTCTTTCTGAGTTCATTCAGTGCAGCCTACTTTTGCACTTTGAACTTGAGTTGCAGCAACTGAAATAAGTGAGGACAAAAGAGGAAAGTGGGAGGAGAAGTGAGAAACTGGGACATTTTAAAAGCAGCTGAAAAAGTGGGATGACACGTGATATGCCAAATAGGGAAAGTTGAAGGATATGGGGAAAAAGTTAATTTCACAAGCTCTACAAGCTGATCACTAATTTAAAAGGATTAGTTTTCTGTGCCAATGAGGTAAATTGGAGTACCTGGAGTACTTAAAGACTACTAGTTATACTTCATCAGATGTCTAAAGAAGACATAATGGGACAAGAACCTACATCATGCCTCTGTAGTATACATTTATACTCATGTATTTAAGTAGTGGTTGCACTACACCACTCTTGTGTTAAATACTCCTATATCTGTGAATATGGCTACTTACTGTCCCTTCAGGGATGCACAATGTCTGTGTCTTCACAGTCCTAGTGAATCAGTGGTACAGTGAGGGCACTGAGCAATAGTTGCACAACTCCATGTGAAATGGTTAAACCTCCTAAACTCCACTTATGCAATTGTGAATTGAGTACAGACAGCGCACAACAGCCAAAAAAGTACAACTATATGATTTAGAAAACTTAAATATGTGTAAAACCCCAACATGTATGTCCTTACTGTAATGTGTGGACTTTAGCAAATATTGCTATTTATATTAAGCAAAATCCAGCATGCTCCAGTGCAATGAGCATGAGCTTCTGGTATAAAACAGAATAGAAACATACAGGATGCTTTAGTAAAACTTAAAAAGCAAAACTTATATTTATCGTTACAAGAAATCCATCAGAGATAGGAAAGTAGCTAGACAAAATGCAACTGCCCAGCTCACTGGGCTGGCCCAGCCTGGTGGACAGCCCCCATCACTTGCTAGCCCGTGATGCTGACCAAGAGGGAGAAGCGGACTGATGAGCCCATTCAGCCTCCCACCAGGAGGCAGGCTGGGCAGCTCAGGAGATCATGGGCTGCCCTAGCTCCCAAGGGAAGACAGGGGTGATCCAATCTGGCAGCAACATCTGCTCCCTCCTCTCCTCCAACCATGAGTGAGGAGCTGATGGAGGGCTTCTCCTGTACCTTCTCAGTTTTTGTGGAGCAGATGGGGCACTTGGGTGCCCTGCCTTTCCCTGGGGCAGGCACATCAGTGACCCCTCCAGACAGTTCCAGAGGCCGAAAGGCCAAGCGACAGAGAGGGCACACAGCATCCTCTCCCAGCAGCAGCTCATCCAGCTCATCCAGTAGCAGCAACAGCACTAGTTCTTACAGTCAAGTTTCTGTGCCAGTTCCTCTGTTGACAATGCCAGGAGGTGCAGGAAAAAAATGGAGTGGTTAAAAGAAAACCAAGAAGTCATGGGACAAAAGGGAAGGGTTGGTTGATGACAGATCCAGGCCCATGCATTCGGGCCAGCCCTATCTGTCAGCTGTATTCAATAAAGTTGTGATCTTTTTCCTGCCAATTGTATGTCCTGATGTTTGTGATGCCTCACCTTCACCTGGCAATGCAGCCGCTTGACTCACTGAGCCAGCCCAGTTGATGGGAGGGGGGAGCCATTGGTCAGCGGGGTTCTTTTGGCCTGGCTGGGGCCTCTGCTTGCTCCCAAAATGCTCTAGGATCAATTCCTAGGCCCTGGTTGGTGGCCTGGGACTTCTGGGAGGCAGGACCTCTGGCAGTCACTGGGGACTACAAGTCCCAGCAGCCTTTGTGGCCAGAAGCTGGCCCCCATCACCATGGCCTCCCTGATTTGTTGGGAAGCCAGGGAAGGGAGGGACTTCTGCCTGGTGCTGGCCCAGATTGGTTAAGGGGCTTACTTAAGGCCACGTGGCCATGATGGTCAGTGCCATTTCAGCCTTACTCTCCCCACCCTCCCCTATATTTGTGTTATGGGTTCTTGTGGTGCTATCACAACTTTTGGGGCAGTAGCATAGTCCATGGATCTGGTGGGCATAGTTTTCTGTACTGCTGAACACAGGATCAGAAGTCCCATGGGGCCCCAGGTGTTCTGGGAGCAGTGAGGTGCTGCCATTGCGAAGGCAACTCCTAAACATCGTCTCCCAGTGACAAAGGGGCAAGGATGCCAGTCATGTCTGGGCCATTGGTTCATCATCAACAGGTGGGTTGGTCGATGACAGATCCAGGCCCATGTATTTGGGCCAGCCCTTCCTGTCAGCTGTATTCAATAAAATTGTGGCCTTTTCCTTGCCAATTGTGTGTCCTGGTATTACTTTCTGCGATGCCTCACCTTCACCGGCAAAAGAAAGTTATCTAAATTTTGGTAAAAGAGTCCCTGATTCTGACTCTCGTGTGTGGGTGTGAATGTGAGCCATCCTTAGGCTGAGAAGCCTCCTCAATGCTTCCTTCTCAGACAAAGGGTTGTAAAACACTAACACTAACTTTTTGAAGGGGGGAACTCTGTAGGCAAGAAGCAGAAAAGGCTTGAGTTACATCAAGATCAAGAAACAGAGTGAAAATCAGGCATGTACTTCAGACATTTTCCTCTAACTCTGCTAAAAAAGTATGCATTGATGCTTTTTTGCTTCCAACATGGACATCACAACTGATGACTATTCAGTACCAGTACCAGTTGCTGGGGAACATGACTGGAAATGTGTTATTGTTCCTATGTCTTGCTTTTGTGTTTGCCATTGGCATCTGGTGGACCCATGTGACAACAGGTTGTTGGGGACAGTGTGTGTGTGTGAATGTGCCTTCAAGTCACCTGTCAACGTAGAATCATACAGTTGCAAGAGACCCCAAGGGCCATCCAGTCCAATCCCCTGGGATACACAAACACAGCACTCCCAAGAGATGGCCTTTCAGCCTTGTTTAAAATGGCAACCCCATGAATTTCATAGGTTTTTTTTTTAAAGCAAGGAATACACAGAGGTGGTTTTGTCAGTTCTTTCTTCTGAAATATCACCTACAGCACCTGATATTTGTTGGCAGACTCCCATCCAAGCACTAACCAGGGCTGGCTCTGCTTAGTTTTCAAGATCAGGTGAGATATTGTGCCTTTAGGGTATTTGAGAGTTACGTAGGCTTTTGTTCTGATCAGCATAATTTTTTTCTGATGTTCTTGCACCTTAGGGCCTTTGCAGACTGCCAGAAATAGTGCAAATTGAGTCCACTTTTAGGGCTAGGGTTAGGGAATCATGGGAAGTGTATTTTATTGTGGTACCAGAGCTCTCTGACAGAGAAGGCTCAATGTCTCAGAAAACAACCCAATTCCCATGATTCCCTAGCACTAACCCTAACCCTTAAAGTAGACTCAATTTGCACTATTTCTGGCAGTCTGCAAAGACCCTTAGTGAATACTAAAGCCCCATTGATTCAATTGATCCAATTTTGACTAGTTTGTAACTAAGCTTGTGTTACAGGCTGTTACACTCAATTAGTAAGTACTATTTTCCAGTGCTTGACTATTGCGTTTCCACTTTCAGTTCCACTTACACTCTGCAGCTTCATATTTAGCATTCAATATTCTGAGAGTGTTTGACATAATGAGGTGAGTAAGTAGTCAATATGATGAATGCTAAGGCAGAGCAGAGCATCTGTGGTATCACAGCACTTGGCATGATAGGCATCTTGTATTTGTGGAAGTGGACATGAAGCCCAGAGAAGTACTCCAATCCACAGAGGGCCCTTGCTGGTAACTTGCACTTCACAAAAATGAACAGGAAATCTGGTCATTTGTAATTGTGGAAGCCATACTTTCTTCAGCAATCAGGAAAAACATCTGAGATGAATAGTACACTTCTCCATGCAAATTGGCACAGAAACCTGGGAAGTCTGAAAAATCTATTTGTCCTTTAGTTTTCCACGTTAAATGTGCCAGTCTTACAATTCAAAATGCATTCCCAGGGGATTTTGTGGTCTTCATCTTCCTTCTCCCTCTCCTACAATTGCCCGGGGGGGGGGGGGGGGGGACATAAATAAGAACTAACATGTAGTTCTTCCTGATAATGAAATACTTGGATCAGCTATTTCCTACCACTGTTTTTCAGGCCAATATGATTTCTACTCATCAACAAGAACAGAGGCATTGTTAAGAAGGTTTCTTTGTTGGATATTGCATCAAACATGTCTGTCCAATTTGCTCCCACAACATGCAGGAACATCTCCAAAATCAGATGGGCTTTGTAAAGGTGTTACACAGAGTTATGCAGGAGGAGCTTTTCAAGAAATTGGAGCAGATAATGGTCAGATCCAATGGTCTCTTCTTTTGTTTGAAAAATTAGAAAGCAAGTGGATTTGTCCTGCTCTTAACTGCAAACAAGATTCAGAAATTCAGAATCTGTGAGCTGTTTTCAGTCAGAAACCAAGCCAGTAACTGAAGATCAGAAGCCAGAGATATCTAGCATCAGAATCCAGGGTTAAGCAGTGGCGTCACTAGGGTTGGCATCACCTAGTGCAGTAACTCTTGGTGGCACCCTCCTATTTACCTCCTCCCATACTACACCATACAGAACACTTAGGTAATAGTCATGGTAATAGTTGTGACATAAAAAACCTAGGACAATTAAAATTATACTTTTAAATTACAATATCATATGTACAGACTCAATGCATTTACATGTACATATTGTCATGTGCTTCAAGTGGGAAATCTGGTAAAATATGATATTTTAAAAATATTTTTTTAAAAAATTAAAAAAATTGAAATTTGAAATTTTATTTTTTAAAACCTGAGGCCTCTCCTTTCTCCTCTCACTGAGCCTCACCCCATCCACATCATCTCTTCAGCATTTTAAAGGGACACAGACAAACACTGCAGCCTGTTTTTGCGCAAAGGCAAATGCTTGGGGAGCAGTGGTGTGTCACCCCTTCTTAGGGTGCCACCTGGTGTAGTCCACATCCTCCGTACCCCCTAGTGATGCAACTGGAGTTAAGAAAGCCATATATCAGAGTCAGGTTTCCAGGAAGTAGTGGTAACTTGGTCATTAAACACTCCAGAGGCCATAACTCTTTCACAAGCCAAGCTGTCAAGAGGAACATTGACATTGTACTCATCTAGGTAGCTGGTGACTGTAATTCCCTTATATAATCAGCCTTTTCAGCCAATATCCAGATCTCAAACAGTATTTACAGAAAGCGTTACACAGCTGTGCTTTTCTTGATGTCTTGATTGTATTCTATCAGTTCATCTGCAGGAAATGTTCTGGGTCAGATGCCTGAGCCTCTGCCTTTCTCTAGAACTGGGAGATTTCTCTTTCAGGTCTTCCTCCTTCTCTGAATGCAACCTAACTGCTGAGGAAAGGGCAGAATTGGCTGGCTGTCAGGCACCTGCTATGATGCCTCCATTGGTAAGTTTGGTTCATCTTGCAGTGAAGAAGCTTTCCCCTACTCTTTACCACTGGGGGGCTTTTGCAGTGAAATGATGAGTCTGCGGGGGGGGGGGGGGGGGGGGTTGGTCAGTGCAGAGGGCAGAAGAGTATACCAACAATGATGAAAAAAGACATATAGAGATGTACATTGAACTTGCACTGGCATATATCATTAGCAGAATACTGGCCCATGTCTGTTGCACAACAGCCAAAATGCTTTTGAAATGTTTGAAGCCTAGAGATCCTTCATCAGTGGCTGATCTCAAAATGTAACACATTCATACATACACACATATCTTCCATGCCTTCTGTAAGATAAAGCATGAGAACCATGAATGTTTCTATCCATCAGCCCTTTCCCATTTTTTTGCCACTATCAAATTATTGGGATTTAGTGAATGGGAAATGGGATGTTGGCAATTTGTCAGTGGGACCTGGAGGTATGCCTGGGCATGGCATGTGTCTCTCATTTGGCTAGGGGGGGGGGGGGAATCTAAATTATAGACCTATGCTGGATCTAGCAGCTCAGGTGGTTCAGTAGTTGTGTAAGAAGGCATGTTGCATGCATGGTGACAAGCCTTCTAGGTCAAATGGCCAGGCAGCCAACACATTCATCAAAGCAAAACATCCAGCCAAAAGATGGGCCTTTCATGAACAGCCAGACGTGATCAAGAAACCCAACAGAAGGGACAAAATTAAGCTGTTGAGCTCCCTCCTCCCACCTTTTCATCAACACAGGCTTTTCAGTAGCCTCAGGAAGGGGAATTCATTTTTTTGCCGGAAGCACCACATTCTGATTATAATTCTGATTTGGCAGATGAGCAATTCAGTATCTGAACTTATGTTTTCCAACTTTCTAGCAATCGCACTGGAAGATAACACACTCTCAGTTCCTTTCCTTCAACTGCCCAAAGTTTTTAATCTCCACAATGTGCTGGCTTTTATCTACCATGGTGCAATGCTGCCTCATAACAGCAGATTAGGTACTTGAAAATAATGAATGACAGTCTGTGCTGGACCATTTTAGGCCCAGAAGAGTTCTTAAAAAAAAAAAAAAAAAAAACAGGATTTGACCCAAACTCTTCCTGTTTTTTGGTTGTTGTTTTGTTTTTTTTTAAAGGCTAGGCATGGGTCTAAAAAGACCACCACCACCCTACCAAAAAATGGTAGAAATGCTTTCCATATAGAGGGCATTTGGGCTACAAACACAGTTATAGAGGCTACATGCAACCTATAGGCTGCATTTTACCCACCCCTGTCTTACTCTAGTCCAGCAGTGGTGAACCATTTAGGGGTCGAGTGCCCAAACTAAAAGATCTACCTCTGGGGGTGGGACTTCGGGGGTAGAACTTCTCCCCCCCCCCCTTCCTGGGCCTTCAGCAGCCTCACCAGAGGCAGCTGAAGGCCCAGCACAGCACGGAAGAGGAGGAACAGGAATGTGCTTGTTCCTCCCCCTCCACCTCTCCCAGGCCTCCAGCTGCCTCTCAAGAGACAGCTGAATGCCCAAGAGGGTGTGGGGAGAAGAGAAGGAACAGGCGTGCACCTTCAGCTGCCTTTCCAGTATCTGAACTTACATTTTCCAACTTTCTAGCAATCATACTGGAAGATAACACAGTTCCTTTCCTTCAACTGCCCAAATTTTTTAATCTGCAGCTGAAGGCCTAAGAGAGGGGGGGGGGGAGGAGAGGAGGGACAGGTGCACTCCTGTTCCTTCTCTTTCCCACTCTCCTGGGCCTTCAGCTGAAAGTGGGGGGAAGAAGTCCTGCTCCAGTAGTCCCACCCCAGGAAGGTGGAAGTCCCTCGGAGGGTGGAAGTCCCACAGGAGGTGCCTGTTGCTCCTCTTCCTCACCATCCCATGCCTTTAACTGTCTCTGGAGGGGCAGTTGAAGTGACGGGAGGGCAAGGGAAGAGGAGGAGCAGGTGCCCATGCCCCCCCCCAATCTCTCTGTGTGCCCTCCAAAATGGCTTTGCATGCCAGAGATAGAATGTGTGCCATAGGTTCACCAACACAGATCTAGTCCTTTAAGAGCATATCTCACTTTCATAGCTGTCAAATTGTTATTAAATATTTGATACTGTAGTTGAATACTATGCTTGAATATTTTACTCCATCACTGCATGTAAAGAGGTGGATTGAAATCCATGAAAACTCATGCTAAAATAAATCAGTTGCTTTTCAATGAGCTACAAGACTCTTTCTCCTCCTTTCCTTTTATCCATCCATACACTTATTATTTGAGGAATATTTGCAGCAAAAGAAGCAAAATATCACATCGTGCCTATACAGCCCTCTTTTTTATAACAGAGTGAGCAAGCAGAAGCAGTGAGTTCTGGATTCTATGCAAATGCAAACACACCTCTGACCTCTCCATTAATAATCCAAATCATGGCCTAAAAGGTTATGAGAAAATAACTGCTTGCATTCCCACTTTCTAACCCATTTTGCAAGGACCGATCACCCTGTCCAGAGCAGGCGTAACATCAGGATAATGCATTTCCGCTGACTGCTTTCTGAGGGTGTATTTATTGGGGGAGGGGGGGACTTAAAAGCTCACATTGCTATTGGTGTGCTCACTGGAGAATAATCCCCAAATGCCCCAAGTGTCAAGAAGCAATAAGCCTCATTGACTTTTATTGTCTTCATCAGCACTTTTGCCCCCTCCATCTTCTTAAATGGTGCATTCACACCCATATTTCCAAATGGCAGAAGGTAATTCTAGCAGCAAAGCGTAGACTCCTACTTCCTCATTGTTCAATCACACAGCCATTTCAAGAGGAGTACATTACTCCTGTTCCAGTCTGCTCTGGCCTCAGGCTGAAGAGAAAGCTTTAAAACTATCACATAGACCTTGAAACAAATAAACTGTGTGTATGTGTTTGAATGTGTAAGGGGAAGACGGAGGAATCTACCCATGAGAATATAAGAGTTTTGTTGTATACCTTGGTAATCTTTTGGTGAAGAGCAGGGCTCTGGAATTGTCTCTTTATGTCCTGTAAGCCAGGGTGGGTGGAGAAGGACTCTAACCTTGAAGTGGACCTGAGAGCATTGCTCTCATTTATAAAGCGTTGTGACTTGAGGGAGGGGAGTGCCCTGGGTTTGCCTTCCAGTAGATGGTGGGCAGAGGAACAACACAGTTATTGGATTGCCCTCAGGGTTCAGGTGTATCACCCAAGGGAAGATAGTCAAGAGGTGACACCTGGTCTCAGCTAATTCTGCATTATGTTGTATGTCCCCCCCCTCTCTTGTTCCTTTCCAGGTTCAAACTAGTTAAATAGGATATAGGTTGAATAAAGAGGCTTTGTTATTTCCATGAATGGTAATCAATATGCACCTAGACCTGCATGGTGAATGACACTATGGGAGAGGATGAGCTTTCGATGGCTTCCATGGAAATAGGCCAGAGGCGATTATGCACCAGGATGCTGCATGTGATGGGGGTAGAGCCAGAGGCTGTTTAAGGTCTTGCCACCCCTTCACATGCCTCTTTGGTTGACTTAGGGGAGGGGAGTTGCTCTCATTTATAAGGTCCTGGGACTTAGGAAAGAATGGGTCCTTATTTAACCTAACTTTCTGTGTTCGGTCTCGTTATTCCATGGTTGGTCATCAAAAACCTGTTGGAGTAAAAAGGTATTTGCATGCCAATGGAAGAAGAGCAGGGCTTGTTTTCTGCCGCCCCAGAAACTAGGACCCAGAACAATGGGTGCAAGCTCCAGGAAAAGAGATTCCACCTCAACATTAGGATGAACTTCCTGACAGTAAGGGCGGTTCAACAGTGGAACACATTCCCTCGGAGAGTGGTGGAGTCTCCTTCCTTGGAGGTCTTTAAGCAGAGGCTGGATGGCCATCTGTCGGGGATGCTTTGATTGGGAGTGTCTGCATGGCAGGGGGTTGGACTGGATGGCCCTTGTGGTCTCTTCCAACTCTATGATTCTATGATTCTATGATTCTCTTAGGAGGAAGTTCCAGAGTCTATGGACAGCCACCAGAAAGGCCCTCTCTCATGTCCCCCCACCAACCTTGCTTGTGATGGTGGTGAGACTGAGAGAAGGGCCTCTCCTGATGATCTCGGGGCCCAGACAGGTTCATACAGGGAAATACAATCTTATTCATGTGTAAGATGCCAACAGGAATATATCTAATGATTTCCAGGGTTGAGTCCTCCCTCATATGTAGACACTCCTGGCATATAGCAAGCTAGACATTTTGATACCCAAATCCTATTTTTAGTCCCAACTAGTGTACACCCATGGCATTTACATAAGTGTTGACTTACCAAGTTCCCATTGATCCAAAGGATGTGCTTTAGTTGAGACTATTAACTGTACTCTGTCCTAATAATAATAATAAATTTGATTTCTTTCCTGCCTCTGCTCAAGGCTTAAGACAGGGTACAACATATTAAAATACAAAACACAATTTAAAAATAAGAAAACACATAAAACCAACAGCTAAAATAAAATATTATAAAGCATTGAAATACACTCATTTGAGTGCTCATGGTACCACTACACTCTATTATTGTGTTTCTCTTCTCAAAGAGACACAGTCACTTTGTATACTGGTCCTACTGTAGTATTAGAATAAGGTGATCAGTACTAGGGAAGAGTGATGACCACTGTTGGTTCGTGGCTCCTATGTTAGTGCCAGTGACTACACTCTTGAGTTTTACTTTGAACTTTAAAGGAAGAATTTGAAATGTTGAACCTTATCCCCAAAATAGTTCCTGCAACCTGGATTTCTGATTTAATGTTCAAACTAAAACCCAGGGTTGAATCATTGTCTCATAGACACCACTAACAGACATTTGTGAAATTCAACTCCCCAAAATGGCCCTTAGTATATTCATCTCAGGCTAGAGGTGATATTTGCCACAGGAGTTGGTGAATCCTTGAGAAAAATTCCCACTGTGTTGAGGCTAGTAATCAAACATAATCCAATGTGAGAAAGCCCACAGCATCTCAGGGGCTTTCTCACATTGTCATCCATAAAATGGCCTGAAGATATTGCCAGGCTCATTTGGAAGAATATGTCCCTTCAGGTAACCTGGAACTAAGCTCTATAGTGTTTATAAGTCACTACTAGCACTTTGAATTGTGCCCAGAAAAAGCCAGCCAAACAGTCAGTTGCAGCCAAAGGAACAACTGTAACAAGGGAACTCTATGCTCCTACTAACTAGCCTGCCAGTAGGCTGCTTGCAGCTATTAAGACCAGCTGAAGTTTTCAGACACTCTTCAAAGTCAGACCTACATAGAACACATTACAGTAATACAGGCACAATGTAAATAGACACATGTTATTGTAGTCATATCTGCCATTTCTAGAAACATGTGCAGCTGGTGTGGAACTTTAACTGTGAAAACACATGTTTGGCTACCAATTCCAGAGTCAGGGTTGAATCCAGGCATATACTCAAGCTATGAACTTGCATTTTGCTGAGAAGTGTAACCTCATCCAGCATAGGCTGAATTCCTATTTCCTCATCTGTCTTTTAACTGATGAGGAAATTTTTTTGGTTTGTAAGGATTAAGTTTCAGCATGTTCTTTCTCATCCAGCCCATAACTGATAGCAGGTAATGGTCCAGAACTGAAACATTGAGATGGAAAGCAGTAATAAAGTTGAGTGCCATCTGCATATGGATTATACCAGGCCTTGAAAACCTGGGCAATTTCTCCTATTGGTTTCGTATGTATGAAATAGCATGGGGACAGAACTGAGCACTTAGGGATCCCAGAGGCCAACAGCCAAGTGGTCAAGCAGGAATCCACTAGCACCACCTTAATTGTTTGCCCCTCCACAAAGCAACAGAATCCCTGTAAAACGGTGCCTCCAAGTCCTATCTCAGCAAAGTGACCCAGTAAAATTACTATAGTCAGTTGTATTCAAAGTCACTGAATGGGCCAGCAGAAATAACAGGGCATAATCCATTATCCAATTCCTGGAATAGGTTACCCACAAGACAGATAAAGCTGTCTCTGTCCCATATCCAGAGAAAATAGACTGAGACTTATCTAGATAATTCTATCTTATCCAACATTCCCTATAGCTGGGAATCACCACATGCTTCAGTATCTTTCCTAGAAGTCAAATGTTGGAAATTGGTCAATAGGTATTTAATTTGATCCAGGAAGGACTATTTCATCAAGGGTCTTCCTTTAGGTTTGAGGGAATTCTACCTTGTTTTAGTGAGGTACTGATGGCTCCTTCTAAGCACTCCCTCTGGCTTTAAAAAGAATCAGGAAAGGTGGGGGTTTAACACACAAGTGGTAGGGCTCAGCTCTCCAAGAATCCTGTCCACATCCTCAGGCTATACAAACTGAAAAGTATCTATTATTGAAATCTTATTAAAATCCTTCAATACTAAATTTCATTCTTTTTCTTACTTTGCAGAGAGAAGACATATTAATAATTAAGTAATTTAAAGAATAGAAATATTTCTAACGTTTCTAATATGATGCAGTCTTTGACCTGGAGAATGGGAAGTCATGTTCTTATTTATTTGTGAATGGCAAACCTCTTCTGAACAAATCTTGCCAAGAAATCCCCATGATAGGGTTGCCAAAAGTCAGAAATAACTTCAAGGCATACAACAACAACATGTATGTGTGTGCATGTATCTAATTTCTTGTCTCTTATACTGTGTGAAAAAGAGCGGTGGGTAAAGCAAGGCATACTCCTCTTTGATCTTAGCATGCAAACAAACATCCCTTGTTTGCATGAGATAGAATACTCTGGGAGCAGCCTGAAGTATCTTGGCCCTGGAACTGCCCCAACCTCTCCCCATTACTCCATTCTGACACCAAGTGACTGCACATGTGTGTCCTGCTGTGCTGCTTGGTACAACTGCTGTCACCATTATGCGCTTTGCTCTGAGGTCAGAACAAAGTGCCCAGTGAAAGAGCTGGCTGTGTATTTTGTTCTGACCACAGAGCTAGTAACAGGCAACAGCAATGGGTGTGCTGGGCAGATCAGTGGGGCACACGCCAAGCATCCATCTGGACTTGCAGTGGAGAGCTTTGAATATTCCTGGAAGATCCAGAGCAAATTGCAACTTTTTATAATGTGTTTTAACCGGGGAGGGGTAAAGCCCAGTTCTTGTGCTCAATGTGGTGGATGTTTGGTCTGTTCACACCTGGATGTTTGGTCTGTTTTGGGCCATGCGTCATCCATACTTCTCATGGAGAGGATGCAAGGAGGCTAGTTTATTTGGCCTGTGCAGACACAAGGTCATTGTTATTGTATGCTGTGTATAGAGGTGTGTGTGTGTGTATATTCTGAGAGATATATAGACTACCTATATATATGTGGTGGCTCAGCAGTTAAGACTCTGATGATCACAAGGCCGGCAGGTCAGCAGTTTGAGACCCAAGCACCATGTGACAGAATGAGCTCCCATCACTAGTCCCAGCTTCTGCCAACCTAGTTGTTTGAAATACATGCTCCTGAAAAATGACTATCCAACCCTGTTTAGAAACAACTCTCAAACAACTCTTTCCACAAAGAAATTCTTTCTAATGTATATGTTGAATCTCTTTTCTTGAAAGTGGAATCCAGTGATGCTTGCCCAGTGATAATAGGTATTTTTCTTTTTCTGTTATATCCATATATAGAGAAAGTTTTAAAGTAATGAATAACTCTTGCCTGTGAGGAACCTTAATGACTTTCCTTGTCAGAATTCCAATTTTATTATTAGCTCTATGGAAAGGCGTCTGGCCTAAAGAGCCACACTTATAAATCAATTTCACTGCTCCTTAATAATGAGTCCCTAATTGACCCCAATTTCTGATAGAGTCACATATTTTCTTCTATAACTTTACTTTAATGACATGTATATTAGAGGATTTAGTGACTGGGCATAAAGGAATTTACTTTAACTCTGTGTTGTCGTTCACCGACTTAAGGCTGAAAGCATAAATTATTCTTGAGTGCATTTGCTTTGATGGCTGGGAATGTATTTTTTATACCAATTTGCAGATCTCATTTGTCTCGTTGTGTTACATTAAGCAATTCATTCATTTCTGTAATTTTGAGTAGGACAGGTTGATGAGTAACAAAAGGCCCACTGCTTCTCCATATAATCCTAACAGTTACAGGCTCTTAAATACTTGGCTTAACTTTTCCTGCCTCTTCACTGAAGTGGCATTCAAAGCCCTGGTGATTGGTGGCTTCCATGACAATGAGGTGGGAAATCTATCATAGATTTCAGCTTGAGTTTAAAGGGAGCTAACCAGAGTGCTGAAACCTATTCCCCAAATAGGTTCAGCATCTTGGACAGTTCCTTCAGGCTAAGCCCCCAACCATTCTGACCTTTATTTTTTTACTTTGTAGTAGTATTAAGGCTAATTTTGAAAACTTGTTTTTTGGTGACCTCCAACATCTTGAGAGCTGTTTTTTTAAAGTGGAAAAATAGGAAAATATAGTGGACAATAAAGAAATAATTATCACATCTGAGAAAATAGGAAAATCCTTCCTCTCTCCCTCCCTCCTTTCATTCCTCTCTAAAAAATAGTCTGTTTCTCTGCATAGGCCACAACTATTCTACCAGGCAATGGTTTGCTGGCATTTCACTTGCTGCCCATAGACCCAGAAACAAACTTGCTGCCAAATCTTTTTAATAGAAAATTCCAGGGACTGGAGAAGCCCATGATCTATCAGAGATCTATGATCTCTTCCCAAATGCAACTATTCTTTCTTTATTGTCCAATATATTTTCCTATCTTTCCACTTTTAAAAAGTTTTTTTCAAGGTTTTGGATGCGACCAAACAAAATTACCCTTACTACTACAACAAAGTGAAAATAAAGGTCAGAATCCTGTTGTAACATGCTGTCTTTGTATGTAGACGTAGATCTGAGGCAATTAGAATTGCACAGTTGTATAATGCCCGTATCTAGCAGAGAGCTGTTGTTACATTACTACATAACAGGACCAGCAAAGTGCCTGTTGTTCAACAGGACTGATGCACCACAGGATCGATGCACAATGGACTGGTGCACATCACATTTGTCCCAATGAAGATCAGGCAACTATGCACATTGGGCACTCTTTCAGATGCCTCAATATACATCTTCACAATTCAGTGACTGGGTTTCTTAGTTAGATATACATGAAGCTATGTTACATAAAATGTCATATAGGATTCTGGCCAAAACCATTAAAATTAATGAACAGTAAATATCAAAATAGTTTTAAGAAGCAGTTTGAAAAATGTGTCTTTACATCTTTCTTGAAAGCAGCAAGACTTGGAAGTGATCACAATAGTGAAGCTGTGTGGCTTTGACATCATAGGGGTGGTGAATCTGCTTTAGGTTTTAGTCCAAACCTTAAAGGTGCTATTCAAGACATTTAACCCTACTCCCAAAATAGCACCTTCAGGGCTTAGATTAAACTAGAAGTAGATTCAGCATCTCACTGACATGAAAGACATCTCACCAGCTACACCGAGGAGGAGGTTGAGAAGAGGAGTGGCGGGTGTGTGTGTTTGTTTGCCTGCCCTCCTCCCCCAGTGCAACACCTGGCCTCAGAAGGAACCTTCAAAAGGGGCTCCCCTCCTCTGCCCGACCACCAGCTACACCGAGGAGGAGGCTGAGAAGAGGAGTGGTGGGTGTGTGTATTTGTTTGCCTGCCCTCCGCCCCCAGTGCAACACCTGGCCTCAGAGGGAACCTTCAAAAGGCACCCCCAGCATTCCCCAGCCCAACCACTGGCTACACTAGTGCAGCAGCGATGGTGAGGGCAGGTGTGGCAAGAAAGCCAAGCCTAGGACATCATCTCCTTCCTCACCACCACCGTGGAAGGGTGTGTGCCCTATCCAGCTTTGATTCCATCTCCTTTGTGGCGGCAGTGGAAGAGAACATCCCTGGAGGCTATTTAGCCCATCCCTCCACCCATTTACCATCTGCAGTGGCAGCGGTGGAAGAAGACCTCTTTTAAGGCTATTTAGCCCATCCCCCAGCCATTTACCATCTGTAGTGGTTGTTGTGGAAGAGGGTCCCTCCAGAAGCTATCTAGCCCACCCCTTCACCCAGAGCAGCTGCGGCAATGCAATCATGTAATCATGTTTTTTATATTGTATACTGTATATTTTATATTGTATATATCTAATAATTGTCTTTAATTTGTTTGGTTTGATTTGTTTTTGGGGGGTGAGTGGGGGGGGAATGAGGGATGGGATCTGATTTGAGGTGACTTGTTTTGATATTTTGAATACTGTACGCCACCCCGATTGCTTGGCAGAGGGGCGGGATATAAATAAAAATTATTATTATTATTATTATTATTATTATTATTATTATTAAGACACCCTGCTCCAAAAGAAGCACACAACTGGGAGACATCAACATAAAAAACCTCTCCAATATATCCATTAATCTGGCCTCCACTGGTGATGGTATCATCATCATCATCATCATCATCATCATCATCTTGCCTTTTCCCAAGGTGAGCCAAGGTAGCTTACAACAGTTAATCATAGTTTAAAATTCAAAACATATAAAAGTTAAAAAGGAATTGAATTATCAAAAAAATAAAAAAAAAATTAGTTATAACAAAAACCATTAAAAATAACAAATAGCAATATACAAGGCCAAATTTCCCATAAAAACAGTTCTCAAAAGCCTGCCAGAATTTTTTTAAAAAAGCTATTCACCTAAGTGGGGAAAGGTAGTCAGGAGGATGCCAGTCTAGCTTCTCTGGAAAGGAATTTCAGAGCCTAGGGGCAGCCCCTGGAAGGCCCTCTCCTTTGATCCAACCAGATGTTCCTGCAAGGATGGTGAGACAGAGAGAAGGGTCTCCCTAGACAATGTTAAAACATAAGCAGGTTCAGATTGAAGAATATGGCCCTTAAAATAACCTGGACCTCAGCTGTGCAAGGCTTTGTAGGTCATAACCAGCACTTTGAATTGTGTCCAGAAACAGACTGGCAGCCAGTTGAGCTGCTGCAACAAGGATATGGTGTGTTCCCTATAGCCAGACTTGGTATTCCCAAGAGAGCCTGTCCTAAAGATCTTAATATTTAGGGCAGCTTAAAAGAAGATAGATGGCACCCTGGGCAGCCAAGTCTGAAGCTTTTTGAAACTGTAAAGTTTAAATGCAACACACTGAATTGGATTCAGAAATCAACTGGCAGCCATTTCTTGTCTATCAATATCAAAGTAATATGACCTTGATATGCTGCACCAATTTTGTACATCAACTATTGTTATTACTTATTTATCAAAAGCAGGCCCAAAGCCAAGTGTTACTAGACCAGCTCCATCAGGCCTAACCTAAACAAAAAGAAGAACCCTCCCTCCATCCACCATCATCATAGAATCATAGAATCATAGAGTTGGAAGAGACCACAAGGGCCATCCAGTCCAACCCCCTGCCATGCAGGAACTCCCAATCAAAGCATCCCCGACAGATGGCCATCCAGCCTCTGCTTAAAGACCTCCAAGGAAGGAGACTCCACCACTCTCCGAGGGAGTGTGTTCCACAGTCAAACAGCCCTTACTGTCAGGAAGTTCCTCCTAATGTTGAGATGGAATCTCTTTTCCTGCTGCTTGCACCCGTTGTTCCAGGTCCTAGTTCTCTCAAGTTTAATTCAGTTTTAAGGGGTGTGGGAGGTGGGTGGAGGATGTGGGGAGATGGAATGTTTTAACTGCTGTAATTTTAATCTGTTGTAAGCCGCCCCGATTGGTGTGCAGAGGGGTGGGTTATAAATAAAAATGTATTTATTATTATTATTATTATTATTATTATTATTATTAGTTTCTGGGGCGGCAGAAAACAAACTTGTTCCCTCCTCAATATGACATCCCTTTAAATATTTAAACAAGGCTATCATATCACCTCTTAACCTTCTCTTCTCCAGGCTAAACATCCCCAGTTCCCTAAGTCGTACCTCATAGGGCTTGGTTTCCAGATCCTTCACCATTTTAGTTGCCCTCCTTTGGACACGCTCCAGTTTCTCCACATCCTTTTTGAATTGTGGTGCCCAGAACTGGACACAGTACGTATTCCAGGTGAGGCCTGACCAAAGCAGAATAGAGTGGCACTATTACTTCTCTTGATCTAGACACTATACTTCTATTGATGCAGCCTAAAATTGTATTGGCCTTTTTAGCTGCTGCATCACACTGTTGACATGTTCAACTTGTGGTCTACCTGGACTTCTAGATCCCTTTCACACGTAGTCTCGTTCAGCCAGGTGTCCCCCATTGTATATCTGTACTTTTCATTTTTCCGCCCTAAGTGCAGTACTTTACATTTCTCCGTGTTGAATTTCATTTTTTTAGCTTTGGCCCAGCTTTCTAGTCTGTTCAAGTCAAGGGAGAGAAGGCAGGCCAGCTCCATCAAACCTAGCCACAGTAACAAGAAGGGTCCTCCCTCCAGTTCATCTGCCTTGGTCCAGGCTTTAGAGGGACAGAAGATTTGTTGGACATATTTCCCTTCCCCACCAGCATTCCCTTCTCCTTTTGTGTCTTGTCTTTTTAGATTGTAAGCCTGAGGGCAGAGAAATATCTAATTAACCATTTGTAAGCCACTCTGATAGCCTTTTGGCTGAAGAGCGGGGTATAAATATTTCATAATAATAATACTCCCAACAATGGTAAACCTATTGAATCAATGGGAACTTGGTTGGTCAACACTTTCACATTAGTTCAGTGAGTTTATTCTACTTGGAACTATAAAAATATTCATGTTATACAAAAGCCCAACTCTTGTACAGATGGGAGGGTGTTTTTTGTTTTGCCATAGTGCCACAGTTATATTCAGATCCACAAATTCCACAAATACGACAATTTCATTATTATTATTATTATTATTATTATTATTTTCTTATATCCCACTTTTCTCCCAATATAGGGACTCAAGGTGATGAACAACAAGTATAAAACAATACAATTTAAAATAATACTACAATATTAAAATATATAAATATAAAATTTAAAAAGCAAATGATTTTAAGAGTTAAAAACAGTTATAAATTAAAATATAATATATTAAAATACAAACCATTAAAATTTATATATCAGAACATTAAAAACTCAGTCCTTATCTTGTTGGCACAAGAATGTTTTTATCTGCAACCAGAAGGATAGCAGGGATGGCGCCATCCTGGTATCCCAAGGGAAGGAGTTCCAAAGCTTGGGAGCAGCCACTGAGAAGGCCCTCTCTCTTGTTCTCACCAAACATGCCTGAGAGGGCGATGAGATAGAGAAAGGGCTTCTACCAATGATCTCAATACTCTGAGGGGGGGGGCTCATACAGGGAGATACGGTCCTTCAAATAGCCTAGACCCAAGCCGTATAGGACTTTATAGATCAAAACCAGCACTTTGAATTGTGCCCAGAAATGGACTGGCAACCAATGGAGCTGTTGCAACAACATAAGAAGTTTTACATTCTTGAAGGACACACTGCCTGCCAAGTCTGATAGAAGTTGTAGTCTAACAGCATTTGGAGAGAGATACACTTTGTCCATGCACTGTCTAAAGCTGACAGCCCAAGGTTCAAAGGGAGAAAGTATTTCTGAGCAGAGTCCAAAACCAATAGGACAATTGCCAGAAATATTAGTCCTGAAGTACATACAGAAAGCCAGAGTTAGGAAGTCAGAGATGTCAAGCAAGGTTGCACAGAGCTTTGGGGGCTGTTGTTCAAGAGCAGGGGTAGGCAACCTTTCCCCTTTAAGGGCAGAGGGACTTCAGCTCCCAGAATCCCAGGAGCTATTGGCCAACATGAGACTATTGGCCAACATGGCTGAGGCTTCTGGGAGCTGAAGTCCCTCGACCCTTAAAGGGGAAAGGTTGCCTACCCCTGTTCTAGAGCAACAGAACAGCCTGCACTGAGCTAATTTATAGCTAGTACTTAATCAGCCAGCTGGCCTCATTAGCTCAGCCTCCTCTATTTAAAGTAGAACAGTCCATTGCCTGACCTTTTGCTCTTTGTAGTTTTATTTACCTTGTTCAAGAGGGTGAACTGCCTCTGACTACTCCTCCTGATCTGCAGCTGCTGTCTAGGATTGACCAAACTCTGCCTCTGATAGTGCTATGGCAGGATTTTCAGTTTCTTCTGGCTCAAAATGGAGTATGACATTCTGGCAATACTCATCTCCTTTGTCCCAGGAAGCCTCCTCCAGGAACAACATGACAGCCTACTCTGAGATAACTAGCACTGAGGATTTTATATATAATGCTGTGTAATGGATGAGGCTCATCATGCTTCCTCCATTATTTCTTAGCACCTATTTTATGGTTTTATTTATTAATCCAAAGCCATTTATCCTTCCCTATGAGCACTTTGGCAATGCCGACATCTTCATAAACTAACACAATTTGAAGTTGCCTTAGGCTTCTGCATGGCCTAGGCAGATTGAACACAGACTGCTTTAATGGGAATGCTAGAATCTATGAAACGTAAAGATGGATAGGCAGATAAACAGCAGGACAGACATCTGTCATCTGTGCCAGAGGTCTTGGTCTGAAATGAATTGAAGCAGCTGGGGATTAATGGAACAGACACAGCAAGAGGATTTAAGAGGATTTTAGAATAGCTGTTGAGATTCCATAAAAAAGTGAGGAAGCCTTTTCCTTGGATGATGGTGGTGGTGGTGATTTGACTATTTTTTATTTACAGAATACAAGATGGCATAAAGAAATATAATGAAACTCAATGCAATAAAACTGTAACAATAAAACATTAAACATTAAAATACAGTGACCAAGGGGGCAAATATACAAAGCAGATTACTTGTATTAGCCAACTTAAAATGCCTGGGAAAATAAATATTTTAAAAAACGTTGACTTGATAGATAATAGGCAGCAAATAGGCATCTACTAAGCCCTTTAACACAGGGTTAATGTGTGTGGGGTTTTGTGCACTATTTATCACACTTGTTAATTGTCATCAAGTTGACTTCAACTTACAGTGAACATATGGATGAGAGACCTCCAGGTCACCCTGTCATCAACAGCCCTGCTCAAACTCATGACAGGCATGATTTCTTGGTTGAGTCTATTAATCTAGAATGTGGTTTTTCTCTTTTCCTATTGCCTTCTACCTTCCCAATCATTATTGTATTTTCTAGTGAGTCTTGTCTTCTCATGACATCTCCAAAGTATGCAGCCTTAGGGAGAGTTGAGGCTTGATTTGTTCTAGGACCCATTTATTTGTCTTTTTAGCAGACTATGGTATCCATAGAATTCTCCTCTGGCACCATATTTCAAATAAGTTCATTTTCTTCTTATCAGCTTTCTTCAATCTCCAGCTTTCAAAACCATATATAAAAACTGGAAATACAATGGAATGGACAATCCTAACATTAGTATCCAACAAGATATCTTTACACTTCAAGATCTTGTCTAGTTCCTTCATAGCTGCCCTTCCAGGTCCTAGCCTTCTTATGATTTATTGATTGCAGTTTCTGTTCTGATTAATAACTGAGCCAAGATATGGAAAATCTTGAACTATTTCAATGTCTTCATTGTTCACTTTAAAGAAATGTAAATAATCTGTGGTTATTATGTTTGTTTTCTTGGACATATCTGTAAACCTGCTTTTTATCTCTTTCCCCTTGACTTTCTTTAGTAATCATTCCAAGTTTTTGCTATTTTCTGCTAGTAGTATGATGTCATCTGCTTATCTTAAATAGTTGGATGTCCCTTCCTTCAATTTTCATGCCTCCTTCCTCTGAGTCTAATCCTGCTTTGTGTATAATATGTTCAACATACAAATTAAACAAACAGGGTGATAAAATGTCTTTCCTTGCCTTCTTGCCAATTGGAAACCATTCAATTTTTTGTATTCTGTTTTGATAGTAGCTTCTTGTCCTGAATACAGGTTATGAATCAGGACAATAAAACATTGTGACACAACAATTTCTTTAAGAGGGGATTCATAGTTTTTCATTATCTATACAATTAAATGCTTTGCTATAATCTATAAAGCACAGGCTGATTTTCTTCTGACATTCTTTGGTATGTTCCATTAGTCAACATATGTTTGCAATATGATTCCTCATGGCTCTTCCTTTCCTGATCCCAGCTTGAGACATCTGACATTTCTCACTCTATATCTGATAAGTCTTGGTTGTAGAATTTTGCATAAGAAATAAATGCAAGAATTGAATAATGTGTATGCAATGAACAAACTGTTGGTCTTGCAAAAATTAATCAGTCAGTCTGCAATGGACTGGATGAGGGCAAATAAATTGAAACTTAATCCAGAAAAGACAGAGGTGCTCCTGATCAGTCATAAATCAGATCAGGGAATAGGGACATTGCCTGTGATGGATGGGGTTACATTCCCCCTGAAATCTCAGGCTCACAGCTTGGGTGTGCTCCTAGACTCAAATCTGAGCCTGGATGCCCAAGTTTCAGCAGTAGCCAGGAGTGCATTTGCACAGTTAAAACATGTGCTCCAGCTGTGCCCATTCCTTGAGACATCAGATCTGGCTACAGTGACACATGCCTTGATTACATCCCATTTGGACTACTGCAATGTACTCTACGTAGGACTGCCTTTGGAAACTCCAGTGTGTGCAGAACGCCACTGCCAAAATGCTAAGTGGGGCCAGTTATCGGGACGATATAACTCCCTTGCTGAAGCAGGTTCACTGGCTTCCAATTCCACAATTCAAAGTGCTGGTTATGATGATGATGATGATGATGATGATGATGATGTATTTATACCCTGCTCTTCAGCCAAAAGGCTATCAGAGCAACTTACAAATGGTTAATTAGACATTTCCCTAGCCTCAGGCTTACAATTTAAAAAGACAAGACACAAAAGGAGAAGGGAATGGTGGTGGGGAAGGGGAATAAGTCCAGCAGATCTTCTCTCCCTCTAAAGCCTGGACCAAGGCAGATGGACTGGAGGGAGGGCCCTTCTTCTTACTGTGGCTAGGCCTGATGGAGCTGGCCTGCTTTCTCTCCCTCGATGATGGTAGATGGAGGGAGGGCACTTCTTGTTGTTTAGGCTAGGCCCAATGACTTATAAAGCTCTACACGGCTTAGGTCCAGATTATTTGAGAGACCCTATCTCTCCATAAGAACAACCTAGAGCCCTAAGATCTTCAGGAGGAGGCTTTCTTTCAGTCCCACCACCATCACAGGTTCATCTGGTGAGGCTATGAGAGAGAGCCTTCTCGGTGGCTGCTCCTGCCCTCTGGAATGCCCCCTCCTTGTTTGTCTTTCATCGGCAGGCAAAACCAGCTCTTTTCAGATAGAAAAATTATGGGATGAGTTTTATATGGATATTGTGGTTTTAATGTTTGTATTTTATATTGTTTTTAGCTGATGTTTTTAATTGTTTTATTGTGATATTGTTTTTTAGAATTTTATTTGTGAGCCACCTTGGGTCCCTTCATGGAGAAAGGTGGGATAGAAATTAATTAATTATATAAATATTCATACTTGCAATCAATCATTATCACACTTTCTGCTATACAGTTGGCCCTCCATACCCACAGATTTTTCATCCATTGATTCAACCATCCATGGCTTGAAAATATTCAAAATAAATATAAATTCCAAAATCATACCTTTATTTTGCTATTTCATAAAAGGGACACTATTTTACTATGTCACTGTATTTAATGGAAATTGAGTATGCATGAATTTTGGTACTCACAGGGGGTCCTGGAACCTAACCTCAGTGGATACCAAGGGCCTATCAGCTGCAGTTTTCAAACAAAACATCTAGACAGCCCTATACAGAGCATATCACAGTAACTTATGCCTGTTGTACAGATTGGGATAACCCTGTCTCAGAGTGGACACACTTGTCATACCAACAAAAGTTGGTAGTAGATATGTACTGAAATAAGTGGAATAGTTGAGATTGTAAAGCATATTTGCATAGTGTATTTCTACATTCGTTTTCATGGTGGTTGTACTCATCAAACTTCTGATGAATAATGACAATATGCAACTGCTTGTGTGTCTGCCCATGTGCTGCTTATTGTCTCATCACACAATAGGAAAAACACAGTGGATCTTTCTGAAATTCCAGTGAAGAAAGTGGTGTCTTGAAGCCACTGAAAAATAGTTACACACCATCCAAGAATGTATAACTGGGAGGCTGGAATCCAGTAAACTAGTCCCAATTGAGTCAATGTTGAACTCTGCTTATTCAGCCATGAACTCAATATGTCAATTGCAAAAATATTCCAAACAAAAATATTCCCCTATACATGTAAGGGAACATATAGAACACCAATAGAATTGCAGCTAATATGTGTGTATAGTATCTGTATGCCCATTGGAGTATGTTCGGTGAATTAGACAACAAACACATGCCTGATCTGTCCATTATGGTGGTTTCTCACATTCAATGATGCTTTAAAATTTTCACCACTTGTTGGGAAATTAGTCTATGGCCACTCTTGTTTTCAAATCCTACATGAACAGGAATGAGGTTAAGTTATTTTTCCTCCAGCCACTCCTCCCATAAAGGTGTGTTAACTAATTAAGGTTCATAATTGAAATTTTATTCTTCATCAGCAATTCCACTGAGGTATTTTTGTTTTGTAAAGAGTGATTCAATACTGTTGGCCAACTGTTAGGCCAATTTAGTAATGTGCAAACACTCCTCAGCTCAGACTGTAATTGGGTCAAAAATTGCAAATGTCATCACTCAATAGTCAAAAAATGATCTTTCCCCCTACCCAGCAAGTTCTAAATTTACTCACCATGGTTTTCACATACTCATTCTTGCAATTATATATATTCCATAAATAGGGGTTATTCAGGGTTGTAATGGCAATGTTTGCAGGGCAGGGACAGTGTATTTCTTAGACTGAAATCTGAAGCCATACAACCTGACTGTCAATCACATACACAAAAAAATCACCATAGCTCTGTAATGTGCTTGTCATGCGAATACAATGACTGTCTAGCTCATTTTAGTGCTAGAAGAGTCATGGAAACACAGGAATCAGGAATTATCTTGTAAGACACCTTGGGTCCCTTTCTGGGAGAAAAGTGGTGCAGAGATGAAATAAACAAACAAACAAACAAACAAATATCATGAACACAGCAATCAGTTAAGCAGACAGTATATGACACTGCCAAACTGTGACCACCAAAGATTCAAAATATTGCACTTTATGTAGATCTCCATTTTACAATTAAGGTCCCATAACTTAGTCTGTAAACTGTGAAGATTCTCATTCATCTAGAATTCCTCATATCACTCTTTCCCAAGACCAGAAAAACCAATTTTAAGCCATTTCTGAATATTTTTAATATTCTTTCTATTCCTTTCAATATCACAAATTTGTACAATGTAAGAGTAAAAAAGAAAAAGGAAGAAATTTTATTACTGTAGTAAAAGTATCACAAAATGACCTTTGTTTTCATATTGAAACACACTAACTCAGCTTGCACTCTGAAAACTGAAAAATTGCAAAAACTGAGATTAATAGTTTCATGAACTAATCAGTTTCTGAGCATGCACTAAGAGAAACTGGTGACTTTGGGCACTTAACCACCTGACTGGCAGTGACACTAGTGTAGAAAACACGTATCTACTCACATACTGCACAATGCATTGGCAGGGGGTTGGACTGCATGATTTTTGATTTTCCTTCCTTCTTTATGATTCTGAGATAGAATCATAGAGTTGGAAGAGACCCTAAGTTCAACCCTCTGCCATGCAGGAATATATAATCAAAGCAGTTCCTACAGATGGCCATCCAGCTTTTGTTTAAAAAAACTCCAAAGAAGGAGACACTCCGAGGCAGTCTATTCCTCTGTTGAACAGATGTTATGAACTCAGTGTTAATTATGAACAGAGTGAACATTTCACTGCAGGGGAAGCTGACTCACAAAACAATCAAATATTGCATGCAGGTAAACACATCTTTTGAGCCCTTTATTTTTATAGATTGCCACTAATTTATATGGAAGCTAGGCATTTCATTAAAAATGTTTGATAGAAGACTCACTGGAAGAGGCAAACAAGGAATTGGATTTAAACTGCAAGCTTGTCAATGGGGACTCTGTCTTCCTTTTTATGCAGAGCCAATTGACAGAAAAGGCCTTTATGTTTACTTAGAAGTAAGTTCCATTGACCATAATGGGCTGATTCCAGAGTCCCAGGTAGGTAGATATGGGACCGAAGCCTTTGGCAGTATTATAAACATTAAACTGGCTAGTGCTCAAAAGTTCTATTGCCTTTCTCCAGGCTGGCTTGTGATCAAATATATCCAGATTCCTTCCCAGAATCCCTACAGGTTCTTATCCATCCAGATTTCAGCCGAAGTTATTATTCAGTTCACTGGAGCCCTCAATATGCAGAGCTAGGCTTCACTGGGACAGAAAACCTTGATTTGTTCATTGTATTTTCAAAATATTTAGCACACACACACACACACACACACACACACACAATCAAGATGCATTAGTGTTGTTTGGATATGCCATGGGAACCCTTGTGACTGCCCTAATTTGACTATAGTTGTAAGAACCACTCATTAAATCATCATGTTGGGCCAAAAGCTAGCGTAAAGTTTCATTATGCAAACATGAAATTGACTAGGAAGGCTAATGAAGGAGCATGATACCCCAGATGTCAATAGAAAACAATCTATTTCTAACACAGCATCTCTTCAGGGACATTTCTCCATCTACCATAAAGATTTTGTTTACCGATTTCCTGTTGCTTGTTAGGCTGAATAACCATGTAGGCACAAAAAAATAGGAGTAATACAAGACAGGAGAATAATTTATTCCTTAATTTTATTACATAGGAGAGTGGTGGCAGCCATTTCTATATTCCCTTGAAGTTGAATATTCCATTCCAGAGAGCATATTTATTTTCCTTGCTTGTTTCCAAAACTGAAAATGTAGAGGAAACGGGTTGGATGCTTGTGTGATTTCTTCTTAATAAATCTGAAATAAAATGCCTCTGTTCTTTGTGGTTGACATATCAAGGCTATGCCAGGGGCACAGGCAGTCTTAATTCTATATCAATGAGGAGAATTGATTTTATTCATGGTTCTTTAGCCCACTTGCTGGGGCTAAAACTAGAAACTGGAAGGTAGAAGTATAGTAGAGAGAATTGCCCAGAGAAGGAAAGAGATCCAGGCTTCAGGTACTGATAATGTGTCAGGCCAATCCCAAGCATGCATACCATGGCTAGAGTTGGTAGGTCTCAGGGCACCAGCTGGAGTCTCAAGGAATTGCTGTGCTTCTCAGGCTTTTCAGGTAGGGAAACACATTTCAGGGTGAGCAATGCTTTTGGAGGAAACCCTTTTATTTCTCTGTGTGCATACTTTTCAACATTTCACAGATAAAAACTGGGACATAGATGGCCAAGCAACATCAGAGTCTGGTCAAGCTGAAAGAAGCTATTAATAAGGAAGAACATACAAAGTAGGAGAGGCTACAGCAGTTTGCTTTTGCCTAAGTCTAACAGTAAGGGTGCATCTCCCCCTTGAGAGTTTGGCTTCTGAAGATGAAGCAGACCAACCCATCAGCATCCCCCTCTTGAAAGTTTGACTTCAGAAGAGAAAGCAGAATTGCCACAACTGCACCCTCCTCCAGCTCAGTCTGACAGCTGCTTGAGTGCTTCATTCTCTCCACTGTGGACTCTTTCAGGTTCATAAGAGGTCTTATGAAATGACCAAATGTCACTTTTTACCACAACCCTCCCCCCTTAGTCTAAAGCAACCTATGCAAGGGCACTTGATGGTGAAAATGCCCTGTAGAAGATTGAGGTCTGTTTTCTTCTTCAAAAAAGCAAAGGGTTTGGGGGGTCTCATAAAAAGTCTTCAGGGCCCACACATAGCACAAAGGGCATACATTCCTCATGTTTGCAACAAAGATTCTATGAAATTCTAGGTTGCATCAATGTGAGTATAGTGTCAGGGTGTGTGAAACATATGGACAAAATAAAGCAGCTTCAAGCTGAGTTGAAGGTGGGACACTTAGACAATGCATATTTTGAAAGTGGCTGGAAACCAGACCAAAGCCACACACTGGGTCTAAACACTGGTGCACAAAGAAGCCAGGATAGTCTGACTCAAGGCAGAAAATGCAGATCTTTGTAAAAGGTAAAGGTATTCCCCATTGACAAGGTTGTCAAGTCGTGTCTGACCATAGGGGGTGGTGCTCATCTCCGTCAGTAAGCCGAAAAGCCAGCATTGTCAGAGACTACTCTGTGATCATGTGGCCAGCATGATTGCACAGAATACTGTTTACAGATCTTCATAGTTGCATATAAATGCCCCATTGTGAGTGTAGGGCTGTGACAAAGCAAAGAAATGAAAGTGTGAAAACTCCAATGGATGTAATTACAATGTACATAAACCAGACAGTTCAAAGGGGGCATGGGGTGAAGGGGGCATGTATGGTGGGTCTCTATGTTTGTGCTTTCCCAGTGTATCATTCTCACCATGATGCACCAATGCCCTGTACTGGCAGAGCATTGCAAGTATGACTGTGTGGTCAATCAATGGGATGGCATTTGGATGGACATGGGAGGTACCTAGAGGTTGCAGGTGCTGTGTTTGTGCAACAGTGTGCATGTATGATGGGGGAGGCAACAAAAATAATTACAAAGTGGTGTAGCTTGACACTGTGCTGTACAGTTGGCCCATGTTTATTCAGACCACCTTGGGAGTGCAGCTGGGTTTTGACCAGATTTTGGAAAAAGCAGGATTGGGTTGCTTTTTCCTGCCTATGTTCTGGCCCTAGATCAAGGGTAGTAATAGTACCCCTCTATTCTGCTTTGCTCAGACCTCACCTGGAATACTGTATCCAGTTCTAGGCACCTCGATTCAAGAAGGAAATTGACAAAAGAAGGATGACCAAAATGGTGAAAGATCTAGAAACAATGCCTTATGAGGAACAACTTAGGGTTCTGGGTATGTTTAGCCTGGAGAAGAGAAGGTTAAGGGGTGACACAATAGCCGTATTTAAATATTTGAAGGGTGTCATATTGAGAACAGAGCAAGACTGTTTTCTGCTTCTCCAGAGACTAGGGGGGGAAGCACACGAGTGCTTCCAGGATGCCGCCGGACGGAGCGCTGCGGGACTGCAGCCTCCGCACCGCGGCGCTCCTGCGGCATCCCTGAAAGGAGCGCAAAAATAGCGATCCATTCATAAATCAGGGAAAGTGTGCCCTAAACATGCAGGGCGCACTTTCCCTGACTTATCCGCCGCAGCGTGTGCGGACGCTGCGGCGGGAGGTTGCCCTGGGAGCGCCGGCTGTGCGGAGGGCCGGCAGCTCCGAGTGCAACCTCAGGAAGAGGAAGGAGCGCCGCGCGTGCAGCTACTCCTCCTCTTCCTGGCCTCCAAGACGACTCTATTAGTCATCTGCCAAGGCCCTAGGGCATGGAGCAATGGATTCAAACTATAGGAAAAGAAATTCCATCTAAACAATAGGAAGAATGTCCTGATGGTAAGAGCTGCTAGACAGAGGAATATACAGCCTCAGAATGTGGTGGAGGTGTTAAACAGTACAGCCAGATGGTCCTCTTTTAGGTGAGCATTTTAGAACAGTGAAGCTGTGATGGACACTGGCATATGCTGCCTCAGAGAGTGGTGGAGTATCTTTAGAGGTTTTTAAACAGAGGCTGAATTACCATCTGTAAGGAGTTCTTTGATTGTGTCTTCCTGCATGGCAAAATGGTGTTGGATTGGATGACCCTTGTCTCTTCCAACTCTATCATTGCTAAAAGAATGAAGCACAACTATAGAAACTAGCAAGGCCTGAAAGGGCTAATAAACATTAGGTTGTATGCAGAGATCCAGAGGTCCAGCCTATGAGAGGCATGATTCAACTCATCAGACCACCGCTGTAGTACTCTATTCACAGCAGTGGACAGTGGAAAACAGGAGCATGTACAGAGGAACTGTGATTGGAATGGTGACTGTAATGTGGAAACTAAGGGCCTTTACAGACTGCCAGAAATAATGCAACTCGAGTGTAAGATGATTGAAAAGGCTGGGTATGTTTCATCTGGAGAACAGAAGGCTAAAGGGACACATGAAAGTTGCCTTCTACTATCTGAAGGGCTTTCATGCAGAAAATAGAGAAGACTTGGCACTTGTTGGTAGAATGAATGGTTGGAAACAGTAAATTTCCAAACAATTGGAGACACATGAGCTGTTTGAAAATTAAAGTGAAAGCCTTGGAAAACCAGCTGAAGGTGATGAAATGAAATTTCAATGGTTACATAGAAATAAGAGCCAGAGCAGTGAAGTGGGTGACCTTGAGCATCTCACATACTCTTAGCCCCAGCAAATCCCAAGATAGTTTTGCCTTAGAGTCTTCATAAGTCAAAAATGACTTGAAGACACACAAAAACAAATAAGAAAAGCTGATTATTATTGATAACTTTCTAAACCAGTGATTCTCAACCTTTGGTCCTCCATATGTTAGACTTCAATTCCACAACACCTTACTTTGTCCATGGGGGTAGAGCTTTTTGGGGCTGATGTCTAAAACTTCTGGAGGACCAATGGTTGAGAATTGTGAAAAAGTTTGAAGGATCACTTTCACTCAAGTAACCTTGTCTGCTAATGATGCAAATCTTTTACATTCTCAAAAGCAATAATTATTTCCCCCCGTTTCCTCCTTCCTGCAAGAAATGCTGTTACCACAAGGTCTATTCTCCCTCTGCACCCCTTCTTTTGGATATCAATTTGATATTAAAGGGAAGCTTTAGGCATGTAGCCAAGAAGGAACTCCTAGGGCAGGAAACTAACCATGCCATATAAGGATCATATTTGGAAACCCTGCTTCCTCAGCATGGTGAAAAGCTCAAAAGCACAACCAAGGATAGATCAATTAAGATTGGAATCTTCACAATCCCTTTATTGTTATTAGTGATGGTGAGTGAGAGACCTTGGACTTATATATGAACAGAAATCCAAGTATACTTCCATCTGGAGAAGATGCTCTATATTCCAGAGACACTGGAATGGATTGTCCAGCCATTCACAGACTTCCAGTTCTATTCTTCCCTCCTTGGAACTTCACCTTAATCCCAAAACTGGCACAGATCGAATAAATATGTCTGCCTAGACACTACCAATTTGTTCTTGTCTTGAGGTTAGAGTTAGACAATCTGTCTGTATCTCACCTGACTCCTCAGCAACTGCTCGCCAAGTCAGATCCACAGGCTGTATGCTGAGCCATTTTCCTTTCACAGAACTTCCCCACTGGAACCTCTGCTTCTGGAATCAGGTACTGTATCACCCCTGTAATCTTGAAAATTGCTATCTGTTACCACCTTGTATGTTGTTAGTTCTTGTATGTGTGTGAGAATGTATGTTTATATGTGAAAATTGATTTTTCCTTTAGCTTTTATAAATAAAACTATATTTGGACCTTGCTTCCTGGAGTTCTGTTTCTCAGAACAGGTATATACAGGCTTAGCCCCTTCTTTCAGATGCCCAAAGCCCTCTTGCAGCTTCATTTGTGCTAATAAAATTTCATTGTTTAAATATTGGTTGAGGGGACTCTCTGGAACCCTAGTATTTTGGGTAGTAGCTATTCACAGTTCAAAAAAATAGGGGAAAAATACAAAAAAATCTATTCAGAAATATTATTTTATGCATAGAAAATATTTATTTTCTGCAGAAAACTGAATCTGCTCTGATGTCTATTCTGTACTTTAATGTAACTAACCCAAATCCTGAACCTCTTTTGTATTCAGCACTTTGGATAACTTTGGGCTGATATATAGGGGTTGCAGACTGCCAGAAATAGTGTGAATTCAGTCCACTTTTAGGGTTAGGGTTAGAGTTAGGGAACCATGGGAACTGTATTTTATTGTGGCATCAGAGTTGTCTGACAGAGAAGGCTCAATGTCTCAGAAAAATAACAGTTCCCATGATTCCCTAGCACTAACCCTAACCCTAAAAGTGGACTGAATTCACACTATTTCTGTCAGTCTGCAACCCCCCATAGATGGCCTGAAAGGGGTGGCACAGAGCTGCCCCTGGGAGCAGTGGATCAGGACCACAGCAACCACACGCCGTGGCCTCGATCCTCCTTTTTGCTACCCCCGAAAGAGCGGCAAAATGCTGCTCCTTTTGGGAGCAGCAAAAGACCACTCTTTTAGCTATTGCCACTTTTTTTGCGCCCTTTTGGTGCAGTGTATGCGCACGCTGTGCCAACAGGATGTCCTGATGCCACGCGCCATGCGGACAGGTGTGCAGCATCAGAATGGCATCAGGGTGGAGTTGGGGCAGCCAGCAAGCAGCTGCCTTGCCCCAACTCCATCCCCAGGCCAACCCTTTGTGCCAGTCTGCAAAGCCCCTTAGTCTGAATTTTAGGCTGAAACCCAGAATTGACTCATTGATTGACAGCACAGCCACCACTCATAGAATTACTGAGCATGATCATTCCTAAAACTGTTAGCAGTCATATAACTCCTTCATATTCCTTGAAGGTCTCTCATTTTATTATTTTTAGTGCCTTAAAGAATTCTGATTCTATGCAATTCTCTTAACGGAGTTGACAGTGTTTTCAAGATCTCTTTATTTATGTGGAAACACTGAGAGCCCTGGGCACCTTATGTGTCACTGACTTGTGTTCTGTATGTGCAGCTTCTGTGTTTAACACATTGACATGTTTCACATCTCAGCTTAGCATTGTCTCATTCCTTGTACCCAAGGTGTTGCTATTACTCTTGCTATAATTATGTCACCTTCAATATCCAGGTTTTAGAGCAGCTGTTTCAGAACTTATGCCACTACTAACAGTACATAAGGATATTTTTTGCCTCACCTCAGGCCTTAAAATCAGAATCCAGCACCAACACAGATCTTTCAGGATGATTTGCAGCCCATTCCTATTGCCTCAATTCCTGTTTTTCCTACAGATTATCCTTTTAAAAAGTATTTAGAATATTTATGCTTGCAACATAAAACCTCAGTATGGATTAATATTACAAGTGTGATAGTGCAGTTCTTTTAGAGACCTTAGAGCTGGAATCTGGTTGGTGACCCATAACTGTGTAAGTTGTATTTTTAGAATGCTGTGCAATGGGCTAATGCAGAAGGGATGGAGATGTTGGTGGGATTCTGAAAGAAAAGGTAATGGCTATGGAAGGAAGATTTTCCACTCATGGGTACCCTAAGTCCAACTCAATATGTACAACAAGGAGAAGATAATTTTTAATTATTGGTTTGGTATGGTATGGTATGGTACGGTATAGTATAGTACATGTTGAGTCTAGCTTATTTGAAATGCTTGGGACCAGAAATGTTTTGGATTTCAGATTTCTTTTGGATTTTGGAATACCTATATTTGCATATTTGCATCTTGGAGATAGGACCTAAGTCTAAACACAAAATTCATTTATGTTTCATGTACACCTTATACACATAGACTGATAATAATTTTGAAAATTTTTTAAAAATAATTTTGTGCATGAAACAAAGTCTGTATACACAGAACCATCAGAAAACAGTAATGTCACTATCTCAGCCATGCATGAAAAAAGTTTGGGTTTATGGGATATTTTGTATTTTGTATTTTGGAATTCTGGGTAGTATAGTATTTTAATTATTTATTCCAATTATGTCCCTCCCCCTTATTCTGGCAAGGGATATAAGCCAGTTTACAAAACATAAAATAACAGCTTAGTTCAAAATGTACGATCACAAACTTTTTTTTAAAAAAAAATTAAACATTGGTTTTGTTAAAAGCACTTTGTTAAAAAACCTAAATCATAATTTACATCTAAACCATAATTAACATAATGCAAAATAAAAACAGAGCACCCCACTTTGAATACTGTTCTGTAGGTGACATCCAACCTTTCTTATGCATTAAAGTCTTCCAAAACAAGTTTTCTAGGCATCCGAGTCTTAGGGCCTTTGCAGACTGCCAGAAATAGTGCAAATTGAGTCCACTTTAAGAGTTAGGGTTAGGATTAGGGAATCATGGGAACTGTATTTTATTGTGGCACCAGAGCTCTCTGACAGAGAAGGCTCAATGTCTCAGAAAAAAAACCCAAACAATTCCCATGATTCCCTAGCACTAACACTAACCCTTAAAGTGGACTCAATTTGCACTATTTCTGGCAGTCTGCAATGGCCGGCAAAATGGCTTTTCCAAGGCACCAGAGTTTTCCAAATGCCCTTTTGTAGACATTAGAATGACTCAAGGACTGGCTAAGGAGCCCTGGTATGGCAGTGGTTAAATACCAGTCCTGCAGCCACAACAGGGGTCCAGAGTCAACTCAGCCTTCCATCATTTCCCAGGTCAGTAAAATAAGGAACCAGCTTGTTGGAGGCAATTGTCTTACACATTGTAAACTGCTTAGGGAGTGCTAGTTCACTGATAAGCGATATAGAAATGTACTTGCTATTGCTATAAAGGCCCACCTAAATAAAAAGCTCTCAACTTAATGGTGAAAAGGAAGCAGTAAGGGAGTACCACAACCTGATACCAGCCACCAAGAAAGCTCTCTCCCATGTCCACACAAACCATGCCTGTGGTAGTGGGCAAGGCCAAGAGAAAGTTCTCCCCCAATGATCTTTGAACTTAGGCCAGCTCATACAAAGGGATACAGTCTTTACCATGATTCTGGACCCAAGCTGGTTCTGGACTATCTAAAATTATTTCAATAATTCATCATCTATATCTCATCTTCTAACCAAAATTAGTTTCCGAAACAGATTACAAAAGTAAACTGTAGTTGGAGGGTTCCATTTCAGTGATAGCAACAGAAACTGACCTTAGGGTAGAAATAAGGGTTGCCAGACTGAAAATTGGAGATGTCCCATTAATGTTTCTAGCAAAAAGGGAAATTCAGCAAGAGTTGCTTCTCATGCAACCAGTTAACAAACAACACCTGCTGAAATTTCCTCCTCTACATCAAAGGGAAAAGGACCGTCTCCAATTGAGGAGAGTTCAATCCAGTTTTAAGTCTGGCAATCTCAGAGTTGGTAGTCAACTTCAAAATGTGCAGGGTGTGTGTATGTACCATAGGAGCTTGGAGAACCATACTCCCTCCTGACATGTATCCCTTTTAAAAAAAATTTCCCCCCCTAAAAAGTGTCATAGGGACAATTTCACCACATGTTTAGGCATTTCTAGGTTGTTTTTGTTGAGAACCAGCATGGTGTAGTGGTTTGAGTTTGGACTACAACTCTGTAGAATACAATTGGAATCCCTGTTCCATGAAGGAAGCCCACTGGGTAACCTTGGACAAGTCACTCTCTCTCAGCCTCACAGGAAGGCAATGGCAAACCTCCTCTGAACAAAGCTTGTCAAGAAAACTATGGTAGGGTTGCCTTATAGTCGCCATATGTTGGAAATGACTTGAAGGTACACAACAACAACAAATGGCTGTTTTGGACTCTGGGTTGCCAGAAATGTGGCTGAATTGCTCCCACATGTCTTCTAGCAGTAATGGAGAACACTTTTTGCAATGAAAACAAATGGGGGGGGGAGGTGATGAAAAATATTCCAAAGTGTGTTATAGGATTCTGGGGGATCTCAGTATAGCCAGGGGGGCACATGAAGTCCACAGGCTTCACTTTTCCCAGCCCTGCTTTAGGAACACATGAGCACCTGCACTCCCAGCTCATAACAAAAATTGCTGGCTTAGGGCATAGTTGTCTCACATTATCTCATGAGACTGTTATCAGGAGGAATTCTATAAAGTGATACAGAGCTCTTGTCAATAGCACTTTACATTTTACTGACATATATTCCAGTGTAATCTGGTTTGCTTTTATTGGAAAACACTATGAATTGCTTTTTTCTTGGTAGTATAACTTCCCCTAGAGGCACATTTTCAAGATTAAAAAAAAAAAGTAAGGGAAGATAGGAAAACATGGGTAGTCCATTGGGAAAACAAACAAGAGAGGAATTACTTGATAAGAAACAATTTGATTCAAAAATTTAACTGCAGTTAAGGATGTGCAAGGAAAAAAGCTGTGCCAGCTGACCTTGGCTGTGGATTTTCCTGCCCACGCCAACCAAACAGAATGTGGCCTGGACCCACTTGCTCATATCCAGATGGTTTCTCCCACATCTGCTAAAAATATGCACATTTTGAAAAGTGTGCATGAAAGTGTGCTGTGCCTAAGGTCACCTTGTGGATTTCAATGACTGAGCAGGGATTTGAACCCTGGTCTCCCAGAGTCATAGTCCAATTCTCAAACCATTACATCATGCTGACTCTCAGAATTCTAGGAGACCAGGGTTTAAATTCCCACTAAACCATGAAAACTGAGTGAACGTCTGTTAGCAAGTCACATTCTCTCACCCTTTGAAGTAATCAATGCCAAACCTTCTCTGACTAAATGTTACCAAGACAATAGCAATAGCAGTAGCAGCAGCAACAGCAATAGCAATAGCATTTACATTTCTATATCGCTTAATAGTGAGCTCAGCACTCTCTAAGCAGTTTACAATCTGTAAGTCAATTGCCTCCAACAAGCTGAGTAATCATTTTACCAACCGACAAAAGGATGGAAGGCTGAGTCAACCTTGGAGCCCTGTGATCAAACTCACAACAGGGGTCATCTAGTCCAACCCCTTCTACTATGAAGGAATACCTAGGATTCTAGAGTTGGACTTGGAAGGGGCCCATTTGCCTTCCATAGAGAGCATGTGACTTCCCCAAGGCCACCCAGTGAGTTTCTATGGTGGATTGGGAAGCTGGACTTCTAACCCAGCTCAACCATATCAATCAGCAGGGTGACCTTAAGTAGGTCACACACTCTCAGCTTCAGCCATTTAATTCATGGCAACACAATAAAGACAAACATCCTCTTCAATGTTCTGCTTCCGTTTTGTTAGGGGTAATACATTATTATGGTGTTGCCATCAGCTGTGTGCAATCTAATAAATGCATTCTGAAGTTGAGAGAACGTGACTTGTCTAAGTTCACTCATAGGATTTCCATGGCCAAGTAGGGAGGCAAACTGTGTTCTCCAGAGTCCTAGCCCAACACTCAAATCACTATACCATACTAAATACCATCTAAAAACTGTGGAAGATGGTGTGTTCTTTTTAATTTCTTTTTCCAGGGCTGAAGAATCCTGTTATCCCCTTGCACACAGCTTTGACAAATAAGGGGGTTGGACTGCATGACCCCTGGGGTCCCTTTAATAATTATTATTATTATTCCTCAATAGACAGCCATGCAAAAAATTACTTTAGCAAACTGAGCTCAGTGAACTTTATTTTCTTTGGTTTAATTGTTATCAACAAAAGATCACTCCAGATCAGACTCTGAGCGGCTGAAGGAAGTGCTAAAAGTGTTCCTTGCTAAATTCCCAATATTATATGTTCTCATTTGTTTTTCAAAGGAAAGGTGTAAAGTGAGCAATCATGGAAGAGAGTTCCTTCTCTCCTTTCATCCTGTTGCTTTGTCATGATCATAAATGATGATGGTGCTGCCCCTTGCCAAGGGGATAATGCTTGATTTTGTTTCATTTAAAGAAAGCATCTTTATATGTTAAGCTACAATTTATTTATTTATTTAACCTATGATTGGTTTGCTTTGGGGCAAGAAGAGTTCAGAATGACCTTGAGGCTGAAAGAATGTGACCTACTCATTTACATGGCTGAGGCTGAGAGTGTGTGACCTACCCAAGGTCACCCTATGAATTGACATGACTGAGCTGGAATTAGAACTCTAGCCTCCCACTCTACCATAGAAACTCACTGGGTGACCTTGGACAAGTCACATGCTCTCAGCCTCCAAGTCCAACTCTAGAATCCTAGTTATTCCTTCATGGTAGAAGGGAGTAGGACTAGATGACCTCTGGGATACCTTCCAACACTAGGATTTCTTCGTGGCAGAATTCCTGCTTGGCTGAAGAGCACTGCTATTTGCCACTTCACCCCACCCCACCCCTTCTTCTCTTCTGTGAAGGTCACACTCTCTCAACCTCAGAGGCAGGCCATGGCAAAACTCCCCCTGCAAAGGCCTTGCCAAGAAACTCTATGATTGGTTTACTTTAGTATCACCCTAAGTGGGAAATGCCTTAAAGGCAGATGACGACAACAACAACAACAACAACAACAACAAGCCTTAGAAGCCACATTCTCTCAGCCTCAGGGGCAGCCCATGACAAAACTTCCCTTCTTGCCAAGAAAACCCTGTGATAGGTTTACCTTAGGATCACATCCTCCACTATCATCCTGATGTTGAACAGGGGTCAAACTACATGTCCTCTAGGAGCCGTCTGCTTAGCCCCGTTGTCCCCATCTTCTAAAAGGGGAAAAAGAGGATCCCAACAATTATCGTCCAGTTAGTCTGACATCAATACCCAGAAAGATTCTGGAGCAGATCATTAAACAGAGAGTCTGTGAACATCTGAAGGTAATTTCATAATCACAAAAAGTCAATATGGGTTTCAGAGAAACAGGTCATGCCAGACAAATCTGATCTCTTTTTTTGATAAAATTACCAGCTTGGTAGATGAAGGGAATGCTGTGGATATAGTATATCTTGATTTCAGTAAGGCCTTTGACAAGGTTCCCCATGGCATTCTTGCAAACAAGCTGGTAAAATGTGGGCTAGACAAAGTAACTGTTACATGGATTTGTAATTGGTTGACTGGCCGAACACAAAGGGTGCTCAACAATGGCTCCTTTTCAACCTGGAAAGAAGTGAGCAGTGGGGTGCCACAGGGCTCTGTCCTGGGCCCAGTGCTATTCAATATCTTTATTAATGACTTGGATGACTGTATTGGGGGCATAGTTATCAAATTTGCAGATGACACCAAATTAGGAGGAGTAGCTAATACCCCAGAAAACAGGATCAAAATTCAAAATGACTTGAACAGACTAGAAAGCTGGGCCAAAGCTAACAAAATGAAATTCAACACGGTGAAATGTAAGGTTCGGGTGGAAAAACGAAAAGCACAGATATACGATGGGTGACAACTGGCTGAATGAGACTACATGTTAAAGGGATCTAGGAGTCCTGGTAGACCACAAGTTGAACATGAGTCAACAGTGCAATGCAGCAGCTAAAAAGGCCATTGTGATTTTAGGCTGCATTAATAAAAGTATAGTATCTAGATCAAGGGAAGTAATAGTGCTAATCTATTCTGCTTTGGTCAGGCCCCACCTCGAATACTGTGTCCAGTTCTGGGCACCAGAATTCAAAAAGGATGTTGAAAAACTGGAGTGTGTCCAGAGGAGGGCGAATAAAATGGTGAAGGGTCTGGAAACCATGCCCTATGAGGAACGGCTTAGGAAACTGGGTATGTTTAGCCTGGAGAAGAAATGATTAAGAGGTGATATGATAGCCCTGTTTAAATATTTGAAGAGATGTCGTATTGAGGAGGGAACAAGCTTGTTTTCTGCTGCTCCAGAGATTAGGAGATGGAACAATGGATGCAAGCTGCAGGAAAAGAGATTCCACCTCAACATTAGGAGGAACTTCCTGACTTTAAGGGCAGTTCGACAGTGGAACACACTCCCTCGGAGAGTAGTGGAGTCTCCTTCCTTGGAGGTCTTTAAGCAGAGGCTGGATGGCCATCTGTTGGGGATGCTTTGATTGGGAATTCCTGCATGGCAGGGGGTTGGACTGGATGGCCCTTGTGGTCTCTTCCAACTCTATGATTCTATGATTCTATGATTCATATGCTCTGGATTGGAGATGTGTGGGCCGGAGAGGGAGAGTTTAACTGCAGGAGCTGCTCCAAGACAATAGACTCTTTCCGAGAATTGAGTGCAGATACTCCTTCCACACACAGTTTGAAGTGTCCACTTTCCCACAATTTTTTTCCTGCTACCTCTTCTCTCAGCCTGTCTGATGAAAGAAAGCAAGAGCAGCAGTGCAACTCCAACCTGCTAGCAAGTAAGAAGAAGAGCCCTTCCTCTTTGCTATCTGACATCATTCAGCCTCAGAGGGAGAGAAAGGCCAACCAGCTCCATCAGGCCTGGCCTAAAGTAAGAAGACGAGTCCTCCCTCCAGTCCATCTGCCATGGTCCAGGCCTCAGAGGGAGAGAAGAACCACTGGACTTATTCCCCTTCCCGCCGCCATTCCCTTCTCCTTTGTGTCATGTCTTTTTTAGATTGTAAGCCTGGGGGCAGGGAAATGTCTAACTATCTGTAACCCACTTTGAGAGCCTTTCTAGCTGAAGAGTGGGGTATAAATACAATAAATAAATAAATAAATAAATGTCACAGCAAAGTTCACAAAGCTTAAGCAGGGTCCCAAATTTAAAAGCTCCTTTTTGCCGCCACCTCCTCCTCCTTCCACCATGTGCTCTAACTCTTTGCTCATCTGTCCCAAAATGGTGCTATTCTTGAGCCATAGAAACAATGCCCTGTGCCCAAGCCTCACATGGTTTGCAAAAGACACCTGTAAGGGAGTGAACTCACATGGGCAGGTAATCAGCGGGAGATGCCACCACACAAAATGATCAGTGAAGCTCTGTGGTGGTTTTCTGGGGATCCTGAAAAGAAGTTTAATGTAATCCTAATCCCCACATTGGTCCTAAAGACCATTGGTTCCCCTTGTCTTTCCTGCACACAAATACTTTGACTGAAGGCCCCCCCCACCACTCCCTTTTTCCCCTCACCTCCCCCTACTGCCCCCTTTCTACCTCACTGTCCCCCTGGAATCTTTCACCACCCCCAGGAGGTGCACCACCCACTTTGGGAATCACTGATGTAGACTCTTGACAATTACATCCCAAGACATGTGGGTGGGTGTGTTCTCAAGTCACCTGTCAACTTAGGGTGACCCCATGAATTTATATGGTTTTCTTAAGCACGGAATACTCAGTGGTTTTATTAGTTCCTTCTTCTGAAATACAGTTTAAAGCACCTGGTCTTCACTGATGGTCTCTCATGCAAGTAATAACCTGAGCTGGCCCTGCTTAGCTTCCCAGATCAGATAAACTCTGGGGCCATGACCCAGGATACCATCTTGTAAATGTTTTATGATGCTTCCACTTGTAAGGAAGCAATGAAAATGTGCCTTGGCTTGTGGGGAGAACCCTAACTAAAATGCTTAAAATAAATTAAATGGCATGGCATGGCATGACCATGACCATGACCATGACCATGAGTGAAATGCATATAGATGAGAGCATCAGGAGGAATAGTTGATGTGCACTGTTTGGAAGGAATGGCTAAACAAAGAGTACAGAGTTAAATCAAATAAGCAGCTGCATTTCCATAGATATACTGTGTACTAACACATAGTATGTGTTACTATATAAACACTCAAAATAGTGCTCCTTCACATTCTCGGTTATCTGTAGCATTATCCCTTAAATAATAGCCAGGGCTTTTTCATTGCTCTGAACAGTATATAGAATTTCCTAATATCACTTTAGACTAGATCACTGATTTTGCCATACCTCGTAGAATTACAGACTGGGAAAGAACCTCAAAGGAATCATAAAATCTTAGAGTTGGAAAAGATCATAAGTGTCATCTAGGGTTCCCTGCCATGCAAGAATGCACAGCTAAGGCACTCCTGAAAGATCTCCATCCAACCTATGTTTAAAGACATCGAGAGATGGAGAGTGCGTCACATTCTGATGTAATCTATTCCACTGTTGTACGTTCCTTATGGTAGAAAAAAAATCCTTTCTAATGTTTAAGTTGAATCTCCTTTCTTGTAATTGGAATCCATTTATGTTTCAATTTCTGGAGCAGCAGAAACAGCCTAGCTTTACCTTCTATATGACATCTCTTCAGCTTTTCAAAGATAGCTATCATGTCACCTCTTAACCTTCTGTTCTTCAGGCTAAATATACCCAGCTCCCTAAGTCCTTCTTCATATGACTTGGCCTCCAGGCCTTTGGTCATGTTTGTTGTTCCAATTTGTTAATATCCTTCTTGAACTGTAGTGCAATCTAGTCTATACTCCTGCCAATGCAATAAATATACTTACAGAATGGTGACATCCATTTAGGACCTCTAATGAAGGAGTACACTACTTTCCAAGCCAGTCTTTTCTGCTAATGAACAGCTTTGACCATACAAAATTTCTTCCTAAAGTTTGGTCATCAAATGCCTGCAAACTGAAGCTACTGGTTCAAGACTAAACCTCTGGAGAAATCAAATTTATTCCATCATCTTATGACAACCCTATTTGTAGGATTATCATGATTTTCTTCCAATCTGACAGCCTGATGCTCTGATGGATATTTCTCCTGAGATATACGATACGGCTGCATTTAATAGGCAGCAGTAGTCTCTTGATGGGGAGAATGGCAAGCAAGTTCTGGATGAAACCAAAAGCAAGCTTTCATAGGTGACTCCCATGTGCCAATGCCATATGGATCCTTGAAAAAGTCATTATTGCATCCTACATTTGAGACTTCTGAAGTCACTTGTGGGAGTTAGAATGTTCCCCCATTCTATTAAAGTTAATTGGGAACTGGGAGTTGACATCTCTCTGGGTCTCTGAAAAAGATGCTCAGGCTGGAAACTAATTAGAAGAAAAGGTTAATCCTATTCAAAGAAAGGAGACAGGCCGTGCTGACACTTCAGCTCTCCTTCCTTTAGAAAGAATGTGGAGACAGAGAGGAAGAAGTGTTTCATGTTTTGAAATAAAGCAGACATGGCATGTGAAAATGTAGGGCACCATGGATCCAGTTTAGTCATTCCAAAGAAAGCTAGGGTTGCATTCAGGTAGAGAAAGCCATTCACTGAAAAGCCTTCTGCATGTTGTCCCTTTGAGAAATTATAGTGAACACAGAGAGGATAGGAGAGCTCATGAATTCATTGAAACCTATTTCTAAACAGATGTTCAGGACTGAGCTGTTAATCAAATGGACCTAACCCACCGGAAGAGCAATGAAGTTATTCAAAAGGCAGGACCCAAAGGATGGTCTACCAGAACACTATTTTGGTTGGGTCTAGACTAACAACTTGTCCATAATTGCTGTTTGTTTATTTACTTAATATTCTATCTTGCTCCCAATAAGAGATCCAAGGATTAAAGCATAATAAGACTAAAAAAACAATAATAATCTCTCTCACACACACACACACACACACACAACCCTTAACTACTGTTCACTAATGTAAAACAATAGAAAATGATTGACAATATAACAATTAGGGTACAGCACCCCGGTTGAAAGACCCTTCTGCAGCAGACAGTGAATAGCCAAAAACCTGTCTAAATAAAGAGTTTTGTCTTTTTGATCTCCTAATTTATTGAGAGAAGAGGCTAGTATTGCCCTATTATATGAAGCAGCACAATAGCAGTGTGTTTTTTCCCCTTAGAGCAGGGGTAGGCAACCTTTCCCCTTTAAGGGCCGAGGGACTTCAGCTCCCAGAAGCCTCAGCCATGTTGGCCAATAGTCCCATGTTGGCCAATAGCTCCTGGGATTCTGGGAGCTGAAGTCCCTCGGCCCTTAAAGGGGAAAGGTTGCCTACCCCTGCCTTAGAGGTTTATGGGAAATACAGACTCTCTCTCTCTCTCTTGTCTTGTGAAATTTTTGTCTATGAGGTCCTCCTGTCAAGACTTAAATCAATGACACCTCTTCAAAGCAAACACACTTTGTTTTCAATTACAAAGTATCAGTCTTAAAAGACCCATTGCTAACTAGGGCAAGTCACAGGGAACAGATCACTTCCATGTTGAAATGACTTTACTAACTACCTCTTCATTTCTGAGCATAATTGAAAGTGCTGGTCATGATCTATAAAGCCGTATATGTCTTATGTCCAACCAGTCTGAAAGATCTCCCTACATGAACTCTCCAGAGCTATAGGATCTACAAAGGAGGACTTTCGCTTGGTCTCATCACCTTTACACACCCATCAGGTGAGGACTTGAGAGACAGCTTTCTCAGTGGCTGCTCCCAGCCTCTGGAATTTCCTTACCCAGGAGGCTAGGTTGGTCTCCTCTCTGCTCTCCTTTTGCTGGTCAAAAGATGTATGTGTGTGTTTGTGTGTTTGCATGCTCTATTTTTAAATTTTATTAGGAATTAGTGTGTGTGTGTGTGTGTGTGTGTATAGGTTTTAATATTATGTTTTTAAATTGCATTTTAATTATTATTGCTAGGTTTTTAGCCAACCTTGGTTTAGCTTTGTGGAACCAACTCAGGTCCCACATCAGGAGAAAGGTAGCATACAAAAGAAGGGAGGCAAGAAGGAAGGGTAACTGCTAATTACTCCATATGAGAGATATTGCAGCTTCATCTTCAATCTACACAGGTCATCTGTGAGTGAATATCTGGCTGAATCTGAACTGCAGAAATAATACAGTTTGACACTGCTTTTACTAACTATGGAATGCTATGGAATTCTGGGATTTGTGGTCTGTTGTGGCACCAGAGCTTCGTGACAGAGAAGGCTAAACACCTCACAAAATTACAAATCCCAGAATTCCATAGCATTGACTCATGGCAGTTAAAACTGTATCAAATGGCATTATTTCTGCAGTGCAGATTCAGCCTTTGTCTTCTGCAGTGACCAATAACTATTCCTTGCATATTTTTGGAAGAGATGGAAAACAAATTTCTTTGGCTTCTGTTTCATATGGAAATATTTATTTTGCTCTTCTCTACGCAAGAAATCAAAAGGGATGTGTCTTCTCTTGTTAATCTGTTCATTTCCAAGGCTTGTAATATATTGAAGAGTTGGGGGGGGGGGGGTTTGCACACAAAAACCATGGGTACCTTGTGGAAATGACTATGCACCATCAAATTCCATTTAGTCAGTTGGGAAGAAGGATAAATAAATAAATAGACCTCAGGAAAACTCACACTAAAGTATGAGCACAGATTTCTCAAATGATAGGAAACAAAACGTCTGGCACCTCAATATAGGACCTGGTTGGAATTAGCATGTTTTCACCACCTACCATCTGCCCCTTTAAAAATTACAGGAGCCCTCTCGAGTTTTCAGTCTGGCAACCCTATGGTAGCCCATCCTTCATGAATTCTTCTAACCTCTTTTGAAAGCCAAGTATGGGCCTTTACAGATTGCCAGAAATAATGCAGCTTGAGACTACTTTAACTGCCCTGGCTCAGTGCTAGGGAATCATGGGAACTGTAGTTTCTTGTGGAACCAGAGCTCTCTGACAGAAAAGGCTCAATGTCTCAGAAAAAACTACAGTTCCCATGATTCCCTAGCATTGAACCAGGGCAGTTAAAGTGGACTCAAGCTGCATTATTTCTGGCAGTCTGTAAAGGTCCTATGTTCCTAAGAAATGTTGCACTACGTGGAGGTAATTGATATAGTTTAATTGTCAGGAATCCCTCTTCTAATTATTAGCTCTCTTTGATGAAAAATCAGTTGGCTACTCTGGACTAATAATAATAATAATAATAATAATAATAATAAAGTTTATTTGTATCCCGCTTATTGCCAGACAAGCGACTTACAATACAACCCATATAACATATCTCCAAAAAGAAAAACCAACCCACCCCCTAATCAACCTCTACTGCGTTCTTCATCCATCAAAAACTGATGGGGTCATGAGAGGAACGCAGGAGTCAAGGAACCCAAGGCCGGGGTGATTAGTCTGGGAAGGCCTGCCAAAAGAGATCCGTCTTGACAGCTTTTTTAAAGCTGTCCAGTGATGTCAACTGACGGATCTCGTCCAGCAGGCCGTTCCAGAGTTTGGGGGCGACAACAGAAAAAGCCCTCTGGGAGGTCGCCGCAAGCTTTGATTTTTGAGGCTGCAGCAAATTCCTCCCAGAAGACCGGAGAGCGCAGGGAGGATTGTATGGAAGGAGGCAATCCCTGAGATAGCTTGGACCCAAGCCATTTAGGGCTTTAAAGGTAATAACCAACACCTTGTACTGGGCCCGGAAGCTAATAGGCAGCCAGTGGAGGGACCTCAAAACCAGAGTGATGTGATCCCTCCTAGGTGTTCCAGAAATAAGCCTGGCTGCCATGTTTTGAACCAACTGAAGCTTCCGAACCAAGCACATGGGTAGCCCCATGTAGAGCGCATTACAGAAGTTGAGGCGTGAGGTTACCAGTGCATGCACAATGGTCTCGAGATCCCTTACAGTTTCCAAGTCCCTCATATCCAGAAAAGGGCGCAGTTGGCGTATCAGCCGAAGCTGATAACAGGTGCTCCTGACCGTCGCATTAACCTGATTTGTCATCAGGAGCAACGAGTCAAGAAGCACCCCCAGACTGCGAACACAGTCACTGGAGGAGAGTGCGACCCCATTCAGGACTGGAGGTTGCAACCCAATTCTTGGTTTCGGGGCCGCTACCGTGAGCACCTCCATCTTGTCTGGATTCGGTTTCAATCTGTTTTTCCTCATCCAGCCCATTACCGCCCGAAGACATTCATTGAGAGAGGAGATGCCATTGGAATTCGAGGCCGACGAACAAGACACAGAAAAATAGATTTGGGTGTCATCAGCGTACTGATAACACCCAGTACCATAACTCAGTATGATCTCACCCAGCGGCTTCATATAGATGTTAAATAACATTGGGGGAGGGACCCTTGAGGGACCCCTTGAGGGACCCCACAAGTGAGTTCCCTCTTACTGGAGCTACTGTCCCCGAGCAGCACCCTCTGGGACCTACCCGAGAGGAAGGACCGGAACCAATGCAAAGCAGTGCCCCTGATACCTAACCCCTTCAGGCGGTCCAAGAGGATGCCGTGATCTATTGTATCAAAAGCCACTGAGAGGTCTAAGAGCACCAGCAGGGTCACACTACCCCTGTCGATGCTTAGACGGAGATCATCGGTCAAGGCAACCATGGCAGTCTCGACCCCAAAGCCTGTTCTGAAGCCGGTTTGAAATGCACTGGCTATCATATCACCTCTCAGCCTTCTCTTCTCCAGGCTAAACATCCCCAGCTCCCTAAGTCGTTCCTCATAGGGCTTGGTTTCTAGACCCTTCACCATTTTAGTTGCCCTCCTTTGGACACACTCCAGTTTCGCCACATCCTTTTTGAATTGTAGTGCCCAGAACTGGACACAGTATTCCAGGTGAGGCCTGACCAAAGCAGAATAGAGTGGCACTATTACTTCCCTTGATCTAGACACTATACTTCTACTGATGCAGCCTAAAATTGCATTGTCCTTTTTAGCTGCTACATCGCACTGTTGACTCATGTTCAACTTGTGGTCCACCTGGATTCCTAGATCCCTTTCACACGTAGTCTCATTCAGCCAGGTGTCCCCCATCGTATATCTGTACTTTTCGTTTTTCCGCCCTAAGTGCAGTACCTTACATTTCTCCGTGTTGAATTTCATTTTGTTAGCTTTGGCCCAACTTTCTAGTCTGTTCAAGTCATTTTGAATTTTGATCCTGTCCTCTGGGTCCTCTGGGTCCTGTCCTCTGAATTTTGATCCTGTCCTCTGGGGTAATTGTCACAGAATACATTGCTCAAAACATATTTTTTTTGCTCAAAACATATTTTTGGCCTCCCCGCAAAAATTCAAAAAATCATGAAATGGGAAAAGCCTTTAAAATTCATAACTTTTGTCATAATATCACCCCATCAAAGAGAAATGTCTTTAAAATGCTTTGTTTTTGCAAGTGAGACTGAAGTATCTAAAACTGACATTCTCATGAAATCACAGCTGAGATGGAACTGGAAATTATGGCCAAAATTTGCTGGCATAACGCCTGACACTTTTCTGGGTATTGCACAAGGAGGCATATCCTACTTCCTTATGCAACACTTTACCCTCAGCTGTGCTGGGCAGCTGGATCTCAACAGAACATAAGTCCACATTCTACCCAAAGAGCCAGATTTCAAGGGTGCACCCTACCATGGTCCAGCAGCCACTGTCAGAGAGAAAAGGAGAAGACTAAGGATCTTTACAGACTGCCAGGAATAATGCAGCTTGAGGCCACTTTAACTGTCTTGGTTCAGTGCTAAGGAATCATGGGAACTGTAGTTTATTGTGGCACCAGAGCTCTCTGACAGAGAAGGCTCAATGTCTCAAAAAAAAAAAAAATACAATTCCCATGATTCCCTGGCACTGAGCCAGGACCATTAAAGTGGCCTCAAGCTGCACTATTTCCAGCAGTCTGTAAAGGCCCTTTGCTATTCAAATCTTCAGAGCAAGTCCTCTAGTGGAGCATTATGCTCTACTAGTGTCCAATAGGATCTCAATCCATATCTCAGGCCAACATTGCTTTCCTCTGGATCATTCTAGTCTTCACCCAGCTTAATGTCACCAAAGAGCCTGTAAATCCTTCCTGTTGCTATTTCAGGCATAGTTTGCATTCTTCCTCACCAAAATTGGTTTCCAAGGCTACCGACTGTTACCTGAAAAACCCATGCCTGGTTTAAATATACATTTTGTCAAGCCATTTGCAATTCAAATGCAAAAGTTTTGCCGTAAACACTGCAGCACATCAATCTCGAACAAACAACTCATCAAGCCCTATAAACATGGCATGATCCCAGCAATGTGAAATGAGCTCTTGCAGCAGAAGCCTATAATTATCACAGGACTGACAGGCACATTGAAACCTTTTGGAGCATATGGGTAATTAATGAAGAACAATGACAGCACTGCAACAGCAAACATCTCCAAGCAACTATGGTTCTTCTAAGACTTGGCTGCTTCTTGCTGAATTCTGGTACTCCCCTTAACAACAACCATGGTAACATTATTTTAATGAGTACATGGAGAGATCTTGTAGCCCTTTGAGACTAACTGAAAGAAAGAAGTTGGCAGCATGAGCTTTCATAGACTTCAGTCTACTTCCTCAGATGCATTTGGTGGAGTGGCATCTGAGGAAGTAGTCTATGAAAGTTCATGCTGCCAATTTCTTTCAGTTAGACTCAAAGGTGCTACAAGGTCTCTCTACATACTGATTCTACAGACTAACACGGCTATATCTCTGAATTCTATTAATTTAACGACACTCTGGTGATAGAAGGGAGCTTGGGGCAGTGAGAGGGGAATGGAAAATAAAGAAAGAATCATCCGCCAAAAGATTTGGACAGAGAATCTGGTAGTGTCTCAGTTCCTACAGAAATTAGTGGCAACTTTTCCACAAATTTCTAGAGTAAAGAGATTCATTTGTAGGTTGTCTCTGAAGTGTCTTCCAAACTTCTTGGAGTAATTGAGCTGTGCACTCTCCAGGAGTCCTAGCTGTTTAGAAAAGATTTCCAATATTATTCATGGGAATCAGGTTAAATTTGGGGTTCAAGAGGGTCCTAATATGATTTCCTGTGGCTACATTATGTGCCTTCAAGTCAACTGCAGTTTATGAAAACCCTATCACAAAGGTTTGTGATAAGAGGAAGTTTGCTATTGCCTTCCTCTTAGGCTGAGTGGGAATTTCAAATCCTGGACTCCTGGAATCCAAGTCTGACACTCAAACAAGCATATCACAATGGCTGTTATCACCAAAACCTCAGTAACATCCATAAAGGGCCTTTGCAGACTGCCAGAAATAGTGCAAATTGAGTCCATTTTAAGGGTTAGGGTTAGGGTTAGGGAATCGTGGGAACTGTATTTTATTGTGGCACCAGAGCTCTCTGACAGAGAAGGCTCAATGTCTCAGGAAAAAAAACACCAATTTCCATGACTCCCTACCACTAACCCTAACCCTTAAAGTGGACTCAATTTGCACTATTTCTGGCAGTCTGCAAAGGCCCAAAATATTACCATAATTTCATATGCCATTTCCTCTTTTATACAAGTCTAATGGACTGGATTTGAATCTTCAGTCTTAGTGATAGGTATATCTGAAGGCAGCAGGTTAAGTTGCGGAGTAGATGGCAGACCACTTACCCCACAACTCTCTCTTTCAACATCCAGTTTCCACCTCCTAACATCTGCTGTATCAGGGTGCAATCTCTTCCTGTCTAATAGTAGGGCAGGCCATAGAGGCACTTTCATACTCCAGACATTCTTGCCATAAAGATAATATATTTAGAAACAGACATTTGAAGAGAAAATAAATTCACAAGGACATATTTGAGTATGCATTTAACTATACATTTTCTGTTATGAGGTAAGCTCAATAAATATGCATATTAGACTTTTGATGCATAAGGCAGGAAAGCCATCTCTTTCCTAAAGTTTACGCAAATTGTTAACAATTCATACAGGACAGATAAGGCTGGTGGTCTGGACCCTGTTCATCTTGGGAACAAAGCCAAGTTTTATTCCAAAGTGCAAACTGGAAATACCCTCCAACTCCCCTGCTTTCTGACAAGAAAATGGTTCCATTGATGACAGCTATCAAGGCTTAACTGTCTTGTCTGCCTCCACTGAATGGAGACCTACCAAACTAGATTATATTGGTACGCTCCCCACTGTAAGGTATTGTGCAACTCCCAGAGAAGCTGAATTTTAAAAGGGGGTACATATCTATGGGATTGCAGTGGCTCAAGTGGTTAAGACACTGATTCTGTTGATTGCAAGATCAGCAGGTTGGCAGTTTGAAGCCCAGGTGCTGTGTGATGGGGTAAGTTCCCATCACTAGTCCCAACTTCTGCCAACCTAGCAGTTCGAAAGCATGCAAATGCAAGTACAGTATTTTCTGGCATATAAGACTACTTTTTAACCCAGGAAAATCTTCTCCAAAGTCTAGGGTCGTCTTATACGCCAGGTGGAGGAGGAAGAGGAAGAAGGGGTGGTGTGGCACGAGGCAGGAGGAGGAAGAAGAGAGGAAGTCAGGTTAGACGAGGAGGAGGGGGGAGGAAATAAGAGGTAAACCCCTATCCTGGGGTTTTCTTGGCAAGACTGGTTCAGAGGAGGTTTGCCATTGCCTTCCCCTGAGGCTGAGAGTGTGTGACTTGTCCAAGTTCATCCAGTGGGTTTCATGGCAGAGTGGCAAATCAAACCCAGGTCTCCAGAGTGGTAGTCCAACACTCAAACCACTACTACACCATGCTGACTCCTAATCCCATGTACTACCTATGAAACAACTGCAGACTTTTTTTGTTGTTCTTGTGTGTCTTCAAGTCCTTTCCGACTTATGGCAAACCTAAGGCAATCTTATCATGGGGTTTTCTTGGCATGTTTCTTCAAATGGGGGTTGCCATTACCATCCCCTGAGGGTGAGAGTGTGTGACATGCCCAGAGTACTTACTTGGCCACAAATTGTACATACCCCAGAATGCATTACCTAGTATATTGGCAGTCCTTCCCCCCCAACAACACTTTCTCATTTCCCCCCGTTGGAAGAGGGGTCATCTTATACAGCAAGTATATCCCAAACTCTATATTTTAACTGGAAAAGTTGGGGGTCGTCTTATATGCCCAGTCTTCTTATACACCGGAAAATACGGGTAGATAAATAGGCACCACTTTGGTGGGAAGATAAACATTGCATTCTGTGCAATCATGCTGGCCACATGATCACAGAGTAGTCTCTGACAACACTGGCTCTTAGGCTTAGTAACAGAGCTGAGCACCACCCTATGGTTGGACACAAATTGACAACTCTGTCAATGGGGAATACCTTTACCTTAAATATCTATACTTCATTAGCTTTAGTCTTATGTAACAGCCCAATATTCTCTACTGCCCAGATCACTTAAGAGTCATTATCAATACCTAAGGGCACATTCACCTCTGCCCACTGCAAGCACATATTTTTGTTTGTTTGTTTGTTTTTAACTCTCGATAGAACAACATTAGATCATGCTTTGCCCCACCCAGAGTCACTTTTAGGAGATAGTCCACAAGTTAGAAAAAGGTTAAATACAGAGACAGAGACAGAGACAGAGACAGAGACAGAGACCTGCCTCCTGCTGCTCCAATCTCCAGACATCTTTCTCACATCAGAGGGTGTTTTACTCTGTAGTCCCTTAAACTTAGCTACACCCTCTTAGATTGGTCAGGAGTAGAGTTTTAGGTATTATTATTATTATTATTATTATTATTATTATCCATCTCTTAAAATACATATAACACTTTATATGCACATCTACAACAAGACATAATACAAAATTACAACAAAACAATCCAATAATAACAAACATACATAAAGTATGACTTCCCTTCCTTTACTTTGGATATATATTAATTCAATATTTCAACTTTCATATATTTCTATTATTTATATATTTTGATATTCCTCTTATCATTCTGTGTCTATTACATAATCTGAACATAATTCTTCATATATTTTTCTTTATCTGTTACACATCATATATAAGTATCTGATCAACTGTTTATCTTACCAGGACCAAATTATTTGTTTATTATCGAGTATATACTTTGTTTATATTCCTATATTTTCTCAATTCTCTTTGGCACATTTACTTTTTCTTTCATTAATCTTTCAGGACAATCACACTATTTTCTCCCCATAATTTTTTAAAATATTTTGTAATTGGAGACCATTCTTTTTCAAATCTATTTCTATTTTGTCCTTTTAAGAGGGAAGTCAACCTGTCCATTTCCATTACATCATATAATTTGCATTGCCATTCTTCTATATTTAGTGTCTCTTTGCATTTCCATTTTTTTGCAATTATTATTCTTGCTGCATATAACATGTAGAATATTATCTTGCCAAATTTCTTTTCAATTTGATCATCTAATAGTCCTAATAAACATGTGGTGGGATGTTTAGCCATCTTAACGTTTACTATTTTTCTTCTATTTCTGTATGTATTTGTGTCCAAATTTTTTTTTGTTCTTTTGCATTCCCACCACATGTGTATATATGAGCCTTTAGAATTTGAACAGATCCAGCAGTCTTTGTTGTTGTTTTTATAAATTTTTGATAGTTTTTCTGGTGTTAGGTACCAATTTGAAATAGTTTTCTTTTACTTCATAACTTAATGTGTATTTTATTCTTTTTTCCAATTTTCCCCCCATTCATCCAACATTATTGGTCTTCCCACATCTTGTGCCCATTTTATCATATAATCTTTAACCGATTCCTCTTCCATCTCCACTTTCATTAATAATTTATATAGTTTTGAAACCAAATGCTGTGGCACTTCTATCATGAGTATTCCAATTCTGATTCTTCCTTTTCTATTTGTCTTGTTTTCTGATCCATTTTAAATCTTTCTAGAATTTGTCTATATAAAAATCAATTACATTTTAAACCTTCAGCCAAAGGTTTGTCCATTGTCTTCATTCTCAGATTCCCTCTTTCCCAATATAGTAAATCCTTATATGTTGTCCATTCATCTCCTTTCATTTTTTCTCTCCTGCAAAAGGCTTCATTCACCAATGTTCACTGTGGATTTTTTTTTAATAAATATTTTTTGATATTTTTGCCAGATCCTCGATATTCATTTTCTTATAGGATGATTATTAAATTCTTTGTTCACTTTAACTTTGTCATAAGTTAAATATGCATGCCAACTGTAAGGTAAATCCACTCCTTCCAATTGTAATAATTTATCATCCTTAATCATTACCCATTCTTTGATCCATTCAAGACAAGATGCATAATAATATATTTTGAGATTCGGGATACTCATACCTCCTCTTTCTTTATTATCTTATAGAACTTTCATTTTGATTCTTGCTTTTTTCTTGTTCCAAATAAATGCTGATATGTCCTTTTCCAATTCTTTGAATGGTTTATCATTAGTTATGATTGGGAGTGCTTGAAATAGAAACATCATTTTTGACATAATGTTCATTTTAATAGCAGATATTCTGTCAATCCATCATAGATTCATTTTTGACCATCTTTGTAAATCTTTCTTTATCTTTTGCTAAATCTTTTCATAATTGCTTTTAAATAAATCTGAATTTTTCTTTGTAAGGTAGATTCCCAAATATTTAATTTTATTCTTTATTTCAAAATTAGATATTTGATGAAGTTGTTCTTTATATACTGTTTCCATTTTCATCACCAGCATATTTGTTTTCTTTTCATTTATTTTGAAGCCTGCATATATTCCATGTTCTTTAATTGTCTGTATCAATGACTGAATACTTTCCAAGGGATCTGATAGTGTTATTACCATGTCATCCATGTACGCCCTTACTTTATATTCATGTCTGCTTATTTTAATTCCTTTTATTGATTCATTTCACCTAATTCTATCTAAGAGAATCTCTAGAGACATAATAAATAGTAAGGGGGACAGTGGACATCCTTGCCTCATTCCTTTTTGAATTTCACAGGATACAGTTTTTTCTTCATTTACAATTATTTTGATTTCTTGTCTCTTGTATATTTCTTTAGCCCAAGTCAAAAAGTTAAGTCCAATTTCCATCTTTTTCATAATTTCTAATGTAAAGTCTCAATGAACATTGTCGAACGCCTTTTCAGCATTGAGAAAGATTATTGCAGCTTGTTTGTCTACTCTTTTTTCATGATAATCAATTACATTAATTATATTCCTTATATTTTCTTTCATATGTCTATTTGATAAGAAGCCTGTTTGATCTTTGTTTATCCAATTTTTGAAAACCTTTTTTAATCTTTCTGCCAAAATTGATGTAAAAATTTTGTAATCATTATTAAGAAGCACAATTGGTCTAAAATTTCTCACATCTTGAATTTCTTTATCTTCTTTGGGGATTAAAGTTATATGTGACATTCTCCATGTTTCTGGAATCTCTCCTTCTAATATAGAGTTCATTGTTTTTTTGTAGTGGACTAGCTAATTGATTAATAAATGTCTTATAGTATACTGCTGAGAAGCCATCTGGACCCAGCATTTTCCCTGTTTTTAATTTTTGTATTGCTTTTATTATTTCCATCAATGTAATCTTCTTGTTCAGCTCCATTCTTTGTTCGTTTATTGTTTTAATTGGTAAACTTTTCACAAATCTCTCTGTTTCTTCTTTCTTCTTATTCTTTTTTTGCAAATAATTCTTTGAAATATTTATAAATAACTTTTTTAATTGTGACTGTTCTATATATATTTTTTCACCTTCTTTTAATTTCCAAATTATTTTCTTTTCTCTACTATTTTTAAGTTTCCAAGCTAGCCATTTTCCCAGTTTGTTTGCAAATTCGAAATATTTTTGTTTGGTATATTTGATTTTATTTTCTAAATCTTCAACCATCATTATTGATATTTATTTTTGCAGAATCTGAATTTCTAATCTTAACTTTTCTTCATTGGGTTCTTTCTTTAACAATTTTTCCTTTGTTCCTTATTTCTTGAATTTCTTGAATTTCTTATATTTATTTATTTCTTATATTTCTTGCACTAAGACTCTAAACTATCTAGTCCATGAGCTGCTCTTCACTGTTGCCCACACAGAAGCAGCTCTGCAGCACCTAACATCCTGCTTTGCAACAGCTGCAGAGCTATTTGGGCTGGAAGTCAACCTGAAGAAAATGGAAGTTCTCTACCAGCCTGCACCACAGGACAAACACCATGATCCCCACATCGCTGTAGGCAAATCTGTGCTTAAGTCCATTCAGCAGTTCACCTACCTGGGAAGCATCATCTCCTCAGATGCCAAGATTGATAAAGAGATAGATCACATATTAGCAAAGGCATATAGCATATTTGGAAGACTTTACAAAAGAGTCTGGAGTAACAAATACCTGAGGCGAAGCACAAAAATCAGTGTGTATAGAGCCACTGCACTGTCTATTTTCCTTTATGGGTCTGAAACATGGGTCACCTATCGCCAACACTTATGACTCCTTGAATGCTTTCATCAGTGCTGTATATGCACAATCCTAAATATACACTGGACTGACTATGTGACAAATGTTGCTGTCCTTGAGCAAGCAGGGATCACCAGCATTGAGGCCATGCTATTGAAAACGCAGTTGCGCTGGGCAGGGCACATTTCTAGGATGGAGGACCATTGCCTCCCAAAAATAGTACTCTATGGTGAACTCGCCATGGGTCAGCGTAAGAGGGGCGCTCCAAAAAAGCGATACAAGGACTCCCTGAAACAACTCAGGCTCAGCCAAATTGATCACTAACAATGGTCCACCCTGGCCTCACATCGGGAGGCATAGAGATGCACAATCCACAATGCTGCAGCCTTATTTGAGAAGTCACACTGAACAAGTCTTGAAGAGAAACAGCAACGCAGAAAGAATCACAACCTGGAAACATTACCCAAGGAGAGCTTCTGCTGTGTTTTCTGCAACCAGACTTGTTTATCTTGGATTGGCCTTTTTAGTCATCAGTGCATTTGCAGAAAGCATGGGATGAGTCCTTCCTGGATATTCGTTTGAGAGAGAGAGAGAGATTTCTTGAAATATATACTCCAGTTTTGCTCCTTTCCTTTTTTTTCTGCACCTTTTTGGATAAAAAATCCTCTTATTACAGCTTTTGAAGTATCCCAAACTATTTGTATTTTCACCTCTTCGTTTAAATTTTCTTGAAAGAATTGATCCAGGTTTTTCTCTGCTTGTTTAATGATTTCTTCATCCTTCAGGAAGGATTCTTTTAATTTCCAGTTGAATTCCTTTTTCTTAATTCTGATTTCCATAGTTATCAGGTTGTGATCTGATGCAATTTTGGATAATATGTCCATTTTATGAATCTTTGGTGCCATAGAAGTTGATATCAAAAACATATCAATCCTGGACCAAGATCTATGTCTGTCTGAGTAAAATGTATAATTATTAAAATATGTATATGTTCCCATATGTATATGTATATGTTCCCATATTTTACTCTCCAGGTGTCCATCAGTGATAGTATTTCTTTCATCTTGAAAAATGATTTTGGCAGTTTACCTTGTCTTTTCTTTATTTGTCTTTCTGATTTTCTGTCAATTTCTGGGTCTATAACCCCATTCCAATCTCCAAGTAGTATTATATTTTTGTAATCATATTCACACAAATTTTTTGTTAATTTCTCAAAAAAAAAATGTCTTTTTGTTCTGTTGGAGTATAGATCCCCGCTATTAATGCTTTTTCCATCTTCCAATTTACTTCTACTCCAATATAGTGCCCATTTGGATCATTAAATAGTTCTTTTACTTCTAATTTATTGTTGACATAAATTACCATACCTTTTTTTCCTTTTTTCTCCTGCCAAAATAAATTCCTTCTCCAATTTCTGATTATTTAGATATTTCTTTTCTGTTTCCCTTATGTGAGTCTCTTGTAAACAGAGGATGACAAATTTTAATTTTCCTAGGTAATGGTAGATTATTTTCCATTTTTGTGGTCGATTTAAATCTTTTACATTCCATGATAAACATTTTATCATATTAAGCATCTCCATTTTGATCTGTTGATTTCAATTCTCCTTCATCACCTTCCATCTCTTTCATCAGACTTTTTCTCATAGATATTTCTTGTAGTAATTCAGATGTCTGTGTGTCTCCTTGTTCTTTCTCTCCTCGTTCTTCTTCCTATTCTTGTTCTTGTTCTTTGTCACTTATAAGTCTTTTTAAAAATTCTTTTGTGTCTTGCACTGAACTAATTTTGATCCTCTTTTGATTATATCTAAATGATAATCCCTCTGGATTCTCCCATCTGTAATTTATCTCATTTTCTCTGAGTTTCCTTGTTAAAAAACTGTATTCCTTTCTTTTTCTCAAAATCATAGCTGGTATGTCCTTCAACAATTGCACTTCCATCCCTGCTATTTTCAATTTCTCTTGAAAATGTTGCTGAAGGATTATCTCTTTCATTTGTGTTTGAACAAAATAAACCACAATATCTCTTGGTAATTTCTTTTGGGTAGCAGTCCAAGAGGTTATTCAAAAAGATTTATCAATTTCTAGTTCCATCATTTCTTTGCCTTTTCCAACAAAGTCAGCCAGGGTTGTTGATAATAAGTCATTCAAATTTTCATCCTCTGTTTCTGGAGCTCCTCTAATCTTTAAGCATCTTTCTCTCATTTTGCATTCCCACATTAGTTTCTCATCTTGTATTTCTTTTCTCTTGAAAATTTCCGTATTTAATTTTCCCTCAAGTTCTTTGTTCTTTGTTCTTTCTTTCTAACTCATTTACTTTGGATTTCACAATTTTTACATCTATAGTCATTGATCTTATTGATTCTTTTATCTCATTCAGATCAGACCTTATTTCCATTTTTATTTCCCCTTTCATATTCTCCATATCTTGTCTCAACTCCTCTTGATCTTTCTTCATTTCCTGCCTCATTTGTCTTATTTTTTCCAGAATTATTGTATTGAAGTCTTGTGTTTTTGGTTGATTGATTGAAGGTCTTCTTTGAGTCTGTTGTTGCTGTTGCATCTTTGTAGTTTGTAGTCTAGTCGTTATTGACAGCTCTCTCTTGTATTCTTCTTTAAATTGAATCACAAATGTCTCACTAATATATTCACAGGTAGCCAACATGACTGAACTGAAGATGTTGTACTTTTGACATATTGCGAGATGGTATGCCTCACTGGAAAGAGTAATAGATTCAAATTACAGGAAAAGAGATTCTATCTAAACATTAGAAAGAACTTTCTGATGTTAAGGGTTGCTTTACAGTGGAATTCGCTGCCTCAGAGTGTGGTGGAGTCCCTTTCTTTGGAGGTTTTTAAACATAAGTTGGATGGCTATCTGTCAGGAGAGCTTTGATTGTGTATTCCTCCATGGCACAGGGTTAGATTGGATGGTCCTTGTGGTCTCTTCCAACTCTATGATTCTATGATTCAAAGAAAGACTATCATTCTTAGTAAGGTGATAATGCTTGGTATGGGAAAAAGGAAGACCCCCCCCCCTTTTACAGGTTGATTGATTCAATCAAGGAAACCATGTGCATAGGGTTGCCATAAGTAAAAGTTGACTTTGATTATGAATAACAACCAAAACAGATTCAATGAATAAAACAAATAGCACACGGTATAAGGCCATCAGGAAACACACTCCACAACCTTATGAAAGGAGTGGCTTTGCCCTCCCCAGGCCACTGGCCAAATGCCACACCAAATGCATGCATCTGGCATCAGGCAGAGCTGTGTTAAATTATTTTAGGTGGTGCTCTCCTGACTCAGGTGTCTCTGCTGTTTCTGTTCCCCACCTCTATGTAGCATGGCTTTTGGGGGATGAGTACAATTTATTTATTTATTTATTTATTGTAATGCCGTATCTGATTGTTGACTCCCACCACCACCACCACATGCTACATAATGTTAGAATCCTGTTAGTATTCTATCAGATATGTAGTATAGTGTGGGGATGATGGGAAGATGGGTTAGTAATGTTAGAGCGCAGGTGCTTTATCAAGTGACCTTGGGTGGCTGGCTCAGCTAGCTGGGAACGAAAGAGATGTTTGGGAAAAGGAAGGAGGGGTTGAAAGTGCGGGCTTTTTGCACATTCTTTTCACTAGTTGTAGAGGGGGATTTTTTCAGTCTCAGCTAAAACGTCTGATAGGCATGACTGACCTATGGATCTTCCAATAAAGTTCTGTTAATTCTTTAATTAAACTGACTGGTTGGATGTCTAAAGGTGCTGCTGTCTATTTCATGACAGTTAGCTGAGACTCACAACAAAGTTTTATTTTATTTTTGGGTTTTGTTCCTGCTCTCGGAGAGATGGATGCAGGAGAGGGTATATCCGCCAAAGAGTGCCAAACTCCTGGGGATGGAGGAGAACCTCGGACGGTGGACAAAGAAACTGGCGCGGTGTGAAAGGCCGGGGCCCAACAATTGCCACAGACCCCACTAGTGTCTGGGAGATGGTTTGGTGCACCAGTGGCCCCAGTGCACACCAAGGAACGCCGGCGGGCTGCGAGGTGGTCGGATTGGAACACCGGGTTCACGCAACCACTGCAGCTGCCCTCGGGAGAGGGGACTGACCTGGAGACACAGGTACAGCAGCTGAAATCGGAGGTGGAGGAGATGCGAGGTACCATGACCACGATGTTAGAGATCCTCCAACAGATGGCAGGGGATGGAGCAGGGGGTGCCGGGGTAGGAGCCGCCCGGGCCCCAGCCCCTGGTGTGCAGGCCCCAGCAATGGGAGCAGGAGAAGATGGAGCTTTGCCCCCAGGGCCCCCACCAGCCGCCCTTCCACAGCCGAGGGTCCCAGATGCGCAGGCTAAAAAGATGGGGGTCAAGTTCGACGGGGATCCCCAAACGCTGCCTTACTTCCTATCGCAAGTGGCGGATCACATGGAAGAGTGGGGGCCCGTTTTCCCTTCAGAAGTTGCCAAAGTGAAGTGCGTGGCGAGGCATCTACGAGGAGAGGCGGCCCGCTGGTTGGTGCAGCTCTATGATCGCCAAGCGCCGGAGCTGGGGAACCTAGATGAATTCATGAGGGCCCTTAGGACTAGATTTGAAGACCCTTTTCAGGCCACCACTGCCTTGGCCGAGTTAAAGGGTTTAAAACAAGGTGCCATGACAGTGGCAGCATATGCAGCAGAATTCCGAAGGTTGGTGGCCCAAGTGCCTGACTGTCCAGAGGGGATACAAATCCAATATTTCAAAGATGGACTGCGGCCAGAGATAGCCAAATGGGTGTTGATGATGGGCAAACCCCTCACGGCCATGGAATGGATTAGAGTGGCGGGAGAAGCGGAAGGCATTTTACATGAGGTCAGAATGTTAGATCAAAGACAAACCCAAGAGACAAAAGCGAAGGGGGGCCGAAGCCAAGCCCACAAGGGGAAACCTCCAGCCAGCTCTGCAGAGACCGAGAGAGAGAGACACCGGCAGTTAGGCCTGTGTTTAAAATGCGGCCAAAAGGGGCACTTAATTGCTGCTTGCCCAGACATGGCTCAGGAAGGAAAGCCCAGTTCCTCTCAGGCCCCTCCCGGCAAAGGTTCCAAAAAGGAAAAGAGCCAGCAGAAAAAGAAATCTTCCGCTGAACGTAGCCTGAAGGTGGAGGAGTCCCAAGAACTGGGGGTTTGGTCGGACTCAGACAGCTCTGAGACTTCCACGGGTTCAGGAGGGGAGCCCTTAAACTTCCAGAGCCTGCCTTAGAAAGCGGCAAGAGGCAGGCTGTGGGAGCAGAAAGCCGCAAAAGGATGGTGAGTGGGGGCATTCCCCTGTTGTCAGTATCTGTAACTTTGGTGGTGGGGCCCAAGCAAAAAGCTATGCAGTTAATTGCAGTTATTGACTGCAGGTGCACAAGGTGCCTGATAAACCCAGCGGTAGTAGATAGTTTGAACATAGCCACTCACCCTTTGAGAGAGCCCATTCCCTTTGTCCAGATGGATGGAACTTTGATGGGGGGCCGTGCTGCAGAGGAAAAAACTGCTCCTGTGTGGCTGGGGATAGCAGACCATTGGGAACAGCTCCAGTTGGTGGTGGGAAATACTTATAATTACCACCTAATGTTGGGCATAGACTGGCTACACCATCACAACCCTGAATTGCGCTGGAGGGAGAGACAGTTAATATTCAATGATCCGGATTGTGCAAACCATCGCCTTGCCCATGGGATGGTGCTCCCCCCTCTCCTCCCCACGGTGGCGCTTCCCGGACAAAGAGAAAAAGACACAGCCGCTCACTTGGAAGGGCTGCCCAAGGACAGAGACATTGGGCAAGGTGGGGAGAGGTCGCCAGTCATCCCTCCGGTTTACCGAGATTTAAAAGGGGTGTTTGAAGAGAAAGAGTGTGATGTGTTGCCTCCACACCGAGAAACAGACTGTGCTATTGAAATATTGCCAGGGGCACCCCTTCCTAAACCCAAACTGTATTCAATGACCCCAAAAGAGCTGGCCACATTGAAAGACTATATAGAAAAGAACTTGGCTCGAGGGTTCATTAGACCCTCTACTTCTACTTTTGCTGCTCCAGTATTTTTTAGGGGAAAAAAAAGATGGTTATTTGCAGCTGGTGGTAGACTATCACAATCCAAATGGGATTTGCAACACCAACAAGTACCCTTTGCCCCTAATGAAAGACATGTTGGGGAGACTGGGCACGGGCAAAATATTTACAAAATTGGATTTAAGAGATGCTTATCATCAAGTTAGGATTAAGGAGGGGGATGAATATAAGACTGCTTTCAACTGCACTTTGGGGGCATTTGAGTACCTGGTTCTTCCTTTTGGACTGTCGGGGGCTCCCGGGATTTTTATGAGGCATATAAATGAAGTACTGCATGATTTGCTTTTTGAAGGTGTTTTGGTATATTTAGACGACGTGCTCATCTATTCTAAAGACTTAGACAGTCATGTCAAACTGGTGAGAGACGTACTCAAAAGATTGTGGGATAACCAACTGTATGTGAAACTGTCCAAATGTCACTTTCACACCGAGAGACTAGATTTTTTGGGGTACCAAGTGTCTAACCAGGGCATCAAAATGGATCCAGCTAAGGTACAAACAGTGTTGGACTGGGCACCCCCAAAAAATATTAAGGATATACAAAAGTTCCTGGGCTTTCCAAATTTCTACAGAGAATTCATTCCTCTCTTTGCTAAGATCGCATTGCCCATTACAGACTTACTCAAGACAAAAAAAAATGCCCAAAAGTGGGGATGGGGGTGTGTCCAAGCCTCCCAAGCCCTCCTCCCCGATCCAATGGTCCGAAAAGTGCCAGAGAGCTTTTGAACAACTGAAGCTGTTGTTCAGCTCTGAACCTATTTTAATTCACCCAGACTCAGACAAACCCTTTGTGGTTCAAGTGGATGCCAGTGATTTTGCTATGGGGGCTGTTCTGCTGCAGAAAGATGATAAAGACAAACTTAGACCTTGTGCCTACCTATCCAAGAAATTCCAGGGGCCCCAATTATCTTGGCCCTGCTGGGAACGGGAAGCTTATGCAGTCAAGCATGCCCTAGAAAGCTGGAGACAATTCTTGGAGGGGGTTGCACACCCTTTTGAGGTGTGGACTGATCACAGAAACTTAGAGGCGTTACAGACCCCCCGCAAACTTAGCCCCAAACAAAGGAGATGGGCGAAAGACTTTTACAAGTATAACTTCAAATTAAAGTTTTTCTCAGGCCGCCAAAATATTTTGGCAGATGCATTGTCCAGATTGCCACAGCATGGGGGAAAAGAGGCGGTTCCTCTTGAGACCATCTTTTCCCGGGAACAGTTAGGTTTGGCGGTAATTACACGCAGTAGAGCCAAAGCTTTAGCCCAACCCCTTTCACAGGGTGACTCACCACCACCATTAGATGACCTTTTGCTAAAAATCCAGCAGGGGGCAGAAACAGATGAGTGGCTACAGCAGCATAAAAATCAACTGTCTAAAAATGCACAAGACCTATGGGTGTGGAATTCAAAGATCTATGTTCCTGCTTCCTTAAGAAAAGACATCCTTCAGATATACCATGACTCTAAGGCAGCAGGGCATTGGGGATATTTAAAAACTTGGCATAAGATCCGCAGCACCTACTGGTGGGATGGAATTTGTGCAGATGTAGAGGCTTATGTTAAAAGTTGCCCGGTTTGCGCTAGAGCCAAACCAAGAGTGGGCAAACCTAGAGGACTACTTCAGCCTTTGCCTACACCAGAAGGACCTTGGAAACACATTGCTATGGATTTTATAACAGACCTGCCTCCTAGCAAGGGGCGAGACACTATTTGGGTGGTGGTAGATTTGTTCTCCAAACAAGTACATTATGTGGCCTGCAAGGGGATGCCTTCGGCCCCCAAATTAGCTGATCTGTTCATAGCACACATATATAGACTCCATGGCCTCCCAGACCGAATAATCTCCGATAGAGGCAGTTCTTTTACTTCTAAATTTTGGAGGGTGCTACAAGACAAATTGGGGGTTCAATTGGCCCTTAGCATGGCTTTTGACCCAGAGACTGACGTCCAGAGCGAGAAAACTAACCAAAGTCTCCAGAGATACCTGTGTTCTTATACTAACTACCTGCAAGATGATTGGTTTAATCTACTTCCACATGCCGAGGTTGCTTTCAATAGCGCAGTGCACAGCAGCACTGGGAGCTCTCCCTTTTTGATTAACTATGGTTTTGAACCTAAGCTCCTCCCTGCCCTGCCTGTGAATAAAACTGACCCGGTTCAGGTGACCCAGTAGGCTGACAAAGTCAGAGGGGCTTGGCCTACCATTATCAAAGCTTTACATGAAGCTAAAAAACAATATAAAAATCAGGCCGACCACAAACGGGCAAAAGGTTGGGATATTAAGCCTGGTGATATGGTTTACCTTTCCACAAAGAACTTGAGGTCAAAGTTCCCTTCCAAAAAGCTAGGCCCAAAGTTTGTGGGTCCTTTTCCAGTTAAGAGACTTGTTAATGATGTTACTGCTGAGTTGATTCTTCCTAAAACCTATCGTCATCTTCACCCAATTTTTCATTTCAGCTTGTTGAAACCTGATAGTGCTGTTGACCCCTGGAAACCAGTTGAGTCACCACCCCTTCCTTTGATGGTTGATGGACATCAACACTTTGAAGTTTCGAAGATTCTGGACTCCCGGGTTCATCGAGGCAGACTACAATATTTGATATGTTGGAAGCACTTTCCTGTTGACCATTCTGAATGGGTGTCTGCTGTTCATGTCAATGCTCCTGATCTAATTGCTCATTTTCACAAACGCTATCCAGACAAACCTTCCTTGTCTTCAGTTGTTTGATGTTCCTTTTCTTTCTCTGTATTTTGTTTTGGGGGGTTTCTGTTTTCAGGGGGGCAGCCTGTTAGAATCCTGTTAGTATTCTATCAGATATGTAGTACAGTGTGGGGATGATGGGAAGATGGGTTAGTAATGTTAGAGCGCAGGTGCTTTATCAAGTGACCTTGGGTGGCTGGCTCAGCTAGCTGGGAACGAAAGAGATGTTTGGGAAAAGGAAGGAGGGGTTGAGAGCACAGGCTTTTTGCACATTCTTTTCACTAGTTGTAGAGGGGGATTTTTTCAGTCTCAGCTAAAAAGTCTGATAGGCATGACTGACCTATGGATCTTCCAATAAAGTTCTGTTAATTCTTGAATTAAACTGACTGGTTGGATGTCTAAAGGTGCTGCTGTCTATTTCATGACACATAATGTTAAAGAATATGGCTACAGTTTAGTGTTTGGCTAATTGGTGGAATGTTGCTTATATTTCACAACTGATGGAGTGAGGGCATTCAGTTTCAATTGATTCTCTTTGAAGGCTTTCAGTGGTGCTACAAGGTGAAAGAATTCAATTATTTTCCTATCATTTCTGACCAGCTTGAGGGGGGATGTGTGATAGTTTCTCATCCCAAGATGATTTCTTCAAGCAAGAGTGCCAACTAGCCCACCTGGAAAATCCCTTGGGACCCTCTGACCCCCTGATGGGTCACTAGGATGAACTGCAGGTTCTATACCCTGGCTTTCATACTCAGAAGTCTCTGGTTAGAAGAGCTTACTTAACTGGGTTCCCACATACAAATTTGTGCCCACATGTCCCATTGGTTCCCACATTCCATATTCCTGAAGTTAATAAAGTTGTGGCTTTATTTCACAAACTCTTGTGTCTAGCATTGTTATTTGGGATGAAGGGCAAAGCATTTAAAGATATGCTCAGTTGCTTTTTAGACTACAATTTCCTAGTCTCCCAGCCAGCATAGCCAGTGATCTTGCTGCTTAGAGGATTCTGGGAATAAGTCTTGTCAAAAGTCTTTGGCAGGAGAAGCAGTGCAGTGCAAATGTGTTCCTTTTTCTTTCCTCATCTGTGAAACACCAGAGAGCATGCAACTGGTTGCATATACCTTCTCACACTACTTACCTCCTTTCTATTGTAACTCTAGCCATAAGGAAGAAACAAAATTAAAGATGTAAGTGGAGAGGGAAGATGTTTGTTTCAAGCTGTCTGATTCTTTTAGCAAATATCATAAAGCATAGAAATTACTCCCAAGAGAGCAGAAATCAATAATCCTTCAGGTTCTTTCCTTTTAAAAAATGCATTGTCCTATTGTTCCGTTTCAGCATTATTTCATCATGTGGGCTATAGGGGAAAAATAATTTCCTATTGCATTTCTACTGCTACTCATAAAGCATGTTGGACAGAATAGATTCCTTATGGGCTGAACAATATTGTGGTCAAGAGGAAAAGAAGAAGGGAAGATTTATTGACCTCCTGTTCAATTGTAATGATTAAAATCTATCCAAGCACTCTATTGAGCACTTTTACCACCACAAGGAAAAAATGTGTGAGAGAGCAAATGTTGAAACTAAAAGCATGCTTCAAAGTCTATGTTCTCTAAGGATGGCTGCCACATCAAGGCATGACATAGATGCATCCATGAGCTATTGTAGATTGAACTCTTGAAGAACAGAGATGAGTATATACTCCCTTTTCCATTTCTTTATTATTTCCAGAAGTAGGTCAAAACTCTTGGTGTAGGGATATAAATCCTTGCTTTTCTCATCCTTGTGGACAAGAATGAGAAACTTCTAAATTTTCCACTTCATTTGCAAGACAGTGAGAGATTTTCTGTCAGTACAGATATGTACAGATATGTACAGTACAGAGACCCTAAAATCCTCACACAATTTCAGGAAAGCATTTAATTCTTTGAAAAAATAAAGGAAATCTACTACTCTTCAGGGGAATGGGAGTCAATGTTCTCCACAATGCTGAGGGTCCATGGATTTATTTGATAGCCAGAATCCTGTAGGTGCCATACACCTGCATATGTTCTCTTGCATATACACTTGTATAGAGAGTCAGCATAATGAGAACGCATGGATCACTAGAAAATCCATAATCCTAGGAAAGGTAGAGGGTAGAAGAAAGAGAGGAAGACCACAGACCAGATTGACAGATTCAATCAGGGGGGTTATGGGAAGGGCTTGCAGGATCTGGGCAAGGCAGTGGAAGATAGGGATTCTTAGAGATGTCTTGTCCACAATGTCGCCATGAGTCGGAGTCGACTTGAGGGCAGCTAACAAGAACAACAACAATAAGAAGAGAATCAGCATGGCAGAATGGTGTGAGATTTGAACTAGAGCTGAAGGAAACCATAGTTCAAATCCATGTTCAGCCATGGAAACTTACAGGGTGACCTTGGGCAAGTAACATTCTTCTCAGCCTTAGAGGAAGACAATGGCAAACCTTCTCATACCCTCCAACTGTCCCAATTTGGCATGGAAAGTCCTGATTAATCCTCTGCCATTCCACTTTTTAAACTGCTTTTAAAATATATCATTTTTTCTCTCTTCTTCCCACTTTCCCTCTTTTATCTCATCTTACTTCAGTTGCTGCTAACTAAGGGCCTTTACAGACGGCCAGAAATAATGCAGCTTGAGACCACTTTAACTGTCCCGGCCCAGTGCTAGGGATTTGTGGGAATTGTAGTTTTTTCCGAGACATTGAGTCTTCTCTGTCAAGGAGCTCTGGTGCCACAATAAATGACAGTTCCCATGATACCCTAGCACTGAGCCAAGACAGTTGTGGTCCCAAGCTGCATTATTTCTGGCAGTCTGTAAAGGCCCTAAGTTCAAAACACAAGAGTAGTTTGCACTCATTAACTCAGGAGGGGAGAAAAATAGAATGTTGTCCTTTCCAGTAGACTCATGCTAAAGCTATAACTGCAGCAGCCTCTCCTAGTATGTGTTCTTCCTCATTTATAACTTTTGCCATCTTGACCATGCAGAGGTTGAATGGCTATATTTCAGGAGCCACTTCTGCAATATTTAGCCCACTTTCCTCTGAATATGTTCACTTGAACTCATTGAAATGTATATTTGGGTAAACATTCATAGGGCTGGGTAGTGAAGTAGTTAAAAAGATGCTAGAAACTTGGTCCATCCAGTAACCGGATAAAAGGACAAGGAAAACTGGAAACTTTATTGTTTAACTTTCACTTCGCATAATCACTGTACAAAAGAAAAATATTGCTTGTGTGTACAACCTTTACAGAATTTTCCCAGGCATTGATCCTGAACTTTGAAGCAGACACTGTATAAAGAGCACATAGCCAAAGAAGAAAGGCTTGGGATGGGTTGGGTTGCTTCCTTTCAAATAAAAAGTTGGAGATGGATCTGGATTGTTCACAAAATGTGGCCAACTGGAATAGATTTTATTCACAACATTGCCACCCTGTCCTTCTTCTGAAATAGGAACAAACAACTCCAAAGGGTCAAGGAACCATTTTTAATCCCTCGCACAACCATCTGTGGACCACACTAGCCCTTACTGGTAGACCAATTGAATTTTTCTTTTTTCTTTTTTAATCAAATATTTGTTGTTTTTTTGATAAAACTAGATTCAGAGGAGCATACTTTGTTTTAGAAGTGAATTACCCTGGAGAATTTTTGAAGTATAAGTATAACACTCACAGCCCAACTCTGGCTTGAGTTTGCTGTGAAGATTCGGAGGTATGATGCTGGCAAAATGACCACTCACCCCTGGTCTCAAGAAAGGCTATTTTATTTAAGCAAGTGAGATAGGACAAAATAAAACAGAGAACCATAAATCACACTCTATTTTCAAGCAAACGACCAAATGCAAGTAAGAAAAAGAAAGACAAGCAGGCATACTCTAGCTTCAACATGTCAAAAGGAAGGAACTAGATACTCAGTGTCTCCAATCGGCTACACACCATGGCAAAGCACCACTCACCCAGCCACATGCGCATGTCCATGCAGGGATCATCTGTGAGGCAAAGATCCTTTGTTCTCTAACAGCTTATATGCCTTTCCTACAAAGCTTCTAGAAAATACCACATCATCTACCCTACAGAGGTTCGGCCCAAGGAAAGGAAGGTAGATGTTCCCATGCCATGCCCACTACTAAGTTGTTTTCCAATTACCAAGTGCCGGGATGGTCTAGTTTACCTCTTGGCACTAGAATGACATTCCTCCACCACCCATACCATCTCACTGCAAGGGAGACTTTTCCTTGACCCATTATCCATAGGATAAACAAGGCCTACAAATCTTATGCAGCCTGAACTAAACTTTGCTTGAGCCATAGGCTCTGGGCCTAACAATAAGTCATAGAGTTGGAAGGGACCTCATTGGCATCAAGTCCAACCTCCTGTCCAATGAAGGATCTCTAGCTAAAGCATCTCCAGTAGGTAGCTATCCAGCCTCTTTTTGAAGATGTCCAGAGAAAATGGCCCTACAACCTCTCTAGGCTATTGGTTCAATTGCCAAACCAATCTTACGATCATGAGGTTTCTTCTAATATTCAATTAAAATCTACTCTCCTGTATATTAAAACAATTAGACCTGGGCCTATTTTGGGGGGCAGCAAAGAATAGGCCTGCTCCCTCCTCTCTGTGACAGCCCTTGAGGTATTTAAAGAGTGTGATCATGTTACCTCCCAGTATTGTTACCTCTCAGTATTGCATCACTAAAACCTGGTGGGATGAGTCTCATGATTGGAATGTAAGAATAGAGAGGTATAACCTTTTTAAGAGAAATGGGCGAAACAGGAAAAGAGAAGGAATAGCATTATATGTCAGGGATGTTTACACCCGTGAAGAGATCCAGGACTTAAATCCTGGAAATCAGGTGGAGAGAATCTGGATAAAAATTAAAGGGGAAGAAAACAACAGGGATGTTATTGCGGGAATCTACTACAGACTGAGGAATTGGATGAGGCCTTTCTAGAACAGATGACCACACATTCAGAAAGGAGAGATGTAGTAGTGATGGGTGACTTCAACTATCCTGATATTTGCTGGAAGTCAAACTCAGCCAATACTTCAAGGTCTAACAAATTCCTCACTTGCCTCTAAGACAATTTCATTGTCCAAAAGGTGGAAGAGGCAACAAGGGGATCAGCTATTTTAGATCTGATCCTAACCAACAGATGTGACCTGGTCAATGGGGTGCAAGTGGTGGGATCCTTAGGTGGGAGTGATCATGTTTTCCTGGAGTTTCTTATGTCAGGGATGATGGGAGTTGTAGCTCTTCACCTCTGGCTCTAACTCACCACCTTGTTATGCAGCAGAGCTGACCAGCTTTGATCAGTGGTTGATGCTTCTTTCCCAAGCAGCAGAGTTTCAGAGAATAGGCTGAAGACCCTGACAAACTCTCCAAGCCTTCTCACTCTTCTTCCTGAGATGTCTCCAAACTTCTCCAGGATTCCTCTGGTTCTTGTATCTTCCCTCAAGACACCAGACAACTCAGTAGTCTTATATAAAAGATCTACTTTATTCTACTATATACTTAAATACTATATGCCCTACAAATCACAATCTCTACACTTCACAATATCTCCAAAACTACTCCACAATGTACATTAGCAAACATTGCAATTTATAGCCATTGTTAGACACCACCCACCAGTCAGTTTCCACCCAGTGGGTGTGTACATACATCTAGATTGGTCCACATAGATCATCCCATACTTAAGACCAACCCAAGTGTTTCATCACTTTACCTTGACCACTTAATGAGTCTCAGGTGTTTGCAATCTATCACAGGTGTTCTCAATATACCTTCTATAACTTTGTCCTTGGCTCTCAAGGCTTCTTAATTATATTATCTTTTTCACCTGTGTATCTTCCTGATTGCTCCTGCTTAGTCACTTTGACATTCACATACATATTTTTATTTCTATTACTGTATATCCCATGTTGCTTTTTCCTTAACAATCCCCTCCGAAATAAAATATTGTATGTGTCTTACAATGTCATTCCAACCATTTGTGTCAGTCTTTCATGTTTTTCCGCCGTCAATGCTTTTGTGAACAAATCTGCTATGTTGTGTTGTGTTTCTATATATCTCAATTCTATTTTACCCTTCTGAACCATGTCTTGCACATTTTGATATCTTACTCCAACATATTTTGTTCTGTTCTTCAAACTTTCAGTTTCAGCCATTGCTATGCATGACTGTGAATCTTCCAGAATTTCTACTGGTATCTTGTAACTTTCATTTAAATCATTCAATAACTGCTCAACCCACTGTACCTCATTCACTATCTCATTTAAAGCTGCGAATTCTGCTTCCGTCGTACTTATCGCTACATTTGTTTGTTTCCTACTTCTCCAGACTATTGGACTTTCACTGTACTTGATTATTATTCCTGTAACTGACTTCTTGTCTCCTAATTCTGATGCAAAAGAACTATCCACATAACAATCTAAATCTGAATTACTGTTTCTAATTATCAATTTCTTATCTAGAGTTCCTTTCAAATATCTCAATAAGTGTTTTACTGCTGTCCAGTCTTCAATTTTTGGATCATTAACTCTTCTGGACAATACATTTACAGCATATGAAATGTCTGGTCTGGTGTGGCAAGATATGAATTGTAAAGATCCTATTATGCTCCTGAATAAAGTCTTGTCTTCAAAATCTCTAGATGTTTTTTCAGATACAAAACCAATTGTCATTGGAGCTCTTACTATTTTAGCATTTTGTAATCCACACTTTTCAATCAAATTTTCAATTTTCTTTCTCTGACTTAACAAACAATGTCCTTCTTCTGTCCACTCAACACCAATACCTAAATAAGACTTTAATAAACCTAGATCCTTCAAAACAAACTTTTTAGACAACTCTTTTTTTACTGATTCAATCTCCTGTCTTGACTTTGCTGCCACGCACAAATCATCTACATAGATCACTAACACTATGTCTCCTTTTGTATAGACACATGCATCTGCAACGCTCCTTTTGTATCCTAGCTTAACTAACTCGTCATTAATGCACAAATTCCATGCTCTGGCACTTTGTTTTAACCCATACAATGCTTTCTTTAATTTATAAACTTTCTGACTACCAATTTCTTCAAAACCTTGTGGCTGCTCCATGAAGATCTCTTCATCTAAACTAGCATTTAAGTAGGCTGTTTCAAAATCAAAATGTTCTACAACTAAACTTCTTTTTGCTGCTACAGCCAGAACCATTCTCAGACTTTCTGGCTTTGCAGTTGGAGAATATGTCTTATCATAGTTCTCATACTGCTGTTGTGCAAAACCCTTAGCTACTAACCTTGCTTTATACTTAATACTTCCATCTGGCATTTCTTTCTTTTTGTATAACCACTTACAACCAATTACTTTCTTGTCTTTGGGTCTATCAATTATTTCAAAAACATCTTTATCTACCAGACAACCAAACTCATCATCCATTGCATCAATCCATCTTTCCTGTTCTTCTCTAGACAAACTTTCCAACTCTTCAAAACTTTCAGGCTCTTCCACTGCTAAACAAGCTCTTGCATTTGTCACAACAAACCTGTCTGGAGGCTTTCTAACTCTGTGACTACGTCTGGGAATAAACTCTGCTGATCTGCCTCTTTCATCCTCACTTTCTGTACTGGAAGTTGTAGTTCTATGACTAAATCTCTTGTCTTCAGTCATTCTGGTAGTAATAGGTCTAGATTGTGTCTCATTATCAGAAGAACTATCACTGCTGCTAGTGGATGCTTCTGGCTTAACTGAAACCCCTCCGTTTCCTGAAGTTGGTTCAGTTTGTGTTTCTGGCTCATTTGAACTTCCTAACCTCAAGAAAACTTCCTTATTGGCATGCAATTTGTCCCAACCGGCATGTCTCTCGAAATTTGCAGACCTGGAATACTGCACTTCTCTTCCACCTAAATCAAACTTATAGCTATTTCCGGAATACCCCAAAAACCTAAGTCTTTTACTTTTGGGTTCTCCCTTTTTCCTGAAACAAGCTGGTATGAAAACATGAGCAAATTGTCCAAAGACTCTCAAATATTTGTAATTTGGCACTCTCCCATACAATACCCTGTAGGGAATGTCTTCAATTTCTGAATGATACAGTCTGTTATTAATATGTACTGCTGTCAAAGTTGCTTCTGCCCAGAAACTATCTTTTACCTCTGCATCTGCCATCAAACAAGCAGTTATCATTTTATATCTTGTATTTTTTTCTCCGCTAAACCATCTTCGTTAGGACAAGCGGGATTAGTAGTTTCATGCCTTATTCCCACCTTTTGAAACCAATGAAACAATTGATTACTTAGAAATTCTCCTCCTCGGTCCGTAACAATGGTGCCTACTCTAATATCAAATTGTCTTTCCACCATTCTCACCCATGCTTTTAAACTTTGCCCAGCGTCAGATTTGTTTTTCAATATTCTTACAAATGCAAACCTTGTAAACCTATCAACAATTACTAGGAAATATTTGCTTCCCCCTAAAGATAAACAATTAGCTTGGGCAACATCTGCATGTACAAACTGAAATGGTCTTTGAGCAATTCTTTTGGTTTTCTTGGCTACTGGAAAAGCTCTGACCTTTACCTGATTACATACAGTACAATCTAAGTGATTTTTGCATTCAGCAACTTTTAAATTTGGACACATACTGATTAACTTCTTTAAACATTTGAAACTAGCATGGCCAAATTTCCTGTGTAGTTCATGTATGCAGTCTTTATGAATTGGACTATTGTCTATGTTATTAGCATTTTCAACCCTGTAGCAATCAATATTGTCCTCCAAATAATAAAGCTTATCTTTTTTCAAGCCTATGCCTCGCAATTCCCCATTCAATTTTATCTTACACATGTCCTTTTCAAATATAACTGTGTAGTCTCTGTCTGTTAATCTGCTCACTGATAACAAATTATTTTCTAACTCCTTTACATGTAACACATCATTAAAGTTTTCCTTTAGCCCAGGAATGAAAACTGTACCCATTTGATTTACAGTACTGAGCTCTTTCCCATCAGCTAAAACTACAGTATTTACATTAGCTGATTTTCTATTACTTATCAAATTAATATTGTTACACATTGAAGATGATGCTCCTGAATCAATCAACCATTTACAATTAGTATTTTGTTTTTCCTTAATCATGGTTGCAACCCCCTTTTTATCACCACTGTCCTTCAAAAATGGAGATCTGGACTGCTTGTGATACTGCCGTGGCTGCCATCTGCTCTCTCCTTGCTTGCTTCTCTCAGCAGCGAACTGTTTACATTGTCTCTGTAGATGACCAATCTTTTTACAATAAAAACACCTCCGTTGCTCCCTTGTAGAAGCTGCTTCTTCCTGCTTTCGTAGATCAGGCGTGGTTTGTTGTTTTGGCACCTTGCTAATTTCCACTCCTCTCAGTTCAGCTTGCACAAATAAATCTTGCATTGTTTTTAAATGTTCTATTACACACTGTCCTTTAGTCATCTTTTGTCTGTAAATTCTTTTAGACCAAAGCATTTTTGCAAATGCAGTTGAAGGTGTGTGTAATCTCTGCAAAGTATCCCACACATCCTTGGCGGACACTTTATCTCTTACGTCGTTAATCAAGTCTTCTTCTAGCATGAGATAAAGACATGCTTTTGCCTTAGCGTCTCTTTCTCGAGTGGCTGCATTAGCATTAGCTGCCAGCCCTGTTTCAACTGTCGACCACAGAGACTCCTCTGTGAGTAGAGATTGGGCATATATTTTCCAGGTAGAGTAGTTGTTTCTATTTAATTTACTAAACTTTAGTATCTCCATCTTAATTTGTGCAGTGACTCAATTTGACACAGTCCTTCTGAGTATGCACAGCAGACAAAATACAAAATGATTTACTCACAATGCTCCACAAAACCTTCCACTCTCTGGAACTTTCAGCTTCTGTGGATGCTGGTTGCTCTAGTATCTGGGCCCATAACCCTTGTCAGGGATGATGGGAGTTGTAGCTCTTCACCTCTGGCTCTAACTCACCACCTTGTTATGCAGCAGAGCTGACCAGCTTTGATCAGTGGTTGATGCTTCTTTCCCAAGCAGCAGAGTTTCAGAGAATAGGCTGAAGACCCTGACAAACTCTCCAAGCCTTCTCTCTCTTCTTCCTGAGATGTCTCCAAACTTCTCCAGGATTCCTCTGGTTCTTGTATCTTCCCTCAAGACACCAGACAACTCAGTAGTCTTATATAAAAGATCTACTTTATTCTACTATATACTTAAATACTATATGCCCTACAAATCACAATCTCTACACTTCACAATATCTCCAAAACTACTCCAAACTACTCCACAATGTACATTAGCAAACATTGCAATTTATAGCCATTGTTAGACACCACCCACCAGTCAGTTTCCACCCAGTGGGTGTGTACATACATCTAGATTGGTCCACATAGATCATCCCATACTTAAGACCAACCCAAGTGTTTCATCACTTTACCTTGACCACTTAATGAGTCTCAGGTGTTTGCAATCTATCACAGGTGTTCTCAATATACCTTCTATAACTTTGTCCTTGGCTCTCAAGGCTTCTTAATTATATTATCTTTTTCACCTGTGTATCTTCCTGATTGCTCCTGCTTAGTCACTTTGACATTCACATACATATTTTTATTTCTATTACTGTATATCCCATGTTGCTTTTTCCTTAACATCTTATACAGTGGAAAGGAGAAGCTAGACATAGGGTCTTTGCAGACTGCTAGAAATAGTGCAAATTGAGTCCACTTTAAGGGTTAGGGTTAGGGTTAGGGAATCATGGGAACTGTATTTTATTGTGGTGCCAGAGCTCTCTGACAGAGAAAGTTCAATGTCTCAGGGGGGGGGGGGGGGGGAAACAATTCCCATGATTTCCTAGCACTAACCCTAACCCTTAAAGTGGACTCAATTTGCACTATTTCTGGAAGTCTGCAAAGGCCCATAGTCAGACATTCATTCTAGACTTTAGGAGAGCTGATTTCAACAAACTTAGGGAAACACTGGGAGTGATCCCGTGGTCAGGAATTTTAAAGAGAAGGGAGTTTAGGATGGATGGGAGTTTCTCAAAAGGGAGATACTGAAGGCACAATCTCAAACTGTTGCAATGAGAAGGAAAATATGAGAGGTGTCTCAAGAAGCCGGGTTGGATGACAAAAGAACTTTCAACTGAACTAAGTTTTAAATGGGTCATGTATAAGAAATGAAAAAGGGGGAAAATCACTAAAGAGGAATTCAAACAAATAGCTAGCACATGTAGGGATAAAGTCAGGAAAACCAAAGTGCAAAATGAGCTCAGGCTTCCTAGAGGGGTTAAGAACAACAAAAAGGGCTTTTTCCGGTATGTCTGCAGCAAAAGAAAGAAGGAAATTGTAAGACCACTGTGCAGAGAAGATGGAGAAATTCTAACAGGGGAAAGAGAAAATGCAGAACTACTCAACACTTTCTTTGTCTCAGTCTTCTCACAAAAAGAAAAGGGTGCTCAACCTGAGGAAAATGGAGCAGAGGACACAATACGGGAAATGCAGCACAAAATAAGTAAAAAGGTAGTACAGGAATACCTGGTTAACCTAAATGAATTTAAGTCTCCAGGACCAGATGAACTACATCCAAGGATATTAAAAGAACTGGCAAATGTAATCTCAGAGCCACTGGCAATAATCTTTGAGAAGTCCTGGAGAACAGGGAAGTCCCAGCAGATTGGAGGAGGGCAAACATTTTCCCCATCTTCAAAAAGGGGAAAAAAGAGGATCCCAACAACTATGGTCCAGTTAGTCTGACATCAATACTGAGAAAGATTCTAGAGCAGATCATTAAACAAAGAGTCTGTGAACATTTAGAAGGGAATGCCATAATCACTAAAAGTCAACATGGGTTTCTCAAAAACAAGTCATGCCAAATGAATCTGATCTTTTTTTTTTTTCTGATAAAATTACCAGCTTGGTAGATGAAGGGAATGCAGTAAACATAGCATATCTTGATTTCAGTAAGGCTTTTGACAAGGTTCACCCATGATATCCTTGCAAACAAGATAGTAAAATGTAGACTAGACAATACAACTGTTAGGTGGATTAGTAATTGGTTGACAGACCAAACCCAAAGGGTGCTCAGCTATGGCTCCTCTTCATCCTGGAGAGAAGTGACCAGTGGGGTGCCACAGGGTTCTGTCCTGGGCCCAGTGGTCTTCAACATCTTTATCAATGATTTGGATGAGGGAATAGGGGGCATGCTTCTCAAATTTGCAGATGACACCAAATTAGGAGGAATAGCTAATACCCCAGAGGACAGGATGAAAATTCAAAATGATCTTAATAGATTAGAAAGTGGGCCAAAACTAACAAAATGAATTAAGGTACTGCACTTAGGGCAAAAAAAAAATGCATAGATATAAGATGGGGACACCTGGCTTAATGAGACTATGTGTGAAAGGGATCTAGGCGTCCTAGTAGACCACAAGTTGAACATGAGTTAACAGTGTGATACAGTAGCTAAAAAGGCCAATGCAATTTTAGGCTGCATCAATAGAAATAGAAATATAGTATCTAGATCAAGGGAAGTTATAGTGCCACTGTATTCTGCTTTGGTCAGGCTCCACCTGGAATACTGTGTCCAGTTCTGGGCACCACAATTCAAAAAGGATGATGAAAAACTGGAGTGTGTCCAGAGGAGGACAACTAAAATGGTGAAAGTTCTGGAAATCATGCCCTATGGGGAATGACTTAGGGAACTGGGTATGTTTAGCCTAGAGAAGAGACAGCTAAGAGGTGGTATGATAGCCCTGTTTAAATATTTGAAGGGATGCCATATTGAGGCTGAAGAAAGCTTGTTTTCTGCTGCTCCAGAGAACAGGACCTGGAACAACGGATGCAAGCTACAGAAAAAGAGATTCCACCTCAACATTAAGAGGGATTTCCTGACAGTGAGAGCTGTTCGACAGTGGAACACATAGAGTGTGGTGGAGTCTCTTTCTTTGGAAGTCTTTGGATGGCCATTTGTCAGGGATGGTTTGATTTTGAGTTCCTGCATGGCAGGGGGTTGGACTGGATGGCCCTTGTGGTCTCTTCCAACTCTATGATTGTATGATTCTAGGATTCTCTCCACCAAGCTGAACATATCCTGCTTCGTCAACCTCTCCATGTGTGTTTTGTTCTCCATATCTCTTAAAATCTTTATCACCCTTCTCTGAACTTGCTCCACCTTTTCTATATCTTTCTTAAAATGAGGTGCCTAGGCTGAAACACAGTAGCCCAGATATGGCCTGAACAGCACAGAATATAGTGGGACTATTACTTTCTTTGACTTGGAAATTATGCATTTATTAATCTTTTGATTTTTCTAAATGAATTTTTGGGTAGAATGGGGACCAGAAGAATGGCCTGGTGGGGCATATGCATCCTATGAACTATATGATTGCCAGCCAGGCTCTAATATATTTAGAGTAGCACACATGGACCAAGATAGTACATCTTCTTAGTTTGGTGTAACTCTATGCCAGTGGAGTTATGCTATGCTACCAGTATACAGTCCCTATACTGAATAGTACCATAATAGATCATGCGAGAAATGGGGAATGCACAGTTTTGTCTTGTTGCATCATGTACACAGGCAGAGTTCAACTTGCATATATTTATGTCGCAAACAGGATTCTGGCCATAGGTTGTCTCATATTATCTCTGGAACAGCCCTCCATATCCATGGATTCTGCATCCACAGAGTCAACCATCCACAGCTTGAAAATATTTTTTAAATCCAAAAAGCAAACCTTGAGCTTGCCATCTTATGTAAGGGATACCATTTTACTACACCACTGTATATAATGGGACTTCAGCATCCATAGATTTTGCTGTCCATGGGGGTGGGGATGGGAGTCCTGGAACCAAGCCCTGGCATATGCAAAGAGCAAAAATGCCAATGAAGCTCATACATTAGACTCTTGAAACTAGTGAGGAGAGACAGGTTCCCTTTTTTCCTATCCTATCAGTAGGTGAAGAACTTTTTATTCACATAGTTTACCCATCCAAAGAAAAGCGGCAGGTAAGGTGACCAAGGAAATGTAAACACAGAAAATATGAGAGTTTTAGATGTGAATGATTTTCCGTATCTCACTTCATGCAATGCTAGATATTTGGCTAACAAAGGAAAATTTCATGGGAAGACAGAACTCTTACTTGGGGGACAATGCATTCATTTTGCCATACTGCATCCATTGCTACACCCCTATTTTATGCCCACTTTTCAATATTCCAGCTCCTTCAAAAGGTTCTTTCAAATCAAGTTTTAAAATCCTGAATAGCACAGTCCAGATAGACTCAACACCATCCACAAAACACACAAAAGAATTTTGAGCCTAGCTAACCCTGAGGAAGGATGTGCAATCAACTGGAGTGAAAGAAGGCAGATAGGAAGATATTGATAGAGTAGGTCTTATTGAATTTCAGCTGTAACTGGGCAGGGTGCTGAAACTGACTCTCAATAAAGTTTTCATTCAAGATTTAATCTGGAATCTGAAAGGGGGAAAATAAATTGTTTCTTTGTTGGCATAGTAGGACAGACTGAGTAACGAGGACAGGCAGTAGAATACTTTAAGGAGGATATGCAGCTAAAGCTGAGCACAAGGCACCTCTTAAAATTCTCCTCTCTGTTTCTGGGCAAAGAAAAAATGCCATTGTTGTGGTGGTAGTGTTTGCTGTTGTGTGTTTTCAAATCATTTTTGATTCATGACAACACTGTGTATATGGATGTACCCTCATGTCACCTGTCAACTTATGGTGACCCCATGGATTTTGTGGGGTTTTCTTAGGCAAGAAATATGCAGAGGTGGTTTTGCCAGCTCCTTCCTCTAAAATATAGCCCACAGTACTTAGTATTCCTTGATGGTCTCCCATCAAGTACCAACCAGGGCTTAGCTTATAAGATCAAACAGGATCTAGTGCCTTTAGGATATTTAAGCCCTATGGCAAACCTATCATGTGTTTTCTTGGCAAAATTCATTCAGAAGCGGCTTGCCATTGTCTTATGTCCAAGATAACCAATTTGGTTTCCATGACTGAGTTGGGATTTATGCCCTGATCCCCCCATGTCCTAGTCCAGTGATGGCGAACCTTTTACAGATGAAGTGCCCAGATTAAAGATATCCTGGCATCAGGTGTTACTTGGTGCCGGGGGTGGGGGTGGGACTTCAGGGGCAGGACTTCCACCTTCCAGGATCAAGACCTCCTCTTCCCCCCACCCGGGTACTCAGCTGCCTCTCTGGAGACAGTTGAAGGCCTGGGAGAGCGGGGGGGGGGGGGGGGGAGAGAGGAGAAACAGGCATGTATCTGTTCCTCCTCTTCCCTGTGTCCCAGGCCTTCAGATGTATCTGGAGACGTAGCTGAAGGCCTTGGAGAGAGGTAGCTGAAGGCCCAGAAGGGCAGGGGGAAGAGGGAGAACAGGCACATGCCTGTTCCTCTTCTACCCTGCCCTCCTGTGCCTTCAACTGTCTCTAGAGAATGTGCCTGTTCCTCCTCTTCCCCTGCCCTGCTGTCTCTCTCTCTGTGTCATAGGTTCACCAAAACAGTCCTAGTCCAACTTTCAAACCCCTATGGGGAGATTATTTCACCTGAGGGAGGAGAAATTCTCCCACAGTATCTGGATGGGCTTGTGTAGTGTAATGATCTGACTGTTGGACTAGGAGACTTCAAATTCTTGCTTAACCTACTTGCTTAACCATGGGCAAGTCACACTGACTCTCAACCACAGAAGAAGACAATTGAAAACTTCCTCTGAACAAATCTTGCCAAGAAACCCCCATAATAGGGCCTTAGGGTTTACCATAGGGTTAAAGGCACCAGATCTTGTCTGATCTTGGAAGCTAAGCAGGGTCAGCTCTGGTTAGTACTTTCATGGGAAACTGACAATGAATACCAGGTGCTGTAGGCTATATTTCAGTGGAAGAAACTGGCTAAACTTCCTTGCCTAATAATAATAATAATAAAATAATAAAATTTATTTCTACCCCACCCCATGGTAGTCCAATCTGGGTGGCTTACAGGTTAAAATGCAAAGAATACATCATTAAAATTCCAAAACAATAGATAAAACATACCCCCCCTTAAAATAGTATTAAATCAGAATATTTTAAAACAAACTCAAATTAAAACAGTTCAATTAAAAACCCAATACTAGTTGTTGTTAAAAGCCTGAACAACCACAATCCTCGCCATCAGATCGATGGGGCCACGAGAGGATCGCCAATTGGTGGGCTGTATTGTATCCGAGGTGGGGATCACTAATCCGGAAAGGCCTGGCAGAAGAGATCCGTCTTGACAGCCTTTTTAAAGCTGTCCAAAGATGTTAAAAGACGGATTTCGTCCGGCAGGTCGTTCCAGAGTTTGGGGGCGACAACTGAAAAAGCCCTCCGGGAGGTGGCCGCAAGCCTCGATTTCTGAGGCTGGAGTAAATTCCTCCCGGAGGATTGAAGAGCATGGGGAGGATTGTACGGGAGAAGGCGGTCCCTGAGATAGTTTGGACCCAAGCCATTTAGGGCTTTAAAGGTAATAACCAACACCTTATACTGGGTCCGGAAACTAATAGGCAGCCAGTGGAGGGACCGCAGAACCAGAGTAATGTGGTCCCTCCAAGATGTTCCCGAAACAAGCCTGGCCACCATATTCTGCACCAGTTGTAGTTTCCGGACCATGCACAAGGGTAGCCCCATGTAGAGTGCATTGCAAAAGTCGAGGTGTGAGGTTACCAACGCGTGCACCACAGTCTCGAGATCCCTTACTTCCAGAAAAGGGAGCAGCTGGCGTATCAGCCGAAGCTGATACCAGGCGCTCCTGACCGTCGCATTAACCTGATTAGTCATCAGGAGCGACGAGTCAAGGAGCACCCCCAGACTGCGAACACAATCACTGGAGGAGAGTGTGACCCCATCCAGGACTGGAGGTTGCAACCCAATTCTTGGTTTCGGGGCCGCTACCGTGAGCACCTCCATCTTGTCTGGATTCAGTTTCAATCTGTTTTTCCTCATCCAGCCCATTACCGCTCCAAGACATTCATTGAGAGAGGAGATGCCATCGGAATTCGAGGCCGACGAACGAGACACGGTGAAATAGATTTGGGTGTCATCAGCGTACTGATAACACCCAGCACCATAACTCCGTATGATCTCACCCAGCGGCTTCATATAGATGTTAAATAATAGCGGGGACAAAATAGCTCCCTGAGGGACCCCACAAGTGAGGTCCCTCTTACCGGAGCTACAGTCCCCGAGCAGCACCCTCTGGGACCGACCCGAGAGGAAGGACCGGAACCACTGCAAAGCAGTGCCCCCGATACCTAACCCCTTCAGGCGGCCCAAGAGGATGCCGTGATCTATTGTATCAAAAGCCGCTGAGAGGTCTAGGAGCACCAACAGGGTCACACTACCCCTGTCGATGCTCAGACGCAGATCGTCCGTCAAGGCAACCATGGCAGTCTCAACCCCAAATCCTGTCCTAAAGCTGGTTTGAAAACCTTATGAAAAATCTGTACAGTTGCCATAAGTCGACAGGTGTCTTGAAGGCAAATATATACACCTACACAAAGTTGAAAACAATTTGAACGCAAGCAATGAGAGCATCTGAAAGAATCTCACCATTATCAGTGGCAGTAGCTCAGCTTCCTCCTGTTTCCCTCAGTTTGTTTGCCAGACACTTATGTGCATGCAGCCTGAAATCAACAGTTCCCTTGGCTTTGATAAAATGTGAGGGCAGAACTGCAAGTCCCAATCTTTCCATGAGTAAATACTACCCCTTCCCAAGCATCCACAAAAGTACTACTTTTAAGACTTTATCATACATAGCTTCTAAACGTTCATTAAAGTTCAAAAAATAGCACCTTTGGCAATATTTATCATACGATGCAGTCTCCATTTCTTCACCATCTTCCTGTCCAGCCATGGTTAGAGTGCATCTTGTCAATGATTCAAAAACCCATCAATAAGCCCCCAAACACATTGCTGTTCCATTAGTCCTCAGGTGTGATGAGTTCTTCATCTGAAAATTCCAGTATTGGGAAGTCATGTAGTGTGTCTCCTCCTCTTCCCCTGTCCCCTCCCCCTTGCTATTTCCAAGCAGGCTTTCTTTCTTTTTAAAAACTTTTTTATTTTTTATTTATTAATATTAGCATATCTCCAAAATTGCACCATAAATTAAACAAAACAAACATCCCCAAAAGGCATATTGCATAGGGCATAGGGCAGCAAGATGGAGTTGGGGGAGGGGAGTGCAGAAGAGAACATGATGTCCCAGCCATGCTAATGCAAAGGTATGTTAGTGGGAATGCTTCCAAACCAGTATGCATTTGTTTCCCCTTACTAGTGCAGTTGAGGCTTGTGTGGAAAGACAAATAAAATTACTACAATGATCAATGCAGAGAAATAGAAGACAATAACAATAAGGGAAGAACAAGAGATCTATTTCACAAGATCTGAGAAATCAAAGGAAAATTCAAACCAAGGACTGGGACGATCTATGACAATAAAAATAACATAATTCAAGACCAAGAAGGAATAAAAAGATATTGGATGCAATGCACAGAAGAATTATGCAAAAGAAACAACAAAATGAAGGACACATGGAATGAAGAACCATGTGAAAATGAACCCCAAATTCTAAAAAGTGAGGTGAAAACTGCAATAAGAGAAATAGCAAAAAAACAAATCAGCAGGAACAGATGATATTCCAGTTAAACTGCTCCAATGCACATTGACAGAGTCAACTCTACTGCTAACCAATGTATACCAACAGATATGGAAAACAAAACAATGGCCAACAGATTGGAGGCAATCAATATATATCCCCATCCACAAAAAGGGAGACACAAGAGACTGCAGCAATTATAGAACCATAACACTGATCTTCCATGGAAGCAAAATCATGCTCACAATTCTGCAACATAGATTCCAATCATGGAACATGGAAAGAGAGATCCCAGAGGTCCAAGCAGGGTTCAGGAAAAGAAGAGGCACTAGGGATCACATTGCAAACATATGATGGCTAATGAAGTGCAGCAGGGAATTAAAAAAAAATCAGCATGTGCTTTATAGACTACAGCAAAGCCCTTGACTGCATAGATCATGAAAGGCTATGGACAGTTAACAACAAAAGTGCTGTTGTGCTGAGAATGGGGGTTGTGTGATAATCTTTTTACTTAGAGTGTAGAAAAGCCTATTTTCCTTCTAGAAAGTCTGGTTTCCACCTCTTCTAAATACAGTTTGAACAAAAAACTAACATTCACATTTTACAAAGAAAACCATCTGTTTATTATTATTATTATTATTATTATTATTATTATTATTATTTCTAGCCCGCCAATTTCCAAAGGGAATCAAAGCGGGTTACAAGCATAAAAATAAAAGAATACAATAAGAAACAATAATATAGAAGTTGCAGTTTGCTTCTCCTTTCCCAGAATGTCTCTGTGTAGCTCGAGACAGGCCTAACCCAATTGATTTCCAAGGGTTTCTCTTCCCATCAACTTAAGACAAGAACAGGCTACGGCTTCCGGTTGGCTATGGCTCCTTGTCAAGACGCACATCGTCCAGGCTCCGATGTCCGTCTTATGTTGTGGCAATCCTTGGACCCTCTGACACAAGGATAAGGGTCCGGAAAGTGCTCCTTTGAAACAAGGAGCCCAGAGGGGGCTCGGAGGAAGTCCCTTAGAAGTCTTTTTTCTAGTTTTGAGGGGATTTATTAGCAGATTCCCGATCTCCGGTAAGAGATCCAGGGACACGAGAGCAATCCATGATCCCGCAACAGAATGGGAATATCCACAGGGGAGCTGCCAATTTTTTAACTGTTTGGTTTAAAATATGATTTATTCTGATGACCTGCACTCACGGACGGTTGGATAGAAAAGACCTGAAGGTAAAATCATCCAGTCTTCTTTTTCTGAACGTTTGGTTTTTCTTTCTCTTCCCCTTTTCTTGGAGTTAAAGAAGAAGAGAAAAGGGGTGTTTGTAAAGGGAGAAATTCAGGATACATTAATAGACTTCTAGAAAGTTATCCTTTTTTTTTTTTTTTGGGAGACTTCTATTCATAATTTTTTTATTTATTCATAAGTGAGAATGGATTGGTGTTATGTTGCTGAGTACCGGACTGGGCAATTAAAAGAGGAAGAAGAGTAACCTTTCAGAAAATTTTCATTTAAACTCTCCGTTTACTTCTTTCCCTCTCAGTGAATTATAACAATATTACTGGCTGACTACTTTTATTAGGACTGGCTTGGATTGGATCGTTTTCTTAAAGCTAAGTTTTGGACGAGACTTTAAAACGTCCGCTGCTTTGGAAGTGTTGCCTGCCTGATCTCTGTTTTATTTTCACTCTCCCTTTCATGTTTTCATTCGAGTTTAACTTTGGCTTTATCGGTGCAGTGCTTTAGTTCTATCTATATGATAGGCTTCTTGGACACATAGACACTCTGACCTTGGCAGAACACCTGCAGTGGCTCAGACAAGATAAGCATTGCAAATATTGGAGATAAATACAGGATTATAACTTATTAGCAATGACGACGAGAGCCCAAGCACAGAAAATGGCTTCGCAAAATCAAAGCCAAAGACGACTTTCTGCGGAAAAGACAAACAGTAATGATATCAGTCAACTGTTGCTTGAGAAAATGGACTCAATGGCTAATAATTTTACATTACAGTTGTCTGATTTTAAGAGAGAGGTTAGACAAGAAATTCGGTCTGACCTTAGGGAGATTAATCAAAAAGTGGATGTTTTGTTGGCTGAGATGCAAGGCATAAAGAAAAGAGTGGAAATCTTGGAATATACAAGTGACAAAACGGAGTCACAAATTGCAAAGATGGAAAATAGAAGAGAGAAGGATTTGGATGAAATAGCTGTCCTGGAACAAAAGCTTAGGGAAAAGACAATTAAAATAAGAGGATTGGCGGAAGAAAAAGATGAAAACTTATCAGATAAAGTTATACTGAAAATGGCAGAATTTTTGGAACAGAATTTACAAAGTATGTACTTGGAAATAGATACTTTGTTTCGAGTCAATTCTACGTTTGCAAAGCAGAAAAGATTGCCTAGAGACATTATAGTAAACTTTGTGAGGAGACAAACCAGAGACTTATTTTTGGCAAGGCACAACCAGACACCATTCCAAATTGAAGGACAATCTCTCAAAATATTGAAAGATATACTGGGCTGGCTTTTGAGGAAACGTCGATGCTACGCCCCTTTAACAAGTCTGCTTAGAAGAGAAGAAATCCCATATAGATGAGAACTGCCAGAAGGCTTGAGCTTCTGGTGGAATAGAAAAAAAATAAAAATCTCTTCTCCTGAGCAAGCCAATAAATTTGTGAAACAACATATGGGCAGACATAAAAAACAGACAAGAGACAAAGATGGGGATGATTCTAAAGACAGAAGTGAGGTAGCTAATGTACAACAAAATGTAGATGATTTAGGAGCGTGTGCCCCGACTGAATACCTGAGAGACCCGAGAGATGATCTTGCTCGAAATGAGTTGGATAAAGATGATGAAGATGAAGAACTAGATGAGGAAGAAGACGATGATGATGAACAAGAGATTGACTCACAAAAAATATCAGAAATTGAAGTAGTGAGAAAAGATGATGGAGAAAGTAATAGAGATTTTGACTATGTGGTAAACGTGACTTCACCAATTGGCATAGAGGAATATTTTGATGATTAGTGATTTAAACTGACTATATATTGTATATTTAAATTTGAGGACTTTGACCCCTTTACTAAATTTATTGTTTACTTTTTGTTTGATTATTTTGTGAAGCCATAAAATTTGAAAATGGGACATCTTAACCAAATTAAAATTCTCACTCTAAATGTACAGGGTTTAAACACCCCGCAAAAACGAAAGAAAGTTTTTCATTATCTACAAAAACAAAGGTTAGATATCTGCTGTCTTCAGGAGTGTAGAATTAGAGATAAGGACGTTAAATATTTAAGAAACCCCAGACTAGGTATGGAATTTATAGCAGCTTGTCCGTTTAAAAAAAGAGGTGTGACCTTTTATATTAATCTGAAACTTGACCCAAAGATAATTAAAAGTGATCCAGAGGGTTTTTATTTAGTGGTTCAAATTCAGGTGGAAACCAAACGATATGTGCTTGTTGGGGTATACGGTCCCCTGGAAAATAAAAATGTTTTCTTTAAAAAGTTGAGAGAATCCTTACTAGAGTTGGAATATGAAAATATAATAATGCTTGGGGATTTTAATGGTGTGGTAAACCCTGAGATTGATCGAAAATAGGTAAAACCCATCCAAAAGAAGCAAGGTAGATTACCTAAAGAGTTTTTCTCTATGGTGGAATTATTCAATTTGAAAGATGTATTTAGAATAAAGCAAGGTACTGAAAGAGATTTTACTTTCTATTCCAATAGACATAAATCACATTCACGGTTGGATATTATTTGGATATCAGACCATTTGCTATCTAAAGTTGTGAGATATAAAACCATTCCAAAAATTTGGTCCGATCATAATCCAGTAGTGATAGATTTAAAATTTGGACAATATATAAATAATTGGAGATTAAATTTGGCCATTTTGAAAAATAACAAGATTTGTGAAGAGATTAAGAAACAAATTACATATTATTTTCAAGAAAATTTAAATAAAGATACTCCCATACACACTGTATGGGATGCTCATAAAGCGGTATTTAGGGGAATCATTATACAAAAAAGTCTGAGTGGAATAAGAAGAAAAAAACAGCAAGAGAAGATGTTGGAAAATGAATTGGCAAAGTTGGAAACTAAATTAAAGGATGATCCAAACTCCCAGGAAATTCGAGAAAAAATAAAATATATTCAAAATCAAGTTTCTATTCTAAACATGGAGCAGATTGAGAAGAAAATTAATTTTATTAAACAAAGGTACTATGAATTCGGAAATAAACCCAGAAAGCTGTTAGCTTATATGGTAAGGAAAGAGAAAGCCAAAAGAAGGATTAATCAGATTAGAAAAGGTGCCGAAATTATATCAACACAAGCGCAAATTTAAAAAGTTTTTTTGGATCATTTTTGGAGTATATATAAGGTTAATCCCCCACAAGAAACAGAAATTGATGCTTATCTAGATAATATAGAAATCCCCAAGTTAACAAATGAACAACAAGATGTGCTGAATCAACCCATTTCGTATAGAGAATTGGAAGAGGCTATAAGGCAGTCTAAATTGTCTAAATCCCCAGGCCCTGACGGCTTTACTAACGAATATTATAAAACATTTGCCCCGCAATTGATACCGCCGTTATTGACATCTATGAATAACATTATTGACGGTCAGATACCACCATCATGGAATTCCGCAAACATTACATTAATTTTAAAACAAGATAAAGATAAATTAGATCCTAATAATTATAGACCAATTTCATTATTAAATACCGACTATAAATTGATGGCTGATATATTGGCAAAAAGACTTAAAGGAATCCTAGGAAATTGGATACATAATGACCAAAATGGTTTCCTCGCATCCAGAGGGACAAAACAAAATTTTAGGAATTTATTAAATATAAATATATATATATATATATATATATATATAAATATATCACTGGGATTGCAGAAACAGTCGTGCATTTTCCATTGCACAATGATAAAACAAACAGGCACATTGGGAGACATAATATCAGTTGTGCAATGTCAGTATTCAGAAAAAAGGTGTAGCACAACTACTGTTTAATCTGAAAGTGTAGATTTGCATCTCAGCATTTGAAAATGAGGCTGAACAAAGCCTTCCTATATTTATTAAGAAGAGAAAGATCCTCAGTCTTAGCATAAATTAGAATCAGGATAATCTGAAGAACTAAAAGGAGGAGGGGAAGAATAGAAGAAAGGAAGACAGGTGGATAGGATAGCCAGAAAAAGGTATTACATAGGCATGTGGCTCCATAGACTAAAAAAAAAAAACATCTTCCCAAGGTCCACTGAATTCTATCTCAAATTCCAAGGATGCATGTTATATACATCACTGCTGCATTTGGCAGCTCTTCAACACTGCAGAATTAAAGTAGTTTGACACCATTTTAGCTGTCATGGGCCCATCCTGTGGAATCCTGTGATATGTAATTTGGTGAAGTATTCAGCCTGATCTGTCAGAGAGTTCCAGTGCCTCACCAAATTACTAATCCCAGGATTCTGCAGGATAGTCATAGCAGTTAAAGTAGTGTCAGACTGCTTTATTTCTGCATTGTGAATTACACCCTGGAAAACTAGAATGTGGAAATAATTTGATTCTTAATCATTGTCTATTCAGTGCAATTGGATGCATACAACAGGGTGAAACTCAAAAGATGTGGGCATGTTTTGTGTGTAAAAGTATTAACTTCTCCACAAAAGCTGCCCACATTTTGGCATTGCTTAGATAGGATGCAAATATTTGCCAAGCCAATGAAACCAGCTATTGCCCTCTTCTTTTGGCATGAATGACTCACTCCAGTTCACTTTCTTCCAACCACACACACTTTTAAAAAATCTTCAAGATCTTTGCACATCATTTCTGGGGATATTTGCAAAAATAATTTGTCAAGTTCTTACCAAAAGTAAACAGAAAAAAATCTCAACCTTCTCCATTGGCTGAATTTGATAGGTACAGCTATTCATGCCCTTGAACAAACCATGCTATAGATCTGTTAATAATGAGCAGCATGAAGGAGAGGGAAAAGGTGGCAACATTAAATCAGCACCATAAATATTGTTGAATACACAGATTTTTAAGAGTAAAGCATTCATGTCCTTGTGCCTGAATGGATGAATCTGACATTTTTTTATTTTATGGGATGTTTAATAATAGAATCATAGACCCTCTCAGTCTTCTCCTCTCCACCCTAGACATACCCAACTCCCTAAGCCATTCCTTATAAGGTTTGGTTTCCAGACCTTTAATCATCATTATCGCCCTTCTCTTTACACTTTTCAGGATGTCAATATATTTCTATAGGTGAAAACACTCTCCCATCCACTTCCCAGAACTCCCTCATGACTGTTTTCCAGCCACAGATCAGCCAAAATGACAACCTGAAGTGACATAACTCACTGCCTGTCACCATTTTGACCCAGATATGGGTGATGAGGTTATTTGGGGCTCAAATCATCAGTTGTGGCTATGGTGACCCTATGGATGAGAGACCTCCAGGTCACCCTATCATTAACAGCCCTATTGAGGTCTTGCAGACTCAGGGTGGTGGCTTCCATGATTGAGTCTATCCATCTGGAATGTGGTCTTCCACTTTTTCTATTCTCTTCTATCTGACCAAGCATTATTGTCTTTTATTTCCATTGTACAATAGTCTCTGTACAATAGACAGTACAATCGACAATAAATAATAGACAATAGATTCTGTATAATAGTACAATAGACATTGAGAGCCAGTGTGCTGTAGTGGTTTGAGTACTGGACCATGACTCTGTAGACCAGGGTTCAGATCCTGGCTCACCCATGGAAACCCACTGGGTGACATTGGGCAAGTCACACTCTCTCAGCCTCAGAGGATGGCCATGTCAAATCCCCTCTTAAGAAACTTGCCAAGAAAACCCCATGGTAGGTTCACCTTAGAGTTGCCATAAGTTGGAAATTATTTGAAGGCACACAACAACAACAAGAACAGTCTTAGTTAATCTGGCCTTTATCTTAGATATATTGGCTTCTAGGGAGAGTTTGAGCTTGACTTGTTCTAAACCCCATTTATTTCTCTTTTTTGTAGTCCATGGGGTCCACAGAATTCTCCTGAGCCACATTTCAAATGAGTTGATTTTCTTCCTATTAGTTTTTTTCACTCCCTATCTTTCACAACCACACATAGAAATTAGAAATAAAATAGCATGTATAGAAGGCAAAAACTGCCTCCTAACTCCCCCCCATGCAGTTGCTCACACCTGATATATGATTATTCTCAAATGAAAGACAGCAATTTTAAAATATAGGTCAATAATAGCTCACTATTGTTCTACTGTACCTACTATAGCTGCCTCTTGTGGAATTCTGGGGCTTGTAGTTTACTAATGTCTAAGAACTCTCTAGGTGAGAATTCTAAATGCTCCTCCCTAAACTGCAAATCCCAGGATTTCACATGAGGCAGCCATCACAGTTAAAGTGGAATGATAGTGCTATAACAGTGTAGTGTGATGTTGTTGATAGTCAACTTGTATGTATGAACTGGCCAACAGATACACCTATAACATTCAGACCACATTCTGTACCAGAAGCAGGGATTGGTAGGAGGAAAATACAGCTAAACATTCCAAAGGAATACTAACCCATCATTGAAGAAGCCTCATTCTTTCTAGTCAGTAAACTTAATCATGCCCTTCATAATAGTGAAGCAGCTTTCGATTACAGGCAAAACCAGGAGGAAAATAGGATAATTTATGTCCTCCCCTCCAGTGATGGGAATCCATGAAGCAACTTTTAGTGGCAACAATAAAAATATCAAAGAGAAGATGGTCTGCTGTAAATTGAAAAACTTCAAATTTATGGCAGCAATAACTTCCTGGTAGGAAAAGAGAAAAATCCCATCCATTTATTATACGTTCACATCTGGTTTTAAGGTTCAAGAAATGGGATTCACATGGGATGTTGCATGATGCTTTTATGACCTTGGAAAATATACTGTCTGTGTACTTGACATGCTGAGAATAAGAGAAGTGAAAATGGACATCTCAAAGTCCAGGAACATTGAGAATGAGGTGAGAAGTCTGCTGCATTCTCCAAAGAGTGAACCATTCCAAAGCTTTTAGACAGCTGATAGCTAAAGTATGGATGTAAATATTTGTAAATTTCATTTTCATAAGGAAGAATGGATAATTTAACCATTTTTCTTCTAACTGTCCTCAAAAACTGTGCTGTTTTCAGGAACTATTTGCAGTTCGTTCTTGTGGGGGAGGGATCCACACATGGTTAGATAATATTTTCTGTGCATTTTTTGTCATTTTCCTGCCCAATGAATTTGTTTTCTGTGTAAACAGTAACATTTATGTGTAGAGAATGCTCTTTTCTGCACACACAAAAATCCATATGTATGTTTCACACATAATATGTCCTGAACTGTCCATCCAAGATTCTCCTCATAATCGTTTTGTGATACCAGACAAACTGCTATTTTGTCTGGGATTCGAATATTTATACATAATCTTTCCATCCTTAAACTAATTGAAGCTTCCTTAATGCTGAGTGGTGACTAGGAAACCACTTCTTCAGGAAGTACTAGGGGCTTTCGATGGTTGGTAGCAACTTGCATTTGGCCACAACTCATCTAAATTGGAAGCTGGAAAGAAAAAGATGAATGGTTTAGAAGTAGCCATCAGTGTTCTGTGTAACTCTCAATTATATGATCTATTTCATCACTAATTCATGATTCATTTTTACTTGGTTATATTGGACTAATGAAAGTACTTGGTACCATGAAGGTGAGAATGATTTATTTGATATTCCAAGGTTACATGGCAAGTTACTGGATTGGATGGCCCTAATGGTCCCTTCCAACTGTATGATTCTATAACTCTATGATTCTACTCACAATACAGAAAACATTCAGGGGTAGCTGTATTGGCCATTTAGCCAATCCAATATGTCTCCATTCCAGTGCAAAAGAGGGGTCCCTGTTGAGATGCAAATGGATTTTAAATTTCCTGGACTTTGCAAATCTCCCCATAGCCACAAGGAGGAGGAGCCTGCCTGCAAAAGATATCCTCCTTACCATATACCATCTTAACTAAAGACTGAAATAACATGTAGGCATCTGATTAACATGTTTTTCTCCTGTTTGGTTTGTAACATCTTGCCTGATAAAGAAGCCCATGGAGTTTCAAAAGCTTGCAACAAGTATATTGTGTGTTTTGGTTGGCCAATAAAGGTATCACTGATGGATTTTTGTTTGAATGTACTCACAATAATCACACTTGAAGAGACTGCACCAGCACCACCCCATGAATGAAGCCAGGACTGGGGGTGTCACTAAGCATACCATGGTACACCCCTACAAAGCAATCAGCACTCTTCCCAGCCAGGAAATACACCCATCCCACACTCTCACATACCCACTTCACTTTTCCCCCACACTCTCATAAATTCACTCCAGTCTTGCCACAGTGAATGCACATCTGGTAAATCCATGTACACATATTAAAATCCATGCCATCATATTTCACGTGTCTATGTATGCTTATGCAAGCTGGATAGCGAAGAAAGCTTACAGGAAGAAAATAAACTCATTTGAGATGTGGTTCTGGAGAAGATTTCTGTGGATATTGTGGACTACTAAAAAGACAAATCAATGCGTCATAGAGCAATCAGGACTGTACTCTTCCTAGAAGCCAAGACGACAAAACTGAGGCTGTCATACTTTGGCCATATCATGAGAAGACATGGCTCACTAGAAAATACAATAATGCTTAGCAAAGTAGAAGGCAGTAGGAAAAGAGGAAGACAGGCTCAGTTAAAAAAGCTGCAGCCTTGAGTCTCCAAGACCCGAATGGGTCTGTTGATGATAGCATGACTTGGAGGCCTCTCCTTCATAGGGTCGCCATAAGTCAAAGAAAACTTGACAGTTAATTTGTGATAATCCAAAGTATGACATTCTTGGTTTCCTTCATTCCCCACTCCCTTCGGGTCTTCCTGCTCACTCTCCCATAGATCGCATGTAACATCTAGACTCAGGCAACATTTTAGAAATTGCCTTTCTGACCATTTTGATTATTATTCAGGAGCTATAGTCAAAGTATTAAGGTGCTTTAGCAATATAACACTAGTTAAGGGTTGTGGTCATTTTCTTTTAGTGCTATCATTCCACTTTTCCTCTTTCCATTGAATTTGCTGTCCTGAGAACAGTTCTATATTTTGGTGGCAGCCATCTTAGCTAGCTCTGGGATAATAGAAACATACTGCCATGGAGAGATACATTTCATTTCAAGAAATCACTTTAATTTAAACTGGTTTAAATTTAATTTAATGGCTTAATTTAAACTGACCTGGATAGTGGAAATAAAAAATATTTGCAAGTGCTGGGTGTTCACTGGAAATACTATAGAATAGGGGAAACATCATGTAAGGGTCTGTACAGCAGAGCTGTTCAGGGTGGTTAAAGAATTAACTCAATTGGCTCCCACCCTGAACCCGCTATTGGAACCAACTAAAGTCTGCTGTGATGTTTTAAATTACTTTTTTGTAGATAAAATCTCTCAGATAAGGGCCGATCTGGATGCGGACATTGTCAGGGTATGCCAGTTTGCATACTAAGTTGTGACTGGATGAAGGTATAGCAAAGTGGCAGGTGGAGTCCATGATAGTAAGCCAGCTCTGGCAATTAATGATGCAGTCAGCCAATTAGGCCAGGTGGACTTGATAACCACTTAGTAGTGTATAATTGCATTGGGAGTCCGTTGGGATTTTGGAGAGTGTATTACTCTCTATGCTGGTAAGAAGCCTGTTGCTGGGAAGTAAGTTTTTCTCCTTGCTATGAAGTTATAGTACTGCAGGTATGCAGGAAGTTATGCTGTACTGTTTTTGTGCCTAGCCATGATGCTGTACTCTTTGTTTTTGCATATATTTTTTGTCTTACACTCTGCTGAGTAAAGCTCTATTTTTGTTGACTCCACAACTCTGCTGTACTATTTTGTAATACACCCAACAGACATTACAACAGAACCAATAAGAGAGATGTCCAGAGACTCTATCAACTGTGTTAAACTGGATCATGTTGAGTCTGTCAGTACCAATGAAGTGGACAAGCTTCTTGGAAGTTTAAGGAAGACAACATGCCCTCTCAATCCTTGCCTATCATGGCTGACTGTCCAGGGAGGTGATTTAGTAAAAATATAACTACAACTAATAATCAATGCATCTTTCAGGGAGGGCAAATTTCCATCAGATTTAAAATTAGCAGTGATTAAACCGCTTTTGAAAAAACCTCCCTTGATCTCCTGGTGAAAAGTAAATATAGGCCAGTCTCCCTTCTACCATTCTTGTGTAAAGTGATCGAGAGGGCTATTGCCTTCCAGCTCCAGGCTGTCTTGGAAGAAACTGATGATCTGGACCCATTTCAAACCAGCTTCAGGACAGGATACGGAGTTGAGACTGCCATGGTCGCCTTAGTCGATGATCTCCGTCTAGGCATCGACAGGGGAAGTGTGACCCTGTTGGTGCTCTTGGACATCTCAATGGCATTTGATACCATAGACCATGGTATCCCTCTGGAACTCCTGAGGGAGTTAGGTATTGGGGGCACTGCTCTTCAGTGGTTCCGGTCCTACTTCTTGGGCAGATTCCAGATGGTGATGCAGGGGGATAGTATCTCTTTTAAACGAGAGCTGACATCTGACGTCCCTCAGGACGCCATTCTATCCCCCATGCTGTTTAACATTTACATGAAGCTGCTGGGTGAGATCATCCAGAAACATGGGGCATGGTTTATCAGATGCTGATGACACCCAACTCTACTTCTCTATGTCTCTGACTGTTGCAATGACTAAGGATGGCATCGCTCCTCTGGATGCCTGTCTTGAGTCAGTAGTGGGCTGGATGAGGGGAAACAAACTCAAGCTGAATCCAGAGAAAACAGAGGTACTCACGATAGGTACCCCAAGTCTGGGAAGGAAGCTTTGTCCTTTGATACACCAGCTGCACCCTTTCCTGGAGACTAGGGATCTGGAAACTGTAGTACACACTTTGGTAACCTCACGTCTGGATTACCGTAATGCACTCTACATGGGGCTACCCTTGTGCCTAACCCGGAAACTTGAATTGGTACAAAATATGGCAGCCAGGTTAGTCACTGGTACATCTAGGAGAGAGCATATAACACCTGTGCTCAAATCTCTCCACTGGCTGCCGATTAGTTTCCGGGCACAGTACAAGGTGTTGGTTTTAACCTTTAAAGCCCTACATGGCTTGGGTCCATCTTATCTCAGGGACCGCCTCTCCCCATATGATCCCCCCTGCACACTTAGGTCTTCTGGGAGGAACCTGTTACAGCCCATGAAAATTGGGCTGTCGCAGACCTCCCAGAGGGCCTTTTCTGCAACCACTCCCAGACTATGGAATGACCTGCTGGACGAGATTCATCTTATCACTACTCTTGATAGCTTTAAAAAAAGCAGTAAAGACGGATCTCTTCTGGCAGGCCTTCCCGGAATAAATCTCCCAGCTCAATGGAGGTGGTTCACTTATCCACCTGTTTGTCCTTGTTAAAGCTGCTTTTTTGGAATGTATTTTGTTGTCTATTTGTTATTTTAATCTTGCATTAATTTCATTTAGTTTTAAGAGGGGGGTGGTTAGGGATTGGGTTGAAGGAGTGTTTTAACTGTTATCTGTTTTAATCTTGTGTATGCCGCCCCGGTTGTGAGCAGAGGGGCAGGTTAAAAATAAAATTTATTATTATTATTATTATTATTATTATTATTATTATTATTATTTGTCAACCGGTCCTGGACAGGATCACACTTCCCCTTAAGAACAAAGTACACAGTTTGGGAGTACTTTTGGATTCATCTCTACAGTTGTCATCTCAGGTGGATGCGATGGCCAGGAGTGCTTGGTATCAACTTCAGTTGATTCGCCAACTGTGTCCCTACCTGGACCAAAAGGAAGCAGTTAGTACTTGCCCTGGTAATCTCTCATTTGGATTTCTGTAATGCGCTCTACATGGGGCTACCTTTGTACCAAGTTCGGAAGTTTCAGTTGGTTCAAAATGCGGCAGTCAGTTTGGTCACCGAAACATCTAGGTCAGACCATATAACATCTGTATTAAAATCTCTTCATTGGCTGCCGATTAGCTTCCGGGTGCAGTACAAAGTGTTGGTTATTATATTTAAAGCCCTATATAGCTTGGGCCCAAGTTACTTGAAAGAACGCCTCTCCCCACATAATCCGCCCAGCACTCTCAGGACATCTGGGAAGAATTTATTAGACCATCACAAAACCAGATTGAACTCTACTTCCCAAAGGTCATTCACGGCCGCAGTCCCCAAGCTATGGAACAGCCTGCCAGAAGAGATCTGTCTTATTACTACGCTAGACGCCTTTAAGAAGGCACTTAAGATGGAGCTCTTTCAGCAGGCCTATCCATCTGATCTTCTTAGTGAACCTCCTTAGTATTATTTCTAGGTTCTGACAACGATTGGCTATTTTATTTTATTTTATTTTGTTCTATTTATTTTATTATACTGTATCCTATTGTTATAGAATTTATTATTGATGTTTTGATTTTATTGCTTTTATTGTTGGTACTTTGTGCACTGTGTACTTTTTATTGTGTAATCCTGCCTCGATCTGTTGGGAGAGGTGGGAAATATAAATAAATTATTATTATTATTATTTACATGGCCCAAAAAGCCTAGATTCCCCCTGGCCTGGTGTCCTGTCCAGACAATGTAGGCCATTAGTCCTGGGGCAGGATCAGGCAGACTGGATGTGGAATCGATGGATCCAGCCCTATCCTGACCTAAAGTGGCCTAACCCAAATCTAAAAAGGTGAGCTGTTTGCCATGGAATGTCTAAGAAATTCTACAGCAACAGTTGGGAGACCAGATGGCCTCACACATCTCATACCTGTCTCTGCCATTGTGTCTGCTGAGAAGACCCACATAATTGTGATGTCTCATGCTGGCTCCTCGCCATGTGGGTGTAGCCAGGCACCCCATTTCCATCCTTACAGGCCACGATGGAGGTCTTCAGTAAAGATGTGATAGCAGAGGCAGATACAGGGTGCACAGTAGTAACAGGTCCATGGCACGGTGGGGGGCAGGTGTATAAACATCCACCCATCACTGCACTGACCCAGGCACTGACCCAGGAAAGGACCCAGGGGAGGATATCACAGGTTTGGCCCATGCTATCCTGCCTGTCTGCTTAGGGCCAAGATCTCCAAAATAAAATAAAATAAAATAAAATAATTGGAAAGGACAGGAACAAAACCAGCTACTTGGCTACATTTCCTCTACATCCAGATGGACCCTATGTTTAAAGTTACATAATGTAAACCGTGATAGAGGATTCCAGTCATAATTTTAATACATTTAAATCTCATTAAGCCTTCAAGATGGTGCAGCCTATAATCCACTTAAAAAAAAAAATTGATGATGGGCTTATCCTTCCAGATGCAGTTTGTCTTTTGAATTCTCTACCAACACTTTCAGTTTAATACCAAGAAGCATTTGCATGTCTTTGTCACTGAAATGTGCTCCTTAACTCAAAGAAAGAAGCTTTGATTCCCCCCCCCCCAGTTAATAATATAATTTTTAAAGTACCTTCATCACCAACATGGCTTATCAGAAATTGGATACCAGTACTATGAAATTAGATACCTCAACATGGAAAGAATCATCCAGGGAAAGAATTGCAAGGAAAGAAAAAATAAAGTCCTTTTCATTGTAATGACAAATAATAACAAGCTACCTCTAAGCTCAGTTAATATGAAGAAGCCTTTAAAGGATTACAATCCTGTTTCACTGAAATCATTATCCTAATTAGCGTAAGATTAGTTTGCACAACATTTGCCAGGGTGGTGAAACCAAGCCAGGATAAATGCTGGGATGCAAAGAGAATCCATTTTCCTGCATAATGAAGGGTTGGGGGGTGGGGTGGATCTGTCGTACCAGATGAGGCAAATGTTTGGTTGGATCCCAGAAGGGAAGAGATGTTTTCTCAAAATGCTACTGTCTGCCATTCTAAAAACCAATTGTTGCCAAATGGTTTCTAACAGAGGAGGGATCAATGATTTTACACACACATGCACAGTTTGTTGTTGTTAGCTGCCCTCAAGTCATCCCTGACTTGTGGCAACCCTATGGGTGAGACATCTCCAAGTTCCCCTATCCTTTACCTCTATACTCAGATCCTACAGTCTCAGGACCATGGTCTCCCTGATTGAGTCTAGCCATCTGGCTTGTGGTCCTCCTCTCTTTCTGCTGCCTTCCACTTTTCTCAGCACCATTAATAATAATAATAATAATAATAATAATAATAATAATAATTTTTATTTTGCCTTCTATAATCAGTTTTTCGTTCTCATGGTGTGCCCAAAGTACAACAACCTCCATTTAGCCTGGAGAAGAGATGGTTAAGAAGTGATATGATAGCCCTGCTTAAGTATTTGAAGGGGTGTCATATTGAGGATGGAGCAAGCTTGTTTTCTGCTGTTTCAAAGAATAGGACCTGGAGCAATCGATGCAAGCTACAGGAAAAGAGATTCCACCTCAACATTAGGAGAAATTTCCTGACAGTAAAAGCTGTTCGGCAGTGGAAGACATTCCCTCAGAGTGTGGTAGAATCTCCTTCTTTGGAGGTCTTTAAACAGAGGCTGGATGACCATCTGTTGGAGGTGCTTTGTTTGTGGCAAGGGGGGTTGGACTGGATGATCCTGATTTCCAATATAGCTATTTTAAATTATTTGTTATTTGTAATTTTTAATTGTTTTTTATATTTTGTTTGTTTAATTGTATTTGGGGGGGCTATTGGGGGGTGGGATTGTTTGTTTGTTTTACCTTGTAAGCCGCCTCAGTTGTATTTTACAAAGAGGTGGGATATAAATAAATTATTATTATTATTATTATTATTATTATTATCCTTGCGGTCTCTTCCAACTCTATGATTCTATGATTTTAGTCATACTGGCTTCCAGGGAGATTTCAGGGTTGATCTGTTCTAGGACCCATTTGTTTGTCTTTTTGGCCATCTATGGTATCCTCAGCACTCTTCTCCAGCACCATAGCTCAAATGAGTTGTTTTTTTCTTATCAGTTTTCTTCACTGTCCAGCTTTCACATTGACTTAAGTCTGCTTCATCAGATGCATCCTCTGATATGGTAGGAAAAGCTTTCATAGACTTGGGACCCAAGTAGACTCAAGTCTATGAAAACTTATGCTACATACATCTTTATCTCAATTAGTCTCAAAGGTGCTACAAGATTTCTTTATATACTTTTGTAACCTCTTTTGACCCACCTAAATCTATTCAGGTCACCTTCCCCTTCTCAGTTTGTCTACCTTCTTTCCTCCCACCCAGTTCTATGGCTCCCTTCCTGGCTGCATCCACACTGCAGAAATAATCTAGTTAGACCTTGCTTTTACTCTCATAGCTTGATGCTACAGAATTCTGAGAACTGTAGTTTCTTGTGGCCCCAGAGCTCTCTGACAGAGAAGGTTAAATATCTCACAAAGTTCAGTTCCCAGAATTGCATAGCATTGAGCCATGACAGTTAAAATGGTTTCAGACTGGATTATTTCTGCAGTGTGGATGCAGCTCTCTGAGCACCCTGCTGGGCCAGCCTCAATCCCATCTCCTAGAAAATCTTTCAACTGAGCCAGCAAGAAGACAATGAGTGCATCAGAAAGCATGAGGCATTTTAAAAACCCATCTGGACAGACTTTTACTTCTGAAAAAGAGGGTATGTCCAGGAAAAGGAGAATGTATGGTTATCCTAATCTGTGGAGCAGACGTTCTCCTACAATGATCTTCTTTAAAGAAGAATGGCTAAATCTAGGCTCATTTAATAGAGAATTTCTGTGGAGAAAAACACTTATCCATGTCAGATCTGCTGAAGTGACTTTCAGTAATAAAACCATGTGGGTGTAGAAGTAGAAAAGAAATTAGCATTAGTACAGATGGAATGTTAATATGATCGGTATATCTAGTCCATTGGATTCTTCTCTTCGTAGTGTTGAGAATCTCTTCAGTGATTTATTTCCCATCTTTTCACTGATTTAAATGCCTTCTTCTCTAAATGGACAATTTAGAGTGCATTTAAACAGATAAACTCCACAAAACCCAGAATGATTAGTTCAGGATTCAGTGAGCAGAAACAGATTGTTTAAGGTCTGACTGAGCGAGTGATAGAACCAAGGTGGTCTCTATCACATTTTATGCAGATCCCTCATTTTTAGGTGCAAATTGAAGCTGTTTCTTCAAAAGATTTGCTCATTACCTTTTCTTAATTTCACCCTTAAGTCTACCTCATCATTCATCATATGGCTAAAAATCTCTCACAGCTGAGTGAAGCACTTCTATCTTTATGCAAAAGTGGATTTTGCATTGAAATGAGCAAGGGTTCATCCATGATTGTGGGGTTTTTGGTAAAAAATGAATCAGTGATGTTATTATTTTTTAAAGTAGTCATACTTTTCTGTTTACAAAAGACTCCTGAGAAAGACATACCCAGTGGAAAAAATAAGTTTTAGACTATAACAACCAGAATCCCCCAGAAACTGGACATGCTGGCTATGGGATTCTGAAAGCTGTTGTCCAAAAATATTTCCAAGTTCTGGCAATTAGCTCATTAGGAAATCAACTCATTCCAAGTTACACTATCCAACCAGTATTGTTTACTCTTACCAGCAACTGTCCCTCAGGCAGAGGTCTTTTCCACCACCTTCTACCTGACCCTTGTAACAGGAGATGCCAGGGACTGAGTGTGGATCTTTTGGTATGCAAAGCTGAAGGCTAACACGGCTTATCTTGTGCTGGACACTAATATGACCTTGTTTTGCCTTAGAATAATGCTTACATCTCTGTCAAGCAATGTACCTTAGGCTGCGTCTGTACTGGTCAGGATGCTATGGGGACAGCCTCTGATGCTGCTGTGGGCTGCTCACTTCTGAGGTCAGAATAGGGTGCCCAATGATGGCCACATGGATGAGTATCTCATTCTGACTTCAGAATGAGTGACCCATGGTGGTAGTGGTTGTGCCAAGTAACTTAGCAGGATAACTGTACAAACAGCCACCACAATGCAGGAACAGAGGGCTCTGGATCTTCATGCAAGATGGCCCATGCAGACAAGGCCTGTGTTTCAGGGGCTTTCCTGCAAACACACACACACACACACAAAAAAAACAAAAACAAGAAACAAAACCAACTCAATAGAGTGAAAGTTATCCCCACCATAGTTAGTTCCTTCCTGACACATATGTGGTAAGGACTTTCTGACAGCAAATAATGAGAATTGGGTTGTTTACACAATTGGGGCTGGTAGAAGGCCAGTTTAGATGCCTATCCTGAAAATTTAATCTAAACATCTGCTAGAAATGTTCATTGGATGGACCCCAACACATGTACAATGTATGAGTGATCTAGAAATTTTTACGATGTTCTATTAAAATGTATGAGGATTGAGCTCAGGGATACCATTCTGTTCAGATTATGGTCGGTCATAGATAGAAATACATTTCTTTCAACAAAGTGGGATCCCTAATTCACCAGCATGGCCTTCAAATTTTTCCTGAAGGTATTCAGAATGGATTTCCTCTTCAAAATACTTTGTAACTGAAGAGTTGTTTCCTCCCTGATACCAGTAAAGCCAGTTCTTCACAGCACAATGGAAGGGCATAAACAGTGAAGCCATATGGTCCTCTTTTAGGAGAGCATACTAGAATAGTGAAGCTGTGATGAATATTTGCATGAGAATCAATACTGGAACAGTGTGCAATTTTTTTCAGATGCTTCCAAAATCTCCCCCCCCCCCCATCTGAATCTTCCTCATGTTTTTGGCAGTATTGAATGTACTACAGTGTTGCCCTAGGAATCCTTCATTGTCTTATGTTTCATTTCCCAAATTTTGGACAGAGAAATGTGCATGAACACTTTGGCATAATTTTACAATCCATTACATCTCTTCCCTTGTCCGTATAAATAATAGGAAGATGAGCTTTGATAGAAAACTGTAGAGCACTCTAAAAACAGTTTCCTACATGGTCATACCTAAGTGAGTCTACACAAAACTGCATTCTATCCCATGTCCTAAATTAAAATGCTTCTCCCAATCAGAATACAAATACTGGTGAAATGCAATTTTGACAAGTGTCGACATGTCATGAGCAATTGCTTCAATAGGTCTACCCTGGTTGGACCCAACAATTGGATTTAGGCCTATTTCTCCAAGGATTTATAATTTATATCTTTTCAACTTATGAACATTCATATTATTTGGAAGGTATACTTCTATAAAAAAATCCATTTCTGTATGCACTTTATTGAAAAGCTAGTTTGAGGTAGTAGTTGAGTGCTGGAGTAGGACTCCAGGAAACCAGGGATGAATCTTGGCTCAACCATGGAAACTCAGTGGGTGACCTTGGGTAAGTCGCATTTAATCAGCTTTAGAGAAAGTTAATGACAAACTCTAGGATAGGTTCACTATAAGCTGGAGTTGACTCCAAAGCACATGAAAACAACAGCAGCAACAGCAACAGCAGCATGCATTTTATCTTGAAGAAGGCATTTTTGTACATATTTTCAACTTAAAGCATGCAGTGTTGAATGCACTTTTTAACCTTTTTAGACAAACCATCTGACAAATTTTGAAGAAAACAGCAGATGGTTTGATGACTCTTAGAGCATTTCTCTGAGCAATCAGTTTACCTATCCACAAAGTGCCAGAGATCGGCATGCAAAAAGCAAACTCTTAAGGCAACAAACATCCCCACAAAGGACGTTACCACACTGGCCCTACAGCAGCGTCATTTCAGCCTCACTTCAGCCTCGTTTCAGCCTCGTTTCAGACTTTTTTTCCGTGTGTTCACACGACGTCGCAGCAAACCCCGCCCTTCCCTACCTCGTCTCGGCGTCATTTCAGCTTCGTTTCAGTCCTTTTGACTTCCGAGAATTTTAAGGAATACACCCGAGCGGTCGGCACTATACCGGAATGACGCTGATCTCGGCATAGGTATAAACACGAGATCCTTGTCATTCCGCATTGCCTTGTTTTACGGCCGATGGTTCCTTGCGGTATTCCCCAAGTGGGAGCAGAGGCGGAGGCGCTGGGGCTGCCGGGGGACCAACACCTTCCCCACCAGCACACCTGGAGCTGGAGCGCAGCCGGGAACTTGTGGTAACGTCCACTGCCTTGCCTTGCCTTGCTTTGCCAGCACCAGAGAGGGATCTCCCTCCTGGACCCCTTGCCTTGCCTTGCTTTGCTAGCGCCAGAGAGGGATCTCCCTCCTGGACCCCTTGCCTTGCCCTTCTTTGCCAGCACCAGAGAGGGATCTCCCTCCTGGACTCCTTGCCTTGCCTTGCTTTGCCAGCACCAGAGAGGGACCTCCCTCCTGGACCCCTTGCCTTGCCCTTCTTTGCCAGCGCCAGGGAGGGATCCCCTCCTGGACCCCTTGCCTTGCCTTGCTTTGCCAGCGCCAGAGAGGGATCCCCTCCTGGACCCCTTGCCTTGCCCTTCTTTGCCAGCACCAGAGAGGGATCTCCCTCCTGGACTCCTTGCCTTGCCTTGCTTTGCCAGCACCAGAGAGGGACCTCCCTCCTGGACCCCTTGCCTTGCTTTGCTTTGCCAGCGCCAGAGAGGGATCCCCTCCTGGACCCCTTGCCTTGCCCTGTCTGCGCATGTGCATGAACATCCTTGCCGGATCGAGGTAGGGATCTTTCAACTTGTGTGTGAACAGGAGTTCCGAGCCCCCGGAGCGGAACCATTCCGGAATCTCACATTCCTCACTGATTCCATTCTAGTGTGGTAATGTGTTCCGCTTGCCGGGCACATTCCGGAATGAGCCCAAAATGGTTCCGAAATGATTCCGACCAGCTTTCTCGCCGCTCCCTTACTGCAAGTGTGATAACGTCCAAAGACTGGTACAATTTCTCAGCAGGGTTCTTGTCATGTTCCTAATCTGAGCTACAAGTTTCAAGATAGACTCAGACTTCAAGGTTAATAATAGCAATAGCTTGTGGATTCCATGCCTTTTGGGTAGTAAATCTGCTTCAGGATTTGGTCTGGAGCTATCCAAGGGACTGATGCTATCCTCAAAATAAGCTCAGCACCTTAGAGAATTCCCTAAAAAACAGTGCAGGCTCATTACCCCCTCGACATAGAAGCCACCTGAGGCCACTGGTTAATAGCTATGGTATTTAATGTTTTCTTTCACTAATGTCTGATTTTAATATTTTTAGTTCTTCTAATCCCTTAGGCTTGGAGGAGACAAAGGGCTAGAATTCCAGTGGGAAACAGTAAACATGTAAAACTTTGACAGTTAGGGTCCTATTGAGCTTAGTTATAGACAGCTCAGACCAGGCTTCCTTTGCTCAATACATTCAATATTGTTGTTGCTGTTGTTGTTGTTGCTGTTGTGTGCCTTCAAGTTGTTTCTGACAACCCTAAGACAAACCTATCCTAGGGTTTTCATGACAAGAGTTGTTCAGAGGAGGTTTGCTAGATGGTATCCTTGCAGAGCAATCACATCTTTATATTATTGACAAGCATCTACTTGGCAAACATGTCAGGCTAATGTGTCAAGTTCAGAATAGCATATCTAATTGAAACTACAAGGGGTGGGAGAGTCTGGCATAATGCAATTATCCCACCTGGCCTATCTCCAGGATACCTGGCCAGGCAATAGCTGTAACAAGTAGCAGAATGAGACTGGCTATGACCGCTCTGGCTCAGGGCCTTGTTTTGTATTTCAATAGATTGCATCAACTTGAGACATGGTTTCACATTTAAAACTGGAAGAGCCTTGGCTTCCATCTGACACAGCATAATATCATTTCCAGACTACATTTTGAGAAGAACTCCAATGAAACTAGAGCTATTTGGGAAGCACTGTTGTGGGGCATTGACAAGCTTGAAGAAGGAAAAATTGGCCTTGGTCCCCATGTAGTTTCTCAGCCCTGGTTTAAAAATTATGTAGAAGAGGGAACTTCAACAGTAGAGCTTGCATGACAAGCAATACCAGCTGAAAGTTCACATTCTACAATATTTAGTGGTCCAGGAGCTCTTTTCTGTCTTTTTACCTGGCAACCATATAAGCAAAACTGCCTGTTAGTAGACTGGAACCATTCTGAAATAACTGAATTTTACTCCATGGGTGGGGCTTTAAATTTATAATGAGATTAATGCAATAATTGCATATTAAATTCTAGAGATCCAGCATGCTGTATTGGTCTAAGTGTTGGACTAGGACTCAGGGTTTGAGTTCCTGCTCAGTCATAGCAGGGTGACTATAAGTCCCAGGATTCCATAGGATGGAGCCATGACAGTTAAAGTAGTTATAAACTGCATTAATTCTGCAGTGTGTCAGCAGCCTCGGGCACAGAAGAAAGCAATGACACACTTTCTAAAGAAGAAAATGACAGACTAGGTTTTTGTTTGGTTGACATAAATCAAAAACAACTTGAAATCACACAATAACATTTTGAATCCTAACCCCAAATCAAACCCAGATCCCCAAAACTTTTGAATCAGAAAATCAGTACATTTGAGTCAGAAAATTCCTCAGAGTGTACACATGCATGCACACACACTTCAGGGTTGTTTTCCTCATTCTGGTGTAAGAGGGTTAAAGCAAAATCACTCTTGGAAACATGATCCTAGACCAGATGAAACTTTGATCAGATCTAGCAGGGCATCTCTTATGTTTTTATGTTGTCCTATTTGCAATACAGTTCTCAAGATATTCTCTTCCAATTAAACTCACTGACCTATGAAGTGTTTACTGTTTTCCTGTAAGCAAACAGCCATCTGGTCTGAGTTAATGGTGAACAAGGGACTTTGAGTAAAGTGGTATTTCATACAAAGGTATTTTATAGTAGGCATATCATAAACATTACACAGTTGGGGGAACAGTTGATGCTAAACCACTGAGACAACCAACAGCAAAGTGTAAGCATCCTATTACTGAGAGATATTCCTGGCATGGATCCTTTAAGATATTCAGTAGAGTCCAGATTTTTGGTTCCTTAGGATACCAAACAGGAAATTTTGGCCAGAATTGAAAGAGCTGCAGATGTAGCATCTGCCATGCAGAAAAGCTTTTGCTCATCCTCCTGGGCATCTGAGCTTACCTTCTCACTGTAGATGTTGTCTTTGAAGCTATTACACTAGTGAAGAAGAAGCCTTAAAGCTAAGACAAAAACCTAAGAATTATCCACAGGTGCCTTTGGGGACATACATGTTTTGACAGGGCTTGCTGAGAGTTATGTTTGGCTTCTTATCTCAGGCATGGAATTCTCTAATTTCATTCTTAAAGGAAGGAATAAGGAATTTTGGCAATTTTCTTCTTAGTGTGAGAAATGTCTTTGAAAACAGTACAGTTCTGAAGACTTCATGTTCAGGACTGATTTCACACAAAATTTTCATGTGGTTGTTTTGCACAGAAAACAGTATTTTTTGTGCAGAAATACTATTTTATGAACAGAAAATGGTGGGGGAGGAAGGTTGCAAAATTGTTATGTATGAATTTTGCGCACAGTACATCTCCATTTTCTGAACAAGAAAAAGTATTTTCTGCACAGAAACAATACTGTTTGCTGTGCAGACAATGCTATTTTCTGCAAAAACAAACAAACAAAAAACAAGCATGTGCACATTTTGCATAGAATAAGTCATGAATAGTGAAGACCCTTCTCAGTGCAAGGTTCTTCTGATCAGGGTTGATCAACACTAGAAAAACACCATCTTTAACAGTTTTTAAAGAGAAGCTGGATGGCCATCTGTTGAGAGTGCTTGGATTGTTTCTTCCTGCATGGCAGGGACTTAGACTGGATGGCTCTTGTGGTCTCTTCCAACTCTATGATTCTATTCTATTTTATTCTATTCTTACCTTTTTATCACCACCAACCCCATTTTCTGCCCCAAAATCTTTCTCAACACTCTCTAGAGCCTGGGGGGGCGGTAATTCACACCATGTTTTAGTCCTCCTGGGCCATTTTAGGCCCAAAAGAAGCTTTTTTCATAACAACAAGTGATCAGAAATCACTTCCAATTTTTAAAAAGATGTTTCAAAAGATGTTTTTTTTAAAAAAGCTTTCTCTGAAGATGCTAGCCACAAATGCTGGTGAAACGTCAGAAAGAAACTCTTCTAGAACATGGCCACACAGCCTGAAAAACCCACAAAAACCTATTTTAAAAAGACCTTATATAAGCCTAAAATGGCCCTGTCAAAAGCTGAGCCTTCCAGCTTTCCTGCCCTGGTTTAGAGAGTTGGATTAATATTTATAGCTTTGCTTGCTTATGGTGTAATGTAGAATACTTTTGCATACAGTGGCATGATAAATGTGGTCTTATGTTAATTGTCAAGACTGTTGTTTAATTTTCTTTGGGGAAACAAGAAGGTGAGAAGGGATTTTAGGATGGGCCTGGCAATCCAAGGTCAATCTCTTGAGAACAGAAGATGTGAGAGCAGGAGGAAGGACTCTCCTGAGAAAGGTGCAGGGGAGAAAATATTATTATTTTGATTTTACAATGAATGAGAATATAGCCTGCTAAAATGTTGAATTCATGTATGCTTTAACTAGGTCATGCTAACACTGACTCTTTAGTTCAGACAAAAAATGTCTACAGAGAACATCTATGGTTTCTGAAGAAAGGTTTTCTGTGTTTTCAATACTGGGAAACTGCATTTCAATACTGGGCCTGCATTTCTGAACTGCATTTCTGAACTTCCTGTACATGACAGGCTCAGGATGGCTCAAAAGACCCCTCAGGCTGCATTGGCACTGCAGAAATAATCCAGTTTGACACTACTTTAACTGCCATGGCTCTCTGCTGTGGAATTCTTGGAACTGTAGTTTGTTTTGTGAGACATTAAGCCTTCTCTATCAGAGAGTTCTAGTGCCACAACAAACTACATTTCCCAGAATTCCACAGCATTGAGCCATGGCAGTTTAAGTGGTGTCAAACTGGATCATTTATGCAGTGTAGATGCAGCCCTTCAGGGCATTTTAGGTCAAATAACTGAGGATCAGAAAAATCTGAGGGCCAGAAAAATGGCCGCAATAGCCATATGCAGTTTGTTCATCTCTGCTGTAAATTAACAGCTTGTGGGAAACAACTTCCTTCCTCCATTTTGTTCACTTTATTCATTTTGTCATCTTCACCTTGGTTTACACATCCGTCTTTACACTCAAGCATTCAAATAAGTCTCTAAAACAATCCTTGCATGCCATAGTCTCCCTGGGGGTGAACCTCTCCTGTTTAAAATTCACAGAGCAGCAAAGTGATGGGACATTTGAAAAGAGATACCCATCTTTCTGTTTTAATTTTGTCCAAATTGGTCTGCCATTTGAAAAAATGAAACTTGAGTTATTTAGACAAACCTCACAAATTTCTTGCTCTGGTTTTCTCTGCTTATTTAATGATAACAGCTTCATATTTAGAGAGAGGATGAGAGAGAAATGGAATGAATGACTCAATATTCAGGTGAGTTAATTTAGTAAGAGGCTATAGGTAAAAGACAAAGGCAGAATGAAAGTGTGTCCAGGTTTGAAATCAATGGGCACCAGTAATTTTACCACTAGGAATCTCTCCCATGGGTATTTAGCTTGAGACTTAAAGTAAGGACATATTCAGAAGCTCATCTGGTATCAAATGTAGAACAAAAAGAGAACAGGCAGTCAGAATCTTTTCAAAAAGGATTTAGAAAATACAATGATTTCACTTGGGTTAGTACCACCCAGTGCAGTAACTCATGGTGCCACCCTCATAGACCTTTTCCTGTACCTTAAAAATTCTTAAGAATGTCTCTCACAAGATGGCTATGAACATCACCCTCCAAATAAAGTCCCACCTCCCATGAGGATAACACCTCACCTCTCAGCGTGTGTGTTTAAAACATGTCACCATCATAGTTACTCCCATTTCCATGCATGCCCCGAAAAGGTTTGGCTGCTCTTTCCCATCTCCTCTCTTCCTTCTAACCTCACTGGTTATAGCAGCACAAAAAATTTATAGACAGACATTCCAGCATCATGACAACTGATGGTGTCATCCACTGCTATCCACACACCCCTGCAACCCCCTACTGACATCACTGAGAAAATGTATGTTTAGAAATAAAATGCAACACAGATGAAAACACAAGTACAATCATACAGTTCACTTAGTGGTACTTTTTTGGCCATTGTACAATGGATGTATTGAGTTCATAGTTACATAAGCTGCAGTCCTCAAGTGTAACCATTTCACATGGGTCTCAGTCCTATTCTTAGTGCCATCTGCAGTTGAGCTATTGAATCAACTGGATTCACCTAGGAGTGGACTTCCTATTAAATAATGGATTCTGTGGGTCTGCTCTAGTTGAGACTAACCAATAGGATTCCAGCCATGCAACTTTATTCTTGGACGCTGTATAACTATTTGTCAGTGCCTTCATTGTACCATTTCATTTATTGGAATTGCAGAAACAACTGCACAATAGGCCAACTGGCAGATACACAATTGGTTGAACAATGTCAGTGATATAACACAACCACTGTGCAACTATATGTGTAGATATACAATACATGAACTCATTGTAGGATCTTGTCCATTATGTCTTCCTTATAAGCTTTCCAGAAGCACCTACTTGGCCTCTGTGAGAAAATGAAGGTTTGATGAGATAGGCCTTTGGTTTGTCCCTCGTGATTGATCAAACCAAATTAAGAGAGTCCACATTAATAAGTAACATTGATATTGTTGTATTTCTCTTCATAGGGGTTTCCTGGAAAGAATTATACAGAGAAGATTTATTGATGCCTTCCTCTTAGTCTGAGAGATGTTGACTTGCCCATTATCACCCAGTAGGTTTCTATGGGTGAGCACAGATTCAAACCCTGGTTTCCTAGAGTCTTTGTGCAACACTCAAACCACTACACCATGCTGAGTGTCCTTCAGTGGCATATATCCAGTATAAAGAACTAGTAGGTGCCAGTGTGGTGTAGTGATTTAAGTGCTGGATTTAAGTCTCAAGGTTAGTCAGCCATGGAAGGCCACTAGGTAATCTTGGGTGAGTCATATGCTCTCAGCCCCAGAAATCCCTATGAGAGAGATACCTTAGGGTCACTTGTTGGAAATTCCACTTAAAGTTGGAAATGACTTGAAGGCACAAAACAGCATCAAAGGCTGTGTTTAATTTTGAATTAAGACAGCTGCTTATTATGTTTAATTGTATTCTGCTTTTCCCTGCTGAAATTGACTTAAAATTATAATAGAAAAAAAAAGGTTGATAATGCAAAACACCTCCAGACAGCTAAACAACAATTACAAGTCAAGTTTTAAATAAGCATACAAAAGGTTGAACTTCCCACAGTAATAAGCATACAGTAAGATTAAACAATCTTCAAATAGTTCATGTTAAGGTCAAAGAAAAGAAAAGAACTGAGAGAGAGAGAACTCCAAATAGCTGCTTTTATAGCTTGAGTCAGTCTGTTTACTGAGCTCACTTAGGAGAAGTGCTTCATATGCTAAAAAAACAAAACAAAAAAACCCCCAACTTCTAAAATGCTAAGTGTTATTAGCTGAGATACAATATGATAATAGCAGTGACAGAATTAAGTAATGCCTCTCCAGAGAACCATTCCCCTGAGAAAGAATCTGACTTTGGTCCAGAAAAACAGACAACAGGACTAATTGTCTCTAAGCAACTGTAGAGGGCTTTCTCCTTTTGGCATACAGTTACTTTTTTTGTTTCCAAATGTTAATGAGCACCACAATCTTAAGCATATCTAGTCAGAAGTAAGCAATCCCTCTCCAACCCCTCAAGGCACCTCAGAAACCCCCATCCCTTACCCCTATTAAATATTAACTTTTCTTTCTTTTTTCCTTCCAAATGGTGGATGGAAGTTGCTATTTTAAAAGCGGAGCAGAGGAAAAGCAAGGTATTTTGGCATGTTTGAGTGAGAATGTTGCTATTGTGGTGGAAAATTCATCTCTGTCCCCTGTGCAGTTACTCACTGTGACCCAGTGATTCAGTGTCACCTACACATGCAATGTAGTACTGCAAACTACAGACATACCCTCAGAGTCTTCTTAATATGTGCACTAACTTTCAGGTATCTCAGCTTCATTGTTTTGTGAATATAATTCAAAAATTAAAAACCAACATACATACACAGGCTATGACATAAACATGAACATAGAGATGAACAAAAATAAAAAGGAATGGAAAAGAAAAAAGAAAAATACCTCAATCCTTTCAACATATACGATGCCCCTACCCCTTTATTGTTATTGTTAGCTACCATTGAGTCAACTCCAACTCATAGCAACTCTGTAGATGAGGCATCTCCAAGACTCCCTTTCTTCCACTGCTCTGCTCAGGCCCTGCAAACCCAGGCCTGTGACTCCCCTGACTGAGTCCATCCATCTTACTCGCAGTCTTGCTCTCCTTCTTCTGCCTTCTACCTTTCCCAATGTTATTGTTTTTTCTGGTGATTCATGCTTTCACATTATGAGGCCAAATTATGACAGCCTCAATTTTATCATCTTGACTTCCAAGAAGATTTCCAGTTTGATCTGTCCGAAGACCCATTTGTTTGTCTTTTTGGCTGTTCACGGTATCCTCAGCACACTTCTCCAGCACCACATCTCAAATGCATTGATTTTGTGTCTGCTTCCTTTAATGTCCAGCCCTCACATCTGTACATTGTGATGCAGAATGGCCTGAACAATTCTGACTTTAGTACTCATTTGTATATGGCTATGTAGCTTATTAAATCTCTATAATTTCTCTTTTGTTTATCCTTTAAATTTATCATGTTTCATAGGTTTAGCCCTAGTCTTAGGCCTAACTTAAATTATGAGCCCCCTTGGGTCCCTTTTTGGGAGAAAGGCAGCATAGAAATAAAACAAACAAATAAATAAATAATACATTCAATTACTAATTTCAAGGTAATATTTTTTGCTTTTTTACACTTCCTCTACATGTGATAAAAAGATCAATTTTTCTTATCACATTTCCAACTAATATTCTTCACCCCTTTATTCGTTTTTGTCAGTTTTTATGGATGAAAAACCAATCAAACATCATTTTATTAAAAAGTATCTTTCAAAGTATATGACCAAAGTGAAGTCGAAGGCTTTCATGGCCAGCATCCATAGTTTTTTGTGGGGTTTTCGGGCTGTGTGACCATGTTCTAGAAGAGTTTCTTTCTGACGTTTTGCCAGCAACTATATGAACAAACCTTGGTTATAACATAGAATTGGAACCTTGGGGATAAATGTGGCAAAAGACTTGAAATTTACACAGTCAAATAACCTCAGAGGATTTATTTTTTTTTTACAATATGATGCTTAGGTAGCACCTAACACCAGAAAAAATATTTAACATGTATAAAGGATTAGATGTCTCTTGTTGGAAATGTACATCACAAATAGAAAGATATTATCTCTCATACAAAACATGATAAAAAGCTAAGCAGTATAAAATGGGCAGGGTAATAACAAAAGTTGATTAAAAGATTTTAAAGCAAACAAACAAAACATTCTGTACATTTAATATCATTTAGTATAATGTATCATGTGTTAAATACTGAATTTATTTAAATAAAACTTTTCTAATTTGAATCATGTTATTTCCTTATAAAATGTTACAATGCTGACATGCATGAATGTGCAAATAAAAATATGCACACTAAAGAAACCAAATATTTTTATTCACATAGTACATTGCATGGGGAAAAGTGATGTCTGCATGCAGATGTAAAGGGGGTCGAAATAATTAAAACTTTGAGAACTACTGTCCTATAATATATTGCTGGTCCCAGCATGTTCCCTCTTTTGGTTTTCCTAATTGCTTCAATAATTTAATCGACTGAGATTTCTCTATTCAGTTTCTCTTTTTATGTTTCTATTAATTTTACTATTATACACTTTTATATATAATTATTCATTTGGTCTATGGAAACATATTGTCTTTTATATAAAGTTTCAAAATAATTATTGAAAAATTTACCAATCTCTTTCTCCCTTGCTATGGCCCTATTACCTACTTTCAATTTCAATATCATTTTTTCAACTTTTCTTTCTTTAATCTATAGGCTAACAACCTTCCTGGCTTATTCACAAATTCAAACTCCCATTGCCTCAGGTAGTCACACACTCTTGGCCTCAGAAAGCCTCACAACAGAGTTGCCTCAGGCTCACCATAGGTCAGAAATGACTTGAAGGCACACAGCAACTTAAGATAATACTGAAATCATTATGTAAGGCAGCTGTAAATGATGGTTCCATTTTGCTGTCATTATGAATACATCTTGATAAACTTCCCTCCCTAATTTTTTAAATACTACCTCCTCACATCTAAATGAGTAACCAAGACCGCATTTCATTTCAGTTTTTGATATACATTCTGTTTATGTCCCTCCTTCCTCCCACCACCACAGGTGGTCCTGAACTAATGTCAATTGCCACTATGGGCAGGACTTAGGAGAGAAATACAGGGTGTTACTCTAAAAAATTAGGCTGCCCCCCCCCCCAAATGCAACAGAGGGTTCCTGGCTTAACACATTTTGAAATAAGGGGAGTATTGCACACTATCATCCAAACCAAGAGTGGGCAATTTCAGCAGGTCTCAGGGTCAATTTCACCCATCCCCCTGATCCTACTACATGGAATAATTGACAGTAGTGAGGGCAGGAACTTCAATTTGCTGGCTATTTTATCCCTCAGTAAAACAATGGCCTGAATCATATTGATTAGTCCTAGCTAAAGCAGAACTACTGAATCAATTTCTAAATGGTGAGTCAACATATATGTTAAGTCCCACTGATTCAATGGTTCCCTGGAACTAATTAAAGGATTTTGGTCAATGTCTGTAGACTACGTAGCTTGCTTTAGGCATGGAGGGCCAGCTGTGGGAGGAGGGCAGGGGAAAATTTTCCCCAAGATCTGCCCCCTAAGCTATCTACCTCTTAGCGTGCCCAAGTAGCTCCATTTCCCGTTGCAATAATCCATTTCCCTTTGTAATTTTAAGAGGGACTGGAGAGGAAAATTGAGGTATTTGGGGATAATACAGGGTTAGAGGATACATGTGCATCTGAGTGGAGCCTTTTGTTTATTTTCATGTGATTGGATGGCTTTCTGCATTATTTGGGTGCAAAAGATGCCTCCAAATCACATTATCTATCTATCATCTATCTATCTATCGGGGGAAATTCAAAGATTTGGGAAAACTGCTGTAGAGCTTCAGGGGTCACACCAGTGGGATGCAGGGGCTACCTGCAGCCCAAAGGTGTACTATGCTAATCCCTGCTTTAGAGAAAAAACTACACTTCCAATCTTCCCTAGGAAAACCTACTTCTTCCTGCCACTGGTTTGCTGGTACCACACTGAAAATCAGTGATGCGGGTCTGTAAGGGACAGAGGAATAGCTAGGGGGCAGCATGTAACCTGTAGGCCATATTTTTTTCACCTTTAATTAAGGAAAGAACCTTCCCCATATAAAAACATTAAGGATACAATTCTAATTTGGGTGGCTTCCACAGGTGATAAGAAGAGACAAAGGTCATGTCCAGGAAAAGAAATGTTCCCACTGTTTAGACAACTGATGGGGCCAAAACAAGTGGAACATGGGCTCAATCCATGCTCTAGGGGAATTCTCCAGAATAAAAAGAGTTCTATTTTGTTCCTGATTAGGGCAGAGAATCCCCTGGGTGTGTGGACTGCACACAGTGTGGGGAAGGGGAGGAGCATTAGTGGGCAGGCAAGCCACTGGCCTCTTTCCACCCAGAATGTCCAACTCCTTGCCACAACATGCTCACTTTCAAGTGTGTGCAGTTCTGGCACCATTCCTTTTGCAGATGTGCAAATTGATCACACAAGCACACAATATCAGAACAGTACCATCAGTACAGTGCCCTGATTCTCAATAGGATTGTCCTTACCTGGGGAGTGTGCAGACAGTATTGTTGGTATCAAATCTTTCTGTGTGCCAGATGTATGGACAGTGTGTCCTTCCCAAGGATCTGAAAGCCCCAGCAGTATGTCAGGTTTTCCCATCAGTGCAGACATAGCAAAAAACTGGAAAGCACCCAACATAATCTACTGTAAAAAAAAGAAACGCATCTCCAAGTGCTCAATAGAAGGCTATCAACTGAGCACTTGGAGATGTGTCTCCTTTTTCCCCTGTGGATTCCACTGGTGATAGCCCCTTCTTCTTGCAGATGGAGAAGGCTTTTGCCTGGGCTATTGCCACTGTGTATGGGCAGTGCTGCTGGTATCAGTTACTGCTGTGTCCAATATGTATGAACAGCTTGTCCTCCCCAAGGATCCAAAAGCCCGGGTGGTATGTCAGGTTTTCCCATCAGTGTAGACATGGCCAAAAACTGGAGAGCACCTAATCGAATCCACTACTAAAAAAGAGACCCAACTCCAAGTGCTCAATAGATGTCTCCTTCCCCCGCCCCCCATGGATTCCACTGGCAATGGCCCCTTCTTCCTGCAGATGGGGACTCCTGCTCCATCATAATGCCTCTTAAACAGCTGTCCCAGATTGGTCCATTGGTTGAATTTCTACAACCATTGTTTTCTTGAGTTCTAGTTTATGGAGAAATGGAGAATATATACTTTATGCCTTTACATTCATCTGCACTGTTTATAATTTTATAAAACCTCCACCTTCTTCTATCACTGTTTTTCTAAACTAATCCATGCAAACCTTCAAATGGTCCTGGGGGGCATACCTTGAACATAATTAATTGTAAACATTTCTATGTTATTTTTTAAAAAAATATTGCACTGTAGAAGAGGAAAAGCCCCCTAAACACCCATTCGGAAACCAGGCAAGACATGCAGAATGTGAAATAAATCCCACATGGTTGGGTTTTATAGCAGTTGACCTAATAGACTGCTTAAACTCTGAAATACTTGTACTATCTCATGCAAAACTGCAGTAACATGGATTATTGGCCAAAAGGACTCATCGCTAAGATGCATCATAGCATTGAATATTTAGGAACTCTTTCTCACATCAATGAATGCATAAATAGTCTGTGAGGGCATCAGGGAGTTATGGATGTATATTGTGTCATAGTGTGTCATTTTGCCCCATGCCTATATTACAATGTTCTATGTAAATGTCTGAACAAAAGGCAAAGTGATGTGCTTTCAGAAAGCTGGTTAACCAAAGGATTCATATAAATTTGATGGGTTAATAAACATGGCTTGCACATTACTTGGAAGGAGGGGGTTCTTTGCAGGTAAAGATAAAATCTGAACTATAGACCAGCAGATGCAGTATTTTGAATGTCTTTTCATAAGGATTCTCTGCATTCTCACAAATAGTTCAGCTCAGTTGTTGCCAGAATCTATATGCAGGATGGGAAATATGTTGTCCTCCAGTTTTGGTTGGACTGTAACTCCTAGCATTCCTCACATTTGACTATGCTGGTCAGGCTGATGGGATTTGTAATCCAACAAGATTAGTGTAGCACAGTACGTAGGTCTGTATGCAGATGTATGCTAGGCTGAGCCATATAACACCCTCTTCATGAAATCTTCTGGCAGCCCACTGGCTTACTAAAAAGCAGTGTATAGCCACTCCATGATTCATGCAACACAGACAAGATCACAGAAACAAATGGCTATGTCCCATAGCCAGATACAAAATGATGACATCAGTGCTGCAATCTGCCAGTGTCTTCACCACTAATGTCTTCATTTTGCATCTGCCTACTTTGACATAGCCAGAGTCATACATGATCTTCCCTGTTTGCCATGAAGCATTGGATGGCCATTCAGTAAGGCTTTATCATAATTAAGTCTTAAGACAGGGGAGCTCTAAATGCTGCAGAGAGAAAAATGGAATACCAGCCTCACATAGCATTCAAAAATTGACATATGCATGCATAAGGGAAACTTATGACTGTGGATGTCCCAAACAGAATGCCAACCATTGTGTGCCAAACCAACTTCATTCTCCTGAGGGAAATCACAGAATAACAGACCTATAGACTTGGAAGGAACCTTAGAGATTATTTAATTCAGGCACTTGTGCAGTGAAGGAATCTTGTAACTAGAGCATCTTTGACAAATAGTTATTAAACCCCTGTTCACATATTACATGAAAAGGCAAGCACACTGCCTTACAAAGCAATCCTCTCATTTTGTTCTAATCCTTTTATGAAAACCATTTTGTTACTATCAGTTGAACAAGCCATAGTATCTAAATGTCAGTGTATATATATTTTATATTTGACCTTTCATTAGGGAGGAAAATCATATTTTTTAAAAAAAAATCTTATCGTTTTCTCCCCCTTTTTTATTTTAATTTCCTGTAAACATATTATGTCATATTTATATTCTCATAAATAGTAAAAAAAAAAAAAAAAAAAAAAAGCTACATTTTTTGTGCCAAATTGATTCCTTTAACATTCCAGGAAATAACTTCTATTTCTACCCCCTTATTAAACTAACCTCCCCCTTCCTCCCCTTTTTTAAATCAAATTTGTATCAATTTTATTCACAATAAACTCTAGTTCTATGCTCAAATTTTATCAGTCTCCAACTTCTTCCAGTCTGAATCTTCTTTCTTCTCCTTTCTTTTCTACTTCTCATATTTCTTCCCCAGTGCCTTCCTTTTTGCCTTCTCCTTCTGATCCTGGACTTTTGTTTCTTCTTTCTCTTCCACTTTCTTTCCAGTCACTTCTTTCCCAATCTTTTCTATGTCTTGATGAGAACTCTATGGCCTTTTCTGTAGAGTCAATTTTGAACCATCTATCCTGGTATCGAAATGATATGCCTTCTATTTTTCCCCATCTATAGAATATCCCGCGTCTCTTCAACTGCCTAATCAGAAATTTATAATCCCTTATTTTTTTCAAAATTCTTAGTGGGATATCTCTATAAATTTTAATATGACTATCTCCAATTTTTAATTCTTTTTCAAAATCCCTTTGAAGAATCATGTCTCGAAGCTTTCTGCATCCAAATTGAAGGACAATATATCATGGTAAATCCTTTTCTGTTGCCCAACAAGAGCTAATTTGAAATATCCTGTCAATTTCCCATTCAATAAGATCTTTCCCAAGTCCTGTGATCTCTTCCAGAAAGGGGATTATTTTCTCATAAAGGTCCTCATTTTGTTCTTCCTTCAATTGTCTTATTTTCAAAGAATTTTCTCTTATTCTCAAATCCATTAACTCTCTTTCTTCTTGGGCTTTTATTTGCTCATATGACAGTTTTTCAGTTTTTTCTTCTATTTCATGGATTTTCACTTCTATTTTTTCCACTTTTATATCCATATTTTTGTCATTTGATATCTGTTCCATTGTTTTATTCATATCTCTTAATTCTGACTTTACATCTGTTTGTAACTCTTTCATCTCATTTTTCATTTCCCTTTGCCATTTTGCTGTCATATTTTTTATTTCTTCTAGAAAATTTGATTGTTCATTTCCTTTGTTTGTCAATTCTATTGATGGTCTTCTGGACATCTTGGTTTGTTATCTAGCATTCATATACATCATAGACAAAATGGCTTCCAACAATATTTTCTACAGTGATAACCTCTCGGAGTATTATCTTTTCAGATCTCTCTCTCTCTCTCTCTCTCTCTCTCTGGCTTTTCTTCGCAAACGAAGATTCAGGAAGGACTCATCCCACGCTTTTTGCAAGCACGCTGATGACTAAAAAGGCCAATCCGAGATAAACAAGTCCGGTTGCAGAAAGCACAGCAGAAGATCTCCTTGGGTGATGTTTCCAGGTTGTGATTCTTTCTGCATTGTTGTTTCTCTTCGATACTTGTTCGGCGTGACTTCTCAAATAAGGCTGCAGCATTGTGGATAGTGCGTCTCCATGCCTCCCGATGTGAGGCCAGGGTGGACCATTGTTGGTGATCAATTTGGCCGAGCCTGAGATGTTGTTTCAGGGAGTCCTTGTATCGCTTTTTTGGAGCGCCCCTCTTATGCTGACCCGTGGCAAGTTCACCATAGAGTACTATTTTTGGGAGGCGATGGTCCTCCATTCTAGAAACATGCCCAGCCCAGTGCAGCTGCGTTTTCAATAGCATGGCCTCAATGCTGGTGATCCCTGCTTGCTCAAGGACAGCAACATTCATCACATAGTCAGTCCAGTGTATATAGATATAGATATATAGATATGAAATCTATTGAGAAACTTGACCAAACAGAAGGTTTTTCCAAATTATCAAATATCTTATCCAATATGGGGGATTTTACCAACAATATTATTTTCTTTAATGTCAAAATCAAATTGGTATATTAATTGCTAAGTCCAGCTGTCAGCAATCACCCTCTTATGAGATTGTTTTCTTTTTATGTCCTTGAGACTTAGGTCCAGTATTTTTTATTTTCTTGCCTCTTTGTTGCCATGGTCCAAACCAGGGGTAGGCAACCTTTTTGAGTGGGGGGGGCGGTCCCCCAAAGTCATCCCTTCTTCTGGGCCAAGGGGGGGAATGGCGGCACATGCACGCACCCCCTGCCACTGTGCACAAACCCCCGCGCACGCTGCTGCTGCTGCCGCCGCCGGCGCATGCGCTGCCGCACCGGCCTCCACGCATGTCACGGCCACCATTTTGATTTCCAAAATGGCAGTCGCAATGCATTTGTGCATGCACAGGAGTACTGCGTATGCACAAATGAGTCACGGTCGCCATTTTGATTTCCAAAATGGCAGCCATGACTTGTTTGCACATGCGCAGGAGTACTGCACATGCGCAAATGCATCACAACCGCCATTTTGAAAATCAAAATGGTGGTCACAGCGCACGCAGCAGCACAGTGATCAAAACGTGCGGTGGCACGCAGCGATGGTGGCAGGAGTCCGCCTGGGCCGGTAAGAGATATTGGATATAAAATTTTCCATGACCCCAGAATAATATTTATTGCCTATGATTGAAGATGATACAGAGAAACAACAGGAAAAAATCTGTACTATATGATAATAGTGGCTAGATTAGAATATGCAAAAATTTGGAAAAAAATCATTTATACCCACTATACAAGACTGGATGACAAAATTATTAGATTTAGCTGAGATGGATAAACCAACATGTCTGATGAAAGAAAACAAAGTAAAAAAGTTTATACAGAGCTGGGAGCAAGTAGTAAATTTTATAAGCAAAGAATAGGGAGAAATAATGAAAATCGGCTTTAACGATTAAATGGAAATATTATTATAGAGTAATGTTATAGATGTAGAATACTAAATGAAATATATTGTCAGTGTTGCATTTTGATGGGTAATGATGGGTGATGGGACCAGATGTAAAAATAAGATATTGTATTACAATAAATTAGAAGATAATATTATAGTATATTACAATATAAAAAAAGATTTTTTCAAATTTGTCGCCACCACCATTCTGCTGTTTTTGTTTTTGTTTTGTCATTTCTGCTGTTGCCATTCTTTGTTTGGATAATTTGGTTTTATTTAATTCTATGTTTTTATCCAATATGTTTTAATTAGTGCTTAGTTTAATACTTTTTTAAAGGGGAAGTGGGTATTGGTTTTAGGATTCTATACTATGTATTTTTACTGTTGTTAGCTGCCCCAATTGTGCTCAGAGGGGCGGGATATAAATAAAAATTTATTATTATTATTATTAATATTATTATTAAGAAACTACAACAGATTTGAATATATTGAAGAAAAATCAAGACTTCATTAATAAGGAAGACTTCCAAACTGTGTTTGTTTGAGTGTTTATGTAGAACTGTTAAATTTTGTATGTTTTCTGCATAGCAATAAAAAAAATCAAACACTGGTTGAAAAATTCATTGAATGGAAAAAAAACTGACAAAAAGAAAACTGGACTGATGGGAATCTCTGAAATTTGGGAATTATTCTACACAGAAGTCACATATGGCTGTTTTGCAAAAGAACAAAAAAAATTGGACACAAATATATACAGAAATTGAAAAAATATTAAACATTAAGATGGTCAAACATCCCACCACATATTTATTAGGACTATTAGATGATCAAACTGAAAAGAAGTTTGGCAAGGTAATATTCTTCACGTTATATGTGGCAAGAAATATAATCGCAAAAAAATGGAAATGTAAAGAGACGCTAAATATAGAAGAATGGCAATGCAAATTATATGATGTAATGGAAATAGAGAAGTTGACTTCATTCTTAAAAGGACAAAATAGAAATAGATTTGAAAAAGAATGGTCTCCGATTACAAAATATTTTAAAAATTTATGGGGAGAAAATAGTATGATTGCCCTGAAAGATTAATGAAAGAAAAAGTAAATGTGCTGAAGAGAAATGAGAAAATATAGGAATATAAACAAAATATAAACTTGATAATAAACAAATAATTTTGATCCTGATAAGATAAAAAGTTGATCAGATACTTATATATGATGTGTAACAGATAAAGAAAAAAAATATGAAGAATTATGTTCCGACTATGAAATAAATACAGAAAAGTCATATATGGCTGTTTTGTACAGACATTTTGTACACACATTTTCCATACAGGAAATAAAATGTGCAAAAATATTTTTTGTTGCACAACAAACTGTTTTCTGGACAAAAGCATGTAGATTTTGCACAGGATAAATCTAGAACCTGAATACTGGTTGAAAACTGCACAGTTTGCAAAAACTTTCCTACAATGGGAAGAAAATTGCTAAAAGTGCCCATTGTTTCCTTCAAGAAGTGAAATAGCAAAGAATCACAACCAATATTCTTTATCATATGCTTAGTTAATACCAAGTATATTTACCTAAGTAATCTCTTCTGTCTCAAACCCTCTCCAAACCTGAAGGAAACACCATTCACTCATACTCCAAAAGCCAGAAGAATAAACCTCCTTCTTCCCATGCATTGGATGCCCAGTAAAATGGAGGGGGCGGAGTTATGATCTTGGGAACATAACTGAAGTAGTGATTGTGAATATGAAATAGTTATGGATGAGCAAATCTAGATAATATTTTTGACACCACAATTTAGCCATAATTGTGACACTACTGCCATTGTCCAACTTACTTTAGCAGGCATTAGCTGCATGGTTGAGAAGGAGGTCCATTCTTCTGGCAATTGAAGCCTAGATTAATGATGTTTTAGGTTGGGAGGGATTGGGTCAGGAGAGGTTACTCAAGGGCCGGCCTGGGGGTGGAGTTGGGGTGGGGCAGCTGCACACTGGCCACCCCAACCCTACTCTGATGCCATGCTGACACTGCACTCTCGTTTGCACAGCGCATGGCATCAGGACTCCCTCCCGGCACAGCATGCAAACATACTGCACTGAAAGAGTGTGGAAGAGCTGCAGCACCGGGTCTTAGGATGGCTTTTTGCCACCCCTAAAAGGAGTGGCATTTTCCGCTCTTTTAGGGGCGGCAAAAGGAAGGATCGGGGCCATGGCATGGGGTTGCTGTGGCCCTGATCCACCACTAGCAGGGGTGGCCCAGAGCCACCTACCTGCATAGCCCCTTAGTTAGGTATAATTAATTAACCAATACAGAATTCTGGCCTACATCCCTTTGTTGTGTTAGAATCATAGAATCATAGAGTTGGAAGAGACCACAAGGGCCATCCAGTCCAACCCCCTGCCATGCAAGAACTCACAATCAAAGAACCCCCAACAGATGGCCATCCAGCCATCTGTTTAAAAACCTCCAATGATGGGGACTCCACCACAGTGTCTTCAGTTGTCGAACAGCTCTTACTGTCAGGAAGTTCTTCCTAATGTTTAGATGGAATCTCTTTTCCTGTACCTTGCATCCATTATTCCAGATTATATTCTCTGAAGCAGCAGAAAACAGCTTGCTCCATCCTCAACATTATACTCCAAATATTTTAACAGGGCTATCATATCAGAATGGCAATGGCAAACCTTCTCTGAACAAATCTTGCCAAGAAAACCCTATGATAGGTTCTCCCTAGGGTTGCCATAAGTTGGAAACAACTTGAAAGTACACAACACAAATGTTCCGTTTATGTTTTAAACGGAACATGTATAAGAAATGGAAAAATGGGGAAATCACCAAAGAGGAATTCAAACAAATAGCTAGCACGTGTAGGGTTAAAGTCAGAAAAGCTAAAGCGCAGAATGAAATCAGGCTTGCTAGAGAGGTTAAGAACAATAAAAAGGGCTTTTGGGGGTATGTCAGCAGCAAAAGGAAAAAGAAGGAAATGGTAGGGCCACTGTGTGGAGAGGATGGCAAAAAGTTAACAGGAGACAGAGAAAAGGCAGAACTACTCAACACCTTCTTTGCTTCAGTCTCTCAGAAAAGGCAAAGGGTGCTCAACCTAAGTGTAATGGAGCAGAGGACAGAATAGGAGAATTTCAGCACAGAATAAGTAGAGAGATAGTACAGAAACATCTGGTTACTCTAAATGAATATAAGTCTCCAGGACCAGATGAATTACATCCAAGGATATTAAAAGAACTGGCAAATGTAATATCGGAACCATTGTCAATAATCTTTGAGAATTCCTGGAAAACAGGAGAGGTCCCAGCGGACTGGAGGAGGGCAAATGTTGTCCCCATCTTCAAAAAGGGGAAAAAAGAGGATCCCAACAATTATCGTCCAGTTAGTCTGACATCAATACCCGGAAAGATTCTGGAGCAGATAATTAAACAGAGAGTCTGTGAACATCTGGAAAGTAATTCCATAATCACAAAAAGTCAACATGGGTTTCAGAGAAACAGGTCATGCCAGACAAATCTGTGTTAAGGAAAAAGCAACATGGGATATACGGTAATAGAAATAAAAATATGTATGTGAATGTCAAAGTGACTAAGCAGGAGCAATCAGGAAGATACACAGGTGAAAAAGATAATATAATTAAGAAGCCTTGAGAGCCAAGGACAAAGTTATAGAAGGTATATTGAGAACACCTGTGATAGATTGCAAACACCTGAGACTCATTAAGTGGTCAAGGTAAAGTGATGAAACACTTGGGTTGGTCTTAGGTATGGGATGATCTATGTGGACCAATCAAGATGTATGTACACACCCACTGGGTGGAAACTGACTGGTGGGTGGTGTCTAACAATGGCTATAAATTGCAATGTTTGCTAATGTACATGGAGTAGTGTGGTGTATTTTTGGAGATATTGTGAAGTGTAGAGATTGTGATTTGTAGGGCATATAGTATTTATGTATATAGTAAAATAAAGTAGATCTTTTATATAAGACTACTGAGTTGTCTGGTGTCTTGAGGGAAGATACAAGAGCCAGAAGAATCCTGGAGAAGTTTAGAGACATCTCAGGAAGAAGAGTGAGAAGGCTTGGAGAGTTTGTCAGGGTCTTCAGCCTATTCTCTGAAACTCTGCTGCTTGGGAAAGAAGCATCAACCACTGATCAAAACTGGTCAGCTCTGCTGCATAACAAGGTGGTGAGTTAGAGCCAGAGGTGAAGAGCTACAACTCCCATCATCCCTGACAATCTGATCTCTTTTTTTGATAAAATTACCAGCTTGGTAGATGAAGGGAATGCTGTGGATATAGTATATCTTGATTTCAGTAAGGCCTTTGACAAGGTTCCCCATGACATTCTTGCAAGCAAATTGGTAAAATGTGGGCTAGACAAAGTAACTGTTACATGGATTTGTAATTGGTTGACTGGTCGAACCCAAAGGGTGCTCAACAATGGCTCCTTTTCAACCTGGAAAGAAGTGACCAGTGGGGTGCCACAGGGCTCTGTCCTGGGCCCAGTGCTATTCAATATCTTTATTAATGACTTGGATGACGGTATTGGGGGCATAGTTATCAAATTTGCAGACGACACCAAATTAGGAGGAGTAGCTAATACCCCAGAGGACAGGATCAAAATTCAAAATGACTTGAACAGACTAGAAAGTTGGGCCAAAGCTAACAAAATGAAATTCAACACGGAGAAATGTAAGGTACTGCACTTAGGACGGAAAAACAAAAAGTACAGATATACGATGGGGGACACCTGGCTGAATGAGACTACGTGTGAAAGGGATCTAGGAATCCAGGTGGACCACAAGTTGAACATGAGTCAACAGTGCGATGCAGCAGCTAAAAAGGCCAATACAATTTTAGGCTGCATCAGTAGAAGTATAGCGTCTAGATCAAGAGAAGTAATAGTGCCACTCTATTCTGCTTTGGTCAGGCCTCACCTGGAATACTGTGTCCAGTTCTGGGCACCACAATTCAAAAAAGATGTGGAGAAACTGGAGCGTGTCCAAAGGAGGGCAACTAAAATGGTGAAGGGTCTGGAAACCAAGCCCTATGAGGAACGACTTAGGGAGCTGGGGATGTTTAGCCTGGAGAAGAGAAGGCTGAGAGGTGATATGATAGCCGTGTTTAAATATTTGAAGGGATGTCATATTGAGGAGGGAACAAGCTTGTTTGCTGCTGCTCCAGAGGCTAGGACCCGAAACAATGGATGCAAGCTGCAAGAAAAGAGATTCCACCTCAACATTAGGAGGAACTTCCTGACAGTGAGGGCGGTTCGACAGTGGAACACACTCCCTCGGAGAGTAGTGGAGTCTCCTTCCTTGGAGGTCTTTAAGCAGAGGCTGGATGGCCATCTGTCAGGGATGCTTTGATTGGGAGTCCCTGCATGTTACTGAAGTCTTCTCTACTTCCTACCTGCCGAATCCACTTCCTCCTCCCATTCCACTCCAAAAGTTAGTGTTTTACAATCCTTTGTCTAAGAGGGAAGCATCCATGAAGCTTCTCAGCCTCAGGAGATCTCATAAACACACTCATGAGAGCCAGCATGACATGTATAGGTAAAGGTAATAGGTACAGGTAAATACAATACCTTTTTATTGTACCTGGAAATAGACTGGCAGCTAGGAGACCTGGTGCTTCCCCAGCCATCTCACTGAACAATCAGCCTACCTGAATAAGGTACGTGGCAAAACACTCATCAGATGCTGGAAGCAATATGAATCACTCACTCTATAGGAAAGACACTTCAGCCAGTTCAGTGACTCTGCCCTGTTTTCTGAACACTTGGAACTGGATCTTAACTACTCTATTGCATGTCCCCCTGCCTGTCTTGGTTTTCCTAGCTACTGACTGATTCCTTAGTCTCTAGACTGCTAATTACCCATGCCTCTTCCCTCTTCTCCTAGTGAATCATAACAGTTTGCTTCCAGCATCTGATGAGTGTTTACTTCCTTATGTAGGCAGACTGATCTTTGATTGAGAATGGCTGGGGCATTCTCCTGCCTACTGTTGTATTACTGTGATCTGAGAGGGAGGCATAATATTTAAGGGGAACTTCATGTAAGCTGACAAGTGTTCTGAGCCATTAACTGTGGAATTTGGGGGCTGTCTAAGGCAAAAGGAAGCCACAAACCAAAACTCATGACTCACTATGACCATAAAGTACAAATGATATGTAGTATTTGCAGTGATGTAGACTCAAGTTGATCAACTTGGACTCAAATGAAACTCAACAGGCTTCACTGACTCGACTTGGACTCGATTAAATTCACTATTTGTATATTTTTGACTACAAATCTGCTGGCCTAACTTCATCCAGAAACATTATAGAACGGAAAACACTTTCCCTCCTTTGAACAATGCTTCACTTCACTGCTTTTTGCCTATCTTTTGCATATCAGAAGTGGTACTTTACATTTGCTGTACAGGAAACCTTCCTTCCAGACCCTTACCTTAGGCCCACTGACTAATGCATTTGCTGTTCCCTTCCAAGAAACATGGCTTGCACTATGGGGGAGAATCTGTCCTGCTGCTCCTAGGGAAAGCTTTAGAAGGCTCCTCTGATGTACAGTTGAGACAGGATGCTGAGCAGACATAGCCCTTGGCTCAAGCCCAGGGGTCAGGGCAAGTTTCTCAGAAGGGAAAGCAAATGCATTAGGCGATAGGCTTTAGAGAGAGGTTATGATCTATTCAGCACCCGATCTCTACTGCACATTGGAGGAGCCTTCTAAAGCTTTTGAAAGCTTTAGAAGGATCCTTTCACATCAAGTCCATTGCTAACACATTTGCTCTTCTCCTCTGAGAAATGTGCCCCATGCTATAGGACTGATTCCTGACTGCTGCTCCTAGGAAAAAGCTTTAGAATGTTTCACTGATGTGCATCTGGGGCATTCTGCAACATTGACCTCTTTTCTAAAATGCAATCTTGATCAATTGCCTTTTATTTATTTATTTATTTATTGGGGCTTTTAGTGGGTTTTTCGGGCTATGTGGCCATGTTTTAGAAGATTTTATTCCTGACATTTCGTCAGCATCTGTGACTGGCATCTTCAGAGAATGCTGGCATGGCGGTGAGTGGTGTATACACACACACACACACACACACACACACACTGAGTGATCCCTTGGTCAAGAGAAGGTGATTTACATGTTAATCTGTGTGTTGTTCTGTTGTTGAATGGCAAGGCCTCAGGGTGGGAGGATATGCAAGGTGGCATGGTGTAGTGATCCATTGTCTGCTGGAAAAACCCCTGACTCTGCTGGCTCTCGATTTTGGTGTTTTTCAGGACTGAAAGCCAGATTTGTTTACTTTATAGGTTTCTTCTTTCCTGTTGAAATTGTCTAGGTGTTAGTGGATTTCAATGGCTTTCCTGTGCATTCTGACCTGATAGTTGTTGGCATGGTCCAAAATTTCAGTGTTTTCGAATAGCATTTTATGTCCAGGATGGTTTATAAGGTGTTCTGCTACTGCTGATTTTTCTGCTGACCCAGTCTGCAGTGTCTCTCATGTTCCTTGATTCATGTTTGAACACTGAGTTTGGTGGTCCCTATGTAGACTTGTCCACAGCTGCATGGTATGGGTAAACTCCTGTGTCTGTGAGAGGGTCTCTCCTGTCCTTTGCTGAGCACAGCATTTGCTGGATTTTCTTGGTAGGTTTGTATATCATTTGGAGGTTGTGTTTACTCACCAGTTTTATTTATTGCTTAATTTTGTGCATGTCTTCATTATTTTCTAGTTATTGAAACTACACCACCCCCACTCCACAAACACACCACCTTTTTCCTGTCAAAGTCTGCTCCCAGACTTAAGACTCAACTTGAGACTTGACTTGCTTGAGACTCATTTTGAGACTTGAAAATAGAAAATTGAGACTTGATTTGACTATTTTGCTGAATATTTGTATGTACCTTTTTGATGCTTTGAAAAGAATAAAAGACAATAGGTTGTGCATAGAAAGTGATAGTGATGTGCCTGTCATACTCAAAGTCAAGTACAGCTATCTTCGAAAAGAAGCAGCAGAAACCATTAAGTGTCTTTCTATTGGCAGCATGAAGTCTTAGCATTCAATGAGGATTTGATTCAGCAGGTTGAAGTTTTGCTGTCCAAGCCTCCTTTGCAATCAGTTTTTATTCAGACTTTTACCTGCAATGATTCGGGTCAGAATTTCTTTACAATGTAACACACTCCCTTGCTTCCTTTCAACATGGCTCCTGTGACCTTCAGAAAAACTTCAGAGTAAAAGCTTGAACTGGCAGTATGTGAAGATATTGTCACTGCTGTTTTTCTTCAAGCTCTTTTTTTAAAAAAATAAGGTTTTGTAAAGTTTGTTTAGCAAACTTTACATTATGGAAGGGACTGTAATTCCTCTATTTGGAATTTTGGAAGTCTCAGCTTGAGTTTGGAAAGTTAATTTTAAGAAGAATTAAAATAATAGCATACTGATAACATCCTTAACAACACAGAACATCACTCTATTCCTGACAGTCTTGTGGTGCTCTAAAGACTAGCAATATAGCTCCACTCCACGAATAAAGCAAGTTGATGCCACCTAAACTGCCATGGTACCAACCTATGATATACTGTGATATATAGTTTGCTGAGGTACATAGAATTCTCTAGCACATTTCTCCAAACTTTACAGCTCTCTAGCAGAGAATTCTAAGTAAATTACAGAAATACTAATTTAAGAGTCCATAGGATAGAATCACATATTAAACTCGTATCAAAGTAAACTATGACTACATCCTAACACATTTTATTTAGCATAACACATATTAAACTCGTATCAAAGTAAACTGTGACTACATCCTAACACATTTTATTTAGCATATTTATAGAATCATGGAATTTTGAAGCAGAGCAAAAGAGGATATGGAAGTCTTTGAGGTGTCTCATCCACAGGGTCTCCATGAGTTGGGGACAACAACAGTTAAAAACAACAACAGTTAACAACATCAACAAAGCTTTGATAGACTGTAGTACACTTTATCACATGCAGGAAATGTTCTGGAGTGCAAGAAGACTAATACTAAATAAAATTCATCAATCTTTAAGGTGCCACATAAAGGAACTACAAAAATTCAACCTGGACAATGAGGAAATTGAAATAGTTAAAGACATCCCATACCTTGGATAAAATATTGATCAGAATGGAGATTGCAGTCAGGAAATCAGAAGAAAACTAGGAATGGGAAGGGCAGCTATGAAAAAATTAGACAAGATACTAAAATGCAAAGATATAAGTCTAAATATCCTCCATATTGAGGATAGTCCAAACCATTGTATTCCCCATTACCATGTACATACAGATGTGAGAGCTGGACAGTGAAGAAAGCCAACAGAAAGTAAATCAACTTATTTGAGATGTGGTGTTGGAGAAGAGTGCTGAGGATGCTCTGGATGGCCAAAAAGACAAACAAATGTTTCCTTGTGCAGATAAAGCCAGAAATCTCCCTGGAAGCCAAGATAATCAAATGGAGGCTATTGTACTTTGGTCACATCATGAAAAGACAAGAATCATTACAAAATAAAATAATGATAGGAAAGGTGGAGGGCAATAGAAAGAAAGACTACATGTGAGGTGGAGAGACTCAATCAAGGAGGTCATGAGCCTGAAATCACAGGACCTAAGCAGAGCAAAAGAGGATATGGAAGTCTTTGAGGTGTCTCAACCACAGGGTCTCCATGAGTTGGGGACAACAACAGTTAAAAACAACAACAGTTAACAACATCAACAAAGCTTTGATAGACTGTAGTACACTTTATCACATGCAGGAAATGTTCTGGAGTGCAAGAAGACTAATACTAAATAAAATTCATCAATCTTTAAGGTGCCACAGGTTGCTGTGTTGTTTTCCTGTAATAGATTAGCATGTCTACTCTCTCTGAAATCCTACAAATACTCAGTTATATATGACTTTGCCATGCCATGTCCATTCTTCTGAAAAGTAGGCATGTGACAAAGTATCTGTCTCAATTGCTTTAAGTTTCTCAGAATCTTACTGGATTTTCATCCAGTACTTGCTTCATATCTCATTGGAAGATGTTATGTTCTCTTTCCACAGTGAAATTTGCACATTTTATCATATATTTTTTCTTAATTTGCACATTTTATAGAATCATGGAATTTTGAAGCTGGAAGGAAACTCAAGGACCATTCAGTCTAACCCCCTGTCATGAAGCAATGAGCAACTAAAGCACTCCTGAAAGATACCCATCCAACCTCTTTTGGAGATCCACTACCATTCAATGCAGTCCATTCCTCTGTCACAGCTCTTAAAGAAAAAAAATGTTCTTTGTAATGTTCAGGTGGAATCTTCTCTTGTAAATTGAATCCATTGGTTCATTTTCTAGTCTTTGGAATACCAAAAAAGAAGCTTATTATTTCTTCTACTAAACATAATATCAGATAGTTAACTCTACTCCAAGCCAAACATGCCCAACCCCCAAATCATTCCTCATAAGGCTTGGGAGTTTAACACACAGGAGGCAAAGCACTCAAATCCTATGGATAAACAGGGGTTAAAACCTGGGAATATCCCACAAGAACGGAAACATTTCCAAATGACGTCCCCCGCTGTTGCCATTATCCTGGAATTAATTCATGAATAAAGTGGCCAAAACACACCACTTTTTATTTTATATTATTTTTATTAATGGGCTAATTCTGGGGTAATGGCAACATCAGGGGATGTCACCTGAAAAGAATTCTGTTCTTGCAGGATATTCCCAGATTTAATCCACATTTATCCACAGAATTTGAGTGCTTTCCTCCTGTGTGATAAACTCCTCGATTTCTTTTAAATGTCTTGGTTTTCTTTCATTCTCTTACTTTGCCCTTTTGTCCTCAGCTTACCCCAATGAAATCAAAGTGATTTCAACATGCAAAAGTAGTTTGCACTCAATTAGTTCAGCAGTGGGGAAAGGACAGAGTAGAACCTTGCCCTTCCCAGTAGAAACAGGCAAAAGCAAACTGCTGCATCTTCTCCTAGCATAGTGTTCTTCCTAATTAAAATGTTTTGCCATCTCAACCACACTTAGATGTTGCTTGGTCACGTGGTTCAAAGTTTCCATCTGGGAAATGTTGGAGAATACGTAGTTGTGGTTAGGAACAACAAACCACCCTTACATCTTTTTCTTTATGTCATAGCCTAACACAAGGATAACATGCTAAAGGACAAACCAAACAAGCTCTTCTCTGTTTCTTTTTTTATAGCTGCAGGATTCTGTCCTAGGATACCTTTATTTGATAGTATTCTCCAACATTTCCAAGATGATATATGACATGAGTGGAAATTTTCATTTTTATAACTCTCTCCCCAATATTCATACAAGTCCCTCCTTTGCAAAAATGTTATCCATTTTTAACTGAGTTGGGATTTCCTTGAAAGCATGATAATCTCTTCAGAGTTTTAATAGTTTAATTTATGATTGCACATGCAGCTGTTGCAAGTGGCAAAACACAGCGGCAGGGGGAAATGCTTGATTGAGAAGCAATGTCACTAAAAGTAACAACAATGGATAATGCAGAGAAAAGGCCATATGCCAGGGTTGCAGGCTATGTTCTCAGGACTCCAGGATGGTTTGGTTTATAAGTAATGAAAGGGCAACTTTATCAGCAAGGGCTTGCTTCACAGAGTCAAAAACAAAATAAGCGAAGTAGGATTATTCAGCCATATAAATAGTAAACAAACCCTTTATGGAAATGATGAAAGAAACAAACAAAATGCTGTAAGGAATAAACTGTTATAATTACAAAACTACGATTGCTCAAAAACCAAGGCCAAAATACCCCTGAATGAATACAAGGTGGTACACATAGGTGTAAATATAAAGAATGGAGAAACAAGGCAAAAATATATTCAATGTGTGTGAAACATCATACTACAAAATGCTAACTCAACACAAGAACAATAATCATAGAATCTAGAATCATAGAGTTGGAAGAGACCTCAAGAGCCACCCAGTCCAACCCCCTACCATGCAGGAAGATACAGTCAAAGAACTCCCAACAGATGGTCATCTAGCCTCTGTTTAAAAACCATGACCAGGTCATTAACATTGATTAAGTTTTCAATGTCTTACTTTATCTCCAAAGTATTTGAGGAAAGGTGTCCCATCCCTCCATCTTTCATAGGTGAACCCATAGGCATGATGCAATTTGCAGAAATATTTGGGAAATTATAAGAATCTAAGAATCTTAGTAGGCCAAAAGCCAAACTTGAATCAACAGTATGATCCACTGACAAAAGAAGAAGAAGAAGAAGAAGAAGAAGAAGAAGAAGAAGTTACCCAATGCTAGGCTATATCAACACAACTAAAGTGTTCACATCAAGGGGAGTCATTGCATCATGAAGATGAACCCCAAATTCTAAAAAGTGAGGTGGAAACTGCAATAAGAGAAATAGCAAAAAGCAAATCACCAGGAACAGATGATATTCCAATTGAACTGCTGCAATCCACATTGACAGAGTCAACTCTAGTGCTAACCAACATGTGTCAATAGATATGGAAAACAAAACGAAGGCCAACAGATTGGAAGCAGTCAATATACATCCCCATCCACAAAAAGGGAGACACAAGAGATTTCAGCAACTACTAAACCAGAGCAATGATCTCCCACACAAGAAAAATCATGCTCAAAATTCTGCAACATAGACTCCAACCATAAATGGAGAGAGAAATCCCAGAGGTTTAAGTGGGGTTCAGAAAAGGAAGAGGCACTAGGGACCACATTGCAAACATATGATGGCTAATGGAGCATAGCAGGAGTTCCAAAAGAAAATTAGCATGTGCTTAATAATAATAATAATAATAATAATAATAATAATAATTTATTTTTATACCCCACCTTTTGCCATGGCAATCACAGTGGCTTACATCTAAAATTGGATTAAATAAAACTACCTCAAAATAAACAATAAAACAATATTGACAAATAACAATAACCCCCCTATTAAAATATATTAAATACAGATATCAATTAAAAACATAAGATTAAAACAATAGGCACTCTGAGGCGCAGTGAAGATGTAAGAGGCTATCTGATGGGAGGGAGACTAGGCAAATTGAGTGATCTATTCCAGGTACTCCTATTTGCCCTTTGGAAACTTTTAAAGACATACAGATATTTCATCTTTATTTGTTAAGTTCTGTTTCATTGTTCCCATGATGCTAACCTTGCATTTCTTTGCCTTAGAGGATCAGTTTCATTGAACTTTACTTTACTTCAACATCTGGATATACCATGCAATGAAGAGTGAAGACAATTAATTGGGCTCTTCCACCTCTGCTTGCTGTGATTACCAGTCTTCAGACTCCCTTTGGAAATAAGATCACTAACTAACTGCTGCTTAATATTTGACATTTGCTGTTTGGCATTTGGTAAACCTGGTAAAGGTAAAAATGTCTAGTAGAAATGAAATGTTTGTCAATTAGAAAAGTTAGGAGGGTAACTATACCAAAGGTAAGCATGCGGAACCTGCACTCCTTTCAGTGGGACCAAATTCAGTGGGACATTTGAGCAGACATACAAGAGTATCATTGCTTTGGTGTACCTTCAAGTCATCTCAGCTTATGACAATCTTAAGGCAAACCTATCATGAAGTTTTCCTGGCAAGATTTGGTCAGATGAGGTTTGCCATTGCCTTCCCTTGAGGCTGAAAGAATGGGGTTCTCTCTAGTCAATCCTACTGTAGTGGTGTGTCCTTACCTACAACAGAGAAGGCAAACAGCAGTGGCCTTCAGAATCCTTTGCTGAGGGACTGTACACATGGGCCCAAAGGCCCTTGTTTCCCCTGGCCTGGTGTCATCCTTTATGGATGACACAGGCCAATAACCTTGGGCTGGGATCAGCCAGACCAGATGTCAAACAAGTAGTTCTGGCCCAACCTCAGCCCAAGGGGCCCTTAGAGTCGTCTTTTTTAACTGGCTGTTTGTGGCAGAATTTCCTGGAAACTCTATTATAACAGCCATCAGACCACATGGCAGCATGCCCCTTAGATGCCATGGCCCTCACATTTCCTGTGAAGCCCCCATTCATGGTGGGTACCTGGCCATGTGGGTGAATCCAGGTGCCCTGTTCCTGTCCTTACATGTTGCACCAGATGACCTTGGATGGAATGTGGAGGTGGTGGGTCCAAAGAGCAGCAGTGGGTGGGCATGTGAACATCCCCCCCCCCCATTGCCATGATGGCTCAAGAGTGGGAAAGGGCCAGAACCACAGGCAGGATACCATGGGATTGGCCTGTGGTATCCTGCCTGAGCATTCATGTAGGCCCTAAGTGTGCATGAATAGCAAAAGAGAAAGGGGAAAAGAGAATTAGTTTGCCTCATTATCTACCACCAGCATGTTACAGAACAATAGATAATATGTGGATGAGTGTTTGGCAGAGGTTCATGTAGTCTCTTTAAGACCACTTTTTACTTTAAAATCCTTCACTCAATGTGGCTGCTGCTGTTAAGACTGGGAGGGTCTTTGAAGAGGGCATTTATGATTGTGGCAATAGTACCATGATCATGTCTTACTGAATACAGAGTAGTTTCAGATCAACAACTCTGAGTTACAAATCTGAGGGCTCATTCCCACTTACATTTAACCTGGTTTGCAATTTGCTTTTGCTCCAGGTTGGTGAAGCGATTCCAGTCCATGCATCGTTCCCACTATGGAAATGGGTCTTTTCTTTATTTGCTTCTTTTTTTGATGAGATTGTCATTCCCACTAGTTTGTGCCCCTTCAAAATGTCTGTCAATCATCTATGCATCATCAGTGACGCAACCGGCAACACATTCAAGAAAACACAGGAGGGAGTCATGCATGCCATGGCCAGAATCCCAACCCTCACTAGTATCCCATCCCTCACTAGTTTATGGGAAATCCACCATTTCCTCCATCTCCTTTCCCAAGACCCATCCTACATTCCAACCTTCTGTCCAGGAGGAATTCCAAAATGCCCTCCATTTTGAGCTTTACTAGGAAGTATATCCTCCAGGTCCTGCAAGGCTGGTAGGGCACCACTTCATCTCCCCATGTCCTCCAAGTTTCCTGGGATGCCTCAGGCATGGGTGTCAAATGGAGGACTCTCACTTGGGATGCCTCAGTCATGGGTGTCATATGGAGAACTCTCCCCTGGGATACCTCAGCCATGGATGTCATATGGAGGGCTCTCCTCTGGGATGCCTTGGCAATGGGTGTCATATGGAGGACTCTCCCTTGGGATGCCTGAGCCATGAGTGTCATATGGAGGACTCTCCCCTGGGTGAGGTGCTGCCCTCCCAGTGTTGCAGATTTGGAAGACATGCTTCCTAGTCAAGTTCAGAATGGAGGGCATTTTTGGAATTCCTCCTGGACAGAACATTGGAATGTTGGATGGGTCCTGAGAAAGGGAGGGGGGGACATGGTGGATTTCCAAAAAAACTGGTGAGGGATAGGACAACCTTCTGCCACAGTAATCCCTCCCCTTCAGTTTGACGCAATTCATGTCCTTCGTTCCCACTTGCTGAACACACTTGCTAATAGTTTCTTTTCAAAAGAATTGCCCAAAAATGAGTGTCAGGAAACAGCAGTTCTTTTGCATTTGCTTTGCTTCATCATGATTGAAACCAAGTGCAGTCAGTTCAGAACTGGTTTCAAATAGGAACGACAGACATATAACCCCATCAGCAATTCATTTTAAATCACAGAAGGAATGAGGCCTCAAACTGCAATACAGAACAGCTGCCCCAGTTTATTTATTTTATTCATTTATACATCAGATTTCTCCAGTTAATGGTACTCTCTGTGGTATACAGCTGCAGGTTGAGTTTCCATTGTCTTCAATGCTTGGGACCAGAAGTGTGTTTTGCATTTCAAATAGTTTTGGATTTTGGAATACCAGTATTTGCATATACAAACATAATGAGGTATCTTGGAGATGGATTCCAAGTTTAAACATAAAATTCACTTATGCTTCGAATACACTTTATACACATAGCCTGTGGTAACTGTATGCAATATTTTTAAATAGTTTGGCAAAGGGATCCTTGAGACTTGCTGAAAGAAAGAAGCTGGTAGTATGAGCTTTCTTAGTTTTGAGTTTACTCACTCAGATCCATCTGAGAAAGTAAGCTAAAGTCTATGAAAGCTCATGCTACTAGCTTCCTTCTTTCAGTTAGTCTCAAATGTGGTTATGTCTTTGAATTTTAATAATTTTGTGCATGAAACAAAGTTTGTATACACTGAACTATCAGAAAGCAAAAGTGTCACTATTTCAGCCACCCATGGGGGGAAAAAGTTTTGGTTTTTGGAATATTTTGGATTTTGAAATTCTGGATATGGGAGATTCACCCTGTATTTAAAACAATAAAGACTAAAACTATACAAAAACATCAGTAAAATATATACATATAAAAGTAATTTCAAAGTGACTGAACAATCTGTAGAGTTAAAACCATTTAAAATTTCTTTAAAAGACCATATAAAAATCAACAGGCACCACACCACTGAAAGTCCATCACAGTCAGTTTCTAAAAGCTTGATATCATAAGAATGTTTTTACTCAGTGAAGGAAGGAGATCAAGGAGGGAAACACTGTCATTTCCCCAGGGAAAGAGTTACAAAGTCTGGTAGCAGCCACCAAGAAGGCCCTCTCCCTTGTTGCCACTAAATGATAAATAGGGCAGAGAGAAAAGCATCCCTCAAGTATTTTAGCACTCTATCAGACACTAAGGTGTCAGTGTGTGAATGATGGGTGTTGCAGTGATGCTGATGTTGATACACTGACTATCTTTTTCCCAGCTAAAACTATAATTGTTATGACTTCTTGGCCATCTTGGCCGAGTTCACTTTGTTTCTCTAAAAGTTGTTCCCATGAGGAAAATTCCACACATACATCTCTACATTTCACCTTTGACTGTATAACCCATCCATATTCCAACAATCCCCTCCAAAATCTGAGATCATGACAAAAGCAGTCACATAGGGGATGATGGACAGCAAGGGGCTGGGTTAATACACATCATACAGGCATTATCCAATCAGCATAAGGTTAACACCCAGAAAGTGGAATATGGAAAGGGCCTAGAGATTCCTTTTGTCTGGAATGTTTATATTTACAAACACAGTGAGTGTGTGCATGCCTGGTAGTGGTTTTAACCATGGAGTTAGTTTTTGGATGTTAGTATGTTTATACTGCTTTTATAATGTAACTCCTGGATCTGGAAAAATGGATCTATAATTTCTTCTTAACTTTTAACAACAAGAAGTTGGGATCCTATGCTTTTGAGATTTTTAAAGATGTAACCTCTCATGGCTGAACTGGATAAGTTCATCACAATGGATTTTACTTAGTTATCTTATTTTCTTTTATATACATTAATAAAACTATACTTTTGGACTTTACAATGTGTCTTCTTGACTGAGGAAGACTGGATGCCTGAAGAAGAGAAGCTGAGCCAGTTGATGGTAAGAGATACAAAGTGGCTGTGGATCACAGCAGCCAGCTTGTCCTGCAGATTCTGCTGGGTGTCAAAGAACATCACTGCAACACCCATCATCCACACACTGACATAAGGGCCTCTACAGACAGGCCCTTTGGTTCGTCCTGGAGGCAGGGATGGGGAGGGGCAGCTGCACACTGGCTGCCTCAACCCCTGCCTGAAGACATCCTGATGCTGCACACCATTACACATGGCACACAGCGCCAGGACATCCTTCTGGCACAGCCTTTTGATGCACTGTGCCGGAAGGGGTGCCAAAGAGCCACACGGTGGCTCTTAGAGTGGCCTTTTGCTGGCTCTGACAGGAGCAGCATTTTGCTGCTCCTTTCTGGGCTGGCAAAAGGGAGGATTGAGGCCACTCTGGACTATTTCACACTGGCCTTTTTGAGGACGCTAGCCGGCCTCCGTCCGGCCCCACTCCGGCTCCATTTCAGCGTAGTTCACACGCGCGCGGTGGCAAACCCCGCCCCTTCCGGTGTCATCCCTGCATCCGTCCGGCTTTTCACTCCGTGTGTTCAAACGCACGGAGCCCTAAGTCCGGCTTCACTCCGGCCAAACCAACGATAACTCCGGCTGAAGCGGCGGAAAGGTAATTCCGGCTGTCAAACAGGAATTAGCCTTTCGGCGGCGGAGCCATTCCGGAATCGGCGGCACGACCCGTTCCGGAATGGCTCCACCCGGCTTTAGGAGAACTAGTATGAAAATGTCCTCTGTCTGGCAGCCTCGGCCTCGATCCTCCACTTCCCAGGGCAGCCCCTCTGCATCCCCCTAAAACAAAGAACAGATATGAATTATTTTAGAGATGTAATTTTCCAAATTCTGTGGTAAAACTCTGTGATAGGTTTGTCCATACCTACTGAGAAGTCAATAGAGCTTGAAACAGTTATATTTTGAACAGCAACTCCCAGAATTATCCAGCTACAATGCTGGGTGTTGTATTCCCCCCCCCCAAAAAAGGGGGGAGAGTAGAATCATAGAATCATAGTTGGAAGAGACCATAAGGGCCATCCATTCCAACCCCCTGCCATGCAGGAACATAGAATCAAAGCACTTCTGACAGATGGCCATCCAGCCTCTGTTTAAAAACCTCCAAAGAAGGAGACTCCATCACTCTCCAAGGGAGAGTTCCATTATCAAAGAGCTCTTATTGTCAGGACATTCTTTCCAGTGTTGAGGTGGAATCTCTTTTCCTGTAGCTTGCAGCCATTGTTCTGTGTTCTAGTCTCTGGAGCAGCAGAAAACAAGCTTGCTTCATCTTCAATATGACACCCCTTCAAATACTTAAACAGGGCTGTCATATCACCTCTTAACCATCTTTTCTCCAGGCTAAACATGGGACATTATCACGTGGGGAGAAAGTGGAAATAAACAGGACGAGCGGAAGTCTTTAATTTACGGGATTTGTCCCATTCCGCCTCGTCTGATAACTAAATTCGAATTTAAAAGGGGGTTAATTCGAACAAAAACCTGATCTTTTCATTTTCGGGATTTTTGAGGATTTGAAAAGATCAGGTTTTCGTTCGAATTAACCCCCTTTTAAATTCGAATTTAGTTATCAGACGAGGCGGAACGGGACAAATCCCGTAAATTAAAGTCTTCCGCTTATCCTGTTTATTTCCACTTTCTCCCCGCAACTCCCCGTGTGATAACGTCCATGGTATGTTTAGCCTGGAGAAAAGTTGGTTAAGAGGTGAGATGATAGCCCTATATAACTATTTGAAGGAATCTCATATTGAAGATGGAGCAAGATTGTTTTCCCTAAGGTCCCTAAGTCTCTCCTCATGAGGCATAGTTTCCAGACCCTTCACCATTTTGGTCGTCCTCTTCTGGACAGACTCCAGCTTCTCAACATTCTTTTTGAATTGTGGTGCCCAGAATTAGACACAGTATTCCAGGTGAGGCCTGATTACCTAAACATTATATTTCTATTTATGCATCCTAGAATTGCATTGGCTTTTTTAGCTTCTGCATTACACTGCTGACTCATGCTCAACTAGAACTCCTAGATTCCTTTCACACATAGTCTTGTTAAGCCAGATGTCTCCCATCCTATAACTATCCATTTCATATTTTTTTTCTAAGTGCTTTCAGTGTTCTAAGCTCTGCAATGTGATCAGACTTTTGAATTAAGGCTGAAGTCATGTACTCTTTTAGATTTAAGATGTTGGTAGGAGGAGAATTTAAACTCTCCAAACCAAATCAGAGAGAAATTGGTTTCAGCTTCTCCCCATGCCACTGCCACTCGGCAGCTGTGCAGGGGAAATTCCACTGTGATCCAGTATTTGTAACAGCCATCTGTTCCAGGCTCCTCTTCCACCCACACAAAACAAAAGTGAGCATAAAGGAAGCTGTAGAGAAAATCTAATACTACAGGATGAGAGTTCAAATCATAAGGCTTGATTTTTTTTTTTTGAATGTTCCAGTAAGGTAAACATGCTGATTGTTCATGCTACAGAACCAATGCAAACAATCTGAGAAGTTTTTCCCCCAATCTGGTTTTGCCAACTGTTGTGATTGTCTTTATAAGATTATTTCAGAGTCATGGTATGGAAAGGAAAGCAGTGAGGAGAGAGCATTGCAAAAGTCTCCCAGTGAAAGTAAATAAATACCATCTGAATTCCTTATGTACAACACAGGAAGAAAGATGGCTTTCTATGGATATATCAAGAAAAAAATCTACATGAAGTGCATCTACAATGTTGGAATAATGCAGTTTGACACCACTTTAGTGAGGGACAAGACCAGTTTTCCTTCCCTAGACTCCCCCAGAAGCTGACCATCCCTCCCACACAGCAACCACAAATATCTCCATTTTAGTCTCACTTTCTGTTGCCATTTTTAGAAGGACTACAGCAGCAACTGGAAGTATTTGGGAGCAGTACAGATTTCCAGGGTTCTTGTTGGGGATGGTGGAGTATTTTTGCATACTTTCACATGCTTGGGTGGTCTTTCAATTTGGTTTTTGAACAGAAAATGCTGGAAATTTGTGCTTTTTAAAATAAAAATGAGGACTTAGGAAGCTTTGGGGAATGGATTGTGTATTTCAGGGCCATTAAAGTAAGGTCCAGATTTTGCATGTGGTCCATGGGTCACAATTTGCCCATCCCTAGGGATGGAAATCTTTGTAAATTTCATTCTCAGAGGCAAGAATGAATACTTTAACCATTTTCTCCCCACTGAAAGAAAATCCTAAAAAATAGCAGTTGTTTGAGCATTATTGGCAGTTCATGATTTATTGTCAGGTGCTGCATTTTATTGGAGGGGCAGGCTGAAGTATAGAGGCAGGATATGTGGTGAAACAATTACAATAAGTCAATGGTTATTGCATAGGTGATCTGATACAAAGTAGAGGAGGCAGGCATGGACTGAAACACCCAAGGTCATTCAGCTGGGAAGAGACTGGATGAAACAACAAGGAGGGGGCAGTATAGGAAAAGGACAGAAGCACAGTTTTTTTTGAATATGTAACAAAAGAGTAACAATCCTGCCAATATTTTGAAATTATGTGTGGTTTAATTAGGCATTACTAACACATGCTGCTCAGTTATAACAATGAATGTCTCTAGTGTGGACCCATAGTTACTGAATAAATGTTTACAGAGTTTTAACTACTGGAGTCTGACTTTCTGAACATAGTCAACTGCTGGATTTGACATTTGTTCTCCAAATAATCCACATTTTGTGAGGGGAGGAATTTTCGTAAAACAGCACTTTCTGTGCAGGAATGTAGAATGTTTTTTCTGCACAAAATTCTAATGTTGGGGGGGGTTTGCACAAGAAGCTTGCTTTCTGAGTAGAAAATAATATTACTGTGCATAAAATGCAATTTTCTGTGTAAAAAACTAAACATACTTTTTTTTTTCTTTGTGCAGAATTTCACTGAATTGTTGGTCTAGAATTCTCCTTTTCATGTTTTTCCAGTATTCAGAAACCAACTTTTTTTTTTTTTTGGCTTTTGGAGTTTATAATATATAAATTTTATTCATTTTTAAAACACATTCAAACATACAAATCATACTCTCATAACTTATATACATAAAACATAAAACATAGAACACAGAATCATTCTACAGCATTTTGCTTACTTTTGCTTTTCACCTTTTAGATTTTTTTTTTTATCCAGGTCATCCTACATGCTCTCATATATAATCTTCTTCACTCTAACTCATCGTTGTGCTTATATTTTTTATGCTTAACTGGAATATACTTCCCGGTTGAGTCACCTTATCATTTCTGTATTCTTCATTAACTGTTTCTGTACTGTTAGTTCTTTGCAGTCTACTATGACTTCAATACTTTTTATTTTTATTTTTGTTTTACTTTTTATTTTTCTTTGATTTATTCTTCTTTTTCCATTTTTTTCATTCTTTCCTTAATTTCCCACTCTTCTGTTAATATGTTCACTATATAATCAGAAGATTCCATTTGATTTTGTTCTTTTTTCTCATATTGTCATTAATTTTATTTTTATCTTGTGTTTTGTTTATTATTCTTATCTATGTTCTTATACTAGCTTCTTCTTTAATTTTTACACTTATCACTTACTGATCATTATACCATACTTTTTTAATCATTGACCATTCCTCTTCTACCTTTTCTATTGATTTATTTTGAATCAAAGCAGTCAGAATGTCCATATTCTTCATTTCTGATATTTTTACGAACCATTCTTCTACCTTCGGAATTTCTGCTTTTCTCCGATATTTAGCGTATATAATTCTGGCTGAGGAGATTATATATAAGAGAATTCGTCTACATTTTTTCTCTATTTCTTTCTCTATCTTATCCATCATGTTTAATACAAAGAGTTCTGGTTTGAATGGGAATTGTCTTTGAAACATTACTGTTATTTTCTTATGTATTTCCTTAGAAAATTTTGTTGCTAATTCACAACTCCACCACATGTAGTAGAATGTTCCCTGATGTTCTTGACATTTCCAACATTGTTTATTTGGTGTTTTATAGGTAGCATTCAACCTTTTGGGTGACAGATACCACCGGTGCATTATTTTCAAAAAGTTCTCTTTCAAATCTTGACAGAGGGTAAATTTGTTTGTATGTAACCATGTTTTTTTCCCATCTAACTAAATCGATGTTCCTTCCTATGTCTTGAGCCCATTTAGTCATTACGTGTTTAATTGTCTCTTGTTCCAAATTTCTTTCATTGAATATTCTGTAATATTTTGCTATATGTTGTCCCTCTTCATCCATAATAACTTTATCTATATTGGTCTTGTTTTCTTCTATCCTTTCTGTCATATTGTCTACTTTAAATCTTTCCTTTAGCTGTATATAGAGTAGCCAGTTATTCACTATTCCTTCTTTTTCAAGTTGTTCTTTAGATTTTATTTCATAATTCATATTTCCTTCCTTGTTACTTTTTTGTTCCAATATGTCTTCATATCTTATCCATTTTTTGGTTTCATTTTTAATCCTATATAGCAGAGCTTCTTGAGGGGAGGTCCAAGATGGTAGTTTTCTATAGAAGCTCTTTTTAATTTTTAGCCATACTTTGAGTAGCGATCTTCTAATATGGTGGTGGGTAAAATCTTTATTTGCTTTCAATTTATTGTAGCACATAAAAGCGTGCCAACCAAATCTGATATTGTTGCTCTCAATGCTTAGTAATTTATTGTCCTCAAGTTTTACCCATTCTTCTAGCCAGCTCATACAGCAGGCATAATAATATAATTTAAGATCTGGTAGTGAAAATCCTCCTTTTTCTTTTCTTTCTACCATACTTGACCACTTTATTCTTGGTTTCTTGCCATGCCACACAAATTAATTCAGTTCTTTTCTCCAGATATCAAAACATTTTTCATTATGTATGATGGGTATATTTTGGAACAGATACATAAATTTTGGAAGTATATTCATTTTTATTATGGAAACTTGTCCTAACAATGAGGTTTGAAGTTTAGACCATACTATCAGATCTTTTTGAATTTCTTTCCAAATCTTGATATAGTTGTTTTCAAAAAGATCTGCATTTCTCTTTGTTATATTAATCCCTAAATATTTTAACTTTTTCTCGATCTTAAAATTGCTCTTGACTCTTAGTTTTTCCTCTTCTTCTTTATTCATGTTTTTTGTTAATATGGCTGTTTTTTCTTGGTTCACTTTAAATCCTGCTAACTTTCCATATTCACTTAGCATGATTAACAATTTATCCATACTTCTTAAAGGATTTTCCAAAAAGCAGACCACATCATCTGCAAACGCCTTAATTTTGTGGGTATGCCCTTTAGTTCTTATTCCTTGAATTTCTTCATCATCCTTTATCTTTATTATCAATATCTCCAGTATCATTATAAATATTAGTGGGGATAGCGGGCATCCCTGTCGAGTTCCTTTCTCTATATTGAAATTTCCCGTCTTTTCTTCATTAATTATGATGTTTGCTCTTTGTTCTTTATAAATCGTATCTATCCATTTTTTGAATTTCTCTTCCATATTCATAAATTTGATGACTTCTTGCATGAAGTATCAGTCTACTTTATTGAAACCAACTTTTTTATCTGGTACTTCAATAATTATGAATATTCTTTCCATCATTCCAACACCCATGGAAAATTAGATGCAGTGCAGTGGGTTCTACCAGCTGACAATAGCTAGAGAGTCTTGTGTCCCAATGTTCTCCCAAATTACAAAGATTGTACAAACAGGAAAACAAAAGATTATGCGGAAGTGCAATAGCCTATGTCTTTTCCTGACATTTTTATTCAGAATGGCCATGGAGTATGGCAGACTAATGTTATATAGTCCAGTAAAAATGCACCATGTGGTTTAAAAGGAAAGTTTCAGAACAGAGAAGATGGATTTGCCAGTCACCAGGGAGTGCAACGACACTAAGACAGGCAAATTTGAAGAAGGAAAAGATTTATGAGGCTCACAAAACTTGATGACCATTTATAAAAACAAGCAAGGATCCATAATTGTCTTAAGTTGCTGATTAGACAGTTGGCAGTTCCAAATTTTGAAGCTATGCAAATTGGTTCAAACCAACCTGGCAACTATAATACAAAGGCCTCATTTTATACTTCTTCTTGACCTGGAAAGATTAACTGGAGAGAATTGTCTCAAACATATTGACATATAGGTCATAATGTAGTCTCAGTACCATGGATGAATCTTTTTAAAGATATGGGCTGTTTTCATTATCTACATCACAGATGGACAACTTCTGGGCCTCCAGACATTGATAAGAATGCAGAACCTTAATAAAAGAGATAAGCATTGCCCCCTAGGGTCAGACATGACTTGACAACCTTGTCAATGGGGAATACCTTTACCTTTACCTATACTAAACCTAATTGAACATCATGAGGTGCATAATGAAAAGAAACTAGCATTGGTCTTCATTGATATTGAAAAGGCTTTTGACAATGTGAACTGGGAAATGATGTGGGAAACTTTACATAGAATTAATGTTGGAGATAGATTTCTAGAATGGATTAAGGCCATATATTCAAATTAGAAAACACAGATTGTAATAAATGGGGGGAAACAAAACCAAATTTAAAAAAGGAATGAGACAGGGTTGTCCCTTGTCTCCATTACTGTTTATAACAACTATGGAAATATTGTTTAGTAACATAAAAAGAAATCAAGAAATAAAAGGGGCCAAAATTAAAGGAGAAGAATTTTAAATGCAGGTGGTTTGCAGATGATATAGTTATATCTTTAAGCGACCTGCAAAAAGACATAACAAACTTGATAATAGAATTGGAAAAATTTGAAATACTATCCGGGTTAGAAATAAGTAAGAATAAAACAACAATTCTAATGAAAAACATGAATTCCCTAACCTACATGTAGATCTAAACTTCTTGATAGTGCCAGCTGTGCAATTGACAGTGTCCTTCTCATGATAATTCACCATAAGGAATACATGATCACTCCAGGAACACTACTCTTGGCTCAGAACTGGAAAACAAGTATTATACCTACCACAAACAAATGGCTACTCAAACTGCAAGACATGATGGAAATGGATCAGTTAACAAATATGATACATGGAAAATCTGAAGAAGAGGTTGAGAAGGACTGGGAAACAGTGCTTAAATATTGCAAAAACAGATGGAAATAGAACAATGAATAGAATTGATACAATAAGGACAATAGGATCAGAGAAATTAAGAAAGCAATAGAAATACTGTGATTATAACTCTAAGTGGAAGTGGAATTAATTTATAAGAAAAATCACACAATATAAATGTTATCAATGGAAGTATATATAGAAAAAAATAAAAATGAAGAAGATAACAGTAATGGTTAAGAAATATAAAGTGTATTCACTTGTTATTTTTTCTGCTTTCTTTTTCTTTTGTTTAAAAATTATAAAAAGCAAGGTGATAAATATTATTATACATAAGTACATAAGAACTGTAATGTATATATATAGTTGCTGTAATAAAAAAGAAAGAAAGAAAAGGTATACATAGTAAGTAATGGACACTATGGCCATTTGCCTCAGTGTGTTTCTACTCTCCCCCCGCCCCCCGCCCCCAACAAAGTCTTACTTTGCTGCTACTTCATAGCATGGAGGTTAATATTGGCTCTTAACAGTCTACATAAAGTTGGAGAGATTCATTGCCCAAAGGATGGGCATCACAGAATAACTGCAATCTCCATTACATGAGAAAAGACCCATATTGATGAAATCATAGATCTTCAAAGTAATGTTTCTACTTATAAGATAAGGAGGAGAAAATAAAACAGCTTATCTGTTGGTGTAGTATACAGAAGCAAAGAACAAACACTATTTTAAATCTCCTCTCTTTGAGGTGAGAGATTCTGTCCAAAGGAAGAAATCATAACACCAGATGTTAAAGCACTCTTTGGGACCTGTGAAGTATCACAAGGCAAAGACAAAAGAAAGAACAAGCCGCAGTGTGGGAGGATGGTTCCAACCTCAGCAAGGACTGAACTTTGAAAGAGCTATCCAAGGTCTTGAAAGAAGTTTTGCATATAGAATTCAGCACCTTGGACAGCAGTCCAAAAGTACTGAATTCTATATGCAAAAATACTCCTTTAAAGTATAGACTTGAAACCTAGAATGGATTCACCAGCCTACTGGCATTAGAGCCACAGTCCTCTTCTGAACAAGAAGCAACCCTGTCTCCAAAGAACTTAAGTATAACGGCTACTAACTTGGAAAGTAGAGGCAAACTCACCAACATCCAAAATGGGCTGCCACTTCTTTTCATGTGATACAGATGTACATCTGCCTCCACATCAGCTACTTCAGCACAGGTATCTCCCTTGCTCAATCAGGGTGAATTTGCGAATGTGAAAAGATTTCTGTTTTCTTTATTCCCATGCTCAACATCAGACTCTAGGATGAAGCTGTAAGACCATGAAAATAATTGCCTTGCTCAAACCCTGGAGACTTTCTGCAGGTTTGTTGATTTTTCCTTCTGTCTGCCCTAAGTCTGTCTCATATATAGACAGAACCCTCTGTTTTCTGCATCATTAATTCAGAAAACTTTCACCTTAGGGTTACTATTCTTTCTTTCTCTCTAGAGATAAAAAATGAGAGAGGGGGGTGTAGTGGTTTGAGCAATGAACTATGACTCTGGAGATCAGGGCTTAAATCCCCATTCAGCCATGGAAACCCACTGGATGATCTTGGGCAATTCATACTCTCTCAACCTCAAAGGTAAGCAAGAGCCAACCCTCTCTGAACAATCTTGCTAAGAAAACAATACTAAGCATCTGTGCTTACATCAGGGTTCCTGGTGAAAATATGTTTGTTTGTGTGCGCTCAGAAAAGTGCTAATATTGGGCAAATTCTTTTAAAAGTAGTATCAGAAAACTGTAGTAGCTAACTCTGTTATTGTTATTCTGTGTCTTCAAGTTGATTCTGACTTATGGGAACCTATGTCCCCTGACCACTCTCAGCCAGCAAGAATTCCAGCTAGCAGTTGGTATGGAATTGCAGAGATGAAGGGGCTCTTCCATCAGACAGGGGAATAAGGACCACTGACTTTTTTAGAGTCTAAGTTTTGTCCATGAAGGTATCTTCCCTATGCAGTTATAGTGAACCTAATGTAAACATATCACAGGCTTTTCTTGACAAGATTTGTTCAGAGGGAGTTCTCTTTGCCTTGTGTGGCACACACTACTGCCACCTTCCTCCTTTCATACTTCAATTCTAGCTGGCAGTCCTGTGGGAACTTTTTATCCCCACCCTTGCCACCTAATGAAGTGTAAGGGACCCACACTGTCTTTTGTATGATGTCCCCCTACAAATACTCCAAATCTTAGTAGCGTGTTTTGTGACTAAAACATAGGCCAAGTGATGATGAAATGAGAAGAAAAGTTTATTTTAAATCAGCATGTAATAAATGTAACTTGTTTCAGAACTTGCTACTATAGTCGTTCTTGGTTACAAATTTATAATGTTTGTTTCTAATTCACTCACAGTACCTCAGCCACACTGGTTAACAATATCTAACTGGAGAGAACACCACAGCAACTCTCTTCTTTAGAGCTCTGTGAGTGTTCAGAGTCTCTCCTTTCTAGACTCTACCACCCCAAAATAAAGTTCCCTCAGGATACCCTAAAACACAGCCCTCTCTCTGGCTTAACTTTCTCAACACTCTGCTCATCTCAACACTAACTATAACTGCCCACCAACTGTCAGCCTGGGCTTTTTAAATACTCCCAGCTGGAATCCCATTGGCTGGCTCTCAGCTGCCTCCTGATTGGCCAGCTGGACATTCTATTCACCACACCTTGCTCTGAGGCTGTATTTCCACAGCCGAGCAGGGATTTGAACCCTGGTCTCCAGAGTCCTACCCCAACACCCAAGCCACTACATTGTGCTGGCTCAATTATAGCAGTCTGATATCACTTTTACAACCATGGCTTCATCCTTCAGAATCCCAAGATTTATAGCTTGCTGGTGACTTAGAATTCCCTACTGTAGCTCAAGAAAATTTGGTAGCACTCTCTAGTGGAGAATTCTAGGTACTTCACCAGATGACAAATGAGTCATGGCAATAAAAGTAGTATCAGATTACTGTATTTCAGCAGTTTAGCCTGAATTCATATGATATTGTGTATGCTGTCTTGACCAGACATCCTCCTTTTCCAGGACATGTCCTACATTTCATCTTTCTGACCAGGAGGAATTCCAAAATGTCCTCCATTTTAGCATGGCTAAGAACATGAATTTACATCTCCATTAGTGTTTTTAGCTTTTCTTTGGCAATGTCCTACAGTTTTCTTGAATGTCCTACATTTTGTGATGCCTTGTCTTCCCTTGCAATTATGACAGCTGGTCACCCTGTGTCTTATTTATTTATTTATTTAGAGTATTTATACCCTGCTCTTCAGCCACAAGCTTCTAGGAGTTGAGAGATCATATCTGACCCTTTTTGGTAAACTGCACACCCAAGGCCCATACAATTATAGCATTTCAATTCCACTTTAACTTCCATGGTTCCATCCAATGGAATCCCAAGACTTATTGTTTTGTGAGCCATTAGAACATGCTGGCTGAAAATTCTATATGCTCTTCCCTACACAGCAATTCCAGGATTCAATGGGTTGTTTCCATGGCAGTTACAATAGAATGTGACACTATAATTGTATAGTGAGAATGGGCTTCCAGAATTTTTCCAGCTGTCCTGCAATTCTTCCAAATGCGGGGTGGGGGGTAGGGTTGGCCCCAAATATCTCATAATGCCCTCTAGAGAGCACAGTTTGTCATTTTGCTTCATTTCTGCTCCCTGGGGAATGTTAGGTTGTCAGAATGAGAAGTAACTTTCTACCACTTTCAGTTTTGAGTAAAAAAACAAAACCTTGGGCCTGAAACAGCTATGGACGTTATCACATGGGGAGTCGCGGGGAGAAAGTGGAAATAAACGGGCACGAGCGGAAGTCTTTAATTTACGGGATTTGTCCTGTTCCGCCTTGTCTGATAACTAAATTCGAATTTAAAAGGGGGTTAATTCGAACGAAAACCTGATCTTTTCATTTTCGGGATTTTTGAGGATTTGAAAAGATCAGGTTTTTTGTTCGAATTAACCCCCCTTTAAATTCGAATTTAGTTATCAGACGAGGTGGAATGGGACCAATCCCGTAAATTAAAGTCTTCCGCTCGTCCCGTTTATTTCCACTTTCTCTCCGCATCTCCCCATGTGATAACGTCCTATGAGAACTGAGGAACATGGTGTGAAATAACCAATCAAATTCCTTAGAGCCATGCTTCTTCAGCTATCTGATGTGGGTGACTGGCACTATATTTCTGCCCATTGACTACAACTGTTTCTTTTCTATAAACTCACTATAGACCAGCAGATTGCAACCAAAATCACTCCAAAGAACACCACTTTCAATAGTTCTGTCTTAGAGGACACACTGACCATTTGGAGGGCAATTATTTGGTGGGAAGTGGGCAGTGAAGAGAGCCAGAAGAGGCCTGGTAGAGGTTCCCATTTTGTCCATCCCCTAAGTAAATTAACATGGGCTTTTTAACAGTTAGAGATGGAACGTCTTGAGATTTCTGCAATTAAAAAGCCTTCTTCAGTTCTCAAGGTCTGAAAGCACCCTACTGGGCCAAGAGTATCTTTTGTATGGATCTGTGTTAAGGATCTCAAATCCACACATTCTGACTGAACACACCCAGAATGTATTCAGAGATAGGTTTAGATCCTAATGGTTTTACAGGGTTGCTCTTACTTATGACAGTCTTTCTCTTTTCCTTCTTTCCTTCAGCTTCTCAAACCTAGACAGCTGTGGAATCATCCTTCTTTTAGAGCAGTCCCCTTCTTTTGCAATTGCTTTCTCTGAATCCTGCTAGAAAGATCTCCACAAAGCTTATAAAACTAAACTCTTCTCCCTCTAAGGACTTCTCCTTTTCCTTCTGACTTGCACTGTTGTGCTTTCTGCTCCATGCTTCTTCATCTTTCTTTCCTGCCGTGCCTTCCTATTTTGAGATGGGCTTGATATTCAGAAGTTTCCTCAGTATGGGAAAAGAACTCAGCTGTTCCTGATAGATATCTCCCAGATCTTGGTGCATGCAGAATTATGCATCTCATTATATTATCTTTGCTGTTTCCTCAGAGGAGCTTTGGCACAGCTCAGCTGGAGCTGCTCACAGAGTTCAGGACTTAAAGCAAAGCAAAGCATCTTATTTATATACCGCTTCATATCATGCTATGGGATGTCTAAGCGGTTTACAACTGTGAGCTGATTGCCCCCCAACAAGCTGGGTACTCATTTTAGCGACCTCGGAAGGATGCAGGCCTGAGTCGAGCCTCAGCCCTGGCTGGTATTGAACTCGCAACCTTGTGGTCTATGAGTGAGTGGCTGCAGTACAGGCATTTAACCACTGTGCCACCAGGGCTGCTTAGACAAAAATATATAGGAATAAATGCAGAGAAACACTTTCAACTGATGTATGGCTCATTTTGCTGGGCAGTTAAAAGGATTCTTCCTCATTGAACATTCTTTTCCATATGCAGGGATCAAGTGGCCTGGTCAAGTTGACTATTACTTGTCCATGTGCAGAATCACATTTCCCTATTTCATTTTGAACTTTGCAAGAAAATGAGGCTCAGTGTGTAGTGCATGTAGACATGATGACCTCACTTTAACCAAATTCCTCACCAGATAATTGTGAACCTCAGTGACATCATTGCTCAGTCTTTTATCCCATCCTGTTCTCCTAGGACAGAGCTAAGCTTTAAGAGCAGGAATAAAAGGGACCAGACAAGAAATGTTCCAGTAATGGTGTTAGTACACCCTACATTTCTCTTGTGCTGAATAGATATCAAAATATGAAAACATTAAACCCCATAAAGTCATATATGTTTTTAAGATATCATAATGACCTTTGAAAGACTAGCAGGTTTCACATGGGAAAGGCACATTGGCCCAAAGACATGTGGAAAACTTAGATAGCACCAAATAAAGTTTAAATGGGTTTGCTGATCATGCCAACCTCCCCAGGCTCTATGGATGTCTTCTCACAATAAGGACTGAGTGGGTATTGTCACAAAGTAGTTAAAGATCATACCTTCTCCCCACTCCCAGCTGCATCCCTATTCATTCATTCCTATCCAACTAACCAGGGGTTGTCTCAAATCCAATTAATGTTTTGTCATTCCAAAGCTAAAGCTATCAGTCATTCTGGAATCCTATTATCAGTTCCATGGCAAGACTATCAAGACTTTTGTTACACCATGTGGGAATGAAATACCACTGGAGGGCACAGAATAGGATATAAATATCTACCCCACACATGGTCAATTCACTGCTACAGAACAAGGCTCTGTCACACAGTCCAAAGTTCTGCTATTTCTATAGCCCTCAGACTATGACTGAGCCACTCTCCATCTTCAATGGAACTCTCTTTTCAGGACTGATAATTATCACCCCCACTAACTCCCAATTTCTTGCTTTCAAACCTTTCACAACTATTCTTTCTGTTAGCCTTGTGTGGGTATGAAGATTGCAATGGTTTAGAACAAGCCCTTTCCTTAAAAACCTTCAGTTCAAAAAGCCTATGGGAATAAAATATCTATTTTGGGCCCTTTTTGAGAGAAAAAAACCTTTGTACAAAAAACACACCTTTTTGTTTTTAAAAATGGTTTTTCTACAAGAGTTAGTGCCTTAGCAAGAACATTCTTCTTGCCATGAAATAATAAAAGTTATTTTATACAAATTGATTTATGTTGGGGGAAAAGTAACAATGCGAACAAGGTAAAAATGTGCTGAAAATAATCTCATAATCATGTCTAGAAAGAAGAAAACTTTTGAAATTATTTTTTCTTGCATATGTCAAAGAAACATGTGCCAATTTGCATCTCTGACATCAGCTTCCAGTGATCTAGAATGGGTGGATCCAGACATGCCATTTCTAGAATGTAAATCCTAGCTGGAATTCTGTTGGGAGTTTTATGCACATGTAAGGAACTATGGTCTGAAGCCAGGAACATAATAAAATAAGAATGCAGACAGACACTTTCAGTAAACAAAAAGAAAGAGAAAAAATATGAATGACAGAAAAATACTACAAGCAATAAAGAAAAGAAGAGGGGGAAAACAAAAGGGAGATAGGAACAAATTAAGAATTATAAACGCAACAGTACAATGGCTTGTGCAGAAAGATAAAGATAATTACTACAATGACCAATGCAGAGAAACAGAAGACAACAACAAAAAGGGAAGAACAAGAGATCTATTTCACAAAATCTGGGAAATCAAAGGAAAATTCAAACCAAGGACTGGGATGATCTATGACAATAAGAATAACATAATTCAAGATCAGGAAAGAATTAAAAGATGTTGGATGTAATACACAGGAGATTTATACAAAAGAGATGACAAAATGAAGGACACATGGAATGAAGAGCCATATGAAGATGAACCCCAAATTGTAAAAAGAGAGATGGAAACTGCAATAAGAGAAATAGCAAAAAACAAATCACCAGGAACAGATGATATTCCAATTGAACTGCTGAAGTCCACATTGACAGAGTCAACTCTAGTGCTAACCAACATATGCCAACAGATATAGAAAAGAAAATGATGGCCAACAGATTAGAAGCAGTCAATATACATCCCCATCCACAAAAAGGGAGATACAAGAGACTGCAGCAACTACTGGACCACAGCACTGATCTCCAATGCAAGCAAAATCATGCTAAAAATGTTGCAACATAGACTTGAATCATACATGGGAAAAGAAACCCCAAAGATTCAAGTGGGGTTCAGGAAAAGAAGAGGCACTAGGGACCACATTACTAACATATGATGGCTAATGGAGTGCACCAGGGAATTCCAAAAGAAAATCAGCATGTGCTTTATAGACTATAGCAAAGCCTTTGACTAGATCATGAAAGGCTATGGAATGCCCTTAAAGACATGGGAGTGCCAACACATCTGATAGTCCAGATGAGAAATCTGTACTCAGGACAAGAGGCTACTGTCAGGACAGAACACGGAGAAACAGAATGGTTCCCAATTGGCAAAGGAGTCAGACAAGGCTGCATCTTTTCACCCTATCTGTTCAACTTGTATGCAGAACATATTATAAGAAAAGCAGGCTTGGACACAGAAGGAGGAGGAATGCAAATAGAAAGAAGGAATATCAACGATCTAAGATATGCAGATGACACCATAGTACAAGCAGAAAACCTCCCAGATCTGGAACACCTACTAAGGAAGATGAAAGAAGAAAGTGCAAAGGCAGGTTTAATGTTGAACATAAAGAAAACAAAAATAATTACCACTGAGGACCTTCACAAGTTCAACCGAGACAATGAAGAAATAGAAATAGTAAAAGAATTCCCATACCTGGGATCAAACATTGATAGAAATGGGGACTGAAGCCAGGGAAATCAGAAGAAGACTAAGAATGGGGAGGGTGGCTATGAAAGAACTAGAAAAGATTCTAAAATGTAAAGATATACAACTGAGCACAAAAGTTAGAATTATACAAGTTATCATAATCCCTGTTACCATGTACAGATGTGAGAGCTGGACAATTAAGAAAGATGATAGGGGGAAAATCAATTCATTTGATTTGCTGGAGAAGAGTGCTGGACAGCAAAAAGGTCCTAGAATCGATCAAGCTGAAAACCACCCTGGAAGCCAAGATGACCAAACTGATGCTGTCGTACTTTGGACACATCATGAGAAGGAAGGACTCATTAGAAAAGGCAATAATGCTGGGAAAGGTGGAGGGAAGTAGGAAGAGAGCAAGGCCACATGCCAGATGGATGGACTCTATTAAGGAGGTCACAGGTATCAGGTTGCAGGAATTAAGCAGAGCAGTGGAGGACAGATGTCTTGGAGATGTCGCATCGTAAGATCACCATGAATCAAGATCAACTCAAGGGCAGTTAACAACAACAAAAGTTCCCTTGAGAGCCAGCATGGTATAGTGGTTTGAATGTTAGATTATGACTCCAAAGACCAGAATTGAAATCTCTGCTCATCCATGGAAACCCACTGGTGACCTTGGGCAAGTTGCCCTCTCTCAGTCTCAGAAATCTTGCCAAGAAAACTCCATGATAGGTTCCCCTTAGGGTCAACATAAGTTGTAAATTAATTGAAGGCACACAATGACAGCAACAACAGAGTTCCTTCAGGCCTATGGCCTGAGCATTTGTGAGCACTGCGTAATTTCATTATCCAGCTCACAGTTATGTAAATGGAGTTCTGCAAGTGTAACAGTTGCATATGTGTTTGCATATATTTGAATGGTGAATAACCATTCATCAGTGGCTTCAAGGTACAACTTTTAAAATGGGATTACAAACACCCCATTTCACAAGAGGGCAATAAGCAACAATATTTACACATACACATTTGGTTGCACAATTTCAGTATTCAACATAAAAGTAGCATAGCACATCTTAACTACACGAGTTTAGATCTACAATACACAAGCATGAGGCAAGATTTTGGACTAAAACAAAGTTTTCAAAACCTGTTTTAAATTGTTAAATATGTTTTTAGTGTGGTTAAATTGTTTTTATTGTTTAGTGTGTTTTCGGGCACAGTACAAGGTGTTGGTTATGACCTTTAAAGCCTACATGGCTTGGGTCCAACCTATCTCTGGGACCGCCTCCTTCCGTATGATCCACCCCACGTGCTCTGGTCCTCTGGGAGAAATTTATTACAGCCAATAAAAACTAGGCTGTCGGTGACCTCCCAGAGGGCCTTTTCTGCTACCGCTCCCAGATTATGGAATGGCCTGCCGGACGAGATCTGTCTTTTTTCCATCTTAGACAGCTTTAAGAAGGCTGTTAAGATGGATCTCTTCTGGCAGGCCTTTCCTTTATAACTATCCTGGCCCAAAAAGTCAGATAAGTTTCTCCCTTTGATGCTGCTGCTGACTATGTAGTATTGTTGGTTTAATAGGTTGTCTTATCTATATTTTAAATTGTTATAGTTTAATAATTTTTTAAGGGGCGGGGGTTGTAATTGGATGTATTTATTGATGTTTTTATAATAATAATAATAATAAAATGTATTTATATACCACTCAATGGTTGCCCAATCCGGGTGGTTTACAACATAAAATAATTTATTGTTGTAAGCCACTCCGATTACGCTGCAGAGGGGTGGGATAGAAATAAATTTTAGTAGTAGTAGTAGTAGTAGTAGTGTGGTTAAATTATTTTCATTGTTTTAAATTTCTTTAATTGGTTTCATTCACGTATGCCACTTTCACAACTAATGAATGAGTGGTATTTTCATAAATAAATAATATTCATGGTTATTAATGCTAATATGAATTAATGATATTTGCTGTGCAGTTGATCATGCAGAGTTCATATTCAGCAAAAGGATGCTACAACCAGTGCAGAACTGCGAAAGTGTAGGATCATAGCAATAATTATCTAAGGAAACAGGCCTTTCACATTTTTGGAAGAACACAAAAACAAATGCATACTTTCCCCCTATTTTTATAGCTTTACTTCCAAGAAATAACTGGAATGTGTCCAGAGGAGAGTAACCAAAATGGAGACAGTCTGGAAACCATGGGTTATGAGGGTCAGTTTAGGGAGTTCTGTATATTTAGCCTGGAGAAGAGAAGGTTAAGGGGTGTTATGTTAGCCATGTTTAAATATTTGAAGAGATGTCATATTGAGGATAAGGCAAGTTTGTTTTCTTCTGTTCTAGAGGCTAGGGCACAAAGCATTGGATTCAAACTAAAGAAAAAGAGATTCCACTAAACATTAAGAAGAACTTTCTGATGATAAGAGCTGTTTGACAGTGGAAAACACTGCCTCAGAATGTGATGGAGTCTCCTTCTTTGGAGGTTTTTAAACAAACAGACTTGATGGCCATCTGTCGGGGTGCTTTGACTGTGTATTCCTGCATGGCAGGGGGTTAGACAGGATGGTCCTTGTAGTCTCTTCCAACTCTATGATTCTATAATTAGTTTCCAGAAATTCTGTTCAGCCATTTTACCCAGGAGATCTGCCAGTGCAACTGCATCTTTGTTTAGGTACCATCTGTCAGTTGCATCTACAGTCTCAGAAATGAACCTGCTTAGCAACTTCTGCTGAATTGTTCTGAACACCTATGGTTTTATTGGAATTTGAAAATGTTCCAGTTGGAATTATTTCCAAATAACTGTTCTGTTTCAGCCTGGCAAAATATTAGATTTTTGAATTTCATTATCCCAGCAACATCTTTAACCACACAACACACAAAGATTTGTGGAAGGCATTCTCATGAGCTACTAAAAGGGCAATACAGTTCATTCAGAGCTATTCAGTTAAACTGTACAACCTATAATATAACATGTTTACACTAAACAAGTCCACATACTTGACCCCAGAGGCATCAAACTTGAGCCAGTATCCTATAGTGTTAAACCATGTGCTGCTCATTCAAGGAGATATCTAAGACCTTCATGGACAAGTAGAAGATTGATGGTAGGTGTCACCAACCACCCAGCGCATTTGCACACCACTACCAAGGAAGAAGGGAAATACTAGACTTATACCTCTAGCCCAATGGGATCTGTTTCTTTCTTGTTTTCTCCATTGCTTGATTCGTAGTGTTCCTCACAGCAGATACACTGTACAAAGGGCAATTTTATAACTCCGCTTTGCCTTTTCAACAGATTTCACAAGACACACCTCCCATAATGTCTTGGTTCCAAGGACCCATTAAGAACCAGATACTAAATAAACAAGACACTCTTTTAAAAAGTCATCTTCTAGCTAGAGGTTTGTGCCAAACCTAAGAACACCAACAGAGCATTTTACTCCATAGGAACATAATTAGAATTCAACCTGGAAGGTTGTCTATTCAATGGGACTGTAATGAAGACCACAATGAAATTTTGAACCTGATCTATCAAATATTTTAAGTATTTCCAGAACAAACATTTGAGTTGTCTATATTTTTGCTGTAGAAGGCACATTTATGAACCCATTTTGACCAACTTTATATTTAAACTTAGATTAACACCCAGAATATTAATACACTTTGGGCTTGATTTGGCAAACTGCTTTTGGCACATTTGACATGAGACTTAGTGTGAACTAAATTAAGAGTGTGGCTTCATTTTGCTTCCCAACCACTTTGGCCTTGTGCATTGTCTAAATACCCAGCCTTCAAATCGGCTGGAAGCCACTTTATTTGGCCCATGTGTTTCACCCTATAGGTCAGAAACAACTTGAAGCCACACATCAACAACAATGGTATCTGGGTTCTATCCTGTACTTTTGCCATCCCAAGAATCTTCCCCATGTGTCCCAGATGGCTCTTTCATACTGCAACTTCCTTTAAGTGGAAGCAAGGACAAATCCTTTGCTCTTGCTCACCAGTGACTCAGGGATTGCTTCCCCCCAGACAGAAAAAAAATAACCAATCACTCTTGGAGTTCTTCTTGCTTGGAAGACAGTATGAACCGAAAGGTGGTAGGTACCTTATCCAGACTACCTTATGCAGCTGAGTCCCTACCTTACCTTATCCAGCTGAGCAGCTAAACACTTCTGCAGAGTTTTCAGTTGATGTTCAAGAGGGAAGGAAAACACTTTAATTATTCTTCTTACTCCACTGGCCAGTTAGAATACCAAAGATGATGAGAATGTGAAAAAGAAAACCCGCTGCTAACAGTTGTGGATATTTTCCACTCCCTACAGCATAACAAAAAAATTCAAAATGAAACAAAACATTGCAAAGAAAAGGGAAACTGGAGAGCAGCAAGCAAGAGAACTCTAAACTTAATCCAACATTGCTATAAAAAGATCTGCCATCTGGAGGCTAATTCTTTGCTGCTGGTATGTATCACATTGTTCTTTTCTTTAAAAAAAAAGAAAAGAAAAGAAGCCCTTTTCTTTATAGCAATCATTTGTTAAATGATGGGTATCCAAGTGCCAATATTCATTATTTTGAATCCTAGGCTATTTTGGGGAAATCATAAGCAGGCTAAAAATAAAGGGCTGAATGGTGCACCTGTTTGTGTCTTGCTATACCTTTCCCCTTATTTTTTTTCCTTTTGACATTAAAGGTTTATGGAGCATACAGCTGTTGATACAGTGGGCCTGTCAACCTGGCACCTGTTCCAGGTAAACAGGTAGGAAGCATGTCTCAAGATAAAATTATTGAGCATACAGAAGAACAAGTCTTCCCAAGGAAGAATCAGCATGGTTTCCTCAAAGGAAACTCCTGTCTTGCCATCCTTCCAGTATTTTAACAAATATAGAGCAGGGTATGAACTGACTGATGTTATATTCTTGGATTTCTACATTTCTGATGAAGCCCACCAACATAAGCAACACAAAAGCATATTGAGTAATTGTTACAGTTCCAAGAGAAGTGGGCAGGCCTCGCTATGAATACTATATATCTCCTATATAAGTCTAGACATTTTAGTCAAAAAATCAACCTGTAAAACCTGGGTTGGCTTATCTTTGGACCAATGTAAGCACTGTATCTTAAGTCTTATTAAAAAAAAAAAAAAAGGAACTATCCCTTCTCTGAGTAGAGTGTGAAAAGGTGAGAACTTAAGGCTGATGCAGACGGCCCATTTGGGACAGCAGACAGCTGCCCCAGGGAGTGGCGGATTGGGGCAGCAGCAATCCCATGCCACAGCCCCGATCCTTCCTTTTGTCACCCCTAAAAGAGTGGCAAAATGCTGCTCCTTTTAGGGGCAGCAAAAGGCTGCCCTAAGAGCTGATGCTGCAAGTCTTCCACGCCCTTTTGGTGCAGCGTGTCTGCACACTGCGCCAGAAGGGCGTCCTGATGCGTGCACCATGCATACAGCCATACTGCGTACGGCTGCCCTGCCCCAACTCTATCTCCAGGCTGGCCCTTTGGGCCAGTCAGCAATGGCCCTTAGTCCTTCCCAGAAGAACCCAAAAGAAGCACTGACTCCTTCTATTCTCTATGCCACAGTGTCACTTCTGGCCTTTTTGAATGTCTGGGTGGGAAAATAAGTGGCAGTGGCAGCAGCTCTTTGCTGCTTTATCACAGGCATGCATGACAGCATCAATCTAATTAGATGGGGGGCAGCAGGAGGCAATTTTTGTTTTTTAGGTAACAGAACACACAAAAAATATATGATGTCTCTCATGTTGTTTTCATTTACTTAAATTTATATTCCACTCTTCTGTATTATGCAACCAAGGTAGCTAGCAACAATATAAAATAAATTACAAATAGATATCATGTCAACATAAAAATATATAAAAACAAAGTCACAGATCAGCAACAACATGAAGAAAGAATTCTGGGGCCCTTTCACACTATCCAATTATAGAAGCATGAATCCACTAACTGACATGACAATATCCTATGAGATCCTGGGATTTGTAGTTTAGTGATCCATTAGAGCTCTCTGGCTGAGAATTCTAAATTCTCCCTAAACTCCAAATCCCACGATTCCATAAGAGGTTGACATGGCTGTCACTGTGTAATTATAGTGCTATAGCTGAGCAAAGTGAAAGAGGCCCTGGAGATGTATCTGTCTTTTATTTTTAAAAAAGGGGGGCAATAGATGTAGGTGTTTCATATCCTCTGATATTTAACTGATATTTAACTAACTTTCTGGCAAAAAAGAAAGTGAATGGCAGTTCCTGGAAGCTTTCAGGGGAAGCAATTTACTTTTTCAATGGATACACTCCCTTCAATGTTTCATGGATGAAAACTGGGAGATGTGTGGCCAAACATCAGAGTGTAATGAATGAATAATAATCAGAGTTATTAATGAAAAAGAACACACAAGCTACTAAAAGCCCCAGGAGTTTGCTTTTGCTTGAGCCTTCTGGAAAGGACAAGATTCTACCCTCTCCTGTCCATGCTGCTGAGTTAAAAGAGTGCAAACTACTTTTGTACTTTGAACTCAGTTTGCAGCAAGTGATGTAAGCTGAGGACAAAGGGGAAAACTGAGAGAAGGAGAGAGTAACTGGGACATTTTAAAAGCAGCTAGAAAAGTAGGGTGGCAGAGGAGTAAATGGGACTGTACCTGCCAAGTTGGGACTGTTGGAAGGTATGCAATTGCCACACTCTTTAATAGAATCAGTCCTAAATATGACAGCAGTCTTCCCAAACTGCAGTACTCCCCAGCCCTCTTCATGCAGTGTGAAGTCATGCCACTGAATAGTAGAGTATAACAGTAAATTTAAGAAAGTTTGTGGCACACATGACTAATTGTGGGTATATCCAAGGAAAACCTCAATAGAATTGTGGGGATACCCAGGCAAAACTTAACTGCAGGGAGAAATCAACCAACATAAAGCAGGTTCACTAGAATGAATGGCACTATTTCAGCATCAGTGATGGCTGGAAAGATGAAGCAATAGCTCTAATCCACTCAAAACACACTGCATAAGCTGCCTTTGATTGACTGATCCAGATGACTTTGACTGGCTAGTAGGGTTTTCATGCAAACGAACTTCAGCCCTGCACTGACTTTCAATAGGTAACCTATGTATGCTTTGCAAACCATAAATCAAAGAAAGAGACCAACTAATTATATACCTATTGTTTCCCTCTGCATGCCAATCCTACACACACACACACACAGAGTTTACAAAATTCAACAGCCACAGTCCAACAAACTTTGATTCACCTTTGTCCATTGAAATGAATGGCTTAAGTGGATTCCTAGGTGCATTGAATGTTTTCCATTAGTTGTAAGGCTGCATTCATGTAAGCAACTCTAAGACTGCTTAATATCATCAGCAGAATCATGTGACCATGAAGTTGATGATTGCTTAATTTGGGGCAGAACCTTGTCTAAGATCATACCCTTCCAGGTTGCAATTACAAAGTAATGTGTCTCCTTTAACCTTCATAGCATGCTCTTTTACTCTGTGCAAGGAATTTGTTTTATATGAGGAGGTTCTGCCCAACCTTCAGCCTGAGGAGGTACAGTCCAGGGGAAAAAAACTGACCTCTGATTGTGCTGATCATATAAATCAATTCTTAGTTTAACAATGCCTTATTGAACTCATTGAGATCTACTTTTGAAAACATACACACAAGGTCAGGTTGCAAGGGGGTAATTCCATGGTGTTCATTGACAAGGTTGTCAAGTCGTGTCCAACCATAGGGGGCGGTGCTCATCTCCGTTACTAAGCTAAAGAGCCAGTGATCTGTGATCATAGGGCCATAGGGCCAGCATGATTGCACAGAATGCCGTTTACCTTCCCACCAAAGTGGTACCTATTTATCTACTTGCATTTGCATGCTTTCGAACTGCTAGGTTGGCAGAAGCTGGGACTAGTGACAGGAGCTCAACCCATCATGCAGCACCTGGGCCTCAACCTGCCAATCTGCTGATCTTGCAATCAACAGAGTCAGCATCTTAACCCCTTGAGCCACTGCACATGTGTAGCATGTATGATTTCAGTAGGACCACAATGGCACTTTGTTTCAGCATGAACCATTTCAGCATGGGTGACAAAAACTTACACACAGGAGAGTGAGCATTCTGGTGGATGAAGCACAGAATACCTTTGTTACCAATACAGAAACCAGTACCCCCACCCTCTGCACCCAGTTCGCAAATGCAGCAGTTGGAGACCTTGATCATTCCCTGGACTTGGAGGCTGGCCAGCTCCTCCAATTTCTGGCCCTTTCTTTTCCAGCATCCAGTGGGATGATTTTTTTTTGTCTTGTGCACTCTTAACCTTTGAGAATTATTTAAAAGACAGAGAATGGCATACTAAACACATGTTCACTATGTTATCTCATGCCCTGGTGAAGTCGCCTAAGATTTCCAGTGTGAAAACTGGAGATAGCTTCTCTACCTTTAATGGTTGGGAGGAAGAGGGCAAGTCAGTAGATGTTACTTTTTCCCTGGTTGAATGACAAGCAACACCTGCTGAAATTTGCTCTTCTGCATAACAGAAGCTGTTGTCAGTTTTAAGGATATAAAAGCCATTGCCAGTTTTCACTCTGGAACCCCTAAGCAACATCTAGTCTCCCACTAAAGCAGATTTTGTTTTAAAGAGCCATAGAAAAATACCAATGAGTACCGTAACTTCACCAGTTTGAGTATTGCAATGCTCAATTGGTCTTCTAACAACCACAGCCTTCCAGGATGCCTCATGAAAACAAAACCTTTCCTAACTTTTCCAGAAATCTATTCTTCCAAAGGTTTACACTTTGCCTAAACTTTTTCCAACTTGATTTACATTATCTAGAGGGAAAGAGTAACCCGAAAGAGGGTGAATTCAGCTCCTCCCTCTCCCACCCTCTTAGAAATACCAATGTGTGTTGCAAGTTCTTAATACAATGAAAGTTAATTGAAAAGTCCACTAAGAACTTTGAAACATCCCTGAAAGCTACACCTCTCTTTGGCATACATGGAAAAGGGTTTTAAATAAACACACTGATTAATAAAGTCTACATAGCGGTACACACATGGCTAAGTGTAAAATGTCAATGTGGAAATCTTTTGATTTTGAATGATGCTGTTTCAATGCTTTAATCAGTGTGACCCCAAGCTAACCAGCAGATCAAATGATTATGTTATGCTGCACATCTTTAAGCTCAGCCCAGTCATGATCTCTGTCTCATGACTCAAAGACAGACATTCATTTCTATTACCGTGACTTGCTAAATCCATACCTGCCATCCAACAGCCTGAAAAGGAGATGCACATTGCAGCAGCATCGTGCCACAAGTGAGCAATAAGCAGCCACAGACATTTGACAAGAGAAGAGGAGAGAAAATGGGATCATGCACATACCTTGAGCTGTGAACTCTTCCACCTTCAGAGACAGTCAGTATTCTACATCGATGTACAGCCTTCATGTGCCTTGAATAATTTGACTGCTGGAAGGTGTGTGGCACAAGTGGATTTACAATGGCTACCACGAAGTGCAACCAAGTCCTTCTGAAACTTGTCTCTGGAACTGTCTTCCTAGTTCCTGCTAACAGACAGTGGTCACTGCAGGTCCCCCAGCCAGGGAAGCAAACATGCTTTTTATTTCTTTTTTTAAGCTGCAGTTGCTAATGCTCCACACTCAGGGAAAGCGCAGAAGTATGTGTGTGTCGGCAAGAGCAGCACACGCTCATCAGCCAGCTGGGAGCCAGGAGATGTGAGATGCATTCAGAAGAAGCCAGCACAAGGTGGAGTGGGCTTGTGGAGCATAGCATCTTTTTAATCCCGCTGCTAATTACACCCTATTGACCTTGCTGAGATAGATCACCAAGGACTGGATCAGTCAATAAGAAGGAGCTGTGTGAGAGAGACTAAGAAAAGAGTGAGCTAGCGGATTCCGCCTTCTTTATTGTCACAGGCACCTGTCAGTGAAGAAAAACTTTTTTATAATGGGATTCTCTCACCGCCTCCTCTAGTTGCATTTCTTATTCATCAAGGCTTTCCTTTCAAGCACGGATATCCACAGTATTCACAGTGGTCTGGCTGTCATCTGAACATTGGCAGGGAGGAAACAGAGTCTTAATCTCATTGAGGAGGTTTCTTTAACATCTATGATGGAATGTATAGTGGGCCCTTGGCATCCCCTAAGTTGGCTCCAGGACCCTCCAGGATATCAAAATCTGAGGATGCTCAAGTGCCATTATATACAAAGGTGTAGTAAAATGGCATCCTTTATATAAAATGGCAAAATCAATGTGTGCATTTGGGAAATATTTTTATTATTATTTTCAAGCTATAGATGGTTAAATCTGTGGATAAAGAATCCATGAATACAGAGGGCTGACTTACTTAGAAGAGAGACATGTCCTGTAACAAACAAACAAAAATACAGCCACTCTACATTCTCAAGGGGAATGGGTTGGCTTGCTTCTGTGCAAGAGTAACTAAGGGCCTTTGCAGACTGCCAGAAATAATTCAGCCTGAGGCCACTTTAACTGTTCTGGTTCAGTGCTAGGGAATCATGGGAATTGCATTTTTTTCTGAGACATTGAACCTTCTCTGTCAGAGAGCTCTGGTGCCACAATAAACTACAGTTCCCATGATTCCCTAGCACTGAACCAGGGCAGTTAAAGTGGCCTCAAGCTGCATTATTTCTATCAGTCTGCAAAGGCCCTATGTTTTTAGTCAGGAAGGGAAGCACCATGAGTGACAGTGCATGAAAGCAAAACTCTTTCTCATTTGTTTGTCTTCAGTAGCAGATCCTCATAGATGAACTGTCTCTGAACATGGAGGCTCCAGTTAAGTATTGTTACCCCAAGGTCTGGCCCTCTACACCTCTCCTCCATGCCAATGTCAAAAGGGATGTAGCCGCAAGAGCACCCTAATGCAGAAAAAGAGCCTTGCCATATAGGGAGATCCAAGAGGCTCAGCACAGGGAAGCTCAAGAACACATAGGACGTTATCACACGGGGAGTCACGGGGAGAAAGTGGAAATAAACGGGCACGAGCGGAAGTCTTTAATTTATGGGATTTGTCCAGTTCCACCTCGTCTGATAACTAAATTCGAATTTAAAAGGGGGTTAATTCGAACGAAAACCTGATCTTTTCATTTTCAGGATTTTGGGGGATTTGAAAAGATCATGTTTTTGTTCGAATTAACCCCCTTTTAAATTCGAATTTAGTTATCAGAAGAGGCGGAACGGGACAAATCCCGTAAATTAAAGTCTTCCGCTTGTCTGGTTTATTTTCAGTTTTCGGTGGTGGATCCCTGTGTGATAACGTCCATAGCCAAGATAGATCAATCGAGATCAGAATCTGCATAATCCCTTCACTGATAAGAATGTTTGTGGGCAATAGACCTTGGGTCTGCAAGTGAAGAGAAATCCAAATACACTTCCCTCTGGGAGCAATACTCCTTTGTCCAAGGACATTTGCACTCATTGTCCAGCCATTTACAGCTTTCATTCTCATTCATCCTTCCTGGAAGCTACCTCTTAATTCTGTCCCGGAACAGGTTTTGTCCTATAAGTATGCCTGCTTAGATACCAACAATTCAGTCTCGCTTGAGGCCAGACAGACACTATATCCATATCTCACTTGACTCTTCAGCATTGCTGGCCATGCCATGGTCTTAAGGCAGCTTGCTGAGTCATTTCCACTTCACAGTGTTCCATGACCAGATCTATGCATTTCGAATTGTACAGTAGTGCCTACTACAACTCCTTAAGTTGCTATCTGCTACTACCTTTTATATTGTTAGTTTTTCATTGTGTGCATGAGTGAATGTCTTTGCATGCATGGTGATTCCCTTTTTATTCATAAATAAAGCTATTCGTATTAACACTCTGGAGTTCTATTTCTTGGAACTGTTATACACAGGCTCAACCCCAACTTTAGTTGTCTTGAGCCCTCTTTGTTTCTGTCATTTGAACTAATAAAATGTCCTTATTTGAATCATTAATATTCAATAGGTGCCCCCATGGGCATTTTGGTTAACAGTATCACAGGTAGGCCTCCTGGGCAACGAATTACATACAGTGAAGGTGAGCAACACATGACCCATAGTCCCTTGTAGCCCTTAGCCCTTTTTGAATCCATTGGTCCTCTCTGTGCCCGCCACTGACATTGTTAACTGGTTTCATGGCAACAGCCCCAAAGCCTTCTTTCAAAACAAGGAGTATGGGATGGCTATACATTGTCATAAAGCAGAATCACACAGCTGGAAGCCTCTCAGAACTCAATTAAGGTGTATGCTCCTCATGCCTTGTTTTTGAAAAAATCATGTTGGAAGGTATTGTTTGGTTTAGTTTTCTGCTGTTGTACCACTACCATTCAACAGGACATCAACAAATATATTGGAATGGTGACAGTGATAATATGTAGTGCCCAGATTGTTGGCACAGTCCCATTAGTCCTTCTACCCCTGAGAGGTTGCACATTCCTAACATATACAAACTTTTAAAGGTGGGTTTCTTCCTGAAAATCTGTGACCTCAGACTTAAGGCAGCCCATAATGGTAACTTGGGAAAATAAGCCCTGTCAACTAAGCTCCCAGACTTCACCAAAGGCAGCTTGACCTTTACCTTCTGTGCATCAAGACATATAGGCTGGAATCCTGTTGGTTAGTACCAGTTAGAGTAGACCCACTGAATCAACTGTTGACTAGTGAGTCAGGTAAATTTACACATAAGTAAATCTAGTTGATTCAATGGCTCTACTGCACAGTTGTCCCTCCCCATTCATGGACTTCGAGTCCGCTGTCCCGCTCTTCATGGGAGGGATAAGAGGGGAGGGATATAATGGTGGCATGAGCCTGAGGGCAAGTGCCATTATTTTCAATGGGGCTCCAATATTTGCGAGCAGCCATTTGTGCAGAGGGGAGGGTCTGGAACTGATCCCCCATGAATTGGGAGGGGCTACTATACAAGTCTGAGTGCATGTACACTGTAAGAATAATGCAGTTTGACAGCACTTTAAGTGCTGTATCTCCATTCTACGGAATCCTGGGATTTGTAGTTTTACAAAGTCTTTAGCCTTCTCTACCAAAAAGTGTTGGTGCTTTACAAAAGGTCAAATCCCAGGATTCTGTAGAATGGAGCCTTGGCAGTTAAAGTGATATCAAACGTCACCATTTCTATAGTGTAGATGTATCCTGAGAGGCTTCCAGGGGTGTGATTCTGCTTTAAAACAAGGTGCACCTTTTCTCCCAAAGAAAATGAAGATGCAGCTTTAATCAGCAGGAAGAATTGTGTGGCTCTTTGGATGTTGTTGAACTGCTGCTTCTAGCATGCCTCACCATTGGTTATTCTGGCTACGGCTTATGGGAACTGTTACTGGAGAATGTGAGAGATGGTAGTATCTCTCAAAAGCAAAGTACGAGTATTTAGTATTTTCCATCAGAAATTACTAGAATACAGAACAATGGATCCAAGCCACAGGAAAAGAGATTCCACCTCAAAATTAGGGGGAACTTCTTGACAATAAGAGCTGTTCAGCAATGGAACACACTCCCTCTGAGTGTGGTGGAGTCTCCTTCCTTGGAGGTCTTTAAACAGAGGCTGGATGGGCATCTGTCAGGGATGTTTTGATGTGATTTCCTGCATGGTAGGGGATTGGACTGGCTGGCCCTTGTGGTCTCTTCCAACTCTATGATTCTATGACCTTGGAAGGATGAAAGCCTGAGTCGATCCAGAGCCCCTGGCTGGTATTGAACTCACAACCTTGTGGTTTGTAAGTAAGTAGCTGCAGTACAAGATTTAACCACTGCACCACCAGGGTTCCTGTAGCTTGTGTGTTCTTCCTCATTAAGATGTTTTGCCATCTTCACCACACTTGAATGTTGCTGTTTTCATCTGTCCATGTTAAGGAGTATGTGACAGTGTCTTGAAGTGTCAACAATTACTTGCAACGATCCATGTGTGGAATTATTCCATTGCAGTTTCTAACTTCTCAGAAAGAAAAACCTTCCAGAGTCAGACTGACTCCATTCATTATGGTCATTGGTTCTCCCTGGTAGTGGAGCTTTGCTTACATCTTCTTAAACTCTGCTCCTATAACATTGGTGCTGATTTCTAATTGCTATTGAGTTCTGATTTGCTCCTTGGTTATGAAGTTGCCTGTAGCCCAATCCTGATAGCTTGATGTGAAGCATTAATATATCTGCCTTCTATGGAATGGATTACACTGATGACTGGGGTTCCCCCTCCCCCTTCTAATAGAAAGGAAGATGGATTTTTTAATTTAGCAGACTGTGGGATTAGAAGAATATTATTAAAGAACATAGAAAGGTGGGTTTTAATGATGCCTTTAATATTTGATTCCATTTCAGTACTTTTTGTCTGGTTCCACACTGAATGAAGACTTGGACTGAAGTACACCTTCTAGATCAGTGGTAGGCAACCTTTCCCCTTTAAGGGCCGAGGGACTTCAGCTCCCAGAAGCCTCAGCCATGTTGGCCAATAGTCCCATGTTGTCCAATAGCTCCTGGGATTCTGGGAGCTGAAGTCCCTCGGCCCTTAAAGGGGAAAGGTTGCCTACCCCTGTTCTAGATAATCTCATTCAATGTATGTTTTAAAATGCTCATTCCACTTTCAAAAATAATAACGAACTGAAGACCAGTTCCACCATTCAGAATGCTGGAAGCTTTTAAGTCTGAACTGGGAAACTCTAGTTCCAGCCTAGAGCATAACAACATACATTCCAACTACCCTGATTTAGCAGAAACAGTCGGGTTATTCTGCTGATATCACTTTTTCAGGTGCCTTTAAAAAGTCCCACTTTTTCTCTTCTCCTCCCTCTTTCCCCCTTTGTCTTCACCTTACCTCAATTGCTGCAAATTGAGTTCAAACTGAAAAATAGTTTGCAATCAATCAACTCAGCATGAGAGGAGGGAGCAGAATCTTGACTTTCTCAGTAGACTCAGACAAAAGCAAACTATTATTGCAAACTACTATTCTTCATAAGGTCACTTGTGGTTCCTAAAGGGCCACATCTGGTTTTAAGAAGAACATGTCTCCTTTTAAAAAATGGTGTTTTTTGTTGTTGTTTTTAGAAAACAATGTGTAGAGTGTCTTATTTTAAAGGTGAATCATACTCCTTGAAGGCATCAAAAGGCATGGTTCTCTTAGGTCCAGTTTAAGACTGCTTTAAATGCCCTGGCTCAGTGCTAGGGAATCCTGAGAATTGTAGTTTATGTGACACCATAACTCTCTGACAGTGAAGGCTAAATTCTCACAAAACTACAGTTCCAAGAATTTAACTGAGCCAGGGCAGTTAAAGCGGTCTCAGACTGGATTGTTTCTGCAGTGTGTTTTGGACCTAAGAGAACAATGCCTCCTGAGGCCTTTAAAATAATGTACTCTACACAGGACGTATTCACACAGGCGGCTCTAAAGCCGCCTGGAAGCCCCCTGGAAGCCATCAGGAGTCATTCCGGCGGCGAAAACAGCAGCCGCCGGAATGACTCCTGATTGCCTCCGGCAGAAGCGCCTGTAATTCCTTTTTAAAAAAGGAATTAAAAAGATGGGGCTAAAGCCGGCTAGCGGCAGGGATGGCACAGGGATTGCGCAAGATGGGGCGGGGCTTGCTGCGACGTAGTTTGAACACGTCGAGCAAGACCCCGGAGTGAGGTAGGGATGGCGCAGGGATGGCAAAGGATGAGGAGGGGCTTGCTGCGACGTCGTGTGAACTTTTCCTGCACAGAGCCGGAGTGGGGCCAGATGGAGGTAGGAATGACTCCCTTTTTTGCCCCGTGTGAAAACATCCACATTGTTTTCTAAAAAAAGAAAAAGAAAAGAACCCCAGTGCTTGTAGTGTGTTTTGGACCTTAAGTGTTGTTGTTTTTCTGCCACACATTTAGGATATGTAGGAAGCCACAGGGTTGCAAAACTGTCTATCAGGGATACATATGACCCACATGATTCAACACTTTTTTTGGAACAGCTCTACCATTAACTTCACCTGGTCCATTTCCAGGCAGAATTCAAGTAGTGGTTATATCTTAATTTAAAGCATATCTCCCTAGACAAGTCTGCCTAAATTTTAAGATCTTTGAGGTGGGCTTTCTCTGTCCCACCACCATCACAGGCAGAGGCAATAAGAAGAAAATTGCTAAAATTACTTGTTGCTCCTTTTGTAAAGAAAATTAGTGAAGAATTACATTCCTACTGGCTACAAGACTATGCAGCCACACTTAAAATGAGGTGGGCTTTCTCTGTCCCACCATCATCACAGGTAGAGGCAGTAAGAAGAAAATTGCTAAAATTACTTGTTGCTTCTTTTGTGAAGAAAATTAGTGAAGAATTACATTCCTACTGGCTACAAGACTATGCAGCCACACTTACTCATTGATTGCAGTTATCCTTCTCATGTTTTGGAATGGTATTCTCCACTCCATTTGCTCAATTTTCCTACTATTTACATAGAAATGTTTTCCTGGGTTAATGGAGGATGAAAAAGTAAAGGGAGAGAAACAGCTGCCTAGATAAACCTCTGGGATTTTCCTCCAATATTACCTTTGGATCACCTCCAGCCAAGGATTGAGTGGATCTTGGTTTACTTATGAAATGTGACAAGACTATGGCTCTGGCTACTTTGGCTTATAGCTGCAGTGACAAACACTGAAAAGTAAACCGTTCTTGGCATTGCGTTTTCTGTGAAACATTCTGGGGGAATAGATTTCTGAGCAAAAGAGAGCCATATCTCTTCAGATCTAATCAGTTATTGGATAGCTTTATGGTACAGGTGTAGCAGAAATGGCTGCACAGTTTCCTTACTCTCTGCATTTCCCTGATAATATCAGGCTGTTTGGGGCTGCTTTTGTGGAGGCTGGGGAAATTTTAGAAAAATTATTGCTGGGGATTATTACTTACCTAATAGCTACGTGAGGTGGCTGAGAGTTTTTCATCCTGACTTTCTCACACTTGATTCCCACCACCACCACCAACTGAGCTGAGTCCAGCTGCAACTTCATGGTCTTAAATCACATCTGTCCTCTCCTCACCACCAACTAACAGTACCTACCAGGGCTTGATGGAGGAGAAGATGGAAGGGTGTGGGCAGAACTGCGCTTCAGTGTAGGATCCCAGCCAAAACCTAGCAGCTCTAAGAAGCATAATCTTCGAATGTCCTTACCCCCCCCCCCCATGAGTCCTTTCCCTCCTACCTCCATTGTCTACATCGGGGTAGACAACCTTTCCCCTTTAAGGGCCGAGGGACTTCAGCTCCCAGAATCCCAGGAGCTATTGGCCAACATGGAACTATTGGCCAACATGACTGAGGCTTCTGGGAGCTGAAGTCCCTCGGCCCTTAAAGGGGAAAGGTTGCATACCCCGGTCTACATCATCATAACTCCAGTTAACACTGCCCAGGTGGTACAGTGGTTAAATGCCTGTACTGCAGCCACTCACTCATAGACCACTAGGTTGAGAATTCAATACTAGCCAGGGCTCAGGCTTGACTCAGGCCTGCATCCTTCTGAGGTCGCTAAAATGAATACCCAGCTGTTGGGGAACAATGAGCTTACAGTTGTAAACCGCTTAGACACCCCATAGCGTGGTATGAAGCGGTATATAAATGAAGCTGCTTTTTGCTTTTTTGCTTTGCTTTTTTCCATCCATCCATCCATTTATATTTTACTTTGTCCCCAAGAACTGGACTCAAGGTAGCTCATGGAATAAAAAGAGATATAAGCAAAACCATATGTAACTAAAACATACAAAAAGTTAAAATTGAAATAAAATTATTTTCTCCATAAAATTAAAACCACACATACATCAGTTTATAAGCATAGATGAAACAGAGTATGGCACTGAAACAGAAAAACCATTATAGAAAATAATCCATTCCCCAAAACCTGCTAGAATAGGAAGGTTTTTATTTGCCAGAAGGAGGAGAGCAAGGAGGCATCCCTCCCTCCCTCTGTACAGTAGATAGTGATGTGTAGAAACAGCCACCCAGAAGGCGCTCTCCTTTGTTCCCAGCAAATGTGCTTGGGAAGATAGTCAAGATGAGATCATAGAGAAGAGCATCCCTGAAGAGCTTAGAGCTTAGACAAGCTCATATTGGGAAATATAGTCCTTCAAATATTCTGAACCTGAGCCATATAGGGCTTTATAGGTAATAACCAGCACTTTGATTTGTACCTATGGATTCTTGAATCTGTGGATTAAAAATTCATGGATATGGAGGACCAAAGAAGAGATACGGAGCAGAGGAGTCCTAGTCCACCATTCAAACCACTACATCCAGGATCTGCTTATAACTTATAGCATCTTATAACTTCTGAAAGGAAAAACAAATCTAACAACAAACAAACAAAAAATTATTATATTAAAATATATATGTATAACACACACACACAAAATAGGGGGGAGGGGGAAGGATTCCAGCATACCTGACTATGGCTCTTGTATACAATTTATCTAACTCCCCTAAATTTATTCAAAGGTTAATATAGTATTTTTAAAAATCTTTATATACCCCGTATTTTTCGGCATATAAGACGCACATTTTCTTCCCCAAAATGGGGGTGGGGAAGTTGGTGCGTCTAATATGCCGAATGTACGGAAAGGACGCGGGTGTTGGAAGGAGCGTCGCTTTCCCTGGGACCATGCTGGGGTCAGAGGACTCCTCTGACCCCAGCATCACCCCAAGGAAAGCAACGTTCCTTTCCATGGGGCAATGCTGGGGTTGGAGGCATCCTCCGACCCCAGGATTGCCCCAAGGAAGCTTTCCATGAAGCGATGCTTGGGTCGGAGGAGTCCTCCGACCCAAGCATCACCCCAAGGAAAAAACGTTGCTTTCCATGGGGCAATGCTGGGGTCGGAGGATGCCTCCGACCCCAGCATTGCCCCAAGGAAACTTTCCATGGGGCGATGCTTGGGTCGGAGGAGTCCTCCGACCCAAGCATCGCCCCATGGAAAAAACATTGCTTTCCATGGGGCAATGCTTGGGTCGGAGAGGACCCCAACATCGGCCCAAGGAAAGCGTCCTGGAAAGCATTGCTTTCCTTGGGTGGATGCCTGGGTCGGAGGTGTCCTCCAGAGGTCGGAGGATGCCTCCGACCCCAGGATCCCTCCAAGGAATGCCTCATTGCTTTCCTTGGGTGGATGCCTGGGTCGGAGGTGTCCTCCGACTGTATATGATTAAGAATCTTTTTTTTCCTAGATTTTGCTCCTTAAAATTGGGTGCGTCTTATATTCCGAAAAATATCATACTACAAATAAAGGTCCTTACCAAGAACCTGATAAAAATATACAGCATTTGACATAGGATGACACAGGATTAGGGCTGCATGCAATAGACTGGCAAATTTCTATCTTATTGTAGCTACATGAGGATTTGCATATGTATTTTTAAAATAAATTTAATGCTTGTCTCTACTCATGAAATAATTGTAAAATCATAGAATCTTAGAGTTCGAAGGCATTGCAAGGACCATCAAGTCCAATTCCCTGCCATGTTGAAATGTACAACTAGATGACTCCTAAAAAATGCCCATCCAACATCAGTTCAAAGACTTCCAAAGTAGAAGACTCCACCAGCCTCTGAGGAAGTCTATTCCACTGTCAAATAGGTCTTACAGTATAAAAGTTCTCTAAAGGTTATCTGAAATCCCTTTTCTTGTAATTTGAATCCATTGGTTCATGTTCTATCTCTGGATCAGCAGAACATAAGTTTGCTCCATCTTCAACATGAATCCTAGAATCACAGATGACATAGAATCATTGAATCTACATGACATCCCTTCAGATATTAGAACAACAGCTATCATGTCATCTGTCTCTGTCTTCTCCAAGCTAAACATACCCAGCTCCCTAGGTCATTCTTCATAAGGTCTTCCAGACCTTTGATCATCTTGGTTGACCTTCTCTGGACACATTTCATCCTATCAATATCCTTCTTGAACTTTGGTGCCGAGAACTGGGCACAGTATTCCAGGTAGAGTCTATCAAAAGCAGAATAGAGTGGCACTATTTATTCCCTTGATGATCACAACTAATGACCAATACCAATGATGTCTCAATCAGAAATGCTCCACCAAGGTGTTTTTGTTTTGCTTTGTTTTAATAATGGTGACATGGATCCATTTGTCTTCTAGTATAACTGCTTTCTTTAAATAAAGTGAAGCAAATCCACAGACAAAAACATCTTTTACACAGCTTTTTCCTTCTTTGGATTAGGTACCATAGGCATAAACTGGACAAAAATGTTAAGTACATGTGAATACTGTGGTAAAAAATTATTGTTGTCTTGTTGATTTTATTAGCCTGAATCTTCTTCATAGTCTCATCTAGAGTAAATCCATTGATTCAGTGGAACTTCTATAAATGTTGTGAATGGATTGAACAGGATATGGGGCATTCAGTTGGATGGGTAAGAAATATCAATTGTGAGCCAGAAAGCCTTATATGGCTTAGGCCCAAGGTACCTGAAAGACCATATTTCCATATATGAGATTGCTGGAGTCTTAAGGTGCTTTCCCATGGTCCTACCACCATCATGGGCCTTTCTGGTGTGGACATGTGGGATAGCCCACTTGATGTCCATTCCTTGACTATGTAATCCCTTCCCATGGGATGCTCATCTGGCTCCTCTCTGCTCTCGTCACCACCAGGTAAAGACTTTTATATCATACCCCTGCTTGAGAGTTCAACTTCTGGGGATGAAGCAGATCCTCCCATCAGCACCCCACTTGAGAGTTCAGCTTCTTAAGAGGAAATGCCTTCACACAGCTCAGTCTGACAGCTACCTGAGTGATCCACAGCAGGAGATGGTAGGAAAGATAACACCTCATAAAGGAGAAGTCTGTGGTGTCTGGAACAGACCCAGTCCCTCCCCCACAGGTGAAATGAGAGGCTGCATGTGTAAAGCAGGGACAGGTCTTCCTGAAATATGGTCTGCAAGTAGTGTGGAGCTGAGTCAGTTTGCTTTTAAAGCAGGGGCCTTTCCTCTTGAAGTTGCTAAAAACAAATTGAATTTCTTTCTGAAGCCTGCATTTTCAGTGAGTCCTGACAGTGAGATTTATGACCCTGAACTGTTTCTTGACCTAATAATAATAATAATAATAATAATAATAAATTTTATTTTTACCCCGCCCCTCTGCTTGGCAACCGGGGTGGTGTACAACAAATTAAAACAGTCAACAAGTTAAAAGAATCCTTCATCCCAATCCCTAACCCTCCCACCCCCTTAAAACTAACTTAAACTGATGTAAGATTAAAATAACAATTAAGACAAACATAAATACAATAAAATAACCAATTTTTAAACAAAAACAGGCATTAGCAGCAAAGGGTGGGTAGCAATCCAACTCTGTATGAGCTGGGAAGTTATTCCGGGAAGGCCTGCCAGAAGAGATCCATCTTTACTGCTCTCCTGAAACTGTCAAGAGTCATGATAAGATGGATCTCATCCAGCAGGCCATTCCATAGTCTGGGAGTGGTAGCAGAAAAAGCCCTCTGGGAGGTCTGCGACAGCCTAGTTTTCATAGGCTGCAGCAGATTCCTCCCAGAGGACCGAAGTGCATGGGGGGGGGTCATATGGGAAGAAGCGGTCCCGGAGATAAGATGAACCCAAGCCATGTAAGGCTTTAAAGGTTAAAACCAACACCTTGTACTGTGTCCGGAAACTAATCGGCAGCCAGTGGAGAGATTTAAGCACAGGTGTTATATGCTCTCTCCTAGATGTGCCAGTGATTAACCTGGCTGCCATATTTTGCACCAATTGAAGTTTCTGGGTTAAGCATAAGGGTAGCCCTATGTAGAGCATGTTACAATAATCCAGACATGAGGTTACCAAATCATGTACCACAGTTTCCAGATCCCTCATATACAAGTAAGGGCGCAGCTGTCGTATCAGCCGAAGCTGATAACAGGCACTCCTGACCGTCGCATTTACCTGACTAGTCATGTGAAGTGACGGATCAAGGAGCACCCCCAGACTGCGAACACAGTCCTTAGAGGAGAGTGTGACTCCATCCAGGACTGGGAGTTCTATTCCCACACCTGGTTTTGGGCCCATGACTGTAAGTACCTCCGTTTTGTCTGGATTTTTCCTCATCCAATCCATTACCGCTCTGAGACAGTCATTGAGAGAAGAGACACCATTTGAAGTCTGAGCCGATGATCAGGACATGGAGAAATATATCTGAGTGTCATCAGCGTACTGATGACACCATGCTCCATGCCTCCGAATGATCTCACCCAGCAGCTTCATATAGATGTTAAATAGCATTGGGGACAGGATGGTGCCCTGAGGGATGCCACAATTAAGCTCAATTCTGGAACTGGAACTCAATTCTGGAACTGTCCCCGAGCCTCACCCTCTGGGATCTGCCCGAGAGGAAGGAACAGAACCACTGCAGAGCAGTGCCTCCGATTCCTAACTCTCTCAGGTGATCCAAGAGAATGGAGTGATCTATTGTGTCAAAGGCCACTGAGAGATCCAAGAGCACCAGCAGGGTCACACTATCCCTGTCAATGCCCAGGCGGAGGTCATCAGTCAGAGCAACCATGGCAGTCTCCACTCCATATCCTGTCCTGAAGCTGGTTTGAAATGGATCGAGATAATCAGTTTCATCCAAGACTGCCTGGAGTTGGGAAGCAACTGCCCTCTTGATCACCTTGCTTAGAAAAGGTAGCAAGGAGACTGGTCTATAATTGTTTCTATCCAGGGGGTCCAGGGAAGGTTTTTTCAGGAGTGGATTAACCGCCACCTCCTTTAGAAAAGATGGTACAATACCTTCCCTGAAAGACGCATTGATTGTATCCCATAGGAATACTCTCAACGTGTCACCCCCTGGACGACCAGCCAAGATGGGCATGGATCAAGAGGGCAAGTCGTCTTCCTCACTCTTCCAAGGAGCTTGTCCACATCATCGGTACTCATAGACTGAAACTGATCCAGTAAAGTGCCATCAACGGAGTTGTTGGACACCTCATCTATGGATTTTGCCAAAACACTGGCATCCAAGTCAGCCCTTATCCGAGAGATTTTATCTGCAAAGTGGATATTGAAGGCGTCACAGCTGGATATCGTTGGGTTGAGTAGGAGGTTTGGCACAGGGGGAACCTGTGTCAGCTCCCCCACCACCCTAAATAGCTCTGCTGAATGGGACTCTGCAGAAGCAATACGTGCAGAACAGAAGGATCTCTGTGCTGCATGCAGTGTCTCCCGATAGGAATCAAGATGCTTCCTATGGCGAGTTCTGTCGGATAACAGCCAAGTCTTCCACCATTTGCACTCTAGTCGTTCTCCAGCTCACTATCTTGTTATCTGCTACTGTGGATTGTGTATAGTATTTACAGCTGCGGACCCTAGACTGTTTGATGTTGGATTCTGCTTGCTCCTTTAGCTTCTGACCTCCTTGTACCCTGTCTACAAGTGCAGTGTGTGGACAGGACACTTTGTATTTAATCTGGCATTTGATGATTAATGAGCCCTGCAAAAATGGCTTTTCATGATGCTGAGTGTAACATTTTTACAGTGAACCCTTCCCATCCATGGGAGTTTGATTCCAGGGGCTCCCACAGATAGGAAAAATGGGGACAGACATGACCCATCTTATTCAGTGGGCAGTGACATGCACATATGCATTCATCACCATTAAACAATGTGTGCATTCATCACCATTCTGTGTGCATTCATTGTCAGTGTGTGTATGATGGGTGTTGCAATGATGCACTTTGGCACCCAGCAGAATCTGCAGGACAAGCTGGCTGCTGTGGTCCACAGCCACTTTGTAACTCTTACCATCAACTGGTTCAGCTTCTCTTCTTCAGGATCCTGTCTTCCTCAGTCAAGAAGACACATTGTAAAGTCCAAAAGCATAGTTTATTAATGCATATAAAAGAAAAATAAGATAACTAAGTAAAATCCATTGTGATGAACTTGACCAGTTCAGCCATGCAAGATTACATCTTTAACAATCCCAAAAGCTTAGGATCTCAACTTGTTGCAGTTAAAACCACTGCCAGACAGACACACTCACGTACTCACATCTTGAACAATAAACATTCTAAACAAAGGATTCTCTAGGCCCTTCCTATACTCCACCTTCTGGGTGTTAACCTTATGTTGATTGGATAATGTTTGTATGATGTATATTAACCCAGCCTCTTGCTGTCCATCATCCACCACGTGACTATTTTCTCATGACCTAATGATTGTTTTGGATACTGCTATCAAGCCTTTCTCATAACAAAGTCTGTGTCCATGAGTTGTACCTTTGGGAAAGTACATGTTTATGTCTATGTAGCCATCTGGTGTTAGATTCACTTTGTTTTTCTAGATGTTGTTTGTGCTTTGCCTAGAAGCTGTTCTCAAGTAGAAAACTGCAGACACACACATCTCTACATTTCACCTTTGACTGCATAGCCCATCCATATCCTAACATTCATCACCATTAAACAATATGAGGTGTGGTAAACCATGAACACTCCAGTCCACTGATCACTAGGCTGCCAATGTGTTGGGCCCACTGTATCTTTATTGGTTTTTCCTTTAAATGAATCGGTCCTGTTTGAAATTATATGGGTGACTTTACATGGCTTTACATGGGTGGCTTTACATGACAGCTAATTTGGTTTTTTTAAAAACTTACATATTATCAGGTATTTATTTATATCTTGTTTCAATCTTCTTGTAAGCCACCTTCAGTCTCCTGTTGTGGGAAATGTGGGGTATAAATTAAATAGTCTTCACAAATTTGTTGAATTTTTCATGTGTGGGGTGATTTTGCTTTCTTTTAGTTGCATGGTAGCCCAGTGATGGGTGGATGTACCTTTTCTTTCATTGTACAATCAGTTAGGGTTACCAATGTGAAAACTGGAGAGGGCTCCTGTGCTCTCCTACACGGCCATTAAAGGTACAAAAGTTATTTCCTATTTTCATTCTGGCAATCCTAACAGTCTGCAGCTTCTTTACCTGCCTACACTTCAGTTAAAGGTAAGGGAAAGGGACCATAAGAACTTCCCACATGGAACTTTTTTTAGATTAGAAAGTATAGGCAGTCTGGAAGAGCTGAGGCATGATGGACTAGGGTTTAGCAAATACACACTAATAATCCACCTCTTAATTATAACTCATAAAATGCTGGAGAAATTCTTTGCAATTCTCATTAGCCCTAGGATTGATGGCAGTTGCAGTCCAGTTGGATGAATCTGAAGGAACCTCCTTTGCCCAGCCCTGTTTTAAGGCTAGGAACTGAAAACCAGTTCATGCAAGCCTAGATGGTGTCTAGCAAGGTGAATACCTCATTCAGTGGCTGTATTGGTTATTATTCCACACTTGACTTTCTAAAGATACTATTGACTTTACTTTTACTTTAACTTTCAAAGTAAGGGTACCTGAATGCCATCTGAGAAAGGTTGTGTGTTTAACCTAGTAGACGCATCTTCTTCTTTACTAGGGAACATTAATAATTTATCCTCGAAGATATTAGAATGGCATTAAATTCGCCTCGTATTTTTACAAGATTTGTATATGACAGCTACATCTTGCAAGTCTCTTTCATGAACAAGGTTCTTTGAAAAATGTGTGTTTCTCCTATCAGCTCTGAATAGTGAAGAGGACTAATGGAGAAAAGTGCCAATTTGCATCTGTGACAGTCGCCATCTGATGAAAGCTGCAGAGTTAGAATTCATACCAAAAAGAACTTGGGGGGGGGGATCTTGGAGAAGATACCAGTGTGAGCATGTGGATGGATGACTTCACTGACCTGCCACCCAAGGTCTTTACTTGAGGTGGGAAAACCTGTCTGTTTGGTATCTCTCACATGTGAAATATTTTTGAACCTCAGTTCCTTCCATGTCAAATATAAAGACTGGATTTCTCTATCAAGGTGTACATTACATAAATTTATGCATACTTTACTTTGTAGCAGAGGTGCTGCAAAACCCTATGAGTGAATTGAGAGGATGCATAATGGGACACTAGTAAGAATGTACCTGTGCATATTGGCACTCCCTAGCCAGTGACCTGATGCAGAATGGCCCCATTGTGACATTGGTCACTCTCCCAACCTCCCTACTTAGTACCATAAGAGCAGCCCTTTATTTTATGGAATTACCCAATTCTAATTACCACAGATGCAAGTCAACTCACAATGACATAAGTCCCCAACAGGATTCCAGCCAAAGAAGTTTTAGATGTTGACACATTCCCTGAAAACAAGTGGAAATTAAATTATTCTTTATTTGCACTATCCAAACTAGAGGTACAGTCATTTCTAACAAAGGGAGGTTCAGGTTGTGACTGATCTGGCATATAGATATTAAAGGAGAGGAGCCACTCAGGGGGGGGGGGGGGGGGGAAATTGAGTTGACTACCTTAATTTAGTGCTAATATGTGGGATACACACAGAGAGAGAAAGAGAGAGGACATGTCTGTTGTCCTGGACTGTTTCCTGACAATTCCTGGCAGCAGCTAAAACTTTTTATTTCCCACCCATGAGTGATTTTCTTTTCCATTCCAAGGTATATGAAAACAACCCAAAATGAAAAGGCACTTTTACATTATACCATTATAATAATTTAAAAAATAAATACAGGTGAAAATTTGCAATTCAGACCATTTTACCACCTCAACCAACTCCATCCTGGCTTTTTTTAAAACAACAACAACAACAACAACAACCACAAAACCTTTGGATTTGTTGGAAAGAGCTATCATGTTGTTTGAAGAAAGCACTTCAAACAGCCCTAACACAAGAGATCCAGGTTTCTTATTGCCTTCACTTAGGCAATATTGTTGTTCCCGTATGGTACTGTACAAGACTGTTTCTCAACAAAGAATGTCTTTACAGTTGGCCCTCCGTTTTTGCAGGGGGATCCATTCCAGACCCTCCCCCCACAAAAATAGAAATTCATGAATATTCAAGCCCTATATGCTTGAATAAGGTATGCCCCTGCGGGCGTGTGCACGTGCACACGCTCAGGAGCACACTCCATTGTTTTAAACAGAGGTCACTACTCCATGAATATATAAAACCACAGGCATGAAGTCTGCATGAATGGAGGGGTGACTGTAATTGTATTCCTCCAGATTAAAAGCAAAGGAGAACTTCTACTACATATATATAATAGAGCAGGGGTAGGCAACCTTTCCCCTTTAAGGACCGAGGGACTTCAGCTCCCAGAAGCCTCAGCCATGTTGGCCAATAGTCCCATGCTGGCCAATAGCTCCTGGGATTCTGGGAGCTGAAGTCCCTCGGCTCTTAAAGGGGAAAGGTTGCTTACCCCTGTAATAGAGGTTTATCCCTTAAGAAAGCAAAGGAGGGAAGCAATAAAGAAGAAAGGGTGCATAGGTCTGAATTGTGTTTAATGCTGCTCAGATGAAAAGATGGCAAACTATAAGCATTCTATTGGTAAAATAAGGCTTGTGTGACTCTTGCTGCTGCTGTTGTTGTTGACACCTCAATTGCAAAAGTTGCTTCCAACATATTAAAATTGCCCCCAATGTGGGGCTGGTTACAGGGAGTACACAACTCATCTGCTCTGACAGTTCCACTGACTACTGATTTGTTTCTAGGCACAAATCAAAGAGCTGATCACCACCTAGAAAGCCCTATATGGCTGTTATTGCTGCTGTTGTTATTGTGTGCTTTCAAATTGTTTCTGACTTATGGCAGATTTATTCAAAGGAGGTATGCCCTGGCCTTCCTCTGAAGCTAAGAGAGTCTGACTTGTCTAAGGTCACCCAGTGAGTTTCTATTGCCAAGCTGAGATTTGAATCCTGATCTCCAGAGGCTAACACACAAACTGCTACACCACACTGGCTCTCTCTTATGTGGCTTAGGTCTAGGTTATCTAACAGACTGATTCTCCCTGTGTGAGCCTATCTCTTGAGATCTTCATGAGATGTCCTTTTTTCAGTCTCACCACCTTCATAGATATAGTTGGTAAGTACATGAAATAGGGCCTTGTCAGTGGCTGCCCTAGGCTCTTGAACTCCCTTGTTAGGGAGGCTAGAACAGCTCCCTCTTTCCTGTCCTTCCATCTGCAAGTGACGTTTTTTTCTATTCTGGCACACTTTCAGAGAAAAGGGCTTTTAAGAGCATGTTGTACTGTTTTAGAGTATATATTTTTTTAAAATTTGCTTAATTATTTTTAAGTGTATGTTTTAACTTGTTTTGATATTTTGAATAGTTTAATTCTGCTTTAATGTTACATTTTTGTATGTTTTAAACTGTATTGTTATCATGCTAATTTGTAAGCTGCCTTGAGTACCAATCTGGGAAAAAGGTGGGGTATAAATAAAGTTATTGTATATACTCATGTATAAGTCTAGAAATTTTAGTCAAAAATTTGACCCAAAAAAACTGAATCACCTTATCCATAGGTTAATGTAAGTACTGTATTTTAACTGTTATCAAAAAAGAAGGGACCATTCCCTGGTGAAAGGCAAAAGTGTAATCTGTCCTGGAAGCACTGACACACACACCTACTCTCTCATCCATCCAGCTGTTAGTATGAGCACAAATAGTTATGCCTGCTGGAATTTTGTAAGTCCTTTGGCATGATTTTTCTTTGCTTCAGCCTTTACATCCTTTGTTACATGTCCCTAAGTTTTACTCTTGACTTATCCATGAGTCATATCAAAATCCACAATTTTGGCCCCAAAACCTGCCCTTGACTTATACATGAGGTTGACTTATAGTTGAGTATATACGGTAATAATCATAAACTGTTATCTGCAGATACAGTTCTTGGAAACTTCTGCCCACCTTCCCTTAGGAGGTGGATCACCATAGAACAGGGTGTATTGCTTTTCTCACTATGAAACTAGAACTCCCATAAAAACGTTGCATTTCTCCTATGACTTTTGGAGCTATTTTCAAATATTTCAGCCTACACAGCACCACTGTATAGTTTGTGTGTCAAGCTGCTTTTGCCTTCAGTAGCTCACAATAGCCATATTAGGCTTCTCTGTGTGTTATTAAATGTGGACGAATGGCTACAGATTGACATCATATAGTCCAACTATTCTGATTTGTCAAGGACAGTCCCAGCTAATCCTCTTCCATCCTGTTTTATCACATGCTTTTAAAATGTCCCAATTTCTCTCTTCTCTTTCCATCTCCCCCCTTTCTCCTTGGCTTGCTTCAATTGCTGGAAATTCAAAATAGTTTTTACACAATTAACTGGTGATAAGGATAGGAGAAAGGAGTGGAATCTTGCACTTCCCAGTATGCTCAGACAAAAACAAAGTCCTCTAGCTTGTGTATTTTCCCTCATTAATAACATTTGCCATTTTGACCACCCTCTGAGGTCGCTTTGCCACACCTGCCCTGGTTTTTATCTGTGAAAGGTTGGAGAGTATGTGACTCTGTAGGTAGTTTGTGGTAGGGTTAGTCTTGGGCTGTAGGCTGATGCCAAGTGGAGCCTCAAGAGGAATCAGGAACTACAGGGGAAAATTCAGAAATTACGAAACCTGAACAAAGAGTTATTTGTAGGGAAGCCTGTTATTGTCTAGGCAGGAATGGGCAAATGCAGTCCAGGAATGACAGGCAATCCTCAAAACTGTTTGTGGGTGCCTGGAACTCTACACCAACCATTAACTGACCAAGAAGAGGGTGAATGGTCTCTCCTGAAAACCTAGGGCCCCTTCAAACTCCACAATTGTAGAACTATTTTTCCACTTTAATTGCCCTGGCATCAACTTATGGAATTCTGTTCTATTCTATAATAAGGAATAAATCAGAAATGAATGCACAAAATGACAAGGAACAGCGGAAGACTGCCACATTCAACCAGGGCTGTTGATAACTGAGTGACATGGAGGTCTCTCATTTATTATGTTGTTTCTATCTACCCTCCAGTCAATTTTGACCCATGGCGACCCTTTGCATGAGACGTCTCCAAGACTCCCTGTCCTCCACTGCTCTACTTAGTTCTTGCAAACTCATATCCATGACCTCCTTAATAGAATCCATCCATATAGCATGAGGCCTTCCTCTCTTTTGTTTCCCTCCACCTTCCTAGCATTCTTATTTTTTTCCCCCAATGAGTTGTGCCTTCTCATTATGTGTCTGAAGTACAACAGCCGCAGTTTTGTCATCTTGACTTCCATGAGATTTCTGGCTTGATCTGCTGTGGGACCCATTTGTTTGTCTTTTTGGCTATTCATGCAGCACTCTTCTCCAACACTACATCTCAAATGAATTTATTTTCTTCCTATATTCTTTCTTAACTGTCCAACTCTCACATCCATACATGGTGATAGGGAAAACAATGGCTTGTATGGTTCTAACTTTTGTGCTCAATTGTATATTTTAGCATTTTTGAATCTTTTTCTAGTTCTTTCATAGCCACCCTCCCCATTCTGTACATGCTCCAGAGGCACTCTCTTTTTGCACTCCCTTTTGCAAAGGACGAATAGAAAGCACATTATTTGGAGGAGGGGAGGAAGGAAAGATGGAAAGAAGGGGGGACAGTGGTCTTAATCTTTTTCTGATTTTCTGATGGCAGTCCTCTCACTCTTAGGGCCACCATAAGTCAAAGTTGGCTTGATGGCAGTTAACAGCAACAAACAAATTTCTGTATGCAGTCTGCCTCAATAGATTTATCTTGTGTAAAGATATTCCCCAGTGCATGTATTTTGCATGCAGATTTTGACCTGAGGTCAAATGCATACATTTTTCATGCAGCTTTTGCAAAATGTATGCATATTATGTGCAGTTTGAACCCAGCATGCTCACTTTTGCATGCACATTTTGCACAGACAACTATATTACAAAATATGGAGAAGTGGAAAACTGACAGATAATTGCACTCATTTCACATACTCATTTGAAATATCCAAATTAAGCTGATTCTTATTAAAGTGCAAACCAAATAAACATTGACATTTTAAAAACTGTCACATAAATGTGTTTGTTTTCATTCTCCCTCCACATTTCTTTTTTCCTCTTCTAAAATTAGAGCTGTGTTATCTCTTTGCTAAAAGTGTTTGCTATTTGTTAACAGCTTCCTTGTAAGGCATCCCTTTCTAGACACGCAGCACCAGATTAAGATCTTTAGAGGCCCTACACATTTCCAAGATTTTGGTACCCCCATATATATCTAATTCAAAATATAAATAACAATAAACCATAAAATAAATTTTAAAATTTCAGATAGAAATGAAACCTACAGTAAGATGGAAAATAATATTTATTTTTGAATGGTTCTACTTTATTTAACCTCTATTATTGCTATTTTTTTATTATTGCATATAATATGCACACACACAGTGGAATAGACTGCAGCAACTACAGGGCCATAGCATTAATCTCCTATGCAAGCAAAATTATGCTCAAAATGCTGTAGCATAGATTCCAATCATAGAGTGAAAAAGAAATTCTAGAGCTGCAAGCAGAGTGCAGGAAATGAAGAGCCACTGGGGATCACATTGCGGGGGGGGGGGGGATCACCATAAGCATTTGACAGCATAGATCAGGGGTAGGCAACCTTTTTGAGCTGGGGGCCGGATTGCTGTCCCTCAGATAATTGGGGGGCCAAAGCACCAAAAATAAATAAATAAATAAATAATTTTTTAAAAAAAATAAAAAAAAATATGCATGTACACTCTCTCAGCCCCAGAAAAGCCATGGCAAAACCCCTGTGGAGATTTTGCCAAGGAAACCCCAAGAACAAGTAATAACAACAATAATCAATATCATCATGGTGGGCAGCGGCTGCGGGGGACGGGGGACGGGGGGCCGCTGCGGTGGCGGTGGCAGCAGAGGCGGCAGGACCAAAGGCCTCGGGGGACCACATCCGGCCCCCGGGCCTTAGCTTGCCTACCCCTGGCATAGATCATGAAAAGCTATTGAGGGCTCATAAAGACATGGGAGTTCCACCACATCTGGTACTTCTGAAGAGAAATCTGTACTTATGACAAGAGGCTACTGTTAGAATTTGGAGAAACAGAGTGGTTCCAGATTGGCAAAGGGGTCAGGCAAAACATCATTCTGTTACCCTATTTGTTCAGCCTGTATGCTGAAAATATCATAAGAAGAGCTGGTTTAGACTCAGAAGAAGGAGAAGTGAAGATAGGAGGAAGGAACACCAACATCAACCATCTAAGATATGCAGATGACACCATGCTACTAGTGGAAAATTTCACAAACTTGGAACAATTACTAAGGAAGATCCAAGATGGTAGTGCAAATGCAGGCTTAACACTGAACATAAAGAAAACTAAAACAATGACCATAGAAGAAATACATAAATTCTACCTAGACAGTTAAGAAATAAAAATAGTAAAAGAGTTCACATTTACCACATGAGGGCTTAACAATGAAAAAAGTGGACAAAAAGAAAATTAACTTATTAGAGATTTGGTGCTCGAGAAGAGTCCATAGGATGCATTGGATGGCCAAAAAGTCAAACAAATAGGGTTACTCAAAATGCTGGGGTCCCGGAGGGGCATCCACAAATTAGTATGTTTAAGGGGAAATTTATTAGTTCAAATTATGTTTTGGCCAAGTTAACGAACAGCCTTGGGATTGCAACCCTATGTTCCAAATCATATAAAACTCCAGAGGCAATTCCAAATAGATTTTTGTAGTTTTATTAGGAAATTAATCAACACACACGCACATGCACACACATGCACGTGTGCACACACACAAGAACTAACAAAGCAAAGATGGGAAAAGGTGAATATTGGAGGCCTTGCTAATGGTGATACGTTACCGATCTTGAAGTGTGCTTCCAATCAATGGGAATGCAGAACAAAGAAAGCTCAATAGCTGCTGAGGCAAGTGGGGTGGCTAGATATTGAGGTGCCTAGTAGACAGACTGTCTTCCTAGTTACAAACTAAACCAAATTGTTGGTGTGTAGGCACTGGTATAAATACCTAAAAATAATGTCCCGGGGCAGTATTCTTCAGGATGAATGGATTAAATTTCTGCTAAATGGTTTTCCAGGAGGGTAAGAATGGTTGGAAGGTGTATTAAATGTTTGGATGTTTGGTGTGAATATCTCAGACAAAGCAACCCCCTTGATGCTGGAGAAGTGTCCTTTGTCCTTTGTCTAAGTATGCACAGCCATCTCCTTCATCCAAGGTCCCATCATTGCCCTCCATAGACAAATATGATTAGGTTGATGTCTTGTGTGATCCCATTGTGGTGTGTGCCTTGTTTCCTCCAAACTGGATTATGGCCAGATTTTTACTTTGGGGTTGCTTTTACACATCACCCATTGGTCACTCGCTTCAGTTTCCCTTTTAATATTAGATTGATATCAAATACAAGACGGGTGATTAGGGGCTTGGTCCCAGAGTAACATGGGTCTTAGAACAGATCAAGCCTGATCTCTCACTGAAAGCCAAGATGACTAAATTAAGGCTGTATATTTTGGCCACATCATAAGAAGGCACAACTCATTACAAAAGACAATAATAATAATAATAATAATATAATAATAAAATTTATTTCTATACCGCCCAATGGTTACCCAATCCGGGCGGTTTACAAGTTAAAAACAAATTACAGTAATTACAGTAATAAGATATCCCTCCCCCCCTTAAAACAATATTAAACAATAATACAATTAAAACATCAAGAATATAAAAAGAATAAATGTAAAAAGTAACAATGGGCAGTTAGCAATTGTAGCAAGCAAACTCGTTGCTAGTATTGAATAGGAGCCAGGATTGAAAGGAAGGAGGGAGCTGGCCAAGCCGGGTCATTTAGTCTGGAAAGGCCTGCCGGAAGAGATCCGTCTTGACAGCTTTTTTAAAACTGTCCAAAGATGTTAATTGACGGATCTCGTCCGGCAGGCCGTTCCAGAGTCTGGGGGCAACGATAGAAAAGGCCCTCTGGGAGGTCGTAGAGAGCCTCGCTCTCTGAGGCTCTAGGAGATTTCTCCCAGAAGAACGGAGTGCACGGGGGGGATTATACGGGAGGAGGCGGTCTCTGATATAGCTAGGAAAGCTAGCTCTGATAATGCTAGGAAAGATGAAAGGAACAGAAAGAGAGAAAGATTGCATGCCAGATGGAATAACTCAATCAGAAAGGTCACAAGCATGGATTTTCAGGAACTAAGAAGAGCAGTGAAAGATAAAGGGAGTTGGAGACATCTCATCCACAGGGTCTCCATGTGTCGAGGTCAACTCAAGGGCATTTAATAACAACAACATTGCACACAGACATACACATAGACATACAATATGCAGTGTGTGCGTGTGTGTGTGTAACTTTTTTTCATTTATTGTGGGAGCCTTTTTTTTAAAAAAAAAAAAACTGGTTCAGCTGCACCATTTGCAGTTTTGCATGGCGTGGTCCATGGTAAATCTGGCAATGGAAAATCATTAATCCAGCCCTGGACACAGTCACTAGGAGTGAGTTGACTGAAGAGTGAAAAATAGGAGACATCTTGCTAGATCAAAAATATCACACATAGGGAGTGCCAGTTATGGTTTCTGTGTACTGTTATCAGCCTAAAGGCCAGACTGCAAGGACACTTTTCTCCAAGCTGGGCTTACTCATAAGAGGGGAGGGGGGACTTATTTAGGCTACAGCAAGAATCTCACAGACTGAATTTACATGCTAGCTATAGAGATTTTTTCTCAAGTTTACTTGGTCACTACTAATAACCAAGAGTCTTGGTTGCTATGGCTTCCCCTCCAGACAGCCTCTTTCACTCTGTGAACCTAGTATGTATTGGTTTTGCTAAATTTCTCATTCAAATTTTTAAGCCCATTTTTCAATCAGTTTCCAAATGCAACAAAATTTATTTTCAAAATGTAGGCTGGCATTAGATGCACACCTTTGTAACTGTTTGGCACTGATGTTTAAAATCATGGCATTATCACCACTATTGCAAATTCCTGCTTTAACAGTTAGTAGCCACACCAAGCGATGGAAGTCTGTTCTGCTGGTGAAGAAGGCACTTCAGATTGATGTTTCTAGCCCTCTTCTGCCAGCAAACTGGGGTATGGCAATCAGAAGCAGGAACCTTGTCATAACTTCTCATTGCACTGTGGATACCTGGTAGGAGGTGGCTAGCAACATCACCCTATAGGGCTCAGATTAACTGCAAAACAGATCTCTGTTGTTGTTGTTGCTGCTGCTGCTGTTGTTATTTCTTACCCACCTCTTCCCAGGGATCAAGGTGGGAAACAACAACATTTAACAGACCTACCACATCAGTTAAAACAATAGCAATAACATGTACATTTCTATACTGCTTATCAGTAAACTCAGCACTCTCTAAGCAGTTCACAATCTGTAAGCCAATTGCCCCCAACAAGCTGGGTATTCATTTTATCAACCTATGAAAGGATGGAAGGCTGAGTCAACCTTGGAGCCCCTGGGATCAAACTCACAACCTTGTGACTGCAGTACTGGCATTTAACCACTGTGTTACCATAAATTAAATTAAAAATTAAATAATTAAAATTTGATTAAATTAAATTAAATTAAAATACACATCAATTTAAAAGGACATTCATATAATTTAAAAGGACAAGATATACACATATTAAAAACCATCCACATTTAAAATTCATCATTTAAAGTGCCTCAAAAGAATCCTGAACCAGGTTCCACAAAAAGACTCCCATAATAAATGAAAACATTGTTGTTGTTGCTGTTGTTGTTAGCTGCCCCCAAATCAACTTCGACTCATGGCAACCCTGTGAATGAGATACCTCTGAGTCTCCCTGTCCTCCACTGCTCTGCTTATTTCCTGTAGACCCATGCCTGTGTCCTCCCTAATTGAGTATAATCATCTGGTATGTGGTCTACTTCTTCCTCTTCTACCCTCTACTTTTCCCAGCATTATTGTTTTTTCCAATGAGTCATGCCTTCTCATGATGTGGCCAAAGAACAACAGCCTTAATTTAACCATCTTGGCCTCCACGGGTTCTGGCCTGATTCGCTCATGGACAATTTCTTTGTCTTTTTGGCTGTTAATTGGATCATCAGCATTCTTTTCCAGCACCACATCTCAAATGTGTTGATTTTGTTTCTATTTGCTTTTTTCACAGTCCAGCTTTCACATCCATACATAGCGAATGGGCATACTATGGCTTGAACAATTCTAACTTTGGTGCTCAGTTATATCTCTTTACTCTTTAGGATACAATGCAGTTTAGTCATCTTGTTTTCTAGGGAGAGTTCAGGCTTGATTTGCCATTTATTTATATTTTTGACAGTTGTAGGTATTTGCAGTGCCACAGTACTTGCTACAGCAAATGCAATACCATGAGCCACCAGGTGCCACTGTGCTCATGAAGAGAGAAATCCTGTGAGAAACTGGTCAGAATCCTATTGTATTTTACACAATATGTGTAAGTGCTCCCTACAGAACCAACTGGACATTTTGGTCCCATGCATAATGTCCTCATTCAGCTCAAGGTTGATAAAGCAAAGTTGTGCAAGCGGTGCCATTACCCATGCAGATTACACGGATACACATTTAGTTGTGCAGTCAGTTGCACATTTAGGTGTGCGTTCAGTTGTGCAACACTGCCATTCAAGACAAAGGTGACATAGCACACTCAATGTGTAACTCCCATTTGGAGATTTACATTACCCTCTCCAGCACAGGATATCAGTGAATCTTGTCCTGTCAAGAACAAATAATTTTGCAAGTATGCTTGCCCTGTAGATTACAGGGCTGATCTGTAATTCTGAAAAATGCCAATTTCAGTGTCCCAGTTTTAATAGATTCAAAACTGAAAAGTCCAGAGCTGAAGATTCCTTCCACATCCCACATCTTTTGTCCAGTGCCACAGAAGCATCCAGATCTCTATCAGTACATAGATTTAATTGGGAGGGTTCTATTTAGGAACCAGCAATTGTTTGCCTTTGTGCATCACAGACTGTGGCAGAACTTACTTTTTATCACAAAGATGTGGGTTGCAGGTCGGTTGCTCTTGAAAAGTCGTGTGGCGTTATTAATGTCCTTGATCTTTTCATCCTTCCAGCCTGGGGTGTAAACCCAAAGAACATCTCATTAAATGGAAACTTTTTCAGGGGAACGTCAGGGAATACAATGGAATCAGAATCCCTAGCAGCCACTCCGACACCATCAACATCATTATGAGGGGAAAAACAGCATCTGTTGTAAGATTTAACAAGGCCATTTTGGAGCACTAATAGGCATCTTGACAGGAAGGAAACTATGTTTCTTTCCCCACTTGAGAATGGGTCACAGTTACCATCATTCTTGATGAAACTCAAATATTCCCCCCAGCACTAGAGAAAAGTGTTGTCTTGAAAAGGTCCACAGGTGCCAGGGAAAAATCTTTTATTTTTAAGTGGGTTTGGAACAGAGAGGCATCCTTCGAGACACCTAAGAGACACATAGGCAGGATGGAAACTATCTTTATGGACTCAGCCAGACTGAATCCTGCAGTGAACTCAAAGGGCTAAGTCCTCTTCTCTCAATCATCTGACAGCAGAAGATATGAAAAAGTAAAGGAAAAAAGAGCTACCAGTAAACGTCTCACATCAAAAAAAAGATCACTTGCCTGTTTTCTTATACTGACTAGAAACTTGCACTCAGATATTCAGCTTATGTTTAACTCCACTATGCCATCTCTTTAGCTTTTCTGCCTATGGCATGTAGAGAATATCTAGCAGCATGGGAGAACAACTTATAGCCCTGACTAGAGATTAAATAGATAGATAGCAATAGATTCAAGAAGTCTTGCTGGAAATTGCAACAGGATTTAGATCTGGGCATTGTAGTCCAAGAAAATAACTTTCCCATGCTTTAATCCAGAACAAGTACTTAGGGAGATTAAACAATTTCATTAGGAACACAGACAAAATGTGTGTGTGTGTATCCAGGAGTAGCCACGATGGCCCTATAGCAAAGTACAATAACATCCAAAATCCAGTAAACAGTGATATCAGTATTGGGCCAACCAAAATGCACAAAATATGTGTCACAAGCTCCACTGGCTTCTTCATCAGGCAAAGGTGTTAAAATCATACAGGAGACGGTGGCGGGGGGGGGGGAATGTTGGCAATGTTAGTTACAGGCTTGCATTTTGTCAAGACATTGTTGGTGTTGTTCTCAGTATTGAGATATATTTATTATTTATATTTATTTATATTTATATTTTCAGGAATTTATATCCCCCTTTCTCCCACAATGGGATTCAAGGCAGGTTACAATAATTTAAAAAGACAGAACTAAAACATTGATTACAAAAGTTAAAAGATAAATAAATATTACCAACATTAAAACACAAGTTGAAAGCAGCATAGTTAAAACCAGTAAAAACCATTAAAACAGCATATCGCATTACACAAGTAAAATTCACCCACCAAATGCCTGCCTAAATAAAAATGCCTTCAGCTGCCGATGAAAAGAGAGCAGAGAGGGGGCCAACCTAACTTCCCATGGCAGGGAGTTCCACAGTCTGAGAGCAGCCACGGAGAAGGTTCTCTCCCAAGTCCTCACCAAACACACTTGCAAAGGTCGTGGGACTGAGAGAAAGCCCTCTCCTGCCTATCAGTGCCAGGGCTGGCTTGCATAGGGAGACACAGTCCTTCAGATAGTCTGTAGATATCAATGCAAGCAGGCCACTCCTCCTGGCCATGTGGTACTGGGAGCATTTTAAAACCCAGAAAATAAAATTTAAAATCCATTATCAACATTAGCATTTGGCATGTTTTATCTAATAGTGCCTGAAATGTTCCTATTGCAAAAGCACGGATTCTACTTGAGAAATTAAATGTTTTTTGCCCAACAAAGGGGATTGTAGACCCAGAAAGGACTGAGACATCCTGGGCCTCAAAGGAAGTACCTTTTGGTGCATGATTGTTACTTGACTGAACTGAGTCTGATAGTTTTGACACAACATTTTCCCCTAAAGTTCCCAAAGGCGCCTCCTAAAAAGTCTTGCAGCAGTTGAGCACCTTTTCTATGGTGTTAGGATGGTCAGGAAACCCATAGCAAAAGCATCTAAGATAGGTGATTAACCAATATCTGTTTAAAAACTTCCCATGAAGGAGAGTCCACTAACACCTTCCAAGGTGATCCATTCCCACCTGTTGAGCAGCTCATACTGTTTTTCCAACAACTAGCAGAAATCTCTCTCCTTGTAATTCAAATCCACCAGTTTGGGTATTATCTTCTGGAGAAGTAGAGAAGCTCACTCTGTCTCCCATGTGACATCCTTTCAGATATTTGAAGATGGTGATTGTATCATCTTTCAGGCTCCTCTTTCCCAGACGAAAGATATCAAATTGCCTCAACTATTCTTTATGAAGTTTGCTTTCTCTCCTCTTCTCTCCCCTCCTGAGATTGCCTGAAGTGCTCTAGAGATGCATTGAGTAGACCTCTGAAATGGAAACCAAGAAAATAATTGCATGTATGACAATAAGCCCATTGTCTTCTAGGCTAGGTCTATTGTTTCTTTCCAACTGAATTGTCATTGTGGAGATTTTGAGACATGTGATTCAGCTCTCTAGACAGGAAGGTCACTATATACTTCTTTTAGAGCTTTCTCTGGTTTTCTTTATATTTGGCTTAATGAGGATGGGAGGAAGCCGACATTTAGATACTGACAGCGTGTACCAATTGGAAATGTCTGTGGTAGTCAAAGAAACAGGATATGAATTGACTGACAGTCAAAATTGTATACAAAAAGGGCAGGTTCTGTCTATTACTCACAATGGTTGGAATTGTCAATCTTAGGTGTGCCTCATGTAGGAAAGGAAAAGACATTCATTAGATTTACATTTCTCTATGAAAATATTCAAGAAAGTCAAGAAAGAAAGTGCAAAAAGTAGGGCTACAGATGAACATCAAGAAAACAATAAGCATCATAGATGTTTTACATAACTTTAAAGTAGATGATTTTTTGTGGGTTTTTCGGGCTGTGTGGCCATGTTCTAGAAGAGTTTCTTTCTGACGTTTTGCCAGCATCTATGGCTGGCATCTTCAGAGAAAACTGGAATGGAAGAGAATGGGTTATATATACTGTGAGACCCTGGGTAGGGAGGAGTGGTTCCCAGGTGAACTGTGTGTTGTTCTGTGTTGAATAGGTATTGTTCTGTTGTTAATGGCATGGCTTCCAGGTGAGGTTATGCTATTGTCTGCTGGGAAAGCCCCTGACCCTGGTTGGTTTCCCATTTGCATTTGCTGAGTGCTGATTTTCTTATTTTGTAGGACTGGTAGCCATATCTTGTTTACTTTAAGGGTTTCTTCTTTCCTGTTGAAGTTATCCAAGTGTGTGTGGATTTCGATGGCTTCCCTGTGCATTCTGACCTGATAGTTGTTGGCATGGTCCAGAATTTCAGTGTTTTTAAACAGCATTTTATGTCCAGGATGGTTTATAATGTGTTCTGCTACTGCTGATTTTTCTGGCTGGCCCAGTCTGCAGTGTCTCTCATGTTCCTTGACTCGTGTTTGTACACTGTGTTTGGTGGTCCCTATGTAGACTTGTCCACAGCTGCATGGTATGCAGTAAACTCCTGCGGCTGTGAGAGGGTCTCTCCTGTCCTTCGCTGAGCGCAGCATTTGTTGGATTTTCTTGGTTGGTTTTTAAACCATTTGGAGGTTGTGTTTTCTCAGTACTTTCCCTATTCTGTCTGTGACTCCTTTGATATATGGTAAAAATACCTTCCCTTTGGGTGGCTGCCTGTCTTCAGTCCTCTGGGTTTTTCTGGGTCTGGCAGCCCTTCTGATGTCTGAGCTGGAGTAACCATTTGCCTGTAGAGCCCGGTCTAGGTGCTTCAATTCCTCTTCCAAGAAGTGGGGTTCACAGATGCATATCAGAGACCACCTCCTCCTGTATAATCCCCCCCGTGCGCTCCGTTTTTCTGGGAGAAATCTCCTAGAGCCTCAGAGAGTGAGGCTCTCTACGATCTCCCAGAGAGCCTTTTCTATCATTGCCCCCAGACTCTGGAATGGCCTGCCGGACGAGATCCGTCAATTAACATCTTTGGACAGTTTCAAAAAAGCTGTCAAGACGGATCTCTTCCGGCAGGCCTTTCCAGACTAAATGACCCAGCCCTGGCCAGCTCCCTCCTTCCTTTCAATCTTGGCTCCTATTCAATACTAGCAACGAGTTTGCTTGCTACAATTGTTAACTGTTCATTGTTAGTTTTTACATTTAATTCTTTTATATTCTTGATGTTTTAACTGTATTACTGTTTAATATTGTTTTAAGGGGGGGAGGGATATCTTATTACTGTAATTTGTTTTTAACTTGTAAACCGCCCGGATTGGGTAACCATTGGGTGGTATAGAAATAAATTTTATTATTATTATTATTATTATTATTATTATTATTATTTTGCCCAGTCTACCAGTGTTTTTATTGTGCTTCTTTTTTGTCCTGGGTGATGGTTAGAGTTCTTGTGCAGGTATCTGTCTGTATGTGTGGGTTTTCTGTATACTGTGTGTCCCAGACGTTGGTTTGGTTTGAGGATGACTAGGACATCTAGGAATGGCAGTGTTCCTTCCTTTTCTTTTTCCATAGTGAATTGGATGTTAGGGTGGATGTTGTTCAGGTGATTCAGGAACCCAGCCAGATCTTCTTCTCCATGGCTCCAAATAGTGAAAGTGTCATCCATGTATCGGAACCAAGCTGTGGGCTTTTTCGGTGCTGTTTCCAGGGCTTGTTTTTCAAAGTGTTCCATGTAAAGTAGATGATGAAGATATTGAAATAAAGATTGTCCATACCTGGGCTCAGTCACAAATCAGAATGGAGACTGTAGCCAAGAAATCAGAAAATCAGGGCTTGGAAGGGCAGCTATGAAGGAACTAGATAAGATTCTCAAACGTAAAAATATATCATTGAACACCAAAATCCGGATTACTTGTGCCATGATATTTCTGATATCTAGGCATGGTTGTGAAAGCTGGATAGTCAAGAAAACTGACAGGACAAGAAGAGAGTAGTATGGGTAGTATGGTCTGTCAAAAAGGCAAAAGAATTGGATCCAAGATCAAATCAAGCCTTAACTGTCCCTGGAAGCCAAAATGACTTAATTGAGGCTATTGTAATTTGGACATACCATGAGATGATGTTGTTTGCCATCAAGTCAATTTTAGCTTATGGTGACCTTATGAATAAGAGATCCCCAAGATCCTTGGTCATCAACTACCTTTCTCAAAATCTGGAAAATTAGGGTTGTGGTTTCCTTGACTCCCTCTTTTCCTACTGCCTTCCACTTTTCCAAGCATTATCATCTTTTCCAATGAGACATATTGTCTCATGATATGTTCAAAGTACAACAGCCTAAGTTTAGTCATCTTTGCTTCTCAGGAATGTTCAGGCTTGATTTGCTCTAAGACCCATTCATTTGTCTTTTTAACAGTCCATGATATCCATAGAACCATTCTCCAGCATCATATTTCAAATTGGATCATTTTCTTCCTGTCCGCCTTCTTCACTTTCCATGTCCACTGTCTACAACCATACTTAGAATTTGGAAATACATGACTCATTAGAAAAAAAATGATACTACTTGCAAAATTGGAAGACAGTGGGAATAGAGAAAGACCACATTACAGGTGGATAGGCTCAGTAAAAATAGACACAGCCTGAGTTTTCTAGACCTTAGCAACCAATGGGGTATCTTGGAGGTCTTTCATTCTCAAGGTCACCGTGAGTCAATGCTGACTTGACTGCAATTAAACAACAGCAGTAATGAAAATAACCTATCACATGTAACCTGAAATTAGCTTGGAATGGACTGTATATTCCTCAGAGGTCCAAATCTTTCCTAGCTTTACAGTGTGTATCAGCAAAGAAGAAAAAAATCCAAAACCATCCATAAATTTCATAAATCTCCATAGTCTAATATGTGTCTTCTTGAAAAGAGCACACCCAGCTTCAAACAATATTTTTTTTAAAAAAAAATACATGCATTTAGGAAAAATGCATACAAAAATGTATATATATATTTAGAAATATGGATTTCTGAGGAGAATGGGATGAAAAGGCTCACAGCCCAGTACAGAACTAGGGCAGGATAAGCATGCCAGTGGGATTCTTGAGAAATGCAACAAAAGCAAAATTGACAGATTTTCATATCTGCAACCCCAGACAGCCACGTCCAGGGAACAAAGAAACAAGCAATGTCATCTTCTAGTTGCCTTCTCAATGAGCAGTTGAAAGTACTAAAAGGACCAAAGAGAGTTCACTTTGACAGCCCTTTATTGGTTTGTATTCAACTGCCCTCCAGTCAACTGCTCTCCTGACTCATGATGATCCTGTGAATGAGACTTCTCCAAGATCCTCTGATCTTTACTGCTCTGCTTAGGTCTTGCAGAATCAAGCTCATTATCTCCTTGATTGAGTCTATCCATCTGACATGTGATCTTGCTCTCTTTCTACTGCCTTCTACCTTTCCTAGCATTATTGTCTTTTCTAATAAGCCATGCCTTCTCATTATGTGCCCAAAATATGACAGCCTCTTGGCTTCCAAGGAGATTTCAGGCTTGATTTTTTTCAAGGACCCATTTGTTTGTCTTTTGGCTGTCCACGGTATCCTCAGCTCTTCTCCAGCACCACATCTCAAATGAGTTGATTTTCTTATCTACTTTCTTCACTGTCCAGCTCTCACATTCACACTTAGACACTTCTAACTTTGGTGCTCTGTTGTATAGCCCTGATGGCACAGTGGATAAATGCCCATACTGCAGCTCACTCACAAACCACAAGGTTGTGAGTTCAATCCCAGCCAGGGGCTCTGGGTTGACTCAGCCTGGTATCCTTCTGAGGTCGCTAAAATGAGTACCCAGCTTGTTGGGACCAATTAGCTTACATATTGTAAACTGCTTAGGGAGTGCTTAAGTGCACTGATAAGCAGTGTAGAAATGTACTTGCTATTGTTTTTTGTGGGTTTTTTGGGCTGTGTGGCCGTGTTCTAGAAGAGTTTCTCATGTTTCACCAGCATCTGTGAAGATGCCAGCCACAGATGCTAGCAAAACATCAGAAAGAAACTCTTCTAGAACATGGCCACACAGCACAAAAAACCCACAAAAAACTATGGATGCTGGCGATGAAAGCCTACGACTTTGTACTTGCTATTGCTATTGCTATATATTTACACTTTAGGATCCTGTATGATTCTTTCATGGCTACCCTTCCCATTCCTAGTCTTCTTCTGAATTCTTGACTGCAGTCTCCATTCTGATCAGTATTTGACTGAAATTATAGGAAATCTTTAACTATTTCAATTTCCTAATTATTTAGGTTGAATTTATGTAGATCCTTTGTGGTCATTATTTTTGTTTTCTTTATATTCAGCAGTAAGCCTGCCTTTGCACTTTCTTCTTTTGCATTCTTTTAGTAATTGTTCCAAGCCTGTGATGTTTTCCACTACTAGTAAGGTGTCATCTGCATATCTTGCATAATTCCTCCTTCTTCTAAGTCTAAACCTTTTCTTTGTGTGATATTTTCTGCACACAAGTTTGCCTTACCCCTTTGCCAATTGGGAATCATTCTGTTTATCCATATTCAGTTCTAATAAAAGCCTCTTGTCCTAAGTACAGATTTCTCATCAGTCCTTTAACAGAGTCCTTTAACAAATCAATTACCCTGGACAGCTACCTTGCTTGTTTGCAGGAGATTGGGTCCAATTTAGAAACACTGATTATTATGGGCCTCAAAATCTATAGTTGCTTTTGTGAGTCTGAACCAAAGTGCAGCTACATTAGGTTTAACTCAGTCAAAAATCTCAGCCTTGTCCTACTTAGAGAGAAAAGATTGTCTGATTCAAATGTCATGTTGTAATTTTAGTTACCTCTTTGAGGACAATGTGTACTCCCTTGCAGGTTACTCGATCACACAGTTGTTGACTGTTAACTTTATTTATAACTTTTCATAAAATGAAATTATGGGAAAAGTTAAATTTACACAGATGCATTGTAATTGTCTCAAAACGTCACTAGATCAAGTTATAATTTTACCTTTTTCAATCTGTAAAGCTATTCCTTTTGGCTCCTGACCAAAACCACTCAGCAGTACTGTTCTTGAGTGGGGAAACCACTTTCATCAAAGAATTTATTGCTTCCCCAATTGATTCAAGGTTCACCCACAATCTGCCTATCCACCTGAGGAAGATATGCAACAGGTCTAAGTTTTTAGTATCTTCCTTCACAGTGACTCCACTCCAGATTTTACTCTGCAGTTTAAAGGATCTGTTCAAGGTACTGAGCATTATCCTTCAAATAGGATCAGCCCATTGGGTAGCTCCTTCTAAAGCCTGGAGTGGATTTGACATCCTGAGTGATATCAAGAAGACCTGGGAGCATCAGCCATCACTAGACACCAGGAAACATCCCCTCTATTATCAATGGTTGAAAGTGGGTGCCAGTTTTTATGTTAATAAATTGACTTCATCCATGCACATGGTGAAAATGGGTCCAGCATGATATGCAGAAGATTAAGGAAAAGGACCTTTTTGAAGGCAAGAGGATCCCAGCTGAGGTGAATGGGAAAATATACACACCCTGAGTGGTGAGTGTGCAATGCTGCATATTTGGAAGAGGAGAAGAGTGGCTGAAACTAGGGGTGGAGTGGAGCATTGGGGAGGAGGCCCAGTTTAATGCAACCATAACTAGTAAATTGGAGTTGATGTTAGTTGCTGTTGCTGTGTGCCTTCAAGTCATTTCTGACTTATGGCAACCCTAAGCTGAATCTATCAAGAAGTTTTCTGAGGTTGAGAGGGTTTGACTTGCCCAAGGTCACCCAGAGAGTTTCTGTGACTGAGTGGAGTATCAAACCCTGATCACTAGAGTCCAAGTCCTATGCACAAACCACTATACCACACTGGGTCTTGTAAATTGCTATTTACTCCATCATATAACATGGTCTCATTTGTCTTCCAAAATTATTTTCCATTTTTCAGGGAAGGCATTCAATTCATCTTAAGGAACCAGTGCATTACAACTTTTCCAAATGGATTTTTTTTTATTTGTAAATTATATGAAAAGAGTTACAAATGTATTGTTTGCTGCAGCTTTCACTTCCTTTGAATCTCCACCACTGCCCATCCCACTCCACATACATTATTGGTGTTATGGGCATCAACAGAACCTGCAAATGTGAAGTCAAAGGCTTTCATGGCCAGCATCCATAGGTTTTTGAGGGTTTTTTGGGCTGTGTGGCCATGTTCTAGAAGAGTTTCTTTCTGACGTTTTGCCAGCATCTGTGGCTGGCATCTTCAGAGAATGTTCTCTGAAGATGCCAGCCACAGATGCTGGCAAAACGTCAGAAAGAAACTCTTCTAGAACATGGCCACACAGCCCGAAAAACCCACAAAAATCTATAGAACCTGCTAAGTTTCCTGGACCTCTTTGGAATGCCATCAACAATACCATCATTCTCGATTGTCTGTCTGTGTTGGGAATTAGAGTGTTTTATTTCCATCACAGTCTTCTCCTCACATGATCAGTTCCAGAAGGTAGATTCTTGATGGCAATTCATGAGTATGGGACAACAGTTTCTCACCAGTGAGGCTGAGGAGTTAATGAATGGAAGCTGAAGGAAAATAGGTTAAGAAAAATTAGATCCTTCAGTTCTGGAAACATACCAAGCAAGGGAGGAAAGTTCAGAAAGGAACAAGAGAGGGCCACTAAGAAGAGAGCCAAATAAGATTTCTTAGGCATCAAAGCACTAAAGCTGGAAGATTCCTTAACCATTATTCATGGTGGCCGAACCCACTGGGAGAAGAAATCCAATGATACTGGGAAACATAATTTCGAGCCTCCTTGGATCCTGTGCAATGAGAAAGGCAGGGCATAAATTAGATAGACAGACAGAAAGACAGACAGATAGAACATTGACCTAGAGCTTAGAGGCTCATGATTCAAATCCCAGAGATCATCACAGCAATGACCAGCCAAATTAATCAACCTCTTTTCCCATTGAGAGGCTCCCAAAGAAAGCTGCCTTTCACTGACAGAACATACTGGTTCCTTTTTGTAAGTTAATTTATTTATTTATTTATTTATTAAGTTGTTTCCACAGAGACCAATGGCCCCTAGTGGCTTCTGTATCACTGGGGCTCTGGGTTTTAGCCTGACTCCAAGGTGCTAGCCTTTGTCCTCAAAACACGTCCAGGATTTTGGATAACTTGCTGAAGGAGACCTCCTTAAAAGCTCCTTAGCACAACAGCCCCTCCAGCCAGTGAACAATGGTTGCTCTGATGTCAATGGGATGGTAAATCCACATCTGGTGTTGCCTGTACTTTAAAGGGTCTATATAGGATGATGAACCTATTTTGGAGATGAAGTCTACATCACAACCCACAGTGGGTTCACAGCCTAATGGATATGAAATCACCAGCTGTCACCAATGGAGACACCCTCATTTCCATGAAATCAAAGTGTTGTATAAATGATAAAGAAGCTGGCTGCAAGCTCCATGCTGTGATTGCCAACCTGTCCATCTCCTGTGTAAATAATTTAATTCATGCTTATTGAATTCAAATGCCAAGGAATGAGAATTAGTTTAACCTGCTTTAAGGTGGGTGGAGAAATCAATAAAGGAGAGTTGGCTTTTTTCCTCTAGAGATACACATGCACATTAAAAAGCACTGAAAGTTTTGGAAATTAAATGCTCCATCATTACTAAGTAGGCAGAGGTAAATGTCTGTGTGATTAATATTGGAATCAGGCGGTGCCATAGAGAGGCTATTCTATGCAGCAAAAGTGCCCCCATTTTATCAGCTCTTTCTCTGGCTCGGCTACAGTTGTTGGAACCAACGAAGCTATAAATATATCAAAGAACGGAGGTAAACAAAATAATAAAACACCCAATGTGACAGCCAAGACACCTATGAATATATAAATATTTATGTATTGATGGACACTTCCAGAACACATGTTAGATTTTGACCAAAGGATTAAAATTTGAACCACCCAATCAAATTGCTGTTTGTTCAAATGGTCAGGGGGATTGAATCAATGTGGCTTTTGAAAGGAGAAAACAAGATTGAGCTAGTTTTGATTTATTTTAGATTATCCATAATATGAGGGAGGGAGAGATAGAGTGGGAGAGAAAGAGAGAGAGAGAAAGAGATGTTGCTTATGAACATCTTTTTGTCAGAAGCTGAGATCCTCCATTATATTTGCATAGTGTAAATCTACATTCATGTAGTTACATGGTTACACTACCCTTTTGCTCAATACAATCATTGTACAAATGATTGTGGGCATGCCCATGTGCTTGCTTATTGTCCCATTGTGCAATGGAGAATGTACAGGAGCTGTTTCTGCAATACCAGCCAATTAAATGGCACATTGAAGGCACTGGTGAATAGTCATACACCATCCAAAATGTGTGGCTGCATGGCTGGAGTCCTGTTGGTCAGCCCCAACTAGAGCAGACCTATTGAATCCATCTTTTAGGTCAGCTGTCTGGGTCCCCACCAAGTGAAAGACAGCATACAGATGATGATGATGATGATGATGATGATGATGATACAATTGTTAAATGGTGAGTCAACATGCAGGTAAATCCAATTGATTTAAAAGATATACTTTAGCTGGGACTAACACTAAGATTTAGACCTACTTCTTCAACTCTATTTATACAACTGAATATTCCTGTTGAATTTCCATTGCATGAACTGAATATGCCCATCACACAATAACCAAAAAGGTATAAGCATGTATGCAAGGGAATTTACACAAATGCATGATACAAGCAGGATTCCAGCCTACATATGTGATAATGCAAAACAGAATAGCAAAAAAATTGGTAGCAATTAGCCAAAAGTGCATACCTAAATGCATGTATTAGGTAAAGAAAAGTATACAAATACATATGTTAGCAGATAAATGTATGAAATCCATATATATCCATGCAAGTTTTTTTTTTTGGGGGGGGGGGGGGGGGAATCAAAATGATTGGCAGATTGAACAGAATGAACCCAAGCCTGTGAAAACAGAAAATGGAGAGAAACTAAAATTGCCAAGTTCACTCACTCCTACTGTACACATAGAGGAAATTCTCAGTAGAGATGCCTTCACCAGCCAGCCAAACACAAATATCTTGTAAATGTAAATGTATAAATACATTGGGATACATTAGAAATAAATCGAAAACACAGCCCATATGTGTATATTTTGAAGAGCAGGCAAGATTCAAGAGTGGATGTTCCACGTTGGACAAGTGCTTTGTGCTGAACCAGCTAGTATATAAATACAACATAAGAAAGGCCATCTTTATGCAACATTTGTTAATTTGAAAGCTGCTTTTGACACTATTGAGCATGAGCCTTTGTGGCTCAATCTATCTAATACCAACATTGATCAATGCCTTTCTTCCTTGTCAGAGCACTCTATACTGATATCTCCCTGAAGGTGAGATTGTACTCACTGACATCTTTTTATTTATTCCAACAGGCAGAAGAGCAAAACAAAAATTCATATGTCACTGTTCCTTTTTTACCTTTTTCAATAATGATACTGTATATCACATGAATAATGATAAATCTCTCCCCCCCCCCCCATCAGTTTGTGAGAGGAAGGTCTCCCTACTTCTGTATGCAGATGACATGGTACTCCTCTTTTATATTCACATCAGACTTAGACGATTCCTTGACAATCTGCATGTATATTGTTCAGCCAATAAATTGTCAATCACTTATGACAAGGCCAAAGTTGTAGACCTCAGAAATGGAACTAAGAAGTACAACTGGCATATTGGGCAAAATCAGATAGAACAAGTGATCTCATTTTGGGTATATTACTTGCTGCTTCTGGCTTCTAGCAACGATATATCAGGGCTACAAACCCAAGGCAGAGAAGCTCACAGATGTTATTGTTAGGTTTTGTTACATCACAGGAGGTAGGCAGGTGTGCCCAATTTTGCATTTAATTAAGCAGAAACACCAGATGTAGGTGTTTTACAGATCTGAGATTTGGGCCTTTCAAGTTGCTATAGATTGGATGGCATCCAGAAGAAAATTTCAAGCATAGTCTTGGGAACGCCAAGATATATCCTGGTATGGTATTTACCACTGAAAATTTGAGCACAGCCCTGGTTCACAAAGATCTAACTGTTTATCTTTAATTTCTGGATAAGACTGAAAGGAATGCCAGAAAATTGCCAAGCAAAACTAAGTTTGGGGAACACCTGGCTCTTAGCTTCCCAAAAGAAAAATCCTGGTATCAAAATATCACATATCCTCCTCATAAATTTGGCTTCTCAGAAACCTATTTTTCCCAGAAAAGTAATTTACCAACAAAGAAAGAATTTAAGTTATAAGAAGACTTTGCATCTCTTATATCAGTGAAAATCTCCTCATGGCATAATTTACTTAAGCATCTTCCAGGCCCAGATGACTACCTATTTAAAATTGAAAAGTTTTGATTAAGAAGGTAGTTAACATTAGTTACTTTTCAGTGAATGCCCTGCACAATTCTTGACAGCCAATTTGCTAAACTCCCATGTCATTTACACTACTGTCATTGTGGTCTGGATAATGCTGAGGACCTCCCCCAGTATTTGTTCAGTTGTCAAAGGGGGTTAGAGAAAAAAAATACTTTGTGGGGTTGTTATCTATTGCGATTTTCTTAATGGCATTAACTAAAGCCCATTCAAGTTTATATGAAGCATCCCCAAAAGTCTGATATCTTACTGCCTCTATGGCTTTATTTTATATATTTTAATTCTAACTAAATTAGAAAGAGAATGGCTACCATTTGAAGAACAGTAGAGAATTAAGTGAAAAACATCAATAAAAATATTGAAATATATAGATCACAATATATAGCCATTCCCTAATTTTAAAAATGCAAAAAATAAAGGAAGTAATTTTGACAATTTAAGTAAAAGAAGAAAGAAGAGAGATGGCACATGTTTGTATTCTATTATTTAAAATAGAGAGAATCTGCATTAAATATATGGAATTTGGGGAAAATGTTCTTTTACAAATTCTTACATAACCATTATTTAAGTTGGGATGTGGTGGCTTAGTGGTTACAACACCAGTTCTGAAGATCAGAAGATCGATAGGTTGGCAGTTCAAGACCCGTGATGGTGTGAGTTCCTGTCACTAGTCCCAGTTTCTGTCAACCTAGCAGTTCGAAAGCATGCAAATGCAAGTAGATAGATAAGTACCACTTTGGTGAGAAGGTAACAGCATTCAGTTCAGTCATGCTGGCCACGTGACCACTAAATTTGTCTTCAGACAGGTAATAGAGATGAGCACCGCCCCCTACAGTCAGTTACGACTAGACATTCATGGCAATGGACTACCTTTACCTTTAAGTTGAGAATACTATGATGTAATAGGGTATGTGGGAATCTTTTAATGGGTTTAAAGACAATATTAGGGTATCACCTTCAATTAATGTGATAAAACCTAAGGAAGTTTTCTTTTGTGGTAAATGATCTGTATGTGGAAAGCATTGATACTTTTATTGGAAAGCAAATAATAAAAATACTGGGGGAAATTCTTACTAGTAATCTTAGTAGTATTAGAAATGGGGTTTGGAATTCTGTATTATATTTTATATTTTAACTTTGTCATGTGACATTTGTATAATCTCTTTGTTTTTACATTGTGATGACCTATGGTTATAAGCTATTAAAACTTGAGCTAAATAAGTACTTTATGTTCCATTGGTTTCACCAGAGCGAAGTCGTGGGGAAATAAGTATTGTAGTGCAAGTTAAATAAGGTGAGGCCTTGAAATTACAGGAATATTTCTGTTTTCAATTGCACTCAGTGGGGCTCTTGACCTAAGGATACCTTATTTGGCAGGACACTGGTTACTGAGTCCCTATGGGGCTGGATAATCACTGTTTTTACCCCTATAGATCACTTCAAACCTGCAGGAGATCCCTGTTCTCCTAGGAGTTCTTGAGTGTAGTACTCTTTGCATTTAAAAAAAGGACTTCAAGGAGAATTGCAAAGGCAAACAAACTAGTGTTGGGAGGTTTGATTTTTTAAAAAAAAAATACAATGAAACAAATAGCTCCTTTCATTAATTAAGATGTGTGCATGGTTCTTAGTAGTGACAAGAGGAAGCAGCAAAATAGCTCTCCAATTACCATTTCAGAAGAAAAGAACAATATTAAAACAACAGTATTTCTTTATCTTTTGTAATGGACTTTGTAGTGAAATCTGGTGTATAAATTGTACAGCAGGGGTGCACAAAGTGCAGCCTGTGAGTCACATGCAGTCCCTCACCCTATGGATTGAGGTGGGGTGCAGCAACAGATTAAAATACAAAGTCATAGCCATGTTAGTCTGGAAAATCAGTATACAAAGGGAACTTGTACCACTTTTGAGACAGAGGGAAGTTGGTTGCATGAGCTTTCACAGACTTGTCTACTTCCCCAGATGCATGCAAAAATGGCCCTAGAACCACAGGTGGCTTGAGAGATGGACTTTGCCCCCTTCCCATCTGATAAGGCATACTGGGAGAAAATGATAAAAACACCAGTATGAAAATATCATGGCAATATGTATAGAAAAATGTATGTGTGTTTCCCTCCTCCTTCCTAAAGTTCTTCTATATACAGCCAGTATATAGAAGATATACCCTGGTAATGGCAGCTTGACAGAAAAGCAGAGAATGGAATTCAGGGAGTTGGAGAAAAGAGAAAAACAAGGCCTACAGAGAAACAGAATAGATAGCAGGCATCAGAGTTTAGACAGTGCCTGGCACCACATAGAAGCTTCCCAAGGCCATACAGAATTCCTGAACTCTGGGTGCCTTATAGATGTCACAAGCCCTAAAACACACACCTTTTCCAGAAGGTACTCTCCTCTCATTTTGGTTGCCAAGCAACAAAGCAACAATGGGTTATTATTGTATGTGACCTGTTTAGAATGGATGCTCTAGAAATGTAGAATCATAGAGTTGGAAGAGGCTTCAAGGGCCATCCAGTCCAGTCCCCTGTCATGCAAGAAGACACCATCAGAGCACCCCTGACAGATTACCATCCAGCTTCTGTTTAAAAGCCTCCAAAGAAGGCAACTCCACCACACTCTGAGGGAGTGTATTCCACTTTTTAATATATATATATATTTAATTTTATTATACAAATTAAAATATTCCAAACCATTCCAAATATCCCAAATTTACAAAACAAAAACACATGTATACAATACGATTAATAATAAATAACAAACCTACAAGACAACACCTACAACCATAAATTGACAATCTATGGACTGAATAAAAAGAAAATATAAAAAACATACCTTAACCATGATAATCCTTCAACATTCTTCTAATCTTCTTTACTTTCTCTGCCCTATACTTCACCTACTTTCTTATAGTCCTTTCTAAATTCACCTTTATAATTTACCAATCTTCTCCAATCCTAACCTTACTTCCTATCAGTCCTTTCTTTGTCCTTCCTTCCCAATCTCCTCCTCTGTCTCTCTCCCTCACCCCTTCTCATCTCCTCGACTTCTCTTATCCTCCTTACAATTTATCCTTTCCTTTTCACATTTACATACCTTCATCTACATTCTCTTACCTTCATCTGCATCCTCTCACTTCCTTCACATATACCATTCATCACACTTCCAACTTCCCCGCTACTTTACTTCCATTCCATCCCATACATTCTAGACTTCCTTCTTACCAGTACTATTACATCATCCAACTTTGACCTTCTTATCTACTATCAGCTAAAGAGAAGCTTCCTTGCTTCATCCCTTCCTTAAAACTCAAATCTTATATATTTCCTTGTTCCATTTATGTTGATATTTAACCTCATCCTAATATTTCTGTGTCGGTTCTCTAATTCATTTCCTTCAAGTGTCCTCTTCCGTCTCCACCTCCAATACCCCTTCCACGTTAGTTATATGTTTTCTGTTTGGTTCTATTTCCTCTTTAATCTTTGTCAATTGGTACTAAAAACCAATTACAGCCAGTTTTCCCCATTCACATACCAAATATGCAAGTATTGGTTTCCATTCCTCTTTCTCTTTCTTTATAGACTCCAATCTCATAAATTGTGTCAGTTCGTCCATCTCAATCACATCATATAATTTTATTAGCCATTCTCTTATACTCGAATTTTTTTTTATTTCCATTTTTGTGCCAGTGCCATTTTCGCCATAGTAAATAAATAAAAAAGGATTTTACAAAAAAAAATTCCAAATTCTCCTCCCACATATTTAACAAGTAAAGTTCTGGACAAATTTGGATCTTTATCTGATGGATAGCGCATGTAACTTCATTTATTTTGGTCCAGTAACTCTTTATGAATTTGCACATCCACCAGCAATGATATAGAGTACCTAGTTTTCCCCCACATTTCCAACATAGATTACTTTTCATTTTATAAATTTTAGATATTTTCTCAGGTGTAAGATACTACCTAAAGAATAATTTACAATAATTATCTCTGAGATTCTGAGATATAGTGTATTTCATTCCTTTGTTCCTTGTATATTCCCATCTAGACAGTTCTATCAGATGGCCAATATTTTTGGCTCATTGTATCATATGTTCTTTCACTACCTCATCCTCCAGTTTCCATTTTTACAGTAATACATAAAAATTCCTAATCCATTTTTTATTATCAGCTAATATTATCTTATCGACATCAGCATTATTCTCTCTAAATCTTTGTAATTTACTATCTATTCTGTAGCATTCTAAAATTTGTCTAAACAGGAACCAAGTTAATTTATATCCTTCTCTGTTAATTCTTCCTGAGTTTTCAAATTAAAGTTTCCATTGCTATCTTTTTTTTAAGAATTGCTCATAGGATAACCAGTTTATCCCTTGTGCTTTTTCTCTATGCTGGATCGCCTCCTGTGGTGAGAACCAGAGAGAGAGGTTTAGCGTAAGTCTAGCTTTATATTTTCTCCATACTTGGAGCAATGCTTTCCTCACACAGTGAGAAATGTGTGTGCCAACTGAAATATAAACCATCCCTTTCTAGATCTAATAGTTTATTATTTTCCAAGAGATTCCATTCCCTGATCCACATAAAGCAACATGCCTCAAAATATAATTTCAAATTAGGTACTCCTAACCCTTCCCTTTCCTTTGCATCCTGTAATATCATTAATCTGACCCTTGGTCTTTTCTTTTGCCAAATAAAAATATTTAGATCTTTGTGTCAGGTTTTAAAGGGTTTATCTGTGGTTATCACTGGAATCATTTGAAACAGAAAAACCATTTTTGTCAGTACCAACATTTTAATGGCCAAAATCCTTCCTAACAAAGACAGTTATTTTTTATTCCATTTTTGCATATCTTTTTTAATTTCATTCCATACTTTCTTATACTTTTCTTCAAACAAACATATAGTTTTCTTTGAAATTATTATTCCCAAATATTTACCTTTTGTTTGTATCACCATTCCTATTTTATTACTCAATTCTTTTTCTTTTGTTTTAGTCAATTTTTTGTAAGAATCGCTGACTTTCCTTTATTTAATTTACAGCCTGTTATTTCTCCAAATTCTTGTAAAATTTCCATTAAACTGCCTGCACATTCACATGGATTATCTAGAAAAATAACCAAATCATCAGCATAAACTCTTATCTTATAACTGTTCTTAATTCTAATTCCATAAATCTGACCTTGGGTTTTGATTTCTTTAATTAGTCTTTCTATTACCACCAAAAATAAAAGAGGTGAGAGTGGGTAGCCTTGTCTAATGCCCCTTCTAATCCAAATAGATTCCACACATTCCCTGTTTATAATGATCTTTGGTTTTTGTTCTTTATATATTTCTTTTATCCATTTAATAAATGTGTTGCCTAATTCCATTCTTTCCAAAATTTTGAACTATGTTGACCAATTAACTGTATCAAAAGCTTTTTCTAAATCCACAAATATTAGTTCTAATTTTCTTTCATTATATCTCTCATAATATTCCAGCACATCTAATACCACTCTTAAATTTTCTCTCATTTGTCACTGAGGCAAAAAGCCTCTTTGATCTTCATCTATCCAATATTTTAAATAATTTTTAATCTATTAGCCAAAATATTTGTAAAAATTTTATCATCAATATTTAGGAGAGAGAGGGCTAGGCCTCCCTAATATAAAAGGATATTATGAAGCTAACCATTTAAGATATGTAATAGAAGGAATGCTGGACGTACCAGATTTAGATTGGTTAGAAATGGGGAAAAAAGAGATAGATATGAAAATAGAGAAAAAATTTTTTAAAGAAATTAGTAGGAAAGAAATTAAAGAAATTGGAAATCCATTTATGGAAAATATATTAGAAATTTGGAATAAATATAAAAAAGGATTAATAAATGAAAATTCAATAATAACACCAATAATAATGGAAAAATCTTTCCCCAAAAATTTAAAAGATTTATTAGATAAAGAATTAAAGGAAAGGAAAATAGATAAAATAGAAAATTGGATAGAATTAAAGATAGGAAAAGAAAATATAAAAGAAAAACTTAGGGGGATAAACATGTCTTGGTTACATTTTATGCAAATAGAACAATGGTTTAAGAATTTGAAGAAAAAATATACAAAAAGGGAAATATACACAGTTTGAACAAATAGTTCAGAAAAGAAAAGGAATGGAGGAAAATGAAAATATGAAAGGCTTAACTAGCAAAATTTATAAAATATTAATGGATAATAAAAGGGAAAAACTACATCAAATTATTTTAAAAGAAATATGGGAAGATGAATTGAAATGCAAAATCTCTGACAATGAATGGAATAAGATTTGGGAACAAAGACATTTGAAAAATTTATCGGTGCGAATTAAGGAAAATTATTATAAATTGATTTGGAAGTGTTATTTGACACCACTGAGATTACATAATATAAATAAAGAAAATTCAAAATATTGTTGGAGAGGTTGTCAGGAAGTAGGGTCATATCTACATATGTGGTGGCAATGTAAATATGTACAAAAATTCTGGGAAATAGTAATATTAGAGATAGAAAAGGTAATGAATATAAAGATAGATAGAAAACCGAATATAGCATTGTTATCAATATATAATGATGTAGAATGGAAGGAGGAAAAAAACCTTGTAACAAATTTGTTTACTGCTGCGAGATTAATTATAGCAAGAAGTTGGAAAACAAAAATAAGTGTGAAATTGGAGGAATGGTATAAGGAAGTTTGGAAGATAGCAATTAATGATAAATTAACATGTAGATTGAAAGTGAAAAAAGGATTATTGAAAAGAAATGATTTTGATGAAATATGGAAAAAATTTATTGAAAACGTATTAAGAATGGAAGACGGGAAATTGCCTCCACGGGAGGAGTTAAGATTTTGGATGGAGTATAAAGATGGAAATGGCTCCGGGGGTGGGGTGCACGGAGGGGATATTTAGGGGGTTTTGTTTAAAAAAAAAACAAAAAAAACGGCTAAGATGTAAAAGTATATTAAAAAATGTATGGAAAGTTGATTAATATAAATAAAATTAAAAAAAATATTTAGGAGAGAGATTGGCCTGCAATTTTTCAAATCCATTACTTGTTTCCTTTCCTTTGGTATAACCACTATATCTGCTTCTATCCAGGATGGAGGTATTCCTTCTTGTAGTATAGAATTCATAGTCTGTTACAATGGGACACGCAATTCTTCCATAAAAGTTTTATAATAAAGTGGATTAAACCTGTCAGGTCCCAGTGCTTTGCCCTCTTTGCATTTTTTAATTGCATCTATCACCTCAGTGGTAGAGATATATCCATTTAGCTTATTAAGCTGATCTTTGGGGTTTCAAATTCTTGTTTATCTAAATACTGCCTTATTATTTTCCTATCTCTATTAGTTGGTTGTGGTATAACATTGTGTAGAATTTATGAAATATATTCTTTATCTCTTTTTGTGTATTACTATTTTATCTTCATCCATAATTTTAGTTATACCTTCCTTCTCCTTTTCTTTCCTTAATCTCTCAACCAGCCATCTACCTGACTTATTTCCTTGCTCAATTTTTTTGCCTCTCTTTCTCTCTTTCTGCTCCTTCCTTCCTTTTCATGATTGTCTGCATATTCTTCCTCCTCTTCTTCATCTTTATCCATTTGACTCTTCCCCATCTTCCTATAGAAATTTTTTTGTTTACCTGTTCTGTCATCTCTTTCCAAATCACATTTTTCCAATGTTTGTTTCTCTATTTCTTTCCTATGTTCTTTCCAGAATTCACTTGCTTTTTCTATTTAATTCAATTTGTATCTTTTTTGATTCCACAACAAAGATAATCCTTCAGTGTCCTCCCATCTAAATGGTATTCTGTAGAACTTCAGTTGTTCAGTCAGAAATTGGTAGTCTCTTCTCTTTCTCAAGATTTTAACTGGGATATCTTTGAACACCTGAAACTCATTTCCTTGTATTACCAATCTGGTTTTGTATTTTATTTTTTTATTTTTTGTAAGAAAAGGTCTCTGACATGTTTTCTAACCCAGTAAATCACTATGTCTTGTGGAAGTTTTTTTATTTTCACTGTTCTTGAGTTCATTCTATACATTCTGTCCACATTCCCTTCAACTTATTGAAGGGATTTATCTAAATATTTTGCAAGATATGGTAATAGATACTCATAAAGAGTTTCATTGGTTGTTCTGAAAGTCCTCTCAATTTAACGCATCATTCTCTTTGTTTCAATTCAAGTCTTAGTACTGGACTCTGATCTTCCTGTTGTGTCTTGATTATTTCTTCCATTTTACCTTCAATTTTTCTTGTTTTATATTCTAATTTCTCCATTTTGCCCATCATTTTCTCTATATCCTTGTTGATCTTACCTAAATCTTGTCTGATTAAACTTGACTCATGCTTCAGTTCTCTTTTTGGAATCTCTTATTTCTCATCTCATTTCATCTTTTGATTCTCTGATTTCTTTCCTCAATTTCCTCAAGGGACTGCCTCTCCCCATATGATCCCCCCTGCGCCTTGCGGTCCCCTGGGAGGAATCTGTTACAGCCAATAAAGACCAGGCTGTCTCAGACCTCCCAGAGGGCCTTCTCCGCAACCGCTCCCAGACTTTGGAATGGCCTGCCGGATGAGATCCGTCTTATTACCACTCTTGCTGCTTTCAAGAAAGCAGTAAAGACGGATCTCTTTCGGCAGGCCTTCCCGGAACAACAACCACCATAGGAGATGGGGTTTTACTTTGTCTGATGCTCACAATTGTTCAGTTGGCTTTTAGCATAATGTTTTAATGGTTTGTTGTTTTAATTTAACTCTTGGTTTAATCTTGTTTTAAGGGGCGGGTGGGCAGATTTGGAGGGAGGGAATGTGTTTTTAGCTGTACTATTTTAATTTGCTGTAACCCGCCTCGATTGCCTTGCAGAGAGGCAGGCTAAAAATAAAACTTATTATTATTATTAATTACAAGTGAAATCTTTTCATTTCCTCCAGATGGAAATGTTCTGATCAGCTCCTTTTCCAGCCATCTCTAATGATGGTCTTCTCTGATTTGAGTGTAAAGCAGTTTGTGATTGTGCTTTTTCCCTTCTTGACATCATGTCTTGTTTTTCTTTTCCTACTGTTGTGTTCATATCGTATTTAAGTCAACTCTAGTAGAATCCACTTCTCTTCCCCTGCCCTTTCCTCCTCTCTTAAATTTTGTTCTCTCTTGTCATATACTGTTTTGTTTATTTAAATTCTATTAAATAACAAACTATAGTAATATTATTAATTAAAACTGTTTGGGATCATTTTACTACTTCTAAGTGTAATACCCACTCGTTAATTACTACTGTTTAGATATCCCTCTAAAGCCTCATATTGACTTCCCTTTTTCTCTATCACAAATTCACTATCTGTCTTTAAATTAGCTATTTTATATTAAGTTCTCCTTTAGTATAGAACAGGGGATCCTTCTAATACACTCAAACTGTCAGAGACATATTTCATTCATAGCAGCTTTAAAGTATCATATTTCAAAATAATAAACTTAGTCTAATTCTCCAATTTTCCCTAATATGACCAATATATTAATTTATTCAAGTTAAACTAATCTGACTCCCACTAATCAGAAATCAATCTAACCCCTCCAAATAATTATTAGAGTTACTATCCCCCTACATAGCACAACAACAAATTCTTCCTATACAAATTTCCCCAAATATAATCAACTCTCCCAAATATAATCAGTCTAATAATCAAGTCTGAATTAAATTAGTCCAATCTGAATCAAAGTTTACAAATCAATAAGGTAATCAATTCAGTCTAATGAAATTAAACAAATCAATCAGATCATATATTCAAAACACAGTTAATTAATTGATTCTATCCTCCTTATCAATCAATTTATAAATAGCATAATCTACACAATATCACCAAACAGATAGTTTACTTAATATATCTGATTCACTTCATTAACATATATGATTCAATTCATTATCTTAACAATTTAACCAGCTACAAGCTATTATTACAAAATAAAAGTATTAATTTATGAGGCAGTTGATCAGTTAGTTAAGTAATCAGTTGGGTAATTAAACAGTCAGATATAAATTCCTTCTATTAATCAGTTAATAAATACAGCAATTTATCAATTCAGATAATCAGATACTAAAGTATTAAACATTAAGTTTTAACAAATTAATCACCTTTTTTTTAAAAAAAAGCAAAATAATTAATCAATTAATTTATATATCAGTTTTCAGTTAGCCCAATTGTTGTTAATGGTTCTTCCTATTGCTTAAATATGTTATTAGTCTTTGTTTCATTTCTTTCTCATTCGTTTTCCCCTTATGTCTTTTAAAAATGTCCTCCTCTACATAGATCTGATTTGTATCATTCCTTCGGTGTAGAAATATCAAAATGTCCTCCTTTTCCCCTCTACATGTCTAGTCAAATCCAATTCATATTTCAATCACTGTATTCATTTATTTATAAATTCTTATGGATCCTTTCTCTCCTTAAATTAATTCTCTTTGCTTATTTTGTATATCAAAGTCCAGATCTGAGTCCTTTTATACTATTTCAGCACACCTCTGCTAATTGACCACACTCCTTTTGTCCATAACAGAGAGTCCACATTCTATCCTTCTTTCTTTTCCCAGAGAATCCCAAGAAATCCACCTAAAAAGAAACAAGTTATTCAGTTGGAAACCAATAATATCCCTCAGTCCTTCTTTTTCAGTCTTTATAAAGAGGATTTCACTAATAACCAAACATCGCTCTGAAGAAGAAGAAAAAAAATCTTGTTGTTTGCACTCCTCCATTAATATCTTGTTTGCCGTCACAGTTCAAGTCCAGATCACAGGGTGTGGGGGAAGCCAGATCTAAATCAAAGGACACAATGTTCACTTTCTCAACCGGTCATTGATTACTAAACTAGTCCATAGAGTTGTTTCTCATTCATTTTATGTCATATCATAGTGACTCATAATTACTTCTGCTTTCACTTTCTACTTTCCCATGTGTGCTGAGCTTTTTTTATTATTGACTCAGCCAGACTGCTTTCAGTTAAAAGTTATCACAAATGGATTTAAAGAAGAAGGTAAACTTTCCAGAATTTGGCAAGTAGATAAATATATTTCTGATAGCTTGAACAAATAAAAATTTGGTGGCGGCGGCACTTATGTCACATAAACGGCTATTTAAATGCAGATGTGGCTTGCTTGGACCTTTCTGTTCTCCTCCACATCTCTCTTATTGGCACTGATCTTTCTCAGTCTTTTTTTCCTTTGGATCAGTATGCCCGGGAACAAATCAAGGTCGACAATGAGCCTCTCTGCTTCCCCCTTAACTGGGGGGACATCTCCTATCAATTGGCATATCCCACTGATCACTCTTATCCCCACGGTAAGCAATCACCTCATGGAGCTAAAGCTCTTGAGGTGATTCTCACACTGCCATGCCACCAGAAGTCTGGAATGTATTCCACTTTTTAACAGCTCTTACTGTCAGGATGTTATTCCCAATGTTGAAGTGGAATCTCTTTTCCTGTAGTTTGTATCCATTGCTCCAGGTCCTAGAGTCTGGAGCTGCAGAAAACAAGCTTGCTCCATTCTTAATAAGACACCCCATCAAATACTTAAACAGGGCTATCATATCACTTCATCTCATCATCCAGCCTCTGTTTAAAACCATCCAAAGAAGGAGACTCCACCACTCTCTGAAGCAGCATGTTCCACTGTCAAACAGCTCTGACTGTCAGGAACTTCTTCCTACTGTTTAGGTGGAATTTCTTTTCCTGTAGTTTGCATCCATTGTTCTGGGTCCTATTCTCTGGAGCAGAAGAAAACAAGCTTGCTCAATCCTCACTATGACACCCCTTGAAATACTTAAACAGGGACAAAGGGATAAGAAATACTGTATAAGAAGATTTTTGGGAAACATGTTTTGAATAGACAGAGATGAGTGTCAAAAGCATAAATGGATTAACTGAGTTGAAACCTAGGAAGCCACTATTTTTTTTTATTTTTTTCCATCGGATTAGCTTCTAATTTATCCTTGATTTATAATGTCGGAATATTTATTTGTGTTTATTTGTGTTTATAATGAGTATTTTTTGTTACTTCTTGTACATTGTTTTTAATATTACCTCAATAAAATTTATTTAATTAAAAAGAAAAAAAGAAAAAAAGAAATACTTAAACAGGGCTATCATATTACTCCTTAACCTTCTCTTCTCCAGCCTAAACATACCCAGCTCCCTAAATCACTCCTCATAGGACATGGTTTGAAGAACTTTCACCATTTTGGTTGCACTCTAGACATGCTCCTGTGACCTGCTAAGTAGTGACACTGTACTTACATAGAGATAGGGTGATTTTTTAGTAATAATAATAATAATAAAAATTTACATCCCGCCCCTCTGTAGGGCAATAAAAATGCAGTACAAATCACAACCCAATAATCCCAAAACCCACTCACCCCTTAAAAAAGTATTAAACAATAACATATTTAGAATCATAGAATCATAGAATCATAGAGTTGGAAGAGACCACAAGGGCCATCCAGTCCAACCCCCTGCCATGCAGGAACTCCCAATCAAAGCATCCCTGACAGATGGCCATCCAGCCTCTGCTTAAAGACCTCCAAGGAAGGAGACTCCACTACTCTCCGAGGGAGTGTGTTCCACTCTCGAACCGCCCTTACTGTCAGGAAGTTCCTCCTAATGTTGAGGTGGAATCTCTTTTCCTGCAGCTTGCATCCATTGTTTCGGGTCCTAGTCTCTGGAGCAGCAGAAAACAAGCTTGTTCCCTCCTCGATATGACATCCCTTCAAATATTTAAACATGGCTAGCATATCACCTCTCAGCCTTCTCTTCTCCAGGCTAAACATCCCCAGCTCCCTAAGTCGTTCCTCATAGGGCTTGGTTTCCAGACCCTTCACCATTTTAGTTGCCCTCCTTTGGACACGCTCCAGTTTCTCCACATCCTTTTAGAATTGTGGTGCCCAGAACTGGACACAGTATTCCAGGTCAGGCCGGACCAAAGCAGAATAGAGTGGCACTATTACTTCTCTTGATCTAGACACTATACTTCTACTGATGCAGCCTAAAATTGCATTGGCCTTTTTAGCTGCTGCATCGCACTGTTGACTCATGTTCAACTTGTGGTCCACCTGGATTCCTAGATCCCTTTCACACGTAGTCTCATTCAGCCAGGTGTCCCCCATCGTATATCTGTACTTTTCGTTTTTCCGCCCTAAGTGCAGTACCTTACATTTCTCCATGTTGAATTTCATTTTGTTAGCTTTGGCCCAACTTTCTAGTCTGTTCAAGTCATTTTGAATTTTGATCCTGTCCTCTGGGGTATTAGCTACTCCTCCTAATTTGGTGTCATCTGCAAATTTGATAACTATGCCCCCAATACCGTCATCCAAGTCATTAATAAAGATATTGAATAGCACTGGGCCCAGGACAGAGCCCTGTGGCACCCCACTGGTCACTTCTTTCCAAGTTGAAAAGGAGCTATTGTTGAGCACCCTTTGCGTTCGACCAGTCAACCAATTACAAATCCATGTAACAGTTACTTTGTCTAGCCCACATTTTACCAACTTGCTTGCAAGAATTAAAACATACTTAAAAGAGTCTCAATGACAACAAACAATAACCAACAACTGCAGCAGAGAGTTGGAGAAGGAAGGATAGGCTAACTCTCAAGGCTGGGATATCTAGTCAGGAAAGGTCTGCTGGAAGAGATCCATCCTAACAGCCTTTTTAAACCTGGTTCGGTTGATAATATGACAGATCTCATCCGGCAGGCCATTCCATAATCTGGGAGCAGTTGCTGAAAAGGTCCTCTGGGCAGTTGCAGTCACGTGGTTTTTATAGGGTGCAGCAGGTTCCTCCCAGAGGACCAGAGTGCATGGGATAGATTATATGGGATGAGGTGGTCCCAAAGATAGGTTGGACCCAAGTCATTTAGGGTTTTAAAGGTGATAACCAACACCTTGTACTGTGCCCAGAAACTAATAGGCAGCCAGTGAAGTGACTTAAAGACTGGTGTTATATGGTCTCTTCTTGATGTTCCCGATGCCAGCCTGGCTGCCATGTTCTGCACTAATTGGAGTTTCCAGACTAAGCATGAGAGTAGCCCCATGTAGAGTGCATTACAGAAGTCAAGACGGGAGGTTACCAGCCATGCACCACAGTTTAAAGGTCCATAGCTTCCAGGAAATGGCGCAGCTGGAGTATCAGCCGAAGCTGATAACAGGTGCTCCTGACCATTGCATTTACCTGATTTCATCATCTGGAGTGATGGATCCAGGAGCACCCCCAGACTGTGAACACACTCCTTGGAGGAGAGTGTGACCCCGTCCAGGACTGGAGGTTGTATCCCATTACCTAGTTTCGGGGCCGCTACTGTAAGTACCTCTGTTTTATCTGTCTCAATCTGTTTTCCTCATCCAGTCCATTACTACCTTAAGACAGTCATTGAGGGGAGAGACACCATCTGAAGTCGAAGCTGACAACCGAGACATGGAGAAATATATCTGGGTGTTATCAGTGTCATGATCATACTGATAACACCCCGCCCGATCTCTCCCAGCGGCTTCATATATATATTGAATAGCATCGGGGACAGGATGGCACCTTGAGGGATGCCACAGTTAAGCTCATTCCTAGTAGAGCAACTGTCCCCAAGCAACGCCCTCTAGAATCTGCCCAAGAGGAAGGAACGGAACCACTGCAATGCAGTGCCTCCAATTCCTAAGCTACTCAGGCGATCCAGGAGGATGTTATGATCTATTCTATCAAAAGCCACTGAGAGGTCTAGGAGCACCAACAGAGTCACACTACCCCTGTCAATGCCCAGACGAAGGTCATCAGCCAAGGCAACCACGGCCATCTCAACTCCAAGTCCTGTCCTAAAGCCAGTTTGAAATGGATCTAGATAATCGGTTTCCTCCAAGACAGCTTGGAGTTGAAGGGCAACCACCCTCTCAATCACTTTGCTTAAAAAAGGTAATAAATAGACCGGCCTATAGCTGTTCATATCCAGGGGGTCCAGGGAAGGTTTTTTCAGAAGCAGCCTAACCGCCGCTTCCTTCAAGCAAGATGAAACATGACCTTCCCTGAGGGATGCATTGATGATGTCCCTATGGAGCATCCTCAAGGCATCCCCCTCCTGGACAGCCAGCCACGACAGGCAAGGATCGAGAGGGCAGGTTGTTTTCCTCACTCTACCAAGGAGCTTGTCCATGCCATCGGTACTCACAGATTGAAACCGAGCCAGTATAATTTCATTAATGGAGTTGCTGGCCACCTCGTCAATTGATTCTGTTACAACATTGGCATCTAAGTCGGCTCTTATCTGAGATATTTTTATCTGCAAAGAAGTTGTTAAACGCATCACAGCAGGCCGTTCTCAGGTTAAGTACTGGGTTCTGCACAGGTAGAACCTGTGTCAGTTCACCTACCACCCTCATCATATGCAAACCTATTTATACCTAGATATCTGTTATTTTCCTTTGTGTCAGTCTGTGGGTCATTACACCACTAGCACTATTTGCTACAGCAAATCAAATTGTAAATTCTCCTCTCTCTTGTGTGGATATTGGCTTTCAGCGCACCAGGGCAATGAACCCCCTTATTTAGTTAGAACTTAGACATAGTACTGCTGGCATAGTGTACCTACAGGATTCTAGTTTTTGTCTAATGCTATAGTACCTCATTCTGTATAATATGTAAATCAACACTGAGATTAGAGGAAACAGATCAATATTTGTATATCGGACAAGATCCTATTGTTGAAACAGAATACAGAGAAACAGAATGGTTCCCAATTGGCAAAGGGGTCAGGCAAAGCTCCATTTTATTAACCTGTTTGTTCAACTTGTATGCAGAAAATATCATAGGAAAAGCTGGTTTAGACTCAGAAGAAGAAGGAGAAAAGCTAGGAGGAAGGAGCATCAAGAATCTAAGATATGCAGATGACACCATAATAGTAGTAGAAAATATCATGGACTTGGAACAATTACTAAAGAAAGTTAAAGAAGAAAGTGCAAAGGCAGGCTTAATGCTGAACATAAAGAAAACAAAAATAATGACCACAGAGGATCTATGTACATTCAAACAAGACAATGAAGAAATAGAAATGTTAAAGATTTCCTATACCTGGGGGTCAAATTTTGACCAGAACAGAGATTGTAGACAAGAAATCAGAAGAAGACTAGGAATGGTAAGGGTGGCTATGAAAAAACTTGATAAGATCCTAAAGTGTAAAAACATACAACTGAACACTTAATTAGAATCATTCAAGCCATTGTATCCCCCATCACCATGTATGGATGTGAGAGCAAGACAGTGAAGAAGGTGAACAGGAAGAAAATCAGTTTATTTGAGATGTGGTGCTGGAGAAGAGTGCTGAGAATACCATGGACAGCAAAAAGACAAACAAATGAGTCCTAGAGCAAATCAAGCCTGAACACTTACTAGAGCCCAACATGATGAAGCTGAGACTCCCTACTTTGGCCACATCAGAAGGCATGACTGTTTAGAAAGGACAAAAATGCTAGGAAAGGTACAAGATAGTAGAAAGAAAGGAAAACTGCATGCCAGATGGCTAGGCTCAATCAGGGAAGTCAAAGGCCTGAGTGTGCAGGACCTCGGCAGAACAGTGGAGGATAGAGAGTCTTGCTGATTTCTCATTCATGGGGTCACCATGAGTTGGATCTGACTAGAAGGCAGTTAACAACAACAACAAATCATTATTTTAAAGAAGCTTTATTGCATATTTATTTTTTATCCCACTTTTTTCCCAATATAGGATACAAGGCAGCTCTCAATAGGAAATCAAACAAAATATCGTAAAAACAATGGGTAATGCATTTTAAAAATCAAAAAGAGAATCATATTAATTTAAAACAGTTTTAAAAAGCTGTGAAAATGATAAAAATGCAACAAACACCTTCTACATCAGTGAGTTAATATTCAAAGGATTGGGTAAACAGAAAAGTCTTTGCCTGCTAGTGGAAAGAGATCAGAGAGAAGGCAGACCTCATGGCAGGCAATTCAACAGTTCCAGAGCAGCCACCAAGAAAGCTCTCCTCCATGTCCTCATCCAACATGCCTGTGATGAGACTGATAGAAAGTCCTGCAGTGAGGTTCTTCAAACTCAAGGCAGGCTCATATTGGTTAATGTCAGAAATTACCGTACTGGCACACACACACACCAGAGACAGTCCTTAAGCCAACTGTCTGCAAAGTGGCATGAGTCATAAATTAATTTCTTCTCTGCCAAAATAAAAGGGGAAAGAGCAATTCACACTAGGAAAAATGGCATAGAAGAAATGGATGGCTACTGCTCCAATCAAATTTTGATTCCTCCAGACATGATTCTTTTTTTAAAAAATGTTGTTACATCTAATTGTGGGTCTCATGGGTTACAAGAGGGTATCATTCTCCAAAGACAGCTTTCTCTGCTCACTTTTAATATGTTTGTGTTTTTACCCAGCTGAATTAGTTGTCCTACCTAATCAGAGTAAATATTCTTTTCTTCCCAAGGTTACTCCTAGAAGAGCAGTTCTCATCAAGTAAGGGCCTGTACAGACTGCCAGAAATAATCCAGCTTGAGACCACTTTAACTATCCTGGCTCAATGCTAGGGAATCATGGAAATTGTAGTTTTTTATGAGACACTGAGCCTTCTTTGTCAGAGAGCTCTGGTGCCACAATACACTACAGTTCCCATGATTCCCTAGCACTGAGCCAGGGCAGTTAAAGTGGTCTCAAGCTGGATTATTTCTGGCAGTCTGCACAGGTCCTAAGGCAAACAATCAGTCCCACAAACTTGTGAAAAGCAGCTGTCACACTATATTTCATTTCTTAACAGTGAGAAAAAAACCTTTGATTGTTTCTCTGGCATGGACAGCACCTTTCTATTAAAGTGAGACTCTGAATGGCTGGTGTTTTAAGGGGAAAGGACACACCCTTTTTTACTGTACAACATTGACCCTTGATAGATAATGGCCCTATGACCAAAGCAGAAGTGAGTAAAGGCACTAGATCCTATCTGATCTGGCTGCTAAGCAGGGTCAACAAGTACTGGCTAGTACTTGGATGGCAGTCCACCAATGAATGCCAAATGTTGTAAGCTATATTTCAGAGGAAGGAACTGGCAAAATGATCTCTGAGGATTCCATGTCTATGAAAAACCTATGGAATCCATGGGATCACCATAAGAGTCCTCCCTCCCAGTCCCTCCACCATCATCCAACATCAGAGGGTGAGAAGGGCAGGCCAGCTTCATCAAGAAAGCTCTCCCTATGGCCCATCCACCATCATCCAGCCTCAGAGGGAGAGAAGAACCACTGAATTTGATCCCTTCCCTACTGCCATTACCTTCTCCTTTTGTGTCGTCTTTTTAGATTGTGAGCCTGAGGGCAAAGAACTGTCTAATTTAAAAAATTATAAGCCACTCTGAGAACCTTTGTGGCCGAAAAGTGGAGTATAAATACTCCAAATAAATAAATAAATAAATATCCACAGGTAACATGTAGGCACATACACACACAACTGTACGGAAGCCAAGGACTAAATCCCCAGACTTATATGGAAATCACCCACTCAGAAAGTCATCTACAGTCCCTTTCAAAATGAGGTGCTTATAGGCAGGGGTATTTTTGTGTGTTCTTACATATTTATGGAGCTTTCTCCATGGTGTCATCAGAGGCCACAAAAGTAGGTGTCCAGTTAAAAGTTGGCAAGTGTCCCAATGAGCACAACTATAGTCCACAAGAACGCTTAGGGGAAAGCCAGTCCAGTCCCAAGGATTAGATGGATTGACAAACAGATGCACAGTCTAGACCAGGGGTAGGCAACCTTTCCCCTTTAAGGGCTGAGGGACTTCAGCTCCCAGAATCCCAGGAGCTATTGGCCAACATGGGACTATTGGCCAACATGGCTGAGGCTTCTGGGAGCTGAAGTCCCTCGGCCCTTAAAGGGGAAAGGTTGCCTACCCCTGATCTAGACAGTCAAAGGTTCAATGGGAGAAAGAAGAATTCAAAGCCAAGAGGGGAGTTGCTGAAAGCATGGTCCAAAAATTAATACTGAAGGTCCAAGAGCCAGGAAGCCAGACATGTCAGACAGGGTTCCATGGAAGTTTGGGAACTATTGCTGTTGTCACCACCACCACCACCACCATATATTTATATATTGCCATCACAATTGTTAATTTGACAATTCCTTGCCCTCAGGCTTACAATCTAAAAAGACAGGACAGGCAAGGAAAGAGGAGGGCAGGGGATTAAATCCAGCAGATGCTGGCTGCTCTTTTCTCCTTTTTAGGAGATGGGGAAATCCTGAAAAAGAAGCAGTTCAAAAAAGAGAAGGAGAGCTGGAAAGGAGCTGAAAGTGCTAGGGCTAAGGATTAGGCCCTATTCATATTGATGAACTTACATAAGGTTATCCACTCACCTTGGCTTTAGGCAACATCCTTCTTCCTGCCTTTGTTCCCCAAAGGCCCCTGTTAAAACTGAACTTGTCACCTCATTTTCATCGCCACAGGTTTTGCATTTCTATTGCTAGTCTCACACACAGCCTGCTTATATAAGTCTGTCCCTGGACCCTCCAAGCATCTGAAGAAGTATACTCAAGCCTATGAAAGCTCATACTACTAGCCTCTTTCAGTTAGTCTCAAAGGTGTGACAAGATCCTTTTGTAGTATATATTTGTGAATAGATAAAAGGTCAGTGTGGTGTAGTGATTTGAGTGTTGGACTAGGACTCTAGTCCAACACTCTTCTGGCAAACGCGGCAGCGGCGGTGTCAGTGTCGCTCAGAGGACTCTGGTGCTTTAACATCTAGCACACACAGCTGTTGCTGAGCGAGAGCCAGAGAGCGCCGGCAGATTTAAACTCCGCCCGGAACACCTTCTCTCCTGGCAAACGCGGCAGCGGCGGTGTCAGTGTCGCTCAGAGGACTCGGGTGCTTTAACATCCAGCACACACAGCTGTTGCTGAGCGAGAGCCAGAGAGCGCCGGCAGATTTAAACTCCGCCCGGAACACCTTCTCTCCTGGCAAACGCGGCAGCGGCGGTGTCAGTGTCGCTCAGAGGACTCTGGTGCTTTAACATCCAGCACACACAGCTGTTGCCGAGCGAGAGCCAGAGAGCGCCGGCAGATTTAAACTCTGCCCGGAACACCTTCTCTCCTGGCAAACGCGGCAGCGGCGGTGTCAGTGTCGCTCAGAGGACTCCGGTGCTTTAACATCCAGCACACACAGCTGTTGCTGAGCGAGAGCCAGAAACTGCCGGCAGACTTAAACTCCGTTAGCCCTCATAATTTGGCAGGGAAGTGGTGGCAGTTTCGGAGGAGGTAGAGGCAGCGGTGGCGACGGTGGTTTTCTCCTGCGCCCCGCCCTCCAGCATTTAGCTTCTCTTTCCCCCCTTCCTTTGACAATCATGTAGTATCGCTTGGGAGTTTAAATGACTGTTGGCCTCCGTCTTGTAACTTGGAAGGCTATCAAGGCGGTTTGAACTGCGGCAGTTGTGGGGAGCGGGGAGGTCATATATATATATATATATATATATATATATATATATATATATTATACCAGGGTCACATAGATCAGTGGGTTCTTATTGTTTTTGCCCTGTGTGTTGACTGAAACTGGGGACAGATATTCAGGTTGTATGGGGGTGGGGGAGATATGGCGGAAACAGTCTCAACAAATGTTGCAAAAGAAGAAGGGATCGATGTCTCTTATCTATCCCTTCTTCAGTTGATTCTGTTGCCCATGATAGGTTGGAGAGCAAACTCACCATTCCACTGACTCTCAACCTGCTCCTTTGCATTGCCAGGTCGGTCAAAAATAATACCCACATCATCCACGATTTGTTAGTGGATGAGATGGCCGACCTGGCTTGCTTTACAGAAACCTGGCTGGGAGATGCCAGCTCCGCAATATGGGCGCAGGCTGTCCCAGCTGGGTACTCAGTTTGTGAGCAGGTGAGAGAGAGTGGGCGGGGGGGCGGCATAGCCTTGGTCCATAAGAACACTTTGCCCTTGATCAGGAAACCTATCCGGAAAACGACGTTCATCGAGTGTATGTACCTTAACCTGAAGACCAGGGATAGTTTAGGGATTCTGTTGGTATACCGGCCACCCCGTTGCTTAACAGACTCCCTGACCGAGCTGACGGCCCTGGTTTCTGAGTTGCTGTTGGGGTCGCCCAGACTTCTTGTTCTGGGTGACTTCAACATCCCACTCGAAACCAGTTTACAGGACTTAACAGGCGCGGCTCAGGAGTTCATGGATACCATGACAAACATGGGCCTATCCCAGTTGGTCAACGGGCCCACGCATTGTGCTGGTCATACCCTCGATGCGGTCTTTAGTACGGAGCAGGAACATCCGTGGGCGGAGGTGATAAAAACCTCCGCATTGTCATGGACGGATCACTTTCTGATCAAGGTGGAACTAAAGGCTATTGTTCGCCCTCCTGGGGGTGGCGGACCTATTAAAATGGTCCGCCCTCGAAGGCTAATGGAACCCATTGGTTTCCAGAAAGCCTTAGAGGGTTTAATGGTGAGTAATGCCGGTGATTCTGTCGAAGCTTTGGTTAACACATGGAACACCGATCTTACCAAGGCTATCGACACGATCGCTCCCAAGCGTCCTTTCCAACCCGCTCCGAACCACAAGCCGTGGTATACTGAAGAGCTTAGAAGGATGAAGCGGGTTGGACAACGACTAGAGTGCGAATGGCGTCCAGTAACTCCGTTGATGGCACTTTACTGGATCAATTTCAATTTGTGAGTACCGAGGACATGGACAAGTTGCTTGGAAGGATGAGGAAGACGACTTGCCCCCTTGATCTCTGTCCATCATGGCTGGTCGCCCAGGGTGGGGACGCGTTGAGGGTGTTCCTCCGAGACACAATCAACGCATCCCTCAGGGAAGGCAGTATACCATCCTGTTTAAAAGAGGTGGAAGTTAGGCCACTCTTAAAAAAGCCTTCCCTGGATAGAAACAACTATAGACCAGTCTCCTTGCTGCCATTTCTAAGCAAGGTGATCAAGAGGGCAGTTGCTTCCCAGCTCCAAGCTATCTTGGATGAAACCGATTATCTTGATCCATTTCAAACCGGCTTTAGGACGGGATTTGGAGTTGAGACTGCCTTGGTTGCTCTGACCGATGACCTCCACTTGAGCACCGACAGGGGTAGTGTGACCCTGCTGGTGCTCTTGGACCTCTCAGCGGCCTTTGATACTATAGATCATGCCATCCTCTTGGATCGGCTGAGAGAGTTAGGAATTGGAGGCACTGCTTTGCAGTGGTTCCGTTCCTTCCTCTCTGGCAGATCCCAGAGGGTGAGGCTCGGGGACAGTTGCTCTTCTAAAATAGAGCTTAATTGTGGCGTCCTCCAGGGCACCATCCTGTCTCCGATGTTATTTAACATTTATATGAAGCCGCTGGGAGAGATCATCCGGAGGCATGGAGCGCGGTGTCTTCAGTACGCTGATGACACCCAGATTTATTTCTCCATGACCAAATCATCGTCTCAGACCTCTGATGGCGTCTCTCCTCTCAATGACTGTCTTAGAGCAGTAATGGATTGGATGAGGAAAAACAAATTGAGGCTGAATCCAGACAAAACGGAGGTGCTCACAGTTACAGGTCCGAATCCGGGTCTGGGATTACAGCCCCTAGTCCTGGATGGGGTCACACTCTCCTCCAAGGACTGTGTGCGCAGTCTGGGGGTACTCGTCGACTCGTCGCTTCACATGACTAGCCAGGTGAATGCGACAGTCAGGAGTGCCTGTTATCAGCTTTGGCTGATACGCCAGCTGCGCCCATTCCTGGATAAGAAGGACCTGGAAACTGTTGTGCACGCACTGGTAACCTCACGCTTGGATTACTGCAACGCACTGTACATGGGGCTACCCTTGTGCCTAACTCGGAAACTTCAGCTGGTACAAAATATGGCAGCCAGGTTAATTACCGGTACATCTAGGAGGGAGCACATTACACCTGTGCTTAAATCCCTCCATTGGCTGCCAATTAGTTTCCGGGTGCAGTACAAGGTGTTGGTCTTGACCTTTAAAGCCCTACATGGCTTGGGTTCAACTTATCTTAGGGACCGCCTCTCCCCATATGAGCCCCCCCCCCCGTGCCCTTCGGTCAGCCGGGAAGAACCTACTCCAACAACCGAAATCCAAATCTAAACAGACCTCGCAGAGGGCATTTTCCATCATTGCCCCTAAACTATGGAATGGCCTGCCGGATGAGATCCGTATCATTACAACACTCACTGCTTTTAAGAAAGCAGTTAAGACGGATCTCTTCTGGCAGGCCTTCCCAGACTGATCCCCTTTTGAGGAATGAATACTGAATTTCCCCCAGGCTCTCTGTTGTCTTGCCACCATTATTTTATAGTTTTATTCTTTTATTGATTCTTGTTTTTAAATCTTTCTAGTTTAATTTTGTCTTAAGGGGGGGAGGGATGGGGGGAGGGATTGGGATACCTGAATGTATTTTAATTATTGTATTTTAACTGCTGTGAGCCACCCCGATTGCTATGCAGAGGGGCGGGATAAAAATAAAATTTATTATTATTATATTATTATGGGAGGTCATGGTTCCAAACCACATTCATCCATGGAAACCCATTGGGTGACCTGGGGAAAGTCACACTCTCAGGGGAAGGCAATGGCAACCACCCTTTGAATAAAATTAGCTAGAAAGATGGGATGGAGAGAGGGAGGACTGGGCTGAGCTAATTTATTTGTGTGTGTAGGTGCATTCAATTTTCCTGTCGACTTATGGTGACCCCATGAATTTCATAGACAAGGAATACTGAGGTGGTTTTGCCACTTCCTTCCAATGAAATATAGCCTACAGAATCTGGTATTCATTGGCAGTCTCCCATCCAAGGGCTAACCTTGCTTAGATTCTAAGAGCAAACAGGATCTGATGCCTTTAGATATTTAGGCCCTAATTTATAGCCAGCAGTTAATCAGCCCAGCTAGCCTCATTCATTAGTTTCCTATATCTAAACTGGAGCAGGGCATTGTCTAATCTGTACTTTAATTTTTGTCTTTTGAGAGAGTGGCTTTCCCCCCGCCCCCTCCATCTCCTGATCTGCAGCTGATGCCTGGGATGGACCGGACTCAGCCTCTATCAGTGTCACGGCAGGAGAAAAAGCTTCCTCACCTCATTGAAGTCCATCTCCCTGGTTCTTCTCATACTATTCTTCCTCTGAGAAGGCCTCCTCCATGTAGGACACGACAGGAGAGTCCAGGAGCAGCATGCGGCCAATGGCCCAAGCTTTGCATACTCCTGTACCAAATGAGCCATCAACCCAGTCAATTATCAGGAAACAGGAACATTGTATGGCAGGTAGAGAGAAGCCCTTAAACTGGTTCTGATCTGAATTCAAGAGGCAAGAGATGACATTCAAAGCACTAAACAGCAACGGACCTCAGTATCTGAAAGTGTGCCTCTCCCTACATATGCCTACCTGAGGACTGAGTTCTACTGGAAAGGCCCTCTTCTGTGTCCTACCAGTATGGACAACACATTGTGAGGAAACATGAAAGAGGGCCTTCTTTGCTGTGGCATCCTATTTATGGAATGCCCTCTCACTGGAAGTGTAATTGATGCCAACCTTAGTTTCTTTCCACCACCAAATCAATACCCAGCTTTTTACTGAAAACTTTGGGACCAAGGGGCTGAGCAGATGAGCCAGGATAGCACAGACTCACCCATGTTATTCTAGCCCCAGTGCTCACCTAGCTCAGTCGCCAGGTTAGTCCAGGGATGGGGAGGTGTTTATACACCAATCCCCACACTGACCCAGGACTCAACACACATTCCTTTCTTTGCTGCACTTTCGCTGGTATTGAGAAGCCCTCCATATTCACATCTGATGTAAAAAAAAAAAAAAAAAAATGGGACTTCTGGCATCACACATATGGCCAAATGCCCCATTTCACCATCAGACATAGTGATGGGGGTGCTTCTCAATGCCAGTGATAGTGTGGCAATGTAAGGAGCATAGGGGTCTGTGTAAACAGAGTTTGATGTAGAGTTTCTAAGAAACTCCATGGGGATCCAGGGGTCATATTGACCCAGATTAAAGACTGTTTACCCTGGGATCAGTCCAGATCCAGCAATCCATGCCCATTCTGGCAAGATCAGGCTTGTTTCTCCCCCAGGATTTTGCTCTGTGTCTTTCGAACTGGATGATACGAGTTCAGGGGTAACACAGGCTTTTTGGCCCATACAAACAACCCTCCCCCCCAGTGTACTTTTTCCAAATTACATGTACATGTACCTTGCTTTTAATTCTTTTAAAGTATGTTTAAACCTGTTATGATTCTCTCTCTCTCTCTCTCTATATATATATATATATATATATATATTCTGTTCTACTTGCTTTCACTGCTTTGAATTTGTTTTAAGCCATTGATTTATTTTCTTTGCTATTCTTCCCACAATATAGTGTGAAATACAAATATTTTAATTAATGAAAAACCAATCATTAAGGATGAATCAAAGAGAATGCCAGGAAAGATGCTTTATCTGAAAGGAGACACTTGATCATATTGCAGCTTTTAATAGAGAAAACCACTGCTATTTTCGAAGGCCTCTAAACACATATCATCTTTAAATTAGTGGAGGCTGATGCTACATCTGAGAAGCTAAGATGAATGCCTGGTTTCTGCTTTATGATGAGGGTGGCTTTTAAGCATCCTATATGCTGACAAACCATTAGTTCTTGCAAAAAGATTCTATTTTTAAAACTCAGAGAGCAAAATGAGAATGTACAGAACCTAATGGAAAATGAATGTTATAAAGGCAAGACTTGGTAGATGAGGGAGCAGGGATGAAGAGAGGAGTTTATTTCTGGTCTGTATGAGTTTTACATATGTCTTGTTATTATTTGATTGCATCCTGATTCCTGATGTCTCTTTTTAAAAAAGTATCAAGCATTTTCTTTTAAATTGTACTCCCATAAAATAGGCATGTTACATATAATCCTCAATACACCTTTTTTTGCATTTCTCCTGAAATATCCATTTTTGCAGGGATTTTCCTTGAAATATGAATTTTGCATGTAATCCCCTCCCAAAAATGTTTTACACTGTAATGCCTTTTCCAGGCAACAAAGACATTGCAAAGATCTTCTTTAAAAGTGTACAGCCCAGAGACAGCAGCATACCAGTTAGATAACCAAACATATTTTCAATTCTCTGATGTCCAAGTCCCACCATTATGGCACTTCATGTGGCTGGGGTGGACAGTGGCATAGTCAACACTCTCTTCCACATGCAGGTGGAGTGCTTCAGAGTGCTAGCGCCAGAGGCAGCAGGTAAGCAAAACTGACACCAATAGACCTTTGGATGCTTGGAAGGATGAGATAGTGAGGGTACTCAGTTTGTCCATAGCTCCAAGCACCAAAATGGTAAGGGAATGTGTGGATTTTCTTTTATTTGAGAAACAAAGGTATGTTCTGTCACTGCTAGTAGCACATTTATTACAATATTGTGTCTTCCCCCATGGCAAGGGACTGTCTTCACAGTGCATTAGAGCTAAGCTTTCAGCTCTTGCCTTTTGGTTGAAAGTACAGGGCACCACAAATATCATGAGGAATTTCCAGATTCAGAAGGTCCTGGAAGACTGGACTAGAGAAGGAGGCATGGTGGTTAATGCATGTTAACTCCATCCGCTGATAACTTAAAAGGTTTGGATGGAATATGATCTGGAATGTGTACCTCACCATATAACACCTTAATGTTTCATGCCACTGCATTGGTCACCTTTTAAGGAGCACTCAGAGCCAGTGCATGCCAGCTGGTGGTAGCATCTAAAGGTTATAAGTCAGGTAAGGCATTGGTATTTCGAGACCTCCAAATAAAGGGTCAACAAATTATGTTAACTATTCATTCCTTGATTCATCCAGATGGATCACCAGAGAAGCAGTGCTCATTTGCAGTTCTAGACCTGTAACAATCAAGTTCTTTGACCAGTTATGTCAGTATGTGCAGTATGTGCAGCCTAGGGGACCTAGGTCTAACCCCTTATTTTATCATGCAGATTTTTCACACTTGATGAAATACCAGTTTTGGCCTATCATCTCTAGAGCTCTATCTGTTATTGACCTTAAGGGTGTCAAATTTGATACACAATCATTTAGAATCAGAGCAGCTTCGACCATAGTGGCATTGGGCATGGATGCCTTGGGTATTCTAGCATTAGAGCATTGGTGGTCCTTGGCATATCATAAGTACATGCAGCCGTTACAATTTTAATGTGGCATGTTCTTATGTTTTTGTTTTCATATTCTAGGTTATGGTTGGAAAGATATTACATGCTAATCTGTGACCACAGGATAATTTATTAAGTGGCTCACCAGGCCAGTGCTAGCCATTTTGGGACCCACTTGGGGCTGGGTGTCATGGCTCTTGTTGAGTGGCAAGAGGAGCCTTTGATGGCACAACCTGATGACAATGCTGTTTTGGGAGTGCCATGGGGCTCCACCTCATATTTTTGTCATCCAACTGGGGGGTAATGATTTGGGATTATTGAAGGGCAAAGCCCTTATTTTGCAGGCACTTCATGATATGCAGGTGATTCAGAGAAACTGCCATAAGATAAAGATTATGTGGTTCATCATGCTGTCCTGGCAGGTTTGGAAGTGGGGGTGGAGGATGTGTTTAACTGACAAAGTCCAGTGCAGGGCTAATGAAGAAATATTTAACACACTAGTAAAGGGCTAGGGCCACTATTAACACACCCAGAAATTCATATTTTGGAGGCAGAGAACACACACTTCTTGGTGGACCAGCAACAGGGAGCGAGGGCCCTTTTGGCCAGCCTCGTGGGGGATACGAGCTGAGTAGACACTTGCCCCATATCCATGACATGTAGTTGAGGGAGATGTAGAATTTTGGTGAACACCTGTGGCACCCCTTTTGGTGAAGGATACACTTCCAGAACTGTGCATTAGGTTCTGCATCTGGGAGTAGGGTAGGGAAAAGAGACTTTTCTTGGGCCTGGCCTGATGGCTAAACCCTCAGTTGAAGTCCTGTGACTTGTGTGGGGAATCTCAGGTTGGCCTTCCAGTTACAGGCTGGCCATGTAGGAACCTAGCTTTTGGGTTCTTCTTGGGACTCAGATGTTTCACCAGTGGAAGCTGAGGAGAAGGTCTGAGGAAAGAGCACCTGCCTCAGCTGCTCCCACACTTGTTTTTTCTCTCCTTTTGCAGCTCTTAAGAAGGGATCAATAAATAAGGTAGAATTAAATAATCTGTCCCATTTTGCAGACCACGGTCTCATATCTGGTCTCATTATTTCTCAGCTTGGTCAGCAAATATACGTATCAATTTGGTTGTAACACTACCTTCCACCAAGTTAATATCACTTATGCTTTACTATAGTGGCACAGGGGAAACCAGTTCAATAATCACTGGGTTTGAGTAACAAATAAATGAATAAATACATGAAATTATGATATGTGCTTTCTCATTTTTGATCACAGCATGCTTTATTTAAGCTCATTAACCTGATTATTTTATTTCCGCTTGTTAGTTTCTGTTGCTGTGCTTTAATGTTGAAAAACAGAAGCGATGCACATAGGTTCTCTCTTAATATTCCAGTTTGGCTAAAACATGATCAAGACAGATGCTCCTTAGGTCTTCTTTATGTGGAAAGTGTCATTTTTAGTGGACTCAAACCTGGGCAACCAAGACAGCATGGTAGTGTTCAAATACTACAGCTTTATTTTGGTTCACCACAAACTTAGCAGTGTCAAATCTGAGTTTTCCCCAAACAGACTATCCTTTAAGAGTTCCGTCTTCCCAACCTCTTTCCCAGCTCGTGGTCCCTGGCTTTGAACCAGATCAAAGGGTCCTTTGAAGATTCCTCCCTTTCTCCATTTTCCCATTTCATTATCATATCATCTGTCCCAGAAGGGAAGGTGTCCTCTCTTCACCATCAGTGTTCTGCCTCAGGAAATAAACAAGCCATAAAACTACATCCCCTGTTATCCATTTGGTTCCCAAACATTCCCCTCCATTTATTGCCTCCCTCCCTTCGTGCTTCGCTTGAGTTAATCATAGCATGTTATTTCACCATATCAAATTATTTCTATATCACCACATTCCGTTATATTTCTTATCATGACAGATCCATAGACATATGGATATGACATAATATCCAGTGGAATTGTCTATTTGAACAGCCTCACCTGTCATGCTCATGTGAAGAAATTTGAGGCTTGGACAAGGCAATCCCCTTGTTGCAGTACCTTTATCTTCCACCTCTGGTATTGCTGTTGTTATGTGCCTTCAAACTGAGTACAATTTATGGTTATCCTATGAAAGATTGTTGTTTTTTTAAATTTATTTGCAATATATATTCCAAGGAGGGGGTGCTATTGCTTTCCTCTAAGGGTGAGAGAATGTGATTTGTTCAAGATCATCCTATGAGATTTCTTGGCTAAGTAGGGATTCAAATCTTGGTCACCTGGAGTACTAGTCCAACAATAAAATGGCTACACCATGCAGGCCCCTAGTGTATCAAGTACAAAGTGCAAGGGGCTTGCTAGGTATGAGACTTTGTTGCTGACCATATGGCTAGCTTTCATGGGCCTTCCTCTTTTTTTTCAGCTGGGGTCCACTGCATTAATCCTTACAGCAATGATTCCCAAAGTCTAGTCCACTATTTTGGACTTCAACTTCCAGAAGCTTCAGCCATCTTGGTAAATGGTCTGGGATTCTGGGAGCCCAGACCAAAATACCTGAAAGGCCAGCGTTTGGGAATCACTGCCTTACAGGGTGTGCCAATGTTGTCTAAAATGGACAGCTACATAAGTTAGAAAGAAGGCCATTTGGAGTCCTGGCTATATAAGGCAGAAGCCTCAGGACACAAATAATAATAATAATAATAATAATAATAATAATAATAATAAATAATAATAATAACCCCCCTCTGCAGAGCAATCGGGGCAGCTTACAACATTAAAATTTACATAAATGCAATCCCCATCCCCTCCCAAACAACCCCAAAACCCACCCACCCCTAAGAAAGTATTAAACAGTATCAAAAATTTAAAAACACATTTTAAAAACATACATTAAAAGGGACCAACCCTCATTACAACCGAGAGTAGGGAAGGAGAGGAAAACTAACTCTTAGGCTGGGAAATCTAGTCAAGAAAGGCCTGCCAGAAGAGATCCGTCTTAACAGCTTTCTTAAAGCTGCTCAAAGTAGTAATTTGACGGATCTTGTCTGGCAGGCCGTTCCATAGTCTGGGAGTGGTAGCCAAGAAGGCCCTCTGGGAGGTAGCAGATAACCTAGTTTTTATAGGCTGTAGCAGATTCCTCCCAGGTGGATTGTATGGAAGGAGGCAGTCCCGAAGACAGGATGGGCCCAAGCCATTTAGGGCTTTAAAGGTAATAACCAACACCTTGTACTGAGTCCAGAAACTAATAGGGAGCCAGTGAAGAGACTTCAGGACAGAGGTTATGTGGTCTCTCCTAGATGTTCCCAAGACCAATCTGGCTGCCATGTTCTATACTAATTGAAGTTTCTGAACCAAGCACAAGGATAGCCCCATGTAGAACGCATTACAGAAATCAAGATGGGAGGTTACCAGTGCATGCACCACAGTTTCCAAGTCCCTTACTTCCAGGAAAGGCCGCAGCTGGCGTATCAGCCGAAGCTGATAACAGGCACTCCTGACCATCATATTTACCTAATTAGTTATCTGGAGTGACAGATCCAGGAGCACCCCCAGACTGTGAACACAGTCCTTAGCGGAGAGTATGATGCTGTCTAGGACTGGAAGTTGTATCCCAATACCTAATTTCAGGATCATTACTGCAAGCACCTCCATTTTGTCTGGATTTAGTCTTAATCTGTTTTTCCTCATCCAGTCCATTACTGCCCTAAGACAGTAATTGAGAGGAGAGACGCCATCAGAAATCAAACAACCGAGACATGGAGAAGTATATCTGGGTGTCATCAGCATACTGATAACACAGCGCCCCATGTCTCCAAATGATCTCTCCCAGTGACTTTGTGTATTTATTAAACAGCATCGGGGACAGGATGGTGCTTTGAGAGATGCCAAAATTAAGCTCTTTCCTTGTAGATCAACTGTACCCAAGCCTCACCTTCTGAGATCTGCCCAAGAGGAAGGAATTAAACCACTGCAGTGCAGTGCCTCCAAAAACCCTCGCAGGCGATCCAAAAGGATGATATGATTATTGTATCAAAAGACACTGAGAGGTCCAGTAGCACCAACAGGGTCACACTTCCCCTGTCAATGCTAAGACAGAGGTCATCAGCCAAGGCAACCATGGCAGTCTCCACTCCAAATCCTGTCCTAAAGCCAGTTTGAAATGGATCTAGATAATTGGTTTCCTCCAAGACAGCTTGGAGTTGAAGAGCAACTGCCCTCTCAATCACTTTGCTTAAAAAAGGTAGTAATGAGACTGGCCTATAGCTATTCATATCCAGGGGGTCCAGGGAAAGTTTTTTCAGAAGCGGCCTAACTGCCGCTTCCTTCAGACAAGGTGGAATATAGCCTTTCCTGAGGGATGCATTAAGGATGTCCCTAAGGAACATCCTCAATGCATCCCCCCCAGATGGACAGCCATGACGGGCAAAGATCGAGTGGGCAGGTTGTTTTCCTCACTCTACCAAGGAGCTTGTCCACGTCATTGATACTCACAGATTGAAACTGATCCAGTACAATTTCATTAACGCAGTTGCTGGACGCCTTATCACTTGATTCTGTTATAATACTGGCATCCAAGTTGGCTCTTATCTGAGAGATTTTATCTGCAAGAAGTTGTTAAACGCATCACAACAGGCTGTTGTTGGGTTAAGTAGTGGGTTCTGTGCCAGTGAAACCTGCGACAGCTCCCCTACCACCCTAAACAGCTCTGCTGGATGGGACTCTGCAGATGCAATACATGCAGAGCAGAAAGATCTCTGCGCTGCACGTATTGCCTCTCAATAGGAATCAAGGAAATTTCTATGATGAATCTCGTCAGATAAGAGTCATGTTTTCCACCAAGTGTGCTCCAGTAGTTGTCCAACCCGCTTCATTTTCCTAAGCTCTTCCGTATACCAAGGCTTATGATTAAAAGCAGGTTGAAAAGGATGCTTGGGAGCAATTGTGTTGATAGCCTTGGCCAAATCGATATTCCAAGTATTAACCAAAGCTTTGACAGAATCACTGGCATTACAAACCATTAAGCCCTCCAAGGCTTTCTGGAATCCAGTTGGTTCCATTAGCCTTCGAGGGTGGACCATTCTAATAGGTCCACCACCCCCGGTGGGGTGGATAGCGGCTCTTAGTTCCGCTTTGATCAGGAAATGTTCTGTTCATGATAATGCAGTGGTTTTAATAACCTCCACTCACAAATATTCCTGTTCCATACTGAAGACCGCATTGAGGGTATGACCCACAAAATAAGTAGGCCCGACAACTAATTGGGATAGACCCATGTTTGTCATGGAATCCATGAACTCCCGAGCCGCACCTGTTAGATTTGACAAACTGGTCTCGAGTGGGATGTTGAAATCACCTGGAACTAAAAGGCTGGATGACTCCAACAGCAACTCTGAGACCAGCTGTGTCAGTTTGGTTAGGGAGTCTGCTAACTGAAGATAACGGGGTGGTCGGTATACTAGCAGAATCCCCAAACTATCCCTGGTTCTCAGGCTCAAGTACATACACTCGAAGTGGACTGTGTTCCAGACAGGTATCCTGATCAAGGTAAAGTTGTTCTTATCAACCAGAGCCACTTCACCTCCCCACCTACTTCCCCTTACCTGCTCATGAACAGAGTACCCGGCTGGGAGAGCCTGCGACCAGGTTATAGCGCTATCTTCTCCCAGCCAGGTCTCTGTAAAGCAAGCCAGATTGGCATCCTCCTCTAACAGGAGGTCATGAATGATATGAGTTTCATTTTTCACTGACCTGGCATTGCAGAGTGTGCTCTCCAAACCAATCCGGGAAGCAGAGTGAACTGAAGGCAGGATAGCTTTCAAACATTGATCCCGCCTTCTTTTGTAACACCCCTTCACTCTGTTGTCATTGTACCTTCCTTTCCCCTGCACAACCTCAATTTCTGCTCCCAGGTCATTGCCGGCCACTATAAGAGACAAGATGTAACACAGCCAAAATAGCCTCCCTCTCCCGTTTTCCCACTAGCTCAAAGGAAGAGGGCCTTTGGTGGCAAGGCTTGGGGGGGGAGGGTCTATTGCTGCCAAGGGCGGGAGGGTTGAGACAGGCTAAATAATCTCCACCCAGTCCTAGTTCCCAGCCTGGTTCTCAGCATCGTTACTATGACAGCCGCTGATGGTAGAAGGGCTAGGCCATCACTGCTATCACTGCCGCTGCCAGGTGCAGTCATCACTGCAGGTGTTATAGCTGTGCTGCCGGGGGGGTTGAAAGGAGGCCTTAAGTCCTATGCCAAGCCTCTTCTTGGCCTTGCTGCAAGTGTTTTAAAAGCTCCACCTGGGCCTCTCTGTCCCCATTGCTGCTGCAGCTGCTCCACCGCTGTGTGAAGGTGGTGTCAGGCAGCTCTTAAAAACTCTGCCTCGGCCTCCCCATCCCGTTGCTACAGCAGCTGCTCTGCCGTCAAGTGGTGGTGGTGTCAGGCAGCTCTTAAAAGATCTGCCTGGGCCTCCCTGGCCCCATTGCTACTGCAGCTGCTCCGCTGCCAGGTGGTGGTGGTGTCAGGTGGCTTTTAAGAGCTCCACCTGGGCCTCCCCAGCCCCGTTGCCACCGCAGTTGCTCTGCTGCTGGGTGGGGGTGGTGTCAGGTGGCTTTTAAAGGCTCTGCCTGGGTCTCCCTGGCCCCATTGCTGCCCCAGCTGCTCCACCGCCCATGTGGTTGAATGTGGATTGTGTTGGTTGTAGAGACATGGATTGATGGTTGTCGTTGTTGTGGTATATAGCCTTGTACATAGAGGAACTAAGATTAAAGCCTCATCTGAGAGACATCTGTCTGTAGAGTCTCTTTACTCATTCTGGAAGGGGAGAGGTGCTTCTCAGGCTGACAAGCTACTGCCTGCATCTGAGAAGGTCATGATTCTGATGCTGCACGTTGACGTGGATCATCACACGCTGTACACAAAAAGTACAGTGATATATGTAAGGGAACTGACACACATGTATCATACTAATAGGCTTCCAGCACGGTATTTTAGAATACATGGATTTCAGTGTGACTGGTCTTGCATGCATCAAGCTCAGGAACAGGGCTAGCGGGTATGACACTAATAGCAGATTCAGTGAACATGGTAATCATTCTGGTGAAAGGGCTTCAGTCCAAGATCCAACAAAGAGGTGCTCTCACAATGAGCTTGTGTAACCTCAATGATTGATTTGTTTGGCCTAGTAAATGGGGAAGCCCTAAAGGAGGGACTATTCCTACTCATTCAGTTCAGAACTAGGGAGACGAGCTGCATTGCCAAGAGTAATGATTTTCAATTTTGTATCTCTTTTATGGGGGACAATAATCAATGAATATTGCAAACCCAGTCACAATCTCAGTCCAATCAAATGATTTAACAGCAGTACAAGAAATTATATACTAAACTGAACACATATCAATGGTCCCTAATGTTATATGCATACTATAAGTTGTCAGCACAGGACTTTGCTGTAGGATTCTTCCACTTATGCTGCTGAGCAGTATTGCAAATGTGGATGCAAACCTCAAATCCCCAAAATAAAAATATAAATTTAGGTACAAATACATAATAGAAATTCCACTATATGCAGACCTTCTCAAAGCCTTCTTCTGTTGCAGTTCCCAAACAATTGGTGTTCAGATGCATTCTGCCTCAGTTCCTTGATGTAGCATATGTGTGCTGTGTGCCTTCAGTTTGTTTCCAGCATATGGTGAGTTATGGTTTTCTTGGCAAGATTTGTTCAGAGGAAGGTTGCCATTGCCTGATGTGAGAGTGTGACTTACCCCAGGCTACCCAATGGGTTTTCATGGATGAGTATGGTTTGGAACAATGATCTCCTAGAGTCCTAGTCCAATACACAAACCACTACACCATGCTGGCCTTTTTATCCCTTCCTAAAGATCTGTGGGGGTGGTGACAACTTCATTTTTAACTATGACTGTTGGGGGGAGAAGGCAAGAGTAAGGATGTTGTCTAAAGCCAAGGTGAGTAGATAACCATATGTAAGTCTTATATATTCAATATGAATAGGGCCTAATCCTTAGCCCTAGCACTTTCAGCTCTTCTCCAGCTCTCCTTCTCCTTTTTGAAGTGATACAGTAAGTATTGCATCTTCTTTAGGGTTTCCACATCCCCTAAGACAAACCAATTCTTCATAGGATTTACATTTGTTCTACACAGCTTTTATCAAGATGGTCCTGCTGTGCAACCAACTCCATCTCTGTGGCCATGCTGGTGTGAGCTCCAGAGAGAGGCAATGAAACATAAAATCCCCACTGGCACTAGAGAATGCAGTGATGCAATCATTTGCATGAAAGGCATGCTGGTGGAACCCTGCTTTCACATCCATGAACAGGTTAGGCCCGTTACACCATTGGGGGTGGGGGAACCTCTGGTGCAAGGGTACTTATCACAATCTATGTCCTCAATAGGATTCTGGTCATTATCTCATTTCCCAGTCAGGTCATCTGCCAGGACACAAGAGGGAGATGAGTGGCATTTTCCAACAGGAGAGCAGGAAAATCATCACCTTAAAATAACATGTGAGGGATGAAAAACTGCAAGCTGAGCTCTAACATTGCAGTCTAAGATTAACAATCACTTTCTAGGGCTCATGCTGCATTTGTGAAACAGATGGAGTTCTGCACATACGAAGTGGCCATAAAATTTGTTGATCATCAGGTCAAAGCACATTTCTTTTCATGTGTCAGAGGAATACAGAATTGGGAAACTTGATTTTCACATCATTTTCCAAGCAGAGATGTCTGATTTATTTCCAGAAGGGTGAACAACTGGGGGAATTAGTACTTCTAGCTGAGTCTTTCTAACAAAAGAGTGAGAAAAGTGTCCAGCAAGATTCACCACAGATATCCTCCTTCAATCCAGGCTAGTGTCTGACTAAGGGGGGTTGCAGACTGCCAGAAATAGTGTGAATTCAGTCCACTTTTAGGGTTAGGGTTAGTGCTAGGGAATCATGGGAACTGTTATTTTTCTGAGACATTGAGCCTTCTCTGTCAGACAACTCTGATGCCACAATAAAATACAGTTCCCACGGTTCCCTAACTCTAACCCTAACCCTAAATGTGGACTGAATTCACACTATTTCTGGCAGTCTGCAACCCCCCTATGTCAGGAGTAGCCCAGAGTATTCTGGTCTCAAAGCTGCCCTGATACACACACCCTTTACTTAGGGCCCTCCGTTGCAACACTGGCAGCTTTTTGAATGTGTGTCCTGCTGTGCCACCTAATATCACTGCAGTCAGTCGCACACTCTGAGGCTAGAACAAGGTGCCCAGCATTGATCACATGGCTAGGTGCCTTGTTCTGACCTCAGACTGAATGACTCACCATGGTAGTGCCACCTCTGGGCAACACAGAGGGACACATTTTAAACAGTCACCCAGCATTGCAACAAAGGGCTCCAGATCATCTGGGAAGATTAGGAAGAAAAGATTAGGTTTTTAAATATATATATATTCTAGGGTATATGCCAGGTTCAGTGCTGACCTGGCTGGATGTTGTCCGGGCAGTTTACACCAGAACCAGGGTTTGGGCCCTGTGCCATCTAGACACGTCAAGGTAGAATCAGGGAGGATGATTTATTTGGCCCATGCAGACAGGACCTAGGCCTACAATTGTCCATATCTAATTTTGTGAGCCACAGAGGCCATCCCTATGATAGCCAACTCTCAAGTTCTGGTCAAACTTTCTTTAAAAAAAAAAAAAAAAAAAGCTTGTTTCTCAGTTTTGTCCATTGAAGGAGTACATTTTCATGATAAATACAGAAGTGAGGGGGAAAGCTATTGACCTAAAGACTTTTTCTTGTATTTCAGAATTCCCAAGAACTTTCTGGTGTCTTTTTCTTCAGGCCTGTTAATCTTGTGATTTGCCTACAGAACTTGCGGAAGTAAATTTGGGGCTGCAACTGCCCCAGTTCCACAGCCAGCTTAACCAAAATAGAAAAAAACAGCACACTATGGAAAACCTTAGCATATATAGAACATATACATACGTGTGTGTGTGTGTGTGTGTGTGTGTGTAACATAAAATGGTGTATAGATTTATTGGCTTGAGCTGATACTATTGGGTCTGCCTTAGAAGGGAAACTAACATGGCTTTGCATGGGCTAACCCAATAAAATGCATTTGCATTGCCTTGGTCTTCCTCCAGAAGAGTCTTCAGTATACCAGTCCATTTCTTGGTATTGAAGGAACATCTGCTGGCTCACCTCCTGTTAGTGGCACACACACACACACACACGAGTTTTCCTTACATGTATGTATGTCTTTTGGGGGGATGCTGTGGGGATTAGTCTTAGCTTCTTCATTCTGCATTGCCGAAAGCCCACCGTCCTACCCACCACAGCTTACAGTACAGCGTCTGAAGGTCCCCTGCACAGTCATTCCTTGCCTCATGGGGAGTGGACAGGATTAAAGAGGCATCTGGCTATGTCCCTGTAACTGGGTGCAGAATTATTATAGTAGTGCCCAGGATTCTAGTAGATCTCATGCTGATGTAATCATTTTGCATCTGGCTACAGTAACAGCCAGACACCTCCTTGATCCTCCCCAATCCCCACAAGGCACAGAAAGTCTGGGGAGGCATATTCAGAAGCTAAAAGGATCTGCACAAAAAGGATATGCAAATCCCACTTCCTGGAACTGGGCTCTACAGGCTAATGGTTACTCTAGTTCAGATATCAGAAGACCTGCTAGACCCAGAAAAAACCACAGGAGTGAAGGCGAGCAACCATCCAAAGGGAAGCTGCTTTTTAATATATATCAAAGGAGTCATGGACAGAATAGGGAAACTGATGAGGAAACACAACCTCCAAATGATCTACAGACCGATCAATAAAATCCAGCAAATTCTGCACTCAGTGAAGGACAGGAGAGACTCTCTTACTGCCGCAGGAGTTCACCCATACCATGCATCTGTACACAGGTCTATATGGGAGGCACTAAATGCAGTATTCAAACACAAATCAAAGAACTCAAGAGACACTGCAGACTGAGCCAGCCAGAAAAATCAGCAGTAGCAGAACATGCTATAAACCAACCTGGACATAGAATGCTATTTGAAAACACTGAAGTTCTGGACCATGCCAGCAGCTACCAGATCAGAATGCACAGGGAGGCCTTTGAAATCCACAGACACCCAACTAACTTCAACAGAGAAGAAGAGACACTGGAAGTAAACAAAGTTTGTCTACCAGTCCTGAAGAACACTGAAATCAAGACTCAAATTATGCAAATGAACACCACTCTCCCTACAGACAATGGATTGCTAATTAATAGGCATACATATCCTCCTGCATATCCTCCCACCCTGAAGCCTTGCCATTCAACATCAGACCAACACACAGATTAAGGTGTAAATCACTTCCTCCCAACCAAGGGTCACATAAGTATATATACCTCACATACTTCTATGCCACCACCCTCTGAAGATGCACACAGAAATAGGGAAACCAGGGATCATTCTGGGAGCTTGAAGCTACAGAATCAATTTGAAGTTCTCTCTCTTATCAAGGATGAAGAGGAAGAACAGCAGAGACAGTCCTCGGGGACAGTGCAGGGGACCCTGAGAGTACCACTGCAGGAAACAGCCACTGCTAAGTCTCAGGCTCCTTGTTGAAGGATACAGAAGCAGTGGTTTGTGGGCCTGACAAGATGTCCCGGGAGATGTGTTGTCTCCCTGGGGCAAAAATCCATGATGTGACAGTAAGGCTGACAAGACTTGTCAAGCCTACTGACTATTACCTCTTCCAATTGGTCCATGTGGGAACCAATGCTACTGCAAGGCATAGCTTTCAAAATATTAGAAGGGATTATAAGGCTTTGGGTAGGAAGCTGAAAAAGCTGGATGCACAGGTTGTTATCTCATCTTTTCTCCCAGTTGGAGGGCATGTCCCAGGAAGTGAGAGGAAGATAAAAGGTGTGAATAACTAGCTCCATAGATGGTGCCACCAAGAACAATTTGGATTCTTGGTTTATGGGCTGCAGTTCCATGAGGGTGGACTTCTAGCAAGAGATGGGCTGCATCTCACACCAGTTGGCAGAAACGTTTTTGCCAATAAATAATAATAATAATAATAATAATAATAATAATAATAATAATAAAATTTATTTCGATCCCAGCCCTCTGCAGCACAATAGTCTCAAATATTTGATCAGGAGGGTTTTAAACTGAGTCATGTGGAGGAGGGAGACAGTATCTTGGAAGGCATCTTGGAAGGAAGGAGTACATCATGGGCTGGACATAATAGTCAAAATGATATAGAGGGAACAAGGCGAATGATGCAAGGGCCTTAAAATGGCAGGCAGAAAACTTCATATAGACAGCAAGTGGGGAGGATCCATGCTCTTAGATGTCTCTAGATTAATGCACAGAATATGGGAAATAACAAGATGAACTTGAACTCCAGCACAACAAAGCAAATACAATATAATAGGCATCACTGAAACCTGGTGGGATGAGTCTCATAATAGGAATGTAGGAATAGAGGGGTATAACATTTTTAAGAGAAATAGGCCAAACAGGAAAGGAGGAGGAATAGCATTATATGTCACGGATGTGGTCACCTGTGAAGAGATCCAGGAATTAAATCCTGGAAATCAGGTGAAGAACACTAGATAAAAAGTAAAGGGGAAGGAAACAACAGAGATGTTATAGTGGGAGTCTACTACAGAACCCCAAGACAGACCAAGGGATTGGATGATGTCTTTCTAGAACAGATGAACAAACACTCAGAAAGGAAAGATGTAGTAGTGATGGGTGACTTCAACTATCCTGATATTTGCTGGAAGTCAATACTTCAAGATCTAGCAAATTCCTCACTTGCCTCAAAGACAATTCCTTTGTCCGAAAGGTGGAAGAGCCAACAAAGAGATCAGCTATTTTTGATCTGATCCTAACCAAAAGGGATGACCTGATAAATGAGGTGCAAGTGGTGGGATCCTTAGATGGGAGTGATCATGTTTTCCTGGAGTTATACAGTGGAAAGGAGAAGCTATGCATAGTCAGACACTCATTCTAGACTTTAGGAGAGATGATTTTAAGAAACTTAGGGAAACACTGGGAGTGATCCCATGGTCAGGAATACTAAAGGAGAAGGGAGTTCAGGATGGATGGGAGCTTCTCAAAAGGGAGATATTGAAGATACAATCTCAAACTGTTCCAATGATAAGGAAAAATGGGAGGTGTCTCAAGAAACTGGGTTGGATGACTAATGAACTTTCAACGGAACTAAATTTTAAATGGGAGATGTATAAGAAATGGAAAAGGGGCAAAATCACTAAAGAAGAATTTAAAGAAATAGCTAGCACATGTAGGGGTAAAGTCCAGAAAGCCAAAGAACAGGATGAGCTCAGGCTTGCTAGAGATTAAGAACAACAAAAAGGGCCGTTTTGGGTATATCCATAGCAAAAGAAAGAAGATGGAGATGGTAGGGCCACAGCAGAAAGAAGATGGAGACATTCTAACAGGAGACAGAGAAAAGGCAGAACTACTCAATACTTTCTTTGCCTCAGTCTTCTCACAAAAGGAAAACCATGCTGAACCTGAGGAAAATGGAGCAGAGGACACAATAGGGGAAATGTAGCAGAGAATAAGTAAAGGTAGCACAGGAATACCTGGTTAACATTAACGAATTTAGTCTCCAGGACCAGATGAACTACATCCAAGGATATTAAAAGAACTGACAAATGTAATCTCAGAAGCTACTGGCAATAATCTTTGAGAACTCTTGGAGAACAGGAAAAGTCCCAACAGACTGGAGCAGGGCAAACATTGTCCCCATATTTAAAAAAAAGGGGGGGGGAGTGGATCCCAATGACTATTGTCCAGTTAGTCTGACATCAATACCAGAAAGGATTCTAGAGCAGATCATTAAATAGTGAGTCTGTGAACATTTAGAAAGGAGTAACATAATCACAAAAAGTCAACATGAGTTTCTCAAAAACAAGTCATGCCAGACGGATCTCTCTCTCTCTCTCTCTCTCTCTCTATATATATATATATATATACACACACATATATAAAATTACCAGCTTGGTAGATGAAAGGAATATTGTAGACTTAGCATATCTTGATTTCAGTAAGGCTTTTGACAAGGTTCCCCATAATATTCTTGCAAACAAGGTAATAAAATGTGGGCTAGACAATACAACTGTTAGGTGGATTAGTAATTGGTTGACTGACAGAACCCAAAGGGTGCTCAACAATGGCTCCTCTTCATCCTGGAAAGAAGTGACCAGTGGGGTGCCACAGGGTTCTGTCCCGGGTCATGTGGAGGAGATGTTCATGTTAGTTAGTTTAGTTTATTGAATAGCCCAAAGGCCGTTTCAAAGTAGTGAGTACATAATAATAAAAGCAATATCACGACAATATATAAAATATAAATATACCACAATAACTACAATCAACCCCTGTACAGTATAGGTACGTATGGGTAAGCTAAGCGTGCACCGGAACATGTACCATTTATGTACAACTTATACGTATCTAAGAAATATACAGAATATACTAAGAATATACTAAAAAATATACTAATAGACAATGAAGAAATAAGATGGATACGCAATTGGATGAAAATATAATAAAGTAAGATTAGAATTAAAATTAAAATTATAAATTGGGAATAAAATTAATGTAAAATTAAAATTAAATTTAAAATTAGAATTCAGATTCAAATTTAAATTCAAATTCAATTTAAGATTAAAGTTAAAATTAAGATTAAAATTGAGGTTAAAATTAAAATGGGAGGTAGAAATAACAAGATAGATCCATCAACAATTTCATATCAGTTCATCGCCCTTGCAATTGACACCAATCATCCCCACATATTTTGATCTCAACAATGACGCTTTATGAAGGAACCGAGCTGTATCAATAGAAATTTTTGTGTTTTGTCCACTCATAAAGTATGACATTCTAATACGAGTGTCCCAGAATATTGTTCGTTTAATATAGGGATGTAAATATTGATCCCTTTCCGCTTGGTACAGATTACATTTAAACAAAATGTGTGATAGATCTTCAATTTCATGATCCCCACAAATACAAAATCGTTCATTATAAGGGATACCGTGGAATCTTCCATATCTTACCATGGTATCTAATTGCTCGAATCTGGCTCGAGTAAATGCCACTCTGAGGTGTCTACGGATCTGTATTTTTAGATAAGATGGCATTTGAAAGGACCGTTTGTATTGGCTCAACCATTTTAAATTGCCTACCCTACTGAGTGTAGCTATGTCTTCTTGGGCCGCAATGTCCAAAATTCTCTGTCTAGCCTCCTTTCTTGCTTGATCGGACCTAAAACAATCTACAGGTAGGCCACAGCTCTTAACAAAATTTAACAATTGCATAGCCCATGAAGTCTGCAGTTGAGAGTGCAACTGTTCTAATAAGCATAATCTAGGTAATCTGTTTAGCTCCATTTCATTAATTTTGCACCAGTAATTAAACATTCTAATTTTAGCTAGAGAGTGGATAGAGTAAATTTCTAATTCCGCTCTTACAGCAGCAGCTGAGGTTCTTTTGTCTACTCCCAAGATAGCTCTCAAATGTTGTGACTGAGCTAGATCTACAGCTGCAGTAGAATTTAGACCCCATATTTCTGCAGCATATAAAAGCATGAGTAGAACCTTAGCTTTATATACATTAATTATTGGGGCTAAGGAACCTGGGTACTTGTTGACTTTTAATTTGAGAATGAGATTCATCCATGCCTTTGCTCTAAGTGAGCTTTTATGGTGATGGCAAGACCAGGATCCATTCTCATTGAATGTTACACCAAGGTAAGAAAAGGACTTTACTTGTTCAGTTGGTTCACCCTCAAGTTGCCATCTGTGTCTCTGCTGTCTTTTACAAAAAACCATTATATTTGACTTAGATTTGTTAATGGTCAAAGAATTATTCTGGCAATAACAGCTAAGTTTTCTTAGCATCCTTCGAATGCCAACTTGTGAATATGATAGCATTATCATATCATCAGCATAAAGCAAGATGTTACAGGAAGTATGTAAGACACAAGGCATATGGAGTGCTAAGTCCTTCAATTGTCCTGGTAAATCATTTATATACAAATTAAATAACAAAGAGGCTAATAAACACCCTTGTCGTACCCCTCTGTATGTATCTATTCTATTTGACAGGGCTCCATTTAACCCAAGTCTCACTCTCAAACAGGTACCAGTGTACAGAGCTTTGATTAGTAACAGCAGTCTCCGTTCTATTTTAAGATCGGTCAGCTTGGTCCAGAGGATCTCTCTATTCACTGTGTCAAAGGCAGCTGACAAATCGATAAAGGCCGCATATAGATGTTTTCCTTTGCAAATATATTTGGCAATCAAGTGATTTAGAATGAAACAATTATCTATGGTGGATCGATTTTGTCTAAAGCCCGCTTGTTCTTCAACTAGAATACCCTTTTCATTAACCCAACTTTCAAGTTTATTCAAAAGGAACCTAGAATAGATTTTGGCTATAATGTCTATCAGGCTAATAGGCCTATAATTACAAGGGTCTTTGTTGTTCCCCTTTTTGTAGATGGGGACCACTATTGCCATTTTCCAACCATTTGGAACCTGGCAAGTATTATTTATGTGTGTAAAAAGACCTGCCAAAATAGGCGCCCACCAATCACTAAATTGTTTAAATAATTCTGCCGGTAAGAAGTCCTCCCCTGGGGCTTTATTGTTTTTCAGCCCATTGATAATAGTCAGAGTCTCATCTTCAGAGACTGGTGACCAGGGAGGCAAGGGCTCAGTAGCTAGGGAATCAGCACTTAATTGCTGGGGTTTAGTGGAGTTATTAGAAGCAAATAACTCTTGGCAATAATATTCCCATTCCTTAGCTGGTATAGGAATATTGTATGGAAATCTTCTTTTCTTTAGAATTCCTGACACTGAATGCCAGAATATAGCTGAGTTATGGCTCTTTGCGACTAACTCTAAACCTGCCCAGATAGTTGTGACATAATTTTGTTTCTTTAGTTTTATTAGTTTTTTATATTCCTTTCTAAGGGACAACATCTTAACATGTGCATCGCGAGAGGAACTCCTCTGTGCAGATCTCAATGCTATCATCAATTTCTTTTTCAATAACCTACAATCTATGTCAAACCAGGGGGAGAAACCTTTCCGGTGACTTTTGCCAACAAGGTTAGTTGTCAGATGACACTTCAATGTTTGACATATGTTAGTAAATGCATTGAAAACAGATGTCCATTCTGCTGAAGATGACCGAATTGTATTAGCCCAATTATCTATCTCTTCTAATTTAAGGCTCCCTGCTATTGCGGTGGTATCAACCTTGTCCCACCTGAGTCTGCCATTTTGCCTCACCTCTTGATTATTTACAATCCAGCTGTCTACCCGACAACTTGGTCTTCGGTCTGATGACCCCCTAAGTTTTACACTCACAGGTTGGTGGTCACTTTCCCCTCTTGGGTGAACATCTATCTCAGAAAACAAGTCAACTTTATTTCTGGACACACAAATAAGATCTAAGACACTACTAGAATTAATTGCATGGTATGTGTAAGGATATATAAAACTATCATCTTCATCTCTGCCTCCCAAGATTTGAAGACTAGTTTTAAAAATTAAAGAAACCAGGGACAATCCAGCACTGTTACATTTGTTATCTCTAGAGCGCCATTGAGGATGATTATCAAAAAATTCATTTGGTATATTATTCTTTTTAGCAAAATCGTACAAAGAAGGCCCAATTTTGCCATTGAAATCCCTGAAGACAATGATTATAGAGCTAGGGTATCTAATTGTTAATTCATCCATAAGTATTTCTAAACTTGTCCATAAGTTGGTATTAAAGAAAGGGGATGAAATAGGTGGAATATATGCATTTATCAATATCACTTCTAAGACCTTATGTGTAAATTTCATAACTAAAAAGTGAGAATATTTGGCCCCATTATACAAAATCTCAGCTTGCCAGTACAGTTCTTGTCTGATAAGAGTGCAAAGGCCGCCGGAAGCTCTCCCTTTATTTTTTTATTTTTGGGCGGGAATGTCCCAGCTTTGAAATCCCGGGAGTTTTAAAGGTTCATCCTCTACGGTTAACCAAGTTTCCTGAATAGCAACAACATCAAATTTAGAGAGAAACCCCACTAAATCAGTGTTCACACCATCTTTCCAACCAGCCACATTCCATGTAACTATTTGAATATCCTCCTCATTACCAAACTGTTCTAAATGAAAAGGGGTGAGGTGATGTGCTGACACATCCAGTCATTTGGAATCTGTGTCTGCCGTCAAGTTGTCTACCACAATATTGTCAATGTTACCTAAAAAGACACAGTTATTGATTGGGTGATCACCTTTTAACACTATAGTGGGACGGGGTTGATGTTGTTGTAGTTGATCTTCACACTCAATGGCCGTCATACAGGGAGACCCTATTATCTCATCCTGTGATCGGACCCAATGTATTACTGCCCTCTCTTCTATTACTGGGGTCTGCTTAGCAGAGGATTGTCTTTGTGCATGAATTCTCGTCAGAGGGGTTATATCTAGTCCGACCCCTTTCTCACACTGCGTCTTTTGAACACATACTTCAGACATAGGATCAGTTGGAGCCTTCAAAATAGGATCAGACGCCCTTAGTTGCCCAGAAGGGTCACTTACACTAGACATTGGTTGCAGCAGATTTGAAAGTTCATTCGTATGTATGAGTAAATCATGACCACCCAAATTTGGGGAACCCAGATCTATCAGAGGCTCTGTAGATATTGCTGTATTCCTTAGAGACTGTTTTAATTTTTCCAACTTGAGCAAAATAATATCTTGTTCTTCTCTTGGTAGTAGGCCAAAAGCATCTATAAAACTGTCCTCCGTCTGATGCAGGCTGAGTTGATTCACACCTTCAAAATCCTTCCGTATCAAAGCAGGAGGGATAACCCCTTTTACAGCTCTTAAGTCAGCAAATAAAGGCTTAATTCTTTGATCGTGAAAGACTCTGATAGGAAAGATTTGGTATCGGGCTAAATAGGCCTTCATCCTAAGTAGCATCAGGGGGATGGTAGAATACTTAAAGGACAGGAGAATTCGGGTTTGATTTAGTGCCCCGGGAAGCCATTCAACAGAGTCTAAGTCAATCTGCCCTAGTTGGCAGTGAAGGAGTTTTCCCAAAGAGGATTTGATTACTCTCTTGGAGGACCACTGTCCATCATTAACTCTGTTCTTGTGAACACTTAATACAATCCTTTCCGGTTGAAGTATGCAATTATCTTTCACAGGGATAGATTTTTTACTAATTTTTGTGGCATCTTTAGGGTATACATAGTTCTCTTGTGATGCAGTCCCTGACAATGGTTTATTTATTTCTTGGAGTAACCTCCTTGGGTCCGGGTTTTCGTCATTTCCTTTGGTCCTATCTACTAGGTCAACCATTTGAACATATTTGTTCAACTTGGTTACATCAGTTCCACATTTACTTATACAAGGGGGACTGGTAAAAGATCTTGCAAGTATCTTTTGCTCCAACGTCTCTAATTCTCCAGTTAACATGTTCAGTTTGTGTTTTAACTCAGCTAACTGTTCAGATATAAAAATAACAGTTTGTGTGGTGATAAGGCAGTATTTCGTCATAAGTTGCGTTGGGTTGTCCCCAGGTTGTTGTTCCTCATTCTGAATCCCAACATTTCTGGGAAGTGTCCGATTATTTCTGGGCTTTATTTCAAGATCCCTGCAACTGGTACCAAAACAACTTGGATGGGCTAACAAGCTGAGTTGGGGTTCCAGATCTTCATCTTGATTTTCAGTCAAATTGACATTTAGAAATGGGGATGACTCCAGAGGCTGCTCCTCCCCTAGCTCTGATTGTAAACCAGTTGCCAGAGATTCAAATCTGTTAGTGGTATGAATGGGGTTGGATTTCAATACGTTTCCCTTACTTACCAAGCACTCATCGATTCTTGGCTGTTTGGGAAGTTTCATGTGGGGAAGCGAGTTTGGGCTCCCTCCTAACTGTTTTCTTCGTTTTCTCTTTCCCATTATTTATTTAGATCCTCCCTCTTCCTCTCTTTTATAAAACGTCTGCTGTGCCTTGGCTCCTGGTGTCAATGGGGAAGGAGGAGGGTCAGCGTTTTATGTCCTTCCCTCTCTCACCTCTCTCTCAGCTGCTGCTGTGTTGCTGTGCCTTGGCTCCCGGTGTCCGATGTTCATGTGAACATCTTTATCAATGACTTGGATGAAAGAATAGGGGATATGCTTACCAAATTTGCAGATGACACCAAATTAGGAGGAATAGCTAATACCCCAGAAGACAGGATGAAAATTCAAAATGACCTTAATAGATTAGAAAGCTGGACTAAATCTAACAAAATGAATTTCAACATGGAGAAATGTAAGATATTGCACTAAGGGTAAAAAAATTGAAATGCATAGATATAGGATGAGAGACACCTGGCTTAATGAAACTACGTGTGAAAGAGATCTAGGAATCCTAGTAGACTACAAGTTAAACATGAGTCAACAGTGTGATGCCACAGCTAAAAAGGCCAATGCAATTTTAGGCTGCATCAATAGAAGTATAGTATCTAGATCAAGGGAAGTAATAGTGCCACTCTATTCTGCTTTGGTCAGGCCCCACCTGGAATACTGTGTCCAGTTCTGGGCACCACAATTCAAAAAGGATGTTGAAAACTGGAGCATGTCCAGAGGAGGGTGACTAAAATGGTGAAGGGTCTGGAAACCATGCCCTATGAGGAACGACTTAGGGAACTGGATATGTTTAGGCTGGAGGAGAGACGGTTAAGAGCTCATATGATAGCTGTGTTTAAATATTTGAAGGGATGTCATATTGAGGAGGAAGCTAGCTTGTTTTCTGCTGCTCCAGAGAATAGGATCTGGAACAATGGATGCAAGCTACAAGAAAAGAAATTCCACCTCAACATTAGGAGGAACTTCCTGACAGTGAGAGCTATTCGACAGTGGAACACACTCCCTCAGAGTGTGGTGGAGTCTCCTTCTTTGGAGGTCTTTAAACAGATGCTGGATGGCCATCTGTTGAGGATGCTTTGATTTTGAGTTCCCGCATGTCAGGGGGTTGGACTTGATGCCCCTTGTGGTCTCTTCCAACCCTATGATTTTATGATTCTATGATTTTATGCCAGCCACAGATGCAGGCAAAACATCAGGAATAAATTCTTCCACAACAAAGCCACATAGCCTGGAAAACCCACAGAAAACTATGGTCGCTGACCACAAAAGCCTTCAATTTCACACTATACAGTAAGTTTGGTAGGGTGATATACTTAGGATAGCCCAACATAGGTCTGCATGCAGAAGTGCTGTGCTGTGCTGAACCTCATAGGATTGCAGTGATTGTGTGTTCCCCATTGCAAAATAGGACAATAAATAGGCACACTGACAGATATACAAGATTGGTAATTAGTTTTACAATTTTACAATTGTTTGACAATTCAGTTGTACAGTTAAGTTTTCAATTAAAGTATTCCACAGAAGGTAAGTGTAGCACAACCACTTTGTAACTATGAATGTAGATTTACATGTTCCAAGCATGATATATGATTTTTGCCATAGTTTTAGAAATGATGCCTATGGGCAGATAGTCCACTCCTCTGCCACATTAGAAAATCACCACTGCAATATCGTATGAATTTGTTGGAAAGGCTACAACATATTTTGAAAATTCTAAAGCACTTCATAAATGTCCCCTGTTGTTTCATCTGTCAGAAAATCAACACATTTTTCAAATTAAGTCCCCCATTACCTTTCAAATGTAAATATATCTGTTACAATTACAATATATTAAAAGTTCACACTCATTTTGTGTTGTTTTGTTAATCTGGAATTGTTATTGAAGGTAAGAACACAACACCTTATCTATTCTTTTCAGAGAGAAATTGATTCCTTATGAAGTCCTCCTTTGGGGCCTTTAGATGAATACTTTCATTTTGAGCAGAATTAGAGCAAGGCAGAGCTTTTAATGTATGAAAATTGTATTCTGGATTCATATATTTCACTGTTACCTGTTTTCATCCACAAACAACGTCTGGGCCCAGCATCCTACTGGCAAATATATTTCCTTTGATCATCACGGCATTAGCGATTTGAGCTATAAATATTGCATCCACCAATACTTCTTCCTTTTGTTTGCTCAGTTTGAGGCTTTCAAACAGACACTTCCTTTCAGCCCAAATAAATTTATCTTACTCTTATTTTGGTTTGCTTTATGGCCTGAGATTTGCATCACTAAATAAAGAATTTCTTTAATATATCACAGTCTTAGACTTCTCACTGAGGTAATAAACCTACATCTAGGTTGTATCACACTGTAAGTGGGGCTCACATGAACTTCCCTGCAAAAATCCCTTTCATACAGAAAATTCATGTGTTCAGGAAAAAGTTAACATGCTAATTTTCTATGTGTAGGAATTTTTTTCTTGTTTTTTCTATTTTTTTCTGTTTTATATGCCCCACATGCTGAACCCAATACCTGTAGCAATAAAAGTTACAACCCAAAAACAGGTTAATCACCTGAGGTGTCTCAAGAAACCAGGATGGATGACTAAGGAACTTCCAACTGAGCTAAGTTTTAAATGGGACATGTATAAGAAATGGAAAATGGGGGAAATAACCAAGGAAGAATTCAAGCAAATAGCCAGGAGATGTAAGGGGAAAGTCAGAAAATCAAAAGCACAGAATGAGCTCAGGCTTGCTAGAGAGGTTAAGAAAAATAAAAAGGGCTTTTTTGGATATGTCTGTAGCAAAAGGAAGACAAAGGAAATGGTAGGGCCACTATGTGGAGAAGATGGCAAAATGCTAACAGGGGACAAAGACAAGGCAGAACTACTCAACACCACACTCCACTGGCGGTTGGACTGGATGGCCCTTGTGGTCTCTTCCAACTCTCTGTGAAAAAGATGTTGTGGGTGACCCGAGCTTGATCCCACTGCAGACAGCCTAAATCCATAGCAGGCTAAGATTCTTGTGTGTACAAGCTAGCAAAGACGAAATTGTAGGAAACTCACCTTGATGAAATCAGTGGAATTTCCAGCATAATCCTTTTATGCCTGGAGAGAGTGAAGGGACCATGGCTAAGGAATGGGACTGGAAGCACATAGTCAGACAAAAGACTTGAGAGTCAGTGGTATTTGTCTGGGGTATTCTCATTTATCACCCATTGCATTTAATCCAGTTTTGGACCATTCATTCCCTGCTTAGGAAACATTCTAACACAATTTAATCCATTCAACAGTTGTTTTCTGCCCCTGAGCTACTTTCAATATATAAATATTGGAAGCAAATGTCTAGACTTCTGTCTTGGTCAAGTAGCAAGCAGACACTCTTTTGGTTTAATTAGGCTGAGCCCCTCAGTATGCTGGCTAGCCTACACCGCAGTGGCTATTGAGCTTTCTCTGTCCCAGACTCTCATCGATTGGACTCAAGATCCAAATCAGGTGAGTATAACCATTAGTATATTCTATTCACCTCTCCTACCTTTGATTTTGTTAGCTCGTGTGTGTGTGTGTGTATTGTTGCATGTGTGTGTTGCCTTACCCCCTTAATAAACTACAAATCCCATTTTGAAGCCTGCCTCTGGAGTTCTTTGTGATTCAGATCTGGTATAGTTGGGTTGATCTCAAGGCCACTGTTGCTCTGGCTGAACTACAAATTCCCATTTGAGTTAAGTACCAAATTCCTCTGAAATATATATTAATGTGTGGGCATCCTCCCCGGACCCCAGTGATCTGGGTAACAACAGGTTGGTCCTAAATTTCATTCTGCCCCCTGAGCCTGAGTCCTATCTAAGCAGAGCTGCAAGTTCAAGGAACTGTCTTTCAAAGCAAAATGTCCAATGTGTCTCTGTCTCATCTCCCACTTTCTGTATTACCCAGACAAAGAGCTCATTTACACAGGCCAAATAAATTGGTCTCACCTCATGGTACATTGATGAAAATGGTGACTGTAGTCAAGACATAAGAAGACTAGGGATGGGAAGGGCAGCTATGAAAGAACAAGACAAGATCCTAAAAAGTAAAGATATCCAACTGAGCACTAAAGTGAGGATTGTTCAAGCCATCATATTTCCCATCACCATGTTCATTCAGATATGAGAGCTGGGCAGTGAAAAAAGCAGATAGAAAGAAAATCAATTCATTTGAGATGTGGTTGTGGAGAAGAGTGCTGAGGATACCATGGACAGCCACAAAGACAAACAAGTGGGTCCTAGAACAAATCAAGCCTGAATTCTCCTTGGAAGGCAAAATGATTAAAATGAGGGGACAGTGGGTGGAAGCCTCCTACATTGGGGACAGAGGTGGGATAAATAGAAGCCCTCACACATATGTCTATTTCACAATGGGCAAAAAAGTACAACCATGTGTATGACACCAACAGGACTCTAGACAGTGTCACTTGAACTGTGATGGTGGAAATGGGGGTGAATATGATTTCCAATTTGAAGATTTTACCAAAATTTGCACTTTTTTTTCAGGATGCAGTATGAGCTTTGAAACACTCAAATGTGATAGAAAATGCAACTGAACAATTTTCTCTTTCCTATAGATAGGCCTTACAAACTGAGCACATAATTTCTGATTTGTTCATATTCACCCTATGACACTATCTATGATCTCTGACCAAACCAGTTTCACCATCCCTGGTTAGAATTCAAAACTATGTCCTGTTACAGCAGCATACTCATTATATAACTCTGCACATCACAGACTCCTTAACTTTGAAAGAGATCTTGTGAACAATAGCATAGACATTATAAATATCACACTGGCAGATCTTGATTGACAGCACAAGACAGCTCTACCCATTAAGGCAAGTCACAAAAGCTAGCAGGGACTTCAGAGATAATAATATTGCAAAGAACTCCTAGTCTTTTTTCCCATTATTGAAGTGATAAAATTCAACTTGTTTTCTTCTTCTACTGCTCCTTCTTTTTAATATTTCAATGCTGAAATACTTTAATTTAATTAAATGTTCACTCTGAAAAGGAAAGTAATTTACGATCAGTAATAAATGTTTTCCTGCAAAAAAGAAGTATATAACTTGTTCATTCCTTTCTAGGGAAAGGAAGAGTGTCAATAAGACCAGGACTGGATCACAATCAGAGCAATGAAGGAGAGCATCAAAGCTGTAAACTAATCATATACATCAAAGCTGTAAACCCATTCCGTATTCCACCTTCCCAGGGAATCTTCTAATTTCACAGCAGGTAAAAGAAATGTTTAAGATTATGGCTGGGCTGCTACATAAGGGAGACTGAGTGTAACTCATTGAGTTACATGATGATTGTGCATTGCACAACAATTAGATGTCAGCCCTACTGAATGTAGAAACAAATGTGAACTGTAAACGCACATCTGCAGGCAAAATGTACAATTGTATGTGCAACATGCAGTGGTATCACATGCTTCTGCATCCTTCAACTGAACATGGACTTGTATATCTTACAAAAATGTCCATCTGCTAAAGTAGAAAAACTTGTACATGCTTAAGACACCAACAGAATGCCAGACACTGATGGTTCTTCTGGGACACATTCACACTACATAATTATAGTACTATTATTCCACTTTAAGTACTATAGTTTCATCCTATAAAATCCTGGGATTGGCAGTTTAGGGAGAGGCATTTAGAATTCTCAGCCAGAGGGCCTAAAGCATCATCAAACTACAAACCTCAGTTAGAGTTGAATACTAAGAGCCAGCATGGGTTTTTTTAAAGCCAATGAGATTATCACACCAGGGCCAATTCAGCAATAATTGTGCTAGTGGAAAGAAATAGGAACAAAAGCACTATAGCGCTCCATATTTTCACACTTTCACATTCTCACACAAAAGCACAAAAATACCATGATTGGTGTTCACACATACTAGGCAATAAATCAATATTATTTGGGAACTGGTTATTGTGTGCATGCACCATTTAAGTGTTGAATTTCCTGGGCTGCTTACAGTTTCCCTTTAAATAGGAAATATCTCTGGCTGCAGCCCACAGCTACTGCAATGAAAGTTCCCTAGCCAATGTGGCCCCTTTAAAATGGCCAGGTTTCTTCACCAATATCGCAATTGAAGCACAATTGGCTTTCACACCCTGGCACGTCATCTGAAAATTTTCCTCACATTAGCACAATTGTCCTGGGACCATGCCTTATATAACCCTGATTTCCCCCTGTGTAATAATCTCCCAAGTCATGCCAAATGAATTTTATCTCCTTCTTGATAGAATTATAAGCTCAGTAGATCAAGGGAGTGCTGTAGATGTAGTATATCTTAACTTCAATAAGAGCTATGACAAGGTCTCCCATGATATTCTTTCAGACAGACTGGTGTCTTGCAGACAAGCTTATGAACTGAGGGCTAGACAGTACCACAGTTAGGTGGATCTGTAATTGGATGTCAGGTTGAACCCAGGCACTGCTCACCAATGATTGTACTTCAACCTGGAGAGACGTGACTAGGGGGTTCCCTCAAGGTTCTGTTCTGGGCCAAATGTAAACATCTTTATAAATGACTTGATGATGGAATAGAAGGCATGCTTATCAAATTTGCAGATGTCACCAAATGTGGTGGTGGTAGCTAACACCACATAGGGCAGGATCAGAACTCAAAATTACCCTGCAGATCAGAGATCCAGGCCAGAAACTTAAAAAATGAATTTCAGCATGGATAAATGCCAATTGCTATATCTAGACAGAATATGAAACGATAGAATGAGTAACTCCTGCCTTGAAAGAAGTATCTGTAAAAAGCATCTAGGAGTCTTAGGACCTTTACAGACTGCCAGAAATAATGCAGCTTGAGGCCACTTTAACTGTCCTGGCTCTGTGCTAGGGAATCATGGGAATTGTATTTTTTTCTGGGACATTTAGCCTTCTCTGTCAGAGAGCTCTGGTGCCACAATAAACTTCAGTTCCCATGATTCCTTAGCACTGAGCCAGGGCAATTCAGCCTCAAGCTGAATTATTTCTGGTAGTCTGTAAAGGCCCTTAGTAAGCCACAATCTAAATATGAGTCTATATGTGATATAATGCAATTTCAGACTATAGCAACAAGAGTATAGTATCATGCTCATGTTATTATTATTATTATTATTATTATTATTATTAAAGTTTATTTCTAAAGTGCTGTCAGTGTACACAGCACTGAACAAAAAGACAATCAAGTATAAAATAGAATAAAAAACCTGCCAAAGGCGTACAATCTAATTACAAACAATGGGTAAAATAATAAATGTCAATTAAAACAAAAAACAATTACAACAATTAATTATAGCAATATAATTAATTGCTATCATGGATAGCAATATTCTGTTTTTGTCTGACCTCACCTGTTTTGTCCAGTTCTGGGAACCACAGTCCAAGAGGATATCCATATTATCAAAGATCTGGAAACTAAACCTCATGAGGAATTACTTAGGAAACTGGGTATGTTCAGCTTGAAGAAGAGAAGACTGAGAGATATCTTTGAAATATCTGAAATGATGTCATGTAGAAAGATAGAGCATTCCCTGCTGCTCCAACAAATCAAAAACTGATGTTTTCAAATTAAAAGAAAAGAGATTCCACACAAATATTAGGAAGAACCTCTTTACTGTAAGAATGGTTTGACAGTAGAACGTACTGCTTCAGAGGGTAGTGGGCTCTCTATCTTTGGAGGTATTTAAAAAGAGGTTGGACAGGGATCTTTCAGGATTACTTCTGTTATATATGCACAGATATAGGTTGAGTGACATCTGGCTTGATGGCAATACATGTGAAAGGGATCTAGGAGTCTTAGGGGGAATACAGACCGGCCAAAAGCAACAGCCTGGGGGTGGAGTTGGGGCATGGTGACCACACACCGGCTGCCCCAACTCCACCCTGATGGGCATGGTGGGCAGGGCAGTCCCTTGGCACAACGTTCAGACACACTGCACCAACAGAGCATGGAAAAGCCACCACCACTGTAGCAAGGGTGGCTTTTTGCCACTCCAAAAAGGAGCGGCATTTGACAGCTCTTTTTGGAGTGGCAAAGTGCTGGATCGAGGCCGCGACATCCGGTTGTCATGGCCCCGATCCGGCAAGGAAAGGGGCTATCTGTATAGCCCCTTAGTGGAGCACAGGCTGAACATGAGTCAGTAATGTGATGCAGCAGCTAAGAAAGCCAATGAAATTCTAGGTTGCATCGATAGGAATATAGTATATGGATCAAGGGAAATAATAGTCCAATTCTATTCTGCTTTTTAATATTTGAAAGGATGTCATATTGAGGATGGAGCAAGCTTGTTTTCTGCTGTTGCAGACTAGGACATAGAGCAATAGATTCAACCTATAGGAAAAGAGATTCAAACTATACATTAGGAAGAACATCTTGATTTTTGGCCAACTGTATTTTATGAGTTCTGTTATATGTTTTTATTGTGTAGTATTACTTTTAATAAATGTATTAATTTTATAACTGTTTGCTGTTAGAATGTATGCCTCTGGTGTGTGTTTTTTATCTCTAATTAATAGTTTACTATGTACAGTGCTGTGTAAATTTATACTGCTTTATAAATAAACATTAATAATAATAAATAATAATGGTAAGAGCTGCTTAACAGTGGAACACACTCCATCAGAGAGTGGTGCTTCGAGTGTATATTCCTGCATGGCAAGAGGTTGCTCTGGATGGCCCTTGGGGTCTCTTCCAACTCTATGTTTCTATGGTTCTATGTACTCCCTCATTGTAAGGGGATGAACCTGATGACCTTTGAGGTCCCTTCCAACTCTAAAATCCTATGAATTTATTATTCTCTCTATATCTATATCTATATCTATCATCCCTCCTCCCTTCCAATTGCTTGATTTAGACCATTGTGTAGATGACAAACATAATGGCTGAGTTTCAGTACTGGGAGATGTGCCTACAACAATGGAGCACCATCATTGTAACTACTTTTGTCAATGCCACACACACACACCCAATAAAATCATATCTTTTAAGACAGTCCGTGCCCCAACCAAAGGGTTTCAGGCATGCTGCACATTGGGCCACTGGGAAATGATGACTGCAGTACTTTCCTGGCTATGGCACACATTGAGACAGATAGCTAGAGAAACCTCTGAGTTTCTATCAAAACTGCTTGTCTCAACACACTCTGTGACTGGAAAAGTGCTGCAGTCAAAATTTCCCAGAACCCTGATTTTGGAAAACCTTTTGTCTGAATCCTGCCTAGTTTAAGATTTTAGGTTGTGGTGCTTACATTTGCTCATTGACAACCATAAATGTGAATCCCAAGAGCTACAATAGTGTAAATCCAGCTTACAGTTTTGTAATTATTGTACAGGAAGGCAGCCATTGGGTTTAAAAATTAATGTTATGTACTTTTAACAGTTCTTTTTTTTTTTTTTTTTTTTTTTGGTTGTTCATTCTGTGAGAGCCTTGACAAGCAACAAGGTGACAAATCCTTTCTGCAATAAATAAATATTATAATATGGAAAGATTTTTAATTATTTTTGTTGTTGTTATCTTAGTTTCACACCTGCCAGGTGCTGCTGACTCAAGTTTTGGACCAGCCAAAATTTGTATACTATCCAAAAAAACTGTGTATGTATGTATGTATGTATGTATGTATGTATTAGAATTTATATGAATTTATATACATGGATTTATAACCCACCTTTCTCCCAGGATGGCGTCCAAGGGATAGGTGAAGTTGTCATTGTGTGTGCATCTGCACTGCAGAAAGAATGCAGTTTGACACCACTTTAAGTGCCATTACTCAATCTATGGAATTCTGGGACTTGTTTTGTGAACTATATAGCCTTTTCTGCCAGTGCACTCTGGTGTCATAACAAGACATTTAAAATGGTGTCAAGCTTCATTCATTCTGCAGTGTAGAAGCAGCCTCAGTAATGTGGCATATTCCAAGTAGTGTCCCCTTTTGTAATTATACTATCATGATCATATTGTGTGTCAATTTCACTCAGATGTTGTTCTAACACTTTATAATCTTTTCTATAAGCTTTTAGTTTAATTTAATTCTGTTCCAACAGAGAGCATTTCTGGCTCAAAACATTTCTTGCATAAAACATTTTGGCAGATTCTTTTTTGGGTTCTTGGCATTGAGGATTACCTCTGAAACCGTTTGGGATAGTGCCTTCTGTTTCCTGTGTTTATCTTTCTCTTCCTTGTAAAGAATCCAAGGTGGAAGGTAGGTGTTTAATAATAATGACTAGCTCTCCATACCCTTCTTTATTCAGAAGTTGTTTTCTACTGACAAAGAACTGCCTTAATTTTCTGCCTGACTGATTTACATGAGGAGGCTGAAAACTGAATCACTGATATGACCTGAAACTGAATCCACTGATATGGCTATCAATGGTTATTAGTCATCATAATGGCTATCTGGTACTTCAGTACCTGAGGCAGTATGCATTTGAATATCAGGTGGTGACAAGTGCAAGCAGGAGGAAAGTATTGTGCTCACATCCCACACATACCTGGCCATTGTAGGAACAGGAAGTTGGGTAGGGTTACTGGATCTCAGGGCCTGTCCTTGATTCTCCAATCTTCTGATCAAAGGAGAGGACTCTCAGAGCAATATCATCACAAAGATAGATAGATAGACAGACCAACAGACAGATAAATAGACAGACAGACAGACTGGGGCTGGTTACAGGGATCATATAACTGTGTGGAAACAGCGTCACTGCCTAGTGCTCCATTTCCAGATAGAATTCAAAACAGCGTCACTGCCTTGTGCTCCATTTCCAGATAGAATTCAAAGTATGTTTTGGGTGCAGACTATCTTTCAAACTCCTATCTCTATATATGAGCCAGCCTCATATTTCCATATATGAGCCAGCCATATATGAATTTCATAGAATCATAGAATCATAGAGTTGGAAGAGACCACAAGGGCCATCCAGTCCTACCCTCTGCCATGCAGGAACTCAAAATTAAACCATCCCTGACAGATGGCCATCCAGCCTCTGTTTAAAGACCTCCAAAGAAGGAGACTCCACCATACTCCGAGGGAGTGTGTTCCACTGTAGAACAGCTCTCACTGTCAAGAAGTGCCTTCTAATGTTGAGGTGGAATCTCTTCTCCTGTAGCTTGCATCCGTTGTTCTGAGTCCTATTTTCTGCAGCCGCAGAAAACAAGCTAGTGCCCTCCTCAATATGACATCCCTTCAAATATTTAATATTTAATATTTAAACTGGGCTATTTTCAAGTGAAGATTTTCTCTTGATCCCACGACCATCCAAATCACATTTGGTGAGGACACAGGAGACAGCCTTTCCAGGCTCCCAGGCTGAAGAACTTCCTTCCACAGGAGGTCTTAGTCCCTTTCCTGCTCTCCACTGTCAGATGAAGACCTTTCTATTTAAGCAGGTCCTTGATCACATGGTAGAACAGCATTTGAAATTTGTGTACTGTGTTGTTGTTTAAAATGTTTGTTTCCAATAATGTTTTAAATGTATTTTAAACTATTTTTAATTATGTGCTGTGTGTTGCTTATTTTTAAAAGATAACGTTTTATCTAAATCTTTATTTTAAATTATTGTAATTTACCTTGGGTTTCATGGCAGATGGGATATAAACTGAATGAATGAATATCACTGTGTGTTCCAGATACCCTGTGGGTGCAGATTGCTTTGGAGTGGCTATTATAGACTCCTGTTCAAAGCAGAGCTTAGAAAACTTTCAGTGATTAGACTAAAACTCTGGAATGTTCTTAAAAGAAGTGCTTGCAACAATAAAAAAGTGTTCCAAACAGAGCTGGGAACATTTTCCCAACCCTCATTTAGTGCAGAGTTCGAAAAAAATAATTTTCTTATAAAACTAGAAATCCTAGGATTCCATAGGATGGAACTACAACACTTAAACTGATGTCAAACTGCATTATTTCTACAGTATAGATGTACCCTTAGTTTTAAAAATCACTTTCCTGTTTAGAGCATTGGATGCTTCTGAGAAAGGAGGTGTTAAGTAGCCAGGACAATGTAATCATGCAAAGCAAGTGGATTTCACTGAGAGCTCATCACCTTGAGTTTTTGGTTTTTTTATTAGTACAAACCAGACCAATTCTAAATGATGGGCTTAATTTAACATGGTCTTCTTTACCTTGACCCTTCCTGGAATACACTTGTAAAAAGCATTTTATGAGAATGGGTTTTTAACTTATAAAATGTTAAATAAATAAGGTTCAACAAAGAAAAAAACCTCCCCTGTTCAAGGTGAACTGTGAAAGGACTGAAGCCCAAGCAAAAAATGCTTCCTTCATTTGGAAAGTGGGTAGGAAATTTCTTGGCTTTATTGGTAATGACAGATGTCAAAATACCAGTTTCAATATTTAACAGCAATTTAATTTTTTAGTCATTTGCAACACTGATAGATCATTTTTTCAAATAAAATTATGGAAGAAAAATGCAGATTAAAAGAAATTGATATGCTGTCATGGACTTCATATATAATCTTATTTAGTATCTGAGAGGACTAGATAATGAATATGCATATTGCATGTTTGATAGCTTGCATGCAACAGTTTTTATAAAAGAATTTTACTGCTTTTGATAGTCAACATGCAGTAGAAAGTAGTATTTGACAATATTAGAAAGACAACATGCAATGGCATTGGAAGTTGACAGAGTATGGAATAAAGATGAAATATATTCAAAAGTTGAATGGAATCACTGGTATTTGTGGGAAAGTGATTTTTTCTAGCTTTGAAGTCATTTATGTATTTATTTAAATTATTACTTAAAATTTTAAATCCCACATCCTAACAACATCAAACAGTTTTTGATTTAAAAGCAATGGGATATCAAAATGTTGTGCTTTCCTGAAAGAAAACAAAAATCAAAGCACCAGGAGATATAAAAATAAGAAAGAAATAATTCAGTCTATTTAAATCCAATGCCTAAGTAAACAATGATTTTTTTTATAAATAAAAAAATAAAAATACAGAGCTCAAAATTCACTGGTGTAAGTATCCCCAGAAAAAGTCAATGGACATGAGTCCACAGAGGAGCTGAATAGACAGTGACTGGAATCCTATTGGTTACATGCCTAAGTTGACTGGATGGCCATCTGTCAGGGATGCTTTGATTTTGAGTTCCTGCATGGCAAGGGGTTGGACTGGATGGCCCTTGTGGTCTCTTCCAACTCTATGAGTCTATGATTCTATGAAGTTCCCCTACAAAACCAGCTAGACATTTTGAGCTGGCATCTTGTGGGTGACATTAACTGCCTTTTAGTCAACCTTGACTCATGGCAACTATGTAGATGAGACATCTCTAGGTCCCCCTATCCTCAACACCTTGTCTCAGGTTCTGCAGGTTCAGGCCTATGGCCTCCCTGGATAAGTCTAACCGTCTGGTATGTGGTTTTCCTCATTTTCTACTGCCTCCCACCTTTACAGGCATTATTGTCTTTTCTAATGAGCCATGCTTTCTCATGATGTGGCCAGCCTTAGTTTCATGATCTTGGCTTCCAGGGAGAAATCAGGCTTTATCTGTTCTAGGACACATTTGTTTGTCTTTTGACCATCCACGGTATCCTCAGCACTTTTTTCCAGCACTGCATCTCAAATGAGTTGATTTTCTTTCTATCCACTTTCTTCACTGTTCAGATCTCACATCCATGCATGGTGAATGGGAATCATGGTTTTAATAATCCTAACTTTGGAGTTCAGTGACATACATGTCCATAAATGATGCTATCTATGCAGGGTGAATTATTCACCATGGCACAACATACATGTTGTCCTGACAGAGAAAGAAGTAGTGTTGCACATACAGCATTGTTGAGCATTGCAACTGTGTACTGCATATTACATGTCATTATTGAATTCTGTACATTGTGCACTCATTGTGCATTGCACCGCAGTTGCTGATTCAGCATTGCAGTTACACATTGCACCTTGCAGTTACACACACGGTCATTTGCCTGTGTTGCTCAGTGTTGCTTTTTTGCATGGGAGTTGCTTAGTGCTAGAACAGCCTACCTCTAAACAACTGGGCAAAACTTCAGTACCAAGGTAGTCAAACTTTTACATGTGATTTTGCATTGTGACCTAAAAATTTAAAAGAGTTGAACAGGCAGATAATAAGAAACTATGGTTTACTCTAAAAGAAATGGGAGTGTCACAATGTGAGATTTTCCTGGTGTGTAACTTCTACTCTGAACAAGAGGCCAAGAAATGACTAAACTGAGGCTGTCATACTTTGGACACAATGTGAGACAGTGTGACTCACTGGAGAAGACAATAATGCTCTGCACATAGGAAGGCAGTAGGAAAAGAGGGAAAGAATACATGTGGATAGACCCAATCAAGAAACTCATAGCCCCGAATTTGCAAGACTTAAGCAAGACCAGAGATCCAGGAGGTGTCTCATTCATAGGACTGCTATATGTTGAAGACAGGAGAACCAGTGTGATGTAGTGGTTAGAGTGTTGGATTACAACTGTGGCAGAGCAGGGTTCAGATCTCTGCTCAACTATGGAAACACACTGGATAATTTTAGGCAAGTAATACTCTCTCAGCTTTCAAAGGAAGGCAATGGCAAACCTCCTCTGAAGAAATCTTACCAAGAAAACCTCATGATAAGGTTGCCATAAATCAGAAATGACTAGAAGGCACACAACAACACCTAATTGAAGGGGACTTGATGACAGAAAATATCAACAAATCTATGCCAGTAAATATTGTCGTGTCTGTATTATGAGGTTACTGAAAGTTCCCAAACAATTTCTATAGACAGTCCCCTAGATAGAATGTTGTAGTAATATATTCACTGCAAAATGTTTAGGAACTGTAGAACATAGCAGTCCCAAGCAAAGCACAATATAGAATGTTAATGGAATCTGACTGTCAGATGGGGTGACACCATCTGACAAGTAAATGTATTTTTTTTTTCTTCAGAACCAATTTTAATTTTAATTGAAATATTCACATTTCTCATGTATGTAGGCCTTCCACTGTAATCTGCAATCCTATAGTTTTAGAACAAATATCCTGCTGGTAAGTTGAAATACCTGGTAAAAGATCTTATCTAATGCCTTGTGGGAGACAAGCATTAAGCTATAACAGTGGATAGTGGGGATATCTTTGTTTAAGACAGTGGTGATGATTAACAGCTCTGAATTTCCCCCTAAAGTCACCTCAGAGGAAACAAGAGAGGAAAACAGAGAGCAATTATTTTTCAGGCTTAAAATGCCATTGAAGTTTGTTAAAAGACGCTTGTCTTAGATGTTGTCAGAGCTCACAGAAGAGATAACAAGGGAGGAATCTTTGTCTCTCAGGGTTCCGACTCAAAATCAGACTCAAAGTCTGTTAAAGTCTGCCAAATTGGCTCTCGGTCACAGCGCTCTATGCCACTTCCATTTTTAGAAGTAGAAGAGTCTCTGAATACTATGTACTGGGGAGCAACAATGAGGGATATGAAAATCTATCAGTTTCATTTTCAATGTGTTTCTTAGAATCCCACCAGCGTTGCTGACTAACCCATGAAATAATGAGACCACACACAAAAGCTTGGAATGAAATATGGGTCACTATTTAAACTATCCCTATTTAGGTTTCACCTTGGGATGTGCAAAGAGGAGAGCAACCTAGTGTGGAAGCAGCTAGAGCAGTAGTTTTCTCCCAGATTTCCTCCCCAGCTTACCTTGGGTGAAACACCTGATCCCCAGGAAGAAACCAAAATTTATGTTGCTTCCTGATCAGCCATTTACCATCACCCCTGTCTCAATCCAACCACTGGGCCACTTCTGGTCATACCAGCACCCCCTAAAATATATAATGATTGTTACTGCACCCTGCTTACCCTGAATTATTTTGGGTACAAATATTTTGTTTAATTATAATAGCAGTTACAGAGACACCAAACAGCATGAACCTAGACAGACCATGATGACTTTTAAGTGTATTTTTCATGAGTGGTCACACAGACCTAGGGGGATGTGTAAAGGACCCATGTAACTTAGTGGATGCTTTCCAACCCCAACCTCCCACTGTGTTAATTTCCTCTTGATGGCAACAGACAATAATTTATTAGCCTAAAGCAGGGGTAGGCAACCTTTCTCCTTTAAGGGCCAAGGGACTTCAGCTCCCAGAATCCCAGGAGCTATTGGCCAACATGGGACTATCGGCCAACATGGCTGAGGCTTCTGGGAGCTGAAGTCCCTCGGCCCTTAAAGGGGAAAGGTTGTCTACCCCTGGCCTAAAGCATTAAGCCAATCTTTCTACTAGCACCCACGTTATATTCCCAACCGCCATCCCATTCCAAACTTCCTTCAAGTTGTCCTAATCTTATCACTGCTTAAGTAAATCAATGTCCCTGCCATCAACAAAAAATATTCCTTTTGTAACTCTGAAGTTAAAACCATCAACCATCTGTAAATCCTATTGTTCCTGAGATAACTTTTTTGTTGTTAACTGCCCTCCAGTTGATCTAGACCCATGACGACCCGATGGATGAGACACCTCCAACACCCTCTGTCCTCCACAGCTCTGCTTAATTCCTGCAAACCCTTAATACCCATGACCTCCTTAATACAGTCCATCTATCTAGCATGTGGTCTTCCTCTCTTCCTACTTTCCTCCATCTTCCCCAGCATTATTTTTTTTCCAGAGTCCCCTCTTCTCAATCTATGTCTTAAGTACAACAGTCTCAGTTTGGTCATCTTGGCTTCCAGGGAGGTTTCAGGTTTGATCTGCACTAGGATCCATTTGTTTGTCCTTTTGGCTGTCCTTGGGATCCTCAGAACTCTTCTCCAGCACCACATTTCAAATGAATTGATTTTCTTCCTATCATCTTTCTTAACTGTCCAGCTCTCACATCCATACATGATAATGGGGAATACGATGGCTTGTATGATTCTAACTTTTGTGCTGAGTTGTATATCTTTGCATTTTAGAATCTTTTCTAGTCCTTTCATAGCCACCCTCTCCATTCTTAATCTTCTTCTGATTCCCTGACTGCAGTCCCCATTTCTGTCAATGTTTGATTGCAGATATGGGAATTCTTTTACTATTTCTATTTCTTCATTGTCTAGGTTGAACTTGTGAAGGTCGTCGGTGGTAATTATTTTTGTTTTCTTTATGTTCAACATTAAGCCTGCCTTTGTACTTTCTTCTTTGATCTTCCTTAGTAGTTGTTCCAGGTCTGTGAGGTTTTCTGCTAGTACTATGGAGTCATCTGCATATCTTAGATTGTTGATATTCCTTCCTCTTAGATTCAGATTCTTCTTTGGGATAAGACAAATGTTGAATAATCCTCTATTCACCTGGTCCCTTTCTGGACACCACACTTAGTGGAGAAACTCTTAAATTGAGAACAGAGAGTGAAGGATAGGGTCCAACTCCCCTCCCCTCAGTAACTTCCTTTCTAATCTTCTCCTTACCAATTTGCTCCAACTCAATCAAGGACTTCGGGTTCTTAGCCATAAAAGGGTGACACTTCCCTTAAAATCAAATCCTAAATCCAAATTAGAATCCCTCCTTCAAATAACATGTGCTCCAGATAGTCTCAGCTTTAACAAAACTATACAAAGTGCTGAACCTACTTTAGGGCTGGGGTGCCTTGCATGTTTCTTTTCAAATTGAGAGCTAAAACCCAGATCTACTGATATGGATGTCACCCACTGACACAGCTGGTTTGCCACTATAGGATTACTTTACAGCTGCAATTTTGGATGAGATGGATTAAAGTTTTTTCCTGTTTTCATTTTTATAATCCTATTCATCCCACTTGGCCTGTTGCTTGTCCAAATATAGCAAAACAACCCAATATCTGAAATAGTAGCTGTTTGGGGGTTGTATTTGGTTCGGGGGGGGGGGGAAGAAATGGTACAGACATCTGGATTAAAATTCTCCCCACAGCCCTGTATCCCTGATCTAAGTAGAAAAGTGTCCATAGCATTATTTATATACCCTTTAAAAATTCTGATCATAGATTCCCCTGCCATCTTATCTAATCTTCCCTTGTACAGATCAGATGATTTTCAGACTGTGTTATATACACCATACTCTTTCTTTTGCAGTTAATGAAGTGGCTCAGCTCATCTTTCTTAGAGGAGTAGGCCAGTCATTCTAAAATGATGTGTTAGAGCAGAATGGCTTGTGTGAACTGCAAAATAAATTTATCATATAATCAAAGGCTCAGGGAAAGTATTTGAAAGATCTCCTCGGCACTCACACTCCAACTTATTCCCCTTGGTTATTAGGCGCTTTGTACAGGACATTAGTACATATAGCACCCCCAGTCCTATGTAAAACTCTGCTTGGAATCTTATTGGTTAATCTCAATAAAGGTAGACCCACAGAATTAATTATTGAATGATGAGACAATGGATAGTGCTCAAGTAACGCTCAATGAAATTACTGAATTGTGACTTGTGAAGATGCATAATAGGACACCAACAAGACTGTCCCAATGTGCATTGGCACTTCCTAGCCAGTGTCTCAATATGTATTGGCATCTGCTAGCTGGTGTCCAGATGTACAACAGGACTGAAGCACATCAATCCGGATGATCATAGGTCCCATTGTTCATTGGTCCCAGTAGGCCTCAAATGTAAAGGTATATTATTGAATACTAAAGTTAGGACTGTCCATGCATCATATTGCTCATTTCTATGTATGGTTGTGAAAGCTGGATAGTACAGAAAGCTGATAGGAAGAAAATCAATTCATCTGAAATGTGGTGTTGAAGAAGAGTTCTACAATTATTGTGGACTGCTGAAAAGATAAATCAGTGTGTCCTACATGAAATCAAGCTTGAATTCTCCCTAGAACCCAAAATGACAAAACTGAGATTGTCATACTTTAGCCATATCATGAGAAGACCATAAGTCTTCTAGTAGAAAATATCATAATGCTTAGCAAAGTAGAAGGCAGTAGGAAAAGAGGTAGACCACATTCCAGTTGGACAGACTCAATCAAAGAAGCTATATCCCTGATGAGAGAGTGACTTCGAGGTCTCTCATTCATAGGTCAAATTCAGTTTGATGGCACTTAACAACAAGGCCTCATTGATCAAGACTAATCCTTTTATATTGTTTTAAACTTGTTTTAAAATTGTTGTTAGCCTCCTTGAGTCCCTATATTGAGAGAAAGGGATATAAATTAATTCATTAAATTATTATTATTATTATTATCCTTCTGATGAGAATGTATTCCTCGATAAGTGACACCTTTAGAAAAAAAAAGTCTGGAGAAATGATCCTCTGTGAAATGTTGGAGAGTATACAATTCATTATATGATTTGCTTGGATGAGGCATTCATATGGCTTTTTCTTTCTTGCTGGATACATCTATTGCAGTCTTTTCAAAGAATTTGACCTTCATGACCAAAGAACTAAAAAAATGGTTGTGTTAAACTCAAGGAGATGAAAGGTCACAAGCAAGTGAAGGTTTAATAAACTATGGCTGAGATTTTACATTACATTTATGTAATGTAAATTGGCACTCACTGTCAGCAAGAAGATGGAGCAAACTTGTTTACTAATGTTTCAGAGATTAGGACATGAACTGACAGATTCAAATTCCACATATGCGTGAAGAACAACATCCTGATGGTAAGAATGGTTTGAGAATGGAATTAACTGTCTTGAAGGATAAATTATTTTTCTTTGGAGGTCTTCAGACAGATGTTAAATAGCCATCTCTCAGGAGTATTTTAACTTGGTGTTCCTGCATTATGTGAGGCTGGACTAGGTGGTCTTTGTGGTCCCTTCCAACTCTATGATTCTACAATTCTGTTCTGAAATTCTAAGTAGGAGTACAATCAGTACTATTCTTGCCAGTGTACCTGATCCTATTGGGCAATGGGGAACACATAGTGCTGTTTCTGCAATCCCAGTGAAGAAAGTGGTACACATAAGGCACCAATGGATACTTACTGTACTCATGATGCAAGAAAAAACACCCCATTGTCATATTTCTTTCCCTAACATGGCTTTTAACATCCATGCTTAATGAAGACGTTTGCAGTAGTAGTGTATTTTGTGCCTTTTGGTTAGTCTACTATAACTATCTCCTCAATGGAAGGTGTTTTGCAAGGGAAGGAAGGAGTTTGCTATATTTTGTTGCATAAACAACAGCTTCCCTAGATGTTCATGTGAAATAGTTATACTTGCAGTACTTGGCTTTTGCAGTGGTGGACTAAAAATGACCCATTCCAGAATGGCCAAAATAGTACAAGAGCACATGCAAAACCAACCAGATTCCAGGGTGTTTTGTTTTGTACATTCTCAAAAATTTAGGGGAAGCAAATGACCAGTAGTATCATAACAGATCTGTTGGTGATGGTTTGAAAAACTAATGAAAATCTCTTTTCTTTTCTATTTTTAAGGCCTTCCACTGTCCATAAGAATATGTTATTCTATCAACACCCCCTTCAACAAAGAATGTTTCTTCTTTGTCTAATTCAGTCCAGCAATATTGGGGAACCTCTAAGCTCTGACCCACCATTAATCATAACAGTAAAAGTATAAGGTGAAAGTGAGGGAGAGATTTATAGAATCCATAAGAAAGTTCTGGAAATGAAGAGGGAAGGAAAGGGAGAAAGGCCATACCTGATAGAAATAGAAGTAAACCAAATCTGGCAGGCTGTTTGGATTTGGAAAGTCCCCTTTGTCTCCTGTGATGCTTTTAGCCTCCCTCAGAGTAATCGATACAAAAATCAAATGCATTATCTTTGTTTACATCCCAGGCACAGCAGTGTGAAAATCTTCACTCAGCTAAGGAGTCCAACTTCATGTGATGGATGCCCTGTTTAAAATGACGCCTCTGAAAGCTTTCACAAATGGTCTGACAGAGGACTCACTGGAGAATAAATGGCTTCCCCTTAAATTACAAGTGCCTGGTTTTAGCAGACATGCAGTGTGAATGTCGCTGTCTAAATTCAATATATTCCACCACTGCTGGGCTGACGAAGCCATTCTCGGTGAGGAGAAAGAGATCTGAAATTGTCTTTCAGCATGAGGTGGTGGACGAAAGAGAAGGGGAGAAAAGCACCTAGTATTCTGGTTTGATCTTTGCCCACACCTTACAAAATGCACATATGGAATGCCAAAAGGTACATTTCAAGCTTCTGCTTGTTATGACAGTAAAGACTGCAGTGGTATCTGCAACACACAGTGGCAGGGTAAAACGGTATCCTTTATATAAAATGGCAAAATCAAGCTTTGCTTTTTGGAATGTATATTTTTTTGAAGATTTTCAAGCTGCAGATGTTGGAATCTGTGGATAAAGAATTCATGGATATGGAGGGCCAACTGTATATAAATTAAATCAATTCTCTGCAAAGAAAATTGGGGGGAAGGGGTTGAAAAAACCAATTATTTTCTCCACAGAATAATTCCTGTGCAACACTTTGGGATGTTGAATACCAGAGGAAAGTTGTACAATAGTCTCAGTTTAGTCATCCTGGCTTCCAGGGAGAGTTCAGACATGATCTTTTCTAGAACCCATTTGTTTGTCTTTTTGGCCATTCATGGTATCCTCAGCACTCTTCTCCAGAACCACAGCTCAAAGGAAATGATTTTCTTTCTATCAGCTTTCTTCACTGTCCAGTTTTCACATTTGTACATGGTGATGGGGAATCATTGGCTTGGACAACCAACATTTTAGTGTTCAGAATTATATCTTTACACTTTAGGATCTTGTCCAGTTCTTTCATATCTGCCCTTTCCATTCCTAATCGTCTTCTGATTTCTTGACTGCAGTCTCCGTTTTCATCAATATTTGCTCCAAGATGTGAGAATTCCTTGACTATTCAATTTCCTCATCATCTAGGAATTCTTGTTTAATGTTTACTATTAATCCTACCTTGATACTTTCCTCCTTGATCTCATCTATTCTTAAAAGCAAAAGCAGCAGGATGCTTTTTGTTCTGGCTCTTTGAGAGCAGGGGCAAAATGATTGGCCATTGACCCTTATGGCTCAACTGGATGCTCCCACCATGAGGAGCTGAAGAAAATGATTTGTTCCTATGTGAGACATTGTGCCCATTCTGTTACTCACTGCCTGGGAATTAGAACAGCCAATGCTGCAGCAGGATTTGGAGTCCCCTGACAGCCAGTGGCTATATTATACAGATGTGTGCTCTCTCTCTCCAACAGCCTGGCAACAGTAGAGTCCTCAACACGTTGGGTCTTACATAACCTCTTCCAGTTGTAGCAACTACACATCTGAGATGCCTTGTTCCCTAGTTCAATGACCCAGTGCTCATTGACTGCTTTCCTTCCTCTCATCTACTTGCAGTAGTAACCAGTGGCTAACATGCCACAGTGAGACAGTTTTGTGAGATCTTTAGCCTTCACTGTCAAAGAGCTCTAGTGCATAACAAACTACAAATCCCAGGATTCCACAGCACTAAGACATGGAAGTTAAAGCAGTGTCAAACTGCATTATTTTTGCAGTGCAGATGAAGAAGATTTACTTAATATTCACCTAATTTATTAGGTCTTTTTTATTTTATCCCATTTGTATATGTGTTGTGGTTTGAATTACTCTGACCTTTTAAAACTAGTTTTAAATTGTATTTATATTTTCCCTAAAGTCAAGAGTCAAGGCAGCTTAAAAATTAAAGCAAATACAATTGTGGACATCCTGTTGGGATGTCACATCATAAACTGACTTACAATTACATAAGTTGTGTCATTGTGAATGTTTGTATTTTCTGGAAAGCGAGAGCTACAATATCAGTACCGTTGCACAAGAGAACCCAGTAGTATGTCTGTTGCACAAAGGTCCCTATTGTTATTGTTATTGTTATATTTATCTCTATCCTGCCTTTTTCCCAGTTTGGGATTCAAAGCAGCTTAAATTTAAAAACATATTGTTAAAAATCCACAAAATTCAAAATTTTAAATGAGACTAAACAATCAAATATAAATTTTTAAAAAATCAAACAATATGTTTCAAACTGCAACAAGTTCCATTGTACAACATGCCCCCTTGTGTAATAGGAGCCCCAGCTGAGCAATGGAACATCTTGTGTAATACCACATTGTGCATTATCACAGTTCACTAACATGGCTGTATACTGTGTCAGTGACATAACTCCATCATTGAAATTTACACATTGTAGCCACTCAGGCACTCAGCCAATATTGTTAAAACATACAACTGTTTGACATTAAAATGGAATTAAACTATCAAATGTGCTTCTCTGATTACCTTAAATCTTCAAGGTTGTTCTTTTAAAAAAAAGTTAATTTTCTATTTCTTCAGCTTAACTTTTAACCTTCTTCTGAACTTTTGACTTTCCTGGATACAGCAGACTCTTAAACAGAAAGCAACCATTTTACCACACCAAAACAAAGCGCAAAGGTAACTAAAATGGTTTCTCCCCTGCACACCACCCTCAAAATAGCTTATTTTATGACCTCTTCAAAATGTTGTTGGACAAAAATGGTGAGCGGCTAAAAGGTAATGGCCTCCAGGATTTGGAGGATATTTGTCATTTATTTATGAACATCACAGGAGTGGAGATTCAGTGCGACATAGATTTTAGTTGTATGAATGTCAATGCATTTGTAGATGGTTGCACACTGAAATTTCAACTCATTCTGCTAGTATTATTCCCAAATAAGAGATGGTTGCAAATAAAAAACCCAAACCTATTTCAGAGATCCCATTTTCCTTTCCATATAGATTAGTCATCACATTTTATAGATTTAGAAGCTCAGCTGAAGCATATCTAGAAGTCTAGTCGTATAGAAGGAATACATTTTAAAAATTCATTGAACACATTCACGTGCGTATGACATATTATTCCTAAAACATAACCTCAACTCCATTCAAGCTGGAAAAGGTACAGAAAAGGATAAGTAACACTGCCATCCTATCATTACTTATCTGGGAGTAAGTCCTATTGCATACAATGGCTTATTTCTCATTAAACAGGGAGAGTGTCATATGATGGTGATTGTTACTGTACTAATAGCATGGGTGGTACTGCTAAATATATATCTCTAAGGGTTTTTTAAAAATAATTTTGATATAGTTGTTGGAACAGTGGACAGTAATTTGGGAGATCCTGGGATCAGAGGCCTACTAAACCAGGATATGCACACTGGTCAAGATCTGGTAGCATACTTGTCTGATGTAACTCTGTCCCCCCAATTACATGGTGTTTATGCTACACCACTTGTGTACTGAATTGCCCAAACAATGGTGTACCTGCTAACTTGCTTGTTATCCTATTGTGCAATGAGGGAAGCACAATGGCCTTTTCTGCAGTCCCAGTGAAGATTGTCACAATGATCTAGAGCAGGGGTAGGCAACCTTTCCCCTTTAAGGGCCGAGGGACTTCAGCTCCCAGAATCCCAGGAGCTATTGGCCAACATGGGACTATTGGCCAACATCGCTGAGGCTTCTGGGAGCTGAAGTCCCTCGGCCCTTAAAGGGGAAAGGTTGCCTACCCCTGATCTAGAGTTATCCACCATCCAAGAATGTACAACTGCATAGCTGGAATCCTGTTGGTTAGTGTCAACTAGAGTAGACTCACTGAGGCTGCATCTGCAGTGCAGAAATAATGCTGTTTGCCATGGCTCAATGTTATGGAATTCTGGGTAGTTTTGTGAAATATTCAGCCCTCTCTATCAAAGAGCTCTAATGCCTGCAGTGAAGAAATAAAGCAGTTTGACACTACTTTAACTTCCATGGGTCCATGGTGTGGAATTCTGGGATTTACATTTTGGTGGGCCACCAGAGATCTATAACAGAGAAGGCTAAATGTTTCACAAAAATATAAATCCTAGAATTCCATAGCATTGAGTCACAGCAATTAAAATACTGTAAATTTGGTTTATTTCTTTTATTGGATGGTCATATATCAAATGGACACGAGCAAAAGATACAATGGCACAAAAAGAACCACTTTCGTTGTAAGGTAACCCTGTGGATGAGACAGCTTCAGGATTCCCTATTTTCCACTGCTTTACTCAGGTCCTGCAAACTCAGTCCTGGGTCTTCCATCCATCTGACATACAACCATCCTCTCTTTCTACTACCTTCTACCTTTCCTAGCATTATTGTCTTTCCTAATGAGTTGTGTTCTCATGATATGACCAAAGTACGATAAATACATCTGAGGAAGGAGACTGAAGTCTACAAAAGCTCATGCTGCCAATTTCTTTCTTTCAGTTAGTCTCAGAGGTGCTACAAGATCTCTCTATGTACTGTTTCTACAGACTAACAAGACTATGGGGCTTTGCAGACTGGCCTAAAGGATTGGCCTGGGGTAGTGTTGGGGTGGGGCAGCTGCATGCTGGTTCTGATGCCGTGTGTCTGTTTGCATGGTGCGTAACATCAGGACGCCCTCTTGCCACAGTGTGCACACACACTGCATCAAAAGGGTGCAAAAAAGCCACTACCATGGCTTAAAGGGCAGCCTTTTGCTGCTCCCAAAAGGAGCGACATTTAGCCGCTCTTTTGGGGTGGCAAAAAGGAGGATCGGGGGCACAGCGTGTGGTTCTTCTCTAGCACCACATATTGAATGAGTTGATTTTCTTCCTCTCTGCTTTATTCACTGTCCAGCTTTCACATCTATACATGGTAACAGGGAATAAAATGGTTTGGACAATTCTAGCTTTCGTGCTCAGTTCCGTATCTTTACTATTTGGGATCTTATTTAATTCTTTCATAGGTGCCCTTCCCCAACCAACTGCCAATCACATTATTCATCAGTAAAACATGCCTAGGATTTGGCCATAATAATCCTGTTCAAGTTTACTTACAAGTAAATCTTCCTGCATGCTTATTCCTAGAATAAGTGGGGATAGGACCACAGCCAGAACAATCAGCATTAGAATATCTTTGCTGTGGAGAGAAGCAAAAGAAATCTTTCAAAACTTGATCAAGTTTTGAAATCAAAACCTTTCAAAACTTGATCAAGTTTTGAAATCAATCAAGTAAATTTCATTAACCATCTCCATTGGAATATGAATGCCCCCTCCATCCTCCATGCAAAAAAAAGCTCACAAAGACCTTCTTCAGTTTATTAAAGTTAATAGGCTGAATTTATTATAAGAGTGTTTTAAAAGGCTACAATGTCAAGTGTTACATGAAGTGTGAAATGGTGTCAAAGATGCAGTTGCATGAGGCAAAAAGAGAGTCTCATACATAAAGTGGCTTTTATCCAGAAGAGAATGAAAGAGAAGCACCTTCTCTGATGGGTGACAGCGAGTTGGCTAGGAAGGTATGTATTGGGAAACAAGAAAATCATCCTGACCCAAAGAGATGTGGTTTTGATAGCTACCATTATTTGAGCTTGAGTGAGCTCCCAGACTAGATATTCGCTTATGTAATGGATGACTGCCAAAGTACATTAGAATCTTACTGTCTTTCAACGCTGCTTCCATTGCTGGGAAAATGGCCAATCAGCTAAGAGGTAATGAACCATGTGTAAGGAACATGTGATTCTGGATAATAGTGATTCAGTGTCATTATTCAAAAGCCTTGGCTCAGATTTGTCATGGCAAGGCAGGATCTGCAATGAAAACAAAATGGTTGTGAGGACCTTGTAGGCATCTAAACTGCAAATATAACCATTGTTGTTCCTTTGCCTCTCGCTCTGTGAAACTGCATAGGGATGAGAAAGAGAATTAGTTGATTCCTGTTCTTCCCCTCATTATATTTGAAGCATCATGGAGGAGTATGGCCATCAATCTGCATGTTTGTTGTAACTAATGGGCTGAACAGACCAACACTTTAGGCCAGTCTGGGGGTGGAGTGGGGACATGGCGACTGCATGCCAGTTGCCCCAATTCTGTCCTCACACCAACTTTACACTGCATGCTCCATCATATGACAGGAAGTGTCAGGGCACTCCCTTGGCACAGCATCCACACATGCTGCACCAAAGGAGCACAGAAAAGCTGCTGCCACTGCTGTGACAAGGGCAGCTTTTTGCCATTCTAAAAAGGAGCGGCATTTTGCCGGCTCTTTTTAGAATGGCAAAGTGCCAGATTGGAGCCACAGCATGTGGTTGCTGCAGCCCCAATCCAGCAAGGAAAGGGGCAATGGGATGCCACCCCTTAGGGCAGGGGTAGGCAACCTTTCCCCTTTAAGGGCCGAGAGACTTCAGCTCCCAGAAACCCAGGAGCTATTGGCCAACATGGGACTATTGGCCAACATGGCTGAGGATTCTGGGAGCTGAAGTCCCTCGGCCCTTAAAGGGGAAAGGTTGCCTACCCCTGCCTTAGGGACTGTTTGTTCAGCCCCTAAGGCTACATATGCACTGCAGAAATAATGCAGTTTGATACCGCTTTAACTGCCATCCTATTGAATCATGGGGTTTGTAGTTTGTTGTGGAATCAGAGCACTCTGTCAGAGAAGGTTAAAGGTCTCATAAAACCACAAATCCCACCATTCTATGTTGGTTAAATTGGTGTCAAACTTCATTATTTCTGCAGTGTAGATATAGCCTAGGTTTGCCAGCTCAGGGTTATCCCATGCCCTGAAGTTTCTAGGCCAAAATTTGAGACCTACAGACACTCCCTGTTGATGTCATTAAGAGTAATGCATTAAGCACCAGCTACAATTGCTTACAGCTTGTCATTCAAACAGAAAAAGAGAAAGAAAGAAAGAAAGAAAGAAAGAAAGAAAGAAAGAACATGTTTTCCTGTTTGAAAATAAAAACAGAAGTCCTAGTTAAGGGACTGTTCTCAGATCAAGGTGAAATGAGGAAATTATTCCATCTCATTTACTAAGAGTGGTGTGGTAAGGAATATTAATCTAGTCTACGGGGGGTTGCAGACTGCCAGAAATAGTGCAAATTGAGTCCACTTTTAGGGTTAGGGTTAGTGCTAGGGAATCATGGGAATTGTTTTTTGTCTGAGACATTGAGCCTTTTCTATCAGAGAGCTCTGGTGCCACAATAAAATACAGTTCCCATGATTCCCTAACCCTAACCCTAACCCTAAAAGTGGACTCAATTTGCACTATTTCTGGCAGTCTGCAGCTGGATGCAGAGCAGAGTGGAGAGTGAGCCCTGTTGCCACAGTGACTGGGAGGGAAAGAAGAAGCTGATAACTAAATAAAAATATAAACCTCCTGGAGGGTCTTGACAAATTGCAGCAACAAATCAATTAAGCCTTGGAAAGTAAAGCAAGCTGCTCCTCAACTGGCTGAGCTGGAGATTTGCACACAGCCCTTTCCTCTTACTGGAGTTTATCCTACATAGGGGGGAAGCAGACGGGCGGCCGTGGGCTGCCCCGGGAAGCTGCGGATCGGGGCCGAGGTATCACCACACCTCGGCCCCGCGGCGCAGCTTCGCTGCCCCAGGAAGGAGCTCTAAAATAGCGCTCCTTCCACAAGTTGCTGAAGGTGCACCACAAAAGGCTGGTGGCGCACCTTCGGCGACTCTTCCTCCGCAGCATGTGCGGACGCTGCGGCAGAAAGGCATCCTTGGAGCGCCGGCCATGCGGAGGGGCCACCACTCTGACGATGCCTTCAGGAAGGGGTTGAGGCTCCCACCGTGCTGCTGCCCCTCCCCTTCCTTGCCCCGAAAACAGCACTTTGCGCTGTCTGCTTCCCCCTTAAACTAGAGAATTTGCACCCTTGCTTCCCATCTGAAGATAAGCCAGAAAAACTGGAGACTCAGGACTAGGCCCTGAAATCTGGAAACTATAATTCACAACACATGAAAATGTACCTTTAACAGTATAAAAACATGATAGGGTTTGTAGTGTTCAACACAAATTCCTTCCATCTCAACCTCTCCCCGAGGACATCATCAGGGCACGTGCCGTTACTCACGGCGCTCACCCCCAGTGCAGCGTCGTCACGTGCTGCACCAGAAGAGGCACAGAGAGGCACATGGCGGCTCTTGATGTGCCCCTTCTGCCAACCCTGGAACGGCCAGCATTTTAGTGCTCCTTCCAGGACCGACAGAAGGGAGGATTAGGGCCGAGGTGTGGAGCAGCCTTGGCCCCAATCCTCCGCTTCCAAGGGTGACCCACAACTGCCCATCTACATCCCCCCCTAAGATGAAAAGGCAGGTATTAATAGTCAGAGCCTTTGCAGACTGCTAGAAATAGTGCAAATTGAGTCCATTTTAACTGTTCTGGCTCAGTGCTAGGGAATCGTGGGAATTGTATTTTTTTTCTGAGACACTGAGCCTTCTTTGTCAGAGAGCTCTGGTGCCACAATAAACTACAGTTCCCATGATTCCCTAGTACTGAGTAAGGGCAGTTAAAGTGGACTCAATTTACACTATTTCTCGCAGTCTGCAAAGGCCCAAAGTCATGGTATGAGCTATTTTTAAAACTTTGTTGCAATTATCTTTGTGCAAATATGCTGGGGAAGGAAGGAAAAATGCGAAAGACAAATAGAAGTTATTCTGAAGAAAGACAGCTGAACACTACCAAAAATTTAAAATTACACTGGCTCTGTTTTTTGCAATATGCAAATAGGGCATGGTAGTATGCCACCATATGACCTCAATGTACTTGGGACCCTTTCACGCTATACAATTATAGCACTATAGGCTAAGCAGACTGCCAGAAATAGTGCACATTAAATTGAGGCACTGCCCTGGCTCAGTGCTAGGGAATTATGGGAACTGTATTTTTTTCTGGGACATTGAGCCTTCTCTGTGAGAGAGCTCTGGTGCCACAATAAATTACACTTCCCATGATTCCCTAGCACTGAGCCAGGGCAGCGCCTCAATTTAATGTGCACTATTTCTGGCAGTCTGCTTAGGCCCTATGATTCCAATTTAACTCTCATTGTTCTGCTCTATGGAATTCTGGCATTTTTAGTTTAAAAGAGGTCTACTAAGAATTTTCTGCCAGATATTGCCATAGAATTTAAATTGAATTATAGTGGAATCATCGTGCAATAATTGCCTAGTATGAAAATGCCTCAATCTCAGCAACGTTTGGAAGCTTGGGCATGGTTAGGATGGAAGACCAGCAAGAAATACCAGGAACTTCCAGGTGGGTCACAGAAAGAATTCTACCTGAAACAATGGACATCTATTGCTGGTAGGTGACAATACTGTGAATTTTGTGCAAAATAAGTCCCAAACTGCAAAGATTCTCATCAGTCTAGGATTCCTCTCACAAGTATTTCTAGACATTTGAAATACATGACCTGGAATCCACGATCACAGATGCAAATTTTAAATACTTTTTTGTTGTTAGAACCCTTCAAGTCAGCTTTGACTCATGGTGACCCTATGAATGAGACTTCTCCAAGATACCCAGTCCTCAGCTGCTCTGCTCAGGCCCTGCAGGCTCAGTGCCATGGGTCCCTTGGTTGAGTCTAACCATACAGCATGCAATCTTTTTCTCTTTCTATTTCCCTCCACTTTTCCTAGCATTATTGTCTTTTGTAGCAAGTCTTGTCTTCCCATGATGTGGCCATGATGCAGAAGATTGATGTTTCTAACCCTCCCACCAGCTCCCCTTGGTGTGAGGAGGAATTACAACAGGGATTATGCTTCTGACCATTGCAGCGAAGATCACTCATTGGAGAGAGGGTGGAAACATCAATCTGTTGTATCCTGATCGACAGCAGAACAGACTCCCATTGCTTGGAGCAGCTGAGGCTGGAATATTAGGAGTGGAGGGGGCATCATTTGAGGAAATGCTGCTGAATAGAGTATACTTAACTCAGTAGCTGATCTAGACTCCTGACCATGGTTATTGACCAGTTTTTGAACATTGTCACATATTATTTCCATCCCTAATCACCAAAAGTATTCCAGACTGATTTTCTATGACCACATCCAAAGCTAAAAGTTACACTAAATAAGCTATCTTAAAATGGGCCAATTGGTTTTCAAAGTTTGTTTTATGTGAAGTCGAAGGCTTTCACAGCTGGAACCCATAGGTTTTTGTGGATTTTTCGGGCTGTGAGGCCATGTTCTAGAAGAATGTATTCCTGATGTTTCACCTGCATTTGTGGCTGGCATCTTCAGAGAGTTTGTTTTGCTTCTGCAAATATTGCTGATAGATTCAGAGAGAAATAAATTAATGACCACACTCTCAATATGACCCCTTTGTCTCTGTAATAAGATTTACATGGCATTGTAATCAATAATTGGATGAAGAGAAGAATCTGTCATCTGAAATGTCTAAAAGAAGATCTTTACGAAGAAAAATGTATTTCACCCAGTACTAATCCATGAACTATTCTGAGCTACTTATTGTTTTTAAGTGGCCATTGCATAAAAATGTTTTGATAAACATCATCATTAGTTGCTTTTTATTATTATTCTTGATAGCTTTTATTTATTGCTTTTCCCTTTCAAAGGTCTTTTGAACTGATTTTTTTCCAGCCTTATTTCCCCGTCTTTCTTTCCCAAGCTATTTTCACTTTTTATTGCAAATAAAGATATGCTTGGATGAAATGCACATAAAATTGTTTATTGGTATTTAAATCTTCAGAAGACTGAGATGTGGTGGTGGTGGTGGGGGAGGATGGATAGCCAAGCTCTTTACCATAATTGTCATTCAAAAATGAACATCCTCCAGCTTTGAGTTCTTTTGTTTTTACTGTTTCATTAGCGAATATCGGTATTGTAAAAACTGGTGGTCCTAGGGGAACATAATCTGAACCAAGGATAAGCAAATGTCATAATCTAAAGCAGGTAACAACTCATTTACATTCTAGCATAATCCTGTTGGTCATTGCAAGGTGCATGGGGATATTTTGTGAAAGGAGGTAATCAATAGTTCCTTCTGCAATGTCCCTCCCCCTACCCAAAGACTGTTTCCAAGCACCAGAGGATACTAACATGGCCATTTACTGTTGGAAGGTTTCATTTGATTTTGTCCTCCTTTATTTGCAGGACATGAATATCCAGTTACTTGTGGGAGATAGGAGCATCACTAGGGGGATGCAGGAGCAGGCCTCACAGATGACACCCTAAGCTGGGGAGGATGACACCATTACTACCCAAATATCTGCCTTTTAGCAGAATTGGGCTGTGGCATTCACTTGTGTCCTTTTAAAATGCTATAGCTCAATGGAAGAAATGTTGTGAATGGAGTGAGGCTCTTACCAAATTTTAACGTTAATCACACGAAACTATGTACACGTAAATACATTTAGGCTGTGATTTGCATGTATAATGTTGTAATTCAAATGTATAATTTTAATTTTGTTACTTATATCACAACTATTGCCTTTGCATTCAATGATATACAGGAATTATGATTTACAAATAAAACTCGTACAAAAACATTATTAAGGATGCTGTATGGTGCAGGATGCAGTGGCTCAGTGGTTAAGATGCTAACTCTGATGGTTACAAGATCAGCAGGTCAGCAGTTCGAGACCCAAGTGCCATGTGATGGAGTTAGCTCCCATCACTAGTCCCAGCTTCTACCAGCCTAGCAGTTTGAAAGGCTGTAAAAGTGCAAGTAGATAAATAGGTACCACTTTGATGGGAAGGTAACAGTGTTCGGTGTAGTCATGCTGGTCACATGATCACAGAGTCATCTTTGACAAGGCTGGCTCTTCGGATTAGTAATAGAGATGAGCACTGCCCCCTATGGCCAGACATCACTAGACAATCATGTCAAAGGGGAAACCTTTACCTTTACCTTTATGGTGTGGTGCCGGAGGAGGTCAATGGGTATGGGAGGATGTCAGTGGTTTAGGATTTTTGTAATTCTATTTCCAACCCAATTCTGAGACCAGAGGATCTAGGCAGCATGATGCTAGAAACTTGTTCTGCTGTTGTCATTTTCCTCTGTCTTCTTCAAATACTGTAAGCTTTGAATAATAGCCTAATTGTTTATTTTTAAAAGCATGCATCTAAATACTTAATTTTATCCACTGTGAGACAACATTTTCAGTGTTGTAGATTATTCCAGAAGCCCTTTAGCACAGTTGTGACAAAGAAAGTACCCTAGGATGCTCTCCTTTTATTACAACAAAAGGCCAGATCATGGTGATGATTAATAACAAACAATCCCAAATTCTGTGTTGATCCCAGAGCCAAGACCTGCATTTTCTGGATTTAAAAAGAACAACCTGACCCTTTGTTTGAAGTAAGGAATTGAGTGAACCATATCTTTGTGCCTTGCCTTGCTACACAATTACAGCTTGCACAAGTTTGAGCCCAGTCCCTGAGCCTTTTGACTTTCAAGAGAGCATCTCAAGGCCATTTGTGTCTTCTAAACTATTTACCCTAAAAACCCCTAAAGAAACTCACTATGTAACCATAGAACAGATGACGTTTGCTTTAATTTTGCTTATTGGAAGTAACCAAATCTGGCACCAGAAGCATTTGTGTGTGTCTGTCCCATAATCATTCCTATCTGTGAGGATCTATTTCCACCTCCACCAACACATTGTTTGGTCAGGAAGACCATTAAGGTGTTAAGTACAACAGCAACTATTTGATGGAGGTTGGCTCCAGACAGTCTGAAAGGTGGGAAATCATTGTTGCAAATGAGTTACCACATTAGGCTGTTGATTAAACACTAGGTAACCTGGTATGAGAGCACCAACCAGGAACAGGAAAAAGCAATGTGTGGATAAAGGTGAAGAAGAGAATGATTAAAATGAAAGGGCTTACTTTATTGTAGAAGATGCAGTTTTCTCTTCCGTAAGCTTTCTCGGTTTGTACTTTAATATTTCTATTGGTGACATATCATAACCTTCTTGCTTAGTACACTTGTAGGAAAATGAGAACAGGCAACACATATACATTAAAAAAACCTGGTCTTTATCATCATCGTATAGTCTACCACATTTTAGTTTCTTTTGTTTTTAACTTTATCTACAAGAACAATGCAATATCTGACCAAACGCACACATATAAATAAGTCTGTGCATTCACAATGAATAAAGCAGCCCATTAAAATGCAAATTCAGCATGGGGAAAAATAGACTGCTATTCGCTACCAGAAACTTAGCTAACAACTTCTCCTGTCCCGACCTTCCAAACTTGACAGAAACATTCACCCATGCTCTGATCTTTGACTGAACAGACCTCCTTCTCCCCATGCAGCTGATACCCAGTAAAGTAGGTTGAAGGGGGAGTTACAGTCATGGTGATAGTTCCACAATTGTGACTAAGTAAGAGGCTGTGCAGACCCAAAAATGTGTAACAAACAATGGGATGAATAATAAAGGGAGACAAACAGCTACTGGACAGCAGCAGTAGTGGTGGATGTCACTGACAGAAGTGAATTGTAGTGACACCATAGCTAACACTGGTTGGCACTGTGCACTGGGAGTAGTAGGTGGTCCTCCTTGTATAACCCCATCACCTAGTAAAGCCTATGATGAGACACTTCAAGTGAGTCACAGGCAGGATCAGAGCATTACCAGAAAGAAAAGAGGGAGAAATTAAGGAATATCACATTTGCAAGATTAGCCAAGGGCCCAAGAAAGATGCCAAGACAAATAGCAGATGCCCTTAGAAAGGGAAATCGCATTCAAAGCAGCATAACACATAAGATAGGGACATGGAATATGAATAGCATGAGCCAAAGGAAGCTAGACTTAGGGGGGCTGCAGACTGGCAGCTCTAGGCCGCCCCAGGAAGTGGAGGATCGAGGCCGTGGCTACTGCACACAGGTGCCTCGATCCTCCCTTTTGCCACTCCTTTCAAGGACAGCAAAAAGGCACCGTAAGAAAGTGCAAAGGCAGGTGTAATGCTGAACATAAAGAAAACAAAAATAATGACCAACAAGGACCTTCACATGTTCAACCTAGAAAATGAAGAAATAGAAATAGTTAAAGAATTCCCATATCTGGGATCAAACATTGATAGAAATGGAGACTGCAGTCAGGAAATCAGAAGATTAAGAATGGGGATGGTGGATATGAAAGAACTAGAAAAAAAATCTAAAATACAAAGATATACAACTCAGCACAAAAGTTTGAATCATACAAGCCATTGTATTCCCTATTACCATGTATGGATGTGGGAGCTGGACAGATGATAGGAAGAAATCAATGCATTTCAGATGTGGTGCTGGAGAAGAGTGCTGAGGATCCTATGGAAGCTAAAAGGACAAACAAATGGGTCCTAGAGCAAATCAAACCAGAAAGCTCCCTGGAAGCCAAGATGAACAAACTGAGATTGGTATATTTTGGACACATCATAAGAAGAGAGGACTCTTTGGAAAAAATAATAATGCTGGAGAAGGTAGAGGGAAGTAGGAAGAGAAGAAGACCACATGGATGGACTCTGTTAAGGAGATCACAGGTATGAGGTGGCAGGATTTAAGCAGAGCAGTGGAGGACAGAGGGTCTTGTAGATGTCTCATCCATAGGATTTCCATGAGTCGAGATTGACTTGAGGGCGATTGACAATAACAAAAACTCTAACTTTTGTACATAATGGTATTTTCCACAAAAACAAGGAGTGTGTTTTGCATAAAAAAGTTTTTGCATGAAGATTTTTCACAAAAAGGCCACAGTATGTGGGGAATAAAACCATATTGGTTGCCTATTTTCTCAACAAGATGGCTCAGTATATCAATACACCCTTTCCTGTTGAGAACAAGAAAAACTGTGAGTATTCTTCACATTCCCAGTGATCTCATGTCTTCCTTGGACACAACTCATAATCACCTTCTGGACAACATTTAAGAAGCAGACAAATGCAGATAAACCAAAAATCAAAGCAGAGGTATTTACCTTGGTGGGCCCACAAAACATGAAGGTGACAGTTAATACATGGACAGAGGGGATAGATCCCACAGAGATACTGACATACATGTGTAATATTTTGTTTTACAGAAACCTGGCTGGGAGAGGATAGTAGTGTAACCTGGGAAAAGGCTCTCCCTGCCGGGTATACTGTCAAGGAGCTGGTTAGGGAAAGTGGGCGAGGGGGGGGGAGTGGCCTTGGTCCATACAAATACTATCACATTTGACCAGGAGACCTATCCAGAAAATGATTCACATCAAGTGTATTTACCTGACCTTGAAATCCAGGGACAGTGTGGGGATTCTGTTGGTTTACTGTCCACCCCGTTGCCTAACAGACTCCCTGACTGAGCTGACACAGCTGGTCTCGGAGCTGGTGTTGGAGTCCCCCAGGCTTCTTGTTCTGGGGAAGCTCAACATCCCCTTCGAGTCCAACTTGTTAGATCTAAAAGGTGCAGCTCGGGAGTTCATGGCTTCCATGACAGCCATGGCCCTGTCCCAATTAGTTTCAGGGCCTACACACTGTGCTGGCAATACACTCGATGTGCTCTTTAGTACGGATCAGGAACATCCATGGGCAGAAGTAATACAAACTTCTACTCTGTCATGGACGGACCATTTTCTGGTCAAAGTTGGACTGAAGGCCACTACCCATATCCTCTCGGGGGTAGAGAACCTATTAAAATGGTCCGCCCTCGAAGGCTGATGGAACCCAAAAGGTTCCAGGAAGCCCTAGAGGGTTTTATGGTTGGGAACGATGGCGATTCTGTTGAAGCCCTGGTTAATACCTGGAATAATGATCTCACCAGGGTTATAGACACTATCACTCCCAGGCGTCCTTTCCATCCCGCTTCTAATAAAAAAACATGGTATACAGAAAATCTTCGTCAAATGAAGCAGGCTGCACAAATACTAGAGCACCGCTGGCGGAAACATTGATGCTTATCTGATAAGACACATCATAGGAACATGTTGGATTCCTATCGAGTGGCAATAGATGCAGCAAAGAATTCCTTCTATGCTGCATGTATTGCATCTGCAAAGTCTCATCCAGCAGAGCTGTTCAGGGTGGTTAAAGAATTAATTCAATTGGCTCCCACCCTGAACCCATTATTGGAACCAACCAAAGCATGCTGTGACACTTTTAATGACTTTTTTGCAGATAAAATCTCTCAGTTAAGGGCTGATCTAGATGCGGGCATTATAACAGAGCCAATAAGAGAGATGTCCAGGGACTCTGTGGACTGTATTAAACTGGATCGATTTGAGTTTGCAAATACTGATGAAGTGGACAAGCTTCTTGGATGTGTAAGGAAGACAACGTGCCCTCTTGATCCTTGCCCATAATGGCTGACCACCCAGGGAGGAGATGCTGTAAAACTATTATTACAGCTTATAATTAACGCATCCTTCAGGGAGGGTAAATTTCCATCGAGTTTAAAACAAGAGGTAGTGAAACCGCTCCTGAAAAACCCCTCCCTTGATCCCCTGGTGAGAAATAATTACAGACCGGTGTCCCTATTACCATTCTTGGGCAAGGTGATCAAGAGGACAATTGCCTTCCAGCTCCAGGCAGTCTTGGATGAAGCTGATTATCTGGACCCATTTCAAACTGGCTTCAGGGTGGGATACAGGGTTGAGACTGCCATGGTCGCCTTAGTCGATAACCTGCGTCTGAGTATCAACAGGGGAAATGTGACCCTGTTGGTGCTCTTGGACATTTCAGCAGCATTCGATACCATAGACCATGGTATCCTTCTGGGATGCCTGAGGGAGTTAGGTATTGGGGGCACTGCGCTCCAGTGGCTCCGATCCTACCTCTCAGGCCAATCTCAGATGCTGAGGCTGGGGGACAGTTGCTCCTCTGAAAGGGAGCTGACATCTAGTGTCCCGCAGGGCGCCATACTGTCCCCCATGCTGTTTAACATTTACATGAAGTCGCTGGGAGAGATCATCCGGAGACATGGGGCTCAAGGTTATCAATATGCTGATGACACCCAACTATACTTCTCTATGTCTCCGACTGCTGCAGTGACTAAGAATGACGTCGCTCCTCTGGATGCCTGCCTTGTGTCGGTAATGGGCTGGATGAGGGAAAACAAACAGGCTGAATCCAGAGAAAACAGAGGTGCTCGCGATAGGTAACCCCGGTCCGGGGAGGGAGTTTTGTCAACCTGTCCTAGATGGGGTCACACTTCCCCTAAAGGACAAAGTACGCAGCTTGGGAATAGTCCTGGACTCATCTCTACAGTTGTCATCTCAAGTGGATGCGATGGCCAGGAGTGCTTGGAATCAACTTTGGTTGATTCGCTGACTGCGCCCCTACCTGGACCGAAAGGACCTTGAAGCAGTAGTACTTGCCCTGGTAATTTCTCATTTGGATTTCTGTAACGCGCTCTACATGGGGCTACCTTTGTACCAAGTTCGGAAACTTCAATTAGTTCAAAATGCAGCAGCCAGGCTGGTCTCCGGAACATCTAGGGTGGACCATATTACACCTGTGTTAAAAGCTCTTCACTGGCTGCCGATTAGTTTCTGGGCGCAATACAAAATGTTGGTCGCTACCTTTAAAGCCCTACATGGCTTGGGTCCGAGTTACTTGAAGGAACGCCTCTCCCTACATAATCCGCCCCACACTCTCAGAACATCAGGGAAGAATTTACTGGAATACTATAATACCAGATTAAAAGTAACTTCCCAGAGATCATTCACAGCCGCAGCTCCTAAGCTATGGAACAGCCTGCCAGAAGAGATCCGTCTTATTACTACACTAGAAGCTTTTAAGAAGGCGCTTAAGATGGAGCTCTTCCAGCAAGCCTATCCACCTGATCTCCCCAATTGTAACTCTGAAGCTTAATTGTACTATCTGATATGGCCTCCGGATATGTGAAGATGATGACCAATCTGTGCACATGATTGGGTATTGGATTTTATTATATGGATTGTGGGTTTTTTATTATTGTTATGATTTTATATATTGTATTTTATATAATGTATTTTTCTATATTTCTCTGTAATCCCACCTCGATCCGCAGGGAGAAGCAGGAAAATACAAATAAAAACTATTTATTATTATTATTATTATTATTATTATTAAAGCTGGGAATCCATGAGTACCTTGAATACTGAAACATGCAGAACTTCCAGCAATGTCAGCTAATGAAAAAAATATGCAGTATTAAATCACACAAACAGTACAAATTTTATCCAAGTTTGATACATTTGATTCTTTGTTTTCCATAAAGATTAAAACTGTAGGAAGTCATCTACACTAAGTGTAAACACAAGACATTGGAAGAGGAAGAAGGTTTCAGATAAAACAATAAACAATTGAAAATAATTTCATTTTAAAACAATAACAATGCTTAAACAGAATAAAAACATATTAAACATGACAACTCAAAATAGTAGGGTATTTGTTTTCTTCTGCTCCAGAGACTAGAACATGAACAAAGGGATTCATATTGTAAGAAAAGAGTTTTTACTGAAGAACTTTTTTACAGTAAGAACTATTCAGCAGTGGAATGGATTGACTAAAAAGGGTAGTGGACTTTCTATATTTGGAGATCTTTAAACACAGGTTGGATGGGCATCTTTCAGGAGTGCTTCAGATGTGTATTTCCACATGGTCGGGGTTGAACTAGAAAACCCTTTTTCTTCCTTTCAGGTCTCTGATTCTATTATTGTAAATACTTCTCCCACACTATTGCCCCACTGGTGGAAACAGAGGAAGGCCTCCACTGCAGACCTCTATCCTCAGATAGGTCAGTATAGGGAGAGGTGCTTTTTAAAGTATTGAGAAATAAATCCTATTTTAGATGCTTCTAATCCTATTATTAGTCCCAACCAGAATAGAATCGTGGAATCAATTGGATTTACTCACCATTCAGCACTTGATTCTGCTCCAGTTGGAACTGCTCCAGTTGGAACTGACCAAGAGGATTCCAGCCATTAAACAGCAACATCTGGCATTGGGTGGGGTGGGTATGGAAAGCAGAAAATGGGAGGTTTGTGGCTAAACAATTTGTAAAAACCTGAAGAATCCTCCTCAACAGTCATCATAATCATTACCACCACCACCCTTTTCTCCATATAGGAAAAAGACAATGAATCTGCTTATGTTTTCCCTTTGGATTAGAAAAAAACAGATTGGCAGAGCAAATTTCCACAGTATATTTGCCTGTTTGAAAAGGATTAAATGCCTTCTCAACTCCCTGCTTCTGCTGTCAAATTTTCCAAAGAGTGACTGCAGTAAACAAGCAGGCAAACAAATTCTAAACCCTCTGTTTTTTTCTCTCCAGGATTTATTTCTCCTGAATCACTAGTTATGTCTGAAAGCATATTATTTTAAGGGAAAATATGGTGCCAAAGGGGTGGTGGAAGTTTATACATAGAAGTAATTGATTTGAGAAAAAGTATTTTTCTTCTAGCAATAAGGCATGAAAACAACAGCCAGCTTGGATGTACATGGTTTTACAGAAATCCAAAGCTAGCCTTTACAATAGATGGCTAGCATTTTCTCATTAAAATACAAAGTGCCTAGGAAATATTTTAAGTTTTGGCTTCATCTTGCTTGTATTTCCAACAGTTCTCTTTGGCATGGACGATGACTTTAGCAGGTAATATCACCAACATACCAGAACATTTCACGTTAAGCACTGACATGATGAAGAGTCTACTGCTCCAATAAAATCATCAGCATTTGAAAGAGCTGTGTTATTTGAGTCCAGACAACACAACTAGACAATATTAATCTATCAATCACAGAAAGTAACTTATTGAAATACAGGACCACAGCTGCATCTTTTGTATATTATAAACTTATACTACTTTGATTCCATTTTAACTGCTCTGGCTGTTTACTGTGATATCCTAGGGGTTTGTGGTTGGGTGAGATGCTAGGGCTGCATCTGTTAATAATGCAGTTTGACACCACTTTAACTGTCATGGCTCAATGCTATGGAATTCTGGGATTTGTCATTTTGTGAGATATTTAGCCTTCTCTATCAGAGAGCTCTGGTGCCACAATAAGCTACAGATCCCAGGATTCTGTAGCATTGACCTATGGAAGTTAAAGTGGTGTCAAACTGCACCATTGCTGCAGAGCAGATGCAGCCTAGAGTCCTCTTGTCTAGGAATCTAAATGCCCATTGCTACACTGCAAATCCCAGGAATAATCATAGGGCTATAATTGTATAGTGTGAAATACTGCCTGGTCTTATCATAAGTGATAAAGAGATAACTATTCCTCTGTCATTAGCTGCACACAGGATCTCAGCTTCCTGAAGTAAGGTTGTGCCTACTCCTCTAAGTGCCCACTCCTCTAAGCCAAGATGCCTAGTAACAATTGCCTGCCCTGTTCATTTTGCAAAGGAGGCAGTGACTCTTTCATTACTCTCCATGATCCACAATAATCAGTAAAATAATTAAATTTTGCTCCCCTTTCCTATATTCAGAATCTTCTCCATGAGATGGCTACCTCAGTTAAGCTAATGTTAGTGCTGGTCCTCTCCCTAAAGATACCTAAATAACTGCTAGGGCTCATTCTTCCCAACAGGAATAATTGGATCTTCCTTCCCTAGAGATGACCTCCTCCTGCTCTTCTTTATCTATTTAGATAATAAAATGTCTCCAACAATAGCTTGCAAATCATTAATTTGACAGTTTCTTTTCCTTAAGCTTATAATCTAAATAAGACATGACACATAAGGAAAAAACCAATGGTAATGGAGGAGGAAATTAAAGTCCACCAAATGCTGTCTACTTTGCAATGGTAGTTGGGATGGAGGGAGAGTCTCTTATTAGTTGCTGGGACCAAGGCATGATGGAGATGTGTTAAAGTGCTCTTCTCTCCTTCTCAGGCCAGAGCAATGGCAGCTGGAACATGGAGGCAGAGCCTCTTTGTCTTCTCTTCTTCAAGGCAAACATACCCAGCTCAATAAATCATTCCATATAGGACTTGGTTTTCAGACCTTTGGTCATCTTGGTGCCTCTCCTCTGGACACATTTCAGCTGGTCATTGTCCTTCTTCAACCATGGTGCTCAGAACTTGATACAGCATTCCATGTGTGGTCTGACCAGAAAGGAAGGAAGACCTTAATTTTCCAGACCTTGAAATGAAGCATCATGGAAGAAAAGGCACAATAAGTGACATACTAAAGACCACATGGGTTTGGACATTGAACCCATTTATACAAAAATAAATCTCCAGTGGCCTCCATGCAAAGTCAATCTCTACCTTTCCACACCACACTGCCATTTTGAATTGCCAATTCTTTTTAAAGTTAATCTTCAGTGCTATGGAATGCTCTTTCACAAGAAGAGTGATGGATTATTTTTTGTTTAAGGATGCAAACTAAAAAGAAAACAAACATTGACCTCCCTGCATCTTCAGGAAAAAAACTTTGCACAGCACTTAAAGAATGGATTGAAATTAATGAGTTGGAACATCTCCACTGAGAAAGCACATTGCCATTTGTGTAGGGAATTCAGGTTTCATATTGGAATAACACTTGCCATTTTGAAAGGAGAGGGAAGAAATTGCCATCTTTTGGATAAAAAAAAACAAGCTCCAGACTCAGTGTTACCCTCTTGGGTTGATAATTACATGTCTGTATTCTTTTTTTAAAAAAATATCCTTTCAGTGTTTAACATTTGTTATTTGGGAAGTGTTAGTTCATACACAAGAGACAAGGATGTAAAATTCAAGATAGTGCTGCCATCTGCTGATCTCTATAAATTCAAGAATTTTCTGTAACATTGTCATGTTGCTGCCTCCTTCCACCACAAAGTCCTTGTTAACGTGGAATTGAAATTCTATTGACAAAATAGTGAATAACAACCTGAACCTCAGGGCTAAGTTACTAATTGTAAAAAATGTGTACATTCCACTGCTTCACCTCCTAGTACTTTTGTTTCTCTTATGGCCAGCTTTAGCTTTCAAGGTGTCCTCAGAAAAGTGTGCTCTCGTTGGCCCTCCCTACATTGGTGAGCCTCCTCCTCTAAAGGGGCACTGATGCAGAAGGTTGAATTTATGTAAATCCTCCATGGTCATTATTTTTTTTTCTTTAAGTTTAACATGAGGCCTACTTTCCTCTTTGGCTTTCTTTAGTGATGTTTTCTGGTAGTAGTATGGTGTCATCTGCATATCTTAGCTTGTTGATATTTCTTCCTTCTATCTTCATTCCTTCTTCTGTGTCTAAGCCAGCTCTTTGTATGATATTTTCTGTATACAGATTGAACAGATAGGGTGAAAGGATGCAGCCCTACCTGACCCCTTTGCCAGTTGGGAACCATTCTGTTTCTCTGTATTTGTTCTTACAGTAGTTGCTTGTCTGAAATACAGATTCCTTATCAAGACTATCAGATGAAGTGGCACTTCCATTTCTTTAAAAGCATTCCATAGCTTTTCGTGATCTATGCAATCAAATCTGTGCTATAATCTATAAAGCACATGCTGGGTTTTTTTCTGGAATTCTTTGGCTCACTCCATCATCTATCATATGTTTGTGATGTGGTACGTAGTGCCTTTTCCTGAACCCCACTTAGCAATTCTCTGTCCATATATGATTGAAGTCTATGCTGACGATTTAGACACCCACAAACCCATAACATTTTTGTCACCTTTGGAGTCAAAGTACTGGGATTTTGGAAAGCCTTTTTGGAAAGCATTTTCCACATGTGTTAGTAATAACAGGATAGAAGTAACCAGTCTTCCACAACACATGATGATCTACAGTCCCACTCAGCCCTGGCTGATAATGCTGGCTCTATGGCAATGTGCTCATTCTCTGAAGATACCTAAAATAGCTAGCATTCTAGGGATAGAATGCTATCATTGTAACATCAAAGAAAACAGGGAGAAAACAGCCATAGTCATGGCCATACCTGTGTAGGCCTAGTATAGATTAATATAGTTACCTGGTGATTGCACTTCACCACGCTTCTTCTGTATACTGATATTGGGCAACCAACTATGTATCTGTCAGTGTGCTTCCTCATTGTCCCATTGTGCAATGGAAATGCACAATAACTTTCTCTACAATCCCAGTGAATCAAGTGGTACAGCAATAGCAATAATAATAATAATAATAATAATAATAATAATAATAAATTTTATGTATAGCCCACCCCTCTGCTCAACAATCGAGGTGGGTTACAATATAGCAAGTACATTTCTATACCACTTATCAGTGAACTATCACCCCCTAAGCAGCTTACATTGTGTAAGCCAATTGCCCCCAAAAGCTGAGTACTCATTTTATCGACCTATGAAAGGATGGAAGGCTGAGTAGACCTTGGAGCCTTCCTCTAGGATAGAACTTACAATGTTGTGGGTGCAGTACCTGCATTTAACCACTGCGCCACCAGGGCTCCTGAAGTCCAGTATTTAATCACTACATCAAAGGCACTGACAAATAGTTATGCATCACACAAGAATACACAACTACAGGAACAATAATTAATTGAGGAAATCTTTTTATGCGATTATGAATTGAATACTGGTGTTATGCATTGGCCAAAAAAGTACAACTGCATGTGTACAGAACTTACACAGTTGTATGACTCTAACAGGATTTCATCCCACATAGGAGAAATATATTTAAAACTAGTACCCACATATACCTATGCACATTCTCAAATAACAAGCCATCAAAAGAGAAGCACACATTAACTGGATGCATTTACTATGCATGCATATGAGTATAATCCCATTAGCACACAAACGACAGTTCTTTGTCCCAGTGAATTTACAATCTAAATTTCATTCCAAGCAGAGATGCATGAAACTGCAGTTACATAAGGAGATTCTTTCTGTTAGGAAAAAAAGATTAAATGTTTAAATCAAAGATTATAGGGAAGAGGTGGGTTTGGATCTGGTTAGAAGGAACAGAAATGTCATCACATGACTTTTATCAGAATGGATTGCAACCAAAGGGGGTAAATTACTGGAAATAGTCATCTCTTTTCAGAGAGCAGGAGGCATGCATTCCCTTAATTCTTTATTTTCAGTGAAATCTTATATATATATTTAAACATAGAGCTCAATGGGACTTATGCCTAGGAAGAGGGAAGTAATGTTGCCCCTTAATTGTTGTTTTCTGCCAAAACATACAGAGAATTTTATAGTTCAAAATAATGGTTTTCAACTATCTAAGAGTGTATCTATGCTACACAGGTATAGCAGCTTGACATCACTTTAACTGTCATGGTTCCATCCTATGGCATGGTGGGATCTCCAATTTAATAAGGTCCTTAGAATTTCTTTCTGGAGAGTTGTAGTTCAAGGGAGTGGAGATTTTTAGTAGAGAATTCAGAGTACCTCACCAGATTACGAATATCAAAATCTCATAAGATAAGAGTCATGGTAAAGTAGTACTGAATGGCTGTAACTGTATAGTGTACATAGACTCTGAGAGATATGATTTAAACAAGATGGGAACAGGAAAGAAAAGGAAGAGAGAGGAGAGAGGAAATATTATTGTTATTGTTATTATTTAAAGTATTTCTCTATTGAGGAGACCCAGCCTGGTGTAGTGATTTTAGCATAGGACTTGGACTCTGGACGCCTATTTTCAGGTGGGAACAACAACAGACCATCAAACAAACAACATCAGTTAAAACACACACATCAATTTGTTAAAAACGCATGTCAATCAAGAACAAACAAGACCCATACATATTAACAATCAGCATTTTAAAATTCATAATTTAAAATTTACAATTTAAAAATCATCTGGCTAGGCCTGCTGGAGCAGACTGGTATTAGTGGTATTAATTTCAGATAGCATATTCAGCTGTCAGATCTCTTCCAGCAGGTCATTCCACAGTCTAGGGGCAGCTGAAGAAAATGTCCTGTGGCTCTACACCCAATGAAGTAAATGTCCCCCCAGAAAACCTAACTGTATCGGGCAGATTACATGGGAGGAGGAAATCCGCTATGTAACCTGGACCCAAACCATGTAGGCTTTAAAGGTAGAAACCAACACTTTGTACCTTGCCTGGAAACTAATTGGCATCTGGTGGAGTGATTTTAATGAAGAATCACTTCTTTTATGCCATCGTAGAAAGAATTTATATCTAGCTCGGGTGGAACAGTCACCACAGGAGAAAATTCTGATGGGAATTAATGCCCTTTGTTCCAGCTCAGCTAATGGAGAAGAGAAGGGCTTTGCTTTCTCAGCTCTTCCTCAGATACATCCAGATCAAATTATCACTGAGGAAGGTAATTCTGGGTGGGATAGAACTAAAAAGGAAATTCATTTCACTCAGGTTGATGGATTGTGGAGGGTACTTGCTGTCTCAACTTTCTTTAATGTACCATCATCTTGAAAAAGCACCTTTTTCAGATGGCAGCACAAAGGGTTTTGTTATCCCACCACTGCCACCAATTTGTGATAGTGTTGGGAAACAAGCCTAATTTTGGGGAATTTGTGATTAGCTCAAATGTGCGAAAGTGAAGCAGCCAACTTTGCTTCTGGGATCTATCCAAATGTATACCAGAGATGTAAGAATTCTGGCAGGGAATGATGCTGAAACGGGCCAAACTCCAATTAAAGTCTAAAATATTTATTAACACAATGAGCAAACAACCAATAAAGCACGCACACACACACTAGAAGGATGAGCGGGAGAGAGCGAGGAAAGCAGAGAGAAACCAGGATAGAGGAAGATACTTACATTCTAAAGACTCCTCAGGACTTCTGGCAGTGAATGCAGATGGGTTCCGTGGAAGGGGCATAACCAGCAAGAGGGGGGGGGGGGGTCATGGGAACTATCTCAAAGCACAGACTGACAGAGATTCAGCATGCACTTCCAAGGTAGCACATGGTCTGCCAAAATCCAGGGTTTTTTAAGGGCGATTTCTGCCTTCTAGCCATGAGTCTAACAATAGGAGAGCTAAGGCTTGATGGGTTTACCATTGTTTACCTAAGTCTGGGCATAGTCCAAACAATGCATTTGGTTTCAAAACTATCAAGAAAAGGAAACTAGAGAAAAGGAGTGCAATCAAATCTGATCACTGTCCCATTAAGTGTGAGACTAAAACAAACAAACACCATCGTGTATCTTTTCCAGTATAATGGGATATTCCCAAGGGCAACTCCCAAACCTGCCTGTCCAGGAAATCTTTAGTTGTCTTGAGAAACTTCAGCATTGCCTACCTGACCTTACATTTAGGGGATTATGGCTGCCATCTCCCAAGGGTTAGGCTGGGGTCATAGGAAACTCCACATGGCTAAAATATCAAGAAAAATGGAGCACATACGCTAACAATAGGGAAGGGACCTACTTTTTCCCCAAACTAGTAAAGGAACTTAATAATAAAATACTTTCTTTACTGTTGGTAACATGTAACTGTTTCTTTAAAAGCAGTTCCCACAGTCATGTACTGAAACAACATTATACATTTATTAGCAGTTTAACTTAAATACGGTATCACTTGTGTGGGATGTTGTTCACAGTTGATATGTTATTGGCACACTTTATTTGTTACACTTGTGGTTTCTTATTTTTATACTTATTTGTTACAGTAACCCAAACTTATTCAAACTCTCAATTATACTCTTGTTTATTTTACTTTTAATAACTGAATGTGCTTTCCATTTCACTGACTGTTTCCTCAGAGAATAACACTTCACTTTCCCCAGGACACTCCCAGTCCTCTCTTGAGTACTTGTAAAACCTTTAAACTGTTTTCCTCTGCAGAATAAACTAACCCTCAAGGTTCTTCGTACCCCTCAGGGTGTACCACAACAGTAACTCTCACCAAGTTCCTAACCAACTAAGAATAAGTCCTGAATTCTGTATAGGCGTCAAGAGCATGTATGGTGTTCCATGATTTTCTCATAGTGGAAAGAAAATTGTTAAATTTACTTGTTGCTTCTTTTGAGAAAAAAACTTAGTGAAGAATTACATTGCTAGAGGCAGAGTTGGAGGAGGGTAACAATAAAATCCAACACCCTAAGGGATTAAAATATTTTGAAGGTGGAATATTATAAAGAAGTGCACAAATCTTGGAATTTCCTACTCAGTATAGCTCTGTCTCTGGCATGAGCTTACTATTTTATTCATACAAGGAGCTGAAAAATATTTAATGAGTGCTTTAAATTTCTTCTGAATATACAGCCACCCTCAGTTTCCCCACTGCCTCACTGGAACTGGATGTTAGTAAAAGAGTAGAACATTTTTGCTTCAAATTGGCCACACTGTGATATTCTGATGCATCATCCCTGCCATTCATATGCTGATGAAGGTTATGTTCCATCTTCTTTGTTGACCACTACATTTCAGGTTAATCAGGGAGAGGGGAAAGACTGTTTTCAGCATTCTGCTTCTAACATTATTTTGGATTTTTTCCAGTTACATGGGGAATTAAAGGTCAGTTGCTCATGTTGGAAAGCAGTGCATATTAAATACTGGGAGGCTTAAAGCTGAAACACCTGGAGTGATGTGAAGGTAGGGCTGAAGGTTAATGTTCAGTTTCATGAATCAAAAATAAATAAATAAAATGTAGAGTTAGCCTAGGCAAATATCTGATAAAGGTCAGTGTATTCATACCCTCCAACTGTCCCAATTTGGCAGGGGTGGTCCTGATTAATCCTATGCTATCCCACTTTTTCAGTTGCTTTTAAAATATTGTGCTTTCTATCTCTGTTTCTCACTTTCCTCCTTCCTCTTCAATTTACTCCAATTGCTGCAAAGTTCAACTGAAAGGGAGGAGTGGACTGGAGGGACAAAGGACGTTATCAAACAGGGACCAGTTTTGTGGTTAAAGAGATAATAAAGTGGAAATAAAGCATCCTGGAAATAAAGTGAAAATAGTGCTAAATTGCACAAAAGCATTTCTCACGTAATTAGAATAAAAACGGAATTAAGTGAAAAGCGAAAAAAGATGTTTTTAATTTTCATACTCAAGTGAAAAAAACCTGTAAATGTACTAGAAATGGGCATGTTTTGTTTTGCTTTCGGGTGACCAGACTCCTCCTTTTCCACGGCGGGTCCTGCATTTCATTCAACCTTCTCTCCTCTCCAGGAGGAAATGTCAAACTGTCCTCCATTTGGAGCAGGAGTGTCAGGGACAGCCAGGTGGAGGACTTGGAGGACTCTGAGGGGGAGGATGTGGGGCCTGATCCTAGCTTGGTGCTACCAGCCCCCATAGAACTAGCTGAACCTGGACCTAGCTGTGTGGAACCCAGTGAGCAACAGCCCCTGCCTCAGCAGCCTAGCCTTTCCCCAGCAGAAAGCCTTTCCCCAGCAGAGGTTTCATGCCAGGAAGAAGCAGAGGAGCAAGAGATTGAAATCCCTACCTTTGCTCAGAGGAGAACAAATAGGGAGGGGCTGCGGCGTTCTTGAAGGCTAGCTGAGAAACGCGCAGCTAAAGAGAAACACCTGGGGGAGAGGAGCTGAAGCTAGATAAGCAGCTGGGAAAAGCCAAGCTCTTTGTCAAGGCTTATCTTGGATTCCCCAGTGAAAGCTCTTGGCTCTCGGCTTGACTTTGGATTGCTTATACCCTGTGACCTTTGGAACGGCTCTGGACTACCTGCTCGCTATAACCCTGAACTTTGGAGTGCTCTCTGGACCTGACTTTCGGAACTCTTGGTTTGTTGGTACGTCATTTGCAACTGGGTTGCTATCTGGGAAGAGGCCTCTGTCTTTATCAGCCACGTGTTGGCAGCTTTCCTGGACAAGGAGTAAGAAGCATGATTTTCTATTTCTATGTGTGTGGTTTGTTTTTGTTTTTTTAAAAAAGCTTTTCTTAATTCTTGTCCTCCTGGACAGTCTTCCTTTGGGGTTAGGACCTCTGGTCCCCCTGATGAGAAGAGGGCAGCATCCCTCCTCCTTCCCTCCTCCTGTGGGCAAACCTTTTGTCGAGGGAATAAGCCTGCCGCCTCTTCAGCTGTGAAGATGTCTGTGGGGCTGTCCTATTTGCCTTGGAGAGCAACCACTTGCTAGCCTAGGTCCTCTTGCTCTCGGATGGGCTGAGAAGAAAGGCGCCCCAAATTGGGGTCTGACTCACTGGAGGGGTCCCCCTTTCTCCCGCTTTGTGGTGTGCCTTCAAGTCGCTTCTGACTTAGGGCGACCCTAAAGCAGTGAACCTAACCTGGGGTTTTCTTGGCAAGTTGCTTCAGAAGGGGTTTGTCATTGCCATCCCCTGAGGCTGAGAGAGTGTGGTCCTCCCAAGGTCACCCAGTGGGTTTCATGGCTGAGCAGGGATTCTGTCCCACTTCCCCCAAAAAATAGAGATGAAGAGCAGTTTACAAATTAAAACAACCCCCGCCCAATCCTATCCATGGTAGGTTGTTGGCATGGGAAACCTTTTCCCTTCCTTAGCCTCCCCCTCGTCTTTTCAACTCTGCAGTCACTCTTTAGCTTGAGAGAAATGCTGTTAGCGGACGTCCTCCCATTTTTCTTATATATTTTAGCCATGTGGAGTTCCCTATGACCCCAGCCTGACCCTTGGGAGATGGCAGCCATAATCCCCTAGATGTAAGGTCAGGTAAGCAAGCTAAAATTGCTTAAGACCACTAAAGACTTCCTGGACAGGAAGGTTTTGGGAGTTGCCCTTGGGAATATCCCATTATGTCAGAAAAGATACCTAATGGTTTGTTTTAGTCTCACACTTAATGGGACAGTGATCGGATTTCATTGCACCCCTTTCTCTAGCTTCCTTTCCTTGATAGTTTTGAAACCAAATGCATTGTTTAGACTATGCCCAGACTTCAGTAAACAATAGTAAACCCATCAAGCCTTTGTCCACCTATTGTTTAATTCATGGCCAGGAGGCAGAAATTCCCTATAAGAACCCCTGGATTTTAGCAGACCTTGTGCTACCTTGGAAGTGCATGCTGAATATCTGTCGGTCTGCACTCTGAGATAGTTCCCACGACCCCCTCTCTTGTCAGTCATGCCCCTTCCACGGAACCCATCCGCATTCGCCAGAAGTCCAGAGGAGTCTCTCAGGGGTGAGTATATCTCCCTCTATCCTGGTTTCCCTCTTTGCCTCCCCCGCTCTCACTCTTTCCCGCTTATTCTTCTAGTGTGTGTGTTTGTGTCACATTGGGACGTTTGCTTGCTGTATTAATAAATATTTTAGACTTTAATTGGAGTTTTGTCTGGTTCAGCGTCATTCCCTGCTAGAACTCTTACATCTCTGATAGACAATTGGATAAGATCTCAGAAGTGAAGTTGGGCACTTCCCTCTCACATTTGAGCTAATTATAAATTCCCCAAAATTAGGTCTTTGTTTCCCAACAATGCGCCTGTTTGCTCAACTACCAGACAGGAAATTTTAGAAAGAGAAATAATAATAATAATAATTTTTTATTTATAGCCCACCCCTCTGCTTGGCAATCGGGGCGGGTTACAGCATATTAAAACACACAAAGTTAAAAACATTCCCTCATCCCGCAATCTAACTCTCCCATCCCATTAAAACAAGATTAAACTATTAAAGAGTTAAAATACAATAATACAATTAAAATAATAAAAACAACAAAACAACAATAGAGCAGGCAGCAATGGACAGTAGGGCGGGCAGCAGCAGGGGGAACAAATGAAAACCATCTCCCCTGAGCCGAAAGGTTATTCCGGGAAGGCCTGCCAGAAGAGATCCATCTTTACTGCTTTTTTAAAAGCAGCAAGGGTGGTAATAAGATGGATCTCGGCCGGCAGGCCATTCCATAGTCTGGGAACAGTCGCAGAAAAGGCCCTCTGGGAGGTCAGGGACAGCGTAGTTTTTATTGGCTGTAACAGATTCCTCCCAGAGGACTGGAGGGCACAGGGGGGATCATACGGGAAGAGGCGATCCCTAGGATAAGATGGACCCAAGCCATGTAGGGCTTTAAAGGTCAAAACTAACACCTTGTACTGTGCCCAGAAACTAATCGGCAGCCAGTGGAGGGATTTAAGCACCGGTGTTATGTGCTCCCTCCTAGATGTTCCTGTAATTAATCTGGCTGCCATATTTTGCACCAGTTGTAGTTTCTGGGTTAGGCACAAGGGTAGCCCCATGTAGAGTGCATTGCAGTAATCCAGACGTGAGGTTACCAGAGCATATACCACAGTTTCCAGATCCCTCATGTCCAGATAAGGACATGGCATATCAGCCGAAGCTAGTAACAGGCACTCCTGACCGTCGCACTCACCTGACTAGTCATGTGAAGCGACAAGTCGAGGAGTACCCCCAAACTGCAAACACAATCCTTAGAGGAGAGTGTGACTCCATCCAGGACTGGAGACTGTATTCCCAAATCTGGTTTCAGGCCTGTGACTGTAAGTACCTCCGTTTTGTCTAGATTCAATTTCAATCTGTTTTTCCTCATCCAATCCATTACCGCTCTGAGACAGTCATTAAGAGGAAAGACGCCATCTGAAGTCTGAGTTGATGATCTGGTCATGGAGAAGTATATCTGGGTGTCATCAGCGTACTGATGACACTGCGCTCCATGCCTCTGAATGATCTCACCCAGCGGCTTCATGTAAATGTTAAATACATCAGGGACAGGGTGGCGCCCTGAGGGATGCCACAATTAAGCTCTATTTTTAAAGAGCAACTGTCCCAAGCTTCACCCTCTGGGATCTGCCTGAGAGAAAAGTGGAGAAACTCATGTCTGCCTGTCATGTTGTCACCCAAGCAAACCAGGAAGTAAATGCAGCCCCACAGAACCATGGGAAAACTGGGGAAAAGCTTTAAAGGAGATTTGTTTGTGCGAATTTGAATTTCACACTACAGTAAATGTGCAATTACTTTAAAAGCACAAATGCATTTCCTCTAAACTCCCAAAAATAAAAATATCTCGGATAACACCACTTTGTGACCACTTTAATGTCAGTTTCTGTGTGACGTCATGTGAAATCATTAGGCATAAGTGTGCTTTTGGGGGGGGGGATTTTTGTGGGATAACCTATAGATTTCCCCCGTGTGATAACGTCCAAAGTCTTGCCCTTTCCAGCAGGCTCAGGGAAAAGCAAATTACTGCTTCTTCCTAGCTTGTATACTCTTCATCATTAATTACTTTTGCCATCTTGACCACATTCTGTTGTTGCTTGGCCACATATATCTTAGTTTTCATCTGTGAGATGTTGGAGGGTATGCTGTATTGCAGGTATGAGATGAAACCGCTTATACTCTGTCAGATCATCAGACAATATAGCACAGCATGTTCAAGTCTGATTATTAGGAAGTACTCACTTTTCAGCTGTGCTATCTGATCCTGAACACATCCAACCTCATTCTATTTCCTCCACAAAGCAGGGTCAGGCCTGGTTAGTATTAGGATGGAAAAACACTGGGATACACCAGGGATCTCCAGTCCTTTTCCCCTCCAAGAAACAAATGCACCCTGAGCTCTGGGGCCAAGTCTTGTCTGCTGTTGCTTCTAGGAAAAAAGAACTTTTTTAAATTAGTTTTTATTACATTCCTTCAACAAACATAATAAGATCCAAAAAGACAAATCAATTTAAGTCAACATGAAATAACAAAAAAGAATGAAAAACATACTAACATTGATACAATACATATGCTAACATTAATACATACATACAATACATTCACTAACATTAATACCTTCTCTCTTGACATATCTAATCTATTTCTTAACACTAAATTTCTCCTTTTATAGGACCTTAATCATTATATTTCTTTATATTTCTGTCTCAGATTTCAAATGTTGTTTAAAGTAACTCTGTTATATATCCTTCTTTTTTCCATGTAGGCTGTCATAATTAATAATTCTTTATATCCTAAGTAAGGATTTGCATTTTAGTATAACATGAATATAAAGGGGGGGGGGACTTCTCAAGATATCTCTGGATATTTGTGTGTGTGTGTGTGTGTGCGCGCGCGCGCGCACACACACACACAAATTTTAATCTGAGTGTTTTAAATAGTCCTTCATCCTTCCACCTTTTTTCAATTTTTTCTTTTTGGGCATCTCTAAGTAACATTGTCAGTTTGTCATTTTCCATATACTCTGACATTTTTTTTGCCTCCAATCATTTATCTTTGATGCCTCAATTTCTTTCCTTTTTTTTTTTTTTGCATATACGACTCTTGCAGCAGAAATCATGTAATATAATAGTTTCCCATGTTTCCTTTCTTCTACCATTGCTAGTATAAATCTTTTTGGTTCCATTTTCAATTTTATTTGTTGGATTTCCTTTATGTTGTCACAGATTTGTCTCTAATATTTACGTGCTTTCACACATCTCCACCACATATAGAACATGGTGCCCTTTTCTCTCTTATATTTCCAATATCTGTTGTTGGAATTTTTATAGATTCTGCTAAGTTTCTCAGGGGTCAAATATGATCTAAATTGTGTTTTATATTAATTTTCTTTGACATCTAATAATAATAATAATAATAATAATAATAAAGCAACATTTATTTTTAGTCCACCCCTCTGTGTAACACAACCGGGGTGGCTTACAACATTAAAATATACGTTCCATATCCCACAATTTCACCCCCTTTAAAATACTATACTAAAATAAACTAAAATACTAAAAAACAGTTGACAGTTTAAAACATACTTAAAATAATAACACAAATAAACAATAACTGGAAGAGAATCAGGGATAAGCAGGTTGGGCTATCTTTTGATGGCTGGGATATCTAAGAAAGGAACAAGGTATGTTTTATTCTCTTTTCCCAGTTTAGTTTCCAGTCTCTTAGGTGTATATTTTCTCCCATTTCTTGTGACCATTTGATCATACAGTCTTTTATTAGTTCATCCTGCACTTCTATTTCCAGAATCGTTTTATATAATTTGGATATGATTTTGTCATTTTCTTTCATCAATATTTTATCCAATTCTGTTTGTTTTGCTACAAAACCCTCCATTTTATAGCCCATTATGAATCTCTCTACCAGTTGGAGGTAGGGAAAACAAAAAATTTCAAAGCCTTCTTCACTTAATTTGTCCCTTGATTTTAACCTTAATTTTGTAATAAAACCCACTCTCTCAACTACTCTAGGCAGCATACCTCATAATATACTTTTAAGTGTGGAACTCCTAGCCCACCTCTTGCTTTATCATCTTGTAGCAGTTTCAATCCTATACATGGTTTCCTGCCAGCCCAAATAAAATTCACATATCTTTTTGTCATGAGCGAAATAGCTTATCGTTTGCCAAAACTGGAATGTTTTGAAAAAGAAAGAGCATCCTTGGTAGGACTGACATTTTTATTACTGCTGTCCTCCCCAATAGGGATAATTTTAAGTTCTTCCATTTGGTTAGATCAGATTTAATTTCATTCCAGGTTTTAGTACAATTATTTTTGAAAAAATCTGTATTCTTTATCATAAATGTAATACCCAGGTATTTAACTTTCCTCTCAACTTTAAAATTTGAGATCCTGGTCAGCTCTCCTTTTTCTTTTTTCATTACATTCATGGTTAGCATCCTAGTTTTTTCTTTGTTCACTCTAAAGCCAGATACTAGACAAATTGGTTTAATTTCTTTAACAGGGCATGAAAATTTTGTACTGGGTCAGCTAAACAGATCAACATGTCATCAGCATACAGTTTTACCTTATGTTCTAAATCTTTCACTTTAATTCCTACGATTTCCTTATTGTCTCTTATATTATTGGCTAAAACTTACAAAACTGTTATAAAGAGTAGTGGGGAAAGGGAGCAGCCTTATCTTGTCTCCCACTGAATTGGTATTGATTTAGGGCCTTTGCAGACTGCCAGAAATAATGCAGATTGAGGTCACTTTAACTGTCCTGGCTCAGTGCTAAGGAATCATGGGAACTGTAGTTTATTGTGGCAACAGAGCTCTCTGACAGAGAAGGCTTAGGGGGGTTGCAGACTGCCAGAAATAGTGTGAATTCAGTCCACTTTTAGGGTTAGGGTTAGAGTTAGGGAACCATGGGAACTGTATTTTATTGTGGCATCAGAGTTGTCTGACAGAGAAGGCTCAATGTCTCAGAAAAATAACAGTTCCCATGATTCCCTAGCACTAACCCTAACCCTAAAAGTGGACTGAATTCACACTATTTCTGGCAGTCTGCAACCCCCCTTAATGTCCCAGAAAAAATACAATTCCAATGATTCCTTAGCACTGAGCCAGGACAGGTAAAGTGACCTCAATCTGCATTATTTCTGGCAGTCTGCAAAGGCCCTTAGTCTTCTCTCCATTGATAATCAATTGTGCATTCTGTTCAGGATACAGAGTTTCAATAGCTTTAACAAAATGGTCACTTACCTGTATTTTCTTCAGTGAGGCCAACATAAAATTCCAGTCTAAATTGTCACATGTCTTCTCCACGTCTAGGAGTATTATAGCAAATTTCTTCTCAGGTCTTTTTTCATAGTACTCCACAACATCAATCAAATTTCTGATATTATTTTCATGTGCCTCTTAGGCAAAAAGCTGGCTTGATCTTCATGGATGTTTGTAACTAATATCTTTTTCAACCTTTGTGATAAGATTTTTGCATAGATCTTATAATTGACATTCAAGAGTGAGATTAATTTAAATTTCTTTATATTCAGGATATCCTCTTGTTCTTTGAGTATTAGTGTTATATTGGCCACTTTTCAGGAGGATGGAATGTCACCTCTCATGGCTTTGTTAAATATTATCTTCAATAATCATTAAATCATTATCTTCAATAATCTTCAATAATGATAATAGTTGGTCATTAAATTCTTTGTATTATTTAACTGAAAGGCCATCTGGACCTGGTGCCAGAGGAAGTTATTTTATAATATTTGTTATTTCCTTTAGGGTTATTTCCTTATTTAGTTTAGGGTTATTTCCTTATTTAGTTCCTCTCTGTTGTTTCATTGTGTCCCGTATCTTCATTTGATCCAGATATTTCTGTATCAGATTTGAATGGACTTCTCTATGTTGGTATAGTTCTTTGAAATACTTGTAAAAAGTTCCTTTGATTTGTTTAGATTGTCTAAATATTCTTCTCTGAACTTATCTTAGATATCATTTTTTTCTGTTTTTCTTTCCTTATCTTTTGGGCCAACCATTTCCCTGCTTTATTAACAAATTCAAATTGGTGTTGTTTTAAATACCATAATTTTTTCTCTGTTTCTTCCACTAACATTAAGGAAATTTCTTTACTTATATTCCTGATTTCTTTTATAACATTTTTCCATTATGTATTCTTCTAGTTTAATTTCCCCTTTTTTCAACCATTCTTATAACCATTCTTGTACCATCTTGTCTTAAGGAGGCGGCAGTTAGGCCACTCCTGAAGAAACCCTCCCTAGACCCCTTGGATAGAAATAATTACCGACCGGTCTCCTTGCTACCTTTTTTGAGCAAGGTTATCGAGAGGGCAGTTGCCTCCCAACTTCAGACAGTCTTGGATGAAACCGATTATCTCGATCCATTTCAAACCGGCTTTAGGACAGGATTTGGGGTTGAGACTGCTATGGTTGCTCTGACTGATGACCTCCGCCTGAGTATTGACAGGGGTAGTGTGACCCTGTTAGTGCTCTTGGATCTCTCTGCAGCCTTTGATACCATAGATCATGCCATCCTTTTGGATCGCCTGAGAGAGTTGGGAATTGGAGGCACTGCTTTCCAGTGGTTCTGTTCCTTTCTCTCGGGCAGATCCCAGAGGGTGAGGCATGGGGACAGTTGCTCATCTAAGATAGAGCTTAATTGTGGCATCCCTCAGGGCGCCATTCTGTCCCCGATGCTGTTTAATATATACATGAAACCGCTGGGGGAGATCATTCGGAGGCATGGAGCACGGTGTCTTACGCTGATGACATCCAGATATATCTCTCCATGACCAGATCATCGACTCAGACCTCAGATGGCATCTCACCTCTTAATGACTGTCTAAGAGCGGTAATGGATTGGATGAGGAAAAACAAATTGAAGTTAAATCCAGACAAAACGGAGGTACTCACAGTCACAGGCCCGAAACCAGATCTGGGAATACAGTCTCCAGTCCTGGACGGAGTCACACTCTCCTCTAAGGACTGTGTTCGCAGTTTGGGGGTGCTCCTAGACTCATCGCTTCACATGACTAGTCAGGTGAATGCAGTGGTCAGGAGTGCTTGTTATCAGCTTCGGCTGATACGCCAACTGCGCCCTTATCTGGATATGAGGGACTTGGAAACTGTTGTGCATGCGCTGGTAACCTCACGTCTGGATTACTGCAATGCGCTCTACATGGGGCTACCCTTATGCCTAACCCGGAAACTTCAATTAGTACAAAACATGGCAGCCAGATTAATTACTGGGACATCGAGGAGGGAGCACATAACACCAGTGCTTAAATCCCTCCACTGGCTGCCAATCAGTTTCCGGGCGCAGTATAAGGTGTTGGTTTTAACCTTTAAAGCCCTACATGGCTTGGGTCCATCTTATCTTAGGGACCGCCTCTCCCCATATGACCCCCCCGTGCCCTTCGGTCCTTGGGGAGGAATCTGTTACAGCCAATAAAAACTAGGCTGTCTCAGACCTCCCAGAGGGCCTTTTCCGCGACCGCCCCCAGGCTATGGAATGGCCTGCCGGCCGAGATCCGCCTTATTTCTACACTCACTGCCTTTAAGAAGGCAGTGAAGACGGATCTTTTCCGGCAGGCCTTCCCAGACTAATTATCCCCAGATACATCTGCCCTGGGGAGTCGTTTCCTGTCTGTTATTCTACCGGCCTCCTTGTGATGCTTGGGCAGGTTATTTATTTATTTCTTTGTTTTAAGTAGTAGCCCATTGTTTTAACATTTTCTTGTTTAATACTGTTTTAAGGGGGTGGGAGGAGGGATTAGGGTTGGGATTGTTTTACATTGTCTATTTTAACTTGTGTAACCCACCTCGATTGCTTGGCAGAGAGGCGGGCTATAAATAAAAATTATTATTATTATTATTATTATAATCCTTTTAATTCTTTTGCTTTCTTCCTTTTTTTTTTTTTTTTTACTTGCCAATTTAAGAAGCACTCCATGGATCACTGCCTTCGATGTGTACAAAATACCTGTTCTTTAACCTTTCAATTCATATTTTCTATTAGAAAGTATTGTAATGTCTTTCTTATTACCTCCAAATTTGCTTTATCTCTTAAGGGTTATAATCAGATGCTATCTTTGGAAGTACATCATTATTTTTTTTAATTCTTGAACTAACTGTTCTAGAGTTTATAAACATGTCTATCCTTGATCGGGTTTTATGTCTCTCAGAATAGAATGTGAATTCTTTAGCTGTATCATATTTCACATGGCATGCATCTTCCATCCCCATCAGATCCATCATATCAAAGAAAGATTTTGGTAATCTTCCATGCTACATATAATTTTTTAAATCTGCTTTCCTATCAATTGGAGGATCGATTACCCCATTGAAATCATCCATCATTATTATATTGTCATATGTGTATTCGGATTTTTTTTTCTTTTTTCTGTCAGAGTTGCATAGAATTTACTCTTGTTATCTGGAGGAGCATATATTCCAATGATCATCATTTTTGAGTCTGGGCTAATAACCTCTATAACTACATAATGTTCTTTAGGGTCAGTAAACAATTCTTTTGCTTTTTCACATAGATTACCGCTCCTTTTTTTTTTTCAGCAGCAGCAACAAACTCCATCCCCAAACCTGCATATTTTAGAAGTCTAATCTTTCTTTTTGATATTTGTCTCTTGGAGACAGATTATGTCACATTTCTGTTTCTTCATCCATTGAAATATATCCTTTTGGTTTTGGTGACTGTTCAGACCTTTCAAATTCCATGATCAAAATTTAGTTTCATGCATCTTCATCCCCCTCTCCATCACTTTGTAATAAGTCATCACCTCTTTCAATCTCTGCCAGTGTGTCTCCTCATACTGCCCCTAAACATAAGTCTTCATTGTCCTCTTTTTCTTCCTTATCTTTCACTTCCTCCAATTCTGAGACATATCAGGATTGATTCTCAATTTTTCTGACCAGATATGTATCCATCCTCTCTGTCCTCAAGTTGTCTTCTTCCGGATCTCATCTTCTGTCATGTCTCTATCTTCTGTCAGACTCCTTTTCCAGTTGTTCCAGAAATATTTTGGCTTTCTGGACCAATTTTATCAATATTCTTTTTTGGTGGTAAGTAAATGATAAGCCAAATGGATTTTCCCACTTATATGTAATTCCATACTCTCTTAGCACCTTTGAAAGAAATGGAAATCCTTCCGCCTTCTTAGAATTTCTCTGGGTGTGTCTTTGTACAAAAGGATATCTGAATCTTCTATTTTCAGTTTTGTGTTAAAAATTTATGTAGTATCTCATCTTTAATTTGAATTCTAATAAAATAAACTACCAAAAGGCTTCTGAAACATGACATGATGGGAGTTGTAGCTCTTCAAATCTGGCTCTAACTCACCACCTTGTTATGCAGCAGAGCTGACCAGCTTTGATCAGTGGTTGATGCTTCTTTCCCAAGCAGCAGAGTTTCAGAGAATAGGCTGAAGACCCTGACAAACTCTCCAAGCCTTCTCACTCTTCTTCCTGAGATGTCTTCAAACTTCTCCAGGATTCCTCTGGCTCTTGTATCTTCTCTCAAGACACCAGACAACTCAGTAGTCTTATATAAAAGATCTACTTTATTCTACTATATACATAAATACTATATGCCCTACAAATCACAATCTCTACACTTCACAATATCTCCAAAACTACTCCACAATATGCATTGGCAAACATTGCACTTATAGCCATTGTTAGTCACCACCCACTAGTCGGTTCCCACCCAGTGGGTGTGTACATTCATTTTGATTGGTTTACATGGATCATCCCATACTTAAGACCAACCCAAGTATTTCATCATTTTACCTTGACTACTTAATGAATCTCAGGTGTTTGCAATCTATAACAGGTGTTTTCAATATACACTCTATAACTTTGTCCTTGGCTCTCAAGGCTTCCAAATTACATTATCCTTTTCACCTGTGTAGCTTCATGATTGTTCCTGCTTAGTCACTGTGACTATCACATACATATTTTATTTCTATTACTGTATGTCCCATGTTGCATTTTCTCCTCCGAAATAAAATATTGTATGTGTCTTATAATGTCATTCCAACCATTTGTGTCAGTCTTTCATGTTTTTCCGCTGTCAATGCTTTTGTGAACAAATCTGCTATGTTATGTTGTGTTTCTATATATCTCAATTCTATTTTACCCTTTTGAACCATGTCTCACACATTTTGATATCTTACTCCAACATATTTTGTTCTGTTCTTCAAACTTTCAGTTTCAGCCATTGCTATGCATGACTGTGAATCTTCCAGAATTTCTACTGGTATCTTGTAACTTTCATTTAAATCATTCAACAATTGCTCAACCCACTGTACCTCATTTACTATCTCATTTAAAGCTGTGAATTCTGCTTCAGTCGTACTTAATGCTACATTAGTTTGTTTTCTACTTCTCCAGACTATTGGACTTTCACTGTACTTAATTATCATTCCTGTAACTGACTTCTTGTCTCCTAATTCTGATGCAAAAGAACTGTCCACATAACAATCTAAATCTGAACTACTGTTTCTAATTATCAATTTCTTATCTAAAGTTCCTTTCAAATATCTTAATAAGTGTTTTACTGCTGTCCAGTCTTCAATTTTTGGATCATTAACCCTTCTGGACAATACAGTTACAGCATATGAAATGTCTGGTCTGGTGTGGCAAGATATGAATTGTAAAGATCCTATTATACTCCTGAATAAAGTCTTGTCTTCAAAATCTCTAGTTGTTTTTTCAGATACAAAACCAGTTGTCATTGGAGCTCTTAGTATTTTAGCATTTTGTAATCCACACTTTTTAATCAACTTTTAAATTTTCTTTTTCTGACTTAACAAACAATGTCCTTTTTCTGTCCATTCAACACTAATACCTAAATAAGACTTTAATAAACCTAGATCCTTTAAAACAAATTTTTCAGACAATTCTCTTTTTACTGATTCAATTTCCTGTTTTGACTTTGCTGCCATGCACAAATCATCTACATAAATTACTAACACTATGTCTCCTTTTGTATAGACACAAGCATCTGCAATGCTCCTTTTGTATCCTAGCTTAACTAACTCGTCATTAATGCACAAATTCCATGCTCTGGCACTTTGTTTTACTCCATACAATGCTTTTTTCAATTTATAAACTTTCTGATTACTATTTTCCTCAAAACCTTGTGGCTGCTCCATGAATATTTCTTCATCCAAACTAGCATTCAAGTAGGCTGTTTCAAAATCAAAATGTTCAACAACTAAATTTCTTTTTGCTGCTACAGCTAGAACCATTCTCAGACTTTCTGGCTTTGCAGTTGGAGAATATGTCTTATCATAGTTCTTATACTGCTGTTGTGCAAAACCCTTAGCTACTAACCTAGCTTTATACTTAATACTTCCATCTGGCATTTCTTTCTTTTTGTATATCCACTTACAACCAATTACTTTCTTGTCCTTGGGTCTATCAACTACTTCAAAAACATCTTTATTTACCAGACAACCAAACTCATCATCCATTGCATCAATCCATCTTTCCTGTTCTTCTCTAGACAAACTTTCCAACTCTTCAAAACTTTCAGGCTCTTCCACTGCTAAACAAGCTCTTGCATTTGTCACAACAAACCTATCTGGAGGCTTTCTAACTCTGTGACTACGTCTGGGAATAAACTCTGCTGATCTTCCTCTTTCATCCTCACTTTCTGTACTGGAAGTTGTAGTTCTATGACTAAATCTCTTGTCTTCAGTCATTCTAGTAGTAATGGGTCTAGATTGTGTCTCATTATCAGAAGAACTATCACTGCTGCTAGTGGAAGCTTCTGGCTTAACTGAAACCCCTCCGTTTCCTGGAGTCAGTTCAGTTTGTGTTTCTGGCTCATTTGAATTTCCTAACCTCAAGAAAACTTCTTTATTTGCATGCAGTTTGTCCTAACCGGCATGTCTCTCGAAATTTGCAGACCTAGAATACTGCACTTCTTTTCCACCTAAATGAAACTTGTAGCTATTTCCAGAATAACCCCAAAACCTAAGCCTTTTACGTTTGGGTTCTCCTTTCTTCCTGAAACAAGCTGGTATGTAAACATAAGCAAATTGTCCAAAGACTCTCAAATACTTGTAATTTGGCACTCTCCCATACAATACCCTGTAGGGAATGTCTTCAATTTCTGAATGATACAGTCTGTTACTAATATGTACTGCTGTCAAAGTTGCTTCCGCCCAGAAACTATCTTTTACCTCTGCATCTGCCATCAAACAAGCAGTTATCCTTTTTATATCTTGTATTTTTTTCTCCGCTAAATCATCTTCGTTAGGACAAGCGGGATTAGTAGTTTCATGCCTTATTCCCACCTTTTGAAACCAATTAAACAATTGATTACTTAGAAATTCTCCTCCTCGGTCAGTAACAATGGTGCCTCCTCTAATATCAAATTGTCTTTCCACCATTCTCACCCATGCTTTTAAACTTTGCCCAGCGTCAGATTTGTTTTTCAATATTCTTACAAAAGCAAACCTTGTAAACCTATCAACGATTACTAGGTAATATTTGCTTCCCCCTAAAGATAAACAATTAGCTTGGGCCACGTCTGCATGTACAAACTGAAATGGTCTTTGAGCAATTCTTTTGGTTTTCTTGGCTACTGGAAAAGCTCGGACCTTTACCTGATTACATACAGTACAATCTAAGTGATTTTTGCATTCAGCAACTTTTAAATCTGGACACATACTGATTAACTTCTTTAAACATTTGAAACTAGCATGGCCAAATTTTCTGTGGAGTTCATGTATGCAGTCTTTGTGAATTGGACTATTGTCTATGTTATTAGCATTTTCAACACTGTAGCTATCAATATTGTCTTCCAAATAGTAAAGTTTATCCTTTTTCAAGCCTATGTCTCGCAATTCCCCATTCAGTTTTATCTTACACATGTTCTTTTCAAAAATGACTGTGTCGTCTCTGTCTGTTAATCTGCTTACTGATAACAAATTATTTTCTAACTCCTTTACATGTAACACATCATTAAAGTTTTCCTTTAGCCCTGGAATGAAAACTGTACCCATTTGATTTACAGTGCTGAGCTCTTTCCCATCAGCTAAAACTACAGCATTTACATTAGCTGATTTTCTATTACTTATCAAATTAATATTGTTACACATTGAAGATGATGCTCCTGAGTCAATCAACCATTTACAATTAGTATTTTGTTTTTCCTTAATCATGGTTGCAAACCCCTTTTTGTTACCACTGTCTTTCAAAAATGGAGGTTTGGACTGCTTTTGATACTGCCGCGGCTGCCATCTGCTCTCCTTTTGCTTGCTTCTCTCAGCAGCGAATTGTTTACATTGTCTCTGTAGATGACCAATCTTTTTACAATAAAAACACCTCCGTTGCTCCCTTGTAGAAGCTGCTTCTTCCCGCTTTCGTAGTTCAGGCATTGTTTGTTGTTTTGGCACAGTCCTTAAACTTGCTGAGTCACCCTGCTCAGACTTTCTTCTCAAGTTCTCTTCCAATATTCTGGCAACAATTAAGTCTCTGTTCAGCTCAGCTTCTGGCAAATTTTGCAAGCTATTTGTAATGTTGTCCCAAGAAGGATCTAGCGATTCTAGCAAAATATAGCACTGCTGCTCTTTGCTAATTTCCACTCCTCTCAGTTCAGCTTGCACAAATAAATCTTGCATTGTTTTTAAATGTTCTATCACACACTGTCCTTTCGTCATCTTTTGTCTGTAAATTCTTTTAGACCAAAGCATTTTTGCAAACGCAGTTGAAGGAGTGTGTAATCTCTGCAAGGTATCCCACACATCCTTGGTGGACACTTTATCTCTTACGTCGTTAATCAAGTCTTCTTCTAGCATGAGATAAAGACATGCTTTTGCTTTAGCGTCTGTTTCTCGAGTGGCTGCATTAGCATCAGCTGCCAGCCCTGTTTCAATTGTCGACCACAGAGACTCCTTTATTAGTAGAGATTGGGCATATATCGTCCAGGTAGAGTAGTTGTTTCTATTTAATTTACTAAACTTTAGTATCTCCATCTTAATTTGTGCAGTGACTCAATTTAACACAGTCCTTCTGAGTATGCACAGCAGACAAAACACAAAATGATTTACTCACAATGCTACACAAAACTTTCTTCCACACTCTGGAACTTTCAGCTTCTGTGGATGCTGGTTGCTCTAGTATCTGGGCCCATAACCCATGTCAGGGATGATGGGAGTTGTAGCTCTTCACCTCTGGCTCTAACTCACCACCTTGTTATGCAGCAGAGCTGACCAGCTTTGATCAGTGGTTGATGCTTCTTTCCCAAGCAGGAGAGTTTCAGAGAATAGGCTGAAGACCCTGACAAACTCTCCAAGCCTTCTCACTCTTCTTCCTGAGATGTCTTCAAACTTCTCCAGGATTCCTCTGGCTCTTGTATCTTCCCTCAAGACACCAGACAACTCAGTAGTCTTATATAAAAGATCTACTTTATTCTACTATATACATAAATACTATATGCCCTACAAATCACAATCTCTACACTTCACAATATCTCCAAAACTACTCCACAATATGCATTGGCAAACATTGCACTTATAGCCATTGTTAGTCACCACCCACTAGTCGGTTCCCACCCAGTGGGTGTGTACATTCATTTTGATTGGTTTACATGGATCATCCCATACTTAAGACCAACCCAAGTATTTCATCATTTTACCTTGACTACTTAATGAATCTCAGGTGTTTGCAATCTATAACAGGTGTTTTCAATATACACTCTATAACTTTGTCCTTGGCTCTCAAGGCTTCCAAATTACATTATCCTTTTCACCTGTGTAGCTTCATGATTGTTCCTGCTTAGTCACTGTGACTATCACATACATATTTTATTTCTATTACTGTATGTCCCATGTTGCATTTTCCTTAACACTCCCCCCCCCCTCAGTTCCTCCATGGCTGGAATCTTTCTGCGAATCCTCAAACCCCTCAGAACTGGACCTGGGTCATCATGAATCTCCCCCAACCCCCTTATGCCAACGGGATATTCTGGCTATTAGTTTTTTGTTTTGTTTTTAAACAGCCCAATAGACCATGTTCAGTGGGAGAGAATCAAAGCAGCATGCTGAGAATCCTCCCTGTCAGGAGTCATGGTCAACCTGAAGTCAGGGAAAAAAGAATTTTAGAAGGATCCATTCTATCCCCCTATTTGCAACAAGGACAGGCTTCCAAGTAGACACATTTTTTGATGGGGAACAGCAAATGGTGTTACTCAATGGGCTTCTTAGTCATACTCGAAATGGAGGACATTTTGGAATTCTTAGCAGATCCCCCAACAGATGGTTGAAATACAGCATGTGTTTAGGAAATTGAGAATGTCTGGTCACCCTGTCCATTCTGAATCCCTGGAAAACCACTGCTACCAGTTGGCAATACTAAGTGAGATGGGCCAATGGTCTGATTAAGTACAAGGCAGCTTCCTGTGTTGTTATCTTTTTTTAAGTAGTGATGCTGTGAATTGTAAGACATGAGGTCTACTAACAGTTATCCATGAACCTTTCGTGAGCCAGCCTTGTAAAGAAATTTGGGATTTTTTAAAAGTCTGCCTCAAGGTGGGATGATTTTTTTGGCCCTGGGACTTCAGACTGGCTGCTTTTGTTTCAAAATGTAGATCTAAGAAAATTCTCAGCCATATTTACCTTAATCTTTGTCCCAAAGAAGAATGGATGGTTGTCTGAGGTTTTCCTCATATCGTTTTTGAAGCTTGCAATGTAAAAGTCTCTTAGGATAGCTGATAAAAAGTTGAAACAGTTAATCCATAGACTTTGAAAAGAAACAGTTCAAGAACTCATAATTCATGCAAGACAATGAACTAGGGTGACATTTCATGTAATGAATCAGGCCTTTTCTTTCAGGACTTTTCTTTCAATTTGACAGATTCATGAAGTTTGTGAACATTGCCTCGATTGATTTAGTCAATGTTTGGTTTCAAACAATGGTGATTTAATCCAATACATTGTCATGTACTCTGATGTGGAGATACAAACCTTTATTTTCCTCCCTAAAACTCATTGCCACATATGGGCAATCCATTTCCCAAGATACATATCTGAATGTAGAAGAAAGAATGTCTTGGATAAATGGTGTTCAGCGGTAGCAATGATTGCTTGCCTATACTTACGATTGCTACTTTGAAATTGTTAGTTCGGTGACTTACTTCTACTAGCTATACCCCATGAAGTCTCTTCTGCATTACTCTAACCTGCAGCCATTTTCTTCTTTGCTCTCTCTTTTCCATTAGATGCCATATTTGATCAGGGACAAATATCATAAGTAAGGTGCTGCCTGCACTGGCCAGCATATTCTAGGAGCAGCCTGGAATATCCTGACTCCAGAGCTGCACCAGCCTTCCCTCATTTCCTTGGCCCTCCATTCTGATGCTGGGCAGCTGTTCTCATAGGTGCCCTGTTCTGGTGCCCAGTACAGCTACAGTGAGTCACTCACTACAGAAGTCAAAACAATGTGCCCAGCCTTGATCACATGGCTGGGTGCCTCATTCTGACCTCAGAGTGAGTGACTCACAGTGGCAACAGACGTACCGGCTAGATACCCATGAATGATTGGGCCCTTGTTGTCTAGTCTTCTCGCCAATTGAACAGGGGGAGGCCAGTTTATTGGGGCCACACAGACAGGGCCTAAAGCTCTCGTATATTTTACTAAGAGTAGAATTCATGTATGGGTTTTCTCTCTCTGTGAAACTTAGGGCCTCGGCAGACGACTAATAGAGTCGTCTTCCGGGCAGGGAAGAGGAGGGGCAGCCGCACGAGCGGCGCCCCTTCCTCTCCCTGAGGTCGCCCTCGGAGTCTCCGGCCCTCCGCACAGCCAGCGCTCCGGGGATGACCTCACGCCGCGGCAACCGGATGCGCCGTGGCGGAAAAGACAGCGAAAGTGCGCCCGCCGCTTTTAGTGCGCACTTTCGCTGTCTTGAGGAAGGAGCGCTGATTTAGCGCTCCTTCCAGGGAAGCCGCCGGTGAGCCGAGGTGCGGAGGCTGCGGCCCCGCGGCGCGCCGGCCCAGGGCATCCTGGACGCCCTCGTCTGCTTCCCCCCTGTGTCTGTGGATGGGTGGGTGTAGAATTAGTTCTTGTTCAGCTTCTGCCTTGCTAATTCATTACTCTGATGGAGAGATCCTGTGCTATCTGGCACATTTCTCAACAATTTGGAATTTAAGAGCTGCTTTTGCTTATACTTTCTGATTGCTAGTTTGCAATTGCTAGTTTGGTAACTTTGTTTTGCTAATTTTATACCATTTACTCTCTTCCTACATCACTGTAACTTGCAGTCATTTTCTTCTTCCCCGTCTCTCCTGCATTAGACCACACATTTGACTATGGACAAATATTGTAAGTAAAGCAACTTTTCTATGTTTTTCTAACATGAGTAGACCAAATCTGTGAAATTGGTAGGTGTGAAACTGGTTATTTTTCAGCTTCTACCTTGCCATTTGGCTCTTCTACTTGAGAAATTCAGTACTATCTATCACATTTCTCAACAATTTGGGATTTCAAGGGCCTGTTTGATAGTCCTGTGTCCTTTCTTTCCATACACTGAATTAATGTGGAGCTAGTAAAATGAGGGATAGTCAATGCAACTGTTACATGGATTTGATTGGTTCACTGGCCAAACCCAAAGGGTGCTCAGAAATGGCTCCTCTTCATTTTGGAGATAAGTGACCAGTGGGGTGCCACAGAATTCTGTTCTGGGCCCAGTACTATTCAACATCTTTATCAATGACTTGGATGAAAGAATAGAGGGTGATAATTATGACATTTTCAGATGACACCAAATTAGGATGAATAGCTAATACTCCAGGGGGCAGGATCAAAATTAAATATGAATTTAACAAATTAACAAATTAGATAGCTAGGTCAAAACTAACAAATTTAATTTTACTAGGGACAAAAATAAAGTACTAAACTTAGGCAGAAAAAGTGAAATGCACAGATATAGGATGAGGGACACTTGGCTTGACAACACTACATGTGAAAGGGATCTAGGAGTCCTAATAGACCACAAATTAAACATGAGTCAACAGTATGATGCAGCAGCTAAAAAGCCAATGTGATAGCCAAGGTAGAAGCTGAAAAATAACCAGTTTCACACCCACCAATTTCACACATTAGATTTTAGGCTGCATCAATAGAAGTATAGTGTCTAAATCAAAGGAAGTAATAGTGTCACTCTATTCTGCTTTGGTCAGGCTTCACCTGGAATACTGTGCTCTGGGCTCCACAATTCATAAAGGATGTTGACAAACGAGTGTGTCCAGAGGAGGGCAACCAAAATGGTGAAGGGTCTGGAAACCGTGCCCTATGAGGAAATACTTAGGGAGCTGGGTATGTTTAGCCTGGAGAAAAGAAGGTTATGAAGTGATATGATAGACCTGTTTAAATGTTTGAAGGGATGTCATATTGAGAATGGAGCAAGCTTCTTTTCTGCTGCTCCAGAGACTAGGACACAGAACAATGGATGCAAACTACAGGAAAAGAGATTCCACCTCAACATTTGGAAAAATTTCCTGACAGTAAGAGCTGTTCAACAGTGAAACACATTCATTCAGAGAGTGGTGGAGTCTCCTTCTTTGGAGGTTATTAAACAGAGGCTGGGTGGCCATCTGTCAGGGATGCTTTGATTGTGAGTTCCTACATGGCAGGGGGGGACCTGATGGCCTTTGAGGTCTCTTCCAGCTCTCTGATTCTGTGATTCTAAGTACGGCAAGTAGATTGGCCAGAGATGCACTACTACCCATTTTGCCATCTTGATTTCTCCTGCTTCTCTTTGCTTTTATCTCATTCTTAACTCAGCAAGAAGTTTTACCTTCATAGAATCCTATTCTTGTATCTAGAGTTTTGGATAAACTTGCTTTGTTCTTCTTTCTGTAGGTGTCAATACAGCTTCCATCTGTGATTGTTTTTTATTTATTTTTATTATATTTATTTATTTACAAAATCTAAATTAACACCAGTGGGCAGACTGAGGATAAAAAGCTTCCCAAACTGACTTTTGAAGAAGTCTGGTGAATTTCATTAAATCTTTTTAATGGCCACTGTGAAAAGAACCTTGTGTTCTTCCTGAAACTCCTGTTGTTACTTTTCTTTTACTATTGTCCTTTACAGATAGCTCTTTAAAGGGGGAGGGAAAAGGATAGCAATAAATAAAACTGGCAGACAGAGTGGGAGAAAATTCAGCCCACCGCCGCCATTACACCTGCCAATATCTGCCCTAGATGCTCCGGGTTCTGAGGGAGAGAAGAGCAGCCAGGCACAACTCTGTCATGCCTTGGTCCCAGTGGTTGATGAGGTGCCATTCCTCAATACTCCAACTACCATCATTTCAGGTCCCTGAGGGAGCAGCCAGCATCCACTGGAGTTAATCAACTATAACCAAAAGTTTCACTGAAGGACCTAGAGATTCCTAGATAGAACACTTCTCTAGGCAATTGTAGCTCCGCCAGCACAATTCTATGGTCATTATCTGGCAGGTGTTGACCACAGAGTTGCACTGGGGGAGATTCCTAGAGAGGTGTTCTCTCAGGTAAAAACAGTGTGTTTTGTTATTTGCAGTTTTTCCAGTTTCATGGGGTCCTATGCCCTAAATCTAGCAAATGTGGATGTATCACTGTATATATAGTACTTTCTTCAATATGGAAGCAGGGAAGCAACCTCTGAATATGTGAATACTTAAATCCACAAAAGTCAAATCCGCAAATGTGGAGGGATGACTGTACTTATGTACAAGTCAACCTCATGTGAAGGGGTGTCATATTGAGGATGGAGCAAGTTTGTTTTCTGCTGCTCCAGAGAATAGCAATAGCAATATCAAGTCCATTTCTATACCGCTTTTCAGTGAATTAACATTCCCTAAGTGGTTTACAATGTGTATGTCAGTTGCTCCCGACAAGCTGGTACTCTTTTTACCAACCTACAAAGGGATGGAGGCCTGAGTGGACCATTGAAACTTGCCTGTGATTGAACTCACAACTTTGTGGCTGTGAGTGACTGCAGTATCAGCATTTAACCACTGCATCACCAAGGCTCCTTATAAGAGGACCCACAGCAATGGATTCAAACTACAGGAAAAGAGATTACACCCCAACATTAGGAAGAACTTCCTGACAGTAAGAGCTGTTCAACAGTGAAACATACTCTCCTTCTCTGGAGGTTTTTAAACAAAGGCTGGATGGCCATCTGTCACAGGGAGTGCTTTGATTCTGTGTTTCTGCATGGCTGGAAGTTGGAATGGATGGCCCTTGTGGTCTCTCCCAACTCTGCAATTCTATGATTCAATGATTCCATATTCAGCAGTTGAGTAAATGGGCCTACTCTAACTATGACTAACCAAGAGGATTCTAGCCATGGGCCCATACATTCTTGGATGGTTCATCAGTGCCTTCGCTGTACCAGTTACTTCACTGGGGTTGCACAAAGAGCACAGATATTTCACACTGAGATACTGAGCAGGGACATTGACACATGCACAACTAGTGGTGCAATATCAATATTCCATGCAAGGCTGCTATTGCATAACCATTGTTTAACTAGATGAATGTATATATACACAATGCAATCATGATGTAGGATCTGAACTTTTCTATTTCCACACCCCAATAAGAATCCCAAATGTGGCCAATCTTATGGAGAAAACACACACACACCAATATTTCTAATGACCCAACAGTACATTATGCCTGGAATTCTTTTGATGCAGTGTTAACAGTTGTATTTTCTTTATGGAAAAAAGAATAAAACATGCAGCTCAGATTTAGATTATTCAAAGAAGTATACTCTCCTGTATGAATCTGCCCTGGTTTCAAGATCTTCAGGAGAGGTCCTTCTCTCTGCCCCATCTCCCTCTCAGGTACATATCTGCTGAACACAGGAGAGGGCCTTCTTGGTCCTCCCAGGGTCTGGAACTCCTTTTCCACAGAAGCTAGACTGTTCCCCTCAGTGGTAGCTTTCTAGTGGGGAATGAACACATGCTTTGTTTCTTTCAGCAGCCCTTTGACCATTTATGGAAAAAGGGCCTTTTATAATGTGCTTTTATTCTTTAATTGTATTAATGGATACACTAGTAAATTACTTTTGATAGTTTGCCAATGTTTGCCAATATTCTACCTCCGCTGTTGTTGTTGTGCGCCTTCAAGTGATTCTGTTTTCCTGTATGGCAGGGGGTTGGACCAGATGGCCCTTGTCTCTTCCAACTCTATGACTCTATGCTTGTAAGTCTTTTCTGACTTATAGTGACTCTATAGCAAATCAATCACAGGATTTTCTTGGAAATATTTGTTCAGAGGGGATTTGCTTTTTCCTTCCTTTGAAACCAAAAGTGTATGACTTACTCAAGGTCACCCAGTGGATTTCCATTATCAAGCAAGGATTTGAATTCTGGTCTCCAGAGTTGTAGTCCAACACTCAAACCAATACACCATGCTGGCTCCTGCATCCGTGATTTAGTTGCTTATGCATAACTAACATCTCCTGGCCCAAGCCCACCTTAGCAGTCAGCATCCATATGAGATGAAGGAGGTCCAGTTAGCTTCTGATTAGGGTGCAAGGAGGATGGTGTTTCTTTCCCTCTCCTACCAGTGAGAGAAGCTTCAACAATCAGAAACAGGTTTCTTGTCGCAATTCCTCATTGCTGCCTTGCTTGCTGGTGGGACATGGCCAGAAACATCCTTCTTGCATCATGATCAGCAGCTGAACAGATCTCCTTGTCCTGATCTCTCTGCTAGCTATTAAGGTGGCGGGGGGGGGGGGAGGGGGGAGAGAACTTAAGTAGTCTAATGGCTCATCTACATTTGCCAGAATACTCTGGGCTGCCCCTGCAGGTGAAATTCACTAGGAAGTCAGAATGAGGGGCACAACGTCATTACAATGTTGAGTACCTCATTCTGACCTCAGAGCAAATCTCACCTGCAGAGCAACTTGGCAAGAATGGGAAGGGAGCCAGCCATCACTGGCATATTTTGCTCCAGGTTTTCTGGAAAAAAATGGAGCAAAATCTAAGTCTTTTTAATGTGGGACAGGGAATGGATTCCCAGGATCTGGTTTAGATGATGTGAAAACAGCCTAGACCCAACTGGGGGCTTAGGAGGTAAAAAACAAGCAAGAAGACCAGAGGGAATGTGTAATGCAGACAAGCCCTTAGAGGAAGATTACAGAGCAGTAACAGATCCATAACTCTAGGGCTAGGTTATGAGCCAGTAACTGCAATACTGAAAACTAGCCATTGTATCTTCTGCATTGTTTTTATCTAAACTATTTTTACCCACCCCCCTTTTATCATGAGATCTCAGGATGCCAAACAAATAAACCAATATAAACAATTTAGATAACTCTCCATTAAAATCAATAAATAATTTAAATGAGATAAAAACATATTAATCAATTTAACAAAAGTTAAAACTGCTTTAAAACCTTAAAATGTTATTGTTGTTGTTGTTTCAAAAAAGACTGTATATATGTTTAAAAATAAATAAGGCCACCAATGCTCCAGTACAAAAAAAACCATGTCTTCATCTGGTGCTGAAAAGAAACCAACATTTCTAGTGATGTGAGTTTTTAAATTTATCTATTTATTAAATAAATATTTATCTATTGTTTTATTTTATCTATTTTAATTTTAATTTTTGGATGCTCCCTTGAGGCCCAAGTCTAGGGAAACAATAGGATCAAATTAAATGAAGTATAGACATTTCCCCAGAATTACTCAGGAATGGTAAGGGATAGTCAACAAAACCTTCTGGCTCCAAACAATCTATTTCTCCAGTATCTTACTTTTTTCATGGCTCCTTCATCAAGCACAGTTACACTGCTATAGCCTACCAGCATGATTCTGACCATTGGCTGCAGAACCTTGTGCTGTTTTAAGTATGGAAAGAATATTTTAAAATATTCAAAAATGGTGAAAAACATGGCTGCTGTTTTTTCAGTGTTAAGAAACCCTAATGAGAAAAATCCTGTGCTGCATTTTCATTGCATAAATAATGCAGTTTGACACCACTTTAAATGGCTCGATGCTATGTATCTCTGGGATTTGTAGTTTGCTGTGGCACCAGAGCAGTCTGAGAGACTAAATATCTCACAAAACTACAAATCCCAGAATTACATAGCATTGAGCCATGGCAATTGAAGCAGTGTCAAACTGCATTATTTCTACAGTGCAGACACAACCCTGGAGTGACTAGAATTGTTCCAGTTTGGGATTTATTTCTTGCAAAATTTGCATATGGTTTTTCGTGCATAGCACAGCATTTTCTCTACATAAAACAATGTTTCTATGCAAAAATATTGTTTTCGGTGTTTAAAACAAACTGTTTCTTTTGCAGAAAATGTTGTCACTGGAGACTTATTATGTACAAAATTCACAGGTAGTTGGTTTTTTTTCTTTGTGCAGAAAAATAATATTTCTGCATAAAAATACTGATTTAGACAAAGAAAATATTTTCCACAGAATAGGTCCCAAACTGTGAATCAGCTTCAACAACTGTGTGGTTTCCAAAGATGTTCTTGCAATTAAAAGAAAATGGCTAAAATTATTTGTTGCTTCCTTTCCTGGGGGGGCGGGGGGTATAATGAAGCATTATATCCCTATGCTGGTTTTGTGACGCTTCATGCCCATGAGTTGAATTCACAACATAGCTCAATTCTTGACTCTCAACAGCAAGTCGTCTGCATTCTAAATGACAGAAATCATGCTTTGAAAATTTTCATGCCAGGACAGCCACCAGAAAAAAAGGGGGAGGGAATAAATGGTGGAATACTCTCATGATTTATTGATATTGTTCCTCATCATCTCTGCATATAATCTGGAAATAAATTCTTGTTGCCACTCACTCAAAGAGGGAAATATTTATTTCAACACACTCCAGTAGTGGACTGAATTAATCATGATCTGCCAGCGTACACTCAGTGTAACTCTAACCTTAGCAAGGTTTGCTCAAAAACTTACAAGCTGGCTGCAGCATACAAACATATCTAATGCAAACCCTTGCATTTTTGCCTCTACAGGGCAGGAAGAATTAATCTCTTTCTTACTAACATCTAGGATTGTGGTCTGATGATCTTCTCCTTTCACTACTAAACTAGCTTCTCTCTGGAGCCGAATCCACACTGCAGAAATAATGCAGTTTGACACTGCGTTAACTGCCATGGTGCAATGCTATGGAATTCTGGGATTTGTAGTTTTGGGAGATATTTAGCTTCCTCTGTCAGAGCGCTCTGGTGCCACAAGAAACTTTCCTGACTTTACCCCAGTTTAAACTGGTTTCAAATTGCAACTTTAAATGATAAATGATTTAATATATTTTTAATCTTTTAAAATTATTGGCTGGCATCACGTATTCTAATTATGCTTCTTAACCTAGAGCTATGGACCTGTATTGCTCCATATTCAGCTATGCTACATGTTCACATTTGTGGCACTATTGACACAATCTTAACTGCCCCCAAGCCCCAACTTAATCCCCAGGGAGCTGCTCTGAGTTTGTTCTTCTGGTGATCAGGGTTTAACAGGATGATGTTTGTATCACCTTTCCTGCCATCAAGTGAAGTTGTAACAACCAGAAGCAGATGCCCAGCACAATTCCTTGTCACATCACAGATCTTGTGTAAGAGGGCATGAAATGTTGTCCTGTTGCACGTTGATCACCAGCTGAGTAGACATCCATCTGTCTCAGAGTAGCTAAGTAGATAGTGGTTAAGATAGCTTGGGGAGAGTTGGTGTCAGGAATTGCCCATACAACTGTGTTGCCATAAAATACTGGGAAGGTTAAGGAGTGGGTTATATAGTAGCTTAACTGTTATTGTATAAACAGAAGGATTTCAGCCACAGTTGTTAAGATAACTCTGGAGCCTGTTCAAGGTTGTCCCTGTGAGAAGTGATGGATTGAAGGAACAAAGAAGGGGTAGTATAGGAACAATAGGGGAAATGTGTTTTTTAATTGTAATGAATAAGAATTGAGGCTGCCATAAATTTGAAATTATGTGTCATTTAATTAGACAATGTTAACATTTGCTATTTAGTCCTGACAATAAACGTCCCTGGTATGGAACCATAGTGTTGAACAAAGGTTTGTTGAGTTTTAACTACTGAAGCCTGCATTTCTGATCTTGGCTAGATGCTGGGTTTGACAGCTGGGCCTGGATATGATACTTAGTTAAGCATTCATAACTAAGCAATCTAAGGTCTCAGCCATTGCTATTTATTGTCCTAAATTGGCTTTCTTACGAACCTATATTTTTGTTTATTAAACTTGGCTTTCTTGCCAACTGCCCATAATTACTTTTTGCAGCCTTGCTAGCTGGTTGGAAATATCCTCTTTCTTGTCCCTTGCTCATCAGTTGAACAGACCTCCTTCACCTGATGCAGCTGCTAGCTGTTAAGGTTAGCTGTGATGGTCTGGGTCATTCTGATAACATGGAGGTCTATTCTGTTGGTCATCAGATGCAGCAGGATGACATTTCTAGCCCCTCTCATCAGTGATCTGTGATGTGAAAAAGAACTGTGATGGCGTCCTGCTTCTGATTGTCACAGCATTGCTCCCTAGTGGGAGAGGTTGGGAACAGCCTCCTCCTCTGATCAGAAGCTGAACAGACCTCTATGCCCAATGCAGCTGCTGGCTATTAAGGGGGCATGGCAATAGTGCCACAATTGTAACTATGTGGCCATACAGACAGCCCATAAGGGGTAGCTCTTTGCCACCCCTGGGAGCACGGGATCAGGTCTGTGGCAACTACACACCATGGCCCTGATCTGGCTTTTTGCCACTCCAAAAAGAGCTGGCAAATACCACTCCTTTTTGGGGTGGCAAAAAGCCTCCCTTAGTGCTACCGCCATGGCTCTTTTGCACCCCTTTGGTGCAATGTGTCTACACACTGCACCAAAGGGGAGCCCTGAAACCACATGCCATGAAGTTGAGCACGTGGCATGATGGCGGCATTGGGGAAGAGTCAGAGTGGCTGGTGTGCAGTTGCCCCATCCCAACTCCACCCCCAGGCCAGACCTTTTGGCTGGTCTGCATTGGCCCTATGTAGGATTAATGAATACAGAACAAATGCAGTTCTGTGTGTGTGTTTGTGTGTGTCTGTTGTTGTTGTGAACTGCCCTCAAGTCAACCACAACCCATGGCGATCCTGTGAATGAGAGATCTACAAGACCTCCTATCATATCTCCACTGCTCAACTTAGGTCCCTAGCATTGTCTTTTCTTATGAATCATGATGTGGCCAAATTACGACAGCCTCATTTTGATCATCTTGGCTCCAGGGAGATTTCCTGTTCAAGGAACCATTTGTCTTTTTAGCTGCCCATGGTATCCTCAGCACTCTTCTCCAGCATCACATCTGAAATGAATTAATTTTCTTTCTGACCACTTTCTTCACTGTCCAGCTCTCTCATCCATACATGGTGACAGGGAATACAATGTCTTAAATAATCCTAACAAGATGATCAAAACGAGGCTGTCGTACTTTGGCCACATGATGAGAAGGCACAGATCATTAGAAAATACAATTATGCTAGGAATGGTAGAGGGTACTAGAAAGAGAGGGAAGGCTACATGCCAGATGGACAGACTCAATCAGAGAAGTCACAGGCCTGAATTTGCAGGACCTAAGCAGAACAGTGGAGGGCAAGGGGTCTTGGAGATGTCTCATCTACAGGGTTACCATGACCCAAGGTCAACTAAAGGGCAGCTAACAACAACAAGAACAACAACAAGAATAATACACCCCTACCTAAATACCCAAAGGCACCAGATCCCATCTGATCTTGGAAACTAAGTACTGGTTAGTACTTGGATGAACTACCACCAATGAAGACCAGATGCTGTGGGCTCTATTTCAAAGGAAGGAATTAGCAAAACTGCCTCTGAGTATTCCTAGCTTAAGAAAACCTTATGGAACTCATGGGGTTGCCATAAGTGAACAGGTGATTTGAAAGTATATACACATAAACATGTGTGTGTGTGTGTGTGTGTGTGTGTGTGTGTGTATACCCATGTGTGAATGTAGGAGTATTTTAAATCAGCTAGTGAGTTTTCTCTCTCTCTCTCTCTCTCTCTCTCTCTCTCTCTCTCTCTCTCCAGTGTTGCTTCAGCATTTTGTGAGGATGCAGATAAAAAAGAATTGTGCCATAAGTGTCTCCAGTTCTAACTGGAACACCATTCTAATTTGGTATGGCATGTTCTAGTTTCCTTATTTCAGATAGTGATCTATTTTAAAATGTGTCCCACTTAGTTTCATTTCATGTCAAACTGTCCTTTCCTTAATTGGAAGAGCGCTTTGCTGGAGAGCTTGTCTCTGCCCAGTGGTGGCCATAAAGGAAGTTTTGGGCTGCTGACATGCAATTATACATTTTCAGCCTCAAATAAACTATGATAAAAGTTTAGCAAAGTTCAGCATCCATGCCAAAGTAGGGTTTTTTTTCTCATTGAAAAATAATGGACACCTTTTTAAAGGGTGAAAAATTAAATATTACTCCCTGCCCTCTCATTAAAAGTTAAAAAGAATATACTATTTGTTTATGGCATTGGTGCAACCAGTAATAACATTTCTGCAGTAAGGATTCAGCAACAAGGTTCCAGTTTGATGCCTATTCTAAGGAATAATATTACTTATTCTTTCCATTCCTCTATTTCGGGGTGGACCACAAAATGCAGCCCATGGGCCACATGCCTTTTTGTTGTCCACACCTCACCCCCCCCCCCCCAAATGCACTCTATGAAGTGTGGAAGGCATTTCCACTATGTTTGGGGGCTCCCCTGACCTTTCAGGATCAAAAAATATTTTTTCAAGATTTTACACAAAATTGCTTGGCCCCAAATGCTCCCAAATGTCCACTAGAAGCATGGGGTGCATTTCCACCACATTGTGCAACTTCTCTGGGTCAGGTTAGGGTCAAGAGAGGCCTTCTTGAAATTCAAAACATGGTGAAAATGTTTCCATGTCCCTCGAGGCATTTGGAAGCAATTTGGAGGGGGGAGCAGGTACATCCCTCCAAAATCTCCTAGAGGGCAATGCAGTCCCTTGGCTTTCCATACCATTCAGCTTAGTTCAGGACATGTAACTATTTTCTTAACTGTCTGTGCTAAAGTAATGAATGGGTGTACTGCTTCTCCCCTTCACTCTCCTTTGAGTTCTTGTAATATTCTATTACACCCACTAAGGAAGATCAAAGAAGAAAGTGCAAAGGCAGGCTTAATGTTGAACATAAAGAAAACAAAAATAATTACCACCGACGGCCTTCACAAATTCAACCTAGACAATTAAGAAATAGAAATAGTAAAGAATTGCTATATCTGGATCAAACATTGATAGAAATGGGGGGTGCAGTCAGGAAATCAGAAGAAGATTAAGAATGGGGAGGGTGGCTATGAACGAACTAGAAAAGATTCTAAAATGCAAAGATATACAACTCAGCACAAAAGTTAGAATCATACAAGCCATCATATTCCCTATTACCATGTATGGATGTAAGAGCTGGACAGTTAAGAAAGATGATAGGAAGAAAATCAATTCATTTGAAATGTGGTGCTGGAGAAGAGTTCTGAGGATCCCATGGACAGCCAAAAGGACAAACAAATAGGTCCTAGTACAGATCAAACCAGAAATCTTCCTGGAAGCCAAGATGACAAAACTGAGGCTGTCATACTTTGGACACATCATGAGAAGGGAGGACTTATTGGAAAAGTCAATAATGCTAGGAGAGGTGGAGGGAAGTAAGAAGAGAGGAAGGCCACATGCCAGATAAACGGACTCTATTAAGGAGGTCACAGATATGGGTTTGCAGGAATTAAGCAGAGCAGTGGAGGACAGGGGTTCTTGGAGATGTCTCATCCATAGTTTTGCCATGGGTCAAGATCAACTTGAAGGGTGTTAACAACAATAACAAATATTACATTTGCATATATTCAATCCCTACTAAATTCTGAAAGCTTAGCCATACTTGGATATCATCTTTTGAAATAAAGGCTACATCATCTCCCTACATATAATAATGATAATATCCCACCCCTTTGAGATCAATCAGGGCAGCTAACAGCAATAAAATATTACATAATACAAACAAGTCAGATTCCCTCCCCCCCTTAAAACATTATTAAATCAGTCCAAGTTAAAACTAGAACATACAGCACAACAATAATTTAAAAAAATTAAAAAGCCAAGACTAGTTTCAAGCTTTTCTTTAAAAATATATGAAAGAGCCACAAGCAAATTTTGGTTTGAGCACAGTCATTGAATCAATAGGATTTACCTAGATGTTGACTTTGTTGTTGTTGTTGTGTGCCTTCAAGTCATTTACAAATTTTGGCAACCCTGAGGTGAACTTATCAAGAAGAGTTTTCTTGGCAATATTTGTTCAGAGGGAATGTGCCCTTGCCTTCCTCTGAATCTGAGATAATGTGAGACTTCTCCAAGGTCACCAGTGGTATTCCATCACTGAGTGGGGATTCAAACACTATTCTTATGAATCCCACTCCAATACATTTTTGTTTTGCAAAAATACTGTAATTATTTTGACAGAGAGAGGGGGGACATTTTGTTCGTGCTACTACTGATGGGAAAACTGGTCTCTTCCCATGAAAAATCTCTCAGCATTTGACCATGTTGTCAAGATTCAACATGTCCAGATAACCCTTTCTCATCAAGGGTGAGAAAATCTTCAACTATTCTTTACTTCTCTACTTGATGCGACACATACTTTCTCACAATGTCCCACAGTGAACCTACCATGAGAATACAGAGTAGTTAAAAGGCAGCCCCAAAACCACTGGTGACTTAGAGCAAAAGAGCAGGATTTAAGTTTGAAAAGACAAGTTTCCTTGGAGTAGTCATTCCTGCTGGGATGCCGTAGGTGCTTGGCCTGCTAAGGATAGAATCTTATTCTTGCCCAGTGTTTTTTGTGGGTTTTTTGGGCTGTGTGGCCATGTTCTAGAAGAGTTTCTTTCTGACATTTCTCCAGCATCTGTGGCTGGCATCTTCAGAGAATGCTGGAATGAAAGAGAGTGGGTATATATACCCAGTGGTTTTCTACATGCCTCTATGATGTTGTTAGAGATGTGTCAGAGATTTTCAAATGAAAAGATTAGCAATAGCAGGCAAATTTTCCTGAACTGAGGAACTGTGGACTAAGGCTCATCCTGACAGTTTTACCTTAAAAAGAATGCCAACATTATAGTTTTATGGAATTATAGTTACATTTAAGGAAATATGGAATTTGCACAGAACAATGTGGAATTGTCATAGACTTGGCCAATAAACTGAGTATATACTCTTATTCAAAAATGCAAGAGATAATGCTGGATCTCTCAAGCAGAGTAATCTACTTGTCCAGGCAGAAACTAAACAACAACTAGTCCCATGCCCACACACAGCATCTAGCAGAGAAAAGAAGCATTTTTGAAAAGAAAAGAAAAGAAAAGAAAAGAAGCAAATAGATGAACTAATGAAGAAGGGTGAAGGAAGAACTAAAAATGGCTGCAGGTTAGAGTGCTGCAGAAAGATACCAAAAAGCAAATAGGAAGTCTACACACTACAATGCAAACTAGAAATTAATCTGTATTAGGCATGCAATGATTGCTAATTCTTAAGAGCTCTTAAATGCCCCACAATCCTTTATGGCACACAGAAATCCCATGGCAAATGCCAAAATGTTCCTTAGCAGAAAAGTTGATATGGGATGGTTCTTGAAGAAGGAAAACTGGGGTATCAGACTGTTGCAAAATTGTTGCTGTTGTTTGCCCAACACTGAATAAAAGTAGTGAAATAATATTATTGTAGTGTGCCTTGTCTCTGATATTTTTGGCTATCTTGATGTCCTCCTTTTATTACAGCTGAGTTTTTATGAATATAAAATATAATTACTGCTCATTTTTCATATATCCAAGTGGTACAGCCTATTTATGAAAAGCTTGATACCAAAAAGAAAAGTATATCTATTATTGGTACCATTTTACAGCATTTGATGACTTTATAGAATAGCCAGGATATCAGGGGAAGGGGAGGGGAAGAGATAAGGTTCCATCCTGTTACACTAATATGTAAATGCAGAAGAAATAAAATGATAATAAACTATGGCTAGAGTACTATTAGTTAGTCTCAATTAGAGTAGATCGACTCAATCAACTGTTGAATGGGAATGGGGTTCAATACATAGCTAAATCCCATTGATTGCATTAGTGTTTTTTAGACATAATACAACTGAGGCTTGTGTTTTTTTTCCTTTTAATACAATGGACCTTGGTATCTGCTGAGGTTTGGTTCCAGGACACACACACCTGTGGATACCAAAATCCATGGATACTCAAGTCCCATTATATACATTGGCATAGTAAAATGGTGTCCATTATGTAAATTGGCAAAATCAAGCTTTGCTTTTTGGATTTTGTGTATGTGTGTGTGTGAATATTTTAAACTGTGGCTGGTTGAATCTGTGGATACAGAATCTGTGGATACAGAATCTGCTGATACAGAAGGCTAGCTGTGTTCCTTCCCCTTGTCCCAATATAGGCAAGGAGTGAAATAGACACAAATGCATATCTGTAAGTATATTGAAAATAAGAATATTTATTAATATTTGGAAAATAGTAAAAAAAAATCATGTTTTTTTAAGTGTTTGGGAAGATATGATGAGAAAAATCTTGGACTGACAAGAATCTTTGCAGTTTCAGACTTAATGTGTGCAAATTTCACCTGTGGTTGTTTTGCAAGAAAACAAAATTGCCTCCACAGAAAATGATTTTTCTATACAGAAATAATATTTCCTTGGCAGAAAATGAAACTCATTCCTGTGCAGAAAATATTTTAATTGGTATTTACTCTGTGCAAAATTCTCATGTGAGTGATTTGCATAGAAAACAGCATTTTCTGCACAGCGAACAGGATTTGATGCACAGAAAATAATATTTCTACACAGGAATAGTATTTCCTGCACAGGAAATGCTGCCTCTTGTGCAGAAAATACCATTTTCTATGCAAAATGATCACATGCAAATTTTGTCCAGAAGGAGTTCTAAATTGTGGTTAGGCTACAAATACTGTATGGTTTAAAGACTTTTTCACACTAAGAAGAAAATTGTTAAATGTACTCATTGTTTTCTTCAAGAAGAAACTGAGAGAAGAACTACATTCCTAGTATAGAGTACAATTTAGGGCTTGTCTATTTAGTGCAAATTTACCTAGGGCTCACTGTATCTGCACATGATTCAGCCTTTCTTCCCCTTAACCCCAATTTTTAAAACATAACTTTTATGCCAGGTTTTTTTGTTTGTTTGTTTGTTTGTTTGTTTTTCTCTGTAATGATGATGGGCAGCTGATTTCCCACATTGTCCTTGCAAGCTATCTGGCACTGGCAGTGTGGACACAAGTAGGTCTGAGTTCAGAATGAGGCACCCAGCATCAGTAACATTGTGACCTCAGCAGTTGTGCTGGACAACAAATGGAGATCATGTGGGAAAGCAGTCACTGCCATGCTGCCAAAGAAGTACAGGTAATAGAGGGAATTCAGGGCCAGAATACTCCAGGAGCAGCCTGGATTATTCTGGCCAGGTTGTCAAACCCCAAGTTTAATCCATCCTCTCTTTCTCACTTTTTCCCATTCAAATTCAAAGCATCCTTTGCAGACTCAAGTTCCTGTGAAGATGAGATGGCAGGAGATTCATGATGACATCATCTGATCAATAAGCTATTCATTTTAAATCTTTAATTTAATTTAATTTAATTTATTCAGGAGACAGATATCCTGCCTTTCCTTTTGTAAAACATGCTGTAAAACATTACAGTAGGTTTTCAAAGGACTCCAAAGAGGAACAGCAAAGCAATAAATAAAATTAACTAAAACCATAGCACATAAGAGAACCATTTTGTACCATTCAAAACAACAAGAGGGAGAGAGAGAGAGAGAGAGAGGATTACTAGCAATGCCAATTAATGCAGAGAATATTAACAAGTTTAATCTAACAAAACCATCCAGTGACTCAACATTCCTGAGATCTTTTTTCATATTCCTTTCAAAGGAAGGAGAATATTAACGTATTTTCACTGCTACCTTGTCTTTCCAAAAGTTCCACAGAACCAGATGGGATAATAAAGATGTCTATTTGTTTCATTAAGTGCCAGCAGAGCCACCATTAGTATGCTAATGGACAGATGTTTTCGTAAAGAAGGGACACAAGATGTAACATGTATCATGAGAATTTGTTATTCCTATTTGAGGGCAGGCTGTCCAACCTGGATATGCAAGCAATTGGGGAAATCTTTGTGAAACTTCAACCAGTTTTTATGTGAAAGCTATCTCAGTGGGCTACATCTAATAATAATTCTCAAAGGAGAATCAGCACTAACTCTGCTAATATAGGACACCAGGGATGGGCCTAGAAATAGATTCTGAAAGATAAGTTTCAGATGCATACCCTTGGCCCTCATAGTTCATAGTTGTTGTTGTTTTTGTCATTGTTCTACAGACTGTATGTGATTTATTATAAAAACTCAATAAAAATTTAATAAGAAAAAAGGTAAGTTTCAAAAGAAACGCCTGGTCTTTTCTCAATGTTAACATTTGTACTAAGTATTTAAGACAGGGAAATGGGAATTGACCAGTCTTGCTTTCAGGGCATTTCTCACAATCCACCCACTCAATTTTCAAAACCTGCCTAACATAGCTCACCGAAGCCATGCAGGGAATGATACATCACTTTTGTACAGTGAGGAACATCACAGTCCCCTCTTCTGTATTAAATGCCTTTGCTCTTGTGCAAAATATGAAAGGAGCTTTAAGTGAAATTCTCCTGTCTCTAAAATGAGGTGGTGATGCTGTTCCCGTTGCTGTTGGGTTTCCAATTCACATCATCCCTGGCCACTGAACTAACTGCAAAGGATGATGATGCTATTTAATTTAGCTGATGTTAGAGTCTGACACTCTGGACAGCCATTTAAATTATTTCTTAAGGATTTACACAGACTGCCAGAAATAGCGCAAACTGAGGCCACTTTAACTGTCCTGGCTCAGTGCTAGGGAATCATGGGAATTGTATTTTTGTTCTGGGACATTGAGCCTTCTCTGCCAGAGAGCTCTGGTGCCACAATAAACTACAGATCCCATGATTCCTTAGCACTGAGCCAGGACAGTTAAAGTGGCCTCAATTTGCACTATTTCTGGCAGTCTGTGTAAATCAGGGGTAGGCAACTTTTCCCCTTTAAGGACCAAGAGACTTCAGCTCCCAGAATCCCAGGAGCTATTGGCCAACATGGGACTATTGGCCAACATGGCTGAGGCTTCTGGGAGCTGAAGTCCCTCAGCCCTTAAAGGGGAAAGGTTGCCTACCCTAAGAAATAATTTAAATTCACACTTAAAACATAAAGAATAGTTTTAAAGGATTCCTCTGCAGACTGGCCCAAAGGGCCAGCCTGGAGGCAGAGCTGGAGCAGAGCAGCCACACGCCGGCCACCCCAACCCCATGCCAACACTGTCCTGATGCTGCACACTGTTACGCATGGCGTGTGGTGTCAGGACACCCTCCTGGCACAGTATTCTGACGCGCTGCGCCAGAAAGGGCAAGGAAGAGCAGCAAAAGGGAGGACCGGGGGCACGGCATGGGGTAGCTGCGGCCCCAATCCACTGCTTCCCAGGGCGGCCCAGAACCACCCATCTGCACACCCCCAAAGACTCCCTTGTTGTGCATTCTATTATTGTTATTATGGAAGCTGGGCACCTTCTTCTACCTTCACAGGATGTGACTCATAGCAGCGAGTGCTGTTGTTGTTGTTGAATTACAGTTACCAGAATTCCCCTAGCATGGGCAATGGTTGAAGGATTCTGGGAGTTAGAATCCAAAAGAACACCTTCTCAAAGCTCTGAAAATGAAAGCAGAAATCACTTCTCTAAAAATAAGAAATCCAATGATAATTTGGCACTGGATTGTAGAGTAAAGCAGACGTAACCTACATTTGTTCTCTGTTGGATCACTGGAAGCATGCCTTGTTGAAACAGAGCTGATTTTTTTTCCCTGACTTTTCAAATTGCATCTCCTGTTTAAGAAAAAGAGATAATCTGTGCCTAAACAGTCGGGGAAGACTGTTTGCACTGCCCTGTCAATCTGCTTGCCAGTGTTAACATTTACATTCTCTCAATCCAAAAATTGTCTCTGAGATTTCCAATTATGGATGCTATTTAATTTAGACTTTTAAGGGGAGGTGAAAAATGTTGAATTTGGCACATTCTTACATTAATTCACTGTTGAAGAGAAAACAGCTTACAGTTTACGGAAGTGTTAAAATAAATACAACTCAGCAGTGCAACCTTTCATGAAATGAAAATGCAAAACAGCAATGCAAGCCTTGAGGATCCACCATGTTTCCTATTTTCAGACTTTTTACTCTTTTTTCCTTTCCAATTTGTTTCTGTCTTTAATAATGTGAGTTGGAGGCCTTGTCTGCATGGACCAGGATACTCCAGGGATAGCCTGGAGTATCCTGGTGCCAGAGCTGTCCTGACTACCTCCCATTACCTGCCAATGCTGCAGCAGTGATGGGAAGCTGTTTGCACACATCTGCATTGCATGCTGCTCCCATCGTTGCTGTGAGTCACATCCTTTCAAGGTAGAAGAAGGTGCCCGGCTTCCATCATATAGCTGGGAGTCTGCCTCTGACCTCAGAGGACATGACTAGGCCAGTGACAACAGTGGAAGCAGGTGATGGATTGGGGTACGTAAGTAAACAGTTGCCCATTGTTGTTGCACAGTGCTCCAGGATTTCCTGGAAAATCCAGAGTAAAAGTTGATTTCATTTAAATCGTTTAAAGGGGTGGGTGAGTGGGCTGGTTTCAAGATGGGACCACCTTCAACACTTGTAAACAGCCCAGACCCAAACCGGGGTTTTGTCCACGTATCATTTGAATAGGATGCCACCAAAGCTGGAGAGAGTGAGCTGATGTAGAATTTTCCCAATTTCTTATCTTATGGTAATTCATGCTATAAGCTGAACAAAGAAGGTAATTCTTTGTGTGCTTCTTTGGAGTAAGTTCCTTTGAACACAGTGGAATGAGCTTCTGAGCATCCTGCAGCTAACACATGATAGGCATGTTCTGAAGGTCAAAGGCCCATTGTGGGCTTCTATGGACCATTGGCAGGCCAGACTAAGGCCTCCAGTGGTAACTAGGGCCTTGTCCCTATGGGTCAAATCATCATTATTATTATTAGTAGTAGTAGCAGTAGTATTTCAAAGAGTTACATCTCACCTTTCTTTCACAATAAACCGGCCTCCCCATATCCTCTTCATGGGAGTCCAGACAATGTACAACCCAAACCCAGATTCTGTTGCAAACAGACCAGATGATGCCCAGCATATTCATCACTACAACTGAACTATACCCCCCCCCTTACAGTGCATTTTGAAAGTTACTTTATACTCTGGATATACACCCAGAACCCTCCATTCCAAGGCCAGGGGGACAGTTAGAAATCCATCCCTCTCAGCCACCTGCTACATCCACCACTGCTGCCAGTCAATGTGCCTGTATTTTTAATTGTTGTTCATGTTTTTAACTCATGTGTCTATCTTTTGCTGTAAATTAATGTGTTGTTTCCAGAAATTCATAAGGAGAGGTGGATAAGAAATTATTCTTATTGTTGTTCTTATTGGTATTGCTGCTGCTGTTGTTGTTTCTATTACATTAAAGACACAGAAAAATAGTTATGCACTATCTTATTATTGTTATTATATAATATATTATATTATTGTTGTAACCTGCCCTGATTCCTTGTGATTGGGCATGCTATACATAAATATATTATTATTATTATTATTATTATTATTATTATTATTTATCTAAGAATAAACAACCTATTAGGATTTTCAGGCTGGGATGGGACTATGTAACAGTGAACTGAGTTGTGTATCAAACTTTTTGAACAAGCTATAATTTTGCCAGGTTAAAAGAAAGGATATAGAGAGAGTGATGTTGCAGCCTAAAAAGCCAATGCATGTCTGAGATGCATGAGCGTAGTGTGCAGATTGTGATAAGTAACAGCATCACTTTATTCTCCTTTAGTCTGGAATATTGTGTGCAGTTCTGGGCACCGCAGTTCAAGAGGGATATTGAGAAGGTGGAACATGTCAAGAAAAGGGTGACCAAGGTGATCAAAGATCTGGAAACCTATATTGTAAGAAACAACTTAGAGAGCTATGTATGTTTAGCTTGTAGAAGGGAAGACAGAGAGGTGCCATGATAGCTATCTTTAAATATCTGAAGAGATGTCTTGTGGAAGATGGAGCAAACTTGTATTCTGCTGCTCCAGAGATGAGCACATGAACTAGTTTCAAATTACAACACTTAAACATTAGGAAAAACTTCTTTGCTCTAAAGCTATTCAACAATAGAAATGGACAGCCTTGGAGGGTGGTGGACTCTCTATTCTGAAGACTTTTAAATAGAGGTTGGATGGGCATCTTTTAACAGGAGTTCAGTTTTGTCATCCTTCATGACAAGGGGCTGGACTCTTCCAGCTCTAAGATTCTATGATTCCATGAGAATGAGAATGGCTACAACAGGTGTGTCCCACCAAACCACATACTCCTGTATTGATCTAAAAGCAGGGGTGGGCAAACTATGGGCCTTTACAGACTGCCAGAAATAATGCAGCTTGAGTCCACTTTAACTGCCCTGGCTCAATGCTAGAGAATCATGGGAACTGTAGTTTCTTCTGAGACATTTAGCCTTCTCTGTCAGGGAACTCTGGTGCCACAATAAACTGCAATTCCCAGTTAGTCTGGCCTGCCAATGGTCCATAGAAGCCCACAATGGGCCTTTGACCTTCAGAACATACCCATCCTGTGTTAGCTGCAGGATGCTCAGAAGCTCATTCCACTGTGTTCAAAGGAACTTACTCCAAAGAAGCACTCCAAAGAAAGAGCTGGAGAAACATTTGATTGGGAGGGCTTTAAACTGAGTGATGTGGGGGAGGGAGACAGTATCTTGGAAGGAAGGAGTACATCATTGGCTGGAGATAATAGTCAAAATGTTATAGTCGGAACAAGGCAAATGATACAAGGGCCTAACAATGAGAGGCAAAAAAACTCACACAGGCAGCACGTGGGAGGACCCATGGACTTAGATGTCTCTACACTAATGCACAGAGCATGGGAAATAAGCAAGATGAACTTGAACTCCTAGAACAACAAAGCAAATACTATATAATAGGTATCACTGAAACCTGGTGGGATAAGTCTCATGATTGGAATGTAGGAATAGAAGGGTATAACCTTTTTAAGAGAAATAGGCCAAACAGGAAAGTAGGAGGAATACCATTATATATCAGGGATGCTTACACCTGTGAAGAGATCCAGGACTTAAATCCTGGAAACCAGGTGGGGAGCATCTGGACAAAAAGTAAAGGGGAAGGAAACAACAGAGATGTTATTGTGGGAGTCTACTACAGACACCCAAGTGAGACTGAGGAATTGGATGGTGCCTTTCTAAAATAGATAACCAAACACTTAGAAAGGAAAGATGTAGTAGTGATGGGTGACTTCAACCATCCTGATATTTGCTGGAAGTCAAGCTCAGCCAATCCTTCAAGGTCTAGCAAATTCCTCACTTGCTTCAAAGACAATTTCATCATCCAAAAGGTGGAAGAGGCAACAAGGGGATCAGCTATTTTAGATTTGATCCTAACCAACAGGGATGGCCTGATAAATGGGGTGCAAGTGGTGGGATCCTTATGTGGGAGTGATCATGTTATCCTGGAGTTTCTTATACAATGGAAAAGAGAAGCTAAGCATAGTCAGACACTTATTCTAGACTTAAGGAGAACTGATTTCAATAAACTTAGGGGAAACACTGGGAGTGATCCCGTGGTCAGGGAGAAGGGAATTCAGGATGGATGGGAGCTTCTCAAAAAGGAGATACTGAAGATACAATCTCAAACTGTTCCAATGAGAAGGAAAAATGGGAGATGTCTCAAGAAACTGGGTTGGATGACTAAAGAACTTTCAACTGAACTAAGTTTTAAATGGGAGATGTATAAGAAATGGTAAAGGGGCAAAATCACTAAAGAAAAATTCAAAGAAATAGCTAGCACATGTAGGAGTAAAGTCAGGAAAGCCAAAGCACAGAATGAGCTCAGGCTTGCTAGAGGGGTTAAGGGCAATAAAAAGAACCTTTTGGGGTATGTCCGTAGCACAAGAAAGAAGAGGGAAATGGTACAGCCACTGTGGAGAGAAGATGGAGAAATTCTAACAGGGGACAGAGAAAAGGCAGAACTACTCAACACCTTCTTTGCCTCAGTCTTCTCACAGAAGGAAAAGGGTGTTCAACATGAGGAAAATGGAGCAGAGGACACAATAGGGGAAATGCAGTACAGAATAAATAAAGAGGTAGTACAGGAATACCTGGTTAACCTAAATGAATTTAATTCTCCAGGGCCAGATGAACTACATCCAAGGATATTAAAAGAACTGGCAAATGTAATCTCAGAGACATTGGCAATAATCTTTGAAAACTCCTGGAGAACAGGAGAAGTCCCAGAAAACTGGAGGAGGGCAAATGTTGTCCCCATCTTCAAAAAGGGGGGAGGGGGAGAGGATCCCAACAATTATCGCCCAGTTATTCTGACAACAATACCAGGAAAGATTGTAGAGCAGACCATTAAACAGAGAGTCTGTGAACATTTAGAAGGGTTTCTGAGAAATACATCATTCCAGACTAATCTGATCTCCTTTTTTTGATAAAATTACCAGATTGCTAGATGAAGAGAATGAGGTAGACATAGCATATCTTGATTTCAGTAAGGCTTTTGACAAGGTCCCCCATGATATTCTTGCAAACAAGATAGTACAATGTGGGCTAGAAAATACAACTGTTAGGTGGATTAGTAATTGGTTGATTGACCGAACCCAAAGGGTGCTCAGCAATGGCTCCTCTTCAACCTGGAGAGGGTTCAAAAAGGGGAAAAAGAGGATCCCAACAACTATCGCCCAGTTAATCTGACATCAATACCGAGAAAGATTCTAGGGTACATAATTAAACAGGTATTATGAATACAGTAAAGGGGGTTGAAAGCAAAGAACATATTTTTTAAAAAAAATAGGCTAGGGCATCTAATTCTCTGCTAGGTCAATGGGACATGTAGAAAGAACTTACAATTAATTCAATAATTGCTGGAATCCTGTTGCTTAGTCCCAATCAGAGGAAACCAATTCAATGAATTTTTAAATAGTGAAACAACACATTGCTCCCTAGCTAGGACAAAAAGAGTGAGACCCATGTTAACTGTTGGCAATAGCTTAAGGTTGATGGAGTTGAGAAGCCTATTGAAAGATGGCATGTTTCTATGAAAAAGTATGAGGCAGTTTTAAAAGAGATGAGACTGGAGTTTAAAGGAGGTGGCTGGAGTTGACAACCTTTCATTAATCTCTGTCTTCAACTTTTCCATCTCTTTTGGTGGCTGTTGTTTAATGGATGTATTCAATTCATGGTTGCATAAGTGTGTTCCTATAAGCACAACCATTTCACATGGGCCCAAATTTTATTGTTAGTCTTGAATAGAAAAGAGCCATTGAATCAGTTGAATTTATTGACATGGTAAATTCAATCAGTGATTCAGTCATTCAGCCTGCGATTCATTGGGTCCTGTTTCATTAGATGGACCAACAGGATCCCAACAATGCAGTTACACATTCTTAAATGTGCATAACTTTTATCAATACCTTCATGTACAACTTGATTCCCTGTGATTGCAGAAATAGCCACCATCACTGCACAATGGGACAATAAGCAGGCACATCAACAAATATATTTCAGCAGTCAACATAGAATCATAGAGCTGGAAGAGACCTCAACAGATATCTAGTCCAACTCCCTGCCATGAAGGAAGACACAATCACAGCACTCTCGACAGATGGCCATCCAAAGAAGGAGACTCCACAACACTCCAAGACAGCATTTTCCACTGCCAAACAGCTCTTATCATCAGGAAAGTCTTCCTAATGTTTAGGTGGAATCTCTTTTCCTGTAGTTTGAATCCATTGATCCATGTCACAGCCTCTGGAACAGCAGAAAACAAGTTTGCCCCCTCCTCAAAACCAGAACAATGGTGTAGTACAACTACTGTGTTATTATATGAGTGCAGATTTACCTGATACAAACATGATGTAGACTGCAAGCCAGATGAATTGGAAGAAAGTGAAACTGTGGTCCATTGCCAGATGGAAGCCTAAGTCAAAGCAAACAAGGGACCAGCTGCATTAACCTTGTCTGTAAATATTTCAAGGGTTCAGAAAACCTGACTTAAATTCTGCCTGAATCCCAGTGTTATATAGTTTGACGGGAACCTTTGGAAGACCAAGAGTTACACCATGATGACCCTCTTAGAAATAATATCCTTCTAAAGGAATGAAATCCAGCAGCAGTAATGAATGACACTGAGAACGACTCTAACCCCTTTCTGGATGGTGTGATATTTTATTGGCCTAGACAGTCCCATTCATTTGAAGTCACGGGCTATGAAAATTACTTTTGGCGGAGTTTATTACAGCAGGTAATGAGACTATAAATCTGCAAGCTGTTTGCTTAGCTTTCTGGACAGTGAGAAGTTGAGAAAAAGTCACTGTTTACATTCTGTTGAAAGAACTGAAAATCTGGAGTCAGAAACAGTGTGCTTTTTCACTTGGATGCTTACACAAGTTTGTTGTCCTACCTGTTGTACACTTACTTAATTATAGCTAAATATACATGTAGATTAGTAGTCCCATACTCTCTAACATTAGGCTTTCATTACATAGACTTGTCCCTCGCTGTTCGCAGTATTTCCATTCACGTCCCTTTCTCCTATACGGATGGCAAGCCGGGAGGGGAAAATGGTGTGTGCATGCCCCCACTGAAATCAGTGGGGCTCCATTATTGGCAATTTTCCCAATTTGTGGGGGAGGGTGTTCTGGAATGGATCCCCCGCAAATTGGGAGGGGATGAGTGTAAATACATTCTGGGTTTTAGTTTGAAGGAGCTATCCCAGGTGATGAAGCTTTGGAGGCTGGGGTTTAGCCTCTTAAACAGCTCCTTTAAAGTCTGGACAGAAAGCCAAACTGAGTGCACTGCCTCATTGATAATGGGAACTACCAACCTCTACTGGATGGGATTTGTATTTTTCTAAACATCTCTCACTTGTGACAGTGGGAAAGAACTCATCTGGTCTTCAAAATCCAGAAAGCTGAAAGACTTGTGATCCGTTCTGGGGAGGGGGGAAGTGAACAAAATTACATCAAAAGGCAAAAATCAGAAAGTGAACATAAAGCCTAATTGAGGTGGAGCCATATTGGAGAAAACAGTGTGCTTAGAGATAGAAATGTTTTCCTACTGATGTGAAGTTCAGTTTTTGTTTTCTATTTCTTGTGTGCCTTCTGATCATTTCTGAGTTATGGCAACCCTAAGGCAAAACTATCACAGGGATTTGTTCAGAGGGGAGTTACCATTGCCTTTCTCTTGGGCTGAGAGACTTGCCAAGAACACCCAGTAGGTATCTACAAAATATTCTGAGCCACATGCCAAAACATCTTGACATATTCTACAAATATGATAACAGCTAGAATTCCAAAATAAGATACAAAGAACACATGTGTCATATATAGTGTGGAAACAATGCTTGCTCTTTAATAGTGAGTTTGTGTGCTTGCCATTAACTAACTTAATTGTTATCATTGCATATTTTTGTAAGAATTCTATATAACATTAGTTTCATTACTTGTTTAGGGTGGTCTTGGGCTTCCAAGCCAGAGTCCACTTGGCACTGTCTCCTGTAAATAAACTGTTGAGTACAATATACTATGATATGTTACTGTAGATGATGGGTGTTGCAGTGATGCTCTTTGACACCCAGCAGAATCTGCAGGACATCAGAAAATGCATTTTTCTGAATTTTGGTGTGTATGAATTCCACATGGCCCCAGATGTACTGTGCAGCAGACTCCATGTGCCTCCATAACAGGGCAGATAGGTCATGCCCAGGTCATTTGGATGGCTGGGAAATCCCCAGACCCCAGACCCAGGCAGATAGTGTGGGAGTTGCAAATGGACTATCATCACCTCCATAATCAGAAGGATGGATGATAATAGCTGAGATGTCTCACCTGATCAGCCAGCCAAACACCTTAATCCGCTCCCATCTACTTTGAATATTGCCAGACCAGATTACCTCAGGCAATCTAACAACTTTGTCTAAGCTATAGCCAAACAATCAAACCCCTTTGTTTATGCTTTAGCTGAGCAATCAAGCACCTCACCAGGGGCTACTTTGATCCCTTAAAAAAACCTGGATTTCCCCTCTCAGTGTCACTAGTCTGAGTTCAGGGGGACCCTGCATCACTCTGTTCTCTGAACTGGTTACCGGCACCTCTGTTCAACCCATGCCCTTGGAACGGTTGTGTCTCACACCACTTACCCTATTGGATCTCGGAGAAGGCTTCATTGGTAGTAAGTATCACCGTAGTGCTACCTCACCATTTATTCTAGCCTAACCCCTGATTTCCCAAGCCCTGCATGACTGTGTGTGTGTGTGTGTGTGCATCATTGTGTGATTTTCCCCATTTTTCAATAAATAATTTAAGGATACTGCCTCTGCATCAATTCTTAAGATCCCCCATCTCTTGGTATACATGTGGGAGACAATCTCACAGGGTCCATGTAGCCGACCCCCTCTCGATTTGAGCTAAATAAAATTCCCCTTCATAGACTTTGGCTACAGATACACCATTCATGAACTTTAATGTTTTTTTAAAAAATATCTTCAATATATACATTCAATAATGTGTATGATTAAAAATGCATACATTTCAAAAATGTGATCAAATGAAATGAATAGGAAAAAGCATCCAGCCATGTATACTGTAGAGAGAGAAAAGACGCCCATTTGGAAAACACAAATGCACACACAAATTTCTATACAGGAAAAGGAAAATATCTCTTGTGACTTGGTACAGAAATGGCATGAGACAAGTATGCTGAAAGGTGGTGAATCTGAACTTATCCTTCTCTTTTTATTGTATATATTCTGATATATAGCAAGTAAGAGCAAGTACATTTCTATGCCGCTTATCAGTGCACTTAAGCACTCCCTAAGAAAAGGCTCAAGCTTTGAATAGTGCTGTTAAAAATTTGGCCTGAAAGCTAGAAGAATGATTTTTTGATACTTAAATTCGTTTTTAGCTTTGGTGTGCTGTGGATTTTTAACTGTCTTCATTTTAACTGTTGCAAGATGTTTTGAGCACTGAACTGGGAATTGTTGTTGTTGTTGTTGTTATGTAGAGAGGTCTTGTAGCACCTTTGAGATTAACTAAAGAAAGAAATTGGCAGCATGATGTAGACTTAAGTCTACTTCTTCAGGTGCATTATATTGTCATCATCATCATCATCATTGCAATCATTATTTATTATCATCATTATTACTACTCTTTTCCCATCTTTTTCCCATTTCAGGATTCAAGCCATCTTACAACAGTTAAAACAAAAATGATGAAGATGATTCACTACTCCACTAACATAGAAACCCCGAGTTGCCATTCATCCCAGGAAGTGACCTCTCCTCCATGAAAAGAGATGGCATAATAATAATTTGTTATATGCATCATTTTTTTAAAATCACAAAAGAATCCAATATTAAATCAATAGAACTAACAGAGAAGATAAAGCGGGCAACATTCTTAATAAAAAGCACTCATTACTTGATGTGAATCAACCAAACATCACAACTCAGGGAACCACTATTATGAGAGTCTAGTGGGTGTTTTCAGCTCCCTTCCCTGAGGAATAAAAGGTCTTTTACTTTGTGTCCTAGTCAATTTTAAAGGGTATTGAATCAAGATATAATCCAGAAATCTTGTCACCCCCATGGCAATAAACATTCTTCTTTTTGTATCATAGAATCAGCTAAGCATTGTTACATTTTTATAGCTGTTTTGTGTTTCTTTGTTTCAACCCAGCATCATTATTTTTCATTAACAATATTATTCACTTTATCTTTTTCCCCAGCAGGTCCCATTGATTTTGCTCTTGTTTTCTACATAATAAATGTTAGTATGGATGGGGAATTTTTTCTTCTATTTCATTATTTTAAGCAAAATAACACTATTTGAAGATGCAAGACTAAATTAGATACCTTCTAGAACACAGAAACCATCTAGGCCAGGCACTTTCCTCCATTTTGCAATGCAGCTCTTGGCTAGAAAGAAATTTGCATTTAAAAAATTGCCACATTAAAGGACGTTTCATATAAAAAAAAAGGCGTACTAGAGACAGTTGTATGAAAAAATAGCATGAACTAGGGAAATTCCATATGAAAATACTTGGAGTTCTTTCATTGATTATTTTTTGCTTTTATTTGTTTTGTTTTCCTTTCCTTACTTGCTTCCTTTAAGATTATGGCTGGATTTCTACATGTGCTAAAAAGTGTTTGGCCCAACTCACTACCCACCACTTTGTCCGAATTTGGGGAGGAAAAGAAATCACCTGAAAATTGGTGTTATGCTTTTGGAGAAATGGATCTAAGGAATTCATGGGCTTAACTTTTTCCATTTCTGCCTTAAATAATTTTAATTTTTTTCATTCTAATAATATATGAGCAGTAAAACATTTATGAATTCATGCAGAATTCTGATGAATGCATCTTGGATGCAATAAAGCCCAATCTTTACTTTACCTTTTATGATACACCAAACCAAAACCTGCAACCCATAAAGTGGTCACATGAAAGGGGGGGAGACAATAGGAGGCGTGTACATTTTATAGTTATATGACAAGTCATATGTTGTTGTGTGCCTTTAAGACATTTCTCACTTATGGTGTCCCAAAAGTGAATCTATCACAGGGTTTTCTTGGCAAGATTCTTTTGGAGGCAGTTTGCCTTTGCCTCTGAGGCTGAGAAAATGTGAATTGCCCAAGTAAATTTCTATAGCTGATCAGGGATTAAAACCCTGATCTCCAGAGTTCTAGTCCAATGCTCAAACTATTATACCATGATGTCTGCTGAAATTTCCTCTTCCATTCAATGATTAAAAATAAAGGAGACCTGCCATCTTTTTTTGGTGACTGCTCATTACAGAACCAAACTGCCATATTGATTGACTGATTAATGGATCTATTGAAATATTTATATCTTGCCCTTTATCATGAAAGCACTGCAGGGCTTGCAATAAAGTCAGTTTAAACAATTTAAAAGAATTTTAAAATTTAAGTGGAAAATAATTTAAGAATTCAAAAAATGTATAAAGTATGTTAAATCTGAGAAATGTTTAAAATGTTTGAAACCATATAAATGAACAGATTTGGACAAAATCATTTGGGCAAAAGTGTTTTATTAACAAAATAAAAACCATGCTTGAAAGAAGTAAGATTTTGTACTAATCAGGCCTCCAAGGGGAGGGGCATTCCATACTTGGGATACAACAACAGAAAATACTTTCTCTCACATCCTCATACATCATATTGATCCCAAAGCAGCAATCCCACTCCCAGAATAGCATAGCATAAGCTATAATATTTACATTTCTCTACCCCTTCATAGTGAACTCAAAACTGTCTAAGCAATTTACAGTCTGTAAGCCAATTGCCCTCAACAAGCTGGGTACTCATTTTACCAACTTACAAAAGGAAGGAAAGCTGAGTCAACCTTGGAGCCCATGGGATCAAACTCACAACCTTGTGGCTGCAGTGCTGGTATTTAACCACTGCTCCATCAGGGCTCCCAGATATTTTCAATTATAAAATTAAAGCAAATGTGGAGCTAGTACTTTTAGGAAATGTGAGAGATAGGAGTGGGTCGCTCAAGCAGAGTAATTAAAGGGAGAAGAAACTGACTAACATCCAGTCCCACCCTCCACCCACCCACAGAGTTTCACTGAAAAAGAAGCACGCTTTGTCTTCTATGCAAAATATACAAAGTAGCTTTAATTACACATTACATTTGCACTGTCAAACTCATGGACAAATGGAGGAGAGAGAGGGAAGAAGACACATGGCAGCAGGTTAGAATGACACAGGAAGAGAAACGTGTAAACATTTACTGACCATAGGCATACAGAAGTTGCTAACCCTTACAGGTACTGCACAGCACCAATGTGACAGAATATCTTCCCCGTCTTCTTCTTCCTGCAGCCAAAAGCTATCCCCAGAAGGATTCCAAGCCCCAAAGAGAAAGTTATCTATTGCAGGAAGTCACAGAAAGAATAGGAGATCATGCCTCTCTGATCCATAAATTCTGCTATTCTGAGCAAGGAAAGCCAGGACTAGATCCAACTCACAGAGCCTTGATAAGTGGAAGTGTTCCTCAATACAGATATCTGAACCATAAATACAAGTAAGGGGAGAAAAACAAAACAAATAAAAATAAAAATAATTCTGCACAATCAATGACCTACATTATTTCGCTGTCAAAGTCAAACTGTGCAGAAGGACAATCAATGTGAATGTTAATTGCTGAAATTAATCCTACCTCCCACATTTATGCACAAACACACACATAGGCTTAGTCCACTCTGAGAGCTTACTGGCAAAGCAATGCCAAGGGCTGCCTCAGTCCAGATTGCAGGCTGGAAGACAGATAGCTGTTTTTTCCCCTGTGCCTAAAAAAGAAAAAAATATTTTTAAAATATACTGAAATAATAAATACTATATTGTTGATGTGTGCCTTCAAGTCATCTCTGACTTATGGTGACCCTAAGGCAACCCTATTACGGAGTTTTCTTGGCAAGATTTGTTCAGAGGTGGGTTGCTTTTGCCTAAATTTGAGATTAAGAGAATGTGACTTGCCCAAGGACAACCAGTGGGTTTCCATGACCAAGCAGCAAATCAAACCCTGGTCTCCAGAGTCATAGTCCAACACTCAAACCACTGTACCCTTCTGTCCTCAAAAACTATATATTTAGTTTTATTTTTTTAAAAAAAAAACTATATTGTGAGCTACCTTGAGTCCCATACTTGTAGAAGGTGGGATATAAATCAAATCAGCAACAATAACAGTTTTAAAAATAGACACTACATAGGGAAAGACTGGACTCCTGTTGGCATACTACATCAGTATAACGATATGCTGGTGTAAGTCATGGTGGTGGGTGAAAAAGGCTCTGGGTGCAGCAGTCGTGAAGGAGTTTCTCCTTGACATAGTATTACAGGGTTAAAAGGCACTATAAAGACCATCTAATCCAAACTCTTGCTAGTGCAAGAATCCACAACTAAAGCACTCCTGAGAAGTAAGCATTGGATTTCTCTTTAAAGATCGCAAATGAAGAAGAGTCCATCACTGCCCCAAGGCAATCTATTCCACTATTGAACAGTTCCGGAAGTTCTTCCTCATGTTAGGTTAAATCTTTTTCCTTTAATTCGAATTTGAAAGGTCTGGAAACCATGCCCTATGAGGAGCTACTGAAATCAGGAGTAGAAGCTAGGTCAGGTGAAGGCTACTTAATCCTTCCCATACATGCTCAAAATCCATTGCTAGTTTTCCTGCATAAAGAGGAGAAGGAAAATGAAGAAGGTGGACAAATGCAAAAGAAACTTCCTTTAAGATTTGTGTCCAAAATATATATTTCAGCAGGTGCAACTTGCTCTTTTACTGAATAGTGAAGGTGAAGAAGGAAATTTGAGCTGACCCCTTTTAAATCTGAATATCTAACATGAATCTCCAGTTAAAGGACTTCAGGTACTTAGAAGATCTCTGCTACTATGCTGGCTGGGAAATTCTGAGGGTTAGCATACAAGAAAGTAACTTTTGTAAGTTCTAGCTATAATATTGAAATTGTGTGCCTTGACTGTAAATGATGTTTATTCACAAGCCTGCTAACCATAGCATGGTATTAAATATTATCTCGTGTCAATATTTATGTATTTATTTTCCTGCATTTGGGTAACAAAGTGGTTTACAATAAATTAAAGTAAAACAGCTAAAGTAATATTTAGTACAAACACATTTTTTTTAAAAAAATGCTATTTCAAACAATTAAAAACACATTTAACACATATTACATATTAAAAATGTAGCTCAGCAATTGAACATCCTTCTCCCTCAACAAGATAATGTCTAAAGACCTGTTTAAATATGAAAGTCTTCACCTGGTGGCAAAAAGAGATAAGAGAAGGGGCAAAGTGAGCTTCCCTTGGGAAGGAGATCCATAGCCTGGGTGCAGCCACTGAGAAAGGTCTCCCATATCCTCCCAGCCAAGCCTGTGAGAGTGAGGAGACAAAGAAAAAGCCCTCTCCTAAAGATAGTAAAACTCTGCCAGGTTCATATAAGGATATAGGATCATTCAGATTATCTGGGTCTATAGTTGGTTTGGTGGGAGTTGTAATTGTGGCAATAGTGTCATAACCAGCACTCTGAATTATGTCTTGATACAGACTGGTACCTAGTGAAGCTCTTTTAGCGATGGAATTATAGGTTCCCTCTATTTACCTTGAAACTAGTATACAATGGGCCCTTGGTATCCACTGGAATTTGGTTCCAGGATCCCCCTTGGATACTAAAATCCATGGCTGTTGAAGTTCCATTAAATATAATGGCATAGTACAGTGGTGTCCCTTACATGAAATAGGAAGATCAAGGTTTGGTTTTTGGAATTTATATATTTTTAAATATTTTCGTGCCCTGGATGCCTGGATATGGAGGGCTGACTGTATTTGATCCGGCCAAATTAATTGTCAAGGAAATGCTCACATTAAGTAATTTGTATGGCTTCAGTCTTCTTTCATACACTCTTGGATACTCTTTCTTCATAGCACCATTTTGCTATTTTTTCCTCTGCCCTCACTATCCTTGGTTCTGTTCATTCTTACTGCCATTCAATTTGTTTGGTGTTGCCAATTCCCATGACTTTTCCTTCAAATGGTGTGACATCATCAATCAGATATAACATTGGTAGAACCATGTTTGTCACCAGAGATGAAATGATTGACAATGAGAGAAAGTGAGGATAATGTGGTGGCAGAAAATGTAAATGATAACTGGGGCTGCATCCAGACTGCAGAAATAATCCAGTGTGACGCTACTTTAATTGCCATGGCTCAGTGCTATGGAATTCTGCATTTTGTAGTTTGTTGTGCCACCAGAGCTCTCTGATAGAGAAGGCTAAATATCTCACAAAACTACAACTCCCAGAATCCCATAGCAATGAGCCATGGCAGTTAAAAGTGGTGTCAAACTGGATTATTTCTGCAGTCTGGTGCAGTGTGGGAAGTAAGAACAACTTGGTGGAAGGACACCAAGTATCTGCAAAACAAAGCCCTTATTTTTCAAATGAAGGTAAATGATGGGAAATGATGAGTTCATAAGCTGTGTTTGACACATTCATAAAAAACAAAATGCAAAGCTATGTAAGAATTTTTGTCTCAGCCCAAATTAAAAACAAGAGCAAGCATTCAACATCTGCAGTAGACAATAGTGTTCCGAATGCCTGCAGACTCATGGCGCACCCAAGATTTCCACCAGTTGGATACTTTCAGATTTCATCCAGCCACAGCAGGGGTGTTGAGTAACACTCCACTTATTTGGGTAAAACACAATCACAGCCATGGATCACGTCTTCAGAAAGAAGGCTTTTATCTTGTAATCAATATAGAATCAAGAGGTACGCCCTCTTCCACTTAGCACAATGTTTGGCCATTTCACACAGCAGTCTCTGCTGTCCTTGTAACCTCTCATTTGTTTTCAATCATAACCTAACCTGTTATTCTCAGAGAAAGCCACCAAACAGAGATGAATAAAGTCTGCAGGCTGACACCTGAAGGCACGAGAGAGCAAGACAGTTCTGTATTGTCCACTGCAATGCTGTTGTTTTGGTTCGCTTTGCTTTGTAAAATCACCTTGTTAATGTGAAGTCAAAAGATTTCACAGCTGGCATCCATGGTTTTATGTGGGTTTCCCAGGCTATGAGGCCATGTTTTGGGCTCATAGCCCAGAAAACCCACAAAAAACACCTTGTTGCTGTTTTTGTTCTAAGGTGATATTGTAAACTAGATAAAGCATTTAAGTCCTGACTGGGTTCATCCTCCTGTGGGTAAATGGATAGTAGTGAAATCTCTTTTCTTGTAATTTGAGCAATGGATTCAAACTACCAGAGAAGAGATTCCACCTAAACATTAGGAACTTCCTGACAGTAGAGCTGTTTGACAGTGGAACACACTCCCTCAAAGAGTGGTAGAGTCTCTTTCTTTGGAGGTCTTTAAACAGAGGCTGGATGGCCAACTGTCAGGAATACTTTGATTGTGTGTTCCTGTATGGCAGAAGGTTGGATGGGTTGGCCCTTGGGGTCTCTTCCAATTCTTTGATTCTCTGTGTGTGAGTGTGTGTGTGTGTGTGTGTACACAAACACAGGCACATGCAGTATGGACCTTTCCCATCTGTGGAGATTTGGTTCTGTGCGCTCCCTGAGGATGGCAAAAAATGGATGGTTGTGCTCCATATTATTCATTAACGCCAACATGCATGCATCTGCGTGCAAGTGTCGCCACTTAATAATATGGTGTTTGGTAAATGTGAAGGTCAAATGTGAAGATAACCAGCCTGCTGTTCCACAGGGTCCACTGTATGTATGTGTGAGTGTAAGAGTGTGAGTGTGAGAGTGTGAGAGTGCGTGAGTGTGTATACAGGCATTCCTCCATATCCATGGATTCTTTATCCACAGATTCAACCATCTAAGGCTTGTTAATGTTTTAAACGTATATAAATTCCAAAAAGTAAACCCTGTTTGCTAATTTATATAAGGGACATCATTTCTCTATGCCTTTGTTTTTAATGTGACTGAAGCATCCACAAATTTTGGTATCCATGTGGGGTTCCTGGAATCAAGCCCCAGTGGATACCAAGGGCCCACTGTATATCTAATTGCTCTCTTTCCACCAGCAAATGAAAATATTCTTATTCCATTAGGCTTTTAGAATTGATTGTGGCAGGCTCTTGATGGTGTGCTATGCTTTTTTGTTGATGTTTTTAAATGGTTTTTTAAAAAAAATTAAATGGTTTTCAGACTGAATAATTATTTTTTAAAAGATTTTATATTTATATCAAATTTATTTATATATTTGTACTTTTTATTGAGATTTTTTGTGTAGATTTTGATCGGTGCTGTTTTCAATAAGTTGTGAACCACCTTGAGCCCCATTATTGGGAGAAAGTTAGAAAATAATTTATTTAATAATAACAATCATCATCATCATCATCATCTGACAACATGACTCATTGAAAGAGATGTAATTTGTAAAGCAGTAGAAAATGAGGAAGGTGAGTTGATTCAATAAAGGAAATCATAGCCATAGAGTTTGCAAGACCTGAGCAGGACTTTTGATTACCAAGGATCTTGGAGGTGCCACATTCATAGGATCACTGTAAGTAATTCTGCCCCCAAATTTCCCCCACCCCCATTTCTTCCCCCCACCCTGCTCTTTTTGCTGCAATTTTCATCTTTCGAGCAAATGAGAGGCAGCCGCCTTCCCACATGGTTGTGGCTGAGGTTAGAATGAGGTTCCCAGTCTTATTAATGACACTGGGCACCTCATTCTGACCTCCAAGTGACTTGCCCCCACAGTGGTGGTGCTGGACAGATTACAGGTGAAGGCAGCTGCATCATTGCTGTGAAGAAATCTGAAAACCAGCAAACATTGTGTGATTTAAATGTGGCTCCAACACTGATATTATTGCAGTGATAGAGAAAAACAAGCAAAGAAAAAGGCTTTTTAAAAAAAAAAAACTTGGTTGGCTAATTGATTTTATACAAATTTGCCTGTGTAATAGTTTTCAGTTGTTTTAAAATCTTTTAACTCATTTTAGGAACTAGAAAAGATCCTAAAATGTAAACATATAAAATAGAGCATAAAAGTTAGAATTGTATAAGCCATTATATTCCCTATTATCATGTACGGATGGGAGAGCTGGACAGTGAGGATAGCAGATGAAACAAAAATCAACTCATTTGAGATCTGGTGCTGGAGAAGAGTGCTGAGGGTACTGTGGGCAGCCAAAAAGATAAACAAATGGGTTCTAGAACAGAGCAAGCCTGAAATCCCCTTAGAAGCCAAGATGATCAAACTGAGGCTATCATACTTTGGCTACATCATGAGAAGGCAAGAATCATTGGAAAAAACAATAATGCTGGGGTAGGTTGAGAGAAGCAGAAAGAGAAGAAGGCTGAATGCTAGGTGGATGGACTTTATTAAGGACGTCACAGGCATGACTTTGCAGGACCTGAGTAGAGCAGTGGAGAGCAGGTGGTCTTAGGTCCGATGCAGATGGCCCATTTGGGGCAGCAGAGAGACGCCCCAGAGAGCGGCAGATTGGGGCCATGGCAAAAGGCCACCCTAAGAGCCGGCGCTGCGGCTCTTCTATGCCCTTTTGGCACAGCGTGTGTACACGCTGCACCAGGAGGGTGTCTTGATGCCACAACTCATACCAACTCCACCCCCAGGCTGACCCTTTAGGCTGGTCTGCATAGCTTGTTAGAGATGTCTCACCCACAGGGTCCTCACGGGTCGAGACTGACTCCAAGCTGCTTAACAACAACAAAACTGATTTTAAGCTGTCTTGTTTTAACTTATCAAATTGTTTAAATATGCTTTTAAACTTTTTACATTATATTTTTTACTGTATAAGATTGTTTTTAACTGTTTTGAATTTATTTTATTGTCTGCTACCCTGAAATCATTATAAAATGGGTTAAAAAACTGATAAATAAAATGAGGCAAAACACCATTATTTCTGGGTACAGAAAAGAATAGAGATAATCTGAACACCTCATCATCATCATCATCATCATCATCAATATTTGTCATCATCATCATCATCTTTAAATTTTCCTAGACTGGGACTGCTTACAGCTAACAAGATTAAAATTTAATTATACAGAAAAATCAATATTAACACCAGATTAAATCTTTTTACATACCCTGGTAAAAAGATTTTTAAAGTTATGCAACACAACTTAAAACAATACAGTACTTACAGCCTTTTGTTAAAAGACTTGATGTATAAAAAGTTGTCTGAATAAAAAAGTCTTTGTCTGCCGACAGAAGGAAGGCAGGTGCATCTTGTTGTAAAATTGTAAAATTTTATTCGGTCATTGACCAGCAAATACAAATAGGAATCAAATCACAATAAACCGTAATTAAACTCCAACTATAAAAACTTCTAGATTATACTACTATTGTAAGTGACAAAAAGGATAAAATATAGTAGTTATACACAAAATACAAGCACAGAAGACAAAACGAGGCCATGTAACGCAGTCCGCATCTGACTCCAGTATCTTCTCAGTTGTCTGTCGATATCAGTCAATATTTCAGTTTCTTCTCTTCATTAAAAGGGCGTATTTTACATACAATGTAACAAAATTTTGCTACTTTGTATACAATACTAGGTATCTGACAATTCAAAAGGCTACAGACAAATAAGGTATCTGAACATCTTGGAAATTTTTCCAGAAGAGGGGTAATCAGTTGGTGCCGAGTATCTTTATAGAATTGATATGTATATAGATATGTTCAAGAGTTTCAATACATCGCAGGGGCAAAGCCGTGCTTTGAAGGGAATTTTCTTGAACCTTCCTTCCAGAACCGCTGAGGGGAGGGCGTTAAATCGAGCTAGAGAAAAGGCTCTTCTAAATTTAGGTAAGGTGACTTGAAATAAGTATGAAGCAGGTGTAGAAATCAGGATTTGTCTGTTAATCAAAATATGACCAGGAAAGGCAGCAATCTCTGTCTGGCCTTCAATATCAAGCAATCTTTGTTTTATAGCCAGTTTAGCCTGGTCAAAATTTAATTTCAAAATAGAACCCCTCGATAGGCCAAAGATTGTCAGTTTCTTATTTATGGCCAATTCCCAAGAGGATTTATAAGTATCAACCAAAATAAATTTGGTTAGACCACCTTGCTTTTTATTTAATTTGAGTCAATAGGATAAGATATAAATCCGCATACTTGTTTCAATTTTACTGACTCCAGCCTCTCTCCTCAATACCGCATTTGGAACACTGCAACCAACTTGGAAAATTTTCCTTAGGAAATTTGTTTGTATACATTCCAGAGGCAACAAATCATTATAAGGTCCTAACTGAGCACCATACAACAGTTGTGATCTAGCCTTGGCCTGAAAGAGTTTGATTGCAGCTGGGATAAATTGGGCTCCTATGGAAAAGAAGTATTTTTGGATGGCATTTGCTGTGTTTTGAGCATTTTTTGAAACAAAATCTAGGTGAGCAGATCTGTTCCCTGTGGCCTGAAATACAATCCCAAGATATCTAAAGGTTTTAACCTATTCTATAGTTTCTTTTCCCAATTTCCAATTTCTTCTCCTTAGTTGTTTGGAGAATGTAATAATTTTAGTTTTAGAGTGATTTATTGTTAGTTTTTCTTCAGCACAATAATGGGCTAGCAAACTTAAGGCTCTCTTAAGTCCAATAGAAGTCAGAGATAGAATGGCTACATCGTCTGCATATAACAATAGATTTACATGTCTGTTTGTCATTTTAGGAGGATGGAAAGAAGAATCACTCAAAAAAGTAACTAGGGAGTTTATACAATAGTTAAACAAAATAGGGGCAAGAACACACCCTTGTCTAACTCCAATCCTAACTTGAATTTCTTTTGACATATGTCCTGATAAACTACATCTCACTCTCAGATGGTTATTTTCATGCAATTTGACAAGTAACAAAAGTAATCGTTTGTCTATTGAACTATTCATAAGTTTCTCCCACAGTCTAGGTCTGGAAACAGTGTCAAATGCGGCTTTGAAATCTATGAATGCAGCATAAAGAGGGATACCCCAGACTTCCGGCTGTGATGGCGCCCGTTTGAGAAGGCACAGGGAACGTCTCCTTGTGACGACTCAGGCAGTGTGGTATATGGATTGTACTAAGGTCGGTGTTTAGCGATCCGGAATTACTCCCATGGTATTGGGGGTTCGGACGACCTCATCGAGAGTCCCTATCTAGCTTCGAAACCCCTAAAACCCCTGTTAATTCTAACAGGGCTGGAAGGGGGAGAAGCAAGAGGGCTGGGAGAGACGCGCCCGTGCTGCCAGGATATTCAACAGAAGACTGAGACGCCACCAGCTAAATTGAAACTACGGCTGGAGTAAGTTTGCTCCAATAATATCTAAAGGCTTTAAAAGAAAGGAGAGTAAGACACTGTTCCAGACGACTAACTCCAAATATATCGTTGCACTGGAAACTATAATTTTAGACGGTATCAGAAAGGATCGGGTTTTTCTCTTTTCACAGTTTTCACAGCCCCTCCGCTATTGTTAAAAGCTTAAAGGTTTTTTTTTTTAAATATTGGACTAAAAGCTTAAAGTTCTCAAGGACTTTAAAATTACAAAGTATGTTGGACTTCCTTCCCACTTGGATATTTGCTTGAGAAATGATATTAAGGATATTATAGACATCATATTATAGAAAAGTGGATTTTGAGATTCAGAGATTTGGAGTTTCCCTTCCTCTATAGTGTTGATTCAAATAATACCATTATCCAATTCTAGCCTTTTCAAAGGACCTATTGTTAAAAGAACAACAGTGGAGGTATATATATACATATATATATATATATATATATATATATATATATACACTCTCTTAATTCAAACAGGACGATTGTTTTCCGGCTGGAACTGAATTTTTTTTTCCCTTCCTTTTTTTGAGATTTTTTGGGATTTCGGAAACCCATAAGTCGACTAATTTCCCTGACAAACAAGGAGAGACTGGTACCAGCGAAAAAACAACAATAAAGAGTTAACCTACTAGTTTGAGTTGAGTCCTTGAGAGATTGACGAGGAGGAGAGGTGTGTCCTTGGGAGACTGTAAACAAAGATCGAAGGATAAGCAGGGAGGCGCGAGGGAAAAGGAGGAATCAAGTTGTGGCTTGCCTTGGGGCGTAACGTGGGAAGAGATTTGGAAGACGCACGAGTGACGTGGATGGTTGGAGACATTGCGAGTGACGAAGTGAGAGCGCTCTGCCCTGAGCGGTGGATTGGAGAGGAGAGAGGATAGAAGGATGCGCCAACGCTCTAGGACAAGCCACAGATACCGGAAGTGTGCTCACAGTATAGACTGAGCTATAGACTAAATAATATAGAGTAATCGCCCCTGCTGGAGTCGGATATTCTGGGGAAAACTACTGATTATAGATTAAAAAATATAGAGTAACAACCCCTTCCTAGTTCTGATTTTGTAGAAGAAAAATTCCTCTTTGAAATAATTTCCTGCCTAATATTTATACATTGATACTTTTATAAATTGGTGAAGGAGCATTTGGGTGTGTAGCTGGATATAGGTTTACATGTATATATATATATAAAATTGGGGAAAAGTAACAATTGTGAGACTTTCAGGGAGGGGACAGAGACAAATTAGTCAGAGAAGTTAAAATAGCAAGTGGAGTACGCAACTGCAATTGTATTGATATAGGGATAATGATGTCGAGGAACCAGACTGCCAAATCTCAAAGTCAATCGCAATTGCCCAGGAGGTCTTCTATTGAGCAAGTCAGAGTGGTAGATGTTAATGTAAACATTCTGGAGGAAATAAAAAAATTAAGATTGGAAATTCGGCAGGAAATGAAAGATTTTAAATCGGAAATACGGCATGATATTCAAACGGAGCTCCAGGAGATTAATCAATCGGTAGAAAAAATAACAGGAGAACTGGCTACAGCAAATCAAAAAATTGAGAATTTAGAATTTTGGAATGACAGATTTGGAGATGAATTAGCAGAAATTAGGAAAGATCGGGAACGGGATTTGGACGACAAAGCAGTATGGGATCAGAAACTTAGGGAGAAATGTATCAAAATTAGGGGATTACCTGAAGACAAAGATGAAAATTTATTAGAATTTATTACATTAAAATTGGCAGACTTCCTGGGCAAGGATGTGACACATTTTCATTTTGAGATAGACAGAATTTTTCGACTTAATTCGTTAGTAGCAAAACAAAGGAATTTGCCGAGAGATATAGTTGTTTATTTTGTGCGTAGGCAAATTAGAAATTTATTGCTCAAAGTACATAATGAGTCCCCGTTAGAAATTGATGGTAAACAACTTCAAATTTTAAAGGATGTTCCAGCTAGGCTGCTGAGAAAACGGAAAGACTACCTTTTTTTGACATCATATTTAAGGCAGGAAGGGATACCATATAGATGGGGTATGCCTGAGAGTTTAACCTTTTGGTTCAAAAAGAGGAGAGTAGTTATAAGAACAGTGGATGAGGCAAGGAGATTTTGGGAGCGAGAGGAGAAGAGAAGGAAGGTCAATAAAGAAAACAAGGAGGAAAAACAGGGGAAGGCCACGTTACCTATCCATAAAGAGGACAAAGAGGATAAAGGACAAAGAAGAATAAAGCGACAAAAAAGAAATAGTGAGGAGAAGGATAGGGGGCAGAAATCTGATGAAGAAGGGGAGTTAGAACAGTTGGGGGCTGTTAACTGGAGGTATAAGAAGGATAGAAATGATTCTGATAATGACTCAATAGATGACCCGGAGGGCGATCAACTTACAAAGGAGGATGAACTTTCAGAAGATGGAGGAGATGTGTATGAATAGTTAAGTGGAAATAGTGAGTGAGAGAATTACCTTGTTTAGATAGAGTATAGTCACGATAAGATTTAGTAGTTATAAGGAATTAGGACACTGGGTTATCTTTGTGAGAGACAATTAGCAATTGAATTGATAGCATATAGAAACGGGGGTTAGGAGCTACCTATAATAAGGAATTAAGTGATTACCTTATTTGATATAATATTGTTGTGTCGATATTAGTTGTTAGGACATAAAAATGGATAAGATTAAGATAGTTTCGTGGAATGTTAAAGGATTGAATACTCCCAATAAGAGGAAAAAAATTAATTATCATCTACAGAAAATGAGAGCGGACGTTTATTGTTTACAGGAGACACATATAAGACGTAAAGACAGTAAGTACCTAAGGAATAGATTATTAGGAGAGGATTTTGTGGCCTCAGCAAAAAATAAAAAGAAAGGAGTTGTACTATATGTAAAATCGAAATTGAATCCCAAGGAGATATATGTTGATAATGAGGGACAATTTGCTGTGGTAGAAATAAATGTGAGAGGAGAGAATATATTATTAGTTGGAATTTATGCACCGTTAACTAATAAAGGAGAATTCTATAAACAATTGACTGATAAATTGGAAAATTGGTGTAATGAGCGGATTATTGTCATGGGAGATTGGAATGGGGTCATTGAGCCCTCTATAGACAGGAAGTCGCAAAAGAAAAGAAAATCATCACAGGGTAAGTTACCGCAAAGTTTTTTTGAACTACAGGAAAGATTATCATTGAAAGATATTTGGAGGATACTATACAAAAACGAAAAAGATTATACTTTCTTTTCGCAGGTTCACAATTCGTGGTCTAGAATAGACATGTTCATGGTCTCAACAATATTATGTAAGGCAATACAGAAGATTGAGATACTCCCCACAATTTGGTCAGATCATAATCCTATAATGATGAGTTTGAAAACTACCCCTTCAGAATTTAGGTGGCAATTAAACATGAGATATTTGTGTAGTGAAGATACGATCAAAGAAGCAAAAGAGGAGTTACAAACATTTTTTCAACAAAATTCAAATAAAGGTACAGCAATTAATATAGTATGGGATACTTCAAAAGCATACATGAGGGGTGTTTTTTTTTTTGGTTTTTTTTAAAGGAGCCGAGATGAAAAGGAAGAGAGAGAAACAAACAAAGATATTAGAAAGTGAAATAAAAAAAAAGAAGACGAATTGAAGGAAAATCCAAATAGTAAGAAATTAAAAACAGATTTGCAAAAATTAAGGGGACAATTCTCTATATTGGCCACAGAAGAAATTCAGAAAAAAATTAGATATTTAAAACAGAAGAATTTTGAATTCTCAAATAAAGTAGGGAAACTTTTGGCATATAAATTAAGGAAAATACAAGGGAAAAGATCAATTTTAGAAATAAAGGAAGGTGATAAAATATTTACATCACAAGAACAGATTAAAAGGATATTTTTTGATTATTATACTAATATATACAAGAAAAAAAATAATGAAGGAAAGAATAAGATGAAAATAAAAAGATATTTACAACAACTGAGGTTACCAGAGATACCAGAAGAACTCAAAATAGAATTAGAAAGGAAAATTTCCCTACAAGAAGTATTAGAGACTATAAAAATGGCCAAAAATGGGAAATCTCCCAGACCTGATGGTTTTATCATGGAATATTATAAAAAATTCTCTGACCAATTGGCCATACCATTACTAGAGACAATGAACGCAGTAGTAGAAGGTAATATCCCAGCTTCATGGGCCCAAGCAAATATAACACTAATCCCCAAAGAGGATAAAGATTTAACTAACCCCAAAAATTATAGACCTATATCACTTCTTAATTGTGATTATAAAATTTTCACAAGTATAATGGCGAGTAGATTAAAAAAATGGTTGGGTACCTGGATAGATGTGGATCAGGCTGGGTTTCTCCCAGGAAGGAAAATAAAGGACAATACAAGAAATTTAGTAAACTTAATTGAATATTTTAATAAGAGCATTGATAAGAAAGGAACAATTCTCTTTTATGATATAGAGAAAACATTTGATAGTCTCAATTGGGCATTTATGAAAGTAACGTTGGAAAAATTAGGAGTGGGACCTACATTTAATAAATGGATTGAAATGATTTACCATACACAAAATGCAAAAATACTGGTAAGTGGTGAATCTACAAAAAATTTTAAAATTGAGAAAGGGGTCAGACAGGGGTGCCCACTTTCCCCACTACTTTTCATTGCATGTTTTGAAATTCTATTGATGAAAATAAGAGAGGAAAAACAGATACAAGGTATAAAAGTCAAAAATTGTGAATTTAAGGTCAAAGCATTTGCAGATGACCTAATGGTGTCATTAGTGAATCCTCTGGAGGGGATAAACAAATTGAATGAAATAATTAGTGAATACGGAAATTTAACTGGGTTAAAAGTTAATAAGGATAAAACAGCTATGTTGACAATGAATTTACCAAAGGAAGAAAAAGAGAAATTAAAAGAATTAACAAATTTCAAGGAGAGTAAAATGGTGAGATATTTGGGGATAAACTTTACAATTAGGAATGCCGACTTGTTTAAAAATAATTATGAGAGTAAATGGAAAGGAATTAAAGAAGATATGAAGAGATGGAGTAAATTAAATCTGTCTTTAATGGGTAAAATTGCTTCGGTAAAAATGAGTATACTTCCTAAAATGTTATATTTATTCCAGAATATACCAATTATGATTAGAGACACACCCTTTCAAACATGGCAAAGAGATATATCCAAATATATCTGGGGAGGTAAAAAACCTAGGATAAGGATGAAATCACTGCAAGATGAAAAGGAAGGAGGGGGTATGAACATGCCAAATTTGAAAATTTATTATTATGCATGCAGTTTATACTGGACTTTGGATTGGATTAATTTAGTGGAAGATAAAAATTTAAAATTAGAAGGTTTCGACAAAGTTTACCCATGGCATGGGTATTTATTATATGATAAAATTAAACAACACAAAAATTTTAATGATCATTATTTAAGACGAGCTCTTTTGAGGGTATGGGATAAAGTAAAGATTAAATGGGATGACAAAATACCATTTTGGACAGCGGTGGATGCAGTGGTATCTAGAGAAAATAAAATTGGGACAAAGAATTGGTTAACTTATCAAGATCTATTAAAGAAGACAAAACAAGGGTTAGAAATTAAATCGCAAGAGGAGTTAAACCAAGAAGGATTCAAATGTAATTGGTTTACATATCGCCAACTAAAGGAAAGATTTTTGATAGATAAAAAAATTAAGTCAATTGGTCCTATGAATAAAGAATTTGAGGAAATAATAAAATCACAGGATAAACATAAAATTTCACTTATATATAAGTTTTTACTAAAGATGGAAATGGAAACTGAATATATTAAACCACAGATGGTGAAATGGGCGCAAGATATAGGAAAAAACATTGAATTGCGACAATGGGAAAAGAGTTGGAAAGTAAGATTGAAATTTACGTTAAATTCTGACATTAAAGAAAATTTTTATAAGATGCAATATAGGTGGTATCTTACGCCTTATAAACTAGCAAAAATGAGGGGGAATTTATCTAATAAATGCTGGAAATGTGAGAAAAAGATAGGTACCTTTTTTCATTTATGGTGGGATTGTAAAATGGCAAAGACTTATTGGAAAAGGATCCATATAGAAATGGAAAAAATATTTCAAATAAATTTGGAATTTAGCCCTCAGATATATCTTCTTGGGATGATTGACAATGAGGAACTAGAGAGAAAATATGGTAAACTGTTATTCTATCTAATATCGGCTGCGAGAATTGTATATGCTGCGAAATGGAAGACAAAAGAAATACCAAATGTTCAGGATTGGGAAAGGAAAATTCTGGAGATAATGAAGATGGAAAGGATAACTTTGATATTGAAAAAAAGGGATAAAGAAATGTTTAAGGATGAGTGGAAGAAAATGATAGATTACTGGAATAGTGGGAAGGATGTTTGTTTTATAATTGATATGAATTAATATAGTAAATGAATAGGTAGAGCTGTGATAATGAAGTTCGATTAAAAGGATGGAAATAAAGAGTATTATATTTATATTAGAGAAAGATGAGGGGTGTCAAAATATGAGGTGCGACATTAGAATTGTATTGATAGGAGTAATTGGAGTATAGAATTGCGGTGAAATAGATATATCGGACAATGTTAAACTCGGAAGTTTTTTTTATTATTATTTGTTTTTATGTTGTGTTGTCAATGTGTGTCGTTAGTGTCGTTATGTCTGTAAGATTCTTTTGTGTGTCGATCAATTTTAATAAATAAAGTAATAAAAAAAAAGAGGGATACCCATTTGCAGATATTTCTCTGTCAGGTGTTGCAACAGCAGTGCATGATCAATCGTTGATCTTTCAGCTCTAAATCCTGTCTGTTCTTCATTCAGTATATTCTCTGTTTCTAGCTAATCTATTAATTTAGTTTGTAGATGTTTAGCATACATTTTGCTAATTTGGCTTAGTAAACTAATTGGTCTGAAGTTCAATGGATCATTTCTTTTGCCTTTTTTATATATGGGAATTATAATGGCAAGGCCCCACTCTGGAGGAATCATAGCTGATCTATCTATTGCGGTGAAAAGTGTAGATAACACAGGTAACCACCAGTCTAAATCATTTTTTAAAACTTCACTAGTGATAAGGTCCACACCAGGGGCCTTTGCAGGTTTAAGCTGGATGATTAAGGTCTTGACTTCCAAATATGAGACTGGTGGCCAGCAAGGTAAAGTGGAAGCATTCAACCTGGGGTCTTTAAATGGCTTTTAAACAGCCCTGGTGGCGCAGTGGTTAAATGCCTGTACTGCAGCCACTCACTCATAGACCACAAGGTTGCGAGTTCAATACCAGCCAGGGCTGAGGCTTGACTCAGGCCTGCATCCTTCCGAGGTTGCTAAAATGAGTACCCAGCTTGTTGGGGGGCAATCAGCTCACAGTTGTAAACCGCTTAGACATCCCATGTACAATATGAAGCGGTATATAAATGAAGCTGCTTTGCTTTGCTTTTCAGAGTTATCATATAAACTTGTTGTTGTTGTGTGCCTTCAAGTCATTTCTGAACCTATCACAGGTTTTCTTGGCAAGTTTCTGCATAAGGGGGTTGTCATTCTCATCCTCTGAGGCTGAGAGATTATGACTTGCTCAAAGTCACCCAATGGGTTTCATGGCTGAGCTGAGATTTGAACTCTCGTCACCAGAGTTGTAGTCCAACACTCAAACCACTATGCCTCACTGGCTCTCTGGTGCATCTACACCAGGGGTAGGCAACCTTTCCCCTTTAAGGGCCGAGGGACTTCAGCTCCCAGAAGCCTCAGCCATGTTGGCCAATAGTCCCATGTTGGCTAATAGCTCCTGGGATTCTGGGAGCTGAAGTCCCTCGGCCCTTAAAGGGGAAAGGTTGCCTACCCCTGATCTACACTGTAGAAATAATGCAGTTTGGTACCACTTTAACTGCCATGGCTCCATCCTAAGAAATGCTAGAGTTTATAGTTTGGTGAGGCACCATCACTCTTTGGCAAGGAAGATGAAAGAATTTGTAAAACTACAAATCCCTGGATTCCATAGGATGAAGTTCCAGCATTTAAAGCAATGTCAAACTGTATTATTTCTACAGTGTAGATGCACCCAGCATTGAGGGACCATACCTACCCTTCCTAGAGAGGGAGATCAAATGTCTTGGGGCAGCCACTGAGAAGGCTTTCCCTTGTGTTCCCACCAGCTGTATTGGTGAAGTTGGTGGGACTCAGAGGAGGGGATCTCCTGTGGATCTCAGGGACAGAGCAAACTCATGCACAAGACATCTGTATAGCTCCAGTAAGAAGCAAAAGTATAGTAAAGTTCGTCTTCACAACAGGATGGCATGGACCCCAAGTTGGGATGCCACTATGCCATCATATGTTGCTGCTGGATAAAATGATTGTTTGCATTCACCCTCTGCTCTTAATGGAAAAAATGGCAATTAGTCACTTTAGAGCAGATGACCTCAAGCTCTTAAGGAATGTTGAAGCCAGCCAAATGATCTCATTTCAGGGCAGTTTAAATCAGAAGCTGGAGAAAAGCAGCAATCACACAATACTCTGGCAACAACATAGGAAGGGGAGCAAGTGGGAGTGATTGGCTCCTTCCCTTTCACCTCCAGCAACAACACTGGAGTCTGGACAATTGGCATCCTGCAGCATTCCCCACTGAAAATCAATAGAATTTCCATTACATTTCAATTGTCTTGCAATGAAGAAAGCCACAGGGCTTTGATGGTTGATGCTCATACATTTTTAAATATCACCTCCTGTGTTGGGGAGACCAGCTTTTTAATGTTTCCTCCCCTCTCAAAGTAACCAATGAGGAACATGGGGAACTCATCAAATCTAACCATCAGATCTCCTCAGGAGTAATTTCCTCTCCTTAGAGAAAGGTTTCTGCTCTGTTACCCTCATGTCCTACAACTCATGCAATTTTTTAAAGGTACACTCTTCTTTGATGGTCCCATTCACACTGCATTTTACATTCAAAAGTAATTTTGTCAGAGGAACTACCAAGGATGGCCAGTGTTTTAAAGGCAGCAACAGTGATCTGTAGATGTAAAGAACAAATCAGAGGTGAAGCTGCAGTGATCTCATAGTCAAAGTGGATCTGAAATTAGTTTGAACAAAGCAAATTCTCAAAGTTTTTTTTTTCATTTCCTCCCATGTAAATGTGACTGTTCCTATCTGAAGTGATCTCAATGAAGCAGGATAATATTTGGCTCAGTTTCTAATTGACTTCTATGTAAACAGTAATATGAAATTCTTTTTGTGGTGTGCCTTGAGGTTGGTTCCAAGTTATAATAATCCTATCATAGAGTTTCTTCATAGAATCATAGAATTGGAAGAGACCTCAACAGCCCTCAACTCCAACCCCCTGCCATGCAACTACAGAGGGTTCAACTGATAGCTGCCTTCAGCCCCTTCTACCAGTATCAGACAGCTTGATGTGGGAAGATGCCATTTTAATTTCTCTCAATGTCCATGAATGACAGTATGGTGTAGTGGTTTGGGCACTGGACTATGACTCTGGAGAGCAAGATTCGAATCCCTGAAAACCTACTGTGTGACCTTGAGCAACTCACAGTTTCTCAGCCTCAGAGGATAGCAATGGCAAACCCCCTTTGCAGAAATCTTATCGAGAAAACCCTGTTATAGGGTCCTCAAGAGTCATAAATGATTTGAAGGCAAACTACACCACATCACCACCATCACAGATGACACTTCATTGGGGGTACAATGCTGATCAGAATATCATGGATTAGCCCTCCAGGAAGTCCTACTGGCATAGGTATGGAGCAGTGATTCCCAAATTCATTTCTGACCTCAATGCCACTGGTCATGCCTCCCCCAAGAATTAGGCTTCTGAAGATGGAGCAGGTGTATCTCAGATGTGCCCTCTTCCAGCTCAGTCTGACAGCCACCTGAGTGCTTCACAGGAGGAGGAGGGAAGAAAGATAGCCCAACTCCTTAAGAAAGGCAAAGGTTGTGGCATCTGGCACAGACTCTGTCCCTCCCTCACAGGCAAAGTGTGAGTCTGCAACATGCAGCTAGGAAATGCCCTCCTGAAATATGGTCAGCAAATTGGGGGAGGCTGAATCAGCATGCTTTATAAGTCAAGTGCTTTCCCCCTTTCAGTTGCTGAGGGGGAAAACTTGATTTCTGTCTCAAGTCTACATCTACTGTGAGATCTAACTCTGTGATTTATGTCCCTGAACTGTTTCTTGACCTTGGCACATGCTACTTATGGACTGTGCTTAAAATTTACAGCTTCTGACTCTGGACTGCTTGGTTATCGGATATTGCTTGTTCCTTCAGCTTCTACCTGCTGGTGCAGTGTGAGAACAGGACAGTTTATTTCCAAAGGACAGTTTATGTTCCAAAGCCTAGGAGCAGCCACTGAGAAGGCTCTCTCCTATTACCTCACCAACCAAGCCGAGGGTGGTGGGATGGAGAGAAATCCCTCCAGTGAAGGTCAGGCTCATATGGGGAGATAAGGGCTTTATCTCCTCATATGAGCCTGACCTTCACTGGAGGGATTTCTCTCCATCCCACCACCCTTGGCTTGGTTGGTGAGGTAATGGGAGAGAGCCTTCTCAGTGGCTGCTCCTAGGCTTTGGAACTCCCTCATGGGACAGATTTGATCTGCTATCTTTGCTGTCTTTTTGTTGTTGTGTGCCTTCAAGTTGTTTCTGACACAAGGAGACCCTGAGGTGAACCTATCACAGGATTTTCTTGGCAAGATTTGTTCAGAGGGAGTTTACTTTTGCCTTCCTCTGAGGCTAATAGAGTGTGACTTGTCCAAGGTTACCCATGGGGTCTCTACGGCTGAGCAGTGATTCAAACCCTGGTCTCCAGAGCTATAGTCCAGCACTCAAACCACTACAGATACACTGGCTGTCACCCTGGTTAGTAATTTGCTGGGAGACTATTAAGGAATATTAGGAACCTTCAGGTTATGTTAGAAAATAATTCTACCTGAAATCTTAGGGGACCACTGCCAGTAAGAGCTGATAACATTGAACTAGATGTGCCAGTGATCTGAATCAGTATCAGGCAGCTTCTGTTGGAGAACGTGAAAGATAGTAGTGTATCTCACAAGCAGAGTAATTAGTATTCACAAGTGGGGGGGAAGCAACTGCCAGTCCCATACCACCACCACATCACCCACACAGGTTCTACTAGGAAAAATAAATCTAATTTAGGCTAATTTTTCTTTGTAAAAATATTTGAAGTAGACTTACTCACAAATATGAAAGTTGAAATAATATCTCATGATGAGAGGTTCCCTAACATATGCTTTTCAAAAATGGAGGAGAGAACTGCAGACAACAAAGTGGAAAATAAACAAAGGGGTGTTGCAGACTGTCAGAAATAGTGCAAATTGAGTCCACTTTTAGGGTTAGGGTTAGTGCTAGAGAATCATGGGAATTGTTTTTTTTCTGAGACATTGAGCCTTCTCTGTCAGAGAGCTCTGGTGCCACAATAAACTACAGTTCCCATGATTCCCTAACTCTAACCCTAACCCTAAAAGTGGACTGAATTTGCACTATTTGTGGCAGTCTGCAACCCCCCAAAGCAACTTAAACAGATTCAGGGAGGGAAGGGGGAGTGGTTAAAACCAACAAAGGGGAAATTTATTTTCTTTTTACTTTTAAAAACTTTTCTAAAATAGGATTTTAACTTAATCTTGTTTTATATTACTGTAAACCACCAGGGATCCCATTCCAGGAGAAAGGCAGAGTATAAATTCAGTAAATAAATAATTCTAAACTCTTAGATATACAAACTAGCAACTACTGAGTATAGGCAGTATACATCTTCTTATGTTCTTAGCTATAAAACTGAGAGTCATGCAATGAAATTGAATGACATTTGATTCTGGTCAGACCAGAGTTAGTACTTTATTCACCCCTTGCATTATAAACATATGGAAATGTGTGCCACCAGGTAGGATGATAGGGCCATTGGATTAGATGGGTTTAAAGGAGGATTAGACAATAGTTACTATCAATAGCTTCTATCAATAGCTGTTCGACATGTTCTTGCTCAAGTCACAGTCATTCAGTGCTCAGAGCCATTATACCTCTGGATTTTGATCCCAGGGAGACAAACAGTGATTCCAGGGAGACAAACAGACCTTCAGACTGAAATGGAGAACATTCATCACCTGTTTTGGTGCATCTCACTGTTGCCCACTGTTTAAAAGATGGTCTTTCCGATGGTTCCTTCGAGTGTTCTAACTGGACTGGTCAACTAGAAGTCTTATCCAGCATTCTTAAGGAAGGCAGCAAAGGGTGCTCCTTCTCCATGGCTTCTTTTCTCACTGTGCAACACCAGCAGGGGGATAGGATTATCATGCAGTCTGCCCTCCATATTGGCAGACTTGCCATCCATTGATTTAACCATCTGCAGACGAGAAGCACCTGTATTTCTTAATGGCAACACATGCACGTGGCCATTCCAGTGGATGTGCATGCACCGCACTGCCATTAACTAACGGCCTTTGCAGACTGCCAGAAATAGTGCAAATTCAGTCCACTTTAACTGCCCTGACTCAGTGCTAGGGAATCATGGGGAGTGTAGTTTATTGTGGCACCAGAGCTCTTTGACAGAGAAGGCTCAATGTCTCAGATTCCCTAGCACTGAGCCAGGACAGTTAAAGGGGACTCAATTTGCACTATTTCTAGCAGTCTGCAAAGGCCCTAAAATAGGACTTGAGCATGCATGAATTTTGGTATCTGTGGGGAGGGGAAGTCCGGAACAGACATCCAGTATGTCCAGGTTTTATCCAGAATTATAGATTCATAGAAACATAGAGTTGGGGGAAAAACCACAAGGGTCATCCAGTCCAACTCCCCACCATGAAAGAATACACAGTCAAAGCACTCCTGACAGATGACCATCCAGCCTCAGTGTAAAAACCTGCAAAGAGGGAGACTACACCACAATCCAAGGCATTGCATTCCACTGTTGAACAGTTCTTATCACCAGGAAGTTCTTCCTAATTTTTAGCTGGAATCTCTTCCTGTAGCTTGAATCCATTGCTCTGTGTCCTAGGAGATTATCGCATTCATTTTAAAGTAACCTATCCCCGATGGGATAAAGTCCCATTTAAATTTAAAAGTGGGTGTTATCACACTCAATCATAGCCAGGAGAATTCAACCCATATGCAGCCCAGATCCCAGCCATGCTTATCCAGCAACTTTTCAAAAACGGGAGCTTGCCGTTTTTGAAAAGTTGCTGAATAAGCATGGCTGGGATCTGGGCTGTATACAGGTTGCATTTGCCTAGCTGCAGCTGAGTGCAATAACACTCAGTTTTAAATTTAAATTCGACTTTATCACACTCGGGGATAAGTCACTTTAAAATGAATGCCATAATCTCCCTAGTTTCTGGAGCAGCAAGAAATGAGCTTGTTCCTTCTTTATAATAATAATAATAATAATAATAATAAAATTTATTTATACCCCGCCCTCTGAAATATCAATCTGGGCGGCTTACAATTAAGAATGAGTACATCAATAAAACATATATATACAGTAACCCCCCACCCCCCCTTAAAACAATATTAAATCAAGTAAATTTTAAAACAACAAAAAACACAGCTATTTAAAATAGATAAAATTTAATATGACATCCTTTCAAAAAATTTAAACATAGCTCTCATTGCACCTCCTAACATTCTCTTCTCCAAGCTAAACATCCCCAGCTCCCTAAGCCACTCCTCCTAAGTCATGGTTTCCAGACCTTTCAACATTTTAGTCACGCTCCTCTGGACACACCCCAGCTTGTCCATATCCTTCTTGAACTGTGGTGCCCAGAACTGGACACAGTATTTCAGGTGATGCTTGACCAAAGCAGAATAGACTGGTACTATTACTTCCCTCATTCTAAACAATATACTCTTTTTGGTGCAGCCAAGAGTCACATTGGCTTTTTAGCTGCCACATCACTCATTTTAGAGACTAAACTAGTAGGTCTGTGGATTTGGTTGTTTTTAAAACATGTTGGTTGTAACTGATGTGGCACACTTATCTGTAGTTCACCTTTCTCTCTGATTTGTTGTTCAAACATGCTCAGTAAGGGATTTTGAAGGCAGCTGCTGTTCATCTTACCTTTTATAGGTTGTGCTAGCACACACAATCAGCTACAATAAAATCCTGCTCTTTCCCAACTCAAATTTTATTGCATTTTTTACTGCAAACATAACCTGACACTGGAAGTCTGTGTTCTCCAGTAATCCTTGGCCATCTTCCCACTGCCAATGCTTAAAAACATCCAGCTAGACAGAGGACAAGAAAGAAAAGGAGGACACTGGTTGGTTTTTTTTAAAAAAAAAGGCTTCGTAAAAAGGAGCTTTCTTGTCAGGAGTTTTGTTAAATGAGGTATGCCTGTATTCACTTACAAAGTTCCCTAGATGATCTCTATAGGGAAAGACCTGGAAATAATGCTTGAATACTTAAGGTGAAAGTAATAAATGTCTCCTTCCCAAATGTAATCAGCATCCTAAAAACTATTTGCTGGTTTCCAAATATAACCCATAAAGGAGGATCAGTGCCACTAATGGATCCAACATTAATATAATCGTAAAAACAACATTACATTAATTAGAACTTTGGAAAATGCTGTAATTAAGATATTCTGGGACATCTGTCTTGGCTGTCCCCAAACATCACAAGGAAATCTCCCAACACTACTTACTTGAGAGTCATCATATGCTGGCCAATTTCATGAAGAACCATCTGTTGGCATATTTTCAGTGCTGGCAGGCTGGCAAAAAGAATTAAAATAACTGTATTCCATCAAATAAACAAGAGGTCTTTATATGTAAATCGCTGGTCAGCAACCACTTTAGGTTGCTTTAGAATCAGAATCCAGAAGGGTCCTCCAGTCCAACTCCCTGCCACAAAGAAATGCACAACTGTAACAAGTTTTTAATGTGCTTTTGGTTGTGAGCCACCTTGGGTCCCTTTCTGGGAGAAAGGCAGCATAGTAAATTAAATAAATAAATAAATAAGAATACAGTGTCCAGATCAAGGGAAATAATAGCGCCACTCTATTCTGCTTAGTCAGATCTCACCTGGAATTCTGGGCACTGCAGTTCAAGAAGGATGTTGGCAAGATGGAACATGTCTAGAGAATGGCAACCAAGATGACAAACTGAGAAGTGACATGATAGTCATTTTTAAATATCTGAAGGGATGTCATATAAAAGATGGTATCTCTTTTTAAAGACCTCCAAGATAAGAGAGTCCACCACAATCTGTGTAAGTCTATTCGACTCTCAGACAACTCTTACATTAAAGAAGTTCTTCCTAATGTTTGGATGGGATCTCTTTTGTTGTGATTTGAATCCATTGGTTCATGTTCTAGTTTGTGGAGCAGCAGAAGCCTATTCCATCTTCTATATGACATCCCTTCAGATATTTAAAAATGACTATCATGCCACCTCTCAGTTTGTCATCTTGGTTGCCATTTTCTAGACATGTTCCATCTTGCCAACATCCTTCTTGAATTGCAGTGCCCAGAATTCCAGGTGAGATCTGACTAAGCAGAATAGAGTGGCACTATTATTTCCCTTGATCTGGACACTGTACTGATTTTTATTTTATTTTATTTTATTTTATTTTATTTTATTTTATTTTATTTTATTTTCTATGCTGCCTTTCTCCCAGAAAGGGACCCAAGGTGGCTCACAACCAAAAGCACATTAAAAACTTGTTACAATTAAACAATTAAAACCTTACATAAAAACGATATAAAATTACAAACATTAAAACCACAATAAAAGCACGATCTTTTTGAGCTGCTGCATCACACTGTTGACTCATATATAGCTTGTAGTTTGTTATGACCCCTGGATCTTTTTCATATATATTCCTTCCAATCCATGTGCTACCCATCCTAGCTTGAAAGCAGTACAGGTGAAATGCTCTAAGGGTTTACGTAGATCATAAGCTAAACATGAGCCAACAATTTGATGCAGTGGGAAAAATGCTTTAGAACAGCTCACACATATGATCAATTCTGACTGACAGCAGCTCTCCAAGGTTTCAGATGGTTTTTCCCAGCCCTAACTAGAGATGCCAGAGATCAAGCTTGGCACCTTTGGCGTGGAAAGCACGTGCTGTATCAATGGTGTAAGGCACCCAAGTGAGTTAAACTGCCCACTAATTCATTCCTGTGAAAAGCAAGACACAAAGGAAACTGATTGGCAGCAGTTTTCATACAGTAAATATGTTCTAATCATAGAATAGTATCATAGAGTTGGAAGAGATGGCAAGGGTCTGCCATACAATCCCCTGCCATGCAGGAACATAGAATCAAAGCACTCTCAACAGATGGCCATCCAGCTCTGTTTAAAGACCTCCAAAGAAGGAGACTCCTCCACCCTCCAAGGGACTGTGGACCTTTACAGACTGCCAGAAATAATACAACTTGAGGCCACTTTAACTGTCCTGGCTCAGTGCTAAGGAATCATGGGAACTGTAGTTTATTGTGGCACCAGAGCTCTCTGACAGAGAAGACTCAATGTCCCAGAAAAAAATACAATTCCCATGAATCCCTAGCACTGAACCAGGGCAGTTAAAGTGGCCTCAAGCTGTATTATTTCTGGCAGTCTGTAAAGGCCCTGTGTTCTGCTGTCAAACAGCTCTTACTGTCAGGATGTGCTTCCTAATGTTGAGCTGGAATTGCTTTTCCTGTCGTTTGAATCTACTGTTCCCTACCCTAGTCTCTGGAGCAGCAGAAAACAAGCTTGCTCCATCCTCAATATGGTGGTTGTTTTTGTTATCATCGTTATCCACTTTTTCCCCAGTCTCGAATTCAAGATGGCTTACAATAGCTAAAAGGAACAGCTAAAATATTCCAAATACAAACTTTTTTAAAAAAAAAATTAAAGTTTCCATAAAATTAAAATCAGTAAAAAACAGAACTATTGAAAACAACACAGATAAACAGTGGAGCACAATTCTGCAAGGCCCAGTACTATGAGCAGTCTTCAAAGGCCAGTTGAAAATTTTAAAAAGTTTAATTTACTAGTGAAAAGATAGTAAGGGGGGGGGGGGTTGCCAGTCTAATATCTCTCAGAAGGGAGTTCCAGAGCCAGGGAGCCGCCACCAAGAAGACCTTCTCCCATGGTTTAAGTAGCATCATAAAATCATTCCATTTACACTTCTTTTGGGTCTTTTAAAATCATCATTAAAAGACTATTAACAGTACACCATGCAACTGGGAACATATCCAATTGTCCTATTTTGGAAGCTAAGGAGGGTCAGGCCTGGTTAGTACTTGAATTAGAGACCAGCAGGAAATGACATAGAAAATTGACCCTTAATTCAGACAAGACAGAGGTGCTCCTAGTCAGTTGAAAGACAGATCTGGGAATAGGGATTCAGACTGTGTTCAATGGGGTTACACTCCCCCTGAAAATGCAGGTTTGCGGTTTGGGGTACTCCTGGATTCAATGCTGAGCCTGGAGGCCCAGGTTTCAGCAGTGGCCAGAAGTGCTTTTGTACAGTTAAAGCTACTTTGCCAACTGCACCCATTCCTAGAGAAGTTGGATCTGGCCACAGTGATACATGCCGTAGTTACATCCCATTTGGATTACTATAATGTGCTCTACATGGGAGTACCTTTCAATAGTAGTTACATCCCATTTGGATTACTATAATGTGCTCTACATGGGAGTATCTTTCAACTGAGTTTTAGAGGGCCAGCATCTGACTCAGTAAAAGCCACTTTCCAATGTTCCTGAAACACCTAGAAAGTTCACAATACAAAAGTAAATAACAACTGAAACCATTTTTTATAATAAATGGGCATCTGAAGATCACCAGAAGGGCATTAGATTATCACAGTTAAAGTCTTCTCCCAAAATAATTTGGACTTACCATCCTGTGTCACCTTCCCCTTTAGCTGATAGCTACAGATTCCCAGGGCACTGTCCAAAACATATTTAGTTGGCAATTTTCAGGCAATTATGGGGCACATCTCTAGCCTGATGAAGTTTTCATCTTGAATTTATACTTTTTTGGTATGAAACAGAAGCGAAACTAAAATGCTTCTCGTCAAGCCTTCACAGTAAAATAGGCAAAGCCTCTCTAAGGAATTAATGGTGACAACAATCGCTACCATTTGTCTTTCAGTAATAGATTCCTTGGACTTTTGATAGAGTTGATTTTGACCTGTATGACTTGTGAAGATCCTGGCGTCTTAGTGCATTAAATCAGAATTTTGTAGAGGTGGTTAAAAATGGAAGAGCTCATTTTGTTGTACAAAAGAGCCAAAGTGAGGTGATAAGTAATTCTCTCTATATTTGCAACAAAAATGGTCCAAAAAACCATGGGTTTTTTATTAGTTTGGTGGAAACAGGAACCAATTTATTTTCTGCACACCACATTGTTAGATGCAGAATAATGGTGGCCAAGGAATAGTAAACATTGGCCAGAATCTTGATGATGTCATGTTGTTGTTGTGTGCTTCACATCATTTCTGACTTTTGGTGACCCTATCATGGGATTTTCTTGCCAGGATTTGTTCAGAAGAGGGTTGCCTGTGCCTTCCTTTGAGGCTGACAGAGTATGACTTGCCCAAGTTCATCCAGTGGGTTTTCATGGCTAAGCAGGGACTTGGGCAAGACACTCTGGTCTCCAGAGTAAAGTCCGGTGCTCAAATCATTACACCATACTGGCTTGCTAATGGTGTCATATAACTGTGTAAGTTCCATTCCACAGGTGGTTGGAGGTTTGGGCTGTTGTTTCATTGGATGTGTTCAGTTAATGTTTGCATATCTGGAATTCCACAAATATAACCATTTCACAGGGGCCTTAATCCTATTGTTAATCCCAGTGAGCAACTGAATCTGTTGGATGTAAATACATGCTGGCTCACTATTCAGCACCTGATCCAGTAGATCTGCTTTAGTTGGGATTAACCAACAGGAAACTGTCTGTTGTGCTCTGTAGTTGTTCATTCTTAGATAGTGCATAACTATTTGTCTGTGCCTTAAGTGTAAAAGAAGCAACACCAGCAGTAGCAGTAGCAGCAGCAGCAGCAGAAGAAGAAGAAGAAGAAGAAGAAGAATTTCTTACCCACATTTCCTTATGAATTGCTGGAAACCACACATTAATTTACAGCAAAAGATAGACATGAGTTAAAAACATGAACAACAATTAAAAATGCAGGCACATTCGCTGAGACAAACATTTTATAATGTATTAAAAAGAAAGGTATTGTACCTCAATGTGGTGGGATGCTGTGTCTTAGCAGTTAAGATGCCAATTCTGATGACTGGAAGATCAGAAGATTGGCAGTTCAAGGCCCGAGTGTTGCATGATGGGATGAGCTCCCATCACTAGTCTCAGCTTCTGCCAACCTAGCAGTTCAAAAGCATGCAGATTCAAGTAGATAAATAGGTACCACTTCTCAGTGGGAAGGTAACAGCATTCGGTGCAGTCACGCTGGCCATATGATCACAGAGTAGTCTCTGACAATGCTGGCTCTTCAGCTTAGTAACAGAGATGACCACCATCCCCTACAGCAGTGTTTCTCCATTATTTTCTGTCACGCCCCCCCTAGGAAAGAAGAAAACATTTCGCACCCCCCCCCCACGAGATCACATGGGCGGGTTTGGCCAATCAGGATAGAGCTACTGGGGCTGTGCTGGGACAATCTCCCTCTCTCCAGCCGTAACGGACCCCCCTTTATGGAGCCTCGCGCCCCCCCTGGGGGGCCCGCCCCACTATTTGAGAACCGCTGCCCTACAGTCAGTTACAACTGTTAAAGGACTACCTTTACCTTTATTGTACCTCAACCACTATGTTGGGAGCATATATTTAATGAGATAAGTACAATGTTCAGTCTGAGCCAAAGTCCACTCTGGTTGATACTGAAACACTAAAGTAATGTATAAAGAACACTACTTAATATAATACTCCCCAAACTATTTGGCATGGTCCACTGGTGCCGGGAGGAAAGAAAACAATGACCTAAATTCTAGAGCCATTGAATCCATTGGATTTGCATTAAGTATTCAATCATGTATCTGAGGAGGTAAACTAAGGCTGCTTCCACACATTAGAAATAATCCAGGTTGACAACACTCCAATTGCCATGGTTCCATGCTATGGAATTCTGGTAATTGTAGTTTGTTATGGCACCAGAGGTCTGTTACAGAGAAGGCTACATGTCTCACACAACTACAATTCCCAGAATTCCATAGCATTTAGCCATGGCAGTTAAAGTGGTGTCAACTCAGATTATTTCTGAAGTGCAGGTGCAGCCAAAGTCTACAAAAGCTCATGCTACAACTTCTCTCACACAATTAGTCTCAAAGGTGCTGCAAGATCCCTTTGCATACTGATATTCAACCATCGATTCAGTGATTCTACTCTATTTAAGGATTCCAGATATTGTTTTGATTTCCCAGACCAGAAAGTGTGTCTTCCTTGGACACTGTTGCTACTTATGGCACTGTATAAATCATCTTTGACATTTTTCTTCTGGTCTTCTAACTTCTACTCTGCTTCAGCCAACACAAGCTTGTCTGTAAGGGCCTTTGCAGACTGCCAGAAATAGTGCAAATTGAGTCCACTTTAACTGTCCTGGCTCAGTGCTTGGGAATCATGGGAATTGTATTTTTTTCTGAGACATTGAGCCTTCTCTGTCAGAGAGCTCTGGTGCCACAATAAACTACAGTTCCCATGATTCCCTAGCACTAAGTCAGGGCACTTAAAGTGGACTCAATTTGCACTATTTCTGGCAGTCTGCAAAGGCCCTCAGACATGAATATGTGTGTGTGTGTGTACATATATACGCACATCATGATATTCTTATTTCAAAGCTGGCCTACACTAGGACAAAATCAGAAAACTGCCCAAGCTGTCTTGGAGAAAGAGGATTGTTTATTTATTTATTAAGAATCAATAAAACAAACAAGAGGCATCCATACTAATAATAATAATAATAATAATAATAATAAACAACTTACAGGTGTCTATATTGAAAGTTCCTTCAAATACTCTTTAGCTCTTGGTATGATCCCTGGGGAATTGAATCCAATCAATAGAATGCATGTATAATTCAAGTAGTTTGAATGTAAATCATATCTCCTCTCCCATCAAACAATTTTTGCTCCATTTTTAATAACTCATTGAGCCTTGATCAATTTCAAGGTTGTTTCCCATGCATAATTGGGGAAATGATGTGCAAAGCTGACTCAAAGCACACAATACTCTAACAAGGAGAGGAGAGGAGGAGGTATAAAATGCTTACTTGGAACATAAAGCAAAGTATCTTTCAAATATTTAATGACTTGTACACTGAGGGTAATGTGTATCAATGTACAAACTTTTTTTTTTTAATGAGAATCATTAAGAAAGGTCAGGTCTTTTGCATTTAGGAAGATATTTTATTTCACACTTCGGTTCAGAACTCTTTTCAGGGTGGCTGAAATCACCAGATTGAAAGTTTTAATATCAGAGACATCAGCACTAAACTTTGTCCAGAAGACATGCTTTTGACCTTGAAAGCCTGACTTCCTAAATTCTCTATGTGTGTGTATGGAGGAATGGGATGTCTAGTTATTAGGTTTCAAATTTGTCCACTTTGGAACACCATTGCAAAAAATGAAAAATTGGAAGTCTTCTAGGAGGAAATAGGGTCAAGTTTATGAATGTGGTCTGTGCATTCATCTTTCTTTCTTTTCTTTCTTTCTTTCTTTTACCATTACACTCCCATCCGCAATATGGTAGAAATGCACAAGGAAGTTCCAGTATTTGTTGAAGCAGAGGACTGAACTAGATGACGCTTGTGGTTCCTTCCAGCTCTATGATTCTGTACTAGAGGCCTCCAAACAGGGTTAGGAAAAGGGTCCTACCTGAAACTCTGGAGACCCATTTCTGCCAGTTACAGATAGACTAGTACAAGGTAGATTCCTATATTTCTCATAAGATATTTTTTCTAGAGCTTAAAAAACTTATTTTTAATTCCCCAAATTCCCCCAGGGAGGATAGGAACTGGTCCTACTGCCTGATGAATTGTAGGACCTGTAGTCCAAAAAGTCATATTTCCAAGCTCTGCATATATATATATATATATATATATATATATATATATATATATAACCCTGATAAATGCAACAGAACTAAACCAAGTGCAGTGAACCCTGGCCATTTTCTATTCATTGCCCACAAAATAACAAGGCAAGGTGTCACTGAATGTCAGCCACGTTATGTCATCTACGAGTTACCAGCCTAAGTTTGTTGTTCTACAATGTCCAGAATCCCTGATCATTGCCCATCTGGATACTTGAGGGTGACAACCACTGGTCTAGTCCTGACAAGTCCAGCCTTGTTTTGGAAAAAAGGGATCCAAGATGCCTGGTTCTGTCAGCTCAGACTCTAATATTAAATTCTGGCATAAGGCTGCCCCAAAACATTTGGTTGCCTGGGATGAAGAACAAGATGTCACTTCCACTTCTAAGTGTGGAAGAATCCAGTAGCAACCAGTGGAGAATCTGTTCTAAGTTTTAGCCCACAATTTGAAGTCCATCAAATAGGTTCAGCACCTTAGATAGCTAAAAACTGTTATATTTTCAGGTTAACACTTAAAACAGATTGACCACCTCATTGACATGGAACCACCAGACACTATTGGAAAACTCTTAGGACTTTATCACATGACTCTCATTCTCAATGTGATTGGGTTAATGAAGGGAAGGGCATGCATACCAGTTTGGGAGCACTCCCAACCACATGTCCCTTCATTAGAGCAACTGGGTTGTTTCTGGGCTGCTTCTCATGCTCCCTTCCACCCTCACTCTGAACCCTGCCTCCCTACCCTGTGCCCTACCCAGTGTATTTTTCATTTGTGTGTGTATATGTTTTGTTTTTTAATGCAATTCCACAATTGTGTGTGTGTGTGAGCGTGTGTGTGCAGTTAGGACTCTGACTCTGATGACTGCAAGATTGGCGGGTCAGCAGTCCGAGGCCCAGGTGCCACATGATGGAGTGAACTCCCATCACTAGTCCCAGCTTCTGCCAACCTAGAAGTTTGAAAGTATGTAAAAGTGCAAGTAGATAAATAGGTACCACTTTGGTGGGAAGATAACAGCATTTTGTGCAGTTGTGCTGGCTGCATGATCATAGAGTTGTCTTTGACAATCCTGGCTCTTTGTCTCAGTAACGGAGACGAACACCATCCTCTATAGTCGAACACAACTAAATAATAATAATAATAATTTGTTCCCCACCCCTCTGTGAACAATTGGAGTGGCTAACAACAATTAAAATTACATACAATATAAATCCACAAGAGGCCCAAAACCCACCCACCCCTTAAAAAAGTATTAAACCAAAAGCTTAATCTTGCCAAAGGAAAACTTTTACTTTTTAACATACGCACACACACACACACACACACAAATAGAGGGGGGGAATCTGGAATAGTGAGAGGAGGGAAATGGGACACTGAGTCCACATAGCCGTGTAATTCTGGAACTGCCATGGGAGTAACCTACCGCACCTGTGGACTAGTGTTATACAAGCATGATTGGCACATTATTGACAAGTTTTTACCATCATTAGCAAAGTATGGGCTAACCACAATTGGAAGAGAAGACAGCAACAAAGGGAAGTCAGCTATCACCAAAGGCGATATTATCCATATTATGGCAGTTTAAAAGCCATATGTGATATAATCCCTAGATAGCAACAAAAGGACAGTCACCAAGAGGATTCCAGCTACTGAATCTTTACCATGCCTGTACTTAAATCATCTGGTGAGTTTCCTTGAGCCATAGCCTTGGGGAAATAGTGGGATATAAATTAAGGGAAGTAATAACTAAAGATGAGACCACCACCACCCCCCTTCCTGTGCCATACTCAGTGGAAGCTCCAGCATCCTGGTTCTCATTATTACATCTCACAAATAAGGTTGCTTGAGAAGTTTTATCTTGGCCAATTCTGACACAAACTGACTTGCACCTCTCAGATGAATGGATACATCAGAATTTAGCTGTCCATCAGATTTCACACTTCCCCAAATGTTGTAACTCAGTGCTCTAAGCTCAAATATAAAAATGCCAAAATACATTTAAACATCCACATTTTTGAGACAAAATCCTCTTAGAAAATGGGGGAAGGGGAATTCAGAACAAATATTTTGGAGGAAAATCACATCAAAATATATATTTAAATACAAAAGATTTGTGAGGGTTGTTGTTGTTTTTTTATAAAAAAGATTAATATATTTCATTCATTCATTCAGTTTACATCCTGCCTTTCTCCTAAAATAAAGTTTTAGCTGAAATATGTATTATAAAAAAAGACAATTAAACATCAGTTCCTTTAAAAATGTTTACTTAAAACAATTTTAAAATACATTTAGAACATACCGTAGTTAAAAAAGACAAAGTAAAAAAGTAGAGCACACCATTTTAAAAAAATATTCTGCCATCTGATAAGATTCAATCAAATGCTTGACTAGATATAGAAATGGGACTTAGAAGCAAACACATGCAAAAGAGTTCCAGTCCATAAATAGACTGACTTGTCCATCCCACATCATATATATTTGGACTCTTTGTGCTTATTTTAAGAAAGGCAAGAGATTAAATGTTCTTTACAGAAGTTTAGAAACACAGCCCTCTAGCACTTTAGTCTCAAATACCTCTGTGGGTTGTGTGTGCGAATGCCTTTGAGCATATGCATTATACATCAAAGGCAGAGACATGTTAAATTAATGCACTGTCATGAAGTCCAGAAACCGCTTTGCCCATTAATTAGGTGTACTGACAAATTAAATACCTTGCCTAGCAAGTCTGCTGTACAAACTTTAACTATACATACATACACAGAGAGAGAGAGAGAGAGAGAGAGAGTTTTCTCCTCATCCATGCTGATGAACTGACTAAAAAAATGTTGCTGTCCAAAATTTAAAATGTTTTTTAAGGCTACAAAGTCTTGGCAAACAGAATGAGCAAATTAATTCCACATTTCGGATTGAACTTTAGTTAATTTGCTTCTCAGGGTGACTTTTGGGACTCTTTTCAACTTATATCTTCTCTACCACTGCTTGAATTTAGCCTGGAAGACTATTGAGTGTGGACTGATAGAATAATTTAACAATGTCTCTTCTCACCCATCCAGACGCCTCCTATGAAAGCATCAGGGTTTCTTCCTTCCCCAACCCAAAAAATCTATCCCTCCAGATTAAATTGTCCTAACCTGGGGTGTATGTACAAATGCAGCCCTTGTATATGTGGCCCTAGAAAGGCTGTTGATCAGGCCCTGACCCTTACCCAGTTCCCCTGGACCGCCCTTTGAGATAAAGTAATTGACATCACCTGGAGGTCTTTGGAAGAAGACATTCACTTTTTCAATAGGCTACCACCTCCTACCAGGAGCAGAGTCTTTCAGCTTGTCTGCCATGGTTAATAGAATTGTTTTGCCGGCCATAGTTTTGCTTGCTCACAATGTATTGTAGGTTATTAATTACTGAATGATGTTTGAATTACTATATGTTTTAGCTGCACTGTAACACTGATGTCTCAGTTTTGACAACATACATCTGTGGAAGACAGCTGTATTTTTTGAATAAAGGTTTTCTGTTTTTTCACTATTGGAACCTGGATTTCTGAACTGAACTGCTCCTGTACATGATACCTCCTGCTGCTGTGTTTAACATATATATATATTATGCTGTTTATATATATATATATATATATGCAGCCATTTTTTGCTGCAGCTACAGATTCATAATCTAAAGTTATGGATATGTAACTACATACTCAGTAATACTTGTTAGGTTTAAATGGGATATAGAGTCAATGTTAAAAATGTTGAAATGTAAAAGATGTGTGTCTGTATTTTTCCATGCTGTGAAAAGTTGTTTTTCTGAGAGCTAGATTCACAGTTTATCAGTCCCAGGTGTGATTTAGCCAAAACAGGAGGCTAACAGGACTCCATTCTATGGGAAAGAAGGTTTGTTTATATTATGGTTTATGTAAACACATTTTTGTTATGGGAAATGTAGTCACATGATTTGTTATTGTAATTAAGGGTTGGACTAGTACACGTCACGTAATATCACCCAATCAGCTTGTAAAGGTTACACCCAGAAAGGTGGAGTCTTGTGGGACTGAGGGCTGAGAATCAGAAAGCTACTCACTTGCTTTTTGGCTTTTGAACTATAATGAACTAATAAAACCATTCTTTTGGTAATGCTACTAACACATCTTGAATCATGTAGCAGATAGATTTTATTCCTGCTTAGCCAACTTTGGCTAAAGTAGAAATGTTATTATTATTATTTGTTTTTTGCTTTTGTTCTTTTACAATAAAGAAGCTTTGCTGAAAGTTCCAGGTTTGGATATTTGGTTTTAAAGGACTGTTTTCAACACTCCTACAACATTATTTTAACATGTGGTAGCAGAGGGATGGTTCTGATCCACGACACCTCTGCTGCAGAACCTGGAGTTTAAAAAGCAACTTTTTTCCTGTCCTGGCCAGCGGGGACCCGCGGAAGGCTAGGAGGAGGCAGCAAACAGACGGGCTGGAATTCCAGGCTTGATTTATGGCAGCAGCTCTACAGCCGGGAGCCGCGGAGACAGGAGCCTGGATTTTTCACGTCTGATTTATGGCATAAGCTCCACAGAGGACTGTAAGTAGAAAACCTCCCTTATCTCAAGGCAATTAGTTTAAATGGACTGTTTCAAAGCTGTCTCAAAGCTGTAAAGCAGCAAGAAAAGCAGCAAATTAGCCGGAGGCTGTGAAAAGCTGCAGTTTAAAGAGGCAGAGTCCTGGAGGAAGGCACCAGGGAGGAGCCGTCAATTTTAAGACTTGTGCTGGACTATTTTAAAATTAATTAATGATGGAACAAGCCCGGTTTCCAAAGCTAAACACGGAAAATTATGTATCCTGGAATGTTTATGCGAGATCTCTTTTGATAAGGGAGGGTTTGTGGCAATCTGTGCAGTCTGGGTTGGGGGCTGCTCCGTCTGCAGCTGACCAAGACCGAAATTCTCGAGCTGTAGCCACCCTCCTACTCCTCTTATCTGAGGGACAATTAAATCTTGTAAAAGATTTTACTTCAGCAAAAGAAATATGGGACACTTTGGCTAGAATTCATCAGTCCTCTTCTGATCTAGCAAAGATGATTTGGGCAAAGCGATTGTTTTCATGTAAAATGGGAGACAAAGATTCTGCAGAGACTCATGTTCATAAAATGAGAGATTTGTTTGCCCAGGTTCAAGCAAGGGACATTGCCCTAGATGAAACCCTCAGAATTTACATTCTCCTGGGTTCCCTCAATGAATCATATGATAATATACTGTTAAGATTGCAAGCATTGCCTGCGGCTCAATTAACTATGGAATTGGTCTGTGAGAGAATTTTACAAGAAGCTGAAAGGAGGAGGTTTGAGGCAGAGCAACGAAAGCAGGGGTCTGCAACTACAAAGCCTCACAATGTCCAGAGGGAACTCCGAAAGAGATGCAAACTGAAAAAGCTGCAATTTCAAAGGGAAAAATGTGCTTCTATTGTAAAAAATTTGGACATTTAAGAAAGGACTGCAGAAAATTAATTGCAGATACCAGAAGGGGGCAGCACCAACAACAGCAGCAGTCACAGCAGCAGCAGCAGCCACGTCCCCCTGGTGGACAAAAGAAACACAGTGCTAACCAGGGATTTGTTGCCACAATTCAAAGCCGAGATGGTGTGCCCCAAATTCAGCCACACACAGTATGGCTTTTGGACAGTGGAGCTTCCACCCACATGGCAAACAAAATTGAACTGTTCCAGAGTAGAAAACCAGCTAATGTTTTTTCTGTTGCTTTGGCAGATGGACAAGGGCCAAAAATTGAAGAAATGGGAACTGTTTGCATTCCAAGTTTTGGTACCAATTTTGATGATGTCTTGTATGTACCTACATTGCAAAATTGTTTAGTTAGTGTGTCAGCTTTGACCTCAGATGGGTACAAAGTGAATTTTGAGGGGGATGAATGTTTAATCTTTAAAGATGGTGAATTTTGTGCTAAAGCCATTAAGAAAGACAAGCTGTACCACATGATAGACAGAGAAAGCTGTGCAGTCGCACAAAATAAGCCTTTGCATGAAAATTGCATTCATTATTTTCACAGAGTGATGGGTCATGCTGGTTTTCCAAATCTTTTGAAATTGAAGCAGGTTTGTCCTGAGTTTAAAATGTCACCATGCTCAAACCACTTGGAGTGTTCAGTTTGCAGCAGGATTAAGCTGAAGGCTTATCCTGTGGCAAAAAGAACAAAACTTAGAGCCCAGAGACCATTTCAATTTCTGCACTGTGATCTTGCTGGGCCAATTGACCCCCCCTCTCAGGGAGGGTGTAAATACTTCATGGTGATTGTGGATTGCTTCACAAGGTTTTCTTATGTGATTCTTTTGAAAGAAAAGGGTGAAGCAGGGGAGAAGTTCAAAGAATGGGTGAACATGATAGAGAGACAGTTTGACTACAAAGTGGGAACTTTGGTCACAGATAGAGGAGGAGAATTCTTGGCTACTCATTTGACTAATTGGCTAAGAAAAATGGGAATTAGACATTTTACTACTAACCCATCTTGTGCGGCTGAAGATGGTCTGGCCGAACGAAAAATAGCCATTCTGAAGCAAATAAAAGATTGTATGATGCTTGATGCCAATGCTCCAGAGCATCTTTGGGGGGAGACTATTCTCACAGCTAATTACCTGACAAACCGCACTTGGAATTCAGCTGTGCAGAATACTCCTTACCACATGCTTTTCAAGAGACCACCCAATTTGAAATATCTTAGAGTGTTTGGGCAGTATGCAAATGTGTACATACCTGCAGCTTTCAGAAAGAAAGGTCAGCCCAAATGGAGACGTTTGATGTTTGTGGGTTACACAGGAAACAGTTACAGGTTTTACCTGGGTGGAAATCAGATTCTTTTTTCCAGGAGCGCAAAATTTGAGAAACATTCTGGGTGGGAAAACATTCATTCAAACAAAGAGGTGTTTTTCAGACTAGGTCAGTTAGAAACACAGACACCACCACCTGCCAGAAATGGAGGGGCAGTGAAGCAAGAAACAGATTCTTCAGATGGTGAGGCTAGCACATCAGACAAGTTGTCACACACACGTCCACCTGCACCTAGAATGACAGAAACAAAGAGACACACAGACAGAGAAGCTTCAAGTACAGACACTGAGGATGATGAAGGAAGAACAAGGACCATAGTTTTGAGGAGGACTACTAGAGTTAGGAAACCTCCAGATCGTTTTAAAGTGCAGGAAGCTAAGGCTTGTGTAGTTATGGTAGAGGAGCCTGAAAGTTACAAGGAAGTACAGGAGTGTTGTGATGAAGAGAAGCAGAAATGGGAGTCTGCAATGGAACAGGAATTCAAGTCTTTGGTAGATAAAAAGGTGTTTGAAATTGTTGACAGGCCTACAAATCACAAGGTGATAGGTTGCAAATGGGTTTACAAAAGAAAGCTGATGCCGGATGGTAGTCAGAGATACAAGGCCAGATTGGTAGCTAAAGGATTTGCACAACAGAGGTTTGAGAATTATGACAAAACTTTTTCTCCAACAGCAACGCCTGAGAGTTTGAGGTTGGTGTTGGCTTTAGCTGCAAGGAAAGGCCAGATAGTGCATCATTTTGATTTTGAGACTGCATACTTGAATGCAAGTCTTGATGAAACTGTTTTCATGGAACAACCTTTGGGTTTTCAACAGAATGGTGATAACAAGGTGTACAAGTTGAAGAAAGCATTGTATGGTTTGAAGCAGAGTGCCAGAAGCTGGAATCTTTGCATTCATGAAGAGTTGGTAAAGCTAGGTTACAGACGCAGTGTAGCTGATGCATGTGTTTACACAAAAAGAGATGTGGTCTTGGTGATTTATGTAGATGACTTGTGTGTAGCAGCAAATTCAAAGCAAGAAATTCAGGCAGTTAGGAAGGAATTGTCACAGAAATTTAATGTCAAAGATCTTGGAGTTTTGAGGTCTTATCTAGGAATAGATGTTGAATGGTGTGAAGATGGGAGTTGTTTGTTGAGTCAACAGAGAAAAATTCAGAGTTTGATTGAAAAGTGTGGATTGCAGGATGCAAAAACAGTGAAAAGTCCAATGTCTGTTGGTTATGTGAATAGTGAAGGGACTAAGGAGTTTGAAAATTCAGAAATGTATAGGAGCTTTGTGGGAAGTTTGATGTTTATTGCTAATAACACGAGGACTGACATTTGTTTTGCCGTGGGCATGCTTGGAAGAAAGGCAAATTGTCCTACAGTGGAAGATTGGACAGCAGTGAAGCATTTGTTGAGGTATTTGAAGGGTAACATAGACAGGAAATTAAAGTTGCAAAACAGTCGAGCTGGTCTTGAATGTTTTGTTGACAGTTCGTTTGCTTCTGAGCTACAGGATAGAAAGTCAGTGACAGGATTGTTGATTAAATTTGGAGAAAGTGCAATTGTTTGGAGAAGTAGAAAACAGAGATACGTAGCACAAAGTACAGGAGAAGCAGAATTCGGGGCCTTATCTGAGTTAGTTAATGAGATTGAATGGATTAGACAGTTGTTGAAAGATCTGAATGAAAAATGTGCTGATCCAGTGATGATAAATGAGGATTCTCAGACATGCATTGCTATGGCTGAAGCTGAGAACATGAAGTGCAGAACAAAGTACATTGGTGTGAGGTATCAGAATGTCAGAGAAATGGTACAGAAGGGAATTGTGAGTCTGCAATACATTGAGTCAATTCATAATCAAGCAGACATCTTGACAAAGGCATTGACCATTGATAGACATGAACAGATGTCACGTCTACTTGGCATGTCTTAAGTTTAGGCCTAGCCATTGAGCTAAGTTAGTTTTACAACAGGGTTAGTTTAGTGTACAACATACACACATCTTACATTTCAGGAGGGGATTGTTAGGTTTAAATGGGATATAGAGTCAATGTTAAAAATGTTGAAATGTAAAAGATGTGTGTCTGTATTTTTCCATGCTGTGAAAAGTTGTTTTTCTGAGAGCTAGATTCACAGTTTATCAGTCCCAGGTGTGATTTAGCCAAAACAGGAGGCTAACAGGACTCCATTCTATGGGAAAGAAGGTTTGTTTATATTATGGTTTATGTAAACACATTTTTGTTATGGGAAATGTAGTCACATGATTTGTTATTGTAATTAAGGGTTGGACTAGTACACGTGACGTAATATCACCCAATCAGCTTGTAAAGGTTACACCCAGAAAGGTGGAGTCTTGTGGGACTGAGGGCTGAGAATCAGAAAGCTACACACTTGCTTTTTGGCTTTTGAACTATAATGAACTAATAAAACCATTCTTTTGGTAATGCTACTAACACATCTTGAATCATGTAGCAGATAGATTTTATTCCTGCTTAGCCAACTTTGGCTAAAGTAGAAATGTTATTATTATTATTTGTTTTTTGCTTTTGTTCTTTTACAATAAAGAAGCTTTGCTGAAAGTTCCAGGTTTGGATGTTTGGTTTTAAAGGACTGTTTTCAACACTCCTACAACATTATTTTAACAATACTATGCAGTCTTATGTGTAAGACTACATAAATTGCCCCCTGCCCACCATAACAGCCAAAATCCACACTGAGTGAAGGAAATCTGCTCAGCTGCTGCTTGGGGCACAAGGAGGACAATGTTTCCAGCCTGCTGTCACCATTGAATATGGCTGTTACTGTCAGAAGCAGGACACCCTTGCAATTCCTTGTTGCAGCCTCAATCCGCTGGTGGGAGTGGAATGGAAATGTTATCTTCCGTGTGCCCTGATCAGCAGCTGAACAAACCTCCTTCATCTGATGCAGCTGCTGGCTATTAAGAAGGGTTGGGAGGGGTCAGTCCAGGAGACATTACTTAGTTACACATATGTAAATAACCCCTTTTTAAACTGGCATGTTGTCTTGGGATCTTACAGTACAGAGCAGGATAGAATTATTTTAAGAAAAATAAATAAATACAGAGAGCTCTGTAGCAGAGAATTCTAAATAGCTCACTAAACTACAAATCCTAGTATTCCATAGGATGAAACCATGGCTGTTATAGAAAGATGAAACCTATATAGTGCCTGTGAAGGTAATGAGCCTTCTTTCAGTCCTAGAATCTTAAAAACTCTTTTAAGAGGTTATGGTGATGTTTAAAATTCCCTGTTTTCAGTGGCTTCTAAAATCATTGTAAATGCATATAATTTGAACTGTCTTTGTATTATTAATTGTTTGATTCTGTTTGACTGTCAGTGTTTTGTATATTTTTAATTGGATTGCAATCATTTTAATGTGTATGCCACCTTGAGAAAAATAGCAGGGCATAAATAAAGGCTGGAATTTAGTGTTGTAGTTACAGATTTGTAACCTTGAGTTATGGATCCGTAACTGGTTCGTATTCATGAAGACTTTATAGTTAGGATTGTAGCACTAATGGCATGATCATAAAAGTCCCCCAGTCAATAGCCAGTTAATAGCCATCAGCTGCTGCAAGTGACAAGGTCTGTTCTCCTGTTGGTCAGGGCACAGTAAACCATCCCACCAGCAATATCCAGTGCAACAATCAGAAGCAAGATCCCTGTCACAATTCCTCCTCACACTAGAGATGGATGGCAAGAGAGAGGCGGAAACATCAGTTTGCTGCATCCTGATTGACATTTGAGCACTGGTCAGCCCCTGCCTCCATGACCCACCTTGAGAGTAGGCAGTGCAGGCAGCGGGGTTCCAAACTGCTTCTGGCCACAGTGGACTCAGCCTGCTCTTTCATGCCCATCTGTTCCACCCAAAAGTAGTTGTTCTAGTATCTCAGCCAAAGGTGGTTGTTGTTATTATTATTATTATTATTATTATTATTATTATTATTATTGACTGCTGCTATGGGTTAGGAGGGACATTGGTGCCATCACATTGATTTAAATGTTTAGATGAATTCTGAAAGTGGAAAAAACAAGCAAATGGAAAAAATGAATGTAGAAATCTTGCAGGTTGAAAGTAATTTCTCGCCTTTGCAAATTTCCCCACTTTCCCCTCCTCCCACTGTTTCTTTCCCAGTTTTATCATTTCACTAATTGTCCTCCAATCTAATAATCTAAACATAGGCATATAAACAGAATATGTTAAATTGCTCTAAAAGGTTGATACTGTGAATCAGTGTGTACTGAGATGTTGGTACTTTATTCCATTGGTCCTTTCATCTATTCCAGAATTATACATTTAGAAAATTAATTAAACAGATGTTACAAAAGAAGACAGGATTGCTGTCTTAAAGCTATCCCGCCTTCAGTTCACTCTGTTTCCCAGAATGGATTGGAGAGCATACCAACCATTCCACAGAACCTCACCTTGCTCCTCTGCAATGCCAGGTTGGTTAAAAATAAGACCCATATTATATATGATCTCCTCCTAGATGAGGATGCCGACCTGGCTTGCTTTACAGAAACCTGGCTGGGAGAGGATAGTGCTACTATGTGGACTCAGGCCCTCCCACCTGGGTATTCTGTCAGTGAGCAGGTAAGAGGAAGTGGCCGGGGGGCAGAGTGGCTCTGGTTCATAATAATAACCTGATCCTGACTAGGATACCTGTTCGGAACACAGTCCACTTCAAGTGTATGTACATAAGCCTGAGGACTAAGGATAGTTTGGGGATTCTGCTAGTATACCGACCACCCCGTTGTCTAGCAGACTCCCTAACCAAGCTGACACAGCTGGTCTCAGAGTTGCTGTTGGAGTCGCCCAGACTTTTCCACTCGAGACCAGATTGGCAAATTTAACAGGTGTGGCTTGAGAGTTCATGGAATCCATGATAAGCATGGGCCTATCCCAATTGGTCGTCGGGCCCACATATTGTGCGGATCATACCCTCGATGCGGTCTTTAGTACGGAACAGCAATATCTGTGGGTGGAGGTTATTAAAACCACCATATTGTCATGGATGGTTCATTTCCTGGTCAAGACTGAACTAAGAACCACTTTCCACCCCACCGGGGATGGTGGACCTATTAGAATGGTCTGCCCTCGAAGGCTAATGGAATCAATGGGATTCCAGAAAGCCTTGGAGGGTTTAATGGTTGGCAATGCCAGTGATTCTGTCGAAGCTTTGGTTAATACTTGGGATACCAACCTTACCAAGGGTATCGACATGATCGCTCCCAAGCGTACTTTCCAACCTGCTTCAAACCGTAAGCTATGGTATACAACAGAGCTTAGGAAAATGAAGCAGGTTGGACAATGACTAGAGCTCACCTGGTGGAAAACTCAACTCTTATCTGACAAGACTCATCATAGGAACTTTCTTTGGTCCTATCGAGAGGCAATACATGCAGCGCAGAAATCTTTCTGTTCTGCACGTATTGTGTCTGCAGAGTCTCATCCAGAAGGGCTGTTTAGGGTGGTAAGGGAACTGACGCAGGTCGCACCTGTGCAGAACCCGTTACTTAACCTGATAATGGCCTGCTGTGATGTGTTTAACAACTTTTTGCAGATAAAATCTCTCAGATAAGAGCCAACTTAGATGCCAGGGTTTTGACAGAATCTATTGATGAGGTGTCTAGCAACTCCGTTAATGAAATTATTCTGGATCAGTTCCAATCTGTGAGTACCAATGACATGGACAAACTCCTTGGTTGAGTGAGGAAAACAACCTGACCTCTTGATCCTTGCCCATCATGGCTGGCCATCTGGAGGGAGGGATGCATTGAGGATGTTCCTCGCAAACTTTATCAATGCATCCCTCAGGGAAGGTCATATTCCATCTTGTTTGAAGGAAGTGGCAGTTAGTCCGCTTCTGAAAAAAACTTCCCTGGACTCCCTAGATATGAACAACTATAGGCCAGTCTCCTTACTACCATTTTTGAGCAAGGTAATTGAGAGGGCGGTTGCTCTTCAACTCTAAGCTGTCTTGGATGAAACCGATCATCTAGATCCATTTCAAACTGGCTTTAGAACAGGATTTGGAGTTGAGACTGCCATGGTTGCCTCGGCTGATGACCTCTGTCTGAGCATCAACAGGGGTAGTGTGACACTGTTGGTGCTTCTAGACCTCTCAGCAGCTTTCGATACGATATATCATAGCATCCTCTTGGATTGCCTGAGGGGGTTAGGAATTGGAGGCACTGCATTGCAGTGGTTCCATTCCTTCCATTTGGGCAGGTCCCAGAGGGTGTTGCTCGGGGACAGTTGCTCCGCAAAAAAGGAGCTTACTTGCAGCGTTCCTCAAGGCGCCATTCTGTCCCCGATAATGTTTAACATATATATGAAGCTGCTGAGTGAGATCATCCGGAGACATGGGGTGGGGTGTTATCAGTTCGCTGATGACACCCAGATCTATTTCTCTATGTCTCGATCATCAGCCTCGGCTCCCGATGGCGCCTCTCCTCTCAATAATGCTTTAAGGCAGTAATGGACTGGATGAGGAAAAACAGATTGAAATTGAATCCAGACAAAACGGAGATGCTCACAGTAGCGGCCCCGAAACCAAGAATAGGGATACACCTCCAATCCTGGACAGGGTCACACTCTCGGTGAAGGACTGTGTTCGCAGTCTGGGAGTGCTCCTGTATCCGTCGCTTCTGATAACCAATCAGGTAAATGCAACGGTCAGGAGCGCCTGTTATCAGCTTCGGCTGATACGCCAGCTGTGCCCTTTCCTGGAAGTAAAGGACCTTGAGACTGTCGTGCATGTGCTGGTATCCTCCTGCCTTGATTTCTGCAATGCATTCTACATGGGGCTACGCTTGTGCTTGGTCCGGAAACTTCAATCAGTACAGAATATGGCAGCCAGATTGGTTTCGGGAACATCTAGGAGAGACCATATAACACCGGTATTAAAGTCTTTCCACTGGCTGCCTATTAGTTTCTGAGCCCAGTATAAGGTGTTGGTTATTACCTTTAAAGCCCTAAATGGCTTGAGCCCAACCGATCTTCGGGACTGCCTCCTCCCATACAATCCACCCCACACACTCTGGTTCTCTGGGAGGAATTTGCTGCAGCCAATGAAAACTAGGCTGTCTGCAACCTCCCAGAGGGCCTTCTCGGTAACCGCTCCCAGACTATGGAATGGCTTGCCGGACGAGATCTGTCAGATTACGACCTTAAGCAGCTTTAAAAAGGCGGTTAAGACGAATCTCTTCTGGCAGGCCTTTCCTGACTAAATTTCCTGGCCTCAGGAGTCTCCTCATCTCTCTCTCTCTCTCTCTCACCCACCTTTGGCTGCAATCGCTGCTTTGTCTTGTAGTGTCTGTTTTGTTTGTGTAAGTGAAGCTGATTTGTTTGTGTAAGGAATTTTATTCATTTTAATGTTTAATTAACATGTTTTAATGGTAATACTGGTTTAATACTTTTTAAGGGGTCGGAGGGTTCTGGGATTTTTTTTGGACTGTATTTTAATATATTGCATGGAATTTTAACTGCTGTAAGCCACCCTGATTGTTTGACAGAGAGGCGGGATACAAATAAAATTTGTTGTTGTTGTTGTAGTTGCAAATACATGCCCAATCAGCTACATTTATTTGACCAATACAATCAACAGAAAAATGGATGATGTGATTAAAGAACAGGTAACACAATAGCAACATGATGAAGCTAGTTTATAACAGTTTGAAATTATCCTGTCACTGCAGACTTCAGTGGTTTTAATTAGTGTGTAGTCCCATTATAATCACATCATCTTTGCTTATAGCTTATAGCTAAAGCTTATAGCTAAAGAATCATTCATCAACTAAAAATCTGACTGATTATTGGTGGGGGTCAGTTTTAGTGGAATTATGAGCAGGTTGTAAGGTTGCATTCTGGCATCCATGTGTACAATAGATCCACACTCACATCGTTACACAGTAAAATATAACAAAATTCAAAATCTACGAGCATTAGTATCTGTATTGAGCCAACTCCAAAGGATACAATACATCATGATGCACACTTTTGAAGTGTAACTGGCTTCATCATCAAGCAAAGATGTTAAAAATCATACAAAAGAAAAAAGGTGATGATGTTATTTGCAGGCCTACATTGTGTCGTAGAGGTTATTCTGTTGTCTGCTAAGATGCTATTGAGGGATTTCAGGCACAGGCCACTGCCTTCGTTGACCATGTAAGGACTAGTGTTACCCAAGTTGAAGAGGGTCCTGAGAGTGCACCCACTTATTGACTTCAATGAAAAATTAATTTAGCTCAACAGGAAGAAGTGAGAGGGCTAGGGTATCTGGGACTTTTAGCCTATGTAGATTTGTACCAAACCCAGAACTCCAGAGGCGGATTCCAAATCAATTCATTTTATTTATAACAACAAGGGGGAATCCACTTGAGCTCAGAGAGACACACTCACACATGCATATAAAAGCTAACAATGAGTCTTTACAGACTGCCAGAAATAATGCAGCTTGAGGCCACTTTAACTGACCTGGCTCAGTGCTAGGAAATCATTGGAATTGTAGGGGTTTTTTTCTGAGACATTGAACCTTCTCTGTCAGAGAGCTCTGGTGCCACAATAAACTATGGTTCTGATGATTCCTTAGCACTGAACCAGGACAGTTAAAGTGGCCTCAAGCTGCATTATTTCTGGCAGTCTGTAAAGGCCCAATGTAAAAGGTAGAAGCTGATAGCAATTTGGAGAGTAGGGCAATACATTCAGGCATGGAGCTCCAATTGGGGGTGGGGGGTGCAGTGATGATTCTGGTTTAACACACAGCCTGGGCTTTGTGCCAAGGAGTAAAGAAAGAAATGGACAGAGTGTCTGTCTGTATGCTGCCAGGACCCAACTGGAGCTTCCTCAGATGGGCATTTTATAGGGAGTCCTGCAGCAATTTTCCAGGAGTTCAAAGGATTTTTCCAGGAGGAAGAATGGCCATGGTTTGGGGGGAATGGCAGGGCAATCAATCTGGATATGTCATACAAAAAGTGTCATCTCCAGAGTGAAGTGCCCTTTGATTCCCAACCTTTTTTCAAATATCAGATTCATTACCCTGCATCGATTATGCAGACTCCAGCCTCAAAAAGACCCATCTTGTCTATGTGCATTAGTGCTCTCAAGCCAAATTGGCCAGATCTCCAGTTTTGGGCAGGCTATTGTTCTCACATCGGGGCACCCCTGTTGCTACATGACCAAAGCTCCCTTTTACTGTCAAGCTGATATCAAAGGTTGACTAAGGGTGGCAGAGGGATCATTTGTGGTGTTACACTAGGAACAAAAGGCAATGAAAGATAGGAAATAAAATTTCAATTCCTTGAGCAACAGAAAAATAATTTCCCATGCTATCCCATCCTCAGGCTGAATCCTGAATCCTGTACAACCAACTGTATAGCTGCCAACTTGCCTCCTGGTTGTCTCATTATGCAATGGGGAGTGCATAGAGCAGGGGTAGGCAACCTTTCCCCTTTAAGGGCCAAGGGACTTCAGCTCCCAGAAGCCTCAGCCATGTTGGCCAATACTCCCATGTTGGCCAATAGCTCCTGGGATTCTGGGAGCTGAAGTCCCTCGGCCCTTAAAGGGGAAAGGTTGCCTACCCCTGGCATAGAGGGTGTTTCTGAAATCCCAGTGAAAAAGTGGTCCAATGAAGGTAAATAGTTATGCAATATCCAAGAATGTGCAATTTCATGGCAAGAATCCTGTTTAGTTCTAATAGGAATAGCTTCTTGAATCAATATTTGAAGGGAGAATCAACATGTACATCCAACTAATTCAGCATCTCCACTCTGTCAGCACCAACAATAGGAATTAGGCCTGTGAAATTATTATATTTGTGGAACTCCACTTATGCAATTTGTGTGTATATTTGTGTGGTTTGGGCCATGTGTGCTCCTTGAGAACCTGCACTAAGTGGATGGAGCTAAAAAAAACTGAGTCATCAATTTGGTTGGCACTGCCAACTCTATTTTGCTGTTCTCTCCATCTCTAGAGCACAGTCTCTGAACAGAGAGAAGGTAGGCTTGCACTTTTAAAGTTGTTGTAAGACAACACGTCTGTGAATTGATTGATTCAGTGGCTCTACTCTCGTCATGACTAACAATAGGATTATTTGTTTGTTTATTTTCCACCATTTTCCCAACTTTGAATCTAATAAGCAGCTTATAATAGTTTAAAAATTTCAGGTAGTGTTTGCATGGGGCAGGATGTAGGCAATTCAAAGTTTCCTAAGGGCTTTGTTAAGGAAACAAAAATATTTAAATATCAGAAATAACAAAGCCACCACTTTGAGTCCCTATATTGGGAGAAAGATGGAATATAAGAAAAATAAATAAATAAATAAATGCCTGTTAGGATCTAGCTTTAAATCAGCAGAGTAGCAGAAACATGTCCTTGTCTAACAATGCTTCTCTAAGAACTAAGGGCCTTTGCAGACTGCCAGAAATAGTGCAAATTGAGTCCACTTTAAGGGTTAGGGTTAGTGCTAGGGAGTCATGGGAATTGTGTGGGAGTTTTTTTTTTTTTCTGAGACATTGAGCCTTCTCTGTCAGAGAGCTCTGGTGCCACAATAAAATACAGTTCCCATGATTCCTTAACCCTAACCCTAACTCTTAAAGTGGACTCAATTTGCACTATGTAGGCCTGTGAAATTATTACAAAGTCTACAAAGGCCCTAAGACTGACTTAAAAACAACAAACAGAAGTACCTTGCACTTAAACAAAATTTTACTGATGGCTTGAATCTACATATGCATAGATTCTACATCCTAACTTAGCTAATGAATGGGTCAGGTAAAAGAAGAAATCTTTATCTTACCATCTTTTCAAAGAAAGTTGAGGAGGAAGAAGATGAGGGATCTGACAGGGCAAGATAATCTCTTTGTGAGAGACAACACTTCTTAAAAAGAAGTGGCCTGAATCACATGGTTTGTTTACCAATTTACTAAAGTATTTATTATCCTGTGATTCAGTAGGAGCAAACTGGATGTTTGAATGAGGGGAGACAGTAGAATTTGCAGGTAGAGAATCCTATCTATCTGAGGAAGGGAAGAGAGATTGCTGAAATCTTTCAGCACAGGATATTTCAGGGGCAGCCTGAAGTATCGTAGCCTTGAAACTGCCCTGAGCTGCCCCCGCCCCCCGGTCATTTGGGGTAATCCATTCTGGCACAACCTCTGAAGCAGCAAGTTGCTTGCTCCTGAGGTTGGAATGAGGTCCCCAGTCTCGATCATATGGCTGGGCACCTTCTTATGACATAAAATCAGAGGAGAGGTTGGTGAGTTCTTTTGCCTTAGCCTGCATTCTACTCTACCAAGTTTTGTTTTTTTCTAGTAAGACATGTCTTCTTGTTATATGGCCTTTAGGTATGACACCCAATTCTCTTTCTCTGACTCTTGTTGTTGTTGTTACCTGCCACCAAGTTGACTTCAACTTATGGCAACCCTATGAATGTAAGACCTCCAAGGCCCTTGTTCTCCATTGCCTTGCTCAGGTCTTGCAGACTCAAGACAATAGCCTCCTTGGTTGAGTCTATCCATCTGGAATGCAGTCTTTCTCTTTTCTTACTGCATTCTACTCTACCAAGTTTTGTTTTTTTCTAGTAAGACATGTCTTCTTGTTATATGGCCTTTAGGTATGACAGCCTCAGTTTAATAATCTTGGCTTCTAGGGAGAATTCAAGGCTGAATTGCTTTAGGACCAATTTATTTGTCTTGTTAGCATTCCACAGTATCCACAGAATTCTTACCTGGCACCACATTTCAAATGAGTTTATTTTCTTCCTATCAGCTTTCTTCACTGTCTAGCTTTTAAAACCATACATAGAAATGGAAAATAGGATGACACTGAAAACTTTTAGTATTCAATTCTATATTTTTACACTTGAAGATCTTCTGATTTCTTGGCTATAGTCTCCACTCTAATTAATGATTGAGCCAAAGTATGGAAAATCTTGATGTCTTCATCATCTGCTTTAAAGTTATGTAAATTGTCTGCAGTTACTATTTTTTGTTTTGTTGACATTAATGTTTCTTAAATCTACATTTGCATTTTTTGCCTTCAATGATCATTCCATGCCTTTGCTATTTTCTGCTAGTAGTATAGTGTCATCTGAAAATCTTAGATTCTTGATGTTCCTTCCTCCAGTTTTCATGCCTCCTTCCACTGAGCCTATTCCTGCTTTATGTGTAATATTTTCAATGTACATGTTAAACAGGGTGATAAAATGAAGCTTTGCCACACTCCCTTGGCAATTGGAAATCATTCCCTATAGTCTGTCCTGACAGTAGCCTCTTTTCCTGAGTACAGGTCCTGAATACAGGTACAGCATCAGGACAATCAAATGTGGCACACTCATTTCTTTAAGAGCAATCCATAGCTTCTCTGCCTACAATAGGGCAAAACTAGAACCAAAAGGAATAGGGAGAAAACAAGCAGTAGTGTCCACAGCTGTTTCATCCACTACTTTACTAGTATGTTTGCACTGGTAGATTGATATTTTCTGGACTGCAGCCTAGCAACTCTATCTGTCACTAACATAACAGATCTACCATATTGAGAGGGAGTGTTTCCTGGTATTTTTTTATTTTATTTTATTTTTTATTTTTAGTTGTGTCATTTCAGAATTCATATTAAGCCACAAACTCCCAACTTGTTCTAGAAAGGCAAAGGAAGTACTGTGGTTGGATACCTTTATTTTATTTTTATTTTTTTTCATTCCAGCTTTTTCACATTATGGGACCCAAAGTGGCTTGCGGTATAACAATATGACCATATGCCTTTAAAACAATGTATGGTGTGAAAGCTTTACAAATATTTTAAACCATGTTAAAATACTTAAAAGAGCTTAAAATACATATAAAGCATAAGATCAAGGTAAAGCATACTCTATTAAAAGACCCTTCTGCCATATCCACTTAAAGGTCAAATGTCTGTTTCTATAAAATGGTCTTTGATTGCTGGGCTTCACTATGACTAGCAGGCAAACTATGTTGTCGTCGTTGTGTGTCTTCAAGTCATTTCTGACTTATGGCAACCCTAAGGTGAACCTATCAGGCAGTTTTCTTGGCAAGATTTGTTCAGAGGAGGTTTGCCATTGCCTTCCACTGAGGCTGAGAACATGTGACTTGCCCAAGGTCAGCCAGGGGATTTCATGGCCAAGCAGGGAATTGAACCCTGGTCTCTAGAGTCATAGTCCAACACTCAAACCACTACACCACACTGGCTCTCCAGGCAAATTATGATACACATGGATATCTAAGGTTACAAACAAAATGCTAAATTCAATTGTAAGTCCCAATTAGAACAAGCCAGCAGAATGAATAACACCAACTAAGGACGTCATCACACGCGGGTCTCTAGCAACTAGCATCATTCCGGAATGAACGAAAGCAGCATCATTCCGGTATGCTTCTGGTCGCGCAAATGTAATTCCCAAAGAAACCGGCATGCAAAAGAACGGGGATTATGCCGCAATGCGACAGGGATGGGAGGGGGATGGGAGAGGGTTCTCTGTGACGTCGTGTGATCACAGGGGCAAAGGATCCGCAATGGGACGGGGATGCGATGGGGATGGGCGGGGTTCTGTGCAACGTCATGTGAACACAGAGGCAAAGGAACCGCAATGGGACGGGAATGCGATGGGGTTCTGTCTGCTTTAGACCCCGTGTGATAACGTCCTAAGTATTGTATAGTATAAATCCTATTGATTTAATGGGTTTACTTTAGCAAACGGATTTAGCTCAACATTTGTTATGGGCATTGAAGGGAACAAACATTTTCACAACTCCTTCTATCCCTAAATGTCTTCTCCCTTTTTGCTTAGCATCAGTCATTGACATTACTGGAATGCTCTCCTAGAATTCTATGGACAACATCCTGTTAGTGACATATGCATGTGTAAGTGTGACTTAAAACATATGTATATCTCTTTTTGGGCGGGGACAGGGAACCATTCTCTAGGTCTTTGGCCTCCATCCAAAACATTTCCTTTGGGCAGCTGGCAATGCCTGGGAAGGAGTGGTGGTAGTGGTAGTGGTGCAATGGGACAAGGCAATTCAGTCTTTCCTTAGCTACTCTTACCTCTAAGGAGAAGGAAAGAGGGTTCATTCCATCTGTAAGGGCATCCTTGTTTCTCCCCACACACACACACACCAGACCAGCTGTTTGTTCATTGTCTGAATTGAATCCTCCTTTACGTATGGGGACAATGGCAGTCTCTTCTATATTGTTCAATTCTATGGGTGGGTATTTTATTATCTTGGTATGAAAATATAAATAGAGTTTATCACAAGAACCCCTTTCTTGTCATGATCGCACTAGTAAGGGGTACCGGATACATACTGGTTTGGGGGGATAAGGTCTTGCACATTTCTGCAATAGTACAACTGGGCCTTCACATCTCCTCCACACTCCTCTCTCTTTCCTGCCCTATACCCTACCCAGCATGCTTGTCAGGTTTTATTTATTTATTTATTTATTTATATTTTTAACGCAATTCCAGAGATATGCTAATGTGATTTTTTTTAAAAAAATGAGAAGAAAGTTGCTGTTTTGGTTTTTTAAAAAAGAAAAACAGCCATTGGAATAAGTCACTCCCTCTGAGATCAGAACAAGTTGCCCAGCCATGTGATTGACATTGGGAACCTCATTTCTGACCTCAGAGGGTATGACTTATGCCAGTGGTGGCAGTGCCAAGTGGCACAGTGAGACATTGTGTAGATATTCACATGGTGTTGCTCTGGAGTATGGAGGTAAGGAGGGAAATCCAGGCCAGAATACTCTGGGAGAAGCTGGGTATATTCTGTACAGTGTAGATGAGCCCAGAGTGTACTGAGAAGGACAAGATTCCACCCTGTCCTTTCTACCTCACCTTGCTAAATTAACTGAGTGCAAACTACTTTTGCACTTTGAACTCAGTATGCAGTAATTGAAGTAATCTATGGACAAAAGTATAGTCTGGGAAGAGGATAGAGAAACTGGGATATTTTAAAAGCAGATGAAAATGTAGGATGGCAAAGAATTAATCAGGACTTACCTTGCCAAATTAAGACAGTTGGAGAACACGAGTTGGTTGTTGCTCAAATACTTGAACCCCAGCATCTGTCCAAGAATGACAAATAATGGTGCTAGATCTGCTAAAATTAGTTCTAAACAAACTAGAGAGGCCAAGGGAACAGCAAGTACAAATCTACAGTCATCCCCAAACTGGCTGGTTATCACATTTTAAGATCATGAAAAAGGGATGGTGACAAGTCAAAATCTACCCCTACAAAACTCCATTAACTCCCCTATGATTTTTTTCATGTTCAAAGGGAAAATTTGCTACAGAATTTTGCTCATTTATCTGAGGTCACTTGTTCCTTCTGATGTGTAGCTCCCTGAAGCAACATGTCTGTAACCATGAATAAATCAACAATAGATTAATCTCTCTAGGCCACGTAAAACCAAAACCAAAACCAAAAAAACTAACAACCAAAGAAAATGAACAGTACACAAGAGAAAAACAAACCATAAATAAAAGAAAAATGTGAACACAAAGGGGGGGGGATACAACCAGCAAAAACTCATTAAAAATACATTTATATTAAGGGAAGAAAGACTACTTGTACACAAAGCAATCTGGTGAAGTTTAAGCAATGCAGATATGACATTCACGGTATTGATCAAAGAGCTTATTTTGTCAGGGATGTGTGTGATAAATGTTATTTCTATATAAATCCTGTCACTAATAGGACATTGGGTTGTTCTTCTTGGAACTTTAGAAGGAATTGTTTAACATTACTCAATGAAAAAGAATGAAATCAAAATGTTCAGGAGGGACACAAGATTAGGAGGGAGCCAAAATCTCGCATGATTTATCTTCATGATTGAGATCACTTCTCCTCAAACTTGTAGTGGTCCAATGAATGGTCAAAAGGGAAATGACCAGACTGGGTCTAGCAATGGCCCAAGGGTAGGGGTTCTATTCAAGCCCAACAGGGGCCATTATCAGAATCCAGTAGAATCTGTCATGACTTTGTAAATGTATTTCTCTGTTGGCTATGTAACAGTTTGATATTTGAGTTTGAGTTATGTTCAGTGTATGTGCATCAATATATCATAGTTTGGTATACATGTATAATGGTATGTGAAACCTAATGGGAGCTATAGTCAATGATCAAAAAGACTATTGATGGTTCTAACTTGAGCTACTGGTTCAAACATGCACAGATGTGTACAGGAGTATTTTTCTCAAGCCAGCCTTGTGGGAAAAGGAAAGCCAAGGCAAGAATGAAAGTTAGTAGAGGGGAGATGGACAGATAGGTCTAAAGTGGTGGGTATGTTATGAAATGGAAACAAATCAGGGGGAAGCCCATGAATGTAGAGGGCAGGGTACAGGTCAAACAGGATGGAGATTATGAATAAGGGCAGTTCTATCTGGAGCAGTTCTGTCTGGAGATGTCTACATGTAAACTGTATTTGTATAAAAGTCTTACTGAAGAACACAGAAGACTGGATTACTGAACTCTGAAAGGGTGCAGGGTGTGACATGGTACCAACTGTGGCTAATCTCTGTGGTGCTGAAACACCATTCCAAATCATTAAGCTCTGTCAGAGAGCCTCATTCCATTTCAGAAGGGAGGAAAAGGACAAAATTACATTTTTGTGTGGCCACTTAGATTCCTGATCTCAACCAACTGAAAAAGCAAGGAACCAGGGGCCAAGTTAAGAAAAAGGAAATAAATGCCAACCTGGTAGAGAAGTTGTGAATGAGAACCAGTCACCCATCCACTAATAACCCATCATTACAACCAAGATTTCCATATATTCCCACCATCTGGTGGCTCTCTTACTAATTTAATAAGATGATGGAGTTTCTCATTATCCTAGTGATGCCTAATCAATCATAAGACATTCAAATGAAATTGTCTAGAGTGGGGTGTGGATCTCAGGAGGCATTTAAATGAAGCAAACAGAACTGGCATTCAAGAGCAGAAACACTCAAAGAGGATACACAGAACACAATCAAAGAGTTTGAAAGTGACTGTTTGCATCAGAATGAACTTATTTGCTACATTGATCAAGCTCCTCTGCATCTCTGTAGGGAGAAACACAATCACTTGGTTTTCCTCTGTGTTGTGTTGATTGTTTTATAGAGAGGAAATTAAACAATCTGAAAAATTCTTTGGGACAAATGCTGAAACCAAGGGAGGGTTGGGGCAGAGCCTGAAGTGAGGAATGTTTCAGACTACAAATCCCAGAATTCTGGCATTTATAGTCCAGAAAAGGAATTTTTCCAAGTGGCTGGGATGGAATAATAGCAGAGGAAGACAGGAAGATAACTCACAGGGAATAAGAACATTGGTCTATTCAGCTCAGTGGTGGCTACATTTATCGTCAGCACCTCTCTGAAACTTGAGAAAAGACTCTTTCTCAGTACTATCTGGAAATGTCAGGAATTGAATCTCAGATCTCCTACTTGCAAATCATATGCTCAAACTTTGAGCCATAGCCTTTCCCCAACATGGTTTACACTATCCTGTCTAGAAGTGAGCAGGATTCAGTTCAAAGCTAGACAAACAACTTGACAAGAAACTGCCTTATACAAGTTGAGTCTCCCTTAACTGAAAAGTTTGGAACCAGAAGTATTTGGGATTCCAGGTTTTTTCCTGGACTTCGGAACATTTGTGTATATGTAATGAGATATCTTAGAGATCAGCTCAAGTCTAAACATAAATTCATTTATTTATGTTTTGTATACACCTTATACACATGGCCTGAAGGTAATTTTATACACAATATTTTAATTATATTGTGCATGAAACACTGAACCATCAGAAAGCAAAGGTATCACTGTTTAAATATTTGAAGGGATGTCATATTGAGGAGGGAACAAGCTTGTTTTCTGCTGCTCCAGAGACTAGGACCTGAAACAATGGATGTAAGCTCCAGGAAAAGAGATTCCACCTCAACATTAAAGGGAACCTCCTGACAGTAAGGGCAGTTTGACAGTGGAACACACTCCCTCAGAGAGTAGTGGAGTCTCCTTCTTTGGAGGTCTTTAAGCAGAGGCTGGATGGCCATCTGTCGGGGATGTTTTGATTGGAAGTTCCTGCATTGCAGGGGGTTGGACTGGATGGCCCTTGTGGTCTCTTCCAACTCTATGATTCTATGATTCTATGATTATCTCAGCCACTCATGCAGACAATTTTGTATTTTGAAGTGTTTCAGATTTCAGCACTCTGGATAAAGAATATTCAACCTGTACCAAATTAGAGAACTGGGGTCCATTCACATTATTTTCCATTTTAACTGTCACAGTTCCATCCTATGGTATTTTGGAATTTGCAGTTTGAGGAGAGATATTTAGAATTCTCAGGCAGAGAGCTTTAGTTCTTTATGAATGAACAAACCCAAGGATCTCATAGGATGCTGCCATGGCAGTTAACACAAAAGTGAAATATAGCACAACAGTGAAGGGTAACTAGTCCTGTCCTCTAGTTCAGTACTAAGCACACTGCCTGTCACTGCCTCTTCAGGTTTCTTACTTAGATCTATCTCTGGATGTCAGTAAGAGAAGAACACGTTCAAAGAAAACATGCATTGTACCACTGAGCTACTGCTATTCCATGAGAAGGAGAACTGATAGTTTCTATTGTTATTGACATCACAAATAACTTCAGTCAGCACCTCTGTCCAAGAAACCATTTGGGAATGTGTCTCTCATTACAACATCTAAATGAATCCATGTTCCATGCTTTGAAGGCAGCCATATAAAGACTAGATACAGAAATTACTTGGGGACATATGTCTGTGGAGAAAAAAAATCAGTAGTTCTGCAACATCCATATTTAAGAAAGGGCTGCTATGATGTTACTACATAAAGGAACTAGAAAAGTTAAGGTTACCCATCAGGACCAATGTGCAATGGGGCTACTGCAAAAATAGGACATGATGCACAAAGGGACTCAATGTGTAGAAGGGCCAGATGTATATTGGGAAACCAGCTAGGGAGTCCCAATGCACACTAGTATAGCCTGATGCTCTCTAGAACATTCTTCCCAGAATCTTGTTATGCATCTTCACAGTTCATGAACATGTTTTCTTAGTGCTTCTGTTATGTAGCTAAGAAAGCATAAATTTACACAATGCAGAGTGCGATAATGAATTCCAGAACGATAGAAATTGTATCAGGTCCCAGTTCTCCAGGATGGAGGCCTTATCATGTCATTACATTAATTTGTCTTATAAGTAACTTTCCATGCTCAACAAGCTACATGACATGAAAGGGAATGGCACATTTCCACCCAATGAATCAATGGCATGGGTCCAGAGGACAACGTCTTCCCTGTGGATCCTCCAAGGGCTGCATGAACTGTCAAAAATGTCATTTTTCAAAACAAACAAACAAACAAACAAACAAAAAGATGGCTAGAAGTTCACTTCAAGTTTTGAAAAACTGGATTGGTTTTTTAATGTTAAATATGCAGGAGTGCCCTACAGCCTATTTAAAAAGTGGATAGCTATTTTTGAAGCAGATGTGTAGCAATGGGGAGGCAAATGGAGGCGTTGCCTCTCTGAAATAAGAATCCTATGCCCAAGCCAAATTTTCCTTCAGTCCACAAATTTCTAGCATTGCAGTAACTTCAGATTTTGATTGAGCATTTGGAAATATAGTTTAAAGCATCCAATGAAAACGGGTAGGTAAAGCAACCAAGGGCCTTTGCAGACTGCTAGAAATAGTGCAAATTGAGTCCACTTTAAGGCTTAGAGTTAGTGCCAGGGAATCATGGGAATTGTTTTTTTTCTGAGACATTGAGCCTTGTCTGTCAGAGAGCTCTGGTGCCACAATAAACTACAGTTCCCATGATTCCCTAACCCTAACTCTAACCCTTAAAGTGGACTCAATTTGCACTATTTCTAGCAGTCTGCAAAGGCCCTAAGAGAATGTGAATATAGCAAATAGAAGAGTTGTAGGTGTGAATGATTTTCAGTGTTTCACTCTCTGCAATGATACAAATTTGGAGACTGAAGAAAAAATCTATTTGGGGCAAAATTCTTATTGGGAGAGCAATGCTTTCATCCCCCCCCCCCCCCCCCCCGTGCTGTAGCTACTCTTGCACACTTCCAGAAAAGACAAATCACCCTTTTTTGCAAAAAAGAGAGGTAGGCTAGGGGAGTTTTGCAATGTCAGAGGCCACAGAAACAGCCTTGGGATCTGCATATAGTCCTCTGGCTATACTTTGTCCATCCTGCACAACTGCAATGCAGATGAAAATTGTGCATCTTCTCACACCACTTTATATTACTACTGTCCCCCAGCTCTGCCTGCCTTTTTGCATACTATACCATAATATCTTGTCTTATTCATCTTCTTCTGATAGATTTTACATCAGATGGAACTGAAAAATATCCAGCCCATTTAAGAGCACATTGGGTGTTACCTAGCAGTGTTTTCCCACTGTATTTAATTAGCAATAATGCTGCAGCCATTATGCATTTTGGTCAAGACGCAGCTCTCTGCTCTGGAAAAGGAGCTGTTGATGAAAGCTCTTGATAAGCGTACATACATATATATATATATATATGTGTGTATATATATATATATATATATATATATATATATAAGATGCTCATTGGGGACAGAAATCAATGATATAAATATTTACCAAGGCTTAAGGTGTGTAAATCATAGAGCTTCTAGGGGAACAGAACCTTCCTGTCAAACAGACTTCTTATTGATTATGAATTGGACGTTAATGCTTTTTTCCTCTTCTAGTGATAACAGGGTGTACTAGTGAGGAAGAGTTACTATGAGCTATTAAAAAAAGAAGAAGAAGAGATCCACTATGGTATGCAGTTTGAGAATTGGACTAGGACTCTGGAGATCAGGCTTTGAGTCCCTGCTTGGCCATAGAAAACTATTGGGTAACCTTGGGCAAGTTATACTATCTCTCAGCATCAGAGGGGGGAAGCAGACTGGCGGCTCTGCACCGCCCTGGGAAGTTGCGCCACAGGACCGAGGCAGCCCCACACCTCGATCCTGCGGCACTCCTTCCCCGTCCCTGAAAGAAGCGCTAAAATAGCGCTCCTTTCACAAGTCAGTGAAAGTGCGCCCCAAAAGCGTGAGGCGCACTTTCACTGACTTATCTGCCGCAGCGTGTGCGGACGCTGCGGCGGCAGGTTGCCCCTAGAGCGCCGTCCGTGCGGAGGGCCGGCGGCTCCAAGGACGACCTCGGGAGGAGGAAGGGCCCCCTCTTCTTCCCTGCCTCCAGGATGGCTTAATAAGCCGTCTGCCGAGGCCCAGAGAAAGGCAAAGGCAAATTCCCTCTGAACAAATTCTGTCAAGAAACCCCATGGTGTTGGCCCCACTCATGGTGACTTTAGGGGTCATCATATGTCAGAAATGACTTGAAGGCACATAACAACAATTTTAAAGAAAGAAAATGCTATCCAAAATGTTAAAACAGTCATCTAGTTCCAGTCTCACCTTTGAAACAATCAGTAGTAATAAGTACTAATGCTTCCTATTTTTCCAACTAGTGAGACATTCCAAAATGTCATTTTGATTTCCTTTAGATAAGAAGACACTAGAGGTTTTGGCATAGTATTTGCTTATTTAATCTTTCTCTCACACACACACACTCACTCACACACACACTCACAAAGGGAGGGATGGAGGGACAGGGACTGAGAGACACACACAGAGAGACTGAGCAAGGGACCGTGCAGATGGCCCCTAAAGAGCGTCAGAATGCTGCCCCTTTCCTTGCTAGATCAGGGCCACGGCAACCACACACCACAGCCCCAAGATGGGCTTTCCACAGTGTAAAAGGAAGCCGCAAAAAGCAGCTCCTTTTTGTACCACAGAAAGGGCGCCCTACCTGCAGTGGCAGTGGCTTTTCTCTGCTTCTTCGGCGCAGCGCATGTAAACACTGCACCAAAGACACATCCTTTTGTTGCCCACCATGCAGCTGCTTGGGCAGCATGACACCAGCCTGGAAGCAGAGTTGGGGCAGCCGGTGTGCAGTTGCTATGCCCCCACTCTGCCCCCATGCTAGCTCTTTATGCCAGTCTGTATAGTCCCTAAGTGGATTTGCATGTGTGAGACATTCCTGCAAGGCATCCCAATCTCAAAACAAATCACCAAATTGGTCTGGTTTGTCTTCAGACTTCCATCAATGTTATTTTCCTCCCTTTCCCTTACCAAGGGTGTACATTTTTAAGGGGGGACAGAATTAAGGTTCTACCCCTCCCAAATAAACAGAAATAGATTTTAGGCATCCAAAGAAAAGGGGCAGGCAAATTGACCAAGGGAAGGCAAGCCCAGGAAATGTAAATGATTTTCAATGACTTACCTGCCTCAGTGTTCTACACAATCTTGTATTTACACCCCTATGCCTCCCCCATAGAATTCTACCCCATTTCTTTAGCTAGCTAAAATATAAGAATAGTCATGCTGGATCAGATCAAAGATCTATCTAGTCCATAAATCTGTTCACACTGTGACTAATTAGACCAAAAAGTAAGATATAAGTGCAACTGTACTCTTGTACTTGTTGTTATTTGTTGTTAAGACAACTTCAGCTTATAAAGACTATGAATGAGAGACCTCTGGGATCCCTAGTCATCAACTGCTCTGTTCTGGTCTTGCAAACGCAGAACTATGGCTTCCTTGATTGAATCAATCCATATATAGTGCAATCTTTCTGTTTTTCCCCACTGCCTTTCACTTTACCAAGTGCTATCACTTTCCCCAGTGAGTCACTTCATGTCATGATATGTTCAAAGTGCAACAGCCTCATTTAGTCATGTTTGCTTCTAATGAGAGTTTGGGCTTGATTTGCTCTAAGACCTATTCATTTGTCTTTAGAACAGTCCATTTAGAGAGCATGCTTTATTTTCTCATCCAAGTCTCCCACTCACCTTTTCTCAACTTCAGACCCCAAACCTTGCCATTTCCAGGTCCATGGGGAGCAGGAGAGGCAGTAGACAAGTATCCAGATGCTTTTCCAAAGCTGGATCCTGAGCAATGACATCATCTGCATGGACCTTCAGAAAACTGGAAGTCACGGCAGAAGTCTATTGCTATGGATCCAGCTATTTTTTAAAAGCTGGATGCTTGTCTCGTGGTCCTCTTGCTCTCCACTCACCAGGAAATTCCCACATTTGGAGGTCTAAAGCTGAAAGAAGAGGGATTTGGGTGGCATGGAATGTTGTTGTCATGTGTCTCTGACTTATGGTGACCCTAAGGCAAACCTATCAGAGGGTTTTCTTGGCAAGTTTCTTCAGAGGGGGTTAGCCATTGTCATCCTCTGAGGCTGAGAGAGCATGACTTGCCCAAGGTCAAGTGGGTTTACATGGCCAAGCCAGGATTTGAACCCTGGTCTCCAGCGTTTTCGTCCAATGCTGAAACCACTATGGCACACTGGCTCTCTGGCACTGATTAAGGACTATCATACCTTGTAGCTACATTTCTCAATGCAGGATTGTGACCATTGTTTCAAATATCTAGGATGGAATCAAATGTTTTAGTGATTCTGCAAAATCATCTGCATTTGCCCAAAGGGGTCCAATGAAACTGGTTGTCAGTTATGACTGTTGTTGCAATATGAAAACAGATGGCCAAAAATAAAGCAAGTTGGGCAACTTTGGTGGCCCTGAGTCCCAGATTTCAGATATTTATTGCTGACATCAGATACCAATGGACAGTTTGTCTTTCAAGGAACCCTTCACAACACAACTGATCTTCATAAAATAATACATTCCAGTTTTATACATCTGTATCTCATGATGAGTGGAAATACAAGAACACTTTGAAATCTTCCACATATGTCAAGAAACAAAAGTCATAATCATAGAATCATAGCATTTGAAGAGACCTCAAAGGCCATCCAGTCCAACCCCCTGCCGTGCAGGAATCCACAATCAAATCACCACTGACAGATAGCCATCCAGCCTCTGTTTAAAGACCTCAAAAGAAAGAGATTCTATCACACTCTGAGGGAGTCAAACAGCTCTTACTGTCAGGAAGTTCTTCCTAATGTTGAGCTGGAATCTCTTTTCCTCTAGTTTACATCCATTGTTGCATGTCCTATTCTCTGGAGCAGCAAAAAACAAGCTTGATCCATCCTCAATATGACACCCCTCCAAGTACTTAAACAGGGTTATCATATCACCTCTTAACTTTCTCTTTTCCAGGCTAAACATACCCAGCTCCCTATCTCTCTCCTCATAAGGCATGTTTTCCAGACCCTTCACCATTTTTGTTGTCCTCCTCTGGACATGCTCCACCTTGTCAACATCCTTTTTAAACTGGTGCCACAGTATTCCAGGTGAGGCCTGACCAAAGCAGAACAGAGTGGTACTCTTACTTCCTCGATCTAGACATTGTACTTCTATTGATGCAGCCTAGAATCGCATTGTCTTTTTTAGCTTTTTTAACTCACATTCAACTTGTGGTTTACAAGGACTCCTAGATCCTTTTCACATGTACTGTTGTCAAGCCAGGTGTCCCCCATCCTATATCTGTGCATTTCATTCCCCCCCCCCCCTAAGTGTAGTACCTTATATTTCTCCCTGTTGAAATTCTGAACTGTCTGTGTTTCAACATACCCATCAATCTTTGGTGTCACCTCTTGTTTTACTATAATACTAGCATTCAGGATAATTGAAGTCATATGTGTGAGTATTATGATATAATACTTTTTAAACTCTGCTATTCCTCTGTTCCATTCAATATCTTCTGGGAAATTCAATATCAAGCCCAGCTTTCTAAACTATGCAGGTTATTTTGAATTTTGATTCTCTCCTCAGGGCATTAGCTACTTCTCCTAATTTGGTGTCATCTGCAAATTTTATAAACATGCCCTCTATTCCTTTATCATTAATGCGTTGGCTATGGCACTAAATGATCTTTGGGGATTGCCAATGTGAATTAATAGTTGAATTGTGAATCGCTTTTCACAAATAAAAATTGATAATATTCCCATTTATCCTTGGTGAATCCCTTTATGCATTATTTTACAATGTTTATACTTGAAGTATAACATGCCTGGCTGATGTGGCTTGGCTTGATATTGAATTGCCCAGTAGATATTGAATGGCACAGAGAAATACTAGAGTTTACAAAGTATTATATCATAATACTCACACATTTGACTTCAATCATCCTGAATGCTAGTATTATAGTAAAACAAGAGGTGACACCAAAGATTGATGGGTATGTTGAAACACAGACAGTTCAGATGACCTGAGATAGACCATCTTCTTCAGCAAACCAGGGGTAGGCAACCTTTCCCCTTTAAGGGCCGAGGGACTTCAGCTCCCAGAAGCCTCAGCCATGTTGGCCAATAGTCCCATGTTGGCCAATAGCTCCTGGGATTCTGGGAGCTGAAGTAGCTCGGCCCTTAAAGGGGAAAGGTTGCCTACCCCTGAGCAAAACCTTCAAGAATGAGTAAAGGGGAAAGGTTGCCTACCCTTGAGTTAGACAGCTAAAGTCTTCCTAGAAGGTTTCTTTTCCAACATGCATATTGTTTCCTCCCTAGATCTTGTCATTTAGTGCCATCTTTTGCAATTCTAAGGTACTAAGAGAAGTCTGTTCTGTTCTCCCACATTTTTAATAGTTCTGGAGAAAGTTCTTTTTTTTTTAACCTGCAGAATTTATTTTTAATCTTCTGGCTTCAGTTTTCTGTGTTTATCTTTTATTACCTAAGTATAGGTCTCAATCTTTTTGGTAAGTCCCATCTAGAATAAACCCATTAAATGAATAGGTGGTGAGTCAAAACATAGGTAAATGTCATTGATTCAATTTGTCTACTTTAGTTACAATTAACAATAAGTTTCAATCCTTTGTTTTATTGAGAGACTTCATTGTAAAAATCTGGCTATTCATAAATCCTACAGTCAAGCTTGAGGTGTCAGTCAATGAACATTAACATCAGAATTTTAATTTGCTTTCTAGGGCAGGAGCTGGGGACAACTGGGAATGCCTTTCAGTTTTGATAAGACATCCAAAATTCACAAATTTCTTCACAAATTTGGCAGAAAGAATGTGAAATGGAAAAAGCAAGACTCACACACATGAGGTATTGTTGAAAAAATTTTCTTTCATTCTCTACATTTATAGCAGTTTGATACCACTTTAACTGCCATGGCTAAATTGTATGGAATCATGGGATTTGTAGCTTTGTAACACCTTTAGAATTCTCTGCCAGAAAACTCTGGTGCTTCAAACTATAAATCCCAAAGGTTCATAAGATATGGTGGGAAATGTGAGCTACAGACATAAAGACCTTTACAGACTGCCAGAAATAGTGCAAATTGAGTCCACTTTAACTGCCCTGGCTCAGTGCTAGGGAATCATGAGAACTGTAGTTTATTGTGGCACCAGAGCTCTCTGTCTCTGAAGGCTCAACGTCTCAGAAAAAACTACAGTTCCCATGATTCCCTAGCACTAAGCCAGGACAGCTAAAGTGGACTCTAGTTGCATTATTTCTGGCAGTCTGTAAAAGTCCATGAATCTCTCAAGCAGATTAATCAAATTGGCAAGGCAGAAGCTGAACAGTCCTATGCCCACACATTCACATGAACTCTAGAAAATAAGGAAGCTTAATTTTCTTTATCAAACATGTAGAAGTAGCTTGTCCATAATCAAATACATGGTCTAATGGAGGAAAGATAGAAAGGAGGGGGTGGATGGTTAGAGCACTGATACTGGGAGAAAGTGGGTATAGTAAAACACGGAAATAGGAATTCACCATAATGCAAACCAGCAAATAGTGAGTATAGGCATGGAAAGGTTGCTTGTTCTTATAGGATGCAGCCATGGTAATGAAAGTTGTATCAGATTGTTATGATTGTTCATTGTGAAAGAGTTCATAGCCTGAGAATGGGTGGATCCTTAAGTAGATTGCACCAGGGAGAGGGTACCAAATATTTTCCTCTTGGCATAACCTATACCGTGTTATTCTGTGTATCTTCCTCAATGTATTGTTCAGAGTTAGAGTCAGGGCCAAGACAGCCAGTCATCACAAGAAGTGCTCTTTCCAATGACCTCTCAAATTAAATGAAAATAGTGGCAGTTGGAGGCTTCCATGTCAGTGGGGCCGTGGGGATAGGGTCCTGGACTTAGAATAACTGGCTTAAGTTCATACTAAAACTGTATTTAATACTCTACTGTCATGGAATCCACAAGTAACCATTGCTTGGAGATATTGTCATGTCATCAAATAGCATGATTCCCCAATGGGTTTTGTTTTGTTTTGTTTTTGAGGGGGAGGGGAAGAGATGGATGCCAGCTGGTGACTATGAAACTATAGAAGGCAAAGTGCAGCCATGTGCTACTGTTACCCCAAGGAAGTTCAGCATGGCAGAATCATCAGAGCACATAGCCAGGATAGATCTTCCAGACTGAAATATGCATAATCCCTTCATTAATAGGAGTGATGGTGGATGACAGACCTTGTGTTTACAAGTGAACACTTCCCTCTGACATTTGCACTGATTGTCCAGCCATTCAAAAATTTCCTTTTCATTCTTCTAGCCTAAAGAAACCATTTTAATCCTGAAATCTATTCTGAGACAGCTGGTGGCGCAGTGGTTAAATGGCTGTACTGCAGTCACTCACTCATAAACCACAAGGTTGTGAGTTCAATACTAGCCAGAGCTCAGGCTTGACTCAGGCCTGCATCTTTCCAAGCTTGCTAAAATGAGTACCCAGCTGTTGGGGGGCAATGAGCTTACAGTTGTAAACTGCTTAGACACTGCATAGCACGGTATGAAGCGGTATATAAATGAAGCTGCTTTTGCTTTGCCCTTTAAATATACCTACTCAGGCATCCCCAATTTGGGCTTGCTTGCGTTCAGACAGCCTCTGTCAGTATCTTGCTTGACTCATCAGCTTGCTGGCCACTCTACTATGCCCAGGTAGCTTGCTGAGCCACTTCACTTCTCAGTGTATCCTGATTGGATCCCCACTTCTGGAATTGGTATAGTATTGGTATAGTATTGGTATAGTATTACCCGGGCTCCTTGGATTTCAACATTTTTTGAAAATGCAATCTAGGGGACATTTCTGGTAAGTTTTGTGACGATTTGGGCCATTTTAGGCCCAAGAAAGACTTCTTCTAAAACAGGAAGTGAGCAAAACAAGATTTCCAGTCACTTCCTCTTGCTAAAGATGGAACTCTTCTGGGCCTAAAATGTCAGATAAAAAGGGAAAATATGATGCAAATGCCCCCATGCCTCCCAAAGGTGTTTGCAGGCATTTTTATTTATTTATTTATTTTTGTAGGAGTTGCAATTGAAGTGTGCAGTTATCCAAGGTCTTCTGGGGTTTATGTGGTGCCCTAGCTTCCTACAGTTGCCACCCCAGTTTGGGGAAAAATGTCATCTTGCCATAATTGCTGTGATACTGGCAGTGGCAAAACAGACACAAAGAGGCTTCTGCCACACTGCAGAATTAATTTTAACTGCCATGGTCTATGGAATCCTGGGATTTGTAGTTTGTTGTGGCACCAGAGCTCTCTGGCAGAGAAAGCTAAACATCTCGCAAAACTACAAATCCTAGGATTCCATAGCATTGAGCCATGACAGTTTAAACAGTGCCACACTCCATTAATTCTGCAGTATTGATGTAGTCAAAGAAAAGGGAAATGTATTGCCTTTCCTCTAACCATTTGGAGTCACAGGTCTTCAGTTGAAACTTTCAGCTCCCTCCTGTTTGAAATAAAAGGATGTTTCCCTAACCTTTTCAGGGCATGGTTAATTTATTACCACCAGAAATACAGATGGCAATGCCTTCCCATCACAAATCCCACCGGAGATTTGCCACATGAAGTATTTTTAAGTACAAATCCCCTAACATCTGCTTTAATTTCGTAGATAGGATCATTAGTGGCCATTATATCTAATCAACATCTAATCCTGGTAGAAGTGATTCATAAACAGGCTGATCGGGGAACACAAATGCACTGATGATAAATGTTTATTTCCCCTGAATAAATTTCACCATTAGGAGGAAAAAGGAAAAGAAAAAGGGGAAAAAACTTGGCAACTGATTTTGCAAAGTTAAAAGGTGGATTGTTAACTCCAGGGAAAAGGAGAGTCATACAATTAGATTCCTCCTCTCCCCAGCCTCCTCTTATAGTGCCATAGGACATGTTGCAATATCCTTCAAAGTGGAATTTAGATAGATAGAATGGTTATGAGATCATAAAACAAACCTACATCTATATTGTCCCACAATTCCTTCCATTACTCTTATCTTTCCCATTCCAACCCACTCTTTCCTCTCCTCTGCTTCTATTCTCCCAACCAAAGTTGATATTATCAAGTATTTTGGACAGAGACCTTTTGTTGTTGTTTCTGCTTTTTAAAAAGTAGCATTATAGAAATATTTAAATACAAGGATCTATGCATCAGTCTGGAACAACTTGTCAACTGACCAACCTCTAAACTGGTCAGAGATTATGGGAATCATCTTTCTGAGGGCCTGAGCTGATGGTGGTGGAAAGCCAGCTTACCTCCAAGGTTTTCTGATTTGGAAGGAGAACCCACTGGCTGCACCACCAGCTCCCACAATGGGCCAAACTCCAACAGATGGTCCAAACTGCTCCCTTCATCGGCAAGTATGGACCTGCAAAAATGAGGTAATCATGAGCACAAAGTGCACCACAACATTATGCTATCTCTGCTCTGCCACACACACATACACACAAGCACACAGACACACTGACATTGGTCACTAATTGGTACCCTCATCCCACCCACCTGTCAGCCCATTCAACACCCTGTGCAGCCAGCCATGTGACTGGCCACTTGATCACACAAGTGATCAACCACTTGTACAGCACATCAGTGCACCCAGTAACACATTGACACAACACAATCATGGACACCCCATGTACACGCCCCCTTTCCCCCTTCCCCTATGGCCCCCTGTTGGACTGGTCAGTTTGTGAATGTTATGATTAGATCCACTGTGTTGTTGGCAACACCCTGTGTTGGTCATCATTTCACTTCATGGGGTATGTGATGGCTCAGTGGTGCAGCTGCCACTCATGCACATGTATGATCAATTCACAGGCAGGTGACAAAAAATTATAGTCAGCAATGCTGCCCACAGCTCAACAGTCCCTTCCCCTATCTTTACACCAGGGCACAGTGCACATGCTGGTGTGATACCTTGAACTTTTGGGCTTCAATTGGAGCAAACTGGGGATTATTTTACGCCAATGTTTAGCCCCAGAGCACAGCTTCATGCTGGCTTCCTCCCATGTTCACGATGTGCATCATTTAAACAGGTAGGTTTCAAAACCATATTCTCAGCAATATTCACTGTGTCCAATATGGAACTTCCATATATTACGTCAGTGATTGAGAAACTGTATTTCCCATCTTCCTTTGCTATGGCCTATGCTGGCTAGGGCTACAACCCAACAATACCTACATGTTCCCCTTTCCTGCCTTACACCAAATACTTGTTGATTCTGTCTGCATCCCATATATAGGAAGACTCAAAATTCCTTTCCCAGACAATACTCAAAATGATCTCCAATCAAGGAATTTTCTCTGATAAAGCAGAGTTGCCATAATAAGGTAAGGAAACACCTCCATCCATCTCTAGCAGCTCTGAAGCTTTAGTCCATGAAACATGAGCTGTCATAACCCATGAACAAGTCCCAGATTATTATGGGGCAATACACTAACAGGTAGCACTTAGTGGAGATTTAGAATAATATATACTGTGGCTTAAAAGGTAAAGATAAAGTTATTCCCCATTGACAAGGTTGTCAAGTCGTGTCCGACCATAGGGGGCAGTGTTCATCTCTGTTACTAAGCCGAAGAGCCTACTCTGTCAGAGACTACTCTGTGATCATGTGGCCAGCATGACTGTACAGAATGCAGTTTACTATGGCTCAGCCATTGGACATACATACAGAGGGACAAAGGCACTGTTATGACAGCTGAACATCTTCTATTTTAATATCAGAAATATTGTGAGGTTCACACACACACCATGACCCTAAATGTAGCCGCCATAAGGTCCCAAGCAAAGGGTCACATCAGTAGTTTATGAGATGCACAAGGGCTCACACACACCTCAGGAAGGCTAGGCAATCCAATCAAGGAACTGTACACAAAGGCGTTATGTTTGTTCCTGTCTCACACTCCTGCAGATTACCCAAAGCAGGAATTTATTCATTTCCACATTAATTCTCACCTCGGAAGCCCCCTCCCCAGGCAATAACTTCATGCAATTTGGATCATTGGCCATGGAACCCCCTAGCCCTTAGCACCAGTGGGATTCACCTATAAAAAAACCCAAATTCCCAGTGCTCCTCAGATTAGTTGGTTCACAGGCAGGCACTCTGTCACTCTGAACTGCACTAGACCCAGCTCACCACTACCACTCTAAGCACTCAAGAATGGCTAAGTTCCACATCCCAGCTACCAAACTGCATCTACTGGAGCAAACCCGCTACTGTTGAAGCCTCATTTCTATCTTAACCTCATTCCTTTGATCCTTAATACCTTGTGTGTATGTGTGTGGGAGTGTGGATTCTGTGTATGTCTGTGTTTAATTTCTTTAATAAAATATAGTTAATAGAATAATTTGCCTCTGTAGCTCTTTGCCTCCTCACCTCTGTAAACACAGAGACAGTATCCCGGGCTGCTTGTAACTCAGCCATAATTTGAGTTCGTATAAACATTCCACAGATTTCATAGTTGCAGCACAGATTTAAAATAAAAAGATTTAAAGTACCCTGGAAAAAAATGACAAAATGTTCATCCACACACACATATCCTCCAGCTGTCCTGGTTGCAAGGGACAGTCTGGATGATTAACCTAGGTAATTGCTCCATATCCATGATCACAACTTAGGGGGGTGGCAGACTGCCAGAAATAGTGCAAATTGAGTCCACTTTTAGGGTTAGGGTTAGTGCTAGGGAATCATGGGAACTATATTTTATTGTGGCACCAGAGCTCTCTGACAGAGAAGGCTCAATGGGCCTTTGCAGACTGCCAGAAATAGTGCACATTAAAATGAGGCACTGCCCTGGCTCAGTGCTAGGGAGTCATGGGAATTGGATTTTTTTCTGGGACATTGAGCCTTCTCTGTCAGAGAGCTCTGGTGCCACAATAAAATACAGTTCCCATGATTCCCTAGCACTGAGCCAGGGCAGTGCCTCAATTTAATGTGCACTATTTCTGGCAGTCTGCAAAGGCCCAATGTCTCAGGGAAAAAAACAATTCCCATGATTCCCTAGCACTAACCCTAACCCTAAAAGTGGTCTCAATTTGCACTATTTCTGGCAGTCTGCAACCCCCCTTATTTACAGTTGTGACACTATTGCCATGACCATAACTCCTCCCCCCACCACCACCTTCCTTACTGGGCATCAGCTGCATGGGGAGAAGGAGGTCCATTCTGCTGGCAATTGGAACAGAAGTGAATAGTCTTTTCATCAGGTTTTGGAGAGCAGGAAAAGTTACTTGGTTAAATATATCTAATTAAGTAGCTTGGTTAAATATTAACTAATTAAGTAAGTATACTAGTGGATTATCACATTAGGGTTTAAAACAGCTATTAAAGCTACAGAAAGCACCTTTGGCAATACTTATCATACAACACTGTCTCCATCAAGTGTTATTAGCATCCCTTTTCATTGTCAAGGAAAACCTGTCAATAAGTTCCCAGTTGCACTGGTCTCACATTTGTCCTCAGGTGCAAAACATTGCTTCCATGGCAGTTCCAATATTGGCAATGGCATGTCCTCTATCCGCCTCACTATTCCCAAGCAGGCTGATTTCCTTTATTATTATTTTCTATTTCTTTTATTTTCTTTTTATATAAATCACATTAGCATAACTCCAGAACTGCATTAAAAATTAAAAATTAAAAATGAAAGGCATGTTGAGTAGGGCATAGGATAGAGAGACAAAGGGGGGTTGCAGACTACCAGAAATAGTGCAAATTGAATCCACTTTTAGGGTTAGTGCTAGGGAATAATGGGAATTGTTGTTTTTTCTGGGACATTGAGCCTTCTCTGTCAAAGAGCTCTGGTGCCACAATAAACTACATTCCCCATGATTCCCTAACCCTAACCCTAAAAGTGGGCTCAATTTGCACTATTTCTGGCAGTCTGCAACCCCCAAAAGTTAAGGGGGAGTGCAAGGGACTGTCGATGGCAGAAACAGACCCAATTGTACTATTGCACAGACATGTGATAATGGCTGCTCCCAAACTAGTATATTTCCATTTTCTTCAACTAGCACAATTGCAGCAAAAACAGGGCTTGTGTGACAATGTCCTAAGTAGCTGATCTAGAATACTAACCTATAATATTTAAAACCAGGTAAATATATATTTTGACATCCATTAGTCCCCAAAAACCTTAATAAAAAGCCATGGTTTGGCTTGCTACAAAGAAGAAACCAATGCTGGTGCCAGTCAGTACTTCAAGGGGAGGGCATTGCACAATTGGAGTGCCACAGCTGAGAAGGCCCTCTCCCATGTCCTTTGACTTCATATTGCTCCTACTGGTGGGGCACAGAGGAGGGCCTCACCTGCAGACCTCAGTTCTCAGGCAGACATACATAAAGAGAAATGTTCCTTTAAGTACTAAAATCCTAGACAAGTCAGAATCATCAATCTGGGATGCAAAATAACATGGTTTTTGCACAGAAAATTCCTTTTTCTTTGCTGACAGTAACATGGTGTTTTGTGCATGGTAAACTTATTTTCTGCACAGAAAATACTGTTTTCTGTGGGGGAAAAAAAGTATGACATGAGGAGAAGTTGCGCAGAATAAGTCCCCAGTTAGCAATAATCTTTGAAAACTGTTGTTTTCTACATTAAGGAGAAAAATGGTAAAACACCTTGTTCTGACTTACAAGAACAAAATTTATATCACTATAATAAGGGAACATTAAAATATGATCACAAACACTATCCAACTACATTCTACAATGATCCCATCCATTACACTGCATAGTCTTAATAAGAAAATTGGAGGCACAAACTGCTTTCAGATTCACTCTTTCCAGTTGCCCTACTCTGTCATCTTTCACCTCTCAGCTCCCTCCCCAGCTCTTCTGCATGTTTATCATCTGTGAATCAATCCAGTGTAAAGTCACCAATGCCTAACAGAGCATGAGAAGGAAGATGAATGGCTCTGATGGTGGTCTCCCACCCATCCCAGCTGGAGACACATGCCACAGCTGATAGGACTTCACATCAACTTGTGGGACCTTGAAAAACATTAAAGGAGGAGAACCACACTTAAACATTCAATGAAGGGCAGGTTTGGTTGCAAGATTCTGAAAGCAGGTGGTAAAAATGGGGAAGAAGCTCTCCCATCAAAGTTCTAAACCAGGTGGTGCAACTGCATGAGGGTCAGGTGGCAATTTTCATCTCATTCATACACACCCATAGCTAAAAAAAGAAAAGAAAAAAAGTTTTCTAAGATTGGAGGGAAAAGGATAGCACACACATTTACAAGCACTTGGGGGCATGTCTGTATCTTGGGAAGTGGGTTAAAAATTCCAAGGTTTCCAACATTTTCCAACCTTCCAATGTTTCACAGATGAAAATATGAACATGTGTGGCCAAGAAACATCAGACTCTCGTCAGAGTGGCAGAAGTTATTAATGAGGAAGAACACACATGCTGGGATAGAATGCAGCAGTTTGATTTTGCCTAAGCTGACTTCAAAGGACAAGATTCTGCCCCCTTTCTTTTTCCCTCTGCTAAGTTAATTCAATAAAATCTACTTCTGCACTTTGAACTCAGTTTTAACAAGTGAAGTATGCTGAGGACAAAGAAAGAAAGTAGGAGTATGAGAAAGAAGGGCACTTTGGAAGCAGCTGAAAAAGTAGGTTGACAGAGGGTTCATCAGGACTGTACCAACCAAATTGGGACAGTTGGAAAGGTATGAGGGTACTCCACAAGCCACAGATGTGGAGTTTGGGAACCCCATATGGCCTATGGACCACACTTTCCCCACTTCTCTTCTGTTGAACACATTGACATCAAGGATGAAACAACATACTTGGCTATGCATGCACGTTTGTTATGTGGAGTCTGGGGAGGGACCCATCTGCAAAGAAAGATGTCCACAGGACTATTATGTTCTGAACTTCAAAAGACTAGAATCTGCAAAGCTTGCTCCGCAACAAACATGTTATGATTTCTGGCACCGCAGGGATATTCCTGGTCTCAGCTCCCACCAAGTAGCATAGCTAACACATTTGGCCTGAATACATTCAGTTAATAATAATAATAATAATAATAATAATAATAATATGATTTATTTATATACCGCCCCTGTGGCAAGCCAATCTAGGCGGTGTACAGCAATAATAAAATACAAACAAGTTAACAATATCATTCCCTCCCCCCCCCTTAAAAATATATTAAATCAAATACAATTTAAAACAACTACAATAAACAAAGATTATTCATTAACAATTTCAAAATACAATACATAGCAACAAAACTAACAGACACTCCGTGCTAATTTCTATATTACAAAGTGCCAGCGCGTTGCGCCGCTGATGAGGAGGCTCAAGGGGCCTGTTTTTATAGGCCCAGCTGGTCCTGCCTCTCTGCTCCGCGCCGCGCCTCCGGTGCCGGGTGGGAGAGTTTGGAGGATCCTTTGCAGGGCAGATGGTAAGTCCCTCTCTCTCCCGCATTGCGCCGCTGATGAGGAGGCTCAAGGGGCTTGTTTTATAGGCCCAGCTGGTCCCACCTCTCTGCTCCGCGCCGCGCCTCCAGTACCGGGTGGGAGAGTTTGGAGGACCCTTTGCAGGGCAGATGGTAAGTCCCTCTCTCTCCCGCGTTGCGCCGCTGATGAGGAGGCTCAAGGGGCTTGTTTTATAGGCCCAGCTGGTCCCACCTCTCTGCTCCGCGCCGCGCCTCCAGTACCGGGTGGGAGAGTTTGGAGGACCCTTTGCAGGGCAGATGGTAAGTCCCTCTCTCTCCCGCGTTGCGCCGCTGATGAGGAGGCTCAAGGGGCTTGTTTTATAGGCCCAGCTGGTCCCACCTCTCTGCTCCGCGCCGCGCCTCCGGTGCCGGGTGGGAGAGTTTGGAGGACCCTTTGCAGGGCAGATGGTAAGTCCCTCTCTCTCCCGCGTTGCGCCGCTGATGAGGAGGCTCAAGGGGTTTGTTTTATAGGCCCAGCTGGTCCCGCCTCTCTGCTCCGCGCCGCGCCTCCGGTGCCGGGTGGGAGAGTTTGGAGGACCCTTTGCAGGGCAGATGGTAAGTCCCTCTCTCTCCCGCGTTGCGCCGCTGATGAGGAGGCTCAAGGGGCTTGTTTTATAGACCCAGCTGGTCCCGTCTCTCTGCTCCGCGCCGCGCCTCCAGTGCCGGGTGGGAGAGTTTGGAGGACCCTTTGCAGGGCAGATGGTAAGTCCCTCTCTCTCCCGTGTTGCGCCGCTGATGAGGAGGCTCAAGGGGCTTGTTTTATAGGCCCAGCTGGTCCCGCCTCTCTGCTCCGTGCCGCTCCTCCGGTGCCGGGTGGGAGAGTTTGGAGGACCCTTTGCAGGGCAGATGGTAAGTCCCTCTCTCTCCCACGTTGCTAGAGTCAACCCACAACTCAACTGTTGAATGGTGAGTCAATACATTGGTTAATCAAATTGATTCACTAGGTCTATTCCATTTGGGAACTAACCAAATGACAAGACCACTATTGTTCCACTGTCACTTAAGAATCACTATCATTTCACTGTGAATGTACATATGGGAAATTATTACTTCATGCAAATTTTAAACTGCAATTGCAACTGGGGGGAAAGTGCCTTTGGCAATACTTATCACACAACAATGACTATGACCCACAACTGCTGTGTCTCTAAAGCATGGTCAAGACATTCCTTGTCATTAATGGGGAAAATACATCCATAAGCTCACAGTCATCCTAGTCCTCCGGTGCAGAACACTGCTGCTGGGGCAGTTGCAATATTGGAAATCATGTGTGTCAGTGTCACCTCCACTCCCTCTTCACCCCTCCCCCTTGCTATTTGCAAGCAAGCTGATTACAATTTTTTCTGTTTCTTTTCTTTCTTTTTAAACTTAGATTGCATTAAGAGAACTCCAGAATTGTGTTAAAAGGTAAACAATAAAATATTTTAAAACATGAAAGGCATGCTGGGTGGGACATAAGGCAAGGAGCTGGGACTAAGGGAGGTGTAGAGGAGAGTGTGATGGCAAAAGCAGACCCTAGTTGCATGATTGACAATGTGTGTGATAATGACTGTTCTTAAACCAGTATGTTTCCTTTTTTTATTATCTAATGCATTTGCAGCAAGAATGGAGATTGTGTCGTGTGCTTGGTGTCTTGTGAAGTATGTATGCCAGAGATACCAGTGGAGTCTGGTGGAGTCCAGTGGAGGGACCCATAATCTATTTCAAGCAGTATGTGAATGACAGCTGTATTTGTGGCAAGACAGAAATTCAATAGAATACATAACAGGGAAGAAAAACATGTCTGGGAGCCATCTGCCTAAAGGAATATGAATAGAAACAAGGAGCAAGTTAACTGAATCAAGAGCACCTCCAGCACACATTGAAACAGATCATGAAATTGACAGACTGCTTTCTATTTTGATGAAACCTGATTTCCGGATGTACTGCCTGCAAAACAGAAGACTCTGTCCTTCTCTTGCAAGGAAATTGCCTTGCACAGAGCTGTTTTATTTCATTCGCTTCCAAGGATGATGGGTTAATCCACCTGACAGCTATTTCACTGACTGTGTTATTACCACCAAATCAATTTAGGCCATTCCAACTCTTATGCCTCTAGGTACTTACTTAACGTACACTTCACACACATTCTTATTCAGAAGACAGGTATTTCTTTTCATTTGTGAGCCCCAAAGATACTCATATCTTCAGCTCCATTTATGGGATGAGCCAGGTCATCAGGGAGATTCAAAGCTGTTCTCTATGGGCTCAGAGTGAGTTAACAATAAATGTTCCAGAAGTATATTTTAAATGATTGCCTATTCTTGTATGAATCTGCCCATTCATTAAGATCTACTATGAAACTTGAGGCGGGGGTATTTGGCTTTTCCAATAATGTATCTATGATTCCAGAAGTTTGCTGCCTGGAGACAGAAGTACTGTTAAGAGCAATGGTTAAAGGGAAAAGCTCTTCCAGGTGCTAACTCTCTGAAGGACATTACAGGCTGAAAGTTTTTAAAATGGACAATTAATCAGAGTGATTCCAAGTGAGAATGAGGTAAAAGGAAGAAATCAGATTGAAGACAAGCTGATTCTGAAGCAAAAACAATTATTTCTTTATTAAAAAGACAAAAAAAAGATAGCAGCAGAAACTAGCAGAACAGTCTATAGTCAATACAAGCTGTTTCTCAAAGTAAAAGAGGGGACAAATGGCATGAGACATAAAACTCTACTCCTAACAAATCCAAGAGGGGTGTAGCTAAGTCCTCCCCAATGTGAAGATGATGACTGAAGAAACAGAAGGCAGGTCTCAGAAAGAGGTAGGGAAGCAGATCTAAGAAAAAGATTCTCTCTGTGTGACTCTGATGTATTTAATCTTTTCCTAACTTGGGTTCTGTCTCCTAAAAGTGGACGAATGCCTTTGGGTGGCCTCCATGTTGCTCCATGGCAGATTTTAAAAATGTGCTTTAAAAGGGCAGAGATGAACATGCCCTTCAGGCACTGATAATGGCTCTTAACTGATCTGGGTGGTAGAACACAATGCAGCTGCTTACACAAGACAAAGCAAATCATGTATAAATATTTATCCTCTTTCATATCTACATGGGTTGTTCAATCTCTCTGGAAGCTACACAATACCTCACCATGAGAAGTGTACCAGTCTGAGCCAATTTGGCATGCCAGTGGAAATATAAAAGGCAGTTAAGTCCTGATTGCTCTTATCAATAGAGCCATTTCCTTGTCATCAGGAGAGGGGAGTTGGAGTACAAGGTTCAGTTTATATTTTTAAAATGAGGCTTGACTCTTTTCTAAGATAGGGTCCAAGCCACCAGCCCACCCTGTCCAGTATGAATTATTAACAATTCATGCAGGCTCTGGCAACAGACTGCTTTCCTGCCTTATGCATCAAAGTCTAATTTTAATATTTATTGAGCATAACCTATAACATAGTTGCACTCATATTCTCACTCATATCCTGATTTTGGATCTTTCCTAGGCATCTAGAATGCTGGGTAGATGGGTCTTTGATCTGATCCAGCATGTCTTTTCTTATGTTTCGACTAACTAAAGAAGGCACACAACAAAAACAATGAATTATACAGACCTACAAAATTGAGGGTCATACAAATTATGCTGCTTCTATAGGAATCTGGCATTCTAAATTCAAAAATGATCTCAGATCTGCTCCATCATGTACAGTTTTTTTCTGTACAGGTCCCAGAGGGTGCTGCTCGGGGACTGTAGCTCCAGCAAGAGGAAACTCACTTGTGGGGTCCCTCAGGGAGCTATTTTGTCCCCGACATTATTTAACATCTATATGAAGCCGCTGGGTGAGATTATACAGAGTTATGGTGCTGGGTGTTATCAATATGCTGATGACACCCCAATCTATTTCTCCGTGTCTCATTCATCGGCCGCGAATTCCAATGGCATCTCTTCTCTCAATGAATGTCTTCAGGCGGTAATGGGCTGGATGAGGAAAAACAAATTGAAGCTGAATCCAGACAAGACGGAGGTGCTCACGGTAGCAGCCCCGAAACCAAGAATTGGGTTGCAACCTCCAGTCCTGGATGGGGTCACACTCTCCTCCAGTGACTGTGTTCGCAGTCTGGGGGTGCTCCTTGACTCGTTGCTCCTGATGACAAATCAGGTAAATGCGATGGTCAGGAGCACCTGTTATCAGCTTCAGCTGATACACCAGCTGCACCCTTTTCTGGAAGTAAGGGATCTCGAGACTGTTGTGCACGCACTGGTAACCTCCCGCCTCGACTTCTGTAATGCGCTCTACATGGGGCTACCCCTGTGCCAGGTTCGGAAGCTACAATTAGTTCAAAATATGGCAGCCAGACTTGTTTCTGGAACATCTAGGAGGGACCACATCACTCCGGTTTTGAGGTCCCTCCATTGGCTGCCTATTCACTTCCGGGCCCAGTACAAGATGTTGGTTATCACCTTTAAAGCCCTAAATGGCTTGGGTCCAAGTTATATCAGAGACCGCCTCCTCCCATATAATCCTCCCTGCGCACTCCGTTCCTCTGGGAGAAAATTTTTAGAACCAAAAAGGGCAAGGTTATCTGCAGCCTCCCAGAGGGCCTTTACTGTATTTGCCCCCAGATTCTGGAACCACCTGCCGGGCTAGATCCGTCAGTTAACATCCTTGGACAGTTTTAAAAAGGCTGTCAAGACGGATCTCTTCCGGCAGGCCTTTCCAGATTAAATAGCTGGTCTCGGGTTGTCTTTATAATTTGGATATTATGTAGCTCCTGGCTCCCTCACGCTGTAAACCGAAACATCGCATTGGGTTTGTAACTGATTTATTGTTTTATTGTTTTATTGTTTAATTGTAATTGATATACTGATTTTATTCTGTAACTATTCAATACTGTTTTAAGGGTGGGAGGGACATATTTTGTATTGAATTTTATGCTGTTAACCGCCCGGATTGGGAAACCATTGGGCGGTATACAAATAAATTTTATTTTTTTATTATTATTATTATTATTATTTTCACAACTTGCTTTGACGTTTTAATGTAGTAACATGTGGCTGCATGAAAGGATCCTGCAAAGAGTAAGAAAGGGGTTAAAATCTTTTAATAGATTTTCAAAACGTTAATTTGCTGATATGAAGCAAAAAAAAAAATCCATTTGAAAGCACTAAAAGAAATCACACTGGAAAATCAGTGACCACACTTAATCAAAGCAGAGTAACAACTGAAGTGATAAAATTTCAAATTTATGGAAAAAATTAGTGTATGGTATGACATTTTTATTGTGTTTCTGCAGATTCAGCACCGCCAAATTTATTTTAAACAGGTACAATCTTGAAAAAAAGTTTTTTTCATTGCAAACCTGTGCTAATTGTGGCTAGTATTTTTGTCTTCTTAATATTCAATTGTAATCCTGCTTTTGCACTGTCTTTACTTTTTTGTTGTTGTTGTTTTTCCTGTAGGTGCCAGTGATGATGGTGAAGGGGAGGGTTGAAAGAGAGTTTGTGCCTGTCTTTGAAATCCCAGGCACAGACAGTGAGGCAGAAGCAGCAGCAACTGATTTTGTTTTGCTGCCTCGCTAGAGATGTCTCAGACAGACCCTCATGTTGATGGGAACAGAAGACATACAAGCTGTAATTTTTCACTCCCCACCTGCCACCATCACTATTACTACATTTGGTCATTTCAGGAAACACTTTTATTCCCTAATGACAAAGTGCAGCAAGCTGAGACCAAGTAAAGCCCATCAGTGAACATTGCAGAGTAAATCTATGAACTGTGTGGTGTGTATCAATACCATGTAGAACAGCACCTTCAGTCCACTGCAACAACTAGATGAGTTACTGTCCACTGTGCCACTAAAAGCTGATAATATAATGGACTTGTGCTCTTCACCAAGCTCATAGCGACAAAGTCAGGTGCAAGAGTACTTGAGACTATGGTCCCATTTTAGTCCTGTCCCTGCTTTCAGCACTATGCAGTGTGGGCTGCAAATTAAAGGAGCTGGAAAACAAACCTCTTTGGTAAATGGTTGTTGTCATTATGTTCCTTAAAATCAACTCTGATTAGTGACAACCTTATAACAGGCAGAGTATCCCTTCTCTAAAATACTTTGTTGTTGTTGTTAACTGCCCTCGAGTCGATCTTGAATCATGGCGACCCTATGGATGAAACATCTCCAGGACCCTCTGTCTTCCACTGCCCTGCTCAATTCCTGCAACCCCATACCCGTGACCTCCTTAATAGAGTCCATCTATCTAGCATGTGGCCTTCCTCTCTTCCTACTTCCCTCCACCTTTCCCAGCATTACTGTCTTTTCCAATGAGTTCTCCCTTCTCATGATGTGTTCAAAGTACGACAGCCTCAGTTTCATCATCTTGGCTTCCAGGGAGGTTTCCAGCTTCATCTGCTGTAGGACCCATTTGTTTGTCTTTTTGGCTGTCCATAGGATCCTCAGCACTCTTCTCCAGCACCACATTTCAAATGAATTGATTTCCTTCCTATCATCTTCTTAACTGTCCAGCTCTCACATCCATACATGGTAACAGGGAATAGGATGGCTTGCATGATTCTAACTTTTGTGCTCAGTTGTATATCTTTGCATTTTAGCATCTTTTCTGTTTCTTTCATAGCCACCCTCCCCATTCTTAATCTTCTGATTTCCTGACTGCAGTCCCCATTTCTATCAATGTTTGATCCCAGGTATGGGAACTCTTTTACTATTTCTATGTTTTCATTGTCTAGGTTGAACTTGTGAAGGTCCTGTCTGTGAGATTTTCTGCTAGTACTATGGTGTCACCTGCAGATCTTAGATTGTTGATAGTCTTTCCTCCTATTTTCACTCCTCCTTCTTCTCTGTCCAAACCTGCTTTTCTTATAATATGTTCTGTATACAAGTTGAACAGATAGAATGAAAGGATACAGCCTTGTCTGACCCCTTTGCCAGTTGGGAAATATTCTGTTTCTCCGTCTTCTGTTTTGACAGTAGCTTCTTGTCCTGAGTACAGATTCCTCATCAAGACTACCAGATGAGTTGGCACTCCCATGTCTTGAAGGATATTCCATAGCCTTTCATGATCTATGCAGTCAAAGGCTTTGCTACAGTCTATAAAGCACATGCTGATTTTCTTTTCGATTTCCCTGCTGTGTTCCATTAGCCATTGTATGTTTGCAATGTGGTTCCTAGCACTTCTTCCTTTCCTGAACCTCTGGGATTTCTCTCTCCATATATGGTTGGAGTCTATGTTGCAGAAGTTTGAGCATGATTTTGCTTGCATGAGAGAACAGTGCTATGGTCATATCATTGCTGCAGTCTCTTTGTCTCCCCTTTTGTGAATGGGGTTCTATATTGATCGCTTCCAATCTGTTGGCCATTGTTTTGTTTTCCATATCTGTTGACATATGTTGGTTAGCACTAGAGTTGACTCTGTCAATGTTGATTGCAGCAGTTCAATTGGAATATCATCTGTTCCTGGTAATTTGTTTTTTCACTATTTCTCTTATTGTAGTTTCCACGTCACTTTTTAGAATTTGGGGTTCATTTTCATATGGCTCTTCATTCCATGTGTCCTTCATTTTGTCATCTCTTTTGTATAATTCTTCTGTGTATTGCATCCAACATCTTTTCATTCTTTCCTGGTCTTGAATTATTTTATTTTTATTGTCATCCTTGGTTTGAATTTTCCTTTGATTTCCCAGATCTTGCAAAATAGATCTCTTATTCTTTCCTTTTTTGTTGTTGTCTTCTATTTCTCTGCATTAGTTGTTGTAGTAATTTTCTTTATCTTTCTGCACAAGCCATTGTACTGTTGCATTCATAATTCTTAGTTTGCTCCTATCTCCCTTTAGTTTTTCTTCTCTTCTTTTCTTTATTGCTTGTAGTGTTTTTTCTATCATCCATGGTTTTTCCTCTTTCTTTTTGTTTACTGAAAGTTTCTGTCTACAGTCTTCTTTTATTATGTCCCTGGCTTCAGGTTCCTCTGGTTCTCAGTCTATTATGCTTAGCAGTGCAAATCTGTTTCTTTTGTTGTCAGTAAATTCTGTTGACATATTATTTAGATCATGTTTTGGTATAACCACTGGTTTTGTTTTTTTCTTGACTCTTATTCTCATTTTTGTTATGAGTAAGTCATGATTTCTGCCACAGTTAGTGCCTGGTCTAGTCTTGGCCACCAGTATAGAGTTCTGCCATCTTTTACTTCCTGTTATATAATCTATTTGATTTTTGTGTAGATCATCTAGTGATGTCCAGGTTTGTAGTCTTCCTTCTGGTTGTATGAAAATGTGTTTGCAATGAATAGGTTGTTTGCAATGAATAGGTTTCACAAAAATCTATCAGGCACTCCCTGGCTTCATTTCTTTTGCCTAATCCAAATCTGCCTACTGTTTTTGATTCTTGTTTGCTTCCAACTTTTGTGTTCCAACCTCTAATGATCAGCTTGATATCCCGTGATTGTATGCTGTCAATTTTGTTCTGTACTCCTTCATAGAGTCTATCAATTTCTTCCTGTTCTGCCTCTGTGGTTGGTGCATATACTTGAATTATGGTGATATTCATAGGTTTATCATGGAGTCTTACTGAAATTATTCGGTCTGATTTTGCATTGCATCCTCTGACTGCTTTTGCCACATCTTTTCTTAGCATGAAAGCCGCCCCATTTCTTCTTGTCTTTTCATTCCCTGAGTAGAACACTGTGTAGTTGTCTAAGTCATGGCCCATTCCTGCCCGTTTTAGCTCGCTTACTCTCAGTACTGCTATGTTCATGTGTTCCATTTCCATTTTTACTATGTCTAGCTTCCCTTGGCTCATGCTTCTCACATTCCACATCCCTATCTTATGTGTTATGCTGCTTTGGATGCAATTTGCCTTCCTAAGGGTGTCTGCTATTTGTCTTGGCATCTTTCTTATGCCCTTGGCTAATCTCCCTCCTTCTCTTTCTGTTAATGCATTGATCCTGTCTGTGTTTCGCTTGTGGTGTCTCATCATAGGGTTTACTAGGTGATTGGGGTTACACAAGGAGGACCACCTACACCTCCCTGTGCACAGTGCCAACCAATGTTAGCTATAGTGTCACAATTCCCTCCTGTCAGTGACACCACCACTACTGCTGCTGCCCAGTAACTGTTTGTCTCCCTATATTATTCCTCCCATTGTTGTTTATTTGCTTTTCTATCCATCCCCTTATGCCTCCATGGGTTTCCTTCCTTCCCTTCCTTGCATCCTCCCTTCTTTAGTCCATCCCCATCCCAACTCCCTCCCTCCTCTTAGCTTCTTTCTCTGTAGTTGGGGGAGGTTAGAGATGGCTGGTCACCCTCTTCCTTCCACCCCTTCCCTGCCTGGTCCTCTGGCAGTGCTCTGTTCTCTGGCTCAGCTGGGGGCAGAGAATGGGTGGAGTTGGTGTTTTGCCCCCTTTCTCTTGATTCCCTGATGGTCATCTTTGTCCTAAAATGCTTGGGACTAGAAATGTTTTGGATTTTCAATTTATTTTTAGTTATTTTTGGGAGGGGGGCAGAAAACCTGTATTTGCATGTAAGTACATAAAGAGATATCATGTAGGTAAGATCCAAATCTAAAATTCATTTATGTTTCATATACACCTTATAGACATAGCCTAAAGGGAATTTTATAGAACAATTTTGTGCAGGAAACAAAGTTTGTGCCACAAACATAGCAAAGGTGTCACTATCTCAGCCAACTATGAAAAAACTTTTGGGTTTTGGAGTATTTCATATATTTTTTTGGTGGTTTTGTTACTTTATTGAAAGAAAGTAACTGGTCTTAAGTAGTTGCCACAGCAGCTGCCTGAGTCCTCTGCACAGACACTCTGGTGGCATGAGTCTTTGCCAGATGATCAGTGAACTCCTGATAGGGAGATTTAGTAAAAACAGTCTCTTTCCAGAGGTCAGGGGTCAGATAACTGTAGGTCTTGGAAATGGCATCAAAGGTGGCCTTTGCAAAGTTGCCTAAGGTGGCTGTGCACCCCCTGGCTGAGGTGTAACAGTCATCGATACCAGCCATCATCAACAGTTTCTTGGGAACTGGGGCAGACACAATCCCAGTACCACGGGGTGCAGGGATGAGGCACACCAAGACAGATCCACACCATCCGGTTACCTTGCAAGGTACAGTGTGGGGCTTGCCGATCTTGTTGCCCCAGTAGCCTCGCCTGACTGGCACGATGGATAGTTTTGCCAAAATGATGCCCCCCCCCCCCGAATTGCAGTGGCCACTTCTTTGGAGCATTTGACTCCAAGACCTACATGTCCATTGTAATCTCCAATGGCAACAAAAGCCTTGAACCTGGTGTGCTGACCAGCACGGGTTTGTTTCTGGACAGGCATGATCTTCAGAACCTCATCTTTCAGAGAGGAGCCCAGGAAAAAGTCAATGATTTCAGACTCCTTGATTAGAAGGGGGAGTATTTCATATTTTGACATTCCAGAGAAGGGAGACTCAATGATTTTCTTGGCAAACCTCATTCAGATGAGATTTGCCATTGCCTTCCTCTGAGGCTGAGAGACTGTGACTTGCTCTAACTCACCCAGTTTGCTTCCATTATGACTGAGTAGGGCTTCAGATTCTTGTCTTCTGGAATCTAGTCCAAGGCCAGCTATGTGGACTGGCATAAATTGTAATTTATTTATTTATTTAATATTTGTCCCAACTGAAGTGAACTCACTGTATCAGTGGTAACTAGAAAAGTCAACACTTACACAAGTTCCATTGATTTAAGTGGTCTAATTAGCTAAGAGAAATGATATAATTTAGGTTAGTGTCTTGCTGCAGTAAAGTGTGTGCAAAAATCCTAGAAAAACTCAATTTGGATCTACTGGGGGGGGGCAAGAAAAGAAGCTCCTTTCAGCAGTAAATCTATATCCTGCAAGAACACAGACATAGTTTGACTATGATTTCTAGGAAATCAGGGTTCAAATTCCTGTTCAGCCACTGAAACCCAATGTGTGAGTCTGGGCACATTATACTCTCTCATCCTCAGAGGAAGGCAATAGCAAATCTCCTCTTTACAAATCTTGTCAAGAAAAAAAAATGATAGATTTGTTTTATGGCTGTCGTAAGTCAAAAACGACTGGAAGGCACACAACAAAAACAACTACAGTATCCATAGATTCATTATCCAAGGTTTAAAGCATCCATGGTTTGAAAATATAAATATTTTTAAAAATATTTATTTTTAAAAACAAACCTTAATTTTGCCATTTTATATAAGGGACACAATTTTACTATCAATTGTATTTAACAGGACTTGAATATTCACGAATTTTGGTGTGCATGGATTTTGGTATCCTGGAACCAAACCACAATGTATACCAAGGGCCCACTGTGCATACTGTCTTCAAAGTGTAGTGGCTGGAATCAGAATAGGTCCTTCTCTAAGTCCTGCCACCTTCATATGCATGGCTTGTGGGGATGTGAGATAGAGCTTTCTTGGTGGCTGACCCTAAGCTTTAGAACTCCTTTTCAAGAAAGGATGAAAAAGTGCCCTCCTGGCTCTCCTTCCATCAGCCAGCATTATTATTATTATTATTATTATTATTATTATTATTATTATTATTATTTCTGAAAGGTTTTTAGAACTGAAGGTTGCTTTTTCTAAAGGGGACTTTTAAGAGTGTGCCAAAAATTTTCATTGTATTGTCGTCTAAACTGCATTTTATTACTTTTCATCCGTTTTTAACCCATTTTAATATTCTTAATAGTTTAATTCTATTTCAGCAATGATCTTTTGTATGTTGCTAGTTATACTGCACTCATTTTAATTTGTTAGCCACCTTAATTTGTAAGCCACCTTCAGTCCCAGTTTTGGGGGTAGCTGGGATATAACTAACATTAATAACCATGGTTGATACAGATTCATAACCTAGAGTTACAGATCAATAACTAGTCTCTATTCAGTAAGAATAAGTAGTCTTAATGGAGACTTACGTAAATCTCATCGCAGTCTACCCCAAAAGCCAAGTATCGGATGTGAAGAAGGCTCATTTGGCTTTCAATCAAGACACTAGGAAGAGAAAAAGTTTCCACCCACCCACCATTGTGCCCCAGTCAGAAACTGAATGGACCTCCTTCATTCAATCCAGTGGCTGACTCTTTAGGTGGACTGGGGTGGTGTTTATTTAGGTTGAGAGGGTCAGGACTGGAGACATGACTTAGGGTCTTTACAGACTGCCAGAAATAATGCAGCTTGAGGCCACTTTAATTGTCCTGGCTCAGTGCTAGGGAATTATGGGAATTGTATTTTTTTTCTGAGACATTGAGCCTTCTCTGTCAGAGAGTTCTGGTGCCACAATAAACTACAGATCCCATGATTCCTTAGCACTGAGCCAAGACAGTTAAATTGGCCTCAAGCTGCATTATTTCTGGCAGTCTGTAAAGGCCCTTAGTTATGCAGAAATAACTAAGAGCCTTTGCAGACTGCAGGAAATAGTGCAAATTGAGTCCACTTTAAGGTTAGGGTTACTGCTAGGGAATCATGGGAATTGTTTTTTTTTCTGAGACATTGAGCCTTCTCTGTCAGAGAGCTCTGGTGCCACAATAAAATACAGTTCCCATGATATCCTAACCTTAACCCTTAAAGTGGATTCAATTTGCTCTATTTCTGGCAGTCTGCAAAGGCCCTAAGAAGCCTGTCTAGCGGATAAAGCAAAGCAAAGCAAAGCAGCTTCATTTATATACCGCTTCATATCATGCTATGGGATGTCTACATGGTTTACAACTGTAAGCTGATTGCCCCCCCAACAGTTGGGTACTCATTTTAGCGACCTCAGAAGGATGCAGGCCTGAGTCTAGCCTGAGCCCTGACTGGTATTGAACTCACAACCTTGTGGTCTATGAGTGAGTGGCTGCAGTACAGGCATTTAACCACTGTGCCACCAGGGCTCTTATAACAGCATGGAGCTATACTAGGGACACAGAAGGATCAATCCCTGATTTAAAGAAAATAAAATTCAGCCTGTAACAACCATGATTAGATTTAGAACATTTATAGATAAATGCATGAATTATTGTTGTGTGCCTTCAAGTTGTTTCTGATGTATGGCAACTCTAAGGAGAACCTATCACAGGGTTTTCTTGACAAAATGTGTTCAGAGGAGGTTTGTCTTTGCCTTCCTCTGAGACTGAAAGTGTGTGACTTGCCAAGTGGGTTTCCATGGCTGAGCAGAGATTTGAACCCTGTTCTCCAGAGTCATGGCCCAATGCGTAAACCACTACACCACACTTGCTCTCTTAAACATGTGAATACACATGTAGAATGGATACTGTTTGCAGCAATGGCCCTTGCTTTCCTCCTTTTCTGTAAGACTGGTATTTTTAATACACACACACAAATCTAGGGGATTTTATCCAATGTCATATGATTCCAACAAAAAGTTGATGAAATAAACCAACATCTGGCACATAATACATTTCTACCGTGAGTGGACAAAAGTACTGTCACGTCTTATCGTTTGATGGAAAGAAGAAGACCTTGGCAAGATTCAGTTCTAATTAAATTTCACTCTCCATTGAACGCTCTGTCGGCAACACTCATCACTTCTGCCAGAGGGAGTATCGCCCAGGGTGGTATTCACATCTCTAATAGCTCCAGTGGTTGTCAGCATTTCAGTAAACACCCTCGCATCTTAGCACCATATCAAAGCATCCAATTCTTTTCACTGCACCTTACCTCTAAATCCCTTTCCCTCTTCCCAAAACAATAGGTCCACCTCACGTTGCTTTGGAGAACTATATGCCAGCTGAAGAATGGATCTTTCTAAATCCATCACTCCCTTGCTTCAAAAGATGGGGTGGTGAAGAAGCCTCAAACACAAAGAAGTGATGCAATAGTTTTACACATCATTCACTACTACACATCTATTGTAAAAAATTGATGCACATGTTGGATTTCTGTGCTGCTAGAAATACCTTAGCTGACTTTTTTTCCCTTGAGAAAATGGTAAAATTCATATATCACACTTGCAAAGTATAAATCTACACATACATAGTTACACAATGGCTGTATTCTGCTGAATACTGACACTGCACAACTGTTTGTGCATCTGCCAGTGTGTCTGCTTATTGTCCCAATGGACAATACAATCACTGGATTGCATTATCACTTTGCTAAGCTTTTTCTTCAGCCACCACTGTCACTCCCTTAGAAGAGCCCAAGCCCATAGGCTTGAGTATGTGTAACTGAAGGGTTTTTTTCTATCTATACTTTTGTCTACTTTTCCTTTGTTGTGTCCCATGTCATGATCCACCTTGAGTCCCAATTCTGGGAAACAGGCAAGGAAGGAAGGAAGTTAGATTTGACTGTGCAGGCCCTTGAGGTATGGTTCTCTCCTAGCAGATTTTGAAAAAAGGAATTAAGAAGAATTCAATTCAAGTTATTTTTAAATGTAACAGGTAGAGGTAATGTACAGCCAGACCTAGAAGCAGAAGGCAGGTGTCCCTAATAATCAGGTTTAGAAGGAACAGCTGAAACCCTGCAAAAAATAAGTCATTGGCCATACAAAGATAAATGGCTAACAGCTGGTTACCTGGAAAGAGAGCTATTACACTAATGCCCCTACTTCTGTTTGTTTAAATGACTCTTCCCCTTGGCTAAAGGGGAAGTCTTGATTATACACTACAGTGAAAGATAATGTCATTGTGGAGAGAAGGCAGAATAGAACATGCCTTAGCAACAGCCAATAGAATGCGAGCTGGCAGCAGCCAATCAAATGGTAGGCTGGAGGTTAAATAAGACCATTGCTGACAGTTGAAGTTAGCTAGGGACTGTGAAGGGAAAATTCAGAAGGGAGGGTTTTAGCTCTAGGACTGAACTCCAAGTGAGGGAGTTTCTGGGATTAAGTTAGCCTGAGGGCTAGTGTAGAAATAAGATTGGAAAGACCACAGTAAATAAGGATCGTGTGAGGGTCCTAAAAGAGAATATCTGGTGTTTTCTAAAGTTAAGGAGTGTGTAACAAAGGAGAACAAGTGAATGCAACATTGTAACAAATGAAACATTGTTAACCATCATCCAAATAAAGTTTTATTGTTATTTTATTACAATCTTGTCTGAATCTGGATTAATTTCCACACTACTAAGAAATAAAGAGACCAAGTTTGGGGAAATAAACCCATAGATATAAATAAAAGTGGTCTGGTACATCATAATATAAATGAAATGAAAATGAAGCTATATTGAGCAGTGGTGGGATCACAATACCCATTCAGCTGCTAAATCAAGAAAAATAAGTGGTGCTTGTGATAAATTTGGTGGCAGCAGTGGGATGTTAAAACTCATGAGGCTGCCACAATAGAAAATAGTTGGGTGAGTGGGAGTCACCTTAACAGCTATCTTTAAAGAAAATAAGCTTTCCCCATTGAAGGAAATTAGCTCTCATTAGGCAGTGTCTGACAGTCAAAGCAGATGTATTCCATGACTGATTCAAAGCCGTATTGCTAGTGGCTCCATTCAAAGCTGCTGTTGGGTAGGATGTCTGCAAAGCTGGAGTTATCATTGTCCAAAGTTTTAATAACCTTTTGTCTGAGACTAGTGTGGGAACAGATATCGAGCCACACACATTGATATCATATTTCCTTCTCACTGGAAATCAGACTGGACTGAAATCCAGAGAGAATTCACCAGCTATTGAACTGGAAGCCACCAACCATTACTGTTCCAGTACAGTAGAAGATCTAATAAAATGGTTTCTGTATCAGTGAAAATGAAAATGAATAAGCTGGTGCTTGAAATCTAAATCCAGCCCATATATATAAATGTATGTATTCCATTTGTATGCCACCTTTCTCCTGATGTGGGACCCAAGACAGTTACCAAAGCAAAAACAAGATAAGTGGAAAAGCTGGCAATAAACATTAAAACACCATTAAAAATTATCACACTCAGGGGGGTTGCAGACTGCTAGAAATAGTGCAAATTGAGTCCACTTTAAGGGTTAGGGTTAGGGTTAGGGAATCATGGGAACTGTATTTTATTGTGGCACCAGAGCTCTCTGACAGAGAAGGCTCAATGTCTCAGAAAAAAAACAATTCCCATAATTCCCTAGCACTAACCCTAACCCTAAAAGTGGACTCAAATTGCACTATTTCTGGCAGTCTGCAACCCCCCTAAGACTTCTGGTTGGGAACGTCACCAGCTCAGACATGAAACCTGAGATGGGCGAGACACCCTCTCAATAGTGGCTGCTGTTAGAGAGAATATTTCTCTCTGATATTTACCAAATGCAGTAGCCAAAGTTATCTCCTTAGTATAGGAAATCTAGCGATGGCCAACAGAGGTCAGGTTCCCAGGAAGAGGTCTGTAGAAGAGGGTGACACCTTGCCTTTTGAACTGGGGAGTATTGCCATGGGAAATACACAGCTGCATGTGAGAGTTCAAATGAACCTATAGATGCCTTCAATTTAAATTTTAAATGTAAGAACTTTAATTTAATAATTTAGTGATCCATCTACACAGTGACTACTCTCCTACAACATAGAATTTTACCACTGAGAGCTTTACCAGACACTACAAAAAAAAAAGTCAAATGGAGATGCTGTAAAGTCAGCTCTGCAGAGCTGATAAAAGGAGGTTAAATAGGAGAAGACAAAAGAAATATTCTTTTATTATATATATATAGGATTAAAATGAATATACAGAAAAAAATAGAATAAAAGTAAATTGCAAACCTTGAAGCTTGATGAAAAGGAGACTGCCAAAGGAATCAAAAGCTGCAGGAGGAGATTGAGTCCAGAGTTACCCAGATGAACTGATTGGCTGACTCACAACGCAACTCTGAAGGAGGAGAAACTTCATGGGGAGGCCAGAATGTCTGGAAATGGGGAGAGTGTTCTATGGAAGGAGGAAAGAATAAAATAGCTTTAATTTTAACCTTTATAAAGGTGAAGTAACCATGATATGAATGAGAGGACTTACAGAGATTTAGGGCCTTTGCAGACTGCCAGAAATAGTGCACATTAAATTGAGGCACTGCCCTGGCTCAGTGCTAGGGAGTCATGGGGATTGTATTTTTTTCTGGGACACTGAGCCTTCTCTGTCAGAGAGCTCTGGTGCCACAATAAATTACAGTTCCCATGATTCCCTAGCACTGAGCCAAGGCAGTGCCTCAATTTAATGTGCACTATTTCTGGCAGTCTGCTTCCTTCTATAGACAAAGATAATAACAGCTGAGATAATGCAAGGGAGAACTGTCTATAATGTTTACAGGAAATATAAAGACCTTACTTAAGAATATGGGAAAGCAGTGTCAGAGTTTGATCTGTGAGGTGGCGGTCTGAAAAGGAAAAAAGTATACTGTTTATAGATAATTATCAAAGAAATAAGAGCAAACTAAGAGCTATATAAGAAAAAGAAAAAAAGATATTTATAAGACTCAAAAAATAAAATAAGATAAATAAGAGTAAGAGGAATAACAACAACAACAGATATTAAAAATATAACAAAAAGGACTCTATATGTATGCTGATAAGAATCTATTATCTCTTTTTGATTGTTTATATTAATAATTGTATTATAGGAATTGTGGTGGATGTAATAGTATGTTTAAATAGGTCCACATTGATAAGATTCTACACTGTCAATACCTGAGTTGTCTATGTAAGTGAATATAATAGGGGGGTTATACTATATTAAGGTGAATTTTGAGTTTATGAGTTTATCAATGATAGATAGATAGATAGATAGATAGATAGATAGATAGATAGATTACAGAAGATATTAACAGTAGCCATGGGTAGGAGTAATAAATAGCTTGGATCTCATCTAGAGAAGAAAAGAAAGGTTAGAATAAAGAATTTCCTAGTATTAGCCCTACTCATATACACTTAAACATCAAGAATATTGATAAACAAAAATCAAAGGAAAAGAAACACTAACTAAATTAATAACAAGAATAGTGGAGATGATAAATTTTAAAATCCAGAAGATCAAAGATTAAATATCAAATATTAAGTTCTGAGTATGGTATCTGATATACAATCAAGGGCCCAAACTGCAAAAATGCAATCACATATGACAACACAAAGAAGACTTTTGATTGAACAGGCTAAAGCAATGGACTCAAGCATGTTGATGACTCTAGATGAGCTGATGAAGATGTGTCATGAAATAAAACAAGATAAAGTTGAAAGAAAACAGGAAATGAAGACGATGAAAGCAGAAATAAAACACAATATAAAGGCAGAAATTTAAAAAGTTGTAAATACAGTGGAAAAACTTACAATGGAGCTTATTCAAGCAACAGCTAAGATAACTTTGTTGGAAGAACAGAATAAGGATTTACAGAAAGAGGTAAAAGTGTTAAGAGGGGCATATGAGAAAGAAAAGAAAGGAAAGAATAATATCTGTGCATAAAATGAGAGAAAGATGTTTAAAAATTAGAGGACTCTCCAAATAGAAAGGAGAAAACTCATAGAATTGTGCCTGTTTTAGCAGATTTCATGGATTTGATCTAGAAAGCAAGGTTTTCATTAGGAAATTTGAGAAGAAACTGGAGAGAGAAATGGAGACAGAAAACAATCAGAAGACAGAAGAGTAAGCAAAGATACAAGAGATTATATTAACAGAACAACAAACTAAAGAACAGAACATAAATCCTGGAAATCAGGTGGGGAGAATCTGGATAATAATTAAAGGGGAAGGAAACAATAGGGATGTTATTGTGGGAGTCTATTACAGACCCCCAAGTCAGACTGAGGAATTGGATGATGCCTTTCTAGAACAGATGACCACACACTCAGAAAGGAGAGATATAGTATTGATGGGTAACTTCAACTATCCTGATATTTGCTGGAAGTCAAACTCAGTCAATCCTTCAAGGTCTAGCAAATTCCTTACTTGCCTCAAAGACAATTTTTTGTCCAAAAGGTGGAAGAGGCTACAAGGGCATCAGGTATTATAGATCTGATCCTAACCAATAAGGATGACCTGGTAAATGGGGTGCAAGTGGTGGGATCCTTAGGTGGGAGAGATCATGTTCTCCTGGACTTTCTCATAGAGTGGAAAGGAGAAGCTAGGCATAGTCAAACACTCATTCTAAACTTTAGGAGAGCTGATTTCAACAAACTTAGGGAAACACTGGGAGTGATCCCGTGGTAAGGAATACTAAAGGAGAAGGCAGTTCAGGGTGGATGGGAGTTTCTCAAAAGGCACAAGGCACAAAGGCACAATTAAAGGCACAATCTCAAACTGTTCCAATGGGAAGGAAAAATGGGAGGTGTCTCAAGAAACCAGGTTGGATGACAAGAGAACTTTCAACTGAACTAAGGGGGGATGCAGACGAGGGCGTCCAAGACACCCTGGTCCGCAGCGCCGCGGGGCCAAGGCAGCCTCACCGTGGCGCTTCCCCGCCGAATCTAAAAGGAGCACCAAATTGGCGCTCCTTTTAGATTTAAGGGAAAGTGCGCTCCAAAAGTGGCAGGCGCACTTTCCCTGACTTAAATGCTGCGGCGAGTGCGGTCGCCGCAGCGTGAGGTCAACCCGGAAGTGCCGGCCGTGCGGATGGCCGGCGCTTCCAGGGGCGACCTCAGGAAGAGGAAGGGGCGCCGAACGTGCGGCTGCCCCTCCTCTTCCGGGCCCGGAAGACGACTCAATTAGTCGTCTGCCGAGGCCCTAAGTTTTAAACAGGAGATGTATAAGAAATGGAAAAGGGGCAAAATCGCTAAAGAGGAATTCAAACAAATAGCTAGCATATGTAGGGGTAAAGTCAGGAAAGTCAATGCACAGAATGAGCTCAGGCTTGCTAGGGCCACTGCAGAGAGAAGATAGAGAAATTCTAACAGGGGACAGAGAAAAGGCAGAACTACTCAACACCTTCTTTGCCTCAGTCTTTTCACAAAAGGAAAAGGGTGTTCAACCTGAGGGAAATGGAGCAGAGGACACAATAGGGGAAATGCAGCACAGAAGAAGTAAAGAGGAGGTACAGGAATACCTGATTAACCTAAATGAATTTAAGTCTCCAGGACCAGATGAACTACATCCAAGGATATTAAAAGTACTGGCAAATGTAATCTTAGAGCCACTGGCAATAATTTTTGAAAAATCCTGGAGAACAAGAGAAGTCCCAGCAGACTGGAGGAGGGTCAACATTGTCCCCATCTTCAAAAAGGGGGGAAAAGAGAATCCCAACAACTATCGCCCAGTTAGCCTGACATCAGTACCGGGAAAGATTCTAGAACAGTTCATTAAACAGAAAGTCTGTGAACATTTAGAAGGGAATGCCATAATCACTAAAAGTCAACGTGTGTTTCTCAAAAACAAGTAATGCCAGACTAATCTGATCTCTCTCTTTTTTTTTTTTTTTTTGGATAAAATTATCAGCTTGGTAGATGAAGGGAATGCGGTAGACATAGCATATCTTGATTTCAGTAAGGCTTTTGACACAGTCCCCCATGATATTCTTGCAAACAAGATAGTAAAATGTGGGCTAGACAATACAACTGTTAGGTGGATTAGTAACTGGTTGACTGACCGCACCCAAAGGGTGCTCAGGAATGGCTCCTCTTCATCCTGCAGAGAAGTGACCAGTGGTGTGCCACAGGGTCCTGTCCTGGGCCCAGTGCTATTCAACATCTTTATCAATGACTTGGGTGAAAGAATAGGGGGCATGCTTCTCAAATTTACAGATGACACTCCCTACAATTGATGAATGGTTACATAAATTAATTGATATAATTACATGGGATAAACTTACAAATATGATAAGGGGTCAAGATTGGGACGAAAATAAAAAAATCTGGAAACCATTATATGACTACTTATACAGAAAGAAATCTAAAGACAGTAAATAGATAGTAAAGAAAGTAGAAGTGGACTAAGGGGTTAAAAGGTTGGAAATAGAAAGGATAGAAAAACTGTTTAATAACTATTTGAGGAGTATTGGATATTAGGAGTGGTTATGAAATCTAATATTAATATCAATAATTTGTTGGGGAAAATATGTTATTTTTTGTTCTTCCTTAATCTGCAAAAAATAGAGAAAGAGTTAATAGAACAGGGGGGGAATGACTTGACAAGAGTTCAGGAAGTCAAATGTGAGAAAGAAAGGATTGTAAGTATTTGTTATATGTTATATGTTTTGTATGATTTGTTTAATGAATATGGTGTGTTTTTTTATGTTGTGGTATAGTAGTGTGTAAGTATGTATAGTGATTTGTTGGAATGTGGATATATGTTTTTTAATGCAATAAAGTTTAATTTTTATTTACAGATGACACCAAATTAGGTGGGATAGCTAATACCCCAGAAGATGGGATGAAAATTCAAAATTACCTTAATAGATTAGAAAGCTGGGTGAAAGCTAACAAAATGAATTTCAACAGAGAGAAATGTAAGGTACTACACTTAGGACATAAAATTCCCTGTTATGACAATAAATGCATTCTGTTGCATGTACACCTGCACTCAAAAAAGCATAGCAGTTTGTATGGCTTTTGTGACTTTTTTTTGTACGTGCATAGGTTTGCACCCTGGCATGCTTGAGAGGGGGAATGTGAAGGAATGTTTGTCTGTGTGTCCTGTTGACCATGTCCCTCGCATGACCACCAGTTGCATATATCCAAGTCTGTCCACACAAACCTCCCTGGCATGTACCTGTCCCCTCCACCCTCGATCTCTGTGGGACATTTTTTGTGTCTAAACTGTCCCCTGTGCCATATATGTCCCATAGAACGAGAAGAAGCATGAGAGAGAGAGGAGGAGGAAAAACCTAATCCTAGAGCTGCAATGCCACCGGCAGTCCACCTGGCTGAGATCAAAGGGAAGAGGGCGCGTCGCTCAGCAGCCATAGTAGCTGCTACTGCCCTGCACCAGTTCATGGATTCCAGCGCAGAACAAATGTACAAACTCCTGGAACAGGGGGAACCGTGCCTATCATCTTGCTGAACATTCCTATCACCTCAGGAAGAGTGAGGCAGAACACCGGAGGGAGTTCCAACAGAGATGCCTCCAGCAACTGGAGTGTGTTGCCCACAAACACCAGTGTGTCGCAGACTCCCTAGAAGTGCAGAATGGTCTGCTGGGTCAGCTTGTGGATGCCATAACGGGGCCCCAGAGGGCCATTGGTGGCAGCGGGGATGGTGTGGAGGAGGAAGGAAGAGTGAGGGGCACCCCCTGGCCCTGGAGGAGGGGGCTGTTGGCCTGGGCAAAGGGGGGAGGGAGAGATCTCCATCCATGGAGGTGAAGGCTGCTGTGGGCAGAGGGAGGAGAGAGAGATCTCCACCCATGGAGGTGCAGGCTGCTGTGAGCAGAGGGAGGAGGAAGAGATCTCCACCCATGCAGGAGGGGGCTGTTGGCCTGGGCAGAGGGAGGAGGGAGAGCTATCCACCAGTGGAGGAAGAGGTTGCTATGGAGGTAGAGATCATTGAGCAACACCCCATAGATGAGTCTGCCAGCCTTTTCAACAGTGATGTGGCAATGCCACAGCCCTCTCGCCGCCCCCAAAGCCAGAGATCAGGTAGAGGGGGAAGGAGATGTTGCGACGATCACCACTAAGTACCCAGGCAGACACCACTAACTACCCCCCTATGCCCACCTCACTGATTGCAACCCCCCACTATGCTCACCTCACTGATTGCTACCCCACACTATGACCACCTCACAGATTGCCACCCCACGCTATGCCCACCTCACTGATTGCCACCCCACACTGTTATAGGAAAAATAGACTGTGGACTAACAGCCCCAGCACCTTCAGTTACTGGCAGAGCAAAAGTAAGAGAGGGGACCAAAGTCAGTTTGTAAACACAGGTTTATTTATGTCGACAGTCCCAAAGGAATTAGCATTCCAGAGTTTTGCACCAAGAACAGAAGAAAATGGCTTCATTTTATACACCTCCAAACAAAGAAATCCAATTCTTACACCTCATTGGATGTTTCAAACATTAAACATATAGAATCTCAAGCAATAAGAGTAAAGATTTCAGAATACATTATAAAGCACTTAACCACATTCCAATGTTTCTTATCAGCAAGGATGGTGCCATGGGCCCCTTTGCACAGAGTGTCTAACAGTGATTTATTATGGCTGTCATAGCCCACTTTGGTGTCTTTAATGCATCAGGGTCCTTCAAAAGGTCATCTGCCTCTGAACATCCTAAACATTCCTGTTGCCAAAATCTTCCAGCATTACATTCTTTTTCGGGGCCTCAACTTCAAGAATCCTCTCTGTATATGGCTAACTTGGCATCTATTTTCTACATTTCCAACATAGATGGCTAAAATATATTGATTATTGAAACTTTTTCACCTCATTCCCCCCTTTAAAGTTTAATTCTATGCAATTATAGCTTTACCTTAAGTAAATATCATAATAACAAAAGACAGGCAATCATGGACAGACCTTTTAAAATACAATTGTTAGGCAATTGAGTATTTCATTATAATGCTTGTTCAGAATACTGGTGCTTCATCATTTGTTTTGGTGCCTGCAAATCATACACTGCACATACCCGAGTAGCTGTTTGTGTCTGTATCATGGTCTTTACCCTTTGTTTCATATATTTCAGAATGCATGGTATACACAGATATCTTATCACCAGAAACACTATAATAATCACAACGGAACTGAAAAAACTACAAATCCATTGACTATCAGGTAGCAAATTTGTAAGCCACACTCAGAATTCTCCAGATCTTTCATATTCTGATCTGATATTCCGAACTACATCCTGAATTTTCCTGACATTCTCTTCCACCAAGCCAGACTCATTTACATAATGGCAACAAGTGGTGTTTAATCAAACATGAAGACATCCTTCTTTGCCGAGTAAGTAATCTAAAGCCAACTTGTGTTGTGCCAATTCTCCTGCCAAAGAATTTATTTCAGTGTGGACTGCAGTAAGTTCCTTTGCAGTGGAATTTGCCACTATTTCCAAGTGAGCTGACAACTTTCTTATTTGTTCAATGTCCCATTGGACTCCAATACTGGGAATCCCAACTGCAAAGAAAGTTTCACTACCTGTTAAGTACCCTATGTGTTGTCAGGATCATATCCCAGCTTAGAATCACATGCTCTCTTAACTCGGTGTTCTACAAACTGTTTTTGCCAAGCAAACTGCTTTTCCCAGGTTCCTTTTGACTGACCTAGTGGATGGTAGGAAATACCTGCCAGGGCTAAACCACCAATTGTGCAGGTACCATTCCACCCCAGGGGCAAAACCCTTCCTGTCCATTCTCCACATACCCAGTAAAACCCTTTTGGGAGACCATATGCAAACAGTTCTTGCTGTGATCGCTCCTGCTCTTGAATTCTGTTAATAGGAGCAGTATTGTTAGCATTTCCATATAAAGCCATCCATCCCACTAGGGGATCTAGGCATTCACAAGTCAAGATTGTCTCTATGTGGTCTGAGATATACAAACATCCAGGTCTCAACAATACTATGTGGGTACAGTTGTTGTAGTATCCCACATTTATACGGGTCTTGGGGTACCCTTGGGAAACAGTGGCTTGGTGTTTTGCACCATGCCAGTTTCTAACACACAATGGGGATTCTGGGTTTTGTGATTAGTGTGACAATGTGAATTGACTTGCATCTTTTATAGTTTGTCCTGTTTGGTCACTGCATAGACTTCAGCTTTATTCCAACCCATTAATCCCATTGTGAAAATCACTTTCATTGCCATCCTTTTGCTTGGGTCGGGGGCATGTGTGTGCAAGCCCAACAACTAGTCATGTTTGCTATGTCAGATATGTTGTTAATTAGCTGATGGAACTCATTTGTACTTCATTCTGGCTTACCACAATCAACACCATTTATCATCATCAGGGGGAATGTCACTATAAATATGCCAAATAACATCTTAATATTCATTTCTATTGCCTAGTTTCTAATCTTGAGTTCTCTGGTACGGTGGGGCTATGTGCTGGACACCTGAAAACCAAGACAGGTGCTACAGAGCCCTTCTTGATCTTGATTGAGGAGCAGAACTGTGCTTTCTAACCAGCCTCCGGAGTGATTAAAGCAGAGCCTGCAATCCTCTAAAATATTTGGCCAAGCGTTGTTAACCTGATTCCAGGGCAAGTTAAATCCCTTCTCTCTGTACAAAGCTCCATGGGCATGCAAAGTAGTGAAAGCATACTTGGAGTCTGTATAGATGTTTACAGTCAGTTTGTCTGCCAACTCCAAGGCACGAATGAGTACGATTAATTCAGCCTTCTGAGCAGAGGTCCCTATTGGTAAGGAGACTGTTTCTATCTCTTTGTCATGGGTAACAACAGCATGGCCAGTATATCTGACTCCATCTTGCACAAAACTGCTACCATATGTGAAGTAAGTTATATCTGGATTGGGCCACACAGCACATCTTTCAAATCTGGTCTACTGGAGTAAACCTCATCCATGGTTTGGATGCAATCATGTTCTGGTATTCCCTCAGGATCTACAGCAGGGGTAGGCAACCTTTCCCCTTTAAGGGCCGAGGGACTTCAGCTCCCAGAAGCCTCAGCCATGTTGGCCAATAGTCCCATGTTGGCCAATAGCTCCTGGGATTCTGGGAGCTGAAGTCCCTTGGCCCTTAAAGGGGAAAGGTTGCCTACCCCTAATCTACAGGAAGGAGTGTCGCCGGGTTCAGGTTAATTGTTATTCCCAGCTGGACTCTAAGGTTCTCACACACATGGCTTAATATTTTAATATCCTGCTATTGGTAAACCAATAGTTCCCTTTATAGTCCATCAAATGAATCTCTGCATGGGGAACTTCTACTAGCAGTGTTTGACCTAGAGCCAACTTATCTGCTTCCTTGATCAAAAGGGCAGTGGCAGCTATCGCTCTTAGACAAACAGGCCATCCATAGGTTTTTTTTTTGGGGGGGGGGGGTTCAGGCTGTGTGGCCATGTTCTAGAAGAGTTTCTTGCTGACATTTCGCCAGCATCTGTGGCTGGCATCTTCTCTTCTAGAACATGGCCACACAGCCTGAAAAACTCACAAAAAACTATGGATGCCAGCCATGAAAGCCTACGACTTCACAATGCAGGCCATCCCTTTGCCACAGCATCAATCTTTTTTGAAAGATAGGCTACAGGGCGAGCCCACAATTCCAATTGCTGAGTTAAAACTCCTATGGCTACCCCATTCCTCTCATGAACATACAGGGTGAATGGTTTGGTACCAACACTATGCCCACCTCGCTAATGCTCTTCACTGGTTCCCTGTGGAGATCCTGTGTTGAACATACACACCTGTGCATAAAACATCACAAGCTTTAGAAATAGAAAATTTATTCATAAAATATAGCTTTTGCTGGACCTGCATACGTGCGCAGATTGTGGCATATTTTTTAAAAAAAATTCAATAAAAGAAACACTGCAACAACTATTTACACTTATTTACACATGGGAGAAGGGGAGGGGACTATTTGCAAATGGGGGTAGGTACAATGGGGAAAGAAGGGGAGGGGAGGAGGGAAGTACGTACAAGGGAAAGGGGAGGGGAAGGTGCTTCAGGGATGGGAAGGTAGGTGGGGGTGGACCAAGACAATCCAGGATGGCTGCCACCATGTCAGCGAGCCGCTTGACCTCACCCTCTATGGCAGCCATCCTGTCCTCCAGCCATTGATCTGCAAGGAGAAAGAAAAGGGAAAAGTGTGGTTAGGAGGTTGCTCTGCACCCCATCACCCAATGCCACAGCCAGGGTTCCTGGGTGCCCCCTACTCCCTCTCTCTGTTTCCCTGCCACTCTTACCTTGCTGACGTTCATGGTCCCAGCTCCCTTGAAGCTCCGCCAAGTGGGCAGCATCAATGGCCTCCTGCCGTTCTCCTCCTGGCAGGCGGCGGCTCCGGCCAGGCTGTTCCTCCTCAGGAGAAAGACACCATTTAGAAAGCCGGCATGGAAAATAGTGGGGGAATGGAGGGACAAGAATGCCGTGGAGGCTGCACTCATGCAGCCATCACCTCTCCCCATGGGGACCTAGCTGCTGGCATAGGGGGCTGTTGTGCCTTCAGAGGGAGGCCACGGTCCAGGCTAGGCTAGGCCCAGACCAGCCCAATTCCAAATCAAGAAACCATCCTAGATGATCCATGGTCCCCTGGAGGACGACAGAGTAGCTGTCTTTTCGATTGACAAACTTGTTCCTCCACCCCAAGGGTGGCACGATCAGACAGTGGCACCCGTCTATGGCACCAACTACTTGGGGGAAGCCAAGGTCAGCGAATCCTTGCACGATCTGTGGGTGACAACAAGGGGGAGGGGAAGCGGAGGGTTAATGACAAAAGTCAGGGTACTTACAAATCATGACATTTTTTGCATGCGTGTGGAGGTTCAACAACCCTAGCAGCCTAATGTATACAGTGACAGCCATACTGTATGTTGGCTGATGGGTTTTGCCATCCTTGCACAGGTTCAATGACCCTAGCAGGCTAATATATACAGTGACAGCCATACTGTGTGCCAGGTCATGAGGTTTTTTGCACCAGAGGTGAAAGGGACAAGTGTGTACAAATGTCCTTACCTGAGCAGCGTCCCCAGGTACACTGTCTGTGTCAGCAGCAGCTTCTCCATATTGAGGATGAACTCCACCAACGCTTCCCCCACAGTGGTAAGGCCGACTCGAAACTGCTCTGACACCTGCTTGTAGTTGGCTTTGTGGGCAACGACTCAGACGGCCATGGTGACCCTCTTCTCCACCGGGATGGCTTTCGTCATCATGGTGTCAGACCTCTCCATTTCCGGATGCAGGATTTCTACTATCCTGTGGAAGAGGGCAAGGGGCATTCGGAAGAACATCCTCCATTGCTCATTGGACCAGATGTATGTGATGAACCCATCCCACCAGCCTGTGCTTCTGGGTAACATCCACCAGCGGCACGGGGCTCTCTCGGGTGGCATCAGAGTGGCAGCACACCGTGCAATGCTTGTTGCAACACCCACTCTACCAGTTGTCACTTCTGGGTCCTCCAAGTCATCACTAGAGTCTTGTATGCATGCAGCTGCTGCTGGGGCCATGGCGGAGACTCCTGTGGCCGTGCATTGCAGGCTGACTACCAGTGCGGACCACTCGGTCACTGTGGCATCCATGATGCTTCACACAGTGTGCAGGTGCATAGCAATGCCAATATTGCTGTTAAAGGGACCATGTTGTCCTGGTGCACGTGTGCCTGTGCTGGAGAGACCACGAAAAAAAATTAATGCCGCCGCTGCGGTCCCATGTGGTTACTCCATCCCCATTTAGAGAAACCTTGGAGCCAGCAGTGCAGGTGATGAGGCTTCACTGCAGCCTCGGAAAAGCTGCATTAACTGCCCCCCTTTGTGGTTGCTCCACCGCCACTTAGGGCATCCTCAGGGCAAGTGATGCAGTTGCTGCAGTTTAGGGAAAAGGCTACTTCAGGTCACTTTTTCCTGTCCGTCTGCATAGCCCCTAAGTTTGTGCACATCCTCTTGATTTTCTAGTTATTGAAACACAACCTCTCTCTCTCTCTCTCTCACACACACACACACACACACACACACACCCCTCACCACCACTTCCCTTTTTTCTGTTAAAGGTGGCTCCTAGATTTCAGACTCAACTTGAGACTTGACTTGAGAGTATCTTGCAATGACTTGTGAGTCAACTTGAGACTTGGAGTAAAAGACTTGAATACACAGGATCACAGAAAAGCAAAAGCTTGTTTGAATAAAAAGGTGTTCACCTGCAAAAGAAAAGGATAGCAGAGAAGGGCCAACCCAGCCTCCCAGCGAAGAGAATTCCACAGGGTAGGAGCAGGCAGCTTTCTCCTGTGTCCTCACCAGTTGGACCTCTGATGCTGATGGAAGAAAGCTCTCCCCTGAGAAGCTTAAGATTCCAATACGTTTGTGTATAGAGATGTGGGGCCTTTGCAGACTGCCAGAAATAGTGCACATTAAATTGAGGCACTGCCCTGGCTCAGTGCTAGGGAATCATGGGAACTGTAATTTATTGTGGCACCAGAGCTCTCTGACAGAGAAGGCTCAATGTCCCAGAAAAAAATACAATTCCCATGACTCCCTAGCACTGAGCCAGGGCAGTGCCTCAATTTAATGTGCACTATTTCTGGCAGTCTGCAAAGGCCCGTGGTCTTTCATGACCTAGGCCATATGGAGCTTTATAGATCATGACCATCATATAATGTGTGGCAAAACTGGTGCTAGTTTTTCTGAAACAATTATTCACCAATGAGTCTGATACTGACAGCACTATTTGTTTGAAAAGGGGCTCATACTTTCATTGGCCAACTGACAGTGGCTGTATATCAGAGTTGAGTGACATGCAGCCCACAATCCACATGCATCTTTGAATTGTTTTGCACCACCATGAGACTCCACTGATGAATTCCAGGGCCCCTGTGACAACAGAAGCTTTAAAACATTGCATTGTTCTTTAAAAACAAGGTGCACAGGGAGTATGTGTGTGACTTCAAGTTGCCTGTCAGCTTATGGTGACCCCATGAATTTCATTGGGTTTTCTTAGGCAAGGATTACTCTGAGCTGGTTCTGCCAGTTCTTTCTTCTGAAATATAGCCTACAGCATCTGGTATTCCATGACAGTTTCCTATCTAACTACTAACCAGGGCTGATCCTGCTTAGTTTCCAAGATCAGGCAGGATTTCATAGAATCATAGAGTTGGAAGAGACCACAAGGGACATCCAGTCCAACCCCTTGCCATTCATCTGCTGCCTTTAGAGCATTTAGACCCTGAACAGGCCATTCATGCTCTTGTTGTTGTGTACCTTCAGGTGATTTCTGACTTATGGCAACTCAGGGCCTTTGAAGACTGTCAGAAATAGTGCAAATTGAGTCCACTTTAAGGGTTAGGGTTAGTGCTCGGGAATCATGGGAATTGGTTTGTTTGTTTTTCTGAGACATTGAGCCTTCTCTGTCAGAGAGCTCTGGTGCCACAATAAAATACAGTTCCCATGATTCCCTAACCCTAACCCTTAAAGTGGACTCAATTTGCACTATTTCTAGCAGTCTGCAAAGGCCCTCAGTCACAGGAAGATTGGGAAGATTTGTTCAGGGGTGGATTTCCTTTGCCTCCCTCTGAGGCTGTGACTTGGTCATCCAGTGGGTTTCCATAGCCAAGAGGTGATTTGAGCCCTGATCACCAGAGTTGTAGTCCAATGCTCAAACCACTATATCACACTAGTTCTCTCATAGCAGAGGATAATGCCCCACTCCCACCAGCTGCAAAAACTTGGTTGGTTCTGAAAAAGTCATTTGACTTTGACAAGTATCTTTAAAACTAGGGAGGAAGCAATCTAATCTATATTGCCCTGAATTATGTGATTAAAAGCTATCTTTCATATTTTTTTTCAGTACAGGAGGCTATGCCTCTGCATCTCTGAGGATCATTTCCCAGTGCAGAAGTTCTTCTTTTCTGTTTAATTATGTGTATGTTGGCATTTCATCATATTTTCTTAAATAGCCTTTTTGGTATTTCATCTCTCTAGCGTGATAGGTACATTGCACCACAGGGAAAATGGGAGCATTTTAAAAAAAGAACTTGGCAATGAAATCTCTTCCCCTAAACTTTAGACATCCACTATTCTACTTCTCAAATTGTACAGTGAAACCAGGGATCCCCAAACTGGGCATGGGGCCACAATAACATGCTATGAAAGAATGAATAAGGAATCATCAGATTTTGGGACATGATTTTAAGAAACCATGGTTCCTTTTTCAGATATGCTTGTTAATGTTACTCATAACTCATTGTGTAAAGGGGGCTTTTGGGCCCTACTTAATTACATTTTGATTATTTTAAATATGCATAGAAAACAAAAACAATACCCAGTATTCCCCCACATGATCCCCCAAAGCAATATTTTCAGAGTAAATAGTAATCATTCCTTCTTGTACTAAAGAGTAATGATATTACTGGTTGGTTATTATTGTTGTTGTTATTTGCCATCACATCAGTTTTGACTTATGGTGACCCAATGAATTGACTTTCAAGACTGCTGGTCATCATGTCTTGCAAGCTAAGCTGTAGATGCACACATAATGCAGTCTCCTTCTTTTTCCCTGCACTGCATTCCCCTTTGTCAAGCACTATCCTAACCCAAGACTGTTGTACTTTGGACATATCATGAGAAAATATGACTCACTAGAAAAGACAATAATGCTTAGTAAGGTAGAAGGCAGCAGGAAAAGAAGATGACCAAATTCCAGTTGTTTAAACTCAGGGTACATCCACACTAGAGAAATAAAGTAGTTTGGCACTACTTTAACTGTCATGACTCTATCCTACAGGATTCTGGGATTTGTAATTTGGTGAGGAACCAGACTTCTCTGGCAGACCAGGCTGAATACCTCACCAAACTATAAATCCACAGGATGAAGCCATAATAATTACAGTTGTATCAAACTGTTTTATTTCTTCAGTGTGGAAGAGCTGTGAATCAAGGAAGCAAAGACCCTGATCTGCAAGACCTGAGCAGGGCTGTTCATAACAGGTTGATATTTGTGTTGCCATAACTCAAAGTCAGTTTGACCGTAGTTAAAGCAACAAAACCTCTTTTTCCAGTCACACCATCTCATGATGTATCCAAAGTACATCAGCATCAGTTTAATAATATCCATTGATTGGTACACTATCTTTAAAAATAACATTGTTGACCCACCACGATCACTGAAAGGGACATGTTACAGGTAATGTTATACATGTAACATGATGGACAGAATCCTGTTGGTGTCATACACCTGTGTAAATTCTTTTACACATATGATTGCACTTTTTTGGTAATTGTATTTAGTTCATGGTTGCATAAGCAGATTCCCACAACTGTAAGCATTTTGCATGGTTCTAAATCATATGATTACTCATACCTAGAGAAGAGCCATTGCATTAATTGGATTTACCTATGTGTTCAATTGATTGTGTTCAACCATTCATTGAATTAGTCTACTCTAGAATAAATAATAGAATTATAGAGTTGAAAGAAACCACCAGGGCCATCCAATCCAGCCCCCTGCCATGCAGGAATACACAAAGCACTCCCAACAGGTGGCTATCCAGCCTCTCTTTAAAAGAAAGATACTCTGCAACGCTCTAAGGCAGAATATTCCACTATCAAACAGCTCTTATCAGCAGGAAGAACTTGTGGAATCTCTTTTCCTGTAGTTTGAATCCATTGTTCCATATTCTAGTCTCTGGAGCAATAGAAAACAAGTTTGTTCCATCCTCAATATGACATCCTTTAAAACATTTAAACATGGCTATCATGTTACCTCTTAACTTTCTCTTCTCCATACTAAACATAAGCAGTTCCCTAAGCCATTCCAGAATTTTCAGACTTTTAGTCACCCTCCTCTGGACGCACTCCCACTTGTCCACATCCTTTTTGAATTGGATGCCCAGAACTGGAAACAGTAGCCCAGGTGAGGTCTGACCGAAGCAGAATAGAGTGGGACTATTATTTCTCTTGATCTAGACACCTCAATCTGGACTAATCAACAGGCTTCTAGCCATGCAGTTGTGCCTTATTGAATGGTGCATAACTATTTGTCAGTGTCCAGTGTACCATTTGCTTCACAAGAATTGCAGAAAGAACCAATTTGGAATGCCCATTGCACAATGGGACAACAAGTAGGCATGCTGGCAGGTACACAATCAGTTGTTCCATTTTGATATTCAGCAGAAGAGTAATGTAGTATAATGACCATATAACTATAAGAATGTAGATTTGTATTACAGAAGTATGAAATATGGTCCTGTCCATTATTTCCATGCTTTGAGGGCAAAAAACACATGAGAGTCTGCAATATATATGTTATTTGCACATAGGTTTAGTAGATAGGAGTCTAGTAAACACAAAAAGGCATGCAGTAGCATCTGGCTAATACTCTGAGTTCTAAATAGAACACCAAAAGGAAGGGGGGTACTTTTGCTGGTTGGACATTTTTTTCAACATCCTTGTCAGCTATCTCCAGAACTCAAACTTCAACTCTCACACTCTGCAGCAACAGAGGTTTAATGAGAAATTCAATGTTTTCTGCCTAATAAGGAGGTGGGTAGCGTCACAGAGGACAGAGGCAGTCCGGATCTCAAAGGAAGCATCTATTTGGGTTGCTAATAAGAGTTTAAATTTTAGTCTTGGATTTTAGGACTCTTTGTCTCCTATACCCCACATGGCCAGAAAGAATGGCCTCTGCCTGCATTGATACCCCTACATATGATCTGGATAAAAAACAACAGGGATGTTATTGCAGAATTCTACTACAGACTGAGGAATTGGATGAGGCCTTTCTAGAACAGATGACCACACACTCAGAAAGGAGAGATGTAGTAGTGATGGGTGACTTCAATTATCCTGATATTTGCTAGACATCAAACTTAGCCAATACTTCAAGGTCTAGCAAATTTCTCACTTACCTCAAAGACAATTCCTTTGTCCAAAAGGTGGAAGAGGCTACAAGGGGAACAGCTATTATTGATCTGATTCTAAGCAACACGGATGACCTGGTAAATGGGGTGCAAGTGGTGGGATCCTTAGGTGAGAGTGATCATGTTCTCCTGGAGTTTCTCATACAGTGGAAAGGAGAAGCTAGGCATAGTCAGACACTCATTCTAGACTTTAGGAGAGCTGATTTCAATAAACTTAGGGAAACACTGATCCCATGGTCAATTATACTAAAAGGGAAAGGAATTCAGGATGGATAGGAGTTTCTGAAAAGGGAGATACTGAAGGCACAATCTCAAACTGTTCGAATGGGAAGGAAAAATGGGAGGTGTCTCAAGAATCCAGGTTGGATGATAAAAGAACTTTCAACTGAACTAAGTTTTAAACAGGAGATGTATAAGAAATGGAAAAGGGGCAAAATCACTAAAGAGGAATTCAAACAAATAGCTAACATATGTAGGGGTAAAGTCAGGAAAGTCAATGCACAGAATGAGCTCAGGCTTGCTAGAGGAGTTAACAACAATAAAAAGGGCTTTGGAGGATATGTCCATAGCAAAAGAAAGAAGAAGGAAATGGTAAGGCCACTGCAGAGAGAAGATGGAGAAATTCTAACAGGGGACAGAGAAAAGGCAAAACTACTCAACACCTTCTTTGCCTCAGTCTTCTCACAAAAGGAAAAGGGTGCTCAACCTGAGGAAAATGGAGCAGAGGACACAATAGGGGAAATGCAGCACAGAATAAATAAAGAGGTAGTACAGGAGTATCTGGTTAGCCTAAAAGAATTAAGTCTCCCGGACCAGATGAACTACATCCAAGAATATTAAAAGAACTGGCAAATGTAATCTCGGAGCCACTGGCAATAATTTTTGAGAACTCCTGGAGAACAGGAGAAGTCCCAGCAGAGTGGAAGAGGACAAACATTGCCCCCATCTTCAAAAAGAGGGGAAAAGAGGATCCCAACAACTATTGTCCAGTTAGTCTGACATCAATACCAAGAAAGAGAGTCTGTGAATATTTAGAAAGGAATGCCACAATCACTAAAAGTCAACGTGCGTTTCTAAAAAATAAGTCATGCCAGACTAATTTGATCTCTTTTCTGATAAAATCACCAGCTCGCTAGATGAAGAGAATGAGGTAGACTTAGCATATCTTGATTTCAGTAAGGCTTTTGAAAAGGTCCCCCACAATATTCTTGCAAACGAGATTGTAAAACATGGGCTAGACAATACAAGTGTTAGGTGGATTAGTAACTGGTTGACTGACTGAACCCAAAGGGTGCTCAGCAATGGCTCCTCGTCTTCATCCTGGAGAGAAGTGACCAGTGGGGTGCCACAGGATTCTGTCCTGGGCCCAGTACTATTCAACATCTTTATCAATGACTTGAATGAAAGAATAGGGGGCATGCTTCTCAAATTCACAGATGACACCAAATTGGGAGGGAAAGGATGAAAATTCAAAATGACCTTAATAGATTAGAAACATGGGCCAAAGCTAATAAAATGAATTTCATCACAGAGAAATGTAAGGTACTGCACTTAGGGCAAAAAAATGAAATGCATAGATATAAGATGGGGGACACCTGGCTTAACGAGACTATGTATGAAAGGGATTAAGGAGTCCTAGTAGACCACAAGTTGAACATGGGTCAACAGTGTGATGCCGCAGCTAAAAAGGCCAATGCAATTTTAGGCTGCATTAATAGAAGTATAGTGTCTAGTTCAAGGGAAGTTATAGTGCCACTGTATTCTGTGTTGGTCAGGCCCCACCTGGAATACATGTGTCCAGTTCTGGGCACCACAATTCAAAAAGGATGTGGAGAAACTGGAGCATGTCCAGAGGAGGGCAACTAAAATGATAAAGGGTCTGGAAACCATGCCCTATGAGAAATGACTTAGGGAACTGGGTATGTTTAGCCTGGAGAAGAGACGGTTAAGAGGTGATATGATAGCCAGGTTTAAATATTTGAAGGGATCTTCTATTGAGGAGGGAGCTAGCTATTTTCTGCAGCTCTAGAGGGCAGGACGTGGAATAATAGATGCAAGCCACAGAAAAAGAGTTTCCACCTCAACATTAGGAGGAACGTCCTGTCAGCGAGAGTTGTTCAACAGTGGAACACACTCCCTTGGAGAGTTGTGGATTCTCCTTCTTTGGAGGTCTTTAAACAGAGGCTGGATGACCATCTTTCAGGGATGCTTTGATTGTGAGTTCCTGCATGGCAGGGGGGTTGGACTGGGTGGCCCTTGTGGTCTCTTCCAACTTTTTGATTCTATGGTTGTAATTGAGAACAACAGGATCTTAACAAAATGTAGGCCTGCAACTGTAACATCATATTTGTATTTCTCCTGTATGAGTTTCAACACCTTTGCCTGATGAAGAAGCCAGTGGAGCTTCAAAAGTTTCCATCATATATTTTGTGCACTTTTGTTGGTCAAATCAAAGTTTTGTGGATTTTGGATGTTATTGTACTTTGCTGTACGGCTAACACATCTACCACTGAATGTGTTTTTCCTTTTTATCCCTAGCAAATCACAGGGGGAGCAGATTACTGAGACTTTTCTACTTGTCCCATGTTATGCAGACAGCAGCTTGATATGTAACCTAGAGGAGACTCAACCAAGACCTTGGTAAAAACCACAGCTTAATCTGGGGTCCCTTTAGACTATACAGCTATCCAACTATGCTTCCACTTGAACTGCCATGGCAACATCTTATTGAATCTTAAGGTTTCTAGTTTGGAGAGGTAGAGAGCTCTCTGGATGAAAATTCTAAATACCTCTCTAAAAACTGCAAATCCCATGAATCCATAGAATATTGTCATGGCAGTTCAAGTAGAATTATGGCATTACAAGTGTTTAGTGTAAAAAGATTCCTGGTTTGGAGGGTTCCAGGACAAAGTACAGTTTGATGAGTCCTTTCCTACACAAAAGGATCTCCTCCAGCTTACATCATAACAGTTCCAGGCAGGAAGAGCCATCCAGAGGAGGACAACCAAGATGGATAAAAAAATCTGGAAACCAAGGCCTATGCAAAACCACTTAGGAAGTTGAGAATATTTAGCTTGGAGAAAAGAAGACTGATAGGTAACATGATAGCCATCTTTAACTAACTGAGGAGAGGCTGTGTAGAAGATGGAGCAAGCTTGTTTTTTGATACTTCAGAGATTAGAACACAAACCAATATCTTGTAATTTAAAATACCTAAATAAATGAATGAATGAATATATACCAATCTAAATTTGTAATTCAATTGACAAAAAAGGAAGGGTCTTCTTAAACATTATGAAGAACTTCCTGACCATAAGAGCTCTTGGAGAGTGGAATAGACTGCCTCAGAGGGTAATATATTCTCCTTCATTGGAAATCTTTAAGCAGAAGTTGAATGTCAGTCTTTTTGGAGTGCATTTGTTGTCTATTTCTGCATGGCAGGGGGTTCTATAGCTGAGAAGGCCACATGGTGAAGAAAGCTGATAGGAAGAAGATCAGTTTATTTTTAAACATGGTGTTTAATTAGAATTATATGGATACTATGGACTCCTAAAAAAAAAAATGAATGTTATCCATAGAACTCTCATAGTGCAAATTAGGCCTGAACTCTCACATGCCATGATGACTAAACTAAGGCTGTCATATTTTGGACATATCATGATACAACAGGATTCATTAGAAAATATGATAATATTCAGTAAAATGGAATTCAGTAAAATGCTCTGCCCCAACTCTACCCCCAGGCCGACCCTTTGTGCCAGTCTGCAATGGCCCATAGATTCTATCTTAGAATCAGAGAACTAAAAAATCATAGAGTTGGAAGAGACTTCAAGAGCCATCCAGTCCAACCCCCTGCCATGCAGGAACACACAATCAAAGCACTCCGTGACATTTGGCTATCCAGCCTCTACTTAAAAACCTCCAAAGGAGATTCCACTGAAGGAGTGTATTCCACTGTTGAACAGCTCTTACTGTAAGGAAGTTCTTCCTAATGTTGGGGTGGAAGCTTTTTTCCTGTAGTTTTTGTCCATTTCTCCATGTCCCAGTCTCTGGAGCTGCAGAAAACAAGCTTGCTCCATCCTCAATATGATACCCCTTCTATCATATTGGGCTATCAAATCACCTCTTAATCTTCTCCTCTCGAAACTAAACATACCCAGCTCCCTAAATCCCTCTTCATAGGGCATGGTTTTCAGACCCTTCACCATTTTGGTCGCTCTCCTCTGCACCCACTCCAGCTTCCTAACATCCTTTTTAAATTGTGTTGCCCAGAGGTGGACACAGTATTCCAGGTGAGGTCTGACCAAAGCAGAATGGAATGGCACTATTACTTCCCTTGACCTAGACACTATACTTCTGTTGATGCAGCTTAGGATCACATTGGCTGTTTTTATTCTTTGATACTATAATTATTTGATACTATGGCTTTGTTTCAATGGCCAGGATACTCCAGAGGCAGCCCAGAGTATCCTGGCCTCAGAGCTGCCCTGGCCTCCTCTGTTACCTGGCACTACATTTTGGTTCCAGGTTGACTGTCTGCACAAGCATCCTGCTGAGCCACCTAGCACAAGCTGTCTGCACAAGCATGGACAAAGTGGATGTCTTGCTCCTGAGGTCAGAACGAGGCACGTAGCAATGATCACATGGCTAGGACCTCCTTCTGACTTCACAGTGAGCAATTGGTGACAGTGGCAGACATGGCAAGTGGCTCAGTGTGATGCCCATGCACACAGTCACCCTGGCATGGATGTTGAGGGCTCTGGAACTTCCTGAAATATCCAGAGTAAGAGGTATGCTTTTAAAATTTGTTTTAAGGTTGTTTTTCCATGGGTTTGGTGCTGAATCTGTCAAACATCATCTGGACTGCTTTCACGAGAACTAGGGTTTGGGACATGTATTGTCTGAAAAGGATGCTACCAGATTGGGCAGGGGGTGGCCTTTGGGCCAGTGCTGACAAGGCCATGACTCCTTTAAATAGCCATACTCCCTTTGTTGTACCAATCCAGGGGTCTGTGAAAAAGTAAAATGCCAGGACTTGTCATTAGAATTTTTTTCATGACAATGCAGGTGTCGGTGGAGTCCTGGTAGCTGTGCAAGGAATTTCTGTGTTGGTGTGTCACTAGCGTGATGTCAGATCACAGTACAGGCTCAAAGTGGATTCCTAGGGGGGAAATACCTTCCTGGGGCCATTTTTGCTCTCTGTATTTCTTTTTGCTTTGTATCCTCTATCAGTAACTGACTACATTTGTGGGATGGCACCATGCACATCTTGGCTTAATGTACTGGTTGATCTCCATTTCTGGACAGCTTCCTAAGCCTCCTGTAATGAACTTGTCAATCAGCTGCTCTGTTAATTAAAACTCAGGACTGATGTTTTCCAATTGCCATGTTTTACCCTCTGCCCAGTTTTCAAAGTGGGGGGAAAGTCATCTAATGCTCTGAAGAAACAAAAAGGTCAGATGCTTGTTCTTTGCCCACCAGTTGGCAAAGCCTCAGTTCTGGCACAATGGATATTGAGCTCAAAACAGAGTGGGGAAAATGAGCACTTTCGAACTCTCCATCTGTTCCCAAACAGTCTTGCTGTTGGAGTCTTAGAACAGTGGCATCTTTTGAACACTGACAGTTCTCCCTCTGTTTCACTGCTCAGCTCCAGCATCTACATGATCTTTAATGTATCTACATATGGTTGCGCCAATCAGACATCTGTGTCCAATTCCAATCTGCAATGACAGAGGGAGACACCACATTGACTGCTATGAAATCCTGGGATTTGTAGTTTGTTGTAGCATAACACAATATCTCACAAAACTGCAAATACCAGAATTCCATAGCATTAAGCCATGGCAGTTAAAGCAATGTCAAATTGCATTAATTCCACTTTGCAAATGCAGCCTCTATCATTGCAAACTGGAACTTGGACACAGGTGTTTGACCAGCATAACCATATGTTTATGCTATGCTGGAGCTGAGCACTAGCTTACACTGAAACCATATGTAGATACATTAAAGATTATCTAGATTCTGGAACTGAGCATTGGTTTATACTGAGGGAGAATTGTCAGTGTTCAAAAGATGCCAGTATTCTCCAACAACAAGACTGTTTGGGAACAGATAGAGAGTTTGAAAGTCATTTCCCCTACTCTGTTTTGAGCCCAACATCTATTGTGCCAGAATTGAGGCTTTGCCAATTCTGGAGCCAATCCTCCCAGACACCTCTATGGGCATACAGAAAGCCCAAATATCTGTTTTCTTCTGCAGTCCCTCTCAAAATGGTGGCAGGAAATGTCACTTCTTGCCACCATTTTGCGAGGAACGGAAGAGGAAATGGGAGGTATTGGGAGCTAATCCAAAGTTCTGGGATGCTTCTGGATATAGGGTAAGATGTTTTCATGTATTTGGAAGACTTTCTACTTGGTCTGGTGACACAAATTGGCCATTTTCATCTTTTTTTAATGGGAGATTGGTGGGCCACAAAAGTGGTGTGTAATTTGCCACCACATGAGTAAGTTAGCCTGTTGTCCTCAGGTGTGTCAGAGGATGCATCCCAGATGCCACCATAGAAATAAGAGAGTCAGGTAACTACTAGGTTGATGTACACATAACCTTTGGTCCTTTGCCTTGGACTGCAAAATGGCCCTGAAGGAATGGGTAGGTATAAAATATTTCAGAGCACCAACCTCTTTTTTATCTGAAGACAGGCTATTGTCTGTAGTTCTGTTTTACTAATATTAGGAAAGTTGATGCCTTTGCTGGGAAAACTAGAACTCCTATAAAACTTTATTGGCTCCAGAGACCATAAAAGGGAAGCAGCAGGAAATGAAACTGCGAGGCGAAGAAATTACTTCTGATAGTTTTTTACAGGTTAATCCAGTCATAAATTTAATTTACATCAAATGCCACCAGACAGACAGACTAGTATAAAAATGAAGAAGAAAGAAAAGGCATCTAACCTATGTAGCTGTAAAAAATTTTAAAAGGTCTCTTCAATTAAACTGTCTTCTGTTGGCATAGACTGAAGTTTCCACACTCTTTAGGGACTTGTTGTGAATGTCCTTATACATGCCTACTCTGAAGTAAGCCCTTGTACACTCAGTGGTACTAACTTGGGCTACAATCTTATATACATTTAGCTATTAGTAAGTCCCAGGCAACTTAATAGAGTTTAGCTTTCAGAAGATGTGTAGAAAGTGTGCAATGAACTTGTAGTATGGTACATTTTCTTGGGAAAAAGTCCAAATGAACTCAACAGGACTTACTCGTGAATAGATATATGCAAGATTGCATGGCCCAGCTGCTTTCTCAGCAAAAATAACATACCCTCCAATTTTTCACAGATGAAAACTGGGACACATGAGGCCAAGCACATGGAGTGTAGTCAAGACAGCAAGTTGTTGATGAGGAAGAACACACAAGCTAGGAAATTATTATTATTATTATTATTATTATTATTATTATTATTATTAGACTGCATAGGCAAATTAACTGAGCATTTGATTGCATTCCATAGGTGTAGATAAATAAAAATAATAAAGGCAAAGACATTCCTTACCTGAGCTTCAGGTTAACATGGGAAAGAAGGCAGCCGCAAAGTGAGGCTTAATGCTTAGATATGCACAGTGGGAAACTAAATGATGTAACTGCTATAAAATTTTATGATTTTGAAAAACTTAAGAAAATTCTCTTTAGGGATGCTGTTCCATAATTTTGACTCCCTGGTTCTTTATAACACCCCAAACCACTTGCATATGAAAAGCAGCTATTCCAGGGTAACTCTGGCAAGGATGAGAATCATGTAGTCTGTGGCCTGCATGTTGTCCTTGCCCTTCTCAGCACCCATCAATCTCCCCAGCCCTTATCAAAAATAAATAGATAAATCAGCCACAAAACTGGGGGCTTTGTCTGGGTGGGGAAAACCCACTCATTTAGCCTAGATTAGATCATTCCTATTCACCTACTACTAGTTAATGAGCTCATGCTTTCTGCAATCTGAAAAGTAACTTTTCTGAACTATAAAAAGTATTTTCCCCTAAACTTTGAGCCTGCTAAAATGGGAGGATAGGAGTGGGAACTGTGCCCAGGGGTGCCACTAGGGTTGGCCCTGTGTGATAGGTAACTCATAGTGTCACCTCCCCCTTGACCTCTTCCCATGCCACACCATACAGAATCCTTAGTAATGTTTTTTGTACTAATACTACTCATAAATCATAATTTCTGTGACATAAAATACTAGCAAAATTAAAACTGTACCTTTAAATTACAGTATCATACACACAGCCTAAATGGATTTACACTTACTAGTTTCATTCGATTAAAGTGAAAATTTGTAGAAAAGTGAAAAATTGGTAAGATGTGATGTTTTCAAAGAAAATTTTAAGAGTAAAAAAAAATGAAAAACCTGAGGCCTCTTTTTTTCTCCACCCATGGAACATCACCCCGCTCATGCCATCTCTTCTGCTGATCTCCAGAGTTTTAAAGGGACATAGGTGAATGCCACAGCCCATTTCTGCCAAAAGGCAGACAGTTAGAAAGCAGTTTATCACCCCGCTTAGGGAGTCACCTGGTACATTAGAGGTACCTCCTGCACTCCTCTATGATGCCTCTGACTGTGGCCAGGTGTTTGTTTGATTTTAACTATTGCATCTATTTGTCTTGGCCAAAATAGCAGAGCAATAATTTCTACAGGACTGCAGTGGCCCACCCTGTACTAAGAGAGTGCACCATTCACTATATATTCAAAGGTCCCTTTAAAAATATTCTGAAGAATAATCTTGAAAGAAGGGAAGGATGATCAAAACCCCAATAGCTATAAAAATATTCTGAAGGTATAGCACATATCCTCCATTTCTCTTTCTCCTTTTCATCACTCCTGCAAATCAATTGAAGACGATGTTAGCTTAGCAAACATCTGGAATGTGAGATGCATGTTCCCATTTTGCAAATGGATCCCTTCAGCCTAGCTTTCAATGTGTCACTCAGCAATGTGCAGTTGTTTGCTCAGTGCTACAAAGCAATTGAACAGTGACAAACAGAGCAGATCTTGCCCAAATCATATGTGCATCTTTTTGAAACCAGCAGAGTAGGAGTGGATTAGTAAGGCATCTGACTTTGTGGTAAGAAAGGGGGGAAGCAGACGAGGGCGTCCGGGACGCCGTGGGACGGTGCGCCGCGGGAGCAAGGCATCCGCACCGCGGTGCACCGTCGGCGCCCCTAAAAGGAGCGCTAAATCAGCGCTCCTTTCAGATGTCAGTGAAAGTGTGCCCCAAAAGCGTAGGGTGCACTTTCACTGACTTTTCCGCCGCAGCGTGTGCGGATGCTGCGGCGGGAGGTTGCCCTGGGAGCGCCGGCCGTGCGGAGGGCCGGCTGCTCCGAGGGCAACCTCGGGAAGAGGAAGGGGCACCGAGCGTGAGGCTGCCCCTCTTCTTCCCTGCCTCGGAGACGGCTCTATTAGCCATCTGCCGAGGCCCAAACACCCCTCCCGACTCATTGGGAGGGGCCTCTTGTTGCACCGCCCATGGTTTGGGAGGCCGGCACCATGATTGGGAGAAGACACAGGCAGTCCAACCCCTTCCTGTGGCTCGCAGCCAATCAGGGAGATCATGTGTGACCTCTCAGCAGCCCCCATAATCTCCCGAGATTGTAAAGTCTCATGAGAATGAGGGCAATATTTGGGGCCTATATAAGGCCCATCCCCATGTAGCTGCAGCCATTGTGAGCTAGGCAGCTGAGAGAGGAAGACTTGGAGCTCCAGCTCTCTTTCCTGCTGATAGCCGCGGGTCTTTCTCTGTGAGCCTGGGGCTTTTAAAGTAAAGTGTTGGGGTTTGGGGGAGAGAGTGAGTGGGTGGGTGCGTTTCATCGTAGGGGGTGATCAGGTTTCTTGATCTAGGCATTGGGGTCTGGGCTGGGGGCTTTGTGGAGTGTATGGCAATGCACAGTGCTGAGGAGGTGTAGGCCATGGGGGAGGTGGGTGTCACAGCCTGGTGGGCAGGTAGGCATGATCCTGAGGAGAGGTGGAGGGTGGGAGTGGATTGGTTTTTGGTGGATGGGGGCGCAATCCCGGGGAAGGTTGGAAGGTGGGAGGGGGTTGGATTTGGGGGATGGGGGGCTTTATTGGGTGTACAGCAGTGTGCACCCTGCTGTCAGGGGCTTGGGGAGGGATGGCATCTGATGCCCCTTTCCCATGCCAGTGCTGGCTCGAACCATGGTGGCTGGTCTCCTGGACGTGGGATGGTGGGAGTGGGTTATTTAGGGGTTGACATTGAGTTGTCAGGAGTGTGGGTGGGCCTGGCCTCTTATGCTCACTGTCCCCCTCACATAGGGGGCTAGCCCAGACCGGGCAGCCATTCCTGGACAACAACGGACCTTCACACAGACACTGCCCCCCTCTTCCCAGGGATTGTGCACACAGGAGTGTCTGCCCTTTTCTCTCTGACCTGGCTGTTGGGGGCTGGCATTTCCTGCCCACAGCCCCTACCACCACATTGGGGCTGGCCCAGACTTGGATGCTCATCACCCGGTGTCCTCCTGGTCCTCTGCAGTTTCCTCCCCCAGTGAGCAGGGCTTGCATGCTTTCACATTCACCTTCCCCTCCTTTGCCATGGCAACTTATCAGCCTCAAAAAACCAAGCAGCAGGCTTACACTAAACTCACAACAGCAAAGGAACTTAATTAACTAATTACAACACAGACAATCTAACAAACAATAATAGCTCACACAACATGTGTATGTGTATTAAAAATAATGACTCCACAGAATAATTCCAGACAAGTTTTGTATGCATCTGCCAAGTCAAGCTTATCCTTCAAGGAATTTAAGTCCAAAAAATGAGTTGTAGCGTCTCCAGCAACCAGTTCATATGTGGTGATGAATGCTTGGACGGCTACCTCCGGAGTCCTTTTAGGGCCGTTTCGACATTGATGATGTCTTCCTCAGCAGATATAGGTGAGTTGTATCAGAATTGATATACTCAGATATTCCATTATTCTAAATGTGCAAAATTTAAACAATTAATACAATCCCTGTTGGTCTCACAATTTAACAGATATATGTTACATAATAATATGAGTCCTTCAAAACAGTATTCTCACTCACCCAAATTCATCCACAATTTAGCTTGACTGAGGAGGAAAATGCTCAGCAAAAATCTACATCAAATGTATGTCAAGATATACTCTGCCTTTACAATAGGCTACAGGTGGTCATCTATTACATGTGGATTCTTAAAGGTATATTCAAGGTATATCACTCTATAAGTCCCAAAAGTAAGCCTGATCTATTGGCTGAAATTATTATAACTTTATAACGTACCAATAACCATCAGTAATAATACACAGCATATTATAATCAATTATCCGTGTCATACAATCATCTCACAAATGATGACTATTATCCTTAATACGTAAAAAACTATATATCCTCCAACCCATAACATCACTTAAAGGCTATAACTTTAGCATGTGAGTAATACAAACCATTAGTTACATGTCATAATATCACAAGAAAGGACTCAAATCCAAACGTTCATTTAGACCCTTAGGGGTGTAAGATATTAATTTATGAATCCAAAAAGCCTCCCTTTGCAGCAGTTTATTTTGTCTACTTCCACTATAAAATTGCCCAAATTTGATATGTTCTATTACAAAAAATTTTAAAGAGTCTGCAGAGTGATGGAATTGTGAACAATGTGTCACCAATGTGGTATCTGCACTATTGTTCCGAATGGTACTTTTGTGTTCGGAAATTCTAGTTTTCAAAGGTCGAGAAGTTTGACCTATGTATAATTTTTGGCATGGACATATAATCACATAAATAACATTTGAGGAATTACAATTAGTAAAGGATTTGAGTTCAAAGCATTCCTGTGTTGTTGGATGAATAAACACGCTTATATTGAGGGATGATTTACAGCAGCTACAATGCCCACATTTGTGGTGTCCTCTAACTAAGGGTTTCTCTGAAACATGTACTTGAAAATCCGTATGAACTAAAAAATCTTTGAGATTTCTAGTTCTCCTATAGGCAATAATGGGTGCCTGTGAACAGCCGGGAATGTCCTGTACTATATGCCAATGTTTGTGTATAATATGTCTAATGCGGTAGGCAGCGTGAGTAAAGATAAAGGAACCTATAATCCAGTTATCCGGGGTTTTATTGGAAGAAAGAAATAACGTAGAGCGATCCATACGGGTAGCTCTATTCCTTGCATCTTGTACTATGTAAGGAGGAAAAGCTCTCTCTTGTAATTCCAATTCATACTGGTCAGCTGCCCTCTCATAATGGGTATTGGAAGATGAATTCCTTTTTAATCTTAAAAATTGAGAGTATGGTAAGTTCTTTTTCAAATGACGGGGGTGACAACTTGAAAAATGCAGCATGGAATTGCGGTCTGTTGGCTTATGAAAATTGCGGACTCCAATCATGCCATTATGGACATAGACCTCTACATCTAAAAAGGAAATACATTGGGTGTTAAATTTACAAGAAAATTTAATATGTTGGCTAACTGTATTAACCCAATTGAAAAAAGATTCTACCTTAGAACTGTCAGAAAAAACCACAAAAATATCATCAATGTATCTCCCATAATATTGAAAATATTTATAGAAAGGATTACTCACAATGTTAGTAATGAAAGTAGATTCTAATTGTGCCATGTATAAATTGGCAATACTAGGAGCCGCCAGGCTTCCCATCGCTACCCCTTTAACTTGCAAGTAAAATTGGGTGTTGAATCTAAAGTAGTTCTTTTCTAGGATGACATCCAAAATATCTAACAAAAAGTGAATCGGGTTTTTTTTTTACCTTATTGGAGTGTAAGAATTGTTCTATTACATCTCTTGCTTCTGCATGGGGAATAGAAGTATATAATGAATTAACATCCATGGTTACCAAACACCCACCCGAATTGACTTTTATATTTTCTACATGCTGTATGAAATGACGAGTGTCTTTAATGTATGAAGGTACTTTTGTTACAATGGGAGCCAAAAAAGAATCTAAATATTGGGATAAAGGCTCCAAAAGAGATCCTGACCCAGAAATAATGGGTCTGCCTGGTGGAGGAAAACCTTCCTTATGAATTTTAGGTAATACATAAAAAATAGGAATACGAGGATGTTCTTGTATCAAAAAAGAGGCTGTGGAGGAATCTATATATCCCAGAATTTCTGCTTCTTGTATCAAAATCTTAATCACAAACTTAATAGAGTTAGTAGGATCTTTATCTAAAGCTTGATAACTGATATGGTCAGAAAGTTGACGGAGCACCTCTTGTAAATAATCCTTTCTATCCAAGAGTACTATAGCTCCCCCTTTATCAGCTGGTTTGATTATAATCTCTTGTCTGGAAGCTAATTTCTGTAAGATACAATGTTCCTGATAGCTTAAATTATGCCATGGTTTCCTTAAAGAAGCCTCTAATTTCTCCACGTCTCTTAATACTACCTCTTCAAAGGTGGCTATGTTATGGTTATTTCCTGGGGGAATAAATTTAGACGGACGTTTAAAAGTATGTTGGAGCTTCTGGGTAGATTCACCAAAGAAAAAACGTAGTTTGAGTTGTCTAATAAGTTTAAAGATGTCAATCCTAGTTTGAAAAGCATTATAATTAGGAGTAGGTACAAATGAAAGGCCTTTGTTTAATAAAGAATGTTCTTTTTGAGACAATTCGTATGAGGACAAATTTACCACTAGGTCTTTGTTCTTCTTCTTGGAATGTAATTGCGAGAGCCTGTCCTGGCTGATCTGCGTGGGCGTGGGCCTGTTTGTAAAAAACTTTCATCTAAGTGTTCCTCCCTAGTAGATGTATCTGTGGAATAACCTCGTTCATCTGAGGACTCGCCATCTGAGGGGAAAGTGGATCTCTCTGCAAAACGTACTCTCTTGCTAGTAGAACTCCTAAGCCAAGGATGCACAGTTTCATTAACATAATCAAGTTCATCCCGTTTAAATTTCTTGACCTTATAGGCTTTGAGTTCATTACTAAAGGATTCCAATTCCCTATCTAATGTTTCCATACGTTTTTGAATTTCCTGACTGGAGAATTCTGAAGATAATTTAGTAAGAGATTCATCAGTCTTAAGTTTGGTCTGTTGTAGTTCAGTATCCAATCTATCAACCAGGAGTAACATCAAATCCAGGGAACACTTGTTGAGAATTGCGGCCCATTTGGCTTTAAATTCCATATCATTTGTAAATAAGCCAGGACTCTTTTGTATTCTCAGGCCTCTAGGTATACGTGCTGTCTTGCAGTATTCAGCTAGGGTGGAGGCATGCAAATCCATTCTAACATATTGTTTTTTCAATCCTTCCAAATCATGCCAGTTACCACGAAACTGTGTGGTTTCATGGTCCTTAAATAAGGATCTATTGGCTATGATACGTGTTCTATCAGTATCATTAAAAGCAAAAGTATGTTTCCATTCAGCCATGATCTGATTAATATAAACACCAAAAAACCAAGCAGCAGGCTTACACTAAACTCACAACAGCAAAGGAACTTAATTAACTAATTACAACACAGACAATCTAACAAACAATAATAGCTCACACAACATGTGTATGTGTATTAAAAATAATGACTCCACAGAATAATTCCAGACAAGTTTTGTATGCATCTGCCAAGTCAAGCTTATCCTTCAAGGAATTTAAGTCCAAAAAATGAGTTGTAGCGTCTCCAGCAACCAGTTCAAACCTGGGCCTGGGTGGGGGGGGCAGGATAGGGTATCATGAGGGGTGGGAAGTACATTGAAGATTTAGCCATGGGAGTGGAGGGGGGTTGAGGAGGGGTCAGAAGGAGAGCTTGGTTTTTGGGAAATGAAGGGGGCCTCCAATGTCCATGGGATGGTTTCCACCACATCAGGGACATTCCTGGGGGCTCTATTGTATTATTATTATTATTTGGCTCTATTGTATTATTATTATTATTACTACTACTACTACTACTACTACATAGAATCATAGAATCATAGAACTGTTTAATGAACTGTTCTAGAATCTTTCCCGATATTGATCTCAAACTAACTGGCGATAGTTTTTGGAATCCTCTTTTTCTCCCATTTTGAAGATGGGGACAATGTTTGCCCTTCTCCAGTCTGCTGGTACTACTCTCATTCTCCAGGAGTTCTCAAAGATTATTGCCAGTGGTTCTGAGATTACATTTGCCAGTTCTTTTAATATCCTTGGATGTAGTTCATCTGGCCCTGGAGAATTAAATTCATTTAGGTTAACCAGGTATTCCTGTACTTCCTCTGTACTTATTCTGTGCTGCATTTCCCCTACTGTGTCTTCTGCTCCATTTCCCTCAGGTTGAACACCCTTTTCCTTTTGTGAGAAGACTGAGGCAAAGAAAGTGTTGAGTAGTTCTGCCTTTTCTCTGTCCCCTGTTAGAATTTCTCCATCTTCTTTGTGCAGTGGCCCTACCATTTTCTTCTTTCTTTTGCTACTGACATAATTGTTCTTAACCCCTCTAGCAAGCCTGAACTCATTCTGTGCTTTGGCTTTCCTGACTTTACCCCTCCATGTGCTAGCTATTTGTTTGAATTCCTCTTTAGTGATTTCGCCCCTTTTCCATTTCTTATACATCTCCCATTTAAAACTTAGGGCCTTTGCAGACTACTAGAAATAGTGCAAATTGAGTCCACTTTAACTGCCCTGGCTCAGTGCTAGGGAATCATGGGAATTATATTTTTTCTGAGACATTGAGCCTTCTCTGTCAGAGAGCCCTGGTGTCACAATAACTACAGTTCCCATGATTCCCTAGCACTGAGCCAGGGCAGTTAAAGAGGACTCGATTTGCATTATTTCTGGCAGTCTGCAAAGGCCATTAGTTCAGTTGAAAGTTCTTTTGTCATCCAACCAAGTTTCTTGAAACACCTCCCATTTTTCCTTCTCATTGGAACAGTTTGAGGTTGTGCCTTCAGTATCTCCCTTTTGAGAAACTCCCATCCATCCTGAACTCCCTTCTCCTTTAGTAGATTGATTTATGACATGATTTATGGCCTCATTTATGACAGGATTTATGACAGGATTTATGGTATGGGTGTGTACCCATATGTCATAATGGTAATGTGATTGATTTATGGCTGTCATATACTGAATTATGACCCCGGTACAGATATAATAAAGTTGTGGCCATTTATTACCAATTAACAGCAAACTGACTCTTTTGTGTCAGTGCAAGATGCAGGCAGTTTTAAGCGGGCTAAAAATGTGAGATAACACACAAGAGTCCAACACTGCAGAGACAGGTGTGCTCTTCAAACAACTGCTTGGCAGAGGGTATTTTTATCACACTGAGTAGTAATTGTAATTGTTCAAAACCTACAAACAATGATACCTTAATTGGGCCATCTAAAAAGCACAAAATATATCATGCAAGCTTTTGAAGCTTCACTAACTTCTTCATCAGGCAAAGATAATTAAAAATCATGCAGGAGAGGAAAAGTGACAATGTCAAAGTCACAGGCCTACATTTTGTCTCAGATGTCACTTCTGTTGTCAGTTAAGATAGACTAGAGGGATGTCAATGGGACAAATGGCAGTAAATGACAGGCAATAAAATTTCAGATCCATTAGCATCAGCAAAGTAACTTCCACTGAGAGGCAGGCTAAATTGTCATGTGCTGAGTTGTTATTGTTATTTGACAGTCCACCAAGTATAATAAATTAGGACAGGTATACAAACATCTGAATACCTCACTGATTCCCAGATTCTTGGATAGATTCAGATTCTATCTAAGAATCTGGGAATCAGTGAGGTATCCTTCAATAATGTAATAATAATAATAGTTTTTATTTATATCCCGCCCCTCTGCCAAGCAATCGGGGCGGCGTACAACAATCACAATAACAAATAGCATCAATACAGAGCCCATCCCTTCTTCCCAACCCCACCCATACCCACCCCTCAAAAACAAAACAAACAAAGCAATGTACAGTGTTCCAAGCCATGTTGTTGTTGTTTTTGTAATTGTGCAATTGTGCTGTCTATCGTGATTTCAGTCAGATGTTTTGGACTATTTTAAACTTGGAATATTTTAACTTTTGTTAGCTGCCTTGAGTCTCTGTACTGGGAGGAAGGAGGGAAATAATAATAATAATAATAATAATAATAATAATAATAATAAATTTATCAGTCCATTCAGAATTGCTTCCAGAGTACTTCTCACCACTGAAACCACAGTTGTTGTTGTTTTCCCAGAGACCCTGAATCTCTGTTTGTACCTTTCAATATTTCATAATATTTCCCATCTCTTTAATTTTGCTGGAAGGCCACATCTATAACCCAAGATTTCTTTTTCTCAGCCACAGTTCTATCTAGCAGATTATGTTCTGTTTGCCAGTTTCAATCTTAAAGTCTCATAAGGTTGTTGTTGTTGTTGTTGTATGTCCTCAAGTCATTTCCAACTTATGGCAACCCTCATGCAAGCCCATCTTTGCCTGACAATGGAAGAACAGCATGGGGTGAAACATTTTAAAGTAGAAACAGTGTGGTTTAATGGTTTGAGTGTTGGAGTACAACTCTGGAAAAGAGGATTTGAATCCCCACTCAGTCATGAAAACTCAACAGGTAACTGGTGAGTCTCTCAGCCTGATGAAGGCAATGGCAAATTACCTCCAAACAAATATTGCCTAGAAAATATCATTATAGGGTCACCCTACGTCAGAAACAACTTGAAGACACACAACAATGACAAAATAAGAGAGTTTCAGAGCTTAGGAAAAACTGTTAAGAAGTCCCTGTAAGAACCTTACCTGACAATCCTAGCAAAGGGATGGAGCTAAGAGAAGAGGCATCTCTGAAGATTTCAGGGCCTGTCACTGTGACAGATAGCCTAGGTCTCATCCTCTGAAGACTTTTAAGGACTGTGGCCTTAACGTTTTAGCAATATTGAACTTCCTAAAGGTAAATGTATAAATTCACCTATATATACCTGTGTGTGTGGCTATAAAGAAAGAAAAAAAAGTAGGGAAGGGAAGAGTACATAGGATATGAATGTGGCTGAGATATATACATTATAAAGACATGCGTTGAAAAACCTTTTTTCAACATTGTAACTGTTTTTAATGTATTTTGGGGTGCTGAATTTGAACAATGTAACAAAAATATCATTCCACACAAAGTTATTTCACACTTTTGATATTTTTATCAGTTCAGTTATTACTCAGTTCTGATTAAGGACCTTATTGCATGGGGTAAAAAAGCTGGCTTACCTTTTCCGATTTGAATTCTAATTCAGGCTGCATATGTAAATCATCACTGAATCCACCAGCTGAATAGAGCCCGGATGCAGCCCAGGTCCCTGGAGCACTCTGGCAGCCATTTTTTTAAAGTCAGAAAAGTCCCAACTTCGAAAAAGGGCTGGCTGAGTGCACCTGGGACCTGGGCTACATCCGGGCTGTATTCGGCTGGTGGGTTCGACAGCAATTTACATATGATAGTACCTGGATGCAGCCCCAATTAGAATTCAGTTCAGGAAAGCTAAGCCAGCTTTTTTACCCCTTGTAATAAGGTCCTGTGTCCAGATACTGATGTTCCAGTGTGATTTAATGCTATTGAACATATTTTTGTAGTTTCATATCAGTGAATCTGTATGTTGACAGTCTATTAGAAATGTATAAGACTAAGATGGGGTGCAGACGGGTGGTTCTGTGCCACCCCGGGAAGCTACCCCACGCCACAGCCCCGATCCTCCCTTTTGCCACCCTGAAAAGAGCAGCAAAATGCTGCTCCTTTCAGGGGTGGCAAAAGGCCGCCGTAAGAGCCAGTGCACGACTCTTCTTCACCCTTTCTTGCGCAGTGCATCAAAACACTGCACCAGAAGAGCCTCCTGATGCCGCGCACCGTGTGTAATGGTACATGGTGTCAAGACGGCATTGGCGTAGGGTTGGGGCGGTCAGCGTGTGGCTGCCTCACTCCATCTCTGCCTCCAGGCCTGCCCTTTGGGCTGGTCTGCAGAAGCCCTACATTTCTTATTCGTTGGAAGGTAAGTCTTTACAGGATCATTTCATTCAGTCCTATATTACAATACAGAAACATCAAAGCAAGTTGTCAAAAAAACTGCATGTGTTGCAGCAAATGTAAGGTCATTTTTTATTATTTAGAATATCAAATTCCTATAAAACTAGCATACATTTTTAAAAAGATTTTATGACCCTGAATTTTGCAGTCCTGTGTTATTATAAGCTGCTTTTATTTCCAAGCACATGTTTCTATAAAAAAAATAGTGGCTTCTTTAAAATGCATGTTCACGTGTAGCTAAATCTTTAACTACAGATGTATCATCCCTTAAGCTGGGTCAATGCATGCAGAAGAATGAGTAGAAAATGCAGTTATAGAAACCGAATAGATTGCACCAAGGAGTAGTTCCATGTTTAAAGAGGTTATAGGTAAAATGGCTCATTCTGATCCCCATTATCCATCAGCAGTCCCAGCAGGCTTATTTAACAAGCAGTCTAGCTGTCACTTAAATTTCCCATAGTCTCATTGATGTTGTATTACTATTAGTGTTGCTATTAGACCCAGCTACCCAGAGCTCCCATCACTAGTCCCAGCTTCTGCCAACCTAGCAGTTCGAAAGCCTGTAAAAGTGCAAGTAGATAAATAGGTATCACTTGGATGGGAAGGTAACAGCATTCTGTGCAGTCATGATGTCCTCATGATCACAGAGTTGTCTTTGACAATGCTAGCCCTTCAGCTTAGTAACAGAGGTGAGCACTGCCCCCTACAGTCAGATACAGTTTGACAACCTTTTCAAAGGGGAATACCGTTACTTTTACTATAGCAGTACTAGATTCAGAGAGTACTCCAGTTTAAGTAAATAAGGTATTTTATTTGGAAATGTGCAAAGGTTCATGGAGACATACAAGAACCAAAACAACCTTAAGAATCATACAAGGCTATTGGAAAGAAAGGTGTGGAAGGTTGGATAGAGAGAAGTTGAGGTTAAAGAGGGCAATAATTACCAGTCCTGAAGAGAGATCCATCGGAAACACAGTGCTGCATCCAGCACAATCTAGAGGGGTATGCAAGGCTAGGAGGGGCTCACATTGCATCTGAGGGTTGCACAGAGGGATCTGTGCTTAATGAATGACAAAGATGGCCAAAATTATTAAGGAGGGAAAACACACAAGCTAGGAGAGTCTGAAGCAGTTTGCTTTTGCTTGAGTTGATAGGGAGGGGAAAGATTCTGTCCCCTTCTCTCCTTCCCCCTCCCCCCCCTGCTGAGTTAATGGAGTGTAAACTTTATGGGGTCTAAACTACTTTTGGACTTTGAATTCAGTTTGCAGCAACTGAATAAGCAGAGGACAAAGGCAGAGAGAGGAGAGAGAAACTGGGACACTTTTAAAGAAGCTGAAAAAGTGGAGCTACACAGAATGAATCTCTGCCAAATCAGAATGGCTGGAGCACACTTGAAAGAGGCGTCCAAGGCAAGTGTCAGTGATAGTACCTGTTGAATGCTGGGCACTCTCACAGCATCTTAACAATGCTGTGTGCCACTATTTGTCCAGCCTACAGAAATTGGATACTCAATATAAGAAGAGTAATGGAGGATCAGACTAAAGGCCTATCTATTCTAGCATTCTGGTTGAAATCCAGTTGCTTGTCCCAATTAAACTAGACCAATTGAACCAATGGTACTTGCAAAAATGTTGATTGAGCAGGTTCCTGTCAATTTAATGGGTCTACTGTAGTTGGGACTAGCCATTGGATTGAGGTCCTTGCCCTCTACTGTCACACATTACTGGAACCCAAACAATCTTGACTGATGAAGGTGCTAACTAGTTGAAGCTATTTCTCTGAAGCCACTCAATAGCACCACTGAACCTGACTTTCTGTCTCTGTTGTAGGTAAGCAAATCCAGCCACTTGAGTCACTTGATGCAGCAGTTGTGACAGCAGATGGTGTCCTCTTTATGGATTCTCCAGCAATGGGCAGTGAACCAGTGTCAGTACTGTGAAAAGCTCATAAATGTCACTGTTTGTCAGTGCCAGGAAAGCTAGACAAAAAGCCAACTGTCCTCCAGGCCTTGGCACCATAATCGAGACCAGCATTGCAAAATTGGCCTTCTGAAGCATGTAGTGATATCATGTTGTCATACTGCTTTTCAAGATTGAGCCAACTATGATTCATGGGAAGATGGGACAGACAAGGAGATAGGTACCAGAGGGAGGCAAGATACTGGAACAGGTAAGTTCTAGCTTGACCATGTCTCCCGTTTTACAGAAAACTTCCTTATGTTTTAAAGGCTATCAGAGGACAGTTTTCTGTTCCAAGTTATTCTCTTTTTAAAGGGATGACCAGTTCCAATACCTGTCAAAAGATTAAAAAGCCTATGAAGAGAGTTCAGAGGATTTGCTATTACTTGTCTATGGTTTGCACCTGGAGATAAAGAAGAATGAAAACTGTACAATACTCTTGTACCTTTAATGGCTATGTAGAAGAGGGAATTTCAGCTGGTGTTGCTTGTTACCTAGTTGTGTGAAAAGCAAAACTTGCTGGCATTCACTTTGCTACACAACCATTTTAGGTATAACAGCCCTCTTCAATTTTCTTTCTGGAAAGTAGACTGTCACCTGTTCACAGCCTTCCCCACTGAACAGGTGAGATGCACTGTAGTTCTATTTAAATTACAACATTCTTTCTTGATTTGTATCTCTAGCAGAGCTTGGGAAAGCAAGGTGTTTTGGACTGTAATTCCCTAAATCCCCTAGCCAGCAAGTCCAAAAAATAACTCTATGAAGCTCTGATTTCTACTTATAAATGAGTATTTGCATTTTATGCAAATCTGTGATCCTTTTAATTTTTGTGATGATTCATCTTTAAGTGATGCACTTCCTCTTTTTTAGTGATAAGTAGTTACCCTCACAAGCTACCTTCCAGACTTTATTTTGATAGAATGTTGTAATGCATGAAGCAGTGTGGTATAGCGATTTGAGCATTGGACTATGGAGACCAGTGTTCGAATCCTATGGAAACTCAATGGGTAACACTTTCTTAGACTCAGAGGAAGGAAAGGCAAATCCCCTTTGATCAAATCTTGCCAAGAAAACCCCATGATAGGTTTGTCTTAGGGTTGCTATAAGTCAGAAACAACTTAGAAAGTGAATGACAACAACAGTTCTCATGTCTTACATATCCCACCTCCAACCTTTACAAGATGCTGATCACCATTTTCTAAGATGCATACTTGAAAAAGCATTGCAAATGGCTGGGATGTGAAGAAAAGGTATTGCCCTTTTGGCCACATCATCTCTCTGTGTATGAGTGTGTTAAAGTTAATTGTCCTTTCTGTTTTGTATCTCTGTTCCTTATATATCTTACATCACCTTAGCTATTACACCACCTTCACTGGCATGAATTGGCTCTGGAGCTCCCTTCCTAAGCAGACTAGGGGCCTTTGCAGACTGCCAGAAATAGTGCACATTAAATTGAGGCACTGCCCTGGCTCAGTGCTAGGGAATCATGGGAACTGTAATTTATTGTGGCACCAGAGCTCTCTGACAGAGAAGGATCAATGTCCTAGAAAAAAATACAGTTCCCATGATTCCCTAGCACTGAGCCAAGGCAGTGCCTCAATTTAATGTGCACTATTTTTGGCAGTCTGCAAAGGCCCTAGAATGGTATTCTGCTTTGGACAGACCTCACCTGGAGCTATGTGTGCAGATCTGGCAACCACTGTTTCAAGATGATATTGACAAGCTTGATTGTGACCAGAAGAGGACACCAATTTATTTATTTATTTATTTATTTAATATGCTGCCTTTCTCCCAGGATGGGACCCAGGCAGTACGAAGGGCCAAAGATGATGAAGGGCCTGGAAAGTGTGATTGCAGATTGCCAGAAATAGTGCAAATTGAGTCCACTTTTAGGGTTAGGGTTAGTGCTAGGGAATGATGGGAATTGTGTGTTTTTTCTGAGACATTGAGCCTTCTCTGTCAGAGAGCTCTGGTGCCACAATAAAATACAGTTCCCATGATTCCCTAACCCTAACCCTAATCCTAAAAGTGGACTCATTTTGCACTATTTCTGGCAGTCTGCAACCTCCCAAAGTCCTATGAGGAATAGTTGAGGGAGCTGGGTGTGTTTATCTTGAAAAAGAGAAGACTGAGAGGTGGTATAACAGCTGTCTTTAAATTTCTGAAAAGCTGTCATGTAAAAAATGTTGTGAATTTGCTGTCAACCAAAGGATTTAAATTACAAGAAAGGAGATTCCATTGAAACATTGAGGAGAACTCCCTGATGATGAGAACTATTCAACAGTCCAACAGACTATCTGATGAAGTAGTGGATTCTCCTTCATTGAAGGTTTTGAATGGAGGTTGGATGAGCACCTCTCATGGGTGCTGAAGCAATGGGTGCATAGCAGGAGGTTGAACACAGGCCCTTCTTACATTACATAGGGCCTTTGCAGACTGCCAGAAATAGTGCACTTTAAATTGAGGCACTGCCCTGGCTCAGTGCTAGGGAATCATGGGAATTGTATTTTTTTTTCTGAGACATTGAGCCTTCTCTGTCAGAAAGCTCTGGTGCCACAATAAATTACAGTTCCCATGATTCCCTAGCACTGAGGCAGGGCAGTGCCTCAATTTAAAGTGCACTATTTCTGGCAGTCTGAAAAGGCCTATCGTTAATAGCACTGTGGTTCCACTTTAACTGCCAAGGTTGCATCATATGGAATCCTCAGTTTTGGAATTTGGTGAGCATTAGAGCTGAGAATTCTAAGTGCTCCTCCCTAAACTACAAATCCCATTATTCCCTACCAGGGGTCGGCAACCTATGGCCCACGGGCCACACCCGGCCCGCGGGCCCCTGCCAACTGGCTCCCGCACACCGCCACCGCCGCCGCCAATCCCCACTGACCCCTGTTGCCACCGCCACCAACCCCTGCCGACTCTCGCTGCTGCTGCGCATGCTGTGGCCGCCATTTTGTTTTCCAAAATGGCAGCTGCAACTTGTTTGCGCATGCGCAGTACTGCTGCGCATGCACAAACGAGCCACGGCCGCCATTTTGTTTGCCAAAATGGCAGTCGCAGCTCATTCGCGCATGCACAGGAGTACTGCACATGTGCAAACACCCAGCTCCCTCAACTATTCCTCATAGGACTTTGGCCAAAGAAAATGGCGGCCACACCATGCATGGTGGCAGCACGTGGCGGTGCACGTGGCGGCGGCGGCGGTGGCGGTGAGGGTTGGCGGGGCTGTGCACACATGCATGAGCGCGCGCACCGCCATTCCCCCCCACCAGCCCGGCGGAAGACCTGGGGACCAGTGACTGGCCCCAGGTAAAAAAACATTGCCGACCCCTGTTCCATAGGATGGAACCATGGCAATTACAGTGGAATCATAGTTCTATAATTATGTAGTGTGAAAGGGCTCTTTTTCCAGGTTCTAAATCTGTCAGTGGGAGCCAATCATGGCTTTAAAAAAATCATAAAGCAAACAAAGGAAGATGTAGCTAGAGGAACAACTTGGGAGCAAACATTGATAAATACTGGATACAAATATAACATCTCTAAAATCACTAACAGAGTTAGGGTCAATATAAAGTGGCTTGCTCCATTTTCAACTCATGTCCCCATAGTTAATGCAATTGTGATGTGTGGGGATGTATACATAATTCTGTCTATCTAGACTTTATCATAATTTGGGAATTGAGGATGACCTGATCTTATTTGCAGAGATGGACTGATGTGTTAGTAACCTGTCAATCTTCTATTTTTTGATTTCCAGAGACTTAACAGTGCTGACACAATTTGCAGTAACCTTCTATTTGCATCTCTTTTTCGTTACAGGTGACCAATGTGCACACAAACATTTCCCTCCTTATCAAGTCACCCCATGAAAATGAATCTTTATATGACATCAACTTCTCTTTTGTGCTGTGATGTATTCGGTGTACTTATACAGCCTGTAACATTGTGATTGCATCAAATTAAGTGCAAACTGAAAATTGTAGCACATCACGTGAGCCAATCCTGAAATTATTTTAAAAAAAATTAATTCTGCAATGTAAACCAGAAGTCATGGAGAATAGAACCTAGATACAACACAACATATATTATCATCATCATCATCACCATTACCACAGAACAAGTAGATCATGTAACAAAATGTTGCATTGTAGAGTGCTCCTATTGACTGTTGTGTTGACTCAATCCTTCCATGATGCAAGAGCTTGGAAAAATGATCATTGCTACAATTGTACATGCCCTCAAAACCTGCCTTAAAATCCCATCAGCTGCACCAAGGAACAGAGGTCTGTGGCACTGATAAGCTGGGTTTTTACATCGCTTTTTTATGGTCTTAATTGCATGTTTTAGATTGTTTTTTTAATTATTGATATGTAATGTAGATCTTTTGTATGCTTTTAACTTTAGCTGGAACAGGCATGCCAGCTGAAAAAGGCTCCTGTTTCTTTAATAGGCTGAGGCTGAATGAAAAGAATATATTTTTCCACAGTCTCAGTGATTATCATTCCATTCCTCCATTGAACCAGATTTCTAGTTTGTCAGGAATCTATGATCATATTTTTTTTCTCCTAAAAATTTTTTGAAGGGCATAGTTGGGGGTTTCCTGCATCTGATAAAGCCACCCTGTTGTGTGTGAGGCAAACCATTTTAGCTACATAATAACAGTGCTTTGAACATTGGAAATAAAAAGCAATGGTGCAAAATCATTCACCCTTAATGGCTTACCTGCAGCCATCCCACAAGTTCATGACTGAAGTGAGAATTAAACTGGGAACTTTCCAGATCATTTTTCTTGTATTATATCAGCCTTCAATACGTGGCAGTCCCTTCGTGAACTTATAATCAGTGCTGTATAAAATATTTCAATATTGGGATGGAAATTTTGGGATTGGAAATTTATGGAAATTTCTCGTGAAGATACAAATTCCAAACTTTTTATTTCTCTTGCCTGTGTGTCTCACTTTTTCTAGGCTGGAGTGACACACTGGAGATTATCAGATGAGGGTAAAGGATGGGGGTGAAGCAGATCACTCTCATCCTTATCGTGTGATCATGCGAAAGAGTATCACAAATGTCACACTTATCCTGTAATTATCTTGTCAATGAAATGGAATTGTCCTGTCACTTTTGACTAACAGAAACTTCCATTAATGAAAAATTATGGGACAATTCCTCTTCATTGACAGAATAATTATGGTATAAGTGCAGCATTGCATGATAGTCGTTCAAGCAATTGCAGACAATTCCATTTCATTAACGGGATAATGTCCAGATAAGTGCAACGTCATATGATAATCTTCATGCAATCACACAATAAGGATAGGAAAAGGACGTCCTTTTCCTCATGTGATAATTCCCCCAGTCAAAGATCACATAGTGGAAAGAATGGTGTCATAAACCTGTGAAGCCAAAGAGATTTGGCTATATGGTGGCCTCACTCAGGGCAAGTGAAGGTGAATACGAGTGACTGCAGAAAACATTTTAAAATAGTTACAAAAATGAATTTTTCAATTTTTCAGAAATGCTCCCCACAAAAAACCAAAATAGCAATGAGTGGTTTTAGTTCAGAGGTAATTAAAATATTTTTAATTACTTCATCCTTCATGGCTTCACAAAGAACACAGTGAAATAAACCTTTTAACTTTTACATAGTTTTTGTCTTAAGGGTAATGAACCATATGTGAAGACATCTGTACTGCCTGCAATGTATGATCATTAATTAGAAAGAAGACAGGATATTTCATGACTTCTGGGACCAAAACCCCCAAAACCAAATGTAGCAGTGAATTGGGGGGGGGGGAGTACCATATGTATTCTGTGCATTATTTGTGTTGTATTTGGCTGCAAAGATCAAATGATGGGGAATCATGAGAGCAACGCCTTCCTATATACCAAGAGGAACACCAACATCATGGAAGGAGAACATTGTGAACTTCAGTTTGCATCAGCCCCAGCCAACTTGGCCACTGGTAGTGGTAGAAGGCCAGAGGTTCACACACTCTTGGATTACTGGATCATGCTTATTCTTTTTTAAAATTTTATTTCCAGTATTTATATCCTGCCTTTCTCCCACAATGGGATTATTTCTCTTCCTTCTAATTCCACCTTAGAAAACATGACATGAAGCTGGCTTATGCAGAGTCCAGTAATGGGTCTATCTAGATCTAGACCAACACTGTCTACAAGGACTAGCAGAGGCTCTCTAGAGCAGAGGTCCTTCCTGTCATCAGCCATGTAAGAACTTTTAGCTGGAGATGTGGGGACTGATAAATGCAAAGCAGTCAGACTTATGCCACTGATGCTCATGTTTTTATCATTGTGAAGGTTGGAATTCTCTATCAACCTCAAAACAACCAAAATCCCCCCCCCCCCAAAGAGAACTCATGGCAGTTTCCTCATTGGTAGAAAACAAAAAGAATAGCAGATAAATATCCAGCAATTTTCCAATAGTTGGATGCAGAACAATTATATCATCTGCAAGAAGGACCTCTGGAAGTCCCTGAGTATGCCTTTGACAGTGTGTCCAAGTGTAGGGAAAAGGCTGGATGCTTGTCAGTTGCTCCTCTTACTCTCCACTGGCTAGGAAATGGCTACTTTCAGTGGCACTGCAGCTGGAAAAGGCAGGTTGCAGTTGCATGGGAGGCTATCACAATTACATATCATAGCTATGCTTCCCAGTGCAGGATCATGGTCATTTATGTTGTGATCCATCAATAAATATAAATAAATATATCAATAAATATAATATGGACAAAATTGTAGAATCATAGAGTTGGAAAAGAGCACAAGGGCCATCAAATTCAACCCCCCTCCCAAGCAGAAATATGCAATCAAAGCACTCCTGACAGATGCCCATCCATCCTCTGTTTAAAACTCCACCACTCTCCAAGGCAGCTTATTTCACTGCTGAACAGCTCTTACCACCAGGAAGTTCTTCCTAAAGTTTAGGTGGAATTCCTTTTCCTGTAATTTGAACCCATTGTTCTGTATCCTAGGCACTGTAACAGAAAACAAGCTTGCTCTATCTTCAATATGGTGTCCCTTCATACATTTAAACATGGCTATCATTTCACCTCATAACCTTCTCTTCTCCAATCTAAACATACACAGCTCCTTAGGTAATTCCTCATAAGGCTTAGCTTAGCTTCGAATCCTTTGAACATCTTGGTCACTCTTCTGTAGACATATTCCAGTTTATCAACATCCTTTAGAATTGTGGTGCCCAGGGGACACAATATTCCAGATGAAATCTGACCAAAGCAGAATAGAGTGTTACTATTACTTCCTTTGATCTAGACATTACACTCCTACTGATGCAGCCTGCAATCACATTAACATTTTTAGCTGCTGGATTACACGGCTGACTCATTCAGCTTTTGGCTCACTAAGGGCCTTTGCAAACTGCCAGAAATAGTGCAAACTGATTTTAAGGGTTAGGGTTAGGGAATCATGGGAACTGTAGTTTATTGTGGCACCAGAGCTCTCTGATAGAGAAGGCTCAATGTCTCAGAAAAAAAAAACAATTTCCATGACTCCCTAGCACTAACCCTAACCCTTAAAGTGGACTCAGTTTGCACTATTTCTGGCAGTCTGCAAAGGCCCTAAGACTCCTAGATCTCTTTCACATGTACTGTTGTCAAGCCAGGTGCCATCCATCATGTGCATATATCTGTGCATTTCATTTTTACTGCCTAAATGCTATACTTGGCACTAATAAGAGTAGCTCCACTTCATCAATGGGATTTACCTATGTGTTGATTCATCTTTCAACAATTCAACAATTGATTGATAGTATCTAACCAATAGGATGCCCGCTGCTATTTTTTTAAAAAATAAAGCAGATTTTAATTCCTCATCCATATAATAAATAAAGGCATCCCACCATGTCCAATAATTAAGAGGAATTCCATCATGAGACACCTTTAACCCCCATTATAATCTGAATCATGCATTCTAGAAAAAACTGTGTTACATGATTCTGCAACACTATTAGATGGCCTGGACCAGATCAATCAATGGGAGCCTTCCAGATATGATTATTGAAAATATTGCTTAACTAAGACCAGTTTCAGTGTACTATCTTTTCTGCTGATTAAACATCCTCAAAGGCATTTATCTCCCTGACCCAATTTCTATCTCTGTGCTAGATCATGATATGCAAGGTCTGTCCACAGGATTGTTGATTTAGTCCAGTATTTTATGCTTCTGAATTTAATAAATCTTCTGATTTTCCTGCCACGTTTCAATCAAAAGAAAAGAAAAAAAGAGAGAAAAGAGGAGAAGGATTTCCAGGAGGAATCATATCTCTTTGGTATGGCACTCCATTCCTATTAACACTGCAAACAGACCTCCTCAAATGAATAATTCAAAATCCAAACGAACCGTCAAAGATTCACTCCCCAGTCACGTTCACCCAACACACCATTTCCATGGCAAATATTGGGGATCGAGGAACAAGAGTAAATACACTCAAAATTCAGGACACTTTTGTGACTAGATCCTTCCTGGAAATAGAAGAGTTCACTGTAGCAATGAAAAGTACATAGCAGATTTCCATAGCTTTGCATATGTAATGAAATGATATGAGGGAGGAGGGAGGATTCAGTAAGAATATTTCTAAATCATGGAGAGTATTGGTTCCATTTACTTGTAACTAATCAAACCTCATCTGGAATACACTGAATATACACAGCAGCTATACTTTTAGACAAAGAGCTCGTGACATTCACAATTTAAAAGATGCAGCTGGTCCATCTTTTTTCCCCTTAACAGATTTTTCCCAAAGTGAGAGGAACAATGGGGAAACATGAGAGGACTGTAAGCTTCAATTCTAAGGACGTTATCACACGGGGGAAATCCTGTGAGGAAACGGGGGTTTAAACTGAAAATAACCCGCAAAAGCGGGTATATTTTCAGACGACGTCGCATTTAAAAGCAGGTTAATCCGAAAGGAAAGTAGTCAGAAACTGCTTCTTTTTATTTTCAGGGATCTTCCGAAAATAAAAAGAAGCAGTTTCTGCCTACTTTCCATTCGGAGTAACCTCCTTTTAAATGCGCAGGAGGTTTTCACACGGGGAAAGCCGGCTAATTAATTGCTTCCGCTTTTGCGGTAGCACTTTCACTTTAAAGCCGGCTTCTGTTCAGAGCTCCCCGTGTGATAATATCCTAAGTCACTTTGAGACCCATTTGGGATTAAATCAAATAAATAAATAAATAAATCTAAAGATGATTACAGTTGCCCTTCCATTCTTGTGGACTTGAAGTCTGAGGTTTTGCATATTCATGGAGGGGTGATCTCCATTAAAATCAATGGGGTGTGCCCCCGCAGGTGCACCGTCGCACGGACCCACAGAGGTGTGCCCCATTCAAGCCTATGGGGCTTGAATATTGGCGAATCTATGTTTTCATTGGGGGGATCTGGAATGGATCCCCCATGAAAACAGAGAGCTGACTGTATATCTGGAACTCCAAGAAACATCCATGATTTAGGTACAGGGATTGCACAGAAAATATCATCTGATGAAAGCACTCCAGCATTTTACTATTTAGATGGAACCACTAAAATCTGTCCTGTTCCACCTTTACAAAATTAAGCAATTTTTATCTTTGGGAGCAAGCTGCAGTGCTCTGCAGTCTCCATCTTCTGTCTTGATCTTCCTCACCATTGACCCAGAAATGATGAACTGATTGCATGGGCTTAAGCAAACCATTCTCAGTTCCCATGTTTGATCTGTCTATCTATCTATCTATCTATCTATCTATCTATCTATCTATCTACTAAAGCTATGTCTTATCATACCTTTCTCCTGATATGAGACCTAAGGCAGCTGGCAACAAGGCTAAAACAAGATAGAGTCAATCGTTTGGTGATAAAAAGAAAAATTAAATGCTATTGTTTATGTTTATTTGAACCGAATCATATTATCTGGGCAACAGAGCTGCGAAGTATAGTCTATCCTCCAGGTAAACAAAGAATTAATGACATGGTGGTTTTGTGGTGATTGTTGTTTCTGACTTATGGAGACCCTAAGGGTTATCTTGGGGTTCTCTTGATAAGAATTGTTCAGAAGAGCTTTTCAATGCTGTCCACACAGACTGAGAGCATGTGACTTGCCCAAGATCACCCAGTGAGTATCATGGCTGAGCAAGGAATTGAGCCTTGGTCTCTAAAGACATATTCCTATGCTCAAACCACTATGCTATGCTGGCTTTTAGGTTACATTTACTGGGGATCAGGTTTTAGGTTACATTTACTGCAGATCAGCAGGAAAAGAAATTCCACCTCAACATTAGGAGGAACTTCCTGGCATGTTTGACAGTGGAACATACTCCCTCGGAGTGTGATGGAGTCTCCTTCTTTGGATGTCTGTAAACAGAGGCTGGATGGCCATCTGTTAGGCCATCTTTGATTGTGATTTTCTGCATGGCAGGGGGTTGGACTGGATGGCCCTTCTGGTCTCTTCCAACTCTATGATTCCATGATTTATGGAGGAGCAGCAGAGAGAATTACTCAATAAGGAGAATTGTTGAAGTTTCCAAATTCTTCCAAGAAGAAAGGTTATAAAACAGGGTGCCACAGGACACAAAGTAGAGGCTGACAGATATCTTCAGAGAATGAAGAAACTTTTGGTACTGATGGAGAGGGAGGGGAGAAGGCAGAAGCAGAGAGACAAGGAGAAGAAGAAACCCACAAAAAAGGACTCAGAAGGGAGGCTTGGTCATATGCTGGGCAAAGGGCTCCAGACTCCCAGCTTCTCATGAACGTCCAAAGATCCAAAATACCATCTGTGTTGTGAGTAGAACAGCAATGTCCAGCTAGTCACATTAGGGCTTATGTTTCTTTTAACCTCAACCAAGTAAGATTTAGGATGTTTTTGTAACTTTGTAACTACTTCTAAGTGACACCTGAAGGAAGAGACGTTCATGTACAAGATACTCTTTTGCTTGCTTAGAATAAAAGTGTTCTATAAATGTTCTCTTTTCCACACTCTCTTCACCTACCTTTCCTCAGTATGCCCATGTGTATGCATCTAGGGAGATTATCGTATTGCCTTTCCTCCCAACCTAGGCACAGGTTGAAACCTTTTTAAAATAGTTTTTGTTGTATACCTCTGTGCCCAGGTCAGGGGCATCCCATACCTGATCTGGCTTTCTCTGGCACTTTTTGAAAGAATGGGATTTTCCTGTTCTTTGCAAAGTGCAGGAGAAGTTCAGATTGGGTACAGGATGCCATTATCTGGTATCGGATGCCTCCAACCTAGGCATGGAGGAGTGCAATAATATCCTTTTTAAAAAAGGTTTCAGCCCATGCCTAGGTTGGGAGGAAAGGCAGTTCAATAATCTATTCTAGGATTATCATCTCCCATGGAAAAGGGAGAGAACTCAAATTACACTCCTCAGCAATTCCCGCTAGGTTACTGAGTCACATGGACTGAATTAGGGTACATCCAGACTGCAGAAATAATCAGTTTGACACCACTTTAAGTGATGTAGCTCTATCCTATGGAATCCTGGGAGCTGTAGTTTTACAAGGTCTTTAGCCTCCCTACCAGAGTGCAGATGCTTCACAAATCCCAGGATTCTGTAGGATGGAGCCATGGCAGTTAAAGTGGTGTCAAACTTCATTATTTGTCCAGTGTAGAGGTGCCCTTAGTGTTGGTGGTGGCAGCAGATAGAAGTCGGGGTCCCCTCTCTTATTCAAAAGCAGGAGACAGGGACAGAGCCTGTTACATGGTGGTATGGAGGAGAACCTTGAGAGTGCCAAGTCAAGTGAAAAAGGAAAGTGCATGTAGTCTTCTTCTAACTTGTTCTGTCTCCTTATTCCTACTTTGGTGAAGATTTGAGACACATTAGGAGAAGGGGCCCTGTGAGGGAGGCATTTCTTTTGTTAGAGCTCACAAATAGATCCTAAAATGGTTTAAAATAGTTTGTTTCAGCTTACAGCAAGTCCAAATTGAACAATAAAAAACAAATGAAGAATAAATTGAATCATCTAAGCCTATCTAATCAGTCTCTCAGAAATCCAAGTCTTATATTTTTCTTGTTCTCTTCCTCTTAAATTCCAGGCAGGCAGTTCTCTGCAGAGTCCTACTGGCAAGCTTTTCCCCCAAAATTGTTCTCCCACAAATAATGCCTCATACCCAGGTATTGTCAGTGTGTGGATGATGGGTGTTGCAATGATGCCCTTTGACACCCAGCAGAATCACCAGGACAAGCTGGCTGCTGTGATCCACAGCCACTTTGTATCTCTTACCATCAACTGGCTCAGCTTCTCAGCTTCAGGATCCTGTCTTCCTCAGTCAAGAAGACACATTGTAAAGTCCAAAAGCATAGTTTTATTAATGCATATAAAATAAAATAAAATAGCTAAGTAAAATCCATTGTGATGAACTTGTCCAGTTCAGCCATGAGAGATTACATCTTTAACAATCCCAAAAGCATAGGATCCCAACTTGTTGCAGTTGAAAGTTAAGAAGAAGTTACAGGTCCATGTTTCCAGATCTAAGAGTTACATTATAAAAGCAGTATAAACATACTAGAAGCCATCTCCTAACTCCATGATTAAAAATCCACTGCCAGACACTCACACCTTGAATTAAAAACATTCTTAAACAAAGGATTTTCTAGGCCCTTCCCATACTCTACCTTCTAGGTGTTAACCTTATGTTGATTGGATAATGTTTATATTATGTATATTAACCCAGCCTCTTGCTGTCCATCATCCACCACGTGGTTTCTTTCCCAGGCCTAACAATGTTGATGTATTATTGTTTACCTTTTTGATATCTCTTGCTTCCCATAACAAAATCTATGTCTCTATGAGTTGTACCTTTGGGAAAGTTCATGTTTATGACTTCTTGGCTATCTGGTGCTAGATTCACTTTGTTTCTCTAGATGTTGTTCTCATGAGGACAATTACACACACACACATCACTACATTTCACCTTTGACTGTATAACCCATCTATATTCTAACGGGTATTTCTCTCCTTCTGAGTCCTTTTTTATGGGTTTCTTCTTCTCCTTGTCTCTCTGGTCTGCCTTCTTTCTTCTTAACTTCTTCATTTCAGTTGAACCTCTCACTCCCTTCCCACAGCTTCAGCTGAGCTTCCACTTTCAGCTTTACTCCCCTTCTCACATTCACCAATCCCTAATCCTAGGGCTGGCTCAGTTATATACCAAGTTTTGCTTTCATTTTCTATTCTCTGCACACTCTTGTAGTTTGCAAGAAATTAAATTTAACTACTGGAGACCATGTGGTGAGTGGTTGAGCTCTGGACTATAACTGAAGACCAGAGTTTGAATCTCAGTTTGGCCATGAAACCCACTAAGCCTCAGAGGAAGGCAAATGGAAACCCCCTCTGAACAAATATTGACAAGCAAAATCCATGATAGGTTCACCTTAGGGTCACCATTGGTCAGAAATAACTAGAAAGCAAACAACAACAATGCAAAGCAACATAAAAGGGCTATTATGCCCACACATTGCAATAAATAACATAGAATAGTGTTAATTCATACCTTGGTCTACACATACTAGATTTGATGCATGCATGTCCTCATTTTGGGCATCAGTTCTTTAGTGCCATACCCAAACAAGACAAGACATGGTATTGGATGGATGGGAAGTAAATGAGCATTTTTGTTTCTCAGTTGCATATCAGGGGAAGGTCTAGCAAAGATTAACCAATCTGGCTGCATATCTGTTCCTCCACATTAACTCCATTATGGAAAGTGCAAAGTATGGCCCTCCAAGTGAGCTATCTCTCTCTTTCTCTCTCACTCACTAATCATCCAGATTTCATGCTTTCCTTGTATATATTTTTCTTCTTTCAGTTATTATTCATCCATCCTTCAAGATTTTTTTAAAAAAAGAACCTTCAAGCTTTATTCCAATCATTCCTCAGTCCCTTTGTTTTATTCAGATGGCTTCCAGTCTCTCAATTCCAGGTAGCCATTTTTTGGCCATACCAAGTGGCCAAAAAAATTTCAAGCGCGGTAAGGTGAGAGGACATGATGTAATTGCATGTAAAGGATGAGGAACCAGGAGTGTTGCCTCTAAGACAGCTACTCTAGGAACAGAAATGTTTTCCAGCAACAGTAGGAACTATTAGCAGCAACAGAAGCCATTTTTGATCAGGAAGCAGCAGAGGTGTGAGACATCAATGTAATGCCTGGAGTGCATCATTTAAAACCTATCTGAAAATCAGTGTGAAGCTTGTGAGTCATTAGGAAAATACACACATTACTTAAGAAACAAGCAGCATTCCAGCCCAGCTTGATATTTTTGCAAATACATAACCACAACTGTTGATTGTGACTTAGCTTCATCACTGGTACAGTAAACAAGGTCTCTTTATTATCAAAATATCGTGTTTAATACTCCCTGTTGTATGGACTCCCTGAGACTCTGGTCATATTTAAATGACTAAAATCCCAAGGGATTGTATTGTAAAAAGATAATTGTATTGTCTTTTTTCTGAAGCTCCATACCCAGTACTGACATGAAGATGTCCTATCTTCTAGGGTGAGTGAAGGCTATTTTACAACTACTTTGGACTGAAGCTATTGAGTAGAAATTGTCAAAAGCATCACATCCCTCTTGCATAGGATGAACAACCACATGCTGTGACCCTAATCTGGCACTTTGCTGGCCTAAAAAAGGCCGGCAAAATGCCATTCTTTTCAAAAGTGGCAAAAGGCACCTTTGCTGCCATGGCAGCATTTTTTAAATTTTTTTATTTTTTTGAGATTTTGCGGTACAGCATGTCTAAACTCTGCACCGCAGAAATGCAAAAACTCTGCCCGCTGTACAGTCAGTCAGTCAGTGTGACACCGGCATTGGGGCCTTTTTTAGGCCAGCAAAGTGCCAGATTAGGGTCACAGCATGTGGTTGCCATGGCCCCAATCCAGCGCATGCAGGGGCAGTGCAGAGCTGCCTCTTTCAGGCAGTCTGTAGAGCCCCTTAGTTTGAAGAGCCTCTTGTAAAGCAAAAGAGGAGTCAAAACAAAGCCTTCTGTAAAGTCTAACAATGAGACAGGAGAGGACCGCCCTCCAAATGTTGCTGCATGACAACTTCCATCATCCCTTACCATTGGTTATGTTTACCAGGGCTAAAGAGAGTCTTGCAACCCATGGAAGCCACATTTTCAGCCACATTCTTCTCATTCCTGATATAATAAGAACACTCTCAAATAAACCATGATGTGAGAATAAGGAGGTTATAAGTAAACACAGCAACCCTCTGTTTTAATCTATTGGAGAGACTGCTTTTGCCAAAAATAAATGTAACCATTTGACTGTACATGTAGAGCTATGCATCATTATGCAAGAGTCTGTAATCATTTTCAGTTTGTTTCACAATCAAGTGTTCCAAATGGGCTCTTGTGTTGTTTAGTCTGCCTTTTGTATGACTCTGATTGCCCCTTGGAGACCATTAAGTAATGTTTGTTTATGCTAAATTCTAAGCCCACACACCCATGATTCCAATTTAAAAAGATGAATTATTTTGCAGTAAAATCAGACTACAGCAAATAGTGAAAGGTGAAGCATTTCCTAGAGTAGCCCAATCCAGGACATACCAAAGCCAGAGATATATGGAGTAGGGGCAGTGAAAAAAGCAGATTCAAAAAAAGCTCAACTCATTTGAGATGTGGTGCTGAGGAAGAGTGCTGAGGATACTGTGGACAGCCAAAAAGATAAACAAATGGGTCCTTGAACAGATCAAGCCTGAAATACCCCTAGAGGCCAAGATGATCAAATCGAAGCTGTCGTACTTTGGCCACATCATGAGAAGGCATGAGAAAGACTGCACACTAGATGGCTAGACTCAGTAGGGAGGTCATGGACATGAGTCTGGAAAACTTAAGCAGAGCAGTGGAGAACAGGGAGTCTTGGAGAGCTCTCATCCACAGGGTCGCCATGAGTCAAGCTTGACTTGAAGGCAGCTAACGACAACAAACATGTAATTAGTCTGTGTAGCCATCTGATGTCGTGGAATAAAACCTCATAATATCATGGGATAAACAACTCCATAGGAACAAAAAAAAAAGATACTTAGAAAGTATGTTGCTGTTGTGTGCCTCCGAGGGTGCATCTACACTGCAGAAATAATGCAGTCTGACACCACTTTAAGTGCTGTGGTTCCATCCCATGGAATCCTGGTGGATTAAGTAACCCCGGTGGTGCAGTGGTTAAATGCCTGTACTGCAGCCATTCACAGCCACAAGGTTGTGAATTCAACCCCAGGGACTCCAAAGTCCACTCAGCCTGGCATCCTTCTGAGGTTGCTAGAATGAGTACCCACCTTGTTGGGTGCAATTAGCTTACACTTTGTAAACCATTTAGGGAGTGGTTAAGTTCACTGATAAATGGTATAGAAATATACCTGCTATTGCTATTGCTAATCTGGGATTTGTAGTTTTACAAGGCCTTTAGCCTTTTCTTTCAAAGAGTGCTGTTGCCTCACAAAACTACAAATCCCAGGATTCAGTAGGATGGTAGTTAAGGTGGTGTCAGACTGTATTATTTCTATGGTGTAAATGCACTCCAACATATGGTGATCCTAGTGTTAACGTAACTCTGATTTATTCAGAGCAGATCTTCCATGGCCTTCCTCTTAGGCTGAGAGAGAGTGATTTTCCAAGGTGGGTTTCCATGGCTGAGCAAGCAATTCAACTCTGGTCTCCCAAAGTCCTAGTCCAGCACTCAAATCACTTCACTATACTGACTTTCTAGAAAGTATGACCTAATGATAAAGGGAGCCCAAGAATCTAACCTAGTGATAAAGGGGTGGAGCTAGAGATGTGAAAGATCAGGAAAACAGTTACTTCCAGAGATGAGGGGAAACGGTATTGTTGTGTTTCTCTCATTTGGAGATGGGTCCAATTTTCCAATTGCGAATTAGGAGGAATATTTGGAGAGGACACCTCAACCAATCATCAGAATGCTGTTGGTGTCTTACACCTGTGTAAGTTCCCCTACTTAAGCAGATGGTCATTTTTATCCAATGCAAAATGTCCACAGTCCATTCAAAGTTGTAGAAGAGCAGTTGCATATTCAGTGCATTGTGGAGAGAAGCACATTACATGTGGGAGCACACTGCATGTAGAAGCATGTTGCACATTGGACATGGCTATGCATACACATTTGATTGTGTCGTGTTCCAATGGTTCAGTTGTGCAACATTGCCATTCAAGACAAACACAAGCAATACATAACAAATGCAATCATTGCAATCAGTATGCAACATAATCATTGCATAGCTCCATGTGCAGAAATATATGTTATGCAAGCCTGAGGTAGGATCTTAACCATTATTTTTTCTGAGTCTTTAAAGATTTTTTAATTAATGGAATTAATATATTACTACTGCTGCAAAGCACCGTAACCCAAGATGGAGCAGCCAAAGTGTCGTTTGGATGGCTCTGGTCCTACCTTTTATCTCACTCTTTGATCTTGTACATTCTTCAGACTTGACTTCAAGCTCACAATCCAGATTGCAGCCCATGGCCCAGTCACAAAATGTGAATTCTTCCGACCCAAGCCTACTGATATATCTCCTGGCCTGTCACCATAATATGATGTGAAATTAGATCTGAAGAATTGCACAGTCATGATGTGTGTGTAGATTGTGTGACAAGGCCAGGACATCTAGTGATAAATGTCCTTAAAGATGCCAAACACTAAATTGTATATTGGACTGCATCTCTGACTCTGTATGTATGATGTAATGCCTAATGCCATGTACTGGAAGGTTGTATCAGCCAAGTGTATATAAGACTGAACCTAATGTAAACAAGTGTGGGTCATTGTAGTTGTGGAGTCGTGGAAAGTCAGTGCAGTTGGTGTTTGTTAGTAAGTATCCCAGAGAGTTCTTGTATAGCTCTGTGTTGCTGTGAGCTGCTTAGGAGGAAGAGAGTGTTTGCTTCCATCCTGGAACTCTGTTCTGCATCTATAAATAGTTATTCCTTATCCTCTGTAAATAAACCCTTCACTTGAGCTGCCCACTTCCACTTCCTGATTTCAAAGAGTATTTTGAAGTCTGGCAGAAATACTGAAAATCACATTCATGCCTCAACCCCAGTGAGACATGGGCTGTAATCACACTCAGGCTGCATCTACAGTGCAGAATTAATGCAGTTTGACATCATTTTAACTGCCATGGCTCAATGCTATGGAATTCTGAGATTTGTAGGTTTGTGAACTATTTAGCTTTCTCTATCAGAGAGCAATGGTGCCACAATCAACCACAAATCCCACGATTCTATAGCATTGAGCCATGGTAGTTAAAGTGGTGTCAAAGTAGGTTATTTCTGCAGTGTGACAACAGCCTCAGGCTCAGAAAAGTCTGAGCTGAGTCAGTTCTTGATCCAAATCTAGTTCAGATATGTTCCACTGTCTCGGGGGGATGCAGACCAGCACTTTAGGCTGGCCTGTGGTGGAGTTGGGGTGCGGCAACCACACGCCAGCTGCCCCAACTCTGCCCTGACACCATGGACCCGACCGCACAGTGTGCAGCATCAGGGCGCCCCATTGGCACAGCATGCATACACACTGCACCAAAGGGACACAAAACAACAGAGGTGGTGGCTCTAAGAGCGGCTTTTTGCCACCTCAAAAAAGTGGCATTTGCCCACTCTTTTGGGGGTGGCAAAAAGGAGGATTGGGGCTGCAGTGTGTGGTTGCTGTGGTCTGATCCACTGCTCCAAGGGGCAGCACAGAGCTGCCCCTTAAGGGCTGTCTGCAATTTGGCAGGGACAGTCCCAATTAATTCTCTGTTGTCCCACTTTTTCAACTATTATTTTAAAAATATCCCAGTTTTTTTCCTCTTCTCCCACTTCACCCCTTTGTCCTCCACTTACTTTAGTTGCTGCAAACTGAGTTCAAAGTGCAAAAGGAACTTTCACTCAGTTAACTCAGCAGAGAGGGAAAGTAAAAGAGGGGGCAGAATCTTGCCCTTCACAGTAGGCTCAAGCAAAAGCAAACTGCAGCCATGCAGCACTATACCATACCAATCACACCAAACCTTGACTGATTTTGGAAGGAGGGTCAGAACTGGTCATTATTTGGATCAAGGGGGCCAGAGAATAACAGGAATCTCTGGGTAGGATTGGAAAAGAATCCTTCCTCAATTTCTAGAAGGACATTTCTGCCTTCAGAGTTGACAATATAGAGCTAGCTAGATCAATGGTCTGGCTCACTATAAGACAGCTTCTTCTATTCCTATTAGTTGTTTGTTTCCCTCCCAATCTACCACCAGAATATGAATAATCCCCAGCATGGATGACTCTAACCCTTTTCCTGCAAAATTCTCAGTAGCCTTTAAGGGTCATAATTTGTTTTCTATAATGATGAAATGCAAAACGCGTGCTGAAATTTCATGCCAGACTGAAAGCCTCCCTACCTTTGTTTGCAGTCATCAATTCCTAATGTGTGTACTTTAATTAGCTGAATAGCTTTAAAATACCACAATTAGTCATTGAAGTCTACTGTAAATTAAATGGGCTATCGAGTGTTATTAGAGACACTTTAATTTAAGCGCTAAGCAAAAAAAAAAAGATCAACACATAGCCTTGAATTTATTAGCTTTGAATAATTCCACAGTGTTGCTGAAAAATCTGCCATGACAAACTGATGAATATAAATACACAATAGAATGCAGGAACTAAAAAGCGATGGAGCAACAGAGGTGTTTCTGTTTCAGAAAACAAGAATGTCAGCTGGTCCAAACAGACATTACATGCAAATATATGTCATGTTCAGAGTTGGATCAAATCACTGAAGGCCAAAGAGTGTGATGTTATGGGTGGACTGAGTCAAGCAAGCAAGTCACAGCCCTGAGTGGTTTCTTCAGGGCTGGGTTTCTTGGAGATCTCTCATTTGTAGGGTTACCATAGGTCCATGTCAAGCTGGAGGCAATTAACAGCAATAAAAATGATGCAACATATTCCATAATGCTGGAATCGAGGCCATATACAACATTGTGGTGGTAAATGTTCAAGTATGGGCTGTTTTCATGATAATCTCATAGAATCATAGAGATGGAAGAGACCACAAGGGCCATCCAGTCCAACCCCCTGCCATGCAGGAACTCCCAATCAAAGCATCCCCAACAGATGGCCATCCAGCCTCTGTTTAAAGACCTCCAAGGAAGGTCTGAGGGAGTGTGTTCCACTGTCGAAGTGCCCTTACTGTCAGGAAGTTCCTCCTAATGTTGAGCTGGAATCTCTTTTCCTGCAGCTTGCACCCATTGTTCCAGGTCCTAGTCTCTGGAGCAGCAGAAAACAAGCTTGTTACCTCCTCAATATGACATCCCTTCAAATATTTAAACACGGCTATCATATCACCTCTTAACCTTCTCTTCTCCAGGCTAAGCATCCCCAGCTCCCTAAGTCGTTCCTCACAGGGCTTGGTTTCCAGACCCTTCACCATTTGAGTTGCCCTCCTCCATAGCTATGTCTCTAAAGAGAGTGTTAGCACAGCCAGGTCCTTACCACTAGGTCACCAAACTAATAAATGTATATATGGGGAATTAGAATTAACTAAAATGGACTAGCTCAATGGCTGTGTTATTTATGGGATCTTTAAGCCTATGATAAAGTCTTTAAGCATAATAAAGTCCAAACGCAAATCTTCATGAAATACATTTTATTTAAATCAACACACACATACACACATAGAAAGAAAAAGGTTACATTAGAGATATACTACATGAGGTTTGTAGCTCCTATAGCTGAGGGTCCTGGAGGACTCAAAGGCTCCCAGTGAGGGTGGGGGAACCAAAGAGGAACATGGCCCAAACCATCCAGCAGTATTTCTGAAGGCTGAAGGGCCAAGCCAATGAACAAAGGAAAAGTTCCCATATTTAAAGGAATTTTGTGCACTGGGGAAAAGTCCAGGTGTTCCATGACCAGTCTGAATTGTATGAGGTAACCCTCAGGGGTGGGGACTTCTGATGTGAGAATCGGGATGCAAATGGACAGATTCCTGCTCTAAATAACCTGCAGGACCGGACAGACAAGAACAAGTATCACATTGAAACGGTGTATTGTTCCTTGATATGCTTTCCTCACCTACTTTGATAGGTGTAGGTGAGTCACATCCTCCTTGCGGCTCCTAAGCTAGCCGATGTGACCCTTCCACCTGAAATTCATAGCTTCCACATTACGGTCATAGAGAGATGAACCTCACATTATTTCTTGATATTAAAAAAAGGAGAGAGTCATATAGGGTAACAAGAGTTTTAAAATATAGACACTGTGCCATTCCATTTCATCCAATCACTCTACCAGAATTCACCACCAAGAACTGGACTTTCATAAGTCTAATGGGTCTTAATCACCAATTCAGGACCAAGGTATTTCAAAATACTCCATTCAGAACAATATATTGCTTCAGGAAAAATCCTTCCACTACCACCCCTCCTTCAAAGGTACTCTGAAAATTACAGCTCAGAGGGAACAGAGAAACCTGAAGATAGTGGCGGGTGATCACAATCATTGTGAATCAAGAGGTTCTTCTGCTTCGGCCCTGTGAATCTTACCTGAATTCACAGACATAGGACGTTATCACACAGGGCTCAATCCAAACAGAATCCAAATGAAATGGAGAATGAATCCGGATTATTTGCCTGTGTTTCCACACGATGTCGAACAGAACCCCGACAGAACCCTGATAGAAAGTGGAAAGAACCGAGATCTTTTGAATTTCAGTTTCTTCAGGAATTGCAATTTCGCGACAGGAATCATTTCGCATTTACCGTAGGTCTGATAACCAAATACGTATTGTGGCGCATTTCCCCGCTGTTGCCATGGTTCCAGCGAGCATTCCTCTCTCTGCGCATGTGCAGGAGGCTCATTTTGGCTACATTTCCTGGTTTTTTTCTCTTGTGTGTGGACGTTCGATACACTTACTGTAAATGCACAATGAAGGTGCGGAAACAAGGGTTATTTCCCGTTTATTTTCGGGATGCCTCATTTCCACTTTTATTTCCGCTTTCTGGCCCATGTGTGATAACGTCCATAGCTGTGTTAGTCTGGAATATCAGTATGCAAAAGGATCTTGTGCCACCTTTAAAACTAACTGTGTGAAAGAAGTTGTAGTTTAAGGTTTCCTAGACTTGGTCTACTTCTTCAGATGCATGGAATAACCTGCTGCCCAGGAAAAACCTTTATAATTAGACTGTGTCTAATTGCAAAACATGGGGGTATGACAATGAGATGATAAATTCAGTTTTAAACCTGTTCACTAGTGGTTCAGGGGCAAAGGCAGGAGGAGAGATATTGCCTAAGACCAGGGTGAGTGGATGACCATGTGAATGGTGGAGGAAGTTTGGGTGGAGGGAGCCCTAGTTCCAGCATGCCACACAGATTATGGCCTTCTAAATGTTGTTGGACTGTGACTCTCATGAACTCTCACCATTGATTGTATTATTTAGCATGATAGGAACTGTAGTCCAATAAGATACATAATTCTCATTCCTATCCTAATATCTGTTAAAAGAACACAGCTTTGCATTAGGAAGGGATGATAGGGAGTGGGAAAGAGGTGGAGGGGATAGGTTTTTGCACTATTTGACACCCTCCTCTTCCTCTACTCCAAAGTATTACCCTGAATTAGGCATGGGGGAGCTCCAGGGGTCCAGGAACCATATTTTCCAGCTCCCATACATTATCTATGACACATGCAGTCTAATCTCTTACTCTAAGGGCCTCGGCAGACAGCTTATTGAGCCGTCTCCGAGGCAAGGAAGAGGAGGGGCAGCCGCACGCACGGCGCCCCTTCCTCTTCCCGAGGTCGTCCTTGGAGCCGCCGGCCCTCCGCATGTCCGGCGCTCCGGGGACAACCTCTCGCCGCAGCGACCGCACGCGCTGCGGCGGAAAAGTCAATGAAAGTGTGCCCAATGCTTTTAGGGCGCACTTTCACTGACTTCTGAAAGGAGAGCTATTTTTGCGCTCCTTTCAGAGGTGCCGATGGTGCGCCGCGGTGCGACTGCTCCAGTCCCTCAGCGCACCATCGCAGGGCGTCTTGGACGCCCTCGTCTGCTTCCCCCCTCAGTTGGCTCCTTTATTTTCTTCTGATGCCCACTCAGTGTTCATTTATCCAATAGGAGGTTTACATCTTATCTTCTTGTTTTGTACACTCAAGTCTAGGACATACACCACTTTTAGAATATAACCTACTACCTGTTGTCAGGTGTCTCTAATGCACTAACTCACAGGGTTACCTGAGGTCATTTTTTTGGTTTATGTTCCTTAAAGGAATGCCTGGCCTTCTCCCCAGACTTGAAATCTAAGCAAGCATTTCCCTTCTTTTATTACAAGACAGAAAAGGAGCAGACACTGTCATGAATCTTAGGCTCTATATTTTACCATCTGTAGGTTTCAAGCACGTTATGTGTCCTTATTTAATGACACATAAACATTTTAATGGTATATGCATAGGCCAAGGAGTTGCCAACTAAAATTCATCTGGCCTGTCACACAGCACCAGCCCTTCCACATGCAAGTGGAAATGAATAGAGGGTCAGTTCTGGTTTGGGAGAAAAAACACATTTAGTTTTTGGAGGGATGGTTTAAATCATAAAATAAGGTATGGGGCATACTTTTTCTTAAAGACAACTATGCCCTCCTGTAGGCCTTCCATATCCATGGATTCTTTATCCATGGATTTAACTATCCACCACTTGATAATATTCCAAAAATATATAAATTCCAAAAAGGAAAGCTTGTTTTTGCTATTTTTATAAGGGGCACAATTTTACTAGGCCGTTGTTTATAATGTGACTTGAGCATCCACAAATCCACAGGGGTTCCTGTAAACAAATCCCAGTATATGCCAAGGGCTTGCTGTAATTTATCTGATTTTCTGAAATTTGCCAGGAAAAATATGTATTTGGGCCTCTGTGCCCTTTAAAATTGCCTTGAGGATGCATGAGGCTGGCCTATTGATCACAGGATTCCCATCCAGATGCTTTGTTCCTCATGGGAAACCAGATGTGTGCTTACAAGGTCATCTGGAATTGCAGAGATGCTTGAGTAATTCATTCTTTGTGAATTTTGATATGAATGGACCCACTCTCTACCGGTTGGAATGTGCTAGAAACAGTACAATTAAAATAGTACAACACCCCCAGCCCATTCTTCAAAAAATTTCTGTTTCAAAAGTTTGTCTGAACAAAAAGGTTTTAAATTGATGCTGGAAGGACAACAAGGACAGAGGCATTTTGGCCTCCCTGGGAAGGAGGTCTAGGAGTAGCCACTGAGAATGTCACTGTGCTTCTGATGGTGATGGAACTAAGGGAAGGGCCTCTCTGGATGATCAGAGCCTGGTCCAGCTCATACAGGGAGATCTGCTAGATAGGCTGGACTTAAGCCATATATGGCTTTGTAGGACATAAGAAATAATGGCCAAAGAAGATCTACAGAAAATCAACCTAGACAATGAGAAAATTAAAATAGCTAAAGATTTCCCATGCCTTCAGTCAAACATTGAACAGAACGAAGACTGCTGTCAGGAGATAAAGAGAAGACTAGGAATGGGGAAAGCAGCTATGAAAAAACTAGACATGATCTTAAAGAGTAAAGGTATAGCACACAAAAAATAGAATTATCCAATCCATTGTATTCTTCATCACCATGTATGGCTGTGAGAGCTGGACACTGAAGAAAGTGGATAAAAAGAAAATAAATTCATTTGAGATGTAGTGCTGGAGAAGAGTGCTGAGGGTACCATAGACAGCCAAAAAAGCAAACAAATGGGTCTTTGAACAGTCTGAAATCTCTCTGGAAGCCAAGATGATTAAATGAGCCTGTCATACTTTGGTCACACCATGAGAAGGCATGACTCACTAGAAAAGATAATAATGCTAGGAAAGGTAGAAGGCAATAGAAAGAGGAAGGCTCCACACCAGATGACTAGATTCAATTAGGGAGGCTATGGGTCCGAGTCTACAGGACCAAAGCAGAGCATTGGAAGATAGGAGGGCTTAGAGCTGTCTCATGCACAGAGTCACAATGAGTTGAGGTTGATGAGAAGGCAGCTAACAACACCAGGTCTTAACAAGCTCTTTGATTTGTGTCCAGAAATAAACTGACAGATGATGATGATAATGATGAAGATGATGCTGATGACTTTCCATTTTCTCCCAGTTTGAACTCAAGGTTTCTTACAACAGATTTTTTTAAAAGCATAGTTAAAGGTGCAGAAAATCCAAATATTAAAAAGTGATTGAGTGATCAAAAACCAGTTAAATACATAGACCATAAAAACACAACAGCACAACAAAAATGACAGAAAATCCAGCACATTGCACAAGGCCCATTCTACCTAAACAACCATTCCTCAAAGGCCAAAAGAGATTAGGGAGGGTGCCAATCTAACCTTTCTAGGAAGAGAATTCCAGAGCCTTGGGGCAGTCACTGAGAAGGCCCAGTCTCCTGTATTCCTACCGGATGTACTATAGACCAGTACACTTACACCGATAAAACATTATATGACCCTTTCAACTTGTGCACATCTACTTGTCTCAATAATGCCTTCCCAATAATGTTATTCCTTTCATCTTTATGTTCAGTCTGGCTAAGTCTGATAACACGTCCTCGTCAATGAATGGACAGGAGTTGTTACCAAAAGTAATGGCATGTAATAAAATTGTTGTGATCCAACAATTAAAGATATTTTACTGTGTAATAAAATAAGGTTGATTTCTCCAGCTTCAGCCACACGACATTAATTCAGACACTAATTTGTCCATGATATATTATTGATGGAGCCCAGAAGCATTTATTATTAAGCATCCCTTTTTGTTTTGTTTTTTAAGTAAAGGAAATCTTTTCAATGCATATTTTAACAAACTCATGGTTCTGATTGGGATACAATAAACTCATTCTTAATGGAGACAAATAGAAAAAGGCTATTGATTAGTTTAAAGTGGCTCCAGTCTGTACTCGGACAAATAGTGATATATGGGAATGAAGTAAAGGCTAACAAAGGTTAGAAAAGGTATCTCCCAGGCATTATTTCAAGAATGCTCCAGGACACCTTAGTTTTGGAATTTTAGTTTTTTAAATGAAAAATGAATTGAATTTTAATAAATGACTTGTATAATTCTGAACTGTCTTAAACCTTTCTCCTTTGCTATTCCTTATGTTAAGAACTACCGTATTTTCCGGTATATAAGACGACTTTTGAACCCTGGAGGAGTGTCTCCAAAGTTAGGGGGTCATCTTATATGCCGGATATAAAAGGAGGATGGCGGCGAGGCAAAGGAGGAGGATGACGATGAGGCAAAGGAAAGGGAGAGGGAAGCCCCTGGGAAGAGACAGAGGGGGCAGAGAGGCTGAGGAAGAAAGGGGGGGAAGCCTGAGATGACGGAGAAAGAGATCCCTGGCAAGAAAGAGGAGGGGGCGATTGGATGAGGCAAACGTGAATGGCAAAGAGATCCCTGGCAAGAAAGAGGAGGGGGCGAGAGGATAGAAGCAAACGTGAATGGCAAAGAGGTCGCTGGCAAGAAAGAGGAGGGGGTGATTCGATGAGGCAAACGTGAATGGCAAAGAGGTCCCTGGCAAGAAAGAGGAGGGGGTGATTCGATGAGGCAAACGTGAATGGCAAAGAGGTCCCTGGCAAGAAAGAGGAGGGGACGATTCGATGAGGCAAACGTGAATGGCAAAGAGATCCCTGGCAAGAAAGAGGAGGGGATGATTCGATGAGGCAAACGTGAATGGCAAAGAGATCCCTGGCAAGAAAGAGGAGGGGGCAAGAGGATAGAAGCAAACGTGAATGGCAAAGAGGTCTCTGGCAAGAAAGAGGAGGGGGCGATTGGATGAGGCAAACGTGAATGGCAAAGAGATCCCTGGCAAGAAAGAGGAGGGGGCGAGAGGATGAGGCAAACGTGAATGGCAAAGAGGTCCCTGAGAAAAGGAAGAGGCGGAGCAAGAGAACAGAGGCTCAAGGCGGGAGGAAAAGGAAGCCACGAGCACGAGGAGAAGAGGAGGGCAAAGGAATCCAGGTGAGAGGAGGAGGAGGAGGACGAGAGGAACCCTAAGGCGATCCTCTCCTGGGTTTTTCTTGCCAAGACTTGTTCAGAGCAGGTTTGCCATTGCCTTCCCCTGAGGCTGAGAGTGTGTGACTTGTCCAAGTTCACCCAGTGGGTTTCAAGGCAGAATGGGGAATCAAACCCAGGTCTCCAGAGTGGTAGTCCAACACTCAAACCACTTCACCATGCTGGCTCCTATTCCCATGTACTACCTATGAAACAATTGTAGACTTTTTTGTTGTTCTGGTGTGTCTTCAAGTCCTTTCCGACTTATGGCGACCCTAAAGCAACCTTATCATGGGTTTTTCATGGCATGTTTTCTTCAAATGGGGGTTGCCATCACCACCCTCTGAGGCTGAGAGTGTGTGACATGCCCAGGGTCACTTCGGGCCTTTGCGGACTGCCAGAAATAGTGCAAATTGAGACTTTAAATAGAGGCACTGCCCTGCCTCAGTGCTAGGGAATTATGGGAATTGTAATTTTTTTCAGTTTGGTTGATAGCTTAGAAAACAAACAGCATGGCAGCTCCCATGGGTTTATAGTCTTATCCTTCCTTTCAGCTTTAGAGTGAATTAGGAGAAGTTTAATCCACTTGCACTGTTTTATGTTTACATGTTTGATAACAAACATCCTTATGTTTATAAGTGACAGTTTTCCTGCCAATTACCCAAATGTCATAATTATTTGAATTAAAATTACTATTTGAAATCAAATCTGATGTTTTTTAATTTTTATTTAGAGTTCGTTGGAAGAGGGGGGTCGTCTTATACGGCGAGTATATCCCAAACTCTATATTTTAGCTGGAAAAGTTAGGGGGTCGTCTTATACGCCCAGTCTTCTTTTACGCCGGTATATCATAGGAAGACCATGTAAGGCTGATTTTCTTCCTTCTCAAATCTATTTTTCAATGTGTTTTAGAGTCCTAGCCTACAGATTGACTAGCTTCAGAAAATTAGGATAAGCAGAAGGTAGCCCTCTGTTGATGGGAAGAGTATATAAAAGAGTATATGAGGTCTGAGTATTGGACTAGGACACTGGGAGACCAGGTTTTAAATTCCCATTCAGCCATGAAAATGCACTGGATTACCTTGGGCAAGTCACACTCTCTCAGCCTCAGAGGTTGCCAATGGCAAACCATCAACTCTAGAAACTTGTCAAAAAAAATGATAGGTTTGCCTTAGGATCTTCATAGGTTACAAACGATTTGGAGGCACACAACAACAACATGCATTGGCAGGTTGACAGTTCGAGGCCTCAATGCTGCATGATGGGGTGAGCTCCTGTCACTAGTCCCAGCTTCTGCCAAACTAGCAGTTCAAAAGCATGCACATGCAAGTAGATAAATAGGTACCACTTTGGTGGGAAGGTGCAATCATGCTGGTCACATGATCACAGAGTAGTCTCTGACAACGCTGGCTCTTCACGTGAGCACCACCTCCTACAGTTGGACATGACTTGACAACCTTGTCAATGGGGAATACCGTTACTTTTTTTTCTTAAACAACAACGACCTATGGCTGCATCCTATGGAAACCTTGGGTTTGTAGTGTGGCGAGGAACAAGAGCAGTCGTTCCCAGAATTTGGTCTTCCATGTGTTTTGGACTTCATAGAATCATAGAATCATAGAGTTGGAAGAGACCACAAGGGCCATCCAGTCCAACCCCCTGCCATGCAGGAACTCCCAATCAAAGCATCCCCAACAGATGGCCATCCAGCCTCTGCTTAAAGACCTCCAAGGAAGGAGACTCCACTACTCTCCGAGGGAATGTGTTCCACTGTCGAACCACCCTTACTGTCAGGAAGTTCCTCCTAATGTTGAGGTGGAATCTCTTTTCTTGCAGCTTGCATCCATTGTTTCGGGTCCTAGTCTCTGGAGCAGCAGAAAACAAGCTTGTTCCCTCCTCAATATGACATCCCTTCAAATACTTAAACACTGCTATCATATCACCTCTTAACCTTCTCTTCTCCAGGCTAAACATTCCCAGCTCCCTAAGTCGTTCCTCATAGGGCTTGGTTTCCAGACCCTTCACCATTTTAGTTGCCCTCCTTTGGACACGCTCCAGTTTCTCCACATCCTTTTTGAATTGTGATGCCCAGAACTGGACACAGTATTCCAGGTGAGGCCTGGCCAAAGCAGAATAGAGTGGCACTACTACTTCTCTTGATCTAGACACTATACTTCTATTGATGCAGCCTGTAATTGCATTGGCCTTTTTAGCTGCTGCATCGCACTGTTGACTCATGTTCAACTTGTGGTCCACCTGGATTCCTAGATCCCTTTCACACGTAGTCTCATTCAGCCAGGTGTCCCCCATCGTATATCTGTACTTTTCGTTTTTCCGCCCTAAGTGCAGTACCTTACATTTCTCCATGTTGAATTTCATTTTGTTAGCTTTGGCCCAACTTTCTAGTCTGTTCAAGTCATTTTGAATTTTGATCCTGTCCTCTGGGGTATTAGCTACTCCTCCTAATTTGGTGTCGTCTGCAAAGTTGATAACTGTGCCCCCAATATCATCATCCAAGTCATTAATAAAGATATTGAATAGCATCCAAGTCATTAATAAAGATATTGAATAGCAACTTGGCCAACAGTCAGGAATTCTGAGAGCTATCCAAAGCACTTGGAGGACCAAAGTTTGGGAACCACTACACTAGAGAAAAGAATGCAGAAAATGCTGTTCTCTCCACACGCACAAAAAGTATAAATTTTGCACAGAATAAGTCCTGAACTGCAAATAATCTTTGCAAAACTGTGCAGTTTTCAAAGGCTTTCTTGCAGCAGAAAGAAAACTGCTAAAATTACACATTCCTTCAAGAATGAAATTGGTGGTGAATTACATCCCTACTCTCTATCAGTGCTTATAGGCCAATACAGAAAGACACGGAATGGAAAGTAACAATACACATGAAACCTCATCAATACATGTGGGTCTTCATGTGAACCCTCATCAACCTGCAGAGGACTACAATTTCCTCTCACTTTTGCCCTTTTTACAATGCATCTGAAATAAGTTCAGTCCTCTTGACCTTGGATAATCAAATTTTATACCAGCCTCACCAGGTAGCAAGATGAATTTTGAATGTGAAGACTCCTTTGAGCTTGACTTCAAAATCTCTTCCATTTAGGTCCTGATCTTTTATTTCCATAAGCCAGTCAGGGCAAGGAGAGCACCACTTGCACAAGAAAAATATATTTTCCTCCCACCACTCTTTATTTCTACCCAACAATAAGTAACTCACCTATTCCCCTTTATAACTATGTTTGAATTAGGTTTCATCCACATTTCTAGCAATAGTGGGGTGGTTGTTTTTTTAAAAAAAATAATGAAGGATACATTATGCTAAGATACCATTACAGTGAAATGAATAAATGAAACAAATTCATCTTAAAAATAATGCCTTGCCTTCCTTTCAGATGTAGTACAAGGAGCAAACTATGGAGAATGGTAAGAAATCCATAGGTCACAGCCTCCATGGAAAGGTTTATCTCAAATCTGCTAGCTTCTGTGACCTCTCAATCACACCTAGAGTCACACGTGGAAGGAGAGGAGTCTTTATTTAGAGAATCCTCAGATAGGGAAAATGCACAATACATCAATGGACGTTATCACATGGGGGAAATCTGTTGGTTAATCCACACAATTCCCAAACAAAAACTGAATTTGTGCCTCATGATTTCACACGACGTCACACAGAAACTGGTCAGAAACTGGACAGAAAGTGGTATTATCTGAGATCTTTTTAATTTTGGGAGTTTAGAGGAAATGCATTTGCGAAATTACAGTAATTTTGCATTTACTGTAATGTGAAAAGCAAATACGCACGGACAATTCTCTTTAAAACCTGGAGGAGGGTCAAGAGGAGGAGGAGGAGGGGCCTCCAGGGAGAGAGAGTCCTGGGCTCCTTCTCAGTGCCAGGGAAGGGAAGGGAAGGGAAGGGAAGGGAAGGCAGCCCAGGAGAAAAAAGTTTGGAACGGAGGAGAAGTTTGACAGTTGGGATAGAGGGGAAAGGAGGGGAAAGAAGCTTCCAGGGAGGGAGAGTCCTGGGCTCCTTCTCAGTGCCAGGGAAGGGAAGGGAAGGGAAGGGAAGGGAAGGGAAGGGAAGGGAAGGGAAGGGAAGGGAAGGGAAGGGAAGGGAAGGGAAAGGAAGGGAAGGGAAGGGAAGGCAGCCCAGGAGAAAAAAGTTTGGGACGGAGGAGAAGTTTGGCATTTGGGATAGAGGGAAAAGGAGGGGAAAGAAGGCTTACCTCGCAGCAGCTGTGGGGGGATGTGGGTGCAAGTGTGGGGTGTGCTTGTGGAGCAACTTGGAGATCCATCTCACCATGACATTCTGCCCTGCAGGTTCTACAAAGGGGAAAGGCTTATGGGGGGGGGGCATGGAAGCTACCTCCAGTTTCCCCCTCTCCATCCCTCCCTTGCCTTGCCTTGCCTTTCCAGCCTCCTCCTTCTTCTCCTCCTTCTCCTCCTCCTCTGCTCTCTTGAGAGGTCCTAACCCCAACGGAAGGGGGTTAGGACCTGTGCAGGAGGACATGACCCCAAATGTAGGACAGTCTGACATTTCCTCCTGGGAAATGAAGGACTCGCCCTGGAAAAGGAGGAGTCTTGTCACAAAACACACCCATTTCCAGTACATGTACGGGTTCTTTTCACTTGTGTATGAAAGTTAAAAACGTCTTTTTTCACTTTTAACTTAATTCCGTTATTACTGTAATTACGTGTGAAAAGCTTTTGCATAATTAAGCTCTATTTTCACTTTCTTTTCGGGATGCTTCATTTCCACTTTATTATCTCTTTAACAATGAAACTGGCCCACATGTGATAACGTCCAATGAAAGTAGCTGAAGAATAATCTTCAATGGTACACAGGTAAGTGGCTTTAGGATACAGACCATGTATCCTAAAGAGCCTAAGAAATAGCTGTAGGATTAGGAGCCCAGAAAGGGACAGACTGGGAGGGTTAGGCTCCCAAAGAGGAAGCAAAAACACAAATAAATCAATAAAAAGAAGGCATCTACCAAAACACAAAAGGATGATTCATATAAGCCATCCCTAGTCCTCTCTCTGTGAGCCAGCACAAAGCCAGCATGGTGTAGTGGTTTGAGTGTTGGACTACAGTTAGGGAGACCAGGATTTGAATCCCAGCCATGGAACCCACTGGGTTCAGCCATGGAACCCACTGGGTGACCTTGGGTAAGTCACATTCTTTCAAACTCAGAGGAAAGCAAAGGCAATCCCTCTCTGAACAAATCTTGCCAAGAAAACCCCATGACAGGTCCATCTGAGGGTCACCATAAGTGGGAAATGACTTGAAGCCACACAACAACAAAATCCTCTCCTTATCTTAGAAGGAGCCCTGGTGGCACAGTGGTTAAATACTGATACTGCAACCACAGCATTGTGAGTTTGATTCCAGGGCTCAAAGGTTGACTCAGCCTTCCATCCTTTTGTAGGTTGGTAAAATGAGTACCCAGCTTGTTGGGAGCAATTAACCCCCTTTGCAGATGGCACTTTGCGCTGTCTTGGAGGTAAGGAAGGGGAGGGGCAGCCTCACGCTGGGTGCCCCAACCCCTTCCCGAACACGTCATCAGAGCGCCCATCGCTCCACACGACGGGCGCTCCGATGACATCCTTCCGCCACAGCATCCGGACACGCTGCAATGGAAGAGATGCCGAAGAGACGCCCAACGCTTCTTGCAGCGCACCTTCCGCGCCTTGCGAAAGGAGCACTATTTTAGAGCCCCTTCCAGGGCCCTAAAAGAAGTGGATTGGGGCCGAGGAGTGCAGCTAACTTGGCCCCAATCCGCGGCTTCTCAGGGCGGCCCATGGCCACCCGTCTGCTTAGGGCCTAACTTACAGATTGTAAACCTCTTAGAGAGTGTTGAGTTCACAATTTAAGTGGTAAAGAACTGTAAATGCTATTGTTATTACTATTGCTAAGCTGCATCAATAGAAGTATAGTGTCTAGATATTGCTATCACTATTATCTTGTCAACTTGTCTGGCATTCCTTTTTGTAAAGAAGCTCATCTCCAAGCTCCTTCTTTCTGAATCCCTCTTGGTTTACAGCTCTCCTGGGTATCCTCCCAAGTCAGGCAGCCAAGGAAGGTCTCAGCAAAGCTGTTCCAAAAGTCCTTGGGACAGCCTGGAGTATTCTGACTCCAGAGATGTCTGGATCTCCTCCTGTTACCTGGCCCTCCATTTTTGTACTGTGGTGGCTGTCTGCATAGACATCCTGATGAACCACCTGCAAAGCCACCACCACTACAGTTTTCTCTCTTCTGGGGTCGCAAGTGACCTTCAGCAGCAGTGGACACATCAGGCAGCTGCGGCTGTGGCATGAGAACAGAGGCCTACAGAAGTTTCCTGAAGATACAAGTAACAAGTAATTTTTTATGTATTTATTTATTCATTAAATTGGTATCTTGCCTTTGGCTGGCAACAGAAATTTACTGTAAGCAGTGTAAAGTGATGTATATTAGAGACAGGATCCCAATGTCCTGTATGCCCTGGTGGGATCTGAGCTGGTAGGAGCTGACCAAGACATGACAAGATGGCAGTTCAATGACAGTAGGGTGGCAGATTCACTCTGGATTTCAGTCTGAATTTTAAATGAAACGTCCAAGCAGGAGTATCAATGGAGACTGCAGGGAGTGCAGACTGTGCCAGGTGACATTCTAAGAGAGGGGGACACCACTGCTTGCCAAACATCTACCTTTTGACAGAAACAGGCTGTCAATTTTAAATTCTTAAAGGGACAAACAAATGGGTCCTAGTGCAGATCAAGCTGGAAACCTCCCAACTGAGGCTGTCGTACTTAGGACACATCATGAGAAAGAAGGACTCATTAGAAAAGACAATAATGCTGGGAAAGGTGAAGGGAAGTAGGAAGAGAAGAAGGCCACATGCCAGATGGATGGACTCTATTAAGGAGGTCACAAGTATTAAGTCGTTGCACGAATTAAGCAGAGCAGTGGAGGACATCTCCAAGATGCTCTGTCTTGGAGATGTCTCATCCATAGAGTCACCTTGAGTCGAGATCGACTCGAGGGCAGTTAACAACAAACAACAACAAAATATGAATGAGATTATCCTTTGAAGTGATTAAAATTAAAATGCTTTTGATAAGATTTTATATCCACTTTAAAGAAACATATAGTTTGCCCTTACCTGTTCTAGTAACATGCATTGAAATTCTGGTGACCTGCTGCTTTTATATTTTATCTACATTCCCATCAATTCATTAGGCCCAACACAGCAAGCTTAGTACATTATCAGCATAAATTTATGTGCTCCAGGCTTGCTGAACAAATTCAGCCTATCAGTCCAATTTGCAAGGCTGGCCAGTTAACTGTGCCATGCAGTATTACAATGACAAATTTCCATAATCACCAGGAAAGCAAGTCAAATCTCTTCAAATATGTAGCTATCTCACTACAAGAAAGCAAAGGTGCATCTGTCTAAGATGCATCTTCTAAACTTTCCCACTCCTGGAAAACTATTTGTGCTCTATGCAATCCACCAGATTTATATATAAGAAAGAAATGTGTGGCAATAGTATTTCTGATTTCTAAATCTCCAGTAAAAGCTGGAGAGTGAAGAAAACTGACAGGAAGAAAATCAACTCATTTGAAATGTAATGCTAGATGTTCTATGCTTACCTTGGAGTACTAAAAAAACAAAACAAATGAATGGGTCTTAGAGCAAATCAAGTATGAAAGCTCACAAGAAGTGAAGATGACTATTAAGGCTTTTGTACTATGGACATATCATGAGCTGATGTGACTCACTGAAAAGTTGATAATGCTTTCTCAAGTTGGAGGCAGTAGGAAAAGAGGGAGACCATGCTACAGGTACACTGAGTCCATCAAGGAAGCCACAGCTCTGAGTCTGCAAGACCTGAGCAGGGCAGTTGAGGACCAGGGCTCTTAGACGTCTTTCATTCATACAATCACCATAAGTCAAAGTCCACTTGATGGCAAATCACAAACTACAGCATTCACACCTTATTTGACCATACAGCAAAATACAACATCCAAAATTCACAAAATAGGATGACCAAAAATGCACAAAATACATCATGGGAGCTTTCAAATTTTCACTAGCTTCTCCATCAGGCAACAATGTTAAAAACAATACAGGAAAAAAGGGAAATGATAATCTTAGAGTCACAGGCCTACATTTTGTCAATAAATGGGACTGCATTTGATGGATTTTACCTATACAGCACCTAAAAGTGCTTGAGAAATTCAATATTTTTTCCCTACGAAGGGGGCATGTAGCCTCATCCAGGACAGAAACAGCCTGGGTCTCAAGGGGAGTTACTTTTTTTCTTTTGCTAATAACATTTAAATTTTATTGCCTATATTTTGTGATATTTTCTCTCCCAGAACCCATGTGGTGAAAGAAAGGAGTGGCCTCTGCCTACATGGATCTCCCTCTGATGACAACAAAAACCAACATCTTGACAAAATGTAGGCCTGTGACTCTCATTGCTGTTGTTGTGTGCCTTCAAGTCATTTCCAAAATATGCCGACCTTCTCATGGGCATTTCTTGGCAAGATTTGTTCAGAGGAGGTTTGCCACTGCCCTCCCCTGAGGCTGACAGCATGTGACTTGACCAAGGTCACTCAGTGGGTTTCATGGCCAAGCGAGGAATCAAACCCTGGCATCCAGAGTCCTAGTCCAACATCCAAACTCTATGCCATCTAATTGTGACTCAAACATTGCCATTTTCTCCTTTTCCTGTATAATTTTTAACACCTTTGCCTGAAGTGGAGCTTCAACAGCTTGCATCATCCTAGCTTCCCCTTTGTCTCCATCTTCTTGACTAAGGAGTCAACCACTTACAATGTATTAAGACTTTTCTCCTTAGTTGTTCCTTTGTCTAAGGAACTCCTTAGAGGTACCACATGCATCTAACACAAACTGCTTGCACACTGACTAAGAATATTATGCATCAAAGACATTTTGACTTCATTGGAGCCATTTCACCAAAGCCATTTCCTCTCTGCATGGAACACTGCATCACCACCACCACAGTCAATGGTTTTATAATGACTCCAGGTGCCACCATTTTAATAATTGTCCGCCTTAATGAGCTACAAAGTACTTTGGAGGTTTACTCCCTGCTGTACAACACTATGTACTGCTGATACATTGAATTCTGGGAGACAAGAGACCAATCAATACCGATTGTCTTTGCCTGGATTTTCCTGTTTGTTCTTTACTTTTTAACATCACTATAATATGAATTTCTTCATACCACTTCTACTATGGCTGCATCTGCACTGACGAAATAATGCAGTTTGACACCACTTCAACTGCCATGGCTCAGTGCTATGGAATTCTGGGATTTGTCATTTTGTGAGCTCTTTAGCCTACTCTGTCAGAGAGCTCTGGTGCTACAACAAACTACAATTCCCAGAATTCCATAGCATTGAGCCATGGCAGTTAAAGTGGGATCAAACTGGATCATTTCTGCTGTAGAGATGCAGCCATAATGAACATTTATTTTTATATTTGTTAATGGAACAAAATCTGGGGTTCCTTGCATCTCCATCCAGATGACCTGAAAGCTCATATCTTTTCCCTATATAAGCATTCCCAAGTTTTATGATCTTTGAGGGATGATGCCCTTTTAGGCTTGGCTGGTGAAGGCACAGGAGGGAGATTTCTTGGTGACTATTCCTAGGCTATGAGATTCCCTGCCAAGGGAAACTCAATTGGCCTCCTCTCCGCTCTCTTTTTAGCAGCAGACAAAAAATCTTTCTATTTAAACTGGCTTAGGGCCTAAGCAGACTGCCAGAAATAGTGCACATTAAATTGAGGCACTGCCCTGGCTCAGTGCTAGGGAATCATGGGAACTGTAATTTATTGTGGCACCAGAGCTCTCTGACAGAGAAGGCTCAATGTCTCAGAAAAAAATACAATTCCCATGACTCCCTATCACTGAGCCAGGGCAGTGCCTCAATTTAATGTGCACTATTTCTGGCAGTCTGCTTAGGCCTTTAGTTAGACAGAAGCATATGAAATAACATGTAATATGTGTTTTCTAGAGAGCCAACATGATGTAGTGGTTTGAGCGCTAGACTATGATTCTGGAAACCAGGGTTCAAATCCCAGCTTAGCCATGTAAATCCACTGGGTGACCTTAGGCAAGTCACAGCCTTAGAGGATGGCAATGGCAAATGCCTTCTGAAGAAACTTGACAAGAAACCCCCATGATAATTTGGCCTTATAGTCACCATAAATCAGAAACATCTGGAAGATATGCAACAATATGTTCTAATTTAATTGTTCTAAATTAATGTTTTCAAAGGAATGTTTTAATTGGATTGATGGTTTATTTTTTAACCTTTGTGTCACATACTGATTTTTATATTTGTTTCAAACTTATACCTGTAAGCAATGGTGTCACAAGGGTTGGTGTCATCCCAGTGTAGTAACTCATGCTGTCACCCCCAGCTGTCCCCTCTGCCAGCCAGGCCACCTTTTCTGCAGTTGGGGTGGGCTGCTGCTGTCTGGCAGCCCCTTCCAGGTCTGACACGGCTGCTGGGAGAATGGGAAAGGGAATCCACCTCAACCTTAGGAAGACTTCCTGACAGTAAGAACTATTTGACAGATGCTACCTCGGAGTGTGATAGAATCTCCTTCTTTGGAGGATTTTAAACAGAGGTTGGGTGCCATTTGTCAGGGGTGCTTTGATTGTGTATTCCTGCATGGCAGGGGGTTGGACTAGATGACCTTTGGGGTCTCTTCCAACATTATGATTCTATAATTCTATGATTCTAATCTTCTCTTTCCTGCCCAGCCAACAGCCCCACCAGACTGAGAAGAGGCTGCCAGGTGACAGTAACATGCCAACTCTTCCAGTGACTGCAACTGATGGATGGCACAGGCACCCTCATGGGGGGGGGGGGGTGGCCAAGGAAGTCTTGGGATCCATGGAAGTGACCACCCCACCAGGTGTTCACCCACCCCTCTGAAGTGTCACCTGGTGTGGTACCTACTCCCTGCAAACCCATAGTGATGCTCCTAACTGTAAGCCACTTTGGGTCCCATTTTGGTAGAAAGTCAGGGTATCAAATAAACAAATATTGGAAGAGTAATGCAAACCTCACTTGTTCTATTCAAAGTTGTAAAATACTACTTTTTTTGAACATGCACACACCAAATGGCTATACTGAACAGGAAAATCTGGGTGTTTTACTGAACACAGTAATTTCTCCAAGCTCTGCTTCTCTGCCTCCTGAAAAAAAGCATTGTGCAAGGGAAAGAGTGGGGACATGCCCATGGAGCCTGCCTCTTCGCAGCCACAGCACTGAAACCTGATGCTTTCCACATGTTGGATAAAGATGTGGGAAGTCTGATTTCTATATATATGCTGGTTGCATCCACCACAGTGGGTGACTTCTCCTTGGGTTTTTTTATAGACTTTAAAGGAGATATCCAAGATATGGAAACTTATCTATAAAATAGGTTCAGCACCTTAAAATGATCCTTTAAAATAGACTACATATGGTCCACAAGGACCTTTTTTGTGATCCCTTGGGGCTCTCTGGGGTCAAAAAATGCCATTTGTCCCCAAAAGCCATCTAGAGAGTGTGGGGGCACTTATGCCATATTTCTTGGTTCCCTTGGAAGTTGTTAGTCCCAGGAGAGACCTTTCTTAAAAGCAGAAAGTAATCATGAAGTGATTCCAGTCACTTTCTGTTGCTATAAAAGGTATTTCTTGGTCCTAATATGGGCCAAGTCATCCTAAAAAGATGACAAATATGGCTCCCACACTCCCTAGAGGAAGTTGAATGGGATTTTCTTTTTCTTTTGCAGGGATGTGTAGTGGAGATATGATCCTCTAAGTCTCCTTGGCAGCTAATAAGGCCCCCTAGCCCCCCAGAGTTGCCTTCCCTGCTTTGATGTTTGGAATAAAACCCAAAGCAGATTCACCACAGCACTAATGTAGAATCCAGTCCCTATGCAATGTAGATGCCTAAATGTATCAAAAATGCATATTTCTCCTTGATTCAGATGTTCTCCTGGGGGGTCATCCCAGGTGTCCATTCTTGCTCTGTCCTAAAGGCATGACGGTCCCATCAACCTTAATGGCTGTCATCAACGGGACAAAAAAACAAACCCTCTGAGGCTGATTTCCAAATTTCCTCGAACTTTGAGGCTTATAAAGCTTGGCCTTCTTTGGAGCTTGCGAACTGGCAAATGTCCCATTGAATTTATGAGAAAAGCAGCATAGGAGTGCACTGTGATTTGGCAGGAAAAGAGTAACGTCCGAAGCCTATTAAGAAACTTTCTTGTTTATTCACACTGCATCCTAAAATAAATTGAAGCTCATATTTTTTGTTACAAAGGAATTGCATCCATCTGCCAAATCTGTTTGGGCCTGTCATTTAAAATTAAGTGCCTTTACCTCTGTTTGCTTCTTGACAGGTGTAGCAGCCTATCATGCTACCAAAATGTATATTGGTGCTGTGATGTGCCTGACAAATTGACATGGTAAGTACAAGGTGCCAGCTGCCATGTTAAATGGTTAACATCAGTGGTGTGTGTTTACAGAACAATTCCTTCTTCTCTCCTTCATATATTCTTCCTATTTTATCAATGGCCAAGGCCCACAAGAGGCTTACACAAAAACTAATATTGAGGATCACATCACAGATTGTACAGCCAGGAAGGACTTCTCCTTGTTCATAGTGACATTTTCAAGTCAGTGCTGAGATCTATTTATGAAGGAAACTGCCATCCAGTCCCTAGGGAAATGAAGGAGAGGAGAGTATATGAAAAAGAAGTTGTAAGGAAGTGGCTTTTATGGAACTAGATGAAAGACTTATTTTTTGTTCTTTGGGCTTTTTTGCCTACATCAAACACACTGCTTACTTTTTGCAGACAGAAGATACTCCTGGAAAGGCTTGGAAAGATAACTTGGCTGGCCTTGCATTTCAAAAATGCACTTTTGGCAAGAAATATACATGAAGTCAGAAGAAGGGGCAACTAAAATCAACATATTCTCTATAATGCACTGAGATATGCCTGTGCCTTTAAGAAATACCATCCATTCCATAACCTTTATTAGGCATCTCATAATCAATATACAACGAACAATACTATATAAAATTTAACTAAGATAATTAACATGAATACGTTAAAATTACCATCATTAAATCATCTAACACTGCACTCTAACCACTATTTAATTTATGCCCGATTTTTGTTGCCTCCATTAGAAAATTGGCCATTAAACATGTAATCTGTACATTACAATCCTCCAATAAATGTACTAAAGTTATATCAGTTAAGCAGTAATTCAATTCCGTTAATTTCTTTAACAGTTTCGCTCTAGGTTTTTGATACAACGGGCAAAGAAATGTAATATGTTGAAGAGTATCTGGAGATATATCACAATTGCACATTCGATTTGCAAAAGGCATCCTCAAATATCTGCCCCTGGTAACACAGGAAGGGTGAATGTTCAACCTTGCGAAAAGAAAGGCTTTCCTTGAAGCCTGAAGGGACAGTGATTGAAAATACTTTGGCATCTCTCCCCAGTAGGGGGGAATACCAAATACAGAGGGGGAACACACTCTGGGAGTAATGGGATAAGTCATCTTGTAGTCCCAACTCAATAAACATTCCTTAATTGTCTTAAAGCACTCCTCCTCAGTCAGGAGGAGTATTAAGAAATACAATAATGGACAACTTCTTACCCACATATCTAAATCTCTGTGCTATAAGTTTTCTCCTATAGACAGCTGTTTGAGGTGATCCAACTGTTATGGGATAAGGGCTTCATCTACACTGCAGAATTAATGCAGTTTGACACAGCTTTAACTGCCATGGCTCATTGCTATGGAATTCTAGGATTTGTAGTTTTGTGAGATATTGAATTTTCTCTGTCAGAAAGCTCTGCTGCCACAACAAACAACAAATCCCAGGATGCCATAGGGTAGAGCCATGGCAGTTAAATCGGTGTCAAACTCTATAAATTCTGCAGTGTAGATGCAGCCAAAGACTTGGAGGCAAGTCAAACCAGGAACCACCATTAAGAAGCACGCTGGAGCCAGGAGGAACTGGTGGTTATTGAGCACTGAATCTCTTCCAGGTTAAGTCTTGCTCCAGTTCTCAGGATAGGTTTCAGCTCTTTGGATAACTCCTTTAAATTTGAGAATAAAATATGAAATGAATTTTCTGTCCCGCTGACCTGGAAGTTCCCAGATGCTACTATCCAGACTCTTGACCTTAGGACAAGTCCATACTAGATGGCAAAACAAGAACTGGGATGAGGAAGCAGGAGAAACTTCCAAAGGAGCATACTCAGGAAAATCTAACTCAAACAAGGAGTAAGAGAAACTGGAAGTTCTTTTAGAAGCTTATTGTATTAATTTTAAAACCAGCTTACCTGATCTGGTTTAAAATTTAAAGCAGGTGGCATCCTGATATTATCAGAAGGATTTAGCCACTGAAATTGGCACCCGGGTCCATCCCAGGTCCATCCCCACTCCCAGGGCACTCAGCACATCTCTTTTCAAAGCAGGGAGTTTTCCGGGTTAAGAAAATGGCCACTGGAGCAGCCCTGGGAGCAGGAATGGACCCAGGATGGACCTGAGCAGTGGATTTGGTGGCTAAATCCTTCTGATACTATCAGGATGCAGCCAGCTTTAAATTTTAAACCGGATCAGGTTAGCCGGTTTGAAAATTAATGCGATAAGCTCCTTATACTTCTTTCTGTTGCCTATTTTCTTACATCCAACCTGTGCATCATTCCACACCATTTTCATTTCACTTATTCCCCCCTCTCCAAACAAGCATCTGATTACTCTAACAAAAAGCTTGGAAAGTATTTGTTATATGCTTTCAGATTTTGCCACTGTTGTTATCATGTGCCTCCATTATGGCAACCTTAACATAAGGTTTGCTTGGTAAGGAGGTTTGCCATTGCCTTCTGGGTCTGGCAGGGCTATTGTCTGGGCATTCTCTTCAGCTGAGAGAATGTGACTTGCCCAAGGTCATCCACAATATTTCCATGGCTGACTGTGCTTTTGAACCATGGTCTCCCAGAGTCCTAGTCCAACATTCAGACCACGGTACCACACTGCCTCTCTTGCAACCACTTACTTCTGATTAATTCTTTCTCTCAATAACTAAAGCAAAAATAAGTTACATTGCAAATACAACTTAATGAAGAATAACTTCATTCTTTTTGTAATATAAAAGTGCAAATGCAATTTCTTTCAAAGATAGACCCACAGGTCCAACCCTTAAGCTTGGCTTTCTTTGGAGCTAAGGTGAAACTATCATGGAGTTTTCTTGGCAAGTTTCATTGAGGGGGGTGCTATTGCTAGCCTGAGGCTGAGAGAATGTGCCCTGAGTTTTCTCCAGAAGTCCTGCCCCCGACAGCCCCCCCCCCCAGCAACCCCCTGATACAGGAATGCTACTGACCTTGGGCACTCTGTTTTTAAAAGGTTCAAAATTACTGCTCTTGGTTATACCTTTTTCTCAATAACACCCCCCTGCTTGCATACATACACACACACACACACACACACTATTTTATGAGCTGTCATTGGCTTGCTCTTCTCAGGCTTGTCCAACTACTTGTTTCATAAATGGTATTCAAGTTCCTATTATAATTCTGGTAATTCTTAAAGTTACTAATGAGAAATGGAAAACTAAGACATTAGAGTTTATTTAAAGTAATTATCATCGCAACTTGCTATACAGAGGGACCTCAGAACTCTAACTAACCCCCTTTTCCAACTTTTATCCTGATGCTTTGTGTAGTCCCCTGGCCTTTTAGATAAATGAAGTTGTACTCAAATATACTTATACCAAAAAAAATCGTTTTCCCCATGCTTTGGGAGGGGACTTTTTATGCAATGGACAGGTGTTGATTTTGGAAAGCTTGTCCAAAAATGAGGAATGAGAGGCATTAGCATAGTGACAATTTGTTGAGAATTTATTCATAGGATTCTTTTTCATTTTTCAGGTGGCACAGCAGAGGTATTTTTGACAAACCCAAAGGATCCATTGCTTTCAGCACTTTGAATCTGGTGTGTAATCCCCATCTCCATTCTTATTTGGATGGGCTGGGTTGTCTTATCAGTTTACATTTATTTTGGCTCTCACAAAGGAACTGAACTGCTGGACATTCACCCTAAAGGGAAGGTAAGTGTTGTTGGGTTTGTTTTTAAAACCATTATCCTACTTTACCCTCAGCATCCAAAAAAGACCTCACTCTTCCGATGAATCTGTGCTAGAGATTCCTCCAACATTTGCTTCCTTTTTGCTGGTGTGCCAACTCCTTCAAGGGATGAACAAGCTACTGCTGTTGCCAGAGAACATTGCAACCGATGCCAACAAAACAGTGCCAACATGAATGGCTGTGACAACTCTAAGCAGCAACTTTCTTAAAGCTGGTCTCTCATTTTACATTCTAGGTACCCCTTGTAAGTTCTCAAAAATCATTCCGAAAAAGAGGGGATACTGAAAAAAATAACCTCCAAAAAAGTTATCAAGTACTTCTTAAATGCAAAATAGGCATAAAAGAGAATGCAAAGTTCATGGAAGACAATACTTCTCCACACTCTCCCTACTACATGTGGTAATACAAAAATGTGAGGATTTATTTAAATCTGCTGGCTTGCTCTGACAGGAATAGTTAAAATGTGCTTCTAACCAATTTCATTTGTTTATTGGATTTGGAGCTGATCCATTACTTTACTAGCAATTTGAATTTGATCTTTGTATCATTTTTAACTTGCTATACTAAAACAGGGGTGGGCAATGTCATAGGACCAGGAAACAGATTCTAATTGTTTTCTCATGATGTAGCTGAAATACGACAGCTTCAATTCAGTCATCTTGGCTTCCAGGGAGAGTTCAAATTTGATCTGTTCTAGGACTCATTTGTTTGTCTTTTTGGCCATCCACCATATCCCCAGCAGTCTTCTCAAGCACCACATCTCAAATGAGCTGATTTTCTTTCTATCAGCTTACTTCACTGTCTAACTCTTGTATCATACATTGTAATGGGTAATACTATGGCTTGGATGATCCTACTTTAGTGTTCAGTTTTCTGTCTTTGCACTTCAGGTTCTTTTCTAGTTCTTTTCTAGTTCTAGTTCTAGTTCTTTTCATAGCTGGCCTTCCCTAGTCTTCTTCTAATTTCTTCATAGATGGGCAAGTTTTGGTCCTGAAATAAGAATAATAAGAATAATTATTGTTGTCATATCTGCCTCTCCCTATGAATCAAGGCAGAGAACAACCAATTTATGGACACCAATTAATAACACATTGTTGTTGTTGTTGTGTGCCTTCAAGTCATTTCCAACTTATAGTGACTCTAAGGCAAACTTATCAAGGGGTTTTCTAGGGCTGAGAGAATGTGACTTGTCACCCACAGTAGGTTTCCATGCCCAAGCAGGGATTTGAATCCTGGTGTCCGGAGTTGAAGTCCATCACTCAAACCACCGTACCATGCTGGCTCCAAAACACCACTTAAAAATATATAACAGCAGTTGGAAGAGTATCCATATTAAATACAACCAATTTGTAACTTAAAAATGATAATTTAAAAATCTTTGAGATAGTCCTGCCAGAAAAGACTGGTCTTAGTACTGTTTAAAATTTAGATAGCATATTCATCTCAAATTGTTCTATAGTCTAGGGGCATCTGAAGAAAGGGTCCTCTGGGTGATAATTGCCAACCTGGTCCTGGCTGATTAAAGTGCAGTGGATGGATTATAGGGAAGAAGGTGATCCTATAGGTAACTTGGACCCAAATCATTTAGATCAGGGGTAGGCAACCTTTCCCCTTTAAGGGCCGAGGGACTTCAGCTCCCAGAATCCCAGGAGCTATTGGCCAACATGGGACTATTGGCCAACATGGCTGAGGCTTCTGGGAGCTGAAGTCCCTCGGCCCTTAAAGGGGAAAGGTTGCCTACCCCTGATTTAGATCTTTAAAGGTGATAGGCAATTGGCTGTAACCCCCAGGTTGGCTGGAAACACAGCAAATATAGATCCAGAAATAATTTCCAGTTGCGATTTTGCCATAAGTTGAAGTCAACGTGATGGCAAATAACAATAACAATGAAATGGTACACAGGATACCAGCCATTTTTTTGTGTGTGTTGCTTTTATTGTGCCAAGATTCATTTGGTCTTTGGTATATGCCTCATGCAGTTGAGTGAACGGTTGCACCCTCAGTGGGTGTCTTCAAAGAGAGATTGTTTAGTTATCTGTTCAGGATGCTTTAGCTTTGGATTTCCTGCATCAAGCAAGAGCTTGGACTGAATAGCCTATCAGGACCCCTCCAACTTTTCAGATCTCTATCAGGAAAAGTTGGATGAAACCCTGCATGAAAAGTTATCTCATTTATCTCTCATTTTTATCACAGAAAAGTTGCTTTATGACCTTTGACCATTCCAGTGTGACTTCATCAATATGTGATTCCTAATCTCTTGATTCTGGTCTTCATTTTTCTATTCTTAATGATTCCAGGCTGAAATTATTTGCCTATATATATTTATATATGACAGCCTCTCATGATGGTCTCATCTTTTACTCTTCACCTTTATTAATATAGACATAGGGACTGAATATAGAAAGTCTTCTTAAATGCTTAAATATGGAGATGACCTTCTTCGGCTTTCAATGAAAGATGAGGTGTCCCGATTCACTAAATCCCATTCCTCTCCAGTTGCAAATGGGATCATCTGACTTAATGATCCCCTTTCTTTGCCAGACAAAATGTATGAATCCTCTTTAAAAAAGAAAAGAAAAGAAAAGAAAAGAAAAAGAATGGAAAAAAGTTTGCCTTTCTCTACTTTCCACTGTCTAAAAGTGTCAGTTCTGTCTGCAAAAGAACAAGCTCTACTTCTCACAGTAATGGTATACCATTGGCCTAAATCCAACAGCTAGACCTACTAAGAGTAAACTGCTGCATGGTAAGTCAATACTTATGTAAATTCCACTGATTCTATGGGTCTACTTTAGTGAGAACCGGCAATTGGATCTAGTCTTGGGGGGTGGCTACTTGGGGAATGAGGACATTGACCCCTCAATAAGAATTTTGTCCCTGAAACAAAATTTTCTTTCAGTCCCCACATTTGTAGCATTGTAGTGAGAGATGAGGAGAGAGAAGCAGTGAAAATCATTTACATCTAGAAATCTTCTATTTCCTGCATTCATATTTACCCAGTAATTTTGCCTGCTTCTTTTCTATGGACAAATAAACTGTATAATATTTCTAAATGTTCAACTGAAGTTTTTCATTATTCTAATGCTAGATATTTGGAGACTGAACAAAAAAATTATTTGGCGTGGCAGAATTCTTATATGAGGGAGCAATATTCTCATTTTACACACATACCATTGCTACACTCTTGGCTGGTCTAGACTGCTTTTCAATGCAAGATCCTCTGTATTGGCTAGCCGTCTACAGCAAAATGCACAGGTGGTGCATCCCACTACACAATTATAGAGGTTTAATGCCACTTTAACCTATATGTCTTCATTTTGTGGAATCATGGGGTTTTTAGTTTAGTGCAGTTCTTGGAATTAACTGCTAGAGCTCTAATGATCTCCCAGAACTAAAGTTTCCAAAGTACCCTGGGAAGAGAGAGAGTGAGGATTAAATCAAGGTTTTTAGGGAGCTGTAGTTCAGAGGTGCTCATTAGAGTTCTCTAACAGAGAATTCAAAGTATCTTATGGTAGTGGTGGTGAGTGTCTTCAAGTCATTTCTGACTTATGGATCTTAAGGTTTTCTGGGGCTGGGAGTGTGTGCCTCACCCAGGGTCATCCAGTGAGTTCCCATAGCCAAGTGGGGAATTGAACCCTGGTCTCCAGAGTCATAGTCTAACACTCAAACCACTACACCAGGGGTAGGCAACCTTTCCCCTTTAAGGGCTGAGGGACTTCAGCTCCCAGAAGCCTCAGCCATGTTGGCCAATAGTCCCATGTTGGCCAATAGCTCCTGGGATTCTGGGAGCTGAAGTCCCTCGGCCCTTAAAGGGGAAAGGTTGCCTACCCCTGCACTACACCATGCTGGCTCTAAGTACTTCACCAAATAGTGAATGGCAAATCTCAGGATTGCAGAGGATGGAGTCATTAAAGAGGCATTAACCTATTGTAATTGTGCAGTCTGGAGGCACCCACACATAAACTTCCAAACCTGTGGTATGAAATGAAGCAGCATCCATTTACAACTGCAATGAGAAACAACTGTTATTGTTTTTTAACATTTAATCAATGGACATATGCCCAAAATACATATGTAAAGGCAATTGAGTTGCTGGAGGTTACCTAATCAGAGTACTTAGTGGTTTTGTAGTCTGAACTACAGTGTGGCCAACAGTTCTATTCAGTTCAGCAGGGCTGGAGAACTTGCTCTTTTAGAAAAATGAAAAAAGGTGTCCTCTTTTGAGTGGATTGGAATGTATATTGAGTGTTTCTAATCTGCAGGCCATTATTTTGTTTTCTAGATTTGCTGACAGATTCTCCTACTAAACAAATTTCCTATCTGGCTGTGAGAAAGAGAACCTATTGTATATATTCATGTATAATTCTAGAAATGTGAGTCAAAAAACCTGAGTCAAGTTATCCATGGGTCAATGTGTACTTTAACTCTTTTTAAAAAATGAACCATCCCTTGGTGGAAAGCAAGAGCATAATCTGTCCTGGAAGTACTGATCGTCTCTTCTCTCATCCAGCCTTTAGTGTGAGCACAAAGAGTTATATCTGCTGGAATTTTGCAATTTCTTTGGCATTGTTTTCTTTTGCTTTGCCCTTTAGATCCTATGTTGTTGTTCTGTGCCTCCAAGTCATTTAAGACTTATGGCAACCCTAAGGCAAACCCATCACAGATTTTCTTGGCAGATTTATTCAGAGAGGGTTTGCTGTTACTATCCTCTGAGGCTTTTGTGCCTGAGTGGATATTCAAATCCTGGCTTCCAGGGTTGCAGTCCAATGCTCAAACCACTACACCACACTGGCTCTCAGTTCCTTTGTTACATGTCCCTACATTTTACCCTCGACTTATCAAAGCGTCATGTCATGAAATAGACAGCAGCACCTTTAGACAACCAACCAGTCAGTTTAATTAAAGAATTAACAGAACTTTATTGGAAGATCCATAGGTCAGACCTGACTATCAGACGTTTTAGCTGAGACTGAAAAAATCCCCCCCTACAGTTAGTGAAAAGAATGTGCAAAAGCCCGCGCTCTCAACCCCTCCTTCCTTTTCCCAAACATCTCGTCCGTTCCCAGCCAGCCGAGCCAGCCACTCAAGGTCACTTGATAAAGCACCTGCACTCTAACATTACTAACCCATCTTCCCATCATCCCCACACTATACTATATATCTGATAGAATATTAACAGGATTCTAACAGTCTGCCCCCCTAAAAACAGAACCCCCCCCAAAAGGAAAAAAATGAAAGAAACATCAAGCAACTGAAGACAAGGAAGGCTTGTCTGGATAGCGTTCATGAAAATGAGCAATCAAATCAGGAGCATTGACATGACCAGCAGACACCCATTCAGAATGGTCAACAGGAAAGTGTTTCCACCGTATCAGGTATTGCAGCCTGCCTCGATGAACCCGAGAGTCCAGAATCTTTGAAACTTCAAAGTGTTGATGTCCATCAACCATCAAAGGCAGGGGTGGTGAGTCAACGGGTTTCCAGGGGTCAACCGCACAATCAGGTTTCAACAAACTGAAATGAAAAACTGGATGAAGATGACGATAGGTCTTAGGAAGAATCAATTCAGCAGTAACATCATTAACAAGTCTCTTAACTGGAAAAGGGCCCACAAATTTTGGGCCTAGCTTCTTGGAAGGAAACTTAGACCTCAAGTTTTTGGTGGAAAGGTAAACCATATCACCAGGCTTAATATCCCAACCTTTTGTCCTCTTTTTGTCAGCCTGATTTTTATACTGTTTTTTAGCTTCGTGCAAAGCTTTGACAATGGTGGGCCAAGCCCCTCTGACTTTGTCAGCCCACTGGGTCACCTGAACCGGGTCAGTTTTATTTACAGGCAGGGCAGGGAGGAGTTTAGGTTCAAAACCATAGTTAATCGAAAAGGGAGAGCTCCCAGTGCTGCTGTGTACTGCACTATTGAAAGCAACCTCGGCATGTGGAAGTAAATCAAACCAGTCATCTTGCAGGTAGTTAGTATAAGAACGCAGGTATCTCTGGAGACTTTGGTTAGTCTTTTCACTTTGACCGTCAGTCTCCGGGTGAAAAGCCGTGCTAAGGGCCAATTGAACCCCCAATTTGTCTTGTAGCACCCTCCAAAATTTAGAAGTAAACGAACTGCCTCTATCGGAGATTATTCGGTCTGGAAGGCCATGGAGTCTATATATGTGCGCTATGAACAGATCAGCTAATTTGGGGGCTGAAGGCATCCCCTTGCAGGCCACATAATGTACTTGTTTGGAAAACAAATCTACCACCACCCAAATAGTGTCTCGGCCCTTGCTAGGAGGCAAGTCTGTTATAAAATCCATAGCAATGTGTTTCCAAGGTCCTTCTGGTGTAGGCAGAGGTTGAAGTAGTCCTCTAGGCTTGCCCACTCTTGGTTTGGCTCTAGCGCAAACCGGGCAACTTTTAACATAAGCCTCTACATCTGCACGAATTCCATCCCACCAGTAGGTGCTGCGGATCTTGTGCCAAGTTTTTAAATATCCCCAATGTCCTGCTGCCTTAGAGTCATGGTATATCTGAAGGATGTCTTTTCTTAAGGAAGCAGGAACATAGATCTTTGAATTCCACACCCATAAGTCTTGTGTATTTTTAGACAGTTGGTTTTTATGTTGTTGTAGCCACTCATCGGTTTCTGCCCCCTGCTGGATTTTTAGCAACAGGTCATCTAATGGTGGTGGTGAGTCACCCTGTGAAGGGGGTTGAACTACAGCCTTGGCTCTACTGCGTGTGATTACCGCCAAACCCAACTGTTCTCGGGAAAAGATGGTCTCAAGAGGAACCACCTCTTTTCCCCCATGCTGTGGCAATCTGGATAATGCGTCTGCTAAAATGTTTTGACGGCCCGGGAAAAACTTTAACTTGAAGTTATATTTATAAAAGTCTTTAGCCCATCTCCTTTGCTTGGGGCTCAGTTTGCGAGGAGTCTGTAATGCTTCTAAGTTTCTGTGATCAGTCCATACCTCAAAAGGGTGTGCCGCCCCCTCGAGGAATTGTCTCCAGCTTTCTAGGGCATGCTTAACTGCATAAGCTTCTTTTTCCCAGCACGGCCAAGATAATTGGGGCCCCTGGAACTTTTTGGACAGGTAGGCACAAGGTCTAAGCTTATCTTTATCATCTTTTTGTAGCAGGACCGCCCCCATAGCAAAGTCACTGGCATCAACTTGAACCACAAAGGGTTTGGTTGGGTCTGGGTGAATTAAAATAGGTTCAGAGCTAAACAACATCTTTAGTTGTTCAAAAGCCCTCTGGCATTTTTCAGACCATTGAATCGGAGTGGAGGGCTTAGGAGGCTTGGACGCAACCCCCTCCCCACTTTTGGGCGTATCTTTAGTCTTGAGTAAGTCTGTAATGGGCAATGCAATCTTAGCAAAGTCAGGAATGAACTCTCTGTAGAAATTTGCAAAGCCCAGGAACTTTTGTACATCTTTCCTATTTCTCGGGGGTGCCCAGTCTAACACTGTTTGTACTTTAGCTGGATCCATTTTTAAGCCCTGGTTAGACACTCGGTACCCCAAGAAATCTAGTCTCTCGGTGTGAAAGTGACATTTGGACAGTTTCACATATAGTTGGTTATCCCACAGTCTTTTGAGTACCTCTCGCACCAATTTAACATGACTGTCTAAGTCCTTAGAATAAATGAGCACATCGTCCAAGTATACCAGAACACCTTCAAAAAGCAAATCATGCAGTACTTCATTTATATGCCTCATAAAAATCCCGGGAGCCCCCGACAGTCCAAAAGGAAGGACCAAGTACTCAAATGCCCCCAAAGGGCAGTTGAAAGCAGTCTTATATTCATCTCCCTCCTTAATCCTAACTCGATGATAAGCGTCTCTCAAGTCCAATTTTGTAAAGAGTTTGCCCGTGCCCAGTCTCCCCAACATGTCTTTCATTAGGGGCAAAGGGTACTTGTTGGTGTTGCAAATCCCATTTAGATTGCGATAGTCTACCACCAGTCGCAAAGAGCCATCTTTTTTTTCCCTAAAAAATACAGGAGCAGCAAATGTAGAAGTAGAGGGTCGAATGAACCCTCGAGCCAAGTTCTTTTCTATATAGTCTTTCAAGGTGGCCAGCTCTTTGGGGGTCATTGAATACAGCTTGGGTTTAGGAAGGGGTGCCCCTGGCAATATTTCAATAGCACAGTCTGTGTCTCGGTGCGGAGGCAACACATCACACTCTCTCTCTTCAAACACCCCTTTTAAATCTCGGTAAACCGGAGGGATGACTGGCGACCCCTCCCCGCCGTGCCCAATGTCTCTGTCTCTGGGCAGCCCTTCCAAGTGAGTAGCTGCGTCTTTCTCTATTTGTCCGGGAAGCGCCACCGTGGGGAGAAGAGGGGGGAGCACCATCCCGTGGGCAAGGCAATGGTTTGCACAATCCGGATCATTAAAAATTAGCTGTCTCTCCCTCCAGCGCAACTCTGGGTTGTGATGGTGTAGCCAGTCTATGCCCAACATTAGGTGGTAATTATAAGTATTACCCACCACCAACTGGAGCTGTTCCCAATGGTCTGCTATCCCTAGCCACACCGGAGCAGTTTTTCTTTCTGCAGCACGGCCCCCCATCAGAGACCCATCCATCTGAACAAAGGGAATGGGCTCTCTCAGAGGGTGGGTGGCTATGTTCAAACTGTCTATTACTGCAGGGTTTATTAAGCACCTCGTACACCCACAGTCAATGGCTGCGATTAATTGCATAGCTTTTTTCTTGGGCCCCACCATCAAAGTCACTGATACAGACAACAGGGGAATGCCCCCACTCACCATCTTTTTGCGGCTCTCTGCTCCCACAGCCCGCCTTTCGCCGCTTCCTAAGGCAGGCTCTGGAAGTTTAAAGGCTCCCCTCCTGAGCTTGTAAAACTGTCTGAGTCATCTGAGTCTGTCCAGACCTCCTGTTCTTTGGGCTCTTCTACTTTCAGGCTGTGCTCAGTAGAGGATTTTCTTTTCGGCTGACTCTTTTCCTTCTTGGAGCCTCTGCCGGGGGGGGGACCCTGAGAGGAGCCGGTCTTTCCCTCCTGGGCCATGTCCGGGCAAGCAGCAATTAAGTGCCCCTTTTGGCCGCATTTTAAGCATAGACCTAACCGGCGCCGTCTCTCCCTCTCAGTCTCTGCAGTGCCGGTAGGAAGTTTCCCCTTGTGGGCTTGGCTTCGGCCCCCCTTCGCTTTGGTCTCTTGGGTTTGTCTTTGATCTAACATCTTCACTTCATGTAAGATGGCTTCCGCTTCTCCCGCCACCCTGATCCATTCCATAGCTGTGAGGGGTTTTCCCCTCATCAACACCCATTTGGCTATCTCTGGGCGCAGTCCATCTTTAAAATATTGGATCTGCATTCCCCCCGGGCAGTCCGGCACTTGGGCCACCAGCCTTCTGAATTCTGCCGCATATGCAGCCACCGTCATGGAACCTTGTTTTAAAACTTTTAGTTAAGCCAGGGCAGTGGTGGCCTGGAAAGGGTCTTCAAATCTAGTCCTAAGGGCCCTCATAAATTCGTCTAGGTTCCCCAGCTCCGGCGCTTGTCGATCGTAGAGCTGCACCAGCCAGCGGGCCGCCTCCCCCCGCAGATGCCTTGCCACACACTTCACCTTGGCTGATTCCGAAGGGAAAACCGGGCCCCACTCCTCCATATGATCTGCCACTTGTGATAAGAAATAAGGCAACGTTTGGGAATCCCCATCGAACTTGACCCCCATCTTCTTAGCCTGTGCCTCGGGAGCCCTCGGCTGCGGGGGGACTGCTGGTGGGGGCCCTGGGGGCAAGGCGTCTTCTTCCCCTGCTCCCATCGCTTGGGGTTGCCCACCTGGGGCTGGGGCTCGGGCAGCTCCTGCTCCTGCACCCTCTACTCTCTCTCCAGCAATCTGTTGGAGGAGCTCTAGCATCGTGGTCATGGTGTCTCGCATCCCCTCCACCTCAGATTTCAGCTGTTGTACCTGCATCTCCACGTCGGTCTCCTCTCCCGAGGACAGCTGTAGTGGTTGCGTGAAACCGGTGTTCCAATCCGACCACCTCGCCGCCCGCCGGCGTTCTCTTGTGCGCACGGGGGCCACCGGAGCACCGAACCATCTCCCAGGCACTAGTGGGGTCTGTGGCAATTGTGACCCTCCGGTCTTTGGCACCGCTCCGGTTCCTCTGTCCTCCGGCCATGGTTCCTCTCCATCCTCTGGGGTTTGGCCCTCTTTGGAGGACATCTCCGTTTTTGCCTCCATCTCTCCAGGAGCAGGAACAAAATACCAAAAATAAAGTTGAACTTGGGGTGAGTCTCAGCTAACTGTCATGAAATAGACAGCAGCACCTTTAGACAACCAACCAGTCAGTTTAATTAAAGAATTAACAGAACTTTATTGGAAGATCCATAGGTCAGACCTGACTATCAGACGTTTTAGCTGAGACTGAAAAAATCCCCCCCTACAGTTAGTGAAAAGAATGTGCAAAAGCCCGCGCTCTCAACCCCTCCTTCCTTTTCCCAAACATCTCGTCCGTTCCCAGCCAGCCGAGCCAGCCACTCAAGGTCACTTGATAAAGCACCTGCACTCTAACATTACTAACCCATCTTCCCATCATCCCCACACTATACTACATATCTGATAGAATATTAACAGGATTCTAACAGTCATATCAAAATCCATAATTTTGGCCCCAAAACCTGCCTTTGACCTATACATGAGATCGACTTATAGCTGAGTATATACAATACCTTGCTTATGCTTTCTGTTCACTGCATTCTGAGTGTTATGTGACTTTTTCACTATTAGGGAACCCATTTCTGGGAACAATCAACATGACTGGATATGGTCCACCATGTAACCAACTTCAGAATGTTCCAAAAAGACTAACCAGCATGTGAACTAAGTCAAATAGAGATGAAGCACAAGGGCAAACCTGCCTTCCTTCCTACCTTCCTTCCTTCCTTCCTTCCTTCCTTCCTTCCTTCCTTCATGGCTGTATTCTTACATTCTGTGTTAGCTCTGCCTTCCATATGCTCTCTTCATCTGCTCAGCAATTTGCTGGAGTCTTTGTAAAGAGTCTGTGAAACATAATTTGTAGAACACATTGGTTCAGAACTGGCTGTGTCAGGGGATCAGCTGCTCATAGTGAGAACAACATGATGATTTTGTCTGTTTCATTTTTCATTTCTGAATCTCTGTTCAGTCTTAGCTATATTTTACAATTGTAGCCTACCCATCCATGAAGATGCTTTTTCTTGTCAACCACATATTGACCAACCAACTGATTGATTGGTCTGATGGTTCTGATTTTAGATTAGCTAGAAACATAGGAAGCTGCCATAGGGATTATCTGCACTGGCCAGGGTATGCCAGGGCAGCTTAGAGAATCCTGATTCCACTGTTGTCCTGTTTTCTCCACATTATCTTGGCCTCTGTTTCCACATCACGATAGCTGTCTGCATGGGCATCCCTCTGAGCTGTCCAGCACATCTGCCACCACTATGGATCACTCATGTCTGAAGTCAGAATGAGGTGCCCAACAATGACCACATGTTGGGTGCAGAAATACCGATGGTCCATCAGGAAGTCCACCTAGCAGTGGTAGGAAAATGGGACAGATAGTGACCATCTCCAGCTGATCCGGGAGATTATTCCGGGAAGGCCTGCCGGACAAGATCTGTCTTATCACCACCCTTGCTAGCTTTAAAAAAGCAGTAAAACAGATCTCTTCTGGCAGGCCTTCCTGGAATAATCTCCCAGCTCAGCTGGAGATGGTCACTATCCGTCCCCTTTTCCTACCACTGCCTGCTTGCCCTTGATGTTTTTATTCTTGTTATTGTATTATTCTTATTTTAGCTCTTTAATTAGTTTAATCCAGTTTTAATGGGGTGGGAGGGTTATAGTTGGGCTGAGGGAATATTTTTAAACTGTTTTTGTTTTAAATATGTTGTAACCCGCCCCAGTTGCCGAGCAGAGGGGCGGACTAGAAATAAAACCTATTATTATTATCCCAGGGGCAGGCAATTCTCTCATCTGAAAGCCATTTTTTCCCAATTGCCCCTGACTCAGGAACTGTTCCACCCCCACCCCCCAGCATGCAAACATGTTGCCAGTGTACTGGACAAAGCATCAACAGGAAGTGATGCAATATCATTTCCAAGCACCATTTTGGCTACAGCCTGGTTGGGAAAAGAGGTATTGGGAGGCTCTGGGCATTGGGGAGGTTCTTGGCACATATGAGGTGCTTTCAATGAGGTTTTAGGGTGAAAATTGTCCTCAATTCATACTAAAAATAAAATAAAATATTTCCAACAATCACAGATTGGGTGAATTAGTGTGATCTTGAAGAATTACAAAAGTGGGACCAGATTCAGTCCAGGGACCAAATATATCCCCACCATGGTCTAACCCACTATTGACACCTGTAACTGGCAGCAAAGGCGCTGCTAGATTTTACATAGGAGTCATCCCTAGCCCTACTCTTAATAAATACATGATGGTTCCCCATGCAAGTACTAAGCCAACCCTGGTTAGCTTATAAAAGCAAAGAAGATCAGATGTGCTCAGTTTGATATGGTGGTATACCTTATAACCAAACTTGCAAACAGCAAAGCAATGGCTAGAGGTATCAGAGAATAAAACCAAAAATAAAACCAGCAACAAAGAGAATGGCAACCAGTGCAAAATTCACCGACCATATCAACTAGTTGCAGAGAGCAACTTAACTGCCCTGTTTTAGACTAGCTGAAATTTCTGGACTTTCAGAGGTAGCCCCACCTATGATTCAAGACTGATGTTTTGCAATAATCCAAGGATGATTACAGCCTTCTTTGTTATAACATTACAGCTGTGGGGGAGGAAATACTTAACCATTGTTTCATTACTATTTGAGTAATTCATTGCTGATTGTTTTTTAACCAATTAGTTGCCCATCCCTAACCTATATATAAACCAAATTGGCCTTTGCCTCGTCAGTGAAGACACAGAACATATAGTTTGGTTATGAACTAAACCTTTACTAAATGAGCAGAATGAATACTTTCAACATTTAGAAATCACAGCTTGATTTCCTGTTTAACTCAAAATTCCACCCTCTCTCCTCAGCCTTCAAGCTAACAATGTAATTCTTCACTGATTTTCTTTTCAAAGGAAAGTGATAATTTTGCTGAAAGAAAATCTTAGAAAAATTGAGCAGTTTTCGATTCACAATTCAAGGATTACTCTGAATAAAATATGTGCATGGTATTTTTGCTCTGAAGCATTTTTCTGTGTGGATAACACTATACAGAAAACACTACTCCCTGTGCAAAACAACCATGTGTAAATTTTGTACAGAATAAATCCTGAACTACAAAGATTCTCATCAGACCAAGATTCTTCTTTTCTCTGATTGTTGATATTCAAAACACACACACACAATAAAACCATATATCACATATTTTTAATATTCTTCTCTCCCTTCTTCAAGTACCTGTTATTTTGCACACATCTCCACTGTAGAAATAATGCAGTTTGATGCCACTGTCTCCATATTAAAGAACCCTGGGATTTGTAGTTTTGTGAGGCACCAGCCCATTTTGGCAGAGAAGGCTAAAAATCATAAATCCCAGGATTCCATAGCATGGAGGTACAGCACTTAAATTCATGTCAAACTGCATTATTTTTACAGTGTAGATGCACTTGTTGCCAGCACCAGGGCATGATCCTGTCAGCACCAAGTCTTGATTGTTTGTTCTTTCCATCATTGGTGTCTGAATTTTCCTACCATGAAACTGTAGGGGACAGAGAACAGATTTTCCTCTTTCATTTATTCATAAGGTGGTGTATCTGGATGATTTGAAGGCAATGAGCTGTAGCCAAACAATCTTTTTTATCACTGCCTCCAGCTTTCTGCTGTCTGTTTCTTACACCGGAGCCTTGCATCATGTTTTCAATCAGACTGAACTTTCCATCAAGCAATGCATTATAAGCAGCCCATGAAATGAGTCCTTGAAAGGACCATTGCAGAGAAGGGAGAGGATATTGGTTGGATGAACCAAAAAGATGTTAATGTAGTAGTGATTTTGTCCTTCTTCTCAAGCTGGAATGGGAGACATATGATGGATACATCAACAACTTCTGAAATATAGAGGAATAATATGTCTTCCTGTAGTACAGGGCTCATTCTCATCTGGACGGTGTTAACAATTGTCAGGGTTATACATCATGCATGTGTTGTGTAAATCCACACTAATATACAAAGATATAGCCATGTTAGTTTGTAGAATCAGTATGTAGAGAGATCTTGTAGCACCTTTGAGACTAACTGAAAGAAAGAAGTTGGCAGCTTGAGCTTTCATAGACTTGAGCCTACTTCCTCAGATGCATTTGACTTAAGTCTACAAAAGTTCATGCTGCCAACTTCTTTCTTTCAATTGGTCTCAAAAGTGCTACAAGATTTCTCCATACTAACTTAGGGGGGTTGCAGACTGCCAGAAGTAGTGCAAATTGAGTCCACTTTTAGGGTTAGGGTTAGGGTTAGGGAATCATGGGAACTGTATTTTATTGTGGCACTAGACCTCTCTGACAGAGAAGGCTCAATGTCTCAGAAAAGAATACAATTCCCATGATTCCCTAGCACTAACCCTAACCCTTAAAGTGGACTCAATTTGCACTATTTCTAGCAGTCTGCAACCCCCCATAGTGGTTGTACTATACCTCCCTTCTGCTAAGTAAAACATTGTGCAATTGATTGTGTATCTGCTGTGGCCTGCTTATTCTCTTATTGTGCAAAGAGGAAAGCACAGTGACTGTTCCTGCAATCCCAGTAAATCTAATACATTGAAGGCACCAACAAATAGTTATGCATCATCCAAGAATATGCTGCTGTCTGGTTAGAAATCATGCTGATTAATCTCTGCTAAAGCATACTCACTGAACCAACTGTTGAATTGACATATCTATAATTTATTAATTTATCATTATTTTATGTATTTATTTATTTATATATCACCTTTCTCCCAGCATGGGACACAAGGTTTTAAAAACATAATTTAAAAAAAACCCTCTTAATATGAAAGTTAAACATAATTAAACTAACTTGGATATTAAAAACACAAGTTAAAAACATAAGCTGTAGTCAGTATTTCACAAAATGTTTAAAACATAATAGCATAAGAACACTGCATCCCCCATTAAAAGCTTTATCTGCTGCAACATATTAAAAAGCAAACACTTCCTTAAATAAAAAGCTCTTTTACCTGCTGTCAAAAAGACAGCACGGAGGAGGCCAACCGGACATCCCAAGGAAGGATGTTCCATAGCTTGTGAGCAAAAAACCAAACTGAAGGGTTCTGCCAAAGAATAACCAGGATAAAATAATCCCACTTCCAATTCCAAAAAGGCAACAATGTAAAGAAATAAAAGGATAACTAAACCCTGGAGCAGAAAATCCAATAAAATTAAATATCTGAAAGGGTAAAAATACCCCACTGAAAAGTATGCAGATGCTAAAAATAAGTATTATAATGACAATAAAAATTCAAAAATCAAGGCCAAAAAAAACCAAAACAAAAAAAAACTGAACCCTGAAGTAGATAAATCAGTAAAATTTCTAAAAGGGTAACAATACCCCACTGAAAAGTGTGCAAATGTTAGAAATAAAATAATATAATAATAGTAATAAAAACTGAAGGCCAGACGCATTTCGACAACAGTCTTCCTCAGTGGCCTATAAGCATTCAAAAGATATATATATAACAACTCCTCAGCTCACACAATGTGATTGCTCAATTCAAAAGCAACAATGTTCTCCTGCTCACAGAGTCTCTTATATAACTAGCTGAACTGGTAATGGGAACAATCCTGCCAAGACTCAAGAAAAGATCCTAGGGAAAACTTAGGGTGTGGAAGGACAATGAAAAACTCAAACCAACCCACTTACAGCCACATCTTTACCCACCAGGGATTCAGATTTACCAACCATGTATCCATTTGAATTCCAATATTGGTAGTTGTTTTATGTACTTAGTATTAGATATCCCATCAATGCATCAGAATTTAAATGAAGTTCTTCTCCTGTTCACAGAACCTTTTCTGTACCCAGTAAAACCGGTAGTGGCAACTGTACTGCCAAGACTCAAGAAAAGAACTAAGGGAAAAATTTAAGGTGTGGAAGGACAGTAAAAGACTCAAACTAGCCAATTCACATTTTCATTTAAGCCCACCGGGGATTCAGACTTCAAACGATGAATCCATTTGAGTTCCAATATCTGTAATTGTTTTATGTTTTTAGTATTGGATATCCCATCTATGCACCAGAATTTGAATGAATCATAAGCATGATGTTTCTCAAGAAAATGTTTTACCAATGGAGCTTCTATTTTATGGTTTCTGATACAACTTCTGTGCTCAGTGATTCGAGTTCTTATCACTCTGCTGGTCATCCCCACATAAATTAGTTTGCAAGGGCATTCAATTATATATATGACATTTTTACTAGCACATGTAAAAAGTTTGTATATTTCATAACTTCTACCATCAGCAGTATTCACAAAACATTTCAAATTGCTGCTGTGTCTGCATACCCTGCAATGTCCACAGATGTAATGTTCCTTGGTAATCAAACTATTTTGTATAACTGGAAAATCAAAATCTGCCCGTACTAATATATTCTTGATGTTTTGAGTACATTTATAGGCAAACATCAGTTTATTTTTATCTCCAGGTATATTTTCCAGCAGGTGCCAATGTTTCATAATATTTTCTTCAACCCTCTTTAACCTTTTTTGTTCATCTGTCTTGGGTTTTCTGGCTGTAGGGAATTTTGTTGGTTTGCCATAGCTTGTGAGCAGCCACCAAGAAGGCTGTCTCTTGATGGGACAGTGATGGGACTGAAAGAAAGCTGAATGATTCATTGTCTCTACTGTAGCACAAACTAACAATAGGATTTAGGGCCCTGTGGAGTTGTTACACTGGTAGAACTATGAACTAAATATGCCCATTACACAAGGGCCAAAAAAATATAACCACACATGTTAGAGAACTTTCACAGGTATATGACAACAATAGGATAAAATCAAAAGCAACTGTCATATCATCCTTAGAATCATAGAGTCGGAAGAGACCACAAAGGCCATCCAGTCCAGCCCGCTCAAAATGGCTGCCCAAAAACTGCTTTCCTTCTTGTCCCTGGTAGGGACGGGCCTGGAAAGCTTCTGGGAGGAGTTATATAGAGCTAGGTGGCTAGCTCCACCCCCTGGTGACTCACAGATGTGACTCACTGAAGCCCCACCCACTCAGCAACAAACACACTCTCCCAAGTGTTTTTAAAAAATTTGAACACTCACCCACTCAAAATGGCTACCCAGAAACTGCTTTCCTTTCAACATCCACAATCCTTGCTTTCCTTGCAACATCTACAATCCTTGCTTTTTGCTACAAGTTCATATACAGCTTAAATCAAGTCATCATATATTTTCTTCTTTTAATAATCTTTATTCACAAAAGTTTATACAGTTGGTCTTTGTTATCCACTGGGGTTTGGTTCCAGGATCCCCCATGGATAACAAAACCCATGGAAGCTCAAGTTCCATTAAATATAATGGCATAGCAAAATGGCGCCCCTTATATAAAATGGATAATCAAGGTTTACTATTTGGAATTAATACTTTTTTAAAAAATATTTTCAAGCCGTGGATGCTTGAATCCGTGGATAGAAAAATCCATGGATAAGGAGGGCCAACTGTACATATAAAACAGCTCATTATTTAAAACAACCATACATCGTAATACTTAACATTAACATTTAACATCCAAACAACCTCTTTATATAGCACCACACACCCAATTTATCTTTAAAACTCGCATCAACAATAAGACAAAGGTTTTCATATCTAATACTTTTTAATTATAGAGTACATACCTTATCTATACCTTTCAGCTATATTGTTGCTCCCATTTAACCTGGTAATCTTTCTAAATTATTCCCCCTCCCACTACCTTTTCCTTTCTTCTTACACTATCCTCAGCTACACCTTCATCAATTTCCTTCTTTAACCATTCTTCATCATTCCCAATCATCTGTTTTACATTAACTCTCTTCCATCCTTTCATGCCTCACTTTTCTTTCACCTTCTTCCTTGTCTCTCTTCATATGTTTCCTTCCCTCTACTCCCTCTCATTCTATTTTCCTCCTTCTCTTCCTCATCCTGCCTCCTTCCAACCATCTTCACACATACACAAACCTTCAAATACGTCCTTTACCTCTCTTACATCTAACCACATTTAACTTTACCATCCATCCATCCCATGACTTCCTCCCTTGCCTTTTCTGGTTTCTTCCATAATTAAACCTAACTTCCTAATACCATTCTTAGAGAAAACCACAACTCAACCTTCATACCTTTCGCTTATGAAAACTATTTACATCTGAAATTTCATTCTAATCATATTACACTATCATCTGGTTTTACTATACTATCAACTATTTTGGAAAACATACAATTGCTATCCTGCCCCATTTCTTCTTTTAAAAAATTATTACTTATTACTATTGAAGTCACCATTTGTGAGGGTGGTAACAGTCGGTGGGGGGGGGGTTCTCACATCAGTGAGGCAGGAAATTCATTCAACATTTTAGTCTGGATCAGTGGCAGCTGGAGGCTGCCATGTGAATGGGGCAGAGAGTCTACCTGGCTTTGACGTTATCACACGGGGAGTCGCAGGGAGAAAGTGGAAATAAACAGGCACGAGCAGAAGTCTTTAATTTATGGGATTTGTCCCGTTCCGCCTCATCTGATAACTAAATTCGAATTTAAAAGGGGATTAATTTGAACAAAAACCTGATCTTTTCATTTTCGATATTTTTGAGGATTTGAAAAGATCAGGTTTTTGTTCAAATTAACCCCCTTTTAAATTCGAATTTAGTTATCAGACGAGGCGAAACAGAACAAATCCCGTAAATTAAAGTCTCCCGCTCATCCCGTTTATTTCCACTTTCTCCCCGCAACTCCCCATGTGATAACGTCCTTTGAAGATTCTACTTGGCTGAACTGAATAATATCTCCAAAAAAGGTTCAACACCTTAGTTAGTGCTGTTAAATTTAGCCTCACTGATAATGGAGCAACCAGCTGCCACCACATCTGGGAATTAAGAAAGTCTCTTATCATAAAGAGAGACCCTTGGTTTTCATATGTATTAAGAATTCTCCCATGATTCCCACAGAATCATAGAATGAGGCATAAAGTGGGAAGAGGCCCCCTGGGCCATCCAGTCCAACCCCCTGCCATGAAGGAAAACACCATCAAAGTCCCCCCTGACAGATGGCCATCCAGCCTCTGTTTAAAAAACCCCAAAGAAGGAGACTCCAGCACTCTTACTGTCAGGACATTTTCCTAATGTTGATGTGGAATCTCTTTTCCTGTAGCTTGAATCCACTGCTCCATGTCCTAGGTCCAAAACACACTGCAGAAATAATCCAGTTTGAGACTACTTTAACTGTCCTGGCTCAGTGCTAGAGAATTCTGGGAATTGTAATTTTGTGAAACATTTAGCCTTCTCTGCCAGAGAGCTCTGGTGCCACAATAAACTACAGTTCCCAGGATTCTCTAGCACTGAGCCAGGGAATTAAAACAGTTTCAAACTGGATTATTTCTGCAGGGTGTTTTGGACCTCGTCTCTGAAGCAGCAGAAAACAAACTTGCTCGTTCCTCCATACAAACTCTGTCGGATGTTTAAGGATGGCTATCATGTAACTGGTTAACCTTCCCTTTCCCAGGCTAAACACTCCCAGATGCCTAAGCTGTTCATCATAGGGCATGGTTTCCAAACCCTTCACCATTTTGGTTGCCTCCTCTGGACATATTCTAGCTTGTCTACATCCTTCTTGAATTGCAGTGCCCAGAACTAAACACAGTATTCCAAGTGAGGTCTGACCAAATCTGAATAGAATGGTACTATTGCTTCCCTTGATCTACACCAGTGATTCCAAAACTTTGGTCCTCCAAGTGTTTTGGACTTCAACTCCCAGAAGCCCCACTCAACTTGGCCCAGAGTTAAGAATTCTGGGAGCTGAAGTCCAGAAAATCTGGAGAACCAAAATTTGGGAACCACTGATCTACACCAATATTTTCATACTGAGGAAGAACAACATCTAACTTATATCACAGGAGATTCCCTCTGTGTTGCTTCTTACAGCTCCAGTCATGAACTTCCAGTCAGCCTTGGCTTCACCAATCCAGGCTGACCATTCGCTGCTCTTGGACAGGAAGAAGCATAAAGCAATATTTTCAATCTTTGCTCTGCCAGATGTCTTGGAACTCCCAGAATTCCTAGAAGATTGGCCATGTTGACTGGGACTTCTGGGAGATGAGATCCAAAACTTCTGGAGGACCAAAGGCTGAGAACCACCAGTATAAAGGACTTCCTTTTTCAGGCCAGCCTTACTTCTCTGACCTATCTAGTTTGTCCTGTTCTCAGTCCAGACTCCCAAGCCTTAAGAACGCTGACAGTATCCCTACATATAACAAATCTCTTTCACTTTGTTTTATTTATTTTTTTCTTTTATGGAAATTCTATGGTAGCCTACAATCTAATTAAGATACCAATCTCCACATATATTAAGCTTAGAGCATGACAAGGGAGAATTTAAATGGAAGGCATAAATGGTTCTTATCTCAAAATCCACTTGCAGAGTGGGAAACTGTTGATATTATTTTAAGGTTCACCTTAATTATAGCACAATAAAAGATGAATAATGGAAATACAATTCCCATATAAATGAATCCTGGGGCAGAGGACTTACCAAGATAAAATAAAGACCCCCATCTAGCGACAGATGGGAGATTAGTGTCCTCAGTCCACCTTCACTTATACCGGTACTTTTTATCATGACTTTCTCACAAAGGCCTCGAGGAGTTCTCTCCCTGATGTCTATCTTCACAACAACCCTGCAATGTAGAACAGCATTGGCTTAAGGTCACTTAAGGACTATCACAACTGAGGAGAGATTCTAACCTGGATTCCCAGACTGTCAGTCTAAGCAATCTACCACAGTAGATCTCTCATTCTGCAAACTTCATGAGAATGGGCATTGCTGATTCCCACTCTGCAGTTATATGACATGAAGGTGGGGTGCATATTTGAAATCCCTGCACCCAGAGGTATGCTACAATGAAAATCCAATAGCAGCCTAAATTTCTGTCCAAGAAAGGTATTTATGTGCTCTTATAGTCAGATTATGGTTGTGAGGTGTTTACCAGTGTGCAGGTGTGGATATTTATATTAATAAAGCACTGTACAAAAAGAATACTGTGTAATCATATGCATAAGTGAGACCAGCAACAAAAAATGGCAATATGGATTGCTCCTTCCCAAGGTTCAAGCAAAACAGTCATGCCCTCCTCCAGGAAACCCTTCTTTCTTTCCTATTTCCACCCAGATTTTCCATTCCCTACACCAACAGTTAGTCAGCATTCTCCACCAATTGAACATGATCAGTCCTTATAGGAGGTTTCTCTGTGTGTCCACACCCTGTACATTAGTGTTATTTTCCTTTTTAAAAAAATTCTGCAAACACTGGTATTCTCCTAACTTGCTGACACACACACCCCTTTTGCATTGATGGTGTCATTTTGGCACAGTATAAGAATGCCTTTGCAGTATTCACTTGGAATACTGTGTCCAGTTCTGGGCACCACAATTCAAAAAGGATGTGGAGAAACTGGAGTGTGTCCAAAGGAGGGCAACTAAAATGGTGAAGGGTCTGGAAACCAAGCCCTATGAGGAATGACTTAGGGAGCTGGAGATGTTTAGCCTGGAGAAGAGAAGGTTAAGAGGTGATATGATAGCCGTGTTTAAATATTTGAAGGGATGTCATATTGAGGAGGGAACAAACTTGTTTTCTGCTGCTCCAGAAACTAGGACCCGGAACAATGGGTGCAAGCTCCAGGAAAAGATATTCCACCTCAACATTAGGAGGAACTTCCTGACAGTGAGGGCGGTTCGACAGTGGAACACACTCCCTCAGAGAGTAGTGGAGTCTCCTTCCTTGGAGGTCTTTAAGCAGAGGCTGGATGGCCATCTGTCAGGGATGCTCTAATTGGGAGTTCCTGCATGGCAGGGGGTTGGACTGGATGGCCCTTGTGGTCTCTTCCAATTCTATGATTTTATGATTCTATTTTCTCAAACCGTAGAGGGCAGAAAAGATGCAACTGTAAAAAGCAACAGCATGCATGTACATATCTTTGTGTGAATCTAGGGAGGAGAGTGTGTGTGTGCAGATGAACAGTATTCACAAGTTGATGGAATTTTTTTCTTGAGATTTATTAGAAAGCTCAGGATAATAGGAGAGATTGATCTAATCTCACCAGCAAAGTGAACAGCAGAAAGTGCACGAGCAGGAAAAACAAACTAGTCCACTTTTATTCTCCTAGCCCCCATGTGTCTTCCAATAAAGAACTAAGACAAAGTCCTTAGAGTAATATAAAAGATAAATTTAGAGGCGTTGCAGACCAGCCTAAAGGACCGGCCTGGGGGTGGAGTTGGGGTGGGGTAGCCGCATGCCGGCCGCCCCAACTCCATCCCGATGCCGTCTGTAGAGGCCGTTATTTACAAAATCATGTGCATATTCATACACAGGTAAAGCTTCATGTTGGAAAGAAAATGAGGTAGAAAAAGTGGTTTACATGCTTGCAAAGAAAGTTTCTTATCAGCGTGCTAGGAAGTCATGCTGCTCTAGTCAAAGGACAAAGGAGAAAGATAATGGTGATCTCTCCAGAGACAAAGAAAAGCGTGCTCTTAGAAAAGGAGGAAATGAGGGGTCATAAAACAATAAATTATCATGAACTATTTGTCTTCCTAGAAAGATTCAGCATGCATAAGTTGCAGAATCCCCAACACAAGTTTGTTCTGGATCCTAGAATAACACAGCTTCACAAGTTGAGTCTCCCTTATTCAGAATTTTGAAATACTAACTTGTTTCTTAACTATGCAGCTCTTACATCCATACATGGTAATATAGAATAAGATGGCTTGTATGATTCTAACTTTTATGCTCAATTGTATATATTTGCATTTTAGGATCTTTCCTAGTTCTTTCATAGCCTTTCTCCCCATTCTTAATCTTATTCTAATTTCCTGGCTGCAACCCCCATTCCTATCAATGTTTGATCCCAGATATGAGAACTCTTTTACTATTTTTGTTTCTTTATTGTCTAGGTTGAATTTGTATAGATCCTCCATGGCCATTATTTTTGTTTTCTTTGTGTTCAACAGTAAGACTGCCTTTGCACTTTCTTCCTTGATCCTTCCCCCTATTTTCACTTCTCCTTCTGTGTCCAAGCCTGCTTTTCTTATAATATGTTCTGCATATAAGTTGAAAAGATAGACTGAAAGGATGCAGCCTTGTCTGACCCCTTGGCAATTGGAAATCATCCCCTTTCCCTGTGTTCTGTTCTGGCAGTAGCCTCTTGTCCTGAGTACAGATTGCCCATCAGGACTATCAGATATGTTGGCACACCCATGTCTTTAAGGGAGTTCCATAACCTTTCATGATCTATGCATTCAAAAGCTTTGCTATAGTCTATAAATCACATGCTGATTTTCTTTTGGAACTCCCCGCTACGCTCCATTAGTCATTGTATGTTTGCAATGTGGTCCTTAGTGTCTCTTCCTTTCCTGAACCCTGCTTGGACCTCTGGGATTTTTCTCCCCATGTATGGTTGAACTATGCTGCAGAATTTTGAGCATAATTTTGCTTGTGTGGGAGATTTGTGCTATGGTCCCATAGCTGCTGCTGTCTTTTGTGTCTCTTTTTTTGTGGGTGGAGATGTATATTGATCATTTCCAATCTGTTGGCCATTGTTGTTATTCTATATCAGTTGACATGTTAGCACTATAGTTCACTCTTTCAATGTGGATTGTAGCAGTTCAATTGGAATACCATCTGTTCCTGGTTATTGGTTTTTCACCATTTTCCTTATTGCAGTTTCCACCTTGGTTTTTAGAATTTGGGATTCATCTTCATATGGCTCTTCATTCCACATGTCCTTCATACTGTCATCTTTTTTATATAATATTTCTGTCATTGCATCCAATGTCTTTTTATTACTTCTTGGCCTTTAACTATGTTATTTTTATTGTCATAGAGCATCCAGGTCCTTGGTTTGAGCTTTCCTTTGATTTCCTGTATCTATGGAACAGATTTCCCATTCTTCCCTTTTATATCTCATTATATTTGTATACGCAAATTAAGGTATTCCAAAATCCAACAAGATCTGAAATCCAAAACACTTCTGATTCCAAGCATTTTGGATAAGGGAGACTCAACCTGTACTAAAATTTATATAAACAGCATGTTTCTAGTAAGTTATGGTGATATAATTCTGCCTTACAACATCAGAACTCACCTTTTCAGTCATTGCATAGGCCAGAATTCTGTTCCAACTTTGCAATGACCCAAAAGCCCCACCCTCCCCAAAAAACCCACCTTGTAAACTGAGCAGCCCTTTTCCTCCAATATGCCCTTTCCAGGCTATTGGAGAATGATGAGATTAGTGGTGAGACATCCAGATATTTTCCATATCTTGATACAGTGTGAAAGGCACCAGCAAGGACTTCCTGGCTCTGTAATTTGTCCCTGCAGGTAAGGTTCTTACAGCATGTCCAGCTAAAGAAAAATGATTTGATGCATTGCCCCTGATCCCCTCACTCTCCAACAACCTGGAAATTGTTAGAATATGGATGGGTTATACAGTCAAAGGTGAAATGTAGAGATGTATGTGTGTGTGGAATTTTCCTCTTCACAACAACATCTAGAGAAACAAAGTGAATCTAACACCAGATGGCCAAGAAGTCATAAACATGAACTTTCCCAAAGATACAACCCATGGACACAGACTTTGTTATGAGAAAGGCTTGATGACAATATGTAAACAATCGTTAGGCTGGGGAAATAGTCATGTGGTGGATGATGGACAGCAAGAGGCTGGGTTAGCATACTGTTAAGGAAAATGCAACATGGGACTTACAGTAATAGAAATAAAATGTGTATGTGAAAGTCACAGTGATTAAGCAGGAGCAATCATGAAGCTACACAGGTGAAAAGGATAATATAATTTGGAAGCCTTGAGAGACAAGGACAAAGTTATAGAGTGTATATTGAAAACACCTGAGATTCATTAAGTAGTCAAGGTAAAATGATGAAATACTTGGGTTGGTCTTAAGTATGGGATGATCCATGTAAACCAATCAAAATGAATGTACACACCCACTGGGTGGAAACTGACTAGTGGGTGGTGACTAACAATGGCTATAAGTGCAATGTTTGCCAATGCATATTGTGGTGTAGTGGTGGTGTAGTGGTGGTGTAGTTTTGGAGATATTGTGAAGTGTAGAGATTGTGATTTGTAGGGCATATAGTATTTATATATAGTAGAATAAAGTAGATCTTTTATATAAGCCTACTGAGTTCTCTGGTGTCTTGAGGGAAGATACAAGAGCCAGAAGAATCCTGGAGAAGTTTGGAGACATCTCAGGAAGAAGGGTGAGAAGGCTTGGAGAGTTTGTCAGGGTCTTCAGCCTATTCTCTGAAACTCTGCTGCTTGGGAAAGAAGCATCAACCACTGATCAAAGCTGGTCAGCTCTGCTGCATAACAAGGTGGTGAGTTAGAGCCAGAGGTGAAGAGCTACAACTCCCATCATCCCTGACATGGGTTATGGGCCCAGATACTAGAGCAACCAGCATCCACAGAAACTGAAAGTTCCAGAGAGTGGAAGAAGGTTTTGTGGAGCCTTGTGAGTAAATCATTTTGTGTTTTGTCTGCTGTGCATACTCAGAGGGACTGTGTCAAATTTGAGTCACTGCACAAATTAAGATGGAGATACTAAAGTTTAGTAAATTAAATAGAAACAACTACTCTACCTGGACGATATATGCCCAATCTCTACTAATAAAGGAGTCTCTGTGGTCGACAGTTGAAACAGGGCTGGCAGCTGATGCTAATGCAGCCACTCGAGAAAGAGACGCTAAAGCAAAAGCATGTCTTTATCTCATGCTAGAAGAAGACTTGATTAACGACGTAAGAGATAAAGTGTCCGCCAAGGATGTGTGGGATACCTTGCAGAGATTACACACTCCTTCAACTGCATTTGCAAAAATGCTTTGGTCTAAAAGAATTTACAGACAAAAAAATGACTAAAGGACAGTGTGTGATAGAACATTTAAAAACAATGCAAGATTTATTTGTGCAAGCTGAACTGAGAGGAGTGGAAATTAACAAAGAGCAGCGGTGTTACATTTTACTGGAATTGCTAGACTCTTCTTGGGACAACATTACAAATAGCTTGCAAAATTTGCCAGAAGCTGAGCTGAACAGAGACTTAATTGTTGCCAGAATATTGGAAGAGAACTTGAGAAGAAAGTCTGAGCAGGGTGACTCAGCAAGTTTAAGGACTGTGCCAAAACAACAAACAACGCCTGATCTACGAAAGCAGGAAGAAGCAGCTTCTACAAGGGAGCAACGGAGGTGTTTTTATTGTAAAAAGATAGGTCATCTACAGAGACAATGTAAACAATTCACTGCTGAGAGAAGCAAGCAAAAGGAGAGCAGATGGCAGCCGCGGCAGTATCAAAAACAGTCCAAACCTCCATTTTTGAAGGACAGTGGTAATAAAAAGGGGTTTGCAACCATGATTAAGGAAAAACAAAATACTAATTGTAAATGGTTGCTTGACTCAGGAGCATCATCTTCAATGTGTAACAATATTAATTTGATAAGTAATAGAAAATCAGCTAATGTAAATGCTGTAGTTTTAGCTGATGGGAAAGAGCTCAGCACTGTAAATCAAATGGGTACAGTTTTCATTCCAGGGCTAAAGGAAAACTTTAATGATGTGTTACATGTAAAGGAATTAGAAAATAATTTGTTATCAGTAAGCAGATTAACAGACAGAGACTACACAGTCATTTTTGAAAAGAACATGTGTAAGATAAAACTGAATGGGGAATTGCGAGGCATAGGCTTGAAAAAGGATAAACTTTATTTTTTGGAGGACAATATTGATAGCTACAGGGTTGAAAATGCTAATAACATAGACAATAGTCCAATTCACAAAGACTGCATACATGAACTCCACAGAAAATTTGGCCATGCTAGTTTCAAATGTTTAAAGAAGTTAATCAGTATGTGTCCAGATTTAAAAGTTGCTGAATGCAAAAATCACTTAGATTGTACTGTATGCAATCAGGTAAAAGTCAGAGCTTTTCCAGTAGCCAAGAAAACCAAAAGAATTGCTCAAAGACCATTTCAGTTTGTACATGCAGATGTTGCCCAAGCTAATTGTTTATCTTTAGGGAGAAGCAAATATTTCCTAGTAATTGTTGATAGGTTTACAAGGTTTGCATTTGTAAGAATATTGAAAAACAAATCTGACGCTGGGCAAAGTTTAAAAGCATGGGTGAGAATGGTGGAAAGACAATTTGATATTAGAGTAGGCACCATTGTTACTGACCGAGGAGGAGAATTTCTAAGTAATCAATTGTTTCATTGGTTTCAAAAGGTGGGAATAAGGCATGAAACTACTAATCCCGCTTGTCCTAATGAAGATGGTTTAGCGGAGAAAAAAATACAAGATATAAAAAGGATAACTGCTTGTTTGATGGCAGATGCAGAGGTAAAAGATAGTTTCTGGGCAGAAGCAACTTTGACAGCAGTACATATTAGTAACAGACTGTATCATTCAGAAATTGAAGACATTCCCTACAGGGTATTGTATGGGAGAGTGCCAAATTACAAGTATTTGAGGGTCTTTGGACAGTTTGCTTATGTTTACATTCCAGCTTGTTTCAGGAAGAAAGGAGAACCCAAAAGTAGAAGGCTTAGGTTTTTGGGTTATTCTGGAAATAGCTACAAGTTTCATTTAGGTGGAAAAGAAGTGCAGTATTCTAGGTCTGCAAATTTTGAGAGACATGCTGGTTGGGACAAACTGCATGCCAATAAAGAAGTTTTCTTGAGGTTAGGAAATTCAAATGAGCCAGAAACACAAACTGAACCAACTTCAGGAAACGGAGGGGTTTCAGTTAAGCCAGAAGCATCCACTAGCAGCAGTGATAGTTCTTCTGATAATGAGACACAATCTAGACCCATTACTACTAGAATGACTGAAGACAAGAGATTTAGTCATAGAACTATAACTCCCAGTACAGAAAGTGAGGATGAAAGAGGCAGATCAGCAGAGTTTATTCCCAGACGTAGTCACAGAGTTAGAAAGCCTCCAGATAGGTTTGTTGTGACAAATGCAAGAGCTTGTTTAGCAGTGGAAGAGCCTGAAAGTTTTGAAGAGTTGGAAAGTTTGTCTACAGAAGAACAGGAAAGATGGATTGATGCAATGAATGATGAGTTTGGTTGTTTGGTAAATAAAGATGTTTTTGAAGTTGTTGACAGACCCAAGGACAAGAAAGTAATTGGTTGTAAGTGGGTATACAAAAAGAAAGAAATGCCAGATGGAAGTATTAAGTATAAAGCAAGGTTAGTAGCTAAGGGTTTTGCACAACAGCAGTATGAGAACTATGATAAGACATATTCTCCAACTGCAAAGCCAGAAAGTCTCAGAATGGTTCTGGCTGTAGCAGCAAAAAGAAGTTTAGTTGTAGAGCATTTTGACTTTGAAACAGCCTACTTGAATGCTAGTTTAGATGAAGAGATCTTTATGGAGCAGCCACAAGGTTTTGAAGAAAATAGTAGTCAGAAAGTTTATAAATTGAAAAAAGCATTGTATGGATTAAAACAAAGTGCCAGAGCATGGAATTTGTGCATTAATGAAGAGTTAGCTAAACTAGGATACAAAAGGAGCAATGCAGATGCTTGTGTCTATACAAAAGGAGGCATAGTGTTAGTGATTTATGTAGACGATTTAGGCGTGGCAGCAAAGTCAAAACAGGAAATTGAATCAGTAAAAAGAGAATTGTTTGAAAAGTTTGTTTTAAAAGATCTAGGTTTATTGAAGTCTTATTTAGGTATTGGTGTTGAATGGACAGAAGAAGGACATTGTTTGTTAAGCCAGAGAAAGAAAATTGAAAATTTGATTGAAAAGTGTGGATTACAAAATGCTAAAATAGTAAGAACTCCAATGACAACTGGTTTTGTATCTGAAAAAACAACTAGAGATTTTGAAGACAAGACTTTATTCAGGAGTATAATAGGATCTTTACAATTCATATCTTGCCACACCAGACCAGACATTTCATATGCTGTAAATGTATTGTCCAGAAGGGTTAATGATCCAAAAATTGAAGACTGGACAGCAGTAAAACACTTATTAAGATATTTGAAAGGAACTTTAGATAAGAAATTGATAATTAGAAACAGTAGTTCAGATTTAGATTGTTATGTGGACAGTTCTTTTGCATCAGAATTAGGAGACAAGAAGTCAGTTACAGGAATGATAATTAAGTACAGTGAAAGTCCAATAGTTTGGAGAAGTAGAAAACAAACTAATGTAGCATTAAGTACGACTGAAGCAGAATTCGCAGCTTTAAATGAGATAGTGAATGAGGTACAGTGGGTTGAGCAATTGTTGAATGATTTAAATGAAAGTTACAGGATACCAGTAGAAATTCTGGAAGATTCCCAGTCATGCATAGCAATGGCTGAAACTGAAAGTTTGAAGAACAGAACAAAATATGTTGGAGTAAGATATCAAAATGTGCGAGACATGGTTCAAAAGGGTAAAATAGAATTGAGATATATAGAAACACAACACAACATAGCAGATTTATTCACAAAAGCATTGATAGCGGAAAAACATGAAGGACTGACACAAATGGTTGGAATGACATTATAAGACACATACAATATTTTATTTCGGAGGGGATTGTTAAGGAAAAAGCAACATGGGATATACAGTAATAGAAATAAAAATATGTATGTGAATGTCAAAGTGACTAAGCAGGAGCAATCAGGAAGATACACAGGTGAAAAAGAGAATATAATTAAGAAGCCTTGAGAGCCAAGGTCAAAGTTATAGAAGGTACATTGAGAACACCTGTGATAGATTGCAAACACCTGAGACTCATTAAGTGGTCAAGGTAAAGTGATGAAACACTTGGGTTGGTCTTAAGTATGGGATGATCCATGTAAACCAATCAAAATGAATGTACACACCCACTGGGTGGAAACTGACTAGTGGGTGGTGACTAACAATGGCTATAAGTGCAATGTTTGCCAATGCATATTGTGGTGTAGTGGTGGTGTAGTGGTGGTGTAGTTTTGGAGATATTGTGAAGTGTAGAGATTGTGATTTGTAGGGCATATAGTATTTATATATAGTAGAATAAAGTAGATCTTTTATATAAGCCTACTGAGTTGTCTGGTGTCTTGAGGGAAGATACAAGAGCCAGAAGAATCCTGGAGAAGTTTGGAGACATCTCAGGAAGAAGGGTGAGAAGGCTTGGAGAGTTTGTCAGGGTCTTCAGCCTATTCTCTGAAACTCTGCTGCTTGGGAAAGAAGCATCAACCACTGATCAAAGCTGGTCAGCTCTGCTGCATAACAAGGTGGTGAGTTAGAGCCAGAGGTGAAGAGCTACAACTCCCATCATCCCTGACACATACATCATACAGGCATTATCCAATTAACATAAGGTTAACACCTAGAAGGTGGAGTATGGGAAGGGCCTAGATAATCTTTTGATTAAGAATGTTTATTGTTCAAGATATGAGTGCATGAGCGTGTGTCTGTCTGGCAGTGGTTTTAACTACAACAAGTTGGAGATCCTAAGCTTTTTGGGATTGTTAAAAATGTAATCTTTCATGGTTGAACTGGATACGTTCATCACAATGGATTTTACTTAGCTATCTTATTTTTACTTTTATATGCATTAATAAACTATGCTTTTGGACTTCACAATGTGTCTTCTTGACTGAGGAAGACAGGATCCTGAAGAAGAGAAGCTGAGCCAGTTGATGGTAAGAGTTACAAAGTGGCTGTGGATCACAGCAGTCAGCTTGTCCTGCAGATTCTGCTGGGTGCCAAAGAGCATCACTGCAACACCCATCATCCACACACTGACAAGGGTTACGGCCATGTTGGATGGTGGAACTGTGCATTTTACAAGGTGGGATTACTGAGACTAGATCAGCAGAAATAGCTATAAAGACATAGCTATGTGACATATGTACACTTCCTCATGCAGATTCTCAACCACATATTTATTAGAGTGACTAGCAAACAGAACATGATAGTTCAATTAATAAGCAAAATATTCTGGCTTCTCACTTCCTCTGTAACTTAAAATAAAATTATGCTAGTCATAAGGTGGCAGTTTAGAAAACTCTATCATTAACATTTACATGCACATACACATGCATTAATATAGATACACTCACATGTTTGGGATGGAAAGAAAATTTGAAAATATTAGGGTTGTGAAACCCTAACAAAAAGAATCCTGAACTAATGAGAATCTTCACAGTTCAAGACTTATTCTTAGCAAAATTTGCATGTGGTTGTTTTGCCCACCAAACCCAGCATTCTCTGTGCAGCATTTTCTGCATTGAAAATAATATTTCAGTGCAGAACTATCAATCCCACACTATAATTGTGGATTTATTCTGCATAAAATTTGCACATTTTCTATGCAAGAATTGATATTTTTGCACATTTTCCATGCAAGAATAGATATTTTTGCATTGAAATATTATTTTCTATGCAAAAAATGTTTCCTACAAAGAAAAAACTGCCTTCTGTGCCAAACAACCACAAGCTAATTTTGTTCAGAACAAGACCTGATTTGGAAATAGCCTTTGAAAACTGCATGATTTTTGAAGACTTTCTTGCAGGGGTAGAAAATTGCTGAAATTACTCGTTGCTAGGGGTCCTTGTTGAGATGCAAATGGACTTTAAATTTCCTAATCTTTGCAAATCTCCCAATAGCCACAAGGACAGAAGGAGGAGGGGCCAGCCTGCAAAAGATACCCTCCACTTACCATCTTAACTAAGGACCTCCACTTACCATCTTAACTAAGGACAGAAACATCAAAATGCAGGCATCTGACTAACATCTCCATTTTTTTTCTCCTGTTTGCTTTGTAACATCTTGCCTGATGAAGGCGGCAGTGGAGCTTCAAAAGCTTGCAACAATTATATTGTGCATTTTCGTTGTCCATCACTGTTTGGTGGATTTTTGTTTCAATTTGCTAAATGGTCAACATAGCTACCCCTGCATTAAGAATAAAGTTAGTAAAGAATGACATCCCTATCACACATTTATATACATATTGGGGATGAAAATCTACATCTAGATACAGAGAGAGAGAAAAAGATGAATGATATTGTATAAAACATCAAAGCCTCTCTATTTCAACCTTATTTAAATGCAGTTTAGGAAGCAAAGGAAATTTGGATACTTTCCTCAGTCTGCCACATTCCTACACACACACACACACACACACACACACACACTTTTGATTTTAGCAAAGATCATTAAGATTACTCGAACAATTAAAACAAACCACAGATAAGGCCAGCAATATATATGGTAATAGGCTTAGAGTTCTCACTCACAGCATCGAAATGTAACTTTGCTGCTAGATTACTGTACATTCTGCTGGGGAGGGGGGGGGAACCACTTGCTCTGTATTTCAATCTGGATTTTAAAAAGGCTATCCATGCTGTCAAAAGCAAGTGAAGATGGTGTTTTGAAATCTTTGCATTATTTATTTAAATTGCAATTAGTAGGTATGTCAGCATAGAAGAAATAAAAGGAAAAGCAGCCATTTTGAAAGCTGCAAAAATACCATTTACTTATCTATCTCATGGTTGTCTAGCATGGGAAGCATCGTCATCCCTATAATGACTGGGTTATATCTGACATTTTGTGGCCAGAGAACATGCATAGTTTGGAAAGGCTTGGATTTATTTTGCAAATAATTACTCATTCTGTCCATTACACAAAACAGTGTGGTAGATGAAGCAAAAAGACAACCTATGCAAAACATTATGCTAAATGTGCAGCTGTCACCAAAATTGGCAGCCATATATTACACCAGGAATGGATAACTGTCAGGGATTGGGGGTTGCATGGGCTCACAAGGATTTGGAGGGCTTCTCCCTCTGCCTCCACATCCCTGAAAGAAAAATTACAAAATTTTAGGGTCTCTTGTACACACACACACACACACACATACACACAAACACACACAAAGTGATGTCATGGGCAATTTTGCCATGTTTAGAGTCCTATGTCAGTCATGTTAAAACCAGAAGTGATCTTCAGAAGCCCTGGAAGCATGGAAATATGGCCTAACAAGGCCTTGGGGGAGTAGCCATGCAAAGTTGGTGAACAAAGCTACCTGTATCCTGAAGCTTCTCCTGCATCCACCATGCAACACTGCTGCTCTCATGTGCAGTAGGAGATGCTGTCCAGTTTCCATCACTGGAAATTCAACTGCCAGTCCAGTCAGCTCCTGTTGGAGTAGTCGGGGTGCCTTATTACAAGGGATGTCCCTTATTTGAGTGATGGAATGCTTGTCCCTTATAGGACTGGTAGGTGTTCTTATTATAGGGAATGTCTCCTGTTTGAGAGTTGGAGGTTTATATATGCCAAACAAGATATCCAAGAAATAAAAAGGTTCACTTTAGTATTACCATAAGTCAGAAACAACTTGAAAGTGCACAAGAACAAGATGAAATCCCAGGAGACCTAATGTTGGCTCTTAAATTTGACTGGGGGAAAAGAGTGGGGGGAAAACTCTACCCAAACTGCCAGCCAAAGTGGTGGCTGTCTGGGTCTCCTTGGCTTCCACTTCTCCTTCAAAACTCCACTAAATCTGATGACATTTTGGCTGCTGCCAAAATGGAACAATGGTGTGGTTCTCATGATGTTGCAAAGGGAAATATCATCCCCATTCCCTCCAAAGATGCTCACTCCTGCATTTCATCTGGCCCGAAACTGGGAGTGTTCTGGATTTTCAGATTGCTAGTGGGAGGAATCCTATGTTTCACCTACTTGTAGCAATCTTATTGACAGTTTGCTACCCAAAAAGGTGGGAAAACTAGGAGGTCCCCACAAACTGTGTTAGCATCTTTCAAAGTTTGGGGAATTTCTTAGTTCAAAGGATGTTTTGAGAGAGGCTGGGTAACTTGAGGATCATTTCCACCTATGAATACCAGTACTAACTGTAGGAGGACTCCAAGTTTAATGAATAAAGATGATGATGATGATGATGATGATGATGATGATGATGATGATGATTTTTATTTAGAAATATATAAGCATGCAGCCAAATACACGGTAGTAATTCAGACAGACACATCATCCAGAGCTAACTGAAATGGAAGTATGGAAATTGGATAGCAAGATTTTGGGAAGTAGAGAAGTGTGATAATTATCTGTCATGAAGAGAAGAGCATGGAGGTGGGAAGTGGCTCAGAGGAAGTCTAAGGAAAACACAGCGATTGGAAGAATTTCTCTGTTTACATAAGGGACTAGATTTGGGGCTAGTATTTACACCTGGGATTCTATCCTCTAGGGGTGCTAAGTGCTATCTTGCACTGTAAAAAAGACCTGATGGTCTTCTCATGGAATCATGTCATTCCAGTATATGATTTCAGAATAACTGATGATTGTAACTTCAGGTTAACCAAAAACAAAGATTGGATTTAGGACAACAAAGGGTAGGTGGTCAGTGGAGTGGCCAAAAATACAGCAGGGGGTAGGCAGGATATACTGGCTTACTTTCTTTTGCCTTTGTCTTTAGTATATAGAAAGCCTGCTTGGGAGAACAGAGTGATCAGCAAACCCATTTAGCTTTTATTTCATCATTACCTGGGTCTTACACAAGTCTTCAGGCCTATGTTTCCTTCCCATGTGAACTCTCCCTGTATTTCAAAGGTCATTGTCTTATCTCAAAACATGCCTTGCTCCACATATGAAAACATGAAAATATGAAAGCCCCAAATATAACGCAATATATGTCAGATATGCTAACAAGCTGACCACATGCAGTGCCATTTAAGTCTTCCAAAACTCTTGCAAAGAGAAGTAGCCCATGGCTCCAATGTCAGTGAGATGGTGAAAGTGCACTGGGTTTTAAAGGAACTATCCAAAATGCTGAAATCAATCTCCAAAATAGGTTTAGTGTCTTGGATCACTCCTTCAAAACTAATGCTAAAACCAAAAGCAAATTCGTTGACATCAGATATGAAAACATGAAAATATGAAAGCCCCAAATATAACACAATATATGTCAGATATGCTAACAAGCTGACCACATGCAGTGCCATTTAAAGTCTTCCAAAACTCTTGCAAAGAGAAGTAGCCCATGGCTCCAATGTCAGTGAGATGTAAAAGTGCACTGGGTTTTAAAGGAACTATCCAAAGTGCTGAAATCAATCTCCAAAATACATTTAGCGCCTTGGATCACTCCTTAAAAACTAAGGCTAAAACCAAAAGCAAATTCATTGACATCAGATATGAAAACATGAAAATATGAAAGCCCCAAATATAACACAATATATGTCAGATATGCTAACAAGCTGACCACATGCAGTGCCATTTAAAGTCTTCCAAAACTCTTGCAAAGAGAAGTAGCCCATGGCTCCAATGTCAGTGAGATGGCAAAAGTGCACTGGGTTTTAAAGGAACTATCCAAAGTGCTGAAACCAATCTCCAAAATATGTTTAGCGCCTTGGATCACTCCTTCAAAACTAAGGCTAAATCCAAAAGCAAATTCATTGACATCAGATATGAAAACATGAAAATATGGAAGCCCCAAATATAACACAATATATGTCAGATATGCTAACAAGCTGACCACATGCAGTGCCATTTAAAGTCTTCCAAAACTCTTGCAAAGAGAAGTAGCCCATGGCTCCAATGTCAGTGAGATGGTGAAAGTGCACTGGGTTTTAAAGGAACTATCCAAAGTGCTGAAATCAATCTCCAAAATACGTTTAGTGCCTTGGATCACTCCTTCAAAACTAAGGCTAAAACCAAAAGCAAATTCATTGACATCAGATGAGGCCTTTACTTGACTACACAGACATCATAAGAATAAAAAAAAACAATCTGTTCAGTTTACTACATTTTTCAACAGGGATAGTGCTTTCTGGCCTCCCATTAAAAGTGGTCAGTCATGCATTTGATCTTGATCCCCATGATTCATTGTGGCAAGCCCTTTATCAAAGGAAACTGGCACAACCCAGTCCTTTTCAAGAAAGGGTGCACCAAAAAAAAGTTTCCTGCCAAATCAGCATCAGCCCCTCAACCTGCCAATTATATACCCACAAAATCAATTTCTTACCCAGTGTGGCTGTTAGTATGCTAATTATTTTGACAGCCTCTTTGAACACTGCATGGAGGATTTGTGATTATTCAAAAGCAGATGTGCACTTGCCTTTAATGCTTTACATTTTCAGATGTAAATATTTCCAATATTTCTTGAGGGAGTTTCTCTTTTGTCTTTCATTTCACTTTTTTCCCCTGAACTGAAGGGGAAAATTTCCATTCCATTTAGAATCACAGTTGTTAGATTATTTTGCAGCTAAACTACAGAATGAAGAGAAACATCTGCTTCAATACAAACTGGGCAGAGGGGAATATAATGTATGAGGCATCTGTGGGAAGGCCTAGGGAAGGGCTTTTTAATAATTCTCAGCTTAGCCAAGTTTGGCAAGGTAAAGAATACAGCTCTTCAGAACATACAGCCACAGTCTAACTTCAGCACCTGGACCTACTAGCCAAATCCTGCTGGTTTCCTTATCACACAAAGCACCTTACTTTTATTTGTACTTTTTGTGAGGGATACCTATAGGATGGAACTTCTACAAACCATTAATATTCACTACATCCTAACTTCATGGAAGTAAGAGCAGGAACAGAGCTGAGGACTTAAGCAGGGAGATAAAAGAGCCAAGTTCTGATTATTTGCAAGAAATAATAGCTGGGGAGGGTGTTTGAAGGAAACAAGAAGTGTTCATTGGGAGGAAAATGAAGTGATGGAAGCAGGAGGTGGAAGGGTGTAGGCAGGTACAGGCAATTTGAACAGGTCCAGGGAAATTTTCTGCCCCTAAAACCCTCCAGGGACTGCAGAGACCACCGAAGATTTCAAAACATGGGGTGGGGAACAACATTGTAAGTGGCTAGAAGTGGTTAGATCAAGCGCTCTACTCTGTTTTGGTCAAACCTCACCTGGAATACTATGTCCAGTTCTGGGCACCACAGTTCAAGAAGCATGTGGACAAGAGAACTGGGTATGTTTAGCCTGGGGAAAAGAAGGTTAAGAGGGGATATGATAGCTATCTTTAAATATTTGAAGGGAGTTATATTGAGGAAACAGTAAGCTTGTTTTCATAGAATCATAGTATCATAGAGTTGGAAGAGACCACAAGGGCCATCCAGTCCAACCCCCTGCCATGCAGGAACTCCCAATCAAAGCATCCCTGACAGATGGTCATCCAGCCTCTGCTTAAAGACCTCCAAGGAAGGAGACTCCACTACTCTCCAAGGGAGTGTGTTCCACTCTCGAACCGCCCTTACTGTCAGGAAGTTCCTCCTAATGTTGAGGTGGAATCTCTTTTCTTGCAGCTTGCATCCATTGTTTCGGGTCCTTTCTCTGGAGCAGCAGAAAACAAGCTTATTCCCTCCTCGATATGACATCCCTTCAAATATTTAAACATGGCTATCATATCACCTCTCAGCCTTCTCTTCTCCAGGCTAAACATCCCCAGCTCCCTAAGTCGTTCCTCATAGGGCTTGCTTTCCAGACCCTTCACCATTTTAGTTGCCCTCCTTTGGACACGCTCCAGTTTCTCCACATCCTTTTTGAATTGTGGTGCCCAGAACTGGACACAGTATTCCAGGTGAGGCCGGACCAAAGCAGAATAGAGTGGCACTATTACTTCTCTTGATCTAGACACTATACTTCTACTGATGCAGCCTAAAATTGCATTGGCCTTTTTAGCTGCTGCATCGCACTGTTGACTCATGTTCAACTTGTGGTCCACCTGGATTCCTAGATCCCTTTCATACATAGTCTCATTCAGCCAGGTGTCCCCCATCGTATATCTGTACTTTTCGTTTTTCCGCCCTAAGTGCAGTACCTTACATTTCTCCGTGTTGAATTTCATTTTGTTAGCTTTGGCCCAACTTTCTAGTCTGTTCAAGTCATTTTGAATTTTGATCCTGTCTTCTGGGGTATTAGCTACTCCTCCTAATTTGGTGTCGTCTGCAAATTTGATAACTATGCCCCCAATACCGTCATCCAAGTCATTAATAAAGATATTGAATAGCACTGGGCCCAGGACAGAGCCCTGTGGCACCCCACTGGTCACTTCTTTCCAAGTTGAAAAGGAGCCATTGTTGAGCACCCTTTGCGTTTGACCAGTCAACCAATTACAAATCCATGTAACAGTTACTTTGTCTAGCCCACATTTTACCAACTTGCTTGCAAGAATGTCATGGGGAACCTTGTCAAATGCCTTACTGAAATCAAGATATACTATATCCACAGCATTCCCTTCATCTACCAAGCTGGTAATTTCATCAAAAAAAGAGATCAGATTGGTCTGGCATGACCTGTTTCTCTGAAACCCATGTTGACTTTTTGTGATTATGAAATTATCTTCCAGATGTTCACAGACTCTCTGTTTAATGATCTGCTCCAGAATCTTTCCGGGTATTGATGTCAGACTAACTGGACGATAATTGTTGGGATCCTCTTTTTTCCCCTTTTTGAAGATGGGGACAACATTTGCCCTCCTCCAGTCCACTGGGACCTCTCCTGTTTTCCAGGAATTCTCAAAGATTATTGCCAATGGTTCCGATATTACATTTGCCAGTTCTTTTAATACCCTTGGATGTAATTCATCTGGTCCTGGAGACTTATATTCATTTAGATTAACCAAATGTTTCTGTACTATCTCTTTACTTATTCTGTGCTGAAATTCTCCTATTCTGTCCTCTGCTCCATTATCCTCAAGTTGAGCACCCTTTGCCTTTTCTGAGAAGACTGAAGCAAAGAAGGTGTTGAGTAATTCTGCCTTTTCTCTGTCCCCTGTTAACTTTTTGCCATCTTCTCCACACAGTGGCCCTACCATTTCCTTCTTTTTCCTTTTGCTGCTGACATACCCCCAAAAGCCCTTTTTATTGTTCTTAACCTCTCTAGCAAGCCTGATTTCATTCTGCGCTTTAGCTTTTCTGACTTTACCCCTACACGTGCTAGCTATTTGTTTGAATTCCTCTTTGGTGATTTCCCCATTTTTCCATTTCTTATACATGTTCCATTTAAAACATAGTTCAGTTGCAAGTTCCTTAGTCATCCATCCTGGTTTCTTGAGACACCTCCCATTCTTCCTCCTCGTTGGCACGGTTTGAAATTGTGCCTTCAGTATCTCCCTTTTGAGAAATTCCCATCCGTCTTGAACTCCCTTCTCTTTTAGTATTCCTGTCCATGGGATCACCCTCAGTATTTCTCTAAGTTTAGTAAAATCAGCTTTCCTAAAGTCTAGAATGCGTGTCTGACTATGCCTGGCTTCTCCTTTCCACTGTATAATAAACTCCAGGAGGACATGATCACTCCCGCCTAAGGATCCAACCACTTGCACCCCATTAACTAGGTCTTCCCTGTTAGTTAGGATCAGATCCAAAATAGCTGACTCCCTCGTTGCCTCTTCCACCTTTTGAACAATGAAATTGTCTTCGAGGCAAGTGAGGAATTTGCTAGACCTTGAGGATTTTGCTGAGTTTGACTTCCAGCAAATATCCGGATAGTTGAAGTCACCCATTACTACTATATTTCTCCTTTCTGAGTGTGTGGTCATCTGTTCTAGAAAGGCTTCATCCAATTCTTCTGCTTGAGTTGGGGGTCTGTAGTAGACTCCCACACTAACATCCCTGTTGTTTCCTTCACCTTTAATTTTTATCCAGATGCTCTCCACTTGGCTTCCAGGATTGATGTCCTGGATTTCTTCACTGGTGTAAATATCCCTGACATATAATGCTATTCCTCCTCCTTTCCTGTTTGTCCTGTTTCTCTTGAAAAGGTTATACCCCTTTATGTCTACATTCCAGTCATGAGACTCATCCCACCAGGTTTCAGTGATGCCTATTATATCATATTTGCTTTGTTGTGCTAGGAGTTCAAGTTCATCTTGCTTATTTCCCATGCTCTGTGCATTAGTGTAGAGACATCTAAGACCATGTGTCCTCTTTACTTGCTGCCTGTGCACATTTTTTTGCCTCCCACTGTTGGGTCCCTGTACTGTTTGCCTTGTTTCCTCTATGACAGTTTGACTATTTTCTCCAGTCCTTTTGTCTTCCAGGACGTTGTCTCCCTTCCCCACACAGTTCAGTTTAAAGCCCTCCTGATCAAATTCTTCAGACCGTTGGCAAAAACATTTCTTCCAACTGGTGTGAGATGCAGCCCATCCCTTGCCAGGAGTCCGCCCTCATGGAACCGCAGCCCATGATCCAAGAATCCAAATCGTTCTCGACGACACCATCTGTGGAGCCAATTGTTGACATCTGCTATCTTCCTCTCTCTTCCTGGACCATGCCCTTGAACTGGCAGAAGAGACGAGATGACAATCTGTGCCTCCATTTCTTTCAGCTTCTTTCCTAGAGCCTCGTAATCCCTTTTGATGTTCTGAAGGCTGTGTCTTGCTGTGTCGTTCATTCCCACATGAACCAAAAGGAAGGGGTATTGGTCGGTAGGCCTGACCAGTCTTGTCAGCCTCTCTGTCACATCTCTGATCTTTGCCCCAGGAAGACAACACACCTCTCGAGACATCTTGTCAGGCCCACAAATTACTGCTTCTGTCCCCCTCAGCAAGGAGTCCCCCACCACGACCACACGCCTCCTCCGAGGCTTAGCAGCAACTGTTCCCTGTGGTGGAACTGCCAGGGTCCCCTGCTCTGTCTCTGAAATCTGCCCATGCTGCTCTTCTGCGTCCTCCATGCTAAGAGTAAGAGCTTGAAATCAATTCTGTAGCCGCAAGCTCCCAGTACGATCCCTGGTCTCCTTACTTCTGTGTGTGACCTTCCTCCAGCTTTCTACCTCCTGTGTGTGTGATGTGACCTTCTCTTCTCCAGCAACTTCCTCTGTGTGTTCCCTGTCCAAGACCGTTTGTTCTGTTCTGTCAAGGAAAGCCTCTTGCTCCCTACTATGTTGAAGTGTAGCTTCCCGCGCCTCCAGCTGCTGTACTTTGTCCTCCAAGAGGGCTACCAAATTGCACTTGGAGCATGTGTAGTTTCCCACATCTGTAGGTAAGAATACAAACATCCGACAGGTATTGCAGGTGACAGCAGCAGTTCCTTCAGTGTCCATACTCAGTGTTAATTAGTACCTGAAAGTGGACTACGACTTTCCTCCTCAAAGAAAATCCCTTGCTAACAGTATTTAAGTCTGCTGGTTATAAAATTCTAGGCTCTGGCAGCAGTTGTATAGAGCTAACTGCCTAGCCCACCCCCTATTTGTCAGGGATGATGGGAGTTGTAGCTCTTCACCTCTGGCTCTAACTCTCCACCTTGTTATGCAGCAGAGCTGACCAGCTTTGATCAGTGGTTGATGCTTCTTTCCCAAGCAGCAGAGTTTCAGAGAATAGGCTGAAGACCCTGACAAACTCTCCAAGCCTTCTCTCTCTTCTTTCTGAGATGTCTCCAAACTTCTCCAGGATTCTTCTGGTTCTTGTATCTTCCCTCAAGACACCAGACAACTCAGTAGTCTTATATAAAAGATCTACTTTATTCTACTATATACATAAATACTATATGCCCTACAAATCACAATCTCTACACTTCACAATATCTCCAAAACTACTCCACAATACACCAAACTACTCCACATAGTACATTAGCAAACATTGCAATTTATAGCCATTGTTAGACACCACCCACCAGTCAGTTTCCACCCAGTGGGTGTGTACATTCATTTTGATTGGTTTACATAGATCATCCCATACTTAAGACCAACCCAAGTGTTTCATCACTTTACCTTGACCACTTAATGAGTCTCAGGTGTTTGCAATCTATCACAGGTGTTCTCAATGTACCTTCTATAACTTTGTCCTTGGCTCTCAAGGCTTCTTAATTATATTCTCTTTTTCACCTGTGTATCTTCCTGATTGCTCCTGCTTAGTCACTTTGACATTCACATACATATTTTTATTTCTATTACTGTATATCCCATGTTGCTTTTTCCTTAACACTATTGACTTGCAAATGCCACTCAACAAAGCCCCACCCACTGAGTCACAGTCACACTCCCCCCAGGTGTTTTTAAAAAGAATTTAAAAACTTACCCACTCAAGATGGCTGTCTGGAAACTGCTTTCTTCTCTTTCCTAGCAGGAACTGGCCTTCTTCTCTGTCTCCTTTCCTGGCAGAAATGCCTAGAAAGCCTCTTTCTCTTTCTCCTTTCTGTTAGAATCTGGCCTGGAGAGCCTCCTCCTCCTCCTTCCCCTGTCCTGGCCGAAAACTGACCTGAAACTGGCCTCTGGCAGCAGTTGTATAGAGCTAACTGCCTAGCCCACCCCCTATTGACTTGCAAATGCCACTCAACAAAGCCCCACCCACTGAGTCACAGTCACACTCCCCCCAGGTGTTTTTAAAAAGAATTTAAAAACTTACCCACTCAAGATGGCTGTCTGGAAACTGCTTTCTCCTCTTTCCTAGCAGGAACTGGCCTTCTTCTCTGTCTCCTTTCCTGGCAGAACTGCCTAGAAAGCCTCTTTCTCTTTCTCCTTTCTGTTAGAATCTGGCCTGGAGAGCCTCCTCCTCCTCCTTCCCCTGTCCTGGCCGAAACTGACCTGAAACTGGCCTCTGGCAGCAATTGTATAGAGCTAACTGCCTAGCCCACCCCCTATTGACTTGCTAATGCCACTCAACAAAGCCCCACCCGCTGAGTCACAGTCACACTCCCCCCAGGTGTTTTTAAAAAGAATTTTAAAACATACCCACTCAAGATGGCTGTCTGGAAACTGCTTTCTCCTCTTTCCTAGCAGGAACTGGCCTTCTTCTCTGTCTCCTTTCCTGGCAGAACTGCCTAGAAAGCCTCTTTCTCTTTCTCCTTTCTGTTAGAATCTGGCCTGGAGAGCCTCCTCCTCCTCCTTCCCCTGTCCTGGCCGAAACTGACCTGAAACTGGCCTCTGGCAGCAATTGTATAGAGCTAACTGCCTAGCCCACCCCCTATTGACTTGCAAATGCCACTCAACAAAGCCCCACCCACTGAGTCACAGTCACACTCCCCCCAGGTGTTTTTAAAAAGAATTTAAAAACATACCCACTCAAGATGGCTGTCTGGAAACTGCTTTCTCCTCTTTCCTAGCAGGAACTGGCCTTCTTCCCTGTCTCCTTTCCTGGCAGAACTGCCTAGAAAGCCTCTTTCTCTTTCTCCTTTCTGTTAGAATCTGGCCTGGAGAGCCTCCTCCTCCTTCCCCTGTCCTGGCCGAAAACTGACCTGAAACTGGCCTCTGGCAGCAGTTGTATAGAGCTAACTGCCTAGCCCACCCCCTATTGACTTGCAAATGCCACTCAACAAAGCCCCACCTGCTGAGTCACAGTCACACTCCCCCAAGGTGTTTTTAAAAAGAATTTAAAAACCTACCCACTCAAGATGGCTGTCTGGAAACTGCTTTCTCCTCTTTCCTAGCAGGAACTGGCCTTCTTCTCTGTCTCCTTTCCTGGCAGAACTGCCTAGAAAGCCTCTTTCTCTTTCTCCTTCCTGTTAGAATCTGGCCTGGAGAGCCTCCTCCTCCTCCTTCCCCTGTCCTGGCCGAAACTGACCTCTACTGCTCTAGAGACTAGAACACGGGGTAATGGATTCAAGCTACAGGGAAAGATATTCTATAATAATAATAATAATAATAATAATAATAATAATAATTTTTATTTGTATTATTTGTATTAAGAATAACCTCCTGGCAGTAAGAGCTGTTTAACAGTGAAACACACTCTCACAAAGAATGGTTGAGTCTCCTTCTTTGACAGTTTCTAACCAAAGGTTGGATTATCATCTGTTGGGACTGCTTTGATAGTATGTTCCATAAATGGCAGGAATATGGCCTTTGTGGTTTCTTCCATCACTATGATTCTGCTATTCTACATCTGAGCCTATAAAAAGGAAAGGGTTAACATCAAGTTTGAAGTGCCAATCCTGAAAGTTCCATGAGAGGCAGGTCACTTTTTTCTTTGGAAAGCATAGGCCAAGGGAGAGGTGTCAGGAGATGCAAAAGCAGCCACATGTGGCATCAGGATCACATTTTGCCTACCCTTGCTATAAGGGTAAAAGGCAATTAGGATGAAACCAAAGAATGTCCTCAGAGAGAAAGGACAGGAATGGGCTTTGTAGTTGTAGAAAAGAAAAATAATTATTTTGCTTTTTTTGAACACTGCTCTTTCTAAGCACCAAGAATAAACTAAATATGAAGACCTATCACAGGCAATCTGGGCAAATTCTAACATCAAAACATATTTGCAAAATGTGAACATCATTGTTGAGGATAAGGAATGACTTTATTGTGTTGGTTCCAACTCCATTACTCTATTCTGCTTTGGTCAGACCTCACCTGGAATACTGTGTCCATTCAAAAAGGATATTGACAAACTGGAGATGTCCACAGAAGGGGTGAAAGATTATGAAAGGTCTGGAAAGCAAGCTTTATGAGGAACAACTTAGGGAGATCTGTATGTTTAGCCTGGAGAAGAGAAGACTGAGAAGTGACTCGATAGCCATCTTTAAATATCTGAAGGGATTTTATATAGAAGATGGAACAAGCTTTCTGCTGCTCCACAACCTAAAATAGAAATCTGTTAATTTAAATGACAAGAAAATAAATTCCACTTAAACATCAGGGATATTTTTTATTGTAATAGCTGTTTAACTATGGGATAGACTGCCTTGGAGGATGGTGGACTCACTACCTTTGCAGGTCTTTAAACAAAGCTTGGATGAGCATCTTAAGAGAGTGCTTTAATTGTGTATTTTTGCATGGCAAGAGGTTGGATTAAATTGCTGTTGTGCTCCCTTCCAACTCTAAGGCATTATGATTCCATGATTCTATGATCCAATGGAGGCCAAAAGAGAAGAAACTCCCCACTCAAGACTGTGAGGGGCAGTAGTAACTGATACAAAAAATAAGGTGATGCATCACTTGTGGTGCAAAATTATTGTGTAGGTACTCATCATTACAGATCCTTTTTCAATAACCACAAAAAGAATCCAAAAATGCAAGTGGCCATGTTTATCTCTGTGTGTATTCTTTAAAAAAAAAAACAGGCAACCACTTCTAATAATTTCCAAGCCATCTAACAATATTTTGGATCACAATATGAATAAGTCATAATCCTGGTTTACTGCTGAGAAAATCTATTTCCCTTCCATCTATCTTGACTTTATAGATAACTCAGAAGAAACAAGGATGTCTAAGGTGGTGGCAGATGATATAGTCCCTAACAATCAAAGTGTCCTAGGACTTTAAACCTCACAGCCCTGGATCTACTATATCACAAATCATCACTTGCCTTTTGACTGGCTATGACAGTATAGTAGTGGCAGCTGAGTAGGGTTGCCATTTCACATTTTTTACTGGAACAATCACAGATTGGAGTGTCTAAAAAATGTCCTGTCCAGCTAGGCATGTTTAAAGCCACAGATCTTGGATTCCTTTTAGTTGGTCATGTCCTTCATTTTTCTTGAATGTCCTATATTTTGTCCCAGTTTTGTGGAAGAGAATTATGGCAACCTACAGCTGAGGAAGGTAAGGATGCCCTGTTCAAACCAGATCCAACCAAGATGCCAAGTGGGTAAGGAAAACAACTTATTGTCCAAGTGTGGAGTGTTATGTAGACAAAATGGGACTACTAATAGACAAGAGGGAGATGTCAACAAGCTTAGGGACCAAATATGTCACTCCAAGAAAAAGCAGATATCAGTGTTGTTGACGACTGGCAGATTGGAGATTACCAAGCAATGGACATCAATGAATAAACTGTGCTTAAGAACCTGGTTTAATAGTGTGTGGACTATGACCCTACTTGAACAGTTGACATTTAATTTAAGGCCATTGCATGATGAAAACGAATACAACTTCGTTTCAGTATGGTATCAATTATTTGTGTTTGCTTATGAAAAGTCTTTTCCATCTACCACAAAACCAGTGGAAGTTTTTGAGAAATCAATTTTAATGGACATGCAGTTATCAATGATATGAACTTTGGAGCCAAACAGGTTATATCAAAGTATCAATTCTGCAGTAAAGACAACAGGAAATTTGCCCAGAAGGATAAAATGTGTTAGAATCTCAGAATGCAGGAACTGGAAGGGGTTACAAGGGCCATCCATTCCAAACTCCTGCCATGCAGGAACATACAGCTAAAGCACTCCTAAAAGATTCCTGTCCAATCTATGTTTAAATATCTCAAAAGAGGGAGAGTCTGCCACCTTCCAAGACACTGTCAAACAGCTCATACAGTAAAAAAAAAAAATCTTCCTAACCTTTAGGTGGAATCTCTTATCTTGCAATTTAAATTCACCAATTTGTGTTCTAGTCTTTAGTCATGGAAATCTGCCACACTAAAGAAAGGAGTAAAACAGTGTTCCGGAAACAGACATATCTAGCTGGGTGGCATCCTAAAAAGTTGGAAGCCTTTTGTTACCAGTATCAGTTTGTTAAATTTCAGCAACTTCCACAGCTGAACTATCTTTCAGAGAAACCTTCCATGACACAAGGTCAAGGGATAAGAACCTTGATTGATGAAAAGTGAGTCACACTAGATGCTTTTGTCCTTTCTACTTCATCATATCTATAAATATTTCCTCAACATCTCATTTTTCATACTGGTAATTGCTCCTTCTTTACTATTCAGACCTGAATGATGAACCTTCAGCACCATAAAATATTTAGCTCTATGTATACACAACATTAAAAGCAAATACATCCAGGAAGAATCAGTGCAAACAGTAAACTGTCCAGAAATAAAGAGAATATTCAACAGATGAGGTCAACAGAGGCAAGGGAAAAGTCATAAAACAAAATAATCTGCATTTTCTATCATGAAGGAACAAAATTCCTTAAGTTACAACTACTCACATTTCTCACTGTGGGTCTAAATGATGCCAGATATCATTGCATTATTCCTGTAGGGAAATGGAGGACCATAACTCTATAAGGTTTCTATAAGAAGACAGTAGCAAGAAAAAGGTGGATATAAAAACTTGATCCTATACACACACACACACACACACACACACACAAACCAGCACAAAAACCATATTTTTCGCTGATGAAAAAACAATAAACACAGCTTTAAAATTCTTTCAAATGCTATTTCTGGGGGATCCAGTCATTTAAATAGCAAGAAATCCCACCCAAATCAATTCTCAAAGGCAACCAGGAGTGATGTACTTGGTCTTGGAAACCCTTGGCATACCTTAATTTGTGTTCTTTTGCTTTTCTGCTTTTTTGCTTTTCATAATTTCATTATCATGATATCATTATATTTTATGAGATTTTTTTTTGCAAGCTACCTTGTGAATTTTGTAAAAAAATTAAAATGCCAAGCTATTGCTAGAGCATAAATTGAGTGATCTTTACTATGGTGAATCCTGACTACTAATCTAGTTCTTATAAAGACAATAGTATCTAATTATCAATTTGTGCCACTCAACTGTTGCAAACAATACGGCACAAAACAAATCATAGGGTTTGTTTCACCATGATTTGGATTAGCTTTTTAGTGTATTTTCAGTCCATATCTCCTTTCAATCGTTGCTTCTTGTCCCTATTCCTTTTTCATGTTCAGCAGTTCTTTTGCTCTTGGTTCTTGTTTCACTTTTTTATCTCAACCTCTTTGATCATGGCTTGGCCTTCTGTTTTACCATTCATTATCTTCTAAGATTTGGCTGCTACATAAGAGCTGCCTATAATGGAGTGGTGAGCTTGACAGCCAACAAGTTGAATTCCCAATTCTAAAACAGAAGACCTCTCAGGAATTTTTTTTTCTTCTAAATTTCAGAAAATTCCATCTAGGCAGTGATTCTCTCTGTACTACTATTTTATTTCTTCAGATTAAAGACACCAGAAAATTCTCTCCATATAATTTTGCTTAAGGGTACAAGCTGCTCCTTAGAGTAACTAAAACTAAACTAAATAAAAGATGCAAAATATTTTGCAGCCTTAGTTGTTATTACATGCCTTCAAATGAGAGACTGTCAAGTGATCCTGTCATTAACAGCCCTATTTAGGTCTTTCAAATTCTTGGCAATGATTTCCTTGACTGAATCCATCCATTTGTAATCTACTGTTACTGTTCTCCTGTTGCTTTCACTTTACCAAGCATTATCATCTTTTCCAATGAGTTACGTTAACTCTTGATATATCCAAGGTATAACAACTTTCCTTTAGTTATTTTGCTTCTAGTAAGAGTTCAGATTTGATTTGATCTTCAACACACTTTGTCTTTTTGGTAGTCAATGGTACACATAAAACTCTTCTCCAGCCCTACATTTCCAATGAATTGGGCTTTTTCTGTCAATTTTCATAACTTAATTGTTGAATTAAGACTCCAAAAAGCTTAATCTTACATTGCATAATGGTTTTTGTTTTCTTCATGTTACAAGGAATTTTGTTCACACGCCTCATTTTTCAGTCTAGTTGTCTAAGCTACATATTATATATTCATTCTTTTCAAACAGCAGAACCAGCATGGCATAGTGGTCTGAGTATTGGACTACAACTCTGGAAGCCAGGGTTCAGTTCCCAGCTCAGCTATGAAGCCTACTGGGTGACCTTGGGTAGGTCACATGCTCTCAACCTCGCAAACCTCTTCTGAACAAATCTTGTCAAGAAAACCCCATGGTAAATTTGTCTTGGAGTCATCATAGGCTGGAAATGACTTGAAGTCACTCAACAACAACAACAACAACAACAAACAGACTTCAAGTGGTCATTTTATTCTTCAACTGGTCCACATGTGGAATATGCTCCTAATCACATATGGGAGCTCACATGGGTTTTCCAAATTTTGCCTCTAAATTCCTCTTAGTACCATCTAGGAGCTCTGGGGGGGTGTCACCATGCTTTTAGGGCTGTCTGGGCCATTTAAGCTCCAGGAGAGGTTAAAATTTTGAAAATAGGAAGTGAAAGAAAGTATCCTGTTGTATATACATTTGGCCTGTGGTGATTTGAAGGTCCTTTTTGCTGTGAGAAATTGTGGTATGGTATCTGTGTCTCTGCAGCATAGCAGGAAAGTTAGTGAGCAGAGTAGATGTGCTTTTCTGGTCCGAAGTTTTTCCAGTCTCTGAAGATGCCAGCCACAGATGCTGGCAAAATGTCAGAAACATGGCCACACAACCTGAAAAACCCACAAAAAATTATGGATGCCGGCCATGAAAGCCTATGACTTCACAAAAGAAAGTCAGTTCTAGTTTGTGTCTGGCTTTTTAAAATTGAATTTTTAACCCCTAGGGAGCCCTGAAGCAGTGGCCTTACTAGGGCTGATGTCACCCCATGCAGTAACACATGATGTCACTCCTGTGGATAATAAGGGCGGTTTGAGAGTGGAACACACTCCCTCGGAGAGTAGTGGAGTCTCCTTCCTTGGAGGTCTTTAAGCAGAGGCTGGATGGCCATCTGTCAGGGATGCTTTGATTGGGAGTTCCTGCATGGCAGGGGGTTGGACTGGATGGCCCTTGTGGTCTCTTCCAACTCTATGATTCTATGATTCTATGATTCTATGGATCTCCTGGGATGGAAGTGTGGATGGGGAAGTCTCATTCTGGGGAACCCAGTATCCTGCTGCTGCTTCCTCCCCCAAAGACCAGGGACCCCCACCACAGCAAGAACATTTTTTTTTGTAATTACAAATATATATATATATATATATTTACCCTCAAGAAAAGAGGAAATCACAGCAAATAGCCCACCCCCCCAGAGGACAAACAAATTTGGAGGAGGAGGCTGCAAGAGGGGGCAACAGAGAGGAAGGTCCACTACTTCACCCCATGCTCAGCCCACAAAGGGAAGCAGAATAAGAAAAGTCCCCCCCTTAATCTCCAGGGGAGGACCATTGAGACACTTCGCTACTGCTTGGTGCCACCCCCTCCAATGGTGTCACCCAGTGTAATCTGCATCCCCCTCACACACCTAATGATACCACCTACCTGAGGGCCAAAAAAGACCCTCAGTATTGTCAATACTGTATTGCATGCAGCCTGCTCAGTATTTCAGATGATCACACTTTGCCCACCCTTGGTTTAAAATATCATAGAATCATAGAGTTGGAAGAGACCACAAGGGCCATCCAGTCCAACCCCCTGCCATGCAGGAACTCAAAATAAAACCATCCCCAACAGATGGCCTTCCAGCCTCTGTTTAAAGACCTCCAAAGAAGGAGACTCCACCACACTCTGAGGGAGTGTGATCCATTGTTGAACAGCTCTTTCTGTCAGGAAGTGCCTCCTAATGTTGAGGTGGAACCTCTTTTCCTGTAGTTTGCATCCATTGCTCTGGGTCCTACTCTCTGTGACACTCCTTCAAATACTTCAAATGCTATCATATCATCTCTTAACCATCTCTCCAGACTAAACATACCCAGTTCCCTAAGTCATTCCTCATAGGACATGGTTTCCAGACCCTTCATCATTTTAGTCACTCTCCTTTGGACACACTCCAGTTTCTCAACATCCTCAACAACGTTGCTGTTGTGTGCCTTCAAGCCATTTACAGCTTATGGTGACTCTAAGATGATCCTATCTCATGTTTTTCTTGTTCAGAGAGAGGTTCTCTTTGCCTTCCTCTGAGGCTGAGAGACTGAGACTTGACCCGGTCATCCAGTAGGTTTCCATGGCTCAGCAGGGATTTAAACCCTGGTTTCCAAAGTCATATTCTAATGATCAAACCACTACACTATTCCAATACTCAAACCATCAGTTTGAGCACTCTTTTAAAAAAAAAAAAAAAAAAAGCATAGTGGAGTAACATATAATTTGACCCTGGAGTTATATAAAATCATCATACCAGCCTACACAAACATTTTGTTTGTGTTGAAGTTAAACAAGATTGGGTCTTCTTAGTATTTGGCTACATAAAGCACCAGTGATTAACAGGGATCTGCAGTTAGGACTAAGAAAGAATCTTGCTTTCAACCAAGGTGAACCAGTCAGATTTGGCAATACTGGGCTAGATAGATCATGGGTCTGACTCATTACAAGGCAGTCTCCCATGTTCCTATGAGATCAATAATCTCTTATGCCTCACAAAATTACATTCCTCTGGAACTCAGCTCAATGTCCTGAAGATCAGTGGTTAAACAAAGTATTGAACAATGCAGTAATGACTAAATGGGCAAAGTTAGTTCAAAGAAGGGGGAAAAGGAAAAACCTATGATCGATTTTGATATAAACTGTCAAGCTCCATTAACTTTTTGAATCACAGATTTGCACAGGTGTAAAAATGAGCTTGTGTTATATTGTAAAAAGGCATTCAGCTGGGACTGAAAAAACTGGCATAGTTGCAATTGTGCTATTACCCAAAATGCCAGGGTCCCAGGAAGGCACCCACAATTAATATTCAATAAGGGAATTTTTGGAGCTCAATTAAATAAACTGAGGGCCTTTGCAGACTGCCAGAAATAGTGCAAATTGAGTCTACTTTAACTGACCTGGCTCAGTGCTATGGAATCATGGGAACTGTAGTTTATTGTGGCACCAGAGCTCTCTGGCAGAGAAGGCTCAATGTCTCAGAAAAAAATACAGTTCCCATGATTCCTTAGCACTGAGCCAGGACAGTTAAAGTGGACTCAATTTGCACTATTTCTGGCAGTCTGCAAAGGCCCTGAGAGAGCTTGGGAAACTTAAAGCAGGGATCAAGCCTTTGTATTCTAGTTCCAAGAAACAAAGCTCCAGAGTGCAACTTCCAAAATAGCTTTATTTATGAGTCACAGGTAATCACCATCCGTACAAAGACACTCATCCAAGCACACATTCAAGAACTAACATGAAAGGTGGTAGCAGACAGCAACTTAAGGGGTTGCAGAGGGACACAGTATACTGATTCCAGATGTGGAGCTCCAGTCAGGGGATACCAGGCAGAGAAGCAGCTCAAAAAGCTGTCTTAGGATCATAGCTGTTAGCGCAGAGGGAAAATTGAGTCTATGTGCTGAAGGCTGCTGGCTAGGAAACAGACGCCACTGTTAAGTCTGGAAAGTCACTCATGATTGTTGGGTTCTTCTGAAGAGGCTTATTAATTTTAGTTGTAACAAAGTATTTATATGCATGATATAGCAATATTTACACCAACTGACATAATGCTCTGCCATCAACTGACATCCACACCACCACACTATGCACTGGAACATTTATTCTTACTTATTCAGCCATTCATAAAACTCCATATTTCCTATTGTATGGTTGTGTGCCCAATCTAAACCATTTAAGAATTTTTAGACAATATGCAAATGTGCTTGTTCCACCACAATTCTGGAAAAAGAGAGTGCCAAAGTGAAAAAGGCTTCACTTTGTTGGCTATAAAGAGAACAAATACAGGTTCTTGGTAAACAATGATAGAGTAATGTTCTCCAGAAGTACCAAATGATGTAAAACATATACAAGAGGAGTTAACAAAAAAAATCAAACTGAAGGATTTGGACAGTTTGAAGAATTACTTAAGAATTGAAATGATGATAACCCAAGATGGAGAGATTCTGTTGTGTTAGAAAAAAAGATTGACAAGATTATAAAAGAAATGTGGATTAAACAACACAAAGATAGTCAAATTCCCATGACACCTGAGTTTGACAGTTTAGAGTAAAAAAAAAAAAAAGGGTTTGCACAACCTCAATTGTTCCATTCAGTACTTAGACATCTTTTATACATCACCAATAAACTAGGCTTGACATCAGTTTAGCAGTGGGCTGTTGAATAGGAGAGCCTCAAAACCCAGGTTAGTGGATTGGACTGCTTTGAAGTGTGTGGTATGATATCTCAAGAAAATAAGGGACAGGTGTCTGGTGGTGACTGGAGGGGTGTCTCAGCTAGAGTGCTATACAAACAGCTCCTTTACATCAGAGATGATGATGATGATTATTATTATTATTATTATTATTATTATTATTATTTGTACCCCACCCCTCTAAGAAAAATCGAGGCAGCTAACAATTAAAATTACATACAATATAAATCTCCCAAAGCCCAAAACCCACCCACCCCTTAAAAAAGTATTACACCAGAAAATATTAAAACATCTTAGCTAAAATGACAGACAAAAAGTCAGTTTCTAGTTTAGCTGTACAGAAATCATATATATATTATGTCAGTTGGTGTAATGTTTTCTTCAGAAACACAGTATTGCAGTTTTAGGATTTTATCCTGTATTAACTCACACACATTTTGGTATCTTATCCCAATGTATTTTGTCCTGTTTTTGAGATTTTTTGTCTCTGTCATCGTGATGCAGGCTTGTGAGTCTTCATTGATCACTATTGGTGTATGACATGGTTTACCAAGATCCCACAAGAACTTTGCCGGTCATTTCTGAAAGTGCAGCGAATTCAACTTTGTGGTATTCAAAGCTTGAATTCGCTGCACTTTCAGAAATGACCGGCAAAGTTCTTGTGGGATCTTGGTAAACCATGTCATACACCAATAGTGATCAATGAAGACTCACAAGCCTGCATCACGATGACAGAAACAAAAAATCTCAAAAACAGGACAAAATACATTGGGATAAGATACCAAAATGTGTGTGAGTTAATACAGGATAAAATCCTAAAACTGCAATACTGTGTTTCTGAAGAAAACATTACACCAACTGACATAATGCCATCAACTGACATCCTCACCCCCACACTGTGTACTGAAGCATTCATCCTTATATACACAAACACAGCTTTACTCACAAAGACATTACTTACATCCTTATATACAAAAACACAGCTAGGATTCTGATCCAACCTCCTGCTAGTATTTCATCATCTTCCTGTCATGTGTCCACAGTGACAGTGCAGTTTGGACCTGCTATGATTCATTTCCATGCTCAAGCTGCATCAGCTTCCTTTGAGTCAGCATTTCCTCTTTAACCCATTGCATGCACTTGAGACATATTACACAACCTGGGGCAAATATATACTGACAATGGCATGGCCAGCAATGCTGAGGAGTCAAGTGAGATTCAAAAGTCCAGAATTGTTGATGCCTAACAACCAATTTATAAGGCTAAACCTGTCCCGGGGCAGAATTGGGGATTAAGGAGGGATGAATGAGAAAGGAAGTTGTGAATGCCTGAACAATCAGTGCAAATGTCCTTGAAAAAGGAGTATCACTCCAGAGGGAGGTGTACTTGGATTTCTGTTCTCTTGCAAGCACAAGGTCTATCACCCACCATCACTCTTGTCAATGAAGGGATCATGCAGATTCCAGTCTTGATAAATCTGTCCTTGGCTATGTGCTCTTGCTCTAGGACCCATTTATTGGTCTTTTTAGCAATCCACAGTTTCCACAGACTCTTCACCACATGTCAAATGAATAATAATAATAATAATAATAATAATAATAATAATTTTATTTATAAGCCACCCTCTGCTCGACAGTCGGGGCGGCGAACAACATATTAAAACAAGGAACAGTTAAAATATACCCAAATTCCATGCCCTAACCCTCCCACCCCTTAAAAAAGAATTAAATTAAGAAGAAATTAAAACCATACATTAAAACACAATACAATACAGCCCCTTGACAGATCTGTATATATTAGGACAGGGCGGGAGGTGCATAGTAAAACTCTGCCATTGCCGGGGATAAAACTCCGCCATTGCCGGGGATGTTTTTCTTCCTAGAACAGTTATGGATAAATAAAACTAGATTACAATCCTTTAATTGTGATTGCTACTCAATTGTAAACCCACTCCCAAAACCAACTTTACTAGATACCAGTTACATGGGGAAATGGAGGTTCATTCTGCCAGTAACCAGGTGAATGACATTTCCACCAGGTTTGGAATGGGGGAGTTGGGCCAGGAGAAGTTATTTACTTGAGTATGCTTAAATAAGATACTGATGGAGAATACTAGCCAATATTATTTTCTACCCAATGGCCCAAATACACTAAAGGCAAAAAATCCCATCTTATCTTGGAAGCTAAGCAGGGTCAGCCCTAATTAGTACTTGGATGAGAGACCACCAATGAATACTAGGTGCTGTGGGCTATGTTTTAGAGGAAGGAAGTGGCAAAACCACCTCTACCTTGTCTTAGAAAACACTATGGAATTCATGGGGTCACCATAAGTCAACAGATGACATGAATGTTTATATATACACACGTACACATTCATTAGCATGGAGAAAATATGGAGGGAGAGATCTGTTAACAACAGAATGGATGAAACTGCCTGGCCTGCTGAAAAGGAAATGGGGCAGCTTATGCTTAATTCAAGCAGCTTCATTTATATACCGCTTCATACCGCACTATGCAGTGTCTAAGCGGTTTACAACTGTAAGCTAATTTCCCCCCCAACAAGCTGAGTACTCATTTTAGCAACCTTGGAAGGATGCAGGCCTGAGTCAAGCCTGAGCCCTGGCTAGTATTGAACTCGCAACTTTGTGGTTTATGAGTAAGTGGCTGCAGTACAGGCATTTAACCACTGTACCCTCAGACATCACATACAAATGACCAGCTCCCATTGACCTGTCCAGGGTTCTGAAATCTCATCTTCTGGTTGCCTTAGCTTTGGGCCAACAATTTATGTGGGCTTTCCCATGATTTACAGTACATTTTATGCTCCGGAAACAGGTTCATTATTTGAGTTCTTACTGCTTGCCAATTCCTGCTTTCTCCATCATCATCAGACTCATGAATGTACCATCTGCAACCCATGGACCTTGCTGTCTTGGGATGTGTGAGCTGTAGTCCCAAATCTCAATAGTTTTGAGACCACATGGCCTAACTCCTATTGTTAGTCCTGACTTGAGTCAGGCTGTCAAATCCATTAGATTTCTCTCTGTGTTGACTCGCCACTCAACAATTCATTGAAATGGTATACTCTGATTGGGTTTAACCAACAAGATTCATGCCCACATGTTCATGCTGGTATTTCAGGCCAGGCCATGCTATTTCAGGTCACAGTGTGCCATGATATCTCTCTTTATTTATAAATAGTAATACCTTGAATAATAGTGCTTGCTTCATTAGAGTTACTGCTTAAAGGTGCCTATCCCTTCTTAATACAGTACCACACTTTTACTAACAAACCATAGACTTTCATTTTTATTACTCACTACATAATGATGCTTCTTTTCAAAAAGCCTATGCTCTTAAAGGTGCAGGTGTGCCAGGCAATGGCATGCATTTATAGAGCTAATGCATGCATGTGGGCCCTTGCCATTGACACCATTATCCTGCATTATCATGTGGCTATGGAATCACTGTGGTCTTCTGTGATTTAAGGAAAGGGGCAAGAGAGCTGGCAGTTTCCCAGTTTAATGGCACATAAAGTAAATGATCATGTTAACATTAAAGCAGATTAAATAAGTCACAGTGCATTAAATTACTTTTATCCAGCTCTTCACATTTCTCAGGTGCCAGTGAGCTGAGAAAACAGTGGGGCTAGCTTATTTTATGCTATGTAACAGAATTGTCATTCATCCTCAAGATTTTGCAGATAACTCATTTTTTTTTCTTCTTCTTTTCTCAGATCCTCTGTCCTCAGCATAACTGTGTGCAAAACTCAGTGACCTTGCACCTTCGAAGGCTATACAAGTACCTCCTGAGATTTGCAGATAGGGAGGAACATTTAGAAGTTTCAGCCAGAGAGCTTTAGTACCTCATTGAATGACAAATCTCAGGATTCCATAGGATGGAACTAGCATTTTTCAGGATCATGCTCCAGACATGGCCTTGCCATGCTTAACTGCTCTGCTTGAGCATATATGTGATAATGCAGGATTATGGGTTATGCTAACCTATTGATTCTGGGAAAAGAAAAAAGACTGTGCATCATCTATGGCTTGGGATGATGAGCAGATGTGTGGGGAAGAAGTATGAGCTGCAAATTACCAAGGTCATTCTTGTGAGAAGATGTAGCTTGGTATGGAAGGAAAGAAGGAGGGTTAAGACTTAGAAAGATGGTATTTTTCAGTTGCTGAAGAATGGGATGAAGGCTTTTCATAATGGTTGAATAGTTTGGATTCTAAGGGGTTTATCACATCACCTCACCTAGATCATGTTAATAAAGGGAAACGCATGCATACCGGTTTGGGAGCACTCCCTACTGCATGTCCCTCCACTAGTGTAATTGTTCTGTTGCTGGCCCCTCGCACTCTCTTCTGCCTTTATCCTCAACTCTGCCTCCCTGGCCTATGCCCTACCCAGAGTGCCTTGCATTTACATATGTGCATAGCGGACTGTTGTTATTTTAAATACAAATGTAGAGGTATGCAAATGTTATTTCCAAACAAAAAAGAGGGGAATGAAAGTTCAAATACACACAACAAAGGTTGTTCTGGAATAGCAAAGGGGAGGGGGAGAAGCGGAGACACTGACACCACGTGACTGAACAGTTTCAGAAATGTCATAGGAGTAACTTACCATACCTGAAGATTAACACTATACCAATGCTACTGCGGTCTTATTGATGAGTTTTTCCATCAATGGCTAATCACACTTCAAGGACAAGAGAGCAGTGAGATGGAGATGGTGTTGTGAGATAGACATGGCCAAGGGCACTCTTATCCAGCTTAAAATCCATGTGTGATAAAGTCCAAAGTATATGGTGTAATTGGGAAAACCTTTCAATCCTAACAACAGCTATGTACTGTGATCTGCTCTGCTTACTAATAAAGCTTTTCTGAATCTTCTGAAGGCTTGTGTTCCTGGAGTGGAGTTAGCCTACAGCGGTTAAAGTGAAATAACAGTGCTATAATTGTGTGAATGATCCAGGTTTTCAGCCAAGCCTCCCCTCAGGATGCTCTATTCCATTTCTACCCATTCCTCACACCAGCATTACTGTGAGAAGAACATGCAGAAGACAGTATTTTGATGGCAGGTTTACCAACACTAATATTTCAGATTTTTTATTCTCCCCAGTCCCAGATTGTTTATTCTCCCTATTACAAGCTTGACTTTGAACATGAAATGAAAAAAAAGGAAGCTGTCCTTTGGTCTCTGAATCCCTAGGGTAGTATTTCATCTAGAGTTTTCTCTTTGCTAGCCCTCTGCATCTTAATATATACCTAGAGCAGGACTATTTATCTGAACCACATTTGAAAAGGCCTCCCTCTGATCTCTGTTGCTTCTTTGTGGCATGTTTTGAGTTTTTGACCCCCTGAGAAGTGGAGGTTATAGAAAAGTTGGGAGAGAAATGCTTTTATTTTGAGTAAAGTCCCTAAAGATTCCTCCCTTTCCTCTTTCATGCCACACTAGATATTTTTGATCCCTTACATTAACATGCAAATAAAAATATTAATGCCCAGCTGTGCAAAAACAGAAAAAACTCCTATCTTTGTCAGGGAGACTGTCTTAGCAATTGCAAAGCCCTTAATATATTACACAGATGGCATCTGATCAAATGCCACCCTCCTTTGATGCTTCAGTGCCATTTATTGACTAAGTATGTTCCAAACATCCAGATTAAGCAATTAAGATACAGTTCTAAAAAGACATTATTTTTTCAGAACCTCCACTTTCTTTTTCCATTGACTTCTAATTGCTCCAAAATATTTTGTTTGACATTCTCAGTTTTGATTTTCATTGAAGTTCTACATGTATTTAAATTGGAATAAAACACATCAACTAAAACACAATTCAACAAAATACAAATCAAAACTCGTGAAAATAACAACTAAACTACAGCACCACATAAACTAACAAAGAATAACTTCCAGCTACCTTTTTGGTAGATAATATAAAATTTCCTAAAATCATACTTTTACAAAATAATTATGTTTCATCTATCAATTTAACTCAAACAAATTTTTGAAACTAATGTTTATCTTATCATCTTTGTTGTTTCTGAAAAAGTCAATCAGGGGTTTCCAATCCTTCGAAAAAGGTACCAATGACTTTTCTCTAATCAAAATAGACAATTTGTTCATCTCTGCTAGTTCATTCATTTTTAACAAGCAATCATATTTTGTAGACAAATGGTGTACAAATATTACTCATATTCTTTTGGGAAGATTTTTGTAAATGCATTTAGGCACAAAAAATCAAGAATAATGGATCTACTTAGGTTTTCCATATTGGAAAGTGGAGAGAGTCCCTATACCTAATGGTTATGTAGAAAAGGGGATTTCAGCAGATCTTCTTTGTCACTAAACCAGATACAGGCACCCCCTGATGAAATTCCCTCTTCTACACAACCATTAAAGGTACAGGAGCCCTGTCCAGATTTCAATCTGGCAACCACATATATTTAAAAAGTAGGTGGGATTTTGCCATGCTTTGTGCATATTATTATTCAATGGGAGTTCAGGAAAGTTACATAGTGTGGTATTTGGTATAGAAATTCAAATTTAGATGGTTTCAAAACCATGGATGGAGAGAGCTACTACCATACTGCTCATGAAGTTCAGGATGTGGGTCATCAGTTTCTCCAAGCTAGGGTCTTCATCCAGAAAGGTTGAGGCTGCTTTGTTTCACCTACCTTGCCTTGTTACAGTTGGCCCCATGCTCACCCCTCAGTATCTGTACCACTTCCATCCAGAGGGGAACTGGTTAGAACAGCAGCCTTTGATGCAGGGATTCACCATAGATATCCAGTCTTCACTGAAGGGGTCTAAGATTGAACCTGGAAACTTCCACATGAAAAAAAATGTGCAATGCACTAACAGGGAACTATGGTTCCCACATTTCCTTGCCAAGCCAAAGTCTGTAGCCATGGTCCAGGCTCCTAGGACACTGTTCTCTTTCTGGGCTCCTCCACTGAAATTTGTTAAGTGATGTTTCACACCGGGGGACAAGCACTACAGCAGCATGTTTGGGAGCTTATGGATGGGTTATCCCCATCAGTGACAAGGTGTGATCCAACCACACTTTGAAAGCAAGGTAGCAATTAGACGAGGATGGTGTCATATGATAAGTATAGCCAGAGGGGCTATTTTCTAACTTTAATGGCAGTTTAAAAGCCGTGTGTGATAGCCCTGAGTTTCTATATTACTGACATAGTTATGAATGCCAACTACATTTAATCTCCCAATCTGATTCCCCATACCAACTTTAGCAACCGGTATCTGGGTCAAGTAATGGAGATCTGTTCTGCTGGGAACTGGAGTTGAGTAGAATAATGTTTCCAGACCCTTCCTGTCAACAACCTCCACTGTGACAAAATCAGAAGCAAAGTTCCTGTTGCAACTCCTCATTGCATCGGAGATTACTTGTGAGTGGGAGCCATTACATTTTTGAACCTGAAATCCCAGAATTCCCTAACCAACATGGTCGTTGGCTAGAGGAATTCTGGAAACTATAGTCCACAAAAAAAGTAAACAGTCTAAGCTCTGGAAATGTTCCTGGGATATGGATAGTAATCATTTCCCTGACACATTTCCATGCATGAGGGTTTTTGACACAAGTAAACTTCATAAAGACAGAGGATGTGATGTAGAGATTTGAGTGTTGGACTATGACTCTGGAGACCAGGGTTTGATTCCCTGCTCAGCCATGGAAACCCAGTAGGTGACCTTGGGCAAGTCACCTAGGGTCATACATAGATCATCAGGAAAAGAAGGAAGGCGGTAAAGGCTGTCTGGAATCTAAATATGAAAAGCAGTCTTAAGCATGGTCCAATGCCAGTCAAGGAGTCACCAAGGGAATCATTCATGTGGACACCTCTACATGGCTAATAGCTTTTGGCTATCAATTCATTCTACACTTCCATACCTCATTTGGAAGTTAGAAGGATTACTAAGAATTTTTTTATATTCTCATTTTAACCCCAGGACGCCCACTCACTTTTTAATGTATATTATGGATATCATCTTTAAAAAGAAATACTTTAGATATGCAGTTTTATTTTCAATGTAAGGGAGCATACTTTAGCAGCCCTGTAGCCCCCAGCATAGCCAATGTTAGCCATAGCCATACTTTAGCATAGCCATACTTTAGCAGCCTTGTAGCCCCCAGCATAGCCAAGTTAGGATCTTCTCATATTGTCTGTTTAGCTGTAAATTCTTTTCATAATTATTTCAATTTTTATGGCCATTACTTTGATGATGTCTTCATTTTTTTTCTTAGTAAACCAATTTTTCAGCTGGATCAATTCAATTAATCCCCATATAAAATTCACCTCTCATTTCAACATCAATGAAATTGTGTTCCTTATTGTCCTAGTATACATGCATGATTCCAGAATCTGTGTGTGTAACTATCACAAACCTGCTGACAGAAACTCTATCTGCATCGTTTTGGTTGTCAGTCTTATCATCTAAAGAAAAACTTGTCTATTCTCAAATTTTATGACTTGAAAGAAATTGTACTGTGCATATCATTGCAAGGCTAATGCTGATCACTTCCCACAAGAACTGGCAACAAGAAGCTTTTCTAATCATATTACTTCTATGGCTAAAAATAGGGATGCTCAAATAATGCAGTGCACTATTCCTTATTGCAACCAGTGCAAAAAGAGTCCCAAGACAGAATTATTTGGTCTCTTCCTTTTAACCATGTATCTCATAAGATAAAAAAAATATTTTCAAACATTGGTATTTGATTCAAAATATCCCTGGATGTGCGGGCATTTGTTGTGCCAGATTTTGAGATGCCTGTTAAACAGGCAGCAATGATGCACTATAATTACAGCACTTGAAACGATTTGAAATAAATTGGCCCTCCAATTACAGATGCACAAAAGAGGTGCCATTATATGGCAAAGCAGTCGATTTATTTCTAAAGTGGTGGAGGCAGTACACACTCTTCCAGCTACTTCCACATCACAGTGAAATTGAGGAGCCATTAATTTAATGAGTTGAAGGGCGGTTGTGTATTTTTTAAAAAAAATAATAAGCTGTTGGTTCTTTTTTCCATTTCTATGCTACAGAAATATAAAAGTGGTCCAGAGTTCTGTATCAACTGCTTTACTAAGGGCCTTTGCAGACTGCCAGAAATAGTGCAAATTGAGTCCACTTTAACTGCCCTGACTCAATGCTAGGGAACCATGAGAACTGTAGTTTATTGTGGCACCAGAGCTCTCTGACAGAGAAGGCTCAATGTCTCAGAAAAAAAATACAATTCCCATGATTCCCTAGCACTGAGCCAGGGCAGTTAAAGTGGACTCAATTTGCACTATTTCTAGCAGTCTGCAAAGGCCCTAAGTAACTTCTTCTGGCCTCACTCTCTCTTAAACTTGATGGTAATATCATTCACCCCTGCTCTGATCACCAGCAAAATGGACCTGCTTCTCTCCATGCAGCTGATGTCTAGTAAAGAAGGCTGGTGGGTATAATCGTGACAATAGCGTTACAATCATGACGAAGCAGCAATTGTGAAGATGAAACAGCTACAGATGAGTAAATCAAGGTAACTGTTCCATATTCACAGGGGCTGTTCAGACTGCCCCTAGAGGGTGGATCCGAGACCACATTCTGCGGCCTCGATCCGGATTTTTGCTGTTCCTTTGTGGGGTGGTAAAAAGCCGCCTTTAGTGCTGCCACCGCAGTTCTTTTGCGCCCCTTTGGCACTGCGGGTCGGGCACGCAGTGTGACGGCAACGTCGGGGTGGAGTCAGGGAGACCGGTATGCAGTTACCCCACCCCAACTCCACCTCCAGGCCAGCCCTTTTGGCCAGTCTTCATAGGCCCACAATTGCTATTTAGGACATAATCACATGAGGCTTTTAAACATCATTTAAAATTGGTTAATAATGTCTTTAAAAATACTGTCACACAGAAGTGATAAAAATACTTATCATTTCTGTCTCTCTGCTGCTGTGCCTGTGATGTGCTGTTAAAACATCTATTTTCATTGATGGGGGAAACCCATCAATAAGTTCCCAATCATGTTGTTTTTCCATTACTCCACAGATGTGAAACGTAGCTTCCATGGTAATTCCAATATTTGCAGTCACGTCGTGTCAGTGTCTTCTCCTGTCTTCCTGTCCCGTCTCCCTCTTGCTTTTCCCAAGCAGGCTGTTTTCCTTTATGTGTTTTTCTATTTCTTTTCTTTTTTAAAAAATTAAATCACATTAGCATAACTCTGGAATTGTGTTAAAAATAAAAATAGCCAAAAGGCATTTTGGGTCAGACATAGGGTAGAAAGGCAGGATCAGGTGGAGTGCAGAAGAGAGCACAAGGGACCACTAATGGCAAAAACAACACCTTTGCACTATTGCAGATATATGCGATAATTGAATGCTCCTAAACTGGTACATTTCCATTTTCTTTTAATATTGTGATTGTGGCAAGGGGGAAGCTCATGTGATAAAGTCCTTGGTGACAATTGTAAAGCTATTGTCACAGTGATATTTTTCCCCTCCCCAACCTATTTTTCCTGGCCTCAGCTGCATTAAGAAAGAAGGAGGTCCATTCAGCCAGTGATACAAACATGGGTGAGTGATATTTCTATCAAGTTTGAGAGGGCTAGGCCAGGAGGGGTTAGTTCAGCATAATTAATTAAACTACTTAACCAAGTAGCTGATACAGAATACAGTCTGAAGTTAGTAACATAAAACAAGGCTCATTTACAGGCATCTAGGAAGTGGCCTCATCATAAAATCATAGAATCATAGAATTCAAAGATACCACAAGGGGCATCAAATCCAACCCCCCTGCCATGCAGGAACTCACAATCAAAGCATCCCTGACAGATGGCCATCCAGACTCTGTTTAAAGACCTCCAAATGAGACTCCACCACTCTCAAAGGGAGTGTGTTCCACTTCAAACAGCTCTTATTGTCAGGATGTTCCTCCTAATGTTGAGGTGGAATCTCTTTTCCTGTAGCTTGCATCCATTGTTCCAGGTCCTGTTCTCTGGAGCAGCAGAAAAGAAGCTTTCTCCATCCCCAATATGTGTTGTTGTTTGTTGTATCATCTCTTAACCTTCTCTTCTCCAGGCTAAACATAACCAGCTACCTACGTTTCTCCTCATAGGACATGATTTTACCATTTTAGTCGCCCTCCTTTGGACACGCTCCAGTTTCTCAACATCCTTTTTTAATTATGGTGTCCAGAATTGGACACAGAGGCCTGACCAAAGCAGAATTGAGTGGCACTATTATTTCCCTTGATCTAGACACTATACGTCTATTGATGCAGCCTAGAATTGCATTGACCTTTTTAGCTGCCTCATCACACTGTTGACTCATGTTCAACTTGTGATCTACTAGGACCCCTAGATCCCTTTCACACATAGTCTCATTAAGCAGGTGTCCCCCATCCTATATCTATGCATTTCATTTTTAATACCTACCTTAAATCTCTCTATGTTGAAATTCATTTTGTTAGCTTTGGCCCAGCTTTCTATTCTATTAAGTTCATTTTGAATTTTGATACTCTCCTCTGGGGTACAGTCAGTCCTCCATATCCGTTGATTCTTTATCCATGGATTCAAACATCTGTGGCTTGAAAATATTTTTAAAATATATAAATTCTAAAAAGCAAACCTTCATTTTGCCATTTTATATAAGGGAGACCATTTTACTGTACCATTGTATATAATGGGATTTAAGTATCCATGAACTTTGGTATCCAAAGGAGGTCCTTGAACCAAGCCCCAGTGGATACCAAGGGCCCACTGTATTAGCTATCCCTCCTTATTTGGTGTCATCTGCAAATTTGAGAAGCATGCCCCCTATTCTTTCATCCAAATCATTGATAAAGATGTAGAATAGCACTGGGCCCAGGAAAGAACCCTGTGGCACCCCACTGGTCACTTCTCTCCAGGATGAAGAGGAGCTATCGTTGTGCACCCTTTGGGTTTGGCCAGTCAACCAATTACAAATCCATTTAACAGTTGTATTGTTTAGCCCATATTTTACTAGCTGGTTTGAAAGAATGTCATGAGGAAACTTGTCAAAGGCCTTACTGAAATCAAGATATGCTATGTCTACTACATTCCCTTCCTCTAGCAAACTGGTAATTTCATCAAAAAAGAGAGAGAGAGAGAGAGAGAGATGAGATGAGATTAGTCTGGCATGACTTGTTTTTGAGAAATCCATGTTGACTTTTTGTGATTGTGGCATTCCGTTCTAAATGTTCACAGACTCTCTGTTTAATTATCTGCTCCAGAATCTTTCCTGGTATTGATGTCAGACTAACTGGATGATAATTGTTGGGATCCTCTTTTTTCCCCTTTTTGAAGATGGGGACAATGTTTGCCCTCCTCCAGTCTGTTGGGACTTCTCCTGTTCTCCAGGAGTTTTCAAAGATTATTGCCAATAGCTCTGAGATTACATTTGCCAGTTCTTTTATTAATCTGGGTTAAAAATGTATTTTTTTTTCTTGCTTGATGCTTTCAGGTTTGCAAAGCATTATATTGACACCAAACACACCAGTCCCTAAAGCTACTCAGCAATGAACCTATCTGAGTTGTGTTTCAGAGGCATTCTCTTATGCTGAACTATGAAGCCATGTTGAGGATGATTTTGAGATGTTTGTTCCATGGGAGTCAAAGGCTGCTGCCACTTTGCAGAATTAATGCAGTTGGACATTGCTTTATCTGTCATGGCTCCATCTATGGAATCCTGGGATTTGTAGTTGTGGCATCAGAGCTCTCTGATAGAGAAGTCTAAATATCTCACAAAACTACAAGTGCCAGAATCCCATTGCACTGAGCCATGGCAGTTACAGTCATGTCAAACTGCATTAATTCTGCAGTGTATATGCAGCCATAATATGTATGAGAAAGGGATACTGGAGAAGGCAGGCTAAAGACTGCTTGTATATGTGGTGGGAGATGATAGAATCATAGAGCTGGAAGGGATTGCAAGGGCCATCAAACCCAAGAGTCCACTGCCAAAGAACTCCTGAAAGATGGAAATCAAATATCTGTTTAAAGACCTCCAATGAGTCTGCCACTCTTCAAGGTAGTTCAATGCCAGTCACGGAGTCACCAAAGGAATAATTCTTTATATAACCTTTAATAACTTTGGATGTCAACTCATTCTACATTTCTATACCTCATTTGGAAGTTAGAAGGATCATTGAGAATCATTTATATTCTTATTCTAAATGCAGGCCACCCACTCACTTTTTAATGGATATTGTGGTTATCTTCAAAAAGAACTACTGTAGATTTGATACACCATTTTACTTCCAAATTAAGGGAATGGCCTCAATTACAACAATAACAAAGAGATGTGGATGAATGTATGGAACAGAATTTGCAGGTTCATTTGCAAGCATCTCTGTTCCAATATTTATTGCTCACAATATTTGACTGTGTGGGAACATATTAATCTCCACCTCTCTAGAATAAGCCACTTGAAAAATTTCTCTAGCCCAGTAAATAAAAGTACAAATAAAATGGATAGGTAATTTAAAGCAAGAGCACTCTGCAATGAATAATTTGGGGCATCTACCAAAGTTACACAGGAAAGAGATGCTCTGTAACTCTTGGATTACAGTGATTTGATTTAGCAAGAGTGGTTGCTCCCAAGAGACAAATGAGTGATGGATTAAAGAGTAAAGTGTGAATATTATATCACACTAAACAGGAAGGAGGGATAGTGAAAGTACAGAAAAGCAATTCCAGATCTGTAATAGAGGGAGTGGGGCTTTTGTTTCTTTTCTTTTTTTAATCAGCAAGTTGATCTGACTTTTCTGCTCCATATTGATTCACCTCGCTAGTCATGTACTTTTCATGTAGGAGAAAATAAAATAGTGATGAGGAAAAATTTGGTTGTCTGTCCACTGGCAGTGGCTGAGGTTATGTGTGCTTTTGGAATACAAATAATGGAAGATCATAACAGGAGCAGCCCAAAATAAGAACTACAGAGATCTAAGATGGTTGGAATTTGAAAGGCAGTGTAATGTAATGGTAAGTGTTTTAGACTAGGAGTGGAGAGTTCCAGGTTCAAATCCCTTCTGTGATGTGAAACTCACTGGTTGACCATAGGCCTGTCTCTCTCTTTCTCTCAGACTAACCTGTCTGACAGAAGCCAAGATCCTATAGAGTGCTTCCATAATATAATTCTAAGATAACATAACTACACAGTAATTGCATTACTCCACATTCCTGCTGTCTATCTGACAATGTACCTGGTGATTTTTGCACTGTGCAATGAGGAATGCATAGGAGCTATTTCCACCATCCCACCATATTTTGGCAGTCCATTCTATTGTTGAACAACTCTTCCCATAATGAAGTTCTTCTGTTTTATGGTAATTTTCACTTTTAGCAATATTCTTATTTTATGTTATTTTCAATGTTTGACTTAGTCATCACCTTGGGCTTTTAAGAAAAGTGGAGTTATAATTTATTTGAAATAAATGAATGAAACACGAAGGCAGCAGTTTCCCACTTTGCAGTGGACTGTGAAGGCCATTAACTAGGCCAGGAAGCATAACATCTCTTTGAAACCAACCACCAAAAAAGGAGGGGGGGAAACACCCAGGAAAGGACATCATTTTAATAACGATTCCTTGACCCCTGATCTTTTCCCCATCAGACTCAGAGACCCAAACCTCGATATGGAAAAGCTTTTAGATTGGATTCTCACTTCTGTCAGCTTAGATCAGTGCAGTTAGACGAGGTCGCCATCAAATTACCAACTTTTTAAAGATGTACGGCTGGATCTTAATTAAAGGCCTGATGAAACGCCCTCAGTAAAATGAACTCATTCAAGGAGCAGATAATTTAAGATCATCTACTGAGGACTAATTCTGCTACCCACAACATGCAATTTTTATTTGATCTTCTAATATAAATTTAATTAGATAAGAAGGGAAAGCTGTCCTCTTTTTTAAAAAAGGAATTCTTCCTTCTTCTTCATCATCAAAACTATACATGATTTATTTATAGTGGGCTCTTGGTAGCCACTGGGGTTTGGTTTCAGGACCACCTGTGGATATCAAAATCTGTGTATGCTTAAATCTTATTATATACAGTGGCATAGTAAAATAGTGTGACTTGTATAAAACAGCAAAATCAAGGTTTGCTTTGGGGACGGGTGGAATTATGAATATTTTCATACCATGTTTGGTTGAATCTGTGGATGCAGAATCCATGGATACCAAGGGTGGTGGAGTTGCTGTATTTATTTGTTAGTTTGAGCATAGTCTGAGGGATGAAAAATGATCTCACCTTCTCTGCAATTTCCCATTTCTACTCTAAGCTGTGTGCCTGATGCAAACCATAGGTGTGCAACACATCTACTGCCTTTTATCATGATCTTGTCCCACTCTATTCTTCATTTCTATTTATTTGACATTTTTATTTAGACCCTGTTCCTCAACCCTAAAGGCACTTCAGGTCACTGTATATTGGAAACAACTTGAAGACACACAGCAACAATAACAGTCTAAAGAAAAGAATATGGTAAAATCCTACAAAACCCAACATTAATGCTTCATAAACTTACCAGAACATTATACTAAGAAATCTTGTAGCACCTTTGAGACTAGTTGGGAGAAAGAGGTTTGTAGCATATTCTGTTGTTGTTGTGTGCCTTCAAGTTGTTTCTGACTTATACCAACCCTAATGTGAACCCATCATAATGTTTTCTTGGCAAGATTGGTTCAGAGAAGGTTTACCATTGTCTTGCCCAAGGTCACCCAGTGGGTTTCATTGCCAAACAGGGAATCAAGCCCTGGACTCCAAAGTCATAGTCCAACAATCAGACAACTATGCTACATTCAGGTATAAGCTTTTCTAGCATCTAATGAAGTAGACTGATTCTATGAAAGCTAATGCTGCATTGTTTCAGTCTCAAAGTTCCTTCAAGATTACTTTATATGCTGATAACAGACTAATACAGCTATGTCTTTGAATATTGCTAGAACATTATACATGCACAGGGAGCCTTTCCATGCATGTACATTCAGTATACTGCAGGTCTCACCTCTGATGCATCCACAGCCATATGGGAACATTCCTTCTCAGCTTTGACACATATGCTAACACCATATGGGTATTTGGTACTTCATCACAAAAAAACAAATTTAGCAATCCTAGCTTTTAAAAATAACATATTTGAAGGAAATTCAAGTGGACAGTTTCTCTGCACCTTTGCCAAGAAATCACAGAACATTAGACTTCAATGATAGTTCAAATCAATACAATAGAATGCTTTACATAAAATTGTATTTACTTTCTAGGGCTAGTCTACACTAGGGGCAAAAGTCCAAATGGACTACCTGACCTACTCTGCCTCAGACATGCCCAGGAGCCACTCCGCTATCTGTTTCTCTGCAGGAACATCAGGTAGATGTCTACAAATGTCCCTGCATCCAGATGTTGCTTTGGTCTACCACCACTGCCTTCCCTCCTTCGGCTACCTGGCAGAGGCAGGACAGATTGCTGCCTCACAGGCACAGCCATTTACCTCAATATGCAGACAAGTTCCTGGCCCAGAACAGTTAAAGAAAGGTTTTTCCTTCCCTGGTTCCACTGTGATCTGGATACCTCATCTCTTATCTCAAAGCAAGAAACTGTGCACCAGTAGCAGCACCCCAAGGAGGGAGGCACCTTTCTGTAACCATTCTGGGCTGGGAACTGGTCCAGAAATGAAAGTAAATGGTGGCACCTGTCAGGCAATCTGTCCTGCCTCCCCACCCACCCTCAAATCCAGGCCAGATCCATTGTTCACACTAAAGGAAACACCAGAGATTCCTGCAAACTCCAGAGAAAACTAAAGTTTCTTTAAACCCAGGTTAAGGTGGTATATCCTGTATATCCTGTGTTTGTTGCAGATAAGGTCATACTTTATTTATAGTGGGCTCTTGGTAGCCACTGGGGTTTGGTTTCAGGACCACTGGGGTTTGGTTTCAGGACCAGGCTGTAGATCTCTGAAGATACCAGCCACAGATGCTGGCGAAACGTCAGAAAGAAACTCTTCTAGAACATGGCCACACAGCCCGAAAAACCCACAAAAAACTAGGTTATTTTTTTGTTATCTGTGACTCCCCCCCCCCGAAACCTCTTTTACACTGACTGATGCCTAAACCCTCTACTCAGCCCATATTTATCTTTGCAGCACCACCCCCCCATGAAAATTTTCTCACTACACCACTGGCCACGTTGTATCTCCACTGCTGTAATTTAGGGATTTTCCCCACTGAATATCTCTTATCTCTGCTCAGAGATAAGAGATTTCCCTGCCTGCCCCACAATCATCAAAACTACATATGTTTTTTCTGTCTGTCTTAGTAGAGTCTTAAGAGCCAGCAAGCGAAATCATATGTACAATGGGGCAGAGCCAACTATATACTGCACCTCATGTGCCATATATTGGAATAACCCTAAAAGTCCCTACACTTCAATAGAAATTACAGACCAACTAATTTACAACAGAGAGCCAGCATGGTATAGCAGTTTGAGCATTGGACGGTGACTCTGGAGACCAGGGTTCAATCCCCAGCTCAATCATGGAAATCAACTGGGTGACCTTGGACAAGTCACACTCTCTCAGCCTCAGGGGAAACCTCCTCTAAACAAATGTTGCCAAGAAAACCCCATGATAGGTTACCTTAGGGTCTCTCTAAGTCAGAAATGACTTAAAGGAAGAAAAGAAACAATTTAGAACAATTCTTGTTGTTACTGTTGTTTATCTTTTTAAAAAGATACACCAGTTGAACAACATCAAGAGATCTTCCAACAGTTCACCATCTACCATTTGTTTTAGATAGTACCACACAATCCCCTTAAGTGCATAGGGATTTTGTGGTAAATACATGACATTTCCATGGCAGACAGATAGTTCCCAAAGGAAAGGGCTTCCCAATGAAGTGTGAATTCTAGCAATCTAGTATTAAATTATCTAGTGTGATAAATGTGAGGGCTATCATAACAAAACTCAGCATAGAGTAAAGGATATCATATGCTCCAACTCATTCTGTTTAAGAGGCACAGTTCCTGTTTTATGGTCCCCACTAAATTCTTCTCCCTATTGTGTCCCCATTATTATTATTTTTATAATGCCTTCATAAATTCTTGCTAGTGTCCATTCCTAGCATTATCATGCTTCAGCAACACTCATTGGCACAGTCCATCTGGAATCTTGTTAGTAATTATACATATATAAGTCCCATTTTGGATGGGATGCAGAAGAGTAACCTCTTGCCCTTGTGTTCCATCCAAAAACTTCCCACCACTTATCAATTGTCAAACTCCAGAAGAGACCTGTGTTGCTTTCACTTACTGGTGGAAAGGGAATAGATTCACACCATGAAGATCTTGCTGCTTTGGGCTCCTAGGGGAAGGAAAATGCACCTTCATTTCTTCACTGAGACCAACTAGTTCTTCATGGTGTGACTCATCTCCCTCTCTCCCCTCACCACCACTAAGTAACACAGCAGAAGCCCCTCTTGGGGTTTGACAGATCCCAAGAGGATGGGATCTTAGCCTCTTTTAGTTTATATCAAAGCAAGCAAAAGTTACCTTTTGACTACTTGCAAAAGTTACTTTTTGTCTGCTCTGGGAAAGATAGATAGATAGATAGATAGATAGATAGATAGATCAACCCTAAATCTACATTGATATAGTATGGACTGAAGGAAAGAAGTTAGCATCATGAGCTTTCATAGACTAAAGTCTACTTCCTTAGATGCATTTGAAGAAGTAGACTTTAGTCTACGAAAGCTCATGATGCCAAGTTCTTTCTTTCAATTAGTCTTAAAGGTGCTACAAGATCTCTCTACATGCTGATTCTACAGACTAACATGGCTATATCTTTGAATTCTACATTGATTTTAGTTACATGTCCATTGCGCTATACTATTCCTCTGCTGAATACTGATACTGTGCAACCAATTGTGCATCTACGAGTGTGCCATAACAATCATCCCTTATAATAAGGAACATTTAGCAACCCTGTTTGGGATGCATGGATACAGAGACTGTCAAAATGAACTCCAGAATATACCACTACAGCCATGCTCACTTATGTATTCTAGATGTAAGAAGAAAGCTTGCCAAAATTTTCATTTGTGAATTGTCAGAAAAAGAATAGTGTTAGGCCACTCTTCCAGCAGCAGGACAGGGTTACATCTACATCTGCATTGCAGAAATAATTCCATTTTACACCACTTTAACTTCCACGGCTCCATCTACAGAATTCTGGGATTTGTAAGGCACCAGCAGAGAAGGCTAAAGACCTTGTAAAACTATAAATCCCATGGTTCCACAGGATGGAGCTACAGTCCTTGAAGTGGTACAAAACTTCACTATTCCTACAGTGTAGATGCATCCTTAGTTTAGTTTCCAGGTAACTAAGAGGAATCAAACAAATCCTCTTCAGCCTAGCTTTATTTCACCTTCAATAGTGCTTCACAGGCAACACTCACTTCCTGTTTTCTCCCCAAAATATCCCATGACTGCAGTCTTAGACTGGGCAACAAAATGTCTTCTTTTGTGAACAATGGGATCAGCGTTGCTTAGCCAGGCTCAATGCTGGAGTCACTATGGAAATTATCACACAGGGAAAAGGAGGGGAGCAAAGCAGATCACTCCCGCCCTTATCGCAGAATCATGCAAAGATAATCAGTCATTATCCCATCCTTATGCTGTCCTTATCACATGATCATGCAAAGCTTATTAGACGACGATGCACGTATCCCTTCCTTCTCCCATCAGTGAAGCAGAATGGCCCCATCACTTTGTATTAATGGAAACTCTCACTTCACTGATGGGAGAAGGATGAGATAAGCATGACATGATAAAGATGGGATACGTATGGGAGCGATCTGCTTTACTCTCTTCCTTTTCCCTGTGTGATAATTTCCCATGATTAAATCATAGAATCTAAGAGTTGGAAGAGGCCTCAGGGCCACTGAGGGCCTTTACAGACTGCCAGAAATAATGCAGATTGAGGTTACTTTAACTGTCCTGGCTCAGTGCTAGGGAATCATGGGAATTGTATTTTTTCCTGAGACACTGAGCCTTCTCTGTCAGAGAGCTCTGGTGCCACAATAAGCTACAGTTCCCATGATCCCTTAGCACTGAGCCAGGACAGTTAAAATGGCCTGAGGCTGCATTATTTCTGACAGTCTGTAAAGGCCCTGAGTCCAATCCCCAGCCATGTGGAAATATACAATAACAGCGCTCCTGAAAGATGTCCATCCAATTCATGTAATACAAGAAGATATGTTACTTGTGTATTACCCCAGCGGTACTGTTGTAACTGATGGTTCTGTTATGCCCACTTCTCCAGTATCCCATGCATGCATGATGTTCCTGTATATTTTAATAGACCTGTTGGATATCAAAAGGCATTATTTGGTTTAAGCGATAAACTGACACACTTGGCCGCCTTCTGTAAATATCCATTTGAAAAATCCCAGCTGTCATAAAAATAACCAAGCTGTCAGCTTCCAAAGTCACAGCAAAGCAAGGAGGTTAGCCTGAAAATGAGACCCAACGTGAAGAATTTCCCTGTCACCATGTCTGGAGAGGCATCTGCTACAAAGTATGGGCTCTTGAGTGAACAGGCACTTTGATCGTGAGATGATTTATGTCAGCTGTCAACCATCGAGCACACATCTGTCATCTGGACAATGTGGTATAAAAGAGAATTTAATTGTTTTTGGATTATAAATAAAAATGAACATTGCAGGAATGAATTACACAATCACTGTTCATTTGTACATTGTGCTATCAAGGGCAAGGAAAACCAACGGGCATAAAACCAGTGGTTTTTTAAAAATATATTTTTGCCTTCCCCATTCTAATGGGAGGGACCATGGGGAATGTTTGAATAACAAATGGCAACCGTTGCATTTTCCAACAGAGGAGAACTCGTGCTTTTGGAAAAACACTGGATTGATAGATCAGGCACATGTCTTCCATCAATGGACACAGTTAGCTAATGGAGGAAGCAATCTGGAAAGGAAGGACTTGTGAATGTCACACACTAAAAAAAACTGCAGCGTATTGATCCTCCTGGTAGGGCCTCACCTTCTGATCTACCATAGTCCACTCTGGGCCAATCAAAGCAGGCATTTTGACACTGTCATAGTAGAACCATCATGAGATGCTATCTCTCTCTTGCCACTGGTTCCACTGACTAGGGCTGAGGAAGTTTGTAGTCCAACTGCATATGGTAGGCCATATATCCTAGTGGCTGGTGGCTGTCATGTCAGTTGGATGGTGAATACACTATGGGTGTTGAGTCCTGTCTGCATAGGCCAAATGAGAATAAGAATAAGAATAAGAATAAAATTTATTTATATCCCGCCTCTCTGTAAAATACAATCGGGGCGGTTTACAAGATAAAACAAGCAGTCCCCAGTAGCCCACCCACCCCCCTTAAAATGCAATTAAACAATTGAAACTTAAAACATACTTAAAAATAACAGGTTACAATAAATAACAAGTAGTTAGATTAAAATATTCTGAGTAGATAACGGACTACTAGAAAACAGGGACAGGCATATTATTATTATTATTATTATTATTATTATTATTATTATTATCCTGGTGGCCGGTTATCTACTCAGCTGAAATAAGCTGGCCTTTCCTCAGCCTCTCAGCAGAAAGACCAAACCCCAGTTCTGGTGCAAACAGATCAGTCAACATCCAGGCTGTTCACTACCAGAACCAGAATTAATGCCCCTCTTAAATATATTTAAATATCTGCTCTGAATCTTCTGATTAGACCCTGAATCCTCTATGCCAATGCCAAGTGGCTGTTTAAAATGTGTCTTGCTGAACCAATTGGCACATTTGCCACTGCCACCAGTCACACATTCTGAAGTCTGAATGAGACATCCAGTCATGTGATTGAGCCTGGGCACCCCATTCTGGCCTCAAAGCAAAGTGACCCATCATGGTGGCAGACACACCAGGCAGCTCAGCAGGACACACATGCAATCAGCCTTCCATCATTGGAATGGAGGACCTTTGCAACAGTACTATTATTTCACATAAACATTGGTCTCAAAATTATTTATTTATATGCTCAACTGCCTCACTCTCTTCTTACAAGTTTGAAAATGTAAGGTTCATGGAGTTAAGGGGAATGGCTTCTGTGTCAGGGTTTTAATGCATCCTGTCCAAGTTAGTCACCTTGAGTCTCACTAAATGGGAGAAAGGCAGGATATACAGTCAGCCCTTTATATCCAAGGGTTTTTTTAAAATCCATGTATACAATCATCTATGGATTGAAAATATTCAATAAATATATAAGTTCCAAAAAACAAACATGGATTCTGCCAATTTTATATAAAGGACACCATTTTTATTTTTATATAATGAGACTTGAGCATCCATGGTTTTTGGTAGCCATGGGGGTCCTGGAACCAAGCCCCAGCAGACACCAAGGGTCTACTGTAAGTGAGTAGAAGACAAAAAGGAGGAGGATACTCTAAATTGTAATGGAAATTTTCAAGGTTCTAAAAAACCCTGTTCCCTCAAACCAAGTCAGCACCCTTTATACTTCCTTTAAAGTCTGGAATAAAATCCCAGAAGGGATTTTTCACAACCTTGTCATGGAAAGCCCCTCTGGTAGGCCTATAAAGCAGGGAATCTTTCTCACAATCTTGTTCCAAGCCTTTTACAGTTTTATACATTAAAAGCAGCAGTCTAAATTGCACCTGCAAACAGACAGGTGGCCTGCTGAGATGTCAAAGTACTAGCAGCACAGGATATGAATAGCAATAGCAAGTACATTTCTATACCACTTATCAGTGCGCTTAAGCACTCCATAAGTGGTTTACAATGTGTAAGCTAATTGCCCCCAATAAGCTGGATACTTATTTTAGCGACTTCAGTAGGATGCAAGCCTGAGTCGAGCCTGAGCCCCTGGCTGGTACTGAACTCAAAACCTTATGGTTTGTGAGTGATTGGCTGCAGTACAAGCATTTAACCACTGCACCACCAGGGCTTTTGAATCTTCAGTCCCACTTTATTTCTCTAGGCCAGGGGTGGGCAAATTGTGTCCCATGGGTCTCATGTGATTCTCAGGGTGATTTTTGTGGCCTCCAGAGTCAAAAAGCTGGCCCCAAAAGGCCCCAAAATGATCTCTAGGGGGTGTGGAGGGCACATGCTCCCCCTTGAAAGTTCAACTTCTGGAAATGAAGCAGACCTACCACAGCTATGCTCTCCTTCAGTTCAGTCTGGCACCCACCTAAGTGCTCCACAGGAGGGGGAGGGAGCAGAGATAGCCCCAACTTCTTAAGAAAAATGAAGACTGTGGTGTCTGGCACAAACACAGTCTCACAGGCGGTGGAGGTCTGCACACATGCAGCTAGGAAATCCCTTCCTGAAATACAGTTTGCAAATTGGGTGAGGCTGAATTAGCATGCTTTGTAAGTCAAGGGTTTTCCCCCCTTTGGTTGCTGGAAACAAACAATTTCTTTCTCAGGCTTACATTTACTGTGAGATCTGTCTCTGTGATTTATGGCTCTGGACTGTTTTTTGACCCCGTTACCTGATGCCTTAGACTTTGCTTAAGATTTACTGCTTTTGACTCTGGGTTGCTTGATTATCAGATACTGCTTGCTCCTTTGGCTTCAGAATTTCTGACACCTTGCCTGATGGTGCAGTGTGAGAACAGGACAATAGCCACCAAATTTGGACGCTCTCTGGGTTGAACTATTGCAAATTTGTTCAATAAAACCTTGCTCCAAAATGCCTTCTAGATACAGATAAAGATATAATTAGGTATATAGAGTATATGTTATATAGATAGAGAAATGAAAGTACTGATGTATAATAATAAATAAGATAGATTAACCAAGAAGTTCAGGAAGTATCCGTGTAATTAGTGTTAATTGTTATGTTAGGTCATGTAGGATGAGTGATCTATGTTTGAGAGGATGCTTCTGTTTTATAAGTATATGTATATTTATGTTGTATGTTTGTTACTTTTGTCTTTTTTGGTTTTTTAATTTTAATCAATAAAATGTTTAAAATTTAAAAAAAAATGCCTTCTAGAGGGTTACATTCTAGGCATTGTTGCCAGTGATTCTATTGGTACATTCTAACTTGCTGATACAGTTTTAATAGCAAATTGTCCCTACATTGAGATTCTTCAGGCTGTGCCGCTGAGTCAGAAGGTTCTGCCTGGTCCCATCATTAAGCATCCTGGCTTCATCATTAAACCATCAGGTTCTTATATGTGTCTGCCCCATCTTTCCTGGTTCCATCTGCCAAGCACCTGGCAGGTAAAGTCCACCATTCCTTAAGTTTAGTAGGTCACAAATTGTTCAAATGTGCCTTAGTAACACATTTGGATCATATCCTTTCCCTACATAAATGCATCCTGTTTGTGAAGGTCAGAACAAATTCCAAGCTCTAGATGTTGTCTCATTTTGAAATCAGTGAGAGGTGGTTCAGTTTTCATTGCTGGCCTTAATGAGTGATAATGACGTGATGCATGATTAACTGGGTTGATAGCAAGTGCTTAGCAAGACAGATATCCCATGCCATCCAAACAGGACACTCATAAAAACCCTGCCATCTACTAATTTAAAAATGCTTCCTGAATGACAAGTTAGAGATATAACTTCCATTTCCAGCACCAGCAAACTGAAGGAGAGAAGAAATAAGCTGGAACAGTTGTCTCTAGAAGGAAGCTGAACCTTTGAAGGGGGTGATGTCTGTCTTGCAATGAATAAAAAGGAAAAATAATCCATCCAATACTGGTTAGCTAACCCATATCTTTATTTATTTGAAAGTATACCTGTCCTGCCCTCTATCATGAGATATCAGGAGCATAAAATTAAAATGATATAAACAGTTTAAAACAATTCCAGATGCAAACAGAATGATCTCTAAAGGCTCATCCAGAAGGACAAAAAAGAATCTCTGGAAGTATTGAGAGTTTGCAGTTTGTTTTGATTTTACCTGCATGTTTTCAGCAAGCCCAGTAGAGATACATTTCATTTCAGAAAATACTGTGTTAAATTAAACTGACCTGGGAAGTAAGGATGAAAAGGATGAAAAATCTTTGGTAATGTTGGAAGTTCCCAGGAAATACCTTCAGATGAAGAAAGCATCACATGGATCTCCACAATAAAATAGGTTTGTACAGGAACAAAACCTCAGACTTTCAGAGACTTTTTTTCTCATGGGGGGGGGGCTCTAATCAAGATAAAATCATGTTAACTAAATTGTAAAGTTAAAAGAGTTCAAACCCTGTATATGTACATGTTAAAAGGTAATGCAAGTAAGCTCCAATGACTTTAATTTAAAAAAGCAGGTTTAACTTGGATCCAGAACACACCGCAGAAATAATCCAGTTTGAAACTGCTTTAACTACTCTGGCTCCATGCTAGGGAATCCTGGGAATTTTAGTTTATTTGGCACCAGAGCTCTCTGACAGAGAAGGCTAAATGTCTCACGAAACTACAGTTTCCAGAATTCCCTCACATTGAGCCAGGGCAGTGAAAGCAGTCTTAAACTGGATTATTTCCGCAGTTTGTTCTGGACCTTGGTGCCTAAAAGAGACCAATATGGGCACTGACTGGGCCTCTAAGGGTGGGGGGCATTCCATGGGGTGCCACAGCAGAGAAGACCATCTGCCATGTCCCTGCATGATGTAGTGGTAGCAGATCTCAATTTTTAGGCAGGTGTATATATAGTGAGAGATACACCTTCAAACATCAAAGTTCCAAGCTGTTTAGGGCTTTGAATGACATCACCAGCACCAACATCTACAGCAGTGGTTTCCAAACTATGTTTCTTCAGGTGTTTTGGACTTCACCTCCCAGATGTTCCAGACAACTTGGCCAACTGTCAGCAATTCTGGGAGCTGAAGTCCAAAACACAAGGAGAACCAAAGTTTGAGGACTAGTGATCTATAGCTTTTTAAGCTATTCACTCATGTATCCTAATTGCTCTGTACATGATCCAGCATGTCAAAAAAAAAAAAAAAGGACAATTGCTAGTTTGAGAAGCAGCCTTGTCTCATAGAAAAGGTTGTGCTCTTGGGGAGTGCTTTTTCTTTCTTATCTTTTCTTTTTATAAAACTTATTATTCACCAAGTCCATTTTTTCAAAAAAAAAATTTCTCAGCTATTTTCAACTCAGGAAAATGCTTATTTGCTTTTTTTTAATTAAAAAATAAAATTATGGCTTCACTTTCACTCCCCCTTACATACTTTGAGTGATGACATCACATAGCCAGAACTGATAGGTTGTATCTGCCCACATGATGTCATTTACTTATTATCTGATTCACTGTGTGATCCCTAATTCATTGCCCATGTCACCCTCAAGAATAACAAAGCAAACCTAATAAATTCTAAACATTAGGAGGAGTTTCTTAACTGGAACTATTGTGATTGTTCTTGTGTGCCTTCGAGTAGTTTCCAACTTATGGTGACACTAAGCGCAGGGGTAGGCAACCTTTCGGCCATTGTAATTCTTAAGTTTCTCAGGGTTGTTGGGTGTTGTTGTTTGTTTGTTTTTAGCTGCTGCTTCTTCTTCTTCTTCTTCTTCTATTCAAAACAAAAATAAAATTATCTTTTAAAATTGGGGGGGAACCACAGATTGACACCCAAAGTATAAAGAGCAAAAATATGGTCTAAACCTTACTGATTCCATGAATGAACTAATGACATTAGCAGTCATTCTATTACTTTTGAAAGGGAAATCAGTGGGACACTGAGTCTTCTCAGTGGTGTCACAAACAGCATTAATTTTGTACTGTTTGTTGGAGGCCTTTACAGATTGCCAGAAATAATGCAGCTTGAGGCCACTTTAACTGTCCTGGCTCAGTGCTAAGGAATCATGGGAACTGTAGTTTATTGTGGCACCAGAGCTCTCTGATAGAGAAGGCTCAAGGTCCCATAAAAAATACAATTCCCACGATTCCCTAGCACTAAGCCAGGATAGTTAAAGTGGCCTCAAACTGCATTATTTCTGGAAGTCTGTAAAGGTGAGTCTCGATGATGGTGCTGGATTTTCAGGATGGAATATTGTTGGTGTTTTCCACATGCATAACTTCCTCCTATGGAAGGAGTTGAATATTTGTCTGATGCAAAAGGTTAGAATCATAGAATCATAGAATCATAGAGTTGGAAGAGACCACAAGGGCCATCCAGTCCAACCCCCTGCCATGCAGGAACTCCCAATCAAAGCATCCCTGACAGATGGCCATCCAGCCTCTGCTTAAAGACCTCCAAGGAAGGAGACTCCACTACTCTCCGAGGGAGTGTGTTCCACTGTCAAACAGCCCTCACTGTCAGGAAGTTCCTCCTAATGTTGAGGTGGAATCTCTTCTCTTGCAGCTTGCATCCATTGTTTCGGGTCCTAGTCTCTGGAGCAGCAGAAAACAAGCTTGTTCCCTCCTCGATATGACATCCCTTCAAATATTTAAACACGGCTATCATATCACCTCTCAGCCTTCTCTTCTCCAGGCTAAACATCCCCAGCTCCCTAAGTCGTTCCTCATAGGACTTGGTTTCTAGACCCTTCACCATTTTAGTTGCCCTCCTTTGGACACACTCCAGTTTCTCCACATCCTTTTTGAATTGTGGTGCCCAGAACTGGACACAGTATTCCAGGTGAGGCCTGACCAAAGCAGAATAGAGTGGCACTATTACTTCTCTCGATTTAGACACTATACTTCTACTGATGCAGCCTAAAATTGCATTGGCCTTTTTAGCTGCTGCATCACACTGTTGACTCATGTTCAACTTGTGGTCCACCTGGATTCCTAGATCCCTTTCACACATAGTCTCATTCAGCCAGGTGTCCCCCATCATATATCTGTACTTTTTGTTTTTCCGCCCTAAGTGCAGTACCTTACATTTCTCCGTGTTGAATTTCATTTTGTTAGCTTTGGCCCAACTTTCCAGTCTGTTCAAGTCATTTTGAATTTTGATCCTGTCCTCCGGGGTATTAGCTACTCCTCCTAATTTGGTGTCGTCTACAAATTTGATAACTATGCCCCCAATACCATCATCCAAGTCATTAATAAAGATATTGAATAGCACTGGGCCCAGGACAGAGCCCTGTGGCACCCCACTGGTCACTTCTTTCCAAGTTGAAAAGGAGCCATTGTTGAGCACCCTTTGGGTTCGACCAGTCAACCAATTACAAATCCATGTAACAGTTACTTTGTCTAGCCCACATTTTACCAACTTGCTTGCAAGAATGTCATGGGGAACCTTGTCAAAGGCCTTACTGAAATCAAGATATACTATATCCACAGCATTCCCTTCATCTACCAAGCTGGTAATTTTATCAAAAAAAGAGATCAGATTTGTCTGGCATGACCTGTTTCTCTGAAACCCATGTTGACTTTTTGTGATTCTGAAATTATCTTCCAGATGTTCACAGACTCTCTGTTTAATGATCTGCTCCAGAATCTTTCCGGGTATTGATGTCAGACTAACTGGACGATAATTGTTGGGATCCTCTTTTTTCCCCTTTTTGAAGATGGGGACAACATTTGCCCTCCTCCAGTCCGCTGGGACCTCTCCTGTTTTCCAGGAATTCTCAAAGATTATTGCCAATGGTTCCGATATTACATTTGCCAGTTCTTTTAATACCCTTGGATGTAATTCATCTGGTCCTGGAGACTTATATTCATTTAGATTAACCAGATGTTTCTGTACTATCTCTTTACTTATTCTGTGCTGAAATTCTCCTATTCTGTCCTCTGCTCCATTATACTCTGGTTGAGCACCCTTTGCCTTTTCTGAGAAGACTGAAGCAAAGAAGGTGTTGAGTAATTCTGCCTTTTCTCTGTCCCCTGTTAACTTTTTGCCATCTTCTCCACACAGTGGCCCTACCATTTTTCTTTTTCCTTTTTCTTTTTCCTTTTGCTGCTGACATACCCCCAAAAGCCCTTTTTATTGTTCTTAACCTCTCTAGCAAGCCTGATTTCATTCTGCGCTTTAGCTTTTCTGACTTTACCCCTACACGTGCTAGCTATTTGTTTGAATTCCTCTTTGGTGATTTCCCCATTTCTTATACATGTTCCGTTTAAAACATAGTTCAGTTGCAAGTTCCTTAGTCATCCATCCTGGTTTCTTGAGACACCTCCCATTCTTCCTCCTCGTTGGTACGGTTTGAAATTGTGCCTTCAGTATCTCCCTTTTGAGAAACTCCCATCCGTCTTGAACTCCCTTCTCTTTTAGTATTCCTGTCCATGGGATCACCCCCAGTATTTCTCTAAGTTTAGTAAAATCAGCTTTCCTAAAGTCTAGAATGTGTGTCTGAATATGCCTGGCTTCTCCTTTCCACTGTATAATAAACTCCAGGAGGACATGATCACTCCCGCCTAAGGATCCAACCACTTGCACCCCATTAACTAGGTCTTCCCTGTTAGTTAGTATCAGATCCAAAATAGCTGACTCCCTCGTTGCCTCTTCCACCTTTTGAATAATGAAATTGTCTTCGAGGCAAGTGAGGAATTTGCTAGACCTTGAGGATTTTGCCAAGTTTGACTTCCAGCAAATATCCGGATAGTTGAAGTCACCCATCACTACTATATTTCTCCTTTCTGAGTGTGTGGTCATCTGTTCTAGAAAGGCTTCATCCAATTCTTCTGCTTGAGTTGGGGGTCTGTAGTAGACTCCCACACTAACATCCCTGTTGTTTCCTTCCCCTTTAATTTTTATCCAATGCTCTCCACTTGGCTTCCAGGATTGATGTCCTGCATTTCTTCACTGGTGTAAATATCCCTGACATATAATGCTATTCCTCCTCCTTTCCTGTTTGTCCTGTTTCTCTTGAAAAGGTTATACCCCTTTATTTCTACATTCCAGTCATGAGACTCATCCCACCAGGTTTCAGTGATGCCTATTATATCATATTTGCTTTGTTGTGCTAGGAGTTCAAGTTCATCTTGCTTATTTCCCATGCTCTGTGCATTAGTGTAGAGACATCTAAGACCACGTGTCCCCTTTACTTGCTGTCTGTGCCCATTTTTTTGCCTCTCACTGTTGGGTCCCTGTACTGTTTGCCTTGTTTCCTCTATGACACTTGGACTATTTTCTCCAGTCCTTTTGTCTTCCAGGATGTTGTCTCCATTCCCCACACAGTTCAGTTTAAAGCCCTCCTGATCAAATTCTTGAGACCGTTGGCAAAAACATTTCTTCCAACTGGTGTGAGATGCAGCCCATCCCTTGCCAGGAGTCCGCCCTCATGGAACCGCAGCCCATGATCCAAGAATCCAAATCGTTCTCGACGACACCACCTGCGGAGCCAATTGTTGACATCTGCTATCTTCCTTTCTCTTCCTGGACCATGTCCTTGAACTGGCAGAAGAGACGAGATGACAATCTGTGCCTCCATTTCTTTCAGCTTCTTTCCTAGAGCCTCGTAATCCCTTTTGATGTTCTGAAGGTTGGCATTCCATTCAAGGTTGTGGAAACTGAGTTGCACATGTAGATAAGCATGGGTGTGTGCATTCATTAGAATATTTCATTATGAATTTAGTTGTGCAATGTTCCCATTTAGTACTATGGCTGTGTAGCACAGTCAAGGTATAACTCAACATGCACAGATTTATGCTTCTCAGTCCTGTGGTAAGATCTCAGTCCAAATATTTTGATGTTTTCATTAATTGGGAGTTTTAATGAGATGTTTTGACATATAATTTTATAGAATACAAATTCTCAATTTACTACCCAAGATCCTGCGTTGGGAGACATACAGGTACCCCAATCCATCTTGGAAGCTATGTTGGACAGGCATACACAGAGACATTTGGAGGTCCTTGGGATGCCCTGCAAATGTTGTCTAAACAGCATGTCCGGTTGGAACAAAATAGCCAGACATGTTCCTGCTGATCCCCTCACTCTCCAAAAATATGGAAATGACAGCAGTGGGGAACTGGCCATGCCCACATTCCCTTGCTTGCATGCACAATTTGCTTACAAATTGGGGTAGCATTTTGGTCATTGCATGGTGGAAACAGAATTCTGACCTCCACAATGACCAAAAAAGTGAGTTGAAATGGTATAAAGATGACTGAACTGGGGCTTCCATACTTTGAACATACCATGAGATAATGCAACACTTTGGAAAAGATGATGATGCTTGGTGAAGTAGAAGTCTGTAGGGAGAGTGCAGTGCATTGACTCAATCAAGGAAGCCATGGATGAGTTTGCAAAACCTGAGCAGGACAGTTGATGACTAGGGATCTTGGAGGTCTCTCATTCATAGGGTTGTCATAAATCAAGGTCAACTTGATGCAAATAACAACAATGTCTGGCCTACACTATTGTAATTTACCAAGAGGATGCTAGCTACTATGTTTGATTGGATGTTTTTAATATGCCATAAGCTGCCTTGCATCTCAGCCTCAAGAGAAATGTGGGAAAATAAATCAATAAATAGTTACTGCTCATTACTCCAAGAAGTAACATGTTATGGGTAACACTATTGCTTCTGATTTGTTACTTTACAGATGTGGTCTGGTCTGAACATTCTTACTGGAGCAAATGGAAGGAGCAATCAAACCAAGGATGTTCTCCATCCACAGAGGAAATGGGCATACCATAATAAGGATCCAAACTTTCTTTTTCAGAGGGTTCCACTTAATTGTCCCACCAGATGACATTCCATGACAGGAGCAGTTATTTATGGGAGTATACGGCTGGCTCATCTACAAAATCATTTCTGATTTCCAAGGTTAACACATACAGTGTAACTTCTTCCAAGTTTAACAGGACTCTTTTCTCACCCTTGCTTTAATTTTGCAAAGCAGATTCCACTATCTAGAGAATGACAGACATAAAGGGGGGGGGGGGGGGAGAGAGAGAGAAGTCATGACGCCCAATTCATACTCATTAGGAGCTAACTATTGCAGGTCCTACCTTCAGTGCTAATTGATGTGTCATTAAACTTTGAGAGGAGAAGGTTTCTGCTCTTGTGGCAGCTGTTCCAGTGGGCTGAGAAAGAACACCATTAAGTATAATTAAGGAAAGAGGCTGAAACATAAGGAAAGGAACCTTTATCTCCTCAAGATGAAAAGCCCGCTGTGTATACCAAAAAAAAAATGATGATTGCTCATAACTGACCCCACCAAAACGTCGATGGAGAGACAGATGCCCAACATACTGCAGACAGGAATAAATGCCAACATGTCATTTCATCCCATTTGTTTCCTTCAAGCTGTTCCTCTGCCACTCTTAACCTATCACATATTCATCCTCCACTTGGTCTACTTCTCCTTTGCTCCCTTTCCTTCTGCTTCCAGAAGATATCATTATAGGCAATTGCCAGTCTGGCTAACTCCTTCTCAATGACTTTGTACACAGCTTGAAGAACTTCTCAAAGTCCCTTAGTAGCAGAAACTGGCTTGAAAATGTAGACCAGTATCTGACTTCCTATAATGGCTAATGAAGACCCTTCTGTGAAGCTTACAAGCAAGCCCATAGACATCTCCTCCTATTGTTCCCCAGCAAATACTATTCAGAGTCATGTTATCTCTGATCGCGGAGTTGACATATGCTTATCAAGACTAGTGGTCATGAAAAGCTTCCATTTTGCTCCTCCTGCTTTAAATCCACCTAACAATATGATGGATTGATTCAGGCAGTCTATCCAAGGATGGATTGATTCGATCAAGTAAGCCAGGCCTGCACAACATACAGCTGGGGGGGGGGGGCATCAAAGGATTTTGGGCAGCCCATGAGGATGTGGAACAACTTCTCTTCCTCCTGAGGAGACTGCCATGTGGAGGTTCCTGTACCACTGAACCTGCAAGGCACCTCCATTGCTTGGCTTTCTCCCAAGAAGAAGGCTGGGACAAGGGGGGGGGGAACGCTTGCCCCTCAAGGCTGCTCTGCTGCCTGGCTTTTTCCCAAAGAGAAGGCCAAGTGGTAGAGAAGGAGGACAGGTGAACACCCACCCTGCAAGGCTCCTCCATTACTTGGTTTTCTGATGAGGAGAAGGATGGGTGGAGGAGGAGGAAGAGGATGGGCAAACGCTCACCCTGCAAGGTTCTTCCTTTGCCTGGCTTTCCCCTGAAAAAGCTGGGCAGCTGAGAAAGAAGAGAGTTAAACACTTGCCCCTCAAGGCTCCTCCATCACTCAGCCTTCTCCTGAGGAGAAGTCTGGGCAGAAGAGGAGAAGAACAGGCAAGGCTCCTCTGCTGCTCAGCTTTCTCCTGAGGAGAGAGGCTGGGCAGAGGAGGAGGAGGATAGAATTAATATTAATTCATTCATTCATTTTTAATTAAAACCTATATGTGGCCCAAGAAAGTTTAGCCTATTTTAATTCTGGCCCCTACCTACTGCTAAGTTGTGCAGGTCTGAAGTAAGCCATGGTCCTGAGCTTAAAAGACCTGAGCTGGGCTATACCTGACAGGGGTTTTGGAAATCTCTCATTCATAGGATCACTATCAGTTGACAAGGACTTGATGACAAATAACAATCTTAAGAAAGTTCAATACCATCACCACATCTTGTAGGAAATTTCATAACCTGAGCTAGTACAGTCATCCCTCCATATCTGCAGATTAAGCATTACAGATTTGATTATTCACAGATTATTGTATTTACCACTACCTCCTCTGCAATCTTATGCCACTTTTAACAGGGAATTTGATAACACCAGTGTAGCTGAGAGGAAATCAGATTGGCAGGCAAGCTGGCCCTGGCGGCACGAGTTTCTTCACTGGTTTGCTCAGTTGCATGGGCAAGGGTAGGGGAAAGGATGGGAGAGTGTGAGGAGGGAGGGTGCATACATTCCCTTACTCACTCACCCACTCACACAGGCAGGCAGGCAGGGGGAAGAGATGGGGTGGGGGAGCATGATGGATGATCACAAGGAGGAGGGCATGGATACTCCCTTGTTCACTTGTGCGGGGATTCTAAATAAGAGGGCATGGGATGGAGATGCATGAGGAGGGAATGCACACACATTTCCTTCCTACCTTGCTCACTCACTTGTGGGGAAAAGGGGATGGGATAGAGGAGTGTAAGGAGGGAGAACTTGTCTATTCCCTCACTCACTCATTCACACACAGAGACAGACAGAAGAGAAGGGGATGGGATGGGTGTCCCCATTCTTTGTCATCCCACCCCTTTGTCCCATCCTGTGTCCAGTTCTGGGCACCAAAATTCAAAAAGAATGTGGACAAACTGGAGGGTGTCCAGAGGAGGGTGACCAAAATACTGAAAGGTATGGAAATCTTGCTTTATGAGGAGACACTTAGGGAGCTGGGTATGTTTAGACTGGAGAAGAGATGGTTAAGAGGTGATATGATAGCCCTCTATAAGTATTTGAAAGGGTGTCATATTAAGGATGGAGCAAGCTTGGTTTCTAGTGCTCTAGAGAATAGGACTTGGAGCAATGCATTCAAACTAGTGGAAAAGAGATTCCAAACTCAACATTATGAAGAACTTCCTGACAGTAAGAGCTGCTTGACAGTGGAATACACTCCCTCAGAGTATGGTGGAGTCTCCTTCTTTGGAGTTTTTTAAACAGAGGCTGAGTGGCCATCTGTCGGTGTGCTTTGATTCTGTGTTCCTGCATGGCAGGGGTTGGACTGGATGGCCCCTGGGGTCTCTTCCAACTCTGTTATTCTATAATCCTCTTATACCCCTGCCAAAGTGATTGAGCAAGTGAGGGAATGCATCCACTGACAGGCCCAGCCACTCCGCCAGTACAGATGTAAGAAGTGTGTCTGTCTGCCTGTGTGTGTTAAATACAGTTGAAGAGGCCTGGAAATATACATGCTTTTTTCCACTTTCGGGGGGTGTGTGTTCCTGTGGCCCTAACCCCTGCAAAAGTTGAGGGCTGACTATACTTCCTTTTCTTCATCCTGAATCTCCCACTTCTCAAATTTCAATGTATGAACTCAGTCTGGGGTTGTTATGTTATGGTTTACATGGGTTGTTTCACTTACAAACATGTCTCTTCCCTACTACTGAGGAATGAGAGAAGGAAAACATGAAATCCATACTGATTTTAATGCTGGCACTACCTACAGCTTCAATGTTAGCAGAGAAAAGCAAAAACAAAAGAAAAAAACAATGTTTACAACAGAAATAGACATTTCCTAGCTTCTCTGGTTTCTATCATTAGATGGTGGCCAATGCAAAGCTTTCCTTTGCAGCAGTGACCAATATTAAATGCAACTACAAAGTTCATAAAATAGTCTCCTAGATCCTGTTCTTTCACTATTTGTAAGTGGGTATTTCCTGGCTGAGGTGAGCACCACTTGACACAAGGGTATGTCTGAAGAATATTTGGCTGCTGGCTTAAATTCTGGTCTTTGTGTCCTCACCCCTTGTATCTTGTTCTTTCCATTCCAGTCTTCCTCCCTCGTAGGCCTTTAACATGACTTATTTCTCTGGAAATGGCCTACTTCAACATAAAATAGAAAAGAAGGAGGGATGAAGGACTCAAGCCCCATCTTTGAGACAAATTGGCTTATTTAACATTAGCTTTTGTGGATATCAATTCACTTATTCAGGTGCACTGAAATGTTGGAAGTATAGCCACATATATTTTGGAGCTGCAAAGTTGAGGAAGGGTGGGAGGGACTGTCAATTTGTAACAAAATACAAAAAAAATGCACATTGTGACCCAAGTCATAAAGCTTCAAATGGTTGTGTGAGCTGATACAATTCTGTGAAGCAGCTGGTCTGTAATACTGAGGTGTGGAAGCACTAATTGAAGCAGTGCAAGAGAAGTCAATACTTAAAACAATGCTGGATCAATATTTAAATGATACTTAAGAACTTAAGCAACACATAAGCAATATATGAGGCAATGCCCAAGAGAAGGGAGAACATTCCTTGGGCCTGGGGAATTCTTCTGAGGAGAATGAGCAAGACGAATAGACCTGGTGCCCTTTCACTCTGCATAAATATACTGTAATACTTTGATTCCATTTAAACTCCCATGGAAACATCTTATAGAATCATCAGGTTTGTAGTCTGTTGAGGCACTAAGATGTTCTGGGTGAGAATTCTAAAAATCTCCTCCATAAACTGCAAGCCCCATGATTCCATAGGTTTGCAACTAAAATAAATCACAACATTATAATTGTGTAATATATCCAAGGATAGCTCTCCTGAGTAGTAGCTGCCTGCTTTTGTTGTGAAGGATCTTGCTTGTTCCTTTACTGGTTGGTCTAGGTGAGTACACCCACTTTCCTGGTACCCAGAAGGAAGGGAGGTGGGAACCCCCAATGAAAGAAACTCCCCACCCAAAGGGGTCCTTCCTTGGAGATCCAACACAAAGACATGGAGGATCAGTCACCTAGGCTTTATTTCATGCACACTGATAGGGCTTAGAGCAAGCAGTTATGAAGGAGGAGCAATTTCAGGATCCTAATACAGCCATACGTGAAACTTTCCAAAACATTCCAGCTGAACTTTCCAATTACTGGCAGCTGCCATACTGCAGAATGAATGCAGTTTGACACCGCTTTAACTGTCATGGCTCCATTCTATGACCCCTATGATTTGTGGTTGTAGATTTGTTGTGGTCCCAGAGCTCTGGTAGAGAAGACTAAATATCTGACAAAATTACAAATTCCAGAATTTCATAGCAATGAACCATTGCATTTATCCTACAATGTAAAAGGTAACTCATAAATTCATTGCGTTCAATGGAGGCAGCAACAGCAACATTTGCAATTTTAGTTCAGACTTACACATACACCAACATTTCCCATCACTATTCAACCCTTTCAGCCCTATTCCCTTTCCAAAGGGAAGCCAGTTACCTGGCTACAGTAGTATTACAAGAAGGGCTGGGGGGGGGGGGGGAATCTCTTGTGCTATTTTCTCCACATCATGCATGATTTCATGCATCTCATGATCCCCTTACCTCCATTTTATTCATTTTTTTCTAAATTAGATTTGATGAGTTCTTACAATTGCTGTGGTTGTGTGCCTTCAAATCATTTCCACCTAATGGCAACCCTAAGGTAAGCCTTAGAGAGCCAGTGTGGCATAGTGGTTTGAGCATTGGACTACGACTCTGGGGACAAGGCTTCAATTCCCAGCTCAGCCATGAAACCCACAGAATGATCTTGGATAAGTCATATGCTCTTAGCCTCAGAATAACAGTAGCAAAACTTCCTCTGAACAACTCTTACCAAGAAAACCCTATAATAGGTTTGCCTTAGGGTCACCTTAAGTCAGAAATGACCTGAAGGCGCACAACAACAACAACAACAACAACAACAAACCTATCACAGTGTTTTCTTGGCAAGTTTTGTTCACAAACGGTTTGCTATTGCCTCTCCCTGAGGTTGAGAGTGTGTGACTTGCTCAAGGTGGGTTTCCATGGCCAAGCAGGGATTCAACCCCACACTGGCTTTCTGTTCTTAGAATGTGTAGATCAGGATATCTATAATTCTTAGAATATCTAAATTAAGTCTTAAAATATGTAGATTCATAATAACTAGTTACAATGAGAATGGCGGTGTACTGGAAATGTATTTATGGAGTTTCTATGGAGGTGAAAGCAATGTACGTACAGCCAGGCTCTGCAGATATGACCTGGCAAAGTATACAGGAAGCAATGCAGAACAGATTTTGACAGCAAGCAAATGGAAAGTGCACCTGGGTGAAGGGCTGCTGGATTTGTTTCTAATCTCATCTTCTCCAAGAGAATACTAGCAAGCCAAAAATGGCCTGCAGATGGATTATTTTCTAATTGTGCCATGAATGGTGATATATCCAATTGCTTTACTGAAATATAGTTTTCCCAGTGGGGGCTGGTCCTTTTTGATTCTGTCCCCTATTTTAAAAATAATAATTAAATAAACTGGGCCTGCTGGCAACAATCATCAACAGCTCCTGTTTCATGCATCTTTATGTATCTGAACCTCAACATTGCCTTGAGAAATATTGCCCTTTACTCATGGATAATAATAACCCCTAATGTGATTTATGATCCCTAACATTTGTTCAGACGTTGCCATCTTCCCCAGTCCTCTCTCCCATTTCAGACTTTCTTCTTTTGCTGAGGCTGGCACATTGAAGAGCTCAAAAATAACATCTCAATCACCTTTGATTGTTGCTTGCCACAAGTTGTCCAACCTTGCCTCTCCCAATCACTCTGCAACTGACATTGTCTATGACAGAAACAGCTTGCAATTTAACCAGGTTTATTAATACATCAGGCTCTGTCGTCTCTCCTGTTATCGCTTGCCTTGTTCGGTGCACTTTTCAATCAAAGCCAAGTAACATTTATCTGTGAATGCGGGGAAGTGAGGGGGAGAAAGCGACATCATTGTGTTGTACCTGATTCATGCATGGAAAAAGAGAGAGGGAAGAAAAATTTGAATCGCTCTTGCTATAAGCCTGGGTGAAGATTGGATTAAAGGGTCCATTTGTAGTCAGCAGACATTATCCTTCCATTCATCTGATTATTTCAAATTTGGAAATGACTTGTCAGAACACTGCAAAGTTCTTCAGTGTTCAAGGGAGACTTTCATGTCCCAGTCTTAGGAGGAGAGTGAGAGGATGGAGGGGGTGGTTTCAAACTTTAATAAAGCCTCCTAGGCGAAAGAAAGAAAAATGTTGATGGCTCACTGAGCAAAAGGAAAGAAAGAAAGGTGGGTGGCCCAGTTGGTAGCAGCTTCCTGAGCCTGGCAGCTGACACACCAAAGGAAGGAGCTCAGCCACATGGCCTGAGGCAGGATTCATCATTACCATGTTTGAACTTCCCTCCTGCAGAAACCAGGACTGCATGTGACTACCTGTTCCATTTAATGTGGGAGCAAAACACCTCTCTGATGTGCCCATTTGTAGCCTTCAGCTTTTTGGTGGGAGGAGGATAAAACAAGGAGTTTGGCAGGTTGATGTGTCCCACCAAGCCACTGAATCATATATTTGCAAATTAATTCATACATGGTGTTTAGTGGTCTGTTTAGGTTCTATTTGCCTGAGTGGACACTTGGTGCTCTTACAGGCCAATGCAGGGAATGAAGACCAGGGTTCATAGGAAATTAAAGTACCAATGCTGTTGCAAATAATCTAAAATGGTCAGTTAATGCAAACCCGTGATGTCTTACTTGTCTTTTTCAAGAAACCCCTATGATAACTTTATGTTTGGGTCATCATAAGTTAGAAACAACTTAAAGGCACACAAAAACAACAGCAACAGACATTGCTTGTGTCAGGATTTGAGTCCTTCAACTTGCCTGTCATGGTTAACGGAACCCCACTTTGTTTGCTTGTAGCTTTTTATGGTGTACTGATACTGGATGATATATTGTTAAACATTAAATGCTGTGTTTCCTGCCTACATTGCTTGGGTCCATCTTATCTCAGGGACTGCCTTTCCCCTTATGATCCCCGCGCACCCTTCGGTCCTCTGGGAGGAATCTGCTCCAGCCAATAAAAACCAGGCTGTCTCAGACCTCCCAGAGGGCCTTTTCTGCTACTGCTCCCAGACTTTGGAATGGCCTGCCAGACGAGATCCGTCTCATTACTACTCTTGCTGCTTTTAAAAAGGCAGTAAAGATGGATCTCTTCCGGCAGACCTTTCCAGAATAACAGCTGTTTGTTGGGAGATGAGTTTTTATCTTGTTTCACGTCACTGATTCTTGTTTTATTGTTTCATCATTTTATTGTACTGCTGATTTTAACTTTTCCTTAGTTTAATTCTGTTTTAAGGGGATGAGAGTTGGACTGTGGTTCCAGGGAATGTTTTTCACTTTGTCTGTTTTAAATGTTGTTACCCGCCCCGATTGCCGTGCAGAGGGGCGGGCTATAAATAAAAAATTATTATTATTATTATTATTATTATTATTATTATTATTATTATTTATACATTCCTTTGGTGGTTAATGAGTAGATGTGAGGGGAGTAGAGATTGCACTAGGAGTTTTAAAGTCAGTCCCATCAACCAAGTGGTATGGGTTGGAAGGAGCGGTGACCCTGGAAAAGAAAGAAATGAGAGTGCTTGGTTTTATGGCTGAATAGGGTGTAACCCTGCTTGAAATTTGAATTATTATGTCCTTTAATTATACTTTATTAACATTGTTCCTTCAGTCCTCACAACATACATCTGCTCTGAACATTAGTTTCTGAATAAAGGTTTTCTGTTTTACTACTGAAGCCTGGATTTCTGAATTGAAGTGCTGTATATGACAGCTATATTGAGGCTTGACTTCCTTCTCTAAGGTCACTTTCTGCTTCTTTTTTCTCATAGCTAAAGAAAAGTCAGTATGGCCTAGTGCAGGGGTAGGCAACCTTTCCCCTTTAAGGGCCGAGGGACTTCAGCTCCCAGAAGCTGTTGGCCAACAGTCCTATGTTGGCTAATAGCTCCTGGGATTCTGGGAGCTGAAGTCCCTCGGCCCTTAAAGGGGAAAGGTTGCCTACCCCTGGCCTAGTGGTTTGGGTGTTGGACTATGATTCTGGAGACCAGGGTTCAGTTCCCAGCTCAGCCATGAACCTTGGGCAATTCACATGCTCTCAGCCTCAGGTAATGCAATGGCTATTTTCCTCTGAACAAATCTTGCCAAAAAAAAACCCTGTTAGGTTTCCCTTAGGGTTATGATAAGTCAAAAACAACTTGAAGGCACACAACAACAAAGAGAAACAGGCAGCACATCTTCATGATGGTGATGGCTTTAGCCTTAGTCTCCTCTTTCTCGTCTTCCTCATCTTTGAATCTCGGAATCAAAAACTTCCAACAAAAGAGAATCCACCAATTTGTAAGAAAGTCTACTCCATTGTCAGAGTAGTCTTGCCACCATGAAATTCCCTCTCATGAATTGCTTTTCTTGCCATTTGAATCCATTGCTTCAGGTCCTCTGGAGCAGCAGAAAACAAGCTCCCTTCATCTTGACAGTCGTTCATATTTTTAAATGTAGCTATCCTATCACCTGTTTAGGCTATTGTCCTCCATCCTACCTCTTGACCAAAGAAGGAAGGACTAGACCAACCATGATCTCCTTCCTCCTACCCACTGCCCATACACCTCCTAGAGCGTTTCCTCCCTCTTACCCAGGTGGGAAACAGAGTGATGAGTAAACCAAAGTGAAATCAACTTTCATTTTCTGTCTCCCTTGGGAAGTGTGTAATCTATGCACTAAATAGCCAAGACCACCAAGAGGTTTAACAGAGAAGTACTGGAAGAAAGCTCTTATTCTATAAGTAAATAAAATTAAATCAGGCAAGTAAGGTGTCATAGAGCTTGGAGCATCATTCTCCAAGTAATAGCCTAAGAAGTTGCAAATTGACAAGAAACAAGCTACATTAAAAAAAACACTTAGGAACTGACAACCAGTTAGGGAAATGTGACCAAAAAAACTGCAATGCCCCTAATTAAAAATGACCTCTTGCCTCCTATATACAGAATATATACAGAATATATATATAGAAGTATATATTCTGTTCCTTCTTATCTCCTATATACAGAATATATACAGAATATCTATAGAAGTATATATTCTGTTCCCAAGTTTTTCCATGGCTAGGGTAATGGGGGCTCTGGTCCTTTTTTGGATAAATCTTTCATGCCAATGACCAACACCTAAACAGGAATAGGAAAGAACCAGAGAGTTCTGGACCCAAAAATTCCAGACTTTTTGACATCTCTTTAACACACACAGGGCTATGATTTACATCAATTTGCTGATCACTTTAAATTTGCCTCCATATTACATCCATGGCTGCAGGCATCTCAGGGGAGAGTCCTTGATATGATGCCCATGGCTGCAGGCATCCCAGGGGAGAGTCCTCCATATGACATCCATGGCTGCATGCATCCCAGGGGAGAGCCCTCCATATGACACCCAGGGGATAATTCTGGCCATGGCACCCATGACTCCCTCCCCTGTTTTCTTGAATGTGTTGCCGGTTGCATCACTAATGATGGATAGATGATTGACAGGCATTCTGAAGGGGTACAAACTAGTGGGAACAACAATGGTGCCAAAAAAGAAATGAATAAACAAAGACCCGCTTCCATAGTGGGAATGACGCATCAACTGGAATCGATTCACCAACTCAGAGCAAAAGCAAATCACAAACTGGGTTAAAAGTACATGGGAATGAGCCCAGAATGTCTGCATGTGACAGGATACTTTGAGGTAAACCCAGAGTATCTTAGCCCCAGAGCTGCCCCGACCTCCCCCATTAGCTGGCTCTTTGTTCTGGCATGTGGGTGTCTGTTCAAAAGTGTGTCCCACTGAGCCAGCTGGTGCAGCTGCCACCACCATGAGTCACTTCACTCTGAGGTCAGAACAAGGTGCCCACATTCAATCACATGGCTAGACACCTCATTTTCACTTCACAAGGAGTGACCGATGATGGCAGCAGATTCAGCGAGTGGCCCAGCAGGACATGTGTGTGAACAGCCACCTTGTTATTGCAACTGAGGGCTTCAGAACTTCCTGGAAAATCTGGAGCAGAAATTAAGGCTTTTTAACATTCAGTTTAATTATGTTATATCCTGCTTCTGGTGCTGAACATGATGAAGAATGTCTGTTCTGTTCACAGCAGAATCGGGATTTGGGCTATGCATTGTCCAGACTCCTCACAGAGAGGATGCGGGAAGGCTAGTTTATTTGGTCCATGCAGACAAGGCCAAAGCCTGGTGGCAAAAATTAACTTCCATGATAATACATAACCATTTGTCATCCTATATGCTTAAGTTAAACCTCTGTTAACTGAATTTAGCCTGGTTCACTGTCACTAAATGCAGTCGGCCCTCTGTATCCACAGATTCTTTATCCATAGATTCAAACATCCAAGATTTGAAAATATTAATATATGTAAGTGTGTGTGTGTATTCCCAAATGCAAACCTTGATTTTTCCATTTTATATAAGGGACACCATTTTACTATACCATTGTATTTATAGGATTTGAACATCCATGGATTTTGGCATCCACGGGGAGTCCTGGAACCAAACCACAGCAGATACCAAGGGCCCACTCTAATGGATGGAGTAGCCTTTTCATATCACTTCTCAATCTTCTCTTCACTGGCTAAACACCGTCATCGTACTCAGAGGTTTCCAGATCTTTACCCAAAGTAGTGATGAAGCTTGTTGATATTATTCTTGAATTATGATGCCCAGAACTGGATGTAGTTTCCAGGTGAAATCTGATCAAACCAGAAGAGAGTGATGCTTTTATTTTGCTTTATCTGGACGCTATAGTTCTGTTGATGCAGCTTAGAATTGCAGTGGTTTTTTGCTGCTACATCACGCTATTGACTCATGCTAAGCTCATGGTCTACTAAGACCCTGAGATTCTTTTTATACATACTGCTCTCAAACAAGGTGTTGCCCATCTTTGCCCATCTGATTTCTTCATATTCAGAACTAGTAGCTTATATTTATCACTGTTGAAATTCATTTTGTTTATTCTCACACAATTCTCCAATCTGTAAACATCGTCTAGAATCTTGATTCAGTCTTCTGATGTATTAAATACCCCTCTGAGTTTGGTCTCATCTGCAGATTTAATGAGCATGTCCTTTATTCCATCATCCAAGTAATTTACACAGATGTTGAGCAAAACTGGGCCCAGAACAGAAACCAAAGGCACCTCACCTGTCACTTCTTTCCAGGATGAAGAGAAATCATTGGTGCAGACAATCAATTCATCAATCAAACACAAATTCAGCTAACAATAGCATTGTCTCATCCATATTTTACCAAATTGTCAGTAAAAATATCATAGGGGACATTATCAAAACCCTTACTGAAAACCAGATGCATGTCTTCTCCCACTCCTCCTCTTTTTTCGTCTCTTTATGTTTTTTATCTCACTTTTTCTCCAAAACTTGGACTCAAGCTGGTTTATGCAAATTAAATACATATACAAATAAAAGTAAAGATATAAACAAAATTATTGTTCAAATGCAGTTAAACGAACTGTACAATTAAAACCATTTAAAAGGATTCCATTAAAGGGACAAAAGATTAAAACATTTCATCAGCAGACAAGCACACATGAAAGGAAGCTATGGAGGCTTCTTTACCAAATCTAGATGATTTTGTTTTCCTCTGTTCTGTCTTCAATAAACTTAATCAATAAATTTAGGTTTTTCTACTAGCATCTACTTTACTCATAAGATTTCATAGAATCATAGAGTTGAAAGGGACATCAAGAGCCATCCAGTCCAACCCCATTCTGCCATGCAGGAACACACAATCAAAGCATTCCTGACAGATGGCCAACCTGCCTCTGTTTAAAAACCTCCAAAGAAGGAGACTCCACCACTCTCCGAAGGAGTCTGTTCTACTGTTGAACAGGTCTTACAGTTAGGAAGTTCCTCTTAATGTTGAGGTAGAATCTCTTTTCCTGTAGGTGGAATCCATTGCTCCATTTCTTTAGGGAGCACCTAGGGAGCTCTGGTAGCACAGTGGTTAAAAGCTGGTACAGCAACCACTCACTCACTCACAAACCACAATGTTGTGAGTTCAATCCCAGCCAGGCACTCAGGGTCGACTCAGCCTTGCATCCTTCCATGAAGAAAAAACTGTGCGATTATTTTTCTTTATTCATAGGATAATCATGCAATAATGGACCTTATCGCATTAAAAAAGCAACTTACCCCTGCCATTTTACAGTCGCTTATGGGATGCAGCCTGAAATTATCACACCAAAAATACCGCCAATGCTGCTATCCAACTGCGTCCCGCATAAATCCCAGCTCCCAGCCAAATTCAGCTGGCCGATTTGCTAAGTCAGTTCCCAGCTTTGCAAATCAGGAACTGACTTTTCAAATCGGCCAGCTGAGAGTGGCTGGGAGCTGGGATTTAGGCGGGATGCAGTCGGGTGGCAGCATTGGTGGCATTTTGGGTGTAGTAATTCTTGGCTGCATCCCGTAAGTGACTGTAAAATGGAAGAGGTAAGTCACTTTTTTTAATGCGATAAGGTCCAATGGCAATGTTGCATGACGTTGTGTGAAAATCTTCCCATTATTGCAGGATATTGACAGGAGCATAGTGTTATGCCCCATCTTTTTTCACCGTGTGAAAAATTTCATACAAAGAGATACCCAAACACAAGTTCAGGTGGCAATTCAACGGACATATACCTGGGAAAAAGACCTATTGGCTTAAATTGTAATAAGCCCTCTTGAGTGAAATAGAACTTATTTTCAGGTAAAGGTACACAATCGCACCCTTAGGTCAAATTGCCAGGGTGGGAAAGATTAGGTTTTCTAAGTACAAAAGTAGTGTGATCTTCCTATATTCCAAGAATTCATGTTTCTGGATGGTTTAATTGTACTAAGTCTGTCTCAGCAAAAAATAGTAAAAAAGAGAGTCTTTGATAATTTAAAGATGTAAGAAATGTAGGTTAAATCTTGCCCAGACCACAGTCCACTTTCTCCAATATGAATGTTGGATGTGTAACAGTCTATTCTCCTATCTGTGTAGGAGAGATATGAATTGCTGTTTAGGATTCCTTCCTTGTCTGTCTTTACATTCCTTCTCTTTTTAAAATAAAGTGTTTCCAATAAAATGTCAGAAGGGGGGAGATAGCCCTTTAGTTGTTTATTTGCTTCCAGATTTTTTTGTCAGAGAATCCACTTAACTAACCCTTTCCCCAGAAGATGAATAAATTCTCAGATGTCCTTTTAGAAAGAGCAGGAAATATTGAAGCAACAGCATTTTTGAGCCTATCACCCCAGGAAATACATATACATAACTGTATAGATAGATGTGTTCTTGGGATGTGTGGTTATTTGAGTGTCCTTGATAATAGCGTAGTCCCACAGCTATTACCTCTATGAGAGACGGATATGACTTGTAAAACATTGTAGCAGCATTGTGGGTCATGAATATTGTGGCTGTGCACAGGATTATTTTAGATTCATTGTCCTGGGGGCTGCAAGCCATTTGTTTCAGGGCTATAGACACATGAAACACAATATTGAATATGTGGATGGGATCCCTGGAGGCCATCTATTCCTGTTTTTGGCCTCTTCTCTTTGTCAAAACAGCCTATTTTAGAATGCTTCATCTACATTGTTCTACAAAGCTTCGTCTACTACTAATAGTAGTAGTAATAATGTCAGACAGTCAGTTTAGTGTAGTGTTTGAGCACTGGACTGGGAGGCCAGGGTGCAAAACTCTGCTCTGCCCTGGAAACCTACTGGGTTATCTCAATGGCAAACCACCTCTGAGCAAATTATACCAAGTACATGCCAGGAGCAGTTCACCTTAGGATCTCCATAAGCTGGAAAGGACTGCCACATTGAAGAATTAATGCAGTTTGACACCACTTTAACCGTCATGGCCCTATCCAATGGAATCCTGGGATTTTTAATTTGTTGTTGCACTCTGAGCTCTCTGACAGAGAAGACAAAATATCTCACAAAACATCATATCTCAGAATTATGCAGCATTGAGTCATGACAGTTAAAGCGGTGTCAAATTGCATTATTCTGCAGTGTACATGCAGTCTTGGAATCACACAATAAGAAGCAGCAACAGCAGCAGTAGTACTGATAACAGCAGCAACTGCAGTAAATAGGATGATAAGGAATCATGGAACCATAGAGTTGGAAGGATCTCCAAGGGACATGTAGTCCAGATGTGTAGTTGGAATCTTCTTTCTTCTAATTTGAATTGGTTTGGGTCCTATCTTCTGTAAGCACAAAAAGGAGGAGGAGGAGGTATCTTCCATGTTGGAAAGACTATTTTTCCATTCTGCTAGGACTTGTTGAACCATCACTGAGCTACTCCACAGCACTGCTGACAATCATAGCCAGGGAGAAAGAGAGAGAGAACTTTCGCCATTATTTATTCATTTATATCCAGCTTTTTCTCCTGGTGTAGAACCCAAGACAGCTTATAATGCTAAAACAAGAAAAATCTTTTTTAAAAAAACATAAGAAACAAAGTTGAAACACAAGTTGCAATATTAAATCGCCATTATATTTTTCAAAGTGTAAAATCTTTTCAAAACATGGTAACAGAAAGGTGAAACAGATGGGCCAAATAAAGCTTTTTCGAAGTGCTTTGAGGGCAGGATATTTAGATGATGCATGCCTCCAAATCCACTGGGTGACCTTGGGCAAGTCACACTATCTCATCCTCAGAAGATGATAATGGCAAACCCCCTCTGAAGAAACCTGCCAACAAAACCCAATGATAGGCTTGCCTTAGAGCCACCATAAGTCAAAAATGACTTGGAGGCACAAAAGAAAGAGGCAAATAATGTAAACAAGATGCAGTGAAATGGGGGTGGGTGGGGGGGATTCAGGGTTTATAAATAATGTAGACAAGATCCAGGTCACACAAAAATATGACCTAATGTTCAAACTGTGGATTTATATAATTTGGTACCAAATTCCTTTTATTCTTTCATTATTATCTTTAAAGTATTAACAAGGAGGAATCTATATCTGATTGTTCATGGGGCAATATAGATGGTGGTTAGTGTGCAATGACTAAAATAATTATTTTTTTTAAAAAAAGAAGATAAAGTCATATTTTCCTACACATTGATTCTATTTTAGCTGTAATTTTATATGAGTGGTCTATCCATTTTGTTCAAGTGTATTGGCTTGAAATTGTTACCCCTCCTGAGTTTTTGATATGAGCTTGGATCAAAATTGGATTTTTTTTCCATTTCCGTGTATTCTCAGAACTTAAGAAAACTTTGACAGACTTTTTCCTACCCTCCTCCACAGCCTCAATCATATAATCACCAAAAAAAAGACTGACAGCATACCATCAATAACCCTTGAAACATGGTAGTTAAAGAGGTAATTATATATCATTGTCAAGCGAAACTCTTTAATTTTCATAAAGAACAAAGGTAACATTTTGGGGCACTCAGGAATCATTTTAGCTACTTAACATTCTCTCCTAATGTCCTTGACAGCCAAAGTATGGTGCTAATACCTCTATGCTCTGCAGATCTGATCCTGTAAACACAATTAATGAGTGGTATTGGCTGATATTTCATCACAGTAGCTTAACTCTGTCCCTTCTCTATCCTGCAAAAACTGAGATATAGCACTGAATTGTGGGTTATTTCCTATCTTTGCTGCTAACCATAATAGTTCCATCCAACGTCCAGGCAGTATGCTACTGAATCAAAGCCTTAAAATTATTTTTGAACTATTTTTCCTAGGCTCATAGTTCCTGGCAGCATGCCTTTGAATCAAAGCTAGCTAGTTCTTCTTCCTTTCCTTTCCTTTCCTGTCTTTTCTTTTCTTTTCTTTCTTTCTTTCTTTCTTTCTTTTTTTTTTTTTTTTTTTTGCTTTTTTTTCTTTCTTTTTTTACTAAAACACAACTTCTTAGCCAACATGGCCATACAGGGGTAGGCAACCTTTCCCGTTTAAGGGCCGAGGGACTTCAGCTCCCAGGAGCCTCAACCATGTTGGCCAATAGCTCCTGGGATTCTGGGAGCTGAAGTCCCTCGGCCCTTAAAGGGGAAAGGTTGCCTACCCCTGAGGGGATTCTGAAAACTGTAATCCAAAATAGTAACTTTCCAGGCTCTGTACTAAATATCAGTTGGTGTGGATGGAGCAATACTGAGAGATTTGTTGCTTTCTAATCTGCTATACAGACTTCCCAAGACATCTGACTGGTTGTTGTGGGAAGCAGATGCTGGACTTGATAAATCCTTGGTTTTTTCCTAAAGAGATATTGTTGGGTCCACTTGTGTCCATCAACGTCATTCAGTGACCCACTAAGGGATGAAATTCAGAGCCATAGCCATATTAATCTGGAATATCAGTATGCAAAAGGATCTTGTAGCATCTTTGAGACTAATTGTGTGAAAGAAGTTGTAGCATAAGCTTTTGTAGACTTGGCCTACTTCCTCAGATGCATGAGAGGAAGTAGACCAAGGAGATTATCGCATGCCTTCAATAATACTCCTTACCTCTCCCAAATTTAACTCTAATGCACACTACAGTCATGTTTTATCACACAGCTTTTGCAGTGGAATCTGACTTCAGAGTAGAACCCTGCTCCAATGCGCATTCGAAAATGCACTACAGCGTCCATTTATCCAAGTAAGAACCTTCCAACTTGGAAAAATGGCTGATGGAGCATGTTTTCTCTCAGAGGAATCTGGCCATGGTGAGTTGGGGTTCTGATCATTGTAGTCTTAAAATTAACTTTTCTAAGCACATCTTCTGTTTTTTTATGTGGAATGGTGGGATCCCATCTAGACCTTTCCTCAAGCAGCAAGATGCTAACCATTCATTCCCTAAGACTTTTTTCTCACACTTCCCATCCTGAAAGCTAGGATCAAAGGTCTCCTGTGGCTTCATATTATGACACATTTACCTATGACTGTTAAGCAGACATGCATCAAAAATCAACTCCATTAGATGGGGTTACAGATCATGCTATGTAGTTGAAAGCCTTGTTGTTCTTATTGTATGACTTATTGTATGAGTCATTTCTGACTTACAGCAACCCTAAGGCAACCCTATCATGGAGTTTGCTTAGCAAGCTTTGTTCAGATGGGATTTGCCTTTGCCTTCTTCTGAGGCTGGAAGAATATGGCTTGCCCAAGGTCACCCAGCAGATTTCCATGGCAGAGCAGGGATCCAGGGCTTAAACCAGTACATAATGCTGGCTTTCTGTTTAAAACCTAGATTGTGATATAAAGTTACAACCACTACCAAAGACATTTGTATCTGGTGGGCTCTGCATTTGGTAAGGACTTGCCTCTCTATGATGCAGTGGTGAAATGTCAAGTCTGACATGAACGTTTCTTCCGATATGGTAGCTCTTGTTATTCTTTGTTATTAAAAGGTAAAGATATTCCCTGTTGACAAGGTTATCCAGTTGTATCTGACCATAAGGGGTGGTGCTCATCTCCATTACTAATCCAGGGAGCCAGCGTTGTCAAAGACTATTCTGTGATCATGTGGCCAGCATGATTGCACAGAATGCTGTGTACCTTCCTGCCAAAGTGGTACCTATTTATCTACTTGCATTTGCATGCTTTCAAACTGCTAGTTTGGCAGATGCTGGGACTAGTGACAGGAACTCACTCCATCATCCGGCACCCAGGCCTCGAACTGCTCAAATGCCTGTGAAAATTATTGAAGTACTATATTGAAACTTGCTGCGGGAGGATTGGTGAAAACGTAATATATTTGGTGGATAGTGCTTCAAACATTAAGATTCCTCAGCTCCATTAAAGGTTATGGCAGCAACAGCTGGCAAAGGAGTGCTGTGCTTACTCTGTTTCACTCTGAAGCTGAAATGGCTGCCAGTACTCCATTGTTTGCAGATGGATTCCAAGATGTTTAAAGGGAATTTAGTGCATCCTATATACCAGGGGTAGGCAACCTTTCCCCTTTAAGGGCCGAGGGACTTCAGCTCCCAGAATCCTAGGAGCTATTGGCCAACATGGGACTATTGGCCAACATGGCTGAAGCTTCTGGGAGCTGAAGTCCCTCGGCCCTTAAAGGGGAGAGGTTGCCTACCCCTGCTATATACAATACATTGGGAACCGAGGGTGAGGGGCCCTATGGTTCTGATCAAATTCCCGCATACACTCACTCTCTCACACACACATACACACTTACAATTTACATTGCCAATATAAATTGCAGACAAAATGGGAATTACGACAGAATCTGGATGCTGTTTCCAGAAGAGGCATAATGCCATATTGCAACAGGCTGTTGGACTGCTCAGACTCCATACCATCCTGTTCCTGGAGCACCATACTACCCTGAGTATCCCCAATCTAGTTTTCTTTTGGAAGCTTAGCAAGGCTGATCCTGGTTAGTACTTTGTGACACACCACCAAGAAATGCCAGGGATCTACAGGTAGGGCTAACAAAGAATCCTGGACAGCCACTGCCAGGCAAAGTTGACCAAAGTCAAACCATCTAGGCCAGGGGTAGGCAACCTTTCCCCTTTAAGGGCCGAGAGACTTCAGCTCCCAGACGCCTCAGCCATGTTGGCCAATAGTTCCATATTGGCCAATAGCTCCTGGGATTATGGGAGCTGAAGTCCCTCGGCCCTTAAAGGGGAAAGGTTGCCTACCCCTGATCTAGGCTAAAGCTGGCCTAGATGGGCTCATGGTCTGAATCAGTATAAGGCAGTTTCTTATGTTCCTGTACTTCAGAAAGGCTGTTAGTTTAAACCAGAGTTCTAGCTGGGGTTCTAGCTCCACCGCACTGCCCATCAGAGACTTACATGGTAAAATGTCCTTCTGTTGCTCTAATCCTCCAATCACCAATACCAGCCTACATTGAAGAGCTTTAGAAGAAGCCATCACAGGTCCTAGGGAGACCTAATTCTTAAAATCAACAACAGAGTAGAGCAGGAGCCAGTGGTGTTGTACTCAAAAATGTAATGTTTTCAAGTTCTTCTCAGTTGGAGCAGGAGAATTAGACTTCCTCGGTATTCATTTTCTAAAATGAGAAGGAACAAGTTGGTGTACATGCAGACCTTACAGATTTCCAGGTACAGCTGTTGTCTTAAGAAAATTATCAGTTGCATCTCTGTGTCCTCAGTGTGGTTACTGCTCATGCAGCCCAATGACTGCTGCAGACACACAAAGCCATTTTGCCAGTATCAACCGTGCACAGAACAATCCACATCTTTGGGTTGCGTCTCTGCCCAGGGTTTGAGTACTTGGGAAGCTATCGCCATCTACTGGTCTGTTTCACTTTGTCAAGAATTTGTGGGTGAATATTTCCTATACCAGTGTGGATACTGCATGTCACAGGAACAGAATTTCCCCTTGGGGACAAATTGGGCTATGTTTGAAGTGTTATTGATTTTCTTTATGCAGATAAACCATATAGGTGGGTGGGTGTTATGAATCATTTGAAAGATTATCAAGATAGGAAAAGGTCCTTCTGTATGTAGCATTGAAGGTCGGAGATCTTTTAAAATCTGGTTCAAACCACTGAACAATGTAAGTAATTCAGAACAAGTGCATAGCTGTCCAGCCTCTGCGTGAAGACAGCTAGTTAGGGAAAGCCCACCACTACTCTGAGTAAGTGAGTCCATTGTTGAACATTTCTCACCATTAAGATATTTCAAAGAATCATAGAAGTGTAGAAATGCAGGTAGAAGGGATCCCAAGGGTCATCTAATCCAAGAGTTATCTAATCCAATCCAATTCCAATCCACAGGTAAAGCATCCCTATAAAAGGGCCATCCAATCTCTGTTCAAAACCTTCCAATGTTACCTATGAACATTAGAAGATTTCAGTGTTCCTTCACTTTCTAGGTTAATCTGTTCCATGCTTTAACAGTGTCTACAATCAAGATATTCTTTCTAATATTTGATTGGAATATCCTTTCTTGTAAATTTCTTCTACTGTTCACCTGAAATCTACCTGGCTAAAAAATCCAGTATGATTCTAGGCTGCATCAATTAGAAGTATAGCATCTAGATCATGGGAAGTAATAGTACCACTCTATTCTGCTTTGGTCAGACCTCACTTGGATTACTATGTGCAGTTCTGAGCACCACAATTCAAGAAGAATATTGACAAGCTGGAGCATGTCCAAAGAAGGATGACCAAAATGATGAAAGGTCTGGAAACCCTGCCCTGTGAGAAGCATCTTAGGGACCTGGGTATGTTTAGCCTGGAGAAAAGAAGATTAAGAGATGACATAATAGACATGTTTAAATATTTTGAAGGGGTGTCATATTGAGGATGGAGCAAGCTTATTTTCTGCCATTCGAGAGGCTAAGACACAGAGAAATGGATTCAAACTATAGGAAAGAAATTCCACCTCAACATTAGGAAGAATGTCCTGACAGTAAGAGCTATTCAACAGTGGAATACACTGTCTCAGATTATGATGGAGTCTCCCCTTTGGAGGCTGGATGGCCATCCGTTGGGAGGTCTTTGATTGTGTCTGCCTGCATGGCAAGGGATTGGACTGGATGGCCCTTAATGTCTCTTCTAACTCTATGATTCTACCTTCCAAGAACTTATGCCTGTTAAATGTAGACCTGTCCACAGGACCTCCAGATATCAAATTTTTGCCTTTCTGCTACCATATTCTACCCGAACCCCTGAAAATCTGTTCTTCTACACACTGAACACACTCAGGAGCTTATCACTTGGCATTTTAAATCAAATCAGGCCTCCTGGGCTACAGCTGAGAGGCAGGACTGATGCAGGGATTATTGCATGCTAAATCACTGTGAAATCACCAGCCACCATCAGCCCGGGTCCCAGCTGGGCTCAGCTGGAGCTTTTTAGAAGCTGGAAAGCATTCCAATTTCTAAAAAGTGCTGGCTGAGCCCAGCTGGAACCCAGGCTGATGGCGGGTAGTGATTCAGCCGAGATTCAGCATGCCATAATCCTTGCCTCCATCCCGCCTCACAGGTGCAGCCTGGGAGGCTTGATTCAATTTAAAACAAGTGATAAGCTATTCAGTTTATTTAACAATTCCTCATTTGTCTTATTTTTGACATGCTAAAACCAAAATTGTTCTTCTTTAAACACATCCCAACATGTGTATCCTCCTTTAAATGTACTGCAGTACTCTGCATCTAACTCATAGAATGAGGGGGAAACTTTACTTCTAGTGACTTGACAACAGATTGAGCTATAAATGCAGCTTAAAATTGTATTCGTCTTTTTGCTAGCTACAACACACTGCTGACTCATATTCAGTATCTGTCTACAATCTTTTTCATACATTCTACTTAATATCCCCCATGCTATACTTCTGCATTTATTTAGTTTGCATAAATGTAGAAGTCCTCATTTCTCTGTTCAGTTTCATTGTTCATTCCAGTTCAGTTTTCTGTCCTATCATAGCCATTTTTAATTTTATTCCTTTATGGTTTTTATTTTCTTTTGTGATAGGTGATAAGAATGCCCTCTGCTCCATCTTCTGAAACACTGAAAGAATCCTGAAGAACTTTGAGGCATCCTGCACAAACTCTTGCTCCCCACAGACAAGTTTTGAAGCAGAACCATTGATGAGTCCTTTTTTAGTATCTTTTTAGACTGATGGTATTATTTAGCCAGTTTAATAACCAAAACATCCTGGATACTTTGTCAAATGCTCTACTGAATCAAAATGGGTTATGTCCATGTTTAATCTATTTGTGTGTGACTGTGTGTGTGAGAGTGTTTTCAAATCACCTATTGAGTCACAGTGAGCCCATGAATTTTAGTCAACATATATTGGGTACATTGCTGAAATCAAGGTAAATGACATCTGCTACATTCCCACAATCCACTAAGCTAGTAAATAATGGTAGCTGCTGATTCCTGTATCAATGGATCAGTGAATTCATTCTGGATTTTGATCTGAACTTTAAAGGCATTATCCAAGTGTTGGACTTTTTAGCTCTTTTAAACCATGGACTAAACCCCAAAACAGACTCACTGTTTCCACTGGCAATGGGAGTCACCAACCACCACTTCTAGCAACCCAATTTTTTAGAAGATAAAATTACACTAAGGGCCTCTACACATGGCCCTTTGTGACATCTTGGAAGCAGGGAAGGAGAGGGGCAGCCACATGCCAGGCACCCCAACCCCACACCAAAGACGTCATCACAGTGTGCACCATTACGCATGGCGCACGCCATCAGGACGTCATCACGGTGCAGCATCTTAATGCGCTGCACCAGACGAGGTGAAGAAGAAGTGCATGGCAGCTCTTCCTGCGCCCTTTTTGCCAGCTCTGGAAGGACCAGCATTTTGGCACTCCTTTCAGGGCTGGCAAAAGGGTGGATTGGGGCCATGGCGTGGGGCAGCCTCGGCCCCAATTCTCCACTTCCCAGGGCAGTCCAGGGCCTCCTGTCTGCATCCCCCCTAAGATGATTTCTTCTTGATTCATTGATGCTGGGTTCTATTGACTGCATTGTTATCAAGAAGAATTCAAACTAACACCTTTTGTATAATGTTTTCTATTCCTTAGTATTACTTGAATAATGAAGACTGACTGGCTATAATTTCCCAGATTCTCCTTTCCACAGACAAGGGAACGTTTGCCTTTTTCCTGTCCTATAGTACTTTACCCATTGTCCAGAGTTTTTTAAAGTGATACAAAGAGTTTCTAAGGGCTTATTCCCACTAGGATTTAAAGCGATTTGCTAATCGCTTTCTATGAGCCTCGTTTACACTGGATTCAGTTTCAGATGCGACTTTGAAGTGAGACAAATGCCCAAAAGCGCTCTTTTTAAAGAGTAGTTTTTTGGTGGTTCTTTTGAAAAGATTCGATCAGCAAGAGTAATCAGCAATGGGAACGATGGACCTGAATTGCATCCCACTGGAGGGGAGGGACTAACGGCAGAGGGCTGGCAGAGCGTGTAATCCATCTCGTCCCTGTTTTTTTGGGAAATCTGCCATTTTCTCCTTCTCGTTTCCCAGGACCCATCCTACATTCCAACCTTCTGTCTAGGAGGAATTCCAAAACATCCTCCATTCTGAGCATGACTAGGAAGCATGAATTTATATGCTGTGTTTTTAGCATTTGTCTGTGTATGTGTGTGTGTGTGTGAGAGAGAGAGAGAGAGAAAGAGAGAGAGATCCCCATTTTTGCTCTCAGGTCCTCCATTTGATGGTGACATGTCCCCCTTTGTGGTGAGGGCATCCATCCACCCTGGCCCTGGGCTCCAGGGTTTCTTCAGGGGTCCCTTCTCCACCCGCAGAAAAGCCAAGTCCCAGCACAGCCCTACTAAGACCAGCCCCTTGGCGAGGAGGAGACTGCTTGGAAGTCACTGGCCCTGGCTTGAGTGGCAGTGGCAGTGGCAAGGAGAGGCACCCCTCGACCCAGGTCCATCAACCCCCACCCCGAGGAGGCCCAGCCAGCAAATGACCCAGGGTTCAAATCCCAACTTAGCTAGGGAAATTCCCTCTATGAGCTCTAGGTTCCTATAGAATCCAACACTGCAGTCCTAATAGACAATTCCCTGCAAGTAAGTGCCATTGCAATAGGGGGATTTACATCGGAGTAGAGAGCCAGGTTGGTGTAGTAGTGCCTTTAGAGTTGGATTAGGACTCTGGAGACCAGGATTTGAATCCCGACTGAGCCATGGAAAACCACTAGGTGACCTTGGGCAAGTCCCAAACTCTCTTCTGAAGAAACTGGCCAAGAAAACTCTGCAATAGGGTTGCCTCTTAGAGTCATCTTCCTTTCCCAGGACCCATCCTACATTCCAACCTTCTGTCCAGGAGGAATACCAAAATGTCCTCCATTCTGAGCATGACTAGGAAGCATGAATTTATATGCATGTTTTTAGCGTGTGTGTGTGTGTGTGTGTGTGTGTGTAATGTCCCCCATTTTTGCTTGCAGGTCCTCCATTTGAGTAGAAGGTTTGGCTGGGAAAATAAACCCATTCTTTTCTCTCTCTCTCTCGCTTTCTCTCACTTTCTGTCATCCCTCCTCTCTCTCCCCTCCCTCGCTCTCTCAGTGCTTCCTCAGTGGCCCAAATTCCCTTGCCATTGGGCTCCCAGTGACTTCAGGCAATCCCAGCCTTAAATGCAAGTGCAAGGGCTCCAGAACTAAAAGTATTCATGTATAAATGTCAATTCATGCTTCTTAGGGGGGATGCAGATGGCGAAATGTACTGTCTTCAATCCCAGGAAGAGGAGGGGCAGCTGGACGCCGGGCGCCCCAACCACTTCCTGAGGACGTCATCAGAGTGCCCGTCATTGCACACGATGGGTGCTCTGATGACATCTTTCCAGCTTAGCGTCCGGACACACTGAGCCAGAAGAGATGCTGAAGAGGTGCGTGTGGAAGGATCGCTATTTTAGAGCTCCTTCCAGGGCTGGAAAAAGAGTGGATCGTGGCTGAGGAGTGCAGCATCCTCGGCCCCAATCCACAGCTTCTCGGGGCGGCCCATGGCCACCCGTCTGCAGATGCCCCTAGTCCTGCTCCAAATAGAGGACCCTTTGTAATTCCTCCTGGACAGAAGGTGCAAATGGAGGATGTGCCCTGGGAAAGGAAGATGTGCCCTGGGAAAGGAGGATGACCTCTGGTCACCCTGACCTGGAGTCATTTCCCTAGTCTTTCCATTCAAACAATGGTTGTGAGAGTGGGGGAAAACACAGGGGAATTTTATTTAGCTCAAATCGAGTAGCTACAAGGACCCTGCGAGACTGTCTCCCACGTGTATACCAAGAGTCTGGTGGATCTAAGAATTGATGCAGAGGCTGTATCCTCAAATTAAAGTATTATTTATTGAAAATCAGGAAAATCACACAACAAAACAAAACACACACACAAACGCATGCAGGGCTTGGGAAATCAGGGATTAGGCTGGAATAAATGCTGAAGCAGTACTATGGCAATGCTTACTACCAATGAAGCCTTCTCCAAGATCTAGTTGGGTGAACTGGTGTGAGACATGACCATTCCGAGTGTGGGTTGAACAGTAGTGACGCAGGGTCCCCTTGAACTCAGACTAGTGACACTGAGAGGAGAAATCCAGGTGTTTTTAAAGACTCAAAGTGGCCCCTGGCAAGGTGCTTGAATTGCTTGGCTAAAGCCTAGACAAAGGGGTTTGATTCTTTGGCTATAGCTTAGACAAAGGTGTTAGATTGCCTGGGTGAGGTAATCTGGTCTGGCAATATTCAAGGGAAAATGGGAGCAGATTAAGGTGTTTGGCTGGCTCATCAGGTGAGACATCTCAGCCATTATAGCTCATCCTTTTGATTATGGAGGTGATGATAGTCCATTTGCAACTCCCACACTATCTGCCTAGCTCTAGGGTTTGGGGATTTTCCAGTCTTCCAGGTGGCCTGGGTATGACCTCTTTGCCATGCCATGGAGGCACATGGAGTAGGTACATGGAGTCTATTGCAGAGTACATCTGGGGCCATGTGGAATTCATACACACCAAAATTCAGAAAAATGCACTTCCGGTAACAGTGTGGAGGGGATGGAACCCCAAACTTTTTAACTTGGGTCCCACCCTGTAACCAAAGTGAACCAATGTCCTCACTGCCAAGGAGGACAAGGCTCCCCCTTCTTGGGATATGCCTCACACTTCCTCTTGTTGAGAGTGTCTAGGTAGCGGCAGCAATGAAGGCAGAGGAGGAAGAGGAGGACCAAGGTCTCCTGCTGCTGCTCCTGTCATCGCTGGACCTGCTCCCACTGCCTACCATGGAGGAGGAGAGGAGCAGCATTGTCCCCTCAGAGGCACCCATGAGCTCCGCAGAGACCTCCTCCTCCCCACCAGTGATGCAATTTGATTGACAGTGGCGCAAATCAAGTGAGAATGATAATTGTGTCAAAAAAGACACAGATTCATAGAATAATGAAATAAGCTTCCATAGTGGGAACTACGCATCGGTCTAAATCAATCCAGAAACCCAGTGTCAATGCTACTCACAAAGCAATTTAAATGCAAGTGGAAATGAGCTCTAAGAGTACATAAGGCTGTACATCATATAGCAAGAAGAATGGGCATTGAATTTATGAGAATTAGAACTAAGCTAAAATTTCTCAGAGACCATTTTTTTCCTGAGACAAAAGTTTAGAGATTTTCTCTTTATAACGAGGTGACTTACAGAATTTTCTCTGCAGATTCCCCACTATATTTTGTGTTGCAGCTGCCAAGTCTGTCCCAAACTTCCTTAAAACAATACAATGGGCCATTGTGGGGGATACAAAATGGAGTCCAAGTGTCCAACACTGTTGCTTGCCTTGCAGCAATAGCAAAACCAAAACAAACTCACATCCTGGAGGGTGGGAGGAAGAGAAGGTGGGCTACTGCCTTTACTAATGGGGAGTTTCCAACCTCAACCACAGCCATTTTCTAGAAACTGTTAGAGAATTTTTCTTCCTGCCCAGAGAAGTTCGGCAACCTGGCCCTCTCCAATTTCTTTGCATTACAATGGGGGGAGAATTTCAAGTGGCATTTTCCTCACAGCTCTAGTAAGAATCATCTTCCATCAATGTGTCCAAGTTAAGGCAGTAATCAGCTCAACCCTGCTTCAAAAATGATGCTGAGAGGGTAAATGGATTCAATTTTGCTTGCTCAGTTGTTAAAGACAACTTCCCTTTAGAAATGAGTTTATCTTGAAACACATTTGGTTGCTTTCTGCACAGCTGTTCTCAGTTTTTCTCCTCTGCTTGTAGCCCCTGCATACTCACTATCATCTTTTGCTTGTCTCCTTCACACTTTGCAGTCACTCTGAAATGCTGAGGAGTTAATCCATGTTAGCAGTTGTGCAGACAGGCCTGGGCAAGGGGCGGGATGCATTAATTCCAGTGCAATTAATTCAAAATACAAGTGTATGAGCTCATGGATGCTCCATTAGCCGCAACAACACAGAAACCAAAAGGATCTTTCATTTCTTTTCTTTCTGAGATATTTTCCCTCCTCCCAGCTCAGCCTTGCCTTGGTTTCTACACACTCTGCTAAGCTTCTTTGATTGTGGCCTGTTTACTGATCATGTTGTTCTGTCATTTAATTATTAGCTTTGTACATCTGTACGTGCCTACCATGATAAATTATAGCATTAAGAGAGTGTGATAAAGACTCATGTACAAACATTTAAGTAATGCAGTGAAGAATGTGTAGGTACATCCACTGAAGATTCAATGGGAAAACAAACAGTACAGGACATGAAGGAAATGAGGCCCGTCCACTAGGAAATTGATCTAGCCTTGCACAAGTTAAGGACCAAGAGGGGAGTCTTTGTGCCAGAGCATCATTCTTCTCATTAATTGCCAGCAAGTCAACTTTGACTGAATGGCAACCCTATGGATGGAGGACATAAAACAGACATTAGAAAAGGGAATAGGCAAAAACCAGTTGTGGAATACTTAAACTTTCTTGGATATTCCACTTCAGAACTCTGAAGAACAGTGCTTGAACAAAAAAACACTTCAAAGGGTGATTGGAAAGAGAAACAGCTGAACTATGATATTCAGTAGGCCCTCCACATTTGTGGCTTCGACTTTTGTGTATTTGATTATTTGCAGATTTGATTAATATGTTCTCTCTAGGAATCTCTAGGTCCTCCAACACAATTCTGCCAAAAATTGATCACTGGAGGACTTAGAGATTACTAGAGAAAACACTTCTCTAGGCATTTGTAGATCCTCCAGAGTGATTCGATGGTCAACTTTTGGCAGATGTTGACTATAGAGCTACACTGCAGGACTTAGATTCCTAGAGTGGTGTTCTCTCAGGTAAAAAAAAAAAAATAGTGGTTTTTTATTTGCATTTTTTCCATTCTCATGGAAACCCCTAACCCCTTGGAGATTATCACACACAGAAAAACCAGTGGGAGAGACATGGGATCTACAAGACAAAAAATGGGTCTTATCACATTTTACCCATACCCAGGCTGTAGTCAGCCCATATCCACCCGGGGAGCCCGTCTACAACCTGAACTTCTCTCATTGCTTTTCCAAGAATGGGATTCTCCTTTGACATGTCAACTGAAGTCTAAATATGAAGTTGGGGCAAAATTATTGTTGTTCAACATTTGTGTAATTTCTACAGTAAAAGAGAAAAAAGAAACCCAAAACTGCTTAAAGATTCATCAAATGATGATGAATCAGACTCAGCTTGCCAGCATGAAAAGGAGGAGACACAGCAGAGACACAGTCAGACAGTTGAGACTCAGCCAAGCCCCTTTTCTGTTGCACAAGCCTGCCTTGGGTCTCAACAAGATGGTGAATAATCACCTCAAGGAATGTTTCAAGTAGTGTCACTGCTTCTATTGTGTTTCTATCTACCATGATTTCCTTGAGATGTTTTATCAGGCCCTTTGGATTTACTCCTACAGTCTGCTAGGTGCTATCAACAGGAGCTTTGGACCTTTAGTGATTCAGTCTCTGTCCAAGAATCTAGGAATCCATGAAATGTCATCAGATAATCCTGTATGTTCTCAGCAGTGTTGCTTTCTGTAAATGTACTTGTTGATGTTGCGTGACTTAAAGTCATTTCCGACTTGTGGGAACCCTAAGACTGAGAGAGTGTAACTTGCCCAAAGTGGGTTTCCATGGCTGAGTGGGGATTTGAACCCTGGTCTCGAGAGTCCTAGTCCAATGCTCAAACCACTACACCACACTGGCTGTAATGCAATTTCATTCAGATGTTTGATTGGTCCATTTGGAATTGCTTCTAGATCACCTATCTCCACTGGAACCACAGTTTTTTCCTGAGGCCCCAAATCACCAATTTATAGGTCTCATTATTTCATAATCCTTTCCTTTTCATTATCTTGGATTTTGCTTTCACCCCAGGATTGCCACATCTGTAATCCAAGCTTTCTTTGGACGTTATCACACGGGGGCAAATCTGCTGGCTAATCCACACAAATCCCAAACAGAAACTGGATTTGTGCCTCGCGTTTTCACACGACGTCGCACAGAAACTGGACAGAAAGTGGACAGAAACTTGTGTTAACCGAGATCTTTTGAAATTCGGTTGTTTGGAGGAAATGCAAATGCGAAATTAAGGTAATTTCGCATTTACTGTAATGTGAAAAGCAAATGCGCATTTGGGAGCATTTCCCTGCTGTTCCCATGATTCCAGCGAGCATTCCTCTATCTGTGCATGTGCAAGAAGCTCATTTCTAGCACATTTACGGGCTTTTCTCGCTTGCGTGTGAACGTTAAATACGCTTACTTTAATTTCGCAATTAAGGTAATTACGTGTGAAAGCCATTTGCAGAATCAAGGTTTATTTTCCGTTTATTTTCAGAATGCCTCATTTCCACTTTATTATCTGGCCCACGTGTGATAACGTCCTTTCTTTTCAACAGGGTGGGATTTAGAGACATAGGCTGCATCTACACTGCAGAATTAATGCAGTTTGACATGACTTTAGCTGCTATGGCTCAGTGCTATGGAATCCTGGGATTCATAGTTTTATGTCAGAGAGCTCTGGTGCCATGACAAACTACAAATCCCAGGATCCATAGGATGGAGTAATGGCAGTTAAGGCAGTGTCACTCTGCATTAATTCTACTGTGTAGCAGCAGCCACAGCCACATTAGTCTGGAATATCAGTATGCAAAGTATACAGCTTCTTTGAGACTAACTGTGCAAAAGAAGTTGTAGCATGGGATTTCATAGACTCTGAAAGCTCATGCTACAATTCTATGAAAGCTCATGCTACAACTTCTTTCACAAAGTTAGTCTCAAAGGCAAGACCCCTTTTGTATACTTTCTTCTCAACCACATTTTACATTCCATTATTTTCTAATTGTTTATCAGTTTGAACCTTAAAGACCCTAAAAAACTGATGGGACTTTAAGAATTGTTGTTGCTGCTACTGCTATTTTCTTTATTTATACCCTGCTCTTTTTTTTTTCTTTTTTTTTTTACACAACTGGGACTCATGTATTCCCATCTCCATGGTATACCCTTCATCCTCTCTCAGTCCATTTCAAGTGGCATTTACGTCTCCCATGTCCAGCAAGCAGAGTATGACAAACTATCCCTTCAAGAGAAACAACTGCCACAGCATTTCATGCCATCGGAAAGTGAAATCTTAAACAAGCAAACAAATATCTCCCACATCTCATCTGGCGTAGTTCTTGGAACCCATTTGCATCGATTTTATGGTGCTGTCTGACCATTTTCGTGATGCATTAAGTGCTGTAAAACAAAAGACGGACAGTCACGGACATGGTCTCAAAGAAAAAAATGACATGAAAGATGTGACATTCAAATGACCATTTACAGCCATAAAGAGGGCCAGGTGACAGTTGTCCAAATGTCAGCTCAATGTCTGTAGCACTCCTCTCCCATTTTCCAGATTAGGAAACCTCTCGTCCATGACAGCAACAGTACAAATGACAATAAGTGTCTATTATTCCAAATGCTTCATATAGATGTAGTATCAATGGATATAGAAGAGTCTGTGGTATGAATGCTTTTCAATATCTCACCCTCTGCAATGTGAGAAATTTGGGGAGTGAAGGAAAATGTCATGGAGGAGCAGAATTCATATTTGGGGTCAATGTTCTCATTCTCCCCCATAGAGTTGGTTGTATTCCTCGATTTCATATATGTGATACTTTCCTGTGTGTCTGCTCATGTCTGTTCCATAATGATTCCTCATTAATCTGTGCATGTGTTTTTTGTAATTGTTGTCTATAGAAACCCATATTTCTTCACATAGGCTGCATCCACACTGCAGAAATAATCCAGTTTGATGTCACTTTAACTGCCACAGCTCAATGCTATGAAATTCTGGGCTCTGTAGTTTTGTGAGCTATTTAGCCTTCTCTTTCAGAGAGCTCTGGTGCCACAGCAAACTACAGTTCCCAGAAATGCATAACACTGAGCTGTGACAGTTAAAGTGGTGTCAAACTGGATTATTTCTGCAGTGTGGATGCAGCCCTATTTTCTCTCAAAATGTACATTTCCATTTTCCCCAACAAATGATCCATTTCTAATACACTGAGGGGTTTTTCTAAGCTAGGAATTTCTCTAGGACTCCTCTGGTGGTACAAGATAAATTTCTTTCTCTAACACCAGCCCAGACCATAAAGTTGGGTTTCACTTCCTGATGATGACAGCAAAATAATAATAATAATTGTGAAGTTGTTGAGCATCTAGCATGCCTCAATACACATTTGTTCAACTTGGGGTTTTTGAAGGTGTGTGTGTGTGTGTGTGTGTGTGTTGTGTGCCTTCAAGTTGCTTCCAACATGTGGTGACCGTAAGGTGACTCTATCATGGGGTTTTCTTGGCAAGATTTGTTCAGAGGAGGTTTGCCATTGCCTTCCCCTAAGGCTGTGAGCATGTGACTTGCTCAAAATCACCCGGTGGGTTTCATGGCCAAGTTGGGAATCAAATCCTGGCATCAAGAGTCATAGTCCAATGCTTAAACCACTATGCAACACTGGCTTTCTTTGGAAGTTGCATAGGCGTAACCTATTAGGTAATGTGAATGAGTTAGCTCTCCCTTTAGATGATGAAGGAAGCTTATTTGGCCAAGGGGAAGAGGAGGAGATTGCAGCCTCTCCAGATTTGCAATCCCCTGCAGTCCAGCCTGCCCATCAAACTACTGAAACAAGGCTTGAAAGAAGCCATTTCACAAAGGCGCTTTCAAGACACTGAGAAAAATTCCTCCTTCTGCCAAGTGTCCTGCCTTTCTTCTCCACCCAACTCCCCAGAAGCTTTAAAAGGCTTCCTAACTTGTCTGTAAATTTAATATATTCATCCCTTCCCCCCCCCCCCACCTCTCTTGCAAAATATATTTTCTTATGCATACGGAAATGTAGTTTTTGAATGAACATCTCAGTGGGAGGCAGGTTGGTTTGGTGGAAGACAAACTATCCCTGCATTATGGGGACTTGTCTTGCATAAGTCTGTCTCCAGAAAGTTGATTTTACTCTATATCACCCACTGTCTATGAATGATTTGCAATATCACACCATATTTGTTAAAAAAAAGTATGGACCAGTCCACAGTTGTAACTATATAAGCGGCAAAATGAAGACTTTGGCTTTCCAAATGAGAACTCTGCTGTTGTGCAAATAAAAATTTCTTTCAGTTCCCATATTGCTATCCTTGCAGAGAAGGAGATATTGGAAATTGATCCCATTTTTTTTGGTTTGCTGTGTTTGCATTTTATTTATTTATTTTTGTCACTTTGACTGCCTCTTTTCTTTTGATGCCTAAACTCTATTCCTAAATGCTCAACTGAAGTTTTAAGTTGCTGCAATGCCAGAAATGGAAAGGGTTCAAAATTCTCATTTGAGGAGGCAATACCCTCAATTTGTTCCCCCTTCCAGTCGCTATACCTGTAGAACAACTGTTTAGATCTTTATACAAGGGGCTAACCAACGGAAACTGGGCCAGGATCCAATTTTCTGTCCTGGGAACCACCAGGGTCTGCATGGACAACCAAAGTCAAAACAGTATAAAATACACACCTATTTAAATAGAATGGTCTTTAGCTACCTGCAGATGGAGAGCAGAGAGGAGGAAAGCCTAGTCCACTGTGATATTATTGTCTACCATAGCAAAATAGGCGAGCCTCAACTCTGCTCTCCTTCTGTCAGCAGGGAAAGCATACCCTCCAACTGTCTCAAATCTTAAGTCTCAATTAATTTTCTGATTTCCCAGTTTGAATCACAAAATCATAGAACTGGGAGGAGGCCTCATGGAGCTGGAGAGATCCTCCTGTAGCAGAAGAATGGGACAGAGAGATTCAATGGCTTGAAGGAAAGTGAGTTTTATTCTGAAAAACACAAAATTACCCTAGCGGGCTCAACAGGAAATAGCTTTCCAAAAATACTGAGCCCTGATTTAAGCAAAATGAGAATCTTATATAGTGATCTTACAAATATGTCCAGCATATAGGAAAACCACTCCCTCTTCCCTCTCTAGTTTAGTTAGTTTCACAATATTCAGCACTTTTTGTTAAGCAGACATTGTTTTCAGAACATAGGAGCCTTACGTAGAAAACGTTTACAGTACAAGATGACTGCGGCCTTATCAATGCAACCTTGATTCCAGTACAGAACACATAGCTTAGCTAAAAGAAACACTCAGAAAGGGCCTTGGCAGACGACTAATACAGTCGTCTTGGAGGCAGAGAAGAGGAGGGGCAGCCGCACGAGTGGTGCCCCTTCCTCTTCCTGAGGTTGCCCTCGGAGCTGTCGGCCCTCCGCACGGCCGGCGCTCCCAGGGCAACCTCAGGGCAGCCTCCCGCCGCAGCGTCCGGACACGCTGCAGCGGAAAAGTCAGGGAAAGTGCGCCCTACGCGTTTAGGGTGCACTTTCCCTGATTTCTGAAAGGAGCGCTATTTTTGTGCTCCTTTCAGGGACGCCGCCAGAGCGCCGCGGTGCGGAGTCTGCGGTCCCGCGGCGCTCCGTCCCAGGGCGTCCCCGACGCCCTGGTGTGCTTCCCCCCTTAGGCAAGAAAATTTTCTAAGGGCCTTTGCAGACTGCCAGAAATAGTGCACATTAAATTGAGGCACTGCCCTGGCTCAGTGCTAGGGATGATGGGAATTGTATTTTTTTCTGGGACATTGAGCCTTCTCTATCAGAGAGCTCTGGTGCTACAATAAATTACAGTTCCCATGATTCCCTAGCACTGAGCCAGGGCAGTGCCTCAATTTAATGTGCACTATTTCTGGCAGTCTGCAAAGGCCCTAAGTCTCATTCAAAGTCCCAGTTGATTACCTAGTCTGACCCCGAATCATAGGCAATCATGGACAGTCATTTTAAAATACAATTTTCAGCTACAGGCAGTTGACTACTTCACTCCAACTCAATACAGGATCTTCAGCTACTTGTCCTAGGAGATTATCAGATACGTATTTTTGCCCAGTCAGGCCCAGGAAGGGATCAGGCTGGGACAGGTTTTATTGCACATGAAATTGCTGCTTCACTGCCATCCAACCACCACATCCCTCAGCCGTGCTTTGTTCACCAATTTTGGTAGTATGGAACCATATTACCAAAATCAGCGAGCAGAGCACGTCTGGGGGATGGGTGGTGGTCGGATGGCAGTACAGCAGCAATTACATGTGCAATAAAACCTATCCCAGCCTATCCCAACCCAATCCCCTCCCGTGCCCGGATCGATTATACAATAATCTCCCTAGTTTCTCTCTCCTATTCCAAAGTTCCTCCTTTGTCCCTGGCTTACTCGAATTTCTGCAAACTGAGTTCAAAAGGCAAAAGTAGTTTGCATTCAGTGAACAGGGAGAGAGGAGATGAGTGACAGAATTCCCAGGAAGCTTAGGCAAAAGCAAACCACTACAGCATCTCCTAGCTTGTGTGTTTTTCCTCATTCATCCCTTTTGCCATCTTGACCACATTCTTTTTCTTTAAAGCAGCAGTTAGTCAATATTAATTGGTTGTGCAAAAGAATTTGTGTGTATGTGTATGCCGCACTTTAAATTATTGTTACTATTACTGGTATTAGTACTTCTATTATGATATTTATTTATATCCCTGGGATTCCAGATAACTGACAAAAGTTAAAACTGAGCATTAAAATTTGTATCGTGCAAAATTTAAAAATAGAATTAAACTGTCAATGGAATGCAAAGCTGTTTAAAAGAAGACCACTAAAAAGACAGTAAAAAGAAGCATAAATGCTTTTATAGTCTTTTAAATGAGTGGTGTTTTAATAGGATAACTTATTTTATTTTATTTTATTTACACTAGTTTATTATCAGGTTTCAGCTGTCTTTATTTTAATTTACTGTAGGTTAAAAGTCATGGTGGGTTCAGCATCAAGAGACCCAATGAATAAATTAAATAAATAAGTAAATAAAAAACAAAACAAACCTGGAAATGACCAGAACAAAACTTTAGGTTTTCAAAAACAGAAATTTTCAAACATTAAACTATGGAAGGGGGGAGACACTATATCACTACTCCTCAAGGCTTCTAGGTTGCATCTACACTGCAGCAATAATCCAATATGACACTGCTTTAACTGCCATGGCACAATGCAATGGAGTTTCTGGGAGCTGTAGTTTGTTATGGCACCAGAGCTATGCCAACACTCCTAACATTTCCCTCCGAAATGTATAGATGTGAGTAACAAAGTATTTACAGTATTGAAACTTTCTCTAGATTAATAGCTAGAACTAGGCACTTAAGGTGCCATTCCAATTAGACTTGACAGTTGTTAATGTCCTTCATTGGATAAAGCTTTTGTGAAAATGTCTGCGATATTGTTTCGGGTACTGCAACTGCACAACTCCATTCTGAGTCAATTCTCTGACATTTTGATATCTCACACCAATGTACTTGGTTCTGCATTTCAAATTCTCAGCCTCTCCCATTGCTATGCATGATTGTGAATCCTCATGAACCAAAATAGGCTCAGTACAATTCTGCCCTAAATCTTGGAGCAACTGCTTAATCCACTGTATCTCATTAACTATCTCAGACAAAGCTCCAAATTCTACTTAACGCTACATAACTCTGGTTCCTGCTATGCCAAACAATTAGACTTTCTCCAAACTTTATCAACAAACCTGTGACTGATTTTCTGTCATGTTGCTCTGAAGCAAACAAACTGTTCACAAAACATTCAAGCTCAACCATACTTCCCTGTATCACAAGCTTCCTGTCTTTGCTACCTTTCAGGTATCTCAACACATGTTTCACTGCAGTCCAATCCTCAACTTTAGGATTGTTTACCCTTCTACTAAGTACATCAACTGCAAACACAATATCTGGCCTTGTGTTGTTTGCTATGAACATCAAGCTTCCAACAATGCTTCTAAACAATTCTGGATTTCAAACTCTTTTGTTGACTCACTATTGGCATAACTAGGAGTCATAAGGCTTTTCATTACCTTAGCACTTTTTAGTCCACATTTAGAAGGCTAAATGTCTCACAAAACTACAATTCCCAGAATTCCATCACATTGCACCATGGCAGTTAAAGCGGTGTCAAATTGGTTTATTGCTGCAGTGCGGATACAGCCCTAGAGATGAAACTCACAATTTTTTGGTCACAAAGGGAGTGGTCTGCAAAGTCTGGAGAGCTCAAGACAGGGGTGTAGGTATGGGAGAGGCAATATGAGGGCATTTGTCGTCAATATTTGTCATCAAATCTGCTTCAATTTATGGTGACCTTGTGAAAGAGAGACCTTCAAGACACCCGTCATCAACAGCCCTGCTCCGGTTTTGCAAAGGCATCCCTGGTTTCCTTGATTGAGTCAATCCACCTGTAATCTTCCTCCTTTCCTATGGCTGTTTCCTTTTTATCAAGCATTGTTGTCTTTTCCAATGAGTGATGTTGTTTCATGCTGTGTCCAAAATACAACAGTCTCAGTTTGGTCATTTTCACTTCTAGGAAGAGTTCACGTTTGATTTCCTCTTGGACCCATTTATTTGTCATTCTGGCAATCCATGGTGTCCATGGATATCTTCTTCAACACCACTTTTCAAATGAATTGATTATCTTCCTGCCAGTCTTCTTCACTGTCTAGCTTTCACAACCATACACTGAAACAGGCATGAACAATTCTGACTTTGGTATTCAAAGATATATCTTTGCACTTGAGGATCTTGTCTAGTTCCTTCATAGCTGCCCTTCCAAGTCCTTTTCTTCCGATTCATTGATTACAACAATCTCCATTATTATTCATGACTAAGCCAAGGTACAGAAAGTCTTTGACTATTTCAATGTGTTCATCATCTATTTTAAAGTTACATAAATCATCTGTAGTCATTATTTTTGTTTTCTTCATATTCAGCTGTAACCCTGCTTTTGCACTTTCTTCCATGATTTTCATCAACAGTCATTCACAGTCTGTACTGTTTATTGAGGGCATTGCCTGCCCCCAAAAAATAAGAATTCTGCCTCTCCAGAAGAAGAGTTTTTTTCATTCCCCAAATGTCTAACACTGCAGGAACTTAAAACTTCAGTTGAGCATTTGGAAATTAGGGTGCATTCTACACCATAGAAATAATGCTGTTTGACACCACTTTAAGTGCTGTAACACCATCCTATGGAATTCTGAGATTTGTAGTTTTACATGGTCTTTAACTTTCTCTGACAAATAATGCTTGTACCTCACAAAACTACAAATCCCAAGATGGTGTAGGATGGTGCATTGGCCATTAAAGTGGTATCAAAACAGTACAGGTGCACCCATAGTTTAAGTGTCCAAAGAAAAGCCCAGGTAAAGCTGCCAAGAAAATGGAAACACTGCAATTTTAACAGTTCTAGGTATGAATGATTTTCAATTATCTCATTCTTTGCAATGCTAGAAATCTGAGGACTGGAGAAAAATGAGATTGGAGGGGTAGAATTCTTATATGGAGGGCAATGTACTCATTTCACAGACCTCCCATAGTTACATCCCCAGAAGGGCTGCAGATACAACCTTAGAGGGTCCCAGGACCACATTTTGCCCATCTAAGGCAAAATCCAAATGAGAAGTGATTAATGTTTATCATGTCATTATTAAGGACGTTATCACACGACACTCAATCCAAACAAAATGGCGAACGAATCCAGATTATTTGCCCATGTTTCCACACGACGTCGCACAGAACCCCGACAGAAAGTGGAAAGAACCGAGATCTTTTGAATTTTGGTTTCTTCAGGAATTGCAATTGCGCGACGGGAATCATTTTGCATTTACCGTAGGTCTGATAACCAAATACGTATTGTGTCGCATTTCCCCGCTTTTGCCATGGTTCCAGCGAGCATTCCTCTCTCTGCGCATGTGCAGGAGGCTCATTTCGGCTACATTTATGGGTTTTTTTTCTCTTGTGTGTGGACGTTCGATACACTTACTGTAAATGCGCAATGAAGGTAATGACGTATGCGGAAACAAGGGTTATTTCCCGTTTATTTTCAGGATGCCTCATTTCCACTTTTATTTCCGCTTTCTGGCCCACGTGTGATAACGTCCTAAGAGAATACACCCAAGTTGTGAATGCATAGGATATATGCATTTTCTTTTCATTCCACTTGTATCCAGCTGCTGAAGAAAATGGGCCCAGAGGCATAATTGTGGACCACTGCGAACATTTTATGGGTTTTACTGCAAGATAAACCACAAGCATTTCAGCGTTTTCCTACAATGGCATAGAGAGTTATTTGCAATGAAGGCCAGTCTGGGAGGTAAACTAAGTGCTTTATGGCTATTTCACATAGGTGTAGGATTTTTTTAAAAAAATTATAATAATAATAATCCTGTTTTAGCCATTTGTGAAAAGAAATAGATGCATGAACCTCCTCGAATGAACCTTGGGAAGTAATTTGGAAAACCCAGAATTTATTCCTGTGGTCTAACAAAACTGAGGATGAATTCTAGAAATTAGCCTTGGTTTCTGAAACAGAAACAGCAACAGCCCCCATTGGCAAAATGTTCAATCTCATACCTTTCAATATCTCACAGATGAAAACTAGGGTGCATTTGACTAAGCAACATCAAAGTATGGTGAAGATGGCAGAAGTTATTACTGAGAAAGAACAAGTTAAGAAGGGCTGCAGCAGTTTGCTTTTGCCTGAGCCTATGGGGAAAGGCATGATTTTCCTGCTCGTCTCCTCTCTCCCTGCATAAACTACTTTTGCACTTTGAACCCAATTTGCAGCTATTGAAATAAGATGAAGACAAAGGAGGAAACAGAGAGAAACTGGGACATTTTTAAAGCAGCAGAAAAAGTGGGACAATGGAGGATTAATCAAGACTGTTCCTGCCTAATGGCAACAGCTGTAAATCATGAAATCTGTATGTAGTAATTGTGTGTCGGGACCTCTACATGATCATTTGATCGTTGCCATTGAGCTGAAGATGCTCGGGACTGGGGAATCAGTTCTGTGTCTGTGTGTCTGAGAGTGTATAATGTTCAAGAAAGTAATGTTCACTTTTCTGTCCGATCAAGAATGAAATGCCAAAAGAAAGGGCATTTCATAACATCCCTGTACTTTCAGCACAGGGCTATATCTTTATGATCAGAAACCATGCACTCCCAGAGTTCCCAATGAGGTGAGAATTTTGCTTCAGTTTGGGGTTTGTATAAATTTGGGTTACCAAAATTTACTAATTTCTTCATATTCAGGAAAAAGTGCACTTGAGATTTCAAAAATGTGAATGTGAGAGAAATTGAAAGTGGGGAAATCTGTTCCGGCCCAGGAAATTCAGCTCTTAACACTGAAAAGCCAGTGTTTGGATCCCTATACATTCAACCATCTTAGTAATGAATTAGTGTTTTCACCTCTTTCTTATGAGAGGCCAGCATGTTGTAATGGTATTTATTATTATTATTATTATTATTATTATTATTATTATTCCCCTCTTTAGAAAAGCAGCAAATTGTTAATTAGACAGCATTGGCTATGACTCTGGAGACCAGGGTTCGAATCCCCACCTGACCATGGAAACTCACTGAGTGACCTTGTAAGACCACACTTTCTCAATCTCAGAGGAGGGTAGAGGCAAACCTTCTCTGAAGAAATCTTGCCAAGAAAACCACATTATAAGGTTGTCTTAGGATCACCATACAGAGAGAGAGAGAGAGAGAGAGAGAGAGAGAGTATTAGAACACAGTAAGATCCTCTCCATAGTAGAAATAGTTGAATTTGATTGGTGCAAAAGGCAGAGAATTTTCTTTCAGTTCATTTCTGAAGGATTTTAACAAAATTTACAACTTGTTCCTCCTGAAGATAGAAGGATCTGAATGAAGAAGAATGTAAAATTGGCAGGTTTTTCCCATTCTTTTTTCCCCCCTAATCATGGGATTTCTTCATGTGTACACATGTAGGCTCATTGCAGATTGATCTGAGCTAACTGGTTAACTCAAACACAGTTTGAGACCTGACTATCTGAGGCTGCATCCGCACTAGAGAAATAATCCAGGTTGACACCACTTTAACTGCCATGGCTCAGTGCTATGGAACCCTGGGATTTGCAGTTTGTTGGCACAACAGAGCCTTCTGACAGAGAAGACTAAATGCCTCACAAAACTATCATTCCCAGAATTCCATAGCATTGAGCCATGACAATTAAAGTGGTGTCAACCTGGATTATTTCTCCAGTGCTGAAGCAGCCTGAGTTATGTTTTTCCTGCTCCTTCTTCTCCCTTACAGACCCTGCTAGTTCTTGCGGTCACCTGGAGAGGTCCTCCTGGTGGCACTATGTCTCCAGGTCTGCTATGCATTTGTTAGGAGCAGGGATTTTAGGTGTGTTGACACATACTATATGACACGCTCTTATTACAGAAATTTGACAAGATCCAACTATTCTTAGTTTCAAAGGCCTGTCAAAAACATTCAAGTCCTCATGGTTTAGTCCGACTTCTGTTTCATGGACCATAGGGAAAGTGTATGTTCATTTGTATACTGTGTATTAATATATTTTATATATTTTATCAATATACATCGCTTTGAAGAGTCAGCATGGTATAGTGGTTTGAAGGCCAGACTAGGGGCTCTTGCAGACTGCCAGAAATAGTGCAAATTGAGTCCACTTTAAGGGTTAGGGTTAGTGCTAGGGAATCATGGGAATTGTTGGGTTTTTTTCTGAGACATTGAGCCTTCTCTGTCAGAGAGCTCTGGTGCCTCAATAAAATACAGGCCCTAGGTCACCCTGCATTAAAGTGGCTTTTAAGAACTCACCATTTGCTCCAGATTTTCCAAGAAAATCTGGAACACTCCAGCGCAAAGCCAAGTGGCAGTTTATGCAGCATCCCACTGTGCTTCTTGCTGCCACTGCTGCTGGTTTGAATCACTCCCCCTGAGATCACAAGAAGCCACAGAATGCCTGGTCACCTCATTTCTGACCTCAGAAGGAGCTATTTGTACCAGTGGCAGTGGCCTGGTGGCATAGCAGAAAACTGTGCAAATAGATGCACATCATCACTCCAGAGTGTGCAGGTAATAGGGCAAATTCAGAGCAACTTCGGGGTTAGAATACACAAGGAGCAGGCCAATATATTCTTGCCAGTGTAGACCTACCCACTCTCAGCTTCAGAGGAAGGCAATGGCAAACCCCCTCTGAACAAATCGGCAGGGGAAACCCATGGGAAGTTCACCTTAGGGTCTACAGTAAAAAAAAACCACTTGAATGCATATCTATGCATATTTGTAACTAAATAAACATAAAATAATGAATTGAAGCAGTTTTTTGCCACAGGTTCTGAAATGAATCAATTGCTTTAGTTCTCAAAACAGCTTTATGAGGTATGCTCTCATAGAAAAAGTAAAACTTTTCTCTTCACAGTTTCTTTTGCTTTATTCAGAGAAGCCCTCAACAGAATGATATGCACAGCAAGAAGCTTCACCAAACTTACCTAGGTACTGAGAGACAGATAGGGAACCTAGTGGTCTTTTGTAGGCATCACAGAATCCTCTGTGAAACAAATGGAACAATTGGTTCATTATCTGCCAAGAATTGTGGAATGATTTGCTTTTGTGGTTCCCTCCTGGAGTGTTGTTTTGAAGAGTCCATGCCAACTAACATGAGAAGTATGTCACTCCAACATGAGGGAGAATAGGGAGAGAAGAAGCACAAGCAAAGAATCTTTGTATTACCTGTGCACAACTGTCTGAAATTTTCCATCCAAATTTTATTTGCAGTAGACTTGTCAATGGCGGCTGTGGGTTTCACGTCAATGGGGGATGACTCCACTCTGGAGTTTTGTCCAAACTATAAAGGATCTGTCCAGCATCCTGAACTCTGTCTTCCCAAATAAATTCATCCCCTTAGATAGCACCTTTTAATTTAATTCTAAAACTTGGAATAGATTCACTGCCCCACTGACATGGAAGCCACCAACTACCGCTGTGACTCATCCTCAATAGTTCAAAGGTACTGCTTATATCCTATGATGATCACTGCAGGAGAGGCTCAGCTTTCCAGGCTATTAGCTATTTTTCTCCAATATAAAGATGTACAGATATGTCATCAAATCATTATTTTTACCCTTAAACCATGGAGGTATATTTATTTACTTCACTCACTTCTACTGTAAGTATGTAATAATGACTGTAAAAAATTGAAGAGGACTGAAGAACAGGGAGTTCTACTTTGGAAGATGGAGGAATTGTCATCTGTGATGAGTTTGGTGATCCAAACTGCTGATACAGTCTGGTTAATAAGCTCCACAGACACAGATGTATTCCTGGGATGAGAGTCCAAAAGGAACCTCAGAGAAGATATTGTAATGCTACAATGTTGTTGAGGTTTGTCTGGTCTCCCTGGAGCTTACTGGCATGATGAACAACCTGTAGACACATTGAGGGATTCATCCTATACAACTTTATGATGTTGTTAAATTATTTATCTTGTGCATGGCCAAGACTAATTGAAAGTTCTTGGAGGAAAACATTGGTCTTGTCTGCACAGGTCAGGATAGTCCGGGAGTGCCTAGGTGTTTTCTAGCCACAGAGTTAGAACAGACCACAGGGATCATTCAGTCCAACTCCCTGCCATACAGGAGTTCACAAACGTAGCATTTTCAATAGATGGCCATCCAGCCTCTGTTTAAAAACCTCCAAAGAAGGAGACTCCGCCACTCTCCGAGGGAGTGTGATCCACTGTCAAATAGTTCTTACAGTCAGGAAATTTTTCCTAATGTTTGGGTGGCATCTCTTTTCCTCTAGTTTTCATCCATTGATCAATGTCCTAGTCTCCGGAACAGCAGAAAACAAGCTTGTTCCATCTTCAATATGACATGCCTTCAAATATTTAAACATGGCTATCATGTCATCCTTTAACCTTCTCTTCTCCAGGGTAAACACTCCTACATCACTCCTTATAGGGCAGGGGTAGGCAACCTTTCCCCTTTAAGGGCCGAGGGACTTCAGCTCCCAGAATCCCAGGAGCTATTGGCCAACATGGGACTATTGGCCAACATGGCTGAGGCTTCTGGGAACTGAAGTCCCTCGGCCCTTAAAGGGGAAAGGTTGCCTACCCCTGTTATAGGGCATGTTTCCAAACCTTTCATCATTTTGACTATCTCTTCTGGACACATTTGAGCTTGTCAGCATTCTTCTTAAACTGTGCTTGTGCAGGCTTCAGGCCCCATCCAAAGATGTTTCCACATACCTGGTTATATCACTTTCATACCACTTTAGCCATTATGGCTTCATCCTATAGAATCCTAAGATTCATAGTTTGGTGAAGCACTTAGAATTATTTGCTAAAAAGCTATTACTCCCAAATTCCCCCATTCGTTTTTTATATAATTTAATATTGGTGTCCATTCTTCATTGGAGTTTTCAATCAGATTATTTTTTAAATAATTGGTAAGTCTGTCCATTTCGACTGTATCATATAATTTCAATATCTGTTCTCTAATGCTTGGTACATATTTTCTCCACTAACCCAAGGAAGATAAGTAGGAGGTCAGAGAGGGAGTGAAAGATTGAAAGAATGAATGAAGGGGAAAATAAGATGAGATATAATTAGAAGGTTAAGCAAGTTGAAGAAGGATAAGTAAGTTGAAGAAGGTAAGAGTAAGTTGTATAGGTGAAGGAAAGAATGAATGAGGAGGGAGGATGTTGATAAAGGAAATTAAGAAGGAATAAAGGATAGAGAAGTAATAGGATGAATAGTTAAGGAAAGAGAGAAGAGTGAAAGAAAGGGAATTGAGAGTGAGGGGGAAGTTAGATAGAGAAGGTAACAAGTGAGAATAAGGAAGAAGAATCAACAAACAAACAAAGAATTTAGTGGGTTGTTTTTTCTTTTTTTTTCTTTTCTTGAGAAATTTATTCTATCTTTAAGAGATTAAAGGAATAAAGAAACATAAATGTATGTATTATAGATGTTACAATTGTCAAAATGAAGTAAATTAAGTAAGTATAAGTAAGTGTGTATGTACATGTATGAAAGGTTTTAGATGTATTGTTTTGTCATTTTAATCAATAAAATTTTAAAAAAAAAAATATTCGCTAAAGAGTCCTCTCCTGCTGAACTACAATGCAGCATTTCCTGGCAGAGAATTCAAAGCACTTCACCAACCTGGAAATTCCAGGATTCTGTAGGATGGAGCCATGGCAGCTGAAATGATATCAAGGTGCTATTATTATGAAGTATGAACACACTCCAGATGAAAGAACTGGTTTGCAGATTGTATGAGTTTTTACAATTCAAAGACCTGTTCATAAATGACAAGAGAGAGGTGGGGCGGAGAAATCAAATTGGTTTAGTAAAAGCAAAAACTGACTTGCTGATATTTACAAAGCTTCTGCTGTCCCTTAACATAGTGTCATGGGATTAGCCAAAGGAATTTTTTAATAACTGTCAGAAATCTATTTAGAAGCCAGTATTTTATCCTCCACTATGATATAGCAGAAGAAGTAAGAATTAATTAATAAATAAAATTAGAGCCTACAGTAATATTCTTTGCTTCATCTGTGGTATACCAATGTTTTTATTTTCTATTGATATACAGTTGCCCCTCTGTTTTCACGGACTTAGTGTCTGTGTCCTTCACCCATTTGTGAGCAGCAAACAGAGGGAGACAAAATGGTGCATGTATCTGTGGCATGCGCCTATGGGGACCCACAGGTGCATGCCGCCATTCAAGCCTGTGGGGCTTGAATATTTGCAATTTTCCCTTTTTTGGGGGGGGGTTGTCCAGAATAGATCCCCTTGAAAATAGAAGGGCGACTGTAATTGATTTGCCTTTTCTTTCACAAAGCCCAAATTCCCCTGATTACTCTTGTGTTCACTTGAGCTGCAGTGGATTTATGAGGTCCTCCATGATGCAACAAACATTTTCTCTTTGTACCTCTCTTTGTACCTTGAAGAGTTTGTAGACAAGCAGCCATTTTTCAATCATAACGTCAACTGAGATGCTATCTGCTCCTCCATCCATCTCTGTCTTTCTATCTTTATCTGCTAATTTTCAGAAAGGCAGGGATATTCAGAGCGTGGAAATTTATTTTTTAAAAAAAGAATTACAGTGGAGATTTGGTATCTACTGGGGTATATATATTCAAGCCATGGATGATTGAATTTGTGGATAAAATATCCATGGATATGGAGGGCCAACTGGAGTTGGTTACCGTTATAGTTATACAGGCTTACAAAGCCTCTGTCAGAGAAGCTCTTGTTCATGAAATCTTTATATGCCCACCTACTCCCCTTTTTCTTCTTTATCCTTTTGTCCAGCTAGAGGTTTGTTAGAGGACATTGGGAGAATGGGGAAAGAGGCCTAGAGAAATACTGACTTTTGATGTTAGGTTGCAGAAGCATGTCTACAGTAGACAGTACATCAGTTTTTAAAGCCACCAGATGCAGAAGACACCCCACCAGCAGTCACTGGTGGGAACAGGCTGGTGCTGCCACTGCTGTTGCCTGACAGCCTTTCTGGGTTTGGCAGAGCTTCTAGCTGTGTGGGAAAGGAAGGAATGTGCTTTTCCACCCAGTCAAAAGACCTGGAAGGCCCCTTTCCACCAGCACACTGGGTGACAGCCTCCTCTGAGGTGTCACTCGGTGTGGCTCTCACCCTCCGCACTCCACTAGCAATGCCCCTGAGCCTGCATCTTTTAAATTTCTATTTATTAGTCAGATTTGCATCCCTTCTTTCTTCCCATGAGCTTTCTTCCTCCCCACTTTATGGTCACTTTAGGCTAGACTGAGACAAAGGAACCAGCTCATGGTCACCCAGTGAGTTTCATGACTCAGTGGCAACTAGAACTTGGATTATTCACATCTCAGTCCAATATCATAACCTTGTCTCCACAGTGTACTACTTATATCCAATCAGAGAAAGAAGCTTGCAGACAAATGAGAAACCCCCACAGGCTACATCCAGCCCAGGGACTGAAGCTTGCTTATCCCTGCATAAAAATGTTATTGTCTGCTGTATGTTGGCCTTGAAACGTAATCAGGACATCAATGATAATAATACTAAAGCTAAAATCTAAGTGTAAGGGAATTTAGCTTTCCCAAACATAAGCAGTGACGGATAGTTGTCAGAACAGTCTCCAGCATCCATGCTGTGAAGATACACCCCACTTTAAAAAAATAAATCCTGGTGTGTGTTTTTCATCTTTTGATTCTCATGTGCCATGGGAGTAGAGGAATCTGATGCTCAGCAGCTGCTCTCACAACTCCTGTGACTTTTTTGATGCCCTGTACCAGCACAAGGTGGCATTAATTGTCTCTGACATGTGTTACATCAATTCTGTCTGAACTTGTTAAATCAGCCTCTTGCTTTTTTCCCCCCAAAGCCTGATCAGCTTGGGAATGCTGACTGCACATTTAGTCAAGTGCCTTAAGAATGACACACATTCAACTGGGAAGCCAACTCAACACAAGCCCCAGTGGGAGTTGTGAATTTGCAACTATGCAGCTCCAGTTCCTAATGGGCTACCATCACTACTTTTGTATGCATAATGAAATGTCTATACCTCACATGGTCTACATGAGTCATACCCCTTTCTTTGAGCTTGGGAAAAGTCACTTTGGGGGAGATCCCTAAATTTCCCAGAAACATTCCAGGAATTGTAGTAAAAAAACAAGTCTGGAAAATTCTGGGACTTACAGTCAAAAGAGGGAAAAAACAAAACAGGTCATGTAGGCTGGGGCATTCCAGAAGTTGTAGTCACTGCCTTTTCTCCACCTTGCTTTTGGTTTTTAAGGGATTAACATGTTGGACTACAATAGATTGCACTCTTTTTAAAAGCTGCAAGGGTGGGATTTACCATAACTCAGGCTGCTGCCACACTGCAGAAATAATGCAGTTTGATACCCTTTTATCTGACATGGCTCCATGCTATGGAATCCTGGGATTTGTAATTTGTTATGGCATCACAGCTCTCTGACAGAGAAAGCAAAATAATTCTTAAAAACTACAAATCCCAGAATTCTATAGCATTGAGCCATGCCAGTTAAAGGAGTGTCAAACTGCATTAATTCTTCAGTGTAGATGGAGCCTCAGAAGGATAAGTATTACACAGTCTGGGAACAATATAGGAGAAAACCCTCCTCCATCAAGTAATATTCTTAAGAGGGCCCCTCCTGAAGATCTTAACATTTGTCAGGTTTATATCAAGACAGGTAGTCCACTGAGAACCTCCACTAGAAGGGTCAAGGATAATGGGAGTTGTAGTTGCAAAAATCTGGAGGCCAGCTATTCACACTACACAATTATAGCAATATTTTTCCACTTTAACTACGGACTTCTTAACATTTGGGAGGAAAGTCAAAATGGACTCCCCATCTGTTCTGCTCTGCAGCTCCCCCAAAGTCAATGCACACCTGGTTTTCACTGCAGCAGTTTTTTACACTGTGAATGTTGCTGTGGCCCACTACTTCTGTAATAATAATAATAATAATAAATAATTGTATTTATATACCGCCCGGTGGCGAACCAATCTAGGCGGTGTACAAGGCTAAAATACATACAACTTAAAATAGTATAACTCCCTCCCCCCTATAACTTCCTCCCCCCAAGGTAGTACCTACTACCACTGCCTTTCCTCCATCATCTGCACACATCATCTGCACACAGAGCCAGGGCAGCTCATGGCATGGCAGGCATAACCATTTATGAATGTCCAAGCCAATTCTCCATGTGGGATGACAATTACAAAGGATTTTTCCTGCTTGCAAGGTGCCCAACACCTCGTTCTGACCTCGGAGCATGCTACCACCAACAGCAGTGAGGAGGGGAAACCTTTGTAACTGTTGTTCCAGGGGGGAACTGGCACAGACATTGTTAAATGGTGACTCCTGCCAGGCAGCTATCTACTCTGGCTCTGGGAACTGACGGAGGAAAGTCAGTGGTGGTGGAAGTTAACAGAGGAAAATGGCAGTGCCTGCCAGGCAACAATCTGTCCTCCTTAACCCAAATCTGCCCAAATTCAGTGCAAATTCGTTGTTCAGACTAGAGGAACATTGGAGTTTCCAGCAAACTCTAAAGTAAACTGTGAGTTTTAAAAATTGATTTTAAGGTATTATATTCCATTTTTGAGAGCCAGTATGGGGTAGTGTTTTGAGAGTTAGACTGTAACCCTGGAGACTAATAATAATAATAATAATAATAAAATTTACTTATATGCCGCTTCTCTATACCACAACTGGGGTAGTTTACACAGTAAAACATACAGTCCCCTCTCCCAATAGCCCCACCCCCACCCCACCCCAAAATACAATTAAACAATTATAATTTAAAACATATTTAAAAATAGATAAATAACAAATCTCAAATAAATTCAAACTAGGGTTTGAGTTCCTGCTTAACCATGGAAATCCTCTAGGTGTCCTTGGGCAAGTCATTCTCTGAAAAAACATGCCAAGAAAACCTCATGATAGGTTCGCCTTAAGGTTGCCACAAGTCCGAAAGTACTTGAAGGCACTCAACAACAAACTCCATGTTTGCTGCTGATAGGGTCATATGCCGTGCATCTTGATCATGCCATATTCATCATGCTTTGTAAGACATGATCATGCCAGATTGGGGAGGAAAGGTGTCAGAAAAAAATCTGATATCACCCATCCAAACCCAAATCTGGCATGATCAGGAGGACACATGATGCATGGCACTTTTTGGTCATGTTGGCAAGCTGTGCCAGGGTTCAATCCTCTGGAATTTGTAGTCTGGTGAGGCCTTGGAGGGCTCTGGCAGAGAATCCTAAATGCCCTTCCCGAAACCACACACCTCAGGATCCCAAGGGGCAGAAACATGGCTGTTAAAGTAGAATAATAGTGTTATAATTGTGTGATGTGAAAAGGCCCCAAGTTGGAGGAAGCTGGTCTAGATGCCCCATTGATGTTCTTCAGACTCTTCTCTTGTTTGCACACCCCTTTTTTGCATCATTTACATTTGCCTCACTGAGGATGTGAAAAAAATATTTCAGCAAGGTTCATATCTCATACCTGCATCAACACTGTAGGCATAATTATTCTGAATATCAATCCTACGTAAAGCAGCCCTGTATGCCACTGCATGTCTCAAACTACAAATGTTGGTTTTGTGCTTCCCTCAGAGACTATAAACCCTGTGTTTTGAATTATAGACTATGGGGTCTCAGTAGGGCCATTCTTTATTCATACGTAAAGACTTCTTTCTTCTTCTTTCTTCTTCTTTCTTTCTTTTGCATAGTGAGCATCTCGGAGGGTAAAGGAGAAATACAAGTCACAGAAGGTTTCCATTATTATTATGTAGCCCCCACGCACTGTTCAATTATTCAGGGCATTATTAAAATATGAACCCAGAAAAAAAAAAGATTAGCATGGAAAATGTATTTTAATTTTTAAACAGAGTGCCTTTTAACCTGTGTTTACAAGGCTGGAATGTGTTCTTATAGCAAACAGGTGGGCACTTTTTTTTGTTTAAGGAAGCTATAAAGGGTTAGTTTTTTAATCTAGTCAAATTCTCTCTGACCCATTTTACCTATTTTGAAGTAAGATCTGCCCCCTCCAAGTTCCTTGTGTCAGCTTTTTTTTTGGGGGGGGGGGCCTTCTCCCAACAGTGGAAGGTAAAGTTAGACTAGCACCCTCCCTACTTTCCTTTCACAGATAAGTAAAGACTTTTCTGTTTTGACAGACATTTGATGAGTAACCATCTAAGACCCATCTCACCTAAATAATTCACTGGATCCAACCAATTGTTGTGCTGGTGTGTAATCCTCTCTCTCTCTGTGTGTGTGATGATATATGTTTTCATCTGTTTTTTTAAAAAAAAATTATTTAAACCTGCTATAACTTCTGCATCTTGTGAATTTGTAATGATGTGTTTTATTACCTGTCGTTAAGTTGCATGAGCCCTGAACTGGGGAAACTGTGGATTAGAAATAAAAATCATCATCTTCATCATCATTCCCCTTACTCTCAACCAGCCACAGGATGGCCATTGGGACAGCTAATTGGACTGACACAGTGAGTCCTGGGTCTGGTGTATGTCCAGAGCTGTAGACCCAAGGAACCCAAAAGGTTGCATGTTAATTTGAAATAATGTCCCAAAACACTGCCTGCCGACATCTGATAAACAGTGGTGATTGATGAGTTTTGTCTTAGAAGGAAAATGAATCTGTTCTGGGCTTTAGTCCAATGTTATCTGAGCCATTGAGCACTAGCCTCCAAATACTTTCAGCACCTTGGATATCTCCATGATGATGAGTCCGGGCCACAGTCACTTAATGAGACTCATGGCTCGGTGGGGTCTAAAAGGCAAATCTCCTAAATCTCCTAAATCCTGGTTTACTTACTAGGGATAGTAGCGACCAGTTTCCTTCTAATTTATTTATTTTTTACCATAGTTTGTTTTGCAGAAAGAAAATAAATATTGTATTCCCTGTGACATTTTGCCAGAAGCTGTATCCATACGGCACCTTAGGCAAATGTCACAAACCGTGGCAATTGTTGAAAACAAAATTCCCTCCTCCTGTTCTTTTATATTAAGTTTGTATTTCCTTTTTAAATGTAAGCAAGCATGCACCTACCTGTGCTTGAAGGAGCTGAACTCAATTTGCATGGATAAAAATGACAGAGTGGGAGACCTTTCTGTTTTATGGATTGTTCAAAATTAGGTTATACCTATGGCAGTAAAAGAGGAGTAAAGCTTTTGAAATAGATGACGAAAGACCAGAATAAAAAATATTGAGGGTGGTGGAAAGATAGAGATGGAAAGCAAGGCTCATATAATTCTACAGATGATCTCTTGTAACATGTTAAGTGAAAGAGAAAATTTATAGGGTATTTAGCAGGCAGACAGTTTGCTCTGGATCACAGCTTGAGGCTCCCACTGTTAGAACAAAATAATTTAGGGTGGCTTATGGCCTTTCTCAGTTGCTCTGCTGCAGTCTTTAAAATTGAATCCAGATATACTCAGTTAATAGTATATTAATTTTGCTGTTTCTTCCTTTTTTAAAAAAAAATATAAAAGAGGTTTCAGTGGAGTCTTGGATAATGCTGGAACATATAACTCACACCCTATCTATAGGAAAGAAACTTCTTTGGTCTGTATTGATAGCCTATCCACACACCCCACAATGTATATGTGGTTTCCATATTTCCATATTTTTATATCTAGAGCCAGCCATGTTCTTAAGAGAAATACCAGGAGACTTTCCCATGGGAAGGAAACATAGATCCTATGACATGTGAAGGACCCAGGTAATACCAAAATAAAGGCTAAATGGGTTTGCTGATCATTCTATCATCCCTTTAGGCTTTCCATATATCTTCTCACACTGGAAACAAAGGCAAAAGTGAGTAAGATCATATTTTTCTACCAACCCCCTGTCATATTCTCAGTCAACTTCCCTATCCATTTATTTTTGGGTTGTCCTAAATCCAATTGATGTCTTTGTTATTCTTAGAATCATAGACTCATAGAATCATAAAATCGTAGAGTTGGAAGAGACCACAAGGGCCATCCAGTCCAACCCCCTGCCATGCAGGAACTCCCAATCAAAGCATCTCCGACAGATGGCCATCCAGCCTCTGCTTAAAGACCTCCAAGGAAGGAGACTCCACCACACTCCGAGGGAGTGTGTTCCACTGTTGAACAGCTTTCACTGTCAGGAAGTTCCTCCTAATGTTGAGGTGGAATCTCTTTTCCTGGAGCTTGCACCCATTGTTCCAGGTCCTAGTTTCTGGAGCAGCAGAAAACAAGCTTGTTCCCCCCTCAATATGACATCCCTTCAAATATTTAAACACACCTATCATATCACCTCTTAACCTTCTCTTCTCCAGGTTAAACATCCCCAGCTCCCTAAGTCGTTCCTCATAGGGCTTGCTTTCCAGACCCTTCACCATTTTAGTTGCCCTCCTTTGGACACGTTCCAGTTTCTCCACATCCTTTTTGAATTGTGGTGCCCAGAACTGGACACAGTATTCCAGGTGAGGCCTGGCCAAAGCAGAATAGAGTGGCACTATTACTTCTCTTGATCTAGACACTATACTTCTATTGACGCAGCCTGTAATTGCATTGGCCTTTTTAGCTGCTGCATCGCACTGTTGACTCATGTTCAACTTGTGGTCTACCTGGACTCCTAGATCCCTTTCACACATAGTCCCATTCAGCCAGTTGTCCCCCATCGTATATCTGTACTTTTTGTTTTTCCGCCCTAAGTCTCCATGTTGAATTTCATTTTGTTAGCTTTGTCCCAGCTTTCTAGTCTGTTCAAGTCATTTTGAATTTTGATCCTGTCTTCTGGGGTATTAGCTACTCCTCCTAATTTGGTGTCGTCTGCAGATGACACCAAATTATGAGGAGTAACTAATAGCCCAGAAGACAGGATCAAAATTCAAAATGACTTGAACAGACTAGAAAGCTGGACCAAATTTAAAGCCATCAGTCATTCCAAGAATCTCATTGTCAATTCCCTTGGAAGAACATCAGGTCTTTGTTACACTGCAAGTCAGCCGCTCAAGGCTAGGATATCAGATATAAATATCAGCACTAGCTCTATCCTCATGTGTTCACAAAGAGCCTCTTGCACTCACTGTGTCACCCTCAGACACCATCTGATCCACTCCCCACTTTCTATGGTTTCCTATTCAGGACAGGTAAATATTACCCTTTCTATGGTTTCCTCTTCAGGACAGGTAAATTTTAGATACTGAAGAAGAGCAACTGAGAAATATTATGATAAGCTTCCACTATCCAATTTCCATACCTCTATTTCTGTTACCTCTGTATCATATTTTTATTTGAATTGCTATTAATGTTGTTGCACTCTTTCATATTTCTGAATAAAAACCTTCTTATATTCACCAAATTGGGAGTCCTCCTGCAGTTAGTACTGCTATTTTGCCATGCATTTCTCCGATTTTTGTTAAAATGCTTGCAAACATGCATACATTGGGAATAATGCATACCAAAATGATTACATAAAGGGAAATATATTCAGGTGTTGGCAAGCTGATCATGCAGCAAAATACAAACAAATCCAAACTGAGCCAATTGAAATGCAGAAAATACATCATGAGGGGTTGCAGACTGTCAGAAATAGTGTGAATTCAGTCCACTTTTAGGGTTAGGGTTAGAGTTAGGGAACCATGGGAACTGTATTTTATTGTGGCATCAGAGTTGTCTGACAGAGAAGGCTCAATGTCTCAGAAAAATAACAGTTCCCATGATTCCCTAGCACTAACCCTAACCCTAAAAGTGGACTGAATTCACACTATTTCTGGCAGTCTGCAACCCCCCCATGCAACCTTTTGAAGTTTCACTGGCCATCAGGCAAAGATGCTAAAAACCATACACGAGAAGAAAAATGATGATGTTAGAGTCACAGCCCTACATATTCTCTAAGATGTTACTTCTGTTGTTAGTTAAGATGGTCTGGAGGGAATCTCAATGCCAGCTGAAGCCATTCCCCCTTCTTGATCATTTTAACAATTGATTAAATGGGTCTAATAGGACTAACCAACAGGATTCAGGTCACTGTGTGGATACAAGAGAGGGATTTTTCAGTGGTGGCACCCCAAACAGTGGTGTCACTAGGGGTTTGCAGATCACACCAGGTGACACCCTGGGCGGGTTGACACCACCTCTCCTCAAATGCCTACCTTTAGAAAGAAACATGCTGTGGCATGCATCTACTTACCTTTAAAATGCTTTAAGAGATGGTGGGAGTGGAGTGAAGCTCAGTGGGAGGAGACAAGAAAGGCCCCAGAATTTTTTTAATTTAAAAGATTTTTCTTTAAAAACATTCTTTAAAAACATCACATTTTAACCAAAACTTCACTATGCATATGTAAATACACTTAGGTTGTGCATATAATCTTGTAATGATCTTACTATGACAGAATCTATAGACGAGGCATCCAGCAACTCGGTTAATGGAATTTTATTGGATCAGCTTCAATCTGTGAGTACCGATGATGTGGACAAGCTCCTTGGCAGAGTGAGGAAGACAACCTGCCCTCTCGATCCAGGGGGGTGACGCATTGAGGGTATTCCTTAGAGATATTATCAAAGCATCCTTTAGGGAAGGCTTTGTTCCATCTTGTCTAAAGGAAGCGGTGGCTAAGCCACTCCTGAAAAGCCTTCCCTGGACCCCCTGGACAGGAATAATTACAGACCAGTCTCCCTGTTGCCTTTTTTAAGCAAGGTGATTGAGAGGGCGGTTGCTTCCCAACTCCAAGCTGACTTGGATGAAACTGATTATCTAGATCCATTTCAAACTGGCTTTAGGACAGGATATGGAGTTGAGACCACCATGGTTGCTCTGGCTGACCACCTCCACTTGGGTATTGACAGGGGTAGTGTGACCCTGTTGGTACTCTTGGATCTCTCAGCAGCCTTTGACATGATAGATTATTCCATCCTTTTGGACCGCTTGAGAGGGTTAGGAATTGGAGACACTGCTTTGCGGTGGTTCCATTCCTTCCTCTTGGGCAGGTCCCAGAGGGTGAGGCTTGGGGACAGTTGCTCTACCAGAATAGAGCTTAATTGTGGCATCCCTCAGGATGCCATCCTGTCCCTGATGCTATTTAACATGTATATGAAGCCGCTGGGAGAGATCATTTGGAGGCATGGAGCACGGTGTCATCAGTATGCTGATGACACCCAGATATACTTCTCCAGGACCTGGTCATCAGCTTCGACTTCAGATGGTGTCTCTCCTCTCAATGACTGTCTGAAGGCAGTAATGGACTGGATGAGGAAAAACAGATTGAGACTGAATCCAGACAAAACGGAGGTACTAACAGTCACGGGCCTGAAACCAGGTCTGGTAATACAACTTCCAGTCCTGGATGGAGTCACACTCTCCTCCAAGGACTGTGTTCACAGTCTGGGGTGCTCCTGGATCTGTCACTCCAGATGTCCAATCAGGTAAATGCGCCGGTCAGGAGTGCCTGTTATCAGCTTCAGCTGATACGCCAGCTGAGCCCTTTCCTGGAAACTAGGGATCTTGAAACTGTAGTACATGCACCGGTAAATTCCTGTCTCTATTTCTGTAATGCGCTCTACATGGGGCTACCCTTGTGCTTGACCCGGAAACTTCAGTTAGTTCAGAATATGGCAGCCAGGTTGGTCACTGGTGTTTCCAGAAGAGATCATATAACACCTGTGCTAAAAACTCTCCACTGGCTGCCTATTAGTTTCCGGCACAGTACAAGGTGTTGGTTATGACCTTTAAAGCCCTACATGGCTTGGGTCCAACTTATCTCCGGGACCGCCTCCTCCCATACGTTCCTCCCCGTGCACTCCGGTCCTCTGGGAAGAATCTGTTACAGCCTATAAAAACTAGGCTGTCGGTGACCTCCCAGAGGGCTTTCTCTGTCTCAGCTCCCAGATTATGGAATGGCCTGCCAGATGAGATCCGTTTTATTACCACTCTTGACAACTTCCAGCAGGCCTTCCCTGACTAACTATCCCAGCCCAAAGATTTTGGCTAACTTGCTCCCCTGAGCTGTCACTGTTTATTTTAAGCTGCTGCTTTAATTGTTCCATGTCCCTTTTTTAATTTATTTTATTATATGTTTTAAATTTCTACTAGTTTAATATTGTTTTAAGGGGAGGGTGAGTTAGGGAATTGATATATGTATTGGTGTTTTTAACTGTTGTAAGCTGCCCCAATTGTGCCGCAGAGGGGCAGGATAAAAATTTATTATTATTATTATTATTATTATTATTATTTGAAGGTATAGTAATTTGAAGGCATTTGAAGGTATTTGCTAGTTGTCACAACTATTAGCATTACATTCAGTGGTATATGGGAATTATGATTTACTAGTAACATTAGTGCAAAAAAAAATTACTGAGGATTCTGTAAGATGTGAAATCAGAAGATATCAATGGGGGTGATGCCATGAGTTACTGCACTGAGTGACACCAACCCAAGGGATGCCACTGACCCCAAGTAAAAAATGCCCTCCTCTTGGAGAGTCAAGCTGGGTCAAACTGCATTATTTTTGCAGTGCAGATGCAGGTGCACCCAAAAGGGTTCAACTGGTGAAAATCCCTTGCTGAAATGTTGTATGAGTCTAGATGTGATATGTGATCAGTGAGAGAGGGAGAAGGAAGAATACAAGAGAGGAAGCATGAGGGAAACCCAGAATAGTTGAAGAAAGAGTGTGGATGCAAATCTGGGAGTATACATGTAAACTCAGAACAAAAAGAACTCGAAACTCTTGATACTTCCAGACAGGGATATATTCAAGTTTTTTACTCCAAGTCTCAAGTCGAGTCTCAAGTCTTCACAAGATATTTTCAAGTCAAATCTTAAGTCAAGTCTCAACACTTGGAAGCAATGTTAACGGGGGGGGGGGGGGGGGGGAGGAAGTGGGGAGGCCTGGGGCAAAAGGATCCTTATAAAGCTTTTCAAAAGCTTTCAAAGTCTTCATGATAGGTAGGCAAAAAGCAGTGAGATGGAAGCATTGTTCAAAGGAGCAAAACAGTTTTCCATTCCATAACTTTTCTGGATAAAGTTCGGCCAGCAACTCAGCCACCAAAAAATATACAAGTTGCAAGTCAAGCCAGTGTGTCATTTATTGCAGAGTTCAGTCCCAAACAAGTCAGTGAAGAAACATGAGTCTGACTTAGGTCTGGGTCAATCAACTTGAGTCTGTATCACTGCATTTAGGACCATTTTTTCCTCTTCTGGATGAGCTCATAAATTGGCAATAGTTTTCAGCTTTAGATAATAATAATAATAATAATAATAATAATAATAATAATAATAATAAAATTTATTTATATCCTGCCCCTTGGGGACCCAATCCGGGCAGCTTACAGCAATAAAATCACATGAAATAGCCCAATAACAATCCCTCCCCCCTTAAAACAGTATTAAATCAAATAACAATTAAAATTACAAATTTAAACAGTTAAAAATTAAACAGTTAAAACACACTACAAAATGACACATTGGCCTACGGCAATGTTCTCCCTCCATCCGTAGATGGGGCCATGCAGAGAACACTGCGGGTGGGAATACCCGAGGCCGGGATAATTAATCTGGAAAGGCCTGCCAGAAGAGATCCATCTTGACAGCCTTTTTAAAGCTGTCTAATGATGTTAACTGATGGATCTCATCCGGCAGGCCATTCCAGAGTCTGGGGCCGACAACTGAGAAAGCCCTCTGGAAGTTAGCTGCAAGCCTCGATTTTTGGGGCTGCAGCAAATGCCTCCCAGAGGACAAGAGAGCGCGGGGAGGATTGTATGGGAGGAGGCAGTCCCTGAGATAGCTTGGACCCAAGCCATTTAGGGCTTTAAACCAACACCTTGTACTGGGCCCGGAAGCTGATAGGCAGCCAGTGGAGGGATCTCAAAACCGGAGTAATGTGGTCCCTCCTAGATGTTCCCGACACAAGCCTGGCTGCCATATTTTGTACCAGCTGAAATTTCCAAACCAAGTACAAGGGTAGCCCCATGTAGAGTGCGTTACAGAAGTCAAGGCGTGAGGTTACCAGCGCATGCACAACAGTCTCAAGATCCCTTACTTCCAGAAAAGGGCACAGCTGGCGTATCAGCCGAAGCTGATAACAGGCGCTCCTGACCATTTGTCATCAGGAGCAACACGTCAAGGAGCACCCCCAGACTGCAAACACAGTCACTGGAGGAGAGTGTGACCCCATCCAGGAGGTTGCAACCCAATTCTTGAAGCAAAGAATATTACTGTAGGCTCTTGGTTTCGGGGCCGCTACCGTGAGCACCTCCGTCTTGTCCAGATTCAGTTTCAATCTGTTTTTCCTCATCCAGCCCATTACTGCCTGAAGACATTCATTGAGAGAAGAGATGCCATTGGAATTCAAGGCCGACGAATGAGACACGGAGAAATAGATTTGGGTGTCATCAGCGTACTGATAACACCCAGCACCATAACTCTGTATTATCTCACCCAGCAGCTTCATATAGATGTTGAATAACATCGTGGACAAAATAGCTCCCTGAGGGACCCCATGTTTAAATCTCTCCAAGTTCTACTGAAATTATTACAAGGTGAGGCTAAATACCTGGCAGTATATGTGGGATGAGGATATTATTATTATTATTATTATTATTATTATTATTATTATTTCACTATCCTTGATAAAATAAGAGAAGTATAACCCATAGTTTAATTAGAATTTAGGTCAATCACAGTACAGCTGAAGATTAAACTGTGTGGGTTGTAATCCATGGAAGAGAAAGTCTCATTAAAGGGTTTTCGTTTTGTTTTTTCCCTTTTCTTAATCTAAATGAAGTCTGTTGCCTGGAATTAATGATTTGCATTAACATCTCAGATGAGCTTCAGTGTAAATAGTATTTTTTTTAATGAACATCAACAAAAGTTACCATAGTTAAATGCTTGATCCCTTTCATGACATTCTGGATCATATCATTTATAGAGAAGCCAATGGCTCAGAGTCTAACCACTTTTCTACCACTTTTAGAAAAAGAAAAAACAGCTTCAAGATGTAACCCAAATAATAAACAATCTGAGCAACTTTCCATTTGGGGAGTTGGTTGCATAAAAGGGAAAAACTGCTCATAAGACAAAAAAGAAAATTCATTAATAATACTATAAATTGTAGTAAAGTGGGTAAAAGGGAGGGGGTGACGGGAATATTGTCATTGGTTTCACAATTTATCAGGGACCCATCCACATTACAGAACTATAGCACTATTATTCCACATTGACTGGCATGATTCTGTCCCATGGAATCATGGGACTGATATTTCAGGGAAAGGCATTTAGAATTCTCAGTCAGAAAGAGTTCTAGTGCCTCACCAAACTACAAACCCTAGGATGCAGCCATCACCATTAAAGAGGAATAATTCTGTAGTAAGAGAACCAGCAGGCATAGTGGTTTGAGCATTGGACTACAACTCTGGAGATCAGGGTTCAATTCTCCACTCAGCCATGGAAAACCATTGGGTGACCTTGGACGAGTCACACACTCTCAGCCCCAGAGAACCCCATGATAAGATTGCCTTAGTGTTGCCATAAGTCGAAAACAACTTGAAGGCACACAACAACAACAGCAGCAGCAACAACTTTTGTAATGTGAATGGGCCCTAGGTGCTAACAGGTAGAGTTTAGTACCATCAAGAATTCAGATGCTATCCAAACATCTAGGGACCAGTGAAGTCTCGTTGGATACTGCAGCACATTCTAGGCACTTTCACTTTGTGTAATTGTGATCCTGTTTATGGCCACTTCAACCAGATTTTTTCCCAGTCCATTTGGAATTTCTCCCAGACCACAGAGTCAACCAGATCATTCTGGGGAGACCACAGGAGGAATAGAAGGACAGGAATCCACTCCCAACTAATGTTCTACACTCTACAGCAACTACTATTCAGAGTTTTGCTTTCCCCAAACCTGGAAGCTCAATACAGCTATCATGGCTCAGAGGTATTTATAGCTTTCTCCTTCATGAACTTCATGCTGTAAAGATTTAAACATGAAGTGATGAGGGCCTTTTAAGCATATAAAGTCAGCACCTTGTACCACTGTCTGGAAGCTGTGATGAATTATTCCTGGAAAATTAAGGTCTCTAATGATGTAATATACAATTAAATATGAGTGTAGACCTCCTGCTTTGCTTTTCGTTTTGTATGTACCAGAGAAGTGTATGTAGATGTCTGAGAAGAGAAGGAAGGAGGGATTTGGAAAAACACAAAATGTCCACATGAGAGAATTGGTGACTGAGTGCCAGACTGTAGGTTACATTGTAGTGCCATATTGTGCATGATTTATTGCTGTTTTTTCATTGAAAAGCAGTGCTGAAGGAGGGCTCATTTTAGTACAGAAGTGATTATGAAACCTTCCCTGCTCACTGTTTTTTCCAGGAAAATCCTCCTTCTTTCAATTTTTTCTCTCATGAATACTAAGATTGCAAGGTAGAAGATAAAAATAGTAAAAGTGAGTGGACAGGATCAAGAAGCTGAGAAATTATTAAATTCTTCTCCTTCCTGCTTTCCATTTTCAGATCACTGCCTCCCCAAAGATGCTTTGCAAACAAGCAGATTAACGTTATGTACAGTTGCACTGGAACATGAGAAAAAGAAGAAGGAGCTAAAAAGAACACCAAAGGAGACATGACATTTATAGTGGTGGCCTTCAGAGCTAACTTCATCCAGGAATGCCTTTTTAATCAATGTCCCAGTTCAATTTTTGGTAGTTTGGCAGATCTCACAGGAAATGTGGGCAGGGGCAAGGTCAGGATGAGGTGGGCAACCAAAGCCAGACACAAATTATGGGGAATGTGGTAATATTGAAAATTAGAAGGAACTTCTCAACAATAAGAGTGGTTCAGCAATGGGATCGCCTTCTCTAGATGCTCTCAAAAAGAGGTGGACAGCTGTCTGTTGAACACAGTGGGCCCCTTCCAATTCTATGATTTTATGATTGCACAAATTAAAAATAACTTTTATGAGTATATGTGACCCCTTCCTGATAGCAATGTGGCTCTTTGCTCCCACAACATCCTGTTGAAGCCAAGTGCAAGTCACATGTTGTCCACCACTAATTTAGACGTGTACAAGAAAGCTATATCAGTGGTAACTTACAAAATCAACCTTCCATAATCATGGACTCTCTAAATCCTAGATGGTGGGGATTGTAGGGTTGGTCATTTTCTTCACTCATATCCTACTTGCAATCACCTGAAGAAAACTGTTGGAAATGTGATTGCTCATTCCCATCCCAAAAATCTGTTCCTCAGATTGGATAATTACTTTTCAGTTCAGACTAAAACCTAGATTTTATTTGTCACTTTCACTGAGATGGGAGCCTTTAGCTAGCTAGAGAGGGAGAGCCAGTGTGGTGTAGTGGTTTGAATGCTGGACTGGGATTCTGGGAGACTGAGGTTCAAACCCCCAGTCAGCCACAGAGAAAGGCAATGGCAAACCCCCTCTGAAGAAGGCTTGCCAAGAAAATCCCATGATAGATTCACCTTATGGTTGCCATAAATCAGAAATGACTTGAAGGTACCCAACAGCAACAGCTAGCGAGAATCTACAAAGTGACCAGCCATGAGGGAGTGATGCTGATTTTTCTTTTTAAGAGGAGATTATGAAATCACTTCTGGAAAAATGCTTTCCAAGGGTCTATAGATTTATAACATCTACCACCCAGTTACAAACACCTCCTTTTGATCAATGCATTTGATTAGGAGATCCATCAAGCCAGCTCTTAGGGTACTAATTGATAATGCAAGGAGACCCATTTCTGCTTGAACATTTGGTTGTATTAGCAATAAAAAAACTTGATTACTCTTGCTCTGCAACATCTCACATCAGTGCATTACATATCTCCATCCATCTGTGGTTAGGTAAAAAGTAACCATGTCTCTCCTCTCCCTTTCCAAAGTGAAGCCACCAAACACTGTTCACACTGCAGGATGCCTTCCAGCAGTAGCTGACTTAAACAATATTTCAATATTTTGGGGCTGTACTGAAAGGTAGCTTTAAACATTATGATCATCAATAAAGAAAGAAGCAGATGACTCCTGGTTTCAGGCAAGCCTTCAGCCATCAATTAATCGCTGAATCGATATAGCATGATGTAAGGCAGCTTAACTGAAGAGAATCAGCACTTAAGGAGCTTATGCTGCCAGTGGAAGACCAACATCAGTAAAGTCAGCTGCCTTTCAAAATACAGAGGCCTTATTTGGTTCCCGAACCCAAAGAAAGATGGAGCAGACAGACAGAAACAGTGTGAAATGAGATATAAGGACATCACAGATAATTGACATCCAGAATGAAATCCTTCAAGAGGAACATCTCATACTGATTGTTCATTGAAACCTGTCGCCTTGACCGAAGAGCTTGCCAGCGCATTATATGTGTATATTCACATTCGTAACTAACAGTGGGGAGGGATGAATTTTTTATTGCAGTGTCATGATGCTGAAGATGTTGCTTCTTAAAAGCAACCACATTCTTTAACAAAAAAAGAAGGAATGGAAAGAATCAACATCCCTGCAGGGTTCTTCTTATTTATTTATTTTTTAAATTATGACTTAATGTTGCTACTTCTTAGCCAAAGGAGAAAGTATGTTTTATTCAATATTCTTTATAATCAAACATGGAAATACAGTGGGCTTTCAGGCGCTGGCAATAAAGAAACTGTAAATTGCTATCTGTTGATCCCCCAAACTGTAAATCTCAGTTTATCTTTGGGATCTAAGACCTACACTCCCCATAGTTGGTGCATCAACATTCAACCACATCGATATGAAGAATATGAAAAAGTAAAACTTTTGCTCTTGAATTTAATGTGTTTCTTTGACTCTCACCTGCATTCCCTTCCCTAAGCCTATCTTTGGAATCTAAGACCTACACTCATATCTTTTGCTTGCATCTCTTTGCAAATAGATTTTGTTTTTAATTGCTACATGAACATTTGTACACATTTTCCATAATGTACATATTTATTTCCATATGTGATGAAGAGTGCATGTGTGCAGCAGCAGACTTCTAAGGATCAAAGATACCAATGGCCAAACAAACAAACTATGGCGGACTCAATATTGCAGTTATGGGTTGATAACCTAGAGTTATGAATCGATAACTGATCTTGCCACAAACCCAGATGCCAATTCTGTCCACATATCTACTCTGGAAATGTCATCACAGGACCTAATCACATCACCCACAATATTAGAGTCACTTTCACTTGCTCATCCTCTAATGCAATATATGGCATCATCTGTCAACAATGCCTTTCAGCACTCTATACTGAGCAACAGGCCAGTCTATGAGCCAGAGGATAAATGCACGTAAATCAGATAGTAGAAATAGGAATACACAAAAACCTGTTACAAAGCACTTAATTCTTCCTGGACAATCCATCTCCGACCTTAGAACAGCAGTCTTTGAACAAAAAAACTACAAAATATTTTACAAAACTACAAATCCCAGGATTCCACGAGATGGAACCCTGCCAGTTAACATGATATCAAATTGGATATCAGATTGGAAAGAGAAACAGCTGAACCAGAATATATCCACAAAATCCAATCCATCAATAGCAGGTTGAACAGAGACAATGGCTTCCTGGCACATATTATACATATTATAACACTGGTTAACACTTCAGCCTCATGAGGATGCTTTTAGTCAGTTTAACACATCTCCTTTCTGGCTCCCAGTCTGCACACACCACATTCCAAAACTCCCTCCACTCACTCTCCCTTAGGCAACATTTTTCCACCTGCCTTTGTCCCTCAACAACCATAGTTAAACTTGTATGTAGAGAGATCTTGTAGCACCCTTGAGACTAACTGAAAGAAAGAAATTGGCAGCATGAGCTTTGTAGACTTCAATCTACTTCCTCATCACCATATCCACAAGTTTTGCATTTCCATGGCTATTCACAGAGTCTGATTATAAAGGTATTTCCTGGGCACCATTCACTTCATGCATTTGTGGAAGTACACCAAGTCGCCAAAAGCTTATGCTACAACTTCTTTGACTCAGTTCATCTCAAAGGTGCTACTGATATTTGCATACTGATATTCCAGACTAACACAGCTATAACTCCGAATTCTGCTCTGGATTCAATAAAACTATGTAGACAATACTTAGTTCTACATACTTAAGTAGCCAATGTGGAATATTGGTGTAAAGCTTTGTTGTAAGGACTCCATTAAAGATAGAACCAGTGTGGTGTGGCAGTTTCAGTGCTGGACTAGGACTGAGAAGCCTGGGCTCAAATCTCTGCTCAGTCATGGAAACCTATTGGGTGATCTTGGGCAAGTCACACTCTCTCAGCCTCAGAGGAAGGCAGCAGCAAAGATATGAAGAAATCTTACAAAGAAAACCCTATGGCAGATTCACATTAAGGTCTCCATAAGTCAGGAATGACTTGAAAGCACACAACACACAAACACACAATTAAAGATAGGAAAGCTCTCAAAAGGTAATAAGCTAACACTGAACTAAACTAATTTCATCTTCAGTAGAAATGAGAGCTTAAGAGAGTGGCAAGTGAAGAGTGGAAACAACTGTTTACATCTCAGAATGGGTAGGTTAAGTTGGTAAGAGATGAGGAGACTTTGGGTCACTGAAAACTATTTAACCCTGTCACTGCTCCTTTCTCTAAGTCATATTTAACTCTTTAGGTGCTGGCCATTGTTTGTTTTATTTTATTTATTTATTCATTTCATTTATATGCCACCTTTCTCCCCAAAGGGACCTAACAATGTTGTTGCATTGCCAGCAATGGACACATTTTTCAACAGATGTGTCCTACTAGCTTACAAATGTCTGTGCATATTTTTCAATTGTATGCATTCATAAAATGCATGTGATGGGAGATACAAAGTGACTTATGGTGACCTCATGAATGTTATAGGGGTTTCTTAGGCAAGTAATACCAGTTCCTTCCTCTGAAATGTAGCCTACAGTACCCAGTATTCATTGGCAATCTCCCATCCAGTTACTAACTAGAGCTAATCCTGCTTAGCTTCCAAGATCAGATGGATCCAATGCCTTTAGGGCCAGGCTCCTTGCAACTGACACTAATGGAATGAAGAGGAACAGAAGAAAATGAAGATACTGTGTTTCCCTGAAAATAAGACATACTCATAAAATAAGCTGTAGCAGGATTCGTAAGCATTTGAGCAATATAAGCTATACCCCGAAAATAAGACATAGGACCAATGCAGCTGGGGTGGCTTTTCTGAGCCGCCCCTGGGAGCAGTGGATCGGGACCGCGGCAACCACAAGCCATGGCCCTGATCCTCCTTTTTGCCAACCCCAAAAGAGTGGTTCAAAGGGCCGCTCCTTTTGGGGGCAGCAAAAACCTGGCCTTTGAGGCACTGCCACAGCTCTTTTATAGGCTGTCCCTCGTAACGTCGCATCCACTGCTCCCAGGGATGGCCCAGAAAAGAGCTGCTGCGGCAGCTCAAAGGGTCGTGGCCCAAATCATCCTTTTTGCCACCCCCTCAAAGAGCGGTTCAAAAGGCCGCTCCTTTGGGGGGTGGCAAAAAGCCAGCCTTTGAGAAGCTCTTTTCTGGGCTGCCCCTGGGAGCGGCGAATCCTCCACTCCCAGGGGCAGCCCAGAAAAGATCCGCTCCCACAGCTCAAAGGGTCACAGCCATGATCCTCCTTTTTGCCGCCCCCAAAAGAGCAGCTCAAAATGCCACTCCTTTTGGGGGCAGCAAAAAGCCGCCCTTTCAGCTGCTGCTGCAGCTCTTTTGCACCCTTTTGGCATAGCGTGTATGCACACTGCGCCAAGAGGGCGCCCTGACGCCATGCACCCTGCGGACAGGCACGCAGCATCAGCACGGAGTTGGGACAAATAAGACATCCCCTGAAAATAAGCCATATTGTGTCTTCTTGAGGAAAATTAAATATGACAGTGTCTTATTTTCGGGAAGCATGGTAGGTTTCGCCCACCCTGATACCAGCCCCATTTTCCTGTGTTTTTCTGTTCACCTTTGCTAAGGATGGTTTGCAAAAAATTTACCTTCTGTGACCATAAAGACAGCTCATCCCACTTTATAGACATCTCCCTCCCCTGTGGGAAGTCTTTGTTGTAGTTCTGTTGGCCCTTTCATTCCAGCAATACAATGATTTAACAAAATGCCCCTTCCCTAAATGAATATTTTCATAAACTTTCCACTTCCCCCTCCTCCAATCTTGAGGCTGTCTGTCTTGAAATATGAACACTTTGCTTGCCTGCTTGTACCTTACTGGCAGAGAAAACCTCTATGCTCCACCAGTAATCCACTTCAGAAATCCATCGGAGGTAAAACAATTATGTATTTCATTTGCTCTTTATTTTTTAAGCAGGCACATCCTTCTCTCACACTCCATAAAGGCATTTTATGGGATGCCCTAAAAATGTCAAAGATGCTAAAGCAGAGCATATATTTACAATGGGCTTTATAGGCTAGCAAGTCTTTGTAGCTAGTACATTCTGAAATGTATTTATTACTTCTTTACTGCTGATTTCTTTTTCTTTTTTAAAAAAAAAGATCATTTTACAAGATAAAAAGAAAAAAGAGTATGAGGATTGAAATGAGGGTGGATCATTGCTTGGGGATGCTGGATCTTCTACATCCAAAAAGGTCCCATGATCCTGAAAGGCCAGGGCTTTTCCATAAAGTTTGAATCATGTCAGATACGTTTATGTTTTATGGAAAGAGAGGGAGTGCAGTGTAATGGTCAGCAAATTGGACTGGGACTTGGGAAATATATGTTTACATCCTCACTTAGCCATGAAGTTCACTGATTTTTCTTGATCCATTCACTGCTTTTCTACTTGACCTGCCCTACAGGGTTGTTATGAAAATAAAGCAAGGAAGGGAAGATCCATGATGGAGAAGGTTTTCTGACATACTACACATATTATAAAACTAACTAAACTGGTCCCCATCTCATGTGGTGGAGGGGGGGGGTCTCTTGGCCAATTCATCAAATCTCCTTTCTGGTCCCCACACTACATTCCAATACTTATTCACATGGTTATATATTCACCTTGAGTTTAGGCAACATCCTTCCTCCTGACTTTGTTCCCCAGCGATCATCTTCAAAACTGAACTTGTCACCTCATCCCCATATCCAGAAATTTTGCATTCTTACACACAGCCTGCTTATATAAGTCTGTCCCTGGACCCTACATGTCATGCATCTGAGAAAGTAGACTGAAGTCTATGAAAGTTCATGCTACCAGCTTCTTTCTTCAGTTAGGCACAAAGGTGCTACAAGATCAAAATTATGAAAGGCATGGTATCCATGCCCTAATAGGAGCGACTTAGGGACCTTAGTATGTTTAACCTGGAGAAGAGAAAGTTAAGAGGCAATACAATGGACTTGTTTGAATATCTGAAGGGATATCATACTGAAGATGGACCAAGTTGGTTTCTGTAGCTTCAGAGAATAGGACCCTGAGCAATGGATGCAAATTACATGAAAAGAGATTCCACTTCAACATTAGGAGGAACTTCCTGAAAGTGAGAGCTGTTTGACAGTGGAACAACTCCCTTGGAGTCTCCTTTTTGGAGATCATTAACAGAGGCTGGATGGCCATCTGTTGGGGATGCTTTGATTGTGAGTTCCTGCATGGTAGGGATTGGACTGGATGGCCCTTAAGGTCTCTTCCAACCCTATGGCTCTATGATTCTATCCCTGTGCAGTCTGATTCCTCAGACTAACATGACTATGGAGGGTTGCAGACTGCCAGAAATAGTGCAAATTGAGTCCACTTTTAGGGTTAGGGTTAGGGAATCATGGGAACTGTATTTTATTGTGGCACCAGAGCTCTCTGACAGAGAAGGCTCAATGTCTCAGAAAAAAAACAATTCCCATGATTTCCTAGCACTAACCCTAACCCTAAAAGTGGACTCAATTTGCACTATTTCTGACAGTCTGCAAAGTTCCTCAGGGAGCTGGGGCTGTTTAGCCTGGAGAAGAGAAGGTTGAGAGGTAGCCCTGTTTAAATATTTGAAGGGATGTCATATTGAGGATAGAGCAAACTTGTTTTCGGCTGCTCCAGAGAATAGAACATGGAACAATGGATGCAAGCTACAGGAAAAGAGATTCCACTTCAACATTAGGAGGAACTTCCTGAAAGTGAGAGCTGTTCAACAGTGGAACAACTCCCTTGGAGTCTCCTTTTTTTGAAGGTCATTAAACAGAGGCTGGATGGCCATCTGTTGGGAATGCTTGATTGTGAGTTCCTGCATGGCAGGGGGTTGGACTGGATGGCCCTTATGGTCTCTTCCAACTCTGATTCTATGAAATATCTTGGACCCAAGTTGTTTAGGGCTTTGTAGGTCAACACCATCACCTTGAATTGAGCCCAGAAGCAAATTGGAAGCCAGAGCAGTTCTTGCAGGACCAGTGTTATGTGGTCTCTAAAATGCACTAGCTGCAGTGCCCAAACACTTTTCAAGAGTAGCCCCATGTACAGTGCACACAGTAGTCTAATCAGGAAGTAACATGACTATAGGGGGTTGCAGACTGCCAGAAATAGTGCAAATTGAGTCCACTTTTAGGGTTAGGGTTAGGGAATCATGGGAACTGTATTTTATTGTGGCCCCAGAGCTCTCTGACAGAGAAAGCTCAATGTCTCAGAAAAAAAAACAATTCCCATGATTCCCTAGCACTAACCCTAACCCTAAAAGTGGACTCAATTTGCACTATTTCTGGCAGTCTGCAACCCCCCTATGTCTTTAAATTTTACCATGATGGAGAAGGGTGAGAAAAATAAATAAATATTAGTCCTAGAGGGTGTTGCAGGCAGGATCTGCTACAATATCTGACTGTAATTCTATAGTATATGTCATGTATGCTATAAGGAGCCCTGTTGGCACAATGGTTAAAGGCTGGTACTACAGTCACAATGTTGTGAGTTCGATCCACGGCTCCAAGGTTGACTCAGCTTCCTTTTGTAGGTCAGTAAAATGAGTACCCAGCTTGTTGGGGGAAACCTGCTTACAGATTGTAAACCACTTAGAGCAGGGGTAGGCAACCTAAGGCCCGGGGGCCGGATGCGGCCCCCCGAGGCCTTTGGACTGGTCCCAGGCCGGTCCTGCCGCCGCCGCCCACCATCATGATATTTATTATTGTTGTTATTACTTGTTCTTGGAGTTTTCTTGGCAAAATCTCCACAGGGGTTTTGCCATGGCTTTTCTGGGGCTGAGAGAGTGTGCATGCATATATATTTTTTATTTTTTATTATTATTATTATTTATTTATTTATTTATTTTTGGTGCTTCGGCCCCCCCATTGTCTGAGGGACAGCAACCCGGCCCCCCGGCTCAAAAAGGTTGCCTACCCCTGACTTAGAGAGTGCTGAGTTCACAATGAAGTGGTATAGAAATGTAAATTTATTGCTATGTAACTTTATGCATTCTTAGCTATGTAACAGAACCCTCATAGTGAATTGTGAAGATGCATATCAGGCTTCTGGCATGAGTGTCCCAGCACACACTGGGCTCTGCCACTGCTCACCAGCATTCCCCAGTCATTGTTCAGATGCTCATCAGGGGTGCCCAATGGGCATTGGTGCCCATTGCACCCTGGGACTTATATGCAATTGTCACTTCACTGGATCCTTTACATATCAACATTACAACAGTCCCTTACTGAATACTGATGTTGCAAAACTGCTCTGTTCTATTTTCTGCAGTATGTAAGCCCCAAACTGAATGTCATCCTCCCTCTGTAACACTGCCATGTTTGGGAAACTACTCCATGTTTTGAACTGAGAACAAAAGACTATGAATCCCCAAGGGATAGTCTGTGCAATAATCATATCTAGTGCTGCTTAACAGAGAAACAAATCTGTCATGACTCCCATTTCTGTTCTGGCAAACACCTTGCAATACATGGCTCTGCCTCTTGTTACTCATGAAAGCAAATGACTTTCACAATGGAACAACCAAAGCTACATTTACGGTCATGTCGCTGGCGGATGCAGGAAGGTCAGTTTGCTCAGGGCAAAGTCAAGAAACAATCTTGTGCAGCTTCACTAAGGCCATCCATCAACACTACACCAGTGTCACTGGTGTGAGAGAGAGGAGGGAGGTGGAGATATATATACAGCGACAGTTTATGTGGCTGGAAGGAGATAATCTCAACAAATCCCCATTGGTAAAATAAAATGAAAATGAATTGCCTCAATCTGCAGCAAAACCTACAAACACGACTGGCTTCCAGAGCTCCACAAGCCGGCGGAATGATAAGCAGGGATGGTGGGTCTTTGTACAGCAGTGAATCAGCACATCTCTTGCTTCAGTTCAGAGGGCATGAACTCCACTCAGTTTACAGGGTAAGCAGGATTGGGGGAGCCTGAATTAATATCCTCTTGGCAAAATATCCATATTGGAGAGCACAAAGTCATGGTGGTGGGGGGGGGACGAATCTAGTAGTGCTATTGTTGCTATGATTATTCATATAGTTGGTAGAGACCACAAGGGACCACTCCCTACCTTGCAAGACACAACTAAAGCACTCCTGAAATATGCCCATCCAGCCTCTGCTTTGTTGTTATTTGTTGTTGACCCATGGCGACCTTATAGATGAGACACCTCCAGAGCCCTCCCCCCCATCCTCTACTGCTCTGCCCAGCTCCTTCAAAGTCATATTTGTGGTCTCTTTAATAAAGTCCATCCATCTAGCATGTGGCTTTCCTCTCTTTCTACTTTCCTCCACCTTTCCTAACATTATTGTCTTTTTCAGCAATTCATGCCTTCTCATGATGTGTCCAAAGTATGACAGTCTAAGGTCCAGTACAGACTGGCCAAAAGGGCTGGCCTGGAGGTGGAGTTGGGCTTGGCGACCGCACGCCAGCCACCCTGCCTCTGCCCCCAAATTATTCTCACGCCGCCTGCCCAAACAGATGGCAGGTGACGTCAGGGTGCTCCCTTGGTGCAGCGTTTAGACTTTCTTCTCTGTATGTATTGCATCTGCAGAGTCTCGTCCAGCAGAGCTGTTTAGGGTGGTAGGGGAGCTGACACAGGTTCCACCCATGCAGAACCCATTGCTTAACCTGACAACGGCCTGCTGCGACCCATTTAACAACATTTTCACAGATAAAATCTCTCAGATAAGAGCCGACTTAGATGCCAATGTTGTAACAGAATCAACTGATGAGGTTTCCAGAAGCTCCGTTAATGGAATTATACTGGCTCAGTTTCAATCTGGGAGCACCAAGGACGTGGACAAGCTCCTTGGTAGAGTGAGGAATACTACCTGCCCTCTCGATCCTTGCCCGTCATGGCTGGCCGTTCAGGGACAGGATGCCTTGAGGATGTTCCTTAGGGACATCATCAATGCATCTCTCAGGTGAGGTCATGTTCCATCTTGTTTGAAGGAAGCGGCGGTTAGGCCACTTCTGAAAAAAAACTTCCCTGGACCCCCTGGATATGAACAGCTATAGGCCAGTCTCTTTACTACCTTTCTTGAGCAAAGTGATTGAGAGGGTGGTTGCTCTTCAACTCCAAGCTGTCTTGGAGGAAACCGATTATCTAGATCCATTTCAAACTGGCTTTAGGACAGGATTTGGAGTTGAGACTGCCATGGTTGCCTTGGCTGATGACCTTCATCTGAACATCAACAGCGGTAGTGTGACTTTGTTGGTGCTCCTAGATCTCTCAGCAGCTTTTGATACAATAGATCATAACATCCTCTTGGATTGCTTGAGTAGGTTAAGAATTGGAGGCACTGATTGCAATAGTTCCATTCCTTTCTCTTGAGCAGGTTCCAGAGGGTGTTGCTTGGGGACAGTTGCTCTACAAGGAAAGAGCTTAATATATATGAATGATCTCTCCCAGTGGCTTCATATATATATGAAGCCGCTGGGAGAGATCATTCAGAGACATGGGGTGGGATGTTATCAGTATGCTGATGACATCCAGATCTATTTCTCTATGTCTCAGTCATCGGCCTCAGCTCCCGATGGCACCTCTCCTCTCAATGACTGTCTTAAAGCGGTAATTGAGTGGATGAGGAAAAACAAATTGGGATTTAATCCAGACAAAATGGAGGTGCTCACACTAGCGGCCCCAAAACCAAAAATAGGGATACAACCTCCAGTCCTGGACAGGGTCACACTCTCTGTGAAGGATTGTGTTCGCAGTCTGGGCGTGCTCCTGGATCCCTCGCTTCTGATGACCAATCAGGTAAATGCGACAGTCAGGAGCGCCTGTTATCATCTTCGGCTGATACACCAGCTGCACCCTTTCCTGGAAGTAAGGGACCTTGAGACTGTCATGCACACTCTGGTAAACTCCTACCTTGATTTCTGTAATGCATTCTACATGGGGCTACCCTTGTACTTGATCCAGAAACTACAATTAGTACAGAACATTGCAGCCAGGCTGGTCTCGGGAACATCGAGAAGAGACCATATAATGCCAGTCACTTCACTGGCTACCTATTAGTTTCTGGGCACAGTACAAGGTATTGGTTATTACCTTTAAGACCCTTAATGACTTGGGTCCAACCTATCTTCGTGACCACCTCCTTCCATACAATCCACCCCACACACTCCAGTCCTCTGGGAGGAATCTGCTGCAGCCTATTAAAACGAGGCTGTCCGCTACCTCCCAGAGGGCCTTTTCAGCAACCACTCCCATATTATGGAATGGCCTGCCAGACGAGATCGGTCACATTACTACCTTAAATAGCTTTAAAAAAGCGGTTAAGACAGATCTCTTCTGGCAGTCCTTTCCCGATTAGATATCCCGGCCTTAAGAGTTAGCTTTTCTTTTTCATTCTCCTATTCTTTGCCACAGTTATTGTCATTGTCTGTTCTGTCATTGTGACTTTTTTAAGTATGTCTTAACTACTTATTGTTTAATACTATTGTGGTTGGGTTCTGAGATTTTGATCTGAGTTTTGTACTGTATTTTTTATGCTAATTTTAATGTTGTAAGCTGCCCTGGTTGCTTTAGCAGAGGGGCAGGATATAAATAAATTATTATTAGTAGTAGTAGTAGTAGTAGTACTGTTTTTGATTCTTCTTTGCTTCCAACCTTTGCATGTCAATCTCCAATGATCAGCTTGACATCCTGTTTTGGTGTGTTGTCAATTTCTTCTTGTACTCCTTTGTAAGATCTATCAATTTCTTCTTGTTCTGCCTCAGTGGTTGGTGCATATACTTGAATTATGGTGATATTCATAGGTTTCCCGTGGATCCTTATTGAGATGATTTTGTCTGATTTTGTATTGTATCCTCTGACTGCTTTTGCAAATCTTTTCTTAGTATGAAAGCCATCCCGTTTCTTCTTGTATTTTCATTCCCTGAGTAGAAAACTGTGTGGTTGTCTGATTCAAAGTGGCCCATTCCTGTCCATTTTAACTCACTCACCCCCAATACTGCTATGTTCATGTGTTGCATTTCCATTTTCACTATGTCTAGCTTCCCTTGGCTCATGCTTCTCACATTCCATGTCCCTCTTTTATGTATGGTGCTGCTTCTGATGGGATTTGTCTTTCTCAGTATTTACTGCTTGCTTCGCCATTTTTGACTGCCCTTAGCTGTTCTTGCAAGTGTGTTTTCCTTTAGTTTCTATCTCTCTGTTAGTGCTCTTGTCTTGCCTGTGTGACACTTTCAATGTCTCCTCTTAGGGTTTTCTAGGTAAGGGTTACTCAAGGAGGACCATCTACACCTCCCTGTGCACAGTGCTAACAAATGTTAGCTATAATGTCGCTGCTGTTCACTTTAGTGAAACCCACCACTACTGCTGCTTCCCAGTAGTTGTTTTCCTATGTCATTCTCCCTCCCCCCCATTATTGTTGAATAATAACAATATTCTATTATTTAACTGTTTAAATATTTATCTGTTTAATGACCTCCAAAGATGGAGAGTTCTGAGTCAATATATTTTACTGTCAAACACCTCTTACAGTTAAAAAAGAATGGGGGGGAGGCTGGATAGACATCTTTCAGGACTGCTTTTTTGCGTCTTGCTGCATTGGACAAGATGAGCCTTCTGGTCCCTTCCATCTCTAAGATTCTATGAAAGATCTCCAAAGATAGAGAGTCCATCACCCGCTGAGGCAGTACTATCAAACAGCTCTTATAGTCAAGAGGTTATTCTTAATGTTTAAGTTAACTCTCTTTTCTTGTAATTTGAATCAGTTTGGTTCATGTTTTAGTCTCTGAAGCAGCAGAAAACAAGTTTGTGCTGTCTTCTACATGGCATACCTTCACGTCATCTCTCAATCTTGTCTTCTCCAAGCTAAACATACCCAGCATCCTAAATTGTTGCTTATAAGGTTCAGTTTCTTGGTGATGGTGGCGATGATGATGATGATGATGATGATTATTATTATTACCCTGCCTGTTACTCAATTTGAGACTCAAGGCAGCTTACAACAATCAAAACACACATGTTGGCCATGTAGCAAAGTACAATAACATCCAAAATCCACAAAACAGTGATACCTTGCGGGGGGGGGGGGCAACCAAAACGCACAAAATACATGTTGCAAGCTTTTGAAGCTCCACTGGCCTCTTCATCACACAAAGAGGTTGCAAATCATACAGGAGGGGGAAAATGACACAGTCACAAGCTTGCACACATTTGTCAAAATGTGTCTGTTCTCAGTTCAGGAGGGAAATCCATGCAGACAGGCTAATAGAACTTTAAAAAATTAATTTCCTGGAATACCCACATGGCTAGAAGGAGAAGTGGCCTGCCTGCATGAATTTCCCTCCAATACCACCTGAACTGAGAACAGCCATATCTTGACAAAAATGAAGACTTGGACTAACATCATCATATTTTTCCTCCTGTATGATTTTAACATATTTGCCTGATGAAGAAGCCAGTGGAGCTTTGAAAGCTTGCAACATGTATTTTGTACATTTTGGTAGGCCCAGAAAAGATATCAGTGGGTTTTTTTTGGATTTTGGATATTATTCTACTGGTAGTTCAAAATTTATGGCATGCAAGAGAGGCCATAAATTTAAGTTTAAAAAAGGCAATTAAACCACCATAAAATTGAAACCAGTTCAAACAAATTAAAATTACAACAAATAAAAGTCCAGCATATTATACAAGGCCTGTTTCTCCTGAAAAAACAGTTCTCAAAGGCTTGCTGGGATTTTTTAAAAGAAAAAAAAAAGGTTGTCTGCTTGCAGGAAAATAGTAAGGAGGGTGCCAGTCTAATCATTCTAGGGACGTTATCACACGGGGGAAATCTGTTGGTTAATCCACACAAATCCAAAACAAAAACTGAATTTGTGCCTCACGATTTCACATGACGTCACATAGAAACTGGTCAGAAACTGGACAGAAACTGGTATTATCCGAGATCTTTTTAATTTCGGGAGTTTAGAGGAAATGCATTTGCAAAATTACAGTAATTTCGCATTTACTGTAATGTGAAAAGCAAATACGCACGGACAATTCTCTTTTAAAACCTGGAGGAGGGCCAAGAGGAGGAGGAGGAGGGGCCTCCAGGGAGGGAGAGTCCCAGGCTCCTTCTCAGTGCCAGGAAAGGGAAGGGAAGGGAAGGGAAGGGAAGGGAAGGGAAGGGAAGGGAAGGGAAGGGAAGGGAAGGGAAGGGAAGGGAAGGGAGCCCAGGAGAAAAAAGTTTGGGATGGAGGAGAAGTTTGGCATTTGGGATAGAGGGGAAAGGAGGGGAAAGAAGGCTTCCCTCGCAGCAGCTGTGGGTGGATGTGGGTGCAAGTGTGGGGTGTGCTTGTGGAGCAACTTGGAGATCCATCTCACCATGAAGTTCTGCCCTGCAGGTCCTACAAAGGGGAAAGGCTTATGGGGGGGGCATGGGAGCTACCTCCAGTTTCCCCCCTCAATCCCTCCCTTGCCTCAGCTTGCCTTGCCTTGCCTTGCCTTGCCAGCCTCCTCCTCCTCCTCCTCTGCTCTCTTGAGAGGTCCTAACCCCAACGGAAGGGGGTTAGGACCTGTGCAGGAGGACATGGCCCCAAATGTAAGACAGTTTGACATTTCCTCCTGGGAAATGCAGGACCCGCCTGGAAAAAGGAGGAGTCTGGTCATGAAACACACCCATTTCCAGTATGTGTATGGGTTCTTTTCACTTGTGTATGAAAGTTAAAAACGTCTTTTTTCGCTTTTAACTTATTTCCATTATTACTGTAATTGCGTGTGAAAAGCTTTTGCACAATTAAGCTCTTTTTTCGCTTTCTTTTCGGGATGCTTCATTTCCACTTTATTATCTCTTTAACAACGAAACTGGCCCACGTGTGATAACGTCCTAGGGAGGGAGTACCAGAGCCTGGAAGCAGCCACCAAGAAAGCCTTCCCAACAAATAAACCTGTAGGGGTAGTGGGACAGAGCTCAGAACCTCCTCAGAAGCTGCCCTACCATGCACTTGCACTCAAAAGCTGAGATCCTATATTGTGCTTGTATGATTTAAATTTACACTGAGAGGCACACAACAGTTGTGTTACACCACTCTTTTGGTGAATACCAACTTTGGCAGATACATTATCAGCAGCACAATGCACCTGCTTACTGTCCCATTGCACAATGAGGGATGTACAGCAGCTGTTTCTACCATTCTAGGGAGTCAAATGGTATACTAAAAGTACAACTGCTTGGCTGGAATCTTCTTAGTTAGTCCCAAATAGAATAGACCTGTTGAATCAACTGCTAAAGAGTAGATCAACACATTGGTAAATCCAGTTTATTCAATGGTTCTGCCCTACTTGGGACTTCAGATAGAATCCTGGCCCTTCTGAAATGGTTAAACCTGTGCAACAAACACTACTTGTGCACCATGAACTGAGCACATATGCTGCACAATGACCAAAAAAGTACAAAAAGAACTTACACAGGTACATGACACCAAAAGGATCCCAGACTAAAACATTTTTGTAGAGGAGAGGGGTGGAACCTCATGCCCTGGGGCCATAGGTGAGCTTCTGATCCATCCTTCAGGATTTCCAAGATAGCATTCCTTCCCCAAGACTACATCAATCTACGGTTTCCAAGCTTATGAATAGGTCTTTTCCCATTCTAAAAACTCAAAATGCCACTGCAAAAGTTTTGTTACTGGCAGTAAAAACTTTAGGTTAAAGCATGCTGGGATTTAGGATCCCTCCTTTTTGCCATTGAGTCCCCCTACTACTGGAATAAGGGCACCGAAAACCCTTTTTGAAAGAGGATTCAGCCCTTTTGCTGAAAGAGCTTCCCCATGCTTCATGTACAGTGTGGCTGTGTTTTCCATGTGAGTCGAAAAATGCATGCATGCTCTTTAACCACATGCCTCTCCATCCTTTAATAAGAAAGAGCTGCATCATCATCATCATCATCATCATCATCAATTATTCCTTACCTACCTCTCCCAAAGGCTCAATAGGGAGGGTACCAAACAGATTAAAACACATAAAACCACTTAAACACATTAAGTTAAAACACATAAACATAGAACACATTAAAACAATCCAGCATAAAATAAAATATCTCAATTTAAAATTCATAGTTTAAAATCTACTGGGTAGGCCTGTCAGAAGAGATACCGTAAGTTTTTAATACTATTTTAAATTCAGACTGTATGTTTAGCTGTCAAATCTCTCCTGGCAGGTCATTCCACAGTCTAAGGGCAGCCAATGAAAATGTCCTTTGGGTGATAGTTACCAAACTAGTTCTGGCCTGTTGAAGTAAATGTCCTCCAGCAGACATGAGTGTATGGGGCAGATTATAAGGAAGGAGGCAATCCCATAGGTTATCTGGATCTAAACCATGCAGGGCTTTAAAGGTAATAACCAACACTTTGTACTTGCCCAGAAACTAATTGGCAGCCAATGGAGTGATTTTATTATTGGTGTGATCAATCTGGGTGCTGTGTTTTGAACTAATTGAAGTTCCCAAACTTGGTACAAAGATAGTTCAGTGTAGAGTGCATTGCAAAAGTCCAGCCTTAAGGTTATCTTGAGGTTGCACAGAAGTGGCCTGTGCCATTTTGCAGGATCTATAGGAAAGCTTAAGGTCTGAAATCCCACAGGTGCGACACTGAACAGCATAGTTGTGTTGCTAGTCACATATACTGTATCTTACCATTATGGAGCACATGAACACAGTGTGTAACAGTCAATACATCCCCACTCAGAATGTTCTAGGGACACAATTCCTTAAAAATGCAACTGCTTGCACAACAGTTAGGGTGGCAGAATTTTGTTTGCACAATTAGAATCAAGATATGATCATTTTACAGTGCTCTAGAAAGCAAAACTGCTGGAATAAAGGTTCTTATGCCACCATATGTTACCAATAGGTTTCCAGCAAAGAAGATTCTTGTTGGATCAGTCCAAAATAATATCCAGTTCAGCATCATGTTTCCCATAGTGGCCAACCGAATGCCTTAGAGAAGACCACAAGCAGAATATGAAAGCAATCATCCTCTTTATGGTTACTCCTCAGTAACTGGTACTGAATCACATATTTTAGAGTTGGGCAGCTTCTCAGAATGAATGGGAGTTGGCCCCCCCAGAAACCCACCAGAGCCATACAACTGCTTTGGCTCCTGCCACCACCGTGGACGTTTCATGGATACCACCAATGTTCTTGTCACCACTGCAGTAGCTCTGTATGGTCCACGAAGGTACCAGAGTTCCTCTCATACCATAAAACTGCACCATTCTGAAGGAAAATCATCCTCTTTCCTTCTGGAAAGGAAACCAAGAACCAAAACATGTTCTCATGTGGTACAACTGTGGAATTTTAATATTCTTGTTTTATTCATGGAGTCTGCCAACCTCACCATTGCCTACCCCTGCTTTAGCCATTATACCACACTGACTCCCTCAAAGAAGCTACTTCAGTGATACATTTCTACAAGAATAGCATGAGCAAGGGCTTTCCCATACAGCATATTACTATAGGGAAGTAGCATTTAGCTTCAAATGCCACAGGTCTACCTGCAAAATGTGTCATCTTCAGCTTAGTACCACAGAAAGATAAAACAAGTGTTGCTTTGCCACTTTATTTCTAGCTCCATGAGGTGCCCCACTCCATCTTTTCTGACTTCTAGTACATCAATAACCGGCAGTATATTCTAAGTGATTGAATAAAAAGTTATATTTAATTGAGAAATCAATGAGCAGGAGTAGAGCACCGAGGTCATATAGATTGTCTTATTCCAACCAATCTAACTCAACTTGCCCTTTCCGCTGGTCTTCCATCAATGCATTTTGCTTGCCAATCCCTCAGACAAGTCTTAATTATGGGCCACCGCCATTTGTCTTCAAATATCACATAACGGTGGAATCTATGCATCAATAAATATGACTCAAAAGCTGTTTTCCACCCCACTGGAGAGTTAATTGCTTCCAGGACTGAAGCACAGGCAGTAATTTTTGCATTTTGGAGTGGGGTTTTTTTCCAAGATCCCATAGTGTCAGAAGACAAATTTGTGAAGCCAAATTAAAGGAGAGAAAATGTGGCTGAGAGATATAAGGAGCTGTCCAGGGTGCTGTATCTATGCTGGACACTCATTATCAGCTAAGGAAGGGGGTAGATCATTCAGTGGCAGAGCACAGTTTGCATATGGAAAGAGCTCTGTCTCAATCCCTGTTGTCCTCAATTAAGGAAAGAGAAATACTTTGGTCCTAGCTGTTTCATTTGCTCTTAAAGAACTACAACCAGATGAAACAATACCACAGTAGATGGACCACTGAAGATTTAAGACACTGACTGGAATTCTTTATCGCCGTCTACATTACATAACTTTACATATATTTAGCTAAGTATGAGAGGTACTAAGAAAACCTGTTAGGCAACTGCAAAAACAAAAGTGCAATGGGACATAAGCAAGAATGTCCCAATACACATCAGGTAGCACCAATGTGCATCAGCACTCCCTAGCCAGCATCACATTGCACATCTTTCCCATTGTGCATCAGGCCCCATTGTGAACTATTCCTGGTACATAATGGTGCCAAATCCAGTAGAAACCAAGTTCAGAAACCTCAGGCATCAGTAGTTAAAACTCAGCAAAACTTTATTCTGCACTATTGTTCCATACCAGAGACTTCCATTGTCAGAATTAAATAGCAAGCATTTACATTGCCTGGTTAAACTACCCACAGTTTCAAAGTCATGACTGGATCAATTCTCATTTGTTATCATTAATAAACACATTTGCCCCTCTCATTCCCATACTGCCCCTTCTTTGTTGTAACAGCTAGATTCTTTTCACAGAAACAACTTTGAACAGGCTTGAATCATGCCTGCCCCCTCTTCAGATTCATCTCCCCACCTGTAACTGGAACCATCATGTCTCCACAATAGCTGTTTCTACAGTATAACCCCCCACATAACCTTCCCAATACTTTATGGCAGGAAAGTACATTTGCAGCTCCTGACAAATGGTCACTTTGCTGGCTCCCATAAGTAGTAACATAACAGCAGCCCCTTACTGAATACAGACATTGTGAAACTGTTCTATTTTCTGCAGATGTAAGTTCACTTATGAAGATATGTCTCCAAGTGAATTCCTGCCACTGACCTGAATTCTATTGTTAGTTCCCACTATTGTTCTATTGTTAGTCTCAGCCAGGTAATCCTATTGAATCAATGGGACTTCTTACATCAGTGATTCCTAAACTTTGGTTCCCCAGATGGTTTGGACTCCCACAAGCCCTGAGCAGCTTGGTCAATAACCAGTAATTCTGGCAGGTGAAGTTCAAAACAACTAGAGAACCAAACATCTGGAGAACTAAAGCACTGGTTTACATGTCCAACAATTGATTCAGTGGGTCTACTTTTGTTGGAACTAATCAAAGGGATTCCAGATAGTGTTTCCCAACTCTGGATCTCCAGATATTGTTGGCTTCAGCTCCCAAAAACCCCAGCCAGCATTACCAATGATCAAAGATATGGGACCTGAAGTCCAATGACATCTGAGAATCCAAGTTTGGAGGCTGCTAAGATTAGACTGCTCCATGCATTTGTATGATTGCTTTGGAATAAACATAGACAGTAACTTTAGAGACCATATGGTTGCTCCATGGTTGGACACATAGCAGAGTAAACATTTCCATACCAGCTTCAGTCTGAATTTCTCAGGGCAGTTTATTAGGTCATATTATAACCAAGTAAAAATTTCACAACAAATGGATTTTTTTGTTGTTGTTGTTTTAAAAAGGATGGTGGTCTTTGATAATTGCATAACATTGCATAACAGACTAATCAGAGAGAACATTTAAATGGAAGCATTTGTGACAATGTAATTTCCCTTTATACCCTATATTCATGCAAACTACAAAGATAAGCAACCTATATGTGCCTAATCTTATTTCTGGAAAGGAATAATAACTAGATAGATCAAGTATCTGCCAACAGAAGTGCTACTGGTAGCAATAAAATATGAAGCATTACATAAAGATACACATTGGACCACTGTTTCCTAAATTTATTGGTATATTAGACAAACAATATAATATGGATCTTGTGCACTGTTACCCAAAAATGTGGGGACTTGGGATCCCCACCAACTATGCCAGTGCCTCCTTGATATTTGGGGAAAATTTATTAACTCACAGGAGACCTGCAAGGGATTGTAAACTTAAGGGATCTTTTACACCTATGTATGCCAGCACTAACGACAGAGATACTTCAGTGTTGGTGAATAAAAAGGGTTTTATTTAGAAAAATGCAAAGGTGCATGCAAATATACAAAACCAATGCAACTTCAAGAACCATACAGAGCTAACAGAAAGAGAGGTGTGAAAGGCTGAATAATGAAAAATCAGGAATTACCAATCCTAAAGAGAGGGTTGTATGGAAGATGGAAAGTGGCTTAGTCAGGATCTGAGGGTTATACAGAGAGTGGAGCTCCAGTCTGCATGACAGAGGCTCAGTCTGTAGCAGTAACACAACACTGATTGGATTTGAGACAAACCCTGAATGGGTGGGGGGGGGGGGGGGGAAAGGTGAATAGAGACACAGCCTAGAATGAGAAAGAAACATTTAGTTAGTTAGTTAGTTAGTTAGTTAGTTAATTTTTATTCTGCTCTTTTCCCAGAACTGAGACTCAGAGTGGCTAACTGCTTTGCAATGAGACTCACTCAGTCCCTTTTATGAGCAGATGTGCAGAAAGCCTGGGGGAAGATGGAGTTATCCACAAACCCATTTAACCTTTATTTAGTGTTATCTAGATCCTCCATATTTCTTCAGGTCAATTTGCCTTTCCCATGGGTATATTCCTAGTGTTCCAAAGCTCATCAGGATGTCTTAAAAACATGCCTGGCTCTAGATAGCAAAATATGAAAATATGAAACCCCATATTGAGCATAGGGGTGTAGGATATACTTTCAGTACACTGTTGGTGTTTTAATTACAGGCAGAGCTTGGAAAAGTTAGTGATATGAGTGCTGGATTATGACTCTGGAAACCAGGGTTTGATTCCCACTCAGCCATAGAAACCCACTGGATGATCTTGGGCATGTCACACTTTCTCATCCCCAGAAAACAGGTGACCTCCTCAAGTATAAAGAGATATCACTCAATACCAGCCAGAATCATCCATGGCTTAGTATTTTCAGTTTCTATATATGGTTGTGAAAGCTGGACAATAAAAGAAGCTGACAAGAAGAGAATCAAGTCATGTGAAATATAGTGCTGGAAGACAATTCTATGGCTATCATGGACTGCCAAAAAGACAAATAAATGAGAACAAACCAAAACCAAACATTCCCTGAAAGTCAAAATGACTAACTAAGGTTCTTGTGCTTTGGACATACCATGAGATGGCATGTCTCCTTGGAAAAGATTATAGTGCCCAGTAAAAGGGAGGGCAGCAAGAAAGAGGAAAATCACACTACAGGTGGATAGGCTCAATCAAGGAAGCCACAGCACTGGGGTTGCTAGACCTGTTGATACACAGGGCCCTTGGAGGTCTCTCATTCATAGGGTCTGAACCAAGGAGTATCAGTTTAACAAATATCAAAGGCTACTGTCAATAAATGTAGGCTTAGGAGGCTCACATAAAAGTCATAACTTTCAGAGTCATAATCCAACACTCAAATTTATACATGATGGAAAACATTATCAGCCTCACAAGAGCCACAGATGGGAAGTCTTTGATGGATTTGAATAATGTATCTTGCAAGGAACAATAAACATGCACTTAAGTCTGACACCGACTCCAATATGAATTATAAAATAATGCCCCAAATCCTACTGCTAGTCCCAATGAGTGTAGAGTCATTGACCCAGTATATGGTTTGCCTACATGTTGACTCAACACTGAATAATTGATTGAATGGGTCTACTCTAGTTGACCCACCAACAAGATTCCAATCAATGTTTCAGTCCAAATTATGTTTTACATTAGAGACATCATCAGGCGTAAGAATGTGTTTAAATGTAGTCTTTTAGAATATATATATTTATTTTCTAAGCAACAGCATAACTGTGCTAAATGTGAGCAAAGATTCTACATCAGTTTTCTAGGTGTATAAAATACATCTAACTATATTTGGCCAAGACACCTTAGGACAAAACCTAAATCAAGGCCATTGGTTCCTGGAAGCTCTGTATATTGTTCTAGGCAGATAGAATCATAGAATCAAAGAGTTGGAGGGGATCTCATAGGCCAATGAGTCCAATTCCTTGTTCAATGCAGAAACTTCAGTAGAGCATCCCTAGCTGGTGGCTATCTAGTCTCTTTGTGAAGATTTCCAGAGAAAGAAACTCCACCACCTCTCAAGGTCATTGCTTCCAGTGCTGAGCCATTCTTAGTTCCTTCTGCCATTCAATCACAATCTATTTTCCTGTAACGTAGAACAATTAGATCAGGCCCTACTTGTTTTCCACTTGTTTCTTAGCACTTGTTTCCCACTTGTTTCTTAGCAAGAGACTCTTTTTCTGGTAAATTCTTCCCCTTTGTTGTGTGTTTATCTGTGCAGTCATCTTGTGAACATGGTGGTCCTTCTTATCTTGATAAACCTCATATAATCCCAGCCCAGGGCAAAATACTTCAGACTGCTCCTCGAGTATTCTGGCCCCAGAGCTGCCCTTGATTTCCCCCATTACCTAAGCATTCTGTAGTGATGCTGGGTGGCTGTATACACTTCCATCCTGCTATGTCGCCCAACATTGCCAATGCTGCTACAAGTCACTGCCTCTGAGGTCAGAATTGAGGTGCCCAGTGTCGATCACATGGCTGGGTGCCTTGTTGTGACCTCAGAGGGAATGATTTGCACCAGTGGTGGTGGTGGTGGCATCGTCGGGTTACATAGCGTCATGAGTATGTAGACAATCACCCTGTGTTCCTACAGAGTGCTCCAGGTTTTCCTGTGAAATCCAAAGCAAAAGGTGCATTATTTTAATCTGATTTAAGGCTGGTATGATGTGGATTTGATGCAAAACTGGCCTTATGTCATGAAGGCAGCCCGCACTCAAACTGGGGATTTGGCTCTGTACCGTGTAGACAGGTTGCTGTGAAGATGGGGAAACTGCTTCATTTGGTCCATGTAGACATGCCCCCAAACTCACCAAAGTTTAATTCAACACAAGAACAATTGGAATTCTACCTGGGATCAGTTTCTGCTAATAGAAGAAAATACTAGATCCAACCCAGTAACTATTTAAGAATTAAGAACACTTTTTGATAATAGAACATACTATGTGCCTACTCCTTTTCTAAAGGTGCATCATATGTAGTCTGATGGACATTTAAATGAAATCTACTTTTTAGTCAAAATTTGAAAGACTTATAAAAATTGGTAGGGTTGAAAAAGCTATTTAGCATTTCCCTGTTGCAGTAGATCCATAGTTAATGAAACTGATAACTTCAATCAGTCCTGCAGGGAACAGGGATCTTGTCTCCCCCTGGGATCTTCCTCTGCCAGTAAGTAGTGTCTTTGAGGTATTACCATCACAGCCCTTGGAGGCATTACTGTCACAGTTTTGATCTGTAAACAGATGGGTTGTCTTGGCATACTTACACTTCAGCAGTGTTATGGTGGGTAGAAGGGTAGTGTAGTCTCCTTATTTAATTAATATCTCTAATGTGGGGGGGGGTGCAGACTGCCAGAAATAGTGTGAATTCAGTCCACTTTTAGGGTTAGGGTTAGTGCTAGGGAATCATGGGAACTGTTATTTTTCTGAGACATTGAGCCTTCTCTGTCAGACAACTCTGATGCCACAATAAAATACAGTTCCCATGGTTCCCTAACTCTAACCCTAACCCTAAAAGTGGACTGAATTCACACTATTTCTGGCAGTCTGCAACCCCCCGTGGTCTTCCTCTTTTCTTACTGTCCTCTACTTTACCAAGGACTATTGCATCATTGCCTTTTCCAGTGAGTCACATTGTCTCATGATATGTCCAAAATATAATAACTTCAGTTTAGCAGTGGCTACCCAGAAGCTTAGAATCATGGAATCTTATAAATGGAAGGGACCACAAGGACCATGTAATCCAACCCTCTTCCATGGAGGAATACACAACTAAAGCACCCCTGAAAGATCACCATCCAATCTTTGTTTAATGACTTACGAAGATGGAGAGTTCACCACCCTCTTATTCAATCTATTCCACTGCTGAACAGCTCTTATAGTTAAAAAAAGTATTTTCTAATGTTTAGGAGGAATCTCTTTTCTTGTAATTTGAATCAATTGATTCATGTTCTAGTCTCTGGAGCAGCAGAAAACAAGCTTTCTCCATTGTCTATGTGACATTCCTTCAGATATTTAAATATAGTTGTCACCTCTCAGGCTTCTGCCACACTGCAGAATTTACGTAGTTTAACAATTTTAGTGTCATGGCTCCATCCTATGGAATCCTGGGCTTTGTAGTTTGTTATGGCACCAGAGCCCTCTGACAAAGAAGGCTAAATAACTCACAATACTACAGATCCCAGAATTCCAAAGTATTGAGCCATGGCAATTAAAGCAGTGTCAAATTTCATTAATTCTGCAATGTAGATGCAACCTCAGTCTTCTCTTCTCCAGGCTAAACATATCCAGCTCCCTAAGACTGATGCTATGATTCCAAGTCATGTAGCTGTGAAAGAGGAGAAGCCTCTTGTGGGGAAATGTGGAAACCTTACAGCATCACAAGCATGACTGAAATCCTACATCATGCATGTAGTTACAAAATGGTAGTACTACACTGACCCTTTGCTGAACACCAACATTGTGTGACCAACTATTTATCTTCCTATACCTCTGCTTATTCTTCCATTAGACAATGAGAAGGCACAGTGGCTTTTTCAGGAAGCTCAGTGAATCAACTGGTACACTGAAGGTAGTGACAAACAATTATGCATCATTCCAGAATGCACCGCTCAATGGCTGGGATTCTGTTGATTGAGCCAAACTACAGTAGACCCATTAAATCAATTATTTAATAGAGAGTCAACACATAGTTATATCCCATTGATTCAACAGTTCTACTGTAGTTGGAACTTACAATAAGATTCTGAGCCATAAGAAATTGTTATATTGATGGAACTCCAATATGCAGCCCTGGACTGAATACATCCATTGCACAACAACCATGCTATATATGTAAGAGAACTTACACATGTGTGTGACACCAACAGAATTCCATCCAGAGATTCCAAGGAAGGCTTTAAAGAGCTCTGCAATCAAAGACTTCTGTTTGAATGCACAAGTGCATTATTTTTGCTTTCTCTGATGAGGGCCTTTGCAGACTGCCAGAAATAGTGCACATTAAATTGAGGCACTGCCCTGGCTCAGTGCTAGGGAATCATGGGAACTGTAATTTATTGTGGCACCAGAGCTCTCTGACAGAGAAGGCTCAATGTCCCAGAAAAAAATACAATTCCCATGACTCCCTAGCACTGAGCCAGGGCAGTGCCTCAATGTAATGTGCACTATTTCTAGCAGTCTGCAAAGGCCCTGAGTCACTTTTTTAAAAAAAAAAAATCTCAAGTTCTTTTATCAAATTAATGTAAAAATCTGCAAATTTTGGAAAGGTCTGATTTTTAAAAATGATCCAAATTCATTTCTCACCAAGGCCTCATCAGGTCTCCCAAGCAAGAGAGCAAAGCTTCTCAGCTTAGTTTCATTAAATTACACAAAGATTTATTAGCAAATGAAGATGGAATCATAGAATCTTAGAGTTGGAAGAGACCACAAAGGTCATCTATTTCAACCTCTGCCATGCCAGAATGCACAGCTAAAGCACTTCTGAATGATGCCCATCCAGGCTCTGTGTAAAGTCCTCCAAAGAAGGAGAGCCCAACATCAGCCCAAGCCAGAATGTCAAGTAGTCCTAAAAGATGTTAATGCCCTTAACAGCTGATACCTAACCAATGAAGATGTTAATACCCTAAACCCCAAACAAGTTCTCTCTCTCTTATCAACACCATGGCTCAACATGCTGCACTACCACTAGTTTCTCACTGTAATCAATCCAGCCTATCAGACTCAACAAGGTCACTGGGGACACAGCAGAGAAGTGAAAATGAATATCTTAATTACCAGCTATAATTTATTGGAGATAGGCAACTGAGTCAATGGATTTCCCAAATTAACACCTGGTGTCCTTGAAAGTAGGCATGAAATACAGCTAAGGTTCTTTTTATTAAGGATTTTTTTAAAAGCCTCAAGATTTATTTAAATAGATCAGTAATGACAAGAAGAAATAGGCACATATTCGGCCCGTTTCTTCTTCCCGTTAAAAGCTGTAGACTTGAAAATATGGAATTACATGCCATGGCCAATGAACATGTTCTGAGGATCTTGTTGAAGTTCTTACCATTCCTGGAAGAAATGATCAGCCTCTCTGCCTGCTTGTCCTTGTAATTCATCTGTCAACCTTCTTAGGACATATTGGCTTTCACCTCTAGAAGAGACCATTAATATGCATTGCAACCTTCCATTAGTTTTCAAAGAAGTTAGGAAAGACACTTTACTCCAATGACCATGGTGGTAATGCTGGTTGTAACCCAATGCCTACAGTCCTGTTGCTAACTGGTTATTAATTGATTCAACTGCCAAATGATAAAATAATGCTTAGATAAATTCGAATTTTTTATTTCTATTTTTTATTCTAGTTGAGTATCAATAGGAGCTGGAATTCTGATGTTAGTCCCAACAAGAGTAGACCCATTGAATCAATTGCTGAATGGCGAGTCAACCCCAGTTGATTCAATAGGTCTTCACTAGGTCAGGATTTAAGTCAGGGTAGGAATCATGTGGCCTTCCAGAACTGCAACTTGGAACATTCGCAACCATTGGCTATCTCAGCCAAGGCTGCTGGGAATGGCATCTTGATAACTTATAGGGATCCATACTTTGCCCATCCCTAATTATATTTGAATATTGTGATTTTGGATTCATATCCCAAATGATCTGTATTCAGTGAGACCACGCAGCCCACCTCAGTCCACCTTAAGAGTCAGCTGCCTGATCAGGAGAAGGAAGTCTGTTCAGCTTCTGATCAGGACACAAGGAGGAAGATGTTTCCACCTCCACTCCACACCAATGTTTTACTGGAACAACCAGAAGCAGGAGCCCATCACAAGTCCTTGTCACAGCCTAACTGGGTAGTAATGTCATTCTCCTTGTACCCTGATCAGAAGCTGAATGGACCACCTTCACCTGATCCAGCAGTTAGCTAGCTCTTCTGGTGGGCTGAAGACAGGGTCAGGCCAGGAGACATTACTTACTAACATGGATATAACTCTGGGTGCATCTACAATTTAGAAATAATGCAGTGTGAGACCACTTTAACTGCTATGGCTCCATCCTATGGAATCCTGGGATTTGTGGTTTTGTGGGGCACTCACACTCTTTGGCAAAGAAGGCTAAAAACCTTTTAACTACAAATCCCACAAGGGCTATTTGTGAATGTCTTAAATCCTGTTGTTGTAAGACTTAGAAAATTAATGTTTTCATTAATGAAAAATGAAATCTGAGATTCTTAGCCATCCTAACCCACATCTTCAACTTTTTCTCTCTCTGCACCTCAAAACAGTGTAGGGTTTCAGCCCTTTCTTTAAACCTGAATGCACAAATCACAGCAGGTTGAGGAACAGACACAGATAAATGATTTTTACACCTGTTAAGCACTCTGTCATGACTTTCAGTGCTGGTTTTTTGGGGGGCTGGGGGTAGTTCTGCATACCAAGAGTTGTTTTTTCAACTGTCTTTCTGATATCGGCATTCCTAGAGTTTGTGTTTCTGTTATATTTCTTTCCTTTTTCACTAGAAATCACTGGGCAGTGTCCATCACTTTAAGGAGAAGAAAATAATGCCCCTTATATTAATTGCATTGCTTTTTCCAACCTCCCTAGTATGTTAATCCTGTACGTAAAGTACTGACATATACAAGTGTGAATAAATCAATAACCTCCTCAGGTCCTCATTTATCCACATTAGTGGGCAGCTAGGTAGACCTGTAAATATGCATTGAATTTAAGGACATAGGACTTTATAACATGGGGAAAATCCCATACAGAAATGAGATTTAAATAGGAAAAAACCTGCAAAAGCAGGTAGATTTTCACACGATGTCGATGTTAAACTGTGTTTAACCCAAATAGAAAGTAGTCAAAAGCTGCTTCTTTTTACTTTCCAAAAATCCAAAATTGCAGTCAAACAACATTCAGAAGGCTATGAAATCTCTACTTTGAGAGCATCTGTGGTCTAAATCTAGATCTAAACAGTAGATCGAAACAGAAAAGTAATTGTGAAGTCGTAGGCTTTCATGGCCGGCATCCATAGTTTTTTTTGTGGGTTTTTTCGGGCTGTGTGGCCATGTTCTGAAAGAGTTTCTTTCTGACGTTTCGCCAGCATCTGTGGCTAGCATCTTCAGAGAAAGCCCAGGGTCTCACAGTATATATAGACCCATGCTCCTCCAATTCAGTTTTCTCTGAAGATGCTAGCCACAGATGCTGGCGAAACGTCAGAAAGAAACTCTTTCAGAACATGGCCACACAGCCCGAAAAAAACCCACAAAAAAAACTATAGAAAAGTAATTGTTTATCTTCACTACATAGTTGAAGCAGTTTGAAACTAACTGTCATGGCTTCATCTTGCAGAATCCTGCCATTAGGTAATCTGCCTTTTGGTGAAGTACTTAGTATTGTCAGAGCTCGAATTCAGGGGAGTAAGTTGTTCCTTATTTATTTATTTATTTATTTACTTCTATGCCATTATTTCTTTATTTCTTTATTGCACGTATATCCCACCTTTCTCCCAAAATGGGATCCAAGCCAGTTCAGAACAGTCAAACCGTTGTTTACAAAAGTTAAAATAGAATTTTTAAAATAGAATAGTATTATTAAAAACGCAGAGCCAGTGTAGGGTAGTGATTTGAGCGTTGGACTATGACTCTGGAGACTAGAGTTCAAATCCCAGCTCAGCCATGTAAATCCACTGGGTGACCTTGGGCAAGTCACACTCTCTCAGCCTCAGAGGATGCCAATGGCAAACCCCCTCTGAAAAAAAACTGGAAAGAACTTGAAAGCACACAACAAGAACTACTACTACTACAATAACATTATTAAGAACCTGGTTAAAACAGTTTAAAAACATAAAATATATCTACAACATATAGTCTCCTTAAAAGAATAAGAAATTTTAAAAAGTACACATGACGCACACGCACATTACAACTCTATAATTAAAATTCAAAAGCCTGCCTAAATAAGAATGTCTTCACCTGCCAGCAGAAAGACAGGAGGAAGAGAGCTGACCAGACCTCCCACAGAAGAGATTTCCACAGCCTGGGAGCAGCCACAGAGAAGGCTCTAACCAAAGTCCTCACCAACCTTGCCTGCTAGTGTGGTTCAACTGTGAGAAAGCTCTCCCCTGCAGATCTTAATGCATGCACTGGCTTATATGCAATATGGTCTTTCAGATATCCTGAACCAAAGCTGTGTAGGGCTTCAAATGCCAAAACCAGAACTTTGAGTTCTTCAAGGAAATGGACCAGTAGCCAATACAGCTGTTTCAACAGGGGGGTTACATGATCCCTGTAGCCAGCCCCAGGCATTGTAGTGGTCCAGACAAGATGTAATTCAGGGTAGGCAACCTTTTTGAACCGAGGGCCGAGTTGCTGTCCCTCAGACAATTGGGGGGGCGAAGCACCAAAACTAAAGAAATAAAGAAATAAAGAACAAAAATTTTAAAAAATTAAAAAAATTTAAAAATATGCATGCACACTCTCTCAGCCCCAGAAAAGCCATGGCAAAACCCCTGTGGAGATTTTGCCAAGAAAACCCCAAGAACAAGTAATAACAGCAATAATCAATATCATCATGGTGGGTGGCGGCAGCGGCAGCGGCAGCAGGACCGGCCTGGGGCTGGCCCAAAGGGCTCGGGGGGGGCACATCCGGCCCCCGGGCATTAGGTTGCCTACCCCTGATGTAATTGAATCATATGTCTCCATAGCCAGATCTGACTTCTCAAGGAACAAGCATAGCTGACGCTCTAGTTTTAGCTGTGCAAATGCACTCCTGACCACAGCCAAAACCTGGGCAAACCAGCTCAGATTTGAATCCAGGAGCATACCGAAGCTATGAACCTGAGATTTCAGGGGGAGTATAATCCCATCAACTACAAGCTGAATCCCTGTTCCCTGATCTGCCTTCTAACCAGGGCATCACGAAGGGAGTGCAGGGGATGCAGACCACACAAGGTGACACCCCAAACTTCTGCCTTTTGGCAGCAATGGTCTGTAACATTCACCTGTGTCCCTTCTGCATGGTGTGATATGGGAGGAGTTCAATGGGAGGGGTAACATCATGAGTTACCGCACCAGGTGATGCCAGCTCTAGTGACACCACTGCTTCCAACTAACAAAGAGCTCTTCTGTCTTGTCTGGATTAAATTTCAGTTTGCTCATCTAGTCCATTACTGACAGCAGACATTGGTTTAGTAAAGAAACAGCTCCCAGCAAAAGACTCAAAGCAGATTTTTTTAAATGTAAAACAAAGTCCAACTGAAAACCTTGCCCAGAATCCTGTTGAGGGCTTATGTCTTTGTATGTGGACTTGTGTCTACAGAAATTAAAATCGCACCGTTGTGTAATGTCCATATCCAGTAGAGGGCTTCTGTGACGTTACTACGTAGGGAAGCCAACAAAGTTTCTGATACACATTGGTGCACAATGGACATCAGTGTGCATCATGTGCTGATGTGCAGCCTGAAGCACATCACACACTTATGTGCATTGGGCACTCTGTCTGATGTCCTGTTACACACCTTTGCAATTCTATAACAGCTATCTTAGTGCTTCTCCTAAATCACTGTTGTTGTTGTTGGCTGCCTTTGAGTCAACCTTAACTGGTGGTAACCCTATGAATGAGACATCTCCAAGCCCTCACCCCCAATCCACCTCTGGCTCAGGCCCTGCAGGCTCAGGCCCATGGTTTCACTGACTGAGGGCCCTTGCAGACTGCTAGAAATAGTGCAAATTGAGGCCACTTTAACTGCCCTGGCTCAGTGCTAGGGAATCATGGGAATTGTATTTTTTTCTGAGACACTGAGCCTTCTCTGTCAGAGAGCTCTGGTGCCACAATAAACTACAGTTCCCATGATTCCCTAGCACTGAGTCAGGGCAGTTAAAGTGGACTCAATTTGCACTATTTCTGGCAGTCTGCAAAGGCCTTGAGTGTTCCTTTCTTTCTACTGCCCTCTACCTTACCCACCATCATTGTCTTTTCTAATAAGTCCTGCCTTCTCTTAATGTGGCTGAAGTATGACTGCCTCAATTGAGTCATCTTAGCTTCCAGAGAGAGTGCAGGCTTGATTTGTTCTAGGACCCAATTGTTTGTCTTTTGGGCCATCCACAGTATCCTCAGCACTCTTATCTAGCACCACATTTCAAATGAATTAATTTTCTTTCTATCTGCCTTCTTCACTGCCCAGCTCTCACATTCATACATGGTAATGGAGAATACAATGGCTTGGACGATTCTAAGTTTTGTGCTCAACTGTGTATCTTTACACTTTAGGATCATCTCTAGTTTTTTCATGCCTTTCCTCCCCATTCCTAATCTTCTTCTGATTTCCTAACTGCAGTCTCCATTCTGATCAAAGTTTGATCCAAAGTACGGGAACATTTTAACTATTTTGATTTCCTCATTATTTTGGTTAAATTTATATAAATCCTCTGTGGTCATTATTTTTGTTTTCTTTATGTTTAACATTAAGCCTGCCTTTGTGCTTTCTTCTTTGACTTTCTCTAGTGATTGTTCCAAGTCCATGATGCTTTCCGCTAGTAGTATGGTGTCGTCTGCATATCTTAGATTACTATTCCATAACATAATGTGTCATATAGGATTCCAGTGCTTATTTACAAAAGTCTTTTTTTAATTAAACAGAAAATTTTATTAAAAGCACATAGAACCATTTAAAACACATTTAAAACATTATTAAAATATTTTTAAAAAGATATTAAGTACAACACACCATATTCAAAATACCCTTCTGCCTTATAACAGAGAATTTTATTCTGATGTTGATTTGTACTAAAGTGTGTGAGAGCTGTTGGAGACAAGAAGTAAAGAGGTAAAAATGCTTTCCAGCCATTTTAGCCAATATCTGGAAATAATCATGCTTAGGAATCATGATGTTGGAAGGAACTACTAGGGCCATCAGAGCCATGCAGGCATACTATCAAAGTGCCTCAAGAGATAGTCATCCAACCTTTGTTTAAAGACCTCCAAAGAAAGAGAATCCATCATCCTCCAAAGCAGTCTATTGCACTGTGAAACAGCTGTTACTGCCAGGATGCCATCTAAACCTACTCCTAATGTTTAGATGGCATCTCCTTTCTAGCAATTTGAATCCATTGGTTCGTGTTCCATTCTCTGCAGCAGCTAAAAACAAGTTTGCTCCATGTTCAACATGGCAACTCTTCAAAGCAAACATATAAGCAAAGGAGTGGGAGAGTCATCCTTCCGTCTTTATATATTCTGTATAAATATGAGCAATATATCAAAGGGTTTCCAGCAACCAGAACATTAATACTTTGGCACCATCCAGTGGGCAGAAAGTAGAATGGCACCATCTTCAACTTGTGTTCATGTAAAGTAGCTGTTGGCATTTTTATGTGCCTTCATGTCGAATCCCAATTCATGGCACATTTTCATGGAAAGGTTTGTTCAGAGGATGCATGGCTTTGCCATCCTCTTAGGCCTCTACCTTCAAGAAGACTGTTGTTGTGTACCTTCAAGTTGTTTCTGACTTATGGCAACTCTAAAATGATCCTACCATGAGGTTTTCTTGGTAAGATTTGTTCAGAGGAGGTTTCCCATTGTCTTCTCCTGAGTCTGAGAGCATGTGACTTGGCCAAGGTCACCCAGTGGGTTTCGATGGCCAAGCTGGAAATTGAACCCTGGTCTCCAAAGTCCAAGACTCAAACCACTACACCATGCTGACTATTACCTAGTGGTAATATGCCACAATCCCACAAGGGCTTGTGGGAAGAATATCCAGTAAAGCTTTCAGCTGGGGAGCAGAAGGTAACAGGAACAAGCCAAGCCTCATATTATCTCCTAGGCTGTTCAGTTATTTGCTTGTGTTTCTTTAAAGTCAAATATTGATCTTTGTTCCAGGAGGTTTAATAACAAATATTAGTTGAAGAAACCAGAAAAAAGCATCATCTGTATGTAGGGAGATTTCCCACATACAGAATGGACATCATGCTTCAAACTGGCCTAGAGTATGCCTGAGGTCATTTAGAATCATAGAGTTGGAAGAGACCACAGGGACCATCCAATAAAACCTCATTCTGCCATGAAGCAAAACAAAATCAAAGCAGTTCTGACAGATGGCCATCCAGCCTCTGTTTAAAAACCTCCAAACAAGACTCCACCACACTTGAAAACAGCGCATTCCACTGTTGAACAGGTCTTACTCTCAGGAAGTTCTTCTAATGTTTAGGTAGAATCTCTTTTCCTGTAGTTTGAACTGATTGCTCCATGTCCCAGTCCAGGGGTCGGCCAGGAGGGGGGGGAAATGGCACGGGGGCACCATTTTGGAAGGTCCAACGGCACCGTGTGCATGTGCACGGTGCCATTGGGCCTTCCAAAATGGCACCCCACATAGTGTGCATATGCGCACATGATGCGGGCACCATTTTGGAAGGCCCCACTGCGCCTACGCCATGCAAATTCACACAGCGCAGCCGCTGTGGGGCCTTCCAAAATGGCGGCCGCAGCTGTGCGCATGCGTGCAAGAGTGCAGACACAGCACGCCAGCAATCATGGGGTGGCGGTGGCGGTGGTGGCAGCAGGACCTGCCACAGGCCGGTCCCAAGGCCTCCGTGGACTGCACCCGGCCCATGGGCCGTAGGTTGCCGACCTCTGTCCTAGTCTCTAAAGCAGCAGAAAACAGGCTTGCACCTGTCAATATGTCAGACTATCGCACTAGGTTATAAACCAGCTTACCTGAGCTGGCTTAAAATTAGAAGCAGGTGGCATCCTGATAGTATCAGACACATTTAGCCACCAAAATTTTGCCTGGCTGCAGCCCGGTTCCATCACTGCTCTGAGGAGTGCTCCTTGCGCCTCTTTTTGAAGCCAGAAGTTTTCTGGCTTCAAAAAAAATGACTGCCGGAGCACCCCTCAGAATTGCGATGGAGCCAGGCTGCAGCCTGACAGCAATTTCAGCAGCTAAATGCATCTGATACTATCAGGATATCACCCGCTTCTAATTTTAAGCTGGCTCAGGTAAACCAGTTTATAACCGAGTGCAATAATCTCCCCATCACTTCTTAGCTTTCTTTTCTCCAGGATAAACACACCCAGGTCCTTAGGCTGCTCCTCATAGGGCATGGTTTCCACCCCTTTCACCATTTTGGTCACCCTCCTATGGACACATTCCATTTTATTGTCCCCAAGCTAGATTTTCCCTCCTAGATTCCACCTCTTCCCAAAGACTGGAAGACGTGGAAGGGATAGCCCCTTGTGCTTGTGTCTTGTGCTCTTTTGCCTCTAAAAATACATCTACACTGCATAATTGCCATAGTCTGATACTACTTTCATTCCCATGGCTCCATCCTATGAACTCCTGGGATTTATAATTTGGTGAGGGACTAGTCTCTGCTAGAGAGCTAGAGAGCAGTAATTCGTAACCTTTGGTCCTCCAGTTCCTAGATATCCCAGCCAGTATAGCAGCCAATATTCAGGAATGTTGGAAGCAGGAGGCTAAAACATCTGGAGAACCAGAGTTTGAGAACCACTGGATTAGAGTTTAGAGTTGCCAGATTGAAAACTGGAAAGGGTTCCTGTGCCTTTAATCACTGTGTAGAAGTAGAATTTTCACCAGGTGTCAGTTGTCATACAAGCAGGTAACAAGCAACACCTGCTAAAATTCCCTCTATTGTACATCCGTTAAAGATACAGGAACCTTCTCCAGTTTTCAGCCAGGCAACCCTCCCAGAACTCCATAGCAGAAATTTCTAAATGCCTCAGCCAGACTACAAATCCATGGATTGCATGGAATGAATCCATGAGAGATAAAGTAGTATCAGTTCATTGTAATTGTGCACTACAGATCCACCCCTTTTCAGCTCCCATCTTGTGCACTGTTGAGGAGCAGCCCTTGGAAGCATGCAGTGCCTAAGGTGAAAAGGAAGAGTTTCTCAGGGGAAACTAGTTGAAGGGGCTCCTGGCTGACAGGTGCACATTTAGATATAATGCCAGGGTCTAAGTGCTTCTGAGCTTTCCGCTGCTGGTTTTCCTGATTCATCAATAGAAGTATAGTGTATAGAGCAAGGGAAGTAATAGTGCCACTCTGTTCTGCTTTGGTCAGGCCTCACCTGGACTACTGTTCTGGGCACCACAATTCCAGTTCTGGGCACCACAATTCAAAAAGGATGTTGAGAAGCTGGAGCATGTCCAGAAGAGGGTGTCCAAAATGGTGAAGGGTTTGGAGATCATGCCTTATGAGGATAGACTTAGGGAACTGGGTACATTTAACCTGGAGAAGAGAATGTTAAGAGGAGATATGATAGCCCTGTTTAAATATTTATTTGAAGGGGTGCCATATTAAGGATAGAGCAAGCTTGTTTTCTGATGCTCCAAAGAATAGGACCCGGAACAATGGATGCAAGCTGCAGGAAAAGAGATTCCACCTCAATATTAGGAAGAACTTCCTGATAGTGAGAGCTGTTCGACAGTGGAACACACTCCCTTGGAGTGTGGTAGAGTCTCCTTCTTTGGAAGTTTTTAAACAGAGGCTGGATGGCCATCTGACGGAGGTGCTTTGATTGTGAGTTCCTACATGGCAGGGGGTTGGACTGGATGGCTCTTGTGGTCTCTTCCAACTCTATAATTCTATGATTTAGGTCCTGCTAGTGGTTCCTGAAAGCATGCCACTCTCCATGGGAGCTTCCTCATAGACCCACTTACCTCACCTACTAATTTTCTGAAAGGCAAACCCTCCATCATTTCACAGATGGAAGGTTTCTCCCTTTCTACTCAACTTATTTCAGATTGTTCAGTCTGAGTTAAGAGTGCAAATGTATTTCAGTTACCTCAGCAGGAACAAAGAGGTAGAATCTTGCCCTTCCCAGTACACTCAGGCAAAAGCAAAGTGTTGCAGCCTCTCCTAGCTCGTGTATTCCTCCTCATTAATAACTTTGCCATCTTGACCACACTGTGATGTTGCTTGGTCATAAGGATATGAGGAGTACACCAGTGGATGTCAGCAGATGATATCATCAGTTTGTATCTTGCTACAGGTGCATGTTGTTGCTAAATGCCATCAAGTTGAACCTAGGAACGAGAGACCTCCAAGTCACCCTGTCATCAACAGCCCTGCTCAGGTCTTGCAAACTCAGGACTGTGACTTTTTTGCCAAGCATTATTGTCTTTTCTGGTGAGTCATGTCTTCTTGTGATATGTTCAAAGTACAACAGCCAGTCTCATAGCTGCCCTTCCATGTCCTAGTCTTATTCTAATTTCTTGACTGCAGCCTCCATTTTGATTAATAATTGAGCCAAGGTATAAGAAATTTTCATTATCTCAGTGTCTGTTTTACTGTTATGTAAATAATCTGTGGTCACTATTTTTGTTTTCTAAATGTTTAACTGTAAACCTGCTTTTGCACTTTCTTCCTTGCCTTCCTTCAATAGTCATTCCAGGTCTTTGCTATTTTCTGCTAGTAGTGTGGGGTCATCTGTATATCTTAAATTGTTGATGTTCCTTCCTCTAATTTTCACACTATATTCCTCAGAATCTAATCCATCTTTTCATGTGATGTATTCAGTATACAAGTTAAACAAAGGGTTATAAAATGCAGACTTTTCTGACCCCCTTGCCAATTGTAAACCATTGTGTTACTCCATAACAGTACCTTCTTGTTCTGAGTTCAGGTTAAACATTAGGATAATTAAATGTTCTAGAACACTTTTTTTAAAAGAGCGAGCTATAATTTTTCATGATCTATACAAAGTCTTTCTTTTAATCTATATGCACAGGCTAATTTTTTTTCTTGTTAAATGGTGTGAATTTTTTTTCTTGGTGTGCTTCATTAGTCAAGGTATGTTTGCAACATGACCCCTCGTGCCTCTTTCTCTTATGAACCCAATGTGGGCATCTATTATTCCTCACTCCATATAGGGTAAAATACTTTGTTTTTTATCACTTTGCTTGCAAGGGAGATTAAGGCAGTGGTCTGGTAGCTACTGCAATTTCTAGTGTCCTCTTTCTTGGGGATTGGAATGCATAGTAAGCATTTCCAATCTGTGGGCCGTTCTTTTGTTTTCTGTTTTTGGAGACAGGTTTTAGTTAGAATATGAGTAGATTCTGTCTATGTTGCTTGAAATATCTCTATTGGTATGCCATCTGTTCCTGGTGATTTATTTTTCTCAATATCTATGAGTGCAGCTTCCACTTAACTTTATAAAATTGTGATTCATTTTCAAATGCCTCTTCCTTGAATGAATCTGTTACCCTTGCATCTCTTTTATATAATTCTCCAGTGTGTTGTTTCCATTGTCTTTTTATTGGTACTTGGTCATGTAATGTGTTCACCTGCTGGTCCTAGAACATCCTCATTCTTGGTTTAAATTTCTCTTTGATTTCTCCGATTTTAGGGGGAAAGTCTAACATTGATTGTTATGGTAGTTCTTTTTCTCACTACACACATGTCATTGAACAATTGCATTCAGGGTTTTGACCTATTTCTGTCCCTATTTTACTTTTGCTTCTCATCTGTCCTTAACTACTTGAAGAGTTTCATTTGTTATCCAGTGAGGCTTCTCTTTTTGCATTCCTGTCTTGTACAGCAAGATTCCCAAGTTCAGAAATTCAGACTCAGTAGTAAAAATTCAGAAGCCTTTTTAAAGAAACTATAGGTCCAGTCTGGTGACTCATTGTCAGAACTGACTGACAACCATTGCAACCATATGATTAAACTACACATAATTAAAATGTTAGGCAGGCTTCATTCAATTAATGAAAAATAATAATTTATTTCTCCTGTTTCTTCTCATACTACATGATTGTAAGGAGTCCTCCCATTATCGGATCCTTTTCCCCAGAAAACAAAAGGTTAAATATGGGAGTAAAAAGTACTGAACAGGAATATCCATGGACGGAGGTTGTTAAAACCACCACATTGTCATGCATGGATCATTTCCTGGTCAAGACTGAACTAAGAGCCTCTACCGGCCTTACCGGGGAGTGGTGGACCTATTAGAATGGTCTACCCTCAAAGGCTAATGGAGCCAATTAGATTCCAGAAAGCCTTGGAGGGTTTAATGGTTAGCAATACCGGTGATCCTGTTGAAGCTTTGGTTAATACTTGGAACACCAACTCCCAAGCATCCTTTCCAACCCGCTTCTAATTGGAAGCAATGGTACATAGCAGAGCTTAAAAAAATGAAGTGAGTTGGACAACGACTAGAGCGCACCTGGCAGAAAACTCGACTCTTACCTGACCAGACTTGTCATAGGAACTTTCTTTGCTCCTATTGAGAGACAATACGTGCTGCACAGAGATCATTCTGTTCTGCACGTATTGCGTCTGCAGAGTCCCGTCCAGCAGAGCTGTTTAGGGTGGTGGGGGAGCTGATGCGGGTACCTCCCACCTAGGTCCCGTTACTGAACCCAGCAACGGCCTGCTGTGACGTGTTTAACAACTTTTTTGCAGATAAAATCTCTCTGATAAGAGCTGAGTTAGACGCCAATGTTTTGACAGAAACAACTGACGAGGTGTCCAGTGACTCCGTTAATGAATTAATTTACTTTGGATCAATTTCAGTCTGTGAGTACCGATGACGTGGACAAGCTCCTTGGTAGTGTGAGGAAAACAACTTGTCCTCTCAATCCTTGCCCATCTTGGCTGGCCGTCTGAGGGGGTGCATTGAGGATGTTCCTTTCGGACATCCTCAATGCATCCCTCAGGGAAGGCCATCTTCCATCTTGCTTGAAGGAGGCGGCTGTTAGGCCGCTTCTGAAAAAACCTTCCCTGGACCCCTGGATATGAACAACTATAGGCCAGTCTCTATGTTACCATTCTTGAGCAAGGTAATCGACAAGGTGGTTGGTCTTCAACTCTAAGCTGTCTTGGATGAAACCAATTATCTAGACCCATTTCAAACTGGCTTTAGGACAGGATTTGGAATTCAGACTGCCATGGTTGCCTTGACCGGTGACCTGCGTCTGAGCATCGACAGGGGTAGTGTGACCCGGTTGGTGCCTTTAGACCTCTCAGTGGCTTTTGATGAAATAGATCATGGCATCCTCTTGGATCGCCTCAGGGGGTTGGGAATTGGAGGCACTGCTTTGCTGTGGTTCCATTCCTTCCTCTCAGGCAGATCCCAGAGGGTGCTGCTCGGGAACAGTTGCTCCAGTAAAAAGGAGCTTAATTGTGGCATCCCTCAAGGAGCCATTCTGTCCCCGATGTTTAACATCTATACGAAGCCGCTGGGTGAGATTATTCGGAGTTATGGAGCTGGGTGTTATCATTACGCTGATGACACCCAGATCTATTTCTCTATGTCTTGATCGTTGGCCTTAAATTCCAATGTCGTCTCTTCCCTCAATGAATTTCTTAAGGCAGTAATGGGCTGGATGAGGAAAAACAGATTGAGACTGAATCTAGACAAAACGGAGGTGCTAACAGTAGCAGCCCTGAAACCAGAAATTGGGCTGCAACCTCCGGTCCTGGACGGGGTCACATTCTCTGTAAAGGACTGCATTTGCAGTTTGGGGGTGCTCCTTGATTCATCCCTCCTGATGGCAAATCAGGTAAATGCAACAGTCAGGAGTGCCTGTTATCAGCTTCGGCTGATATGCCAGCTGTGCCCTTTTCTGGAAGTAAGGGACCTCGAGACTGGTGCATGCACTGGTAACCTCGCATCTGGATTTCTGTAATGCACTCTACATGGGGCTACCCTCGTGCTTGATCCGGAAACTCCAGTTAGTACAAAACATGGCAGCCAGAGTGATTTCTGGGACATCCAGGACCATATAACTCTGGACCCAGTATAAGGTGTTGGTTATTACCTTTAAAGCCCTAAATGGCTGCCATTTCCCCAGCCTTGAATGGAATGCAGCTGATGAGCATCAGATGACAATAACTAGCTACTTCTATAGGAGATTGTGCACATCTGTAAGTCACCAACAGGATTCCAGCCCTTATGCCTAGCCATACAGTGTAAATATGGTGATGACCTCCAGTCTCCAGCCCAGGATTTGTTCCTACATTTCTCCCCCTCTCCCAAGACTGAAGCTAGTTAAGAGAGAGAAACCAATGCATGCCCATAGCTTCTAGGATATAGATGTGCACAAGATGAGGGAGGGATTTCCATGCTAGATGCTGAGCCAAAATCATTTCATATTCTCAGAAGTCTGCTTCATTTGTATCTCTCACTTTCTCCCCATGCCTCTCCCCCTATCCAAACACACAGAGAAATGCAATTTCATTCCTTAACAGTTACGTGCAGCATTATGAATATGGTAATTGCTGCCATCTGGCTCAGTAAATATCACCTGCCAAGAAGGAATTGCAAGCATTAGCAAAGTAAGGACAATTCATAATCAGTAGTTGGTTTGGGGCCACCTGAGCTGGTGCACACCAATTAAGGGGAAGTAATTAGACTTCAGTCCAACCACCCTTTCCCTGGAATTTATTAGAAGAAAAGTCTTGTAAAACATTTTGGCCCACCACACTTCTTCTTTTGCATTTGGATAATGCAGCAGATGTAAAGAAGTAAACACAGATTAAAAAGCCCACTGGAGCTGATCTGTTTCCATCAACCCTTTCAAGATGCCTCCTTCTGGTCCTGGTCTGTTGAATGCAGTTGTTGAAAATTCCAGGATTTTATGCTTTATGAGCAGCATGTCCATAGAAAGAACAGCTTCATTTCTGAAGCTCTTTGTGACTAGACAGCCATACCTTTCTATAGAAGAGAATGGACAGCATTTTTAAATTAAAGAAGCTCCATGAAGTTGCCTTGATTTTCCATGCCCAATGGGGATTCTTGGGCTAGAGAGTTGAACTTGAGCTGGAATAATTTCTCTTTTATCTCAGGTGGATAATAGATATAGATAAGAGCACAGTATAGGAGAGCCCTTGAAGGTCATCTAACTCTCCAACTTTGGACCTTCAGATATTTTGGACCATAATTCCCAGAATCCTTCAGCACCAGTGATGCTGGTTGGGTCTTCTGCGGGCTGAAGTCCAAAACATTTGGAGGATCAAAGTTTGAGAATCATTAACCTAGACAGTCTCCCAATACACACACACACACTGCAGGATCTTCAATGAAGGATGTAGCCATAGCATCCCCACAAGATGACTCTTCAAGCTTGGCTTAAATGCCTCTAATGAAAGAAAATTCACCACCTTCTAAAAAAGACTGAACCACTGTTGAACAACTCTTATCACTGAGGAGTTTTTCATCAGATTTCATTAAAATCTGCTTCCCTAGAATTTCTGCCCATTTTTAGGCTACATCAATAGAGTATAGATCAAGGGAAGTCGTTGAATCATAGAATATTGGAGTTGGAAGGGGCTATAAAGTTCAAGCCCCTGCTAGAGGTTGAGTTAGCAACCTGTGCATGCTAGTACCCACCAACCCCTAGTTTCTATGGTTGGTGACTTTCTGTTTGTTTGCTAATGCTTTTGCCAGTCACACTCTCTCCCTGCATCATTCTAACATGCAGGCATTTTTCTCTCATCTCTCTCTCCTCTGTTAGACCATCTATTCGATTATGCACAAGTAAAGTAAGTAAAGCAAATGTCACATGTGCAGACTGCCAGAAATAGTGCAAATTGAGTCCACTTTAACTGCCCTGACTCAGTGCTAGGGAATCATGGGAACTGTAGTTTATTGTGGCACCAGAGCTCTCTGACAGAGAAGTCTCAATGTCTCAAAAAGAAATACAATTCCTATGATTCCCTAGCACTGAGCCAGGGCAGTTAAGTGAACTCAATTTGTACTATTTCTAGCAGTCTGCAAAGGCCCTAAGCTTATGTAACTTTTTCTGCTAGACTTTGTGAGTGGTTGGGTTGGACTGGCTGTTGTTCAGTTTCTTCCTTGTCAATTGATTGCTTGAGAGATCCATTACTGTCTCTCATATTTGCTCACAGTTCAGAGTGCCAAGATGGAAATAAATCAAGGGGGAAATTCAAGTATTTGCAGTGGGCACTAGCAGTAGCTACCAAAATATAGGAGGTGATGATCCCAGATCTGCTTTTTGTTGGTTGTTTTCAGTCAAGGAAATGAGTACCTGGATAGCTCCCTGAAAGGAAGGTATGAATGAGAATAAGAACAGTCTTGGAAGTGACATGTTACATGCAGTATTGTTGTCTGTCACTACTTTACTTTGTGGAATAATGAGCATGTGACAGGCTTATTTTTTTAAAAAGCAATGTAAGAAGAGAAAAATTACTTTATTGGTACAATAAGTAATAGTTTCTAGCTATTTTCAAAAGTAACTTTTCAAGGACATTTTCAGAGGCATTTTGCCATAATTTTTCAAGTTTTAGGGCATACTCTAATCAATCATAGGGTTCCTCCCTCAAAAAAAAAGTAACAGAAATTAATGGAAAAGTTACAGTCAATGCAGCAAGCAGTTTGTTAAGCTATTTTTTCCAGCACTATAATTAGTAAAAGGAATGGTTCCTTTTTAAGTACTGTAATCTGTAATAGATCAATTTATTTTGAAAAATAACTTTCTGATCTCTGTTTCTTAATCATATGAAAAGCCACAGTTTGTTGAGCTATTTTTTCCAGTACTATAATTAGTAACAAGAATAGCTCCTTTTTAAAGATTGTAATCTGTAGTAGATCAATTTAGTTTTGAAAAGTAACTTTCTGATTTCTGTTTCTTAATCATATAAAAAGCCACAGGGAAAACTGCACTACACAATTATACGACTTTAGTCACTTAATTGTTATGGCTGAATCCTTTGGAATAATGTATTTGTATATTTATGAGGCACTAATGCTCTCTGGCCAAGAATTCTAAGTATTTCATGAAACTATGTATCCCAGGTTTCTATAGGATGGAGCTATCGCTGTTAAAGTGGCATGAAAATGCTATAACTGTGTAGTGTGAATGGGTCCAGAAAGAGAGATTATTTCTCGGGGGGGAACTATGGGAATTTACACCAATGTTTGTACAAGACAGCAAATTTGCATCCCCCAAAAAATATACAAATGGCTATCTGGAAGTAGTGGGTTGGGGGGGTTGGTTGGTTGTTTCTTTGTTTGCATTAAAACACAATTTTTACACACACAAAACAACATGTATTTCCGTGCATAATAATTTCCCCAGACACTTCAGAGTGTTGAATATTGTGTGAAAATTGCACAAAATTTTTGCCATTGTGTACTGTTCCTGACTAGATTTCCCAAGTATCAGGAAACTTATTTTTCAGCCAGGAAGGAAATGCTGAATATATTCTTTTCAAAAATTGTCTGGTACCCTTACAGCTCGACAAAGCTAAAGGGGAAACTGACTCATATTTTTTGAGATAATTCATCAAAGTTTCTCCTCATCCCAGATGATTTTTCTTCTCTCAAGAGTACAATATAAATTCACAGAATATATATATATATAGGCCTGAATTCTTTTGCTAGTTCCAAGTAGAATAGACCCATTGCATCAATGGAACTTACCAATGTGTTGTTTTATTATTCAACAATTGATTCAATAGGTCTATTCTGTTTTGGGCATACCAACAGGATTCAAGCCAAGGTTTTTCAAATAGTTCAACAGTAACAATATACAGAAAAACTTTAATAGTACTCAAACCAAATGCAAAAAATTAGCAAGTATTTATTATTATGAACCATTCAATCATCTGTAATTAGGACTGTCAACTTATTAAAGGCTGTAGATGGCTGTTTGCCTGTCCTTCAACTGAGTAATGAATTAATTGATCAATTATATTTAAATATGTTTTCATATTACCCCCCAAAAAAAACTCTCATTTGGAAGATAAGGTGGTAGAAACATATTTAAAACTTAATTAACAAAATACACCACTAATTATTTGAAAAGAAGACCCTCATTAATAGTTTCCCCTCCACAGTCCTTACTATAATAATACATCAGGAAAAGCAGATACATGTTCTCTTAAGTCAGTGTTTCCCAAACAGGTCCTCCAGGTGTTTTGGACTTCAACTCCCAGTAGCCCTAGCCAATTGGGCAAACAATCAAGAATTCTGGGACCAAAACATCTGGAGGATCAAAGTTTGGGAAACACTGTCTTAAGTTATAATAGCCCCAACAATTGAAATGCCTCCTATCAATTAATCATCTAAAGTGGCAGGGAGGATGTCAAAGTGTGACACACAGAATACGTCACCTCTGGGGCTTATCGGGTGCCAAATAATTGCCCCAAAACTCATTCAAAGAGCATGGGGGGCATTTTGCCACACTTTTGGGGGACGCTGGTCAAGGAGAGGCCTTTTTTCTAAAACAAGAAGTGACCTCTACTCACTTCTTGTTCTGAAAAAGGCCTAAAGGCCTCCCCACTTTCTGATAAGAAGCTTAAAGGAGGAGCCCTGGTGGCACAGTGGTTAAATGCCTGTACTGCAGCCACTCACTCACAAACCACAAGGTTGTGAGTTCAATACCAGCCAGGGGCTCAGGCTCGACTCAGGCTTGCATCCTTCTGAGGTTGCTAAAATGAGTACCCAGCTTGTTGGGGGCAATTACCTTGCAGTTGTAAACCACTTAGTGACTGCATAGCGCAATATAATAATAATAATAATAATAATAATAATAATAATAATTTATATTTCCTGAAGTGGTATATAAATGAAGCTGCTATTGCTATCACTACCCTGAGCATAAAATGGCCCAAAGGAAAAACATGGCAAAAAATGCTCTCTACACTCCTAGAGAGTGGTAGGGCTGCCAGTGCCAAAACTAGAAATGGCGCCTGTACCTTTAACGGTTGTGTAGAAGAAGGAATTTCAGCAAGTGTTGCTTGTTACTGAGTGGTATAACAAGTAAAACCTGCCAACATTCCCTGTTCTACACAACCATTTAAGCTACAGGAGGAGTTTTCAATCTGGCAACCTATTTAGGGGCAATTTGAACAACCTGGCAACCTTTTCTGGGTTTTTTCATGGGGGGAGAGAATAAAGTCTGCAGTTCTCCAAGTTCTCCTGGGAAGCTAATATGGGCTCCTAGCCTCCCACAGTATCCCACTCCTGCTCCAAAGACTTAACTGAATAGTCCCAAAAAGGCAGGCCAGATCCATCAGGCCTAACCTGAACAAGAAGAAGGGCCCTCCCTCCAGTCCATCTGCCTTGGTCCAGGCTTTAGAGCAGGAGTCCCCAGACTTTTTCATCTGTTTGCCAAAATGATACCCAGCCACATGCACACGACTCTGGACGCCATTTTGGAATACAAAATGGCATCCAGCAGCACGTGTGAGTGGCGGCGTGCATGAGCGGCAGCACACGCGAGCGGGAGCGGCAGCAACAGCAGGAGGCCTCACAGGTCAGTAAGGAGGCCTCGATGGGCCAGGGCCAGCCCGCGGGCCGTAGTTTGGGGACCCCTGCATTAGAGGGAGAGAAGATCTGCTGGACTTATTCCCCTTCAACACCGCCATTCCCTTCCCCTTTTGTGTCTTGTCTTTTTCGATTGTAAGCCTGAGGGCAGGGAAATGTCTAATTAACCATTTGTAAGCCACTCTGATAGCCTTCTGGCTGAAGAGTGGGGTATAAATAAATAAATAATAAAGTGCATCTTTAGCAATAACCAAGGCAAATTCACCCTCAGGTCTGAACCTTGTTGGTTGTCTCATCTAGAACAGATCCATTGAATCAAAAGTTAAATGACGAGTCAACAGTTATGTCAATTCCATTGAGTCAATGGGTCCATGCTAATTGGGAATGGCCAATAGAATGAAAGCCAAAATTGTCAAGAAGAGCAGGGTTGTCAAGAAGAGCAGGTTGGGATTCCCCACATGGGGCGTTCACCAAAAGTGACAAAATGGGACAAAAGAAATGACTACTATACAATGATATCCTGATGAAAGAAAATAGCATATATAGGTTAAGGATGAGAGAAGAACTCCAGAATGAAGGAATCAATTGTCAATGGTTTCACCATTGACAATTATATGAAAAAACAAAGATGGATCTCAAATTGAAAGGAGTGGAACTTACACAAACGGAGATGGACAAGATACTATTTTCAAATGAGAACCGTATTATAACAAAGTTGTACAAACTGTTGCTGGAGAGAGAAAGGGAAAATGAAATAGTAAAAGAATCCATAATTCAGTGGATGCATAATATAAGAGACACATTTCAACATAATCAATGGATAAGGTCATGGAAAAAAGATATGAAATTCACACTAAGCCAAGATCTAAAAGGAAATCATTATAAAATGCTTTATCGATGGCATTGGACACCTGCAAAAATCACAAAGATATCAAATAAGGTGAAGGATAAGTGATGGAAATGTGAAGAATGGAAGGGAACACTATATCACATGTGGTGGACATGCCCCAAAACAAGGAAATCTTGGACACAAATTCATGATCTGATATCCAAGATATTTTAGTTTACACTTGACATGAAACCAGAAATATATCTGTTAAATATGTTAGACATAAAGATTGAAGAAAGAATTCATAGAACAATGTTATACATGATCCCAGCTGCTAGACTAATATATGCTAAATCATGGAAGGAAAAGTCTATACAGTCAGCCCTCAGTATCCATGAGGATCCATTCTTGACCCCTCCCTGCAGATACCAAAATCCACAGATGCTCAAGTTCCATTGTCCCCAATGGTGGTGCATGCTCATGGCTGCACTGCCAATAGGGACAATGGGGCTTCCGTAGTAGTGTGTGCACGTGGTCACGCCGCCATTGGGGACAATAAGGGCTTGCCATTTGCGGATACTCCTGTTGTGGGAGAAAGGCGGGATATAAATCCTAGAAATAAATAAAAATACTCAAATCCGCAGACGGCAAGTCCACAAATACCAAGAGCTGACTGTACCTTCAATATTGCAATAGCAATAGCAAGTATGTTTCTATACTGCTTATCAGTGAATTAGCACTCCCTAAGCAGTTTAAGCCAATTGCCTCCAACAAGCTGGGTACTCATTTTACTGACCTATGAAAGGATGGAAGGCTAAGTGGACCTTGGAGCCCTCCTCTGGTAGGGCTTACAACATTGTGGCTGGAGAACCAGCATTTAACCCAGGGGTAGGCAAACTTTCCCCTTTAAGGGCCGAGGGACTTCAGCTCCCAGAATCCCAGGAGCTATTGGCCAACATGGGACTATTGGCCAACATGGCTGAGGCTTCTGGGAGCTGAAGTCCCTCGGCCCTTAAAGGGGAAAGGTTGCCTACCCCTGATTTAACCACTGCACCACCAGGGCTCCATCAACAGATGATTGACTCACAAGATTGTACAACATGACGTATATGGACAAATTAAGCATATTAATTAGAGAACATACCTTGACAAAGTTTACTGATCAGTGGAAAGAACTGATATTATTTCTCAAAGAGAATTGGACGAAGACTGTGGTACTAAGTATAGAAGAATAAAATAGATAGAAGGAAGGAATATACTTAAACTAAAGACCAAAACATGCTGCAGAAATAATCCAGTTTGAAATCACTTTAACTGACCTGGCTCAATGCTAGGGAATTCTGGGAACTGCAGTTTTATGAAACATTTAGCATCCTTTGTCAGAGAGCTCTGGTGCCACAATAAACTATAATTCCTTGGATTCCCTAGCACTGAGCCAGGGCAATTAAAGCAATCTCAAACTAGATCATTTCTGCAATGCATTTTGGACTTTAGTCAACAGTTTAAGTAATGGATACACAATTAGATATTTAAAGCAATACGTCGGCATTAAATATGAATTACAATATTAGCTTCTTTGCATGAGTGGTATATTTTATGAATTAATTGTTTAAGAACTTTACTGTAGATCGGGTCGGCAACCTAAGGCCCGCAGGCCAGGTGTGGCCCGTGGAAGCCTTCGGACCGGCTCCTGCCCGGTCCTGCCACCACTGCCGCCGCCGATGACGACACTTTTGCGGCATCCTCCAGAACGCCATTTTGGATTCCAAAATGGCTTCCCGGAGGCCCGGCACGGTCGAGGGAGCCCTCCTGGGGGATCCCCACAGCTGTGCTGGGCCTCTCGGAGGCCCAGCGCAGTCGAGGGAGCCCTCCTGAGGGGCCCCCGCGGCCGCGCTGGGCCTCCCTGGGGCCCGGGGGCTTTCCCCCAGCCCTCCTCGGGGCCATGCGGGGATGTTCTGGGCCTCCCTGGGGCCGTGCGGGGCTGTTCAGGTAAGCCTTATTTAACGTGTTGTTGTTGTTGTGGTTGTATGCATGCCTTCAAGTCGTTTCCGCCTCATGGCGTCTTTCAGGCAAAGCTATCATTTCTTGGCAGGTTTCTTCAGAGGGGGTTTGCCATTTCCACCCTCTGAGGCTGAGAGAGTGTGACTTGGCCAGGGTAATCCAGTGCCTTGCAGTCATTTCTGGCTTATTTTGACCCTACCATGGAGGTTTTCTTGGCAGGTTTCTTCAGAGGGGCTTTGCCATTTCCACTCTCTGAAGCTGAGAGAGTGTGACTTGGCCAGGGTAATCCAGTGCCTTGGAGTCATTTCTGGCTTATTTTGACCCTATCATGGTCAAAACTGCATTATTAGTACAGTGCAGATGCACTCATAGATCTAAATTGCACTGGAGAAATAATGCAGTTTGACCCCTCTTTTAAGTGCTGTAAGTTTTGTCCTGTGAGATCCAGAAATCTGTAGTTTTGCAAGCTTTCGCTGGCCCAAGAGTAATGGTGCCTTTCCAAACTGCAAATCTCAAGATTTTGCAAGATGGAGCAATGAAAGTGGTGCCAAACCATAAAAACAATGTAGTTTGACCCCACATTTAAGTGTCATAGTCCTGTTTTATAGGATCCTGGGATTTGTAGTTTTGCAAGGTCCTTAGCCTTCTATGTCCGAAAATGCTAGTGCATTTTTGGATTGTGGTGTTTGACTGAGATGTCAGTCTTTGTATTTCAGTTAATACATTTTTTTTAATATATCTGGAAAATCGACTACCAGGTGACCTTGGGCAAGTTGCACTCTCTCAGCCTCAGAGGAAGACAAAGGCAACCCCTCCTTGGAACCAATTCTGCCAACCTATGAGAGGTTTGCCCAGGGGTCCTCAAACTATTCAGAAGACACTGTTCAGAAGGGATTTGCCCTTGCCATCTTCTGAGGCTGAGAGGGTGTGACTTGCTCAAGGTCAGGCAGTGGGTTTCCCTAGTTGAGCAGGGAATCACTGGCCATCTCATTAGCCAGAAGCAGGCCCATAGTTCCCATTGAAATAACGGTAAGTTTGTTGATTTAACTTTAGTTGTTCTTCATTTTAAATATTGTATATGTTCCCATTTTGTTTTTTTACTTCAAAATATGATGTGTACAGTGTATGTAGGAATTATTATTTGTTATTTATTTTATTTTTTATTTATTTATTTATTTATTTATTTATATTTATTTATTTACTTCAGCCCTCCAATAGTCTGAGGGTCAAAAAGGTTGCCTACCCCTGCTGTAGATTATGAGAAATGGTGTCAGATTGGGAAGGCATAGATAAGCAAATAGCTAGGAAACATGACTTAAACTAATATGGAAAGGGTGTTATGAGAAGTGTGAAATTAGATTAAGATTTGAGAGGACTATTATTTGGGGGGGGGTTGTTTGTATCATTATACTTTTGTTTGAATGTTGCTTTATGTGTTTGATTTGGGAAAAATAAGAAAGAAGAGCAGGGTTAGCCTTCTTACAAGGTGGTGTGAATTCCCTGTCTGAATCAATGGGAACGAGGACATGCCATTGTCCTCTTCAGTTCCCCACCACTACCACCAAGAAAGGTCCTACTAGTTAACCAGATTAGTGCAAATTGAGTCCACTTTAAGGGTTAGGGTTAGTGCTAGGGGATCATGGGAATTGTGTTGTTGTTTTTCTGAGACATTGAGCCTTCTCTGTCAAAGAGCTCTGGTGCCACAATAAACTACAGTTCCCATGATTCCCTAACCCTAACCCTAACCCTTAAAGTGGACTCAATTTGCACTATTTCTAGCAGTCTGCAAAGGCCCTGAGAAGGCATGTCTCTGTTCTGGAGAGCTCTGCCAATGCCATTTTCCTATCTCAGCCCAACTACCTGACATCTCATGCTGTAGAGAGGCCCTGAAAGCAAGACAGAGAATGGCAGCACCAACTGAGGGTAAAGCAGTAGCGACTGAGGGGCGGCACATCTTGTCCCACCTCAGACCAGCAGCAACTGGTGTCTCCCATGCCAGTGGGCTGATGAATTCATAGTGGATTCCAGCCACTGATTAGCCCACTATCCAAGATGCTGAATGAAAAAAGGGGTGAGGTTAAGCACCCTGTCCCATAGATATCAGCTGAGATCCTACATCAGCATCTTAGTTTTGAATGCATGATTAGGCATTATTACATGACCTTGACCTAAGGGAATTTTAATTAGCACAATTAAGTTGGCTGGGCCACTTCAACCCGGGATCTTCCCAATTTATACATAGGGTGGCGGAATAGAGAATTAACAGATGCAAAATTCTTCCAATGAATTATACTTGTATTAAGGTAAAACACACTGCAATGCACACACACACATATACACACTCCCACTCATGCAATAGGTTTAGGGGAAAGACAGTCAGCAATGTATATACCAGGGGTCCCCAAACTACAAACCCATCCTGTCGAGGCCTTTCAACCAGCCCACGGCCAACTCCAGGAGCCATTTTGGCGCGGGCTGGGTTTTTGTTTTTTTCTTTGGCCCTCTGAAGATCTGGGGGACAGTGAACCGGCCCCCAGCTGAAAAAGTGTGGGGATCCCTGGCATACACACAGGGGTTTATGGAATTCATGAGAAAGGCTTCACAAACAGAATAATTACCCAAAACCATGTTGCTCAAGATATACTCAGCTGCTCAAACCTTGGGAGTGGAGTTGGGAGGGAGGGAGGGCAGCAGGAGCGGGACTAGCAGGGAAGTTCAGAGAGACCTAAAAAGATCCCCCTGCACTTCTCTATTAACTCAAAGAACAAAGGATTTTGGAGTCCTTATATAGCCCACAAATGGCTTCAGGCAAAGGGTTCAAAAGATGCCTATTCTTCAAAGGATCACTATAGATTCCAGAGGTGGGAATGGCTTTTTACTCTGGTTCTTGTCATGAAAACATCTTGGGCCATAAATCTGCATACATGAATCTGTGGCTGCATTGGTAGCTCTCATCTACAGCTCTGCATAGGGCCATGGGGGGGGAGCATGCACACCCAAAAATTATGGCAAAATCATGGGCATTTATTATAACAGTATTGTCTCCTAGCCCAACGCCCCCAATCCCACCAAACTGCCACTCTGAGCAATATGAATCTGGCAATTGGGATGAAGTAGGATGCTGTTTCCATCCCCCTCCCACCAGCAATCTCTGTTCCAATGAGGAATTGTGACAGGAGTCCTGTTTCTGATTGTCACAGCCTCTCTTGCTGGCTGGAAGGGACTGGAAGCATCTTTCTTTTGTGGTCCAACCACCAAAACAGACCACCATTGGTCAGAGCAACTGAAGGATCTGGAAACCATGCTTTATGAGGAGAGCTTTCTGGAGCTGGGTATGTTTAGCCTGGAGAAGAGACAGTAAAGAGGTGATATGAGAGCCCTGTTTAAGTATTTGAAGGGATGTCATATTGAGGATGGAGCAAGCTTGTTTTCTGCGTAGTGGTGACACCAAACCCTAAAACTCAAGGTTTCATGTAGATATCAAACAGCATGGGGAACCCCACAGGTCAATATCCATGACATCAAACAGGGGTCCCCCAGCAATACCTTCTGAGTTTGCCTCTCCAAGAAAGACCAGATCCACTACATAACATATCCCAGAATTGGTCCAGGAGAATACCATGGTTGATGGTATCAAAAGCTGTTGAGAGATGCCTTTCCAGTTCCCTTACCAAGGCGACCAAAGCTGTCCCCATTCCATAACCAGGACTTGAAGCCACATTGAAACTGATCTAAATCCATCTCATTGATAAATCCCAGGAACTGTCTGGCCACCACATCCTCCATAGCCTTACCCAAAATTGGTATATTAAAGACTCACCAATAAATGTTCAGAAGGGTGGGAACCAGGGAGGCCTTTTTCAGTAACAGTCTCATCACAGCTTCTTTTAGACAGGATGGAAGATTCCCTTGCTGCAGTGAGGCATTCACCACTCTCTGTACCCACTCAGCCAGTCCACATCTGGCTGCTTTCAGAAGACAGGAAAGGCAAGGACCCAGTACACATGTGGTTCTCCTCACTTCTCCAACGATCCTGTTCACAACCTCAGATTGCACAAATTGAAATGTATCCCATAATGTAGGACAAGTAGGTGCCATGATTGCATCCACTGGACCTGTCTCAACTACAGCACCCAAGTAACCATGAAAGAACCCTGATATTTTTCAATTGGCATTGGAAGGAGGGGGTAAGCATATTAAAAATACATGAGGGGTATCATAAAGTAATAATTATCACCCGGAAGTTATTATGGTATATCAATGAAATTTTGTCAGGGTCATCATTGCTCCCTAAGAGCATGATGTTGAGAAAATCAGCTCATTGTGTCATTTATTTTTGTTACAGGTTGTGCCACAAGTGATTAAAGTGTAAGATGGAGACGTACGAGGGGGTATCGTAAAGTAATAACTATCACCAGGAAGTTATTATGGTATATTGATGAAATTTTGTCAGTGTCATAATTGATCCCTAAGTGCATGATTTATTTGTGTTACAGATTGTGTCACAAGTGACTGAAGTGTAAGATGGAGAAGTACAAGGGGGTATCATAAAGTAAATAATTATCATCCAGAAGTTATTATAATATATTGATGAAATTTTCTCAGTGTCATCATCACCAAGTGACTTTTTCTTTTCCCAAAAATGAAAAATCCATTGTGCGTTCGCCGATTTGACAGCACAGATGATGTCATTTATGAAGTGGAAGAGTAGCTTAAGGCGCAATCTGCAGACTTCTACAATAACGGTATTTGAAGGATCAAGAAACGCTGGGGGAAATGTGTAAATCTGGATGGTGACTACGTAGAGATAAGTTAAAAACTACAAATCAAAACAAACTTTCTGTCAATTTTGTTAAAGGTGATAATTAAAACTTTACGATGCCCCCTTGTAGGTATGTAATACACAAGACATACCACTTGGTGGAAGTAAAGGATTGTGTTCTTTCAGTGCAAGCGTACAATCCCTGACAGTACTGAAGAGCTCAGCATTTTGTGAAGCACTAGATTTTTTAAATTTGTTTTTGGCCTTCCTTTTTGCTTATTTTCACACTTCCTAATGGTAGAGTCAACTCTCATTATAGTAAAAAAGAGAGTGGCTCTTGAAAGCCTGAAGTCTGCTCATCTCTGGCATAGAGGCCATTTCACACTGAATTAAATTGAACAAATCAGTCAAGTTCAAGCTGGATCCAGAGGAGGTAGTAAAACTCCGTATGCTTGATTTTTTTTGGGGGGGGGGGGGAAACTAATTGTTTTACTGAATTTTAACAGCAATCCCAACATTGATCTACAACATTACTTTTTGGACTGCAACTCCCAGAATTCCAACACACAAAGGCCACGCTAGGTGGGGGATTCTGGGACTTATCATTCAAAAAGTAACATTTCTCAGCAGGCCTTGCATGATGTTCTACACTTTTATTTGTGTTTGTTGTTTAAGGTTTATTGGTGTTCATTTTAATTTGGATCCAGTGGATCCAAAAAGATTCCTGAATGCTCTGGGGGATTTTCCATTTGCTAGAGTTGGTTGTTCTGTTGATGCTCTCACTAAACTGTGGAACAGGGAGATGACCCGAACAATTGACACAGTTGCTCCTAACTAAGGGCCTTTACAGATTGCCAGAAATAATGCAACTTGAGTCCACTTTAACTGTCTTGGCTTAGTGCTAGGGAATCATGGGAATTGTTGTTTTTTTCCTGAGACAATGAGCCTTATCTGTCAGAGAGCTCTGGTGCCACAATAAACTACAGTTCCCATGATTCCCTAGCACTGAGCCAGGGCAGTTAAAGTGAACTCAAGTTGCATTATTTCTGGCAGTCTGTAAAGGCCCTAAGTATGCTTTACTTTGGTGCAGAACACAGGCTCCCTGGTTTTCTGAGGAACTCAGGGCAATGAGGTGCTTGGGTAGACAACTATGTATTATTATTATTATTATTATTATTATTATTATTAAGCAACAGTGGAGAAAGGATGATTTAGACTGAGCACAGGTTAAGGCCCATTTAAAACCTACTTTACAGCAGTGATGGCTGCAAAAAAAAACAAAACATTTTTGCTGCCTCTGTTGCATCAACTCAATCTCATCCAGAGCAGCTATTCTGGATAATTAAAGGGCTATTATATTTTAGATCTCAGATTGCTAAGGAGGAACCTTCAGAAAAGCACTGCGGTGAAATTGCTAAACACCTTTCAGAGAAAATTGCTTGGATTCGTCCTGGCTTGGACCCCACATTGAAGATAGAGTCTAGGGAGATAACTGAGGCACATTCTTGTCCAGTTTTGATTGATGGGTTTCAAGATATTCAACATGGTGATGTGGACAAGTTGCTTGGAAAGGTGAGGCCAACTACTTGTCTCTTAGATCCATGTCCATCCTGGCTAAAGCTGTCAGAGGAGGACTGGCCAAGTGAGTGGTGGAGGTTGTAAATGCTTCTTTGAAAAAGGACTCTGTTCCAAACTCTCTGAAAGAAGCAATTGCAAGAGCTTTGTTGGAAAAAACGGACGTTATCACACGGGGGAAATCTATAGTTTATCCCACACAAATCCCAAAAAAAAGCGCACTTACACCTCACAATTTCACACGACGTCGCACAGAAAGTGACATTAAAGTGGTCAGAAAGTGGTGTTATCCGAGATCTTTGTAATTTTGGGAGTTTGGAGGAAATGCATTTGCGATATTACAGTAATTTCGCATTTACCTCAGTGTGAAATTCAAATTCGCACAAACAAATCTCCTTTAAAGCTTCTTCCCATTTCCCATGGTTCTGTGGGGCTGCTTTTACTTCCTGGTTTGCTTGGCTGTCAAACATTCTCCGCTTTCTCCTTCATCAAAGGATGAAGAAAACCATCATCCTTTGGCTTCCTCTGCCCCTAGCCCCAGGAAGCCTCTTTCCTTCTCCTGAGATCCCCAATATTTCCCCACCTGCTCCGTAGTTTCTTTACACAACACACAGCTCTCATCCCTTCCTTCCTTCCTTCCTTCCTTCCTTCCTTCCTTCCTTCCTTCCTTCCTTCTTTCCTTCCTTCCTTCCTCCCTCTCTCCTTCTTCTTCTTTCCTCACTTTCGCGCTCCTGCTTTTCCCAGCCATCCAGAGCCCTCTTGCCTTCTTCTTCTTCTTGGCTCCCCTGCTTTCTTTCCTGCAGTTCTTCTTCTTCTTCTTCTTCTTCTTCTTCTTCTTCTTCTTTTTCTTCTTCTCCCTCTTCTTCGCTTTCCTTCAGCCCTTCTGGAGATCCTTCTCCTCTTTGCTGCATCCCTTTGCCTTATCTCCCTCCCTACTGCTTTCTCTCTGCACCTTTTCCTCTTACGTCCTTCTTTCTCGGGGGCTGCAACCGCACTGCAGAAATGATTCAGTTTGGCACCGCTTGGGCTGCCATGGCTCCATGCTCTGGAATTCTGGGAATGGTTGTTTGTGGTGGCCTCTTTGGGAATTCTAGAGCATGAAGCCATGGCAGTCCAAGCGGTGCCAAACTGGATTATTTCTGCAGTGCAGATGCTCTCTCTCCTGTTGAACTGTCCCTCTGTGTGTGTGTGTGTGTGTGTGTGTGTATGTGTGTCTTGCCAGGATCCACCTGCGATGCAGCCACTGGCGGCTGCCAACCCCTCCTTCCCTCCCTCCCTCCCTCCCTTTCGGATGCAGCTCCCACACATGCATCCCTCCACACAACACACAACACACACCGCACACAAGCGCGCACAGCACCAGCAGGCAAGGCAAGGCAAGGCAGATAGATGGGCAAGGCAAGGGGAGCCACGAGGAGCGGAGCCCCACTGCCAAAGGCTGACCCTCTCGCCCCACTCCATCCCCTGGGGAAGGAAGGAAGGAAGGAAGGAAGGAAGGAAGGAAGAGCTCCACGATCACTCCCTCCTCCTCCTCCTCCACAAGGCAAAAGATCAGCAACCCAAGTCCCCGGGGGGCAATGTCCCCCAGAAATCATGCTTCATACTCCTGCTCCAAATGGAGGACAGTTTGACATTTCGTCCTGGAGAGGGGGGAAGGTTGAATGAAATGCAGGACCAGCCCTGGAAAAGGAGGAGTCTGGTCACAAAACACACCTATTTCTAGTACATTTATTGGGTTTTTCCACTTGTGTATGAAAGTTTAAAACGTCTTTTTTTCTCTTTTCACTTAATTCCGTTTTTATTCTAATTACGTGTGAAAAGCTTTTGCACAATTTAGCGCTATTTTCGCTTTATTTTCGGGATGCTTTATTTCCACTTTATTTTCTCTTTAACCACGAAACTGGCCCCCTTGTGATAACGTCCAATTTGACCCCACCATCCCAGGTAACTATCAACCAATCTTTAATCTCTCCTTTCTAAATAAGTTTCTAGAATGAGTGGTAGCAACTCGAGGCTGTCTTGGATGAAACTGGTTGCCTGGATCCATTCCAGTTGAGGTTTAAGGCTGGTTGTGGGACATAAACAGCCTTGGTCACCTTGGTGGATGACCTACTCCAGGAGTTGGATGGGGGGGAGTGCATCCCTATTGATCCTCCTAGATCTTTCAGTGGCATTTAATACCATCAGTCATGGTATCCTTCTGGGCCGTGTGGCTGATATGGGACTTGGGGGCATTTCTCTGCAGTGGTTCTGGTCTTTTTTGGCTGAACATTCCTAGAGGATGGTGCTGGGGGACTGTTGTTCAAGTTTTTAGCCATTAGCCTGTGGAGCTTCACAGGGGTCGATACTGCCCCCGATGCTGTTCAACATCTATTTGAAGCCAGTATAAGAGATCATCCAGAGCTCTGAAGTTGGGTGTCATCAGTATGCAAATGATATCCAGCTCTATCTCTCCTTTACAACTGATGCCAAGGAGGCTGTAGTGGTACTGAATCATTGCCTGGATGCAGTGACTGGATATAGGTGAACAGACTGAAGCTTAATCCAGTCATGATGGAAGTGCTGGTGGTCATTAAGAGAACCAACCTGGGATTGGGATCAGAGCCTGTTCTGGATGGGGTTGCTCTACCTCTGAAATATCAGGTTTGTAGCTTGGGGGAGCACTTGGACCCAGCACTGCTACTGGAAAGCTAGCTTGCTGTAATGGCCAGGAACTTCAGCTGATGCGCCAGGTGCACCTTTCTTGGGGAGGGCAGATCTGATCAGAGTGATTCATGCCTTAGTTACTTCCTGATTAGACTACTGTGTGCACTGTACATGGGGCTACTCTTGAAAAGTGTTTGGGCACTGCAGCTAGTGCAAAATGCAGCACCCAGACTGGTGTCAGATATGCATTTTAGAGACCACATAACACTGGTCCTGCAAGAACTGCTCTGGCTTGCAATTTGCTTCTGGGCTCAATTCAAGGTGATGGTGTTGACCTACGAAGCCCTAAACAACTTGGGTCCAAGATATCTCATAGAATCATAGTTGGAAGAGACCACAAGGGCCATCCAGTCCAAACCCCTGCCATGCAGGAACTCACAATCAAGCATTCCCAACAGATGGCCATCAGCCTCTGTTTAATGACTTCCAAAAAAAGGAGACTCCAAGGGAGTTGTTCCACTGTCAAACAGCTCTCACTTTCAGAAAGTTCCTCCTAATGTTGAAGTGGAATCTCTTTTCCTGTAGCTTGCATCCATTGTTCCATGTTCTATTCTCTGAAGCGGCCAAAAACAAGTTTGCTCTATCCTCAATATGACATCCCTTCAAATATTTAAACAGGGCTATCATATCACCTCTCAGCCTTCTCTTCTCTAGGCTAAACATACCCAGTTCCCTAAGCCATTCCTCATAGGGCTTGGTTTCCAGACCCTTCACCATTTTAGTTGCCCTCCTTTGGACACACTACAGTTTCTCCTCATCCTTTTTGAATTGTGGTGCCCAGAACTGATCTAGAAACTAAACTTTTATTGATGCAGCCTAGAATCACATTGGCCTTTTTAGCTGCCGCATCACACTATTATTATTATTATTATTATTATTATTATTATGAGTATTTATACCCCGCTCTTCAGCCAAAAGGCTATCAGAGCTGCTTACAAATGGATCGACTCAGGTTCCACTTGTGGTCTACTAGGGCTCCTAGATCCCTTTCACATGTACTGTTGTCAGGCCAGGTGTCCCCCATCCTATATCTCTGCAATTAATTATTCTGCCCTAAGTGTAGTACCTTACTTTTATGCGTGTTGAAATTCATCTTGTTAGCTCTCTAATCTGAAAGATCATCTCCTCCCATATAAGCCTGCCAGAAATTTGAGATCTTCCATGATGCCCCTGTTGCATGTCCCAGCACTTCGTGAAGTTAGGTTGGTGGGTAAACGTAAGAGGGCTTTCTCTGTAGCATCACCTCAACTGTGGAACTCCCTACCCAAGGAAGTTAAGCTTCCAGTGAGCAGCCCAAACAGTTCTGGGCCACATAGCATTCAGTGTGCAAAATTACTGCTTTTACTTTTTTTGGAACTGGATTCTAGGATTGTTGTAGACTCTTTTTAAGGCATTTTTAAAAAATATTATAGTGTGTTTTTTATTTTAAAAATGTATCTTTGTATTGTATTAATTGGTTCTTATTTGTTCATCACCTCAGGAGCTCTTGTGTGCTCAGACATGAAACAGAAATACTTTACGTAAATAATAATAAATAAATTTTATGATGGTTTAATTGCTTTTTAACTTTTGTAAAAATTATAACTGTGTTTTAATTGTTGCAAGCTGCCTTGAATCCCAAACTGGGGAAAAGGCTGGAAAGCAAATAACCATGTATACAAACAAACAAACAACTTTGCCCAATCATCCATCCTTTGACTGGTCCTCATTCATTACCATTGGCTGGGAGTTTCTAGAAGTTCTATGCCAATAAGGTAACTTTTCCGAGGCAGAGCTGAACCACCGTTTTGATCATATGTCCTCCTCTTAATGGCAGGGAGTTAAACTACTGTTTTTGAGAGCATCACATAACCTTAGATGCCCAGTTGATGATGTTTCTAAAGACCGGTCACCGTTCCAAGATCAGGATGTTCTTTTTCAAACCACTCTTGGAAGGAAACCCATTGAAGGGCTCACTTTAATCCCAGTCTTTGTTGCTGTTCCGTGGCTTTTGTTTCGCAAGCACTTCATAAGGCCACTGACCTTTCCGTTCTGGAAAGGCAATCTCGATAAAATAGCTAATTAATGGCCAACTTTGGATCAGAGATTACGAGAAGTCACACAAAAGGGATGTTAAATAGAGCCAACCAGGAAACAGCAGGTTGACATCAGAAGGGAAGCTTAGCTCTTGCAGCCAAGTCTCAAATTTCATTTGTTCAAGAACATTTTCTTTCCTTTTAGGGGCTGAAATCAGTGCAAAGATGCCCTAGAGTTTTGTTGTGGCTATTTCACCAGTTGCATACCCAATTTGGCAGGGACATTTACTATTAATCCTCTGCCATCCCACTTTCTCAGCTGCTCTTAAAATGTTCCAGTTTCTCTCTTCTCCTACCATCCCCCCCCCCTTTGCCCTCATCTTATTTCAATTGCTGCAAACTGAGTTCCAAGTGCAAAAGTAGTTTCCACTAAGTAAATTCAGCAGGAGGGAGAGGAGAAGAGGGGATGAAGTCTTGCCCTACCAAGTAAGCTCAGGAAAAAGCAAACTACAGCCTCTTCTAGCTTGTGTGTTCTTCATTAATAACTTTTGCTATCTTGACCACACTCTAATGTTACTTAAGTACATGTCCTGTTTTCATCTGTGAGATACTGGAGGATATTCAGCTGCCTTCAGCATCTCCATTTTGTTCAAGTCAAAAACGTCTGAGGGCTGCATAGCACAAGGGCAGAATATTTTAGGGCCTTTGCAGACTGCTAGAAATAGTGCAAATTGAGTCCACTTTAACTGCCCTGGCTCAGTGCTAGGGAATCATGGGAATTGTATTTTATTTTTTTCTGAGACATTGAGCCTTCTCTGTCAGAGAGCTCTGGTGCCACAATAAACTACAGTTCCCATGATTCTCTAGCACTGAGTCAGGGCAGTTAAAGTGGACTCAATTTGCACTATTTCTGGCAGTCTGCAAAGACCCTTAGTTTCAAATAACTGTAGCCACATTACAAAATTATAGTGGTTTGATACCACTTTAGCCACTGTGGCTCCTCCTATGGGATATTCTGTGCTCCTATTAAATAGGGGCTCAGAAATCTCTCATACAGCTCTTTTAACTTTACCATTTGAGCTCTAATAGCACATAATTCCAAGTACCTCGTGAAACTACAAATCTCAGGATTCCATAGAAATGGAAATTGACAGCTGAAGAGGTATTAAAGCCATATAATTGTATGGTTGCGGATATACTCAGAGTTGAATTTGATTGCAATAGCTACACAGAGCAGAGATGGAAAAGTTACTTTTCTAGAACACCCATAATTCTATTTTGCATTTTTTAAACCTCCATAAGTCTCAGCATTACCAAGTATCTGTCACTGCCATCTACTTTTTTAAACAAACAAACAAAAAACACATCATCTTCATGAAAGTGTATTTCTGAATATATGGACCTGGCATCCTTAATTTATGTCTCTCTGAGACCTGGAGACAGTGTGGTGTAGTGGTCTGAGTGTTGGACTATGACTCTGAAGACCAGGGTTCAAATCCCTGCTTTGCCATGAAAATTCCCTGGATGACATTGGACAGTCACATTCTCTCAACCTTCAAGGTAGGCAAAGATGGACATCCTCTGAACAAATCTTGCAAAAAAAAAAAAAAAACCAATGATAGGTTTGCCTTACGGTCACCATAAGTCAGAAACAACTTGAAAGCACACAACAACAACAACAACAACAACAACAACAGGAGACCCAATGGCTCAAGTGTTGACTAGTTAGGATGCAGGTAAAAATTCCCTTTTGGATTAACCAATAGAATTTAAGCCATGATCATCCTAATATAAGCTGATAAAAGGCTAAATCCTGTTAGTTAGCCCCATCTAGAGTATATCCATTCAATGCATTGTTGACTGGTGAACACTTGTTGTTTTATGTCATCAAGTTGATTTTGACTTATGACAACCTCATGGTATGATTTCACAGCAAGATTTCTTCAGAGGTTTACCACAGCCATGGTTTCATTCCTAAACTGCAGACAGCTTGTAGCTATCATGAGTAGCACCCATTTATTTATTTTTTTGTCTTCCGTGAACTGCTCCAATTCCCTCCCAATGTCATCAAAGTTGACAGTCATCATGGCACTCAAGGGCTGTGAATCACATACAGGAACAGGACAAAAAACTGGAAAGCACGTATTCATAGTAGACGAATGACAGGAGACAAAGTCCCATGTCCTGCGTGATGGTGCAAAACCTTTTATTTCTTAAAAAGCCCAACATTTTTTGGTCTTATCACCAATTGGATTTCTTCATGGGCAATTATCAGAAATTTCTAGACTTGTAGTCTGCACACTCAAAGTGGACCTTCTGAATATTAGAAGGAACTGATCTTCATCATCTAAGAAAGCACTTCCTTTTATCTGTCCTGAGTCTCTCCACACGGGATGTTGTTGTTGTTGTTGTTGTTGTTGTTGTTATGTGCCTTCAAATTAACTCTGATTTATGGCAACCCTATCAGAGTCTTCCTTTCTTGGCAAGATTTATTCAAAGGAAGTTTGCAATTGCCTTCCTTTAAAGCTAAGAGAGTGTGAGTTCTCCAAGGTCACCCAATGGATTTCCAGGTCTGAGTGAGGATTTGAACTCAAGGAGGAAAATCATTTGAGATAATGTGGTGCTGGAGAAGAGTGCTGAGGATTCCATGGATAGCCAAAAGGACAAACAAGTGGGTCCTAGAACAGATCAAGCCAGAGGTATCCTTAGAAGCCAAGATGACAAGACTTAGACTGTTGTACTTTGGACATATCATGAGAAGGCATGAATCAATGGAAAAGACAATAATGTTAGGAAAGGTGGAGAGAAGTAGAGAGGAAGGCCACATGCTAGATGGATGGACTTTATTAAAGAGACCATAAATATGAGTTTGCAAGAGCTGGCCAGAGCAGTAGAGGACAGAGGGGCCTGAACATGTCTCATCCATAGGGTCGCCATGGATGCAAAGGCAGTTAGCAACAACTCCTGAACTCCAACATTCAAACCACTACCATGTTGACTCTGTTCACTGGATGACTCCTAAGGTTTCTGTCAGTACACCATGGTCTGCATTAACAATGGTTTGTGTCTGTGCACAAGTCATGCCAAATCATGACTAACAACACAAAGGGCAGGAAAGAGGACATTGCATCACAGAGGAATGAACTGGTGAAGCTAGAAGCTCACTAGCCTACTCCCAATCTCTAACTAACAAAATCAATTTCAACAGGGATAAATGTAAGGTACTACACACTGAGGCAGTAAAAATGAAATGCATAAGTATAGGCCAATAGTCAGCTGGATTGAAGCAGTATATTTGTAAAGGATTTCGGGTTTTGACCACGATGTAAATGTGAATCAATCATGTGATGCAGCAGCCAAACAAGTCAGTGTAATTCTGGGCTGCTTCGACAGAAGTATAGTGTCCAGAGTGAGGGAAGTAGTAGTGGCACACTATTCTGCTTTGGTCAAACCTCACCTAGAATATAGTGTCCAGTTCTGTGTCCAGCACCATGGTTCAAGAAGAATATTCACAAGTTGGAACGTGTTCAGAGAAAGTCAACAGAGCTGATCAAAGGTCTGGAAAAGAAGTCTTGAGAGAACCTGAAGAAAAGAGAGGTAACATGCTAGCCTTGTTTAAATGTCTAAAAGAATGTCAAGTAGAAGATAACAGCCAGCTTGTTTTCTACTTCTCCAGAGGCTAGATTCCACCTAAATATTAGGAAGAACTACTTCACTCTTAAGAGACATTCAACAGTGTAATAGAGCCACCTCCAGAGAATAGGACCTAGAGCAGGGGTAGGCAACCTTTCCCCCTTAAGGGCCGAGGAACTTCAGGTCCCAGAATCCCAGGAGCTATTGGCCAACATGGGACTATTGGCCAACATGGCTGAGGCTTCTGGGAGCTGAAGTCCCTTGGCCCTTAAAGGGGAAAGGTTGCCTACCCCTGACCTAGAGCAATGGGTTCAAACTATGGCAAAGATATACCATCTCAACATTAGGAAGACCTTCCTGGATGTAAGAGCTGTTCAACAGTAGAATATGTTGCCTTGGAGAGTGGTGGAGTCTCCTCCTTTGGAAGTTTTTAAACAAAGACTGGATGGCCATCTGTCAGGAGTGTTTGGATTGTGTGTTCCTGCATGGCAGGGAGTTGGACTGGATAACCCTTGAGGTCTCTTCCAACTTTATGATTCCATGAATAGATTGCCTCAGCCAGTGGTGGACTCTCCATCTTTGGAGGTCTTTAAACAGAAGTTGGAAGGTCATCTTTCAGGAGAACTTTAGTAGTGGTTTGAGTGTTAGACTATTACTCTGGAGACCAGGGTCCAAATCCTAGCTCGGTTATGTAAATCCACCAGGTGACCTTGGGCAAGTCATGCTCTTTCAGCTTTGGAGGATGACAATTGCAAACCCCCTCTGAAGAAACTTGCCAAGAAAATTCCATGATAGGGTAGTGTTAAGTTCATCATAAGTCAGAAACAACATGAAGGCACAAAACAAAACAAAAAACAAATTAGTAGTGTATTCCTGTTTGGCAGGGAGTTGGAGTAGATGACTGTTGTAGTACCTTCCAGCTCTAAGGCTCTGTGATTCTGTTATTCTTAACCATGGCTAGATCAGTTGAATTTCACCTGTACCAAGCTACAGCTGTACAGAAATACTCTGAGATGAGAAAACACACTCTCCCAAGAAGATCCTAAGCCACCAGTTGTTAAAATACAGGACGCCTTATGGTTGTGCGACTTTTCATAAGAGTTTAATTAACATAACTTAATGATCAAATTGCATTTTGTACACAAGATGACTCAATGGCATTGCTTTTACTGCCGTGTCACGTTCACAACAGAAGTCCAACAGAGTTCATGCAAATCACCCCAATGGAGCTGGTCTGGTTTACTTTGTCCTGTTTTGCTGATCAGTTGCGTTCCCATGTTTCAGTATGGATCGTTGCAGTTCCCTATGATACACTGTTAACAGTGCAAGTCCAAAGAGGTTTACTCTGGAATAAGTCCCACTGTGTTCTATAAATATTATGCCCTCCCCCAAGTGTGTTTAGGACTGTTCCTAAACCCTGTTAAGTATGTTTAGATTTACTCTACAAGCCCTTGCCTGACTCTCAAGGCCCAAGATTTAGTAAAAAATACAGATCAGTCAATTTGCTTTTCTTGGTATTAGAATAACTTAGCCTTCTTTTGCAAACTCTAATGAATATCCTGGTTGGCACCCACCATACACAAGAGTAGGGGATTTTCATTGAAAGATCTGGCTAAGTGAGGATAGGGAGAGCTACTTATAAAAACAATGTCACATAGAATTAGTCATGGCTGTTTCAGAAGAACAGCTCCCGTCAAAATAGACTAACATCAGATATATCTATCCATTGCACAAGCTTATAGTTCAACACAAATTGAGGCCTAAGGAACAATATATAACCATGAAATTATTATAATCTGTAAAAAATAATACCCAAAAGAATTAAACATGTCTCAGTTTTACAATGCACAGCTATGTAACCTGGCCGAAGGAGACTGGAAGCTGAGATCATAACTTAGAAATGAGTTGTCTCTCTCCTATAATTCAGGCTGTATTTTTATTTCAACCTGTAGTAGTCAAATGTAACCTTGCACTCAACACTGTGAAAAATTGTTAGGTTTCAGTAATTATACATGCACACGCACAAAACCTATCTCTTACTCATCTCTAAGAAAATTCCATATAGAATGAATAAATTATACTCAATCCCACCAAAGAGAGATCTATGAGCAACCAATGTGGATGCAAGTGAGAATTTGCATCAGCCTTCCACCAGCTGGATGCATACATTCACCAGCCTCCCCTGAAACCATATTTCAATACATATTTTTAATGCATCCCTTATTTCAGAGACTTTAAAAAATCCTGTATCTAATGATATATCATGTATCTAGGACAATTGTCATAACACAAAGCTAGTTGTACATGAGTAGAACTGGAGTAGAGGGTCAGCATAGTGTAATGGTTTGGCATTGGACTAGGATACTGGGAGACCAGGGTTCAAATCCTGGCTTGGCCATGGAAACCCATTGGGTGACCTTGGGCAAGTCACACTCTCTCAGCCTGAGAGGATGACAATGGCCCAAAAACTCGCCCCCTTGAACAAATTTTGCCAAGAAAACCCCATGATAGAGTCGTCTTATTGCCATAAGCTGGAAGCGACTTGAAGGCATACAACAACAACAACAACAACAACAACAGATAGATTGGGCCCCTGATGTTTTCTGAGCTCTTTTTTTTTTTTTCAGAAGCACCCAAAGGCTGCATCTACACTGCAGAAATAATGCAGTTTGATCACTTTAAGTGTTGTTGCTCCATGCTATGGAATCCTGGGATTTGTAGTTTTTACAAGATCTTTAGCCTTCTATGCCAAAGAGTGCTGGTTCCTCACCAAACTACAAATCCCAGGATTCCATAGCATGGAGCCATGTCAGTTAGAGCAATGTTAAATTGCATTATCTCTGCACTGCAGATGCCACTGAAGTCTTTTAGTTCAAGAGAGAGACCATCAATAATGTATGCCGCATTTTAATTCCGTTTTTGACCCATTATCACATCTTGCTTTGTTTTAATTTTATCCATCCCTGGACATCATTCAGTATTACTCTGACTAAACTTGAAATGTGTCAGAATGAATTTCTGCCCCATTGATTTCAATGGCCCTACTCAAAGTGGAACTAACTTTGGCTTTAATTGTGGATGGGTGGGTGAATGGATGTGGCACGTTTTGACATATTTTTGGCAAATGCTGGTAATGCTCACCCATTTTCTCTGGCAGCGAGCCAGTGACACTAGGCACAATTGCCCAAGAATTTCTTCTGTGCCAGGACCATTGGAATGAACAGGAGCTTCATAATAACCCAGCTATGAAATGCATTTCAATGGCGCTCACATCTCAGCACCTTCAGGCAGAGTGTATCCTTTTAATTGTGATGGCATTTGGGACTTCCTATACAACGGACAACCTGAACACTCCCGTTAACAACAAGGGAACTGCTGCAAGAATCATGGCAGAATATGCAATAAATGGGAGAAATTCCAAACCAGAATGAGGTCTGCTTCAGGCATAACATGTTTACGTCCATGTCACTGGGACAGTGAATCCACTCTGGGTTTGGGCCTTGAATCTTAAGAGCTGTCCAAGGTGCTGAACCTATTGGGAGATTGATGGTGGTTGTGTGCCATCAAGTCATTTCCAACTTATGGTGACTCTAAGGCTATCATGGGGTTTTCTTGGCAAGATTTGTTCAGAGGAGGTTTGCCACTGCCTTCCCCTGATGCTGAGAGCATGTGGGTTTCACAGCCGAGCAGGGAATCGAACCCTGGTCTCCAGAGTCGTAGTCCAGTACTCAAACTTCTAGAACCACACTGATCAGGGATCCACATTTGCTACTTTAAAGTTCAGCTTAAAACTTGGGGAGGAATCACTTCCCCGCTGTCGGGTTGTAAAGGAAAATGGTCAGAGCTGCACTGGCCTCCCAGGAGAGCTTGGAGGGCTGTCCCCTGCAATACCTCCATTTTAGTTTGCAAAATTTGGTTCTCCCACTGCCTAGGAATTAGCCCTCCAAGAGAAGACTTTTTAAAAACAGAATATTACCTGGAAGTTAACTTCCAGTTCACCTCCTTTATTTTAAAAAAAAAAAGGCTTATTGTGGGTGTTAAAAAAAACCCTGGGGGGAATGTGACAAAGCTGGCCTATTATTATTATTATTATTATTATTATTATTATTATTATTATTACAAACTTGGTGTTATTGGAGGGTTCTATGAGTCTCAAACTTAGCTTCCTGGGACTGCATTTTCCCACCCCTGATGCAAAGAGGGGAAGTTTTAAAAATGCAAACCACCACCTCTATTAGACAGCATTTCTATCTACCATTTCCTTCCAGATAATGTCTAACTTGGTTCCAAGTCCCTAAGTATTCTCTGATGCCAGAGATATATGATCAAAACTTCCAACAGTTCTTAATTTCATTCCAGTCCAAGTTCATTCCAGTCCAATCCTGGGACTTTAGCCTTGACAAGAGTAAGGAAGGATGGAGAGGCAAAGTGCCATAGCAGTATGAGCATTGGACTACAACTCTGGAGACCAGGGTTTGAATCCCTACTCCGCCATGGAAATTGGGAGAGTTACACACTCTCATCCCCAGGAAACCCCATGATAGGGTTGCCTTAGGGTCACCATAAGTCGGAAATGATTTGAAGGCACACAACAGCAACAAAATAAAGGTGCTGCGGGAACAGGTTTTAACTTATTCCCTTGCACCATCTCCCAGTCCAAATCATGCCATTCAGCTGCAGTTAGTCTCAGAAAGAGAAAAACACAAGTACAAACAACCCTGTTGAAGCTAGGAAACTAAAAATGCTAGCAGACTCAAGCACATGTCTCTAACATCACAGTTATTTGGGGGCCAAATCCACAAAACCTTCCACTACTCCAAAAATGCTGACTTGCCTATCTGATCTTTTGTGGCATCTGTGACCACAAGAGGAACAAAAGGGAACATACTTATCTAGTTGCCTGGAGGTCTTCCTTAATTCATCACAGGCAACCAGGGGCTGTCCACATTGTGCCACTATAGCAGTTTGATGCCACTTTAACTGTCATGGTTCCATCCTCTGGAATCAAGTACTTCTCGGCTACAGAACTCAAAGCTGCCCCCTTGAACTAACTCCATGGATATCTTGATGAAGATATCTTAATCCCTCTCTTCTCAGGTTCCCTTGGGAACTTTAGTTCAGGTGAATCTCTTAGGGCTCCATAGCAGAGAATTCCAAGCACCTCGCCAAACTACAAATCCCATACCTGCCTAGCATGCAAGCAAGAAGGTTAACGTGATATGAAACTACTACATGTGCGGCACGTGGACGCACATCAGGTGAATGGAGATTTACAGCCCTGCTGGATATAAGGTAAATATTACCTATGAACACCACATGTAGGCCAGAGATGTACATAAAGTGTGATAGGAAGATATCCATTTATGCACACACTGGGAGAAGCAAAGGGCAACAGCTGGCTGGCAAGTGCTTACTACTCATTTATAGGGATGGCACTGTCTTGCATTTTGTAGCATGCGCCCAGGAAAACCTAGTCTACACAGCATGAAAGCAACTTCCATATAAAGTGCGTTCAGGTCCCAGAATGATTGAGGAGATTATCGCACAGCCAAACTGGCCATGCTGAGCCCGGGCTGAGTACATTAGGAAATTTTTGAAATTTTGTTAAAATCACTACTCAGCCTGGGTTCAGAATAGCCATTTTGCTGGTGCAATAATCTCCTTAGATAGCTCATTTCAGTTTGAGCTAAGGGTGCATCTACACTGTAGAAATAATGCAGTTCAACCACCACTTTTAGTGCTGCAGTGCCATCCTACGGAATCATGGGTTTTGTATTTTTACAAGCTCTTTGGCCTTCTCAACCCAAGAGTGCTAGTGCCTCAGAAAATTACAAATCCCAGGATTCTGTAAGATGGAGCAATGGCAGTGAAAGTGGTGTCAAACTCTATTATTTCTACAGTGCAGATGCACCTTGGATTCACTGCCCTAATGCAAGCTGGCCTCATAATCACCCTATGTTGCAAAACACACCCTATGTGGTTTTCACATGCAAAAGTATACAAGGGCATACATCTTCTTCCCTACACCTAGGTAGAAAGCAAGTCAGACAGAGAAATATTATATGCATTCACGTCTAGAGATAAGAGGCTCTCTCTCCCCAACCCTGACTGGCAATGACTCTCTAGCCTTTCAGGCCTCTAGCCCTAGTTAAAAATGTCAGTGATAGAAGCTGGGATCTTTTGCATATGAAGAATGTGTGCTACCACTGAGCTATGGCAGTGCAGATGCATAAGCTGCATCTACACTGCACAATTAATGCAGTTTGACACCACTTTAAATGCCAGGGCTCAATGATATGGAATTCTGGGATTTGTAGTTTGGCGAATTATTTAGCCGCCTTTGTCAACTAGCTCTGGTGCCACAACCTACTACAAATCCCAGGATTCCATAGGATGGAGCTATAACAGTTAAAGCAGTGTCAAACTACATTAATTCTGCAGTGTGGCACCAGCCATAGACTCCTGCAGAAATAAAGCCCACTGGGTCCAAGGCTTTCTCCCATGGAAGTGAGCATACAAGTAATCTTGCAGCTGATTTCAAAAGGTGTTTCAGGTTCTATATATGCCCTTTGCCAGTCATTCTGCTTGTTGATATATTGGGAACATTTTTACCTATGGGACACCAGATCCTTTGGATCTATAATAAAAAAAATAGGCAATCAGAAACAATGGGTCTTTCATTTCAGGATTTCTCAGAACCAGCATGGCATACTGCTTTGAGGGCTGGACAAGGACTCTGGAGACCAGGGTTCAATTCCCAGTTCAGTCATGAAACCCACTGGATGACCTTGGGTGAGTCACACGCTCTCAACCTCAGGGGAAGGCAATGGCAAACCTCCTCTGAACAAATCTTGCCAAGAAAACCCCATGATAGGTTCACCTTAGGGTGACCATAAGTCAGAAAGGACTCAAAGGCACACAACAACAACAACAAGAAGCAGCCATTTTAACAGACTTGTTTTTCCAAAAAAAATCAAGCCTCACTTGACTTAAAAAGAAAGGATCCAACATAGCAATAAACTGAATAAATGACATCACACATCATTCATCTGTTGGCATTTGTCAACAAAATCTTCCCTTTTCTCTGTTCCTTTGAATTGCAACAGTGGTGGGCAAAGCAAAACCCTTTCTATGTCGTTGTGCTGCAATGCCCATCATCCCCAGACAGTACAGACAGTGGAATGCTGGAAGCTGTAGTCCTATAACCTCAGGAGGGCAAGTTTTCACCTCCTCTGGTCTTACATGCTTAGGATGCAGCCCCTCATGGGGTCTTTTTATGGTCCCCAGAGCCCCCCAGAGCTTTAAATAGGAGGCTGCTAGTTAGTTTCCAGGCAAAGTACAAAGCATTTAGAAATACAGTTTAGGCATCCAGAAAAAAAAGAGAGCCAGTGTGAAATAGTGGTTTGAGTGCTGGAATAGGAGTACATCTGCACTGTAGAGATAATGCAGTTTGACACCACTTTAAGTGCTGTACCACCATCCTATGGATTTGTAGTTTTACAAGGTCTTTAGCTTTCTCTTCCAAAGAGTGCTGGTGCCTAACAAAAACACAAATCCCAGGATTCTGTAGGATGGAGCTATGACAGTTAAAGTGGTGTCAAACTGCATTATTTCTACAGTGTAGATGCACCGTATGACTCTAGGAGACCCGGGTTCAAATCCCCACACATTCATGGAAACCCACTCGGCGACTTTGGTCAAGGCACACTCTCTCAGCCTCAGAGAAAGGCAAAAAGCAAACCCCCTCTGAATAAAACTTGCCAAGAAAATCCTGTGATTTTCGTAAATCCTTAGGGCTGTCATGAGTCAGAAATGACTTAAAGGCACACAGCAACAAACAACATCTAGAGAAAAGGGACAGGCAAAATGACCAAAGAAATGAAAATACAGTAAACAAAAGTCTTTTGGGTGTGAACAATTTTCAGTGTCTCACTGTCTGCAAGGATAGAAATGTGGGGGTTCAAGGAAAAATTCAGCGGGGGGGGCAAAATTCATATTTGGGGAAGGCAATACCCTCATTCCTGCCCCCAGCTACATCCCTCAATTGAATCAATTGGATTGATCTATATCTTGGCTCCGCATTCAACGCTGATTCAATGAGGAGTGTCCCAGAGGATCCAGGCCCCTGTGAGAATGACAAGAGAGAGTATTTGGCCCCCTAGATATTTGGAGGGCCTGAAGTAGCCATTGTTCCTCTGGGGCTGATGGGAACTGCAATTCTAGCAGGCCACGTTCTCCCCCAATCCTGATCTGTGATACAGCAAGTTTAGGCAAAGGTAGTCCCTTGACATGAATGTCTAGTTGTAACCAATGAGGCGGGTGCTTATCTCTGTTATTTAAGCCAAAGAGCCAGCATTGTCTGAGGACTGCTGTGGTGGCCATGTGGCTAGCATGACTGCACCGAACACTGTTATCTTCCCACCAAAGTGGTACCTATTTATCTACTTGCATTTGCATGCTTTCAAACTGAGAGATGCCCAAATAATTCTTATGGTTATTTGCAAAGCAGGTAATGTATTTCCAAAGAGTACAGGTGGATGTCTGTTTTAGCACAACCCTGCAGAGAAGGTTGGTGGCTCCAACATCTGGGGAAGGAGAGCAGGAACTGTTCTCGGTTTTAGCCCAAACTTTAGGAGAGCTGTGCCAAATGCTGAACCAATTTGGGCTGTGCAGATAGGGCTCAGCCTTTTCCTTTTAATGTTTGCACAAAAACTCGGAGCAGATCCACCTCCCCATTGTCAGGGCCATCTCTACATTGATGGCTTGCCCTGTCCCCATCCTCAGGGTTCAGCGGGGTTGGGGTCATCTATAAAGAGAGTAGCAAGAAGGTAGACAGACTCAGTCCCAAATGTCCGTTTGGGCTCTGGCACGGTTGCAACCACCCCAAAACCCAAACAGAAGGGACTACCCCTCCCACCAGCCACTGCCAGGCCCCCAGACATCCGTTTGGGCTTCAGCATGGTTGCCACCATACCAAAACCCAAATGCAAGGCACTGTCATGGCTGCTGGGCAAGCATGCAAGGGATACAACACACTTTCTCACTCACCCAGCAGCTGTGCTGAGTGTGCCACCACAGTGGATGACACGCGGTGTGGTCAACAAACCCCTAGTGACACCACTCTCAGGGCCCATCAAACTCCTGTTACCACAACACAGTGCCACCACTGCCCCCAAAAAGTTTGCTCCCTCTAATTATTATTGGGGGGGGGGGGAATTTCCTTAATTCCAGCCACAAAAAAGAAACCTTTGCAACAACACACCCCCACCCCTTCTTGTCTTTCCAAATCCTAGCCTCCTTTCCCCCTCCCTTCAGAGATAAGGGCCTCAAAAACTAAAAGGTAAAGGTAAAGATTTCCCCTTTGACAAGGTTGTCTAGTTATGTCCAGCTGTAGGAGACGGTGCTCATCTCTGTTACTAAGCCAAGGGAGCCACTGTTGTCGGAGATGACTCCGGTGATCATGTGGCCAGCATGACTGCATGGAACGCTGTTACCCTCCCACCAAAGTGTTACCTATTTATCTACTTGCATTTGCATGCTTTTGAGCTGCTAGGTTGGCAGAAGCTGGGACTAGTGACAGGAGCTCACTCCGTCACGCAGCACGTGGGTCTCGAACTGCCAACCTTGCAATCGTCAGAGTCAGTGTCTTAACTGCTGAGCCACTGCATCCCAACCTCTAAATTAAGGACTGAAATAACGTGTTCCTGTTGTACCCTGATGGAGTATAGTCATAGGGCATGACTGCCGGAGGCGGCGGGAGTGGGCAGTCGGGAAAGAAAGGAGCAAAAGCCGTGGAGGGAAGATGAGTCGCAGAAACTGAGGCACCCTCCGACAATGACGGTGGTCCTGGGTCTGTCGGTGCAGCTGCTGCAGGGGTGTAAAGAGCTGTCAGGGGGCGCAAGGGAGTTTCGGTGGAGTAGAGCAAATGAGGCAGTGCGAGAGATTCATACAAACTGGATGCATCCAAGGCCAGATCTGATGCTTGGAGGCGGCTGATGGGGAAACCTGATGGCTCCAACGGCTGCTCCGGGAGGAGGCTGCCATACTCAGGGGTGGCCAGGAGGTCAAAAAGATCCTCAGGTCCAGGGGTCCCTCCTTGCTCTTTCAAACCTTGACCTGGCCTTGCCCCCAAAACCCCAACATGACTCAGGGCTGGCTCGGTGAAGAAGGATGGGGGCAAATTGCGGTGCCGTAGGGGCAATTTTTTACCCCCGGGTGTGGTCGAGGACCCCGATCCACCTTCCTGATGGACCTGGGTGGAGGTGGCTGAAGCAGCTTGGATCCCTGATGGCTGCAAGGAGTCAAAAAGAGCCGCCAAACTCTTGTTCTGGACCAGGGTGGCTGTGGAGGCGGTTTCACGCCTTGACGGTGGGGGTGGCTTGCAATACACAACGCCTCCACTAGATGACGACATTGAGGCATTCGCCACTGTCAAAGTCCTTTTGTGAGGATTCAGCTGTGGCTGTGGCTGACTTGTAATGTTGTGGCTGTGCTGGATATTTGGGGTAGGGTTTGGGGAGGCTTCCTGGGTGCAAGGTGGGGCTGTGGGGGTGGTGGCACCCTGTCCTCGTCCTGCTCCAACTCCAACTCCATGCTCTCCTTCACCACTTCCAACTCCAGTTCCAACTCCAACTCCAACTCCAGTTCCAACTCCAGCTCCAGCTCCAGCTCCAGCTCCGATCATGCCGTTGCAGCGCTTGATCTGCTTCTGCAGATACTTCCGATGGTTGACTTTCCGCTTGGACTTCCCAGGCTTGTCCAAGGCCAGCTTGATGTTGCTGGAGGCCGAGTCCATGAAGCTCAGCAGCTCCCGGGTGGCTTCTCGGAAATCGGGGCCCTCGCTGCTGCTGCTGGGTCCCCCTCCTGCTCCTCCTGCTCCGAGGAGAAGGGCGCCCCCTTCTGGCTCCCCGAAGTCCCCCAGCCCCCCTCCAGCCCCCGAGGGGAAAGCAAAGGGGAGGAAGGGGTGGGGATGATGGGAGTGGTGGTGGGGGTGAGGAGGGGGCAGGCTCGCCGCTTGGACGGCCATCGCCTCGGGACCCGGCGCAGGGGGACCCTCCACACCCCCCAAAAGCTCCCTTCTAAAGGAGGGCCGGCCTCCGGTTGCCTTCCTGCCGCCTTCGCCAAGGCCTCCTCTCCCGTCCGGGAAGCCGAGGGAGGACTACTCTGCGGGGCTGGAGGACCCCCGAAAGGCTGGGCTCAAGCGAGGGCAAGGGCGAGGGCGAGGGAAAGAGCCAGGCAGGACCAGCATCTTCCCCTCCTCTCTTGGATGCCTGCCTGCCTCTCTTCCTTCCTTTCTTCCTTCCTTCCTTCTCTCCCTCCCTCTCTCTTCCTTCCCTCCTTCCTTCCTTCCTTCCCTTATTTGTCTAGAAAGAAATTCCTTCCTTTCCCTTCCATCCTTCCTTCCTTCCTTTTTCTTTCTTTCTCCTTCCTTTCTCTTGCTTTGTTGTTTTCTCTCTCTTTCTCTCTCTCCCTTCCTCCCTTCCTTCCTTCCTTCCTTCCTTCCTCTCCGCTCTTTCCTTCCTTCTTTTATTTCTCTTTCTTTCTTTCTTTCTCTAGTAAAAAATTCCTTCTTTCCTTCCTTCCTTCCTTTACCTTCCTTCCTTCTTTCACCTTCCTTCCTTCCTTCCTTCCTTCCTTCCTTCCTTCCTTCCTTCCTTCCTCAATCTCTCTGTGTGTCGGTTGGTTGCCGGGGCCACCACCGATGCCCACCGGAGACGAGAGCGAGAGAGGGACGCGCCACCAGCTCGCTTTCCTTCCTTCCTTCTTCCTTCCTTCCTTCCTTCCTTCCTTCCTTCCTTCCTTCCTTCCTTCCTCTGTTGCACCGTCCGCCTCTCTTGGCCTTTGGTGCCAATGAAGGAGGAGGCTGTGGAGGGGGAGAGGAGGAGAGGGCGCCTCTTTGGAAAGCCCTGTTAACTCTTTCTTGGCACTTCTCAGTTTCTGATTTGGGAAGTCTTCTTTTGACTTGATATGCTTTGCTTTGCTTTGCTTTGCTTTGCTTTGCTTTGCTTTGCTTTGCTTTGCTTTGCTTTTTTTCTCCCCCCCCCCCCCTCCCATGGGGACAAGGGGATGCTTTGATTTTGAGTTCCTGCATGGCAGGGGGGTTGGACTGGATGGTCCTTGTGGTCTCTTCCAACTCTATGATTCTATGATTCTATGTCTTCCTTGTTGAGTTGCCTTCATGTCATTTAGGGCTTATATGGTGACCATTGCTGTTGTTTTGCTGTTCTTGTTAACCACTCTTGAATCAATCTCAACCCAAGGGGACCCTGTGGATGAGACATCTCCAAGGCTCCCTGTCCTCCACTGTTCTGCTGAGTTCCTGCAAACTCATACCTGTGACTTCCTTAATAAGAGTCCATCCATCTAGCAGGCAGCCTTCCTCTCTTTCTACTTCCCTCCACCTTTCCTAGCATTATTGTCTTTTCCAATGATTCTTGTCTTCACATGATGCGGCCAAAGTGCAACAGTTTGATCGTTTTGGCTTCCAGGGAGATTTCAGGTTTGATCTGTCCTAGGTCCCGTTTGTTTGTCCTTTTGGCTGTCCATGGGATCCTCAGCACTCTTCTCCAGCACCACATTCTCTCAAATGAGTTGATATTCTTCCTATCCTTCACTGTCCAGCCATTCATACATGGTGACGGGGAATACGATGGCTTGTACGATTCTAACTTCCATGCTCAATTGCATATCTTTGTTCTTCAGGATCTTGTCTAGTTCTTTCATAGCTGCCCTCCCCATTCTGGATCTTCGTCTGAATGGTTTCCTGATTGTTGTAGTTAACTGTCCTTACGTCAGCCTTGACTCATGGCGACCCTGTGGATGAGACATCTCCATGACCCCCTATAGATTGAGTCTATCCATCTGTGGTCTTCCTCTCTTCCTGCTGCCTTCTATTTTTCCCAACATCATTGTCTTTTCTAATGAGTCGTTTTTCTCAAGTTGTGGCCAAAGTATTACAGCCTCAGTTTCATCATCTTGGTATCCAGGGAGAGTTCAGGCTTGATCTGTTCAAGGACCCATTTGTTTGTCTTTTTGGCTATCCACAACGCACTCTTCTCCAGCACCACATTTCAAATGAGTTGATTTCCTTTCTGTCAGCTTTCTTCACTGTCCAGCTTTCACATCTGTATGTACATGGCGATGGGGAATACAATGGATTAGATGATCCTGACTTTAGTGCTCAGTTGTATATCTTTACTCCTTTGGATCTTGTCTAGTTCTTTCATAGCTGCCCTCCCTATTCCTGATCTTCTCGTCGTTTTCCTGACTGCAGTCTCCATTCTGATCAATTTTTGATCCAAGGTATGAGGACTCTTTTAACAATTTCAGTTTCTTCATTGTGCAGGTTGAATTTGTGTAGTTCTTCCGTGGCCATTATTTTTCTACTCCTTTATGTTCGGCAGTAAGTCTGCTTTTGCACTTTCTTCCTTGACCTTCCTTAGTAATTGTTTCAAGTCTATGATGTTTTCCGCTAGTATTATGGTGCCATCCACATATCTTAGACTGTTGATGTTCCTTCCTCCTATCTTCACTCCTCCTCCTTCTGAGTTCAGACCTGCTCTTCGCATGATATTTTCTGCAAACAAGTTGAACAAGTAGAGTGAAAGATTGCAACCTTGCCTGATCCCTTTGCCAGTTGGGAACCATTCTGTTTCTCCACATCTTTTCTGACCATAGCCTCTTGTCCTAAATTCAGATTCTTCATCAATACTGTCAAATGTAGTGACATTTAAGAGCATTCCCTACCTTTTTGTGATCTATGGAGTCAAAAGGCTTTGAAAACCATAAGAAGAGCTTTTCTCAGCAAGATTTCTTTGGAGGGAGTTTGCTACATACTTTGCATATCAGTATGTGCTTTAGATATTATAGCAAAGCTTTTGACTGCATAGACCACAAAAAGAGCATATGGAATGCTCTTCATCTTCGAGAAGGCAAAAGTTATGAATGAAAAAGCTAGGAGAGGCTGCAGCAGTTTGCTTTTGCCTGAGTGTATTGAGCTTTTTGCCTAAGGGCAAGATTCTGACCCCTCCTCTCTTCAATTCCTGCTGAGTTAACTGAGTGCAAACTACTTTAAAACATTGGACTCATTTGGCAGCAATTGAAGTAAGACAAAGGGGGAGAGTGGGAGGAAGAGAGAGAAACTGGGACATTTTAAAAGCATGTGAAATGCTGGGATGGTGGAGGATTAATTGAGACTGCCTCTGTCAGATGAGGCTGTTGGAAAGTATATGTTGTTACCTGACTTCAAGTCAACGCCAACATACGGCAACCTATCCTTGAATTTTCTTGGCAAGATTTATTCAGAGGAGATTTGCCATTACCTTCCTTTAAGGCTGAGAGAATGTGACTTGCCCAAGGTCACCCAGTAGGTTCCCATGGCTGAGTAGAGATTCACATTCACACTGCCCAATTATAGTGCTATGGTCCAATAACTTTTTTAATCTTTCTTGTGTGCTTTTAAGTCATTTCCAACTTATGGCAACCCTACAGTGAACCTACCAAAAGATTTTCCTGGCAGAATTTGTTCAGAGGAGGTTTGCCATTGCCCTCCTCTGAGGCTGAGAGAATGTGATTTGCACAAGGTCACTCAGTGGGTTTCCATGGCCATGCAGGGATTCAAACCCTGATCTCCTAGTCCAACACTCAACCACTATACCCCACTGGCTCTCTCAACAGATAGGAGTGTATAAAAAAGAAGAAAACAAAGGCAAAAGCTTACATTCTTTATTTCTTCTCTTTGTTTTTATGTATTTATGCATAGGAAAAGAATTGAAATACATTAAGGACTAGGGCCTTGAAATGGGTGCATGAAGTGGTCGACAATACCCTGAGTGGCTTTTCCATTTTTAGCAAACCCAGAATTTGTTCTCATGGGAAAACGCAAACAGTTCAGTAGTGAACTGGAGGCCAGGTAAAAGGAAAACAAAATGGTGATACATGCCTAGGCAAAAGTTTGAAATGTGATGATAGCTGGGACCAAGAAATAGTTGTAGAAAATGGTGGGCCTTTTAGAGTTCAGGCAAACCCAGGGAATCTTCCAAAGGATACAAGAAAATACACTACACAGTGGATTGTATAATACTTGATCTACCATCTACTGGCAACTGGTGGGTGGAACAGTGATTCCATTGTAGCCTTGGGTCTCTTGTAAAATCATAGAATACAATCATAGAGTTGGAAGAGACCTCAAGGACCATCCAGTCCAACCCTCTGTCATGCAGGATCACAGAATCAAAGCACCCCCGACAGATGGACATCCAGCCTCTGTTTAAAAGCCTCCAAAGGACACTCCACCACTCTCTAGGGGCGTGTGTTCCACTGTCAAACAGCTCTTACAGGAAGTTCTTCCTAATGTTGAGGTGGGATCTTTTTTCCTGTAGTTTGCATCCATTGCTCCTGGTCCTATTCTCTGGAGCAGCAGAAAACAAGCTTGCTGCATTCTCCCTATGACAACTTTTCACATACTTTAATAATAATAATAATAATAATAATAATAATAATAATAAAATTTATTTATACCCCGTCCCTCTGCATAGCAATTGGGGTGGCTTCCAAGATAGAAATACAACATCATGTCACTTTACCTTCTCTTCTCCAGGCTAAACATACCCAGCTTCTTATAGGGCTTGGATTCCAGACCTTTCACCATTTTGGTCACCCTCCTCTGGACACATTGTAGATATAGGTGAAAAAACTCCACAGTTTGCTTTTCTTCCACAGTTTGAAGGATCTGTCCATAATAGTTTTATATCTACTGTTTGTATCAGATAACTCCTATATAATTTGGACTATACCCAGAATGGATTATTCTTCACCTTTCCCAAAATAGGGTCAGCACCATGGAAAAATCTTTTAAAGTTCATGCTAAAACCCAGAATAAATTCACTGTTCCACTGACAACAGACGTCACCAACCACAGCTAGACAGAGGGTTACTTGAACTTATTCTCCGCCAGCAAGCTGATACAAAATAGTGTGATATTGGCATGGACAACAGAGCATGGGAAGGAGTTCTTTCCCATCTTTATTTTCTTGCAACTTTCCCTTGCAGAGCTCCCAGGCATGTAGTTTGGAACAGAATCAAGATCGGAATGTATCCCTATGAAGTCTGATGGGCATCCTGTTTGGCCTCTGGACCAGGATAAATTATTGCTCACTATTAAAGAGAAATTTAACTGTATTGGTGTATCTTAAGTCTGAAGTACCACCTACAGACACTAGGTGGAAAACTACCCTAATCAACACATAGGTATGCAGTCAATACAGTTTGAAGCCATGGAAGAATTGTCTGAAGGACAGAGTTCTAGGGAATAGAGGGTGCAGTACCCTCCCTTCAGACAATATAGGGATGCATCATGTTAGGGATTGTGGCCAAGTTCTGATTTACCAATTAGCAATTGATGTCATAGGTTTGTTCTAGTTAAGACTCACAATTGGATCTAGGCCTTTGGCAGTGGCCAATATCCTATTCACTAACTACACAGTGTAAAATTATGTAGAAATCATTATGTATACAGCTTCTTGGTGGTGCCCCCAGACTCTGGAACTCTCTTCCTAGAGAAGTTAGTCTGGCCTCTTCCATGATGTCCCACAGGTAGCTGGTGAAGACATTTTTGTTTCAAGCAGCCTTTGGGAACCAAATGCTTTTAATATTGTGTTGTATTGTCAGTATTTGTTGCTTCCTCATGAATTTGTTCTTTGAATTGTTTTGGGAATTATATGTTAACTTGCCTTAAGTTTTTAGTGCTGGAAGCTTTTACCTGCAGTTCTGATATCTGTAAGTAGACTGAAATCCTAAAGCTGAAAAAGTCAGGATTTTAGTAAATGGAGGAGGAGGACAGCACAGTACTTGGACCACACCATTGTGCAATCCACCATGCAGTGAGAGGTATGACCATGAATTCTCCCATTGCACAACAGCTAATCTAACTTCCTATCCATCACTAGGCAGCATTCCTAGGCTTGCACAGTGCACTATGTTGGTATTGTTTGGCTTGCAGAATCCTGAGAACTGGAAAAGACTGGCAGGGCCATCCAATCCAACCCCATTCTGCCATGCAGGAATACACAATCAAAGCACCCCCAACAGATGGCCATCCAGCCTCTGTTTAAAAACCTTCAAAGAAGGAGACTCCACCCAATGGTGTCACTAGAGGTATGCGGACCAGAGGAGGGTGTTACCCAGTAGGGCATTATACCCAGAGGGACTGGCACAGTTAATGGATAAGCGAGAAATGATGCTTTCCTGCTTGTCCAACAGCCACACAGGACTCTAAATAAGCCCTCCAGAGGCTACAGCACCACCTTCCTCAGTAGTAGTGGCTGCTGGAAGGGCAAGGCCACAACCATGTCTGACCCTGAAGACTTTTGAAGAGGGGTGCTGTCTTCAGGATCTGGCACAGCCGCAGCTATGCTAGACTCCAAAGATCTTTGTGGGTGGCATTGTCTTCAGGGTCTGCCACAGCCATAACCACGCTGGACCCTTAAGGCCTAGGGGGCTGCTCGGTTACATCAACAGGTGCCTTGAAGGACATACACACACATACACAAGGCAAACCTGTCATGGGGTTTCTTGGCAGAATTTTTTCCATAGCCGACCTGGGAATCGAACAGTGATTTCCAGAAGTCCTAGTCCAACCCTCCAACTACTACACCACACTGGCTCTGTCTTTGTAATCATACTTAAAAATCCAATTATTGTTATTTATTTATTTTAAAATCAGTCCCTCCTACTGCAGCCAGCAGAACTTGGACAAGTTTCCTTTTGGCAGACTCTTCAACATTTCCTCCATAGGGAAAAAAACACCATTTTTTTCATGTTTCCAGGCTTAACACGCTGGAAGAAAGGAGACCATCCAACAGAAAATGGCAATTGGATCTACGTCGGAGTTTGGGGGTCTCTTTTTTTTCCACCCCTTCCAGCGATGGGAAAATGTGATCCGCCAAACAGGTGTTCCAAACATACAATCTCATTTCCTGCTTGCGTCTTAATCTTCTCGTCAACCCGGCAAGTCGACTCCTAGCGCATTCTTTCGGCAGTGGGAATTTCTGCCCTTCCCTGACAAGCATTATAGGGAGGCTTTGACATACAGCCTTCCAGGACCTAAATAGGCCTGCCTATTCTTTGCCTTCTCTGAAAGAGAGCTTTGTGCCAAAGATTCATTAAACTGCACCACACAGACCTTTCAGAAACCAGAGAGGGGAAGGGAAGAGAGAAGAGGGGGAGCAGTTTCCAATAATGAACAGTCGATTTAACTGGAAAAGCAGGGAGAGCTGTTAAATTAAAGGGAAATAAACCACACTTCGAGTTCGGTGACCTAAAAAGGGAGAGGGGGGGGGAATCATTTTGTGTGTAGGCTTTGCAAAACTGGGTCCACAAAAGTTTGAAACATTTCGAAAAGCCAGCTTGGGGACTGCGTGGGCCAGGAAGGGAAATAACATGTTTTTAAAAGTTTTTTGTGGGGTTTTTTGGATTGTGTGGCCATGTTCTAGAAGAGTTTCTTTCTGACGTTTTGCCAGCATCTGTGGCTGGCATTTTTCTCTGAAGATGCCAGCCACAGATGCTGGCGAAACGTCAGACAGAAACTCTTCTAGAACATGGCCACACAGCCCGAAAAACCCACAAAAAACTATGGATGCTGGCCATGAAAGCCTACAACTTCATATGTTTTTAAAAGATTGTGGACTGCCGTCTCATAGCACCTGGGAATAGTCATAGTAGTGCATTGGACGATGCTGGGGAGTAGGTAATGTGCCATCCATAGACCGCATTGGACTGGATGGGCCTTGAGGTCTCTTCCAACTCTATGATTCTACATGCTTAAGCATCGCTGTTGGGTCATGTTGGCTTAGGCTGCCTGGAGTTAACAGGACAGGAATTTCCAAGGGCCACACATTGCATACCCTGATCTATTTTGTGAAACTGCGATATGGAGATTTGAGGACCCTTTCACACAATTTTACAGTATGGAATCACAGTTATGATTCCACTTTCATTGCCATGGCTGATTCCTATGGAATCCTGGATCTTGTAGTTTACTTGCCATGGCTGCATCCTGTGGAGTCCTGGGGTTTGTAGTTTGATGGAACACTAGAGTTCTCTGGCAAGGAATTCTGAGTTCTCACCTCTAAATTCATCATCATCATCATCATCATCATGCATTTATTACAATCAACAAACCATAAGGTGATAAAACACTTACATGCAACTTACACACATGTAGACAAAAGTGTGAGCACACCATATTGGGAAATATCAACAGACTGATAAAATTAAACTGTGAGGTGTAATTGAGTACAAATAAATACATTTTTAAAACCACATAGTAAAATGTGTTTGAAATTCTCTAAGAGGTCGTTCACACTACATTATAAACCGGTTTGCAAACTGATTTAAAAGTGGGTTGGTCACACTTGCACCATTTTTTCCCAACCCAAATTCAAGGGGAGGGGGCAGGGCAAATCCACCTTAACCAGGTTTTTCCAGAAATGATCTTTTTCCCATGTCTTTTCAAAAGCACCAGATTTTATAAGGGAGCAGCCAATGGAGACTTGTTCCCGATCATATTTGGGTCATCCAGGAAGGATGAGTTAATGTGCAGGAGATGGATCATGCCCATCCCTTTGCTCTTTCCCTGCCAGCCAAAGCCATAGCCATGGAGGGGGTTCTTGGAACATCCCATTAGACCAGGGGTAGGCAACCTTTCCCCTTTAAGGGCCGAGGGACTTCAGCTCCCAGAAGCCTCAGCCATGTTGGCCAATAGTCCCATGTTGGCCAATAGCTCCTGGGATTCTGGGAGCTGAAGTCCCTCGGCCCTTAAAGGGGAAAGGTTGCCTACCCCTGCATTAGACGGTGTCCTTTAAAAAAAAAAAAGACAGATTATGCACATCTGTGCTATTGCATGGCTACAGTAGACAGTACCTTTAAATGCTGGCATCATCAGCATGACAAAAGTGCAGGGGGGGGCTTCTATCTGTGGAGGTGGAGGTTAGGGGTCTAAAGAACCAAGATATTTCCAGAGAGACTCGCCATCGCCATCTTCCAAGGCTGACAGGGGAATCACCCCAAGGCTAACCTATCCCAGGGTTTCTTGGCAAGAGATCCTCTGAGCTGCTTGCCGTTGCCATCCTCCAAAGTTGAGAGAGTGTGACTCCCCCCAAGGCTAACCTATGCCAGGGTTTCTTGGCAAGAGATCATCTGAGGAGCTTGCCATTGCCATCCTCTGTAGCTGAGAAAGTGTGACTCCCTCCTCAAGGCTAACCTATGCCAGGGTTTCTTGGCAAGGGATCCTCTGAGGGGCTTGCCATTGCCATCATTTTGCCATGTCCTCCATTTTTTCTTGAATGTCCTACATTTTTCAGTGCCTAGTCTCTTTTTCGGCAGCTACTCCATCTTTCCTTAGAATCATAGAATCATAGAGTTGGAAGAGACCAAAAGGGCCATCCAGTCCATGCAGGAACTCCCAATTAAAGCATCCCCGACAGATGGCCATCCAGCCTCTGCTTAAAGACCTCCAAGGAAGGAGACTCCACTACTCTCCGAGGGAATGTGTTCCACTGTTGAACCGCCCTTATTGTCAGGAAGTTCCTCCTAATGTTGAGGTGGAATCTCTTTTCCTGGAGCTTACATCCATTGTTTCGGGCCCTAGTCTCTGGAGCAGCAGAAAACAAGCTTGTTCCCTCCTCAATTCCCTCCTTCCTTCCTTCCTTTTTTCCTTCTGGCAGGGAAGAAGAAGAAGAAGAGGGAAAACTTTGCACTTATTTTTGCAAAGGAAAACTATGCCAGGGGAGAAGAGAGAATTGGCATTTGGGAAAGGAAAAGGAGAGAGGAAGAGATTGTTGTTGCGTCTTGTTGTGTACCTTTCAGTTGCTTCTGACTTATGGCATCCCTAAGGATAACCTATCACAGGTTTTTCTAGTCATGTTTCTTCAGAGGGGCTTTCCCTTGGCCGTCCTCTCAGGCTGAGAGAGTGTGACTAGCCCAAGGTCACTCACCCACTAGGTTTATATGGCTGATCTGGGATTCAAACACTAGTCTCCAGAGTCCCAGTCCAACATTCACACTGGCTTGGAAGAATTTCTCCCTCTTCTTTCCACTCAGCAGCCCAGGCTCTATTCAAAAGTAAAGGCTGGGAAGCTGAGGAGGAGAAGGAAAAGATTGCTTCTGCTTTATCCCCCTCATTCACAGGACATCATTTTCCTGGGATAATGGCTCTTTAAACCCCCGTTTTTCCCCATGTGATAAAGTCCTATGACAACACAAGTGTTATGACGTAGGTGTGCATCATTTGATTGATAGAACAACAACAACAAAAAAACCTGAGAATGATCGAACGCAAATCATTTTGAATTGGTGGCTTCAGTCAGTGTGGACTTCAACAGGGTTAAATTGCTCCAGAGAGATTTGATCAGGATAAACATAGTGTGAACTTCGATTCAGAATCGCAACATCAATTCCACTCGGGTTTCCTCACTATAAAAATGCTAGTGTGAATGGGGTCTTAATCTCTGAACTAAAAATCCCAAAATTCCATAGGATGGAACTATGGCAGTTAAAGCTGCCTTGGGTCCCTTTTTTGGGGAGAAAGGTGGCATAAAAATGAAATGAAACAAAATAAATAAATAAAGCAGACTCATCATGTCATAATTCTAAAGCATGAAAGGGTCTCAGATGAGATTGTAAGACTGTTTAGTATTTACAGTCAAAGAGTCCAATGGGCTCCAATAGGAGTTTATGGTTACCAAAAAATAGGTATAATTACTCTGGATAATCACAGTAAACTAAAAAAAAAAAAGGGGGGGAATCATTGTCTAAGGAAATCCAATCCAAGGATTTTAAAAAAGGAGACAATCCAAAGAATTAAGCTAGACACAATTACATCAGCCTCTAAAGCTTGGGGTAGACTAGTAGCCATAACTGGGGATGAGACCCTATGAGACTCCCCACTTCTTAGGTCTTGACTTCTCCAACATCACATAAGGCCTGTTTTCTCTGTCATCCAGTGTGTTCTGCACCAGCTTGTACCATTGTAACAACCTTACAATGAATTAAAATAACCTCCTACTCCGGATCTTCTGGGAAGATCCAGAGTCCTCCGTTTTCATGCCAGGGCTACCATCTACTACACAGATATCCTGCTGGCACATCCATTGCAACCATGGCTTGCTCAGTCTGGACGTTATCACACGTGGGCCAGTTTCGTTGTTAAAGAGATAATAAAGTGGAAATGAAGCATCCCAAAAAGAAAGCGAAAATAGGGCTTAATTATGCAAAAGCTTTTCACACATAATTACAGTAATAACGGAATTAAGTTAAAAGCGAAAAAAAGACATTTTTGACTTTCATACACAAGTGGGGGGAAAAAACGTACATGTACTAGAAATAGGTGTGTTTTGTGACCAGACTCCTCCTTTTCCAGGGCTGGTCCTGCATTTCATTCAACCTTCTCCCCTCTCCAGGATGAAATGTCAAACTGTCCTCCATTTGGAGCAGGAGTAAGAAGCATGATTTCTGGGGGACATTTTGGAAATTCCTCCTGGACAGGTTGAAAAGGATGGTGCTTCCTGGAAAAGGAGGACGCCTGGTGTTTTGGGGGGAAGGAGAGGTGAATTAGGAAAGGGGTGAGGGAGGAGGATGAGGAGAAGCAAATACCCCTGGGGACTTGGGTTGCTGATCTTTTGCCTTGTGGAGGAGGAGGAGGAGGAGGGAGCTCCTTGCCGTGCGGTGTGTGTGGGAGCTGCATCCGAGAGGGAGGGAAGGAGGGGTTGGCAGCCGCCAGTGGCTGCATCGCAGCCGGATCCTGGCAAGACACACACACACACACAGAGGGACAGAGCAGGTGGGGAAACCGGCTAAATATTGGGGATCTGGGGAGCAGGAAAGAGGCTTCCTGGGGCTAGGGGCAGAGGAAGCCAAAGGATGATGGTTTTCTTCATCCTTTGATGAAGGAGAAAGTGGAGAATGTTCGACAGGCAAGCAAACCAGGAAGTGAAAGCAGCCCCAGAGGACCATGGGAAACAGGAAGAAGCCTTAAAGGAGATTTGTTTATGCGTATTTGCTTTTCACATTACAGTAAATGCGAAATTACTGTAATTTCGCAAATGCATTTCCTCTAAACTCCCGAATTTCAAAAGATCTCGGATAACACCAGTTTCTGTCCAGTTTCTGTCCAGTTTCTGTGCGACGTCATGTGAAATCGTGAGGCACAAATCCAGTTTTTGTTTGGGATTGGTGTGGATTAACCAACAGATTTGCCCCGTGTGATAACGTCCTCTGTGATCATGGCTGGTGCCTACTTGAAGAAGTAGGAAACCACTTTAACAGGCAGGAAAGAGACAAAATGGCCCAAGTGCATAAATGTAAAAGAACTGTAGAGGAGAAAACATCAGGGACTGTCTGTCTATTTATTGGGTTGGGTTCAAGTTATATCAGAGACCGCCTCCTCCCATACAATCCTCCCCGCGCTCTCTGGTCCTCTGGGAGGAACCCAAGTTAAATGGCGGGGACCCAAGTTAAATGGCTTGGGTCCAAGTTATATCAGAGACCGCCTCCTCCCATACAATTCTCCCCACGCTCTCCAGTTCTCTGGGAGGAATCTGCTGCAGCTTCAAAAATCTAGGCTGACGGCAACCTCCCAGAGGGCCTTTTCTATTGTCGCTCCCAGACTCTGGAATGGCCTGCCGGATGAGATCCATCAATTAACTTCTTTACACAGCTTCAAAAAAGCTGTCAAGATGGATCTCTTTCGGCAGGCCTTTCCGGACTAAATCGCCCAGCCTCGGGATTATTAAGATCTTCTTTTTATGCACCTGTATAATTCCCTTAGAGTTTGAATTAGCAGGGGATGATGGTTTGTATTATATTTTAATTCTATGTAATAGTTGTGTTAATTTTAATTGTAACTGTTTTAATTGAACATGATTTATTAACTTTTTAAGGGGGGGAGGAGGGAATTATCTTGTTTTTATGTTGTATCTTTTTATTCTTGTTCACCGCCCGGATTGGCCTGCCACAGGGCGGTATATAAATAAAAATTATTATTATTATTATTATTATTATTATTATTATTATTATTTTTGCCTCCCCCACTGCTTACCTGATGTATGCATTGATGACTTTTTGCATCAATCCTTCTAGTCCTGTTGATGCCTTACTCTAGTGTCAGTCCATGACACTAGAGTAGGGGGAAGGAGACAATGGACGTTATCACACGGGGAGTTGTGGGGAGAAAGTGGAAATAAACGGGATGAGCGGAAGACTTTAATTTACGGGATTTGTCCCGTTCCGCCTCATCTGATAACTAAATTCGAATTTAAAAGGGGGTTAATTCGAACAAAAACCTGATATTTTCAAATCCTCAAAAATCCCGAAAATGAAAAGATCAGGTTTTCGTTCGAATTAACCCCCTTTTAAATTCGAATTTAGTTATCAGACAAGGCGGAACGGGACAAATCCTGTAAATTAAAGACTTCCGCTTGTGCCAGTTTATTTCCACTTTCTCCCCGCGACTCCCCGTGTGATAACGTCCAATGACTGTTAGGTCCATCACTTCAACATCTGTCCATGTGCCTTCTGCTTAAAAAACATAATTAAATTTTCATTAAAGATCAAGAAAGTGTTCATGCTGCATTCTACCCTAAATCAAGATTGTTCTAGTTTTTCTTGAATCAGAGCCACCATAGGGAAAGAGACTGAGATCACAATCCTATCTTGTCTCAACTTAGTGTAAATATCCACCAGGAGAGATATGTTGTTATTATTGTTATTGTGTACTTTCTTGGCAAGAATTCTTCAGAGGAGGTTTGCCATTGTCTTCCCCTGAGGCTGAGAGCATGTGACTTGCCCAAGGTCATCCAATGGTTTCCCCAACCAAGTAACAATCAAACCCTGGTATCCAGAGTTGTAGTCCAATATTCAAACCACTACACCACACTAACTCCCTAAGGAGAGATATAGCATATGCTATACTAGAAAGCTACAAAGCCCATACAGAATAGCAACACTGAGCAGCACATCCTCATGCTAACCACTACACAATGTACAACGCACAACGATGGAGCACAGATGAACATGGATGTACCCTTTTGCACATCTCTTGCACATTCACAACTGCACAATCCACTCTTTTGTGCATTGGCACACACAACAGTGGATGCATCAGTCCAGGGCTTTCTGTCCTTTTTAATCAATCTGGATGCCCACAATTCTGCATGTGCAACTCTGCTTTTATCACCATCAGTTGAATATGGCCTTTGTACAATTTCAAAATAGCCACTCAAAACATGTAACACACAGTTTGTTATTTGCCTTCGATTCAACTTCCACCTATGGTGATCCTATGAATGAGAGACCTCTTATTCCCCCTGTCCCTAATTGCCCTGCTCAACTCTTGTAGATTCATGGTCGTGGCTTCTCTCATTTTATTATTATTATTATTATTATTATTATTATTATTATTATTACATTATCCCGCCCCTCTGCAATGCATTGAATCTATCCATCTGGTATAAGGTCTTCCTCCTTTCATATTGCCTTCAACTTTAGCAAGCATTATTGTCTTCTCTTTAGTAAGCATTATTGTCTTCCTTTCATCTCAAGACAACCTCAGCTTAGACATCATGGCTTCCAGGGAGAGTTCAGGCCTGATTTGCTCTAGGATCCATTTATTGGTCTTTTTACCTGTTCATGGTATCAATAAAACTCTTCTCCAGCATCACATCTTATAGAATCATAGAATTGGAAGAGACCTGAAGGGCCATCAAATCCAACACCCTGCCACACAGGAATACATAATCAAAACATCCCCGACAATAGCCATCTAGTCTCTGCTTAAAATCCTCCAAAGAAGACTTCACCATTCTCTGAGGATGTGTGTTCCATTGCTGAACAGCTCTCACTGTCAAGATGTTCTTCATAATGTTGACAAATGAGTTGATTTCCTCCCAATCAGCTTTTTTCACTGTCCAGCTTTCACAACCATACACAGAAACTGGAAATACAATGGCGTGGACAATTCTGACTTTGGTATTCAATCTTTACGCTTGAGAATCTTGTCTAATGCCTTCATATCTGCTCTTCCAAATCCTAGTCTTCTCCTGATTTCTTGACTAGTTCTGACTAGTGACTAAGCCAAGGTATGGAAAATCTTCAACTAGTCCCTGTGTTGGGAAGAAAGTGGGATATAAATAAACAGAACAAATAAATAAATATCTTCTATTGTAAGCCATCTGTAAATCATTTGCAGTCATTATTTTTGTTTTCTTATTTTCAGCTGCAAACCTGCCTTTGCACTAGTCTTTCAATAGTCATTCCAGGTCTTTGCTATTTGAAACCATTCTGTTTCTCTGTATTCTGCCCTTACAGTAGTTATGCATCAGGACAATCAAATGTTTGCTTGCCTGCATAAATCACTATCTGGATGGTCGCCCCCACATAGTTACATTAAAGAGACGGAATGGAAGTAATTGGTGCCGGAAGGAAGACGTCTTTCCATTACTGTTCAAATGGGTTTTGTATATATGGATAGGTATGATGCAACATTTTCTGTTTACTTTTCCAGGCCTGGGGTCAGGGTTGCCATAAGGTGGAAACTACTTGAAGGCACACAATAACAACAACTAGTTAGTAATTGGAGCCTGGACCTCTTTCCTTCTCTGGGCAATTGAGCCTACCTTCTCTATGCTATATTTATGCCTCCAGTTCCCAGCTGCAGCCCCAACAAGTGCCCTCAAGGACCATTCTCATTTAGATTGAATTAAGGCTGCCCATGGTTCCTGTTGCTATATAAGAGCTATTGATTCCTGTGGAGAAAGTGCCACTGATATAGGTTGTAAGCAAGGAGCAAAGCAGTATACAGTACTTTGTGTTCACTTGGTTTCTTTCAATGTAGGGGGACTGGTGCAGTTGGAAAAGTAAAAAGAAAATGAACCAAAATAAATCCCAACTCAGAGTCTTTCCTGTAGCCTCATCAGATCTGTAATGCCAGAACTGGTACTTCTCGAAAACTGGGCTTCTCCTCTTTTCACCAAAATTGCCTAGATAAACACCACAATTTGTTTTACTTTATCTTATGTATATCCTACATGTTCCTGGCATAGGACCCGAAGCAGCTTTCAATAAAGCAGAAACAGCTACTGCTATGAATTCTCAGACAGAGAGCTCTTAGACCTCACTAAACTACAAACCTCGCCATTCCATAGGAGGCTGCCATAGCAGATGAAGTGGAATAATAGCACTACAACAGTGTGGTGTGTTATTGAACAATGTTCAAGAACCAGGGGCCATTCATGCTACAGAGTTGTAACCCAGTTATTCCACTTTAATGGCTATAGTTCCATCCTATGAAATTCTGGTACTGGCAATTTAGGGAGGGACATGTACAATTCACAACCAGAGAGAGTCAGTGCCTCACCAGCCTATAAACCCAAAGAGTTCATAGGATGAAACCATAACAGTTAAAGTGAGGTACAGGTTGATGCTGTTGTTGTTTGTTGTGTGCCTTCAAGTTGTTTCCGACTTATGGCGACCCTAAGATGAAGCTTATCATGGGGGTTTCTTGTCAAGATTTGTTCAGAGGAGGTTTGCCATTGCCTTCCCCTGAGGCTGAGAAAGTATGACTTGCCCAAGGTCACCCAGTGAATTTCATGGCTGAGTGGAGAATTGAACCCTAGTCCCCAGAGTCATTGTCCAACTCACTCCACTACATCATACAAAACTAAGCAGTTGCACTTTGTGTATTCCTGAATTTGGTTTGTGGGGTTTTGCTTATTTGAGGGATACATTAGAAACAGTATTTCCCCTCCCACAACTCTTGATCTACATTCAGTCAGGAGAAGAACAGTCCTCGTCTCCGTACAACACCTCCATGGGGAAAAGTGGAAGCCATTTTTGTATATGGGAGAGCCACATCCTTTTCTTCCATCCAAGTTTTAGTTTGAAGTGAGAGGGAGCAATTCACAGTGCTGAATTCTATCCCCCACATAAGTATAAATCTGAGACTAAGGATTTTATCACATGAGCCCCCATTTTCACTGCAATCATGCATATCAATGAAAACACAAAACATACCAGTTTCATGAGAAGCCATTATTGCAAATCCTCACAATCACATAATTGAGGCTACCACTACTATCATACTCTCTCTCAGACTTCCCCCACCCTGCCTCCTTGCCTTTGCCCTATGCGCCTTTCATTTTGTTTTTTAATGGAAATCCACAGTTGTAGTAATGCAATTTAAGTTTCTAAAAAAAAGAAGAAGAAGAAGACAAAAATGCCAAATACCCCAAATCAGGCTGCTTGAGAACAGCAAGGATGAGGTATGTCTGGGGGAGAGGAGGAAACTCTAATATGATGTGACAATCCTGAAAGTGCTGCAGAAGCAACGTTTCACATTTAAAGAGTCCTTGGAATTGCCATGTGATTGAGAGCTATTGACAGGTTCCCCCTATCAATGAAAAAGGATGCCCTAACCACACAAGAGCAACATGTCAGAAGCAGTGTTGTGTGAGAAGTATCACCAAAGGCACTATTTGATGACTATTATCACATTTTAAAAGCCCCATATGACCAATTAAGAGGTGATATGATAGCCCTGTTTAAGTATTTAAAAGGGTATCATGTTGAGGATGGAGCAAGCTTGTTTTCTGGTGCTCCAGAGAACAGGACCCAGAGCAATGGATGCAAGCTACAGGAAAAGAGATTCCAACTCAACATTAGGAAGAATTTCCTGACAGTGAGAGCTGTTCAACAGTGGAACAAACTCTCTCAGGATGTTTTCACACTAGTCCCTAAAGCCGCCTGGAGCCGCTCATTCCGGAATGGCTCCGGCAGCAAAAACTTAATTCCTTTTAAAACCCAGAATTACCTTTAAGCCGCTGAAGCTGGAGTTAGCGGTGGTAAGGCCGGAGGGAGGCTGGACTTGCTGCTCCATGCGTTTGAACACACAGAGCGAGGGGCCGGACGGACGCAGGGATGGCACCGGCATGAGTGTGAACACGTTGGAAATGGAGCCAGAGTGGGGCCGGACGGAGGTAGGATTGCGTCCTCCTAAAGCCCCGTGTGAAAATGTCCTCAGAGTATGGTGGAGTCTCTTTCTTTGGAGGTCTTTAAACAGAGGCTGGATGGCCATCTATCGGGTATGCTTTGATTGAGACTTCCTGCATGCAGGGGGTTGGACTGGATGGCCCTTGCGGTCTCTTCTGACTCTATGATTCTATTATTCTAATTTCCAAAAACCCAAAGTGGGCTACTGACCCCTAGCTCTTTTAAAGTTCAGGACAAAATTCAAAGCTGAGTCACCACCTCCCTGACTAGAAAGCCATCCATGGAAAAAAAAGGTCTTCTTGATGATGGCATCTTGGTTATAGAACTCCTGACCCATTTAACTGCTATTATTCCTCCCTCTTGTGTTGTTTTTTTTGTTCTTCTGGTTGCTTAAGGCAGCTTTTATGCCATTTTTTAAACTGTGCTAAAAAAAAAATCTGCTTGGTTTTTGTTGCTATCTTCCTTCATATAGGCTGATTGCATTTTGAAAATTTTATTTTTTAAAAAATAAGGTAGATTATTTGGGGATGTCATAACAAAATTATAGAGAAATGCCCCATTCTTTGCTGTTCATATTGGTGCTGTTTGAAAGCAAAATGAAGCCACAGAGAGAGAGAGAGAGAGAGAGAACATTCTGATGCAAATTTAACCAGATTTGGGGTGCTGGGGAAAAGAAAGGATAGCGAAAATAATCACCATGATCTAATTATCTGCAGATCAAAATAACCAGATTCAAAGAGGTTCACAGAAAAGACTGCTCTCAACCATACAAAACACCAAGACAAAGACAAAAACTGCCAGAAAACATAAAAGGAACATAGCAACACTTTTTCATTTTACAAAATACAGGGGATGGAGGGGAACCCCTCATACACAACAGTTGTCGATAAATAAAAAGCAGTTTAATGAGCAACCCCCCCCTTCCTTTCGATACTGGAGGAAAGAAAGGTTGTGTGTATGTGCCTGTAAACAGAAAGGGTAGGCACCATTTTTGCCCCTGAAATGTCTTTTCCATGGATCCCTTCCTCTCTCCAACTAACTAAAAATTGGGGTGGTTGAATTCTGTGAAAGCTCTAGTAGTTTGAATGTTGGACTATGACTGTGGAGACCAGGGTTTGATTCCCAGCTCAGCCATGAAACCCATGAGGTGTCCTTGGGCAACTCACATGCTCTCAGCCTCAGGGGAAAGCAATGGCAAACCTCCTCTGAAGAAATCTTGCCAAGAAAACCCCATGATAGGGTTGTCTCATGGTCGCCATAAATCGGAAATGCCTTGAAGACACATAACAACAGCAACAATCCAACTTCCTCCCCTCCATGGTCTAGTTCTTGTTTTTAGTGGAGGAAAAACTCATAAAGCTCACCAGGAATTTATCTTTTGCAAAAACATAGCTTGATAGTTTTTGATTTGATACAAGGTCTCAGCTTTTGAAAGGAGAATAATGTTAACGAAAGACCTCAAGACAGTCTCTCTCTCTGTCTGAACCTTTGTGGCAACAATAGGAAATCTGAAAAACAGAATCATAGAATCATAGAGTTGGAATGACCCCAGAGGCCCTCGAATCCAACCCTTCCTCCACTCAAAATGCAGGAAATCCAGCTAGTGCATCCCCAGTAGGTAGCCATCCAGCCTCTTTTTGGAAACATTCAGAGGAGATCCCACCACCGCTCTAGGACACTGGTCCTATTGCTGAACTTCTCCAACCATAAAGAATTCCCTTCTAATGTTGAATCAAAATCTACCCTCCCATAACTTCAGACCATTAGATCTGGTCCTACCGTCTGCAGAGAACAAACCTGAGCATCTGAACCACTTGGTATTTTCCCCCCGAAATACAACAAGGCAGCACTCCCCATCACTTAACAGCAACTGAACATTGCAGATATACCACAAAAGGAGAGACATCTCAACAACTGTAATATAACCTATTTATCCCCTTTCTCCATTGGGGAAAGGAACTTATTAGAAGCAACTAGTTATCTGTAACTGTTTACCTCCAAACTCTGATACAGGATATTACAGGATAACAACCATGCTATGATGAGACGTTTGGCATGAGGAATAGGAGGGGAAGGGTAAAGCCTTTCTCATCCAGTGGCACACTTTCACAATGGTACATGCTCCTCTCTCAATGTATATCCAAAGGCACAGGGTGCTACAGCCCCCATCCAGGAGAGACAAAGTATGTTTGCTGCCGTGGACTCTTAATAAACCAGAACCTAAGCAGTTAATTGTCCTACTTCGAAGACAACATCCTTTTGAAGCAATCCCGATTCCCATTGAACAACATAGCCTTTTATTTTTCAGCCTTGGAACAGAGCCCGACTGCCCTCCTAAACAAAGACAGAAAAAGAATCAATGAACCAGTCGACACTTAAAAAAGAAAAATCCAACCATGTCTGTCTTTGAATTTCTCTTTATGTTGTTTGGAAAACTTTGGATTATTGGGGTGGTATTTAAAAAGAGAGAGAGAGAGAGAAAGGAAAAGTGGCAAAAAAAAAAGAGTTGGGGGGGGGACTGTCTGCTAAAAAGAGCAGGAGACATTAATTAAATATCCCATTCATTTCTCTGGCACATGGTCATCAATCAGATTTCTTATTAGTATTCTGATGACCCGTGTGACCTTCTCTAGTACTGTCTGCATGACGAAACACAAAATAAGACCACACACTGAAGAGGCACGATTATTCAACTGTTCTCTTGTTTGGTGAAAAAGTTGGAAAGAGCTGAATACAATCAACGGATAATGTTAACAACGTTTTTGTTTTAGCATCAGAGCACTCTAGAAGACCACAATGTCGTTATCTCTAGAGTGAAAATGAATTGAAAGCCAGAGCTTGGAAACATTACATTTTGGAAAACAATTCCCAGAATTCACCAGGTTGATCGTTACCTTGAGTTTGCCAGACACCAATTCTCAATTGAGGCCAAGCAAGGGTGCATCCACACTACACAGTTATACTACTTTGATACCACTTTAATTCCCATGGTTTCATCCTATGGAATTCTGGGATTTGTAATTTGGTGTAGCCAATGGCCATACTGGTCGAGGGTCCTGGGAGATGTAATCTAACACTCCCTAACTTTTCTGAGCTTTGATTTGGCTTTCCTAAAATCGTCCTTTGCTGATATTGACTTCAAAGTTACATTTTAACTAGGCTCAGTGTCATAGGGCCTTTGCAGACTGCTAGAAATAGTGCAAATTGAGTCCACTTTTAAGGGTTAGGGAATCATGGGAACTGTATTTTATTGTGGCACCAGAGCTCTCTGACAGAGAAGGCTCAATGTCTCAGAAAAAACAAATTCCCATGATTCCCCAGCACTAACCCTAACCTAAAAGTGGACTCAATTTGCACTATTTCTGGCAGTCTGCAACCCCCTATGTCTTTAAATTTTACCATGATGGAGAAGGGTGAGAAAAATAAATAAATATTAGTCCTAGAGGGTGTTGCAGGCAGGATCTGCTACAATATCTGACTGTAATTCTATAGTATATGTCATGTATGCTATAAGGAGCCCTGTTGGCACAATGGTTAAAGGCTGGTACTACAGTCACAATGTTGTGAATTTGATCCATGGCTCCAAGGTTGAAGTCATGCCCTCTCATGATTTGGCTGAAGTACAACAGCCCAAATTTGGTCATCTTGACTTCCAGGGAAAGTTCAGGCTTGATCTGTTCAATGACCCATTTGTTTGCCTTTTTGGCTATCCACGATATTCTTATCACTCTTCTCCAGCGCCACATTTCAAATGAGTTAATTTTCTTTCTGTTGGCTTTCTTCACTCTCCAGCACTCACATCCATACATGATGATGGGGAAATATGGTGGCTTGGACCATCCTTACTTTAATGTTCAGTGTTATATCTTTGCTTTTTTATTATCTTGTCTAGTTCTTTCATAGCTGCCCTTTCCAGTCTTCTCCTGATTTCTTGACTGCAGTCTCTGTTCTGATTGATGATTGATCCAAGGTATGGATTGATCAAAGTGTGATTGATCCAAGATAAGGGAAATCTTCTTCTACGCAACCATTAAAGACATAGGAGCCATCCCTAGTTTTCACTCTGGCAATCTTAGCTAAGACCATCTCATAGATGGGGCTAACATGGCTTCAAAACGCATTGTTTCTGTGGGTCTTCTTTGCACAGAAGAAAGAGGCTTCTCTCTCGGCTTGTCAAGTCATGTTTCATTCAATTGGGATTTCTGAAGAGCATTCAATTGCTGTTTGTTTGTTTTCTTACCAACTGGGATGTGGTTCCCACCACCGCCAAATGCCACCACCTCCTTTTCAACACTCGCTTTGCAGAAGTGGGAGCCCTTGGGAAGAGTTAATAAACAGACAACTTTAAACAAACTTATTGACCAAAAAAGAGGGTGGGAAGAGGGAAACGGAATGGGAGGGGGAGTATGGGAACCTGAAGGAACGAATCCTGCATCAAACATGGTGCTGAAAAGGGAGAGAGAGAATAAAACAGACCTAGAAAAGGCTACCTAGCTAGTGCTGGACAGCTAATAATAATAATAGCCATAATGAGTCCAGGACAGACATTAACCTCTCAGAACATATTTGCATTTCTATTGGATGCTTTGAAATACAGATAAAACCAGCGTTATTCCCCCCCCTCCCCAGGAAATTCAGGAATATCTCCCACAACATCTGTGCCGATACACAAAAGAGAAAATAAACACTGTGCCAGCATGCCTGTACCAAAGCCAGGCCGGCACAGTGATAATTTCAGAACAATGTGGCTGTGTGCATGTGTGAGCATGTGCATGTGTGATGCTCTCTCTCTCTCTCGTCTTTTATCTTTTGATCCTGCCAACAATGGAAGCTGCAAGCACAAAATGGCAGTGGCTTCCATTCCATTTTTGAAAGGTCTGCAGGATCAAACAATGTTGCCAGCAAATTATTTCCAATCCACAGATCTGGGGAAAGGCCTAAAGTTTTAATCTCCCAGACTTCCTTGTGCTCTTTTGTTTGGATGAAGGGGGTTATCTTCATCCCATCCAACATTTGGTGTGTGGCCAAGCAAGATCAGAGGGTGATCAAGACGCTAAAAGTTATTAAAGAGGAAAACCACACAAGCTAGGAGAGATTGCAGCAGTTTGCTTTTGCAAACCTACTGGGAAGTGCAAGATTCCACTCTCTTCTTTTTCTTTCCTCTGCTGAGTTAATTGAGTGCAAACCACTTTTGCACTTTGGACTTATTTTGCAGCAACTGGAGTAAGCTGATGATAAAGGGGGGGGGGGAGTGGAGAGACATTTTAACAGCAGCCAAAAAAAGTGAGACAAGAGGATTAATTGAAACTGTCCCTGCCAAATTAAGATAGTTGGAGGGGTATGAATCTTTATTTTAAGAGGGTTTAGAAATATTTTAAGTAAAGCAATGGTCTGAATTCTGTTGGTAGTCCCAAGCACAGTAGTTTCAATAAATCAATGGGCTTTACCTATGTGTTGACTCATAATTCAATAATTCTACTCTAGTTGGGAGTAACCAATAGGATTCAGGCCGATATCTCTCCATCTATCCAGGGATGGGCAAAATGTGATTATGAGCCCCCATGAAGTTCCATAAGGCTGTTTTTGTGGCCCTGAAAATCTGTAGACTCCTCAGGCATCCTTTTTTTTATTTTGGTCAAAAAAGGAGGAGTAAGGGGGGTTGCAGACTGCCAGAAATAGTGTGAATTCAGTCCACTTTTAGGGTTAGGGTTAGTGCTAGGGAATCATGGGAACTGTTATTTTTCTGAGACATTGAGCCTTCTCTGTCAGACAACTCTGATGCCACAATAAAATACAGTTCCCATGGTTCCCTAACTCTAACCCTAACCCTAAAAGTGGACTGAATTCACACTATTTCTGGCAGTCTGCAACCCCCCTAAGTTTCCTCTCCTATGGTGCATCTACACTGTATAAATAATACAGGTTGACATTGCTTTATGTTCTGGATCTCCGCCCTATGGAATCCTGGGATTTGTAGTTGCACAAGATCTTTAGCCTTCTCTGACAAAGAGTGCTGTTGCCTCACAAAACTACAAATCCCACGATTCTGTAGGATGGATATATGGCAATTAGAAGGATGGCCAACTGCATTATTTCTGCAGTGTAGATGCACCCCCTAGGAGCTTTCATTGCATAATTATACTGCTGCTATTCCAGTTTAAATGCCATGGTTTGATCCATGGAACCATGGCAGTTAAAGTGAAATCATAGTGCTATGATTATGTTGTGTGAAAGAGCCTCAGGACCAAAACTTCACTTTTTTTGATAGGTTACAAAAGCCCTTGCATTGTTTAATAGTGAAAAAAATGCAGTCTAAGCAGGGATCTTTAGCCAGAGAATTCTAGTGCCTCAACAAACTCTGGAAGGCATTGCTAATGTTAGCTCCCATCTTAAACAAAACCTTTCAGTTTTAAACAGGTAGTTCTCTGGGCCTGGAAGGTGTTTAAGTAAATTATACCATGGGGAGATTTTAACTGAAGAGATAAATGAAAAGTCTTCCTCTAAGAACATATAATTAGCACCCAACATAAATTGTTTCATTGGTGATCAGTTATCTTTCTGGGAGAAATGAGTTTCTGGAAAGCCACATTTATAAAAGAGACATGTGATATTTTGATACCAAGATTCAGGTGCAAACTATGGGTGGAGAAATTCAAGATCTCCATTCTTAATTTTTAGTTAGACTTCATTGGAACTCAACAACCCATCAGACAGAAAGTTGTCCTCTGTAAAGTCAAACACCTGGCCATCTTACTGCCAAGGATGCTTAGAAATGAACCATCTTTTGATCACTTTGGTTAAATAAACTATAACATTACGGAGGGCACACCAATGAATCCTTACAGTGAGTAATTGTGACATTTACAACATAAATTCTCTGCATGCTGACTATTCCTGTATGTCTCCTCATATAGGTCCCTCCTATAGTATCCATGTTACATATTACAAATGCAGTTCTTCACTAGAGGTTTCTTCTTGAAGGAAGCAATGAGTAATTTTTGCGATTCATGCTGTGAGTAAATCTTCAAAAACCACATAGCTTTTGAAGCTTAGTCACAGTTCGGAACTTATGGTGTGCAAAATTAACACATGATTGGTTTTGCACAGAAAACAGCATTTCCTATGCAGGAAATAATATTTTTGCACAGAAATGGTCATTTTCTGTGCAAAAAACCCCCGCTGTTTTCTGCACAAAACAACCATGCATGAATTTTGCACAGAATAAGTCCCAACCTGCAAAGATTCTCATTAGTCCAAGATTCTTCTCATTAGAGTTTCTCAACACTTGGAAATACTTTTGACCATTTTTTAAAAGTATTTTCCTATATTCTTTACATCTTTATTGCCTATTCAGGCATGTTTACTCAGAAGTCACTCCTGCTGCATTCATGTCTTTTTATTCAGGTAAGTGTCCATTCAGAAGTCACTCCTATTGCACTCTGTGGAGTGTTGTTGTTGTTGTTGTTGTTGTGTGCGCCTTCAAATCAATTCCAACTCATAGCAACTCTAAGGTGAACCTATCACAGGGTTTTCTTAGCAAGATCTATTCAGAGGAAGTTTATCATTGCTTTACTCTGCAGCAGAGGATGCATCTACACTGTAAAAATAATGCAGCTTGACACCACTTTAACTGCCATGGCTGCATTCTACAGAATCCTGTGATTTGTAGCTTTGTGCATCACTAACATCCTTTGGCAGTGAAGGCTACAGACCTTGTAAAACTAAAAATTCCAGGATTCCCTAGGATGGAGCTACAGCACTTAAAGTGGTGTCAAATAGCATTATTTCTACAGTGTAGTAGATGCACCGTGAGAGAATATGACTTGTCCAAGACCATCCAATGGATTTCCATGGCTGGGCAGAGATTCAAACCCTGGTCTCTCAGAGTCCTAAGCTGCATCTAGACAGCAGAATTAATGCAGTTTGAAACCACTTTAACTGCCATGGCCCAATGCTATAGAATTCCGAGATTCTTAGTTTTGTGAGATATTTATCTTTCTCTGTCGGTGCCACAACAAACTACAAATCCCATTCCACAGAATGGAGCCATGACAATTAAAGCAAACTGTGAAGTCGTAGGCTTTCATTGCCGGCATCCATAGTTTTTTGTGGGTTTTTTGGGCTGTGTGGCCATGTTCTAGAAGAGTTTCTTTCTGATGTTTCACCAGCATCTGTGGCTGGCATCTTCAGAGAAATGCTGGCGAAACGTCAGAAAGAAACTCTTCTAGAACATGGCCACACAGCCCAAAAAAACCCACAAAAAACTAGTGTCAAACTATGAAATCAGCAGTATGACAGCAGTCCTAGTCTGACACTCAAAAACCAGCATCTAAACCAGGCTGACTCTCAATGAAATTTACTCCCTAGTAAGCCTGCTCAGGAAGTTTACGGTACTTAAAAGTATTATTAAGTACCCTTTGCTGAAATTAGTGAGATTTGCTTAGGATCAGGCCATGGATGGAAAACAGGATTTAAGGGGTGCCTCTCTTTTGGAGAAGACAAAAGGACATTAGAAGCTGAATGAGAGGCAGGCATGGCAACAGGGATCTTTCTTTCAAGGCAGCCCACCAGCTCTCTGTGGTGTCACTGCAAAAGGAGACGAGGAGATAGGACCCGTAGGAAACACAACAAAAGGACTGGTTTCTCTGGAAACATGGCTCTAGAAGATAAGTTGGGCTGCAGCTAAAAGAACAGGGGGAGCTGAGGGGAACAAGAGAAGTGTCAAAACATTTGGATGACTGGGACATTTATCCATAGTGCTGGGGGAGAGGAACCGAGGAAGCCTTTTGCCAAATGCCAATTGCGCCATTGCTGCCGATCTGGCTAGGAGGCTGTAAGTGAGCACAGAGACACCAGAAATGTTTTTTATGGCAGGGTTTAAAATTGATAGGCAGGGTATTTTTAATTTTGTCCAATTGCAAGTGGAGGACAAATTATGTTCCCCAGCCATTAACACTGAAACATCCTTAAACATGATTCCGCTTCAGCATTAGGAAGAACTTCGTGACAGTAAGAGTTGTTTGACAGTGGAACACACTCGCTCGGAGTTTGGTAGTCTCCTCCTTTGGAGGTTTTTAAACAGAGGCTGTCTGTCTGTCTGTCAGGGGTGCTTTAGTTGTGTGTTCCTGCATGGCAGAAGGTGGATGGACTGCATGGCCCTTGGGGGTCTCTTCCAACTTTATTATTCTATGAGAGAAGGCATCCTGTTCTGTAGTAGTTATGAGATCATAAGCTGGACTTATGATCTTGCAACTGCTGGGGATTCACATTTAGGGTTGTGAATGAATGAATGAATGAATGAATGAATGAATGAATATAAATAAAGAATGTGACCCCCTCCCAAAACCTACCTTGTCCTGTTGTGTTTCTATTCCAGCACATTTTAAACATGCTTTCAAAACTGTTTTATCCTATCCTTTTATGCCAAAATTATACATACTTCATATAACTTTGGAACTAAAGAGAAATGATGAGAAAAAGTTCTGGAGAGTATTACTTTATTTAGTTACTGCTGCAAGAATATCCTTAGCAAGGAAATGAAAAGATGAAGATATACCCTTTATAGATCACTGGATTCAGAAAATTCATGAACCGAGAGAAATGGATACCCTGGCTAGAAGCAAGTAGGTCACCTAGGTCATGTCCGCAAAGGCCAGGATACTGTGGGAGCAGCCCGGAGGATCCCAGCCCTGGAGTTGCCCTGATCTCCCCTCATTGCCTGGGGCCCTCCATGCCAACACCAGGCAGCTGTTCACATGGATGTTCAGAACAAGGCACCCAGTCAGTGGCATCACTAGGGTTGGTGTCATCCGGTGCAGTAACTCATGGTGTCTCCCCCCCCCCCCCATTGATCTCTTCCTATTTTGCACTGTACAGAATTCTTAGTAATGCTTTTTTGCACTGATGTTACTCGTAAATCGTAATTCCCATATACCACTGAATGTAAGGCTAACATTTGTGACATAAACAACCGGCAAAATTAAAATTATACCTTCAAATTACGACGTCATATGCATTTACATATGCATAGTTAAGATTTGGTTAAAATGTCATGTTTTTAAAGACAATTTTAAAATAATAAAATAATTTCAAAATTTCAAAAATAAATTAAATTTTGAAAATTAAATTTTAATTTTAAAAAATTCTGGAGCTTCTCCTTTCGCCTTCTACTGAGTTTCATTCCCCTTTTAAAGGAAAGCAGATGAATGCCACAGCCTGTTTCTGCCAAGAGGTAGGTTTTGAGGAGCAGAGGTGTCACCCCCTCTTAGGGTGTCACCTGGTGCAGTTCGCACCCCCCAGTGATGCCACTGCATCCAGTGTCAATCACATGAGTGTGTGCCTTGATCTGAACTCAAAGTGAACAACCTGCTCCCATCACCGCACTGGACAGCACACTAGGATGTGTTTTAAATAGCCACTTGGTGTCAGAACAGAGGGCTCCAGATTTTCCAGGAGGATCCAGAGCAAAGGGTATTTAAATCCATGTGTAACATACTGGTTTGAGTGTTGGTCTATGACTCTGGCAAACAGGGTTCAATTCTCTGCTCAGCCATGAAACTCACTGGGGACCTTGGGCAAGTCACACCCTCTCAGTCTCAGGGGAAGGCAATGGCAAACCTCCTCTGAACAAGAAAGCCCAGTGATGGGTTGCCATAAGTTGGAAACGGCTTGAAGGCACAAAATAACAACAAAAGGGTGTTATACCTTGAGTTTAGCATGGAACAGACCAGACGTTGTCCATACCATTTGCACCAGACTTGGGGACTGATCCCTGCATAATCCAGGCTCCTTGTTGAGAGGACAGGGCAGAGGCCATTTTAGTTGGGCCCTATTCCCTTAATTTAGTGATAAATAAAAACTCCCTCATTTCACCTCGATCTGGGAACAGCCCCTTTAGCCAAGGTTTCGCTCTTAATTTCCAAACAGAAAAATGCACTCTCTCTCTTTCTCGGTGTGTGTTTTTAAATGAGAAGCTGTGAGCAACTGCGGTTGGTACCTAAGGCATAAAGCTTAATGTCGTCACCAAGAGCCATTCCAAGTTCTCTTTTGGCCCAGAAACTTTTGACAACCCTGAAATGGCAATTCTGGGTCCCACAGTTGTTAAAAGCCACAAATTGGCCATCCTAACCCGGGGGCTTGGTTTCACTTTTCTTTTCAATGGATCCAGTTATATTGCTGGGAAGACTTATTCCCACGCTGTGGGAGAAGCAGGAGGGGAAAGATTTACACCGTTGACTGGAGATTAATTTAAAATGATCATGGGGTGCCTAGAGACCAGTCTTGCCCACCCTTTCTTCTCCATGGGTGACTCTCATCCCTTCAGCAGTACATGGAAAAGGCCCCAAGGCACCTGTTGGCTTTCCTCCAAAGAATATCCACCCAAAATTCTTGATATCTCATTTCCCCAATTGACGAAAACAGGGTTGCTGAAGAAGAGGCATGCATGTATCCTTCTTTCTCTCTCTCTCTCTTTTTTCCTTCACACTCTTATTAGATCCTAATTCAAGTTCCCACTGAATACAAGCCACAGGTTATCCCCTTAGCTTGGTTGCTTGACTTGGCTTTCCTTTCTCTGTCCCAGCGCCCCACTGTTTGTTGATAGCATTAATAATATGAGCAGCAGGAGATGGTAGACAATTGAGGCCCAGGCGGCCCAAATTGTTCTCGACTGGCATCGGGTCTTTTTTGTAAAGCAGAGGGGCGGGCTATAAATAAAAATTTATTATTATTATTATTATTATTATTATAAATTACTCGGTGACCTAGGATTTTGGCAGGTTGGCACTATAACTCAAGCACCTCCATTTATTAAGTATATGCCTCCCACTGCCTCAATGTTTATTGATCTGTTTTGACATTAAGAGAAGACTGTTGCAGCCACGGAGGAAAGAAGATGCAGGAGACATCCTGAAAGCTGCGGCTTCTAAGGGTACCAGGCATTAGATCTGAGCATGAGATTTTTAAAGGGCTAAATGAACTCAACAGATGCAAAACAGCTTTATTTGATTCGAAAAAGAAAGACTGACTTGTGTTGGTCATGGGGCTTTGAGAAGTTACATGTTTGGAATACCACTCCCAGAATCCCCCATGAAAATGGCTGGGGGGTTCTGTGAGCTGCAGTCCAACTTGTCAGTTGTTTCCTCATTTAGATGCCTGGGGGTGCAGTGACTAAGGATGCATCTCCACTGTAGAAACCATGCAATTTGACACTACTTTAACTGCCATGGCTCCATCCTACAGAATCCTGGGATTTGTAGTTTTGTGAAGCACCAGCATGCTTTGGCAAAGAAGGCTAAAAACCTTGTAAAAATACAAATGCTAGGATTCTGTGGTGCTACAGCACTTAAAGTGATGTGAAACTATTATTTCTAAAGTGGAGATGCACCCTGTGTGAAGTGATGGGATGCAGACTTTGTTGATACCCATAGAGTGCTGGTGCTTCTAGAACTGGGAACTGGGAACTGAACTTAATTCTGTGCTTGAAAAATTGCCCTTACAGATTAGTCTGTTTCCAACTTTCTGGACACAATGCAAAGTGCTGGCAATGACCTGTTGTTGTGTGCCTTCAAATAGTTTCCCATTTATGGCAACCCTAAAGCGACCCTATCATGGCGTTTTCTTGGCAAGATATGTTCAGAGGAGATTAGCCATTGGCTTCCCCTGAGGCTGAGAGCTTGCCCAAGATCACCCAGTGGGTTTCATGGCCAAGCTGGGATTCAAACCCTGGTCTCCAGAGTCCTGTTCCAACACTCAGACCACTACGCCACACTGAGTCTGACTTAATGACCTAAATAGCCCTATATGGCTTGGGTCCAGGTTATCTGAAAGACTGTATTCTCCCATATGAACCTGTCTATGTTTTGACATCTTCTAGGGAGGTCCTTCCCTCTGTCCCTCTACCCTCAAAACTACTCTTGGTGAGAACAAAGGAAAGTGCCTAGGATCTCAAACTCCCTTCCCAGAGAGGTCAGGCTAGCACCGTCCTTACTATTGTAAGAGGAACTTGAACCTGGGGAATTACTAAAAGTTCAAGTATCCACTAGGATCGTTTATCCTATGTTTACGGAGGTGGCTAGGGAGTAAACTGATAGAGACAAAGCTTTCTTAATGAGTTTTGTGATTTATTTGGGGATTCAAACATACAAAGACACTCTAACATACACTCAAGCACATAAGAACTCAGGAATAAAGTAGTTAGCTTGGATAGGAAACAGAAGGCTTTCTAATGATGATAATTACCTGACAGAGGTTGCTTCAATGATGAATGAAGATGGATAGACTCAACCATGTATGAAAGAAAAAGGAAAACAGGAAGAGCCGGGACCCAAGTCAGAGTTCACAGTGGCGCAGTGTCACCATGAAATCTAACCAGACTCAATGTGCCTGAGAATTGGGGGGCCTTTTATACCCTTAAACCTAGCCTGAGGCGAAGATTTGTTACTGTGTATCAAAGGATTCTGGATTGATAGTCTTTGAAGTAGACAATTTCGAAAGAGAAGAGATGGGCTGTTAATGTCATCTCATCCTCAGCCAGACACATCCTGGCTGGGACTCATAAATCTCCTAGGTGTGAATGTCCTGTGTTGGAGCTCCTAACCCTGGCCTTTTGGTCTGTTAATGAATTGTTGAGGCAGATGTGACCACTCAGGTGTCTATGTGAGGTCCTTGCTTAGGACCCATGGTGGTTTGGGCCTTTCTGGTTTAGAGCCATGACAGGTGACCTACAAAGGGGGATTTATATCAGAACAATGCTTATAATATTACCGTATTTTCTGGCGTATAAGACGACTTTCTAAGCAGGAAAACCTGGAGTTAAAGCTGGGGGTCGTCTTATACGACGGGTATAAGATGGAGGAGGTTGAGAAAGACTCCTCCCACAGAGGGGGGAGGGGGGAAGGAGCACGGGAGAGGAGGAGGAGGAGCAGGAAGACCGCTCTGAGGCTGGAAGAAAAGCCTGGGAGAGAAGGAGGAGGAAGAGGAGGTACTTCTGCTTTCTCCTGCCTTTTCCCCACTCCTTCCCACCTTCCCCCTTCATCCTACTGGTCCTCCATTTTCTCTCCCTGCCTTTTCCCCCCTCCTTCCCACATTTCCTCTTTGTCCTACTGATCCTCCAGTTTCTCTCCCTGCCTTTTCCCCCCTCCTTCCCACCATCCCTCTTTGTCCTACTGATCCTCCATTTTCTCTCCCTGTCTTTTCCCCCCTCCTTCCCACCATCCCTCTTTGTCCTACTGATCCTCCATTTTCTCTCCCTGCCTTTTCCCCCTCCTTCCCACATTTCCTCTTTGTCCTACTGATCCTCCATTTTCTCTCCCTGCCTTTCCCCCCTCCTTCCCACCATCCCTCTTTGTCCTACTGATCCTCCATTTTCTCTCCCTGCCTTTTCCCCCCTCCTTCCCACCATCTCTATTTGTCCTATTGATCCTCCATTTTCTCTCCCTGCCTTTCCCTTCCTCCTTCCCACCATCCCTGTTTGTCCTACTGATCCTCCATTTTCTCTCACTGCCTTTTCCACCCTCCTTCCTACCTTTCCTCCTGTCCTCCTGTTCAAAAAGGGTTTGCCATTGCTCTTCTCTGAGGCTGAGAGAGTGTGACTTTCAAGACTGTTGTTGTGTGCCTTCAAGTCGTTTCTGACTTTTGCCAACTCAAACATGAACCTATCCTGGAGTTTCTTTCACAAAGTTTGTTCAGAAAGGGTTTTCCATTGCTTTTCCTTGAAGCTGAGAGAGTGTGACTTTCAAGACTGTTGTTGTGTGCCTTCAAGTCATTTCTGACTTTTGGCAACTCAAGGATGAACCTATCCTGGGGTTTCCTTCACAAGGTTTGTTCAGAAAGGGTTTTCCTTTGCTTTTCCTTGAAGCTGAGAGAGTGTGACTTTCAAGACTGTTGTTGTGTGCCTTCAAGTCGTTTCTGACTTTTGGCAACTCAAACATGAACCTTTCCTGGGGTTTCCTTCACAAGGTTTGTTCAGAAAGGGTTTGCCTTTGCTTTTCCCTGAGGCTGAGAGAGTGTGACTTTCAATATTGTTTTTGTCTGCCTTCAAGTCATTCCTGACTTTTGGCAGCTGAAAGATGAACCTATCCTGGGGTTTCCTTCACAAAGTTTGTTCAGAAGGGGTTTTCCGTTGCTTTTCCCTGAGGCTGAGAGAGTGTGACTTTCAGGACTGTTGTTGTATACCTTCAAGTTGTTTCTGACTTTTGGCAACTCAAACATGAACCTATCCTGGGGTTTCCTTCGCAAGGTTTGTTCAGAAGGGGTTTTCCGTTGCTTTTCCCTGAGGCTGAGAGAGTGTGACTTTCAGGACTGTTGTTGTATGCCTTCAAGTCGTTTCTGACTTTTGGCAACTCAAACATGAACCTATCCTGGGGTTTCTTTCGCAAGGTTTGTTCAGAAGGGGTTTTCCATTGCTTTTCCCTGAGGCTGAGAGAGTGTGACTTTCAAGACTGTTGTTGTATGCCTTCAAGTCCTTCCTGACTTTTGGCAACTCAAAGATGAAGTTATCCTGGGGTTTCCTTCACAAGGTTTGTTCAGAAAGGGTTTGCCTTTGCTTTTCCCTGAGGCTGAAAGAGTGTGACTTTCAATACTGTTTTTGTTGTTGTGCATCTTCAAGTCGTTTCCAACTGATGATGACACTAAGGCAAACCTATCATGAACCTATCATTTCTTTCCTATGTGTTTTTTCAGACAGGGTTTGCCTTTGCCACCCTCTGGGGCTGAGAGAGTGTGACATCTTAAGATTGTTGTTGTTGTTGTATGTCTTTGAGTCATTTCTGACTTACAGCAAACCTAAGGCTCATAGTGTTTGCTTGGCAAGGTTTCTTCAGAGGGGAGATTGCCATTGCCATCTCCTGAGTCTGAGAGAGTGTGACTTGCCCAAGGTCACCCAGGGGGATTCCATGGCTGAGCCAGGATTTGAACCCTGGCTTCTAGAGTCATACTCTGATACTCAGACAGGGTGACCAAATGTCTTCAATGCAAAGGAGGACAAGTCACTACAAAAAATGTAGAACATACAAGGAAAAAAAGGTAGAGAAAGCTAAAAACACTAATATAAATGTAAATCCATGCTTCTTAGCCATGCTCAAAATGGAGGATGTTTTAATGGTCAAAATGGTGACTTTTAACCTTATCATGGGGTTTTCTTGGCATGTTTCTTCAAATGGGGGTAGCCATTACCATCCTCTGAGGCTGAGAATGTGTGACATGGCCAGGTTCACTCACTTGGCTGCAAATTGTACATACCCCAGAAGGCATCACCTAGTAGTATATTGGCAGTCCTTCCCCCCAACACATTCTCATTTCCCCCCAACCATCTCATAGCTGGGAGATGGAAATAATTTTTAAAGCAGCATTTATGGTTTAAAGCAGACTATTTTTGAAAAAGTAAGATCCAAAATACACTGCAGAAATAAATGTTAGGGAACACGTGGGAGCTGTAGTTTGTTGTGTTTATAAGTGACAGTTTTTCTGCTAAGTACCTGCATGTCATAAGCATTTGAATTAAATTTACCATATTGAAATCAAATCTGATGTTTTTAAAAATTTTATTTGGTGTGTGTTGGAAGAGTGGGGTCGTCTTATACGGCGAGTATATCCCAAACTCTATATTTTTGCTGGGAAAGTTGGGGGTCGTCTTATACGCCGGAAAATACAGCATCTTTCTGCAAGCAGGTAACATGGCTTTGTTATTCCAATTTTGAGAATTGATTATTATTTTTAGGGGAAACAGGCAATGTGATGGATTTCAATTTGCTGTTATTTTTTTAATGGGTTTTGTCTTTTAAATGGTTTAGGGTTTGTTTTTTTAATTGTGTGCCTTCCTATTCATGGCAAATCTAAGGTGAACCTATCACAGGATTTTCTTGACAAGATTTGTTGATAATGGGTTTGTCATTGCTTTCCTCTGAGGCTGAGAGAGTGTGACTTGCCCAGGGTCACCCAGTGGGTTTCCATGGCTAAGTAAGGATGTATATCCTGATCTCCTGGAGTCTAACGCTCAAAACCACCAAATACCCAACAGGCTCTGTAAGTTTTAATTTTATGGTGGTTTGATTAGTTGTTAACTTTTGCATGTTGTGACTTTTTAATTATGCTTGTTTTGTTGTAAGCTGCCTTGATTCCCAAACTGGGATTCCTCATGACTAACTTTTGCCATCTTGACCACATTATGTTGTTGTTCAGCTACATGTGTCCCAGTTTTTATCTATGAAATGTTGGAGGGTATAAAAAAGGCAGTAAATAAAAATTAATGAGAGCCCATAAGCTGCTAGCATATTTTGTCAGATGAAGAAAGCTCCAGCCACTATTATCTTTTGAAGGTAGGGATGCAAACCTTCAACTACTTCATCCTTATATAAGGATGTCTTCTCAATTATGGTAGTCTTCTGCACTGCTATGGAAGAAAAATTAATATTCCTTTGCAAATCCCTCAAATAAATGTTCTTCCCATCCCCAGCTGAAGATAGTGGCTGTGATACTAAAGCATGAATCAGGATGCCTTATGTTCAGGGCTGGTTCTAACATTAGGAGGACTGAGGCTACTGCCACAGGTAGCAAATGCTGGGGCATTTCCCTAACCATTCCAATTCCTTGAAAGACAGGGCCATCCTGCCCCCTCTATCGTCTAGTCTGCTGAAATTAGAGATGTAAATCTTCAACTACTTCCTCCTCATGTGAGGATGAATACTTACAGTAGTCTTCTCCACTATCATGGAAGAAAAATTAATATTCCTGGCTGCGAAAAAGGATGCTCTCTCCCTTTGTCAATGTTGAAATGAGATGTAATTGCAATTCTCATCAGCTTTTTTGTACGAGTGGAAGGGACCCCATGTTGCTCTTTGCATCAGACAGTGAAATGGCTTGGGCTGACCCTGCCTGTATTCCAGTTGCAGCCACATCTGAGATACAAGGACCATAGTTTAAAGAGGATTAGCAACACACTGGATCCATGTGCAGAAGAGAATCATAGAGTTGGAAGAGATCACAAGGGCCATCCAGTCCAACCCCCTGCCATGCAGGGACTCAAAATCAAAGCATCCCCAACTGATGGCCATCCAGCCTCTGTTTAAAGACCTCCAAAGAAGGAGAATCCACCACAGTCCGAGGGAAGAAACAAGATGATAAAGGATCTGGGTACTAAACCCTATGATGTATGGTGGAGGCAGTTGGGTACATTAAATCTGGTGAACATTCAGAGGTGATATCACAATCCTCATATGGGAAGGTGAAGCAAGCTCCAGAAAGTAGGACCCAAAGCAATGAATTACAAGAAAGGAGATTCCAAAAAAAGCATTAGGAAGAACTTCCTTGGATACCTGATACCTTGGACGATGGTAAACTCTCCTTCTTGGGAGGTTTTTAAACAGAGCCTGAATGGCCATCTCTCAGGGATGCTTTAGGTATGGATTCCTACATTGACAGGGATTGGACTAGATGAGCCTTAGAGACTGTTCCAACTCGATGGTTCCAAACCTAGGAAATCATTCGTAGACAAGTCAATACTCTGTTGCCCAAGATGTTTTCCCTCTGAAGCATTACAATACAGATACATTGACCTCACAGGATCATTGTAAGAGGCTTGGAAATGTTTCCAACTAAAGCAGTCCCATTGATGGAATCTATATACGTGTCAGGTCGCCATTCACCAATTGAGTCAATGTGTTCACTTAAATTAGGACTACCAATAAGACACAGGAGCTGGAATTCTGTTAGCAATAGCAATAGTGTTTATATTTCTATACCACTTAATACTGAACTCAGCACACACTAAGTGGTTTACAATGGTTTACAATGTATAAACCAATTGCCCCCAACAAGCTGGGTACTCATTTTACCAACCTATGAAAGGCTGAGTGCACCTTGGAGCCCAGCCTGGGATTGAACTCGCCATGTTGTTGCTGCAGTACCAGCATTTAACCACCACACCACCAGGGCTCCTCTTTGTGTTAGGGACATGTATGTGTGAGTATGTGCCTTCAAGTCACCTGTCAACCTATAGCAAACCCATGGTTTCATAGTTGTTTGTTTGTTTGTTTTTTGAAGGCATAGAATATTAATAGGTTTTGCCAGCTCTTTCCTCAGTCTAAAATATTGCCTACAGCACCTGGTATTCCTTGATGGTCTCCCATCCAAGTCCTAACCAGGGCTGACCCTGCTTAGGACATACAGATACATTAATCATGCCACACATGCAGGGCTAAAAAGTCACCATTGTCCAATGGAAGTATTCTGCTGACAGAATACAGAGGTCCACAGACAGCATGTTCATCTGTGTCTTGTGTTTGGAAGTTTGTGCATTGCATGTTGCAACTGTGCATCCGATGTTGTGCATTGCAGTAGTGTATCCTATATTGTGCATAGTGGTGTCTCCTTGTGGTTGTGCATCTTCTACTGTGAGAGACAGCATGATGTAAATGGTTTGAGTGTTGTACCATGACTCTAGAGACCGGGATTCAAATCTCTGCTTGGTCATGGAAACCCAATGTGTGGCTTTGGGCAAGTCACACTTTCTTAGCCTCAGCAACAGGCAAAAGGCAAACCCCCTTGGAACAAATCTTGCCAAGAAAACCTCTTGATAAATTCACCTTAGGGTCACAATGAGTCAGAAACAATTTGAAAGGCACACAATAACAATCTTATACTGTGCATCTTATACTTTGCATTGCAGTTGCACATTGGTGTGTTGCAGTATTGTGCTGTAGACAATAGCATCTAGCCATTGACATGTTTTGCCCAGTGTGCTGCTATTCTGCATGGGGGCTATGTGACCCTCACATAGCGTCTCCCTATGCTGAAGTGTGTTGGGTTGCAGCCTATATGTGAAACATTATGATTTTTTAAAAACGTTAACCACTATTACTTCCCAGGGAGAAAAATCACCAAAAACTGCCTGGTGCTGCTGTGGTCCTATTTCAATAAAGAGGGCTGCATTATGAAATTTCCTGAGTTGTTGAGGAAAGACAAAACAAATGCTTATCTCAAGTATTCAGTTCCGAGTTGTTGTTTTTAAAATTCTTTTCAGAGTGCTCACACTCCTTTCTCGCCTTTTTCTAAAAGAAAAAAGTAAGGTATTAAAAGCATATTTTTTTTCAACAACAAAAAATAAAGCTGCAAGCTATGTCTACTTCTGTAAGCATTTACTCCCGGGAAGAAAGAAGGATTGCTTTCCAGTGCATTGTCCACCCACATTAGAGAAAGGATTAAGCCGATACGTTCAGCTATTCTAACAGATTTCCTTTAAGCCTTCAATACCCTCCTCTCACATTCACTTGGCTAATCACATTAGTTTTGTCATTAAAAGACACCACCATCTCCTTTATGGCAAATACCTAAACCGCTTACACCACCCAAAGGGGTCGCATATATTAGGGAAACAAGACAAACGGAAGGGATTTACCAGCATCCAGCTCAATGTTTTAGTGCCTCCCTCCTTTTATATACTCAGGAGATGGAACCAAGAGAGATTTATTATTATTATTTTGCAAATGGAAGTAGGAAGTGGGGAGCCACAGAAACTGGGGGACAGCTTTTCCTTCAGTACTGTGAATCCCTGAGAAGGTAGGGGGAAGATGATGGAGATGGTCTGATGGTTACACAGAAAAGGCCATGATATCTAGAGTCCAATTGTGCCCCCTTCCGGTAACATCTTGAATGAAAGTGGAATTCAAAACCATAGCTGTGTTGAATCTGCAAAATCTAGTATGCAAAGGGCTATTGCAGCACTTTTGAGACTGAAAGAAAGAAGCTGGTAGCATCAGCTTTCTGCTGTCTTGTAGACTTTAGGAACCAAAGTTAGAAACCTGAAAGGGTAGAGAGAGTTTCACAGCCAGGGAGCTGCTGTACTCTTTAGAACTACCCTATAAAGTAGACTTTATCCTTACATTTTGCCTGGGGTGTCCTGTGGGACTCTTCTTCTTGTTGTGTGCCTTCAAGCCATTTCCAACTTATGTGGACCCTTTCATGGGATTTTCTTGGCAAGGTTTCTTCAGAGAAGGGTTGCCATTGTCTTCCCCTGAGGCTGAGAGTGTGTGACTTGCCCAGTAGGCTTCATGGCTGAGCTGGGAATCGAACCCTGGTCTCCAATGTCATAGTCCAACACTCAAACCACTATGCCATGCTGGCTCTCAATATTAAAGAGAGCTGTTAGAAACTCAAGACATCTTCCTTTTTGAAATTCTTGTGCCATCAACCAACTAACACCTTACAACAGAGAGGAGCAATGTACCGCTCTGCAGTTGCCGCTGAACTGCAACTCCCAACCTGCCTCATCATTAAATATACAGGTTAGAGCTAATGAGAGTCAGAGTCCGACAACACTGGCAGGACACACACATCTCCGTCTTATATATTAGAAGCCTTTAAGAAGGCGCTTAAGACGGAGCTCTTCTGGCCTTTAAGAAGGCTAATAGTACCATCTGATATGGCTTCCCAGATGTTGAAGATGATGACCAAACTTGGTATGTGATTGGGTATTGGATTTTATTATATGGATTGTAGGTTTTTATTATTGTCATGGTTTTATATATTGTATTTTTGTACATTATTTTATATTTTTGCAAATAAAAACTATTATCATCATCATCATCATCATCATCATCATCATCATCTCTTTGAAGGCTTGGGGCTTGTCTACATGATTCTGTTCAAACATAATGTGGTTCCTCCACACAGTTAGGAGGAATCTGGGCTTTCTCCCCCACCCCCAGCAAAAAAAAAAAAAAAAAAAAATCTCCAGATTCTCCATTGAAAAAGAATTTGCAGTTTTTAGTGGAGTATTTGAAACATGTGTCCATCCATGTTTGCATGGATTTCAGCAGAGGGAAGGTGAATAGATGTGAATTAGGTGAACCTATCACAGGGTTTTCTTGGCAAGATTTCTTCAGAGGTTTGCCATTGCCTTCCCGAGGCTGAGAGTATGTGACTTGCCCAAGCAAGTCGGTTTCATGGCCAAGCTGAGAGTCAAACCATGGTCTCCAGAGCCATGGTCCACTGGCTTTCACATGAGGGATTTAAGGCTGTGGGAGGAAGGCTTATTCAATGCCATCTATGCAAAACCTCTTGGTTTTAATAGAACTTATCTGCATAATGTGTTAGGAAATCAAGAAATTCTGCAGGCCTCTCTTCTAACATATAAAATAGGCAACTAACAGCCCTCCAGATGTTGGACTAGAAATCTCATAATCCCCTAGGCAGCATTGCCAATGGCAAGGGTTTCTGCTCCTTATCAGATTGAGTCAGTAATTCCTGGTATTCACTTCTCTTGTTTTGAGTTGACTGAAAATGAGGGTTCTTGCTCAGCATCTAGAGCAGTGGCTCCCAAACTTTGGTCCTCCAGATGTTTGGGACTTCAGTTCCCAGAATTCCTGACAGATGGCAGGGGCTTCTGGGAGTTGAAGTCCAAAACACCTGGAGGACTTGTTTGGGAATCACTGATCTAGGGGCCATGCATTCCTCATCTTTGGTGTAAAAAGACAAAACTTCTTACCTCTAAAGAGGAAAAGACCAGTTCAGAGAATACTCATTGGCCTGCTGTTTCATGTGATAGACTTCTTGATTTCTGAGATGACTTGTGACATATTTTGCCTTTTGAATATACACCATGCTGAAATCCAGACAGACAATGGGCATTACTGTGTAAAGTAAGTTAAATATTCAGTAAAAATGTCCTTTTAGTAAAATAATTCATCCCTTTCTTGGTAATAATAATAATATTTATTTATATCCCGCCTCTCTGCAAAGCAATTGGTTGGTAGGTAGCTCATAACTCAGCAGCATAGGTATGAAATTGGGATATTTTTAATCCCTTATACAGTCAGCCCACTGTATCCACAGATTCAACCAACCATGGCTTGAGAATATTATATTTTCTGTTTTGTAGATCTGGAATTTTGTTATATAGTGGGCCCTTGGCTGGGGTTTGGTTCCAGGACCACTTGTAGATACCAAAAATACCAAAATCTGTGGATGCTCCAAAAAAACCAAACCTTGATTTTATATAAGGGGCAGCATTTTACTATCCCATTGTATGTATTGGAACCTGAGCATCCATGGATTTTGGTATCTAGAAGGGGTCCTGGAACCAAACCCCAGCCAAGGGCCCACTATATAACAAAATCCCAGACCTGCAAAACAGTGATAACCTTTATTGGACCAACTAAAATGAACAAGAGAAGTTATACACCGCTCTACACTTCCTTCATTTGTCACTTCTGTTGTCAGTTAAGATGGTCTAGATAGAGGGATGATGCAGGATGAGGCCACTCTCCTTCTTGGCCAAGTGAGGACAGGGACAATGGGCACTATAACAACAGGCAATGCAATTTCAAATCCATTAGTAATAGCAAAGTAACTTCCATTGGGATCCAGAGTAACTCTGCTCTGTGCAGAGCTGACAGCCTCTTTTCTTAGGCATAGAACAAGAACATCTCAAGAAGTCTCTGTACTGTTACATCTGGAAAAACATTTTAAGTATTGTAAATGTTTGTGTATGTTGTATATGTATATATGAAACTTCAAAAGCTTGTTTGTGTGCTTTTCAAGTCACTTCCAACTTATGGCAACCCAGTTTTCCAGAGCAAGCACAGAAAGCAGGGTCCAGAATCCCTGATCAGTGTCCTGAAGCACAACTACCAATCAGTTGAATTAAAAATGTTTGGAGGGTGGTCTGACCAGAAATGATACTGTGATTTGAATGCCAAAAAGCCAGCCCAACAAAGAGCAGTATCAGAAACTTCTGTATTATGGAAAGGATCCTGCCCATGAAGATTCCTCCTCTGTAGCCCAAGAAGAATCACATCATGGACACAACTTCCTTTTCAATCAAAACATCCCCTGGTCAAGGACTAAAGAGGACTATAATCCTGACCTATTGGGTGACCTTGGGCATCACACACTCTCAGCTTCAGAGGTGGCAATGGCAAGTCCCCTCTGAAGAAACTTGCCAAGAAAACCCTATGATAGGTTCACCTTAGGGTCGCCATAAGTCGGAAATGACTTGAAGGCAAACAATGTAATTGCATCTTTTCTAGGGTTGTGAGGGAAGGCAGAAAAGATCTGCTGGCTGCTAACAGTCTGTTTTTCCTGTGCTTTCCTGCCTGCCTTCCTATTGTGCCCATGGCTCTTTCCCCTTACCATCTATGCTGGTGTAGGGCAGCAACATGATTCCTGTCCTCAGCTATAGACCTAAACTTCAAAAAGGGTTATGGTTTTTGAGGCTGCTGCCACACTGCAGAAATAAAGTAGTTTGACACCACTTTACCTATCGCTTTAACTATCATGCCATAATCCTATGAAATTCTGGGATTTGTACATTTCTGCGATACAATCAGCCCTCCATATCTATGTACTCTTTATCCATGGACTGAAAATATTCAAAAAATATTTAAATTCCAAAAATCAAATCTTGATTTTGCCATTTTATATAATGGACGCCATTTTACTATGCCATTGTACAGGGTGATTCAAAAAGAATGGTGCAAAACAATATAAGAGCTTTACTTTGCACCATTCTTTTTGAATCACCCTGTATTTAATGGGACTTGAGCATCCATGGATTTTGGTATCCAGGTCCTGGAACCAAACCCCAGGGATAGCAAGAGCTCACTGTATTTAGCTTTCCCCATCAGAGCACTGCTGCCCCCACCAAACTACAAATCCCAGAATTCCATAGCATTGAGCCATGGAAGTTACAATGGCATCAAACTGCTTTATTTCTGCAGTGTGGCAACAGCCTAAATTACTCCTTAATTTAAAAAGGGGAGGGGTGAGGAAGGTCAAAATGGCACAGAAAGAAAGAAAGCAGTGACTGCTACACAACCATTTAAATAGGACATTGTACAACTTAGAATGTCATCAAAATTGGAACTTAAACAGCCAAGACACTTCTTGGGCAGATGGCTTGAAAGATTTTTGCATTATACATTCTTGTAAAATCCTACTTGCTTAAAAGCTACACAGCTTGTACACAGAAGAAGTGGTTGACTGTCTATGCTATGATAAGCTGAAGTGTGAAGAATTTCATGGAATGGATGCCACATCTGTTTTCTGAGTTTTGGGACATCCAGCAGAGGTGAACAACTACAGAAGAGAGGATCAATCCATCCCTCTGCCACAGACTTCACTATTGCATTTTGGCACATTGAAAATGACATTGCATCACTTTTGGTCACCAATTGGGCCAATTGCAGACCTTTTCCGGGGGGGTGTGTGTGGGAGGGATGGGAGACATTTGTGGCTCATATTCAATTTTTTAAAAAATATATATCCTTGGCATAAAGTTTTTAAAAAATTGGGGTGGTCTGCAGAACTTCAAGGGCTGCACTTCACCCACCCTTGCTATGCAAGGAAATTATTCAGACACACTGCTGTTGTCTGATGTGGTATGGTCCAGACCAAATCTATTGCACCCTCATTGCTGTTCTGTGGGAAAATAAAGCTCTGCAGTGCTCTCATTTATGCAGTATCTAATCGCCTACGCTTCTTATTCGCTGAATTGTATTTTATGGAGCAGTGGATGACTTTGCCTCAAGGTGGAAGTTTCCAGAGAGTGGGAAACTATATATATTGGAAGCAGTTTCATTTCTGTGTAGAGCACAGGTAGGAAAATCACTTGATAATGCAACCCCCACCCTTCAATAAGCCACATGCCCACCCACAATTGCAGACAGCCTTTACAAATAATTGAGGGGAATGGGTTTCTCCTTGCCTAGTAGCAAATCAGCATTTTTTTCAGAGGGGAAAAATGACCAAGGGAAGGTTCCAAGACCAATAAGAAACCAACACAACATTTAGTTATCTAGGATAATGGTTGAGGGGTAATTAAAAGTTTATTTGGACATTCACTTTTTTATTTTTATTTTTTATTTTTTTTTTGTTCCCATATTGTTTCAGCAGAAACATTTCATTCTCTTCAAAGAGGTACAAGCCAAACCTTGCAGGAACAACTTTTCCTATAGCATGTACAGTAATAACACTGGTAGATCTAGTTATCTATACAGTACAACTCTTGTATCCATGAGACTAGTGCCTGTGATTTTACTTATGTCGGAAAACGTATGTTCTCTCTAGACATTTTCTAGATCCTCCAGGGTGATTGTATGTGTCCAGCACAGGTTGACTATAAAGTTGCATTGGAGGACCTAGAAATGCCTAGAGAGGTGTTCTATTTATGGTCAACGTGCACCAGAAGTAATTCTTTTCAATAGGGTCCACTATTATTCACAGTTTTGTGTTTCCACAGTAAGTACAAGTATCCCCTGAGGATACAGGGACCATACTGTACTCAGAAAAAGTTGTTATATTGCCAGTGGGGAACTCCCAACTCTATCTGTGGAGGCAGAGGCTGACGTTTTCACCTGCCTTGTACCTTCTCCTGCAATATTTGCTGCAGAACTCCCTCTCTTTCCTGATATCAAGTGGGAATGTAGACTGGATAGAAACTGAGAAGGATAATGGATTATCAGCTATGGGAGAAAGTGAACAAAGCTCAGTGGGTACCCTGCAAATGTCCACCTCAGGAGTGGGTAACTGTGGGAGGCTGGAGGGGGCACATCAGATCCTTAGGAGACCTGGAAGGGTTGCACCCCTCACCCCACAGCAAAAATAAAAGAAATCAATTTTTGCTCCCAAATGGGAAACATTTTTTGCCATGTTTTTAGGACCATGGGAGGATTTTTTTAAAACAGAAAAAAGTTTACTTCCAGTTTTTAAAAAGGCTTTTTCCGGATCAAAAAATGGTCCAGAAGAGCTCCGAAATGTGCCAAAAATGTTCCCATGCCCCCTGAGGGCATTTGGGGGCAAAAAAAATGTAAGCCATGCTGAAGGCTGCAAAAACTACCTTGCGGGTGCAAGAAGCCTACAGGTTGCATTTTGCCAACCCTGATCTACATCCTGCATTCACATGAAATGGCAACTAGGAACTTGGGAGGTCCACGTTTGCCATACAGTGCCTAGACGTGGCTTCTACTGTGCCTAAACCATTAGTTGAGGTAATGTCCTGTGGCAAAGCAAATCCCATTTCCTAGAGAAGGAAAAGAACTGGAGATGCTCTATCCCAAATAAAGAGGGCAAACTCAGATGGCCTTCTTTTTTGGCAAAATAGAGTTCACAATTTCTATGCCTTTCATTCCTTGAAATGCAGGATATTTGCTTGTTCCCTACCCATGCAATATGGCTTTTATGTCACCTATAGAGTTAAATTGAGGTAAGTAAGTTGAGACTAGATCAGTCCAAACAGCTATCTGGTGCTTATCCTTTTTTGAAGGCTGATCAGCCAGATGTCTCAATGCCGTCCAGAAGGGAGCATTATTTTGTCACTGTGTTGAACCCCTCATGAACAGGCATTCAGAGGATATCACAACCATTAAAGGCAGTATACATTTAGCTACCACAGTGGCCAACTTCTAAACAACTAGATGTTGCTGGACTCCCAAATCCCATCAAACCTTAACAATTGCATGCCCCATGATAAGGATAATGGGACGAGTAATCTCACAACATCTGTAGGACTAGAGGGCTTATCTCCACTGACCAGTTTAAAGCCACAGGCAGATTTACCCCCTTTAAAATTTTATCTAATTTTCTTTTAAAGCCACTAATATTGTGCCCCCCACTATATCCTATTGCAATGCATTCTTTTAAAGTAAGCAATGTACATATGCAGGCCGGGGGAAGACACCTCTTTCCCTGTTCCCCCTCACCCCTCAAAAATATGTTGCAGTCCTTGTGCTCAACTAGGAAATGCCCACTGGATGCTTGTACAAAGACACAGTAATGCAACTTCCATCAGAGCACTGGGATGGCTTATATCTTCCACTTCAAAAAATCCTTCATAGAACCAGGAGAGAGAAAGAGGAAAAGAGAAATCGATAATGTTTGTGATGCAAGCCAGACTGACGATTATGTTCTGTGACATCACCAGTGTGTGTGTGTGTGTGTGGGGGGAATTACAAACATCCCACGGTCTCTAATTATTTGTGGTGCTTGATATATCTTCTGTGCTGTTGTAGCCACAGCCTCATGTAGTGAACTTCTAAGAGGCGAGCTTGCAGCACAGAAACAGGATCGAAAGGACTATTGGAACGAAGATCCAAGTGATGAGCACCTTCTGGAATCAAGATAGCAACTAGAGTGTCTGTGATGTTCTTTGTTACTCCGCCCCCAGACCAGGGGTCAAGCCCACCGTTGCTGGAAGAAAATGAGAAAAACACAATGATCAGCCATCTTTGGAAAATCTTTAAAAGTGCCAGCGCTGTGGCTATGTCAGAGATTAAGGGTCCTACTTCCAGACATCTAAACATTAGGAAGAACTTCTTGTTTATAAGAGCTAACTGATAGCAGGACAGACTGCCTTGGGAGTGCAGTTGACTCTCCTTCTTTGTAAATCTTTAAACAGAGGCTGGATGGCCATCTCTCAAAAGTGTTTTAGTTGTGTATTCCTGCATGGCAGGGGGTTGGACTAGGTTACTCTTGTGGCCCCTTCCAACTCTGTTATTCCTATGCACTCCCATGCATACAAGCATGGGATACACTAGCTCTGTTCCTAGCAAGCTATGACAAGTGAGCAGAGGGGCACAGGATAGGGCCTTTTGGTGTAAAATTTCAGTTGTTCTAGGAGCTGTTGTTTAGTGGTAGACACAGGTTTTCCATGTAAAAATTACAAGTTCACTCCCTTGTCTCTCCTATTACATGAGTCAGGGTAAGCAGAACATGGGAATTACCCTGGAGAGCAATACTGGGTTACATGGACCAACAATTTCCATTCCTCCCTCTTTCCCTTCCTCTATTTATACCCCACCTTTCTCCCAGACTCCCAGTTTGTCCTATGGCATAAGATAGTTCCATATGAATATCTAAAAATGCAGCAGCTATAGGAGCTTGCTTTACCTGCTCCTTTCCAGAAATAATGCTCTCCTCCAACTGTCAATTGCCTTGTAACTGAATGAGAAAGAGACCAGACAGGGATGACTGAAGAATAGGAGTAATGGGTCAAAATGGGGAGAGGTGGTGGTGAACACACTTTGAACATTTCTCCCAAAGCTTCCTTCCACTTGGGCCAAGTGATGGCCTTGAGGAGAAAAGATGACAAGGCACTCACAACTCACATGATTGTGGGTTTCTTTTCTGTAGCATTCAGACAATTAATGCAAGAAAGAGGGAGGGCAGTAAATCTAGTGTGGGCAACTACCAAGAGGGCAGGAGACAATTTTCATCTTTATGAACTCCACTGAGGACCTTCTATAATAATAATAATAATAAAATAATAATAAAATGTATTTATATCCCGCCCCTCTGCAGATGCAATGTGATTCTATGCTATATGTCACTTCCAGGTGGTATTTTCAGCAATTTTTTGGTACTGGGGAGGAGCTTCTAGGATGGTGAACAAGCTAAACCACCACTTTTGCAGGTAGCTTGGAACATCTGAGGCCAACTGAGGGGAAAATCATCCCAAACTGGCCCAGAAAACTTTAGAAAATGAAAGAAATTGGGGCCACAACCACATCCCTTGTGTAAACCTTTTACCTATTTTTGCTGAATGTGCACTCTCCTTATAGTTCTTTGGTCCCAGGTATTCAGTTTACACCATTTTCCAAGTAGGTGAATAGTGCAATCATTTTGGAGTTTTCATAAACATGAAAAATCTGGAGAAGCAATGTGCTAACAGAATAGCTTTTCTCGGTAGACGGAATTCACATGAAATGCTCCAAGTGGGTGCAGGAGAACAGCACCCCACCCCAATGGACAACAGATATACTCCCAGTGTGTGCAACACACACAGTCACAGACACTTCAGCAGCTCACCTGAAGATTATGTTGCTGTGAGCACTGATGTTCTTTCCACCATAGGAAGTGAGGATCCAAGATGGACGAGGCCGCACACCCCAGATCTTGAAGCATTCTTCCGAGTACTTGTGAAAGTCCCATTTCTGAGGCTCAAACATGTCATTGACTCCATCAGAACACACTGGCATTACCATTTCAGTGCAAGCCTTGGGGAAAAGATCATGGGTGGAAGAGATCATGGGGTTCATGTCACAAGCTCTTCGCTATGTACAACTGCAGCATGCATAGAACCCCTTTCCAAATTAATACAATTGGCCCTACATATCCATGCATTCTGCATCCACAAATTTAACTATCCATGGCTTGAAAATATTCCTGCCCCCACAAAAAAAGAAAATTCCATAAAGCAAATCTTGATTTTACCATTTTATATAAGGGACACCATTTTCCTACACCACTATATATCAGACTTGAGCATCCATGGATTTTAGCATTCATGGGAGATTCTGTAACCAAACCCAAGCAGACACCAAGGGGCTCAATGTATCTCTGAAAACAGAGAGCTAGTTGCCATGCTTTATTATACCAGCTTGTCACAGATAGCCCCTTTAAATCTTTCCAGAATTCAGTTCTAGAATCTGGCAGCTACTAATAAATAACAAATTAAGAGTTTGTGACATGCCTTTGCAAAGCCCAGGAAGGTCAGGTCTGGAGTCATAAGTGCTGGTTGGTGATATTTTTTTCAGAAAAGATTGTATCCCAGAATGTATTTTGCTGAAATGCCACCATATTTTTTTCCTTCAAACAACCCACCAGCTTCCTATCTCTCTTCTAATTCAGAGTACATAACAGAAATACTGCTCTGTTAAACTTCATACATCTGCAATTTCCATTCTATTCCTTCACATATTATTATAATCTTATTTAGTTTGGTGGTTTAAATTCACTGCTAGTTTGACAAATAAAATGGCTTCCATGTCATATCAAAAAAGTCTTCTTTTACAGCTCCTTTTGCTAGTCTTAATTTATAGGTTAATTTTTTTGGTAGGGTTATAATCCATATCCTGTTTAGCCAATTCTTAATTGACAATTTTTTCAATGCTTTGACAACTTCTAGTTTTGCTGTGCATAAACGTTGATAGGACCCTTTAATTTTACACCTTCATCAGCAAAGAAACAAATTGTGTTTTACTGCTGCTGTGGGTGCTTTTTTCAGTTCCATATCCAGGTATACCTCAGTAACCAATTTGATGCATTCCTAGATATGACTTTTTTAACTGAAATTTTGGTACCAGAAGCAGGAATAATATGGAAAGAATAGGAATAGCTTCCTACACCATGAATAAAAAGAGTAGTTCAGTAGGTTTCAGTAAATGTTTTATTCAAAACTATCTATCTATGCATATGTGGTCAGGCAAGCCTTGGATAAGTCAGCAAAAACATTTTGAACCTTCTAGACTGCTTGAAAGCTTTTCCCAAAATGCATCCAGGGATTAAAAAAAAATTCTTTCAACAGCCTTGTTTCCTTATGATTGTCATTTTGGTGGCCAAGCCTATAGATTTATGCTTTTTAAAAAACATGCTCGGTGTAGCTGGTGAAGCAGACTTATCTGCTCTTCCCCTTTCTGCTTGTTTTACTATTTTGCTTTTCACACATACATGCTCAGCAAGGGATTCTGGATGCAACTGCTATATACTTTGCCTGTTGTAGGGAGTTAAATTAGGATCAGCGAGAAGAAATTCCCATTCTTTCCCAACTCAAGCTTTATTGCACAGTTTGCTGCAGATATTCTGCTATGACCTAACATTGAAAGTATGTGTTTATCCATCCTCCTATACCATCCTCCCAATGCCAATGTCATTAAAAACTTTCAGCTAGACAGAGGATGAGAAGAAAAATGAGGCTGGGCAGACATTAAAAGGCTTTGTAAAATAGAGCTTCTTTCCTGGATGCATTGTTAACAGAGGTATGCCTGTATATTGCTAGATCTTGGTATCATGGTTTAGTCAGGTTGACTTTGAAATGTAAGGAGTTGCCTTACACCTGGTCAGACTGTTCTGCAGTCAAATGTTGACTGTTACAGCTTTCAGATCACCTGCTATAAGATCCTTTTAACCAGAAGATGCCACAGATTCAACCTGGAAACCTCTCCATTCACAAAGAGGTACATCTTAAGTCACACTCTCCACTTTTGCCATTCTATTGTAAGGGTGATGATGGTACACACTTACTTGATAGTACCAGCCCTTCGTCCCAAGGCTTTTGGTAGCAGTCTGGGTTAGGTTAAGGCACGATGCATGTCCCGTGTAGTTATAGTAGACATTTACTGCCTGGAAGATATTTTGCAGCAGCAATTTGTCTGGCAGTTTGGGATTTTTCAAGTATTTACAAACTGCCTACAGAAAAAAGAAACATTTTTTTTTTTCAAAAAAAAGGCAAAGAACATAAGGAATAAACTAAGGCTGCAAACAGGAGTTAGGCAGGATAACAAGCTCAATTGGATCTTTCCTAGGGACTGCAACTAACCATGCCTGATCCACAGATAGGTTCTACGATTCATTTCCTGGAAAGTTCCAGTGAGGAGGAGATTATTAAATATAGAGGAATTAGGATATGGCTATGGAAACCATTCATCATGTGAACAGATAAGTTTGTCTGTTACCTAATTTCAAATAGTTAGGTATTTTCCCTTAAGGGTCTGCCTGGACTCTGAGATCTTCAGGAGAAGCCCTTATTTCAGTTGCCTCACCTTCACAGTTACATTTATATTATCTATTAATATTAAAATATTTATGGTAATGGCAGTGGTGTTACCTTCAAATTATGATGACCCCAAGGCAAACCTATCACGGGGGTTTCTTGGCAAGATTTGTTCAGAGATGGGTTTGTCTTTGCCTTCCTTTTGAGGCTGAGAGCATGTGACCTGCCCAAGATCACCGAGTGGGTTCCATGACTAAGAAGAGATTTGAACCCTGGTTTCCAGAGTCACAGTCCAACACTCAATACTACTACACTACACTGACTGTTACCCCCACCCTATATCAAAGAGATCTCAGGATGACAATAGCGTTAGAACAGGTTAAACAGGCTAAAAACAGTAATATAGGTTAAATAAGCTAAAAGATATTAAGCAACATAATGAGATAAAAACAGATTGTAAGTTTTTAAACTATATATAACAGTCATTGGGTTGCATCATTGACGCAAGAGAGATTCCACTTAAACATTAGGAAAACGTCCAGAATGTGAGAGCTGTTTGACAGGAGAACACATTGCCTTGGAGGATGGTGGAGCCTCCTTCTTTGGAGGTCTTTAAACAGAGGTTGGATGGCCATCTGTCAGGGGTGCTTTGATTATGAGTTCCTGCATGGCAGATGGTTGGACTGGATGGCCCTTGGAGTATCTTCCACCTCTATGATTCTATGCCCAAAGGCTTTGATAAACAGCCACTTGGCCCCTAAACGACAAAATTGTTGGTGCCAGTTGGGCCTACAGACAAAGCATTTCACAGTTGAGGTGCAATGGTTGAGAAGGCCCTCTTCCTTGTCCCAACACAGTGTGACCTCATTGATGGGACAAGGAGCAGAGCATTTGGTCAGGACAAGAGAGAGAACCTTCTCAGTAGCCATTTCAGGTTGTGAAGCTTACGAGAAAGCAGGAGTGGGCAATTGTGGTAGATCTGGGCACCACATTTATGTCCTGAGATCCTCCAGAGGACTACCAGAACAACAAAAACTCACAATGTGTCCAGAAACCCAGTTGCTGTTCTCAAAAGGGTGTTTGTTGTTGAGGTTCAACAGTACAGGATGACCGTCTAATCTATTTAAAAAGTAGGGACATAATAGCAAAGCAATTCTGGTCACAAATTCAGAAGTCAATAACTAAAATACCAGGAATAATTTTTAAGAAGATCCTAAAGTGTATCTCTTAGGGATAATAGATGAGGAGTTGGAAAAGAAACATGGTAAAATACTTTTCTATACAATAATTGCGGCTAGAACAATTTAGGCAAGAAAATTGAAAGAGGAGCAATGCCCTGACATGTGTGAATGGTTGTGGAAATTGTATGACTATACAGAAATAGACAAATTAACATATTTGATTAGGAATAGATCAATGTACAGATTTAAGAAAGAGTGGTCAGGAATTTTAGAATATATAAAGTCAATTTGGGGACATACAGCAACACAATCAATTGATTAAGAATAAGAACTGACATTTAAGAATATGTCTGTGTAAGTAGACAGTTTTGGAGAAATATAAGGATTAATTTTTAGAAGTGGTAAGAGGATAAACAAAGGGAAGATAAGTTAGAGTACTATTTATATGTGTTGGGTAGTCAAAGTGATCTGTGAGCCTCACTGGATCCCTACTGGGAGAAAGGTGGCATACAAATGAAATAAAATAACTAACTAACTAACTAAATAAATAAATAAATCTGTATCAGCAGTATTTATCCAAAAAGTAGAGATTAGGAAGGGTTCTATTGTTTATTGCTATTGTAATGTTTTAATGTTATTATCATCATTACTGTAGTGATACTAATGTTATCTCTATGTGTTTATTGTGTTGATTGTATGTTTAAGATGTAGTTTTGTGTTAAACAAAAAATTAAGTAGGGACATAACAAGTCAAATAAATGAATTGGTTCAGGTTTCACCCTAGAGAAACTGGCTTCTCACTCATAAGATGGCTTCCCTTCCACCACAGCAGTGGAAACCTTCTATTTTTCCTTACTTAGTGAGACATAGACAGAAGAGTTCCCGTGGCTTCTGTTGCCAGCTCTCTGCAGAAGCCAACATGCTTTTGAGTTCTGTACACTCAGTGAAAGGAGAAAAAGTTAATCACTTATTAAGACGACTTCTAGCCTTTTCCAGCCCACTAAGCTGCTTCTTGGCTAGAAGACCAAGGATTTCTGAAAGCTCCTTTGCCAGCACATATGCACCATACGGAAGTTAAAGAGTGGCTTTAAGAGGCAGCAAGCTTTGTGGAGAGTAGAAAGGGGAGGGAATCAGGAGAGCAGAGGGGAAAGCCTCTGCTTCCCAAAAGGGACCATACAACGCTGCCCCCCTCCCAAACTAGAGAAGAGGATTAAGCAGATACATTCAACTGTTTGAACGGATTCTTCCCCCTAAGCTCTCAATACACCTCTCATTCTCACTCAGGATAATCACATTATGGCTTTGTCACCAAAGCTCCCTCCGCATTTCAAAAGAAAGAAAGGGAGGCAACTAGAGCAAGCTTACGCCACCCAGAGAGACAGCATAGACATACTTTAAAAAAAAAAAAGATTTCCAAGAAGAGAAGGTCCCTATCTCACTTTTAGGGGTTGCCAGTTTGGAGCATCTTGTCACTGGCTCTCAAGGAAAGTCACCACCACATCACTCCTGAATTTCCAACCCAAAACTTTATAGACTCCAAATGGGTTTCCATGACAGAGGAGTGATTCCAACTCTAGTCTCCTAGTCCAATACTAGTCCAAGTTCCTTCTGATGGACCTCCAGGTCTTACTTGGAACAGAACACACCCTTGAACAAACATACATTATAAAATGAGTATTTTCCATCACCAGATTGAGGCTTTCATCTTTACTTGCTGAATTGGTGGGGGTGCAATGTTCACTGCCATTTCCTGCCCATGTTGAACATGTTACCACTAGAAATTATCTTAATCCCTATTCAAAATTCAGACCAATCAAAAGGCTTGTATTTAGACTCACCTTCCAATGATGAAAGCCAAGACTGAGATCTCTGCTGATGAACTGGAGAGCCAGCACTGATGTAGTGGTTTGAATGTTGGACTACAACTTGGAGACCAGGGTTCAAATCCCAGCTCAGCCATGAAAATCCATGGGATAAGCTTAGGAAAGTCACACTCTTTCAGCCTCAGAGGAAGACTATGGCAACAACCCTCTGAACAAATTCTGCCAAGAAAACCCTATGATGGGCTTGCCTATTTTTAGGGTCACCATAAGTCTGAAATGACTTGAAGACACACCACCACCACCACCACAACAACAACAACGTGCTGAATTTCCTTAGTATGTAAGATCAGTACTCTGGCTACTTTGGCACAGGGTGTTCACTTTTTTAATGTCTTCATGGGGACTCTACCATTGTGCCAAAGTACTAAATAAATTCTTAGTTTGAAATGACCAAGTTTACAATGAATAGCCCAGTCTCCACAATAAAGGAAGAACATATGGAGGGTACTTAAAAGAGTCTTAAGGTTTTTTCCATTATGGAATCCTTGGCCATTTTATGCCAGTTTTAATTATTCATTGTTTGTCTCCTAAAGTAGTGAAGGTCATATGTGGCCTTCTAGTTAATATTGGCCTACGGCTCCCATGAACTGTAGTCCACATTGACAATGGTGAAGGAAAATGGGAGCTGCAGGCCAAAACTATCTGCAGGGCTACGCATTGCCCATCCCTATCCTTGACAAACCTGGAGAAAGCAGCATCAAGGGAACAAGAAAGGAAGCCAAATAACAAAGCTAGCTTTGTTCCATTACCTGAACAGGCCAGGCAGGGAGAGGCTGCAAGAAATCAGCCTTATACGGGTAGTCAACCATAGCCAAGTTAATCCAGGTCTCACTTAGCCATCCTTTGAAGACAGCGGCATCTGTCCCCTTTTTCAGTGGAGTGCACAGACGAAATGTACAAGAAAGCCAGTGTAACCCTTCCTCTAAGAGGAGAAAGAAAACAGAGAGTGAGGTTTAAAGGTATTGAGTTAGTTCTCCTTAGGTGTACAGACGGGGCTTCTGAAGGCTACAGATGTGAAATGTACTGGGGCGTGTAACCATAGAATGTTCCCTTATACTAAGTCAGACATTGCTCTATCCAGTCCAAGGGTGGGCAAAAAGCCATGTATGGACCCCAGGCCCTATTTCTGTGGCCCCATGGCCCTTTTTCTGCAGTGTCCGAAGCCCCCTCCCCCCATCAGTTCTCCTAAGACCTCAGAGCCCTCAGTCTTTACACCAAAATTGTGTCAATCTTCCCAAACACCTCAAAACATAAGACTCCCCACTACAACCACCACCATTACATTCTTGCTTTGGTTGCACCCAGTCAAAATGGCAAACAGAAATTATGTGAATCACGTCTGGTCACCATTTTGAATTTGGAATGCAACTAAAAACAGCAAGTATACTTGGTTCCTGTTGGGGGTGTGTGACCTGTGGGGTGAATTTCCCCAACTCTTGCAGTTGCCTGCCTTTGTTGTAGTCTGGAACATAATATCAGTTTTACAAGAATTTGACTGGCTGTCAATGCACTTCCGGTCTTAATTCACGGTACTGGTAATGCCATTTACATGGTGTAGGACCTTGAAATGTGAAGGAGAATCTTTCCCTAAATATGTCTGCCCTAGATTTGAGATTTGCTGGAGGGGACCTCTTTGTTCCATTGGTTAGGACAAAGTGCTGTCAAAAGATATAGCAGAGGACCTTCTCTGCTGTGGCACCTACGTTATGGAGTACCATCCCCCTTAGTTGTCCTATTGGCAACTACTCTGCTGTCATTTCAGCATCAAGTGAAAACATGGTTCTTTACAATAGCCTTTGGAGTCTTACTGGTTTTATAGAGAACTACAAGAGTATTGTTTAAAATTATTTTAAAAGATTTTAATTGGTTCAAATTTGTCCTCTTTTAGCCTATTAAATTGTTTCATTTTTACTGCAACCTGTTCATCTTGTTTTATTATACATCACCGTGAAACTTCTAGCTAACAGAGCAGTATATAAATATTTTAATAAATAAAACAGAAATAAACAGTCCGGTAGTGTCTCCTATAACTAGCAGTGGCTCTTCAGAATCTTCCCGGGTCCTGCTACCCGATGTCTTTTTAAAGGAAATGTTGAGGATGAGGACATTCTCTATAGAAAAATTTGCACCAATACTGAGCTATGGATCCTCCCAAAGATGGGAAAAATTATTTCTAGACTACAACTCCCAGATTCTCCCAACCAACATGGCCATGGAATTATGGGAGCTAGAATCCAACAAATCACCTTGCAAAGGTCACTGGTGACATTTTTATTTAAACCAACATGTGGTGATTGATTAGTGGCAGAAGAGTCCTTTTTTATATAGAGCATGCTATATTTATATATTGTTATGTTTTTAAATGATTTTATGTTTTTAAAATTAATGACATTTAATATGATAATTTGTTTGTGGTTTTAAACTTTTTCATCATCAGCTTTTTAGCTTTACTTTGTTTGTTTTTTGTTTTTTTAATTAAATTTATTCTAATTAAAAACATCCAAATACAAACCATTACAAACAAATATTAGCACATACTACAATTGCACCACACATCCAGATTAAATCACATACATATACAGTCATCTCCTCTCTCCCATCATTTTGACTATCAATCTAGTGTTGCAACTAAAATAAACTTCCCGATTGAGTCACCTTATCTTTTCTGTATTTATCAATTACTCTTTATACCCCATCAATTCTTTATAACTGCTATATCTTCTTTTCTTTTTCTTCTTCTTCTTCCAAGGTTTATTTTCTCATTCATTTTGTTCCCTCTATTTACAACCCTTCTGTTATTAAATTTGATATTTAACCAGAATATACGAACTGTTTTTGCTTCTCTTTTTATTTGTTTGTTTGTTTGTTTGTTTGTTTATTCCTCTGTTCATTCTATCTTGCTCTTTGTTTTTTCATTCATTATTTACTGACCATTTTTCCATACATTTCTTTACCATAAGCCATTCCTCTTCTACCTTCTCTACTAATTTGTTTTGCATCAATGCTGTTAGAATGTCCATGTTCTTCATCTCTGTTACTTTAACTATCCATTCTTCTATTTCCGTCCTTCTCCAATACTTAGCATATACAATTCTGGCCGAAGAAATTAAATATAAGATGATTCGTCTAAATTTTCTCTCTGTCTCTATATATATCTTGTCTGTCATGTTTAAGAAGAAGAGTTCTGGTTCAAATGGAATGTTTTTGCAACATTTCTGTTATTTTCTTGTGTATTTCTTTCCAATATCTTGTCGCTACATCACATTTCCACCACATGTGGTATAGTGTTCCCTGATATTCATGGCATTTCCAACATTGCTTATTAGTTGTTTTATAAATCGCGTTTAATCTTGTAGGTGAGAAATACCACCGGTGCATAATTTTCAAAAAATTATCTTTCAAATCTTGACAAAGCGTAAATTTATTTGTGTGTAACCATATTTTTTCCCATTTTTCTAGCTCAATGTTCCTTCCTATATCTTGTGACCATTTGGTCATTACATGCTTAATTGTCTCTTTTTCCAAGTTTCTTTAAGTATTTTATAATATTTTGCAATATGGTGTCCTCCTTCATCCATGATAATTTTATCTATCTCTGTTTTGTTTTCTTCTATTCCTTCCGTTGTACTATCTATCTTGAATCCTTCCTTTAATTGTATATAAAGTAGCCAATTGTTAACTGTTCCTTCTTTTCCAAGTTGTTCTTTTGACTTTAGTTCATATTTGATGTTTCCTTCCCTATTTTTATTTTGTTCCAAAATGTCTTAATATGTTATTCATTTTAAATTCTCCTTTTTACTTCTATATAAGAGGGCTTTTTGAGAGGCTGTCCAAAGTGGTAATTTTCTATAAAAACTCTTTTTGATTTTAAACCATACTTTAAATAGCGATCTTCTTATATGATGATGTGTACAATCTTTGTTTGCTTTCAATTTGTTATAACACATATAGGCATGCCAGCCAACTCTAATGTTATCACTCTCTATACTTAATTGTTTATCATCTTCTAATTTTACCCACTCCTCTACCTAATTCATGCAGCAGGCATAATAATAAAGTTTTAGGTCTGGTAATGAAAATCCCCCTTTTTCTTTTCTCTCAACCATGCTGGACCATTTTATTCTAGGTGTTTTCCCCTGCCACAGAAATTTATTCAATTCTTTTCTCCATATACCAAAGTATTTTCCATTGTATAGGTACATTTTGGAAAAGATACATAAATGTAAGAAGTATATTCATTTTTATTATGGATACCCTCCCTAACACTGATATCTGCAGTTTGGACCATCTTATCAGATCTTTTTGAATTTCTTTCCATGTTTTGTTACAATTATTCTCAAAATGATCTGTGTTTCTTTTTGTTATATTTATCCCTAGATATTTTACTTTTTTCTCTATCTTGAATTTACTCTTTATTCTAAGTTTCTTCTTCTTCTTCTTTTCTATTCATATTTTTTGTTATGATTGCTGTTTTGTCCTGGTTCACTTTAAATCCTGCTAGTTCTCCGTATTCTTTTAATGTACATAATAGTTTATCTATGCTTTTTAAGGGATCTTCCAGAAAGCAGACCACATCATCTGCAAATGCCTTGATTTTGTGGGTATGTCCTTTTGTTCTTATTCCTTGGATTTCTTGGTCTTCCTTTAGCTTTACTTTTAGTATCTCTAGTGTCATTACAAACAATAAAGGCGATAGCGGACATCCCTGTCGAGTTCCTTTTTCTATATTGAAAGTTTGTCTTTTCTTCATTTATTATTATTTGTGCTTTTTGTTCTGTATAGATCGTTTGCATCCATTTTTAAACTTCTCTGCCATATTCATAAATTTGATGATTTCTTGCATGAAAGACCAGTTTACTTTATCGAAAACTTTCTCGGCATCTATGAAAATTATTACTAATTGCTTATCATGATGTTTCTCGGAGTATTCTATGAAATTTAAAACTTCTCTTAAATTGTTCCTTATGTATCTTTGAGGCAAAAAACCATTTTAATCTTCTTGTATATTTTCATTTAAGATTTTCTTTAATCTGTCTGCAATAATGGATATGAAGATTTTATAATCTATGTTTTATTAAGGAGATAGGTCTAAAATTTTCCACCTTTCGTATGTCTCTTCCTTCCTTCGGGATTATATAAGTATTTTCTCAGGATTCTGGTATGCTGTTTCTTTGTATATCGTTTAGCGTATTCTGTAGAGGTTTCTTTATGATCTATTCCAATTTTTTATAGAATAATATTGAAAATTTGTCCGGCCCTGGTGCTTTTCCTACTTTCCATTTTTTTATTCCCTTCAAGATTTCTTCCTCTGTTATATTCTGATTTAAATCTTTTCTCTGTTCTTCTGTCAATTGAGTTATTTTCTGTTTTTCCAGATATTTTTGTATTTTCTCTTTTTTGCTTTCCTCTTTATTCATATCTTTATATGTTTCAAAATATTTTTAAATGCATTTTTGATGTTTTCCTGAGTTGTAAGAGGTTTATCTCCTTCTTTTATTTCTGATATTATTTTCTTATTATTTTCCCCTCAATTAATTGACTAACAATTCACTAGGTTTATTACCTGATTCAAAATGTTTTTGTTTTACACCTTGTATTTTTTTCTCCAGTTCTTTCGTTATTTTTTTCAATTGATTTTCTAATGCTTGAATTTCATATTTTATTTTTCTGTTTCCTCCATTCTCCCATTTTAATTCTTTGTCTCTTAGTTCTCTCAGTAAATTTTCTTCTTCTTCCTTTTCCTTCCTTCTTTGTCATATTTTATCAAAAGACCTCTGGCTACATCCTTCCCCGCATTCCATATTGTTTTATGTAGAGTTTCTTCTCTGTAATAAAGTTTAACTTCTTCTTTAACCTTATTGACTATGTTTTCCTTTTTCATTAAATATTCTTTTAATCTCCAGGAATCTTCAATCCTTCTTTCCTTAATTTCAACTTTAATTGGATGATGGTCTGATGCGAATTTTGATGCAATTTCCATTTTTTTGAATTTTGGATAATAATCTTTTTGTAATTAGGAACATATCGATTCTTGACATTGAGTCATGTACTTCTGAGTAATATGTATAACCTTTAGATTGTCCATACTTCTTTCTCCAAACATCCAACAATTCAAATTCTTCCATCAATTTAAGGAATGATTTTGGAAGTTTTCCTTGGTTTTTCCTAATTATTTTTTTCAAATTTGACTATCTTGCTGTGGTCCGATTACTGCATTGAAGTCTCCCATGATTATCACATTATCATGGTCCACCACTCTTAGTTCTTTTATTATTGTCTCAAAGTATTTATCTCTCTTTTCCATCGGGGCATAAATTCCCACTACTAAGATTTTTAATTCCTTTAAATTTACTTCTACAGCAATGTAAAACCCATTGTTATCTCTAAATATCTCTTGAGTTGTATTTCTTTTTCACATATATGGTTATCCCCTTTTTTCTTTTTTCTGTTGAGGACAGAAAACAATTTCCTAATTTAGGATTTCTTAGATATTTAATGTTGCTTTCTTTGATTTTTGTTTCCCGTATACAAATAATATCACTATTCGTCTTTTCTAAATAATGGAACACCATGTTTCTTTTGTATTTTGAATGTATTCTTTTACATTCCATGATGTTACTTTGATTGTCATATTTCGTTTCTTTATATGTTTTTTCTTTTTCTTTTAATAATTACTTTGATTTATTCTTTTTTCACTTCTTTGTATTGTTGTGTTATGTTGTATTGTGTTCTACCCCTTCCACCCCTTTATTTGTGTATAGTTTGTTTATTTATTATTTGACTTAATTTTATTCCAATTTTATTTCTTGTTATTAGTGTTCTTCTATATTATTGTCTTTTAACCTTTCTTCTTCGTTCTCTACTACTTCTTCTAGTTCCTCTATGTTTTCACTTTCTGTCTCGTCTTCCAATTCTTGATCTGTTAAAGTGTGTTCTATGTCTTTTTCTCCTTTCGTTAATGGTGATCCTTTTTCTTTTATTCTTTCTGTCTTGTTTTTTTTGTTCCTGTTCTTTTTCCTTCTTCTTTTGTTGAGCTTTATAACGGGTTATCTGATGAGGTCCTGTTCCTTCTTCTGGCTTGTCTCTTTCTTTTCTGTATAACTTTTCAATTTCTTTCGCTTTTTCCAGTGTATCAATTTTAAATCTCCTTGATTCCATGTAACGGACAGTCCTTCAGTCCTCTCCCATCTATACTCAATTTTCTTTCTTCTCAATAATTGTATAAGAGGCTTATATTTTTGTCTTTGTAACATGATCACAGGAGGTATATCCTTAAATATTTTTATTTCCTTATTTTCAATCCATAGTTTTGATTCGTACCTTTTTTGGATTATCAATTCCCTTGTTTTTGTCCTTGTCAAACATAGTACTATATCTCTAGCAGCTTTTCTTTCTTTTGCAAAATTCAAATTCACCCTGAAAATTTTGTCTGTTAGCTTTACCTTGTTTTAAGTTTTTTGGAAGGTGCATTGGGTCCCAAGTCAGGAGAAGAGTAGAATAAAAATGAATAAAAATAAATAGCAATGCAGAACAAAGTTACTTTTACAGTCATAACAAAACACAGGACTAATTTATCCTTAATACTAAAATGCACATGCTTAGCAGTATGCACAACCTCCAGTGCTTTTAAAACAGAAAATAACCTTAATGAAATAAGGTGGCAGTTTATTATGAGAACATAACCATAATGGGACGGGATATGAAACTCAGAACCAAAGAAACAAATGTTCTCACTTCCTTCTGCAAAGATTTAGTATACTCTTCACTGGCTGCTTACCTGTGGAAGCAAGACGGTCAATGGCTGCCCAGGAGTTCCTGATGCTTTCTGAACAGCAATTCCCACTCTTTTTGAAATCTTGAGTCACTATGCTGTAAAAGGTGCCACAAGGAACCAGGCTGTCAAACTGCCAGATAGGGGCTGAAGCTGCAAGCGCCCTGGACAAAAAAGAAAAAGAAAAGACAAAATCTGTTATGAAGGAAATCTAGGGTCTATTCATAGCGAATGTGGTGTAGTGGTTTGAATACTGGACTACAACTCTGGAGACCAGAGTTTGACTTCCTATTTGACCATGGAAACCCACAGGGTGACCCTGAGCAAGTCACACACTCTCAGCCTCTGTGAAAGGCAATGGAAAACCTGCTCTGAGCAGATCTTGCCATAGGGAAAACCCATGATAGGTTAAAGGTTTCTGGTGAGGGGAGGGGAAGTGGCCCAGAATACTGTTGGGGCACTGTGTGCTTTTATGTGAACTTATGTGTAGCAGAGCTGGCAAAGGGATGGATGTTCAACAGGACACAGAATACTGTTGGGGCACTGTGTGCTTTTATGTGAACTTATGTGTAGCAGAGCTGGCAAAGGGATGGATGTTCAACAGGACACAAATGAGGGGGTTATGGTCCATATCAGGCATTCCCACTGTGCATTGGTTACACATCTTTGCAATTAAGTAACCCCATGGTGTAGTGGTTTGAGTATTGGACTACGAATCTGGAGACCAGGGTTTGATTCTCAGCATAGCCATGAAATGCACTGGGTGACCATGGGCAAGTCACATGCTCTCAGCCTCAGGGGAAGGCAATATAAAACCCCTCTGAATAAATCTTGCCAAGAAAACCAATGATAGGATCGCCTTCACCATAAGTTGGAAATAACTTGAAGGTACACAACAACCACCCCACGTTTCTTAGCACCTCTGCTACTTAGTCAGGTACATGCAAATTTACATTGTATAAAAGGAGATACAGGCTTCTGGTTGTGGCCTCTGTGAGAAAAGAGGTAGTGATTTTGTTGAATTGTTCAACCAGCCTTTTCTGAATGGCCATAAGCTAACTGATCAATAAGTGACAAGAGCCCTGGCAACTGTCTTACTAAATAATAATAATTATTATTATTATTATTATTATTATTATTATTATTATTATTATTATTAATATTTAAATATTGTAGGTTTTGCCTTCAAATGAAATACAGAGGAAATATGAAGACATCTTTACAGCCATAAACATACATACAGGGTATGTTTAGGCACATGTAAACCTCACTTTGTTAGGTGGCACATCTCCCAGGGGATTCACACACTGGACTGCAGCTTAGGACAAACTGAGGTGATGGGCAGTGGCAGCAGTTTGAGTTTGTTCATTCAAACTGCAGGTAGGAACTCCTTTGTTAAAAGTTCTCCTGCATACACTTCAAAGCACCTAACAAGCTAAATAACTAAAGCTCCTAATCTACCTTTTAAGACATGTTCATTTATCATGTATAAGACAGAGGAAGAGCATATTTCACCTTATGAGCACCGATAGTCTCTGGGGTGAAAACTGGAAATAACCATTTCCAAATGAACCAAGTACAGCCCCTGTGCCATACTGCAACGCTCTTTGAAAACTACATAAAAGTTGGGGGCTCTGCTTTCAATTATGTGGATCTGTATAGCATAACAAATAGGCAAATGGTTTGGTATAGTGGTTTGTGAGTAGGACTAGGACTTAGGGAGCTCAGAGTTCAGCCTGATAGACCAGCCATAGAAACTCACTGGCAATTTGGCAGATAACAGCCTTTCAGTCTTAAAGGTAGTCAAACCTCTGAAGAAACTTCCTCAGAAGAAATCTTGCCAAGAAAACCCTTAGGTAGGATGACCCTAACTTGGAACCAACTTGAAGGAATGTAACAACCAGCACAGATGATATAGATGCTGCATGGTACATAGGAAGTTGCAGGACATCCTGGCAAACTCTAGATCACCAGCAATGTTTCTGATCTCTTCAGAACAGACTTACTCCAAAAGAAAGTACAGGTGGGCCATTTCTGAACCACTAAGAACCTCTGGTTAAAAGCAGCAGGAGAGAGTTCAGTTCTTTTATCCCATCCCTTCGATACTAAGGGCTCTCAAATCTTAGACACCCTTATATTTACTGGATTTGTATCCACTATACTCTGTATGTGTTTGCTGGTTCCAAGACCATTAATTGTTCCCACGAGGAATATGCATACACCTGGCCCATAAGCTTCTCATATCTGCAGGTAAACAGAATCCCAGCAGACCTCTTGATTCCTAAGCTACCACAAACAAACAGTTATTTCTCTAAGAACTATCTATGCTTCCATGTTGGGTATCATTTTGTTTTTCACTAAACAAGAAAAGTCAGGACCATAAGGCCTAAGTGAGATACAGCCAAGCTGAAGAAAAAGTTTGCTTCAATACAGAAAATGTTTTAAGTTTCTAGGGACTTGAATATGTACAAAACAGAGTCATATTCAAAAATATCTTGATACATTCTGCTGTTGTGATAACAAGGACTATGACTCTGAAAACCAGGGTCCAATTCCCTGCTTAGCCATGAAACTCACAGGGTGACCTTGGGCAAGTCACTGTCTCAGCCCCAGGGGAAGGCAAAGGCAAACCTCCTCTGAACAAATCTTGTCAAGAAAAGCCTACGGTAGGTTTGCCTTAGGGTTGCCATTAAGTCAGAAATGACTTGAAGGTACACAACAACAGCAAGACACAAAGACCAAACATGACATATGTAGTCTGGAAATAGTGTTTTCTCACTATTGGTAAGCTTGTATGTATGTCATAACTGTTTGTTGCTCACTGCATGTTTTTGTAAGAATTCTATATAAACGTAGTTTAATTGCTTGTGAAAGGGGGAACTCTCTTCCTTCCAAGTCAGAGTCGAACGAGCACTGTGTTGTGTAAATAAACTGATGAGTTCAATCTACTATCAGACTCCATTCATGAATCTTAAAGGTTTAAAAATATATACCTTCAGCACTTACCCAATTACAATATGGGGATATTTCATTCGAAACCAGGCTGCAAGCATCCCTCCATAAGATCCTCCTATGGCAATAACAGGAGTTTGCTGGGTTCCAGGGATAGTAGCCTTCAAGTGCTGTACAAGTACAGCAAAATCAGCCAGAGCTTGCTCTGAAGTCAGGTAATTCAGATGCTTGGTATCCTGTAACAAGATTGTAGGATGTCTGCATAATGGAATAAGTCTCTTGTCCCTCCCACCTCATCTGCAGGAAATGAAAATGCTTGCTTTTTAAGAGGCTCAGAGGACAGAGCAGCAGTGACAAGGAATTCAGCAAAAAGATAATACAGGTCAAGTATCTCTTATCCAGGATTCCAAAACATGAAATACCCCCAAAGTGTCCACATGGGTGGCTGAAATAGTGTTACCTTTTCCTTCTGAGGGTTCAGTGTACATAAACTTTGTTTCACACACAAAATTATTTAAAATATTATATATAAAATTACCTTCAGGTTATGTGTATAAAGTGTATACAAAAGATAAATGAATTTCATATTATCCCACGGGACATGGTCCTATCTCTAAGAAAACTAAAATATTCCAAAAAAAATTAGAAATCCAAAACACTTCTGGTCCCAATAAGGGAGAGTCAACCTGTAGCAGAATCCACACTGCAGTAGCCCTGCATGCTCAAAGTGACTCACAAAACCATCCAGATGCTTTCAACTGAAAAGAAACAGAATTGTACCCAATATCCTCTTAGCCCTTGGTAGCAGCAGCTACCTCAGTCCTGTAATTATCATGTTGTGGGCAACATAAGCAAATGAAACCCATTTACTTGAGAAACTACTCAGAAATGTCACATGGCGTAATGGTGGCACCTGCAATATAACAGGATTATGAAGGGAATAAAAAATACTAGACCATTGTTTCACTGGCTACCTTCGTTGCTACAAGCCACCCCATAAGTTTGTTTGCATTTGCAAATACACTCAATGCTCATAGTTACTTGTGCATAAGGCAATGAATTTCCATCCATTTGCCCCAGTTACCTCACATTTCCAGGCATCCTAGGCATTATCTATAGTTGGCAGTTGAAGCGCCTGTTTAATGTTTGTGTAAAAGGGAGAAAACTGGTTGAAATTTCCTCTCTTACAAAACTATTAAAGGTACAGGAACTTTGTTCTGTATTTCACCTGGCAACCTTATCTCTAGAACAGGAGTGTGCACACTGTGGATCAGAGGAACATTTTTGGCATCTTAACTCACAGCCAGATGCAGTAGCAAGGTTTTCAACTGGGGAGACCCCACGCAACAATGTTTATGAGCCAAACTGTGACCCTTTGTGGCTACTTTCTCCAAAAGGGTGTTTTGTTTTAGTTTTTGTTTTTGTTTTATTTTCTGGGTTTTGGGATCCATAGAGTTCCAAGGATGTATGTGTCATGATCATGTCTTAGACATGATCTACCATGCTTTACTGCCATGTTTAGCCAAATGTATAATAATGTGGGATGATGGGATGTGCTACATAACTGGTGATACTGGGTGGAAAGATTGTTTATCATTCATCGCTCTGGATAATGAGCAGGGAGGAATAATGTGTAGGGAGGAAAAATGCACTGTGAGCTATCAATATCAGTTCTGTGAGAACTCCTGGTTCAGAGAGAAAAGAGGGATAGTCCTGGGAAGTAGTTTGTAGACAAATGTGATGTAAGCCCATGAAAAACTGTTATGTGCTTTTAATATACCGTGTAACTGAAAATGCTTCAAACCTTACAACATTGTTACACTATGATCAACTCAGTTTTCTCAATAAAGCTTTCTCCCCATGCTGAGGCTTGCATTTCTGAACTGGTTAGCCAGTACATAACTATATGTGGCCTATGAAGTGAACAATTCCCACACCAGCTCTAGAATATGGGAAAAAATGTTAATCTCAGAGCTAATTAGATTGTATTAATATATCTGTATGGAAATTTTAATGTTGTAAGCCGCCCTGATCGCTCTGCAGAGGGGCGGGATATACATTATTATTATTATTATTATTATTATTATTATTATTATTTTGAATGGGAGGAGATATGTACTTACAGTGAACGATTTATTTCCAAAGGGCAAAGATTCCCCATAGTACCTGTGTTCAGCAAAGACCAGTATGGCATCAAGCTCTTCAGCCACATTCCACATAAAACCCTAAAAGAGAGCAATGGTTTTTTTGAAACCAGCAAAAAGATGAGGACAATTTAACTTTTACACTACATGTAACTTTCTAGATGTTGTACAGAGATGAAAAATCAAAATTATTCCCACTCACAGGTACAGTCCCAGAACCCTACTCACTGTATTATTAGCAAATAAGGTGATATCTCCTTCATTGCCAGTATAGAAGAGAATCGACCCAACATCTCTTTTCCAATGCTGGTCAGCTATGAGGTAGCGCTGCTTAAAAGTGCGATCTTCATAAAAACCAAAGTGGTCGATCTGTAGCAAAACACAGAAAAGAGTCTGTGATATGGAAAGCATATGAAGTTGCCTTCTACTTGAATAAGACTACTGGTTCATCTAACTTAAAATTCTGACTGTCAGCAGCTCTATGGGGCTTTATGAAGGATCATTTCTAGACCTAAAAGCAGATAAAACCTGATACCTTCTATATGCAACACGTGTGCTCTATTACTGAACTACAACTCCTCCTATAAAAATGTAAGGTACCATCCCATTTTAAACTTAAGCATAGTAAGATCCACAAGCACACTAAGATATAGAGACCTTGGGGTGGGGGCAGGGGAGTTAAGGGAAAAAAAGTTTCTATTTTTTCCCTAAGAGAAGCTAGAAACTTTGTGGAATACACAAAAAAATTATAACGAAATATTTTCTCCTTCAGAATTAGTGTAATGTGTTTAAGATAAAATTCTGATCACTCAACATGCTGGGATCACCAGCCGATAGGAAGCAATATCTCCTGTCATATACAATACATAATACTGAAGTCCAAGGTCCTTAGCAGGTGCTACTATCTTTGAGGTGGGAGTGGGACCTGTGAAACACACTACTGCTTAATTCAATATTTTTAATGCCAAGCTCAACTTTATATCCGAATATACTGCTAATCTAATCCTTAAAATGTTGAGTATTTCTATTCAAATACTACACTTTAGTTTATCTGTTACACATTTTGTCATTTCTATGTTCATCCCTACACCTATCTGAAGGTAAAATATTATGCTTAGGTAAACTTTGAGTGCATTTACACTAAAAAAAAGTAATGCAGTTTGACACCAAGTAAACTGGCATGGCTCCATCATACAGAATCCTGGGATTTGTAGTTTGGTGAGGCACCAGCATGATTTGGCAGGGAAGGCTAAAGAGCTTGTAAAACTACAAATCCCAAGATTCCGTAGGCTGCAGCTACAACACTTAAAGTGGTGTCAAACTGCATTATTACTACAGCATAGATGCACCCTAAGATGTCACAGTCTACAGTTCCTTCTTTAATACTAGGCAGGTCTACAGTTTTACTTGTACAAAATTAAGGCTATTATATTCCATAACCGCAAATAGTACAGTTTGATGTATTGACTAGCAATTAAAGTTTTGGTTTGAGATAAAAGATAAGGATTGCATATATAATTTTTCTTTATTTTCAAAATTTCCTAAATAAAATGAGAGGAAACTTCTCCCTAGCTTCAACATTTCCAGAAACATTTATTTAACTTAGCTACAAGTGACCACACAGAGCAAATACAGCCAAGGGAATGAAATTGTCAGCAGATGGAGCTGTTGGGTAATATGATGTTAATGCCAAGGAAATTAAAATATTGGCAGCCTTGTGCATTTGGACTACACAAACAGAGTCAAGCATCATCAAGGCACAGAAATTTTCAGAAAGGTTATAAACAGCTGTTGGACTGAAGAGAATGGCTGGCCTTGTAAGGACCCTCCCTGATTTCATTCCAAATACTGCAGACCACATTCACATTCACAAAAGCAAGTCATGCTCCCAGAGCTTGCATCAGTAGAGAGAGTTTCATTCAAAGTATATTCAAATATTTCTATATTGATCTGCAATCCTTTTTTCTTTCTTTTTTTCCTTTTCTTTTTTCGTTCAAGGAGGAATACTGGATCTAGAAACTCTTCTTTGTTCTTCAAGGAAATGCAGAAGTGTCCAAGAAAAGTTGTGCTTCCAATACTGCCTTGGTATTTGTCCTAACCAGCAGCACTTTCTGCTTTGTCTTACTCAGATTAAGCATTAAAATAAAGGTAGTCTTATAAATAAATCCAGTTACTAACCGAAAGACATATTTTGTTGGGTCTTATTCCTAAATCCTTGTCATTAGTATGTCATCAGTAAACAGGAGAAGAAAACCCATCTATTCTACTTCTCCCTCCCCTATATTTACAGATGTTTTGTGTCTTCACCTAATAGGAGTCTTACTTACCACAGGTGAGCAAATTATTACAAAATAAATACATTTTCCATAAGCTGATCAGCTGACATTACATGTGTACAATATATCACGGTGTTCCTAGAAAAGAGAATGTACAGTGTGTGTGCATGCATGTTTGTACAAACACACACACAAAATTCCTATCGGTTACTCAACCTAGTACTGTCTCCTTTGGCTGATATTAATTCTCCAGGGTCTCAGGTATAAGTGTTCTCTAGCACTAGTTACTGATAACTCAAGATACTTGGTAACTCAAGATTCTTTAATTGGGGCAAGTGAGTGTTTTATTTTATGGTTACACATGAAGAACTTGGAATGGCATTGTATGTGTGTGTGTACATCTTCAAGTCACCTGTTGACTTATGGCAACCAACCTCAAGAATTTCAAAGGGTTTTCTTAGGCAAATACTCAGAGGTGGTTTTCCCACCTCCTTCCTCCGAAATATAGCTTACAGCAGGGGTAGGCAACCTTTCTCCTTTAAGGGCCGAGGGACTTTAGCTCCCAGAAGCCTCAGCCATGTTGGCCAATAGTCCCATGCTGGCCAATAGCTCCTGGGATTCTGGGAGCTGAAGTCCCTCGGCCCTTAAAGGGGAAAGGTTGCCTACCCCAGGCTTACAGCAACTGGTATTTACTGGTGATCTCCCATCCAGCTATAACCAGGGCTGAGCCTGCTTAGCTTCCAAGATCAGAGAGGATCTGGTGCCTTTAGGGTATTTAGTCTCCAGGGATATAGCATTACCAATTATTTTCCAACACTGCCAGCCATTTGGAATTGCATTCCTTATAAAATTCAATTGTGCATGCCGACAATGAGATATTCTCTGTACACTGTGTATTTGGTATAAACACACTACCTGCATTTGAGTGAGCAACTATACCTATTTTCTTCATGCATTGCTCAGCGTTTTATCTTTCGATATTTGGCTCTCCTTCCCCCTTTTTATCCTGAGCACCACCCAGTGAGGTAGATTTAGGCTGAGAGAGATTGACTGGACCAAATCATGATTTTTGCAGCTCAGTAACAACCAGAACCCACATTTCCCAAGTCCCAGTCAAACCTGCTAGCCAGCAGTCACATTAAGATCAAAGGTAAGCACTGAATGATTTGTTCAGCATTATTCACTTTGAACAATAATTAGCCACCTTCCCAGGCAGGCATAATTTCGGTGAAATTTTCTTCTAAAGGTTTATCGCTTTCTTCCCTGATTGGAACTACAGCATATAAAGCACTACTCCAGCACTGAAGTAACATCTCCCACCACATTCTCATTTTGTTAATCTCTATTCTCAGTAGCTGTAATATCTCTGCAAAGTGCAAAACTAGCACTGGAGGACTCATTTTATACAATGTATATGTAGCTTTATATGTAGATTTCAAAATATATATGCAGATTAACAATATTGTAATGTTAATTTGCATCAGCATAAAAAGATATAAAAGAATTCTATAGCATTTCTTGAGACTAAGAAAAAGAAAGCATAAGCTTTCACAGACTCAAGTGAAGGTGATCAGAGGCTTTACTTGCTATTTCATATCCTCCCACTGTCCCAATTAATATTTTGTTATCCCACTTTTCTATGCTTTAAAAATGCCCCATTCCTCTGTCCTCCTCCCACCTTCCTCCTTTGTCCGCATCTCACTGCAGATGTTGCAAACTTGAATTCAAAGTGCAAAAGTAGTTTGCACTCCATTAAGCCAGTGGGAGAGAGAAGAGGAGGGGGTGGGATGTTGCTCTTCCCAGTAAGCTCAGCCAAAAGCAAACTGCTGCAGCCTCTCCTAGTTTGTATTCCTCATTAACCACTTTTGCCACCCACATACTGATGTTGCTTGGCCATCCAAGTCCCAGTTTTCATCTGGAATTCACCAAAGTTTATGCTAGAAATCATTGCTAATGTGCTACAATTTTCTTTTGTGTGTTTTCATTCATTTTCGTTTTAAAAACAAGGGCAAGGTAAACAAGAGACTACATGCAGATGCTACAGTCCAATTGTTGGTACCATACTAAGAACAATGGGAAGACAGGCTCCCAGACACTAGCCTCCAATGTGACATGACACAGGGCAAGAAGGCACATCCTGTCTGTTTTTATCTTATCCCTGTGAAACAGTTCAGGGAAGTCACAGGATATCCTCCTACAGTTTAAGCCCGTGCCAACATAATTAAACCTCCTCAAGTCTCTTTTACAACAGACTTAATGCCATATAGAAATACCGAAATTTTGCAACTTCAAAAAGAGAAAAAGCATCAAAGCTAATCATGTAGCCCTATGCATGTTTGCTCAGAGGTACGCTAAGTTACACTATGGTCAAGTATAGGGTTGCTAATTCAGGTCACCACCTTTGGTCCCATACTGGTAGAAACGTAGGGTATAAATTAAATAATTTGTTCCAGGCTCTGAAGTTTCCAGGCCAAAGCCTGAGACCTAGGAAGGAATCCTTATGTCATTAAGTGTTATGCATTAAGTAACAATCCCTGCTTATTATTCACTCTCCCTCCCTCTCTCTCTCTCTCACACACACACATATAGGAGAGAAAGGAAGGAGAGAGAGAATATTTTTGCTGTCGCTAATTGCCATCAAGTCAAGAAGCCAGACTAAATGTGCCAAACATTTAGCAGCAGTAGTGGCGGAGAGGGGCTGACACTGGGAGAGGATCTTTCAGAAACAATGGCAGTGGCACTTTAACAACACTTGCTAGTACAATTGGACCTTCAAATCCATGGGGGATCCATTCCAGACACACACGCACCACAGATATGAAAAAACACAGGACCTCAAGTCCTGTTGTCCCTAATGGCGTACATGTGGCCCTTAGTGTGGCCGTGTGCATGTGCCAGCATTTGGGACAACAGGGCTTGCTCTCAGCAGATGCTCAAATATGTAAATGGCAAGCTCACAGATGGCAAGGTCCCACTATACTGCGTGGAAGGAGGCAACAGTAAATGTTTTTTACCATGAAAACCCTATGATGAGAGAATATTTTGCTGTGGAGAACTTACTTAGGGGAGATGCAATAAAAACACTTAATCTAGCCTACTTTTTCCCAGTGATATATTCAAATCTTTCAGTCCAGGTCTCAAGTCAAGTTTCAAGACTCTGCTTTCAAGTCTCAACTCTGGGAAACAACTTTTAACAGAAAAAAAAGGAGGCAGGGTGCATTTCATCAAACACTTTAGGCCAGTGGTGGCAAACCTGTGGCACGCATGCCAGAGGGGGCATGCAAAGCCCTCTTTGTGGGCATGTGTGCCATCGCGCCAACACAGAGTTCACCAGAGTTTGTTACTAGAAAGCCAGAGAGACATAGCACTTTCCGATAAATAAGTGGGTTTTGGGTGGCAGTTAGGGCGCTCGGTCTCTAAAAGGTTCATCATCACTGTGTTAGGCAATGGACTTGAGGTGAGGCTTGATGTCTCCTTGACAGCCCGTGCCCTCTGCACATCAGAGGAGCCTTCTAAAGCTTTTTAAAATCTTCAGAAGAATCCTTCCACTTCAAGCCCATTGCCTAACACATTTACAGTTTCCTTCTGAGAAATGTGCCCCACGGTCTAATAATAATAATATTAATAATAATATTTATTTATATTTCTCACCTCTCATTACAGATCGAGGCGGGATTACACAATTAAATGAATACAATATGCAAAATACAAACAATAAAATAGTGAAATCAAACAACAATAATAAATTATAAGAGCATAGAATATAATATAATATAATAAATAAAAATAAAATAAAATAAAATAAAATAGCCAATCATCGTCAGAATCTAGAAGTCTAGAAGATCAGATAGATAGGCCCATCGGAAGAGCTCCATCTTAAGTGCCTTCTTAAAGGCATCTAGCATAGTAATAAGACGAATCTCTTCCGGTAGGCCATTCCATAACATGAGAGCTGCGGGCGTGTACGATCTTTGGGAAGTCATGTTGAGTTTGGTTCTATGATGTTCTAATAAGTTCTTCCCAGATGTTCTGAGAGTGCAGAGCGGATTGTGTGGGGAGAGGCGTTCCTTCAAGTAACTCGGGCCCAAGCCATGTAGGGCTTTAATCGGCAGCCAATGAAGAGATTTTAATATAGGTGTTATATGGTCTGATCTAGATGTTCTGGTGACCAATCTGGCTGCCGCATTTTGAACCAATTGAAGCTTCTGAACTTGGTACAGAGGTAGCCCCATGTAGAGCGCATTACAGAAATCCAAATGAGAGATTACCAGGGCAAGTCATAGAATCATAGAATTGGAAGAGGCCACAAGGGCCATCCAGTCCAACCCCCTGCCATGCAGGAACTCCCAATCAAAGCATCCCCGACAGATGGCCATCCAGCCTCTGCTTAAAGACCTCCAAGGAAGGAGACTCCACTACTCTCCGAGGGAGTGTGTTCCACTGTCGAACCGCCCTTACTGTCAGGAAGTACCTCCTAATGTTGAGGTGGAATCATCCTCAACATTGTTCCATTGTTTCGGGTCCTAGTCTCTGGAGCAGCAGAAAACAAGCTTGTTCCCTCCTCAATATGACATCCCTTCAAATATTTAAACACAGCTATCATATCACCTCTTAACCTTTTCTTCTCCAGGCTAAACATTCCTAGCTCCCTAAGTCATTCTTCATAGGGCTTGGTTTCCAGACCCTTCACCATTTTAGTTGCCCTCCTTTGGACATGCTCCAGTTTCTCCACATCCTTTTTGAATTGTGGTGCCCAGAACTGGACACAGTATTCCAGGTGAGGCCTGACCAAAGCAGAATAGAGTGGCATTATTACTTCTCTTGATCTAGACACTAGATCTGTGTACTACTGCTTCAAGGTCCCTTTGGTCCAGGTAGGGACGCAGTTGGCGTATCAACCGAAGTTGGTACCAAGCACTCCTGGCCATCGCATCCACTTGAGATGACAACTGTAAAGATGAATCCAGGAGTACTCCTAAACTGTGTACTTTGTCCTTTAGGGGAAGTGTGACTCCATCCAGGACCGGATGGCAAAGCTCCTTTCCCGGACTTGGGGTACCTATCACGAGTACCTCTGTTTTCTCTGGATTCAGCTTGAGTTTGTTTCCCTCATCCAGCCCATTACCGATTCAAGACAGGCATCAAGAGGAGCGATGCCATCCTTAGTCACTGCATCAGTCGGAGACATAGAGAAGTAGAGTTAGGTGTCATCAGCGTACTGATAACACCATGCCCCATGTCTCTGGATGACCTCACCCAGCGGCTTCATGTAAATGTTAAACAGCATGGGGGATAGAATGGCACCCTGAGGGACGCCAGATGTCAGCTCTCTTTTTGAAGAGCTACTATCCCCCAGCATCACCATCTGAAATCTGCCCGAGAGGTAGGACCGGAGCCACTGAAGAGCAGTGCCCCCAATACCTAATTCCCTCAGGCGTCTCAGAAGGATACCATGGTCTATGGCAGGGGTAGGCAACCTTTCCTAATTTGCACTATTTCTAGCAGTCTGCAAAGGCCCTATGACACTGAACCTAGTTAAAATGTAACTGAGGGCCTTTGCAGACTGCCAGAAATAGTGCACATTAAATTGAGGCACTGCCCTGGCTCAGTGCTAGGGAATCATGGGAACTGTAATTTATTGTGGCACCAGAGCTCTCTGACAGAGAAGGCTCAATGTCCCAGAAAAAAAATACAATTCCCATGACTCCCTAGCACTGAGCCAGGGCAGTGCCTCAATTTAATGTGCACTATTTCTGGCAGTCTGCAAAAGCCCTGAGCCACTTCCCACATTTTAACATTTTGTTAAACAAGAGCAAGACTCAAATAATGAGAGGGCCCCTTATTATCAATAACCCTTTAATGGTTGTTTGGAAGCGGGAGCTTTCAGCAGGTGCTGCTTGTCATACAACCAGGTAACAAGCAACACCTGCTGACATTCCTTCTTTTATACAACCATTAAAAGGAAAAGAGAGCTTCAGTTTTTAATTTCTTAACCCTAGTTCTTAGTTTCTAGGGTTCTGCCCCTCTGAACTTTGGGTGGCTGTGTGCCCTTCCCCATGACACCATCATTTGGTGATTTCCAATCTTTTGTACAAATTTTTCCTCCATTCCAGAATCAGAGCAAGGGCCATCTAGGGTGTATCCACACTACAGAAATAAAGCCATTTGACACCATTTTAATTATCATGACTCTATCCTACAGAATCCTGGGATTTGTAGTTTGGTGAGGCACCAAAGTTCTTTGACAGTCTAGGGCAGGGGTAGGCAACCTTTCCCCTTTAACAGCTGAGGGACTTCAGCTCCCAGAATCCCAGGAGCTATTGGGCAACATGGGACTATTGGCCAACATGGCTGAGGCTTCTGGGAGCTGAAGTCCCTCGGCCCTTAAAGGGGAAAGGTTGCCTACCCCTGGTCTATGGTATCAAATGCCACTTAGATGTCCAAGAACACCAACAGGGTCATACTTCCCCCGTCGATGCCCAGACGGAGATCATCAACTAAGGCGACCATGGCAGTCTCAACTCCATATCCCACCCTGAAACCAGTTTGAAATGGATCCAGATAATCAGCTTCTTCCAAGACAGCTTAGAGCTGGAAGGAAACTGCCCTCTCAATCACCTTACCCAAGAATGGTAGAAGGGAGACCAGTCTATAATTATTTTTCACCAGCGGATCAAGGGAGGGTTTTTTCAACAGTGGTTTAACCACCGCTAGTTTCAAATTAGATGGAAATTTCCCTTCTCTGAGGGATGCATTAATGATGAGTTGTAATAATCTTTTTACTGCATCACCTCCCTGGACGGTCAGCCAAGATGGGCAAGGATCGAGAGGGCATGTTGTCCTCCTTACACTTCCAAGAAGCTTGTCCACTTCATTGTATTAACAAACTCGAAATGATCCAGTGTAACACAGTCCACAGAGTCTCTGGACATCTCTCTTATTGGTTCTGTTATAATGCCCGCATCCAGATCGGCCCTTATCTGAGAGATTTTATCTACAAAAAAGTCATTAAAAGCGTCACAACAGGCTTTAGGTGGTTCCAATAACAGGTTCAGGGTGGGAGGTTCTTTAACCACCTTGAACAGTTCTGCTGGATGAGACTTTGCAGATGCAATACATGCAGCATAGAAAGAATTCTTTGCTGCATCTATTGCCACTCGATAGGAATCTAACATGATCCTATGACATATCTTATCAGATAAACGTCAATGTTTCCGCCAGCAGCGCTCTAGTCATTGTACAGCCTGCTTCATTTGGCGAAGATTTTCTGTGTACCAAGGTTTTTTATTTGAAGCGGGTTGAAAAGGACGCTCGGGAGCGATAATGTCTACAGCCCTGGTAAGGTCATTATTCCAAGTATCAAACAAGGCATCAACAGAATCACCGTCGTTCCCAACCATAAAACCCTCCAAGGTTTCCTGGAACCTTTTGGGTTCCATCAGTCTTTGAGGGCGGACCATTTTATTGGGTCTTCCACCCCCAAGAGGAATTTGGGTAGTAGCCTTCAGTCCTACTTTGACTAGGAAATGATCCATCCATGACAGGGCGGAAGTCTGGATTACCTGGGCCCACGGATATTCCTGATCCGTACTAAAGACCACATCAAGTGTATTACCAGCACAATGTGTTGGACCCAAGACTAATTGGGACAGGCCCATAGCTGTCATGGAAGTCATGAACTCCCGAGGTGCACCTTTTAGATCTAATGAGCCTGACTCGAAGGGGATGTTGAGGTCCCCCAGAACAAGAAGTCTGGGAGACTCCAACACCAACTCCGAAACCAGCTGTGTCAGCTCAGCCAGGGAGTCTGTTAAGCAACGGGGTGGACGGTAAACCAACAGAATCCCCAGACTGTCCTTAGCCTTCAGAGTCAAGTAGATACACTCAATGTGAGCCATTTTCCGGATAGGTGTCCTAGTCAAGGTGACAGTATTTTTATGAAGCAAGGCAACTCCCCCCCCCTCGTCCACTTTCCCTAACCTGCTCCTGGACAGTATAATCAGCTGGGAGGGCCTTAACCCAGGTCACACTGCTATCCTCTCTCAGCCAGGTTTCTGTAAAACAAGCCAGGTCGGCATCTTCTTCTAACAAATCGTGGATTATATGAGATTTGTACTTGACCGACCTGGCATTGCAGAGGAGCAAGGTAAGGGTTTGTGGTATGGCTGGGACAACCCTTGGTTCTTTCGGGCTAACAGGGTGAGAGGAAGACGGGATAGCTTTCAAATATCAATCACGTCTTCCCGTGTATTTCATCCCCACCCTGTTAATGCTTTATCTCCCCTTGCCACACACTACTTCAATTGATTTGCCATGGTCGGCATCTAAATCAATGGTCTCCCTCCCAGACAGATTGGCTATTAACAGGTGTCATATAATAAATAATAAATAAATAGTAAATAAGTAAAATAAAATAATTAATAGGTGTTGATAGCTTTTAACAGGCTATTAACATCCTCACCAACACCTCCCCTTCTTCCCTCCCCGTACAGATGTTATAAGCACAGTTGATTATGGTAACCACTGCCCGAGGCTCAATTGAAGCCCAGCTTTTAGAAAGTGCCATTTTTCATCAACACTCCCTCTTTTCTCCTCCAGTGAGTGCCTGTAATCGCTTTCAGAGGTACTGCTCCCACCAGATCCTCCCTCTCTTTCCCTCTCAATACCAGCACCAATAAATACAACAACAACAACAACAACAACAATAATAATAATAATTTTTATTTATATCCCGCCCCTCTGTAGAGCAATCGGGGCGGCTCAACAACCCAACACTCAGAGTTTTCATAAAGCGACACTTTCACCAGCATCCCCCTTATTCCTCTCTTAGTGCTGGCGAGCATGGTGTGGCTAGTTTGATTCTGGGTTGAGACTTGTTCAGCAGCTGGCAGAGATGGGCGGATGATGGTGTCTCTGGAGGGTAGGGCGAGCTGAAGAAACCTCCCACTGGTTGCAGGTGGAGAACTGGTGGAGCCAAGGTGGTGATGGGTGCAGGTGGAGAACTGGTGGAGCCAAGGCAACGGCCTCTGCCTCGAGTCCTCCTCTGGTACGGAGCCTGGAGGACGGTTGGTGATGGGGGTGGCAATAGCCTCTGTCCCAAGTCCTCTCCAGGCATGGAGCCTGGCGGACAGTTGGTGATGGGGGCGGCAACGCCTTCTGTCCCAAGTCCTCTCCAGGCACGGAGCCTGGAGGACAGTTGGTGATGGAGACAGCAACGGCCTCTGCCCCAAGTCCTCTCCAGGCACGGAGCTTGGAGGACAGTTGGTGATGGGGGCGGGAACGGCCTCTGCCCCAAGTCCTCTCCAGGCACGGAGCCTGGAGGACAGTTGGTGATGGAGGCAGCAACGGCCTCTGCCCCAAGTCCTCTCCAGGCATGGAGCCTGAAGGACAATTGGTGATGGAAGCAGCAACGGCCTCTGCCCCAAGTCCTCTCCAGGCACGGAGCCTGGAGGACAGTTGGTGATGGGGGTGGCAACGGCCTCTGCCCCAAGTCCTCTCCAGGCACGGAGCCTACTCTTGCCTACTGCTCATAATGAATGAGACCAGCAAGTCATTCACTAACAATGTACAAGTCTCAAGTCGAGTCAGTGTTCCATTTTTGCCAAGTGAAGCCCAAGTCAAGTCACTGAAGCAACCTGAGTTGGACTTAAGTCCAAGTCAAGTCTACATCACTACTTGCTTATAACCAGAGGATGCAGAACAGAGGGTGAGATCTGCTACCACAAGGACTGGGAGGGGGAAAGGAAGCTAACTAAACAAATACATAAACACACACCCCTCACCCAGCCCTTTCCTCTTGAGTAGACCTGCGCCCTCCAAAACTGCAGAAGCTGCACCCAGTAGTATTCTGGGGGGAGGGGTTGTGGGGTGCACAGGGTGACACCCCAGAAGGGGGGGTGACACCTGATTGGCCCTGCCACCCACAGGCACTCCTTGGGCCCACAAGGGTGTCCCTTGGGGCCCTTCGGGGGGGGTGTCTCCAGCCCAGGTAGGTGGCGCGTGACCATTTCCTCAGCCCACACCGCCATTTTCCTGGCCAGTGCAAGATTCCTCATGCCTGCACCGCCTTTTTTCTGGCCGGCACAGAGTTCTAGCAGGCTTCCCAGGCCAGCAGCATGGCCATTTCTCCCAGCCTGCCCCACATGACCCCACCCCTGGAAGTTCCGCCCGCAGAAGCACTCCCAGAAATGCCCCCCCTGCACCGGGTGACACTCCAGGTGGGTATGCCACTGGCTGCACCCTCATCTTCCACCTGGAGATAGCACAGTAAAACTGGAGCCTAAGGGTCAGGCCCTGAGATCTGGCAACCCAAATAAAGTATTTTTAATATGGCACCTCAGAGCTGATGCTACCTGTCTGGTTTGAGATTACTATAATGGAATTTAACAGATGAGATTGAATTATAGGTTACTTGGGCTTAACAGATGGGAGCAAATTTGTTCCAATGACAAGTTAGGTGACACCATAAAGGCCAATTATGTTGTGACATATGGTATCATGAGCCCTAGTTCACATAAGCTTATCCCACAGTTATGTAGCAATCTTCAAGTTAAAGGAGAAATGTGGGCTGTTTTTGCCATGCCAGACCCATGCAGCCATCCTTCTAGCATTAGTTCAACAGAGTTGAGTCCCTTCAGTTTTTCAAAACCAAAGACGAAGAAAGGAAGCTAAATTATGAAAACACAGACAAAAGGGAAGTTGGGCTAGCAGCAGTTTCACAAAGGATCTTTAGTTACTAGTCCAGAAACTCAAAAGAGACCACTGCCTTTTGTCACTGCAGTGACATTTCAAGCAAAAGTTTGTGAAGTTTTAAGAAGCAAAAATGGAACAAGAGAGAAAAGGAAAAGAGCTAAGGGGGGGGGGGGGAGGAGGAGTTAAAATTCTGTTCTGATGGGTGATCAATGTCAGTGAAGTATGTTATCAGTGCTTACTCACAATCTTACCCTGTGCATTGTATACCTTAAATGTCCTTGAGGGAATCTTTCTTTTATTCAGTTATGTTTTGAGCTTTATGGGGGAGATAGAGACTTTCAGATACGGATAGTGTGGACACAAGCCATATAGAGCTTTAAAGGTCACAACCAACAATCTGGTTTGTGCATTCTGATGGAGATTGTTGCTCACTCTTCAAACTCTGCTGATAACAGCAATCCTTAGGAAGTCAAGTAAAAAGTAGAGTCACTGTCTGCATCCCTAACCAAGGCAGGAAATCTGTCATTTGGAGTTCTGTCCATACTGAGGAGTTCAGCATAACCAGATGGCAGAAACTAGCCTCTTAAGCTTCACGTTTCAGGTAACACAAATGTGCCAGAGACGGGGGGGGGGGGGGGGGGAACCTCAGCAGTACAAAACAAAGAGAACTTGTACCTACAAGTTTGTGCTGTGTGGAATGAAATTACACTGTTCATTTCCAACTGTTTTATTCAATATGTACTTTTGGACGTTTGTCCTGACCTGCTATTTGACAAAAGGTCTGCATTTCACTTGACATGGACAATGCCTGATGGTATTTAATCTTCCATTGCTGGAATATGAGATAATGACCATGCTTTATTTTAACACCTGGAGAGGCTCAGTGTCATCATCACAGGTTCTCAGCTGTGAAATGTTGGGACAAAATGTTCTTATTTATGGTTTCTGACACCAAAGCCCAGTGGGAATGGAAGAAGACATAAAATCAGCATTTACAAAGCTGAAGTATCTCCATTCCCATCCTCACCATCCTATTTTCATACATTCATGCTAATGCAGACTTAAGGAACTATGGCTTAATGTCTACAAAAATGTCATAAGAACTTACAGCTAAAAGATAAAGAGATAAATCAGCTGAAAGGGGCATGAATAATCAAGGAAATCCTCATTTTGCAAGCCTTCATTTGCCAGACCTATGCCTCAGTCCTAGATAGTTGGATTGTCCCTGTGATAAGCCTTCGACTCCATCCCAGAGGATGATATTCATCTTCCTCTTCATCTCTGAAAGCACCTGGCAATCTTAATCTCCACTTGGTTTGCAAGGGCTCTACTATAAGCCTTTCAAAACTGTGTGTGTTTTTAAAAAGGGAAATTGTATCATACTATTTTAAGCGGTATCCCACATGCAAACTGGCTCTTTTGTTTTTCTCTTGCTTGGTGCTAACTTCCTTTTTACTGAACACTACAAGCTTCACATTTGCTCAGACCCTTGTTTGGTGCATTTGTATACACATAGGGACATGTACATACCTCCTCAGATCAACTATTTAAAAAAAGCCCTTTCAGGGTGTGTGTGTGTGTGGGGGGGAGCTAAGCAACTGCATTTTATAGCATGATCTATTTCCAGCAGCAGGCGTGCATCAGAGAAACTCATTTATGTAATACAATATGCAGAAAACAATGGGAAAGACCCTGAAAAACTGCTGGTGGTTAGAATAGACAAGGGATGAGCACCCTCCAACTCATAGGTTGAATTCAGCTCATGTTTCCACATCCAAACATGTATTATCTCCAAATATCTAGTCACACAGAGAAAAGAAGGTGAGTGAAACTTCTTAGGAGCCACCATGTCAAGGTGTTCCTGGAGCCTTGAAGGCTCTGTTCTCCCCATGGATTTCCCAATGAGAAGGGTGAGAGAAGTCTGTTTCCCCCAGCAGCTCAAAACAATGGTTTATCAGTTATGTTTACCCAACACCTTTCCCAGAGGCAACCAAAGTTGGCCCAGCCAACAGAGAATACTGGGTAACAAACAGATAAGATATTTTCTAGCATATAACTTCAGACATTGAAAGGGACTCCACAACTAGAATCTATTAACAGCTTTCTCCTTTTTGAATATTTGATAGTCTGATCCAGGAAGGCAACACCTAGTCCAGGGGTCGGCAACCATCCCTTACCTGGGGCCGGTCGCTGGCAATGTTCCCTTCCGGCGGGCCGGGGGGGATGGCGGTGTGCGCACAGCCGCAAGTCATTTGCGCATGTGCAGTACTCCTGCGCATGCGCAAACAAATCGCAGCCACCATTTTGGCAAGCAAAATGGCGGCTGCAATGCGGGCAGTGGGGGCCGGTCAGCAGGGGTCCGCAGGCCGGCTGCGGGCTGTAGGTTGCCGACCCCTGACCTAGTCTATAGCAGATCCATACAGCAATGCCAATGTTTTCTCTTATACTTTACTCAAATGCCATCCGCTTAACTTCTTTACTCCAATTCATGTATCCCAATGGAGTGGAAAGACTGATGGGACCAAAAACCTTTAGATGAGTTGCTGGATCATGTCTACCCTTCCTTTTCGGGCAGTCAGTTGAGCTGATCTACAAAGGGGAACATACACCCCATTCATGCCTATCAGTGGGGGATAAGGAGGTCTGGCTAGTTAGTTAATTTCTGTCTCTCATGTTTTATGACACCTCTGCTGTTCATTACATGACCAGTTACTTTTGCTAGTTTCACAAAGAAAGTTACACTGTTAAGGAGGAGGGCAATTGTTCTCCTCATCTTCAAATAGGGCAAAAAAAGAAAGATCCCAGCAACCATTGATCAGTCACCTTGATGTCAATATCAGGAAAAGTTCTAGAACAGATCATTAAACAGCCATGTCCATGCACAGTTAGAAAGGAATGCTATAATTAAGAGCCAGCTTGGGTTTCTCAAAAACAACTCATGCCAAACTAATCTTATCTCCTTTTTGACATTCTTAATTAAATACGCTAGATCGATGGAGTGCTGTGGAAGTAGTATATCGTGATGTCAATAAAGCATTTGATTAAGTCCCTCATGATATTCATGCAAGTAGACGGAACTGTAAACTAGACAATGTTACAGTTACATGGGTCTGTAATGGTTAACGCACCAAACCTAGAGAGTACTCATCAAAGATTACTCTTTATTCTAGAGAGAAATGATTAGTGCGTGCCTCAGGGTTCTGTCCTGTGCCCAGAATTGTTTAGCATTTTTATAAATGACTTACATGGTAGCATAGAGAAATGCTTATCACATTTGCAGATCACACCAAATCAGAGAGGATAGCAAATACCCAAGAGGACAGCATCAAGATTCAAAACTGTCTTCACAGATTGGAAAACCAGGCCAAAATTAACAAAATCAATTTCAAGAAGGATAACTATAAATATAAGATACATCTAGGCAAGAAAAAATAAATGTACAAATATAATAATAATAATAAAATTTATTTGTACCCCACCCCTCTACAAGGCAATAGGGGCGGCTTCCAACATAAAAATACAATACAATAAAATCAACCCGAAGCCCCAACCCTCCCAATCCTTAAAAAATTATTAAACAATATCAAAGTTTAAAACAGTTTAAAACAAATTACAAAAATTTACCACTTGCAATAATTACAGCAGCAGAGGGTATAATAGCAGCTGGGATGGGGGGAAAGAGGTACAGAGGACAGGTTCTATGACTGGGAGGAGTGATCAGGAAAGGCCTGCCGGAAGAGATCCGTCTTGACAGCCCTTTTAAAGCTATCTAAGGTTGGTAAGTGACGGATCTTGTCCGGCAGGCCGTTCCATATTGGATGGGTGGCACCCGGCTTGAAAGCAGTACATGTGAAAGGGATCAAGGGGTTTTAGTAAACCACAAGCTAAACATAACAGCATGATGCAGTGGCCAAAAATGCTAATGCAACCCTGGGCTACATCAACAAGAATATTGTGTCCTTATGAAGGGAAACATTAGTGCTACTCTATTATTTTTTGATCATCTCTCACCTAGAATACTGTGTCCACTTTTGGGTACTACAGTTTAAGAAAGATATTAACAAGCTGAAACATGTTCAAAGAGTCACCAAGATGATTGAAAATCTGGAAACCAAGCCTTAGAAGAAATGAATTAAGAGAGTTGGGTAGGTTTAGTTTGGAGAAGAAAAGACTGAGAGGTGACAATGATAGCTATCTTTAAATATCTAAAGAGATATGGTTCAGCAATAGAACAGATTGGCTTGAGAATGGTGGACTCTCCATATTTTTGGTTTTTTAAACAGAGGTTGGATGGAAATCTTTCAGGAGTGCATTAATTGTATATCCCTGCATGTTGAGGAGTCAGTCTAGATGGCCCTTGTGATCTCTTCCAGTTCTAAGATTCTATGATATAATGCACCAACTGGAAAAAAATATACCAAAGAAAATAGAAGCTAATGAGAACTTTCTTCTAGACTCTATCTTCAAACGCCACTAGACAACTAAATCCCCCAGTGATTTGTCCAGCAATACACAATTATTTTAACTACCCTTAGGAAGCATAACTCTTTCCATGCTAAACTTTTAATTAAGGATGCCTTTCAATGACAGCTTGGCTCTGGCTTCCTTTTGTTTAGAATCACACTCTGGTTTTTCTTCCGGGTTGGAACGGTGAACCGTCGAGACGTGTTCCTCCTAATCTCCCAAGGGAACCGTCTGGCTAATAGGTGGAAATAGGTTATCAGTGATTTTGGTAACCTGAAATGATCTCCTGGTAAGGGGGTCTCGGAGGGCTAGTTTGAGGCTGCAGTACTGCGGAAAAAAGAAGAAGGGAGAGAAGGGAGAAGTGGAAAGATCCCATGGTCTGCAGTGAGTAACGGGGCCACGTCCACCTTTATGCCTTCCCCAAACAAGGGGTTGAGGAACACTTCCAACTTTTTAAAATTTGGCTGTTATCTTTTATGGACAATTTGGTTTGGATGCAATGGAACTTTGGGCTTAGATTGAAGAGGCGCCTTTCTTTTTTTTATGGAAAGCCTCCCTCCCCATTGGAAAACTGCGAAACCCAACCCTCTGTTAAGATATTCTGTGATGTGGAAAGAAATGACTCATAAATGAAAAGAAATTTATGATTCTCCAAAGAGGCTAGTTTGAATTGGAGCACCGCGAATTTAAAACTTACCTTTTATTTTTACTTGAAAAGGAGCCATATAGACTGCTGGGTTGCTTTAGAGTAAAGCTGCAATCAGCTCTGCGTTTGGGGCAGCACCGGAAATTGGAATGCCGCTTTGGCGGATGGGAACTGTAGTTCTAAGCTGTGATTGTGCCCCTTGAGTAGTGAGTAAACCAAGGGGCGGAACCAGAAATAGAATACAGGGTTGAATGCTGGGATTGGTAGTTTTCCATGGTCCCATTTATTGAGAAATCGGATCTGAAAAGCAGCGAAAGAGGCCTATAGTAGGCTTAAAGGAGGACATCAAGGAAAGGAAAGGAAATAAAAGGTGCGTGCTGAATTATCTGTATAATTAAAAGGAGGACATTGTGGGGAGGAGGAATAAGAAGAAGAAATATTAAGCACCCGAGGAGCACAACAGAAAAGGAGAGGGCTGAAATACTGTGTGCGCTACACCAACCTCTATCATACCTTATCACATCTATTAATTCCCATCTGGAAAAGAAGAACGCTGCTAAGAGAGGGAGGACTTAACTACTGTATCTCCTGGGGAGAATTTCTAGTTCGGCAGTCTTTCTGTCGGTATGGAAATAAGAAAGTGGAATTAAGGCAACTGGAGGAGCAGCCTGGTGTAATTTTTGTTTACTAGGAGGCGCCAAACTCTTCGAAATTATCCCTGTTTGAGGAGAATTGTATTAAGAGATGGGTTTTTTTTCTTTTTGTAATTGATACCTCTATATATAAACTGATGGTGTTACCTCTCTTTTTGAGATTCTTATACAAAGTTTGATTGATAATTGGTTATTAATTGATAATCAAAACTTAGTATTGTGGATAAAATACTAAAGGAATATTGGGGGAAAGTAAATCTCAGCTCAATATTGTTGAGAATTGGATAAATGGCCACTGGAAAAACCAGGGCTCAAACTTTAGCACAAGCACAGGCACAGACAGGTCGGAGAACATCAGTAGATCAAACTAAAACAATGGATAACAACTCCCACATTTTGGATGAAATACGGAAAATCAGGCTAGAGTTAAGTAAAGAAATCCAAGATTTGAAACAGGAAATGGCGGATCTTAGGGTGGAACTGAAAAAAGAATTACGGGATGATCTGAAAATTGTTAGTGGCTCTCTAGATAAAGTTTCCCTGGAATTGAATAAGATCAAAAATAAAGTGGAGAAAATAGAATCTAAACATGGAAATTTGGAATGTAATTTAAAAGAGATTAAACTGAAACAAAAGGAACTAACAGATGATAGTATTGTTAAAGATCTACGTGCTAGAGAAAGAACGATTAAAATAAGAGGGATTTCTGAACAAGATAGAGAAAAGCTACTAGAAAAGGTATCTCAGATTCTGGGGGAGTATATGGAGATATTGCCAGAAAAATGTGTGGAGGAAATTGATAATTTGTACAGATTAAACTCGTATGTGGCTAAACAAAGACAGGTCCCTAGGGACGTTATGGTTGTCTTTGTTAGAAAAATCTTTAGAGATGCCATATTACAGAGATATAGGGATATACCGATACAGTGGGAGGGTAAGAATTTACAGCTTTATAAAGACATACCTCCCGCAATTCTGAGAAAAAGACGGGAATATAATTTCTTGACTTCATATCTTAGAGATAGACATGTGGTGTACCGGTGGCTGATCCCTGAGGGGTTAGTCTTATGGTACCAAAAGAAAAAAATCGAAATCAGAACAATACAGGAAGCAAAGGATTTTCTCAAATTTTTTTTAAAAAGGTGAACAAAAAGATGAAGAAGATAATCTTGATAAACTGTCAAATGAAGATAATAATAGTGAATCAAAAAACAACGACTGGAAAAAAAGAATCGGAAGTATAGAGGGGAGAGGAAAGACAGTAGCGCATCTAAGGTTCATCAGGAAGAACAGGATCTAAACGGAAGGGGTGTAAAGTCTATTACACAAACAGATAGTTTATTTAAACATGTAGATAGTGAGAGTAATGTAGAGACAGACTCTGGGTCGGATGGGGATGAGGATATTACTCCTGAGTTAGAAGGTGGGATAAAAGAGTAAGAGGAGCGTTAGAAAATTTTAAATTTAAAGTAGGTGGGATATAAATAACGAGGGAAATGACTTGTAAGATTTTTCAGAAGACAACTAATAGCTTAAAAATTGTCTCTCTTAATGTGAAAGGACTAAACGGATGTGCGAAAAGAGGGAAAGTATTCCACTATTTAAAAAAATTGAATGCGGAAATCTTGTGTTTGCAAGAATTAAGAATAAAAAAAGACAATGTGAAGCTTTTACAGAATCAAAGATTAGGTAGAGTGTTTGTTTCTGCAGCTGACAAAAAGAAGAAAGGGGTAGCGCTTTATGTGAAGGATGTTTATGAAGCAATAGAGGTTCTGAATGATAATAGGGGTCATTATATTGGAGTCCAAACCATGATTGAAGGAGAAAAAGTCCTATTGGTGGGTGTTTACGGTCCCTTGGCAAGGAGAGGGAGATTTTATGAGAAATTGTTAAATAAAATTGAAAACCTTTCATTTGATTCATGTATTTGTATGGGGGACTGGAATGGGGTAGTTGATCCCCATTTAGATAGACTCTCGAGTAAAAGGATTAAACCAAAGCAAGGCAAATTGCCACAAAAAAAATTTGATGTAATAGATAGGTTGGAACTTTTAGATATTTGGCAGTTTCTGAATCCCGGGAAAAAAGAATTCTCATTCTACTCAGAACGACACTGTTCCTGGGCACGTCTAGATATATTTTTTGTGTCTAAGAATATCTTACCTAAAGTATTGGACACGAATATAAATTCAAGAACAATCTCTGACCATGGACATATTGAAATTACTATAAAACTGAGACCTAAGGAATTCTGTTGGCACTTAAATGAAAAGATGTTAAACAATGAGAAGGTAAATCAGGAGGCCATAATCTGCTTACAGAATTATTTAAAAGAAAATTTGGATAAGGGCACTTCAGTAATAACTGTTTGGGAAGCTGCGAAAGCAGTTATGAGAGGCTTTTTTCTAAAAAAAAAGCTGTCTGTTTAAAAGAATGAGAGTACAAAAATTAAAGAAACTACAAGAGAAACTAGAGTTGAAAGAAATGTATTATAAAAAACACCCTAATGAGACAATCATTAATACCGAAATTAAAGATTTACAACATCAAATCTCATCATTGTTAATGGCAGAAAGACAAAGCGACCTTAAATTTACTAAGCAAAAATTTTTTGAAGGAGGCAATAAACCGGGTAGATGGTTAGCATTTCAAATGAGAAAGGAAAAAGCAAAAAAACAAATAAACTGTTTAAGGGAACAGGATCAAAAATCTACGGATCAAGATCAGCTGAAAAAGATTGTGTATGACTTTTATGCTCAGCTTTATAGGAAAGGAGAAGAGGTTTCTAAGGAAGACATTATTGAATATTTGGATAAATGTGATGTCTCTACATTTACTGTAACTCAAAAAGAACAGCTGAATAAGAGTATCTCCTGTCAAGAAGTTCTTGAGGCAATCAGTAGGATTAAATCCGGGAAAGCCTCTGGTCCAGACGGCTATCCAGCTGAATTTTATAAGAAATTCGCAAATCAAATAGCCCCAATACTTTGTAATGTAATGAATGAGATTAATCAGGACACTTACCCAACAACCTGGGCTCAGGCTAACATCGTTATAATTCCCAAAGAAGATAAAGATATTCAGGATATTCGGAATTATAGACCCATTTCTCTACTAAATGTAGATTATAAGATCTTTGTTTCAATCTTAGCAGAGAGATTGAAAAATATATTAATGACTTGGGTCCATAAAGATCAACGTGGATTTTTACCACAGAGGCAGATTAAAGATAATATCCGTGTTGTACTTAATATGATTGAAATGTATGAAAAAAGAATAGATAAAAAACTGATTATGACCTTTATCGACTTTGAGAAGGCATTTGATAAAGTAGACTGGGCCTTTCTCGTTCAAGTTCTTGAAAGAGTGGAAGCTGGAGAACAGTTTATTCGCTACCAAGAGGCACAGGTTTTGGTTAACGGCGAAAGAACAGAAAGAATTAGGATACAAAATGGAACCAGACAGGGATGCCCTTTATCCCCTCTTCTGTTCTTAATGGTTATTGAAATACTTAATATCAATATCAGGAAGGACGACGGAATTGCTGGGGTAAAATGTAGAGGCCATGAATTTAAACTTTGTGCTTATGCAGATGACCTTTTGGTCACTACAGTAGACCCGGATAGAAGTATAACTCAACTGTTAAATACTCTTAATGCATTTTGTTCTGTTTCAGGCTTAAAAATTAATAATAACAAAACTGCCATGTTAACTATGAATGTAACTAAAGAGGAAGAAGCTAAACTTAAAGAAATTACTGACTTTCAGATTAGTAAAAAAGTAAAATATTTAGGAATTACTATCACAAAGAAAAATGTAGATCTTTTTAAAAATAATTATGGAAAAATTACTACAGAATTATCTAAAGATCTAAAAGTATGGGATAAATTGCAGTTGTCCTGGATAGGTAGAATTTCGACTATAAAGATGAAAATTTTGCCCAAATGTATGTTCTTTTTTCAGAATCTTCCTATAATTACCAATACAAAACCCTTTAAAATCTGGCATAAGGAACTTTCCAAGTTCCTATCGAGTGGAAAAAGACCCAGGGTGAAGTTTAAACTAATGCAAAATAAGATCCAAAATGGCGGTATGGCCCTTCCTAATCTTCAGGTTTATTACGCAGCTTGTTGTTTAGATTGGATGAGGGAGTGGTTTATGTTAAAAAATGAAGAGATTTTAGCATTAGAAGGTTATGGTTTAAGGTTCGGATGGCATGGTTACTTATTTTATGAAAAACACAAAGTACATAAAGATTTTAGTAATCATTTCATCCGTAAATCGTTGCTTAATATTTGGCTTAAATATAAGGCTAGAATATGTCAGGAACTCCCCACATGGACCTCAATTCATGAGGCATTCCACCAGAGAGAAGTTATTGCAAAAGGTAGATGGACAACATACGAAGATCTAACAGAAATAAACAAAGCAGATGGTAGTCTTGTCTTTAAAAGACATGAACGTTTGATTGAAGAAGAACTAGCTTGTGGATGGCTTCTGTATCAACAACTTCGAGAAAGGTTTCGCAGTGACCAGAAGCTGATTGGAATAAGAGGTCAAAAGAATAGGCTAGATGAAATTGTTTGCCAGGAAAATAAGCGTAAAATTGCCGCGTTCTATGAGTATTTATTGAGCTTTGAATTAGAGGAAGATTTAATTACAGAACATATGATTAAATGGTCTCAAGATCTAAATTATAATATTAATCTAGACCAATGGGAATTTGGTTAAACAGAGTGAAATACACGGTATGTTATGATATGAGAGAGAATCATGTAAAGATGCAATATAGGTGGCATCTGACACCTGCCAAAATTGGCAAAATATATAAAGGTGTCTCTGACAAATGCTGGCGCTGTAAAAAAGAGACGGGCACTTACATACACATGTGGTGGCGTTGTAAAAAATCCCAAAAATTTTGGATAAAAATTCATTGTGTCATTGAAAAGATTTTACAGACAAAATTAGATTTAGACCCTAAGCTATATTTACTTAGTTTATGTATAGATCAAGAATTAGAACATAAATACGGGAAGCTGATCTTTTATATGACAACTTGTGCTAGACAGGTGTTTGCCAGATCTTGGAAATCAGCCGATGTTCCAGCTATAGAATGTTGGCTCCACAAACTCTTGGAAGTGGCACAATTGGAGGAACTTACTTGCTCCTTGAGAGGATACAATTTAGAAAAAAACGAGAGGGTATGGAAACCTCTACGGGATCACTTGGAGGGATTATATAAGTATAAAGATGAGTAGATCTTTAATAATTTTGTTTTATCGGTTGAGAAGCTATAGGAATTACTTGAGTTGTGGAATTCAAGCTGAATTTAAGCTCTTTAATCTTTATTTTTGACTTGTGTGTTGATTATAAACTTGTGAGGAGGTGTTCTTGAATGTGATATATATTGATTCTCTGTAAATATAATGATCTATAGCTTCAGAGTATATCTAGGAAGGCTTATTTGAGATTGAATAAGATCTGGGACCGAGTTCAGAAAGTGATATTGTGTTGGTGTTTATTTGTCTTTTTTTTCCCTCTTCGATGTTTATTTGTTGGTTTGTTTAGTTGTTTGTTTGTTTGTTTGTTTTGGATATGTTGTATTTTATGTTTGTATGATATGTTTTTTAATGAATAAAGATTTATTAAAAAAAAAAAAAGAATCACACTCTGGTTTTAATTACAAATACAGCCATCCGTACTCACAGATGTTGCCAGAAGTTAATATCCATATGGCTTTGTCATTTATGAATCTCTCATTACACAAATCATCCACTCAGTTATTGCATGGTTCCAGTATGTGCCTCTTTGGGGCAACATGCACAAAGAGGCCTTCCCCAAAGGAGGTTACAAATCATGGCCAGAATTGGAACATCAGTGGCTACTACTCAAGATGGCTAAGTGTCACCGCTAATACCAGAAGTAACACCTAGCAATCTTGACTAGTACCCACTGATGTTCCCAATAATGATCAGAGCCAGTATGTCACTATATTTTAGTTTCTGGGAAGTAAAAGACAGAATGCATTTACATTCATGTCCTGCTGGCTGGTATCCAGTGCATATGTGCCTTCAAGTTGCCTCTCGGCTTACAGCAACCCTATTCATTTCATAGTTTTCTTAAGCATGCATCCTATAGGCAACTAATGGCCACTGTACAAATGTTTTATGAGGTAGGCCTTTGGTTTGATTCAAAATGGTTCTTTTATTTCTTTGGTTACTCTCAGTTTAGGTAACATGTAATATAAAAGAATGGTTGCTCAGCACTGTTAATGGTTACTCTGAGACTTTGTGCTTTCTCTGCAAGTTTTCTGGGGCTTATGTCCTGCATCAGCTAATAGTTCTGGAACAGCTAGTGTTTTTGTCCTTTGAAGTAACACCATGTATACAGAGCACAAGCTTCAAGTTCAAAACACTGCTGAGTGAAAGGCAATTTAGTAGTATATGAACGCTTGTTAGAGGCTACACTCCACAGGCTTTCCTTAGCACCACTTGCAAATAATTTCTTGAAACAAAGCATTTCTAATAGGAGGAGTCCGGGAACTTCTTAAACTGATGAGTATTTCCAACTTGCAATATTTGCACATGTTTCCTGGAAGATTTGGCTTTGCTTTTCTGGATATATGCTCTTACATTCATCTTGTAACATCATATGAATGCTGACATTATCATAGATTTAATCATTTTGGCCCATTTTCTTCCATTGTTTACAGTATCCACATTTGTAGAAGGGGATGGCAGAAGAAACAGTAACTGGATAAACAGAGATTTCGCATTGTCCTAGGATGCAACTACATTTTGGGGGAATGTTTGTAAACCTCCCTTCCCAAGGTGTCAAATGTTTGGTCCACCCATCTAGTTGAAATGGGAACACGCTTTCAGTCATTAAAATTCCTGGAATCTTACTTTGATGATACTAAGATCATTAGTGCTCCCCATAACAACGTTATGCAAGAATGAACATCATCACACTATAAAGCTATTTGTAATAAACACACTATCTACTGCCCCACAACATGGATACTCATGTGGATACCCAGCATGATCTATCATTGATTTCTCAGCTTCTCCATCTTCCTCCTGTTAAGCACATTCTCCAATCCAGACGAACATATTGCAGTCCATATACCTCAGTTAATGAAGTAGCCATTAATTCCATAACAGAAAATTTGGTGCCAAGGCCAAAATTTGGTGCCAGGACATGAATAAAGGCTAGGTTGCTACACCACAAAAAAAGGAGAGCAACTCAACAAGTCTGACGCTTTATTCAAAAGTAGTATGGTGTAGTGCTTTGAACATTGGACGACTCTGGAAATGAGAGTTCAAATCCCAACTGGGCCACAGAAGCCCAGTGGCTGACCTTGGGCAAGTCACACTCTCTCAACCTCAGAGGCAGGCGAAGGCGAATCCCCTCTGAAAAATCTTGCCACAAAAATCTTGTGATAGGGTGGCCTTACGGTTGCCATAAATTGGAAACGAAAGCTCACAACAGTAACAGCAACAGGTCATTTGAAATGAAAAAAGTTCAGGTAGGCCTTGCATAAGTACCATAAACAAACATTTTCATCATTCTTTCAAAATACATCTAAGGCTAAGTTTCATTTTCACCAGTTTATACCCTTATTATGATTTCCCTTTTGGTCGCCAAATTATCTGTGTTGTTCTTTTACATGTGGCAATCTTATCTCTTCTCTCTTCTTTGGCTGTTCATACATGATCACTAAGGGACTAAGAGATAGCTGCTGTTTACCTTTCACATGGAAGCAGGCGCACATAGCTATAGTACAATTCAAAGACACAGCTCTGTGGAAAATCAGTATGCAAAGGGATCTTGCATTACTTTTGAGCTATGGCAGAATCTGCTAGAATACAATCTTGTTCTATCCCAGGTCAAGCTTTGTTTATTGCATTGTTTATTGTACACACACTGCTGCTTTGAGTCCCAATTTTGGAGGAAAAGCGGGATAGCAATAAATATAATAATAATAAATAATAATGCTCCAACCCAACACCAAATGTCTGTTTCTCTTGTCCAACATCTTCTCACTTCTAAAAATGTTTCCAACTAGACAGAGGATGGAGGGGGAAAGGAGAACTGGGTGAGCATAAGAAGGAACTTTTCTAGCAGAAGCTTCATTAGATGAAAATGTATGTACACAGAAGGTTCACATTGCTCCATAGGTCTCTAGACCAAGCTGGGGGAAACAAAAAGTCCCTCCAAGGTCCAAAACACATGACAGAAATAATCCAGTTTGAGACTGCTTTAACTGCCTTGGCTCAATGCTAGGGAATTCTGCGAATTATAGGGCCTTTGCAGACTGCCAGAAATAGTGCAAATTGAGTCCACTTTAAGGGTTAGGGTTAGTGCTAGGGAATCATGGGAATTGTGGTTTTTTTCCTGAGACATTGAGCCTTCTCTATCAGAGAGCTCTGGTACCACAATAAAATACAGTTCCCATGATTCCCTAACCCTTAAAGTGGACTCAATTTGCACTATTTCTAGCAGTCTGCAAAGGCCCATAGTTTTGTGCAACATTTAGCCTTCTCTGTCAGACAGTTCTGGTGCCACAATAAACTACAGTTCCCAGAATTCCCCAGCACTGAGCCTGGGCAGTTAAAGTGGTCTCAAACTGGATTACTTCTCCAGTGTGTTTTGGACCAGTGTGAAGGATGGCGGACTAAAAAAAAAAAAAGAGTATCAATTTAAACCATCTGTCATGTATCTTATGAAATTAGATTATGACTGAATAATTCTTTAAATCATCTGCCCAAAATTTTAGCTCTACAAATGGTTTCTAAACTGAACCAATGCCTCTACCAACACATTAGGTTAATAATCAGATGCGTTGAGCTAAAAGTTCTTCTTGAGTAAATAAAGAATCAGTATGATTTCTCTAGAACAGTAATTATTTACAGCATACCTACGAAACATGCCTGCTTACAATAAATGTTCTAGTCTGCCATATATCTATCAAACCTTACATTGACTTAGTAGTCATGGGCATACTTGTTTGCTACTTCAGCTTTGTGTGAGTGGAGGTAGGTCAAGATTTAAAAAAAAGAGTAAGACGGGGAAAAAGAAAGAAAGATACAAGTTGCTTGCAATACAAGTTCCTACATATACTGTACACTTTCAGAGACAGCTTTTTTCTTTGACACCAAAAAAGTACAGTAAGTGGTACGCCAACTAGACATCTATCAACTTTCAAGCAGTCCATGGGGTGGGAGAGAAATTATCATATTTGTGGCATCATTTAAATAATTTGAAGAAAAATTACTTAAAATGCTTCAGTTTAAGTCAATCCACTCTACATGTCAGCTTTACAAATCTGAGGTAAACACAAATGAATTGAAGACCTAAGTTACTAACCAAAGCAGGCGCAAAGCTGCAGCCACCATCATTGCACCCTTTTCTTTGACAAACTAAAGAGATCCTTCAGTGTGGCTAAGGAAGCATCTAGAGAGTTTCACCTTTTTCAAACAGCTGTTTAGGAGACAGGAATTTCTTCTGAGCTGAAAATGGGTGTCCCTGGGAGTTAAGGGGGTGTGGTGTTGAACCCACAATTCATGCAAGGTGACATTACATTAGCCCCACCCGTCCAGTCTAATGACAGATTTAGAGTGCTAGACCAACTTATGCAACCATGATACCCTATTGTTTCATATGCCTACGTGACAATTAGCCAGTGTGGTTAATACAGCCTTCTCTTGGAATGTCAACTAGGAGGAGGAAACACAAGGCCAATCCTATCCATGCTAGCCAAAACAATTGTGATAGCAGGTACATGCACATGCTGGCTTTGAGGGTGATTAGGTCGACTTCAATTTGTGGCAACCCTACGAATGAGAGGCCATCAGGTCACTTTGTTAACATGATGGGAAGGTAGTGCTACTATAGTCCTGCTTTTTCATGGTGGTAGGATTACATGCTCCTGTGAGTTAAGAGTACATTGTTAGAATCATAGAATCATAGAGTTGGAAGAGACCACAAGGGCCATCCAGTCCAACCCCCCTGCCATGCAGGAACTCTCAATCAAAGCATACCCAACAGATGACCATCCAGCTTCTGTTTAAAAAACTCCAAAGAAGGAGACTCCACCACTCTCTGAGGGAGAGCGTTCCACTGTTGAACAGCTCTCATTGTCAGGAAGCTTCTCCTAATGTTGAGGTGGAATCTCTTTTTTTGTAGCTTGCATCCATTGTTCTGGGTCCTATTCTCTGGAGCAGCAGAAAACAAACCTGCTCCCTCCTCAATATGACACCCTTTCAAATATTTAGACAGACCTATCATATCACTTTAACTATCTCTTCTCGAGGCTAAACATACCCGGTTCCCCAAGTCATTCCTCACAGGCATAGTTTCCAGACCCTTCAATATTTTAGTCGCCTTCCTTTGGACACACTCCAGTTTCTCAACACCCTTTTTGAATGGTGGTGCCCGACCAGAGCAGAATACAGTGGCGCTATTACTTCCCCTGATCTAGACACTATACTTCTATTGATGTAGCCTAAAATCTCATTGGCCTTTTTAGCTGCTGCATCACATGTTGACTCATGTTCAACTTGTGTTCTACTAGGACTTCTAGATCCCTTTCACACATAGTTGTGTTAAGCCAGGCCCCATCCTATTTCTATGCATTTCATTTTTTCGCCCTTGCATTTCTCCATGTTGAAATTCATTTTATTAGCTTTGACCCAGCTTTCTAATCTATTAAAAAATGAAGCTGCTTTTTAAGGTCATTTTGAATTTTCATCCTGTCCTCTGGGGTATCAACCAATCTTCCTAATTTGGTGTCATCTGCAAATTTGATAAGTATGTCCCCTATTCTTTCATCCAAGTCATTGATAAAGATGTTGAATAGCATTGGGCCCAGGACAGGACCCTGTGGCACCCCACTGGTCACTTCTCTCCAGGATGAAAAGGAACCATTGTTGAGCACTACTCCCACATCAAATAAGCTTTTGCTGTGGAGTCATAGCCAAACAGCTACTAGGGAGTAGCAGTAGTGGAGTGACAACGGTGGAGGACCTCTTAGAGACAACAGTAGCAACACGATAGATAGCACTTGTTAGTATTTTGCAGAAGACGACACTGGTAAACAACTTCTGAATATCTTTCATCATAAAAACCCTATGAGGAGACAAACCAAAAAGAAACAAGAGATTGTGCCAGAAGACTCCCAGGTCAGCAGGCACTCAATTAATTACCAGGGAAGAGTGGAGTATAAGTAATGTTGGGGCTAATGATGCAACTTTACTGGAGCCAAAAGGACATTCAGCTGTTGCCTTGCTAAGAGATTAAAGTCTGAAACTGCATAGTATACATTATGATGGCTTTGACTAGAGCAATAAATATAGAGCTCATCCATGAATGTTAGGGCTAAACCAATGTCCCTCTAGGTTTAACATGCCTGTTTTTTTGTTTTTTTTTTACAAAAGGCAAATAGCAGATGTGGAGGGGAGGCCCAATAATTAGCATGATCAGAGAACAAAGTGAGGAATTTAGCTCTTGTGTTCCCTACCACTGCTATAAGGAAAATCGCTCCTCTGATGGTGGTGTTTCCTTTGGGGAAATGCTTCAGAGGAGAAATTTCCCCAGAACTGCAGCTTGGGCAAGAGAGAATTAAACACCATCCCTTGCCTTCTCCAATCTTGTTAATCAGCTCCCTACAACTGGCTCTACTTACATTTTACGACTCCTGCATGACTAATTAAGAAGTTGCACATAATGTCACATCCAGTTTGGCCCTTGTTTGTTAAACTATTTTTATCTGCCAGGGCCCCTAAGGCAGAGATAATAGCTAAAAACATTTTTTTTTAAAGAAATCAAAACCTGAAGAAGATGCTAGTGACTGAAGCAAACTTTCTAAAGGGAAAGCAAAAAACCTATGAAGTGACAAGACTGCACTGGCCAAAGCCTTTGTTACTGTATTAAGAACTGCCTGAAGGAAGAAGCTGCAAATTAAGTAGGAAGCTCTTCATTTCCACACATCCTTAAAGAGTCACATCTGCAGGCTGACCTTCTTGATAAAAGTGCATAAAAATATGATTTCACTGAGAACACACAAGCAAGAACTTCCGCACTTTCCAAATGCTCAAGGGCTATTGTTTCACTCACTACATGCTTGCCATGTAAATCAAATGGCAAGGAATTAAGAGGTAACATAAGACAGCCATATTTGATGGAATGACAACTTTAAGAGTACTGTACGTTAGTTAGGAAGCATCTCTCCACATTAATACAAAGCATGTGCAACTAACTGGTGGAAGGCAAATAGAGTTTGGTTCCAGGTGGATTTGGAAGACTGAACTTGCAAGCTGTTGAGACTCCATAATCAAATATGCCTGAAAAGACCAAATGCAATCCCAAAATACTGGTTCGCTTGCTCTGCTGCCAAGACAACAGGATGGGTTAACGAATAGACAATAGAAGTACAGTATTTCTTCACAGCCCTTTTATTTGTTATACTACCGTATTTTCCAGCATATAGGATGAATGGGAGTATAAGACGACCCCCAACTTTACCAGTTAAAATATAGAGTTTGGGATATACTCACCGTATAACACTATCCCTCTTCCAAATCACACCAAATAAAAATTTAAAAAAAAACATCAGATTTTATTTCAATATGGTAATTTTAATTCAAATGCTTATGACATGCAGGTACTTAACAGGAAAACTGTCACTTATGAACACAACAAGCTACAGCTCCCCTGTTCCCTAGCATTTATTTCTGCAGTGTTTTGGACCTTGTTTCTCTCTCAGCCTCAGGAGAAGGCAATAGCAAACTCCCCTCTGAAGAAACCTTGTCAAGCAAACACCATGATAGGGTTGCCGTAAGTCAGAAATGACTCAAAGGCATACAATAACAACAACGATCTTAGAAGTCACACTCTCTCAGAAGTCACACTCCATTTCAAACCGGCTTCAGGACAGGACATGGAGTGGAGACTGCCATGGTTGCTCTGACCGATGACCTCCGCCTGGGCATCGATAGGGGTAGTGTGACCCTGTTGGTGCTCTTGGATCTCTCAGTGACCCTTGACACAATAGATCATTCCATCCTCTTGGATCGCCTGAGAGAGTTAGGAATTGGAGGCACTGCTTTGCAGTGGTTCCGTTCTTTCCTCTCGGGCAGATCCCAGAGGGTGAGGCTTGGGGACAGTTGCTCCTCCAAAAGCGAGCTTAATTGTGGCGTCCCTCAGGGCACCATCCTGTCCCCGATGCTATTTAACATTTATATGAAGCTGCTGGGGGAGATCATTCGGAGGCATGGAGCTCGGTGCCTTCAGTACGCTGATGGCACCCAGATTTACTTCTCCATGACTAAATCATCGACTCAGACTTCAGATGGTGTCTCTCCTCTTAATGACTGTCTAAGAGCGGTAATGGATTGGATGAGGGAAAACAGATTGAAATTAAATCCGGACAAAACGGAGGTACTGACAGTCACAGCCCCGAAACCAGTTTTGGGAATACACCTTCCAGTCCTGGATGGAGTCCCACTCTCCTCTAAGAACTGTGTTCGCAGTCTGGGGGTACTCCTAGATTCATCGCTTCACATGACTAGTCAGGTGAACGCAGTGGTCAGGAGTGCCTGTTATCAGCTTTGGCCGATACGCCAACTGCGCCCTTACCTGGATATGAGGGATCTGAAAACTGTGGTACATGCTCTGGTAACCTCACGTCTGGATTTCTGCAACACACTCTACATGGGGCTACCCTCGTGCTTAACCCGGAAACTGCAATTAGTACAAAACATGGCAGCCGGATTAATTACTGGAACATCTTGGAGGGAGCATATAACACCTGTGCTTAAATCCCTCCACTGCCTGCCGATTAGTTTCCGGGCACAGTACAAGGTGTTGGTGTTAACCTTTAAAGCCCTACATGGCTTGGGTCCATCTTATCTTAGGGACCGCCTCTCCCCGTATGATCCCCCTCGCGCACTGCGGTCCTCTAGCAGTAATCTGCTGCAACCAATAAAGACCAGGCTTTCGCAGACCTCCCAGAGGGCATTCTCTGCGACCGCTCCCAGACTGTGGAATAGCCTGCTGGATGAGATCCGTCTTCTTGCTGCCTTTAAAAAGGCAGTAAAGACGGATCTCTTCCGGCAGACCTTCCCGGAATAGCTACCCGGCTAAATTGGAGGCTACTTGATATCCTTTTCCTGCTACTCCAACAGATAGGCCAAATCCTGCAGTATTGTTGTTTTTAATTGTGTAATTTGATTTTAATCTGACAATAGTTTAATCCTGTTTTAAGGGGTGGGAGGGTTAGGGGGAGAGGATGGAATGTTTTTACTTGTTGTATTTTTAACTTGCTGTACCCCGCCCCGATTGCTGAGCAGAGGGGCGGGTTATAAATAAAATTTATTATTTATTATTATTATTACTATGTGTCTGAAAAAAAACACAGGCAAGAAATGATAGGTTCATGATAGGTTTGCCTTAGGGTCATCATCAGTTGGAGACGACTTCACACACTCTCAACCTCTTTTTGTTCTTCTCTTCTTCCTCCTCCTCCTCCTCCTCCTCCTCCTCCTCCACTTTTTCTTCCTCCTCTCCTTCTTCCTCCTTCCCTTTTTCATCCTCTTTCATCCCTCTTTTTCACCACTCTTTTCCCTCCACCTCCTTTTCCTCCTCCTCCCACCCCATCGTCCTCCTCCTCCCCCTCCCGCTCCCATCATCTTCCTTCTCCATCCAGTGTCATCTGGGGGAAAGACACTAGGCCCAGCACCTTCGGGCCTAGTGTAAGAAGAAGAGCCCTCCCTCCATTCCATCCAGTGTCATCTGGGGGAGAGACACTAGGCCCAGCACCATCAGGCCTAGTGTAAGAAGAAGAGCCCTCCCTCCATTCCATCCAGTGTCATCTGGGGGAGAGACACTAGGCCCAGCACCATCAGGCCTAGTGTAAGAAGAAGAGCCCTCCCTCCATTCCATCCAGTGTCATCTGGGGGAGAGACACTAGGCCCAGCACCTTCGGGCCTAGTGTAAGAAGAAGAGCCCTCCCTCCATTCCATCCAGTGTCGTCTGGGGGAGAGACACTAGGCCCAGCACCATCAGGCCTAGTGTAAGAAGAAGAGCCCTCCATTCCATCCAGTGTCATCTGGGGGAGAGACACTAGGCCCAGCACCATCAGGCCTAGTGTAAGAAGAAGAGCCCTCCCTCCATTCCATCCAGTGTCATCTGGGGGAGAGACACTAGGCCCAGCACCATCGGGCCTAGAATAAGAAGGAGGGATGGGATTCGAATTTGATTTATCTGCTTTGTTGTTTGGAAATGCTGTACGCCGCCCCGATTGCCTAGCAGAGGGGCGGGATATAAATAAAAATTATTATTATTATTATTATTATTATTATTATTCTCCTCCTCCTCCTCCTCCTTCTCCTCCTGCCTCCCGCCCCCACCCCCGCCCTCCTCCTCCTCCTCCTCCCTCCCCCACCCCCGCCCTCCTCCTGCCTCCTCCACACATCCCCATCCACAAAAAAGGAGACACAAGAGACTGCAGCAACTATAGAACCATAGCGCTAATCTCCCATGCAAGCAAAACCATGCTCAAAATTTTGCAACATAGGCTCCAACCGTACATGGAGAGAGAAATCCCAGAGGTCCAAGCAGGGTTCAGGAAAAGAAGAGGCACCAGGGATTGCAAATATATGATGGCTAATAGAGCATAGCAGGGAGTTCCAAAAGAAAATCAGCATGTGCTTTATAGACTAAAGCAAAACCTTTGACTGCACAGATCATGAAAGGCTATGGAACACCCTTAAAGAAATGGGAGTGCCAACACATCTGATAGTTTTAATGAGGAATCTGTACTCATGACAAGAGGCCACTGTCAGGATAGAATATGGAGAAACCGAATGGTTCCCAATTGGCAAAGGAGTCAGACAAGGCTGTATCCTATCACCTTATTCAACCTATATGCAGAACATATTGGAAGGAAAGCAAGCTTGGACATGGAAGAGGGAGGATCTCAGATATGCTGATGACACCATAATACTAGCAGAGAACCTCCCAGACCTGGAACAGCTACTAATGAAGATCAAAGAAAAAAGTACAATGGCAGGCTTACTGTTGAACATAAAGAAAACAAAAATAATGACCACAGAGAACTTACATACATTCAAACTGGACAATGAAGAAATAGAAATAGTAAAAAGAGTTCTCATATCTGGGATTAAACATTGATCAGGATGGGGACTTTAGCCATGAAATCAGAAAAAAATTAAGAATGGGGAGGGGGACTATGAAAGAACTAGAAAAGATCCTAAAATGCAAAGATACACAACACAAAAAGGCCATTGTATTTCTTGTTACCATGTATGGATATGAGAGCTGGACAGTCAAGAAAGAAGATAGGAGGAAAATCAATGCATTTGAAATAATGTGGTGCTGGAGAAGAGTGCTGAGGATCCCATAGACAGCCAAAAGGACAAACAAATGGGTCTTAGAACAGATCAAGCCAGAGATATCCCTAAAAGCCAAGATGACAAGACTTAGACTGTCATACTTTGGACACATCATGAGAAGGCATGAATGGCTTCAAAAGACAATAATGTTAGGAAAGGTGGAGGGAAGTAGAAAGAGAGGAAGGCAACATGCTAGATGGATGGACTTTATTAAAGAGACCATGAATAAGAGTTTGCAGGAACTGGGCAGAGCAGTAGAGGATGGGGGGGCAGCTGGAGATGTCTCATCCATAAGTTTGCCATGGGTCAAGATCAATGCGAAGGAAGTTAAGAACAACAAAGTAATAAATACATAGGCGGAAACCTAATTTAATTGATATAAATTACAACTTGCTTTTCAACTGATTTACAAAGCAGCTTTTCACTAAAAAAAAAAATAAGTCTACCACACAACCCAGCAGGTATTATCGAAAAACAATAATTAAGATTAAGAGCAAAAGGCCAGTCTATGGAAAAGAAATAAAAGCGGCAAAGGGTTAAGATCTATCTCATGAAGCATTCCCACATCTACTCCAGGATAGAACTGGCTTCCGCTTTTATGCTTCTGTAGCAAAAGGGAGAAACTGGGAGACAGTCATGGTCCAACTCTTCATCTCAGCCCTTGCAGAGCTCCAACTCGCAATTATTCTTCATGGGCCATAAAGGCTACAGAGAAAGCCCCCCCCCACACACACACACATCAAGAAGTCCCAGGCCCAGAAGTACTGGACTTGAAGATTAGGGCTTTGAAGGTTAGGGCCCTGAAGATCATTCACAAATTCCAGTTGGTTCAAACATGACAGTAAGGTTGCTTTCTTATACTAGGAATAAATAGTGGCTACATTTTGCTAGTTTGTTATGTACTATGTACTTAGGTTGTGTGTGAAAACAATGTGGAAACTAGCAAAATGGTACTCCCAATCCATGACCACAATAGAGCTATCTGTTCCTTTATCAGCTAGTTTGATTTCTTAACAACCAAGGTCTTATCCCAGGGGTAGGCAACCTTTCCCCTTTAAGGGCCGAGGGACTTCAGCTCCCAGAATCCCAGGAGCTATTGGCCAACATGGGACTATTGGCCAATATGGCTGAGGCTTCTGGGAGCTGAAGTCCCTCGGCCCTTAAAGGGGAAAGGTTGCCTACCCCTGCCTTATCCAATAGAGAGCCACTCAACTCACTCATGAAACTAAACCTTAGTTACAGACCTGAATTGAATGTACCATGTATTTTTAGTGGTTCTGGACATACATTAATGTCCTTCTACGTATTTTTACCACTGACCCAGTTTTAATTTTGGATAAATCTTGAATCTGTTACCCTGCATCCAGTCGGAGGAAGGATATAAATATGCAGTTTAATGGCATACTCTTAGGACCTACTCAGTTCACACTGACAGCAGGCTTAGCCTTCTGGGCATCATGTTCCTCCAGATCTTACTGGATTATAGCTCCCAGCAGCCTTCATTTGCCAAGAATATTGAGAGCTGCAGTTCAGCAACACTTGGAAAGCACAGGATTCCCACCCCAGGCCTGTATGTGAGGCATTTCTGAACAGTCTTAAGGTGAAGCTTGTTTGCCACTACTGCCAATTTTGTCTTGATGAACCTCTGAGGGAATTCCATGCAGCTTCACAGATCCTAGGAACCACAGAAATGACATACAGTTGAACTATGGAACACTTCAGCATTTTGAAGAAAGTGCTCAGTGTCAAATACTTGACTACCAAGGAACATGGAAAATTGCTTTCATAACTCCATTTAATTACTTTCATGCACGAAACCTGGAAAGCACCAATTACAAACCCTTCCAAATAATCCAGTGGGAAGTGATACTACCATGTGCTCTCCTCCCTTGCGCAGGCAGCTGGAGGTGCTTATTAAATGAGTGAGTGATTGCAACATCACCTCTTCCACCCTGATTATTTTTACTCAGCAGGGCAGGAATATGTCACTATTACAGGATAAATAGCCTAAAGGTACCAGATCATGTCTGATCTTAGAAGCTAAGCAGGATCAGCCCTGGTTAGTATTTGAATGGGAGACTGCCAATGATTGCCAGAGGCTGTAGGCTATATTTCAGAGGAAGGAATTGGCAAAACCACCTTTGAGTATTCCTTGCCTAAGAAAACCTTACGGAATTCATGGGTTCGACATAAGTCAACAGGTGACTTGAAGGAGCATACACACATGCATGCACACACAGAGTGTGAATCATTAGGTCTTCCAGATGTTGCTAAACTGCAGCACTCAGGATTGACTGTGCTGGCTAAAGCTGATAGGGGTGACAGTTCAGCACCTGGAAGGCCATACTCTTCCCATACCTGTATTACTACAATTTGAGAAATGCAAAAATCTAGGCCTCTTCCAAAAACCTACCTTGCCTTCATACCTACCGAGGTCAGCATTATGAGGAACTGCATCCCATGAACTTCAATCAAATAGGTCGTTAGCACTAGCAACAAAGATGGACACTTAGGTACCTGCTCTGGCTGGAGTGCTCCTACCTCTTCCCCATAGGATTATTACCTATATTATTATTTCAGCTGCACTGAAAGAATAATTAAGAATTGCTGTATTTTGTAATTGCTTGCTATATTTTATCCAAATTCAGGGATAGCTGTGCCAAAGAAAATGTAAAAGTACATACAGTGGTAATGTCTTTATTAGACTAACCACAAAGACACAAAATCCATTGCATTCAGGTCTTCTGGGGGACAAATACTTCAACCAGCCAGAACTAGACTAGCACCCAGAAGGCATTTTCATCAGCCAGTCTTAGACTGTGGAATGACTTGCCAGGAGAGATTCGACATCTAAACATGCTGTCTGAATTTAAAGCAGTCTTAAACACCTCTTTCTTCCAGCTGGCCTACTCAACTGATTTTAAACTATGCATTTTAAATTGGTATATTTTAATCGGGATTATTTTAATGTGCAATGGTCATTTTAAATCTATGTTTACGTGTTTCAATTATGATTTAATCTATGTTGTACCCTGCCTCAAGTCTTGGGGAGAAACAGGTAAGAAAGAATATTACAGTCACCCCCTTCATATCTGCGAGGGATCCATTCCAGATACACCCACCCACAGATAAACAACAATGCAGGACCTCGAGTCCCATTGTTTTTAATGGAGGGCACAACATGCACATAGCAGGTAACGCAGGTGGTACATGCACCCCCATTGAAAGCATGAATAGGGTTTGCTGTCCACTGATGGTTAAATCCCTGGATGGGAAGCCTGTGGATATTGAAAGCCGACTCTGTTATGGTTATTACCATGAAAACCTTCTGAACATACACCCTTCATCAGCCAGATACTACATCTGATCAAAGATGATCTGTTGAGTTCAAATAAATTTTGTGTTTTTTGACTGGCCTAACTAAACCTATTACCACAATAGGGATTTCGTATGCTTACCATATGTCTTTTGCCAGATCCTATAGGGGCACTATACCAGCACAACTTCCTCCTGCATCAGTAGTTATACTTTTAATGAGGTCGCATAAGGACCTCCTTACAGAAACAGCTCTCCAATGGCCCAACAATGCCCATTGCACAAAACCAGTATAGTCCCTGATAGGCTCATGGGGCACACCAGGAAACTCCTAGCCAGTCTGTAGGGTGCCCATGCTATCACTGAGCTAGCCATCTCGGATCTCAGTCAAATCTCCCACATTCAGGACCTCCTATAGACCAATTAACACAGGACACTTTCATATTAATTTAAAGGCATACCTTAAATATCAGAGTAAAAAAGGTCACCACCCACCTGCTTTGGAAAAAGAGGGTGGAAAATTCTATTAGGGCAGGTTGGCTGCATTTAAATATAATCAAATGAGAAGTTTCAGCCCAACAATGTGTATTTGGCATGCATGTGTTTCAAGAGAACAAACATAATTTCCATATGTAGAATGACCAATATAGATTTAGGTAAAAGGTAAACCAGTTGGCAGATTCCACAAAGACACACAGCCAAGTTACTTAAGACTAAAAACACTACCCAGAGAGGCAACTTCAATTCTCTCTCACCCAAGAGAGAAAAGAGGAAAATAGAATATGGTTGAAGACAAATATCTTCATCTGATAGCAGCATACATCAGTCTGAGACACAACTAATGTACTGATTAGCCAAATTCATGTACATTCTGCACTAAGAAGAAAATTAGCAAAATAATTAGCAAATCTGTTTAAAGAACATGACATTCTGTTGGTGAATTTAATTTAAATACTCCAATTCTCTGGATTTAATTTGCTTTGATTTTAAATCAACCCTTCCTGCCTGGGATCAGCATGCATACTGTATCAACCCCATTTAAATCCTGCTATCTTGCTCTGCTGCCATTCTTGACCAAAACCTTGCAGGACAATTTTTTACAGTATTTTGTTACTTGTGGCTGCATCCCATGTTGCTACACATCTTGACTCCTAGGCAGTATTTCCAGGTCGCATCGTCTGGTTTCCATATTTTGTCTGTGTAAAGGAAACCAAGGGGACTTCTTCATAAATTGTCACTGTAATCCTTGTTGCTCTCTTTATGTTATACATGATATAGGATAGAGACCTGAACATGCCCTAACTTCTAAAACTGTCAGCGCCTTTTTGATCTTTGAACAATAGATTGTATCTGGAGAAAAATTAATCCATTAGTCTTTACAATAGAAAAACGCTTTCCTCTTTCCATTCTTCGCACTCTAGCACCACTGGTTTCAATCCTTTCTCCTGCATCTATCAGTGTACTCAGATACTGGTCAAGTTAGAATGAAGTCCAATACACACTGCAGAAATAATCTAGTTTGAGATCGCTTTAACAGCCCTGGCTCAATGCTAGAGAATCCTGGGAACTGTAGCTTGTTGTGGCACCAGAGCTCTCTGATAGAGAAGGCTAAATGTCTCACAATACTACAGTTCCCAGAGTTCCCTAACATTGAGCCAGGGCAGTTAGAATCCAGCAATCAAACTGAATTATTTCTGCAGTGTGTTTTGGACCTGAATATCAATATTGACAAAGCATGTCCATGGCAACATAGGGGGGTTGCAGACTGCCACAAATAGTGCAAATTGAGTCCACTTTTAGGGTTAGGGTTAGTGCTAGGGAATCATGGGAATTGTTTTTGTTTTTTTCTGAGACATTGAGCCGTCTCTGTCAGAGAGCTCTGGTGCCACAATAAAATACAGTTCCTATGATTCCCTAACCCTTAACGTGGACTCAATTTGCACTATTTCTGGCAGTCTGCAACCCCCCCTTAATCTAGAATACTAATCAACAATGGGTTATGTCTTTGTGGTGTTGCTCTGTTTCACCTCTGCTCCTCTATTGCATAACTCTTCTACTTGACTTCAGTCCCATTCCAGAAACAAAGAGAGAGATAAGAAATCACTATTTTTTACTTATGACTACGTTCATGTTGCTTATGACTATGTTCATGTTGCTACACATCTTTCCACAGCAGCCATTCCCAACATCCAAATGTGATGCACCACTCCTTGTTGCTATTGTGTGCCTTCAAGGCGTTTTTCAACTTATGGCGACCCATGGCGTTTTCTTGGCAAGTTTCTTCAGAGGAGATTTGCCATTGCCATCCTCTGAATCTGAGAGAGTGTGACTTGCCCAAGGTCACCCAGTAGGTTTACATGATCAAGCTGGGATTCAAACCTTGGTCTCCAGAGTCATAGTCCAATGCTCAAGCCACTCCTGCTGGCAGAGCTGGCTGACACTGACACTCCCTAAATTCCCAGGCAACAAAGCAACTCTCACAGCGACTGTTAAAGACTTAGGACAGGGGTAGGCAACCTTTCCCCTTTAAGGGCCGAGGGACTTCAGCTCCCAGAATCCCAGGAGCTATTGGCCAACATGGCTGAGGCTTCTGGGAGCTGAAGTCCCTCGGCCCTTAAAGGGGAAAGGTTGCCTACCCCTGACTTAGGACTTCCCAGAACCTAGGGCTGATATACGTAGTTTGTTTTTACAAGGCAAAACAGCATGTTTTAACAAAGAGAAAAGGAAGTGCTTTTTTTTTTTTTTTTTTGCTTCAGGTCTATATGTTACACTTTGAGAATAAAACTGTGTTAGCTTTAACAAAGAGCAGTCTGATGGTATCTTCAAGAGTAATGTTTTATTTGACCTAAGTTTTGGTGGACTGCAGGCACTTCATCAGATACATGTTGTTCCAACAGACACCTAAAATGGTATATACATGCTAGGACAGGAGGGGAATGGGACAAAACAGAAATGCAAAAGGTACAAACAGTGATAAATATTTAAGCGGTATCCATTTTACAAACAGCACCTTGGAGGTAGTAAGGATATCCTTCCACAGGTAAGCAGATTAACACATACGTCTTTGTCCAATACAAGTAGAGGCTGCATCCACATATGTGGCCAGACTGAATACATCACAGGGCTCCTGTTGCTCTAGTGTTTAGGAGACACTCAATCAGCAAGACTTCCTGAAAAGTTCCACAAACTGGAGCTATGATAACTTTCCTCCTTCAACCTCCCAAAACCCACCTTTTAGCAAATGCAGCTCTTCCCGCCGCCGCCCCCCCCCCCAGCTATTTACTGGCCAGTGGAAAGGAGAAGGGCACCAGTAAAGCATCTAGCTTTATTTCTGTATCTGGATTCATAGTACCAATATCATTCTGCAGGACTTTTTGAGGACCCCTGGAAGTCATGAAGTCATGTATCCAGCTACAGGAACAGACCAGGATGCTTCTTTATGCCAACCCCATCCACTGTTTTCCACTAGCCAGTTAAAAGCCACAGTCAAAGGGTGCATCACTTTAAAAGTGAGCTTCAGGAATTTAAAGAGATGTGTCATAGTTCCACCCAGCGAAGCATTATGATAATTCTGCCTGATCAAGGATCTGCTAAATATTAAGGCAGTGGTTCCCAGAATTTAGGACTTCAGCTCCCAGAATTCCTACCTGTAGGCCATGTTGGCTGGGGCATCTGGGAGTTGAAGTGCAAAACACCTGGCATATCAAGGTTTGGGAACCACTGCATTAAGGCAACAGCAGCCCTGTCCATATATTCAACCTGACAACCCTATCCAGACAGCATCAAGATAAATGTATGCCAGGCCACCCATGTTGGCGCAATGACTGAAATGCGATACATTAAATGGCATTTCTTAGGAGCCCTAAAGGCACCAGATGCTGTCTGGTCTGGGAACCTAAGCAGGGTCAGCCCTGGTTAGTACTTTGATGGGACACTACCAACCAGGTACTACTGTAGGCTATATTTCAGAGGAAGGAACAGGCAAAACCTCATTTGAGTATTCCTTGCCTAAGAAAACCAGGTAAAATTCAAGAGGTTATCATAAGTTGTCAGATGATTTGAACACACACACACACACACATACACGGACAAAGGGCCAGAGCACCATTATTTGTGGTCACTTGCCAGTCTCCAGTTCTCTGCATCAAGTTCACAGATATGGTTGATGGGAACATGAGAAAGGGCCTTCTTAGTGGCTGTCCTTAGAATGGCCTCACTGCATCAGCAGGCAAAGTATTATTATTATTATTATTATTATTATTCAGACAGGCCTTCTGAACAGAAGGCTTTTAAAAGAAAGGGTTGTAAGTAAGTACTGTAGCCTTTTTAAAAATTGTATTATTTAACTTTTTAAAACAATAGTATAGATTTTTATCAGTTAATTTAGTTTTAATGTTGACCATAGGTTTTTGATTGTTCTAAGCTACCTTGAAAAGATAGAATATAAATGTAGAGGACCTACTGCCCCATAAAAAGTATGGGCAATAGCTTTTGAACACTAGTAGTCAGGGCTTTTAGTACAGTATTCAAAATCCTTTACAGTGGCTCCAATGTCAGCAGGGTAAGCAAATCAAGTCAATTTCAGTCCAAATTTTAAAGGAGCTATCCAAAGTTCTGAACTCTATCCCTAATATTTGCATTTTGCAGATTCTGCCTTTGTATTCTCAGCATTTTTCACAATAGCCCTGTGGCCCCATAGGCTATGTTAAAGAGAGCTATTAGCAACTCAGGACATCTCCCATGAATCAACACCTTACAACAGAGGTGAGAAGTGTAAGTCCGTGAAGCTGCCGCCAACTACAACTCCCCAAATATCTCATAACTAAATATGCAAGTTAGGGCACAATTTAAATACTCCTCATTCTATTTGAATAAAATACAATCCCTTCACATGCATTTTGAAGGAATTTGGGCTTTCTGTGCCCCCACAAAAACTCCTCAAATTCTGCTGAAAAAGGACCTAATAAATAATAATAATAATAATAATAATAATATGTATTTATATCCTGCCCCTCTGCCAAGCAATTGGGGTGGCTTACAACATTAAAATTGTCATACAAATATAACACACATCCAAAAAAACCCAAAACCCACCCACCCCTTAAGAAAATATTAAACAAATTAGACATTAAAACATAACAATATATTAAAACATAAAAACCTGCGGTTTTTACAGGCATATCTACGATGATTTTATTTTTAATTATTTCAAGGATTTATATCCTGACTTTCTCCTAAAATGGGATTCATTATGATGCGCATAACTGAATGTGCGTCCATCCTGTTCGCATGCTTTTGCACGGCTGTACATTTCTGGTAGAAGGAAGGCAAACAGACGTGAACTTGCACAGGGAAGTGAGGATAATTCAGCATCAATGCGAATGTGCAAAAATCCAGAACAATTCGCATAATACACTTTCATGTAGACTGGGCATGGTTAGGAGTCAGTCCTGCTGTTTCAGCGGGGTTATTTCTTAAACCGGTGCACACAGAATAGGCAGCGAATTGTAATTGTAATTGTAAGGATGGGTGGGATTCGGGATTTTATGTTCTGTTTAATATATCTGTATGGAAATTATAATGTTGTAAGCTGCCCCGATTCTTTGCAGAGGGGCTGGATATAATTATTATTATTATTGTTATTATTGTACAAGGTTCAACAAATTTGCAAAAATTGATGGTGGAAAAGGAAGAGACCAAGCAAGAAGGAAGAGATTAGTATTTGGATGTAAGCGATAGACATTAGGCTCAATTAACTTGTCCAAGGACAGAAGACAACATCATGGGAAGGTGGGCTAAGCAACACTGCCTGACACTCAGAAAAGGTTTTAGCAACGATATCAAAATTGAATTGGCACATCTGGTGTATATTTCTTACAGTTGACAAAGAAAATCTATGGATTTTATTCCAGATGTGTGAACTTCCAGAGAGCAGGCAGCTAACTGATGACAAAAAAGCACCTTTTATCTAATGCAAATGAGAAGGGAAGAAAGTTGTGGGCTTTACAATATCCGGTGGCAAGGAGTTCCGCACAATATTTATTTATGTATTTCATGTTTATGCTGCCTTTCTCCCCAAAAAAGGACCCAAGATGGCTCACAAGATAAAAACATTTTTAAAACAATGTTTTACAAACAATTAAAACGAACTAGCTAAAACAGTATAAAATTAAGATTGAAAACGTATTTATTTATTGATATGATGGTCCAGTGTGGTGCAATGGCTGAAGCTTTGGCCTGTGACTTATGTTCAAGTCCCCACTCACCCCTGGAAAAACTGTATTGGTCCAAAACACACTACAGAAATAATCCAGTTTGAGACTGCTTTAACTGCTCTGGCTCAGTGCTAGGGAATCCTGGGAACTGTAGTTATGCGAGACATTTATCCTTCTCTGTAGTTATTGTGGCACCTGAGTTCTCCGACAGAGAAAGCTAAATGTCTCACAAGACTACAGTTCCCAGAATTCCCTAGCACTGAGCCAGGGCAGTTAGAGCAATCTCAAACTGGATTATTTGTGAAGTGTGTTTTGGACCTGAGTGACACAAATTCTCTCTCTCTCTCTCTCTCTCGGCTTGACCTATCACTGTGGAGCTGCATCCGCACTGAAAAAAATAATCAAGTTTAACACCACTTTAACTGTCCTGACTCAATGCTGTGGAACTGTGGGAACTGTAGTTATGTGAGTTATTTATCCTTCTCTATTAGAGAGCTCTAGTGCCACAGCAAACTACAGTTCCCACAGTTCCACAGCATTAAACCAGGGGTAGGCAATCTTTCCCCTTTAAGGGCCGAGGGACTTCAGCTCCCAGAATCCCAGGAGCTATTGGCCAACATGGGACTATTGGCCAACATGGCTGAGGCTTCTGGGAGCTGAAGTCCTTCGGCCCTTAAAGGGGAAAGGTTGCCTACCCCTGGCATTAAACCATGGCAGTTAAAGTGGTGTCAAACTGGATTATTTCTGCAGTGCAGATGCAGCCTTATGGTAGTGAACACTTCTAGCTTCTGGGAGGAAAATAGGGCATGAATGCAACTAAGGAACAAATCAAATCCACCTTCTCTGCCAGAGACAAATCCCAACTCCCTGGCTATAGAGAGAATAGAAGAATAAGGCATTGAGAAACAGGAATTCATTGCCACTGGATGGGACAACATGACAATCCCAATGGCAGGAAGTTCCCAATTCTTTTAGCTCAGTGTTTCCCAAACTTTGGTCTTCCAGGAGTTTTGGACTTCAACTCCCAGAAGCCCTAGCCAGTTTGGTCAACACTCAGGAATTCTGGGAGCTGAAGTCCAAAACATTTGGAAGACCACAAAGTTTGGGAACCACTGAATGCTTCTAACAGAAGGAAGAGAAGAAAGGAGAGTCCTCCTCTATGGTCATCCAAGGATGCATCTACGCTGCAGAAATAATGCAGTCTGACACCACTTTAAGTGCTTCTAGCTGCAGGCTATGGAATCCTGGGATGTGTAGTATCACAAGGTCTTCAGTATTCTCTGCCCAAGAGTGCTGGTCCCTCACAAAACTACAAATCCCAGGATTCCATAGCCTGCAGCTACTTTTAACTGCCAGGCCAGGGCTCCATGCTATGAAATTCTGGGTTTTGTAGTTTGTTGTGACACCAGAGCTCTCTGACAGAGAAAGCAAAATCAGAAAACTACAAATCCCAGAATTCTATAGCATCCAGCCATGGCAGTTAAAAGTAGTGTCAACCTGGATTATTCCTGTTGTGCGGATGCAGCCCTAAAGTGAACAAAACATCTACACTTTAACTGCCATGGCTCCACAAAATACTGGGATTTGTAGTTTTGTGAGACTCCAGCACTCTTTGGGCAGAGACGTCTGATGACCATGGTAAAACTATAACCCCCTGGGATGGAGCTATAGTACTTAGGATGCATCTGCAGTGGAGAAAAAAAAATCCATCTTGACTGCCAGGGCTCCATGCTATGGAGTTCTGGATCTGTAGTTTGTTGTGGCACCAGAGGTCTCTAACAGAGCAGGCAATATGTCTCAGAAAACTACAAATCCCACAATATCATAACATTGAGCCAGGGCCGTTAAAGTGGAGTCAAACTGGATTGTTTCTGCAGTGGGGATCCAACCCTCAAGAGGTGTCAAAGCGCATTTATTTCTGTCATGTAGATGCACATACACACACAGCCCAGTCCTTTTCGCTTACCTTTTGGTCAAGGTAACAGGTCCGGTAAGCCCGGGGAGCCAAGAAGAGGCGGCTGGGATCCGGGAGGGAAGCCCCATGGAGGTGAGGGCGACCGAAAATACCCTGGACAGAGCCGGAGGGAAACGCCAGGCTGAGGTAAAGGACCGGTAACAACCGCCACACCTTCCAACCCCTCATCTTGCAACACTTCACACCCATCTCAGCCACAGCCGCCCGGGTCCTGTATTTTATACCTCAGTTTCGGGAGGGCGGGGGAAGGAGGAGGGCACGAGACTCCTCCTGGCTCCGCCCATCGCTGGTTTCATAGGCTTTGCGAGGAGGGAGGGAGGCGGGCGCGAGACAGTTCCTGGCTCCGCCCATCGCCGAATTTATAGACTTTGCGAGGAGGGAATAAGGTGGGCATGAGACCCCTCCTGGCTCCGCCCATCGCTTGCAATTCATAGGTTTGCGAGGAGGGAGGGAGGCGAGCGCGAGACATTTCCTGGCTCCGCCCATCTCCAGGTTTATAGGCTTCTGAGGGACGAGGGCGGGCACAAGGCAGCTCCTGGCTCCGCCCATTGCCAGGTTTATAGCTTTGAGGGGCGAAAGAGGGAGGCGGGCATAGGCTTGTGAGGAGGGAGAAGAGCACGAGACTTCCTGGCTCCGCCCATCCCCGCGTTTTAAAGGCTTGCAGAGAGAGAGAGAGAGGGAGGGAGGCGGGGCAAGGCAGAGCAGCACCGTGCTTTGGTGGGGAGGGGCGGAGCTAACATGAAATCCCCTGATTCTATTGGTTAGCTGGGGCCTGCGATTGAAGGGCGCAGAAGCCTACCACCGAAAGTCTTTTCCCTCGGGGCTTTCTGCCCATTGGCTAGATTCTGCCGCTTATGGGCATTGAGAGGGTTCGAAGACGGGACGTAGCGGACGGTTGCTGTCGGCGGTTGAAACACAGCGGACTGCTCTGATTGGTTACGAGGGATCAGGGGGCGGGGCCTCAGAAAGGATTGAGCTGAGGCGGGAAAAGAAAAGACCCGGTTTACCAAGAGGTTAGTCTTCATGTTGGTGCCACCTCCTTCAGGTATGGCGCGCGCGCTGATTGGTGGACGAGGGCCAAGTCGGTGATGTCACTTCCTGAAAGGCGAAGGGGGGGAAATGGTGACCGCAGAGTCCCCTTATTTAACAGGAAGCTTTAGAGAAAGAAGTGGGTAAGTTGGGATAGTTTTTCACCCTTTTTTTGCCCGTGCCTTGTTTTATATAAATATAAAACATATACAAATATGTATATAAAATTTAGATATATACACGTATAAATACATAAAAATGAACTATGTCTGTTTTTAAATATATATATATATATATATATGTAATTATGTTTACATTTATATGAAATATATATATCTATATATATTTTATATGCCTATATATTTATATATATAAGGTTACATTTATATAAAATATACATCTTTGTTTATATATAAGTTTACACACACACACAAACACACACACACACACATATATATATATATATATAGGTAAAGGTGTTCTCCATTGACAATATGAAATATATATCTATATATTTATATAGAGATATATATCTTTATATATCTGTATGTTTATATATATGTTTACATTTATATAAACATATATTTTATATATACATTTATACATTTGTGTATATACATATATATCTGTTTTATATTAAATATATATATATATATGTTTACATTTATATAAAATATATATCTTTATATTTACATATAAGCTTACATTTATAAATTTTGTAGATACAGATATATACGTATTCCCATTGACAAGGTTATATATATGTTTACATTTATATCAAATATAAATATATCTATCCATCTATCTATCTATCTATGTTTATATTTATTATTTATATAAAGAGAAAGAGAGATCTTTGTATATCTATATATTGAAATTGACAACACACCAACACAGGATGTCAAGCTGATCATTGGGGATTGGATTACAAAAGTTGGAAGCAAAGAAGAATCAAAAACAGTTGGCTGATTTGGATCAGGCAAAAGAAATGAAGCAGATGAGTGTCTGATAGATTGTTGTGAAGCCAATAACCTATTCATTGCAAACACATCTTTCATATAACCAGAGAAAAGGCTATACACATGGACATCACCAGATGGTCAACACAAAAATCAAATAGACTATATAATTGGAAGCAAAAGATGGCGAAACGCTATACTGGTCAAGACTAGACCAGGCGCCGACTGTGGCACAGATCACAAACTACTCATATCAAAAATAAGAGTAAGACTCAAGAAGAAAACAAAACCAGTGATTATACCCATATATGATATAATAATAACTCAACAGAATTTATTGACAACATAAGAAACAGATTTGCACTACTAAGACGAACTGTGATCTGAAGCTAGGGACATAATGAAAAGAAGAATGCAGACAAACACTTTCAATAAACAAAATGAAAGAGAAAAAAACCATGGATGACAGAAAAAACACTACAAGCAATAAAGAAAAGATGAAAAGAAAAACAAAAGGGGGATAGGAGCAAACTAAGAATTATGAATATAACAGTAGAACGGCTTGTGAGGAAAGATGATGAAAATTATGACAACAACCAATGCAGAGAAATATTAGTCAACAACAAAAAGGGAAGAACAAGAGATCTAGTTCACAAGATACAGGAAATCAAAGGAAAATTCAAACCAAAGACTGGGATGCTCTATGCCAATAAAAATAACATAATTCAAGACCAGGAAGGAATAAAAAGACGGATGCAATACACAGAAGAATTATACAAAAGAGATGACAAAATGAAGGACACATGGAACGAAGAGCTATATGAAGATGAACCCTAAATTCTAAAAAGTGAGGTGGAAACTGTAACAAGAGAAATAGTGAAAAACAAATCACCAGGAACAGATGATATTCCACCTGAACTGCTGCAATCAACGTTGACAGAGTCAACTCTAGTGCTAACCAAAATATGTCAACAGATATGGAAAACAAAACAATGGCCAACAGATTGGAAGCGATCAATATACGTCCCCATCCACAAAAAAGTTGACACAAGAGGTTACAGCAACTATAGAACCATAGCACTGATCTTCCATGTAAGCAAAATCATGGTCATAATTCTGCAACATAGACTCCAACCATACATGGAAAGAGAAATCCCAGAGGTCCAAGGAAGAGGCACCAGGGATCACATTGCAAACATATGATGGCTAATGGAGCACACCAGGGAATTCTAAAAGAAAATCAGCATGTGCTTTATTGACTATAGTAAAACCTTTGACTTCATAGCCTTTGGCTATGGAATACCCTTAAAGACATGGAAGTGCCAACACCTCTGATAGTCCTGATGAGGAATCTGTACTCAGGACAAGATGCTACTGTCAGAACAGAACATGGAGAAACAGAATGGTTTCCAATTGGCAAAAGGGTCAGACGAGGCTGTATCCTTTTACCCTCTCTCTTCAACTTGTATGCAGTACATAGTTTAAGAAAAGCAGGCTTGGACACAGAAGAAGGAGGAGTGAAAATAGGAGGAAGGAATATCAACAATCTAAGATATGCAGGTGACACCATAATACTAGCAGAAAACCTCACAGACCTGGAATAACGACTAAGGAGATCAGAGAAAAAAGTGCTAAGGCAGGCTTACTGTTGAACATAAAGAAAACAAAAATAATGACCACCGAGGACCTTCACAAGTTCAACTTAGACAATGAAAAAATAGAAATAGTAAAAGAATTCCCATACCTAGGATCAAACATTGATAGAAATAATAATAATGGGAACTGCAGTTAGAAAATCAGAGGAAGATTAAGAATGGGGAGGGTGGCTATGAAAGAACCAGAAAAGATTTTAAAATGCAAAGATATACAACTCAGCACAAGAGTTAGAATCATACAAGTCATTGCATTCCCTTTTACCATGTATGGACAGTGAGACAATTAAGAAAGAAGATAGGAAGAAAATCAATGCATTTGAGGTAATGTGGTGCTGGAGAAGAGAGCTGAGGATCCCATGGACAGCCAAAAGGACAAACAAATGGATCCTAGAGCAGATCAAGCCGGAAACCTCCCTGGAAGCCAAGATGACCAAACTGAGACTGTCTTACTTTGGAGACATTATGAGAAGAGAGGTCTCTTTGGGAAAAAACAATAATGCTGGGGAAGGTGAAGGGAAGTGGGAAGAGAGGAAGACCACGTGCCAGATGGATGGACTCTATTAAGGAGGTCATGGATATGGGGTTGCAGGAATTAAGCAGAGCAGTGGAGGACAGAGGGTCTTGGAGATGTTTCATCCATAGGGCCACCATGCGTCGAGATCAACTCAAGGGCAGTTAACAACAACAAAACCTATATATTTATATAAGTTTACATTTATATGAAAGATACATAGTTAAAGGTAAAGGTATTCCCCATTGGCAAGATTGTCAAGTCATGTCCGGCCATAGGGGGCAATGCTCATCTCCGTTCGTAAGCTGAAGAGCCAGTGTTGTCAGAGACTACTCTGTGATCATGTGGCCAGCATGATTGCACAGAATGCTGGTTACCTTCCCACTGAAGTGGTACCTTGCATTTGCATGCTTTTGAATTGCTAAGTTGGCAGAAGCTGGGACTAGTGACAGGAGGTCACCCCATCACATGGCACTTGGGCCTTGAACTGCCAAACTGTTGATCTTGCAGTCAACAGAGTCAGCATCTTAACCACTTGAGCCACCGCATATATCTATATATTTGTTCATATATAAGTTTATATATAAACTTTGCCTCCTGTGTAATAAACACCTCAGAGTTGTTTGGCAGTGGAACATATTTCTTTGGAGTGTGATGGAGTCTCCTTCTTTGGAGGTCTTTAAACTGAGGCTGGATGACCATCTGTAGGGGGTGCTTTCATTGTGTCTTCCTGCATGGCAGGGAGTTGGACTGGATGGCCTCTGTGGTCTTTTCCAACTCTAGGATTTTAACAAAGGTAAAAAACATTGTTTAAAAAACAAAAAGCTTGTCAGAGGCTTTGTTGGCTGATGCATATTGTTTTTTCAACAGTGATATAAAGGCAGTGTTGTTGCTTTCTTCTCACCCTTTTTCCGCACAACAGCCATGTGAGATAGGTTAGGCTGAAAGATTAACTGGTGTAAGGTTATCCAATAAGTTTCAGGCTCAATGAGATGTAGAATCTAGCTTTCCAAAGTCCCAGTCTAACACTAATATATATATTGAATCGTGTAGCACCTTTGAGGCTGAGAAAAATAAATGTTTCACGTAAGCTTCTGAGGATTCTAGTCCACTTGATCAAATGGCATCTGATGTTGCACTATAGCCTGTGAAAGCTTATGCTATAATTTTCTTTTTGTCTGTTAATCTCAAAGGTGCTACATAAGATTTCTTTCTATTTTCATACTGAAACAGACTACAGCTGCATCTTTGAATACTGCTAATCATTATGTTACATTAGTTTCTCCCCTTTTCATTTGCCCCACTCCTTAATCTGGTCCCAACAGTATGTCTTAATGCTTCTCATCAACATTTCTTGTAGGGTTCATTGGATCTTTGTTTTTCAACATCTTCAAATACTCCTTTCTAGACTGATTCCTCTGGCCAAAAAATTGTCTGCATAGTCTACTACAGAATCTCCATTGCATCAGGAAAGATTGTGGGATATATTTTAAGGTAAGGTTCAGACTTTTGGAACCATTCTTTTACTTCCCAATTATCTTCTAAGTTCAATCAACTACAATAAAATACAAAATCATGGCTTAGGGTAGACCCAGCTACCTATTATTCACCATGCCTTGTCCACTGGGTTCACCGGAATATACAAGTGCCATCTACTTCTGCATTGACATGTATTTAATCCGGTTAGTTTGTTTTGTTTTCAGGGGTTGGGTGGGTGTGGGAAGGAGGGAGGGGATTTGAAGTGATTTTATTTGTCCTTATGTTTTGATATGTTGTACGCCGGCCCGATTGCTTGGCAGAGGGGCGGGATATAAATAAAAATTATTATTATTATTATTATTATTATTATTATTATTATTATTATTATTATTATTATTATTATTATTATCTACAATACAATCCATTACTAAGTTACTATAGTAGCAAGGAATATATTGTAATTTGGGGCAATATTGCAAGCAATATTTTTCTTGTTCAAGAATGGTATCTACCTTCAATTTATTTATATACCACAGACCATCCAGCAATCTATCAACATGTCCCAGTTTATTCTTTCTCCACTTCCATTGTTTAACCTCACTGCATAAACTGAGTGTGTATGTTCATTAGAAAGGTTATAACACCCTCTTGTGGCTGCATGTTGCAGGGGAAGATGGATACAGGTTGAGCCTCCCTTATCTGAAATGTTTGGGACCAGAGGTGTTTCAGATTTTGGATTTTTTCAGATTTTGGAATGCCTGTATTTGCATATACAGTACATATACATGGTGAATGAGGGATGGGGGAAAGAGGGTTAGTTACACACCCAGCACCCACTGCATTTTTCCTCAAGGAGCCCTTGCTCCACCACTGTCAGAAATTTGACGAGGGGAAACAGAAGAGGGGGAAGTGGGGAGTACTCCATTTCCTAAAGCTCCACTCACAAAAGACCCCTGTAAAAACCCAGACACTTCCCCAGCTGTCAACACATTTTCTGCCCTTTTAGGGAAAGCCCTCATAGCTGGGAAGGGAGGGGAACATCCAAGCAGATTCTGCTACCACCAGCTGGTGCTTCTCTCCCAATCCACTTAGACGTTTCCCTCTGAACAACAAGGACTACGGTGGCCTAGTAAAGCGCCAGTTGGTGGCAGCTGCCAAATCCACTGGACTTTTCCCTCCCTTCCCAACTATGAGGGGTTGTTTTTTTTCTAAAAAAAGCGGAAAGTGTGCTGACAGCCTGGGAAGTGTCTGGCACATGTGTTTTTCACAGAGGCCTTGTACACAGGAACTGGAGTTCTCTCCCCCCACCTCCCTCTCTTTTCCCTATCAAATTTGTGACATTAGTGGATCAAGGGCTCCTTGAGGAAAAAATCAGTGGGCATTGGATATGTGACTAGCCCTCATTCCTCAAAGGAGGACATGGAAGGCTGATGGCAAAAAGTTTAGGTTTTTGGTAGTTTTTGGATTTCTGGATAAGGGAGGTTCAACCTGTACTATTTTATTAATTGTAGGCATTTATGTATCATCTCTCAACCCACCAGGGCATCCAATGTGATAATAGTGATTAAACATTATTTTAGGAATTCTCAAGTGATTTAGGGAACAGCTTAGAAGCAATTAATGCTACTGCACTTTTACAAAAGTATTGTCACTGTTATTTCCCATCAAGTTGATTTTGAGTTATGGTGACCCTATGACTGAGGGCCGTTGCAGACTGCTAGAAATAGTGTAAATTGAGTCCACTTTAACTGTCCTGGCTCAATGCTAGGGAATCATGGGAACTGTATTTTTTTTCTGAAACATTGAGCTTTCTCTGTCAGCTCTGGTGCCACAATAAACTACAGGTCCCATGATTCCCTAGCACTGAGCCAGGGCAGTTAAAGTGGACTCAATTTGCACTATTTCTGGCAGTCTGCAAAGGCCCTGAGAGACCTCCAAGATTTCTAGTCAGCACTTGCCCTGCTCAGGTTTTGCAAACTCAGGGCTGTGGCTTCTTTGATTGAATCAATCTATCTGTAATGTAGTTTCCTTCTTTTCATACTGCCTTCCACGTTTCCCAGGATTATCATCCTCTCCAATCAATCATGCTGTCTCATGATTTGTCTGAAGTATGACACCCTCAGTTTAGTCGTCTTCGTGAATACAAATTATACAAATACATAAGTACAAAGAATACAAGTACACAAATGTAAACAAACAGAAATGCAGAGAAACACAAATATTTACTAAAAGACATTTGTGTTTTGTTCTCCAGGTGGCAAAATCTGTCTGCTTTGGTTGCATCTTTATTACAGTTCTACTGCATCTTTCAAAGAGCTTAGGGGGGATGGCTCAGATATATAATCATAGATCTGGAAGAGTCTCCAAGGGCCATCTAGTCCAACCCCCTACCATGCAGGAACACATAATCAAAGCACCACTGCCAGATGGCCATCCAGCCTCTGTTTGAAACCTCCAAAAAGGGAGACTCCATCACACTCTAAGAGATTGTATTCCACTGTTGAACAGCTTTTACCATCAGGAAGTTCTTCCTACTATTTAGGTGGAATCGATTTGCCGTTTGAGTCCATTGTCCCATTTCCTATTCTCTGCAGCAGAAAACAAGCTTGTTCCATCTTCAATATGACACCCCTTCAAATATTTAGACATGGCTGTCATATCACTCCTTAACCTTCTCTTCCAGGCTAAACATAACCAGCTCCCTAAGCCGTTCTTCATAGGGCATGGTTTCCAGACCCTTCACCATTTTGGTCACCCTCTGGACACACTCCAGGACAGATTTTCCTTTCCCTCATTTTATCTTCACAAAAGCCCTGTGAAATAAGTTGGGTTGAGATATAGCACTAGTGAACTTCATGGCTGAGCATGATTTGAATCCAGGTCTATCTGTTGCAAATCCTACATCATTCTGCACATGGCATATCCCTCACTATTTATAAACATGAGAGAAAAGACACCTTCACCTACACCCCAAGGGGAAGCATTACCGTACTAGAGCAGCTTACAAAATCACAGCATTCCTGTCAGGAAAAACATGCCATCCTGAATTTTGTTTCTTTCTTTTTTCTGTTTCAAATGTTACTTTGTCATTATCTCTCCCTGTCCACAGATTACTTCTAATTACTCCCTTTTCTTTTGCATTAATCAATCTAAAATTATTGCCACACAACTGATTACACATTCACAAGCACTAAGGAGCAATAGAATTTCTTTTCAATGTGAAACAAATTGGGCTGAGATATTATGATCACTCCATATTAGATTTAAACAGCTACACCTGCAAGGCATCCAGTGAGCTGAGCAGTTGCCTGAGCAAGGGCTCTGTAGCATTTATTCTTGTAACATTAAAAACAATTTGAGTTCTCTTGTCCTGAGGTAGAACAGAATTGGTCCCGTGGCACTACGTCTGCCATAGTCTTACAGTAAAATGCTTGAGCTATTTATTTTTTAAATAGTTTATTCCATTAGTTATAATGTTGCCTTTGAGGAAAAACAGGTGCTAAACATTAGACCAAGAGATGGCATAAACCACTGCTTCTGGTTGTAAGTAAGATGGATGGAGGTAATTTTTTAGAATTTATTCAGTTTGAAACATGCTAAGCATTTAATTGTGACTGTGTCTTTGATTTCATCAAATCTCCTTAGAGCCCAGCAGACTGGGAACTGGCTGCTACTTCTTCACCCGAAAACTGTCCTGGGGTGAGAGATTTGTAACTGCAGAAACTAAGGAAGTGAATGCAACAAAGAGTGTGTGCATCATCATCATGAGCATCTGTTGTTATTGTTGTTATCATCGTTGTCCTGTTTTCACAGTTCAGGACTCAAAGTGGCTTACAAACATGTAAAACAAACCTAGTTTAAAAATTCACAACATACAAAAGTTAAAGATGTAATTAAACTATCAAAACATGCTAAAGACATAGAAGTAAGGAAAAACTAGAAAATTCACATTATACAAGGCCTGTTCCATTTAAGCAATTAATTCTCAAAGACCTGCCAAAACAAAATGGTTTTCCTCTGCTTACAGAAAAATAATGAGGGTGTCTAACTTCTCTAGGAAGGTCTTTCCAGAGCCTGGGAGAGAAAGTTGGTTCCTGTATTCCCACCACCTGTGGGGGTGATGCTATTACACCTTTAAGGGCATTTGCCAAAGTATAATTTTTCTCATACTTGTCAGAAGAACCAGTGTAACATAATTGCTGAATATTTAGTTTACATATTGTGTCTTCAGTGTTTTATTATGGAGGCTCCTTCTAACCCAGACTACCTTTCTCTTACGTTTTCAGAACATGTGCTGATTTTGCATTTTGTTCGGTAAAAGACCTACTGAGACCTTAGAAATTCCTTTGGATGGGTAAATACACTGCCAGCTCTTTTTTCCCCTTCAACCTTTGAACAGAATGTTTTTGAAATATTTAGGGCAGTATTTTCCCAACTTCTGAGGCTTACTTTTTTTTTTCTTGTGAATCATAAAATGAAGGCTTTACTTTTTGAATAGGACTGGAATTAATTATTGCTAGTAGTTATTCTTGTCCTCAGAAGAAAAAAACACTTGTGTTAACAGCCAGATTGAAAGGAGGCAAGTGGTGAGCAATAACTCATGAAGAGATGCAACAGACCGCCGCCTCAGGAGTTAATTCTGCTGCATTGCTGCATCAGGAGTGACTGAATGAACCAATCATACATAATGCAGAGACATGGCAAACTGCCTGCCACCCACTAATGCTGGCTGGAAGGAGGCAAGTCAAGAACAATGAATCATGCAAAAGTTTAGGGTTGTTTTTTATTTGTTTGTTCCTTTTATCTCTTCATGATATCATTTGCTAGCAGGCTGGCTGATCTGTCCTACAGATTGGGAATTGCTGGGTTAGAACATATTCTCAAAATGCATGCTGGCTCATGATTTCTCAGATCAATAGACCCTCCATGAGTAAAAGAGGCATTTGAAATGTGTGCACAGTAAAGGTCACAGCATATAAATGAATGGCTACGAATACCTGATAAAAAACCTGATTGCCTAAAGAGGTGTGTTTAGTTGCTATTGGTAAATAGCACTTTGGGCCTTCATATACACTTGTCCCTCCCTGTTCACAGACTTGGAGTCCGCAGTCTTGCTTGGTAATGAAGACCTTGAACCTGTCGAATTACTAAAGTCCAAGTCTTTTGTGGGATCTTTTATCCTATGTCTATGGAGATGGCTAGGGAATAGATTGATAGAGACAAAGCTTTCCAATGAACTAATTTATTTGGGGATTCAAACATACAAAGACACCCTAACATACACGCACACACACAAGAACTCAGAAATAAAGTAGTTAGCTTGGCTAGGAAACACAAGGCTTTCTAATGGTGATAATTACCTGAAGGTGGCTGCTCAAATGATGAGGGATAGACTCAACCATTATGAAAGAGAAAGGACAACGGATAGAGCCAGGGACTCTAGTCAGAGATCACAGTGGCACCATGAATCTATCCAGACCCCCAATGTGCTTGAGATTTTAGGGAGCATTTATACCTTTAATCCTAGCCTGAGGCGAAGAGTTGCTATTGTATATCAAAGGATTCCGATTGCTGCTCTTTGTAGACAAATTCCAAAAAAGGGGAGATAGTATGCTGATGTTATCTCATTCTTAGCCAGATGTAAATCTCTGTGTCTCCGGAATTCAGAGGGTGTGAATGTCCTGCTTGCAGCTCCTAAGCCTGGCCTTTTTGATCTGCAAATGGTTGTAAATGCAGATATAACTCTGGAGTGCCTACGTGACTTGCACGCTTTGAGTTCATGGTGGTGAAGGATTCTTCCAGCCCAGGGCTCTGACAGGGACCCAAAGGGGTCTTGATATCAAATCAACCATCATAACTGTTAGCGTGGTTACGCAGCGTGTGATGGTCCACGTCAACGTGCAGCACCAGAGTCACCACTGTCTCAGATGCAGGCAGTAGCTTGTGAGCTGAAGGAGCACCTCTCCCCTTCCAGAAAGAGTAAAGAGACTCTACAGACAGACGTCTCTCAGATGAGGCTTTTATCTTGGTTCCTGTATGTACAAGGCTATATACAGCAACAACTCCAACCATCCAACCAACACATGTGTCCTGAGTCAACTCCCTTATATACCCAGGCTCCATGTGGCCTTCTAGCCCTGTCTCTTCCTCTGGACACCTGTCACTCATCCATGGTGACTTTGCAGTTTTGCAGCCATTTCGGTGCTTTCCAGCACCTTGTGACCATCAGCTGATGTCACTTCCTATGTCACAGCACCTGGTGGAAAGTGCTGTGTCATTATGGTTGACAGCCACCCTTTCATACCTGGTCACTTGTGTATCAACCCACATTGGACATTTTCCTTGACACTGTCTCCACAATAACAACTCCTTTGCAGACAGCAAGTGGGGAGGGACAAAATGGCACATGCACCCAAGGCACGTGTGTGCACTCATTTTAACCAATGGGCTTTGAATATTTGCAGTTTGTCCGATTCGCAGGGGGGTCTGGAACATATCCCCTGCGAATTGGGAGGGACAACTGTACTAGACTAGCATTGCAATCACTTCTCTTTCATAATGCATTGTGTTGAGTGTTTCTAGATTAAGAAGTATTTTCAGCAACCCTTTGTATTTAGCAGTGAGCTGTCTTGCTGGCTAAATCTTGGAGCATATGAATGGCAGACGTCTCCTGGTTGCCTCAGTAATTTCTGTCCAGAATTCCCACTTCATTTACCCCTCGTGTCAAAACTGCTTTTCCAAGCTACTTCTGGATTTTAAGAGGTGAGTTCACTCTGGACCATTGCTATATTCCAAAAACTCAGTAGCTTTAATCAGATGTGATGATATACCATCTAGCATCCCCTTTAGCTGGGGATAGCAGACACTGGGAGTCAAAAATTCTGAAGGAATCTTTGGCTTGCAAATCATTGGCAGCATAACCAATGATCAGGGAAGGTGGATTTACAGTTCCACAACGTCTTGAAAGTCACAGTTGCTCACACCTGAGCTATATGGACCCCAAACCATTACATGGTGTCAGATGTGAGTTAACACAGAATAGTCTTACTGTAATCATAAAGATGGACTTAATGCTTTATGTCAGCATACCATCTCAAACTTGGGCAACTAAGGTTTCAACATTTAATTCTGATCCTAAAGTTTGTACTGGGTTCAGAAGTCTTATTTGGGATTAATACCCAGAGGTTTGCACTAGAGAAATTGAACTTCCTGTGTTGCATATGGATATCTGTGTGAAAGCTGAGTTGAGAATTGGCCCCAAATTTCCTGTATCTAAACCTAACAAAAACTTGATATTTCTTGCATGTTAGGATTCCATTTATTGTTCAATTTATTGTTTTCTAGGGCAGTAATTATAAGCACACTTTAGAGGATTAATCTCATATGATTCAGTGAAACTTCCTTCTGATCAAAGATGCACAGTGTTATGCCATAAGATTATTAACCTGGCAAATGATTTATTAAAGATTGGTTGATATGTTTGTAAAACATATAAGCATTCAGTCACCTTGTGTCTTCCTTTTTTAAAAACAGGTACAGTTGCTTGAAGTGTGGCTGTTCTGGTGAAAGCAAGGAAGCAAACTACAGATATCGACTCTGTTTGGAAGTAGCTGATACTCAGAGTGTGTTTGAAGTGACAGTATTCGGAAGCTGTTTAGATGTTTATTTTGGAGTTACAGCAAAGGACCTGCAAAGGTGAAAAATGTTTTCTTTATTTTTCTTTCTTTTTTTTTTCTGAAATCAGTGAGCCTCAATATAAGCTACTCTGCTTGTGATTTAATTATAATGCTAAAAAGATTTGAAGTGCATTTTGCTGCTTGGATACCAAGCTCAGACATATTAATAGGGAGAATTAAAGCTGTGCACCTATAAAATGTGTATGCATTCAGCTTGTTATTTTCCATCGAGTTGGCTTTGAGTTATGGTAAATCTATGAACAAGATACCTCCAAGAGCCCTGGTCCTCAACTTCCTTGCTCAGTTCTTGAAAATTCAGAGCTGTGGTTTCTTTGATTGAAATAATCCACCTTTAATACATTTTCCTCTTTTCCTACTGCCTGATTTGTTCATGTGTTTTTAGCAATCCATGGGATCCATATAACTTTTCTCCAGCACCACATTTCATATACATTTACAAGCCAGTATATTTCAATGGAGAATAGTGCCAGATTTGCAACCATAAAATCTGCATTTAAATCCCATACTGAATATTGGATCTGCCAGTCGATCTTGAGAAATAATTATCCCCTGGCTTTTCATAGAATCATAGGACGTTATCACACGTGGGACAGTTTCGTTGTTAAAGAGATAATAAAGTGGAAATGAAGCATCCCGAAAAGAAAGCGAAAATAGAGCTTAATTACGCAAAAGCTTTTCACACGTAATTACAGTAATAACGGAATTAAGTTAAAAGTGAAAAAAAGACGTTTTTAACTTTCATACACAGGTGAAAAGAACCCGTACATGTACTGGAAATGGATGTGTTTCGTGACCAGACTCCTCCTTTTTCCAGGGCGGGTCCTGCATTTCCCAGGAGGAAATGTCAGATTGTCCTACATTTGGGGTCATATCCTCCTGCACAGGTCCTAACCTCCTTCCGTTGGGGTTAGGACCTCTCAAGAGAGCAGAGGAGGAGGAGGAGGCTGGAAAGGCAAGGCAAGGCAAACTGAGGCAAGGGAGGGATTGAGAGGGGGAAACTGGAGGTAGCTCCCATGCCCCCCCCCCCCCAATAAGCCTTTCCCCTTTGTAGGACCTGCAGGGCAGAACTTCATGGTGAGATGGATTTCCAAATTGCTCCACAGGCACACCCCATACTTGCACCCACATCCCCCCACAGCTGCTGTGAGGGAAGCCTTCTTTCCCCTCCTTTTCCCTCCATCCCAAATGCCAAACTTCTCCTCCGTCCCAAACTTCCCTCTCCTTCCCTTCCCTTCCCTTCCCTTCCCTTCATGGCAGGAGCCCAGGACTCTCCCTCCCTGGAGGCCCCTCCTCCTCCTCCTCTTGGCCCTCCTCCAGGTCTTAAAAGAGAATTGTCCGTGCGTATTTGCTTTTCACATTACAGTAAATGCGAAATTACTGTAATTTCACAAATGCATTTCCTCTAAACTCCTAAAATTAAAAAAGATCTCGGATAATACCAGTTTCTGTCCAGTTTCTGACCAGTTTCTGTGCGACGTCGTGTGAAATCGTGAGGCACAAATTCAGTTTTTGTTTGGGATTTGTGTGGATTAACCAACAGATTTCCCCCGTGTGATAACGTCCATAGAGTTGGAAGAGGCCACAAGGGCTACCTAGTCCAGCCCCATTCTGCCATGCAGGAACACAGAATTAAAGCACCCTCAACAGATGTCTATCCAGCCTCTGTGTTAAAGCCTCCAAAGAAGAAGACTCCAAGGGAGTGTGTTCCACTGTCAAATAGCTCTTACTGTCAGGAGGTCCTTCTTAATGTTGAGGTAGAATCTCTCTTCCTCTAGTTTGAATCCATTGCTCTGTGTCCTATTCTCTGGAGCAGCAGAAAACAAGTTTGTAAGAAACTAGGAACATGCCTGTAACCATTCATTCTTGTATTAAAAATAATTTCAGATCTTTATTCACAAAATTCAAATTCTGCACTGGAAAGCACAATTGAATACAAAGAGAATGCTTCCTATATAATTTAAATTGTTTGGCAGGATTTGAACTTTGCTGTTGCAAAAAAGAAATGAGTAGAAGATAAGGAATCAATAAAGTGTTCTGAAAGCATAGCCAGAGGCCAGGAGAAAATGCTGCTCGTACACGCAAGAGTCTGTTAATGAGCCATTGCAGCCTATGTTTATGAGCTGTTGCAGTGACACCAATAAGGGCTAAACATTTCCTTTTTTAAAAAGAAGGATAATGGTTCCATGAGCAATTTCTGTTGCTGAAGCTAACTAGATCTAGTTCTGTAAGATACACTAGCTTTGAGGATTCTGCCTCTTATACAACTTACAAAGTACTTGTAGGATCTAGACATGATCTTTGTTACTCTTGCTTCTTAAGTTATTTATTATTCTGTTTATTATATTTAGTAAGTGCCTCATAAAATCAGTTCTTTAGTTCACACTCTCCAAGCTTCTTCCTCATATTTCTGTGTATGAAACTCTTAGGTACTGAATCTGATCACTGGGTCCATCCAGCCCATTGTTAGCAACTGCAAGTGATATCAGTTCTTCAGCAAAGGTCTTTCTCAGACATGCCATTTGGGACCCATTCTTGGCCTAGTGAGATACCAGAGATTGTCCCAGAAACCTGATGCAAAGGATCAACATGTTTGCCAAGCACCTTGTGGGTTCAAAAGAGCAGTATAAATAAATGATTGTGATAAAGAAAAGGTGTCATGTGGGAGAGAGAATCTGGTATTGTGAATTGGCATTGCAAGCCTGGAACACATCTCCTGCTATAGTGATTGAGGTTTAACAGGGCTTGAGGGAGATGCTCCTGTTTGAAGGGGTCAGACGATCTGTGCTTCTGATTTATTGAACTATAGTCCACATTTTTTCAGCTTGATAGCACATTTGCAGAGCAATCCTGTCTTTTAGAAGCAAATCACACTGGGGACTTACTTCCTAAATAATCTTAGGATTACAGCCCAGAAAATGAAAAATGGCATTTGAAATGTAGTTCTTGAGCAAATCAAGCCTGAGCTCCCTCTAGAAGCTGAGATAAATAAAGTGAGGCTGTTGTACTTTTGACATATCATGAGATGGCAATAACTCATTGAAAAAGAAAATAATGCCTGGTAGAGCATAATAAACCATTAGGAAACAAGGGAGATTCCATTACAGGTGAATTGAGAGGAGGGGGCAGGTTTGTTCTCTGCTACCCCAAAAGATAGGACCAGGCCTAATGGTTTGAAGTTACAGGAGGGTACTTTTCAATTGTACATTAGAATGAACTTCTTGACAATAAGAGCAGTTTAGCAATGGAACCAATTACCTGGAGCAATGGAGAGTTCTCTTTTTCTGGATGTCTTCAAAAAGAACTAGACAGCTATTACTGGGGATGGTCTAGCTAGATTTCCTTTATTGAACAGGAGGTTGGCCTCTATGGTCCATGAGGCCCCTTCCGAATCTATGATTCAATCAGGGAAGTTATAAGTATCCTGAGTTTGTCAGACATGAGCACAGTAATTGAGGACAGAAGATCTGGGAGATTTCTCGTTCATAAAGTCACTATAAGACGAACTTGACAGAAAATAAGAACACATTGCTTGTATCCCTTTACCCCTTGTTCCAGTGTGTCACCCACCAATATTGTTCCACACTTGTACCTGAACTTCATTAGAGGTATCAGAGGCAGGGTAGTTTTCTCTCATATAATATTCAATATGGCTTTCATTCAAGGTACATTGAAAAATTGCACCAAGAAGTAGGAGAGTCAGAGAAGGATGCAGCTCCAGATGTGCTGTTCCATGCAGTTGAAAGCTGTTTCATTGGGAAGAAATTTGTCTTTGGAGTTAAGGTAATTTCTTTCCCTTTGATGTAACACTCTCAGAATGCACAGTTCAAGCGACACAAAACAATATTTATTTGCATTCCACTTCTGTACATACACAGATTTTCAAATAATACAGAGCCCCACCATCATGTCACTTGTCCTACCAATTTGATGGAATGCCATGTAACTGGAAATGTCAAGCAATCCTGAGCTGGCTAATTACCTGTCGTTTTTAAAATTGGCCAGCACCTTCAGTTCCCATGGATAAAGGCTTAGGCCTAGAGGCTAGGAACTTAAGCCCCTAGGCAACAAAGAATTCCATAAAGGCAAGCTGGGGCAGAGAAAATATGGAGTACTCCATTCCTCCTCTGTAACCAGGACAGTGGTGTAGCGGCTTGCCTCTGCCTGAAGTCCCAATGGATTTTACACGTTCAGATCTAAGTGACTGACTTCTACCTGACAATCATACAAATCTTCACTCCAAACACTTGTGAATAGAATCAAATGTGACACAGTAGCATGAATGGAACTGCAAGCTTTACCGTAAAGGAGCATATGCACAGTAGAAATAATGCAGTTTGACATCACTTTAAGTGCTGTAGCTCTATCCTATGGAATCCTGGGAATCTGTAGTTTTACAAGGTCTTTAGCTTTTTCTGCCAAAGAATGCTGGTGCCTCACAAAACTACAAATCCCAATATTCTGTAGAATGGAGCCATGGCTGTTAAAGTGATGTCAAATTGCATTATTTCTACAGTGTATAAGTCTCGTTGTTCCTGTGTTAGAAAGCTATTTAAACTGTAATATTCCCCAAGAATACAGCTTTTTAATAAGAGGTGTTTAATATATAACTTCTTAATATAATGGGATGGAGGAGTGAGGAATCAGAGATAGTGTGGTGTAGTGGTTTGAGCACTGAACTGACTGGAGACCAGAGTGCGAATTCTGGTTCAGACATGTAAACTCACTGGGTGATTGACCTTGGGCAAGTCTCTCAGCCTCAGAAGATGGCAATGGTAAACCCACTCTGAAAAAACTTGCCAAGAAAATCCCATGGCTTTAAGGTTGCCATAAGTCAGAAACGACTTGAAGGCACACAAAAACAACAGGAGTGAGGATAGCTTTCACTGGTACACATTGATTTCTCATTTCCTTAGTCCTGTCCACTTCCTGCTCCCATTTCCCAAACCTATTCTGTGCAAGCACAGAGCCCGAGTATGTGACTGTGAGAGATGATGACAAAAAAGAGAATTGAGAGATGTGCTTCAGAGCTTGAGAACTTATCTACTTTAGACAGATTTTATTTTAGTATTCAATGTTGACTTGTGCAAAACTGAGATTTTATGGTACAGAGGTGAAATGCCTTCTAACTGAGAGAATGCCATTTGTTTTATTGCAGGATTATGACATGCCAGAGAGCACCACGTCCTTGCAAAATGACTGCCAAATCAACAGGTATCCCAGAGCTCTCACTGCCTGTCAAATGTTCATACCTAACTCTGGGCTTATCGGCAATACAGTTATTTATTATCTCCAGCAGCGCCAAAGTTCTCATTTCAAGCAGGGACATGGAGGCATCAAGCCTCCTGATCTCTTCATGGCATTTGACCAATCAAGTAGTGAGCTCAGCAGCTTGCCTGGCTCTAGTGCCTTGGGCACGGCTCCATCACATTCTGCAGATGGTCTTTCTGTTCTCTGGCCCCAGTCATTTAGGTTGACTTCCTCCTCTGTTTCTTCAGGAACAGCAGCAGATCCTGTAGATCTAAATCCAAGCAGGGCGGCCTATAGTAGGCAAAAATGGGAAGATAATCCAGTTTCTTTGTCTAGTCAGTTGATCTATAACTCCCAGGACCATAATCTAACTGGGACTAAGAGAAATGTACAGGAAGATAAGAAACACCAATTGTATTCTAGTCAAAGGAACTGTATCGCCACAAAGAGTCAGCCAGAAAGTGATTCCGCCTTAGGAAGAGAAGGTGGCAGATTGTTACAAAACCCATTAGAATTAGAGGGAAAGAACTTGTGCGGTGAAATCAACATCCGGCAAAACTATTGGCTCAAAAAATCTTGCAACCATTTGCCTCATCAGAGATATGACATTTCTCTCTGTTTCCCTGCTTCCTCTACCATTCATCTTTCAGCTAGAGAAGATGCAAATTCTGAAGAAGCCTCCTGGCTTTGGGATGAACTGCCATCCTCTGAAAGCTTAAATGAATTCATTGCCAAATATGAAAGCAAGAAAGCCATGGTGTTGCCAACAAAGGTTAATGGACAGGTACATTTCCCCGATGATGGGGTTGATGAATTCTATGGGCATTTTAGCCAGTTGTCTCCCAAGCCAGGCATTTTCCATGTCAATTTGAAAACTGGGGAGCCAGGTGAGAAGTTGCAGGTGCTACCTGAGAAGGAAGAAAGGCACAAAGATTATGTTCTTCCTTGTCACCAGCATAACCTGTTACCATCCCACAGCAGCCAGGAGTCTCACTGGGAAGCCTTTTACAGTTCTTTATCCAGTAATAGAAAGGAAAAATTGGGGTATTTATCCCATCAGCTGCCACTCCTCTTGCCTTCATCTTCCTTAACAGAAGTGAAGCCTCCTCATTCAGAAGAAAGTTGTTTGAAATCTGAGGAAGGAGTTGACCAAGATGTCAGTAGTTCCAAGAATCACCATTCCAGCTCTTGTTTAAACCTTTCCAGCAAGTGCCTAGAAAATTCTTGTTTACAAATTAGGAATATAACAGCCTATTTAAATAGTAAATATGATGATAAGAGGGGAGAAAAAGGAAATCCTAATAATCTAAACCAGACTACTGAGATCACAAAATTTCAAGGAGACTGTTTCACTTCAGGAACCTGTAAAATATCCAGTGGCATTGGTGGACCAAAGGAAGACCTTCTCTTTCAGGTGAATGGATGCAGTTTTAAAGGGGATGATGGCAGTTTTCTGCAGAAATACTCTGATGGCCATGAGGCTAGTTTCAATGTTTCAGCTGATCTCTTTGATAGTGCTAGAGAGACAGAAGACACTGGTGGAAAATTAAATTCATCCCATGGGTTCTCAGCACAGGAAAATCCAATGACCAAACAGTGTATAACATCCGAATTTACACCAAGAGAGCCAAGTGGTAGCTGCAGCATGCTCATTACTTCTGACCCTAAAACAAGCAGTCCAGTTGCTGGCTTAATATCCGGGTCAGAACACACCCCTACAGGTTCCCTGGATTTCATACCTAATTCCCAGTCAACTCCCCTTGCTAGGCCTTGTTTACAAGTAAGGCTCCCTAGGGGAAAGGAAGCCATACTTAGTGAATTGCCTCTGAATAAATTGTCTTGGGTTGGAGCCAAATGTAAAAGACTCCGGCCTGCCTTGGGAAACCCTTCAGTAAAACGGCTGGTCAGCAAATTCAGCAAATGCAGAAGGTCAGGTGAAGCATCTGATTGTCAGCAGATATTTACTAATGGTAGCCCAGCCCAAAAAGTGTCTGAAAATATTGGTGAAGAATGGATTCCCCCCTCAGAGAAAAAACAAGCACAGCCTTTTGGGATCCAGAATGGGAAAGTGTTGAAGAAAAGGAGGAACCTGGTGAGGAACAATGCTGGCTGTCATGCCATAGAAAAGACTTCTCTTCCTGAAAACAATGTAAAGTGTGGGATCCCAAGGAGTCCCACCAGGTTAATAAGGGTGGAATTATCTCCCAAAAGTCCAACAGAGATTAGATTTGGGAGACAGCCCATGTGCAAAGACAGTGTTAATTGCAGGCAGGTAGTGAATGGATCTTCTGGCTTCTCTTCCTTTTCAGATGTCAAATCAAACCTATTTGCCACACTTCGCCCCATGGCTAGTGTTCCAAGTTGGTCTCCTGAATTGTTCTCGGATAACAGCCAGGTCATCATCACAGATGCCATTTTCTCAAAGCCGTCTCTTTGAATGTCAAAATTCCTTGTGCAAAATGTCTTGCAGTCATAATTCCCAGGAATGGGAAAGGGCTGCCTTAATTTAAAAGAGAGAGGTACAAACATGAACTGGTCATTCATCCTCTCAGCACTTTTAAATAATGAATTATTTCTACTTGGATTGAGCATTACATGACAATGTCTTAGCAAATGAAATAAAAATTTATTCCACCTTTGGGGCTATGAATTAATAACCCTGGGTGTGCATAACTGCTCTATGCTCATCTTTCTCTCTGCGCCATGTACAAGCAAGCTTATGCTAAGCAGAGATTGCTCTGGGGGCCAAATTTCAATCTCTGCTTCCCTTGTAACCTTTGGCCCGAGTCCTGTTGGGACATTATGCCACTTTAACTGCAATTTGTGCTTTCAACATGCTTGCTAAAGGAGTGGTCTAACAAAAGTAGTTCCCTGGCGGACCAACAATCTGTTGCGCTCCTAGTGAGATGCTCAGGCACAGATCTGTCCCTGCTCCTGGGTTGGTCATTTCTGTCTTCTCCACAATCCCATGTCAGTACATCAGAGACACCATCTCCTCGGCTCATTCTTGGTGGTATTCTGGCTTTTATTTTACTCCTAGATGGCATATGATTCTTGTACTTCCATTGCAAAAAGGTAGAAATAGAATCAGATTTGGAAGGGAACTCAGACCATCAGACCCAAGTCCTTCCTCCATGCAGGTTCTCCAGCTAGAGCAGACCTGCATAACTAAGCAGTAGATAGGAGCCAAAATTAAAATAGGCTAAACTTCTTTGGGCTACAGATAGTTCTTGGGGGGGGGGTTCCTTCAGAGTCCCACATGGCGTGGGGGGAGAGCATGGCAATCCCACCCCCTGCACCAGGCGACACCAACCTGAGGGATGCCACTGTGTCCATCATTCCTGTGTTTTAACAGCCTTCTCATGGACGGAGCACAGAATGGACTGAACACTACCTTGCGCCAGTTCTCTCTTTCAATACTGCCTCAATTCTGCACTTCATCTGCAAGGTCCGAGAGGGTGATGGGTTGGGCAGAGAAATGGCAGGGCACCCATTGTGATAATGGCAGCGGTTCTGGCACCATCACCAGCATCCTGCACTGGAGAAGGTTAAGAGGTGATATGATAGCCCTGTTTAAATATTTGAAAGGGTGTCATATTGAGGATGGAGCAAGCTTGTTTTCTGCTGCTCCAGAGAATAGGACCCGGAACAACGGATGCAAGCTACAGGAAAAGATTCCTCAACATTAGGAGGAACTTCCTGACAGTAAGAGCTGTTTGACAGTGGAAGGTACTCCCTGGAGAGTGGTGGAGTCTCCTCTTTTGGAGGTTTTTAAACAGGGTGGATGGCCATCTGTCGGGGGTACTTTGTGAGTTCCTGCATGGCCAAAGGAAGTTGGACAAGATGGCCCTTGTGGTCTCTTCCAACTCTATGATTCTATGATCCTTGAGGGTTGCTCAAAATCCTTTGATGAGCTGCATGTTGTGCTGGCCTGAGTTAGAGCATCCCCAGTAGGTAGCTGTCCAGCCAAATTCATGGTTTTGTGCAGAACAGCGTTTTCTCCTCAGAAAATTTTTCTGCCCAGGAAATGCTGTTTCTGGTTCAGAAAAGACTGCTTTTCTGCACAAAGTAAACATGCAGGTTTTGCACAGAATAAGCCTGGTTTTTGAAGATTTTCTTGCAGTGGGGGGGAAATTGTTAAAATTACTCATTGGTTCCTTCAAAAAGAAACTTTAGTGAAGCATCTCTAACCTGAAAGCACTGTGAAGGTGCAGCTCTCAGGGTTTGTCCACACTGCAGAATTAAAGCAGTTTGACACCACTTTACTGCCATGACTCTATCCTACGGACTCCTGGGATTTGTAATGTGGTGAGATATTCAGCCTGGTCTGTCAGAGAACTCTAGTGCCTCACCAAACTATAAATCCCAGGATTCTGTAGGATAGAGTCATGGCAAAGTGGTGTCAAACTGCTTTAATTTTGCAGTGTGGCTACACCCTCAGTACAAGTGCTACTTGTTGGAGAGGAGCTTTACTCCACCAAAATGTCTGTTTATAGTACCGGAGGTCCCTGGAACACCCCACTGATTTTGTATTAGAGTACACTTCTTTCTGTAAATTCTGTATACAAAAGGACGGGGGATAAAGAGGTTGCCTTGGAACTAGTACTATTGATTGTAGCTGCTCTTTTCTATCCGTGGGGAGGTTTGTTAGGCTTTAGTGTGCAGCTGTGGGAAATGAAAGCAACATCTGGAGTGCAGTTGTTGAAAACCCATGCTTGTGGAACAATACATGGCTGATTGAGCGGAGTTAAAAATGGACTTGACTCAAGGCACTGCATGCTTCCATTCTGCCTGATGATGTGAGAGCTTTGAAAGCCGCACCATGTAGCTATCCAAAGTTTCCTGACAACCTTGGCATGTCTACAGCTGCTCAAGATTGTTTGCAAAGAAGGATGGCATGCAGGTCATTGATGAGCATTGATGCATAATCTGTTAATGAGGAACAAAGGGGCAAAGTGGGGCACCAGTGATGTACATCCTATACAATATATAGCCCCGGTTGATGGCCATATAGGAAGCTATAGCAAACCTCCTTGACATGTGGAACGATGCTACCAAGACTCCCCTCCATGGTTCTTAGCAGGACTTCTAAGGTCCAAAACACATGGCAGAAATAATCCAGTTTGAGACTGCTTGAACAGCCCTGGCTCAGTGCTAGGTAATCCAGGGAATTGTAGCTTATTGTGGCACTCCAGCTGTCTGACAGAGAAGGCTATAAATGTCTCACAAAACTACAATTCCCAGGATTCCCTAGCACTGAGCCAGGGCAGTTCAAGCGATCTCAGACTGGATTATTTCTGCAGTGTGTTTTGGACCTAAGACTCCGTAATGGAAGCCAGCATGGTGTAGTGATATAAGTGTTTGATGAATGACATTGCTTAAAAACCAGATTCAAATCCCCACTAAGCCATGGAAACCCACTAGGACTGCGCCCACACTGCAGAAATAATCTAGCTTGACACCTCTTTAATTGCCATGGCTCAATCCTATGGAATTCAGGGACTGTAGTTCTGTGAGACACTTAGGGGGGTTGCAGACTGCCAGAAATAGTGTGAATTCAGTCCACTTTTAGGGTTAGGGTTAGTGCTAGGGAATCATGGGAACTGTTATTTTTCTGAGACATTGAGCCTTCTCTGTCAGACAACTCTGATGCCACAATAAAATACAGTTCCCATGGTTCCCTAACTCTAACCTTAACCCTAAAAGTGGACTGAATTCACACTATTTCTGGCAGTCTGCAACCCCCCTTAGCCATCTCTGTCAGAAAGATCTGGTGCCACAACAAATTACAGTTCCCAGAATTCCATAGCACTGAGCCATGGAATTTAAAGTGGTGTCAAACTGGATTATTTCTGCAGTGTGGATGCAGCCCATATGACTTTGGGAAACTCGCACTTCTTCTGCCTTAGAGGAAGGCAATGGCAAGCCTCGGAATAAATCGTACCAAGAAAACCCTAGAACAAGTTGGAGTTGACTTGAAGGTACGTAACAACAAATATGTTGCTTTTCTTTTAAAAGAGGTCTTTAGTGTACTAGTTGAGAGTTATGGGAAGCACATGAAAGTATCTAGTTCAGTTCTCAACTCATCATTGAATTCACTGGATGATCCTAGATAAGTCATTATTCTGCAGACCATTTTTCTGATCTGTGTAGTAACCAAGTATGAGAATCCTCTCCTGGACCATAAATGGCAGTACCACTTTTGACATGGCGATGCAAAATGATGCAAGGTTTGCACAAGGATGTGGACTCTTCCTGGAGGTTTTTGGTGCTGACGTTGAAACTCAAAGCCACTGGAAAGACTCAGATGAGAGGAAATACTACAGGTTATGTCTCAAGTGGAAAGAAATTCCCCTAAGTCAGCAACTGCACTGACTGATGGTTGAATTGGATGGGCCCTTTGACCAGGGCATTGTTATCGTTGTGTGCCTTCAAGTCATTTCCAACTTAGCGAGTTTGCCTTTGCCTTCCTCCGAGGCAGAGAGAGTGCGACTTGCCCAAGGTTATCCACTGGGTTTCCACAGCTGAGCAAGGATTCAAGCCCTGTTTTCCAGTCGTCATCCCATGCTCAAACCACTACACATGCTGGTTCTCTTAGAGTATTGTAGTTTCAAAAAAGAAAAATCCCAAACCCTGACTCAGACCATAATCCCCGTCATCCCCAATCCCCTTTGTTGTATGGAAAATGCTGGCTTACCTTGCAGGATTGTGCAGTGAGGTCTAAGGTCCAAAACACACTGCAGAAATAATCCAGTTTGAGACCTCTTTAACTGTCCTGGCTCAGTGCTAGGGAATCCTGGGAATTGTAGTTTATTGTGGCACCAGAGCTCTCTGTCAGAGAAGGCTAAATGTCTCACAAAACTAGTTCCCAGAATTTGCTAGCACTGAGCCATGTGGAACATTAAAGTGGCCTCAAATTTGATTATTTCTGCAGTGGGTTTTGGACCTCAGTCTCTCCTCCCTGGATTTATCTATCTTTGCTGTTCTCCAACTTGGACCCTCATTAAACAATAGTGTTCTTAGTGTTGTTCTTTCTAATCCAGATCTGCACAACTTGAAAGTAGGTAAGGGCCAAAATTAAAATAGGCCAAAGTTTTTCAGGCCGCAGATAAGTTTTTAGTGGCTCCCTTTCCAAGTAAAGATATAATTAATGATTAAACTATTTTGCAAATAAACCGTATTATTAAAAAGGGAAATCCTACTTTGCTAAGCGGTACAAGTTTTAATACACTTCCAAGGTTTTCTTACCGTTTGCAACATTTAGTTAATGGGACATATTGCACTTCTTGTCAGCTATCAGTTTATTATACTCTGGAATCATGTTTGAAATTGATGTTATCTTCCAGGTATTCATTGGTTAGGGTTGATGTGGTTGCATAGAATCTGGACACTTTATCTGTAACCTGGGAATTTTGATCAGAAAGGAGGAGAAAAGGTAGTATATGATTTACCAGGGATTTTTTTTTGGGGGGGGGGGAGAATAAGAATGATCAAAATGCCGCAAATATCATAATAAAAGGAACAATTAATTAAAATGTGCCCGCTTCTCCATCACATGGGCACATGTGATATTTCCCTTTAAAGTATGGAGAGTAGGAAATGAAAGTAGATTACTACAAATGACTCTAAATTGAGGAATTTTTAAAATACAAGGCCTCTGACAGCAAAGTTCCTTTTACAAGTTTTTTTGTTAATGCTTGCCTAGTTATTTTTCTCGCTTTTCATCCTCCATTTAGCTGGAAGTTTTTTTAGCAGTATTGGCATTGGAAGGATGGTGAAGAAGATTGGGAGTAAGGCCAGGCTTGTGGTGGAGGAGGCTTGGAGGGACCGTTACCCCTTCTTCTTCTTCTTCCAAAGCCTGACCTTCTCCTCGGGAGTAAGGCTGGGCTGTGGATGAGCCTTACCTAAGAGGGTGAGTGGCTGTTAGCAACCAGCTACCATCCATCTGACAAGACGTTTTCCCACCTCCTCATGGGCCACTGGAAATTGTTTGGTGGGCCGTATGCGGCCCCCGGGGCATATGTTGTGCAGGCTTGTTCTAATCCCGTGTCTGCATGTATTCTCATTTATAGTTTGCATGTGAAACTCACTTGCTTTTGATACTTTATCAAGTTCTTCTCTATCATCCTTTAAGGCTTGTGCTTCACAATATGGGGAAGATCAAGCAAGCAGCAGGCCTTTATCTTGAAGCAGACTCAAGGGTTCAGAACTAAGCATAGCTGAAAAGGGGAATTACAGGCCTTTGCAGACTGCTAGAAATAGTGCAAATTGAGTCCACTTTTAGGGTTAGGGTTAGTGCTAGGGAATCATGGGAATTGTATTTTTTCTGAGACATTGAGCCTTCTCTGTCAGAGAGCTCTGGTGCCACAATAAACTACAGTTCCCATGATTCCCTAGCACTGAGCCAGGGCAGTTAAAGTGGACTCAATTTGCACCATTTCTGGCAGGGCCCTACATCACGTTAGAGGATTTATATCAAGTCAACAGGGTAGCAGGTAGAGTTAAACACCCCCTTTCCCCATCAGTGATGATCAAATCAAATTGGACACCCCATACAGCTGCTTTAAAATGAACATAAAAATGCCAGTTGTCGTCATCAATTTCATGCAAAATGTAGCTTGGCCCAAAGAAGTGATCCCTGGATCTCATGAAGTAGGTTAGCATAAATAAAACATGTATTTAAGGTGTCATATTACCATTGGGTGGTAGGATTTTTGTTTATGCATTTTGTTTTGTCTTGTGTGTCCAAGTTATTTCTGACTTATGGCAACGCTAAGGCAAACTACCATGGGGTTTTCTTGGCAAGATTTGTTCAAAAATGGTTTGATATTGCCTTCCCCTGAGGCTGAGTGTAGTGTAGTGGTTTCAGCGTTGGACTACGACTCTGGAGACCAGGGTTCGAGTCCCCGCTTCAGCATAAAAACTACAGAGTGGCTTTGGGCAAATTCTTCTCTCTCAGCCTCAGAAGATGGCAATGGCAAACCCCCTCTGAAGAAACTTGCTAAGAAAACCCTGACAGGTTTGCCCTAAGTCAAAAATGGCTGAGATACACAACAATAGGTCCCAGGGCTGTGGTTTTGTGCTGTTCTGCTGTATTGTGGATGTTGAGGTGAGGACACTGTGGTGGAAAAGAGTGTGTTTTATACCAAACTACAACAGATAAAGGTTGGCATCCTGAATGTTTCAGCATAGCACAGCAATTCCACATTCCATGCCTGGTGGAGAGCCGGGGAGGAGGGAATCAGAGAAGTGTGTAGCTATGTCTTCGAAATGATTGTGTTATCCACTGGAGGTCTCTGCAGATGATGTATCATTTTACATCTGGATACAGGGACAGAGCCAGCTTCTTCTCCAATGCTCTCCATCAGGCACAGAATGGTTATGGGGGGAATGTTTTAATGCAAAAGAAATGCCAACCCTTACATTGACAAAAAAAGACAGCCAGCCCTGGTGGCGCGTGCACATAGCCACGCCAACAAGGTCACGCACATGTCACACTGCCATTTACTATAACTGGACTTGAGGTCCAGTGATATTTGGTATCTGCAAAGGGGTCTGGAACAGAACTTCTGCAGATACAAAGGGCCAACCCTATGTATGTGCAAGGTGGACTTGCATCTGCATATGATGCTAGCAGGATCTTAGCCATAATACTGGAAAATGGGTTCTTATGTTCTTTCTGTCTGATATAGGAAGGTGTTTTATATCAAGTCAGATCTACAGATCCGTAAAGCCCAATTCTGGTTGACAGTGACTGGGAAAGAGTAGCTTTATCCTTCTGCCTGCAATCTCTCCTTTACAGTTTGATTTCTGAAATCAAGAAAACCTTGTGCAGAAAAAAAACACGAAATCACACTTTTTGAAAATGTCAGCTTTATTCTCAAAAAGGCTAAATCTTTAGCAGCTTTTTTAATGCAAAAGGGACCACCTCTGAGTGATCGACACCAACCCCCAGAAACTTCCCGTGGGAGCCCCCTCGAATTAAAGGGTCAACATGAAAGCTTAGACACATAAATGTGTCCTTACAGAGGTTCTTCCCGGCTTTCACTGGGTAATGACTGAAGTGCCCTCTGGCATAGCATTCATTCTTCTCCCAGCATACTGTGCCCACTCGCGTCTGCAAATATCGAACTAATTAATACTAAGTACAGAATAACCAGCGAATTAATACTAAAATTACAATCCATTAGGGGTCTATACCGACCCAGATAGTTCACCTTCCCTTTCAGGGTAACCAATTCAACACAGATATTGGAGAAAGAGTTGGCTGTGTCTGCTCCTTCAGTTCATTTAAAAAAAAAATCCATTAACATCAGATGTGTAAAATCCAATGCATTCTTTGAGCATGGCACTAAAGGTGTCATCGTGATGGACATGAAGACAGGACACATTCCATAATGTTTCCATGGCTGTTTTGGATCAACGGAGTTGCCCAAGCCAACAATTATACATAACACCCACCCACGCACACACACACACACTTGAGCCCAAGAAAGCATGGCAGATAACTTAGATGAGCTACAATCGCAAGAGCCTGCAAGCGACTAGGTTATAGGGAAGGCCTTTGGACACAGTGGTTTGAAGTCACTACTCAGAGCCATAGCTTTGCAAGATGATCATAGCCTGGCTAAAGATCCACAATAAATTTGGAACATGCGCTGCTTTTTGTTTTTAATTCCTAAGCTTATTTTTAAAAACCCTGTGAATTTGTGCACTTGCTTCACAATGAAAAATCTCCCCAAATGACTGCCAGTCAAGTGCCGTGTGCGGTGCTGTTTCAGTTAAAAGCACAATGCATATTCATCGTCTACCGACCAGTCAACAATGACAGTGCTAGGCCTTCAAAGGCTTTCTGAGACCCGTTTTTGGCAAAGAGTATGAAGATAGCCTGCAAGTGGGCCTAGAGCAGTACATATCATCTGTACTGACAGCGGCTATGTGTATGTTAACTCACTCTCCAGATCTTATAGGACTCAGCTTTATACTATCCCTTTAAAGACAACAAGGTATGCTGTCCAAAATTTCCTGGTACCCACTACTCCAAAGAAGGGCTATTTCTCTTAAAGGACATGAAGAACACTTATTTGATCATTTATGCAACAAGAGCGAATAGGAAAGGGAAGCCCCACTGTGTGGGGAAAGAGTACAAAAATGCTGTTTTTTTAATTACAGATTTTGGAACACTTACTTGACCAGATCAAGTTCGCAGAAGATTCATACTGCTCCTCTTCAATAAGCTAAAATCACGTCTTTCCAGGAGCCAACATTTAAATCTCCACAAAATGCCTCCAGCCTATACGAACTACTCTAAGAGTTGCTTGTATCAACAAGAAAAGTTTGTTTGCTTACAACCAGCACGTATTTGAGAACATTTTCTAGCTTCTGTACAGAACAGAATGAGCAATAATGGACTGCCTCTAAAATTTAGCCTGGGGAATTGTTCACTCAGCTGCGACACCCAAAGAACATGGGATTTGAAGTATTGGCATTGCTATTTTTAACTTCCATTTCAGTGAAAGTGTCTGAACGCGGGAAACATTAATACTTACATTTTTTTAAAAAAATGGAGTACACACATACACACCCACGCACGCATACACACTTTGTTGAGTTGTGCCCTAAGAATCAACGCTTTGGGGCCGTAATCTATATACAGGTATTTGCTTAGCTGGCAACTGCCAAATGGCTGATGTGATTTCAATGTCCTTATTTAAAGAACCAAAATATCTTGTGCAAGAGGGATCTTGCATTATTCACCGTTTTCAGGAGAAGCTTTCCATACTGTGAAGAAACCATCTGATGTCTGCTTGCCGTTGGATACCGAGCCCACCTTCTTGAATCCTAGCCTCCTCCATGTCACAGGGAATATTTTTAAAAAAGAAAATAAACCAGGTTATATTCTACGCTGACCCCACAAGCGAAGTGGCCAGCTGGCCATGCTTCAAGATGGGGAAGCTGACTACATCCACCAGCCAGACTGGGTCAAGGTGGCAGGAACAGCCTCTGTTATGACAGGCCTTGGCAAGGAGAAACAGTCATAACCCTCGGAGGCTGAATCAGTTATCAGTTGAAATTACAGCAAGTCAAATAGCTGATGCTTTTCCCTTCGCCAGGTAACGGCGATTCAACATTGTTCACAAGCGTGTTCTGTCTTGCCTCACTGATCAGCCGGCAAGCTAAGTCCAGAAAGAGTTTTTCCACATTATCAGATTCTTTCGCTGAGGTCTCCAGATAGTACATGTCTTGGGCTTCGGAAAACTCTTCCGCTCTTTGCTGGGAGACTTCTCGTTTATCTGCTAAATCAATCTTATTCCCTGTGTAAATAAAGCCAGGGTGGGAAGATTAGTTTTTGACTCCAAAAAGTAAAAGCCCCAAACTCAACAGTGATTCTGCATGCTTTGAGACTCCCCACAAAAGCCAAACACCAGCCAAGTAGGGTAATGTTTGAGATACTCAATAAATGAAGAAAAAAGATTCTCTAGGTGAGTTCATGTGCCCCAGAAAGGAAAGGTAAGCTTTTTAAACTATAAAATTCAGCAGAAAAACTGATCATTCATGGCAGAGGTGGGCAACAGATGGGCTTAAGACCACATGCAGCCCTACAAAACTGGTTTTTATAGACTTTAGCCCCTCCAGACTTCCCTGAGTAACCTATTTGTGGTCCTCCCAAATAGTGAACTGAGTCATGTGGAAGCCTTCCAGAGCAGAAATTCACCTTTTAAATAGGTAGCAGAGTTCCTCTGTATTATTTAAAAAATACCTGCTTTTTTAAAACCAGAAATGGGCAGAAGGAAAGGAGGAGGAATAGCATTATATGTCAGGGATATTTACACCAGTGAAGAAATCCAGGACATCAATCCTGGAAGCCAAGTGGAGAGCATCTGGATAAAAATTAAAGGGGAAGGAAACAACAGGGATGTTAGTGTGGGAGTCTACTACAGACCCCCAACTCAAGCAGAAGAATTGGATGAAGCCTTTCTAGAACAGATGACCACACACTCAGAAAGGAGAAATATAGTAGTGATGGGTGACTTCAACTATCCGGATATTTGCTGGAAGTCAAACTCGGCAAAATCCTCAAGGTCTAGCAAATTCCTCACTTGCCTCGAAGACAATTTCATTGTTCAAAAGGTGGAAGAGGCAACGAGGGAGTCAGCTATTTTGGATCTGATCCTAACTAACAGGGAAGACCTAGTTAATGGGGTGCAAGTGGTTGGATCCTTAGGCGGGAGTGATCATGTCCTCCTGGAGTTTATTATACAGTGGAAAGGAGAAGCCAGGCATAGTCAGACACGCATTCTAGACTTTAGGAAAGCTGATTTTACTAAACTTAGAGAAATACTGAGGGTGATCCCATGGACAGGAATACTAAAAGAGAAGGGAGTTCAAGACGGATGGGAGTTTCTCAAAAGGGAGATACTGAAGGCACAATTTCAAACCGTGCCAACGAGGAGGAAGAATGGGAGGTGTCTCAAGAAACCAGGATGGATGACTAAGGAACTTGCAACTGAACTATGTTTTAAATGGAACATGTATAAGAAATGGGAAAATGGGGAAATCACCAAAGAGGAATTCAAACAAATAGCTAGCACGTGTAGGGGTAAAGTCAGAAAAGCTAAAGCGCAGAATGAAATCAGGCTTGCTGGAGAGGTTAAGAACAATAAAAAGGGCTTTTGGGGGTATGTCAGTAGCAAAAGGAAAAAGAAGGAAATGGTAGGGCCACTGTGTGGAGAAGATGGCAAAAAGATAACTGCACCGATGTTTTTAATCTTTATATTGTAACAATTTTAACTTTTTGTAAGCCGCTTTGATCATATTCATGGAAAGGCGGGGTAAAAATAAAATTTATTATTATTATTATTATTATAACAGGGGACAGAGAAAAGGCAGAATTACTCAACACCTTCTTTGCTTCAGTCTTCTCAGAAAAGGCAAAGGGTGCTCAACTTGAGGATAATGGAGCAGAGGACAGAATAGGAGAATTTCAGCACAGAATAAGTAAAGAGATAGTACAGAAACATCTGGTTAATCTAGATGAATATAAGTCTCCAGGACCAGATGAATTACATCCAAGGGTATTAAAAGAACTGGCAAATGTAATATCGGAACCATTGGCAATAATCTTTGAGAATTCCTGGGAAATAGGAGAGGTCCCAGCGGACTGGAGGAGGGCAAATGTTGTCCCCATCTTCAAAAAGGGGAAAAAAGAGGATCCCAACAATTATCGTCCAGTTAGTCTGACATCAATACCCGGAAAGATTCTGGAGCAGATCATTAAACAGAGAGTCTGTGAACATCTGGAAGATAATTTCAGAATCACAAAAAGTCAACATGGGTTTCAGAGAAACAGGTCATGCCAGACAAATCTGATCTCTTTTTTTGATAAAATTACCAGCTTGGTAGATGAAGGGAATGCTGTGGATATAGTATATCTTGATTTCAGTAAGGCCTTTAACAAGGTTCCCCATGACATTCTTGCAAGCAAGTTGGTAAAATGTGGGCTAGACAAAGTAACTGTTACATGGATTTGTAATTGGTTAACTGGTCGAACGCAAAGGGTGCTCAACAATGGCTCCTTTTCAACTTGGAAAGAAGCGACCAGTGGGGTGCCACAGGGCTCTGTCCTGGGCCCAGTGCTATTCAATATCTTTATTAATGACTTGGATGACAGTATTGGGGGCATAGTTATCAAATTTGCAGACGACACCAAATTAGGAGGAGTAGCTAATACCCCAGAGGACAGGATCAAAATTCAAAATGACTTGAACAGACTAGAAAGTTGGGCCAAAGCTAACAAAATGAAATTCAACACAGAGAAATGTAAGGTACTGCACTTAGGGCGGAAAAACGAAAAGTACAGATATACGATGGGGGACACCTGGCTGAATGAGACTACCTGTGAAAGGGATCTAGGAATCCAGGTGGACCACAAGTTGAACATGAGTCAACAGTGCAATGCAGCAGCTAAAAAGGCCAATGCAATTTTAGGCTGCATCAGTAGAAGTATAGTGTCTAGATCAAGAGAAGTAATAGTGCCACTCTATTCTGCTTTGGTCTGGCCTCACCTGGAATACTGTGTCCAGTTCTGGGCACCACAATTCAAAAAGGATGTGGAGAAACTGGAGCGTGTCCAAAGGAGGGCAACTAAAATGGTGAAGGGTCTGGAAACCAAGCCCTATGAGGAACGACTTAGGGAGCTGGGAATGTTTAGCCTGGAGAAGAGAAGGCTGAGAGGTGATATGATAGCCGTGTTTAAATATTTGAAGGGATGTCATATCGAGGAGGGAACAAGCTTGTTTTCTGCTGCTCCAGAGACTAGGACCCGGAACAATGGATGCAAGCTGCAAGAGAAGAGATTCCACCTCAACATTAGGAGGAACTTCCTGACAGTGAGGGCAGTTCGACAGTGGAAGACACTCCCTCGGAGAGTAGTGGAGTCTCCTTCCTTGGAGGTCTTTAAGCAGAGGCTGGATAGCCATCTGTTGGGGATGCTTTGATTGGGAGTTCCTGCATGGCAGGGGGTTGGACTGGATGGCCCTTGTGGTCTCTTCCAACTCTATGATTCTATGATTCTATGATTCTAAGTCCACTTTGGGAATTTTTTTTCTTTTTGAGATGTTTTTTGAGAGTCCATGTGGCCCTAAAAGGGTCTCAGGAGCAAAGAAAATTGGTCCTGGGACCTGCTGCAATTAGCCACCCCAATTCATGTTCTTAGTATTAAAAATTGCTGAAGATACAGAGATGGTTAAGAGGGGATATGATGGCCCTCTTTAAATATCTGAAGGGATGTCATATTGAGGAGGGCACTAGTTTGTTTTCTGCTGCTCCAGAGAATAGGATCCGGAACAACGGATGCAAGCTCCAGGAAAAGAGATTCCACCTCAACATTAGGAGGCACTTCCTGAGTGTAAGGGCTGTTTGACAGTGGAACACACTCCCTCGGAGAGTGGTGGAGTCTCCTTCTTTGGAGGTCTTTAAACAGAGGCTGGATGGCCATCTGTTGGGTATGCGTTGATTGAGAGTTCCTGCATGGCAGGGGCTTGGACTGGATGGCCCTTGTGGTCTCTTCCAACTCTATGATTCTATGATCCTACAAAGCATAACCCTTTACTTGTTTGCAATGTCTGCATGAAACCACCAGAAGTGGGAATCCTATACCTCTGCAAATGATGGACTGCAAGTGCCAGCAGCCCTAGCCAGCATAGCTAATAGTAAGGAATTCTGGAGTCGCGACATATTTTTCCAACTCAAGAGGCAGGAAGTAGAAGAGGAGAGATTCTGATGGCAAATCTGTCTGGTTAACCCTCTCCCCAAATGGACTCGTCTGAACCCCTAAAGAGTTTTGGACAGGGTGACGAGATGTCCTAACTGCAAAGGAGGACAAGGAACCATAAAATGTAGAACATTACAAAATAAAAGTTCTAAACACTAATATACATATAAATCCATGCTTCTTAATCATGCTCGAAATAATGGAAGGCATTTTAGAATTCCTCCTGGACAAAAGGTTTTAAATGTAGGACATGTTCTGGAAAAGGAGGACATCTGGTCACCCTCTTTCTGGATCATCCGCAAAAAACCCAGTGTTAAGTTGCTGCATTATGAAAGCAAACATATTGAAGCTCAGACAGTAATGGGTTCCATTATTGTGGCTTTGATTGAAGAACAGGCCAGCTGCCAAAAGAGTCATGCCTCTAAAAGAGAGAAGGAAGGTTCTGTTTTTAAAAGGAGTCTTTCAAATATTTTTCTTTCTGGGTCAGGATGGATGTTTCCTCCCTCACCCACAATTGCTAGAGAAATATGGGCCACAAATGGAAATACAATCCAAGGACAGAAAATTGTTTTAAAGATAAATACACAATTTGAGTTCATAAGATTGCAATTTTGGCTGTTGTTTCCTTCTCAACTCCGCTGAGGCTTCTAGCATAGTTTGTTCAATCAAGACGCCATGACCCCAAAATCAGTACTGTGAGGTTTTCTGAGACTGATTTCTGAGCTGCTTTTGTTCAGTTATCATCTGAAGGTTATCATGTAGTTATCATCTGCCATCATGTTGAAGTATCACAGAGCTGCGTCAGCATCTGGAAAAGTTACTTTGTTGGACTATAACTTCTAAAATCCTCCCTGACTAGCCATATTTGGTTGGGCAATTCCAGGAACTGTAATCCAAGTACTAAATTTTCCAAGCTGGAATCCCACACCAGCAGGATATTCTGTGAAACAGATAAACATCACTTTGCCTTCAGTTAGTGGCTCTTTCATATGTTGTTAGGAGCACTAATCAGATCCAGACCTACCTAACAGTAGCACTCTGTGCATGCACAAGAGTATAAATGGAACACTACAGAAACCTAGCAGTCTTTATGACAAAAAGGAAACAAAGGATCTGGGACCACTGCACATCTAGGGAAGCTACAGTCTTCTGAATGTTGCTCCAATTCCCATGTAGTCTGCTTGGCCAAGAGCGAGCAATGGTGGTACATCAATATCTAGAGAGCTGAAGGTACCGATATAGTGGGTGGCAAGAACAGCAGAGAAAAGTACCAAGGCCATGGCACAAGGAAAGAAGTGGTGGAGACAGGGATTTTGTTGGACCACCTAGTGATGAACAGGGCTATAAAGAGCCTCACCCACACTTTCTTTCTGCCTCTTTTGTTTAGAGCGGTGATTTCCAAAGTAGGTGGTACGCTTCCTCTGGGGGCAGTGGAAAGATCCAGGGGGGTGTTGAGGGAAAACAGGGGTGCAGAGGGGCCTTCAGCCAAAGTATTGCTGCATAAGAAAGACAAGGGGAACCAGTGGCCTTTAGAACCATGGGTGGGAGGAGATTTGCATGAAACTTCTTTTCAGGGTCACTTAAAACCTCCACACAGCTTCACTTCATGTGGTAGTGGTACATCTGGAGCTTGGAGCAGTGCCATTTCGGGAGAGATTGACCTGAGCAAGGAGTTCGAGCACATGGTGGCGGGGGAACAGGGGTTACAAAAAGGAGCTATCAAATTTGGGACCCCGCTTAGGCTTTGGGAGCTTTGCTGAGACTTTGCTGGTATGTTGGAACTGTGCTGCCGTGCCTGCTTTCTTTCACCAGACAGGCTGAGATGAGGTAGCAGAAGAAATAATGGTTGTGTGAGTTTGGGGAAGCTATGTGGGGAAGACCTGTCTCTAGGGAATGAGGAAGAGGAATATCCAGGGTCAATTCTTGAAAAGAATCCTTGGCCTTGGAGTGGGTCTTATAGTTAAACCCACTCCTTTTTCCTATCATGTGGCCTCTGTAAAGCCCCTAGACACTGTAACTCTGTAACCCTACACCCTTTTGCCCCCCTCTACTCCAAAGAAGAAGGATTGAGAGTCCTTCCTCATCAAGGAGAAACCCCGTTTCAATATTTGAAGGGATGTCATATTGAGGGTGGAGCAAGTTTGTTTTCTGCTGCTTCAGAGAATAGGACCCAAAGCAATGGATTCAAAGAGATTCCAGCTCAACATTAGGAAGAACAGTAAGAGCTGCTTGACAGTGGAATTGTTGAGCCTCGGAGTGAGGCTTAGTCTCCTCCTTTGGAGGTTTTTAAACAGAAGCTGGATAGATATCTGTCAGGGGTGCTTTGATTGTGTATTCCTGCATGGCAAGGGGTTGGACTGTATGGCCATTGAGGCCTCTTCCAACTCTGATTCTGTGATTCTATTATTCTCCCTTTGCACCCGGTCACCTTGGGAAAAGCAATCAAGCAGCTGGATGAAGAGAAACCAAGAGGCCTATTGCTCATACTGGCCTTTGCCGCAAGGCCGGCATGGGTGAGAGGCTTCTCAGTCACTGCACAGCCAGCTGTTCAGTGGCTACTCTCAGGAAGACCAGGTGCAAAGCGAGCAGCGATTGAGCAGCCAGTTGAGCAGCGACCAAGAAGCCTCTCATCTGCATCAGCCTTTGCTGTAAGGCTGGTACAGGTGAGAAGCTTCTCAGTTGATGCTCAACCAGTTGCTCAGTTGCTGCTCTCAAGGTAACTAGGTGCAAAGGGAGCAGTGACCAAGACTGGTTATTTTGAATTGGCAGCAGAACAGTAGATCTAATATCAAGAAATAGCTGTGTGGGTGTGCTAGGGTTGTCACCCAAGAAAAAAGATGGTGGTAGCCCGAAAAAACTTGGGAACCATTGGTTTAAAGCCTGGCCAGCATACTTGCCATGCCATCCTTCTCTTCTCTTCCACATCTCTTCAAAACCCATCTTTTCCATGGCCTGTATCTGAAGTGTCTAAGAAGAAGACATGGGTAGGCAGCACCCTGAAATGTGGCATTTTCTTCTCCATTCTGCTTTTTTATTTACAATATGTGTCCACAGGGCACAAGGTTATAATGCAGAGTTTCTGTCTTTCTTATACAGATTTCCAAAAATTATTCTCCATCCCTCATAGGTGAATGGGCAAGACAATTTAACTACACAATTAAGATGTGTTAGAGCTGCCAGGGGTTGGGTGGAATTTGCCCCAGGGGTCAAATTTGGTCTTTGGCCTTCCTTCCTTGCCAAAAAGCAACGGCTGCAGATACCTACTGTAGCATGCAGCAACAACTCTGTCCAAGAAAGCTGCACATTGCTCTCTCTCCCTTCTAGAAAGGTTTCCTGCTGATTTGCCATAAGGCTACCATCCGCTAAGGTGTCTCTTACCTACGAGAACTGTTATGACCTTATTGCTGGCATATTGCTCTATCTCCCGCAGCCATTCTGGGAGACATCGGAAGGACTCTTCACAGGTGATGTCATAGGTCAGTATTAATGCATTGGCACTGCGATAGTAACTCTGCGTAATGGACCGAAATCTCTCTTGTCCTGCTGTGTCCCAGATCTGTAGCTTTTTTTTCCAGAAGAGGGAAAGAAGGAGAGGGAGAAAGAAAGAAAATGACTGCATTAGCACAAAATCCCTTTAACCAATCATAACACATCTTTGGCCTCCCTCCTATCCCACCAAAATAAATCTTAAGGATGCCTCAGTTGGATGAATCTTGCTGGTTCAGACTCCACATTCATCGAGGGCTTGGAAAACTGCATTTTTGAATGACAGTTTGCAGAATTCCCCCCACCAATATGGCTAAATGGCTTATTTTTATCTATCAAATTTACATCCCATCTTTCTTCTGGTACAAAACCAACGTGGCTTAATAACAAAAACCAAAACAAAATACAGTCAAGCCCTCTGAATCCATGGATTCTGCATCCACAGATTGAACCATCTATGGCTTGAAAATAGTTTTTTAAAAAAGCAAAAAGCAAACCTTGATTTTGCCATTTTATATAACAGACCTCATTTTATATAATGAGACTTGACCATCCTTGGATTTTGGTAACCAAAGGGGGTCTTGGTACCAAACCACAGGAGATACCAAGAGTCCACTTTATATCTAAAACTTATTCGTTACAAAGTTGCTGTTTTTTTAAAAAAAATGAAACAAGCAAGTTTATTAACAGCTTTAAAACATTTAAAAAACACAGTTTTAAAAAAAAGATAAAAGCATAACACAACCCATTAAAAGATCCTTTTGCCAAAAGAGGTTAAGAGGCAAAGTCCTGCCTAAATAAAAAGTTTTTTGGCTCCTGGGGGAAAGAGAGGAGAGAAATAATGCAGTCTGATACCGCTTTAAATGCCATGGGTCAATGCTATGAAATTCTAGGATTTCTAGTTTTGAGATATTTATTTAGCTTTCTGTGTCAGAGTGGGCCACAACAAACTACAGATCCCAGAATTCCATAGCACTGAGCCATGGCAGCTATAGCATTCTCAAACTGCATTATTTCTGCAGTGAAGATGCAGCCCTCACCAAAGACATCTATAATAAGGGTTTGAACCTCAATAATTAGAAAGAGTGCCTATATATTTGCCAATGGACTGAGGTTTTGTGCAAGGTCCGTTCTCTGTGTCCCATCAATGAGAGCAATACGCAATGTGAGGACATGGCAACAGGGCCTCTTCTGTTGTAGCATCCCATTTGTGGAATAGTTGTTATTGTTGTGTGCTTTCTCTCACCCATTGGGTTTACATTACCAAGCTGGGATTCGAACCCTGGTCTCCAGAGTCATAGTCCAATGCTCAAACCACTACACCAAGCTGGCTCATAGAATTTGTGGCATGCCTTCCCTCTACTGACCATTGGACTCTGGGTTCGATTTCCGGCTTGGTCATGAAACCCACTGGGTGATCCTGGGCAAATCACACGCTCTCAGCCTCAGGGCAAGGCAATGGCAAACCTCCCCTGAACAAATCTTGGCAAAAAATCCCCATAATAGGGTTGCCTTAGGGTTGCCATAAGTCAGGAATGACTTGAAGGTACACAGCAAGAACAACAGACCCAATTAGTACCAACATTGGCTTCATTCTGGTGCCAAGTTAAGGCATGGCTTTTTATTAAAGCCCTTGGGGGCCTAGCAGGCTTTTCCAGTTTGTGCATGTAGATGGTTTTAACTTGCTTGAAATTGTGATATAGCTCAGTATGTTTTAGATAGCAATTTATTTAATTGGCTTAAATTGTAGATTGTTTTAAGCTGCTTGAATTGATTTTACTGTTCGCTGGCAGGAGCTAGGGCAGGATATTTTAAAATAAGGAAACAAAGGTCCAAAACACATTGCAGAAATAATCCAGTTTGAGACGGCTTTAACTGCCCTGGTTCAGTGCTAAGGAATCCTGGGAATTATGGTGGCACCAGAATTCTCTGACAGAGAAGCCTAAATGTATCACAAAACTACAGTTCCCAGGTTTCCCTAGCATTGAGCCAGGGCAGTTAAAGCCATTTCAAAATGGATTATTTCTGCAGTGCGTTTCGGACCTGCGTAAACTTTTCCAAGCTTGGTCCAACATCAAATATATAATGATAGATAAATGCTTCCAGGGAGCCAACAGACAGGCTGGGTATTGAGGTAAAGAGCCTTCTTATGTTGATTGTTTCCAGTTTCTTATATTTGGAGTATACTTCTTTTGTATCTGGAGGCTCTATTCCACCATTATAGTTATTAATTGACCCCTCTCCCTCAATAGTGTCTGATCTATTTCTAAAGGTGTCTTTCCCACAACGCTTAAAAAGAAATCCATCCGAAGACGTATTCAGTTACATTTCATCCCACCAACCGGTCAGCTTGGCCGCATCCGCACTGCAGAAATAACCTAGTTTGACAGCACTTTAACTGTTGTGGATCAAAGCTATGGAATGCTGGGAATTTGTTGCGGCACCAGAGCTCTCTGACAGAGAAGGCTCAACTTCTCACTAAACTACAGATCCCAGAATTCCATAGCATTGAGCCATAGCAGTTAAAGCGGTGTCGAACTGAGCTATTTTTGCAGTGCAGATGCACCCCTATGCAGTTTTGTAAAAAAAAAAAAAAAGCATACCCTTTAACAAGACAAGAAACTAAATCTTTCATGTGGGGTAAAGAAGGAGACCTCCCATTTCTCTCCACACTTGATAATGTTATTAAGCCTCTTATGAAACCTGTCTGCTAGTTTTCTTTATAGTTCCCTGACCCATCAAGTTTTCTGTCTTTAGAAATTTGCATTCAGGGCACAAAACCAAGATGACACATTCAGTGACTCTCCTCCGAGGAAGCAGACATGTCTGGAAATACGCAAGTGAAATTTATAATCTTCTTCCATCAGTGATAGGGAATGGCAGTGGTTATGGTGCAGAGTCCTAATGCTAGCATTAGGATGCTGGAAGCCCTATATAAGTCACACACCCCATGTCTCCCCATGTCCAGATAACTAGCCAAGACACCTGTACTGGATTTATTATTTACAATTGCCTGTTTTAGAGCTGCAAAGGTGAATCAGTCCAAAAGTCATGAAATTTTAAGAGTTGGAAGGGACCACAAAGGTCATCTAATCCAGCCCTTCTACCATGCAGGAATACACAACAGAAGTACTCCTGAAAGAAGCCCATCCAACCTCTGTTTAAAGATGTCCAAAGGAGGAGAGTCCGCCATCCTGAGTTAGTTTAGTTTAATGTTGTAACTCCAAGTCGTAACATAAAACAGTATAAATACATAGTTATTTAAATAGCTTCCCAAAAAAATTACAGGTAAAAAAAAATGTGGTGGCTACAACACATAATTTTTAACAATATAACATTTAAAATGCCTACTACAATTTGGTCAAAGATATATCAAGTACAGATCTCCTGTTAATCAGGTACAACTCTCTTACTAATACAGTCAGCCCTCCATATCAACAGATTTTTTATCCACGGATTCAAGCATCCACGGCTTGACAATATTTTTAAAAGATGTAAATTCCAAAAAAGCAAGCCTTGATTTTGCCATTTTGTATAAGGGGTGCTATTTTACTATACCATTGTATTTAAGAGGACTTGAGCATCCATGGATTTTGATATCCACAGGGGGTCCTGGAACCAAACCACAGCAGATACCAAGGGCCCACTGTATTAAAGGATTTAAAAAAAGGAAAATAGCCACTTGGCAAGTAGCGTACGACAGTGCATCTGCCAATAAACAGTTCATATATTCCTCTTTGGACCTTGAGAATCTTACAATGATCTGGCTCTGAAATCTGCCTCTTATGTCACTATAAAAAAGACAAGTAAATCATGATGTTTAATGTCTTCCACTGGACCACAACCCACAGGGACCAAGTTGATGTCCACTGCCCACTGAGACAGTCTGCTCCCCTTTCAAACAACTCTTACAGTCAGTTTAAATCAGTTTAATAATCAGTTTTAAAAGTCAGCAGATTAATCTGCCAAAGCTAAGCAGAGTGATCCTGTGCATGTTTTTTTGTGGTTGTGTGCCTTCAAGTTGTTTCCGATTTATGACCACCCTAAGGTGGAGCTATGATGGGGTTTTCTTGGTAAGATTTGTTCAGCGGGGGTTTGCCTTTGTCTTCCTCTGAGGCTGAGATAGTGTGACTTGCCCAATGCCACCCAGTGGGTTGCCATGGCTGAGCAGGGATTCAAACCAGAGTTACAGGCCAATGCTCAAACCACAACATTACACTCGCTGTTTACTTCCAACTAAATACACAAAGTTTTAAGGTATAATTCAAAAGTCCTCCATAGGCTATCCTTTGCCTCAGAAGGTAAGCAGAGACAGAACTGAGTATGGGGTTAGTTATACCAGTCTCCCTCTATCTCCCACCATCCGAAAAAAAACCTCAGATAGAATTATTTCCCCAGGCACAATGGTAAGAGATCATGATCTTTCGATTTATTGAGGCTTTTAGCTGAAAGGTCCCTGCACCCTTGCAGCTTTTATCTGAGCTTATTTGATTTGTTATTCTTCTGTGTATTGTCTGTTCTACCACACCTTCTACCTCAGTAATTTTTTGTTTGAATTGGATTTGTTTTAATCAGATAGGTTTTATCAGCTACTCTGGCTATTCTTAAATAAAAAAGGTGGGGATTATAAGATTTTGAACACTCCGTTTTGGAAAACTAATTTTTTAAAAAAAAGTGCCATTATTCCTAGGTAAGTGTGCCCAGGATTCATTGATTTATCAGATTCGTTGATTGGAAAAAGCCCTTTTCTATGATATGTTCAAGACAATGTGAAAATCTTCTTAAGCCCCATAAAGAAATGCCGACCATGGCACAGAAAATATTTAAATTCATTACATAGTACCGGTATATGCTTTGGTCTTTTTGGTTTTCCAGACTGTTTCAGAGTCTGTATAGAACCATAGAATCATAATGCTGAAGAAACCACAACAGCCATCCAGCCCAACCACATTCTGCCATGCAGGAACTCACAACCAAAGCACCCCAACAGATGACCATCCAGCTTCTGTCTAAAGACATCCAAAGAAGGAGACTCCACCACACTTAGAGGGAGTGTGTTCCACTGTCAAACAGCTCTTACTGTCAGGAAGTACCTCCTAATGTTGAAGCTGAATCTCTTTTCCTGTAGCTTGCATCCATGGTTCTGGGTCCTATTCTCTAGAGCAGCAGAAAACAAGCTTGCTCCCTCCACAATATGACACCCCTTCCAATACTCAAACAGGACTATCATATCACCTCTTAATCTCTCTTCTCCAGCCTAAACATACCCAGCTCCCTAAGTCTCTCCTCATAAGGCAAGTTTTCCAGACCCTTCACCATTTTAGTCACCCTCCTCTGGACATGCTCCAGCTTCTCAACAGAACTGGACACATTATTCCAGGCGAGGCCAGACCAAAGCAGAATAAAGTGGCACTATTACTTCCCATTCGAACCTGCAAGGGTCCTAAGATCTTCAAGGGAAGGCTTTCTCTTGGTCCCACCACCATCACAGGCTCACTTGGTGAGGACACAAGAGAGAGCCTTCTCGGTGGCTGCTCCCATCCTTTGGAACTCCCTTCCACAGAAGACTAGCCTGGCCCCTTCCCTGCTTTCCTTTTACCAGCAGGCAAAGAGCTTTTTTCTTTAAGCAGACTTGTAATGAGTATGCAGAGAAGCTACTCATTGGGACGTTTTGTTTATTCTGTTTTAACTTTTGTATGTCTTTTAAATGGTTTTAGACTGTTTCATGTGGTGATTTTAATTGTTTTAAAATTTTTATTGTGAAGGTGTTTAATTGACTCTGGGCCTCTGCAGACTGCCAGAAATAGTGCAAATTGAGACCACTTTAACTGCTCTGACTCAGGGCTAGGGAATCATGGGAACTGTAGTTTATTGTGGCACCAGAGCTCTCTGACAGAGAAGGCTCAATGTCTCAGAAAAAAATACAATTCCCATGATTCCCTAGCACTGAGCCAGGGCAGTTAAAGGGGACTCAATTTGCACTGTTTCTAGTAGTCTGCAAAGGCCCTTTGTCTGGGAGCTGCCTTGGATCCCAATCTGGGCGGAAGGCAGCACACAAATAAATTAAATAAACAAATTTGGTTATTGAAATTAAATTTTCAAATTGAATGAACTTGAATCCTTGTTGTCAAATATCTAGCATTGCTGAGAGTAAGGCTGCATCTGCACTGCAGAAACAAACCATTCTGACACCACTTTAACTACAATGCCTCAATGCTATGGAATTTAGGGAACTGTAGTGGTCCCAGAGCTCTCCGTCAGAGAAGGCTAATAATAATAATAATATAATAATAATAATAATAATAATACTTTTTATTTGATATCTCGCCCCTCTGAGGTCAATCGGGGCGGCTTACATAATAAAATCATAATACAACATTTAAGAACTATTTCTTACTAAACTACAATTCCCAGAAATTTAGTAAGTATCTTACTAAACTACAATTCCCAGAAATCCATAGCACTGAGCTATGGTTAAAGTTAAAGCAGTGTCAAACTGGATTATTTCTGCAGTGCAGATGCAGCCTCAGACAATGAAAAATCTTTATGCCTGGAAAATCCTCTATTTGCTACACTCACATTTCCTTGGTAGCGTTCCCTGCCATTTTTCCAATAGAGTGTAGGCATCCAAAGAAAAATGGCAGGCAATGCTACCAAGGCAACGTGAGTGCAGCAAATAGAAGATTTTCCAGGCACAAACCTTTTTTCAGTGTCTGAGGCTGCATCTGCACTATGCAAATAATCCAGTTCGACACTGCTTTAACTTCAACCGTAGCTCAGTGCTATGGAATTCCGGGAACTGTAGTTGGAGTTTAAAGTTACTGCAATGCTAGAAATATAAAGACCAAAGGGTGGCAAAATTCTTATTTGGGGACAATATTCTCATTTTGTCAGTTTTGTCCGCCTCTCCCCCTATAATTTGCCTCCAACACTGTTGGCATTCATCTGATATCAGAGTCAGAAGGAGTGATTCACCAGCTGGTCCAGAGCATGATGCTAAGAGTACAGAGCAAGATCAACAGCTCTTATTTCACCCTGCATGAGTTCAGACTCCAGTGTTTCGATTTTACACATGAGATACTGAATTTTGCTCCTACAAGAGACCCAAAGATCAGCCTCAACTCCTCTGCTCCTTGCAAAAAGCAAGAAACAGCTACTTTTCCTACTCTAGAATTGCAAGCGTCCCTAAGCCTTGGAAGAAAGCCAGGAAAAGCCTATGGCTCATTTATTTACAGCTGTTTTCAGAAGAAAGAGCTCCCAGAACTGTTTACATGAGATCAATAACCGACAGTCCTTGCCTGCAGGCTTACAACTTTTTTAAAAAAGGGGGACACAAAAGGAAAAAGAGACAATGATGGAAAAGGAGGGAGGAATCTAAGGCGGGTTGCAGACTGGCAGAAATAGTGCAAATTGAGTCCACTTTTAGGGTTAGGGAATCATGGGAACTGTAGTTTATTGTGGCACCAGAACTCTGACAGAGAAGGCTCAATGTCTCAGAAAAACAACAACAATTCCCATGATTCCCTAGCACTAACCCTAACCCTAAAAGTGGACTCAATTTGCACTATTTCTAGCAGTCTGCAACCCCCCTAACTCCAGTTTTTAAAGTGACCAATTTATTGAAAGAAGAAACATGAGAGAAAAGAGGTCCTAAATAGAGATGAAAGAGCCAGACTATCAGTGGTGCAGATGCCTAGATATTCTAAAGGCACCAGATCCCATCTGATCTTGGAAGTTAAACAGTGTCAGCCCTGGTTAGTACTTGGAAGGGAGATTTTTAATGAACACCATGTACCGTAGGCTACATTTCAGAGGAAGGAACTGGCAAAACCACCTCTTAAGTATTCCTTGCCTAAGAAAACCCTACAAAATTCATAGGACGGCCATAAGTCAGCGGGCAACTTGATGCACAAAGGCTCCAGGCCCATCTCAGACTAGGAGACCAGAAAGGGAAGATATCATGGCCAGCCATGAGGAGGACGAGGAGGAGGATGGGTCTCCTCCAGAGAAGGAAGAGATACAGGCTCCACCTGGCTCTCATTCTGCTCTGCCTGAGCCAAGCCCTGTTCTCCCAGCCCCAGAGCAGCCAGGTCTTAGTGCTACTCCTTTGGAGGCTCAGCTGCTTAGTGGGGAGAATCAGGAAGATACAGCTGGGCCAGTACCTTCCTTTAGGCAGAGGAGTGCTGAAAGTGCTGGCGTGCGCAGGTCCAAGAGGCTGGCCGAGAAGCAGCTGCGCCTCAACAAGCCTCAGCTGGCACTGAGGTAGGATTTGGCTATTTAAACATCAGCAAAAGGCTTCCTCAGTGCTAAGACTTATTGTAGCTTCCTTGCGAGACTATGGTCAGTGTGGCTCTTGCTTTGTGGAACTCTGTTGCCTTGACCTCGGACCGAACTGGACTTCTGTTGATTGCTGCCTGCCTTGACCCTAGACCAACTAACTACTTTGCGTTCTGGACTGTGCTTTGGTTGTGCCTTGATTACAGGAAGGTTTGTAGCTTGCCTTGCTCTTTGTTGCTTATCCTCCCCATTCCTAGCAGCAGCTGTGGGAACTGAGGCTGGCTGTAGTCCAGGACAGAAGAGGGGGAAAGGGGTTTACCATTTGCTTCCTCTTCTTCCCCTAGTCACTTCCTGAATTTCCCATTGTAACCCGGTTTGTTTGTTATGAGAGTAACTGAATAGAAATGATATAGGATCAGATTGTTAGTATCACTGAACTTGCAGGGTTGAAAATGGGTTCATGCATAAAGATTTCTGTGCTGCATTCTAATGCATCATGCCTTTTATTATAGCATTCATTACACATAGCATCATATAATACATAGTATTATATATCCATGCATTTGTTGATTACATTTCCATGCCACCAAGCTTAAGACTAGCTTAGACATAAGTACATAGGGACCTGTATATCAGTAACAGCTTTAAGGCTCCAGCTGGTCTCTCAGAAAAAGTGACAGAAATCCCATTTCCCCCCTCTGCTGAAGACTGATGGAATTACTGCTGGCAGATCTCTCTGGATGGCTGAAGGATTTCTCCTCCTACCTCCTAAGAGAAGAAAGTCTCCTTATTTTAAATTGCCTCAATATGATTTTAAATTGTTTTAATTTGTTTCAAATTATCTTGTTTTAAGTGACAAATTGTTTAATATGCTTTTTAAAACTATAGCCATATTTTTTAAAATCATTCTAAATTGATTTTATTGTATGCCACCCTGAGATCCTTAGATATAGGGTGGGATAGAAATATTTTAATTAATAATAAATAAATAAATTTTCTCAATCCACCCCACAAGTATAGAAGAAGCACCTGTCTGGTTCTCAGTTGTCTGGAATGAGGCGCAACCTCTAGGAAGGAAAGCATTAAGATAGCAAATACACTCGTCCCTCCCCGTTCATGGACTTGGAGTTCATGGTCTTGCTCCTTCGCGGATGGCAAGCGGGGAGTGACAAAATGGCATGCGCGCTTGAGGTTCGGAACAGATCCCCCGTGAATCGGGAGGGATGATTGTATTCCCACCTTGTTTGTCCCCAGCATCTAGTGTTGAAAAATACAGTGGGTCCTTGTTATCCGCTGGGGTTTGGTTCCAGGATCTCCCATGGATAACAAAATCTGTGGATGCTCAAGTCCCATTAAATATAATGCCATAGCAAAATGATGTCCTTTATATAAAATAGAAAATCAAGGTTTGCTGTTTGAAATACATACTTTTAAAAAAATAAATAAATTAAGCCATGGATGCTTGAATCCGTGGATTTAAAAAAATCATAGATAAGGAGAGCCAACTGTATACTTTTTTTCTCTGAACTGGGGGCTTCCAATTAGCTATCATGGAAAAATAGACCTTAAAATCATGTATTCCCTAAAAATTAATTAACTTCTCTTTTAAAGCCATTTAACTCCGGGGGCCATCCTCACATCTTGTAGCAACAAATTCCACAAGTTCTCAACATGGGACTTCCCTGTGTGAAAGACCCCTGAGTTTTTCATTCTGTGATTCTACGGAATTTAAACCATTCTCACATGCATTTATTTACAAAGGGTGATTTGCTTTAAAAAAAAAATCACAGTCTTTATTTCAATAGTCCCTTCTCTTGAATTCTTTATGCAACGATACCAAGCAAATGTCTCTGGCTTGATTCTTTCCCACTCCCTCAAAGTTAATTAACTTCAAAGACCCTCCAGGTAAGGCTAACATATTATTGGCTTATCGGCAATACAATTTCACACAAAATTACTCAAGGTCCCTTCGCCAGAGAGTGATAGATTTAGGGGGGTGGATGAAGATGTTGGTATTTCAGTCTTTTTCATTTCCTATATTCAAACAACTCCAATAACAATTTCCTTTTCCAAACCTGCCAGTCTCCATCTACAGCTACAGCCAGAATTAAACACTCAGTAGTTAAAGCCTAAACCCAATTGATAGTCCCAACTAGAGTCAACTCATTAAATCAGTGGATGTTAACTTCACACGGTTTCAACGAGCCTTTGGTAGTTGGGACTAACAATTGGATTGAGGATTCCCGTTCCTGGGTAAGCACTTTAATATACAAAATGAATGGGGTGGAAAGGACAGATTTGCAGACAAGGAACAGGTGGAAGGAATGCAGTGCTTAATTCCTGTTCTTTCCATACCTGCAATCTCTTCTCAAACTGCTTTCTCCCTACTTGACTGTGAAAACTTGATCATGGATTCAAAGGGAGTAGGGGTGACTGCAAAGGTGAAACAGAGGGTGGAAAAGTATGACACTTCCATTATTGTCTGCCTATATTGACAAAGAAAGTATCCATATGACCCAGGATTCATAATTCACATGTAGGATAGTGGCAACACGTGTACTATGAAAGCAGACTTGATTTTCTCATCGAAAGTGACAGGCATTTCCCTGATTTGTTACCGACTTTAATAGAGGAATCTGTTTCACCCTCTTCTTATAAAACACAAATTATCTCCAAATGGAATCAGAAAAATCAAGGAAGGCCTACCTTTACTTTTTCACCATTTATCTCCACCGTCTTAATCATAAAGTCAACTCCAATTGTGGCTCCTTGTCCAGGTGGAAAAAGACCCTTGAAAAAAGAAAACAAAATATCATTGATAACAGCATGTGAGATACAAGAGATGACTGTTCACATTTTGTTTCAAGCACCTGATGTATGGAGCTACAGAGGGAGAGTTGGTAGAATGGATGTGGGATGAGGTTATTGAAACTTTGGGTCTGGAAAGTGATCAATGGACCTCTGTCCTAGTTGATGGAACTTCTTGGCACTTTGTCCTGTTCCATGATCAGTTAAGAATTAAAGTCACAGAAGCCGCATCCCATATCCAACCTGGAAACCCTATAAAGAGTCCAACCCAACAAGGTGATATATGTCCATTTACTTTGGGACTAGGAAATCTACTTTCATCATTAGAATTCCAAGGTCCAACAACCAGAGCTTAGCCAAGTCACACTCTTTCAGCCTCAGGGGATGGCAATGGCAAACCCCTTCTGAAGAAACTTGCCAAGAAAATCCCATGACAGCAATAGCAATCACATGTACATTTCTATACCGCTTATTAGTGCACTCAGAACTCTATAAACCAATCTCTCTGTAAGCCAATTGCCCCCAACAAGCTGGGTACACATTTTATCAACATATGAAAGGAAGGAGGGCTGAGTCAACCCTGAAGTCCTGGGATCGAACTCACAACCTTGTGGCTTCAGTGCCAGCATTTAACCACTGCGCCACCAGGGCTCCTGGTAGGTTCACCTTAAGGTTGCCATAAGTTGGGAAAGACTTGAAGGCACAGAACAACAAAAGCAAATTAAGAAATGCCCATGATGTGGACCTAGAGTTCCCAGACCCACAGTGAAAGCCTGGGTCACTGCTCCTGATATCTCCTTGCAGAATTCTGTATTTAAATTTGCTGACTTTCTTCCCACAAGGATATTTTGTTTTTAGCAAATAAATAAATAAGGCACTTTTCCAGGTTTATAGAACCATAGAGTTGGAAGAGACCTTGAGTCACCCCCATTCTGCCATGCAATTAGAACCAGTCAAAGCACCCCTGACAGATGGCTGTCCAGCCTCCATTTAAAAACCTCCAAAAAAGGAAACTCTACCAACTCTGAAGGAGTGTGTTCCACTGCTGAACTGCTCTGACTGTCAGGAAGTTCCTCCCAATGTTGAGGAATCTTTTCCTGTAGCTTGCATCCGTTGTTCCGGGTCCTATTCTCTGGAGCAGCAGAAAACCAGCTTGCTCCTTCCTCAATATGACACCCCTTCAAATATTGAAACAGGGCTATCATATCACCTCTTAACTGTCTCTTCTCCAGGCTAAACATACCCAGTTCCCTAAGTCTCTCCTCGTAAAGCATGGTTTCCAGACCCTTCACTATTTTGGTCACCCTTCTCTGGACACGCTACAGGCGAGGAGGGGTCACCATATGTGAGACTGGTTAATGTGACAATGGCTAGAATCATCCAGAGTCCTTAGGGATATGTTGCTCCCTTGCGTAAGGGTTGGCCAAATCAGGAGCACTGTACTCAACTCCCAACCTTGCCAGTCTCTATGCCAAGTGGATCATACCCAAGAATCCACCTGTGCCACATGGATGAGAACAGTGACATGGGGATGCACTGAGATTCAATATTAAAGCTACAGAGATGCAGATCTAAATCCCAATGAAGCCCACTGAATTTCAGACTAACCATTATGTTTTGAGCTAACCTACTTGACAGGTTTTTGTTTTGAAGACAAAATGGGTAAGGGTAAGAACAACATATGGAGCACTTAAAAGGAAGAGAGATAAAATAATTGATAATTAGTATACTGCTAGAGAAAGAGGACTATAAAGATTAATTAAATAGTAATTATTCAGTATTAAATATTAATCATTATTAATAATGATTACTACCATCCTAGGCAATTCATTCTTTACTATCTCATATACTTTTCTTCCTCACTGGCTTCAGAAATATCACTTTGGAGCACCAGCCAAAATCCAAACAATGTAGAGCCAAAACATAAAAATTCCCTTGGTCACTAAGGACAATTCCAGTGGTATCAGCAAAACCATCATCTGGAAGTGATCAGAGGATGGTTGAATAAGCCCAAATATTTCTAATTTGTTAAAACATGTCTGAGAATTACCTCTCCCTCTACAGAACAGCTGCTTCCCTTTTTAAAGCGCACCCAGCACGAAAAAAAAATCACTTTTATTGTAAAGAAGTACAGTATCTCCTGCGGTTTCATTCCAGTATACTCTGTGGATACCAAAATCCCATTAAATACAAGGAAGACATAAGTAAATGGTGTCCCTTATATAAAATCAAGGTTTGCTTTTTGAAATATATATGCAGAATATTTTCATGCTGTGAACATTTGAATCCATGCATTAAAAAATCCATGGATATGGAAGGCTGTTTGTACAAATAATCTATGAGAGCCAGTGTAGCACAGTGGTTTGAGTGTGGGATTACACCTCCAGAGATCAGGATTTGATTACCAGCTCAGCCATAAACCCACTTGGGCAAGTCACATGCTCTCAGCCTCAGGGAAGGCAATGGCAAACCTCCTCTGAACAAATCTTGCCAAGAGAACCCATGAGAGTGCTGCTATAAGTCAAAAAGAACTTGAAAGCACACAACAAACAAATAATCGACATAGGCTTTTCAGAAGTCACTAACGCAAAATAGTAAAGAAAAAAAAATTCCTAAAGTGTCAGGGACTAGTACCATATTTAGCTCATTGGCTACAGTGGTTTCTTTCTTTCCTGGGAACTGGCAGCCAATGGCTCATAGGATTTCCACCAGTTCAGTGACCACCACATTCACCAGTACAGATCTACAACGTTAATGGTGTTTGTGTTGGTGTTATTGTTGTGTGCCTTCAAGTTGTTTCCAACTTATGGCGACCTGAAGGCAAACCCATCACAGGGTTTTCTTGGCAAGATTTGTTCAGAAGGGGTTTGCCTTTCCCTTCCTCTGAGGCTGAGAGAGCATGACTTGTCCGTGGTCATCCATGGGGTTTCCATGGCTGAGCAGGATTCGAATCTTGATCTCCCAAAGTTCTAATCCAACATTCAAACCATGACACCACATTGGCCCTAGAGTCTACTCTCACTATTATCTCAAGTTGGTCAAATCGGAAAAGAGAAGCAAGAAAGAGCCACCTCTTAGGCTGCATTCTTCACTGCAGAAATAATGCAGTTTGACACCATTTTAACTGCCATAGCTCAATGTTGTGGAATTCTGGCAATTTTAGTTTTGTGATATATTTAGTCTTCTCTGTCAGAGAGCTGTGGTGTCACAGCAAACTACAAATCCCAAGGTTAGATAGGATGGAGCCACAGCAGTTAAACCAGTGTCAAATTTCGTTAATTCTGCAGTGTGGCAGTAGCTTCAGCTTTGGTCAACATCTTGTTATGTCAGAAAGGTTCATTTTGCAGAGCAACTGCAGAAATTCCCAAAGACAGCAGTAAGCTGGTAGATTTATTTTTATTTGAGATTTCCCCATGGAGTAGAGATCGACCTCGTTCTAGTGCCCATGGCAGTATGCCCACAGTCACGAAAAGAGGAGAATAAACTTTTCCAAAGAGCAGTTCTTTCAGAGCTCTCCGAAAGGAAGTGGAGTTGACAACGTGGTGTATTAAATTGCCAAGAAACATTCGGCGTGTTACATAACCTCAGCACAAACTGCTTTTCTTTTCTATTAAGCCACAGAAACATTTTGGGGGTGGATGAAGCCACATGGGTATTGCCTACTTATAAGATCATTAGAAGCGCACTGCAAGATTGGACCAAAGAGTTATATAGTGAAGCTTTCTACATGCAGCAGGCAATCAAATACCTATGGGAAGCCCACAAGTGGGACACAATCATGCACTGGAAGAAATACACAAGCAGACTTCTGTTAACAAAGCCTCTAACAAAGAAGCTCCCTTTTACAAAGTCTTTTTATGGGAACCCATCCCAGCTCCCCCCTTTTCTCATTTTCTGTCTAGCTGAAAGTTTCTTTGCAGCATCGGCAATGGGAGGATGGTGAAAGAAGGCTGGAGAAAGATAGATTTTCAGTGTTGGGTTGCAGGAAAAACCATGGATTCTATTACTACAAGATCCCGCCCCTAATTATATTTACTAGACTTAACCCTACTCACTTTTTTCCCCACACTAAACATTATTTTACACGTGTCTAATACATCAATCACATCCCCAGAGAGCCAGTGTGGTGTAGTGGTTTGTGCCTTGGACTATGACCATTGAGAACAACTCAGCCATGGAAACCCACTAGGGGACCCTGGGCAAGTCACACTCTCTCAGCCTCAGGGGAAGGCAATGGCAATCCAAACCCCTGGCTCTGAGCAAAACTTGCCAAGAAAACTCCGTGAAAGGTTTGCCTTAGGGTCACCATAAATCGGAAACAACTTGAAGTTACACAACAACATCATGTCCCCTTCCTTGTGTGTCTTTTTCCTAAAGTAAAAAGTTTCAGATACTCTAACCTTCCTTTGTGTGGACTTGTTCATTCACAATTCCTTTTGCCCTTCTTTTTTTCTTCTGTACAGTATGTAGCAACCAGAACTCCAAAATCAGAAGCTCAATTTAATTTAACTCAACAAAGGGCCTTTGCAGACTACTAGAAATAGTGCAAATTGAGTCCACTTTAACTGCCCTAGCTCAATGCTAGGGAATCATGGGAATTGTATTTTTTCTGAGACATTGAGCCTTCTCTGTCAGAGAGCTCTGGTGCCACAATAAACTACAGTTCCCATGATTCCTAGCACTGAGCCAGGGCAGTTAAAGTGGACTCAATTTGTACTATATCTGGCAGTCTGCAAAGACCCAAAGAAAAATCAATTTAAAATGCATCTACCAAAAGGAAGGAAGGAAGGAAGGAAATACAGCACCAACTCTGTAAAAAAAAAACCTCCTCCTGCAGCAGCCAGTCATTTGTCAAAAGTCTGCTTGCCAGGCAGAACATTCTCTAATGAAGATTTAACTAGAATGACTGAAAACAATCCGATGAAAGAGCCCAGGTGGGTTACACCATCAGCTGGAAGCCATTGATATAGATGTGTTGGCACACCATTGGCAAGTGACACGGGTCACAGCTCATCACCTCCTGTGTTGTTGTTATGTGCCTTCAAATTGCAGAGAACCTGAGTGTTTTCTTGGCATGATTCATTCAGAAGAGGTTAGCCACTGCCTTCCTTCAAGGCTGGAAGTGTATGACTTACCCAAGATCACTCAGTGGGTTTTCATGTCTGAACTGGGATTTGAAGCCTTGTCTCCTGGAGTCTTCGTCCAATACTTAGACCACAACACCATCTTGTCTCCCTGCTTCAGTTTTACAGATGGGGGAATGAGGCAAAGAGTGGGCAGCTTACCCACTCCATCCCAAATCCAATTTCCATCTCCAATTTCACAGCGATTCTAAGAGACGGTGAGTTGCTGCTTCACTCTTGGGGTTTGCTTTCACAAAGACAGAAGCCATTTGTATGCCTGGACAACACAGCAGGTTGTCTAGGAGTAAACATAAAAACAAAACTAACAAAGCCATATGGCCCTATGTTCCTCCAAGAACTTGCATTATTCAGATTATTTTCCCATCTGGCCTCATATTGTCACTGTCTCTTCAGTTCTTTTTCATAATCGATTACACAACTCCTTTAACAGCTCATTTTTGTTGTTGCTTTGTGCCTCCAAGTTATTTTTGACTTCTAGCAACCCTAAGGCAACCCTATCCTGGGGTTTTCTTGCCAAGTTTCTCCAGTCAAAGACTAAACCTGGGACCTTCTGCAGACAAAGAATGTGGTCACTGAGCTATCATCTCTGCTCAATTTATCTAGAACAGAAATGTCAGTGGAAACCTACTTGATGTTTTTTTGATTGCAGCTTCCATAATCCAACACAATTGACAATGCTGGCTGGTGCTGTTGAGAACTATAGCCCCCTAAATCTCTAGGGCCATCGTTGCCTACTCCTACCCTAGCAGCAAGTTCCATTAATGCACCAGGACTTCCTTCAGAGTCAACAGAAATACAGATTGAAGGATAATCCCAATGGCTACAATTTAGGGAGATTAATTTTGATTTATTTTTAAAAAAATACTGCCTCTGAATTTGGAATCTAGTAATTATTTTTTCTTTCTCGCCTCTCCTCAAGGCATGAAGCAGAGTAGAGCATGTTAAAATACAAAACATAATTAGAAAAGTAAATACATATAATCAACAGTTAAAATATAATACTATAAAACTATTAAAATACATTCATATAATGCATTCTTTAAAATATACCAATTAAAAGGTTGTGATTTAAAATTGACTGGGTAGACCACCAGAAGAGATGTGCCTTTAATGTTGTTTTAAGTTGAAATCTAGTTTAAATTACAGTTTGCAAACCTGGTTGGTAGGAAGTATATAAACCAGTTTCCCACTTTAGACCTCCAGGGGAAAGCGATTTAACTAACAAAGAAGTTTTCTGTGTTACTGGATATAACTCTGTATGTGTGTGTGTGTGAGTTTATGTGTACGCACATGTCTGTGTACCCAACCTTGTAGTTCGTTCTCACTCCTAAATGTGGTACAGGTTGAATATCCCTTATCCAAAATGCAGAAGTGTTTGGGTTTAGATTTTTTTCAGATTTTGGAATATTTGCATATACAACATGAGATTATCTTGGGAGATGGGATCCAAGTCTAAACAAGAAATTAATTTAAGTTTCATATACACATAGCCTGAAGGTAATTTTATACATAACATTTTAATAATATTATGCATGAAACAATGTGTGTGTACACTGAACCAACAGAAAGCAAAGTTGTCACAATCTTAGCCACCCATGAAAAAGTTTTGAATTATTTTGGATTTTGGAATTCTGAATGAAGGAGACTCAATCTGTAATGCAACATTTGATCCTGGTGACTGTATTTGTTCCATCTTGTACAGGTTCCTTCTCTACATTCACACACGAGTCACAATTTGAATTCACAGTCCTCCGATAATATATAAGGGATTCAAACCTTCTTCCTACCTAGCTTGTCCCATGATGGCAAAGGGAAAATGGACACAGCAAGAGGGATCAGGAATGGTTTCACTTAGCTAGCAATGAAAGCTTAAAAGTCCTTGAGCTCAAGACTGGAATCACATGTGACACACACACACCCCAGTCATTCCTCCAAAAGCCATCCTCACACACATTCAGTGTGTGTGTGGGGGGGGGGGGACCTCAGAGAAAGAGGTATTTTTTAGGAATATTCCCACCAAACAGGAGAATCAGAGCTCTAATGGGTGTCACACACCTCTAAATAAAACACAGGACTCCACCATTATTAATACCAGTACTTTCCCAAGTTCAGAAATTCCAGGCTTCAGTGGTAAATTCAGAAAACCTTTATTCAGTAACTACAGATTTACAAGAGAGACATCCATTTTCAGATCTAAACATCAAGCATTAAGAAAGCTTAATTTAACAACATACTATTTCAAATAATTAGTGTGCTAATTTCTCATTTGTTACCAAATCAAAACAACCACGTTCCTCTCACATTCCCATGTTCCCTCCCTCCTGGTTTCTTTCCCAGGGAATATGATTTTAGTAAGGTCTTCTCAAGCCAAGCATCCTCCTTTCTCTCTGTTATTACAGCACAAAGGAATGTATTCAACAATGCCTCCCAATAAAAAGCACACTACATATCCCATCACATATGCCAGTATGCCAACACATATTAACCCCCACTAAATCTATAGCAGGCAAGACTCATAAGCAGCTCCTGACACCCACACACCCTATTTTTATAAATATCCATCTGATCGGATAATTTTAAGTTTCAACTTGAAAGGCTTGAATAACTTCCTCCAGGGGCCCTTCCACACTTAACAATCATAGCACTATGATTCCACATTAACTGCCACAGCTGCATCTTACAGAATCCTGGGACTTTAAGTTTGGCTGAAAAGTTTAAATTTTCTGTTCTTTACTGTCAAGTTGACCTCCATTTACGATGACCCTACAAATGAGAGATCTCCAAGATCCCTAGTCATCATCTGACCAGTTTGGGTCTTCGGATTCAAACTGAGTCAATCCATCTATATAGTCCAGTCTCCTTCTTTTCCTAAAAAATTCTTAATACCCCTCCCTAAACTGAAAATCCCAAAATTCTATAGGAAATTGTCATTGAAATTAAAGTGGAATCATAGTTCCATAATTGTATAGTGTGAAAGGGCCCCTAGAAAGATGTCACTCAAGCCCTTCAAAATGGAAAAATACACACACAAACACAGAGAGAGAGAGAAAGGGAGAATTTGCCTATAATTGGGCACACAACCATTATTTGAAGGGTGGGAGGGATATTGCCTTCCAGATGTAGTTACACTCTAAATCCCAGTATCTCTCACTGGTTATGTTGGCTAGGTTTGCTGGGAGCTGCAGTCTGACTACATCTGAAAGACCACATGATTTCCATCCCTGCCTAATCTATTCTGATTATGTCTGAAAAACTGACACCCATATGAACTGAGAACAAAAATAGCTTTAATGGGCAAAATGAGGCCACTAGTGGTTCCCAAGCCTGTTTTTGCAGCCCCAACATCCGCCCTGACTCTTCTAAATCATCCATTTTCTAACACAAAAAAAATGGTTGGGGGGAAAAAGGAACAGCAAAATGACATTTTCAACGGGTTACAAAGCTCCCTGTACCTTCTATTAAAGCCTTTGGAGCCCAATCTCTGTTTTCTAAGTGGGCATGTACATGGTTTAAACTGGTTTATCATTTCCCTCCCCGGCTGTTTCTAAAATTGGCAATCTGTTTAAATACACTTTTATCCTATTTAAATTATTTTACGTTACTGTTTTCATCTGGACTTGTTTTAACATTGTTTCTATTATTTTAATTGTATGACATCCTGAGAGCCCACAGTAGAGGATGGGACAGCAATATTTTAACAAAGCAAAAATAAAGGAAATAAAATACTTAATTTCTTTTAAAACTAGAAGTGAACATCCACTACTTCCAGTTTGGTTGTGTGTGTGTGTTTTGGTTATCCATGCAGCCCCTAAAAGGTCTGAGAAGCAGAAAACTAGTCCCCAAACCAACCCAAGGTGCTTTCCCTGTGCTAGTACACAATGCACAACATACCTTGTCTTATATTCTTTTTTCTTATACATCACAAGCAGCTGAGAACGTCTCGGTCTAAAATCTTACCTGAGTGAACCGTCGGACTAAGCAGGTCTTCCCTACGCCAGCATTCCCGATCAAAACTATTTTGAAGAGAAAGTCATAATCTTCCATACTCATTTACACAGCTGCAAAGTAAAGCAGAGCAAGAAAAAGAGTGAAATTAAAATGTGCCTTTATTCAAAAGGTTTTGTCCAACCAATAAAAGAAGCACTGCAGACTCAGAAGGAATTGAGTTAAGGAGAGAAGTTAGAAACCCCTATGACGTATTTAATCACTCATGAACTTTGCTCCTCCAGGTATTCCATACAAAGGTTGCTGCAATATTGGCAATTTCTTGTCAAGCGCATTAGCTGGGATACTGAATTCAGAACACAGGCTGATCTAGCCAGGACTAGCAACCAGTCTATCCAAGAATCAGGCACTGATTTTTTTTCCCCCAAATGTAATACTAGTTTATCTCCTTAAATTATAGGAGAAAAGACTTATAGTACAACTGGTACTGAGAACCAGCATGGTGCCGTGGTCTATGACTTGGCAGACCAGGGTTCAAATCCTCACTTGGTCCTGGAAACCCAATGGATGACCTTGGGCAAGTCACAAACTCTCAGCCCTAGAAAACCATGATAGGGTTGCCATAAGTCAGAAACAACGTGAAGGCACACAGCAACAAACTAAAGAACACATCAACCTATATTTCAGTCCCCAAAAATGGATCTTAGGGAGACAAGGTAGTTCCTTAGTAGATTCCCTTATTAAACAAGGAAAGTATATTTACCTCCACATCTATTAAGTGGATGTGGAGGTAAAACAATCATTCTCCTTATCCCCACTGCAGAAATAATCCAGTTTGAGACCACTTTAACTGCCATGGCTCAATGTTATGCAATTCTTGGATTTGTAAACTCACTGTGGCACCAGAGCTTTCTAACAGAGAAGGCTAAATACTTCATGAAACTACAATTCTCAGAATTCCATAGCATTGAGCCATGGTGGTTAAAGTGGTCTCAAACTGGATTATTTCTGCAGTGCGGATCTCACTTGATTCAAAGAAAAAGCATCAGCTTTACCCAACAGTGGCATTTTTGCTCCAGTTAAGAGGTGTGTTTCAACTGTCCTGTGGCAAAATTGAATTAAAGATGCTTGTATGTGCAGAACTGGGTATTCAGTGTGACTCCAATTGCTTGTGGCATAAACCTAAACAAAACCTCAGCCTGTGGCTCCTGGATTTCATTCAGCATTTTGCTCTCAGTTGCACCTAGCCCACAAGGTGGTTTGGAACACAGCCTTTGGTCTTCCCTTTAATAAAAGGAGGAAGTTAATCTGATATCTAAGAAAGTAAAAAGAACTCCTGACCGATCAAATCAAGAGGTCCATCCTGGCCAGCATCCTGCCTCTTACAGCAGCCAACAAGACATCATTGGCAAGATGCAGCTGTAAGCAGAACTGAAAAGGCTTCTCCTGCTGTTGCCATCCAACAAATCATATTTAGATGTGTACTGCTTAACCAGTCTAAATATCCTAAAGGTACCAGATGCCATCTAATCTTGGAAACCAAGGAGGTCAGATGGGAGACCGCCAATGAATACCAGGTGCTGTAGACTATATTTCAGAAGAAAGAACTGGCAAAACTACCTCTGAGTCTTCCTTGACTAAGAAAACCCTATGAAATTCATGAGAGAGCCAGCATGGCATAGTGGTTTGAGTGTTGGACTATGACTCTGGAGACCAGGGTTCAAAACCCAGCTTGACCATTAAACCCACTGGGGGACTTTGGGCAAGCCACACGTTCTTAGCCTCAGGAGGAAAAATTGTGCCAAGAAAATCCCATGATAGGGTCATCGTAAGTCGGAAACGACTTGAAGGCACACATTCACGGAGTTGCCATAAGTCAACTCCCCCTTCCTTTGGCTATAGGGGCAAAGAGCCTGTCCTCTTCACATTTCACAAAACATCCTCCAAAACTATCAAAACTCCCCCAGTTGAGCTGAACAACTTCACTGTGTACGGTGTCAATCTGCACATTTCCTTTGTCTATCGTCCTAACCCTACTGCCACTCAGTGAGCCTTTTCACACAATACAATTAAAGCAGTATGATTCCATGTAAAGTTGAAGGCTTTGACGGCCAGCATCCATGGGTTTTTGTGCGTTTTTTTGGGCTGTGAGGCCATGTTCTAAAAGAATGTATTCCTGATGTTTCGCCTGCATCTGTGGCTGGCATCTTCTCTGACGGTGCATGCGAAACGTCAGGAACACATTCTTCTAGAACACGGCCTCACAGCCCGAAAAACCCAGAAAAACCTACAGTATGATTCCACTTTATCCATCCTATGGATTTCTGTGGTCTGCCATTTAGGGAGGGGTATCTAAAATTCTCAGACTACTGTACAAATCAAGCTACAAACCCTAGGATTCTGTAGGATGGAGCCATAGCAATTAAAGTGGTGTCAAACTGCATTATTTCTACAGTGTATTCACCCAGTCCGAAGATATGTTTTTGCCACTCTACCTAAATGTGCCTTGGGTTTCCACCATTCTGACTTAGTCTTATCCACAGCTCAAATCACACTTTTTTACTCCTGACTCATGATCACTTATGCATAGATATCAGTGGCTACTAGTGATGTATCGTCCCAAGTTGGAAATATTCTGCTTGTCAATACCTGTTGCTGGAGAACATGGCTTGGCAAGGTGCTATTGCACTCCTGCTTGAAAGACACATGCAACACTTGAAGACTATCTATTCTGAGAAGACATGGGCTCTCAAAGGCAAACACAGATAACATTCATGAGCAAATCAAATATAGTAAGCAAGAATGAATCACTATGGAGGTGGAAGGTCAGAGGTGTAGGATGATGTAGCAACATCATACATGAGTTAATCACCTGCAATAAACAAGATGCCAATAGTCAGGAAGGATAAAAGCATAAGGACCAGGAAAATCTGGACTCTTTGAAGCATCAGGCTGTCTGCAATGACTCCACATGACATGACCAGCAGTTCTGCAATGACTTCATCAACCTTAACAGCAATTGAAATTTTATGTCATTGTTAGTGCTCAAGGCGCATTTTGAAGACCTTGAAGGATCTTCTCTGTAAGCACGTAAAATTTCCTTCCTTACTAGTTAACCCTAAGGATTTTCCCCCCGCTTCTTCAGACACCATGAAAAATAATCTTCCCTATTAGATCAGGTGGACTTTCTTCTGCCAAAACCACCTGAACAAATAAAAACGTACTCAACATCAATGGACCTCTGGAGAATCATCCAGCTCTGAAAATCACTCTTGGTATGACAAATTCACAGTACATTAATGCCCTACCAATAAATAGAGACTAAAGAACCCACTGCCCCAATTATTTCTTTATTTAGAGTATTTATACCCCACTCTTCAGCCACAAAGGATCTCAGACTTCCATATACTGTAGGTAATTTGATAGTTCCCTGCCCTCAGACTTACAATCTAAAAGAGACACACACCAAAGAAAAGAGAATGGCAATGGGAAAATGGATTAAATCCAGCAGATACTGCTTCTTTTTCTCTCCCTCCAGGCCAGGGCAGTAGCATTTGGGATGGGGAGAGGGCTTCTCATTTGCTTCTGGGCTTGGGCATGTTGGAACCGTGACTACAAAAATGTGTGATTCTTGTGGCACCAAATTTTCGCTATGCTACTTTCCTTGGTTATCTATGGTCCAAAACACACTGCAGAAATAATCCAGTTTGAGACCACTTTAACTGCCTTGGCTCAGTACTAGGGAATCCTGGGGATTGTAGTTTATTATGTCAGCAGAGCTCTCTGATAGAGAAGGCTAAATGTCTCACAAAACTACAGGTCCCAGAATTACCTAGCACTGAGCCAGGGCAGTTAAGGCAGTCTCAAACTTGATTATTTCTGCAGTTTTGGACCTATAAAGATCCAACTCAGAATTTTCCCAGTTCTAATCATAAAATTTCCCAGCAGAATCATAAATACTGAAGTTAACCTGTTACATAGCCTTGTGTACCTTTGACCTCTCCAGACCAGGCTTTAGCAAACAACATTGCCAGATCTGTGGCAGGGAATGTTTAAAAGAGAAAATGCAAGTGAAAGAAACCCATGTTGGGTTAAATATTACTGTCTTAATACACAGTGGGGGGCTCCTTATCTGCAAACCTGTCATCCGCGGATTTCAGCATCTGCGGATGGCAAGACCCCAGCACACACATGGCTGTGCCACCATTAGGGACAGCCTTGCACGCACCACCACTGGGGACAACAGGACTTGAGGTCCTGCGGATTTTGGTATCCATGGAGCAGGGGAACGGATCCCACTATATTAACAATATCATTACCATCAAAGAATCATAGAGCTGGAAGATACCATTAAGGGCATCCAGTCCAACCCCCTGCCATGCAGGAAGACACAATCCAAACACCCCTGACAGATGGGCATCCAGCCTCTGTTTAAAAACCTTCAAAGAATGAGACTCTAATACTCTCCAAGGCAGCATATTCCATTGTCAAACTATTCTTACAATCAGGAAGTGCTTCCTAATGTTTAGCTGGAATTTCTTTTCCTATAGTTTGAACCCTCTGCCCTATGTCCTATTCTCTGGATCAGCAGAAAACAAACTAGCTCCATCCTCAATATGACACCCCTTCAAGTATTTAAATATGGCTATCATGTCACTTCTTAACCTTCTCTTCTCCAGGCTAAACATACCCAGCTCCCTAAGCCATCCCTCATAGGGCATGGTTTCCAGACCTTTCACCATTTGGGTTACCCTCCTCCTCTTATTATTATCATCACTATTATTACTATCTTTATTTATATCGCTCTCACTTTAATTGCCATGAATCCATCCCACAGAATGCTAGGACTTACAGTTTTAGTGAGGCGCTAGAACTCTCTGGCAGAGAATTCTACTTACTCTGCCTACAACTCCCAGGACAACAACAATTGATGCTGCATATCCATAAGGGCATGTAGAACATTGACAACAGATTGGAAACGATCAATATACATCCCCATCCACAAAAAAGGAGACACAAAGAACGGCAGCAATTATAGAAACAGCATTAACTTTCCATGCAAGCGAAATTATGCTCAAAATTCTGAAGTATAGACTCCAACGATATAAGGAGAGAGAATTGCCAGATGTCCAAGCAGGATTCAGGAAAGGAAGAGGCACTAGGGACCAACATATAATGAATAATGGAATGAGTCAAAGAATTCCAGAAAAAAAATCAGCATGTGCTTTTATAGACTATAGCAAGGCCTTTGACTGCATAGATCACAAAAAGCTATGGAATGTCCTTAAAGAAATGGGAGTGCCACTACATCTGATAGTCCTGATGAGGAATCTGTACTTAGGACAAGAGGCTACTGCTGTAAGAACAAATATGGAGAAAGGGAATGGTTCCCAATTGGCAAAGGGGTCAGGCAATGTTGCATTTTATTACCCTATTTGTTCAACTTGTACGCAGAAAATATAAGTACAGCCGGTTTAGACACAAAAGGAAGAGGAGTGAAGATAGGAAGATGGAACATCAACAATCTAAGAGCTGCAGATGACACCATAGTACTAGCAGAAAGCATCACAGGCATAGAACAATTGCTAAAGAAAATGTAAAGGCAGCCCTAATGTTAAACATAGAGAAAACAAAAATAATGACTATGGAGGATTTACATAAGTTCAACCTAGATAATGAAGAAATTGAAATAGTTAAAAAGAGTTCCCATACTTTGGATCAAGCATTGATCAGAACGAAGAGTACAGCCAAGAAATCAGAAGATTAGGAATGGGAACGGCAGCTGTGAAAGAACAAGATCCTATAGTGTAAAGCTATACAGCTGAACACTAAAGTTAGAATTGTCCAAGCCATTGTATTCCCCATCACCATGTACAGATGTGAGAGCAGGAGAGAGAAGAAAGCAGATAGGAAGAAAATTAATTCATCTGAGATGTGGTGCTAAAGAAGAGGGACATGGCTAAAGACAGGCTCGTCTAAAGCATCTTAATCAGCCAGAGATCTCCCAACACATGTACATTTAATCCTTACAAAACACATATCCTCTGCCAATGTTAGTTTTCTCCATAGCAAACATCTGGGCAAATGCACCTACAGCAACTGTCTTGTAAAGCACGGGTTTCTCACTTCATCCTCCCCCCCATGCATGAGTACAGTGTTTCAGGGAAAGAGATAAGGAAGAACCTCTGTCCTTGTTTGAGCAAACACAAAAGGAGGTGAGGAGTTGTGCTGATGGAGAAGAAAAATACCAGGAAGGAAAAAATATATATCGACAGGCAGGAGCTAACATCCTGAAAGCTCATGGGAAAGAGAAGCGAAACACATTTTGGAAACAAGAGAGAAATAGGCTCCTCTCTAAAGCCTAAATATTTATTGCAATCAATCTGGTTGCTTGAAATGCGTTTTTAACTCCTGGAGGTGGGGGGGGGGGCGGTTTGGTTATGTCAAACAGTACAAAGAGATCCTGCAAACTATTTAAAAGGTGAAACGATGCACTTGGTGGTTTCCAGGAGCAGTAATTCACCACCACTCCCTTTTTGGCCAGAAAGAGATTGAACTAGAGATTTTGGAGGAGTCAAGGACCACAAAAATATCCATGTGGCCCCAGAGTCACATTTCCCCCATCCTGTAACGGTTCAAATGCCACCCTCTCATACCTTCCAACATGTCAGGGATGAAAATCAAGACTCATGCGGCCAAGCAACCTCAGAGTGTGTTCAAGATTACCTAACTTTATTAATAAGGAAGAACACACTAGCTAGAAGAAGCTGTAGCAGTTTTGCTTCTGCCTGCTGCTCTCCTTTCCTCTGTGCTGAATTAATTGAGCACAAACTAGTTTTGGACTTTGAACTCAGTTCACAGCAATTTGAAGTAAACCAAAGAGAGAAAGGGGGAGAAGGAGAGAAAAACTGTGACAGTTTAAAATCAGCACTAAAAGTTGGATGACAGAGGATTTATCAAGACTGGTCCTACCAATCGGGACAGTTGGGGGAGTACACTGTGTATGGACTAGACCAGGGGTAGGCAACCTTTCCCCTTTAAGAGCCGAAGGACTTCAGCTCCCAGAATCCCAGGAGCTATTGGCCAACATGGGACCATTGGCCAACATGGCTGAGGCTTCTGGGAGTTGAAGTCCCTCGGCCCTTAAAGGGGAAAGGTTGCCTACCCCTGGACTAGACCTTAGGCTCCAGAGTGTTGGGATATCATTATGAAGCCATTTCTTCTTGTGTCCGCCCAGAAATGACTGCTGTCAGAAAATTCAACATTTGGCTACATCAGCTGTTGATGGACCACGAAGAGAGTGTGCTCCTTTCCTTTTCTACGTCATCCCTCCCCATAGTACTGGGGCCTAAGGATCATCAAAAAACATGTGTTGACATTTCCCCCCCATGATTTGGACAGAACTTTCCCTGGGATAATGTTTAGACAATAAAGACAGTGTCTCTTTTTGCACCCTAGGCATGTACAGGGAATGAATCAATGCGGCATCGCTGCCACAGATTGCATGGCAGTCAACAATATCTGCCCAGGAACAGCAGTGCAAAGAGGAGGAGCTGAGAGCAGCCAGCTTGTTGGTCAGCCAAAACATGCACAGTGGAGAAAATCCAATGCAAAAGAGTGTTTCCGTTGTGCACTCCAAGGCCATTGACTCTTTCCAAGGGGAGAAGAGGAAAGACAGAACTTTCCAAGCATAATACAGCCTAAATGCTAATTGGAATGCTCTGTGTGTGTGTGTGTGTGTGTTTCCGAAGGAAAGCCGAAGAAACAGTGATGTGGGTCTCTACTGAAGAAGAGTACTTTTCCTGCCTACAAATCAACCACGTTTTCAAAAATGTACCTTTATTCATTGACTACATTGATCTTGACATTCTTTCAAAAACCTGAAAACACCATGTATATAGCTCTCCTCCTCACATTTCATCTTCATTCAGGATTACCATATTCCAGTCCCTCATATCCAGGAATCCAATTTGCATGTTATGCAAATTATAATTATGCATATTATTAATTCGCATTATGATTAATGCAGATTCAACACATTAATCATTGCACTTTTTTGACCATTATGTTTCTACCTCATTACCAAGCTAAGAGCTCTTTTTTCCTTCCCCTCCCCATCCCCAAAAGCTGGTGTAGCTTCCAAGCAGCCCAGAAACAAATGACTCCCTTTACTCTCTTGAGATTATTGGGAAGTGAAGTTCCATTGTGATGCCTATCTCTAGGCTCGAGCCACTGACACAATCAACACACAACACAAGGCCATCTCTGCTTGCCTCCTTTCTTTTCCTGCTTTCTGGGCCTATCAAGGAAAGCAGGGAGGCAATGAAAGAATAAGGTGGCAATGCTATGCCTGTGCAGTAGGAACCGGAGCCTGCAGAGCGGGATAAGGCTCCCACCAGTCTTGGAAGGTTTCTTGCTTCATCACCACTGCCGCATTTGAACCTACTCATCCTCTTGCGATGAAGGAGAAATCCAGGATTTACTACTTCAACTGGCCCAGCCAGCTGGGACATTTTACAGCCCCTTTAATCCGGGATTTTCCAGGTTTTCTGGGACAAATGGTAACCCCGTCTTCACTACAATCTTGCAAGATAAGAACAAAATGAGAGCATTAACCGTTCCAAATAAAAAATATGCCCCTTGATGAAATTTCCCCTAAGTCCCAACATTTCTAGCATTCCAGTAACTTAAAATTTCAATTGAGCATTTCTAAATACAGTGGTCCCTCCACATTCACTGGGATTAGGAGTGAAGGACTCCAATGAATGTGGAAAACCCACAAATAAAAAAACACTATTCTTTTTACCTGAGATAACACCTCTCTAGGAAACTCTAGGTCCTCCAGTGCAACATCTGCCAGAGGTTGATCATAGAATCATGCTGGAGGACCTATAGAAATGCCTATATAAGTGTTTTCTTTAGGAACTTCTAGGTTCTCCAGCACAACTCTGTGGTCAACTTCTAGGAGAGTTGCACTGGAGGACCTAGAGATTCCTAGAGAGAACATATTAATCAAAACCACAAATAACCAAATCCACAAAAGTCAAAGCCGCAAACGTGGAGGGCCAACTGTACAGTTTAGGCATCTAAAGAAAAGGGGCAGGTAAAGTGACCAAGGGAATGCACAGACTGCACATAGAAGAATCCGAGATGTGAATGCTTTTCTGTCTCTCAGTATATGCAATGCTAGAAATTTGGAGACTGAAGGAAAAGGTCATGGGGGAGCAGGATTCTTATTTGGAGGGGCAATGCACTTAATCCCTCACACACAAACCCTTGAATTGCTCAACGATAATCCAGCAGCAAGATGAATGGGTGTCTGAACTTGAGCCAGCCCTGTCTTAGCCTGAAACTAACAACTCTATCACGGTGGATCCATATATAATGGACACAGCACAGGATCCCATCAGAGCGCTTATCTTTGTTCTTCATCCAGCTTTGTTTGTTGAAGTGCATACAGTATGAAAGGCAGCGGCATGTTAAAACAAGCCCTGAAGTTTATAGTTCAACTCAGTATACCTTAAGAGGCTATGTGTTATGAATTAGGGAACCCCTGGTTTCAATATTGTATGAATGTAAGAATTTAAGAGCCACGTTGGATCAAACCAAAGGACTATCTAGTCCAGCACTCTGTTTGCAGAGCAGCCAACCAGATTCTCACGAAAAGTCCATGTATAAGACAAGAATGAGAGCCAGCATGGTGTAGTGCAGGGGTAGGCAACCTTTCCCCTTTAAGGGCCGAGGGACTTCAGCTCCCAGAATCCTAGGAGCTATTGGCCAACGTGGGACTATTGGCCAACATGGCTGAGGCTTCTGGGAGCTGAAGTTCCTCAGCCCTTAAAGGGGAAAGGTTGCCTACCCCTGGTATAGTGGTTTGAGCACGTGACTACAACTCTGAAGACCAGGATTCAATTCCCAGCTTAGCCATGAAATCCACCTTGGGCAAGTCACACTCTCTCAGCCTCATGGGAAAGAAAAAGCATCTAAAGAAATTTTGCCAAGAAAACTCCATTATATTTTGCCTTAGGGTTGCCATAAGTCAGAAATGGCTTGAAAGCAGACAACAAGAAGAAGACAAGAATGCACTCACATCCTTCCAAGCATGTTTCCCCACAATGAACATTCAGGGACATGCTGCCTCCGATACTGGAGTCTATACACAGACTTTGCAAAATGATTTTTTTTAAAAGATATTTGTTCCAATTACTTGTTACAGCATTGAAGAAGCAATCTGTTGTTCTTGTTACAGTGTTTTAAAAGTAACTCATGGTGGTCAATGCTTTTTTAATTACTATTCATTTTCTTTAAAGAAAAAGCTGAGGATTGACGAAAAGAAGAAACATTGAAACATTCTGGTAAAACGCATCTAAAGATGCCCTCACAAAGTAATTTTGAAAAGTAACTAGAAAGTAACTAGAAACTATTATTACATAGCGAGATCTTGTAGCACCTTTAAGACTAACTGAAAGAAAGAACTTGGCAGCATGAGCTTTCCTAGACTTAGGTCTCCTTCCTCCAATTGCATCTGAGGAAGTAGACTGAAGTCCAGGAAAGTTCATGCTGCCAACTTCTTTCTTTCAGTTAGTCTCAAAGGTGCTACAAGATCTCTCTACATACTGATTTTACAGACTTATACAGCTATATCTTTGAATTCTAGAAACTATTATTTGTTACCCAATTGCCTAGAGAAGTGGTGGGGTCTTCTTCTTCCAGATGTCTTCATAAAATGGATGGATCACTACCTGATGGGATGTGGGATACTTTAGCTCAGTGGTTCCCAAACTTTGGTCCTCCAGTTGTTTTGGAGTCCAACTCCCAGAATGCCTGACTGCTGGCCAAACTGAGTAGGGCTTCTGGGAGTCGAAGTCCAAAACACCTGGAAGAGCAACGTTTGGGAATCACTGCTTTATCTGGAAATCCTGCATCGAGAAGGGGTTGGAGATGATCAGCCATGAGGCCCTTAACTCTATGAGTCTGTGATCCTATGAGTCTACCCCAACAGGGTAGTTCTCTTCCACTTGTAACTCTTTGATATGTAAGTGCTCTCTCTCCCCCCAAAAAAGAGAGGGATGACTTACTACAATAATTAGATTAATTCACTATCTCCAAACTCCAGTAATATTTAACTACCTGTCTTCCCTCTCCCAGGAATACACTAGGTAGCTCTATGCAATACAATGGATAATTATCCTGACTTATCTAAATAGGATTGTTGTGAGGATTGCAACTAAATAATGCATGTGAAGTAACTTGAACTCTTCAAAAAGCTATTCTTGTTGTTAACAAAAGCCAGTGTGGGGTAATAGTTTGAGGGTTGGATTAGGAGTCCTGGAGACCAGGTTCAAATCCTGCTCAGCCATGGAACCCCACTGATCTCGGAAAAGTCATACACTCTCAACCTCAGAAGAAGGCAATGCCAAACCTCCTCTAATTGCCAAGAAAACCCATAACAGGGTCACCATAAATCAGAGCCAAGTTGAAGGCACATCACAACAAAAAATATCAACCAGAACCCGATGCTTGGTTATGCATGTGAAGCACTTAGAACTTGTGGAAGCATTAACAGTATTATTATTTTCATTTTTATTCTGCTAGTTCCAAAACACCGATCACCGTTTCAGCCCTGGATCTCCACAATTGGAGGGGGGGAGGAAATCCATCCTATTCAAGTGGCAAGTTTGCTTCAGAAACAATGGGAAGTTTAATTGAGCAGCTACATTTCATCATTTAACTAACCTTAAAGGTGTCCTGTGATTAATGAAGCCTCGGGTTTTAATCTTTCTTAGTATTCTTTTTAACATACCATAGGTACTGATAAAAATCATACAAAGCAAGCAGTCTTAAAACATGCATCCCCCACCCCTCCGCCTCATGTAGGAGCAAAAAGGGCAAATGCCTCTTCTTAAACATTGCCAATGGCAACCAATTAAATAAAATGTGATTTTACTCATTAGAACTGCTGCCTTTTCCTCCTAGCCAAATGCATGCAGAATTATTTCATCAATTAATCAACTCAAATTCCCGTAGCTAATCAACTGAGACTTCTACATATTGGAAGACAGCTGTAAAAATTGCTAAGAGAAGCACAGTATGCACTCTGGAGCTTTATGCATTCCAGGTTGAATAAAAAGTTCATCAGTATCTGCTGCTATAACCTGTCTCATTTTCTGGTTCTCTTTGGGCCAACTGAGTTTTGCAAACATTCCCTCTGCACAGTTGAGGCTTTCTTGCCTTAAAAATTTAAAAACGTGTCCCAGATACCTTTCCCTGGGTGGCTTCTGCCAGGCCACGGATGCCTCAGAGAAGCCATTCCCTGAAGCAGTGCAAAACTGGGTGCAAGGAAGGAACATTTTTTTGAATCCAAAGATAGGATGGGAATGAGCTCGCTGAAGACTAAAACCACTTGGTCTTTTCCATACACAAAGAGAAGCCAAGAAAATATTGCTTTAAAAAATCCTGTAATGAGCAGCGCTTTCATGACCCAAGCATCCATGAAAATGAAAAATGCTAACTACTTGTCTTCGCAGCATCACCAACGCAGGCATTATACCATGGAGACCTAACTACACACAGCTCCAGGCCACAGTGACTATTTAGATTTAGAACAAGGTCAGGCAAATGCATGGGAATATGGGACAGGGAAGTATGGTCTACCTTGACTAGCAATCAGTCTCCAAACTGACAAACACACTTTGGCTTTTACCTGGTACTGCCTACATACAAAAAGCAAGTGATCTGCTACTAAACAACAATCCCAAAAGGCATCTCTTGTCTGTTGGCAGAGTGACAATCAAGCATCGTCGACATTCTTGAGCAAATAAATAAATTTTAAAATGCCAGCTTCCCTTCTATTTAATAACAAGGTTCTAATCCCAACAGCTACAAAGATAACCTTGAAAGCACAGAAACCTACAGTAACTTCAGACATTGGACAGGTACCAAAGGTATGGGTCCTCTAGCATCTTATAGTGCTCCTTGCCTCTTTATATTACAAAACAATGCAGATATATAAGGGAAGCTACTGAAATTTGCAATTGTATTAAGAAGCTGTAAAGACTCCCAAGAATAGAGTTTGTTGGGGCATCCAACGGAAACAGAAGTGTCTATGTTCGTTGTTGTTGTTGTTCTATGCTTTCAAGTTGTTTCTCACACATGGCGACCCTAAGGTGAATGTATCATGGGGTTTTCTTGGCAAGTTTCTTCAGAGGGGTTTTTTCCATTGCCAGCTTCTGAGGCTGAGAGAGTGTGACTTGCCCAAGGTCACCCAGTCGGTTTACATGGCTTAGCCAGGAATCAAACCCTGGTCTCCAGAGTCATAGTCCAGCACTCAAAACACTACACCACAATGGCTCTGGCCTATGCCTCTTGGAAAGGACCAATAGAGCCAGGAATACTAAAGGCAACACAAGGCAACTGCATCTACACTGCAGAATTAATGCATTTTGACACCACTTTAACTGTCACAGTGCAATGCTATGGAATTCTGGGATTTGTAATTCTGTGAGAAATTTAGCCTTCTATGTCAGAGAGTTCTGGAACCACAACAACCTACTAATCCCAAGATTTCCTAGGATGGAGCCATGACAGTTAAAGCAGTGTCAAACTGCATTCATTCTGCAGTGTGACAGCAGCTTCACTTGCTTTTTGGCCCAGCAGGGTTATCTGCCACCACTAGGAAAGGATGTGGCTGTAGCAGGCAACCTTGGAAGAACTGGCCAGGGAACTGAGTAAAAAGCAAGGGAGAAACAATCCGGAGAGGCAGAAGGAAACCAAGCAAACTGCCATACCTTCTAATATTTCACTCACGAAAACTGAGACGTGTGTGGCCAAGCAATATCAGTGTGGTCAAGTTGGCAAAGGGTATTAAGGAAGAATGCACAAGTTAAGAGAGGCTGAAGTGTTTGCTTTTGACTGAGTCTACAGGAAAGGGCAAAGCTTCATCCGGCCTCTTCTTTCCCTGCTGCTGAGTTTCATGTTGTTGTTGCTGTTGCTGTGTGCCTTCAAGTCGTTTCTGACTTATGACGAGCCTAAGGCAACCCTATCATGGCATTTTCTTGGCAAGATTTGTTCAGAGGATGTTTGCCATTGCTTTCCCCTGAGGCTGAGAGCATGTGACTTGCCCAAGGTCACCCAGTGGGTTTCAAGGCCAAGCTGGGAATCAAACCCTGGTCTCCAGAGTCATAGTCCAACACTCAAACCATGTCACCCTGGCTCCAAACAAACCTATCACAAGGCTACCTGAGTGCAAACCATTTTTGCACTTTGAACTCAGTTTGCAGCAATGAAGGTAAGCTCAGGAGAAAGAGGGAAAGTCGGAGGAGGAGAGAGAAACTAGGACATTTTAAAAGAAACTGAAACAGATGGGCAACGGAGGATTAATTAGGAGTGTCAAATCGGGACAGTTGGAGGATATGTGAGCCCATGCCCAGCAACCCGTCTGCGGCCACCATTTCAGGAGCTTCTGCAGGAAGCCTGATGGATCACCCAGCCAATACAAGAGCCTCAAAAGCCTTCCTGTGCCAGGTAAATCCACAGGTAGCAGACTTGATCAACCACTGATGGGAGATGGATCCAAGGTACCTTAAATTTTAGACGGGCAAGGGATAGCGGAGGGGTTCTTTGCCTTAAATGAGAGAAGGACAGAAATTTGCAAATGGCACTGATGTAACAGTGCCTTTGGAGAAGCTCCACTTGGTCAGGATGCAGTGCTGTAAGCCTGGGAGAAGAAAATGCCACCTAAAACCACCAATAACACCTTCTGAACCTGGTGTAGACTTCTGGTCAGGGAGGGTAGTGTTGCCCTATTAGGGGAGAACACAATAGCTTATGCTAAAACTAACTAAATAAATAAAAACTTTGCCCTGTTTGTATTATTATCATTTATCTCCCGCCTTTCCTTCAAGCACTCGGGACACAGCATGTTTTGAAAGCCAGTGTGGTGTAGTGGTTTGTGCAGAGGACTATGACTCTGGAGATCAAGGTTCAAATCCCAGCTTGGCCATGGAAACCCAATGGGTGACCATGGGCAAGTCACCCTCTTTCAGCCTCAGAGGCAAAGGCAACCCCTCCCTCCCAACAAATCCTGCCAAGAAAACCCCAAAATTAGGTTCACTTTCGAGTTGCCATAACTCAGAAATGACTTGGAGGCACACAACAACAACAAAAGGCATGTCTTCTTTTCTCCATGCACACATTTTCTCCTTACAACCATCTTCTTTGGGAGGCGAGGCTAAGAGACCAGGAATAATTTGAGAAGTGCTTCCAAAACAGCAGCAAATAGACATTGTCTAGATGGGTTTCTACATAGCCAAAGATATCAGAGATGAGATGTCTGCAGCCACCCATTACACTGTCTAGCCATTAACTTAAAACACTGAGATAGCAACTCTCTTTGTAGTCACAGAGGTATCAGCTTACAAATGAAATGTAATCTGGCTCTTCAGCTTTCTGGTGCTCTCTAAAAAAATGACTTCTTGCCACATAAACCTGAGATTGCATTGTTTAAAAAAAAACTAGAAATGTATGCAGGCACATCTAGTCTTAGAGTCAGATCTAGACTTTCATCTTTAAACCCCAAGTTGCAATTTAGCATGCATTTTTAAAAACATACCATATCTTTCGCTCCACCACCAAACCCAGTCTATTTTTCTTATTCTCTGCCACACTTTGCTGTTTCTACTGTCTGCAACAGTTTCTCTCTTTTTTCTTCCTTTTCATGAAAAATGTGGAGGGGGGGGTACTAAGAAAGTAATGCTGGTGTGTGACCCATCTAAAGTTGGCTGTGTCAGCTAGAGAACATTAGGGGTTCTGGTCTAAATATTTTTTAAAAACTAGCTCTGGTTGGGGACTTTTTGGCTCCAGTCGTAAGTCAACACACACTAACCAAAGAAGAATGAGCTAGGCTGCAATCCTACAGCCACCTTGTTGTTGTTGTGTGCCTTCAGGACTTATGAGATCCTAAGGTGAACCTATCATGGGGTTTTCTTGGCAGGATTTGTTCAGAGGAGGTTTGCCATTCCCTTCCCCTAAGAGAGTGTGATTTCCTCAAATTCGCCCAGTGGATTTCCACGGCTGAGCGGGGATTCAAATTCTGGTCTCCAGAGTCATAGTCCAAAGCTCAAACCACTACACCAAATTGACTCAACTCAATGGACTTACTTCCAATTAAATACTGAATGAGTAGGACTGTACTGCTAAACTCTACAATAATCTCATACAACTTGAAGTCATGTAGATGTGATGGACTAGAATTCCCATTATAGAAACAGGATAACCAAAATTCAGTACTGTACAACCATATATATATATATATATATATATATATATAGAGAGAGAGAGAGAGAGAGAGATCAAATCTTTCTGTAAAGTTTGAAAAAACTACACTGTAGACAACCAGGAAATTCTCTCAAAAAGCAGACTAACAAAACTGTCCTGGAAGTTGGTCAGAAAAGAACAGTAACGAAGTATGCAATAATACCCCAATTCTACTAATCTGCTTCTATAAACCAATCTATATAATATACATAATATAAACCAATCTATAAATACTGTATAGATATATCTTGGTTGTTCTTGACAAAAAGGTAAATTCACAATTCATATATAAGGCATGCAAGAATACATATACAAAAAATATAACAAAGATGTAATGACTGATAATTTATAATAACAGTATATAATGAATTGGTAATGAATATAATGAGCAACAAAACCTTTTTTTCCAGCAGAAGTTCAAAACTTTACAAAACAACAACCAATGAGGAATCTATTATACTCCAAAGGGAAAGCAAAAAAATGTTTTCACAAAGCAACAGCCAGGTTCCAGGATAGATTTGTAAGTTTAAAAAACTAGCAGCGAGATGTTTCTATGCTATAAGTGTCTCTAAATTAATTTCCCCTGCTTTTTAAAATCTCATTGCATACTAAAAAAAATTGTGTTTTTTTGAGAAAAAGCTAGCTTTCTACTTCCAAAAACCTGAACTATGTTTTTTCCAAACTATTTCTAGTTTGGGGAGGTTAACTGTGACCCTCCAGATGTTTCTGAACTGCAATGGCTAGGCTGACAAGCAAAGCAGCAAAGCAGCTTCATTTATATACCGCTTCATACAGCGCTATGGAGTGTCTAAGCAGTTTATAACTGTAAGCTCATTGCCCCCCAACAGCTGGGTACTCATTTTAGTAACCTTGGAAGGATGCAGACCTGAGTCAAGCCTGAGCCCTGGCTAGTATTGAACTCACAACTTTGTGGTCTATGAGTGAGTGGCTGCAGTACAGGCATTTAACCACTGCGCCCCAAGAGTTGATGGGAGTTGTAGGCAAATAATAATAATAATAATAATAATAATAATAATAATAATAATTTTTGTGGGTTTTTCAGATGCTGGCGAAACGTCAGAAAGAAACTCTTCTAGAACATGGCCACACAGCCCGAAAAACCCACAAAAAACTATGGATGCCGGCCATGAAAGCCTACGACTTCATAATAATAATAATAATAATAATAATAATACAAAACAACAACAACAACATGAGCCAGCGTGGCACAGCAGTTTGATTGTTGGGACTATGATTCTGGAGACCAGGGTTCGATTCCCAGCTTGGTTCTGAAACCCACTGGGTGACTTTGTGCGAGTCACAGGCTCTCAGCCTCAGGGGAAGGGAATGGCAAACCTCCTCTGAACAATCTTGCCAAGAAAACCTCATGATAGGTTTGTTATAAGATGAAAACAACTTGAAGACATACAACTACAACAATAAGGATCAGAGCTGGCCGCCCTGCTCACCTGACACAAATAATCATCCTTCTATTTGCTAAATGCCAAAACCCTGTGCGGAGGATTGTGCATAGGTGTGTGTTGTATAGATAGCAAGGGAGAGAAAAAGCATAGGGGATGGAAATGTTCATAGAAAGAAATACGGATTTCCTTTAAGAGAGAAAAAAATAGACGCTTCACTTCCAAAACTCAGTGCATTACCATCTCATAGATAAAAGCTGTATTATTCAGGCAGCAATGAGATGAGTACGAAGCTGGTGGGCTGCTTCCCAGATGCCTTTGAGCCGATTGTGTCACTGCCTTCAAAAGCTACAGAATCAGACCCTTTCATTAGGATGCCTGGCATGGCTTATTTTATGCCGCAGCCCAGCACTAAGCCAGTAAACCTCCTCAAGCAAGACATCCTCCCCAGGGAGATTTCTTTTCCCCCTCTGCAGAGATCTTTCTATTAAATACACAGGTGTTAATGCCACTGCCATTCTGTTGCACAGGGACCCCTCAGCATTTCACGGCTAAATCAAGACTGGCATCAATGCACTGTCAATATATCGTTCCCAGCTCTGTTACAGACAATAACTTTTAAGAGACTTGAAAGCAGTTATTAAAAAGCAATTACTGCCTGAGATATATCAGTCATTCTTTCCACTCAAACCGAATTTTGCAAATCTAAGAACAATGGGGGAATATCTTGCTTTTCTAAATTAGAGCAGAATGCAGAAAAGTTACCTTCGGGTGACTACAACTCATCTGGCTTGGAGATTCTAGAAGTTGTAGTCTTCCTCTTAAATAACTTTTCCAAGTTCTAGATGATACCATGTTCCATCTAAAACAGTATTCTATTTTCAACCATTGTTATTGATGTTGTGCGCCTTCAAGTCATTTCTGACACACAGCAACCCTAAGGCAACCCTATCATGGGGTTTTCCTTGCAAGATTCTTCAGACGGGGTTGCCTTTGCCATCCTCTAAGGCTGAAAGTGATTTGCCCAAGGTCACCCAGTGGGGTTCCAGGGCAGAACTGGGATTCGAACCTTGCTCTTCAGAGTCATAGTCCAATGCTCAAAGCACTACCCCACTCTGGTTTTCAACAGTATAAACAGAAGTTTGTGACCACTGACAAGCATGGTATGAATGTAATAGTTTTCTTCCATTTATGCAGAGGCAAAAGTGGAACGTGCAACAAAATGTTGCAGCACAGCTCCTTTTTAGAGTTCTAGCCAGCCAAGTTCTCCTTTGGATTCAAAATGATATTAACAGATGGATGAGGTGGGCCAAAACTAACAAAATAAATTTCAACAGGGATAAATGTAAGGTACTACATTAAGTTGGGAAAACTGAAATGTACAAATATTATGATGCATGACACATAACTTAAAACAGTACAGTACATGGGGGAAAAAGATTTGGGGAACCTTAGCAGAGCACAAGCTAAGCATGACTCAAATAGTGTGATGAACTGGTCAAAACTCCAACGAAATTCTAGGCTGTATCAACAGGAGTATAGTGCCAGACTGAGAAAAATAGCAGTGCCACTCCATTCTGCTTTGGTCAGGCCTCACTTGGAATATTGTGACCACTTCTGGGCACTATAGTTCAAGGATACTGACAGCCTGTGACATGTCCATAGGAGGGCAACCAAGATGGTAAAAGATCTGGAAACCAAGCCCTATGAGGACTGGCTTAGGAAGCTATATATGTTTAGTTCAGAGAAGGGAAGATATTGGACAGCGAGTAATGTAGAGATTGAACAAGCTTGTTCTCTGCTGATCCAGAAACTATGACACAGATCAATGAATTCAAACTGGAAGAGCTGAGATTCACCTAAACATTGGGAAGAACCTCCTGACAGTGACAGCTGTCCACCAGTAGAATAAACTGCATTCTTTGGCTGGTTGGCCACTACTCAGGATTGCTTTAGTTGAGTTTTCCTGCATGACAGGGGAATGGATTGGATGGCCCTTCAGTTCCCTTCCAAGTCTATGATTCTACGATGACACAATACTCTATCCCACTCCCATTTTCCTTCCCACACCTGGCAAGAGTCAACCAGTTAGTCAGTTAGTATTCCATGCTACACCAAGCAAACTTAGTCTTCATTGAGTTATTTTGCAGATTCTTTGTTAATTGTCTTATACCCACAAAATATTTATTTTGCTTCTGAATCCTTAGGGCTTCCACCATGCCTGCTTGCCTTCCCCTTCTGCATAAAATCATGGTGATTTAGCTGTCTTAGGAACTGCAGCCAAGGAACAGAGTTCACTGTTAGAGCTATGCATAACACAGATGGAGGATTTCATCCTTACAGCAGAATTTGGCACATCAGTACAGCCTGGAAGAACATCCCCAAGGGAGAAAGGGTAGAACAGCTCCCAACTGAGCAGGAGCTTTAAAGGGTGCTTGGGAAGGCAAAGCCAGCCCTAGACTGACTCTGAGTCTTGACAAAACAGGGAAGGCAAACAATGAATGAAGCTTACCCTGTGGCACATAGGCATGCATATGTATAACGAGGAATAGATTCCTGTCCCCTGGTTTATAAAGTATTATTTCTACTCATAGCAATTTCATTTACCTAACATTATCGAAACATATCCCTTAATCGTTACTTTTACAACCTTAAGTGACTTTGGTCCAGAATACAGAAGGACTGCTCATTTTCCTACTCCCCACACCATAAGGTAGTGATTCCCAAACTTTGGTCCTCTGAGTGTTTTGGACAACAACTCCCAAAAGCCCCTACTAACTTGGCCAACAGTCAGGAATTCTGGAAACTGAAGTTCAAAACATGTGGAGGATCAAGGTTTAGGAATGACTACCTTAAGATCTTGAGGGAAGGGTCTGCTTCATGCACCACCATTATATCAGTGGTTATGTAGAACAAGGTTTTCACAGCAATGGGATTTAAATTCTAAAGACACCTCTTACAAAAGACATAGTTTCCTCTTTCCCTTCCTTCCAACAGATCTTAAGACTATACTTTTTTTACTATCATTTTCTGATGGAATTTTTATAATGATTCATTCTGAAATTCCTGTGCTTTTTGTTGTGGTTTATGATTATGAAGGTGATGGTGATGATGCACTACCACCATCACTACTACTATTACTATAATATTTCTGTTTTTATTGTGTGCCTTCAAGTTGATTCCAACTTTTGGAGATCCTAACGTGAACCTATCACAGGGTTTTCTGGAGCTGAGAGTGTGTGACTCACCCAAGGTCACCCAATGGGTTTCCGTGGCTAAGTGGGGAATCAAACTCTGGTTTCCAGAGTCATAGCCAACGCTCAATCACTACACCACACTGACTCCTTAATAATTATACTTTATATGCCCTGGTTAGTACTTGGATGGGAGACCACCAATAAATACCAGCTGTTGTATGAAGGAAGGAACTAGTAAAACACTGAGTATTCCAGGCCCAACAAAAACCCATGAAATTCATGGGGTCGGCATAGGTCAACAGGCAACTTGAAGGCACATACATACACACATTCATATTATCCGTGTTCCTTTCCCAAACTCCATACTTGTATAGCCACATACAGTCAGCTCTCTGTATCCACGGATTTTTTATCCACAGATTCAAGCATCCACGACTTGAAAATATTCAAAATATACATACATTCCAAAAAGCAAACTTTGATTTTTGCTGTTTTATACAAGGGACACCATTTTACTGTGTCATTGTATTTAATGGGACTTGAGCATCCACTGCTTTTGGTATCCACAGGGGGTCCTGGAACTAAACCCCAGCAGACACCAAGGGCCCATTGTATTTATTCTATATTTTTACTTTGTTACACATAGCCTTGAAGACTTTTGATATTTTGTCAGGCTACGTCCAAGACGTAGATCAGGGGTAGACAACCTAAGGCCCAGATGCGGCCCCCCGAGGCCTTTGGACTGACCCCAGGCTGGTCCTGCCGCCGCCGCCGCCGCCGCCACCTCCCCGGCACCACCACCCGCCATGATGATATTGATTATTGTTGTCATTACTTGTTATTGTTGTTATTATTGTTCTTATTACTTGTTATTACTTGGCAAAATCTCCACAGGGGTTTTGCCATGGCTTTTCTGGGGCTGAGAGAGTGTGCATGCATTTTTTTTAAAATTTTTAATTTGTTTGTAATTTTTAATTTTAATATTTATTTATTTTTGGTGCTTCGGCCCCCCAATTGTCTGAGGGACAGCAACCCGGCCCCCAGCTCAAAAAGGTTGCCTACCCCTGACGTAGATCAATGGTTCTCAAGCTTCTAGCAATTAAACTTCTCTTTCCTTTATTTTTCCCATCCCTGGCCTCTTTTCCCTCTCCCTGACTTTGCAGAGGACTGCTTGAAATTCAATAGCTGCAACCTGTCCTGAAAAGGAGGAGGGAAGCGCAGATGCACAGGAACATGTAATCAACTGTCATGTGCTTCTGTGGTGTGCAGGAACCCTGAGGCTGAAAAGATTGGATAAAATGAGGTTTAAAGCGGTAATGGGACAATATTGCTGAATAATCAGAAAGAGATGACAAGCAGCCACGGTGCTAGAAACACATGCATGGAAAATCAAATACAACATCCCAGGCCACAAGAGCCTAGCCTTCTACCAGATAGCAAGGCAAGCTTGTCACCCTGCAGTTCACCAACAAAGGGAAAATTTCTTTTTCTCTTTAGAATGTGTTAGCTGTCTTCTGGAAAATGTTCACAGAGACATTTAACAAGAAGAAATGTCTGTGCATGTACTTCGATACTGCTGACAAGAAAATCCTTTTATTTCAGACCAGAGGTTATGTAGGAGGGGGAGAAAAAATGTCTTCTGATCGAGGAAACTAAGCTTTTTTCACCTATGAGGCACAAAAATGGGGCAAAGGGGGAGAAGGAGGGGGGGAAAATAATCCCTTACCAAGTTTCCTTGTAATGTATAGTTCATCCCTGCACCACCAACCTTATCACATCTTAACAGCAAGCATGCTGCTCGTTACAACACAACCTTCTGTGATAGACTGCAACTTCCATCATCCCCATACAAAGATGCTCAAGTTAGGGAAGGCTATATGGAAGGGTTGTTTTCTGTGAGTCCAAAGTGGAGGGCTAACAGTTTGGTCCTGACAACAGTACATAAGTGTATTCAGAAATTCAGCATTTGTTTGTATAAGCAAGGATGTATGCGCACTGCAGAAATAATTCGGTTTGACACCACTTCAACTGCCATGGCTCAATGCTATAGAATTCTGGGAACTGCAGTTTTGTGAGACATTTAGCCTTCTCTGTCAGAGAGCTCTGGTGCCACTGCAAACTACAGTTCCCACAATTCTATGGCATTCAGCTATGGCTGTTAAAGTGGTGCCAAAGCAGATTATTTCTGCAGTGTGGATGCAAGCCAAAATTCTTGTCCATATGGAGGCAAACAGTTCTAGTTAGCCTTATTCTCTTTTTTAAAAGTTTTATTGAGCCTTTTAATTCTATTCTCTTTTCTCTTTTCTGGATTGACTTAATGCCCTAAGATAGGAGGAGGGGTACCAAAAAAAACAAACAAATATACAACGGATTATAAATGTGAATAAAGAACACAATCAAATTTATCCTTACAGTTAGTTGTTTATGAATTCCTTTTGTCTAAACCTCCTAATTTCCATTTGAGAAAGTTGTTTATCTGCCTCCTTTCAATCTATATGTATACTTCTATCTGTATGCACATACAGACCTATGTATGCCGTTATATATATATACATACATATATTTATAACATGTCTTTCCAATATACTGTATGTTTCCCCATGCATTGTGGAGGAACCCATATTTTGCAATATTTTCCAGTCTATACTGTAATATCTATTCTTATGTTCCATTCCTTATTGATGAAGTCCATCACTTTGTCCCAATCTTCCATTATAGCTAGCCTTATTCTCAACATGCCACTTTTCTACATACGGGGATGTATTTATTCATTGTGGAAGAGGATCATGTGAGACCCTAGAAACAGGCAAAGCATCCAGGTGACAGGTAAGGCTTAGCCTCTTTTTCAGCCACTGCAATATGGGACATGCAATACTCATCTGTCTAGAGACACCATAAGCATCATTTTGATAATATAGTGGCTCCTTGATATTTGCTGGGGTTTGGTTCCAGGACCTCCCCATGGATACCAAAATCCATGGATGCTCAAGTCCCATTAAATACAATGGCATAGTAAAATTGTGTACGTTATATAAAATGGAAAATCAAGGTTTGCTTTTGGAAATAAATTATTTTTGAAGATTTACAAGCCATGGATGGTTGAATCCATGGAAAACAAATCCATGGATAAGTGCCAACTGTAGATTATTATTTATTATTACAGTAGGCCCTCCAAATTCACCTGGGTCGGGGGCACAGAACCCCCATGAAAGGGAGGAAAGCAAATATTCTCTCCCCCTTTTTAAAAAAAAAACCTGTGGAAACATCTCTCTAGGAATCTCTAGGTCCTTTAACACAATTCTACAGTCAATATTTGGCGGAAGATTACTATAAAATTGCACCGAAACACCTACAAATGTCTAGATTTGTATTCTTTAGGAATTACTAGGTCCTCCAGCATGACTCTATGGTCAACGTCTGGCAGAGTTGCACTGGAGGACCTAGAGAATCTTAAAGAAAACAAGTCCGCAAATAATCAAATCTGCAAAAGTCAAAGCTACAAATGCGGAGGGCAATTCAATTTATTCATCTATCTCACACCTTTCCCCCAATATCAGGATATGGTTTACAGAATATTAAAACCAAAACTGATTAAGAGTGTACAAAAATGGGTAAAATTATATAAAGTCTTTTATATAAAAAATGAAAACAATCTACAAAATTAAAACTAATTTAAAAACTCATGAGAAGATATTTACAAACTGCATAACACTAGAAGGTCATTGCCGTCAATTCCTAAACACCTGTTTGAATAGGAAAGTTTTCTCTTGGTAGCAAAAAGAAAGCCATAGCTTGACAAGGGAGGGAGTTCCAAAGTTTGGGAGCAGCCACCAAGAAGACCCTCTCCTTTGTTCCCACCAAACATGCCTGAAAAGTAGTGGGGCAGAGTAAAGGGTCGCCCCCTCAAGATCACAGAACCTGGGGAGGCTAATATTGGGAGTTTTCTTAGTTGCCTAAATATGAAATGCCAAACTGGAAGGGCTATGTGTGTGTATGCTGCATGCCTTCAAGCCATTTCCTATTTATTGTGAACCTAAGGCGACCCTAGTATTGGGTTTTCCTGGCAAGATTTGTTCAGAGGAGGTTTGTCATTTCCTTCCCCTGAGGCTGAGAGCATGTTACATGCCTAAGGTCACCCTGTGGGTTTTATGGCCAAGCTAGGAATTGAACCTCAGTCTCTAACACTCAAACCACTACACTACACTGTCTCTCTATAAACATAATTATATACATTTGAAGGACTGCACAAACAGAGCCAGCATAGTGTAATGGTTGAATTTTGGACTAGGACACTGGGAGACAGCATTCAAATCCCGGCTCAGCCCTGGAAATCCACTGAGTGACCTTGGACAAGTCACACTCTCTCAGCCTCATAGGATGGCAATGGCAAATCTCCTCTAAACAAATCTTGCCAAGAAAATCCCCTGATAGTTTCTCTTAAGGTCGCCATAAGTCGGAAATGACTTGAACACAACACCATACACATTTTACAGCTATTATGCAGAACTACCTTTCTTCCTTTGTATTGCTGGACACCTGCCAAGGCCCTGACTCCAGCATGGAGTGCTGCTACTGGCTGCTGGAGCTTTCTCCCACATTTTCCCTACTCTTCAGCAGCCTGATCTCTCAATTTTTCTATCTGTACTTCAAAGCTACAATTATTCTCTGCTGCTCCCTAACCTTGCATGCGGCACAGACAGGCAGGAGTCCAGCCCACTGACACATTCCACAAAGCCGAAACATGCAATGCCTTCTGCAGCAACCAAATTGCAGCCCCGGAGAGCAGAGAATCAAAAATCTAGGCTGAAGAACAGTCACTGGAGCCAGTACTGTGATGGAAATGGAAACTCCAGGCTTTTTCCAGCTGGCTGGTTGGAGGGTCAAAACTGAAAGCTGTCAATTTTCACTGGCAGAATATCTCTGCACAAGGCAGAGGAGAGGAGAGATGTATTGAATTACAAGCAGGACACATCTGGAATCCCAATGATTTTACTCCCCTTCCCACCTTTTGCTTCTCCAAATCCTACTGAGTCGGCCCTTTACCTATCAGGAAGACTTGCTTCCTGTTGCAATCAGAAATTGAAAAAGCTACTTACTTTAGACTATAATTTCCAGAATTTCCCAGCTAGCATAGCCATTGTTTCCTATTATACTAGCTGGAACATGCTTGATTTTTTTTTTCTGATTTAAGGACCTAAGTAGTAGTTCTTCTGTTTCTACTTCTTCTTCTTCTGTTTATATTCTGCCTTCTTTTCAGCTTGAGACTGAAAGCAGCTTATCAAAACTAAAACAAATTCAGCTCAAAGTTTATATCATACAAAATTTAAACTCAAAAATATTATTTCATCATAATTCATAATCATAATTTAATAGTAAAAGAGTCCCTATACCTTGGATCAAACATAGATCAGAATGGGGACTGCAGTCAAGCAATCAGAAGACTAAGAATAGGGAGGGCAGCTATAAAAGAACCAGAAAAGATCCTAGATAGCAAAGATACACAACTAAGCACCAAAGTTAGAATCACACAAGCAATTTATTTCCTATTACCATGTAAGGATGCAAGAAATGGACAATTAAGAAAATTGATAAGAAAATAAATTCATTTGAGATGTGATGCCTGAGAAGAGTGCTGAGGACACCACAGAAAGCCAAAAAAAACCAACCAAATGGGTCCTTGAACAGATCATGCCAGAAATCTTCCCAGAAGCCAAGATGATTAAGTTGAGGCTGTCATATTTTGGTCACATCATGAGAAAGCACAACTCATTGGAAAAGACAATAATGCTAGGAAAGGTGGAGGGACATAGAAAGAGAGGAAGGCCACATGCTAGATGGATGGACTCTATTAAGGAGATCATAAGTATGAATTTGCAGGACCTAAGCAGAGTAGTGAAGGGTAGGGAGTCTTGGAGATGTCTCATCCACAGGATCGGCATGAATCAGGATTGACTCAAAGGTGGTTAACAACAACAACAACAACAACAACAAACATTGTTGGACTTCATGTTCCAGCAGCCCTGGAAGGAATACTGGCAGGTGCAGGTCAACAACATCTTGAGGGACATATTTCTGTCTTATCTATCAGCAATTCCACATGTCAATACTAACAGACTAGTTTAAAGACAACTAGTAGCTAGCTCAAAGACCTATATCAATTCACAGAACTCTGAAGATTTATGGTAACGGTTACAATATGTATCTTTCTGGATCCTATTGTATTCTGTCCCACTCTCACAACTGTGTTAACTATGATTAAAAACATGTGTCTTCAATATAACTCTAAATGAAGAAGTAAAGTGGCATCCATAAAAGCTTGTGCAAAAATAAACCAGTTAGCCTAAAATGTGCTGCTAGACTCATTGTCAGGATGTTCTTCCTAATGTTTAGGTGGAATCTCTTAGATTCTTCTATTTTAGATGCTTCACATCACTTCCTGATTTGGGTTCTGCTAATGAAGATTTGGGTTCAACAATTCAAGCCTGAACTCTCACTAGAAAAACAGGTGACTAAACTGAGCAGGCCTTACTTTGAATGTATCATGAGACAACATGACCCACTGGAAAAGACAGCAATGCTTGATAAAGTGGAAGATATTAAGCAAAGAGGGAGATGCACTACAGGTGGATTCATTCAATCAAGAAAGCCAAGATTTGTAGGATCTCAGCAGAGCAGCTGTCAAGTGAGGGTCTTCGAGGTCACTTACTCATAGGGTCACCATAAGTCAACGTCAACCTGACAGCAAATAACAGCAACAAGTAAAGAAGCTGGATTTTGAAGTGGCCCTTCTTGTTAATTATTTAAAGGCAAATGGCTCTTTCAAGAGTGGAAAGTTTCTTAATGACAGTCATTTATCAGAAGGTTGGCTCATTAGGAAGAGGATTGGGTCTGATGGATACAGGACACCTACTTGGGACACCGTCTGCCATTTTCTGGCCAATAACTAAATCACATGCAAATCCTTGAGCCAGTCATTAATTTATAGATAGCCAATGCATCACAAAGGTAACCCCAGCAAAATGAAAGCCTCCACATGACAAGGCAAACTGCTGAAAGGAAGACTACAGCAGCTTCACTGCATCAGAACAAAGGTGTGACTTAGGCCAGCCACATAAGCCTCCTGGTTTATGAAACTAGTTTCATAAGAGCATTCAAGCAATTCACAACAAAGAGCCTCATTTTTCAGAGGGGGCAACCCATCCTCTGCTATGTCAAAAAAGCACAGTGAGAGTAACTATGGATGAACAGCACAGCCTTAGTCAACAGATTTGCTCCATTGAAGCATGTGGTCAAGATCACAGTTTTGGCTACAACAAAGGATAAACATTTGGGAGACTTGAAAAAACAGCAGGAGGGACACTAGAGGACAAATACAGCAGGAGAAGGAATTGGACTGTATCTTGGGTACTACAAAGAGCAAAGGCAGACAACTTCAAGAGCAAAGGCAGAACTCACTATTATTATTATTATTATTATTATTATTATTATTATTATTATTATTATTTCCCGCCTCTCCCTGCAGATCAAGGCAGGATTACATCAATAAAAAGTAACCACAATATACAAAATACAAGAGTGCAAAAATACATAATTTCAACAATAAAATCGACATGATAAAATTCAATAAAATAGCCCAATCATCTTGGCTAGCCTCGGGAGGAGGGAATAGCAAGAAGTAGTATCCAGAACTCTGTTTCTGGTTTCAGTTTTTGTGAGAGTTTGGAGAGTTAAAGGGAGAGTTCTGTGTCTTGTTATAGCGCAAAACATACTACTCATTTCCAAAGGGCCAAAGACATTAATCCTTTTTTGTCCACTTAATTGCATTTTACCCAACCTGTACTAAAACTTGAAAAAACAGTAGGCCAACACAACTCAGAAACCATGAAAGGTAGCCCATCAGGAGCATAAGTGTTCTGCTTTTGCTGAGACAGCATACATACACAAGAACATTCTCCAACACCATATATGTTCCCCTCCCTCTTTCTTTTTAAACAAAGGGCAGCACCTTTTGGGGGGAAACAACACAAATTAAATGTACAAGTACAGGATGAATGATACCTGGGTTGACATTTATAGAACCATATCTATCTTGTCACAGGAAGCAATGGTTCTAAACTGCTAGACCTAACCTAGAAGACTGTATCCAGCTCTGTTTCAACTATCCATACTTTGTTATGAAAAGGGTCAGTGGGAGAACTCAATTTCCCCTAGGTTTTAACTGAAGTATGGGTAGCTAACAAGGCTGCAGACCAGCAGAGTAAGATTTGTACAGTGCAAAAGAAAATGCTCCTCATCCACTCCACAGAATGAAAGAATTGGAAGAGTGCAAAAGGGCCATCTAATCCCTGCTACATAGGAAAACACAAATAAAGCACTCTTGAAAGATGGCCATCAAACCCCTGTTTAAAAACCTCCAAAGGAGGAGACGACAACACCCTCCAAAGCAGTCTGTTCCAATGATGAACAGGTTGTCATCAAGAAGTTCATCCTAATGTTTTTGTTTTAAATTACTGTAAGCTGCTCTCTTTATCTTCTACATGTGTGGTGGTGGTGTTCATTTACTCATTTAGAGTCATTCACAACTTATGGAGAGCAAACCTATCACTGGGTTTTCTTGGCAAGACTTGTTCAGAAGAATTGCCTTTGCTTTCCTCTGAGGCTGAGAGAGTGTGAATTGCCCAAGGCCAACCAGTGGGTTTCCATGGCTGAACCCAGTTTCCTTCGCTGCCCAGGATAGGGCAAAGCAAGGTGCGTCAAGGCTAATAATATTTTTCCTTACCTTTGTCATCACTGCTAACAAGCTTCCAGAGGACAAATTAACAATTAGAAAAAATGATGAAGGGGATATTCAGAGTTAGGAGCATCTCCACTGCAGGAGTGTCCAAGTATGTGACTTCTGGTGGCTGTCAAATGCCAGTAGTTACTCAGTCTGGCAGCCCACAATGGATGGCTGGTGAACTGTCTTTGGCTTTGTGGTTCATGTATTGAGCAGGTCTTGGCTATGGAAAGGTCATAGGACATGAAAGGAAACCCAAAGTGATCATTATATCTAGCCAACTGAGATGGGGCACAGCCGTTTCCATCATTCAGGAATGAGTTCTTGGGGGGCTATTTAATTTCCATACTCAACATTTCACTTGTCATTTTCCCACTGAGTTTCAAAGAAAACTGCAGATCCTAGAAGTCCATAGGACGGAGCCATGGCAGTTAGAGCGGTGTCAAACTGCATTATTTCTTCAATGCAGACTCAGGCTGCATCCATACAACAGAACTGGCTTCGTTCTCTTTCTCCCTTCATCCTCATCCCCCTCTTTCTGTCCTTGGCCCCTTTTTCCTTCTCTCTTCATTTGCAGACCTCTCTTTCTTCCTTGGACCCTTTCTCCCTTTGTTTTCAGACCCCTCTTTTTTCCTTGGCCCCTTTCTCCCTCCATTTTCAGACCCCTCTTTCTTCCTTGGACCTCCCTTCTCCCTTCGTTTTCAGACCCCTCTTTCTTCCTTGGACTCTTCCTCCCTTCTCCCTTCATTTTCAGACCCCTCTTTCTTCCTTTGACTCTTTCTCTCTTCTCTCTTCGTTTTCAGACCCCTCTTTCTTCCTTGGACTCTTCCTCTCTTCTCCCTTCATTTTCAGACCCCTCTTTCTTCCTTGGACTCTTCCTCTCTTCTCCCTTCGTTTTCAGACCCCTCTTTCTTCCTTGGACTCTTCCTCCTTTCTCCCTTCGTTTTCAGACCCCTCTTTCTTCCTTGGACTCTTCCTCTCTTCTCCCTTCGTTTTCAGACCCCTCTTTCTTCCTTGGACTCTTCCTCTCTTCTCCCTTCGTTTTCAGACCCCTCTTTCTTCCTTGGACTCTTCCTCTCTTCTCCCTTCGTTTTCAGACCCCTCTTTCTTCCTTGGACTCTTTCTCCCTTCTCTCTACGTTTTCAGACCCCTCTTTCTGTCCCTGGTTTCCTTCTCCTTCTCTCTCCACTCCCCGTTCTCATCCTCCTCCTTCTCAACCCGGCGTATAAGACGACCCCCGACTTCTGAGACCCTTTTCCACGGTCAAAAAGTTGTCTTATACGCTGGAAAATATGGTATATCCTAGAGTACCTGGTATTCGGGGCCACCATGACATACTGGTTTGACTGTTAGACTATGACTCTGGAAACCAAGTTTGATTCCCAGCTCAGCCATAAAACCCACTGGGTGACCTTGGGCAAGTCGCATACTCTCAGCCGCAGAGGATGGCAGTGGCAAACCCCTGTGAAGAAATTTGCCAAGAAAACCCCAAGACAGGTTCGCCTTAGGTTCACAAGTCAGAAACAACTTAGAGGCACACAACAAGAACAAACCTGGTATTCAGTTGCACCAGAAAGAAAAGAGCACTTTAAGATGTTTGAGGAAATTTTTTATCCAAAACAAATAATATACAATGTGAAATGAAACTGTTGGGTCAGCTAAGCCCTGAATGAATAAACAGTTCAAATCTTCTGAAGACCACATGAACGCTTCTTCCAAAAGGCATCCAGAGATTCTCCCCCCCCCCCCCCAATCATCAGCCTCTACTTTTCTTCTCAGTAACATTTGGTGGCCAAAGTAATAGATCTACACTGGGGGTAGCTAGTGAGGCAGGCACATCTGCTTTCCCCCTTTTCGCTGTGTTTTGCTCGATGCACACTCAGTAAAGGATTCTGGAGGCAGCTGCTCATAGAATTGGAAGAGACCACAAGGGCCATCTGGTCCAACCCCCTGCCATGCAAGAACTCAAAATCAAAGCACCCCCAACAAACAGCCATCCAGCCTCTGTTTAAAGACCTCCAAAGGAGGAGACTCCGAAGGAGTGTGTTCCACTGTCCAACAGCTCTTACTGTCAGGAAGTTTCTCCTAATTCTCTTTTCCTGTAGCTTCCATCCATTGTTTCGGGTCCTAGTTTCTGGAGCAGCAGAAAACAAGTTTACTCCATCCTCAATATGACACCCCTTCAATCGCTTAAACACGACTATCATATCAACATTTAACCTTCTCTTGTCCAGGCTAAATATACCTAGCTCCCTAAGGAGTTCAACAGACCACCCTGATAGGTGGCTCCACGCCACCCCTGGAAACCCTGGGCTTGGGATGCGGCAACCCAGCAGTTCCACGGTGCAAAAAGCGGCTCTTTTTTTGCACCACAGAAAAGGCACCCTTGCCACCACTGCAGCAGCTTTTCTGTGATCCTTTGGCGCAGCATGTGTAGACGCCATGCAAAGGGAGTGCCGTGATACTTCCCACCATGCGGTGGAGCGCACGGCGTGAAGCCGGTGTGGGGGCAGAGTCAGGGCAGCTGGCATGCGGCTGCCAAGTCCCCACTCTTCCCCCAAGCTGGTTCTTTATGCCAGTCTGTACAGCCCCTAAGTCTTTCCTCATAAAGCATGGTTTCCAGACCCTTCACCATTTTGGTTGCCCTCCTTTGGACATGCTCCAGCTTCTCAACATCCTTTCTGAATTGTGGTGCCCAGAACTGGACACAGTATTGCCTGTAGTAGACAGGCATAAACAGCTATAATGGATTGACTGAAGTATAATCCTGCTCTTTCCTAGGTCAAGCTTTATTCCATTGTTTAATGCAGACAAGTTGCTTTAACTACCAAAAATATGCTTTCCAGCACTCCTTCACTATCCTGTCAATGCTGATATTGCTAATATTAATTATCTATTTTTTAAAAAAGCATTTCCAAGCAGACCTTGGTGGATGACTATGGAAGGGTAGAGAGCTACATTAACTTGGAGGATTGCACCACTATACTGTATCCACTCCTGAAAAAAATAAAAATAAAAATTGTTTGCCCCCAAATAGCCTCTAAGGGGTATGGGAGGCATTCGCACCATGTTTTGGTGAATAGCCTTTGCTGGGCCATTTTAAGCTTAATAGAGGCTTTTTCAAGCCTTTCTATTTCAAAAAAGGCCTTTCCTGAGCATAAGGACTCGGGGTGGGTGTGGGAAACATAGTGGAAAATTTCTACCCAATGACCCCTTGAGGTCATTTGTGGGCAAAAATGTTTTTGAAAAATGTTGCAAAACAAAATTTGTTGAAACGATGGGGGGGGGGGGGGCAAAAGAGAATGCCAAACATTGCAGTAATGCCCCTCACATCCTCCAGAGGTCATTTTAGGGACCAAAACTTTACAAAAACAACTTTTTTACCCCTAGAAGGCCTCAAAAACAACCCAGGGACTACACTTTGCCCACCCTTGAGCTTAGACAGGAAGAAAAAGGGGGCTGGGTACGTATATTAAAAAAAGACTTTGTAAAAAGCAACTTCTTTTTACAAGGTTTTGTTAACTGAGATATGCCTGTATGTCAATATAATCTAACTAAAATGATACACAACTGTATCCAAATACAGCAACCAATGAAGCAGAATACAAACCAAAGGAGCAGGGAATGTTTTCCTTTTAAAAATGCTTGGGCAAATTGAAGTGTCTTAATCCAATACTGAAAAGATAGGTTTTTACTGACAGCACTCCCAATGGAATCTCTTTGGGGAGAATATTCCAAAGTCAGGGTGCCACAGATGAAAAGGAACCCTCTTCTGTAAATAACATCTAACACATCTCTGCTAAAGAGAAAATTCAGAGAAAATTTCCTTCTACAGGAAATTTTAAAACACAGACAGGCCAGTGTGGAGATGAGGCAATCTTTCACATCTTCTGCCACTTAGGACTTCAGTGTAATCTTTTTCAGGATAAATGTAATATTTAGTATTTAGGCTAGATTTGGTACTCATTGAAGCCTCCAGGACATGGTTAAGAGCACCCCACATATAACAGATTAAAGTGATCCAACCTGGAGGTTACTTAAACATGAATCACCCCTAGCATGCTGTCCCTGTAAAGTGGCCAGAGCTTTTTAAATAATGCTAGTCAACCAGCTGTTCTCCAAAAACATGTATCATAGAAACAAACACGCAAACAAAAAAAGACAAGATGATGCTGTAGACTTCTCCATCACAATTCTACCAGTAAATTGTGACAACAGGGTCAAAGTAAATTTGATCTTGCAAATTTTGCACACAAAAGCCTCAGCATAAATCGTTACAGGGACCCACAATAATCATTTTAATCATTCAAAGTAAATTGTTATTCGAAACAGTGCATCATGTATTTTGTGCATTTCAATTGGCCCAAAAAAGGTATCACTGTTTGTGGATTTTGGATGTTATTGTACTTTGCTGTCCCTGAATATGTCATTGCACCAGTAATCTAGAGTTTGGATTTGCAAAATTCAAAACAGGTTGTGTCTAGCCCAACGAAAACATATGTGGCAAGAGTGCAGAGCAAACGAAAATACAGTACTTGACCCAACTATCTCATTCAGGTTTCATCACAGCTTCTCCTCCAGACAGGCCCTTGGCCTTCCCTAATCTAGTCCAGTCACAAATCCGTCCAGGTCATGGCTGGGTTTTTGCTTGGCCAATAGTCTATTTTAGGCCATGCCCTTCTGACTCACCATTATCTTACAGCTCACTACTATTCCCTTCAGAGAGCACAGTTCTGGTCAGCGAATCTTCTCTGTGATCCCTTGACACTCAGGCCAACAACTCCTAAAGCAATGCCAGCCCCTGATCATGCAGGTACCCACAATGGTTTTTGGCATTGTGTTCTACAGCCCAGCACCAACAGTTACTGCCAAAATCAGCCATCACAGGCATGCTGAAACCATGGTTGTAACTAATATTACGTTGTGTCCTCAACAACATACAGTTACTGCAAAGTCATCATTTTACTACTTAAGGGATTATGTTAAAGGGGGGAAACCAAAGAGAGAGGACTCCATCCTGCCAGAGTGCTGCGAATTTGCATCTTTCGTTCCAAAAGAGTTGCCTCGATTTGCTTATGGTGTAAATAACTGATAGGTCTGTTGGTTATGGGCTGTCAAAATGCTATAATTTCCAGCTCTGTATGAAAACTTACCCACCTTACCCAACAGCCTCTTGAAGAAGTCAATCCAGCTGGAATCTATACTTGGGTTTCACGCAAAGAAAAAGGCAGTATAAGTATAAAATTACCATATATACTTGACTATAAGTTGACCTCAGGCAGTAGATTTTGAGGCCAAAATTGTGGATTTTGAGATGGCCTGTGGATAAGCCAAGGGTAAAACTCAGGGGCATGTAACAAAGACTGAAGCACATGAAAACAATGCCAAAGAACTTTAAAAATTGGAGCAGGCGTAACTATTTGTGCTCACTAAAGGCTGGGTGGATGATTGTACACCTGGGGGCAAGAAACTGTCAAATTAATTTTTTGTAAGCACCTCTGGAAGCCTTTTTGGCTGAAGGGTATGGGCTAAATACAAGAAAGAAGAAAGAAAGAAAAGATAGACCTTCCTTAACTGATCCAATTGGCCAAAAAGAGCCAGTAAATATTTTATATACACATACTGATTTGCCAGAATGTATAATCAATTTTGAATGGTTGTACAATGGGTCCTCCATATCCACAGATTTTACATCCATGGATTCATCTATCCACAGCTTGAATATATATATATATATATATATATATATATATATACATATATATATATTTCAAGCTATATATATATATATTTTCAAGCTATATATATATATATATATATATATATATATATATATATATATATTCAAGCTGTGGATAGATGAATCCATGGATGTAAAATCTGTGGATATGGAGGACCCATTGTACAACCATTCAAAATTGATTATACATTCCATGGTGTATTAAAATAATGTCGCTTATAAATGGCAAAATCAAGGCTTGCTTTTTGATATATATATATATATATATATATATATATATGTATCAAAAAGCAAGCCTTGATTTTGCCATTTATAAGCGACATTTTAATACACCATTGTACATAATGGTTCTTGAACACCCACAGATTTTGGTATCCACAATGGGTCCTGGAACAAGACCTCAGCGGATACCAAGGGCCCACTATAAAGTATGTGTGAGAGTGACTATATGTGCCTTCAAGACACCTGCCAACTTATGGCAACCCTATGAAATCCATAGGGCAGGGGTTCCCACCCTGTGCTCCGACAAGGCCTTAGGGCTCTGTATGCACTTCTCAGGTGCTCCACAGCTGCTCCAGGAAAATGAAAGAAATAAAAATTGAATAAAATTAAAGAATAAGAATATATTATTATATATACTCCTAAATACCATTAACTTGTTAGACAGAGGGTAGGCCTTAGAGGCTCCAACATAGAAATAAGGGCTCCATGAATCAAAAAGTTTGGGAACCCCTGCCACAGGGTTTTGTTCGGTGATGAATACTTGGACATGATTTGACATTGTCTTCCTCAGAAATACAGCCTGCAACAGTGCTTCTCAGGCTAGTGATGTTTTTCCATTGTGCCAAAGACTAGAACCTTATTTGTGCCCATTGCCTACAACTGTTTCTTTTCTGGAAACACTACAGAAACTGGCAGCCAATAACTCTGGGACTGTCGCTTGTCCTGGGACCACCAGTTTGAGTAGCACTGGCATGCAGTGCATGGAATTCCTTGGTGGTCTCCCATCCAAGTATTAACAAGGTCCTGCCTTTAGAAATCTCAGTGTACATTTAAAAAAGGCCCCATGAGCAGTCCACCTCCATATCATATCTGTAGCATTTTTCTCTCAGAAAATGTAAAAGGTCCCAAGACAGGAATTGCAAATTCAGCAGCAGCAACTGAAAAAATGACCAGCTGATCACTGTCATCAGACTATCTGGATCTGAGTCTCTTCGAATCCAGTCAGAACAAGCTGGCTTGAATCCTAGTAGCTCAATTTGACTGACTTCAGTAACAAGTCTCAACTGGTAAATGATAATGTAATATACATGCAAACTCCACTTCAGAACACAACCTCTCAGCAGATTCAGAAAAGCTTTATTCAGCAAACCAAATTGATCGCAGTAGACAATTGTTGTCAAGACTGAAAGGTTTTCCAGTTACACAGAATGCTTAAAATCCAAACAGTCACCCCCGTACAGAAGATTTCACTCTTTTCCTCAGCAAGTCCAAACATTCTGCCAGCCCAGGACTCACCCCTTACATGTAGCGCCTGATTCCTCCTCGAATGCTACACAACCTTCTGTTACTCCCCAGCACCCATACAGCATGTCCCATCATCCAGCATTACTAAGCATGTGCCTAAGCAATGAAGTATGGCAGGATCATTCCCGGGCCATGATCCTGATAGGTAAAATAATCCCAATGCGTGTCTCACTTTTTCCTGAAAAGTTCAGGGCTGAGCTATGTAATTAGTCCTAGCCTTGTTTTTCTTACAACTCTGTGATAGGCTATGTGGAGAGATGGTGACTTTGCTGTTGAGTGCCTTCAAATCATTTCTGACTTATAGTGACCCTAAAGCAAACCTATCATGGGGTTTTCTTGGCAAGATTTGTTTAGATGAGGTTTGTCATTGCCTTCCCCTGAGGCTGAGAGTGTGTGTCTTCACCAAGTTCACCCAGTAGATTTCATGGCTTAGCTGGGAATTGAACCCTCATCTCCAGAGTCTCAGCTCAACACTCAAACTGATGCCATGTTGGCCCTCTGAAATGGTGACTGGCCATACCTAAATGTTTTGTAGACTTAGGACTTTTCAGGGGACAATTCTTTTTATGGATCCTGTCAGATCTTCTTTCGGTTTTGGAAAATGAGTACAATGGGTCTTCTGTATCCGTGGGGTTTCAGTTCCACACACACATACCCCAAGATGCTAAAAATCATGAATGGTTGTGCCCCATATTATTCAATGGTGGTGACATGAACGTATTCATATTCACGTCGCTGCCAAAGAATAATAATTGGCTGTGGAGATCTGTAGGCAGTCAGATTCATGGATCAGAAGTCCACTGATAGGAAAGGCCCACTGAACATATCCTCCCATATTTCACAGATGAAAACCAAGGCATGTGCGTCCAAGCAACAATAGATAGTGGTCAAGAAAGCAGAAGTTCTCAATGTTATGTGCCTTTGTGTTAACTCCAACCTATGGCGACCTGATCATAGGGTCTTTTTGGCAAGATTTGTTCTGCAAACAGTTATCATTGCTTTCCTCTAAGACGGAGAGTTCAACTTCCCCAAATCACCCAGTGGGTTTCCTTGGCTGAGCAGAAATCCAAACCCTGGTTTTCCAGAGTCCTAACTCAACATTCAAACCACTAAACCATTTCTCTTAGGCATGGACTTCAATATGGATCCAATCTGATAACAACAACAACAATAGAACATGCTTTTCCAGTTCAAGGATTTGAGACAAGCGGTGCATTTTCTTGAAAAAAACAAACAAACAAATATGGTATAAACGGTGACATAAATGATTTGAGCAACTATGTGCACAACTTATGCCCCAAAAGCCCTATATTTGGATTTGAGACTCCAACACACCCCTTTTTCCTGGAGTCCTTGCATAGTTTTCTCATAACTCACATATCACCAACCCGCCAATGAAACCCCCAGCACATACTTTTCAGGCAGCCTTTCCAAGACTCATCCTTCAGAGCCAAGAAAAATCACTCAGAGAAAAAGCTCAGGGTTTCTTTTACTGCCAACACAGGAAACTACATTTTGGCATCCCCACTGTGCCCAAAGAGGGGTGTAGTTCTAAACACAAAAGAAATACAGACATTCATGGAAAACAGAAGGCTCCTGGGCTGTAGTTTGATTGTTACTGAGCTTTAACAACAACCCAGGAGGAAGGAAGAGAGATCAGATCAAACGTATAAATGCAAGGAGACCGAGCTGAAGAATGTTTATCCCTCCGGTATTGTACTCACAAGATAAAAATGATATCAAACAGTACGTACTGCAATGCTGGCTATGTGGCCATTGTGTGAATGTTTACAAATGCGCCAATTTCAACAAACAGGGGGTTACATTGTTCATCCTGAACTCATGTCACACACGCACCCATTGGCAATGCGATTCCAAGGAAAGTTTGCCAGAGGACAAACCAGTGTCAGTTACACAAGGGAAGCGCATGAACAAATCTATGCAGTAGTAGCAAGAGGCAGCAGCTGGAATGGATCCTGAACCTGCCATATGGATGCAATATGAGCCATTCCTTTGCAGTAAAGAACTCTGCTCAGGAACCAACACAAAGCAGCACATGATCTGCAGTCTGCAATGCACTTTATGGCAGGACAGAGATAATGCCACATGTGCAACTGTTGTCCTATTCACATTTATCCAAAAATAAGGCCCACCGAACTCAATTCAAGCCTCTTGAATTATCCAGACAGTATTGTGATCTCATACTATCAGCAGAAAATATCACGGACTTGGAACAATTATTAAGGAAGACCAAAGAAGAAAGTGCAAAGGCAGGCTTAAAGCTGAACACAAAGAAAACAAAAATAATGAGCACAGAGGACTTACATACATTCAACCTAGACAATGAGGAAACTGAAATAGTAAAGCGTTCCCGTACCTTGGATCAAACATCAGTGAGAATGGAGTCTGCAGTCAAGATATCAGAGGAAGAGTAGGAATGGGAAGGACAGCTATGAAAGAACTAGAAAAGATCCTTAACAATAAAGATATACAACGGAGCACTAAAGTTAGAATTGTCCAAGCTATTGTATTCCCCATCACCATGTAAGGATGTGAGAGACGGACAGTGAAGGAAGAGGATAAAAAGAAAATCAACTCTTTTGAAATGTCGTGCTGGAGAAGAGTGCTGAAGATACTGTGGACAGCTAAAAAAAAAAAACAAATAGGTTCTTGAACAGATCAGTCCTGAACTCTCACTGAAAACCAAGAAAACTAAATTGAAGCTATCATACTTTGGCCACATAATGAAAAGGCATGACTCATTAGAAAGGACAATAATGTTAGAAAAGGTAGAGGGAAGCAGAAAGAGAGGAAGACCACACACTAAATGGACAGAGTCTATTAGGGAGGTCACAGGTATGAATTTAGAGGACCTGAACAGAGTAGTGGAAGATAGGGAGTCTTGGAGATGTCTCATCCACAGGGTTGCCATTAGTCAGGGTCAACTCGAAAGAAGTTGACAATAAATTTGATCTAGTTTCAATTACTGCGGACTACAGAGAAAAGAACTGGCAAATCCACCTTTTGAGTCTTCCTTGCCTAAGAAATCCTATGAAATTTATGGGGTCACCATAAGTCAACAGGCAACTTGAAGGCACATGCAGACATATGTGGGTGCAAGTGTAATGATACTGGCCTATCTCACAGGACAACACCTCCCATTTTTTAGCTAACCCTCCCTCAGCCTTCTAAAAATAGGGACTGAGAGTGGACAAAAATGGTAATGGGGCTAGGTCCCTTTTACTTCCTTGCCCACACCACCCACCAGTAAGACGCAATGAGATAGCTTCCAACTTCAGTTGCAGTCCAGGATAGACTTATTCGGAACTACTCCTGAGATTCACATTGATTTCTTCACTACAGTACCAAAATATGTAGGGTTCTACAAGGTTATAAGAGCCAAAAAAAATCAGATCCCTGCCCTCAAAGAACTTACAACAATTGGGAATTTTAGAAAGCTTCCTTTCCAAGCCATCTCCTCAATCCTTCTAGCTCAACTGGAACACAGGTGGAGGAGGAGCAGACCACAGACAACATGTGGCAGCAGGAGACAACCCACTCACGTGGTCATCCAGCATTCCCTAAAAATGTTGAGATGTGAAGAGAAACCAAACCATCTCAGCTCCTCCAACATCTTGCAGAAGGCATGCATAGATCCCACACTTCTGGAAATTGTCTACCCAGGTCTACCATGCCTCTTCCTCCATGCACAGATTGCTCGCTCAAGATGGGGAAACCCTTTTTCAGTACTCAAAATGAAAGGGACAATCTGTGCCTGGAGGAAGAAGAGGCCCAATCTCTTCCTTTTCCACTGGGGATCTCCTGCTGCTGCTATACCCCTATTTTCTTTTAAGTGCTAAGCAAGGAAACAACATTTTTATCTCAAATCACTGATTAAAGAAAAGAGTCCTATATACTTAATCAGTGCTGAAGATTAACCCCCTTTGCAGACAGCGCTTTGAGCCGTCTTGGAGGCAAGGAACGGGAGGGGCAGTTGGGCGCTGGGCGTCCCATCCCCTTCCTGAGGACGTCATCGGAGCGCCAGCCCTTCCACACGATGGGCGCTCCGATGACATCCTTCCAGCTCAGCGTCCAAACAAGCTGAACTGGAAGAGACGCCGAAGAGCCGCATGGCGGCTCTTGCGGCACCCCTTTTGCAGCTTGCGGAAGGAGCACTATTTTAGCGCTCCTTTCCCAGGCGGTAAAAGGGAGGATAATAATAATAATAATAATAATAATAATAATAATAAAATTTATTTATATCCCGCCCAGTGGTATTCCAATCAGGGCGGCTTACAAGTTTAAAACATACAATCCATAATAAAACATATAATACAAGACACCCACCTCCCCCCTTAAAACAGTATTAAATCAGAGACAATTTAAAACACCAATTCGATTAAATTTAAAATCCCAATACAGAAAACAACTAATAAAAAGCCTGAACTCGACAATCCTCTCCATCAAATCGATGGGGCCACGTGAGGAACATCGTTAGTACGGCTATTTATATCCAAGGCGGGGATAACTAGTCCGGAAAGGCCTGCCGGAAGAGATCCGTCTTGACAGCTTTTTAAAGCTGTCTAAAGATGTTAATAGATGGATCTCGTCCGGCAGGCCATTCCAGAACCTAGGAGCGACGACCGAAAAATCTCTCCGGGAGGTAGCCGCAAGCCTCGATTTCTGAGGCTGTAGCAAATTCCTCCCAGCGGACCGAAGAGCGCGAGGAGGATTATACGGGAGCAGGCGGTCCCTGAGATAGCTTGGACCAAAGCCATTTAGGGCTTTAAAGATAATAACCAACACCTTGTACTGGGTCCGGAAACTAATAGGCAGCCAGTGGAGGGACCTCAGAACCGGAGTAATGTGGTCCCTCCGAGATGTTCCCGACACAAGCCTGGCCGCCATATTCTGTACCAGTTGTAGTTTCTGAACCAGGCACAAGGGTAGCCCCATGTAGAGTGCATTACAAAAGTCGAGGCGTGAGGTTACCAACGCGTGCACCACAGTCTCGAGATCCCTTACTTCCAGAAAAGGGCGCAGCTGGTGTATCAGCCGGAGTTGATAACAGGCGCTCCTGACCATCGCATTTACCTGATTTGTCATCAGGAGCGACGAGTCAAGGAGCACCCCCAGGCTGCGAACACAGTCACTGGAGGAGAGTGTGACCCCATCCAGGACTGGAGGTTGCAACCCAATTCTTGGTTTCGGGGCCGCTACCGTGAGCACCTCCGTCTTGTCTGGATTCAGTTTCAATCTGTTTTTCCTCATCCAGCCTATTACCGCCCGAAGACATTCATTGAAGAGGAGATGCCATTGGGATTCGAGGCCGACGAACGAGACACAGAGAAATAGATTTGGGTGTCATCAGCGTACTGATAACACCCAGCACCATAACTCCGTATTATCTCACCCAGCGGCTTCATATAGATGTTAAATAATATCGGGGACAAAATAGCTCCCTGAGGGACCCCACAAGTGAGGTCTCTCCTTACCGGAGCTACAGTCCCCGAGCAGCACCCTCTGGGACCTACCCGAGAGGAAGGACCAGAACCACTGCAAAGCAGTGCCCCGATACCTAACCCCTTCAGGCGGTCCAAGAGGATGCCGTGATCTATTGTGTCAAAAGCCGCTGAGAGGTCTAGGAGCACCAACAGGGTCACACTACCCCTGTCGATGCTCAGTCGCAGATCATCGGTCAAGGCAACCAAGGCAGTCTCAACCCCAAAGCCTGTCCTGAAGCCGGTTTGAAATGGGTCTAGATCATCGGTTTCATCCAAGACTGCCTGGAGTTGAAGAGCAACCGCCCTCTCGATCACCTTGCTCAAAAATGGCAGCAATGACACAGGCCTATAGTTCTTCATATCCAGGGGGTCCAGGGAAGGCTTTTTCAGGAGCAGCCTAACTGCCGCTTCCTTTAAACATGATGGAACATGTCCTTCCCTGAAGGATGCATTGATGATATCCGTGAGGAGTCTCATCAATGCATCCCCCCGCAGACGGCCAGCCATGATGGGCAAGGGTCGAGAGGGCAAGCCGTCTTCCTCACCTTACCAAGCAGCTTGTCCACGTCCTCGGTACTCACAGATTGCCACTGATCCAGTAAAAATACATCGGCGGAGTCGTTGGACGCCTCGCCTATAGACTCTGTCCCAATAGTGGCGTCTAATTCGGCTCTTATCTGAGAGATTTTATCTGTAAAAAAAAAAGCTGTTAAATGCGTCACAGCAGGCTGTCGTCGGGTTAAGTAAGAGATTTGGCGCAGGGGGCACCTGCGTCATCTCCCTTACCACCCTAAACAGCTCTGCTGGACGAGACTCTGCAGATGCAATACGTGCAGAGGAGAAGGCTTTCTTCGCTGCACGTATTGCCTCCCGATAGGAACAAAAAAAGTTCCTATGGCAAATTCTGTCAGATAAGAGTCAAGTTTCTTTAAACATGATGGAACATGTTTAAAGAAGCATGGGGCAGCCTCGGCCCCAATCCGCCGCTTCTCAGGGTGACCCATGGCCGCCTGTCTGCATCCCCCCTAAGTCATCCAAATGGAGATCTTGTGTGGATTAGAGGTTTTCTTGGCCCTAATGTACACTGACCGGCAGCAACTCCCCAGGATTTCAGATACAGTCATCCCTCCACATTTTCAGCTTTAACTTTTGCAGCTTTGATTATTTGCGGTTTTGATTACAGTTGTCCCTCCCAATTCGCAGGGGATCAGTTCCAGAGCTATCTATCCCAGCGAAAATAGCGGCTTGAAAATATTTGAGCCCCATTGAAAACAATGGTTCATGGACAGGTGTTGCCATTTTATCTGTAATTATTTGTCCTTCCCATGAAGAGCAAGACCGCAGACTCGAAGTCTGTGAACAGGGAGGGACAACTGTAATATATTCTCTCTAGGAATCTCTAGGTCCTCCAGCACAACTCTGCTGGGAGTTGACCATAGAATTGTGCTGAAGAACCTAAAAGCTCCTAGAGAAAACACTTCTCTAGGCATTTGTAGGTCCTCCAGCATGATTCTGTGATCAATTTCTGGCATGTGTTGAACATAGAGTTGCATTGGAGGACCTAAAGATTCCTAAAGAGGTGTTCTCTTGGGTAAAAAGAATAGTGTTTTGGTTTTTTTTATTTGCAGTATTTCCACATTCATAACCCAAGTAAATGTGGAGGGACCACTGTAGTTTTTTCCAGCTCTGCCTGGAGATACCAGGGGTTGAATTGGTGTCCTCACACGTGAAAACCATATTTTTTATTACTAAGCTGTGACTTATACTATAAGAATCAAGAGGCCATAGTTTCAGGTCAGTGTCCAGGGTCACAATGACACATCCTTAAACTATAGAGGGTTCAGCATGGTGCGCCAGCTGATATTTGCTCTGAGCCTTTCCATCAGCATCAGATGCTCTCTTGATGTGGGAAGATACCATTTTAATTTATTTCACTTTGCTGGTCAATGACCGAATAAAATTTTACTACTTAATTTATTTCAGTGTTCATGAACAACAGTGTGATGTAGTGGTTTGGGTGCTGGACTATGACTCTGGAGACAAGGGTTTGAATCCCCGCTGGGCCATGAAAACCTACTGGGTGATCTTAGGCAAGTTACAGTCTCTCCAGGGTCCGAGGATAGCAATGGCAACCCCCTTTGAAGAAACTTGCCAAGAAAACCCTGTGATAGGGTCACCATGAGTCAGAAACAATTTGAAGGCAAACAACAACAACACACCACCATGAATGACACTTCTTTGGGGGTACTGTGCCCAATGCTGACCAGAATATCATGGCTGCCCAACCCTTTGGTTTAGCCCTTCAGGAAAGATTACTGGCAAAGGTGATTCCCAAACTCTGGCCTTCCAGGCATTTTGGACTTTGGCTCCCAGAATCCTAATCCATTGCCCAAGATAGCCAAGGCTTCTGGGAACTGAAGTCCATCTGGAAGACCTGAGTTTGCAAATCACTGGTGTAGAGCATGGACAATTACCTTTAGGTGACTATATGTCCCCAGTTTCCCCAGCCAGTCTGGCTACTAGCTACAGTGACTGGGGGATGCTGGGAATTGTGATCCAAAAAGTAACTCTTCCAAGGTTTTCACAACAATGTCCCCTCAACACATTCTCAAACCAGAAACCAACCTCTTAAGCCCTACTGTCCAACCTGTAATCTTCAATGCATTTACAGTTTGATGCAAAGCCCATTTAGATGGAAACAAGCATCAGGGCCAAGTTCCAATGTTACTCATCCCATGCACAAGTCATAGGGAAAACCTCTTCTCAGGCCAAGAATGGGCACAAGGACCATACCTGAAAGCTCTTTGCCAGAGTCACAGCCTCCTGACGCATGTACAATTCAGCAACATAGTTTTGCCAGTTAAAGTGGTGTTAAACTGGATTATTTCTGCAGTGTGGATGCAGCCCTAGAGAGGCAAAATCCTGATTCCCTATTCCCTTCTCCAACATACTCCAATTGAACTGGCAGCCTCCCTTTTTCTAATACTGTATTTCCCATGTCTATTTCTAATATTTCTTCACCCATCAATTGGCTAACACATTATAAACCACTTAAGAGAGTACTTAGTACTATAGAAAAGTATAGACATGCAAGTGCTATTGCTATCAAGAAGGGGGGGAAAGAGGTCTGCTGCCCAAAGGATTCCACATCTAGATTCCCAAAGCCTTACAAAGCTCAAACATATGAGGTTGGGAGGAAAAATACTCCAGTGTCCCTCACCTAACATTCAGACTTATTGGAAACGGAGGTTATGCAATCATCCAGCTGTTCAGAGGGCTGCAATATTTATTCTGCAGGGGATCCAAGCATCCAAAACTGATCAAGAAACTGGCCTTGCAACTCTCTGCAGAAGATATTATTATTATTATTATTATTATTATTATTATTATTTACTTTATTTATATCCCACCTTTCTCCTGGTACAGGGAATCTCCAGCATACTCTGTGAAACTTAATTCCAAGTCAGCATGGAGAGGATGAAGCTGCAGCTGCCAGTTTTGGGAAAATTCGAATCAGATTCCTGAAGACATGATGAAAGACAGACAACAGGGACTTTTTCAGTCTGTTTTAAGAGGCCAAGGGAACCCAGGAGGAAGAATAGGCAGCCCAGTTCTTTGCTATGTCAATGTTTGCTTTCCTTTCACCAATGAGGCATCGCTTCTCCTATTCCCAGGGCCCTCCATCTCTCTGAGCATCTTGGCAGCCTTTACGAACAGCAACGTATTCCAGGCAATTGCACTTGGATGGATTTTCATTAACGGAATAAAGCTGTACCAGCGCAGTCTCTCTTTGTAGTAACATATGAGTCACATATAATCATTTTGGAATTTGACATTAGCGTGTGGCCAAAGGTCTAATGCCAGCACATGGAAATTCAAATTCCAAGCTCATTAAAAGAACTGGGGAATAAGCAATAAAGGAACAAAGAAGAGGAATGCTTGCAAAAAACAAAAACCTAACTCTCCTCTTATTATACCATATGGGATCCCAAGAATGTTTCCCCAGAAAAAAGAGACTTAGGGTGCATCCACACTGCAGAATTAAAACAGTTTGACTCCACTTTAACTGCCATGGCTCTGCCCTAAAAAATACCGGGATTTGTACTTTGGCAGGGTATCCAGCCCAGTCTGTCAGAGCGCTCTGGTGCCTCGCCAAACTACAAATCCCAGAATTCTGTAGGACGAGAGATGTAAAGTAGTGTCAAACTGCTTTAATTCTGCAGTGTGGAGGCACCCCGGCTGAGTTCAGCGAGACCTATTTCCTAGCAAAATTTAAATTGTACAAGGTTTAAATTTTAATTTAAATAAATCTAAATTTAAAATTGCGGATTTTACATGTTGATTGTTTTAATATGTGTGCATCTTGTTTGTCCTTTTAAAGTGATGCGTGTTTCAACTGATGTTGTATGTTTGTTAATTGTTGTTGTTCCCCACTACAATCCATAGAGAGAGGCAGGTAAGAAATAAATAGTAGTAGTAGTAGTAGTAGTAATGTGCTTAGGATTGTAGCTTCATTGAGCATGCATGGATGGGGAAGTGTATCTTCCATACCAATCTTAAGCGTGGTTTCTTGGGGGGAAAGTAATCCTGTTTTATTCAACCAGGCCTACCTGTGAGTAATTACAAAGAAAATTGGAGTCACTATGGAAAATAACAGTCTCTTCAAGGCAGAGATAAGCTCAAGTGTGATAGGTCAGCATGGTGTAATGCATTGAGCATTTAAGTAGGACACTGAGAGACCAGGGTTTGAATCCTGGCTTGGCCATGGAGATCCCATGATAGGTTCACAGATGACTTATAATGGAACACAGCAACAACAACACATATATATATCACACACACACACACAGACAGAGGATATCCAGTGTGGTGTAGTGCAGCCCCTTGACCTGAGGAGCTCGACTTGGAAAATTAGGGAGTGTAGACTGGTAATGAGAACCAACATGGCATAATGTTGGATTCTGCAGACCAGGCTTCAAATCCTGGCTCAGCCATGGAAATCCCACTGGGTGACCTTGTGCAAGTCACACACTCTCAGCCTCAAAGGATGGCAATGGCAAATCCCCTTTGAAGAAAGATGCCAAGAAAACCCTATGATAGGTTCGCTTTAGGGTCACCATAAGTCAGAAACGACTTGAAGGCACACACCAACAGCCTCAAATGTGCTGAACTCTCTGAGACTTATTTCAGAGTTGCATCAACACAGAACACAATTCCCCCCCCTTTTTTTTTACATTTTAAAACACCCTTCAAGTCTACCCTTGCAACTATGACACAACAGTGAAGAAAAAGCCATTTTAACAGAAGATGTTGGGGGGGGGATATCTAGGAAGGGGTGGTCAGTATGCAAAGCTATCTAGTAGCACCTTTGAACCATTTAGCCTCTTATCACAGAGCTCTGGTTCCACAACAGACTACAAATCCCAGGATCCCTTAGCACTGAGCCAGGGCAGTTAAAGCGGTCTCAAACTGGATTATTTCTGCAGTGTGTTTTAGACCATGGATTACTTCCTTGGATGCATGGAGATTCTGTATATTATTATTATTAAGAAACTGGCAGCATAAGCTTTGAGATGTGAGTGTAATTCCCATATCTTTGAACTATGCTACAACTTCTACACAGTTAGTATCAATGGTGCAGGAAGATCACTTTGCATACTGATATTCCCAGGCCAACATAGCTATGTCTCTGAAAAATTATAACAGGTATAGGTAAAGATAAAGACATAGACTTGGAAAAATTACTAAGAAAAATCAAAGAAGGTGTGAAGGCTACTGGGCATAAATCAGTCTGCAAAGGGATCTAAGTAGCAGTTCGAGACCCCTTGAACTGTCCTGGCTCAGTGCTAGGGAATGCTGGGAATTGTAGTTTGTTGTGGCACCAGAACTCTGACAGAGAAGGCTCAATGTCTCCCAAAAACTACAGTTCCCAGAATTCCCTAGCATTGAGCAAGGGCCATTCAAGCAGTCTCATACTGGATCATTTCTGCAATGTGTTTTGGAGCTAGGGCTGCATCCGCACTGCAGAAATAATCCAATATGACATACTTTAACTGCCATGGCTCGATGCTATGGAATTCTGGGAATTGTAGTTGCATGAGACATTTAGCCTTATTTATCGATTGATTTCTGCACTATGTTTTGGACCTTTTGCCTGATTGTTGCTGTGTTAGTCTGGAAAATCAGTCTGCAAAGGGATCTTGTAGCACCTTTGAAACTTAACTGAAAGAAAGAAGTTGGTAGCATGAGCTTTCCTAGACTTGAGCCTACTTCCTCTGTCTTTTGAATTCTAGGAAAAGGGAGGAACCTTTTTGTTTTAAGGGCATTCAGGAGGAGAGAGGGCAGAATGATGGCCAAGGAAGACCCTGCCAGGAATCCCATTCCTTCATAGCCCAACAATCCTCCTCCAACGTGGGGCTCCTTTCCTCCAATCTCCCTCCTTTCTTCTGCTCAAATCAATACCGCAATGAGTTCCTTCCTCCCTTCTCCAACATCTGGAAGAGAAAAAGGCAGATGGGAAGGAAGGAAAAGCAAAGCCTGTCTCATAAGCATTCCTCAGGCAAGGCTCTGTCTGTCTCTGTCTCTCTCCTTCTGCACATCTCCCTTCCAAAAAGAAAAGAAAGGTGGGGGAAAGAAAGAGGAAAATACAGGTTTGCAAATAACTCAGAGAAGGAAGGAGGTGGATTATTTTAAAAAATGAATAAAATTAAAAGAGCCTCTGCAGTTGGAGCACCAACTTGGAGGGGCTTTACCTGAAGGTCTTCTTGACATTATATAATCTCACCGAGACCAGACTTTGCATTATATCCCGACTGCTTTTGCTACATCTCTCCTGAACCCCACTCCTTCTTAGATTTTCATTTTCTGAGTAAACCACCAAGTGAAAATGCCCATCAAGCCTCATCATGACTTTGGAGCTCTTCTGAACGTGGAGGCGCTCCTAAACCAGAAGACAAAAGCCTCCTCGGCAACGCCACAGACCTTTCCAGATTTTGCAGAGAGAGTGGGACGTTTTGAAGAACAATTATCTATTTGATAGGAGAAATAAAAGGAAACAAGAAGGCAATGGATAGCATCACTCACCTGGTTTGGGATGGCTGCTCCCTGGGCTTCTTTTCTTTAGATTTATTTTTGCAACAATAAAAAAAGAGGGGGCATAAATCCAAGAGCCTGGGTTGGAAAGACACTCACTCAGGCATGGGGCAAAAGCTTGCAAAGCTCCCCTTGGGATGCAAAGTGTGGAAGTGGGTGATTATTTTTCTTCTTCTTCTTCTTTCCCCCCCTACTATTCTCCTTTCCCCTCCCACTCCCGCCCCTTTTTGCTTGGGAGTCAGTCCTGGTTGCTTCGGAGGAGGAACAGCAGGGGGAGGAGGTTGCACACGGATCGGGCTTTTTGCACAATGAATGTGCAGCAGAGGAAAAGCAGCAGCAACAGCGCGCGCCTCCTTTTGCCCGGGTTTGAGATGACATCATCCTTCTCCAACTCGAGGTGGGAGGGGGAGGCTTGGAGCGAGCACAGGCAACGCCTTCTGATTGGCCCCTGGGGGAGCCTTCACACAGGTTTCTGGGAAATGTAGTTCCATGTTGGCATCCAATGTAGGGCTCCTGAACGCTGAGAGACTACACTTCCCATGGAAGACCGCGCCGCGCAGCCTCAGGAGGAGGAAAAGCGCTTACGGACAGTGGGAAGGGCCTAGCCGCGGCTCGGAGAGGGAGGCTTCGCTCCCGTTCTTTCAGGGCGGCCATCTTGGCGGCGGCAAATACGACGGAGGAGCGTCCTGAGGGCAGAGTGAAACAAGAAGCGGTTTAATATGTGAGGAAAAAAACGAGAGATAAGGGGAGGGCGAAAAAGCGCCCTTCGTCTGCGAGGAAGGAAGGGAAGTGTCGTTCCGCTTCGGTAGCGGCAAGAAGCGAAGGTCAAAAGTCCTCGATCGCGCTTGGTAAATTGCTCGAGTTTCTGTACAACTCTCCTCGTCCCGTTTTCCATTGGAGTAAATGGGGAGACGTGCACGCGCCGAGGTACGTACTGTAGATGGGACGCTGGAGGAGAGCGCGCTCCCGCCCCCCAATCTTTAAGAGTTCCAGGTTAAAGCGGGCTGCGCGGGTCCCTTCGGTGGCTTAAAGGGTTAGAGCGCGGGGCGGGGCTCTCTAGCTGGCTTGTCCGGGAGGCGACAAGTTCGAGGCCCGAGTCCGGCTGTGTGAAAATTCTCTTATATAAATAATAGTGTTAAGGGGGGGACGTACTAAAACAAATGACTGTACTTGCCCACGGAGAAACCATACTTGCCCATAGGGAATCATTGGGGAGTACTTGCCTATAGGAAAACATTGAGGAATATTTGCCCATAGGGGATCATTGGGGAATACTTGCCCATAGGGAACCATTGGGGAATACCTGCCCATAGAGAATCATTGGGGAATACTTGCCCATAGGGAACCATTGGGGAATACCTGCCCATAGAGGATCATTGGGGAATACTTGCCCATAAGGAATCATTGGGGAATACTTGCCCATAGAGAATCATTGGGGAATACTTGCCCATAGGGAACCATTGAGGAATATTTGCCCATAGGGGATCATTGGGGAATACTTGCCCATAGGGAACCATTGGGGAATACCTGCCCATAGAGAATCATTGGGGAATACTTGCCCATAGAGGATCATTGGGGAATACTTGCCCATAAGGAATCATTGGGGAATACCTGCCCATAGAGAACCATTGGGGAATACTTGCCCATAGAGGATCATTGGGGAATACTTGCCCATAAGGAATCATTGGGGAATACCTGCCCATAGAGAACCATTGGGGAATACTTGCCCATAGGGAACCATTGAGGAATATTTGCCCATAGGGGATCATTGGGGAATACTTGCCCATAGAGAATCATTGGGGAATACTTGCCCATAGGGAACCATTGAGGAATATTTGCCCATAGGGGATCATTGGGGAATACTTGCCCATAGGGAACCATTGAGGAATATTTGCCCATAGGGGATCATTGGGGAATACTTGCCCATAGGGAACCATTGGGGAATACCTGCCCATAGAGAACCATTGGGGAATACTTGCCCATAGAGAATCATTGGGGAATACTTGCCCATAGGGAACCATTGAGGAATATTTGCCCATAGAGGATCATTGGGGAATACTTGCCCATAGGGAACCATTGAGGAATACTTGCCCATAGAGGATCATTGGGGAATACTTGCCCATAAGGAATCATTGGGGAATACTTGTCCATAGGTAACCATTGAATACCTGCCCAATCTTTTCCTATGGGTAACTGTTCTCCAGTGATTCTCTATGGGCAAGTAATCCTCAATGATTCTCCGTAGACGAGTATGGTTTCCCTATGGGCAAGTACTGTCGTTTGTTTTAGTACATCCCTTAAGTGGGCTGACCTTTATTCGACTTGGGTTGAGACTCAGGTGAGAGGTCAAGATTCTTAATTCCTGCTAAGTTGTGACCTACCTCGCGAGATTGTTGTGAAGGGATCGAAGGAGGAGGTCGGGGATAACTAACCAGCATGGCCTCATGGTTGGAGCATTGGACTCCGACCAGGGTTCGATTCTCTGCTCAAGCATAAAAACCCACTGGGTGGCCATGGGTAAGTCACTCTCTCTCAGCCTCAGAGGATGGCAATGGCAAACCCCCTCCCCATCCCAGGTTAATGAACCAAGTTTAGAAATGCTGATTTTTGAACTGCAGAGGCTAGAGTTTCCCAAGCTCTTGGTTTGCTATTGGCTAAAACAACTAGTGGTGCATCTACGCTGGAGAAATAACACTGTTTGATACCACTGGGATTTGTAGTTTTACAAGGTCTTTAGCCTTCTCAGCCATAGCGCCGAGCCAGTGTGATGTAGTGGTTTGAGCATTGGACTGCAACTCTGGAGACTAGGGTTTGATTCCTGCTCAGCCATGGAAACCCACTGGGTGACCTTGAACAAGTCACACTCTCTCAGCCTCAGAGGAAGGCAATGGCAAACCTCCTCTGAATAAGTCTTGCCAAGAAAACTCCATGACAGGTTTGCCTTAGGGCTGCCATAAGTCGGAAACAAAACCAACAAATAAGTATTTTACTTGGAAAGTGTGGGTGCATCTACGCAGTAGGAATAGTGCAGCTTGACATCACTTTAAGTGCTGTAGCTCCATTCTCTGGAATCCTGGGATGGGTAGTTTTACAAGGCCTTTAATTGTCCCTTGTCACAAAACTACACATCCCAAGATTCTGTAGGGCACTTAAAAGTGGTGTCAAACTTGTTCAATTCATTTTTGACTTATGGCAACCCTATCATGAGGTTTTCTCACCAAGATTTGGTCAGAGGAGGTTTGCCATCGCCCTTCCTGAGGCTGAGAGAGTGTCACTTGCCCAGGGCCACCCAGTGGGTTTCATGGCTGAGCGGGGAATCGAACCTTGATCTCCAGTCGTAGTCCAACACTCAAAACTGATATCAAATCTACAAGATTTTAATTGCTTTTACATTTTTTATTCTGAAATATTGTTTAAACAGTTTTATCAATGAACTACCTTGGGTCCCTTTCTGAGAGAATGGTGTTACAGAACTGAAAATAAACAAACAAATATTATTTCTATAAGTAATAATAATAATAATAATAAAGTAGATGTTCCCTGTGCCTTAATGGAATGGATATAGACATGGAGCTACTTTCTACTTCCATTTATTTCAGTGGTCTTACTCCTTTATTTCTATATATATACAGGTTGAGTATCCCTTACTTGGAATGCTTAGGACCAAAGAGCTTTGAATATTGAATATATAATATCTTGGAGGTGGGGTCCTAATCTTAACATGAAATTCATGTACAGTTTGCTTTGTATACAATTTAGACACATAGCCTGAAGATAATTTTATACACAATATTTTAATAATTGCATGCATGAAACAAAGTTTGTGTACACTCAGCCATCACAAAGCAAAGGTTTCCCTGTCTCAACCAGCCATGTGGACAATTTTCAAGTATTTTATCATTCAGATTAAGGGATACTTTACCTGTATTTATTTAATTGCTATCTCACCTTTCTCCTAGTATAGGACCCATACTTCTTAATGTGGTTTCAGCACGGATCCATCAACCAAGTTTAAGGTTAGTACTAAAAACTCCTTGTTACAGTACATCCTTGGTGTTAAAAAAAACCCCTACTTTTCCCACCAAACCCAAGACAGTCCTACCCTTTTGTGTGCGCGTGTTCATCCGTGGGGGCAGTTACATAGGGCCTTTGCAGACTGCTAGAAATAGTGCAAATTGAGTCCACTTTAACTGCCTTGGCTCAGTGCTGGGGAATCATGGGAACTGTATTTTTTTCTGAGACATTGAGCCTTCTCTGTCAGAGAGCTCTGGTGCCACAATAAACTACAGTTCCCATGATTCCCTAGCACTGAGTCAGGGCAGTTAAAGTAGACTCAATTTGCACTATTTCTGGCAGTCTGCAAAGGCCCAAAGTTAGGGCCTTTGCAGACTGCCAGAAATAGTGCACATTAAATTGAGGCACTGCCCTGGCTCAGTGCTAGGGAGTCATGGGGATTGTATTTTTTTCTGGGACATTGAGCCTTCTCTGTTAGAGAGCTCTGGTGCCATAATAAATTACAGTTCCCATGATTCCCTAGCACTGAGCCAGGGCAGTGCCTCAATTTAATGTGCACTATTTTTGCCAGTCTGCAAAGGCTAACTAACTGGACTCTTCTGCACTTTTTTTATTATACGACTCTGTGTTTTAGCCACAACATGCAAGGAATTTTTTGCAGGTAAATGCATAGGCCAGCATAGAAAGTATCTGGATTGTTTTGTTCCTTTTCCTTCCTTGGGCAAATGGGCTGTCAGAAAAAAGTCATCCCTTCCTCCAATGTATCCATGTATAGAAACACAGCAAACTATTGCAGGATGTATAAATGGTCTCTCTGTTTCTCCACGGAGAGCTCTGTCCCCCTCTCTCTCCTCAATCTAGTAAACTTGCAGTCTTATTTACAGCCCTACAATATATACCCTTGGGGAAAAAAATTGTCCTATTGACATGGCATAAGGCATGAAGAATCTTAGCAAGCCAGATTTGAGAAAAAGCTGATGGAAAACAGCTGAGTTGCAGCAACGTAATTTTCATGCTTTGAATCTTTTCAGTGTAGACTGAGGTTCATGCATCATAGAAAGAAAAGGGGAAATTAAAATCTAGCAAAAAGGAGATGTGTCTCAGGATGCTGAAAATACAGTATTTTATTCACTTCTTAGCTAATAGTTTTATCACCTAAAAATAACGAAACCTCATTTCAGCATCATAAGATATACTTTCTTTTTCTCTTGTATAAATTCCTCCCTTGTTTGTCAGGTTTATGTCCACTCAAGATATACTGAACTTTGAATTTATCCTTCGGCCAGCTGCCCTTGAACCTTGACTGAAAGTTTGAGTGAAAATCCCTAAATAAGGTGTGCAATATTTTTTAAGTTTATGTTAATGGTAATAATTTACAATTATTGCAGGGCAATCATTTACACTTGTTGTTCAGGGATGAGGGAATGGTTATGTATTCCTAGCACTGGAGATCAGAGATCTTATTTCAGTCAAGGATTTATGTAGTTCTAAAATAAGTATCTCTCCTTTTGAGGTACATAACCTTAAATAATAAACAGTGAAGTTTTAAAGTTGGATATAAAAATCAAGTGCAAACAAATGTAACAAAGCAACAACTAAAATATATATACTGAAAAGAAAGGAAGAGTGAACAGTGTGGAAATTTAAAGATGTCAAAAGGTAAAGTAGCCATGCTTGTGCAGAGCCACAACTACAGGAACAATTGATCATTCATAGGAGCACCAATATTGGTGATAAAAAGCTTTCTAGCTTTGTGACACTAACTTACTAATTTGTAAGAGAGTGATTACTAAGACATATTAATAGAATGACTTCTGAGAGTTTCACTTGTACCAAGAAAAGATGGAAGGGTTCTTACGTGAGCTGAAGTAATCAAATCTATAAAATTTAGTAATGCCAGCTATAAAAGCCTTTAACACCCTGTGGCATTGTTGGCTAGAAGTGGAGCAACTGACAGATGCAGCCAGAAACTACAAGTGTGCGTAATGATTGTTACCTTTTATTCTTTGATTTTTTTTTCTTTCAGTGTTAGAAGTATCATTTGTTTGGTATTCTCTATATTGTAAGTATTTCTGCTCTGTGCACACACACGTTGGAAGAAAAAGAAAAAATTACTACTTTACCCATTTTAATTCACCAGCAGCAGGAGAGCTACACTTTGACTATCCCTGGCTGTTGGTGCTATTCATTGCAGTGGGGATTGTAAGCATACATAGTACTGGTTGAAGAAGTAGCTATGTTCCTTGGCATTATAACTTTTAATAGAAAATTTGGCACCAGAGGTGGAAATAATGGGAATAGGTTCCAATACTACAAACAAGAAGAACAATTCAGCAAACTTTTTATCCAGAATTAACACTATGAAATATGTTATATGTGATATGATATCATTAGTTCAGGTAAGTTTTGCATAAGTAAAATCAGTGTGAACTTTCTGCTTGAAGGTTTCTTCCAAAATGCATCCAGGAATCACTTTTTTCTAAGCAGCCTTTGCTTTATTATTTCCATTCTGTGTTTCTTTAACATGCTTGTGGCAACTGGTGAGACTTATCTACTCTCCTGTTTTCTCTCTGCTTTGCTATTCATGCATGCTCAGGGATTCTGGAGGAAGTTGCTTGTTTACCTTGCCTGTTGGATGCAGGCATACACTGCTACAGTAGGATCAGACATGCTGCTGTAATCCAACACCAAAAGTATTTGTCTGGCCTGCCGCCATCTTCCCAATGTCAATGTTGCTAATAAAATCTCCAGTTAGACAGAAAAGAGGCAGAGGGTGTAAAAGGCCTTGTAAGCAACGTTCTTGTCAAAGGCTTTAAATAAGGTATGCAAAAAGAATCAAACTGCAAACTAAAAGCATGGAGGAGCTTACATGGAACCATTCATTAGCCCTATTCTCAGTTTTTCTTCATGTATAAACTCCACTGACCTTCCAGCATAAAATGGGAAGCTGAGCAGAATTCTAATACATATAGCATCCACACACACTTCATGTGCACATGCATTCTTTGAATGCCTCCATGCAGTTTAGGCATACAGTGGGCCCTTCTTATCCGCTGGGGTTTGGTTTCAGGACTGCCTGTGGATACCAAAATCCTTGGATGCTCGTCCCATTAAATACAGTGGCATAGTAAAATGGTGTCCCTTATATAAAATGGCAAAATCAAAGTTTGCTTTCTGGAATTTATATTTTTTAAAAATATTATCAAGTCATGGATGCTTCAATCCATGTATAAAGAATCTGTGGATACAGAGGGCTGGCTGTACAGAAAAGGGGATTTCTAAACACCCTAAAGCTGCCAGATCATGGAAGCTAAGCATTATCAACCCTGGTTAGTACTTACTTGGAAGACTGCTAATGAATACCAGGTGCTGTAGACTATATTTCAGAGAACAGAATGGCAAAATAGAGCAAGTGTGGTGTAGTGGTTTGAGTGTTGGACTATGACTGGAGATTAGGGTTCACATTCCCACTGAACAATGAAACCCACTGGGTGACCTTGGGCAGTCATATTCTCTCAGCTTCAGAGAATGGCAATGGCAAAGACAAAATCCCTCTGGAGAAATTACCAAGAAAACCTCATGATAGGTTTGCCTTAGGGTTGATATAAGTCAACAACAACAAAAACAATGGCAAAACCACCTCTGAGTATTCCTCGCCTAAGAAAACCCTAAGAAATTCATGGGGCAGCCATAAGTCAACAAGTGGCTTGAAGACACATACATACATAGAAAAAAGCAAATTATTATAAAAGAAACAGCTAAAGTTAAGATGTTAAACTGTCCAAGAAGAACTAGTTGTGGCCCATTGATGGTATGCAGCATACATGTGATTATGGAGGTAAGTGGTTTCCTTCCCCCCTCACCCATTTTACCAGTTTTTCTTTCCAGATGAGTGGCTGAATCAGACCCTAAATTAAGACATTTATGAGAAATGCACAATGCTTAATGTTCACGTCTGCAGTCTCTTTCAGGGCCTACTGGAGCAGAGGATGTGGAAAGTGACTTCACCCCTTGTCTTGAACCATTGCACGCTAGAGCTTTCTGTAATCTGGACTTGATTTGCGTTCTTCGCAATGGCTTCAATGTGTGGGCACATGCATCTGCTCTCTTGATCCAGCAAGAATTGAAGTGATGTACTATTTTTTACCATGGCTGAATGAGGAGAAAAGCATGCATGATCTGAAACTAAATTTTAAATTGGCCTTATTCCTCACCAGTCCGTATTCCTTCCACTCCACAGATCTGTAACAACAGAGGAAAGGGAAGGTTTATTGAGGGCTTTAACATTTTAATTAGGGAGGATGTTCTCTTCAGAGTGAGAGAACATCCTCTCTCTCTCTCTCTGTCTTTCTTTTTTTAAAGACTCTTCTAATTAAATCTGATCTTGGACCTCTGTAACTGCAATCCATCCATAGGTAAAGGTAAGTATTTTGAAAGCAGCAAGTGCAATGTTTTGTTTCTCTTTCTGTAAAACAGCATCTGCTAGACTTTGCAGAGTGTTGGTCTAAGAAGTGTTTTTGCAAACAAAATGGAATGTGTCTTTTGTCCAAGAATCTGCCTTAAGAGTCCGTCCTGACTGATTGCTGTCTAATCCCCACCACTGCTTTCTTTTCCAGCTCTGAGCTCAGAGGACTTTCCAAGCTGTTTTTCCTGCAATCTTTTAAAAAGAGATGCCAAGGACTGAATCTTGGAGCTTACACAATTGTAAAGCATGTGTTCTGTCACAGAGCGCCTTCATTTCTCACTTTCAGATGGGGCTACAATTATAAATGGTTTCTAGAAGTGTACATGATGCAAAGAATGTAAACCAAAACAAGAGGTAACTGCTCTGAGAAGTTTGCAGGCTAAACCTCAGCATGGAGGCAAGACTGCAAAGGCTGATGTGAGAAGTAAGCAGCAGCAAAAGATGTGTTATGGATTTACAGCTGTGGTACAAATTTTTGTAGAGGCTTGTACTTTGCTAATGTGGATTAATGGCTTCATTTCCTGACCTATTAGTCCTTGCAATTATGAAATCATTTCCCATACCTAGACTGAGTTCTCCTAAAGAAACTTGTATTCTTTGCAGGAGCAGATCAAATTTGTGATCTTTCTTTGTAGCAGTTGGACCAAGTTGCATTCATAAGGAAGGAAATGAAATATTTGAGCTTTGCAGGATTTTTAGCAACTTGTCCATCAACCAGAATGAAAGTACAGATGACCAATTTTGAATGCAGGAATTTATAGCGAGGAAGGAACTGGCAAAAACACCTCTTAAATTTTTGTTGTTTGTTTGTTTGTTTGTTTGTTTGTTTTTGCCTATGAAAACCATAAAATTCATGGGCTGTCATAAGTCGACAGGTGACTTGAGGGCACACACACATGCTAGAACTGTGAACTGAGCTTAATTCTTTCATATGTTTTGTTGTCATTTATTTCCCACTTTTAAACTATCATGATTCAGAAATCCTTGCTTGTCCTACTTTGAGTTACACAAAGAAGTTTGTCTTCCCCAACCTTGCTATAGGGAGTGGTTGAAAGCCCATTATTGTTTTTTGCTGGCAGTCTCTCTTTGATGGGGATTAATTTTTTTTTAAAGAAGCTCATAAAGGCTGACAGATTTTGTGCCAAGCTTGAAAATGTTTGATTTTGGGCTAGAACACCTAAACAGCATAATTTGGCTGTACTGTCCGGAGTGAATGATAGTCCAAAAAGTAAATTTTCCAAGAGCTGAGTTTGTAATGATGGAGCATTTGAGTCAATGGGTGCCCAAGGGACAGTTTTCAGGTGAGTGGATGCAGTGGAGTTGTCCTTTAAAAGAAACATTGAGATGGCCAAGAAGGTGATAGCAAAACGAAGGCCAGGACTGCTTTCATTTTGCATGAAAAATTTCTGGGGTGGAAATTAAAGTTGTTATTTGCTGATAGCGTATGCAATGTGGCTGGAGGGCCTTTCGGAGTGGGCTAGAAAGGATATTACCAAGTTGTAAAAAAAAGTATATGAGGGTGTTGAGGAAGCAAGGATATGTTGATAACTGAGCAAAACGAACTAGAAACACAGGAAAGGAACTCCTTCTTCCTAATTCATCATTCCTTATACAGGAGAGCTTGCCTTGATGAAGATCTTTGCCTTCCCAGCAATGGGACAAATGCAGCGGTCAGTCCAGTTTGTTAGTTGGCAGAGTGCTGGTTTAAAACATAAAATGGTCAAAACGTCTTGGCCATTGATTACAGCCCTGCTCATACCCAGAAGGTAAAAAGTTGCTTTTAAAATTAATTCACTGCCAGATAGATTTTGAAAATACTTCCTATCATTACTTAGAAGAATCATAAGGTTGGACAGAACCACAAAAGTCATCTAAAATAAGTGCCAAGTAGCAATGCATAGCTAACACACTCCTGAAAGATGCCCATCCAACCTCTGTTTAAAGTCCTCCAAAAGGAGGAAAGACCACCACCATCTGAGAAAATAATTCCACTGTTGAACAACTCTTAGAGAAGTGAGACAATGGGCCAGTTCACACTACAGAATTTTACTACTATATTCCACTTGGGTTCAAAACACACTGCAGAAATAATCCAGTTTGAGACCACTAACTGTCCTGGCTCAGTGCTAGGGGATCCTGGGAATTGTAGTTCATTGTGCCAGAGCTCTCTGTCAGCAAAGGCTAAATGGCTCCCAAAACTACAGTTCCCAGAATTCCTTAGCATTGAGCCAGGGAAGTTAAAGCAGACTCAAACTGGATGGTTTCTGCATTGTGTTTTGAACCTTCAGCTGTCATGGCAGCATCCTACAGCTTGTAGCTAAGCGCTAGAACACTTCAAGAATTTGAAGTCTCCCAAAACAAAATCCCAGAATACTACACAATTATAGTTGTAAATTGAACCTCAGTGGCCACAGCAACGTTTTATGCAATAGAGTTGGAAAGACCACTGGATGGCCGTTGGGGTCTTTTCCAATTCTATGGTTGCAATTGCATAAAATATGTAACAGTGTAGTGTGCATTGGTCCAGCTTTGTCCCATTACTGCCCAAGGTGCTTGTGTAGCTTCTAATTTCTTGGGTTTCAGAAATTATCTTCAAAAATAATAATTAAAACAATAATTTAGGAGTAATGAGTAAGTTACAGCTAGTTGTATGAATTAAGAGCCAGTGTAATATAGTGGTTTGAGCATTGAACTGTAGCTAGAGATCTGAGTCAGTCCTTGATCAGCCATGGAAACCCCCTGGGTGACCTTGTGTGAGCCATACACCTTCAGCCTCAGGAGGAAGGTAAAGGCAAACTTCCTTTGAACAAATCTTGCAAAGACAGCCCCATGAAAAGTTTGATGTAAGTTGGAAATGACAACAAACACACAGTTGTACCAAAAAAAAGCAAGGTTGCCAGCCATGTTGATTCAAAACAAACGGGTAATGTTGAGATTGTTTTCCCCAACGTAATATGTTTTTAACGGTGCTATTTGGAGTTGGAAGAGACCACAAAGATCATCCAGTCCAACCCACTGTCGCGCAGGAATATACAATCCAATAGTTGGCCATCCAGCCTCTCTTTGAAAACCTCTGAAGGAGACTTCACCAAACACCAGAGCAATCTCTTCTACTGTCGAGCAGCTTTTACCATCAAGAAGTTCTTCCTAATGTTTAGGGGGAATCTCTTTTCTGGTAGTTGGAATCCATTACTCCAGGTCCTAGTCTGTGGAGCAGTAGAAAACAAGCTTGATCCATTCTTTCAAATATTCAAGCACAGCTATCATGTCACCTCCTAACCTCTTCCCCAGGTTAAAGATACCCAGCTCCCTAAGTTGCTTGTCATAGGGCATAGTTTCCAGACATTTCACCATTTTGGTTGCCCTCTGGATGTGCTCTGCCTTGTTAATATCCTGATATTTGTAATTTCTGTTTCTCCCCTGTATAGTGGTATCTAATCCTTTTTGCTGGAGACAGCAGGAATTGAATCTGGGCTACCTTCATGTACATCACATAGTCTATCAGTGAGCTGTAATCCCTCATATTTTCACTGAAGGAGTGTACACAGGGATAGAGGAAGTTGGATTGTGGACTGTGCTAATCGACTTTGCCTTTTAGGAGTAGCATTACCAACAGTCCAACAGGTGAAGTTTCAAGTCCCATTTGCATTAGAGGAAAAACTTTGCTTGCCTGCCCTGTTGGTCATAATCAACTGACATGGGACTGTTTATTGAATTTGCAAGATTTGGAATGGACAAGAGCAAGTAAAGAAAATGTATATATTTTAGAGAGAGCTTGTAGCACCTTTGATACTAAGAAGTTGGTAGGATGAACTTTCATAGACTAAAGTCTGCTTTCTTAGATGCATATGGACATCCAAACACATTTGAGGAAATTGACTGAAGTCTACAAAAGCTCATGCTGCCAACTTTAGTTAGTCTCAAAGGTGCTACAAGATCTTTGTATCTCTGATTCTATAGACTAACAGCTATATCATATATATAATTTTAATTCAGTACTGAAGCAACTAGATTATGAAATCCTATATATATATATATATGATTTCATAATCTAGTTGCTTCAGTACTGAATTAAAATGGCATCTTTTAAAATAAATTTAAGTAATTTGCAGTGACTTGTACAGGAAATGTGAAATCCACTACTCATCTGGGAATAGAGCACATCATGTCACCTCTAACTTTGGTTTTCTTTCTTTTCTCTTTTTCAGGCACCTGGAGGGACTACATTAATGCTAATCTTGTGTCTTTTCAGGTTAAAAGAACACACTGTTACTGTGATGGAAGCCTAGAACGCTCTTCATATAACCAGTGGCGAGGCTGAACTGGGAAGCCAAGATAACCTAAATAGGATGGCTGCTTTTCCAAGCTGCCAAGGGTGCAGACCTAAGGTTGTCACTTGGAAAGTTTATTAACTGGTGCATCATAAGCTACTTAACAGAAATCTCATCCTGTGCTTGCTAATAGCACATGGCCATGTGTCATGTTGAGGCTGGGTGTGTTCTCTAACCAGAAGGGAGAGAAGGAAATATGAAAAGCCCAAAAGTGTGTGTGTTGGAAACCGGCTGGGAAAACAAAATGCATAGTACTAGCATGACTAGTGCTTTGAGCATTGGATATGACTGGAGACCAGTGTTCAAATCCCAGTTCAGCTATGTAAACCCACTGAGTGACCTTGGGCAAGTCACACTCTCCCAGCCTCACAGGATGGCAGTGGCAAACCCCCTCTGAAGAAACCTGCCAAGAAAATCCCCTGATAGAGTCACCATAAGTTGGAATCAATTTGAAGGCACACAACAGCAACAACAAACTAGAAAAACTCAAACATTTCCAAAGTGCCAGTGAGTGGAGGCCTCATGTGTGGATGATGAGAAAGAAGACAGAACAATAATTCCTTTTTGCCAAGTAGAAACTAAACAACAATGAAGTGGTGTACAGTGGTCCCTCCACATTCGCTGGGGTTAGGTTTTTTCCCCATGAATGTGGAAAAAAAAAAAACCACTATTTTTTTTTACCTAAGCGAACACTGTTCTTGGACTCCAGGTCCTTCAGTGCAAGTCTGTGCTCAACATCTGCCAGAGGCTGATCACAGAATCGTGCTGGAAGGCCTTCAAATGCCTAGAGAAGTCTTTTCTCTAGGAACTTCTAGTTTCTCCAACACAACTCTATGGTCAACTTCTGACAGAGTTGCGCTGGAGGACCTTAAGATTCCTAGAGAGAACATATTACTCAAAACCTCAAATCCACAAAAGTCAAAGCGGCAAACACAGAGGGCCAGCTGTACTTAGGCACAATGTTGAGATGCTTCCAGTCTTCCTCATACAAGTGAGACAAGCAAATGTTTGTCAGAGTCTTCCTTGCCTAAGAAAACCCTGTAAAATTCATGGGGTTGCCATAAGTTGACAGGCAATTTGAAGGAACACACACACGCACACAGATGCTGTGCCGCAACTACTACTTAAAAGGCAAGGCTGCTGATGGCCCCAGAAAAAAAAATCAACTATGAGCCTTTGCAGACTGCCAGAAATAGTGCAAATTGAGTCCACTTTAACTGCCCTGGCTCAGTGCTAGGGAATCATGGGAACTGTAGTTTATTGTGGCACCAAAGCTCTCTGACAGAGAAGGTTCAATGTCTGAGAAAAAAGACAACTCCCATGATTCCCTAGCACTGAGCCAGGGCAGTTAAAGTGGATTCAATTTGCACTATTTCTAGCAGTCTGCAAAGGCCCTATGTTGCACAATGGATGCAAATGTATTTCAACTTAAGTATCTTCCAAAGGGACAAGAGAATCTCCCACTGTGTTGTAAAAGCAGTTTGGAAAAGTGTATAAATTAAAATAAAGCAATTTATCATGGGACAGGGCCTTTTCCCCCTGCCCAGCACAGCAATTCCTGCCCTAGATGGTTTGAGTTAATCAGATAGGTTAAATAGTAGCTGTTTATATAGCATGTTTCTGTTAAAAGGCTACAGAGTATCCCAGTATATTTACAACAGCCATATAGGGTAGGACATTGTTACTTTGCCAAAGAGCACTAAAACAGCTAAGGCGCAATTTGAAAGCAAGGGTTTTTTTCCCCCATTCATGCTTAATGTCTGTCCTGCAGTGCCTTAATATTACATCTTCGTACCTCATTACCTAACTTTGTGAGCGATTCAGAGACATAGCCATGTTAGTCTGCAGTATCCATATACAAAGAGGTCTTGTAGCATTATTGAGACTAACTGCAAAAGAAATTGTAGCATAAGTTTTAACAGACTGCATGTGCACTGCAGAAATACTGTAGTTTGACACCACTTTAACTGCCATAGCTCAGTGCTATTGAATTCTGGGAATTGTAGTTTGTTGTGGCACCCGAACACTGACAGAGATGGCTAAATATTTCACAAAACTACAATTCCCATAATCGCATAGCATTGAGTCATGGCAGTTACAAATCTTGTCAAACTAGATTATTTCTGCAGTGCGGATGCAGAAATAGATTTGGTCTACTTCCTCAGATGCATGGACATAGAGAAAGTCTATGAAAGCTTATGCTACAACCTCTTTTGCAGCTGGTCTCAAAGGTGCTACAAGATCCCTTTTCTTGAGCTATGTGTGCATGCATTCAGAGGAAGTTCCCAATGAAGAAAGATATCATTTCTATGACAGGAGGGGGCCATTTTAGTAAATCTGAAGGCCATTTTTAACCCACTTTGGTCAGCCACACACCCCATAAAAAGCTATGTCTCCCCCCCATACCAAATTATGTTCCCAGAAGTTGCAAGAGTCAGTGTGGCATAGTTGCTTGGACTATGATTGGAGACCAAGGTTTGATTTCCAGCTTGGCCATGAAGCCCACTGTGTGATCTTGGGCAAGTCACACACTCTCAGCTCAGGGGAAGGCAATGGCAAACCTCCTCTGAACAAAGTCTTGCCAAGAAAACCCTGCAAAAGGTTTGCTTTAGGGTTGCCATAAGTCAGAAGTGACTTGAAGGCACACAACAGGAAAGCACACAACCAGGTGCTCTTCCAAGAAGTCTTAAAAGAGGTAGCAGACCAATTGAATTTAAATGAAAGATTGTCCCCAAGTTTCTGCAGAGTGGTTTGCCATAAGGGGCAAGTTTTTCTTAGGGGAAGTGAGCAGGAATGTCATTTGCTGCTACCCATGGCTTTCATTTTGTCCACCCTTAATCTATGGGCACCCCATCTGGAGATCATTGGCAAATCCTAATGAATGATACTTCCAACTTTAATTGTGTTGAGACAATGGGTTGTCATGCTGTCTTGGGGGCCAGTCAGGTTATTGCAGGCAGACATGCACAAGCGTCTGGGAGGAGTGTTAGAAGACTTCTAATTTCTCAAGCACAACTTGCTTTGCATATTTTACATGTCCCGGATGGTTGCATTGGTGATGATCCTGTGTCTGCAAAAGCCGTGAGCAAAGCGGGTACTTCCTTACCAAAAAGCCTTATTCCAGCCCTGTGAGTTTATTGATTGCTCAGAAGCAAGAAGATATAGGGGTTGAGGCATATTTACTCAGAAAGAAATCCTATTTTTATAGTGTGGTGCTTGTTGTGTGCCTTCAAGTCATTTCTGACTTCTGGTGACCCATGGGTTTTCCTTGGCAAGATTTGTTCAGGGGAGGTTTGCTATTCATTGCCTTCTCCTGAGGCTAAGAGAGTGTGACTTACTCAAGGTCATCCAGTAGGTTTCCATGGCCAAGCTGGGAATCGAACCCTTTTTTCCAGAGTCTCAAACCACTACATCACCCTGGCTCCATAATGTGTTTTAATCCATCTGTCCGTTCACTGTAAGGCTGTTACCTTTTGTGTTTTACTTCCATATAAAGAATGCAAAAAGTAATAGCCCCAGGATGAACAGACAGATGGAGTTACCTTTGCTGTTGTGTGTATTTTCAAATCATTTGTGACTTATGATGACCCTACAGCAAAGCTATGAAGGGGTTTTCTCAGCCAGATTTGTTCAGAGGGGCTTTCCTCTTACCTTTCTCTGTGGCTGAGAGAGTGCAACTTGCCCAAGATCACCCAACCAAGCAGGGATTTGAACTCTGCTCTTACAGAGCCAGTGTGCAGTAGTGGTTTGAATGTTGGACTATGGCTCTGGAGACTAGGTTTTGAATCCTTGCTTAGTAATGAACCTTCCAATGGTGATCTTAGGCAAGTCACGCTCTCAGCCTCAGAGAAAGGCAAAAGCAAACCCCCTCTGAACAAACCTTGCCAAGAAAACCCCATGATAGGGTTGCCTTAGGGTCGCCATACATCGAAAATGACTTGAAGGCACAAAGAACAACAACAACAAAGTAATGCAAGTACTTTTGGAAGTGATCTTGCATGTTCTTCTCTGTATAAAAGGCTGTAGTCTAAGAAATTTCATCATGGAAGGACAGACTGTGGAGTTTGCCACACCGGACCAATCCTGTGCAGAAACTAGATTTAAAGTGAAAATAACCCACTTTTGTTGGTTGTTTTTCACATGATGTTCAGGTTAACCCAAACAAAGTAGAAAAACCTCAAATGCGGGTTGTTTTTCAGACGTTTGCATAAACGCAAAATTAACCCAAACGGAAGGCTGACAAACCCCCCTCCTTTTTACTTTTGGGAACTTCTGAAAGTAGAAAGGAGTGGTTTTTGTCAACTTTTCATTCAGGTTATTTTCACATTATTTCTCTTCCTGCCAACACATCTGAAAAGCAACCCACATTTGTGGGTGTTTAGCGGACTTTAAAATCCCGTTTCTGCACGGGATTTACCTCCATATCCCTCCCTCTGATATACAAATAATAATAATAATAATACCCCGCCCCTTTGCAAAGCTATCAGGTCGGCTTACAATATAAATACAAAGCCACAGTTATTTGTCTAGAAAGCCCAGAACAAGTTGCTAGATCTTATGGTCACAGTGATATGTCTGAACATGAACAGGGCCTAGTGAAAACTGAAAAGGGAAGGTATTAGATGATCTTGGCAGAGCACTAGCAACCTATATAACTCCTGGCCTCAGTCCAATAACCTAAAGCAGAATACACTCTCCAAATTAAATTAAATTATAATGTATGCAAGTATGCCAAGATGATTGCTTCAACTCAGGTTTTATTGTCACAGGACAGACATTGCTTTAGCACATATTTCATCTTTGCTTGTGTTTATTTGGGAGATTGCCTCCTGACTCATTGCAAATATGTATTGATTGACTGATTTAAATCCTGTTCTTCTCCCCAAACGGACTCCAGGCAGCAACAGTGAAGAAACTTTCCAGGTGACACAGAAGCAGAACAAGATAAATGGTAAAACAACATCACAGTTTGACCCACTTTCCCCTGCAAAGTTCAGGGCTGAGCTATGTAATTTAGCCCTGCCTGTGCTTTTCTTACAACAGGGTTAGGTGAAGCGATGGCGACTGGCTGTACCCAATATGTTTTGCAGCCCTGGGACTTTTTAGGGGACAGTTCTTTAAATGGATCCTGTCAGATCTTGTTTCAGTTTTGGAAAATGAATAATTAACATGCAACATTTCATTTCAAAACTGGGGCATGTGTGGCCAAGCAACACCAGAGTATGATCAGGATGGCCAGAGTTATAAATGAAGGAAACGTAAGCTAAGAAAGGCTGCAGAAACTTACTTTTGCCTGAGCCTACTGGGAAGAGCAAAATTCTGCCCTTTCCTCTCCTCCCTACTGAGTAAATTGAATGCAAGCTTCTTTTGAACTTTGAACACAGTTTGCAACAGTAGAAATAAACTGAGGAAAAGGGGAAGCAGGAGGAGGATTGGGAAACTGGGACATTTTAAAGGCAACTGAAAAAGTGGGATGACAATTAACTGGGACTGCCCCTGCAGTTGAATCATGTGTGAATATGCATATAAACACAATACTCTAGTCTGGATCCAGACATAATCCTACTTAAGGAAAGCAAAGCAGCTTCATTTATATACCACTTCATACCGCTATGGGGTGTCTAAGCGGTTTACAATTGTAAGCTCATTGCTCCGCAACAGTTGGGTACTCATTTTAGCGACCTTGGAAGGATGCAGACCTGAGTCTAGCCTGAGCCCTGGCTAGTATTGAACTCGCAACCTTGTGGTCTATGAGTGAGTGGCTGCAGTACAGGCATTTAACGACTGCGCCACTCAGGTCCATAACACATTGCAGAAATAATCCAGTATGAGGCTGCTTTAACTGCTCTGGATCAGTGCTAGGGAATCCTGGGAATTGTAGTTTATTGTGGCACAAGAGCTCTCTGACAAGGAAGGCTAAATGTCTCACAAAACTACAGTTCCCAGAATTTACTAGCATTCTAGAGCATTGAGCCAGGGCAGTTAAAGCAGTCTCTAGCTGGATTATTTCTGCAGTGTGTTTTGGACCTCTCTGAAATCAACAGCATATAACCGTGGTGGCGAACCTACGGCACACGTGCCGGTGATGGCACGCAAAACCATTTTTCAGGGCACACGGAGAGCGGGAAAGAGGAGGAACAGGCATGTGCCTGTTCTTCCTCTTCCCAGTTGTCCCGGGCCTTAAACTGCCTCCGGAGAGGCAGCTGAAGGCCCAGGAGGGTGGTGGGGAGAAGTTCTGCCTGGAAGTCCCACCTCTGGAAGGCGGAAGTCTTCCACCCTCCGAAGGTGGAAGTCCCGCCCCAGACATCCCGTTCCCTCCGGAAGTCCCACCCCCACCCCTGGGTAACACCCAGTGCTGGGTTTGGGCACTCGGTCCCTAAAAGGTTCGGCATCACTGGCATATAAGTTAGTCAAGTACTGTTGATTTTAATGTGACTATATATGACTAAGACTGCATCCACACTGCAGAAATAATCTAGTTTGACACAACTTTAACTGCTTCTGGAACTGATCCACAGAGAAAGAATGCAAGAAAGAAAATGAGTAAGCCAGCGGTTCGGCTACACACTTATTCTTCATCCGCACTGGAGAAATAATCTACATTGACACCACTTTAACCATTATGACTCAGTGCTATGAAATTCTGGAAATTGTTTGGTGAGACATTTAGCTTTCTCTGTCAGAGAGCTCTGGTGCCACAACAAAACTACAATTCCCAGGATTCCATAGCACTGAGCCAGCGCTGTTAAAGTGATGTGTAACCAGATTATTTCTCCAGTGTGGATGCAGAGTAAGTGTACAGCCAAACCTCTGGCTTGCTTATTTTTCCCCCTTGTGTTCTTCCTCTGTGGATCAGTTCCAGTGGCCAAAAGTTATGTTGTGCTGCTCCTTGATATCAAGATTTGAGTTCCTTTCACTCTAGTTTGTAACATGGCCTCAAAAACAAAAGGCTTCAGGGTCATTAGTCAATCTGATTCATCCTTCCACTCAGTAAACAATCTTTTTTCCCCAACATCCAGACACCAGCTCCCATGAGTCTCTTACGCCTATGTGAAATGCAACCTCAGTCCCAGGTTCATCACTTAGATTGCGTATTCCTTGGTGACGCTTCTTTCTAATCCTTCTTGGCAGTAAACGAAGACAGAACCAGGGACTGGATTAATCCCCAAATCAGGACAGAACAAAGCGATTATGCTGAAAGATTTGTAGTTTCCAAGTGAAATTCAGAAGTTAACTGAAAGCAAATTGACAGCTTCAAATCTGCATTCTTTTGGAACAGTTTTACAGAGAGAAACCAACTGCATGCCACTTTGCTCCCTTTGGACAGCGTCAAGACCAGGGGTTGGCAACCTACGGCCCGTGGGCCGCACCCGGCCCACTGACCACCGCCGACCAGCCCCCGCCAACCCCTGCCGCCTGCCACCGCATGCTCCTGTCACTGTGCCTCTGCGCGCGTTGCGGCCGCCATTTTGTTTGCCAAAATGGCGACCGCGACTCATTTGCGCATGCGCAGGAGTACTGTGCATGCGCAAATGAGTCGCAGCCGCCGTTTTGGCAAACAAAATGGCGGCTGCGATGCGCATGGAGGCGCAGTGGTAGGAGTGCACGCGTGTGGCAGCAGCAGCGCACGCAAGCACGCGCGCTGCCATTTCCCCCCCCCCCCCCCCCCCCCGCCTCCCGGAAGACCTGGGACCAGTGACCGGCTCCAGGTAAGCTAACGTTGCCGACCCCTGGTCAAGACCAACAAGACATGAAAAAGAGATTTGGAAATGCCTCTAGAGAGATTTAAAATTCCTCTGATGAAGGTCCAAAATACACTGCAGAAATGATCCAGTTTGAGACAACTTTAACTGCCCTGGCTCAGTGCTGGGGAATCCTGGGGATTATAATTTATTGTGGCACCAGAGAAGGTTCAGTGTCTCACAGAACTACAGTTCCCAGGTTTCCCTAGCATTGAGTCAGGGCACTTAAAGTGGTCTCAAACTGGATTATTTCTACAGTGTATTTTGGACCTTAGTCATGCTCCCCTAGAACTGATGTGGGGAGATTATGATTTTTAGTGTTGGACTGCAACTCCCATCAACCACAAGCTTATGTTCTGAAGGCTGGGGCCAACAGGCATTGGCATCCCTCAAACTCTGGGGAGCACATTATAGCACTTAAAGAGGGAGAGAGAGATTTTATAAAACATCAAAATCTGCAGCAGAATTATATTCTTGTCTTGCCCAGCTATGGAGTTTCTAATTTTGAACATGCCTCTTTGACAGGTTTGCAAACAAAGCAAAGACCCAGCCCGAATGCAGTAGCCTGCTTTCCTGAATTAAATCACACACAAAAAACAAACCCTCAGACTGTTCATTTCCAGCACTACATTTGAGAAGACACAGAAAACTGAACAATCGGACCAGTGTCTGGAAGGGCAGACTATCAGCAAGAAAGATTTCCAAGGACTCTCCTGCAGTTCTCAGCCACTTGGACTCTTGCCCTCTTGGCTTTTGAAAAGATAATGCTCCCTTTGCACATGGATATTCCCTTGGTTTTCTTCCCTGCTGAGCCATGAGAATTTTAATTGACTCTATACCTCAGAGCTAGCTTCATGCTTAGCTGTCAGGGATAGTTCAGAGAGATTTAGGATGTTCCTGTTGTGTGTTGTGGTGGGGCAGTCTGTGATGAATGGCAGCTTGGATGGAGTTTCTCCAGACACATTGTGTCCAGGGTTCGTTTTGGGATGGCTGCATTTCTTGCAAGCTTTGGAAAGGAGCAGCCATGTGGATCAAATTGGGCAAATAGCTACTGAAGGACTTATGGCCTCCTAAAGCTATAAGGAACTGATGGGGACATAACTTTTTGTGGATTAAAGCCCACTCTTCCAGATGCATGGAGTGTCTTCTCAGTTGGCAGGTCTCTGTGCATCACAACTACAAGAGATCAGTACAGTGTTCCCTCCACATTAACTGGGATTAGAGGCCCAGGACCCCTATGAAAGTGGAAAAAACACAAAATAAAAACACTACTTTTTTTACCTGAGAGACCACCTCTCTAAGAATCTCTAGGTCCTCCAGCACATCTCTGTGGTCAACATCTGCCAGAGGTTGACCGTAGAATCATGCTGGAGGACCTACAAGAGCCCTGGTGGCGTGGTGGTTAAATGCCTGTACTGCAGCCACTCACTTAAAAGCCACAAGGTTGCGAGTTCAATACTAGCCAGGGCTCAGGCTTGACTCAGGCCTGCATCCTTCTGAGGTTGCTACAATGAGTACCCAGCTGTTGGGGGGCAATGAGCTTACAGTTGTAAACCGCTCTTAGACACTGCATAGTGTGGTATGAAGCGGTATATAAATGAAGCTGCTTTGCTTTTGCTTTTCTCTAGTACTCTCTAGATCCTCTAGCACAACTCTGTGGTCAATTTCCAGCAGAATCTCTCTGGAGGACCTAGGGATTCATATTAATCAAATCTGCAAATAATCAAAACTGCAAAAGTCAAAGCCACAAATGTAGAGGGCTGACTGTAATACGATTTGTCCTATGAAACTCACTGTGCCAGCTGTTCCTACCTCGTAGGGTTACTATGAACGTGAAACTGGTATTTCGGTTGAGATTCTGGGTGTTCTGCATTAAACCCTCATCTGCCCCCCCCTACAGCATTCCTAGTGGCTAAACAGTTGGGTGGCTTGAAGCCCTCTAGATGTTGGATTGCAGTTCCTAACAGCATTAGCTAGCCTGGCCAGGGCTGATGGGAGATGCAGTTCGACAACACATGGAGGGGCCCACTCTTGGGTTAGATTCAAATCTCCACTCAGATTGAGATCTCCACTCAGCGATGAAGCTTGCAGGATATCCTTTGGCTGTTTTCTCTCTCTGCTCGATTTACCTCCCAAAGGTTGTTGTGAGGATAACATGGAAAAAAGGGGAATTGTGTATGTCAGGTTGATGCCCCTGCAGGGAAATTTGGAATGTAGATGTGCTAAAACAATAGATGGGTACATCTGAAATCCACGCCAGACAAACACAATGGATATTCACAACTCTGGGAACAGGTGAGAACCTAATCATTCTAGCTTTGCTGTGTCAACTCATTTTGAATCACACAATTCGAAAAGACCACAAGGGCTATCCAATCCAATCCCCTGCCATGCAGGAAGACACAATCGAAGTACTTCTGACAGATGGCCATCCAACCTCTGCTTGAAAACCACATTCCAAGACAGCTTATTCTACTGTCAAACAGCTCTTACCATAAGGAAGTTGTTCCTAATATTATGTAGAATCTCTTTTTCATTGCTTGAATCCATTGCTCCTAGTCTCTGGAGCAGTAGAAAACAAGCTTGCTCCATCCCCAATATGACATCCCTTCCAAACATTTAAACATGGCTATCACGTCACACTTTAATTCTCTCTTCTCCAGGGTAAATACACCCAGCTCCCTATGTCTCTCTTTATAAGGCATGGTTTCCATACCTTTCAACATTTTGGTTGCCCTCTTTTGGACACGCTCCAGCTTCTCAACATCCTTTTTGAATCGTGCCCAGAACTGGACCCAGTATTCCAGATGAGGTCAGACCAAAGCAGAAAAGAGTGGCACTTTTACTTCCCTCAATCTAGACACACTAGAATTTATTTAAACAATAGGAAACCATTTGATTTAAGCTTATCATACGGCACTTCGAAGAACGGGAACGTAATGGAACACAAGGGAACAGAACAGAGCAAAAATGCATTTTATTGCATGGGAGAACACCACCGATGCTGCCAGGAGTCCCCAATCCGTTCCCGGCAGCTGATTTTTGAAGGACTGTTCAAAATTGTCCTTCAAAAATTGGCTGCCAGGAACGGCTGGGGAATGGATTGGGGACTCCTGGCAGCATTGGTGATGTTCTCCTGTGCAATAAAATGCGTTTTTGTTCCGTTCCGTTCCCATTCCTTAAGTGCCGTTCGATGAGCTTAATTGATTCAGGCCTAAACATATGTTGTGATAAATTTTAAGACAGCAGTCTTACATTAAGCTGGAGCCTCCCTATATTGTAATTGGTTCCTACATAAACACATGGAGACTTCTTGTGGAATCCATTGTTCTCTGCCACAAAGAGGCTTGTGGCCTCACTGGAATGGAGACATATTGGATTGCGAAAGAGGGGTCCCTGTTGAGATGCAAATGGATTTTAAATTTCCTGGACTTTGCAAATCTCCCTATAGCCACAGGGCCAGAACTGCCTACAAAAGATATCCTCTCCACCATATATCATCTTAACTAAAGACTGAAACAACATGTAGGCATCTGACTAACATCTCCAATTGTTTTTCTCCTGTTTGGTTTTTAACATCTTGCCTGATGAAGAAGAAGCCCATGGAGCTTCGAAAGCTTGCAACAAGTATATTGTGCATTTTGGTTGGCCAATAAAGGTATGGATTTTTGTTTGAGCTTACAGAAAAGTTCAAAATGGATGAGAAACTAATTGGAATAGGAAAGGATGATTCTGATTTCGATAAATTATTTATAAGTGACAATCACACTTGATATTGAAATGATTCCAAGTCCTGTTAAATTTGGAAATGGAAGAAGTCATCAAGAATTACATGATTAAATGGACACAAGATATACGCCAACCAATAATGATGGAACAATAGGCCTAAACAAATTTGTAAAACATTTTAAAACAGCAGTTTTATATTAAACTGGAGTCTCCCTTGGGAATTGTCAAAAAATGGCAACTCTGATGTTAGCAGCAAAGTTTTCTGGGAAACCTGACCTTTCTGCACCTGCCAACTAAGAGTAAGCACTATGTGTATCTAAGAATCTAGCACCTCTGGCTTTCTTCTAATGCTAATATTTAAGGTTCCACTTGGTGCTTTTCTTTGCAACTGCCAAAATGGACTTGCCTTCAGGAATTTATAGCAAACTGATCCCTCCTCTCCCTAGAGCAGGGGTAGGCAACCTTTTTGAGCCGGGGGCCGGGTTGCTGTCCCTCAGACAATTGGGGGGCCGAAGCACCATAAATAAATAAATAAATATTTTTTAAAAATTAAAAAAAAATTAAAAATATGCATGCACACTCTCTCAGCCCCAGAAAAGCCATGGCAAACCCCCTGTGGAGATTTTGCCAAGAAAAACCCAAGAACAAGTAATAACAACAATAATCAATATCATCATGGCAGGCAGCGGCAGGGCCGGCCTGGGGCCGGTCCAAAGGCCTAAGGGGGCCGCATCCGGCCCCCGGGCCTTAGGTTGCCTACCCCTGCCCTAGAGAGAGAAGAAAGTTCCCCCTTCTGGCCTGAAAGTTTCCACCTTGAAATGGATGAGAAGAAAGCCCTAAGATCTCATGTTAAAGAATAGGATAGAAGTGTCTTAATACATCACTACAACATACCTCCTCTTCCAAAATAGCTAGAATATGGCACCTATCAGCTTAAATGGCAGTCCATTTTGTGTATCACATAGGATGTAAACTGAGTTTCTCATTGAACCCATACTTGTTTGTTTATAAGCCAATGTTTTATTTATTCATTCACTTAATCTCATTTCTATACTGCCTTTCTCCCAGAAAAAGACCCAAGGTGGCTCACAGATAGATTTGATTTTAAAAAAAATTACAATAATTTTTTTAAAAACAGTAAGATTTGAAAGCACGTGCAGGTTTACAATCGCATAGGCATATGCTTAAAACATTTTCCATGTACACTTGAAAGAAGGGGGAAAATATGAGGAAATCAGCCCCCAGTGAGTGAAAGAAAACTTGTTCTACTGGAGCATTGTTGGAGCACTATTTAGATATTTGCATCATAGGTGGTCAATTGGAGAAGAGGGTGTCCTGACAGCTGGAAATCTCAAGATTTTCAGATAGGACATCATAAAAGTGATTCTCCTGTGGTAGATAAGAGAGAAAGTGCTCTTAGTTCAGTGGACAAAGATCAGGAGTGGAAATACAACAAATAAGATGAGTATTTTAATTGTATCCTTAGGTTCACCCAACAGTACATTTCAGCCAGCCATTCTACGTTAGGGAGTAAGGCATGTGTAGGCTGGTTCATTCAATTTTCTCAAAGCATGACATCAGGAGAGTCTGGACTGGGTGCTTATATATAACTTGCTGACAGCACATTTGTTTTCCAAGCTGATAATAGTCCAAGATTATTGCTTGAGGTTTCATCACTGGCATTTGATCAGAGAAGATGGTCCCCTCCTTGAGAGGTGGCAATCTTTTCATTCCTTCGATATCACCATCAGAGCATGGAACAGTAATGCTCTTCCAGCTTGGGGGATGGAACCCAAAACCTATGAGGAACAGTTTAGGGATCTGGATATATTTAGCCTCGGGAAGAGAAGGTTAAGAGGTGACATCATAGGCATGTTTAAATATCTGAAAGGATGTCATATTGAAGATGGAGCAAGCTTGTTTTCTGCTGCTCCAGAGACTAGGACACAGAGCAATGGATTCAAACTACAAGAAAAGAGAATCCACCACAACATTAGGAAGAACTTCCTGAAGGTGAGAGCTGTTCAACAGTGGGATATGCTACCTCAGAGAGTGGTGGAGTCTCCATCTTTGGAGGTTTTTAAACAAAGGCTGGATGGCCATCCATCGGAAGTGCTTGGATTGTGTATTTCTGCATAGCAGGGGGTTGGTTTTGGTGATTCTTGTGGTCCCTTCCAACTCTAAGGTTTTATCAGTAGCAGAATAACAACTAAAGGCATTTCATAGTTTGTATTTCTCCAAGCCTTTGTGCTATGAAGATTAGTCATCAATATGCTGGGCAACTACTCAGTTTAAGAATAATGTTTGGAGTCAGACTTATTCCTGCAGGCACATCCTGAGCCAACATCCTGTGACAGTCATTCTCCCATGCTGTCACACTGAGCAAGTGTGATTTGTTTCATTAAACAGGTTGGGGTGGTCATGCAGTTCTGAGCATGAAGTCTGCATGTCAGACTGTGGCCTCATGCTTCACCTGATATTTGTTAACCAAGCAAAGCACTGTGATCTTCAGAAGAGGGAACAAAAGAATGTGATGCCAAAGTAACAACCAAGTCAGACTCCTATTAAGAGTTCAGCTGTAGGATGTGGAGAACATGAGACTGACACCGTAAACCAGGCATATGCAAATCTATATGTGTGCTGATATACTAAATGGAATTACTAAACCTGACCCAAACTGAAAAACTTAAAGCCAATTCAAGTATTGCAAGCTGAAACTGCTCAGTTGTGGATGCAGAGGATGATATCCATTCTTTGCATCATTTTTCAAAGTGGAGGCTGTGCTAGATAAAATGTGCTGTGGATACACAGCAAACAAGCATGCTCAAATCCTCCAATATCTCACAGATGAAAACTGGGACCAAACTGTGGTCGAACAGCATTAGAGAGTGGTCAAAATGGGGAAAATGTATTAATGAGGAAGAGCACATAGGCCAAGAGAGGCTTCTACAGTTTGCTTTAGCCTGAGCCTGCTGCAAAGGGCAAGATTCTGCCTCCTTTTCTTCTCTCCCATCTGGTGAGTTAGCTGAGCACAAACTACTTTTGTACTTTGAACTCAGTTTGCTCCAGTGGAAGTAAATTGAGAAGGAAGGGGGAAAGTGGGAAGAGGTGAGAAAAACTGGGACATTTTAAAAGTAGGACACTTGGACTAATCGGGACACTTGGAAGGTATGGCAAAATCTCCTTCACACAAACACAAGGCACACTGAGTTGGGCATAATGCAGGGAGGCAATGTGAAAGATGAGGGTGGAAGCGAGTGCAAGGGGCTGGTAACAGCCCAGTTGCACTATTGAAGGGATGTGCAATAGGGAGTGCTCGTGCCTCATTAACATTTTAACAATATTTTAATGTTTTTTTTTGTGGGTTCTTTGGGCTGTGTGGCCATGTTCTAGAAGAGTTTCTTTCTGACGTTTCGCCAGCATCTGTGGCTGGCATCTTCAGAGAATGCTAGAATGGAAGAGAGTGGGTACCGTATATATTCTCTGAAGATGCTAGCCACAGATGCTGGCGAAACGTCAGAAAGAAACTCTTCTAGAACATGGCCACACAACCCAAAAAACCCACAAAAAACTATGGATGCCGGCCATGAAAGCCTACAACTTCACAATATTTTAATGGTTTTATAGTATTCTATTTTAACTGTATTTTTAATTGATTTTTCTATTTTAACATGTTGTACCTCGTCTCAAGCCTTGAGGAGAGGGGGGAAAGAAATAGTACATCATCATCATTGTTGTGGCAAGAACAGGAGGCATGTGATAAAGTCCTTCTTGTTGCAATTATAGTCTGTCTTTCCTTCAATGAGTACCTTGTTCCTTCTCCTCGCTTTATCCTCACAGCAACAGCTAAGAGAGTATGGAGTTTATCACACAGGAGGGAATTGGCCAGAAATGGGATTTAAATCCACAAAAGTGGGATTGTTTTCAGACGCATTGAGCATTAATCCAAAATTGACCTGCATAGAAAATGGACAAATCCCGCAAAAGGGGGATCATTTTCAGAAGCATTGAACATTAATCCCAAAAGTAAAAAGCGTCTGATTTTGTCTGCTTTTTGTGTGGGATGTCAGATTAATGTTGAATGCCCGCCACGTGTCTGAAAACGACCCTGCTTTTGCAGGATATTCCTTGAATTTAAATACAGTTTCTGCATAGGATTTTGGTACTTAGCCTCCCATGTGATAAACTCCTACAACTGGTGATCCAGATTCATTCAGCGAGTGTCATGGGGCTGCAACATGTATCTCCCATGTCCAAGTCCCAGTCCACTAACCACTACACTACACTCCCTGTCAGTGTGACTTGCATTCCCTTTCACTGTTTCCCACATAGTCTTCTCGCTCTTCCTTCTCCTGGTGTGAAACCAGGACTACATTTTCATAGTACTTGTCCTATGAACAGCATGTGGTATGATGGCAACGTTCATGTTCTTCTTGTCTTCTGAAACTTTTCAGAGTTGTTTTTCAGACTGAAATCCTGGGTTCCGGAGGCATGGCTAATGGGATTAATGAGAACATCGGGGACTCTGTGAGAAAGGCCAGCTTCCAGCAATTCAATGACGACATCAAGAAATAATATAATTAACAGCGGTGACTTGCTTGCTTGCTTTGCTTCCAGGACATTGGTCAGAGAAAGTGAATAACTTTTCCATTGCTTTCAAATCTATGATTACATATCCTCCAACTGTCCCAATGACTCCTCTATCATCCGACTTTTCAAGAGGCTTTTAAACTGTCCCCAGTTTTTCTCACCTCCTCTCCCTTCCCTCCTTTGGCTGCAGCTTACTTCAGTTGCTGCAAAATGAATTCAAAGTGCAAAATTAGTTAGCATTCATTGCATTCAGGAGGGGAGAGGAGGGATCACAATCTAGCCCTTCCTGGTAGGTTCAGGCAAAAGCAAACTGCTGCATCCTCCCCTAACTTCTGTGCTCTTTCTATTTAATAACGTTTGCCAAATTGAGTACTTGAGCACACATGCCCTGGTTTTCATCTGTGAACCACTGGAAGGTATGTGATTACGTGAACCATTTCATCCAAAATCCTCTCCACATCTCCCAAATGATAATAATAATAAATGAAATAAAATCGATTCAAGCATTTGGCAAGAAAAATGGTTTACAAATAATTCACCAATCTTCTTGTCATTATTTCTATAATATGGAGTCTGGAAGGTTTTCTTGATGGAAATATAAAGGACCCTTCCCCTAGAAATGGACAGTTTACAGCAGACAGAGAGAGTAAATTACAGAGGAAGGAGATGTGAGACAATAATAAGAGACGCAACTCAGAAAAGGCCATTATACCTACGTAAAACTTACAGATGGCTGACAGTGAAGACTGAAGCTGCATCGCAGAAATAATGCAGGTTGACACCACTTTAACTGCCCTGGCTCAATGCTATGGGATGGTAGGAATGGTAGTTTTGTGAGACATTTAGCCTTCTGAGTCAGAGAGCTCTGGTGCCATAACAATCTACAATTCCCAGAATCCCAGAGCACTGAGCCAGTTTGGTGTCAAACTGCATTATTTCTGAAGTGTGGACGCAGCCTAAGGGAATAAGCCAATGGCGGTGCAGTGCAGAAAGGGGGCCATCATGTTTATTTTTAGGAGTTTGTTCCCTCCAGCTGCACTCTTCTCCCCATGTGGTTTTTGGCATAACCGTTACCCATCACTGCCAAATAAAACAAAGATTAAATACATGCAACTGCTTTGGCTCACATTATAATCCTGTTTTACCTCCATTTCTTCATCTCTCTATTACTTTCCTCTTTTCTCTTTGGTTTTCAGTGTAAACTGTAAGCACCTCCATGAGAGATGGGCATTTCTGTTTGATTTTTGTTTAACTTCCCTTCCCTAACTGTCCCATAATTTAAGATATCCAGAAGTAGCTGTGTTGGCCATACAGCACAATTACAATAACATCCAAACCCCACAAAATAGTCATCCCTTTATTAGATCAACCGAAATGTACAAAATATATGTTGTAAGCTTTACTGCTCCACTGGCTTCTACTTTAGGCAAAGGTGTTAAAAAGCATACAGGAGAAAGAAAACTGTGACAGAAGCTGCATCCACACTGCAGAAATAATCTGGTTTGACATTAACTGCCTTGGCTCCATGCTATGGAATTCTGGGAATTGTACGTATCGTAAAGTTTTAATTATCACCTTTAAAAAATTTTTGACAGAAAGTTTGTTTTGATTTGTAGTTGTTAAATTATCTCTATGTGGTCACCATCCAGATTTACAAAAATTTCCCAGCGTTTCTTGACCTTCCAAATACCGTTATTGTAGAAGTCTGCAGATTGCATCTTAAACAACTCTTCCACTTCATGAATGACGTCATACGTGTTGTCAAATTGGTGACCCTGCAACAGATTTTTCATTTTTGAGAAAAGAAAAAGTCACTTGGTGATGATGACACTGACAAAATTTCATCAATATACCATAATAACTTTACGATACCCCCTCGTAATTCTCCATCTTACACTTTAGTCACTTGTGGCACAATAAATGACACAATGAACTGATTTTCTCAACCTCTTGCACTTAGAGACCAATGATGACACTGACACAATTTCATCAATATACTGTAATAACTTCCAGGTCATAATTATTACTTTACGATACCCCCTCGTAGTTTGGTGACATAGGGGTTGTACAGACTGGCATAAAGGGCCGGCCTGGGGGCAGAGTGGGGGTATAGGGACCTCATAATACCCACCCCAACTCTGCCCCCATGTTGGCTTCACGCCATGCACCCCACCGTATGGCGGGAGGTGCTACAGTGCTCCCTTGGTACAGTATCTGCATATGCTTCACCAAAGGAAAAGCTGCCGCAGTGGCAACAAGGGGTCTTTGCAGACTGCTAGAAATAGTGCAAATTGAGTCCACTTTAAGGGTTAGGGAATCATGGGAACTGTATTTTATTGTGGCACCAGAGCTCTCTGACAGAGAAAGCTCAATCTCTCAGGAAAAAAACAACAATTCCCATGATTCCCTAGCAGTAACCCTAACCCTTAAAGTGGACTCAATTTGCACTATTTTTGGCAGTCTGCAAAGGCCCAAGGGACACTCTTTCTGCAGCTTCTTTTTGCACCATGGAACTTCCAGGTTGGGGTGTGTGGCGTGCGGTTGCCGCGTCCCCAAACCAGCGTTTCCAGGGGTGACACAGAGCTGCCTATCAGGGGCAGTCTGTCAAGCCCCATATTTAGCCTTCACTGTCAGAGCTCGGGTGCCACAAAAAATGGCAACTCCCAGGATTCCATAACACTGAACCCCAGCAGTTAAAGTGGCGTCAAACCAGATTATTTTTGCAGTGCGGGTGCAGTCAATTTAGAATCACAAGCCTGCATTTTGATAAGATGTTATTGTCGCTGCTGCTGTTCTCAGTTAAGATGGTATGGAGGGATATTCGTACAGGCAGAGACCACTCCTTCTTCTGACTGGGAGGCAGTCGTAAAGTCCAGGAAATAAAATGTAAACTCAATTAGCAACACAAATACAGTAGATACTTCCTTTGAGATCTAGGTTGCAACAAAAACAGCAACGTGAAGCTTCTCTGCGTGCCCCCCTCCACCACCACCTCCTGAGCTGGATGGGACTCCTTGGGACCACCTTTTATCTAAAACTTGCTTGCCACCACCCAATAATAAACGCATTACACCTTAGAAATGCATTGGGACATGGCTGGGGAATCCCACTGGTATTTGCCAACCCAGTGAAGATTTAGCCAAGCTATGGCATGTGAAAAAGAGTTCAAGACAGGCAGAGTACTTTAAACAAAAGCTTTATTCTAACTAAAGGAGTTCAGTTCTAGTACAAAAGGATATCACTACATGCAAAACCAACTTGTCCCACAGGAACGGATAGAAAGGGGCAAGTTGCAAAGTAAAGACATTTCAGCCAAACCAGGGAAATAAATCAAAACCCTGATGCCATTGACAGGTACACATTCCTGATCTTAAAAGATTATCGTATCATGATTAAAAGAGTCGTCCCTGAGCCGGCTTAAAATTAGAAGCGGGCGGTGTCCTGAGAGTATCAGACACATAGCTGCCGAAATCACTGTCCGGGTGCAACCCGGGTCCATCGCTGCTCAGAGGCATGCTCCGGAAGCCTTTTTTTCGAACCAGAAAACTCCTGTCTTCGAAAAGAGGCGCAAAGAGCACCCCTTGGAGCGGCGATGGAGCCGGGCTGCACCTGGGAGGTGATTTTGGCAGATAAATGCATCTGATACTATCAGGATGCTGCTCGCTTCTAATTTTAAGCTGGCCCAAGTAAGACGCTTTTAATCATGATGCGATAATCTCCTTACTCACAGGTCAGATGGGATTTCTGGATAGCTGGAGCCTGGACTCCAGGTGTGTCCTCAACTTCTGTCAGATGCACAAAGTGCATGAGTAGTTTGCACTCAATAAACAAGCAAGGGAGAGGAGCCAGTAGGCTCAGGCAAAAGCTAACTGCTGCAGCCTCTTTCAGCTTGTCTCTTCTTCCTCATTAATAACTTTTGCCGTCTTGACCACACCCTGATGTTGCTTGGCCAAAAGTGTCCCAGTTTTCACCTGTAAAATGTTGGAGAGTATATGATTAGAGGGACCAAGGATATGACTCGGTCAAAGGCAGTTCTCTGTATTCCTACTCTGGAACCAACATTAATTGTATCTCCAGCATTTGAAACATCTCACCACATGCGTCTTGGTGCTATCAGCAGGACATTCATTGGGTGGCTCATCACCCACTTCCCCCCCCCCAAAAAAAAACAACAGGTTCGGCTTGTCAGGTAGGACTGGAAAAGTTGAAGCCAAGCCTGGCTGTTCCACCTCAATTGATTTACGCTCACTATCCTCATACAAAGTGCTCTGCTAATGTAAAGATTCAGGTTTTCTCCCTCCAAGCTTGCTACATAACTTTGTTGTCATATGTCTTCAAATCGATTCTGATTTATGGCAACCCTAGCCCAAGGTTTTCTTGGTAAGATTTCTTCAAAGCAATGGTGTCACTAGGGTTGGTGTCACCCGGTGCAGTAACTCATGGTGTCATCCCCATTGACCTCCTCCCATACCACACCATACAGCATCCTTAGTAAGGTTTTTTGTACTAATGTTACTCATAAATTGTAATTCCCATAGATCACTGAATGCAATGGCAATTGTGACATAAACTAAAATTATACCTTTAAATTACAACATCATACATTCAGACTAAATGTATTTACACATACTTGGTTTCATGAGGTTGAAGTGAACATTCGGTAAGAGGTGATGCTTTTAAAGGAAATTTCAAAAGAATACAAATTTTAAGTTTTTTTAAAAAAATAATTTTAAATTAAAAAAAACATTTTGATATTTGAAATTTTAATTTTTAAACCACCTAGGGCCTTTCCTTTCTCCTACCACTGAGCCTCACCCTACTCACACCATCTCTTCAGCCTATTAAAGGGACACATGTGAATGCCACCACCTTGAGTCCCTATATTGGGAGAAAGGCGGGATATTTAATCATCATCATCATTATCATCATCATCATCATCATCATCATCATCATCATAATTTCTATAGATGATGCTGATGATGGTGAGTAGTAGTAGTGATAGTAATTTCTGCCAAAACGCAGATCTTTAGGGACCAGTGTTGTCATCTCTCCCCCCCCCCCCTTTAAGGTTGTCACCTGGTATGGCCCACACTCCACACCCCCTCAGTGACACTATTGCCATTGTCTTCATCTCAAGCTGCCTTTGTCTTCATCTTTCTTCCTGCATACCCTCCCACATTTCATAGAATCATGGAGCTGGAAGAGACGACAAGGGTCATCCAGTCCAACCCCCTGCCATGCAGGAACTCACAATCAAAGCACCCCCGACAAATGGCCATCCAGACTCTGTTTAAAGGCCTCCAAAGAAGGAGACATCACCAATCTCTGTGGCATTGTATTTGAACAGCTCTTACTGTCAGGAAGTTCCTCCTAATGTTTCGGTGGAATCTCTTTTCCTGTAGTCTAAATCCATTGCTCCATGTCCTGGTCTCTAGAGCAGCAGTTTGCTCCATCCTCTATATGACATCCCTTCAAATATCCATCCAGCCTCTGTCTAATTTTACAGATAAAAACTGGGACCCGTATGGCCAAAAAACCTCAGAGTGTGGCTGAGTTGGTAAAAGTTATTAATGAGGAAGAACACACAACGTACGAGATGCTGCAGCCGTTTGCTTTTGCTTGAGCTGATTTTGCTTGAGCTGCGTTGAATCCCATTTTGGGAGAAAAGTGGAATATAAATCTAATAAATAAATAGATAAATGGGGAAGGGCAAGATTTCACCTGCTCATCTCCTTCCTGCTGAGATGATTGAGTACTATTTCTGCATTTTGAACTCAGTTTGTGTTCATTGAAGTAAGCCAAGGACAAAAGAGGAAAGTGGGAGGAGAGGAGAGAAACTGGGACATTTTAAAAGCAACTGAAAAAGTGGGATAACAGAGGATTGATCAGACTATCTCTGCCAAAGCAAGACAGTGGGAGGGTTTGTAATTCAGTGATTCTCAATGAAATGGGAACAGAATTGAAAAAGAAATGGCTCAATACATTAAGGAAGGCAAGCACATAGAGAATCTAGACCAGGGACCGGCAACCTACGGTCCCCGGGTCGGTTCCGGCCCAGGTCGCCGGACTTACCGGCCCAGGCAGACTCCTGCCGCCGCCGCCGCGCGTTTTGCCATCCGTGCGGCCGCGCGTGCTGCGACCGCCATTTTGGAGAAAAAAAGGTGGGCGCAACATGCGCTGTGGTGGCTGCGCTTGTGTGCACAGCGGCGGCAGCGGCGGCGGCGGCGTGCGCGGGTGGGGGGGTCGTGCGCGGTGGTGGAGGGCACGTGCACGCGCTGCCATCCCCCCCTCGGCCCAGGGGGACCGGCCCAGGTCTCCAAAAGGTTGCCTACCCCTGATCTAGACAATGGCAGGAACACTATACCCCACAAATACCCTTTTTATGTATTTTTAATTTGCTGTACTTACCTTTCCCATTAATTTATTTATTGGATTTATATCCCCCCTTTCTCCCAAAATGGGATTCAAGGTGGCTGACTATAATTTTAAAATGACACAACTAAAACATTAGTTTTGTTGTTGGTGTATGCCTTCAAGGTATTTCCAACATATGGAGACGATAAGGTGAATCCTTCATAGGGTTTTCTTGCCAAGATTTGTTCAGGGGAGGTTTGCCATTCCCCTGAGGCTGAGAGCATGTGACTTGCTCAAGGTCACCCAGTGAGTTTCATGGCCAAACGGGGAATTACTTAAACAATTAATTAATTAATTAATTAATTTCACAAAGGTTTTAAAAGTATTAAGTAATACATGTATTAAAATGTAACAGTTAAAAACACAACTTTTCAATCAAAAAACATAAAAGCATTAAAAACAGCACATGAATTACACACTCACACAACGTAAGTAAAATTCACACTTCAAAAATTCAAACATCTCCAACTAATGTACACAAGTGCGCAACAAGTGTACTCCCCATCCTAACCTCACAATTACAATCCTATGATGTAGGGAAGGTAAAATTGAAAGAGAACTACCAGCTCAGCACTATACAATGATTTTAATGGCTCAGTGAGTAGTTGAACCTGACTTTCCCAAGTTCCATTCTAATATTTTAACCACTGTAGCACTCTGGTTCTCATCTTTCCAGTAAAGCTTGGAGAGTTAGACATCCCAGGACTGTTTCCTTCCTGAAATAGATGTTCACGCTCTCATATTAGCTCTGCACCTTGTTCCTCTTGTCTTGCTAGTTCTTGGCTCCCTTACTCTGATGTTTTATTGCCCTTCCTTCTGTTGTCTCTTGTTCCTAGTTTAGACAGACATATTTGTGCCTCTGCATTGGAGCTGCTCTAGAGTTCACAGAGAGCTTCCTTGTATTGCCGTGAAGTATCGGAACTGCAGGCTGGATCCTTTCTCTCTTCCACTGAGAATGGTACTTTGATTTGGTACTTTTTGTACTTAGAAAACTATAACTCACACTTTGCTAAAAGCAGCCATTGAGCAGGATCCAAAATGAATATCAGAATCGGGTGCCATAACCAGCGACCAAGCCAATGCTAAGAATGACTATCATTGACCATGCGAAGTCCTGGTCTTATGCAGACAAGCCGGTTGTCAAGTGGCAAGAAAAGTCATCTTGGGGTGCATCTGCACTGCAGATATAATCTGGTTTGACACCACTTTAACTGCCATGGCTCAATGCTATAGAATTCTGGGGATTGTACATGCCCCAGAATTCCACAGCATTGAGCCATGGCAGTTCAAGAGGTATCCAACCAGATTATTTTGACAGTGCAGAAATAATTATTTAGCCTTATTTACAGATCTCCTTTAAGGGTATATCTTTGGCATGATTTTCAATAAAAGTGAAACTTATATAATTAACCCAACTTATGAACTGTAATTTCACCCCAAGCCTCATTATTAATTGTGAAGTCATAGGCTTTCATGGCCGGCATCCATAGTTTTTTGTGGGTTTTTCGGGCTGTATGGCCATGCTCTAGAAGAATTTCTTTCTGACGTTTCACCAGCATCTGTGGCTGGCATCTTCAGGGAAATGCTGGCGAAACGTCAGAAAGAAACTCTTCTAGAATATGGCCACACAGCCCGAAAAACCCACAAAAAACTACTCATTATTAATTGCTCATCCTTCCTTTCATGTTTTCATTATCTTTCTTTTATCTCATTAATTAGAAAAAGCTTCTCTGCCAAAAGATGACTGTGAGGCTATATAGACTGGCTTGGGGCGGCACGGAGGTGTGGCGTTTAGATGACGCATGCCCCAACGCCACCCCCAAACCGGCGTCAAGCTGCCCATCTGACCACATGGTGGGCAGCGTTATGGCTCTCCTTTGGCACAACATTTATATGCCACACGCCAAAAAGAGCGTGGGAAAGTGCCATCACGGCGGCAAGGGCGCCCTTTTTCTGGGCCAAAAAGAAGCAGCATTTTGCTGCTTCTTTTTGCCCTGGAAAAACAACAGATCAGGGTACACGGCATGCAGTTGCCGCAGCCCCGATCCAACATTCAAAGGGGTGGCGCGGAGCTGCTCCTTCGAGGTGGTCTGCTTCGCCTCTATGTCTACCTAATGAGTGTTGTACCTGCTCTATGATGTTTGCATAGAATTCAAAGATAATGTCCTTTTTCATCCAGAAAAAAAGCCCAGGAGCTTAAAACTCCTTACAGGGGATGTGAGTGTGGCGTGTATTTCGAAAACCATTTCTGTCTTTTATTTTGTAGGGCCTTATCCAAAGTCCAAACTCTTAACTTATTTTCACTAGCTTTACACATATCTGTTGATTGCAAGATTGGCAGGTTGGCAGTTTGAGGCCCGGGTGCTGCATGATGGGGTGAGCTCCTGCCACTTGTCTCAGCTTCTGCCAACCTAGCAGTTCGAAAGCATGAAAATGCAAGTAGATAAATAGGTACCACTTCGTTGGGAAGGTAAACAGCATTCTGTGCAATCGTGCTGGCCATATGATCACAGAGTAGTCTCTGACAATGCTGGCTCTTTGGCTTAGTAATGGAGATGAGCATTGCACCCTATGGTCGGACACGACTTGACAACCTTGTCAATGGAGACTATCTTTACCTTTACCTTACACATATACATATACATATACATATACATACATATATCTATATACATGTTTTGTGTGTTGAATCCAAATTGTCAGTCCTGTGAACTGGCACATGTTCCAAATGCATGGATTCAGGAAATTAAAAAAAAAATGCTTGCAATATAGTATTTGGGACTAGCAAGCTGTCCAAATACATGGGTGCTTCTGAAGAATTACAGACATACCTCTGACTGCTTAGCTCCTTTTAAATCAGGCAGTTGAGTTCACCGAGCTCATTTTTCCTCTTCATTCTCTATCTAGCTGTACAATTTTTAGCAGCATTGGCAGTGGGAGGATGGTGAAAGAAAGGTAGAGAAACATAGCCTCTGGGTGTAGATTGGCATCAGTGTGTCTGCAACAAACAAAGATAGAGCTCTGAATGAGTCTGATTTGGCTCTAGCCTGTTCGACTGTAGCCATGTGTACCCATTTACAATAAACAAGGTGTGCAGCTACCTGCAAAATCCTTTACTAAATATGCATCAACAGCAAAACAGAGATAAAAGGGAAGCAAAGATAAACCTCACCAGCTCTTTCCCAGCATGTTAAAATAATATTAATAACAATTTTGTTGTTGTTGTTATTGTTATTTCTTACCTGCCTTTCCCCATGAACTAAGGCAGGGAACAACAACAATTAACAAACAACATCAGTTAAGAGATCAGTTAAAACACAAATCAAATTATTATTTTTTTTTAAATATAGATCTATAAATTTTGCAAAGCTGGTGAAAGAAAACGTTTTCCCTGGATGTATTTTGGTTTATTTATACAAGGCTTACCTGACCTGGTTGTATCATTTCCACATGCACATCAGCACTTTGAAGTAGGAATAAAATGTTTGCTGAAACATCTTGAACTGCTCTTCTTTTCTGAGGTGTAGGAGCCAATCCTTAATCTTTCCACGTCATTTCTGTCTCCAATACAGATTTGAAGAATCAATGTTCAGGAACACAACTGCTTTGTTAACTGAGGAATACCTGCATTGAATGTGACTTGAAACATGAAGTGGGATAAATTCCACAAAACAGCATTTCTTAAAAAGTTGATCAATCATTTGTTGTTTGTTGTTAACTGACCTTGAGTCGATCTCGACTCATGGTGACCCTTTGGATGAGACATCTCCAAGACCCTCTGTCCTCCACTGCTCTGCTTAATTCCTGCAAACCTTAATACTCAAAATGACCTCCTTAATAGAGTCCATCCATCTGGCATGTGGCCTTCCTCTTCCTACTTCCCTCCAGCTTTCCCAGCATTATTTTCTTTTCTAATGAGTCCTCCTTTCTCATGATGTGTCCGAAGTACGACAGCCTCAGTTTGATCATCTTGACTTCCAGAGAGGTTTACAGTTTGATCTCGTAGCAAAAAGTCTATGAAGGGGAATTTTATTTAGCTCAAATCGGGAGTGGGTTGGCTACAAGGACCCTGCAAGACCGTCTACCACGTGTATACCAAGAGTCCAGTGGATCTAAGAATTGATGCAGAGACAGAATTCTCCAATTAAAGTGTTATTTATTAAAGGGGAAAATCACACAGCAATTCACATACACACACTCTCTCATTCAAGGCTCAGAAGGTCAGGGGTTAGCTTGGAAAAGATGTTGAGGAAGAACTAAGGGTGATACTTACTACAAATAAGGCTTTCTCCAGGATCCAGTTGGGTGATGTGGCATGAGACACAACTGTTCTGAGAGTGTTGGTTTGAACAGAGGTGCCGGTAACTAGATCAGAGAACACAGTGACACAGGGTCCTCATGAACTCCAACTAGCGACACTGAGGGGAGAAATCCAGGAGTTTTTAAGGGATAAAACTAGCTGCAGGACAAAGGTGTGAGATTGCCTAGGTGAGGTAATCCGGTCTGGCAATATTCAAGGTGAATGGGAGAGGATTAAGTCATTAGTTGGCCCATCAAGTGAGACATCCGAGCCATTATCACCCATCCTTCTGATTATGGAGGTGATGGTGGTCCATTTGCAACTCCCACACTATCTGCCTGGCTTTAGGGATTGGAGAATTTCCAGTTTTCCAAGTGACCTAGGCATGACCTGCCTGCCTTGCCTTGGTGGAGCTTGGAGTTCATTGCAGTGTACCTCTGGGATCATGTGGAATTCAAACACTCACCAAAATTCAGAAAAATGCACTTTTGGTAGCAATCTGTACTAGTACCCAGAGAGTAGTGGAGTCTCCTTCCTTGGAGGTCTTTAAGCAGAGGCTGGATGGCCATCTGTCAGGGATGCTTTGATTGGGAGTTCCTGCATGGCAGGGGGTTGGACTGGATGGCCCTTGTGGTCTCTTCCAACTCTATGATTCTATGATTCTATGATTCTATGACCCATTTGTTTGTCCTTTTGGCTGTCCATGGGATTCTCAGCACTCTTCTCCGGCATCACATCTCAGTGGAATTGATTTTCCTCCTATCTTCTTTCTTGACTGTGCAGCTCTCACATCCATACATGGTAATAGAAAATACAATGGCTTCTATGATTCTAACTTTTGTGCTGAGTTGTATATCTTTGCATTTTAGGATCTTTTCTAGTTCTTTCATAGCCACCCTCCCCATTCTTAGGGCCTTTGCAGACTGCCAGAAATTAGTCTTCTTTTGATTTCCTGACTGCAAGCCCCATTTCTAACAATGTTTGATCCCAGGTATGGAAATTCTTTTACTATTGACTACTAGGTCTTTAAGCAGAGGCTGGATGGCCATCTGTCGGGGATGCTTTAATTGGGAGTTCCTGCATGGCAGGGGGGTTGGACTGGATGGCCCTCATGGTCTCTTCCAACTCTATAATTCTATGATTTCTATTTCTTCATTATCTATGTTGAACTTGTGAAGGTCCTCAGTGGTCATTATTTTTATTTTCTTTATGTTCAACCAATAAGCCTACCTTTGCACTTTCTTCTTTGATCTTCCTTAGTAGGTGTTCCAGGTCTGGGAGGTTTTCTGCTAGTATTATCATGTCATCTGCATATCTTAGATTTTGATATTCCTTCCTCCTATTTTCACACCTCCTTCTTCTGTGTTCAAACCTGTTTTTCATCAATCATACCTACCTCCAGTTAGCTAAGGCTCACTGCTCACACCCAGCATCAGCATCCAACATTTTTTGCTGTCTCTGGAATTCCAGTATCCTGGTAGGATTCATTGCTAACCACTGCCCTGTCTTCTACCCAGAAAAGAAGAAGGGAGGGTAAGGTAGTTGGGCACCAGTATTTTAATTTCTCACAATGCTTTGTTGGAAATTGTGCCACACCCTCAGCTTAGCATTGTTGCTGTCTGCAGCCATCAAGATCCATCAAAGTACAAAGAGGACCATTAGAGGATGCTTAGCTCAGCATCACTCACCTGCTCTAAAAAAAGCTACAGCCTGACTTGACCTGGATAGTCTGGAAAGTCAACATCAAGGGCATGAACCACAAGGCAGAAAGAATGTACCAACTGTTGGAGGTGCATCTGCTTACAAGTACAGTCAGTCCCCATATCCATGGATTCAACATCCATTGGTTGAAAATATTCCAAAAAGAGATAAGCTCCAAAAAGCAAACCTTAGTTTTGCTCTTTTGTACAAGGGACACAGTTTCACTGTATTGAATAGGACTTCAGCATCCACGGATTTTGGTATTCAAAGGCAGGGTCCTGGAACCGAACCCCTGGCGATACCAAGGGCCCACTGTAACACAAAAAAGAGTAAGAGGCAGGGCTATGGCATTGGTATGCCAATTCTGCGACTCCAACTCCTCCGTTTTTCTACTGCCAGACCCACAACTCATTCATAAATGGCAAATGTATACCATAAATAACAATTTTGCTGTAGCAAAAGGCAGCTAAATACATATTTATTTATTTAGAGCATTTATGCACCCGCCCTTCAGCCAAAGTGCTTCCCAGAGCGGCTTGCAAAGTGTTAGTTTGACAGTTTCCTGTCCTCTGGTTTACAATCTAAAAAACAACAACAAGTATCTGGATCTGATAAGGATGCTATAAAACTGAAGTTGGTTAAAGGCAATTTAATAAAATTATTGAAAACAGGTGTTCATAAAAAGCATCAAACGTTTCAGCTTCTGCCTTTCTCAGTGATGGAATAGGTGAGATAAGCAGTTTGGAAGCAATAGTTTTAATTAATCTTCTGCCATCCCACTTTTTCAGCTGCTTTAAAAATGTCCCAGTTTCTCTCTCCTCCTTCCACTTCCCTTCTTTGTCCTCATCTTATTTCCATTGTTGCAAACTGAGTTCAAAGTGAAAAAGTTGTTTGTACTCAGTTAACTCAGCAGTGGGGAGAGGACAGGAGGAGACAGAAAGCCTTTGCAGACTGCCAGAAATAGTGCACATTAAATTGAGGCACTGCCCTGGCTCAGGGCTAAGGAATCATGGGAACTGTAATTTATTATGGCACCAGAGCTCTCTGACAGAGAAGGCTCAATGGGCCTTTGCAGACTGCCAGAAATAGTGCAAATTGAGTCCACTTTAAATTGAGGCACTGCCCTGGCTCAGTGCTAGGGAATCATGAGAATTGTATTTTTTTCTGAGACATTGAGCCTTCTCTGTCAGAGAGCTCTGGTGCCACAATAAATTACAGTTCCCATGATTCCCTAGCACTGAGCCAGGGCAGTGCCTCAATTTAAAGTGGACTCAATTTGCACTATTTCTGACAGTCTGGAAAGGCCCAATGTCTCAGAGAAAAATACAATTCCCATGACTCCCTAGCACTGAGCCAGGGCAGTGCCTCAATTTAATGTGCACTATTTCTGGCAGTCTGCAAAGGCCCACAGTCTTACCCTTACCAGCCTGCTAGGCAAAAGCAAACTCCTGCAGTCTCTCTTAGCTTGTCTGTTCTTCTTCATTCATAACTTTACTATCTTGACTACACTCTGATGTTGCTTGGCCACAGATATCCTGGTTTTCATCTGTTAAGGCTATGCAACAGCTTGTATTTTATTTTTAAAAAGGGCTTAAAGAGTAAGAGATTAATCAAGACCTTTTAAAACTCAGAGTATATACATTTGATTTGGGGCTACACACCCACAAATGAACATGTATGTACATGGGAGAGACAGCATGATGTAGTGGTTTGAGTATTGGACTAGGGCTCTGGAGATCAGGGTTCAAATCCCTGCTCAGTCATGGAAACCCACTGGGTAACCTTGGGCAAGTGAATGCTCTCAGCCTCAGAGAAAGGCAAAGGAAAACCTCTTATGAACAAATTCTGCCAGGAAAACCCTGTAATAAATTTGCCTTAGGGTTGCCATAAGTCTGAAATGACTTGAAGGCACACAAGAGCCAACAATATATATATATATATATATATATATATATATATATATATATATTGAAAGAAAAATCAAGATAACACTATACCCCAAGGGAAGCTGCAGTTTCTCAAAATATCCTTATCCTAAAAAGCCAACATTCATCAATCAGTTTGTGGTTAGACAGCACAACATAGCATGCCATGTTTTGTTCAGCATGGGAAGAGTTGCAATACTGGCTAATTTAATCATGTTTCCCCCCTATTTCAGCTTTTAACCTAAGTGTGGAGATCATTAGATTGAGAAAAGCAAGTAAATTATTATTTGCATTATAAAGATGGAGAGCTATAGATTCATAGAGAGAGTTTCTGTAATGACCTTGAAACTGCCCACCAAAATGGCCATAGGACTAACTGTTTGTTGCTGTCGTTTGCCTCCAAGTCTTTTTTGGCTTATGGCAACCCTAAGGTGAATCTATCATAATAGGGTTTTCTTGGCAAGTTTCTTCAGAGGGGGTTGGCCATTGCCCTCCTCTGAGGCTGAGAGTGTGTGACTTGCTCAGGATCACCCAATGGGTTTTTATTCTGAAGTGGGGAATCAAACCCAGAGTCGTAGTCCAACACTCAAACCACTACACCACATTGGCTCTCCATAGGATTAACTAACTACTAATACAGAAAATTAGAAGGTATCGGATCCTAAAATATGTCATTAAAATGACCGGGGAGGGGTCTTTTGGTTCTCCAGACACTTTAATCTGCAGTTCCAATAATCCTTTGGCCATTTAGTCTGGGACTTGTTGGAAGAGGAGTTCAAAATATCTGCAGAGGCAACACATTTCACCACATTTCAAAATGTTTTCTAAGGAGTTGAGTTAGGAATGTAGACCTAGGAGGGTAGTGTCCAGATCAGGGGAGGTAGTAGTGCCACTCTATTCCCCTTTGGTCAGACCTTGCCTAAAATACTTGTCAAGTTCTGGGCACTCCAATTCAAGAAGGATATTGACAAGTTGGAACGCATCCACAGAAGAGTGGCCAAGATGATCAAAACTCTGGAAACCAAGCCTTACAAGGAATTACTTGGGGAGCTGGTAGAGTTCAAAGGTATAGCCATGTTAGTCTGGAAAATCGGAAAACAAAGGGATCTGGTAGCACATTTGAGACTAACAAAGAAAGATGGTGGTAGCATGAGCTTTTGTAGACTTCAGACTACTTCCTCAGATGCATGTTCCTCAGAGAACATGGAGAGCTGCGTATGTTCAGCTTGGAGAAGAGAAGATTGAGAGATGACATGATAGCTTTGATTGGGAGTTCCTGCATGGCAGGGGGTTGGACTGGATGGCCCTTGTGGTCTCTTCCAACTCTATGATTCCATGATTCTATGATTCTATAGCTATCTTTTAATATCTGAAATTATGTCATGCACAAGACAGAGTAAAGATTGTTTTCTGGTGCTCCAGAGAGTGGAAGATGAACCAAAGGATTCAAATTACAAGAAAAGAGATTCCATCTAAATTTTAGGAAGAACTTCTTTGAGAGTGGAACGGACATCAGAAGAGCTGTTTGAGAGTGGAATGACTGCCTTATAAGGTATTGGACTCTCTTTCTATGATTTTCTATGAGATCTTTAAACAAAGGATGGCTGAACATCTTTCAGAAATGTATTCTTGCATAGTAGGGGGTTAGATTAGATGACCTTGTGGTTCCTTCCAGTTCTAAGTTTTTATGATTTTAAAAAATTAGTGGCTGCTCCAGGATTCAGAGTTCCTGGAGCAAGTCATGGCATACTTAAACCATCTGCAGAGTTCACTTGTAACTATGAGGATTAAAGACAGAGGAGGCAGGAATGCACATAAAAAACACTCCTCTATATTCCTCTGAATGCACATATAAAACACTCCTCCATATTCCTCTGAAAAACCAATACATGTTTAGTTGGTTAGGTGTGTTAGAATCATGGTTTTGGTTAATTTGTGGTTAAATCAATTTAGCAGCAGCAACAAGCATGTACTCCGCAGGTATTTGGTAAAAACAATTAGATCTGAGTCTGGTAAATAAACAGGATACATAAGTAGGTAAAAAAAATACAAAAATAACTAATCAGTAAAAACAACAACAACTATACTTTGGTATAGAGGTCCCTAAATAGCTGACCTCCATGTGTGCAAGTAAGAAGAAAAACATCTTTAGGAGCAAAGGTTTCTGCGTCCATGACTGATAAGAGCAGAGAGGAAAGTGTGCTAGCGAACAAGGAATCATAAAACTTTATTACACTCAAGAAAAGGAGGGATATGGGAAGTGACCTCTTTTAACAGTCACACCGACCAAATGACCATAGAGGTATGTATGAGTGTTCCTGCGTAAAAGACATCACCCCTTCTCAAGGAAACATTGAGCTACACACAAGCATGGATGCTAATACTCCAACAAGGGACGTTATCACACAGGGCCCAATCCAAACAAAATCCACACGAAATCCCGAACGATACCGGATTATTGGCCCGTGTTTTCACACGACGTCGCACAGAACCCCGACAGAAAGTGGAAAGATCCGAGATCTTTTGAATTTCGGTTTCTTCAGGAAATGCAATTGCACGATGAGGGTGATTCTGCATTTACCGCAAATGTGATCGCCAAATACGTATTGGGGAGCATTTCCCCGTCATTACCCATGGTTCCTGCGAGCATTCCTCTATCTGCGCATGTGCAAGAGGCTCATTTCTACTACATTTACGGGATATTTTCGCTTGTGTGTGGACGTTCTTTGCACTTGCTGTAAATTCGCAATTAAGGTAATGACGTTTGCGGAAACAAGTTTATTTTCGGTTTATTTTCGTAATGCCTCATTTCCACTTTTATTTTCGCTTTCTGGCCCACGTGTGATAACGTCCAAGGTGTGAAGCTGGTTTGGCTGAATGCAACTTGTACACTGCCATACATTTAGGAACACTGCCTTTTTGCCTCAAGTTTTGGCTGGCGCCCACTCAATGCCCAGAGTTTGGAAGAAATTTGTTAAAGTTATAATAGTGTCCAGTTTTAATATTAAAATTAATTGGAAGGTGGGGAGGGGGAGATGTTATTGGTTTTATGGGAAAAAAATGGAACAACCTCTTGAGGGGGATGCAGTGGGAAGTTTGTGCCATTTACCTTACAAAGTGGTTGAGAAACACAAGTTAGGAGGATACTGTTCCTACAGTATCCTCCTAACTTGTTAACTGCTGTCAAGTCAACTTCAACTTATGGAACCTATGACCTATAAATGAAAGACCTCTTAACTACACAAACCCACATTTGCATTTTGTGACATGGTGCCACCCAGAACTGTCTGTGATGGATCACATTTAGGGTTGGTAAGCTGGGATCATCCTTGACTCTGAAGTTTCTAGGACAAAACCTGAGACTTAGGGATGGCCATTGGTGAGATCATTAAGCATTATGTACTAAGCCGTTGCCACAGTTGCTCACATTGAAATGCACACCCACCCACAGGCAGAACATATTTTCCTGGTTGGAAACTGAGTGCCTTTGCAAATAGAAGTACTTGATTTAAATCAATATTTGCAAAATGCACTAAACTGCACACATAGCTGGAAGGCTTCCTGCCTGACGGGGGTTTACAGGTTCCCTGGAGCTGACCCCTACAAAAATAGGAGAATTTAAACTTCTGCCTGTTATTTAGAGGTGGCCCCTGAAAACTGGGGGCACAGGACAGTGCCCTGAGATCTGGCAATCCTAGTCATGCTTGAGAAAATAGCATTTTGTGATGCGATCCAATACTTCGATGTGACTGGGGTTCAATGACAACCTGGTTGATTGTTGTAGAAGGACTAATAAGTGGGGCAGTGTCACCTTGTCCTAACATCTCTTAGGGCATTTTATTTATTTATTGGATTTAATTTATTGGATTTATATCCTGCCTTTCTCCCAAAACGGGATTCATTTAGGCTAGTCCTGCACCTGTTCTGCAGTTTCACGTACAGGCCATATGTGTGTGTGTGTGAGATCATGATATACCAACTACTGGTAGAAGATAGGGTCTCCAGATGTCAGGATCTGGTCCTGAGACTCCAGTTTTCCTGAGTCACCTCCAGGCAGAGTGACCAGATGTCCTCCATTTCTAGGACATGTCTATCCAGGAGGAATTCCAAAATGCCCTCGATTTTGAGCATGGCTAAGAAGCATGTTCAAACTTTAAAAACCTCAAATTCTAAAACCCCCAAATTTTAAATTCTAAAACCCCCAAATTCTAAAAAGTGAGGTGGAAACTGCAGTAAAAGAAATAGTGAAAAACAAATCACCAGGAACAGATGATATTCCAGTTCAACTTCTGCTAATCAACATTGACAGAATCAACTCTAGTGCTAACCAAAATATGTCAACAGATATGGAAAACAAAATGATGGCCAACAGATTGGAAGCAACTACTGGTGGAAGATAGGGTTGCCAGATCTCAGGGTCCAGTCCTGAGACTCCATTTTCCCTGAGTTACCTCCAGGCAGGGTCATCAGATGTCCTCCTTTTCCAGGACATGTCCTACATTCCAGCCTTCTGTCCAGGAGGAATTCCAAAATGCCCTCCATTTTGCGCATGACTAAGAAGAATGCATTTATATTTTCCTACATTTTTCTTGAATGTCCCATATTTTGCAGTGCCTTGTCCTCTGCGGTTATGACATCTGGTCACCCTCTCTCCTAGTGAGAGATGAGGATGCAAATTTTCTAGTTCTGGGGGCAGGGGGTACTCAGCTCCAGGTATAAGGAAAGAGCTGAGTGCAAGTCTCCAGTTCAGCTAGAAGAGCAGCTTGCTATAGTTTCCAAGACTTCATCACTGTAATTTGGTGCTGAAAATGGTCAAAACTCCAGAGGAGAGTCTATGAATTTATTTAGTTAGCTTCCTCCTTTGTTGTTGTTATTGTTGTGTGCCTTCAAGTCATTTCTACTCATGGCAACCATAAAGCAAACTTATCACTGGGTTTTCTTGGCAGGATTTGTTCAGAGGAGGTTTGCCATTGCCTTCCCCCAAGGCTGAGAGCATGTGACCTGCCCATGGTCACCTAGTGGGTTTCATGGGTAATCTGAGAATCAAACCCTGGTCTCCAGAGCCATAGTCTGATCCTCAAACCACTTAATTGTGGTGCCAGGACTCACCTTCCATTCTGCTCTGTATCCACCTTATAGTGATGTCCAAATTTTGGCCCTCCAGGTGTTTTGGACTTCAGATCCCAGAAGCCCCAGCCAGCTTGGTCAATGGTCAGGAATACTGGGAGGTGAAGTCTAAAACATCTAGAGGGCCAAAGTTTGAGAACCACTCATCTAGAAGCATGTAGGCTAGATTCAAGATTCCTTATCCCATCTCCCTGACTAGGAAGGTATAAGCCCCTCATTTCACCTTGATCTGGGTGAACTGAACATCCCTTTTAGCTAAGATTTCTATCTGATTTTCCAAACAAGAAAATATTTTTTTTCTCTCTCTAGTGTTTGTATGACAAGCTGTGAGCAACTAGTTAATGTATAACAATGAATGGCACCACCAGGGTCCATCCCTAGATCTCAGGTTTTGGCTGAGGAACCCCAAGGATGATCCTGATAACCCTAGTAGAAGAAGAAATAAATGAATGGTGTAAGGCCATATGAGGGGTGTCTACTTCTGTAAGTAGTGATTTATGTAAGTCTGGTTCATGTTATCACTTAAATGTGGTACAGCAGATTCAGATCATGGTGGCAGAATTCAAAGATAGCTGTGTTAGTCTGGAAAATCAGTATACAATGGGATCTTTCAGCACCTTGGAAACGAAGGCTGCATCTGCACTACAGAATTAATGCAGTTTGACATCGCTTTAACTGCCACAGTTCAGTGCTGTAGGAATCCTGGGATTTGTAGTTTTGTGAGATATTTAGCCATCTCTGTTTGGTGCCACAACAAACTACAAATCCCAGAATTCCATAGCATGGAGCCTTGGCAGTTAAACCGGTGTCAAACTGCATTATTTTTGCAGCGCAGATACAGGCTAACTGAAAGAAATTGGTAACATGCGGTTTTGTAGACTTGAGCCTACTTCCTCAGATGCATCTATGGAGATTATCACACTAGGGCCAATTCCACAACAGTCGCGCTATTGGAAGATAATGGAAGCATAGCACTGTAGCGATTGATATTTTCACACAGTTGCGCAAACGCACGATAACGACAATATAAAAACGAAAGAGAAATGCACTAGTATTCTGCAAACATCCATTCATGTATCATTAGTATATTGTTATTGAACATTTCACGCATGTGCTGTTTTGGCGCAACTGTGCATTTCTCAACATCATGGTTCCATCCCGAACACAATAAAATAAAATTTATATATTTCACAATGTTATTTTTATCCAGTTGAAACAAAATCATGCCTTACACCTTGAAATAGGACAGAAATCCACTCCAAAAACAATCCTAGCAATGAGAAGGAATTGCCTGTACAGAAATGTAGTCTAGGAAAAGGTCCTGAATTGCTCCGCAATAGCGCAAATGAAACGTTCTTGGCTTCCGCACCTTCGCAACAGCACAAATGACTGCCCTGTCTCAGTGCTAGGGAAACCTAGTATCATTTGCGCTATTGGCAAACAATTCATGTGATTTCCCTGTTAATAAGAAGTTTTGGGAACATTCCAAGTTATTTATGGGAGAAGTACTGGATAAGTGCGACGTCATGTGAAAAATCTTCACGCAATCATGATGGGAGCATTCCGTTTTTCTCCCGTTTCTTAACCCCATGTGATAATCTCCTATGAAAACTCATGCTCCCAACTTCTCTCCTTTAGTTAGTTTCAAAGGTGCTACAATCCCTTTGCATGTGACATTAGGATTATGTTTTTTCAGTTTCTTTTGATTAAAACGCGGGTTTAATCTGCACTGCAGAAATAATGCAGTTTGACACCACTTTAACTGCCCTGGCTCAATGCTAAGGAATTCTGGGAACTGTAGTTTTTGTGAGACATTTAGCCTTCTCTGTCAGAGAGCTCTGGTGTCCCAACAAACTACAAATCCCAAGATTCCACAGCATTGAGCCAGGGCAGTTAAAGCAGCGTCAAACTGTCTTAAGTCTGCAATGCAAATTAGACATTAGGTCCAAAACACACTGCAGAAATAATCCAGTTTGAGACTGCTTTAACTGCCCTGGCTCAATGCTAGGTAATTCTGGGAACTGTAGTTTTGTGAGACATTTGGCCTTCTCTGTCAGAGAGCTCTGGTGCCATAATAAATTACAATTCCCAGGTTTCCCTAGCATTGAGTTAAAGCGGTCTCAAACTGGATTATTTCTGCAGTTTGTTTTGGACCGTTAGTCTTGTTAAATAGGAGAGGAACACAGTACTAAAAATATTGCAAGGATCACTACAAATCTTGCCAAGAAAACCCCATGATAATCGGAAATGATGTGAAGACCCCAAACAACAACAATTACTAATGTTATATGGAATTGTTAAACTGCCTGAGAACTAAATATATATATATAAAATGTTGGCTATAAATTAGAAAAATAAAAGTATAGTAATAAGGCTGGTAATTATTATGAACCTGTCACTAAAAGCATGGAGCATCTCCACATGTGTCCAAATTCAGAATGGGTCCCCTGTGATTTTTCAGCCTATCTCAGTAGTGTTGTTAAAATTTGTTTTGGTTTAATTTAAAATAAAGATTAGTGTGTTTTACTTGGAAGTATTCCTGGAGGTTTCATCACATGATATGCTACAGAGGAAGGAGGGAAAAAAGAAGTACTGTAATTTGTCCTTAGGGGAAAATAAATGTTATTTGTATTTCAAGGGATTTATCAGATTATCCCAAAGCTGATCACATGCATCGAATTCACAGAACAGAGTTAATTTCTTATTTTTCTTCATATTAAACCCTCAGGGGAGACTATCAGAACTAATCTGGAGTTGATGGAAACTCCTGAAAACATATTTGAGGCCTGTTTAAATTGTTCAAATCCAAATTTCTTCTTTATATAAGTTTATCGTGTTATTTGTACCAGCTTAGTTTTTTTTTAATGTATGCATTTTATGTTATTTTATGTATATTTGTATTATTTGTTATGCATTGTTTTTTCAAATAAATTAAAATACATAAATAAAATAAACTGGATTATTTGTGCAGAGCAGATGAAGCCTCTAGAAAGTTTGTGTTTTTGTATTAGTTTAGGCTTGCTTGTTTTTTATTGTATGCATTATTTTATGTTATTTTATGTTTTTTTTGTACAATTAATTTAAATAAATAAAAATAAACTGGATTATTTCTGCAGTGAGGATGGAACTTCTAGATAAATGTATTGTGTTATTTGTATTAGTTTAGGTTTGTTTTTTATTGCATGCATTATTTGTTTATTTGTATAAATTATTATGTATTATATGTGTTTTTAAAAAATAAAATAAAAAATAAACTGGATTATTTCTGCAAAGCAGATGGAGCCTCTTGAAAGTTTGTGGTATTTGTATTAGCTTAGGTTTGTTTGTTTGTTTATTGTCTACATTATTTGATGTTTATTTGTATAAATTGTTATGTATTATATGCGTTTTTTTAAAAAAAAATTTAAATAAATAAATAAACTGGATTATTTCTGCAGTGTGGATGGAGCCTCTAGATAAATTTATTGCGTTATTTGTATCAGTTTAGGTTTGGGGTTTTTTTTTTCTTTTGTCGTATGCATTATTTGATATTATTTTATGTTTATTTGTATAATTTGTTATGCATTATATGTGTTTTTAAAAGGAAATAAAAATAAATAAATATATGAAGTGAACTGCACTGAAAAATATTATCAAGGCCACAACATATCCACAGCACACTATTGTGAAAATTTATGCCGTGGATCCACCCTTGAGGACTTTTAGGTAGGCCTCAGAAGGCCCTCATTACTATAGCAACAGTTGAGCAAGACAGCCGACCAATAGGAAACGAGGCCTGCGGCACAGCTTTCGACCAAGTTTAACAGGTTCCGAAGAAGGGGCGGGGCGAGGGAAATAACCCTTTCCTAGCCCTCTCCCACCCCGCTTCTTTGGAGTCAGTTTGTGTTCGGCAGGCCTGAGCAAACGTCAAACGAATAAAGAGAGGCGGGACTAGCGGGACTGGAGGGACAAACAGCCAATCCAAAAAGCCTCAGGCGCCACACGGACCAATCGTAACAGACTACTGCGCAACAGAGACGCAAGGCGTGGGGGTGATGCGGTTGCAAGGACCAATCAGAAATCAGGTGTCCAGGGACGAGGAGCCAATGGCGGCGCGCCCAGCGAACAAAAGGCCCTTCCTAAGCAGCCGCCGCCCCTCCCCCAGAACAATTTCATATGACGCAGCGGTTGGAGCCGGAGAGGAAGGAGGCGTTCGCGAGACGACGACTCCGCCGCTGCCGCCGCCGCCATTTTGTGTGTGTCTGTTCCGTGAGGGAGAGGAAAGCGGCTCGGCGGCAGCGTCCAGAGGAAAGACGAGAAGACGGCGACGGCCAGGAGGACGGCGGCGGCGACGGCGACCGCGGCGAGAGGATGAGCTCCGGCGGGAATTAAAAGCAGCATCGGCGGGGGCCACCACACAACGACAGCCGGGGGCGGGAGGAGGAGGAAGGGGTGGTTCTGGCCTGTGCCTTCTTTCTCGCCGTTTCTGCGGGAGGAGGGGGAGAATGTCGGGCGGCAGCACCTCCAGCAGCAGCAGCAGCAGCGGATCGGAAGGGGCTGCTTCTGGCGGCGGCGTGGGCAGCGAGGACGCCTGCCGCGACTACCAGTCGTCGCTGGAGGACCTGACGTTCAACAGCAAGCCGCACATCAACATGCTGACCATCCTGGCCGAGGAGAACGTGCCCTTCGCCAAGGACATCGTCTCGCTGATCGAGGCGCAAATCGCCAAGGTTTTTATACACTCTACGCCGAATATATTATGCCCCCTCTCTTTCTCTCCTCCTCCTCCTCCTTCTCTCTCTTTCTAACCTCCCCTCCCCTTTTCGAGTCAATTTCTCCCCTTTCCCCCCCTATTTCTAGGGCCAAGTTCCACTCAACCCCCCCCCCCCAAGTTAATCAGAGGGCAGGGAATAAAGTCAGAGGCGAGAGTGTGAGAGAAAGATTATGGACGAAAAGAGGCAGGGAGTGGAGAGGAAATGGAGGAAGGGGGTAAAGCCTAGGGTCAAGTTCCCCTCGGTTATGTCCCACTTTTTAGTCAGAGGCAGGGAATGAAGTCTTTATTTTAAAAAAAGAGAGAGAGAGAGGCGAGAGAGTTGTTGTCCAGTGCCAAATTCCCCTCAATCATGTCCCCTTTTTTTAGTCAGAGGGAAGAGAAAAAGAAGAAGGAGTTGTCCTGTACATATTGTGTGAGAGAGAAAGATCAATAAGGGATTGTAGATTACGAAAAGATCAGGGAATGAGGGGGAAATAAGAGGCAGGTCAGGGAATGGAGGTGGGGGGGGAGAAGACAAGTTTAGGACCAAATTCCCCATGATCATTCCCGCTTTAAGTCTTTTTAAAAAAGAGGGGAGAGGGTTGTTATGCGTGCGGATAATCAAGGCCTTTCCAAACCCATTTCCCACTTTTCTTCCTCATCTCTAAGGGCCAAATTACCCTTCCTTAGTCAGAGGTAGGGAAAGACGTCAGAGGCGAGAGTGTGAGAGAAAGATTATGGATGAAAAGAGGCCGGGAATGAAGGGAAAATGGAGGAAAGGTGGGGGACAGAGAAGCCTAGGGTCAAGTTCCTCTAGGTCAGGGGTAGGCAACCTTTCCCCTTTAAGGGCCGAGGGACTTCAGCTCCCAGAATCCCAGGAGCTATTGGCCAACATGGGACTATTGGCCAACATGGCTGAGGCTTCTGGGAGCTGAAATCCCTCAGCCCTTAAAGGGGAAAGGTTGCCTACCCCTGCTCTAGGTGATGTCCCACTTTTTAGTCAGAGGTAGGGAAGGAAGACTTTATTAAAAAAAGGTTAGAGGATTGTTGTGTGAGAGAAAGATCAATTTTGTGTGTGTGTGTATGTTGGAGATTATCTAAGAAAAGATCAGGGAACGAGGGGGAAATGGAGGCTGGGGGGAAAAAGACAAGTCTAGGACCTAATTCCTCTCAATCATGTTCCCCTTTTTAGCCAGAGGCAGGGAAAAAAATCTTTGAAAAAGTGAAGAGAGGATTGTTGTGTGAGAGAAAGGTCAAGAGGAGGATTGGAGATTATGGATTGTGACCAAAAAGAGGAGGAGGGGAGAAGGAGAGAGAGACAGATCAATAGGAAATAGGGGAGGGGGAAAAGACAAGTCTAGGCCCAAATTCCCCATTTTAAGGAAAGAGGCAATTGTTGTGAGAGAGAAAGATCAAGTTGGGGGGGGGGGGTCTGGAGACTGTGGATGAAAAGAAGCAAGGAACGAGGGGGGAATGAAGGAAAAAAGACAAGTCTAGGCCCAAATTCCCCATGATCATCCTGTCCCTTCCCCTTTTAAGTTCTTAATAATAAAAATAGAGGCAAGAGATTTGTTCTGTATGTTGTGTGAAAGATGGGGGAAGACAGATCAGAAAATGAGGGGGAAATGGAGGAGGAAAAAGAAAACAGGTCTAGGCCCAAATTCCCCATTGTTATCCCCCTTCCCCTTCTAAGGGCCTTTGCAGACTGCCAGAAATAGTGCACATTAAATTGAGGCACTGCCCTGGCTCAGTGCTAGGGAATCATGGGAACTGTAATTTATTGTGGCACCAGAGCTCTCTGACAGAGAAGGCTCAATGTCCCAGAAAATAATACAATTCCCATGACTCCCTAGCACTGAGCCAGGGCAGTGCCTCAATTTAATGTGCACTATTTCTGGCAGTCTGCAAAGGCCCTAAGCCTTTAAAAAAGAGGCGAGGGGAGATTGTTGTGTGAGAGAAAGAGAGGAAGATGGGTTGGAGATTCCTTTCCCCATTTGCCCCTCATTCCCTGATCTGCCTTATATGTGGTCCCAATCCATTGGGACAGAAAAAAAGGCAGACTAGGGAATAAGAGGGAAATGGAGGAGGAAAGAAAATAGGACTAGGGACAAATTCCCCATGTTCATTCCTCCCTCCTCCCCTTAAGTCTTTAAAAAAGAAGGCAATGGGTTGAAGAGTGTGGATTGGAGCAAAAAATAAAAGAAAGATTAGGGAACAAGGGGGAAGTGGAGGAGAAAAGAGAAGCAAGGAAAGGGTCAAATTCCCTGTGGTTCTGCTCCCTCACAGTCTTCAAGTCTTTAAAAAAGAGAAGTGAGAATTGTGTGAAAGAGCAAGGAGGGTTGGAGATTATGGATTGAGACCCAGAAAAGAGGAGGGTCAGGGAGTGAAGCGGAAAAGAAAACAGCCTAGGGACAAATTCCCCTCGAACAACCCTCCTCCCCTTTTTAGTCAGAGGTAGGGAAAGAAGAGGGAATTGTTCTGTACGCATGTGGCAGAAAGATTGAGGAGTTGGGGGAGTGAACATTATGGATTGGGACCAAAAGGTAGATCAGGGAATGAAGCGAAAATTTAAGAGGAAAAAACATGTGGGGAAAGGGGTCTGACATTGCGGGAGAAAGCAGACAAAAGGCCTACAAAGAAGGATGAGGGAATGGGGGGCTGAGCAGTTGAGGGTGTTGGCTGGGCCCAAGAATCGTAGATCCTTGAGAGAGGGGGAAATGTATAGTTTTAGAAGAATTTTATTTGCACGATTGTACGTGCTGATCTCACAAACACACACACAGGTTTATTGAGCCCTTGTTCTTCCAAGTACGCACAGCCAAATCCCTGCCTGACCCACAAACGTATGCCAGTGCAGCAGGGTCGCCAGCATCAGGGTAGATTAAAAAAAAGCAGTTGTGGGATGGGTCCAGCTATGGGGAGTGTAGAAACCACTGTGGGAACAGGTTGGGGCCATGAAGGAAAGGATCCGGGAAGTAATTGGGTGGCAGTGCTGTGTGGAATTGGAGTGCTGGGGCAACAATATGGGACCCCAGAGGTGTTAGAGCTAGCATGGTGGAATAGTTTGAGTAATGGACAGGACCTCTGGAAAGCAGGGTTCAAAAGCTGGTTTGGCTGTGGAAACCCACAAGGTGACCTTGGACAAGTCACAGTCTCTCAGCCTCAGTGAATGGCACTGGCAAACCCTCTGAAGAAACTCGTAAAGAAAACCCCATGGCCTTAGGGTTGCCATAAGTTGGAAATGACTTGAAGGAACAATGTGTTAGGTGTAGTTGATTCCCCTCAATCTCTTAAGGCCGGGATTTCCTGCCTGGGGAGGTGAATGAGAAATGGGTTTTGGTGAAGGTGGTAGTTAGAGATTTGCAGTGGGTGAGGGGGATCTGATACTGTAGAAATTTAGAAGAGTACAAAAGGGGGGGCAAGGTTAGGGATCAGAGGTGGCTTTTTAAGGCAAAATAAGGGCATTTAAGGTATGGAAAGCCCCTCAAAGGTTAGATAAAAAGCCAGGAGCCCAGACAGTATTCTGGGGGAAGGGCATTCAGCTGATTGATAGATCAGAGTTGTGTGTGTGTGTGGGGGGGGATTTTCTGTTTTATGGCAGTACAGTTGCAGGATAAAAGGGAAATCTGGAAGAATGTAGCAAAATTGACTGACAGATCTGATTCCCTCCCCTCACCAGTAACAGGGAAGCTACCATGACAGGCTCTTCAAGCTTGTGTAAAAGGGAGAGACAACATGGCGGCCTCGCAGTGACTGTGCAGCAGTAGCAGCCATGCTTTGCCATGCTGTCCTGGTTTTCCCAGGTAGCATGCTTTGATCTTGGTTTGCTGGCTGTTGGAAATACTTGGTAATGAATAATAAACAGAGGTTTTCAAGTTATGCCCAAATTAAAGGATCAAAATAGGGTTTGTAAACAAAGATGGCTTTATCACATCACCAGCTGTGCTAATTTGGATAGATGGAACCTAGAAATATTTTTGTTTGTTTCTTTATGAAGGTTTTTTTTTTAACTGTTTACCCCTATACTGTTTTCTGGGAAAGATGTTTGTAAGGCAAGGAGGATTATTATATTCCTAGAACCCTTAAGTAATAGAATAATGACAGATTAGAAGGGTGTGTGTGCATGCGTGCGAGTGTGTCTGTGAGTGCATAGTTCTCCTCAGTAGAGCAGCTTATTCATTAAAGCAGGGAAAGAAATGTTCCATTCTGTCTGTTGCAGCAGCCTTTACTATCCCAACATGGCACCAGAGATAGATATGGTGCAAAAAGAAAGAGTAGACACCAGATCTAGTCAGGGCATTATGTCAGAAAATCCAGGCAGTGTGTTTGGTGGCCACATGCAGTTTAGATTTAACTATGCCTTTTCCCCTAAGGACTTCAGAATCCTTTAATCATTTAAATAGCGGAAGGCTAACATAAGTCTAATGTAGTGAAACATCTCCTCTCTTTTGTCCTTTCTCCTCCCCCCACTTCTCTGTTTCCTTCAGGTTGTTGGGTTTTTTATTTTACAAATTTAATCTGGGGGGTTTAAATGATAATAAAATTTAAAGCAGGAATTGGGAAAGGCTTCTTATAGTGTAGATTGAGTTACTACAATACGGTATGTTCTCCAGACACTTTCCACATTTAGGTTTCATATGTTTTCAGTCTCTCTGTTAGTGACTGGAAATAACTGATCATACATTCCAGTATTGTTGTTTGGGCTGGGGTGGTTACCTAGTTATCCCCTTAAGTGTATTTAAAGACATCTAAAATCTGTACCTCTAATTAGATTTGCTTAGTTGTCATTAGTGACCAGGATGAAACAAGAGATTTGAGTTCTCTGAAAACCACTTTTCAAAGTTGTGTCTGGAGACAAGTTTATATTTAGTGTAAAGCAGAGTGGTTTTATTACATTTTTAATAAATGATTTTGAAATGTGTGACTGGTATTCAAAAATGTAAATAAAATGTATGAAATATGTATTTGTCTTTTTATTTACCGGGTGTAGTGCAGAATCTGTTTATAAAGTGTTAAAATTATTCTGTGGCCTGGGTTTACAACAAAGAACGTGTGAGGAAGGCTGAAAACTGGAAACTTAACAGAAAAACACAGGCCCCCACATTTTCAACACTCATTCGTGTGACCTTTGGAGGAGAACAAGAAGCATTCTATTGGGAACTCTGAATATGGTTTTCCTGCAGATGAACTTGAAATTAATTCACCTTCAGTTTGCTAGAGCTTTGTGTTGCCTTCCCCGTTTCCACAACTGCCTGATAATCTAAACTTGGGTTTGCCTCAGCTTTTAGGTGACCTTCCATTATATCCCAATGTGTTTCCTTTCAAACCCATGGGGTAGTTTGATAACTTAAGTGCTACAGTCCTGAGTTCTCATTCACAGATGTGGCTTGCTTCTTTATTCCTAAAAGGAGACCCAGTGATAGTCTGCTTCCCTGTATCATAGCTTCACACACAGTTCCATCAGTGTATTAAGGCTTTTATAATCCATAAAATAACAGCTTTGCTGTCAGAAAAAAATATATTGCATGCTTTGGGAGCAAGATCTTGAAAAACAGCTACATCTTGGACTGCCTGAGATCTTTTTAGAACTTGTGCACAAAACAGTTCCAAGTATCTTTAATTCTTCCCAAATCCTATTGTAATTAGTAAAACTGAATCCTGACAGTTGTGTACTGTTACATTGTGATTAGTCAAATTACTCTTAATTTCCATCTCTGTGGTAGTTAATAACCTTATCTACCTGCCATATATGCCATGCCTGCCCTCTTTTTTTGTTTTATATGAAGGCATACTTCCCTTTGCTCTTCATTTTTCTTTATATGAAATTTGATAAAGTCCCCACCTGGTTGAAGACTTGTTGATATAATTGCCATCTAAAGCAAATTTCAGATAGTGGTAGTCTAATTAAATGGTTTGAATGTGCTGTGCACAAAAGACAACTCCAGACCACATATTAAGGGTAAAGATGGTTCAGGTTTATCCACACTTAAAAAACCAGTAACAATAAAAACAAAGATGGGTTACCAGTCCACCTGCAAATTTCTTCACAACTTGAGCAGCTCACCTTCTCTGGGTATTTGAATTTGACAGTGATTTCCAGCCCCAGGAAAGTTGCCAGATGTAAAACTTCATGTAAATACTAGATTTTTGGAATCATTGGGTAGTAAATGGGAATTATGTTACTCCTATGCCAAAGGAGGATAATTAATAAGCAGTGTATGATAGAACCATTTAATTACCCTTCTGAAGAGGTCTCTATGCATTCTGATGTTTTTGGAAGCTTCCTGCCCCTTACTGATACGGATGAGATAATGCTCATTTTGAACAAAACTGAGAAGGCTTCCACTTTCCTTGGAAGTTAAGCCTCATCAACACAGAGTATGCACTGCATGAACTGGAGCACATCTTTTATATGGAGAAAACTGTCCAGCTTGCTCCTTGGGCATTGAGGAGTGTCCAGACCTGGAAGACTGTCTTCTGTGCCAGTCTTTGGCTTCAGTTACAAGCCTTTCTATTCACCACCATAACTCCATTTTGGATGCATACTTTTTTTTTATTTTTGCTTCCAGTTGTATGGTTTTGACAGAGTCAGACTGGGAATTGAACGGAGTTGGTGACACTTTCATAGCATTTGTTGGATTGCAGCGAAGTAACGTTATGCCAAACATGGCTTGCTCAAGAACACTGATGGTCATCTTTCCATCCACTGAGAGTTTTCCCTTCATTTATGAGACTTAAAAATCTTTAAATTGGTTCATGCCCCATCTTAGAGAGGTTGCAACAGATTGGCATGTGTGACTTGTAAATCTGTTCCGATCCTACGGTATATAAAATGGCTCTGTTGGATACTCCTAACAGTAATTTTGTATCTTGGGTCTGCTTGGAATATATTTTCACAATTTAATAGATAATACCTGGGTTTTGTTGGGTATTTTTGGAGTTGAACTAGCGAGCTTCTCAAATTCTGTGAAGTATCCTTTTTTAAAAAATAACTATTACAAAATAGAGGTATGGTAATTTGGGGAATAATAACTCAATTTAAAAAAATCAATATGTTTTTGTTATAACTAAATCTCTTAGTTTTCTTCTTATTACTCCAGGCTCCTTCTAATGAGAAACTTCCTGTTATGTACCTTATGGATTCCATTGTCAAGAATGTTGGAAGAGAGTATCTTGCTGCATTTACTAAAAACTTAGTTGCAACATTTGTTAATGTGTTTGAAAAGGTATATATATAGATGTGCTTTCATAAATGTTTTCAGATTTGCTGTTGCATAAACAAGCACTTGACTCTATGTCTTATTTTTTTGGGGGGGTTGTGCAAAATGTAAACAATGCATATGAACCTTTTATGTCTCACTTTTAAAAATGCATTCTCGTTGATATTCAGATAATGATACAAAACCATGTATTGATACGTGATGTAAAATCTAATAGGCATATCCAAAACTAGGAAGATATGCATTCAAAAGCTGAATGAACAGCAGTTCTGCTTTAATTTTGTTGCTTACAGCAGATTTATTTCTCTGCGACATCAGTAAAAGTAAAAGCTTACCAAACTTTCCCTATGCTAGTTTTTTAAAGTCTTGCAGAGGAATTGATAATCAAGTGTATTTGCATGCTCTTGATTTATACAGCAAACCTTTCAGTAATTTATGATAGAGGAATATGCAAACACCTGTTATTTAAATGGAACCTGTTAAAATTTGTAAACTACTTTTGCTGATCTTTACATATAATCTTTTCCCCATCCCCATTAGATTTGTGTTGAAGAAAATGAAAAGAAATCAGTTTACTTTGGGTGCCCAAATGGTTTTAAAAAGAGGCTGGAATGGTTTAGTTACTTAAGACAGTAGAACTCATGTACATCCTTATTTTAGTATTCATAGGGACCTTGTAGCACCTTAATAACAGCAAAAAAACCTTTCACTACTGATATTCCAGATGAACACAGCTCTCTCCTTGAATCTTTTTTTTGTTTGTTTAATCATTAATAATTTGTGGGTTGGTTCCTAACTTAATCATGTTTATACTAATAAACTCACTGAAATCAGTGGAACTTGTCTTAAGTAAGGTTTTAACTTAAGTTCTACTTACTTCATTGTGTTTGCTCTAGGGATGATTATAAGTCTTGATTCAGTAATTTGTGAGACACACCTTGAGGCTGAGATTTAAAATCCAAACAGTTTTATACTCTTAGATTGATTCCACATACCTATTTTGAGTGACTGTATAAAACAAGGTGGTGGAAAGAAATTAAGACATTCAACTCATGACTACCGTGCAACAGGGCATAGCCTGGCTATGCATACTTATATAAGTGCTTGATTTAAGTTGGATAATGCAGCATGAATGCAATAGTTTCTGTTTTATTCAGCATATGCCTCCTTGAGAGAAATGCCATGTGTAATAAAAAAATGAAGTTATGAAAACTCAATCTTGTTTTGTGAGTTGCGTTGAGGGTTTAGTTGGGAACATTTAGTAGAATATGAGTTTTAAAAATAAAATGGGATAAAGTATAATTCAAGTGGAAGATATAGATATTATATGTTCTGATACTTATACAAGCCACAGTATTTCAACTGTGTGAACTTAAGTTCTCTTGAGATCAGTGGAACTACAGTACACACATATGAACAAGGTATAGCCAGATAAAACAGTTTATGTGATCTTGATGTGTAGAAAGAAGCATAATACATGTGTTATATTAACATAACAAGCCATAGAATTGTTCTGTTGTTCTTAGGTGGATGAAAATACTAGGAAAAGTTTATTTAAATTGCGTTCCACGTGGGATGAAATTTTCCCTTTGAAGAAACTATATGCTCTCGATGTCCGAGTGAATTCAGTAGACCCTGCTTGGCCAATTAAGCCATTACCCCCTAATGTGAATACTTCTAGCATCCATGTGAATCCTAAGTTTTTAAATAAATCGGTAAGTTTTTATGACTACTGTGTGCTGATTTAAAGTGGGGTTATCTCATTTTATGTCAGACACTGGGACTTGGTGTATTTTGAGGTACTATTATATCATAAATGTGGTAAAATTCATTCTTGGCTGTCCTGTTACTTTACTGAGGTAAAAGTCAATTACTGTTTATTAGTTGCATGAAATGTCTGAAATTGCACTAATCATAGTCTTATATGCAAGTAAAATATTTAAATAAAATAGTAAAACTAATTAATCACTAGTTACTTCTTCCTCATTTAAAAATAATGTTCTTTACTGTTTCTTTGGTAGCCTGAGGAATCTCCTGTACCTAGTTCTACAGTCTGTTCTTCTCCAGTATCCTGTTCTGCTGTGTCCTCTACTCCAATTGTTCCTGAAATACAAAAGAATTTGACTCAAGAACAATTAATAAGGCAGCAGCTACTGGCAAAACAAAAGCAATTGTTAGAACTTCAACAGAAAAAATTAGAACTGGAGCTAGAGCAGACAAAAGCACAACTGGTGAGTAGGATAGATACTCTGGTGAATAGGACTGGTGAGTAGGATAGTTGCTCTGGCCTTTCAGAATGAATTCTTTTTCATTCTGACAAAAAATGAACAAGGTATGTGTTTTGTGCCAGCAGAGTAATTTAGTTGAGTAGTTATTGGACTAGCAAATTCTTTGTAGCCTATAATTTTCTTTCATTAGATTAATCCATGTGGGACCAACTGCAGTTAAGATACACATTGCCTTCATATCTCTGTGTGTTTTTGGGGACAGATGTTCTTCTGTGATGCTTCGACCTGTTCTCAAATTGCACTCATGTTATTAGTTGGTGGAGCTGGCTTTTCAGCCTCTGTTATACATGGCCTCTAAATTACACTTGATATGGCAAGTTCTGCACTCACAGATGGGATTTACTACAGCTCAGTGCTTGAACTGGGACCATTAAACTGGAATTAAAGTTGTAATTAAAGGTAGGAGTGTGTGATAGAGTACAAAGATCGTGAGAAAAACTCAATAGAGTATTGATCATAGGTTTATCAGGCCATTTTTTGATTACCTCGGATCATTTTATTAAGCATCTTGAGGTATTCTCTTTGTGAATCTTAAGCATTTCTATGTTGTCAGTTATAAGTTTGGAATTTTTCTTTGGCATTTGTTCTAAATGAGACTGATTTGTCCAGTGTTTAAATGTTTTCAGGGAGGAGCCATACTGTATTTTGCTGCAGAAATTTCATTTATTTCATTTCATTCAAGCATAGTTTGTTAGAAAAGTAGATTTTCAAAAAGGAGCAGATTGCAGAGTTTCCCAACAGCTAGATGTTGGAAATGCTTCAGACATTTTGATAAACACAGCAGATATTGCAGAGAAATTCTGAAATAGAGTCTAATGGAAAAAGTCTGCTGTTTTATATATATTTCATTGTACAATCTTTTTTGTTAATACATGTACTTATTACACATGATTGGAGGTCCAGAATTAGTTCATATATAAATGAAAGAAATTTTATTATCCTGTAAATTTAAATATTTTTATTGTTTTTATTCTAAATATCAACATTTTCTTTCTCCATACTTTAGGCTGTTTCTCTTAGTGTTCAGCAAGGTGGGTCCAGCCTGGGTCAAGCATCCACAAAACAAAATGTTCCACAGCCATCTCATATGCCAGTTAAAACTCCCCATCAAGTTTGTCTGCCACCTGAGAAAAACCGTCTGTCTCCACTCCATGATATCAAAACACCAAACAGAGATCCTCGTCTTAATAGAACAAGTCAACATTCTTCTCATTCTAAAGATCAAAGTCACAGGAAAGATTTTGTAATGAATCTAGTCAGTCAGACTGATCCAAAGACTTCAAAAACTTTACAGACTGAAAAACAAAATACATCAAAGCATGAAAAGCAAAAACAGAGTGAGAAATTGCAGAAAAAAGAGTTTGATCAGTTTGATGCAAAATCAAAATCACCATCTCCCTTGCAAAACAAGTTACTTCATAGTAAAGATACCAGAAACCAAGAATGTGAGAGTAATAGAGTATCTGAAATAAGCAAAAGAGATCCTAGATTAAAGAAACATCTCGAGAAGCCAGATGGTAAAGATGATGATACAAAAGAAAAGAGAAGAAGTGTTGAGAGAAAAGACAAAGAAGAACATAGATCAGTTGGTAGTAGAAATAAAATAATCAATGGAATTGTACAAAAGCAGGATCTTAATACTGAAGAGATAGAGAAACAGGCTGGAAAACCAGGAAGGTCAAGTAATAGGAAAAGGTCCCGATCTCCAAGGTCTCGGTCACCATCTTCCCATTCTCCAAAACGAAGAGATAGAAGGTCTCCCAAAAGAAGGCTCAGAAGTCTCTCTCCTGGATCAAAAATTGGGAAGCCTCGCCAATCAGGGCTAAAGCAGTCTCATGCAGAAGGCTTTGGGCCAGGCTTACGGGATGAAAGAGCCTCTAATAAAAGGAGCCTTAAGCAGGAAGTCAGAGATTCAAGGAGGCCGAAGAAAGTTCATGAAGACCGACCACAGGAGGGAGGGAACCAGCATTCTTCCAAAGTAACATCTGAACCCAAAGAAAATGTGGAGAACTGGCAAGGTTCCAAGTCAAGCAAAAGATGGAAGTCTGGTTGGGAAGAAAATAAAAAGTAAGTTGGTATTGTGTGACCTATAGTCAGTCATCTAGATTTGGTGGAGATTTGGGATTATTGCCAAAGGACAGAACAGAAACACACTTTTAATAAATAGTGTAGAGTTTTTAAATTTTCAAGTTTTTTTAAAAAGAAAAAAATCATACTATGTGTAGGGAAACTGTAAAGTTAAAAGTATTTTCTCTGTTGATTTCAGCCCTCAACTTAATGAAGAACATCAAGGTGTTAGTAAATCACCACATCAGAGACACAGGGAAACTTGGGCATCTAGTAAAGGAATCCCTTCACCTCGCACACCAAAGCAGCAACATCGATTAAGTGTTGATGCCAATTTGCAGATTCCCAAAGAACTGACCTTGGCAAATAAGAGAGAGCTTCTGAAGAAGGTAATATATTAAGTTTATGTCACAAGGAAGTATTGTACACTGTTCACAATCAATATACACAGTGGTGGGGCCCAGTATGTTTAGGGATGGTTTCCTTCTAGTACACCTGCACCCCAACCCCTGTGACTTGAGAAGTGTTCCAGAAAGCTGGAAGACCTCCTGGAGTCTTGATGGCTTTTGTGGGTGCAGACAGAGGATAAGGGAAAGAATTTCCATGACATGCCACAGTCTCATTAGCTGCAGTCTGTAGTTCTTTCCCTGAACAGCTTTCCAAATTAACTTTTAAAATGTTGTTTTGTCCTAGGCAAATGAACGCCTGTCATCTGGAGAGATAACACAAGATGACTTCCTGGTTCTATGTCACAAGATTAATCAGCTGTTCCAGTATCAAGAAGGAAAGCACAGATGCAATGTGTGGGATAGCCCATCAGTTGAAAAGGGAATTTCAAAAAAGAAGCCCCTGTTGTCTGAAACTGATTTAATATATCATGAGCATAAGGCTAAACTAAAAAGAACACAAGTTCAACATTCATTTCCAAGACTCAACATGATAGATGCGGAAGACATGTTAGACTATCACTTAAAGGATACATTTCTTTCTGGAATGGACTGTGAACAAACAAAAACCAAATGTGGAAGTCAGTTTGGAGAAAGATCAAGGCGACATTCCCCTGTTGGAAGTAATAGACCCTACTCAGAAAATTCACCACATGATGGCCGAAGAAGGCATGATGAGCCAAACTCTTCAAAAGGTACAGAGAGTTTTGAGGCAAATACTTCATGTTATAAGAGAAAACCAGTAGGCTTTCAGTCTGTTTCTGACCAATTTCCTTACCAATCAGATCAGTTTGAGAATGTGCTTTATGTAGTGGTATCAGCCTCTTTTATATAGTAGAATTAGAAATTTTAAAGTATGTTTTAAACTATGACTGTCTAATTGTATTTGGGGATGGGGATTGCTGGGAGACAGGAATGTATGTTTTAGCATGTAAGCCCTGGTTGTGTTACACAGAGAGGCGAGATGATGATGATGATGATGATTGTTGTTATGTAAACTTCATTTTTTCCTGGTCTGTAACAGTGCTGTTTTTTATTTATTTTTTAAGGTATTCGTGAGGAGCAAAGGCCTCCATTCAGTGAACATTTCAAGAGATCACGATATGAAGATACAGAGAAACAGTTTACTGAAAATTCTGGATCACGATTTGGGGTTATTGATGGAAAGCAAAGATTTAGTTCATTGATGGAGGAGAGGACTCACTTTGAAGGCTCCCCTAGACATCCTGGAACAAGAGCAGGGGGAGATGGACAACCAACTCACTTTGAAGGGCTGGTTAATGCAAATTCTAGAATTGAAGCACAGGCTAATTTAAGGTTTGAGGGTACTCTAGGCCAACCAGGATCAAAGTTTGATGGACCTCCAGGGCAGGCTGGAGGAAAAGGTTCTTTAATATTTGATGGACCACCAGCACAGATGGGTGGTGGTCCCTTGAGGTTTGAAGGGCCTTCTGGGCAAGTAGGTGCAGGGACAGGAATAAGGTTTGAGGGTCCCATAGGACAGCCAGGGGGAGCATTGAGGTTTGACAGTCCCACAGGTCAGTCTTTAGGTGGCATAAGATTTGAAGGACCCCATGGACAACCCTCAGGAAGTATGAGGTTTGAGGGTCCTCATGGCCAGCCGGCTGCTGGGATGAGGTTTGAGGGCCCTCATGGTCAGTCTTCTGCTGGAATTAGATTTGAGGGACCACATGACCAGCCTTCAGGTAGCATGAGGTTTGATGGCCAGCCATCAGGTGGAATGAGATTTGAAGGGGCACATGGCCAACTTTCAGGTGGATTAAGGTTTGAAGGGCCTCATGACCGTCCTATGGGACCTCATGGTGCCCCAGGTGGAGGAATGAGATTTGAAGGGCCCCATGGTCAGCCAGTAGGGCCTCATGGTCAAGCAGGGCCTGGCCTACTGTTTGAAGGGCCACACATGCAGCCAATGGGTCCTCTTGGCCAGCCAGGAGGTAATTTGAGGTTTGATTCACCACATGGGCAACCTATGGGTCCACATGGACAGCCAGCAAGTAGTCTAAGATTTGAGGGGCCTCTTGGTCAGTCTGTGGGGCCACATGGGCAGCCAGGGGTTGGACCGAGATTTGAGGGGCCTCTTGGTCAGTCTGTGGGGCCACATGGACAGCCAGGGATTGGTCCACGATTTGAAGGGCCTTCAGTCCTTTCTGGAGGTGGACTTAGGTTTGAAGGTCCTATTAATCAAACAGGCCCAAGATTTGATGGTTGTCAATCAAGATTTGATGGTCAACCAGGCCAGCCATCACTTTTGCAAAGACTCGATGGATTACATGTACAACCTGGTCCGAGGTTTGAAATGGGCCCTGCTCAGCAGACGCCACCTCGGTTTGATGGTCCACCTGGTCAGCAGGTACAGCCACAATTTGATACACCAATACCTCAATGTTTTGAAGATCCTCAGCTCCAGCCTGCAACACGATTTGATATTGCTCTTGGGCACCAGGGTCAGAGAATTGAAAATGTGGCTAGTCATCCTGCTGCAAGACTCGAAGCTTCACCTTATGGACAAACTGGCCCTTACAATGAACCTTCAAGCCAGCCTCCTTATAATGGGCCATCACAAGGAATGCCATTCCAGAGACCTGAGCAAATATTTGATAACTCTCAAGGACCAAACTTCAGTGGGCCACCTGTTCCTGGAGCACAAGCCTTTCCTAATACACTTAACCGGGCACCTGGACCTTTTTATGATGACAAGGGGCCTCAATTTGGAAACTTTAATAGTATGACAGTGGGAAATGTTCAGCCACCACAACAGGTAAGGAGGTGTACAAAATTTCTACTTGAATAAATACTTGTCAGATACCTGTTCTTTCTGTCAGTAGCAGCAATCTGCATTAATTGAAAAATCTGAAATCTATAGAAGTTTATGGCAGTAAGGTTGAAGCTAGATGTTTGATGCCATTAAGGTTAGTTTTTCTTTTTTGTGGTCTGCATTTAATCTGTAGTATGGAGAAAGATGGATAAATACAGATAGAGACTTCTCAATTTTGATTGTAAAAGAAAATAAAGCACCTGTATTGAAAATATCAGAGGAAATACCTTTTCTAGCAAAATTTATTTCTGTAGCAAGTGGTGATATTCAACATATAGAATATTGCTTCTTTCTTTGCATAATTTAGTTAGTTTCCATATGAAACTTAAGGGCCTTTGCAGACTGCCAGAAATAGTGCAAATTGAGTCCACTTTTACTGCCCTGACTCAGTGCTAGGGAATCATGGGAACTGTAGTTTATTGTGGCACCAGAGCTCTCTGACAGAGAAAGTCAATGTCTCAGAAAAAAAAATACAATTCCCATGATTCCCTAGCACTGAGCCAGGGCAGTTAAAGTGGACTCAATTTGCACTATTTCTAGCAGTCTGCAAAGGCCCTAAGATAGAATCAGTGAAAATGATGCAGTTCTTTCATTCACTGAAGTAACAGCACCACTTTTATTCAGTATGGAAAAGAAAAATTAATGGTTGTCAAATTTTAGTTTGAAGCACTTTGTGAAAGGAAAGTTGTTGGTACTATTTAGTTAGTGCCAATGTTGTTGCTTGGCTGAGACAGTTGGTATATTTGGCCCCAGGAAATGGTTAAGGTTTTAATATGTTAGGCCAGGGGTAGGCAACCTTTTTGAGCCGGGGGCCGGGTTGCTGTCCCTCAGACAATTGGGGGGGCCAAAGCACCAAAAATAAATAAATATTAAAAATAAAAAAATATTAAAAATATGCATGCACACTCTCTCAGCCCCAGAAAAGCCATAGCAAACCCCCTGTGAAGATTTTGCCAAGAAAACCCCAAGAACAAGTAATAATAACAATAATCAATATCATCATGGCGGGCGGGTGGCGGCAGCAGCGGCAGGACCGTCCTGGGGCCGGTCCAAAGGCCTCAGGGGGCCACATCTGGCCCCCGGGCCTTAGGTTGCCTACCCCTGTGTTAGGCCATTTTATACTACATGTTTCTCCCATCCCCCACCTCTTTGGTGTTTGTTCCTGCTGTTTTTGTGACTGAATGCAAAATTGAACTCTGTTCATAGATTTAGAACAATGGAATAATGGAATAGTCACTAAAACAGCACTTGTCTTTTCTCAGGTTCCTGTTATATCAGTTGCAACTGCTCAGCCTGTACCTTACAGTCAAGCTCAACCACTCTTACCAGTTCATGCACAAAATCCTGGGACCTTTGTCCAAAGTCAACCAGGTAAGTATTTAAATTTCTTTGTCCTTTTATTGAAATAATGTCAGAGGCCATCATACTCTCCAGATTTTTAGGCTTTGGCATTGTAAATGTGTGGTCAGCATGGTTAAGCACAACTCTGTGATATTTTTATTATACCTTATTTGACATATAAATTGTAGTTTGAGGACCAAGCTGTCCTGCTTACATATGGTTCAGATACTAAAAGTATCTGAGGGTAAGTCAGGCATGGAATTCAACTTCACAGTCCTTACCATATTCCAGAAAACAGTGGCACTGATTGAGACTTTTGGTTCTCAAATACTTGAATTCATTTGTGCTAAGACATAACTGCTGCCTGTTATAGGTGGAAAATGTCAAGATTTCTTCAGAGGATGTAGATTCAGAGGATGTTGAGTGTATCTGACATTGTTGTGAACTGTGGTGTCTGATAGTAGGAGAAGCAGTATATTACTAACTGAAGCAGCTGTTTTTCAAGATGGTATGGCAGAGTCACCTGGGACCATGGGAGAGAGTCCTTTTCAGAAGTACGTGAAACTCAAGGCTGCGGGGTCTGATTTGCTTTTTAGTAGAACTTCAGTGTTCACCAGTGAGAACTAGGTCAAAATAATGCAGGAGACTGGGGGATAGGGGCAAGCCTACTGCAAAATGGTTGGGGAAGGGCAATAAAAGAGCTAGGTATCTCTTGTTCTTCAGCTTACTTTGGGATAATCTGGATATACAAGTACAAACTACATCTGAGTTATTAAAGATAAACTGTAATATTATTACAGAAATAGTATAGTTAAAAATAAAGTGTTTCACTGATGGGAATCAAAACAGTCCTGTGATGTTGATACAGGCGCCGGCTGTGGTGAGTCAATTGGGGTAGTGTGGGGCAAGGGGAGATATAGCATTAACAGGGTGGGTATGAAATACAAGGGAAGACGAGGACAATACTTGAAATCTATCCCATCTTCCTCTCACCCTGTTAGCCCAAAAGAACTGAGGGTTGTCCCAACTATACCACAGACCCTTACCTTGCTCCTTTACAATGCCAGGTCGGTGAGGAACAAATCTCTTATAATCTATAATTTGTTAGAAGAGGAGAACACTGACCTGGCTTGTTTCACGGAAACCTGGCTGGGAGGGGATAGCAGTGTGACCTGGGTTAAGGCTCTCCCAGCCGGTTATACTGTCAAGGAGCAGGTTAGGGAAAGTGGGCGAGGGGGGGGGGGAGTTGCCGTGGTCCATAAAAGCACCATCACTTTGACCAGGAGACCTATCCGGAAAATGAATCACATCGAGTGTATTTACTTGAACCTGAAGGTGAGGGACAGTGGGGATTCTGTTAGTTTACCATCCACCCCATTGCCTAACAGACTCCCTGGCTGAGCTGACACAGCTGGTCTCGGAGCTGGTGTTGGAGTCCCCCAAACTCCTTGTTCTGGGGGACCTCAGCATCCCCTTCGAGTCCGGCTCTTTAGATCTGAAAGGTGCAGCTTGGGATAGCCATGGCCCTGTCCCAACTAGTCTTGGGTCCAACACATTGTGCTGGTAATACACTTGATGTGGTCTTTAGTACGGATCAGGAACATCCCTGGACAAAGGTAATTCAAACTTCTGCCCTGTCATGGGCGGACCATTTTCTGGTCAAAGTGGAACTGAAGGCTACTACCCATATCCCTCTCGGGGGTGGAGGACCTATTAGAATGGTCCACCCTTGAAGGCTAATGGAACCCAAAAGGTTCCAGGAAGCCTTGGAGGGATTTATGGTTGGGAACAACGGCGATTCTCTCAAAGCTTTGGTTGATACCTGGAATAACGATCTTATCAGGGCTATAGACACTATCGCTCCCGAGCGTCCTTTCCAACCCACTTCAAATAAAAAACCATAGTACACAGGAGATCTTCGTCAAATGAAGCAGGCTGTGCAACAACTAGAGTGCCGCTGGCGTAAACACCGACGTTTATCTGACAAGACACTCCATAGGAATATGTTCGATTCCTAAGGAGTGGCAATAGATGCAGTAAAGAATTCTTTCTGTGCTTCACATGTTGCATCCTCAAAGTCTTGTCCAGCAGAGCTATTCAGGGTGGTTAAAGAAGTAACTCAACTGTCTCCCACCCTAAACCCATTATTGGAACCAAGTAAAGCCTGCTGTGATGCTTTTAATGACTCTTTTGAAGATAAAATCTCTCAGATAAGGGTTGATCTGGATGCGGGCATTATAACAGAACCAATAAGAGAGATGTCCAGAGACTCTGTGGACTGCATTAAACTGGATCATTTTGAGTTTAATACCGATGAAGTGGACAAGCTTCTTGGAAGTGTAAAGAGGACAACATGCCCTCTTTATCCTTGCCCATCATGGCTGACCATCCCTGGGAGGTGATGCAGTAAAAATATTACTACAACTTATAATTAATGCATCCCTCAGGGAGGGAGAATTTCCATCTAGCTTGAAACTAGCGGTGGTTAAGCGGTTCTTGAAAAAACCCTCCCTTGACCCCTTGGAGAAAAATAATTACAGGCTGGTCTCCCTTTTACCATTCTTGGGTAAGGTGATCGAGAGGGCACTTGCCTTCCAACTCCAGGCTGTCTTGGAAGAAGCCGATTATCTGGACCCATTTCAAACTGGCTTCAGGGCGGGATATGGAGTTGCGAGTGCCAGGGTCGTCTTAGTCCATCTCCATCTGGGCATCGACAGGGCAAATGTGACCCTGTTGGTGCTCTTGGACATCTCAGCGGCATTCGATACCATAGACCATGGTATCCTTCTGGAACACCTGAGGGAGTTAGGTATCAGGGGCACTGCGCTTTAGTGGCTCCGGTCCTACCTCTCGGGCAGATTTCAGATGGTGATGCTGGGGGATAGTAGCTCTTCTAAAAGAGAGCTGACATCTGGCGTCCCTCAGGGCGCCATTCTATCCCCCATGCTGTTTAACATTTACATGAAGCTGCTGGGTGAGATCATCCGGAGACATGGGGCACCGTGCTATCAGTATGCTGATGACACCCAACTCTACTTCTCTATGTCTCCGACTCTTGCAGTGACTAAGGATGGCATCGCTCCTCTGGATGCCTGTCTTGAGTCAGAATGGTCTAGATGAGGGAAAACAAACTCAAGCTGAATCCAGAGAAAACAGAGGTACTCGCGATAGGTACCCCTGGTACGGGGAGAGAACTTTGTCAACCAGTCCTGGACGGGGTCACACTTTCCCTAAAGGACAAAGTTCGCAGTTTGGGAGTACTCCTGGATTCATCTCTACAGTTGTCATCTCAAGTGGATGTGATGGCCAGGAGTACTAGGTATCAACTTCGGTTGATTTGCCAACTGCATCCCTAACTGGACCAGAAGGACCTTGAAGCTGTAGTACTTGTCCTGGTAATCTCTCGCTTGGATTTCTGTAATGCACTCTACATGGGGCTACCTTAGTACCAAGTTCGGAAGCTTCAATTTGTTGAAAATGTGGCACCAAGATTAGTCACTGGTACACCTAGGTTGGACCGCACAACTCCTATATTAAAATCTTTTCATTGGCTACCGATTAGCTTCCGGGCACAGTACAAAGTGTTGGTCATTACCTTTAAAGCCCTATATGGCTTGGGTCCAAGTTACGTGAAGGAATGTCTCTCCCTACACTCTCAGAACAACTGGGAAGAATTTATTAGAATATTATAAAACCAGACTTAGTACTACCCAAAGATCGTTTATGGCTGCAGCCCCTAGGTTGTGGAAGACCCATCTTATCACTATTTTAGATGCCTTTAAGAAGGCACTTAAGATGGAGCTCTTCCAGCGGGCCTATCCTACCTGACCTCCTCAGTGGACCTTTACGCTAAATAAGTATTATGTTACAACTGTTTGCATGGCTTTCTGGGTGTTGATACGATCAGCTATTTTATGGTATTATTATAATATTGTTATCTTATTGATGTTTTTTTTATTTTATTGGTGTGTTGCTGTTTAGCTATTTTATTGTATTATTATAATTGTTGTTATTTTACTGTGGATATTTTGTAGACTGTATATATTTTATTGATGTAATCCCGCTTCGATCCACAGGGAGACGCGGGAAATATAAATAAAATTATTATTATTATTATTATTATTATCATCATCATCATCATCATCATCTCAGAGAATAAATATACTGTTAATCCACACAACAGCAATGCTTTTATTGGCCAACCAAAATCCACAAAATACATGATGCAAGCTTTCAAAGCTCCATTGGCTTCTTCATCAGGCAAAGGCAATAAAAATCAAAAAAAGAGAAAGAAAGAAAGAAAGAAAGAGAGAGAGAAAGAAAGAAAGAGAGAAAGAATAAGATGAGATTGTTAGAGTCATAGATCTACATTTTGTTAAGATAGTGTTATAGTTCTCAGTTAAGATGGTAAGAAGGGAGGGAATTCCATGTGGGCTCTGGGAGACAAATGTTGTAAGCTCCAGGAAATAAAATTTAAAGTCCATTAGCAGTAGTACTTGCCCTGGTAATCTCTCGTTTGGACTTCTGTAATGCTCTCTACATGGGGCTACCTCTGTACCAAGTTTGGAAGCTTCAATTGATTCAAAATGCGGCAGCCAATCTGTCACCGGAACATCTAGGTCGGACCATATAACTCCTGTATTAAAATCTCTTCACTGGCTGATATTAGTTCCGGGTGCAGTACAAAGTGTTGGTCATTGCTTTTAAAGCCCTACATGGCTTGGGCCCGAGTTACTTGAAGGAACGCCTCTCCCCACATAATCTGCCCCGCACTCTCAGAACATCTAGGCAGAATTTATTAAATCATTATAAAACCAGGTTGAGTTCAACTTCCCAAAGATACTTCATGGCCGCAGCCCCCAAGTTATGGAACAGCCTACTGGAAGAGATCCGTCTTATCACTACTTTAGATGCCTTTAAGAAGGCATTTAAGATGGATTTCTTATCTTCTACAAATATAAATGTTTCCAAAATAATAGCAGCAACACTAGACTGAATTGGGGTAAAGGAGTATTGCTATCCAGATAGAACACTGTAGGGAGAAACGGGGTCACAAAGAAGCATCTTGAAGCTGCTCCCGCCCGAGACACCGTGGGAACACAGCAACCACACAATGCGGGACTCCGCCGTGGTTCCAAATTGGAGTGGAAAAGATCTGCTCCTTTTCGGGCTGGGTTTGGGCGACCCAGGTGCAGCATCAGCGTGGCTTTCGCATGGCTTGGGGGCATGCGTCATCTCATCGCCACGCCACCAAGCCGTGCAGAAGCCAGTTTTTTCTGCCTGTCTGTTTGGGTCATGACCTATATTTTAAAACAGTTCAAGGATCTGCTGTTAAAGAACCACAAGTCCTAAGCTTGGTTGTGCTCATGGAACTAATGCTGCCCTTTTTTGAAGGCTAGTCTTCCAATATTTGAGAGATGATTTCCAAAGGGGCAGCTAAGTTAGTCTGTTTTAGCCCAAAGGACAAAGAGTTTGGGGGGACCTTAAAGCTTAGCAGATTTATTAGGGCACAAGCTTGCATGGACTTAAAGTTCATATATGATTAAGCAGGATGCCTCTGGATGGGTTTGTAATCCACCAAAGCATACACCATAATAAATTTCTGAGCATTCAAAGTCATGTGACACTTTGGTCATTTGACATAGTGACTCTGAAGTAGAGAATGATACAGTGGGCCCTTGGTTTGGCTGGGGTTTGGTTATAGGATCCCCCATAGATGTCAAAAATTTTGGATGCTCAAATCCCATTAAATACAATGTCATACTAAAATGATGTTGCTTATATAAAATGGCAAAATCAAGGTTTGTTTTTTGGAATGTATATTAAAATTATTTTCATACCATGGATGATTGAATATTTGGATAAATAATCTGTAGATATGGAGGCCTGACTGTAATTTAGATGGGAAGGGGATGAAAGTGAATGATAATCAAAATTGTACTGAGAAGATTAAGCATGGGAAAAGGGAATATAACATGTGCTTCATTGCTTAACCATATAATGTTTAAGCTTTAATAGGTAGTAACTATTTACAATAAAGGAGGTAGTGTTGGATTTTCTAGGAAAAAAGATAACTGTTGACATTGATCCATTTTTAGGGGCTGTCCCACTATCCTATCCTGATAATCATCTTGGTCAACTTGATGTAAACGAATTGTACTCAAAACTACTATCCACAGGAATCCTCAAAGTTTTACAGCCGGATTCAGCTTCAGCACGTAATTACCCTTTTATTGTTTGCATTAAATTGGTATGACATGAAATAATAGTGGTATCCTGTGTATTTTAATTTATGTATCTTGAACATCTTGAAGAAATTAATGGGCTTAAAAGTAAACATAGTTCAAAATTAGTTATATAGAATATTTCCGTGGGTTTTTTTTTTTGTTTTGTTTTGTTTTGTTTTGTTTTTGCTGAGTAGAATTTGACAGATTTCAAAATAAATCCTTTTGTATCTGAATATCTGAGCAGGAAAAGTTTATTATTTTTTGCTCTTTAAAGCTGAGTGTTAAAGTTGGAAAAATCAGAAAAAAGTTTATCATGAGTATTTAAAACATCCATTTAAATTAAAAGTGACTAAATCAAGGATGTGATACGCTGTTGTAAATATGCTTGCTTCACATTCTCAGTGACACAGTTTTTAGAACTCCCTCTTTGGCCCACTGCTTGACAGTATATTTCATCTTGTTTAGAAGTCAGTGAAGTTTCTACTCAACCAGTTCCAGAGGAGGAAGAAGAAGATCAAGACCAGAATGAGGATCAGGATGTCCCAGACCTGACTAACTTTGTGATAGAAGAACTAAAACAGTATGTATATTTATAGAATTAGGGTGTTGTAAGGGTAAGAAAATGTTTTATTTGTATAAAGTATTAAATAAACAGTACACAGAATACAAAAGAAATGACAAAATGAAGGACACATGAAATGAAGAGCCATATGAAGATGAACCCCAAATCCTAAAAAGTGAGGTGGAAACAGTAATTAAAAAAAATAGTGAAAAACAAATCACCAGGAACAGATGATATTGCAATTGAACTGCTGAAGTCCACATTGACAGAGTCAACTCTAGTGCTAACCAACATATGTCAACGGATATGGAAAACAAAATATGGCCAACAGATTGGAAGCGATCAATATGCATCCCCATCCACAAAAAGGGAGACACAAGAGACTGCAGCAACTATAGGACCATAGCACTGATCTCTCATGCAAGCAAAATCATGCTCAAAATCATGCTCAAAATTCTGCAACATAGACTCCAACCATACATGGAAAGAGAAATCCCAGACCATGCATAGACCATGAAAAGCTATGGAATGCCCTTAAAAACATGGGACTGCCAGCACATCTGATAGTCCTGATGAGGAATCTGTACTCAGGACAAGAGGCTACTGTCAGAACAGAACACGGAGAAACAGAATGGTTCCCAGTTGGCAAAGGAGTCAGACAAGGTTGCATACTTTCACCCTGTCTGTTCAACTTGTATGCAGAACATATTATAAGAAAAGCAGGCTTGGATACAGAAGAGGGAGGAGTGAATATAGGAAGGAATATCAACAATCTAAGATATGCAGATGACACCATAGTGCTAGGAGAAAACCTCACAGACCTGGAACACCTACTAAGGAAGATCAAAGACGAAAGTGCAAAGGCAGGCTTAATGCTGAACATAAAGAAAACAAAAATAATGACCACCGAGGACCTTCACAAGTTCAACCTAGACATTGAAGAAATTGAAATAATAAAATAATTCTCCTACCTGGTATCAAATGTTGATAGAAATGGGGACTGCAGTTGTGAAATCAGAAGACTATTAAGAATGGGGAGGGTGGCTATGAAAGAACTAGAAATGATTCTAAAATGCAAAGACATACTACTGAGCACAAAAGTTAGAATCATATAAGCCATTGTATTCTCTATTAACATGTATGGATGTGAGAGCTGGACAGTGAAGAAAGATGATAGGAAGAAAATCAATGCATTTGAGATGTGGTGCTGGAGAAGAGTGCAGAGGAACCCATGCACAGCCAAAAGGACAAACAAGTGGGTCCTTGAGCAGATCAATCTGGAAACCTCCCTGGAAGCCAAACTGAGGCTGTCGTACTTCAGACATAAAATGAGAAGAGAGGACTCTTTGGAAAAAAACAATAATGCTGGGGAACGTGGAGGGAAGTAGGAAGAGAGGAAGGCCACATCCTAGATGGATGGACTCTATTAAGGAGGTCATGGGTATGGGTTTCCAGGATTTAAGCAGAGTAGTGGAGGACAGAGGGTCTTGAAAGTGTCTCATCCATAGGGTCGCCATGAGTTGAGATCGACTTGGGGGCAGTTAACAACAAATTAAATACCACTTTCATATTTTAAAAACTACTATTTTATACAGTTATGGATTAACCAGATGTAGCTTTCTGAGTAAAAAAGTATCAAAGTTAACTTGGCCTTTTGGTAACATTGTAAATTCTTATAACCGGCCAGCTTCCATGTAGCTTGGCGTGCTGGGATTGTTGGCCTGCCTGTCCTTGACAGGCATTTGCCGAAATTCATGTACCTATGTAGCCCTCCCCTCTTTGTTCTTTGACAGTACTGCAGCCCCCATTAACCTAGGATTGAGTTAAGCCCCACTGACTGGAAAAATCCTTTAATCCTGGAGTAATATTGCTGTGCCCCCATCATTTTTTGGGGGGGTATATAGTTTTATAACCCATTTTCTCAAGGAAGTTCCTGGGGTTATTATGAGATCAATATTTGTAAATGGTAGTAGACATTTGAACTCTTTTTAAAGAACCTTTCAGCTTGAATACAAATTTGGACTGTCAAGGATTTGTAACAGATTTTTTCCTAGTATTGCTTGCCCTTTTCTATGTAAAGTAACAGATGTGTGAATCAACTACTAAGAGGTTTCTGGCTTGTTTTCAGACGGTACGATAGTGTTATAAACCGCCTCTATACTGGCATTCAGTGTTACTCTTGTGGAATGAGGTTTACAACTTCTCAGACAGATGTATATGCAGATCACTTGGACTGGCACTATCGGCAGAACCGCACTGAAAAGGATGTTAGCAGAAAAGTCACCCATAGAAGATGGTACTATAGCTTAACAGTAAGTGATCTATCAATTTCATTGCCTGAGCATGACATTCTTACACTTATCACTTGCCCTATCTAGAAGGATTGAAATGGGAATCAGTAAAACAAAAAACAAAACTAAAGAACTGGATAAACTTAAAGCAAATTTGAGCCTTCAAAAATTACCTTAAAGTTGATTTACGAAGGACGTTATCACACAGGCGCAAATCTGCTGGTTAATCCACATAAATCCCAAACAGAAACTGGATTTGTGCCTCGCGTTTTCACACGACGTCGCACAGAAAGTGGACAGAAACTTGTGTTAACCGAGATCTTTTGAAATTCGGTTGTTTGGAGGAAATGCAAATGCGAAATTAAGGTAATTTCGCATTTACCGTAATGTGAAAAGCAAGTGCGCATTTGGGAGCAGTTCCCTGCTGTTCCCATGGTTCCAGCGAGCATTCCTCTGCGCATGTGCAAGAAGCTCATTTCTAGTACATTTACTGGCTTTTCTTGCTTGTGTGTGAACGTTAAATGCGCTTACTTTAATTTCGCAATTAAGGTAATTACGTGTGAAAGCCATTTGCGGAATCAAGGTTTATTTTCTGTTTATTTTCGGAATGCCTCATTTCCTCTTTATTATCGCTTTCTGGCCCACATGTGATAACGTCTTATGTTGCATTTGAAAGATGCTGAGTTTTCTGGAGATGTAAGAGTTCTATATAAGGCAATGATTTCTCAAGAATGTCATCAGAACTTTGGTGAATTACTGCTTCTGTATTTTAATAATGCTTTTGTTTCATCCTTAAGGATGCCTACTTCCTGTTTTTAGTAAATCTTTGGCTGCCAGTCTTCCTTCTGGGCTTGACCCACTTTGCTGCCTCTATAAACCAGTCCTGGAGTACTCTGTTCTCCATAATCCATTACCAAAGGAATGCCCTCTTGTGTTCACGTTAGTCACAGTATCTGCATCGGAAAGATGTCCTGTTAACTTGCATCTACTTTCAGTAACTTTTTTACAATTGCAGTTGATAAATGTGAAAACAAAAATGTGAAAGCTGAGATCTTTGTGGTTCTACCCAGTATATCCCCCTCCCAACCCATACCTGGACTAACAGTGTTTGCAAGTGCTAATGATAGGTAGACATACACATGAGTGTTGGACTCTGACATTTGTGTTGGATATGACATTTACAATATGGTGTCAGTGATTTGAAAGACTTGCTGGTTTTATGTTCTCCACTTCCAGCATATGTTTGCTGGGGCCACTAATTGAGAAAAGCTTTCCATTGATTTGTTTCGAAGTTTGACAAGCTTGACCCTCATCCAGGCAAATAAGACATTTTAATCCTACAGTTTCAGTTTTGTTGCAGACTAAGGTAGAAATTTTACATTATCACCTAGAGAGTTGTAAATTATGGGGTGAAACAAAAGGGGAGGAAGAAGTGGCCAGAAGCCACTCACAGCCCGACTGCACCTCATGCCATGGTTCAAAATGGACTTCAGAAAGGAGTGGAAAACATCTACTTCTTTTGGGGTTGGTTTTGAGCCACCTTAGGTGGCCCAGGCACAGCCCTGGGGCAGCTTCTGGGTGCTCTGGGGGCAGGTGTCGTCTAAACGCCATGCCCTCAGAGCGGCAGGAAGCGGCCCTGTCTGTCTGTTTCGAGCCTATGTTACCAAGTTCCATTCATTTGCTAGGTTCAGTGGCCCCATTACTAGGATAAAAATTGCCCCAACAAATCAACTGCATTTGTGCTGGCTACAGCGTTTGCCAGAAAGGCTTGTGCATGCACGTATGTGCCTTCCATCACCTGGATGACTCCATGAATTTTGTAAGGTTTACTTAGGCAAGGAATACTCAGATTGTCTTCCCATTGCCTTCCTCTGAAATATAACCTACAGCACCTCATATTCGTAGACATTTTCCCACCCAACTACTAACTTGAACTGATCCTGCTTAGCTTCCAAGATCAGATGGGATCTGGTGCCTTTAGGGACTTACACCTACTTAAAACAAATGTTACAGTTCCCATGTAAATCCTCTGGATGTTTTACTTTTTACTCGATAACCCTCAGTTCAGCATACACACATCCTCCCTATGGCATTTTCATATCCTGCATTGGAATTATTACTAGCATCAAAAAACACTCAGATCAAGGCACTTAATGGAAGTTATTTTTTAATTTGCTTCAATATGGTTAAATGTAATTCTGGTGAGATGGAGATTTAAAGGGTACGATCATTGGTTCTGTTTTCTGAGGTGTGAGGATTCAGAAGACTGCACAACATAGTTTAATTTAGTTTCTAAAAACATTGGATCATTGGATGTTCACTATGAGAAGTTGTCTACTTTTTAATTTAAAAGGTTGAGTAAAGGCTAAAAAAGATTCTAAAGAAGTTATGAATTTTATTTCATATTTTTGTTTAGGACTGGATAGAATTTGAAGAAATAGCAGATTTAGAAGAGCGTGCAAAGAGTCAGTTCTTTGAAAAAGTACATGAAGAAGTTGTGTTAAAAACACAAGAAGCTGCTAAAGAAAAGGAGTTTCAGAGTGTCCCTGCAGGCCCAGCAGGAGTCGATGAGGTAAATACTGCTATCTAGTCTGGCTTCAGGCAACTTCTTTTGTTAAATTTAAGTGGATAGAAATACTGACTTGCTTGTATTTGTTTGATAAAAAGACCATTTGCATGGCACAAATTTAATAGTAAGGAGGTAGGAAAACAAATGAGATTGATTAAATAAGCATCCCTCAAGATTCCTGGGTTTCCTCAACCTTTGTTGGAAAGGAAGTTCCTTTTAAGTCATGACAGTTCTGCTTGGAGGCTTCAGTAAGAATAATATACTTCTTACAGAAGCCATTTATAGGTCATTGTCATTTAAAATGCCTATATTTGTTAATTTCTCTTACTGATTTATAATCAGCATGCTTATTACTGTATATATGCTGTAACTAAAGGCTGAAATCCAACATGATGCTTGCAATAGTACTGGGATTCAAACACAACTCCCAAGGTGCTAAAAACTTGCTGCAGAGCATTTTGCAAAGCTCCAGAACAGGTTTTTGGTTACACAGTGGGCTGCGGAAGGAAAATGAATTCACCCTGCTCCCACCGGGATAAATGAGCTGAAGGATACTGACCAGTATGCTTAACCACTTTTCACTTTTTCAGAGCTGTGAAATATGCCAGGAGCAATTTGAGCAATATTGGGATGAGGAAGAAGAGGAGTGGCACCTAAAAAATGCCATTCGTGTAGATGAAAAGGTAATATTGAATGTACATTTGCTGGTGTAGTGCAAAGGAAAAATGTGGGTACAGTTTTGGACTGCTTTTTAAAAATTAATTTTAGGGAGTGCTATCCATAAAAAATACTAATTTCTGTTTACATGCTGCCATGCTGATTTCTGTCAGTCAGTTTCATTGGGCAAATATTTACAGTACAATGGGTTCAAAACAGCACCTTCCAAAATGCAGTGGAAATTTTAGTAAATGTGAGCTAAATATTTAAGCAGGTCCAGAAGAAATTTAGGCTAGTCTACAGAAATTATAGTGAAAACTGTTATTTCATGATGGCAGAAATTGCATCAAATATGTAATGTGTCCTTATGTGGACTTTTTAAAATACATAAACATTAAGATTATTTTTCTTCCCTTTCCAGATCTACCATCCATCATGCTATGAAGATTATCAAAAGGTAAGGGCATCTTTAACTTCTTCTACTTATCGTACTTGCCAAATATGTTGGCTGGGATGCTAGTTTACTGCAGGCAGTTAGACTACATAGTAAAAGAATAACATACTATGTTTAAATATGCTTTAACAAGTGAAATAGTGTTAATAGGCAGTCCTCCTTCTTCTGGACTTTTATTCCTGGAAGTGGAAATATGATGCATTCAAGATACATTATTCTATTAATCTTTTTTTTAATTGTGAGGAATTGTTATTTTTTTTAATTAGTAAAAACAACCTATGTTTGATTGGTTTTAAATCTACTGTCTTGCTAATGTCAAATGTATCTATGGAGTTTATCACACAGGAGGGAGGCACCCAAATTCCATGGATAAATGGGGTTTAAACCCGGGAATATCCCACTCTTGTGGGATTGTTGTCAGACGATGTCGGGCAGATTGGGCATTAAGGTAAAAGTAAAGGTATTCACATAATCACAGAGTAGTCTTTGACAGCACTGGCTCTTCGGCTTAGTAACGGAGATGAGCACCATGCCCTATGGTTAAAAAGGACTTGACAACCTTGTCAACAGGGAATATCATTACCTATTCCCTATTGACAAAGTTGTCAAATCATGTCTGACTATAAGAGGCAGTGCTCATCTTCATTACTAAGCCTAAGAGCCAGCATTGTCAGAGACTACTCTTTGATCATGTGGCTAGCATGATTGCTCAGAGCACTGTTTTCTCCCAAAAATTCTGAAGTTAAAAAGCATTGCGATTTTGCCGCTTTTTGCATGGGTTAATGTCGTGTTAATGCCCAATCCACCTGACCTGTCTGAAAACAAACCCGCTCTTGCGAGATATTCCCGGGATTTAAACCCCGTTTATCCATGGGATTTGGGGTTTTTGCCTCCCGTGTGATAAACTTCTGTGAAGCTGCAAAGAATTACTAGGGGTAGGCAACCTTTCCCCTTTAAGGGCCGAGGGACTTCAGCTCCCAGAATCCCAGGAGCTATTGGCCAACATGGGACTATTGGCCAACATGGCTGAGGCTTCTGGGAGCTGAAGTCCCTCGGCCCTTAAAAGGGAAAGGTTGCCTACCCCTGGATTAAACTATTGTATAAAAGTAAGCTTGGATTCCAAGAATTCCAACAAAACAGAAGTATTTCATCCTGCATCTTATAGATGATTGTAGACAGCAGTAAGCCACACAAGCAACATTTTCTGTCACATTGAAAAAATTGTATGTGATATTAATTTTGACTTTCAGACCTCATCATTTGATTCAACACCTTCGCCTAGCAAGACACCTGTAGAAAATCCACTAAATATTATGTTGAATATTGTAAAACAAGAAGTACAGGACACCTGTAACAGTCCCAAAGTTAAGGAAGAGCCAGAGGAAAAACCTGATGAATGTATGGAGGAGAGCACACCTGCATCTGCCGAAATTAAAACAGAACCTGAAAAGGTTGAGTCAGTTTAAACAAACTGTATGGTTTTTTTTATATTACAGAAAAGAGCTACTGTGTTCTAGCTGACTCTGGAAGGCAAATAATTTTTATATGAATAAAGTGTTCATCTGGGGCAGGGCCCCAGCTGCTTATTTGGTTAATAAATACATTTTTGTATTTGAATTTCTTATTGCCTGCACAGTGTCAGGTGTCTATTGTGTGGAAGTTCTGTCAATGGCGTACAAATTTAACAGGAATAGACTGTATATGTAAGAAAAATTGTACAATTTTTTCATTTGTGGAAATGTAAATTATAAATAAAGATATTTTTGCTATCTATGGAGTGTAATGTTTATGCACACCATCAAATAAAAAGGTATTTCTGTTTCGGGGGTGTTTTAAATTGAACTGAACTCAGGCTTCTACATTGGCCTTGTATTTAAATAGGATTCTCAGAGGAAATGGTAGACTAACATTTTTTAAATGGAAAGTTTAAGGAGAACATACAGCATTTCAGAAAGGGTTCGTGTAAACATTGGATTGCTTCTCGAAGCAGTAACATTTAAAACACCCAGGCATTTAAAAAGAAGACTAGGAAGGTTACACAGCAAAATAACATGCTTGATTTCAGATAAGTGCCAACAATACAGCAATTACTGGAGGGCAGGAGAGTATCCAGATTTTCATAAATACTTATTTCAACTATTCAAACACAAAAATTTAGTACGGCCGAGCCAATTTTCTTTACATTTTATAGAAAGAAAAAGTAATGTAAGATTGCTCATTTGCAATATGGTTAACATTTTTGTTGGTTTCTAATTTGGGTCTAGAAAGAGTAAAGACATTATGAAGAGATGTTAATATTTATTTCATGTAATAAACTAGAATGAAGCATATCCCAGTGTGAATCTCATTATTTCATGGGCTGTTGGGGGGAAAGATTGAGGTTCTGCTTAACTGAACTTGAATGTGTGCATGGTGGTGTATCCCAAACTCACTGGACAAATTCCAAATTCCAAGAAGTATGTATGTGTCTTCAAGATTACTTAAGGTCAAAGACATGGATTTGCAGTGGGATCTCCTTTAAAAAAAATATCCCCAAATCTGAAAACAACCCTTGCAAGAAAGGAGTGAAACTGGATCACGTTTCCTATTATTTAGGGATGCTTTAACCTGTTATTTTGTACTCCCAACCACAGAGTTTGTTCTTGTTCATAAAATTCAGTTAACTGACTCCTAGGTAATTTGAGAAAATTAACCTCTTCCTATGATATGTAATAGTTCAATTGTATGTTGCCATATTTTATTTTGAGTTTTTAATACCTCTAGAAATGAGGCTGCTTTGTAGAAGATTCAGATAACCAAGCAGCATTAGCCTTACTTTGCTTTTTCCAGTCGTATTAATACCTATATTCATGAAAATTAGTAATGTCAGATCAGAATTGGTGCACAAGTTCCTCGTTTCTTCCACGGATTTGAGTACAGGGCTGCAGCATTTCATTATATTTTGAATACATGAAAAGTTATATGAACATTTGGCAACTTATGTTTAAAATTGAATTTTAACTATATAAAAATGACATCAATTTTTAAGGGGACACAAGAAGAATGGGGGACACAAACATCTTAACAGCTACCTCCTGATTGTCAACCCTGCTGCCCTTACCACTAATTTGAAAAACCTTGCAACACTTGGAAATGCAAAAACAATCTTTTTTATATGGTGAAAATGTCAAAAAGCAGGAAATAATAGTTTAAAATCAGTGCATGGATGCCAACGACTTGGGGATTTAAATTAGCTCTGAGACCTGAATTATACTAGTTAAACATGATAAACCTAGAAGAGAGAAGTAGAATAAAGAGATTTGTTAAGTTGTATGGTAACAGCTGCAAAACAAAATAAGAAAATTGGCACTCAGCAAATGCAAATGGGAAATCAACCAGGGTCAGGGGCTTTCCCAGCAGACAATAGCAGACAATCTCCTTGATTGCATATCCTCACCTGGAAGCCATGCCCTTAACAACAGAACAATACCTATTCAACACAGAACAATACACAGTTTACATGGGAATAGCAGACAATATCCTTGATTGCTACCCTGAAGCTATGCCATTAACAACAGAGCAATACCTATTCAACACTGAACAACACGCAGTTCACCTGGGAACCACTCCTCCCTACCCAGGGTCTCACAGTATATATAGACCCATGCTCTTCCATTTCAGTTTTCTCTGAAGATGCCAGCCACAGATGATGGCGAAACGTCAGAAAGAAACTCTTCTAGAACATGGCCACACAGCCCAAAAAACCCACAAAAACTAAAGCTGCAAAACTGTTTTATGGGAGAGATTGGAAATCCAATAAGATACTGAATAGTATGGAACGGATAGAGGTAATGATTCTGGTGGAACTAGACAAGTTGATGGGTGAAACACATAGGCCAAATAAAGCAGTTTCAAACCACTTTGAAGTCTGGGTGCTCTGGAGCTAAAAACTAGAGCAAAAAGAACCCAGAATATTCCGACTGAGCCTGGAAAATGTCCACCTTCGACCCTGCGTATAAATAACCCGATGCAAGAGCGGTTCTGAAGGAGCAATCCATCCTAACCCTAACCCTAAAGCTGCATATAAATGCACTGGTGCAAGTGCGCATTAAAAGACGGGGCCACCGTACCCAAGCAGCAATGCAAAAAGGAGAAAGTGTGACACTCCACAAGATACACAAACCAGACAGTCCAAGAGAGCATGGGATGAAGAGGGAATGTAGGGGGGGAGTATGATTGTGCTTTGCCACTGTTTTATTAGGCACACCGATGCACCAATGCCCTATACTGGCGGAGGATTGCAGGTGTGATTGTGTGGCCAATCAAAGGGGCGGCCATCCAATGGGATGGCATCTAGGCAGCAGCATGCGTGATGGAGAGGTGCCAAAAAATTACCCAGAAGTGTGGCTTGCCATTGAGCCATGTGGTCAGGCCATGTGCATTTGGGCTGCTTTAAGAGCAGCCCATGCGGTCAGTGGGATTTCGAACCTCTTTTGGAAAAAGCAGGTTGGAGCCACTTTTTCCTGCCCATCTGTTCTGCCCCAAAAGTCCAAAGCCCTGGTGGCGCAGTGGTTAAATGCCTGTACTGCAGCCACTCACTCATAGACCACAAGGTTGTGAGTTCAATACCAGCCAGGGCTGAGGCTCGACTCAGGCCTGCATCCTTCCGAGGTCGCTAAAATGAGTACCCAGATTGTTGGGGGGCAATCAGCTCACAGTTGTAAACCGCTTAGACATCCCATAGCGTGATATGAAGCGGTATATAAATAAGCTGCTTTGCTTTGCTTTGCTTTGCAAAGCACACTGCAGAAATAATCCGGTTTGAGATCTGCTTCAACTGCCCTGGCTTCATGCTAGAGAATTCTGGGAACTGTAGTTTTGTGAGACATTTAGCTGCCTCTGCCAGAGAGCTTTGATGCCACGAGAAACTACAATTCCCAGGATTCCCTAACACTGAGCCAGGGCAGTCAAAGCAATCTCAAATTGGATTATTTCTGCAGCATGTTTTGGATCTAAGTCTGGATCCGCACTGCAGAAATAATCCATTTGACAATGCTTTAAATGCTATGGTTCAGTGCTGTGGAATCTGGAAACTAGCTTTGTGAGGCGTTTAGCCTTCTCTGTCAGAGAGCTCTGGTGCCGCAACAAACTACAAATCCCAGAATTCCATCACATTGAGCCATGGCAGTTTAAATGGTGTCAAACCAGATTATTTCTGTAGTGCAGATACAGCCTTAATTTAGTGAAAAGAAATTCCGTACAGACCTCCTTTTTTTTTAAAAAAAAAGAAACTTTTTACAGCCTGTGTAAAACAGCAAACAGATGATGCCATTGTTATAGGACTTGATACATAGAAAGCTATTTTTTTATGTTTAGGAAAGAAACATTGATTAACTGTAGAAAAACTAGATAAGCTATAAAAGGGATAACATTAGAGGAGGAGAAACAAAGTGACTTGGACAGGTTACAGTAAGAGAAAAATGGGAGGCTGTTTTAATGGAGTAGTGGCGGAAAAGGAAGTTTGTTCTTGCTGTGTGTTTAGGTTATATGTGTGTATGTGTCAATTTTGATAATTATTAATACGTCCAGCCCTCCTTATCCATGGATTCAAGCATCCATGGCTTGAAAATATTCCATATATATATATATATATATATGTATTATAAATTCCAAAAAGCAGACCATGATATTGCCATTTTATACAAGGGGCCATATGTATGTACACACACACACACACACACACACACACAGTATAAATTCCAAAAGGCAGACCATGATATATTGCCATTTTATACAAGGGACCATATATATGTATATGTGTGTGTGTGTATGTGTATCTATATCTATATATCTATCAGACCATGATATTGCCATTTTATACAAGGGTCCATATATATTTACATGTGTGTGTGTGTGTATATATATATATATATATATATATAGTATAAATTCCAAAAAGCAGACCATGATATTGCCATTTTATACAAGGGACCATATGTATGTATATATATACACACACACATACACACATATATATAGTATAAATTCCAAAAAGCAGACCATGATATATTGCCATTTTATACAAGGACCATATATGTGTGTGTGTGTGTGTGTGTGTGTGTGTATATATATATATATATATATATAATAAATTCCAAAAAGCAGACCACGATATTGCCATTTTATAGAAGAGACACCATTTCACTATTTTTACATTTTACCTCCTCTGAACAAAACTTGCCAAGTAAAAAACCCAGGACAGGTTTGCCTTAGGGCAAAGTGACCTGATGTCCTCACTGCAAAAGAGGACAGGTCACCGCAAAATGTAGGACATTAAATAAAAAATGTAGGAGCTGATCAAATAAAAGCCAAAAACACTCATAGAAATGCAAATCCATGCTTGCTTAAGTCATGCTCAGAATGGAGGCCATTTGAAACAGAAGGCTAAAAAGGAGGATGTCCTGGAAAAGGAGGACCTGTCTGGTCACCCTGCCTAAATCAGAAATGACTCGAAGACACAACAACAACAACAACAACAACAACAACAACCATTTTACTAGGCCATTGTATTTAATAGGATTTGAACATAGATTTTGGTATTCATGGCGGGTCCTGGAACCAAACCCCAGTGGATACCAAAGGCCCACTGTAAATAAAAAATTAATAATATAAAGAGAAAAAGGAAAACTGCTGAGGTAGGCCGAGGCCTAAGTGAACAACTCAGGCTGTGTACAGTGTTTCCACGGCAACCCTGCTCAGCAGCCGCCATTAAGGAGCCAGAAACCACTTGTGAGAATTGAGAAGCACCATGCCTGCAGCCATTACACCAAATGGTGAGGCTTCCTGAGATTTTTATTCTCATTTTATTTCTTTAATTCAAGGGCAGTTGTTGTTGTTGTTGCTGTTGTTGTTACTATCTTCTATTTTGCAGGATTTCTCTATTGTGGCTTCATTACAAAACCAGCTCTATTTCTGTTTTCAGAGCTTCTGGCATTGCAAGCTGCATTTAGACAAGCAAGGATGGGAAATGTGTCGATGCGGAATTGTAGATTTGGAGGGGAACCCCAGAGGTCATCCAGATCAACCCCTTCGCTGCCCAGGCAGAAATCCATAGCTAAAAAAAACACTAATTGAAAGCTATCTAGGGTTGCCATGATGCTCTTCTACAAAACCAGGGCAAAGGTATATGAGACAATTCTAGGCCGCATCAATAGAAATATAGAATCTAGATCAAGGGAAATAATAGTGCCACTCTATTCTGCTTTGGTCCAGCCTCACCTGGAATACTGTGTCCAGTTCTGGGCACCACAATTCAAAAAGGATGTTGAAAAACTGGAGTGTGTCCAAAGGCGGGTGACTAAAATGGTGAAGGGTCTGGAAACCATGCCCTATGAGGAATGACTTAGAGAACTGGGTATGTTTAGCCTGGAGAAGAGATGGTTAAGAGGGGATATGATAGCCCTGTTTAAATATTTGAAGGGATGTCATTTTGAGGATGGAGCAAGAGAATAGAACATGGAGCAATGGATTCAAACGTCAAGAAAACTACAGATTCCAACTCAACATTAGGAGGAACATCTTGACAGTAAGAGCTGTTTGACAGTGGAATATGCTCCCTTGAAGAGTGGTGGAGTCTCCTTCTTTGGAGGTCTTTAAGCATCTGCCAGGTATGCTTTAATTGGGAGTTCCTGCATAGCAGGGGGTTGGACTGGATGGCCCTTGAGGTCTCTTCTAACTCTATGATTCTATGAGACTGGATTGCGTGGCTTATGGACACCCGCCCAAACCCCCCCCCCACCACATTTTAACATTTAACATTGTTTCATTGCATGTTTCTGTTGTTTAGTTTATTATTATTATTTACATATTGCCATTAATTTGCATTCTGGGATTTGTAGTTTGTCGTGGCACCAGGGCTACATAACTCACAAAACTACACATTCCAGAATTCCATAGCATTGAGCCACTGCAGTTAAAGTGGTGTCAAATTGCACACACACCCCTCTGCAAATCAAACCTATGCCTCTGTATTCTAGCCTCTCGGAAAGGAACTTAGCCAAGTTTATTTTAGTTTATTTTCACTCCTATGGGGATGGAGAGACGCTCCCAAGCAGTCACTAGTGAGCGGTTCCCAAACTTTGGTTCTCCAGATGTTTTGGACTTCAGCTTTCACAGTTCCTGACTGTTGGCCAAGCTGGCTGGGGCTTCTGGGAATTGAAGTCCAAAACACCTGGAAGACAAAAGTTTGGGAGTCACTGCACTAGAGTAAGAGCCCTCTTACTCTGGTAGCTGCTTGGAAGCTATTAGTATTAGTATTAGTATTAATATTATATTTATTTATATCCCACCCTTTTCCCTAAACTGGGACTCAGAGTAGCTTGCAAGATTAAAAACTGTATCATTAAAAACACAGAAAAGTGTTACATTAAAAAAGAATTAAATTATTATAATATTAAAACAGAATTAAAACAGGGATGTTTCGCCACCCCAAGCAATATCATCACACACTTGTCAGGACACAAAACAAGCCTTCCTCTGCTCAGAGACTCTGCTCACCTTTCCTTTCCCTTCCCACCTTCTGGGCTCTGGGTCTGGCACATCTGTACAGTACCACCCAAAGCCTCAAGGATGGGATGATGACTCTTCTCATGAGCTTTCACTCCTGCTTTGAGGAATCCAGAATCTGCTGCTTCAACTGGCCCATCCAGCCAGGACATTTTTCAGACCATACAATCTAGGATTTTCCCGATTTCCTGGGACAAATGGTAAGCCTACAGCTGTCGAACCTCTGCTTTATTTTATTTTAAAAATAAATTTTATTAGGTTTTTTAAAAAAACACATATCAATAAACAAGACAATTTAAACATATCACAATACATCAACAATACAACCACATACAAACATCAATCACATTTAAAACAACAAAGATTAACTTCCTAAATTCATTCTACTGATTCTTATTTATCTTTTATATAATATTTTCTCTTATCCTTTCATTAATATTTAATATCATGTGATAATAATAATAATAATAATAATAATAATAAGTTTTATTTCTAACCCGCCCCTCTGCGTCGCAATCGGGGCGGCTTACAACAGTTAAAATACAATAGTTAAAACAATCCCACATCCCAATCCCTCCACTCGCATCCCTCCCACCCCCCTTAAAACAGAATTAAACATAAGAATATATTAAAACGAAGCGCTATAACAATATAAAATACTATAATATAAAATACAACAGAACAACAGACAGAACAACAAAACAAAAAAGCTAACAGAGGAGAGGGTTCGATATTCATCCTCAGAGGAGTTATTCTTCTGGGAAGGGTTATTCCGGGAAGGCCTGCTGGAAGAGATCCGTCTTAACAGCTTTCTTAAAAGCAGTAAGTGTTGTAATAAGACGGATCTCATCCGGCAGGCCATTCCATAATTTAGGGGCGATGGCAGAAAATGCCCTCTGCGAGGTCTGTGCAGACTTCGACTTTGGCTGTTGCAGTAGGTTCTTTCCCGCTGACCGAAGAGCACGAGGGGGCTCATATGGGGAGAGGCGGTCCCTAAGATAAGTTGGACCCAGGCCATGTAGGGCTTTAAAGGTCAAAACCAACACCTTGTACTGCGCCCGGAAACTAATTGGCAGCCAGTGAAGGGATTTAAGCACAGGTGTAATATGCTCCCTTCTAGATGTTCCGGTAATTAATCTGGCTGCCATGTTTTGCACCAACTGAAGTTTCCGAGTTAGGCACAAGGGTAGCCCCATGTAGAGTGCATTGCAGTAATCTAGACGTGAGGTTACCAGGGCGTGCACAACGGTTTCCAGGTCTTTCTTATCCAGGAATGGACGCAGCTGGCGTATCAGCCGAAGCTGATAACAGGCACTCCTGACTGTCGCATTCACTTGGTTGGTCATGTGAAGCGACGAGTCAAGGAGTACCCCCAGACTGCGCACACAGTCCTTGGAGGAGAGTGTGACCCCATCCAGGACAGGGGGCTGTAATCCCGGACCCGGCTTCGGACCGGTAACCGTGAGCACCTCCGTTTTGTCTGGATTCAACTTCAATCTATTTTTCCTCATCCAATCCATTACCGCTCCAAGGCAGTCATTGAGAGGAGAGATGCCATCAGAAGTCTGAGACGATGATTTGGTCATGGAGAAATAAATTTGGGTGTCATCAGCGTACTGAAGACACCGCCCTCCATGCCTCCGAATGATCTCTCCCAGCGGCTTCATATAAATGTTAAATAACATCGGGGACAGGATGGCGCCCTGAGGGACGCCACAATTAAGCTCTATGGTTGCAAATCTAACGACAATTTGTCCTCAATGAGATATGTGTAAACTGAAACATCGCATCTTGGACAACAGCTCTTTTTAATTTTTAGTTCTTATATTTACTTTTCGTTTTCTAATCCTATTACCCATAGTTCACCCCATTTCTGTTTCATATATTTAATAAAGGGACCCTATACATTTGCGAACTTCTTAAGTGGTTCTTTCTGTACAATTTGTGTTAGTCTATAATTTCCCATTAGCTCATATAATTTCCAAATCCATTCATCTATTCCTGGAATAATTTTTTGTTTCCATTTAGAAGCATAGATTATCCTGGCTGCTGTTGTCATATAAAATATAAGTCTACCACAATCTTTTTCCAGGTTTTCTTTACACAGTAATTATCTCTCAGGATATTTCAAAAAGGTCAATTTCAGTATCTTTTCCATTTCACCATCTATTTCATTCCAGAAGGATTTTGTGTACTTACACTCCCACCAAATGTGGTAAAAAGTACCCAGCTCTTTCTTGCACTTCCAACATTTGCTTTTTTCCCCCTTTTTATAAATTTTGGACAATTTAAATGGCGTTAAGTGCCATCTACATAACATTTTATAGTAATTTTCTTTTAGATTATAATTGACTGTATATTTTAGCCTTTTAGACCATGTCTTCTCTCATTGTGCTAAACTTATTGAATATCCAATGTTCTGGGCCCACTTAATTATTTGGGGTTTTATCTGCTCTTCTTCCATATCCAATGTCAATAGGAGTTTGTATAGTTTCTTAATTCTATGTTCATTTTCTGATTCTATTATTTTTACAAATCTTGGGTCAGCTTCTTTAATATTATTCAATTTTAAATCTAACAGAAATCTTTCTCTAATTTGAAAATATGTAAACCAAGTACCGTACACTGAAATCCTTCTTCCTGTATTTCTTCTAATGTTTTCAATTTCAGTTCATTTTTTCTTGATATGTCTTCATATGTCACCCACTCTGAATCTTTTAAAGATGTCATCCTGAAAAAGGTTTCATTTATAGAAACCCATTTCAGTACTCCTATACTCAGTTTTGGTTTAAGTTTTAACCAGATACGTAATAAAGATTTTCTGATATAATGATCATTGAAGTCATTGTTAGCTTCCAATTTATTATAAAAAAAGGTATCCATGCCACCCAAATTTGAGATCCACCCCTTCCAATTGGAATAACCTTCTATTTTCCAATTTCCACCAATCCATTATCCAGTCCATTGCGTATACATAATAGTAAATTTTAAAATTTGATAATGCTAGACCCCCTCTATTTATTTCATCATGAAGCAGTTTGAATTTTACTCTAGGTCTTTTACCAGACCAGAGAAATTTAGATATATCTTTGTTCCAATTTTGAAAAGATCTATCATTCGTAATAACAGGTAAATTCTGATACAAAAAAAATCATTTTCGGTAGTATATTCATTTTGATGGCCGAAATTTTCCCCATCCATGATAACCCCAATCTTGCTCATTTTTCTAGGTCTTTCTTTATTTCTTTCCATTTTGACTCATAATTATTTTTGAATAAATCTGAGTTCTTTGTTGTAATATACCATATATCCCCAGATATTTTGTTTTCTTTACACAATGAAAATTTACCTTTGTTTTCAATATTTGTTTTTCTTCCTCAGATACATTCAAAGTTTTTTCTTTATTTATCGATAATCCAGAGACAACACTAGTTTTGAAGGGTTTTCAATAATTCTTCTATATTTTCTACCAGATTTACTAAAGAAATCAATAGGTCATTGGCAAAAGCACGTAATTTAAATTCTTTATTCTTGATTTTGACTCCTTCTATTTTGATGTTTCTCCTAATTGCATTGTTTAATATCTCTAGAGTAATTATAAATAGTAGGGGTGACAAAGGACACCCTTGTCTAACCTCTCTTTGTATCTTATACTTTTTTGTATTTTCTCCATTAATTACTACGGCCGCCTCTTGGTTATTATATATATTTTGAATCCATTTTATAAAATTTCCTCCCATATTCATTTTTCCAATATTTCAAATATGAACTTCCAATTATCTTTATCAAACGCTTTCTCTGCATCGATAAAGAGTAACGCTGTTTTTTTGTCTATATTTTTAGAATGCTATTCAATCAGATTCAGGAGATTTCTTATATTTTCCTTCATATTACATTTTGGGAGAAATCCTGTTTGGTCCTCATGTATCCAATTACTTAAGATATTTCTTAAATGTTCTGCCATTAAACTTGCAGATAATTTATAATCGCTATTCAGTAGGGAGATTGGTCTGTAGTTTTTTGGATCAAGTTGGTCTTTATTTTCTTTTGGGATTAAAATTATATTACCATAGCTATAGTCCATGATCTGGAGAATTCATCTTTTAGTATGCCATTAAATACCTTTTGTAGAGGATGTATTATCTTTGAAGGACTTATAAAATTCTGCACTTAAGCCATCTGGGCCAGGTTTCTTCCCTGTTTTACTTCTGTCTATGGCATTGGCGATCTCTTCTATCTATCGTAAACCTCTGCTTTAAAACCTCCAACAAAGGAGAGTCCGCCACTCTATTCCCTTGTTAGGAGCTTTTACAGTGAGGAAGTTTTCCCTCCCTAGTATCATAGAATCAAAGAGTTGGAAGAGACTTTGAGGACCACCCAGTCCAACCCCCTGCCATGCAAGAACTCACAATCAAAGTACCTCGACAGATGGCCATCCCGCCTCTGTTTAAAGACCTCCACAGAAGGAGACTCCACCACTCTCCAGAGAATATCTTCCACTGTCAAACAGCTCTTATTGTCAGGAAGTTTCCCCTAATGTTTAGGTGGAATCTCTTTTCCTGTAGCTTGCATCCATTGTTTCAGGTCTTGTTCTCTGGAGGAACAGAAAACAAGCTTGCTCCATCCTTAATACGACATTCCTTCAAAAACTTAAACAGGGCTATCATATCACCTCTTAACCACCTTTTCTCCAGGCTAAACATACCCAGCTCCCTAAGGGGGGGTTGCAGACTGCCAGAAATAGTGCAAATTTACTCCACTTTTAGGGTTAGGGTTAGTGCTTAGGGAATCATGGGAATTGTTTTTGTTCTGAGACATTCAGCCTTCTCTGTCAGAGAGCTCTGGTGCTACAATAAAGTACAGTTCCCATGATTCCCTAACCCTAATCCTAAAAGTGGACTCAATTTGCACTATTTCTGGCAGTCTGCAACCCCCCTAAGTTGCTCCTCATACGGCATAATGTTCAAGTAGAATCAGTCAGTTTATTGTGTTTCAAGAGAACAGCCATTTTACACAGATACCAAAAAAAAAAAAAAAAAAGACATAAAGGGAGCAATTTAAAACAGAAATAATTGAGCTTCATGGGTAGGATCATTCCCCAAACCCTTCTTAAGATTTGTAGGGTGTATTTGCATAGCCTCGGCTAAAAAATTAGATGTTCCAAAAGGTACAAATTTGGTAACATCCAACAGGAAGAAGCAGAGCTTAGCTTGAGATGAGAAGCCCTTGAACAATTTTAACAAAGGAAAAATACAAAGTGGAATTACTGGCCCACTGAATATTTCAGTTGCTAGAACCATTGCCTGGAGGGTTCGTTGCCTCAGGGCCATCTCAGTCCTGATGTTGCCCTTCTGACCTATGCTCTTGCATGTGTTGACAGTCCTTTGCTGTTTCCAAGCAGTTACAAACAAGAAGAAGCCGGTATGCAAGACCATCCACGAGGCAGTCAAAACTGGGAATGTAAAAAAGCTTGCAGAGATGGTGAAATGTGGAATCAGTCTTAATGAGCTGGACCCAGTCCACAAGTTTACACCCTTGCACTGGGCAGCCCATTCTGGAAGCCTGGAGGTAAGAGATGGTTTAAGATGGAACTGAAGAGGGAGAAAAACATTGCATGATCTTTAGTGATCCCATTCAAGGTCTGCTTTTAGGAGAAAACAACCAAGAGACTTCTTGGGCTAAGGCAGTAGAAACTGGTGCCCAAACAATTGCATGTAGAAAGAAGAGAAGGATCTCCAACTACATCTAGCCTAAAGATTTGAAGTTTGGTACACACATAGTAAAAGGTTCCTTCTTTATTAGATAGAGAACATTTCTGGTCCCAATTTAGAGTGCTGTTTTTGATCTTTGAAGAACTTTACCTGTTTTTGGGATGTTTCAGAGGGCCATAAGGACCTCATCATGGCATCCATTTTGGGTGACTGGAAGTGGCACTTGTATCATCTGGTGGCCTAAAGCAGGGATGGTCATGCTCTGGTGGCCACATCACCTGATTTTGGGCTATTCTAGAAGGCCACAGTACACCATTGTGGCTGCCAGTATGGGTGACACTGTGTCATCTTGGTGACCTTTTGGGGAAATCTCATCTTTGATGTTGCTCTTTTGGGACTGAGGTCCCCACAAATAGCATTTTGAAACATTTTAAACATGTTCTGTTCCAAAAATCATGTTTTTTTACCAACATTTTTTTTTGTATGTGTTTTGGGGGGGTAATTGACCTTTGTGGGGATCCCAAGTGTTGCACAGGACCCTACAAAGATCATCCAATTTCCATTGCACTAGAAAGAATACAGAGCTATACTGCAGACGGAAACAACTGTAATGACTGAAATCTTATTTTCTATGGACAGCACTGTAATTAAGTCATTGTAATTATTTTATCTTTATTTAATAATCAATGACAGAATTTGTAATTTGTAACATTCCCATAGTGTTGAGGAACTGGAAATTTGAGGCCTTGCTCTGAATATACTTGATAGATAGTTACCCTCCAACTGTCCTGATTTGGCTGGGACAAAGATTAATCCTCTGCCATCCCACTTTTTCAGCTGCTTCTAAAGTATCCTGGTTTCTCTCTACTCTTCTCATTGCCTCTGTTGTACCCAGTTTATTTCATTTGCTGCAAACTGAGTACACAGTGAAAAAGTAGTTTGCACTCAACTCAGCAGGAAGAGAGGAGAGTTAGGAGCAGTTTTGTCTTTCACAATAGGCTCAGGTAAAAGCAGTCTGCTTCAGCCTCTCCTAGCTTGTTTGCTCTTCCTTATTATAATATATTTTACCATCTTAACCTCACTCTGATGTTACTTGACCACAGGTGTCCCAGTTTTCATTTGTGAAATGTTGGAGGGTATGCAAGAGGCCTATGCATTATTGTATGGGAGGTTCTCTTCAGAATAATATTACCTTTTGGCCTGTTCCACATTCCTCTAGTCACAGGTGGGAACTGTGAAGTTATTCAGATATCAATGAACTTTAGCAGGTCCCAGCACGGCCCTCATCATTGGCTATAGTGACAAAGGCTGCTGGGACTTCCATCCTAGGAATATCTGGAGGGTTGTGTGAATCTCACTCCTTCTCCATCCTATCTGTGGTCTACAAACATCATGACTGTGATGCTAAACAAATGGTTACAACTTTGATTGTGTATTCCTCCATGGTAGAGGACTAGACTGAATGGCCTTTGTGGTCTCTTCCAACTTTATGATTCTGTGATTCTATGATCCTGGTTCCAACAGTGTATGAGTGAATATCAATATGAGGCAGGGTACTGTGGACAACAACCTTGGTAGACTACAGATGAGAACACTGGACACTCTTTGTCAGTTTCTCACATCTCTTTTGTGGTTTCCAGCCTGCACACACCACATTGCAAAACCTCCTCCACCATTCCTATGGTCATCCATCCACCCTAGCCTTAAGCAACAACCTCCTGTCTTTGCCTTTCAACGACTATTGTTAAAACTGAACATATCACCTTATCACCATTTGCATTTCAATGGCTATTCATTTATTGTTGTTAACTGCCTTCGAATTGATCTCAACTCATGGCAGCTGTATGTATGAGAGACTCTTGATCTTCAGCTGCCCTGCTGGCTCCTGTAGACTCATGGCTGTGGCATCTCTGATGAGTCTATCCATCTGGAATGAGGTCTCCCTCTTCTCCTATTGCCCTCTACTTTGCCAAGCTTTATAGTCTTTTCTAATGAGTCATTTCTTCTCGTGATATGCCCAAAATATGACAGCCTCAGTTTAATAATCTTTGCTTCCAGGAAGAGTTCAGGCCTGATCAGCGCTAGGACCCATCCATTGGTCTTTTTAGCAGGTCCACTATACACAGAATTCTACTTGTATATCTCAAATGAGTTGATTTTTTTCCCTATCAGCTTTCCACACTGTCCTGCTTTCACAACCATACCTAGAAATGGGAAATACAATGGCATGGATCCTAATTTCAGTATTTAATTATATATCTTTACATTTCAGGATGTTGCCTAATTCCTTCATAGTTGCCCTTCTAAGTCCTATAGCTATGACTGTATGGTTATTCATACAGTCTGGTCATAAAGGTCCTTCCTGGGCATCAGTTCACTCTGTGCATCTGAGGAAGTAAACCAAGTCAATGAAAGCCTGTGTTATAATTTCTTTTGCACAGTTCGTCACAAAGGTGCTATGAGATCATTTTGCATACTGATATTCCACACTAACATGGCTAAGTCTCTGAATTAAATACAAAACATGTTGTTTTTGTTTGCTAGTGTCTTCATTGGCTACTCTGGCATGGAGCTGATCCAACCATTGTGACAGTAAGAGGCTGGACTGCAGCTCACCTTGCTGCTATCAAAGGGCAAGATGCATGCATGCAAGTAAGCAATTTCATGTTATCTAGATTGAGGATGGATTTTTCACCGTCCAAAGCTCTGGATGCTAGGTTTGGTTATATTATTTGCTTGTTAGTGTGTTTGTTTATATTCCACTTCTTTCTCACTGTGGAATTCAAGGTGGTTTGCAACAGGTAAAAGAAGCATAGCTTATATATATATATATATATATATATATATATATAAAATAAAAAGTTATAAATAATAGTAAACTATCCATAAAATTAAAACTAGTTTAAAACCATAGCTATAATTAAACGAACAATTAAACAGCAAATAAAATGAAGGCTACTGCTACACTGCAGAATTAATGCAGTTTGCCACCACTTTAATTGCCATGGCTCCATCATATGGAATCCTGGGACCTGTTTTTTGTCGTGGCACCATAGTTCTCTGACAGAGAAGGTGAAATATCTCCCCAAACTACAAATCCCATAATTCCATAGCACGGAGCCATGGCAGTTAAAGCAGTGCCAAACTATATTTATTTCTGCTGTGGAGTTGCAGGCACTGTCAGGATCAGAGACAGAGAAGAGTTTGCTAAATCTATTTGCAGCCAGGGCAATTCTTTAAAAAAGGATGTTATGTGGTTTCTCTGTGGTTATCAATCTTATGTCTGTATTTTTCACTTGCTGTAGCCTCCACCTAGCTTTTCAAGGGCCTCTCCATGTAGATCAGATTAGTGTAGTCTAGTCAGGAAATTACTAATATTTGAACTATTGTGGCTAAGTTGTCATACCCTGTCCAAGAAACAACAACAACAACAACAACAATATCCCACTTTCCCCCCAAAATTAGGACTCCAAGCAGTTTACAATTTAAAAGAATAATACAATTAAAACATACAAAAGTGAGCATTAAAATAGAATTAAACTATTACAGTATTAAAACACATAACTCATTAAAAGAATAAAATGCAGTTAAAAAAGATAAAAGCGCTTAAAACAATACAAACGGAACAAAAAAGGAGAAACTCCATATGTGCATGAAAGCTCTCTGACCATCAGTGGATATCTGGTGGAAGTATTTTGGACTAGTGTTGGAAAACAGCCTTTGAAAACCTGTGATGTGATACAATTCTTGCTTATACCACTGTAACTCCTCTGTACTACGATTTTATTATGAGTTAGAAATGAACAAACTGTTCACCAATCTTGAATGACCATTTTCTGATATCTTTTACTGGACCAATTCATATTTCAAAGGTTGGATGGCAATGATTGAATTATACAGAGTTTTATCCAAATTTATACATTCACATTACCCCCCCCCCCCCCGCCCCATCACTATGTTGTATTCCTATATGCTGAAATTTGCTTAGTGCTGCTGTTTCAGGTGATGGAAAATTAATGCTGGGTAAACATGCTACTGTTGTGTGCCTTCAAGTCATTTCCAACTTATGGTGACCCTAAGCCAAAACTATCATGGGGTTTTCTTGGCAAGATTTGTTCATAGGAAGAAACCCAGAAATGGTAGATTTTGAACATGGGGCTAACATTTTGAACACTTGGGTCAGATCTCTCATCTTCAACCTGTTTTGTGTTCTAAATGAGCACGTCTTTATGAATGTTATCCCCAGCTTGAGCAGATGGATATATGTGGATGGAAATTCTTGTAGCCTTTATTGCACACTCATTGCACAAATGCATAATTTCTTTCAGTGCTTGAGTGCACTTCGGTATGATATTACCAAAACATAGGTTGGAAATTTAGAGATTTTGCTTTGCATTTTTTCACAGGCCCTTCATCTTAATGGTGTAAATGTAGGAGTCCAGGATGATCGAGGGTGCACCCCAGCTCATCTAGCAGCAAATCATGGGCAGTCATACACATTGCAAACCATACTCAGGAGTGGGGTGGTAAGAAACCATTCTAATCTTTCTTTCTTTCTTTCTTTCTTTCTTTCTTTCTTTCTTTCTTTCCTTCTTTCCTTCCTATATAAAAAAATCCTCTTGAGAACTGGGATGATTTTATATGAATTTTAGTTTTTATATTTCATCTTTATCCTGCCTTTTTAACAAGGGGAGTGTGGTGTATTGGTTTGAGGAAACCAGAGTTCAAATCCCTACTCAGCCATGGAAACCCACTGGGTGATCTTGGGCAAGTCACATTCAGCCTTAGTGGAAGGAAAATGACAAACTTCTGTATAAATCTTACTGTGAAAAAACCCTAGGATATGGTCTTTGTACACTGGCATTTACTTGAAGGCACCTAACAAGAAGAACATTTCAAGGTGGGTGACAAGATTCCTTCTCCCCCTTATGTCATTCTCACAACAGCTCTGTGAATTAGCTTAAGCTGGTGGCTTGGATATATGTGAGGGAGTGAATCTGATTTGGGTTTCAGTCCAAACTTTAATAAAGCTGTCTAAGGTCCAAACCACACTGCAGAAATAATCCAGTCTGAGACTGCTTGAGCTGCCCTGGCTCAGTGCTAGAGAATCCTGGGAATTGTAGTTTCTTGTGGCACCAGAGCTCTTTGACAGAAGAGGCTAAATGTCTCACAAAACTACAGTTCCCAGAATTCTCTAGTATGGAGCCAGGGCAGTTGAAGCAGTCTCAAACTGGATTATTTCTGCAGTGTGTTTTGGACCTAAATTCTGAATGCAAAATAGGTTCAGAACCAGGGACAGTGCCTTTAAAATTTGGCATAAAACCCAGAGTGGATTCATCACTACATGGGCATCTGAGCCACCAAACTCTGCTGGCTGAGAGATAATAATCTGAAGGTAATTGTGGCTGGGGACCAAATTTGATCATAAATTGAACATGAGCCAGCAAGGTGATGCTGCTGCAAAGAAGGTTAATGCTATTTTAGCCTGCATTTATAGAAGCAGAGTTTTTTGGTTGAGGAAATTAATAATCCTACTATATTCTATGCTAGTCAAGACTAATCTGGATTCCTTATTTTAAAAAGGATATAGACAAGTTGGAGCAGATGGGGACTGGAATTTGATTTCTCTAGTCCAGTAGTAGGAATTAATCAATCTATCCTTTTAGTTGTTGTTGTTGTTGTTGTGTGCCTTCAAGTTGTTTCCAATTTATGGTGTCCCAAAGGGGAACTTGCCCCAATCCCCAAAACAGAAAGAATCAGAATAAAGATGCATGTGGTTAAAAAAATTAAAAATTGAAATTAAAACTCTTTTAAACTAAGTTTAACACAAAATTAAAGCCATTTAAAATACGACGTTAGAATAAAGAAAAACAGTACAGCATCTTAAAAGCCATTTTCTTGTAAAATCAACCAAACTGTGTGGCCTTCTAGATGTTCTTCCCCTACAACTCCCAGCATTCCTAACCATTGCCTATATTTGCTAGGACTGATGGGAGTTGCAGCCCAACACTATCTGGAGTGCTGCACGATTCCTATTCCTGTCCTAGACTGTAAATATAATACAGTTTGGCACCACTTTAATTGCCACAGCTCCATCCTATGGAATCCTGGGATTTCTAATTTTACAAGGTCTCTAGCCTTCTCTGCCAAAGCACATTGATGCCTCACAAAACTACAAATTCCAGGATTCTTCAGGATGGAGCTATGTCAGTTAAAGTGGCATCAAACTGCATTACTTCTACAGTGTAGATGAACCCATAGTCTTAACGTCTAGGCAGCACAGCTGATCTGAGTTTGAGAGGGAAAAAAACATTATTTTTTTCTCCTCTTAAAAACTAGGATGTGAATGTTTCTGACAAGAATGATTGGAAGCCTGTTCACAATGCAGCTTTCCATGGCAGGCTGGGTTGTCTACAACTCCTTGTGAGATGGGGAGCAACTTTAGATGACGTGGATAATAATGGAAACCTCCCAGGTATGGCAAGGGAAATATCTGTGACTAGAATGAGTTGGAGTGTGGGACTTTTTGGATGCAAGTGATGATGAAGAGGTTGGAGCCAAAATCCTGCTGGTGTCATGGATCTGTGTAAGGTCTCTTCCTCATATGGTTGTACATTTTTGGCCATTGTGTAATATACCTAATCAACCATATGCTGTCTTTATTTGATACCACAGATGTTCTGCATTTGGTGACCACGTCACTGTTCCTAATGGTAGGGCCAGTGTTGGCTTTTCAGCTGTAGTGATTCATGATGCAGTTCCCAGCAATAAAATGAGGGATACAGGTGGATGATCCTGTATCCCTCATCACAGGAACAGATTCCCTTAGGTGTATCCAGGCATGGAACAAGATGCAATTTGAGAACGTGTGTACCTTTTGGTTTGATGATCAAACTTCACATGCTCTATTAAATGTGTTTTTCAGTTGAGCATGCAAGGTCTCTAAAATATGCTGCTGCTACTACTGCTGCTGCTGAATATGTGTATGTAGGTGTGATATTACTCTTGTGATAGATAATGGAATCAGAACAGCATGAAAATGGAATGAAGCATTAACTATATGTGAATGTTGGCTCTGTAAGAATTAGGGCAAGAGAAATGAACCTCTTCAAAGCGATCTGTGGGACAAAAAACCCACTAGGTTAAATGCATGATCACTTTTATTATATCTGTTGTTTTAAAACATTAGCCACAGGAGGAATGGTAGAGAGGACTGAACTGGAATTGTCAGTTGTGGAACCAAAAGTTTATTTTTGCCAGCAGAAAATTCCCTGCCAAGGCTGCTGTTTGCCCCGAAATGGGTGCTAAAAGAAATGCCTTCCTTTCTCTAGCAACAAATAAATAAAATTTGCAAGCATGGGTGGCTATGGAAGGAGTGGGGATTATTTCTATTAGGTTTGTTCTGTAAGAGGAAGTTAACTCTGTTTCTCTGTGCCATGACACCAATGCTCATCAGAGACCCCCATGGTTACTATTGCTATTAAACACCCAGGCACATTAAAAGCTACCATGCATTTACCAGTGTACCAATGTTGCAGATGCCATGTTTGCTTCCATAGCTTCCCTGGGCTGATGATACCATGGCTCTTGGGTTTAAATACATGGTTCCTCTCCCGCTAATGAGATCAGATGGAATGGCTATTGATGATCAGAAATAGGATTTTGGGCTAAATGAGAAGTGATGGTAAATGAGTGAATACATTCAATCAGTGGTTCTGTTTTTCTCTTTAAAGAGAGATGGGCAATTTTAGTAGCATGGAAAAGGCCATTTTCCTCCCTCTGGAATTCTCTGAGGCTACATGGATTACAATTAAACTAAACTAAAAAAAAAAAAATAAGTTCATCATTGCAGGAGGCCCCCCTGAGATATATTTAGAAAAGCAAATCCCTGTTCTGGGTTGCTTTCAGGAGAGTCAGTGCACCCTTTGCTGTCAGCAAAAGAGTGGTCTGGGGCTGCAAAAATATCCTGGGGAAGTATGTGACTCCAGCTCCATGCTTGGTTGATCTCTGCTTTAAACCACAGCAACCACTGGAGCAGGAGTGAGGAGTACCACAGCCTGATAGCATTGGTTAAAGTCTGGCCTAAGACATAAACATGTGCACACACACATGAGCTAGGATGTAAATAATTTCTCTAACCTGTAAACTTTGGCAAGTAGCTGCTTTTTGCAGTAATAAGCTAGAATGGAGTTACTTTTTTTTTTTTTGCCTGTGAGCATAGGTTGTCTTCCTATGTATGATGACTTGATCTGAGCATATGGAAGGGGGAACAGGAAGGGTAAGATGGGTTGAAACCCTATGGTGCAGGTGGGGAGGAATGCTTTGTAATGTTTTTTGTGTTTTTTTCTCAGAATTTTTAAGATGCACTATCTGAATTGACCACTTCAGGTGAACCGGAGAGCATTATCCTACATTTTCCAAAGGCACAAGCATAACAGTAATGTGTTAGTAATGAGGAACCTGACAAGTTATCTAGTTGGATTACAATAACATTAATAAGTAATGACCAATTGGGTGATTGGAGTAATGAGTAAAGTAGCTAGTTCTTTTTTTTTTTTAAAGTAGTATTTCAAGTTCTCCATACACTTGTCTTACAGTTAGACTTTAACATTGAACTAATTTTTCCTTTTTTTTTTTTTTTTACAGTTCATTTGGCAGCCATGGAGGGCCATTTGGACTGCTTTAAGTATATAGTGAGCAAGATGCCCACTTTGGTTCATGCACTGAAAGCCAGAAATGACCATGGGGAGACTCCGAGGGACCTAGCAGAGAGGTTCTACAAGGACAGTATTGTTCAGTACATTGATGATCTACAGAAGGAGAAGGGTCTTTTGAAAAGGGAGGAAAGTAAGTAATCTTTCCAGTAGGTCTTGCTTTTGATGTTATGTGTCATCAAGTCACCTTTGACTTATGGGCACCATATGATGGAAAGACCTCCAAGAGATCCATGTCAGAATACTAGATTGGCTACTTAGTTCAGATGTAGTGGAGTAACATCTCCTGACCTGACCGCCATCCAGCCCACCTTAAGATCAGAGAATGGAGATCTGTTCAACTGGTGATTAGTGCAAGGAGGACGTTTCCACTCCACTTCCAGGAGCAAGCAAAATTGCATCAAGGATTTGTTGTAAGGCTCCAGCTTCTGATGGCTATACCTTGACTTTCTGGTGGGAAGGGGTGGTGAGAACGTTGACTTCACTGCACCTCAACTGCCAGCTGAACAACTGATCCTGTAGTTGGCTCTTAAGGCACTGGGACGGCATTGATACAGGTTTCCAGTAAGACTACAGAGATTATTGTACAACAATTCACCCACGGGATAGACACAGGATTTAAAAGTCAAAGATAGATTTTACCACACTGTCCTGTAAGCAGGCAGTATGCAACCTGTATGCAATCCACACTTCTCTGGGCTTCTTGTGCAGTTTTTCAAACACAGGATTTTCCCATGTTTGAAAAACTGTGCAAGAAGCCCGGAGAAGCCTGGATTTCATACCGGTTGCATACTGCCTGCCTATGGGGCAGTGCGTTAAAATCCGTCTTTGACTTTCAAATCCCACATCTATCCTGTGGGTGAATTGTTGTGCGATAATCTCCATAGTAAATTTACTAAATACAGATTAGTTATGGATCTGTAACTCTAGATCAGAGGTAGGCAACCTAAGGCCCGGGGGCCGGATGCGGCCCCCCGAGGCCTTTGGACCGGCCCCAGGCCGGTCCTGCTGCCGCCCCCACCGCCGCCCGCCGCCGCCTGCCATGATGATATTGATTATTGTTATTATTACTTGTTCTTGGGGTTTTCTTGGCAAAATCTCCACAGGGGTTTTGCCATGGCTTTTATGGGGCTGAGAGAGTGTGCATGCATATTTTTTAATTTTAATTTTTTTTAATTTTTAATTTTAATTTATTTATTTATTTATTTATTTATGGTGCTTCGCCCCCCCCCCCCCAATTGTCTGAGGGACAGCAACCTGGCCCCCGGCTCAAAAAGGTTGCCTACCCCTGCTCTAGATTATGAATTCTTAATTGTAATACAGAATACCAGCCCGGGTTAATAAAGCCCTGCTCAGTTCTTACCTGCGTAGGGTTGTGGCTTCCGTGGCTGAGCCAGTCTATCTATGGTCTGATCTTCCTCCTTCCCTATTGTCTTCACTTTTTCTCAGCATTATTGTCTTTTCCAGTGATGTATGTATTCTTGTTATATGTCCAAGGTGGGATAACCTCAGTTTAATAATTTTGTTTTCTAGTGAAACTCCATTTGCTCTAGGATCTATTTAGTTATTGTTCTATTTATTAAGTCTATATCCTGTTTTTTCTTTCAAAAACCTTTGCAGCTAGCAACTTTAAAATCAAAATTTTAAAATAAAATTGAAATAGAACAAAAGCATTTTGAACTTGAAAAACACAACTAAAATGCTTTCATTTTTTAATTTTAAAAAAGTTTTTTATTCTAAAAACACATTTTAATCTGTTTTAAACCTGCCTGTTTTTAATAAAACAAAATATTGTTTTTTGGTAACTTTTGTAATATTGCATTTTTAAGCTAAACTTTTATTTTAAAATTTGTAAGCCGCCTTCAGTTCTTTGGTGGGAGAAATGTGTGGTGTAAAAGGAATGAGTGAATGAATAAATGGATGGATACCTTTTATTATAAACAAGCTATGAATAAAAAAATCTTTGCCTGTTTAGTGGAAGGACAGGAGGGAGGGTCCATCTTGGCTTGTCTTACACAGATAAAAAAAGAGTCCAACCTTTCCAAGTTGGAAAAGGTTCAGAGGAGGGTGACAGGGGGTATAAGAGGTATGGAGAACAAAACATGAGGAAAGGTTGAAGGAGTTGGACATGTTCAGCTTGGTGAAGAGAAGACTGAGGGGTAATATGATTGCTTTCGTTAAATATCTAAAAGGTTGTCACAGAGAAGGAACATCTTGACAAAAAGAGCTGTTTGGCAATGGAACTAATTACCTACAGAGTAGGTAAGACATCCATTCTCTGGATGCCTTTAAAAACGGGGCTAGACAACTACCTGCTGGGGATGCTCTAGCAGAATTTCCTGCATTGAGCATGGTGTTGGACTCAATCGCCCATGAGACCCCTTCCAACTCTCTGATTCTATAATGCAAAATCTGGGTTGCTGTTACTTTAATCTGAAGCATTCCAAGGGTTTCTATTCCGAACTTAACACAAGCCTTTTGTTTTTATGCAGAGGTATGGGTCGATGATGTTAGTAGTGGCATTGCCATTCTTGCTCTCCTTTCTTCCTCCTCTCTCCATAGATTTAACATTTCCAGGTCATGAGGCTGCCTTCAGAGGGGACCTGGACACATTAAGAACACTGCTGGAAAATAGGATCATCAATATTAATGAGCGGGATGATAAGGGATCCACTCTGTTGCACAAAGGTAAGTGAAAATGTTGTTGCTCTGCTACCAGATTGTTTGCTCCTGTTTTCTGGGTGGCTGTGCATTTTATTTTGCTCACCTATCACAGGAACATAGGGAATTGCCTTATGCTGAGTCAGACTTTTGATTCATCTAGCCCAGTATAGTTAATTCTGACTCGTGGCAATGGTTGTCCAGTTTTCCAGGCAAAATTCTTTCAAAACCCTAGCGTGCAGGGGATTGAACCAGGGGACATTTGGCATACAAAACATGTGCTCTTTCATGGAGCTAGGAATCCGTACCTCTTACTATAACTCTGAGAGTCTCAAAATGGCAAGGATGAGTTTCTGCTTCCCCATTGTATCCTTACAGCAATCCTGCAAAATAGTTCAGTCTGAGATACAGTGACTGTCTAAAGGTCATCCAGTGAACTTTATGGGTAAATGAAACTGAAGCTGTAGGTGAAATTGTGAAGAGGAATCATGGAATCATGCAATTTTAGCACTGGAATTGAACACAAAGGCCATTAGTCCAACCCCTTGCCATGCAGGAATACACAACTAAAGCACTCCTGAAAGATGCCCACCCAACCTTTGCTTAAAGACCTCCAAAGATGGAAAGTCCATAACTGTCTGAGGCAATGTATTTCACTGCTGAACAGCTCTTACAATAAAAAAGTTCTTCCCAATATTTAAATGTAATCTCTTCTCTGTAATTTCAATCCATTGGTTCATATTCCAATCTTTGGAACAACAGAAAACAAGTTTGCTCGATCATCTACATGACATCCCCTCAGATATCAAAAGGTGGCAATCATGTAAGAATGGTGAAGTTGGCTCCATTGAGTTCAGTCGAACTTACTCCCAGGAAAGTGTGTACAGTATAAGACAGTGGTTGGCAAACTATGGCCCGTAGGCCGAACCCGGCCCGCCGAGGCCTTCTAACTGGCCCGTGGCTGGTCCTGCTGTTGCTGCTGGCGCCATTGCGTGCACGCTGCCACTGCCCCGTCACTGCTGCGCAAGCGCGAGCGCGAGTGCAGGATGCCACTTTGCTTTCCAAAATGGCGCCTGCGCTCATGCACGCAAGTGCACAATGGCGGGCGCCATTTTGGAAGGCAAAACGGCGCCGGCGTCGTGCGCATGCACTTGCGACACCGGTGCCATTTTGCCTTCCAAAAGGGTGCCCTCCATCGTGCGCATGCATGCGTGAGAGCAGGCACCATTTTGGAAGGTCCAAAATGGCGCCCCGCACTTCCCCGTGCATGCGCACGCTGCCGGCGCTGTTTTGCCTTCCAAAAGGGTGGCCGCCGTGCGCACGCATGCGCACCACAGCGGGCGCCTTTTTGGAAGGCAAAACGGCGCCAGAGTCGTGTGCATGCGCACGCAACACCAGTGCTGTTTTGCCTTCCAAAACGGGGCCTGCTGTCGTACGCATGCATGTGCGAGCGCGGGCGCCATCCAAAATGGTGCCCTGCGCTCGCGCACACATATGCACCACGGCAGGCGTCCTTTTGGAAGGCAAAACGACGCCTGCTGTCATGCGCATGCGTACGCGAACGTGGGCGCCACTTTGGAAGCGCATGTGCTCGCGATGCCAGCGCCATTTTGCCTTCCAAAACGGCACCCACTGTGTGCATGCATGCGCACCACGGTGGGTGCCCTTTTGGAAGGCAAAATGGCGCCAGCGCCGTGCGCTCGTAACGGCAGCGCCATTTTGCCTTCCAATATGGCGCCTGCCGTTGTGCGCTCGCACACGCATGTGCACCAAGGTGGGTGCTGTTTTGCCTTCCAAAATGGCGCCCACCGTGGTGCGCATGCGTACATGAGCGCGGGTGCCATTTTGGAAAGTAAAATGGCACCCTGCGCTCGCGTATGCATGAGCACCATGGCGGGGGTAGTGTGCATGTGCGCGTGCGTGCGTGCGCGCGCCTCCACCTCCATCATTTCCCCCCCTTCCGCACACCAAAGATCGGGGGACAGCGGGTCCGGCCCCACCCCCAAATAGTTTGCCGACCCCTGGTATAAGACTTCAGCCTTCAAGAATCAGTGCAAAGTAGTGGTTAGAGCAGTGACTGGATAACATACTTAGACACTACACAGTCTTTAATAAAGACATATTTTTACTTGGTACCAGAGTGAAGCTAGTGTCTGTACAAGTTGGGGCTCCAAGGGGAGGGCCGTCCATATATGGGGTGCCACAGCAGAGAATGCCTTCCATTCAGTCTAACTTCTAAGTCATTCATTGAATGCTAGGTATAACCTTGGCTTTCACAGTGGCAGAGGTCTTAAAAGTAATATTATTATATTTCAATGTATCACTAAGTACTAAAGTCTAAGAGGAAACCCTCTCATTTAATGGTTTCCTTTTCTCTTGGCAGCTGCTGGACAAGGCCATTTACATGTCCTAGAATGGTTGATCAATAGAGAAGCAGACTGTGATATTGCCAATGATGCTGGAGAAACACCAAAAGACATTGCCAAGAGGTGACCGATTACAATATTTGGCTGGGTTTTCTTTTCCATTCATGAGACACTCCTGAGATGTAATCCATCTAGATTACAGTAAATCCCCTTGATCTTCAGTTCTGACAAAACAATGAGGTGGATTTGAATCTGTGTTTTATAGGTTTAAGAGAAATAATTTATCATTTATTAAAAGTATTTATAAATCACTTTTCTGCTCACCAGGGACGTACAGCAATGTACAACAAAATCATAATATAAAAGTAGAACAGACACAAAAATCTTACTTCAAAACAGATTTGAACAAGTTTTAAAAGCTGGAAAATTGAGATAGTTTTGACCACCTGTTGCAAGCTCATAAAAGTTGGAGCCAACCTGACTGTCAGATATCCTGGCTCTAAACTTTCTATGTTTTTTAAAGGTCAAAAGCAACACCTTGAATTGAGCTAATTAGTGAAGTGGAAAAAGTTCCACCATGAAATAGGGACTGGAAGACCAACATTTGTAGGCAAACTCAAGTAGGAGAAAGTAGATAGAGGTTGGGGATGGGAAAGGGGGCTCAGATATCTTGGCCTCAAACTTTCTATAGTTTTAAAAGATCAAACCCAATTCTTTGGATTGAGCAAATTAGTGAAGTAGAAAAAAATCCACAATGAAACAGGGATTGAAAGTTATTAAGTTCTAGGCAAATGCAAGTAGGAGAAAGTAGATACGGGGAATTGGGGTTGGGGATGGGAACAGGGGCTCAGATATCCTGGCCCCAAACTTTCTATGGTTTTTAAAAGTCAAAACCAACTCCTTGAATTGAGCAAATTAGTGAAGTTGTAAAGCTGATTCGCATGCCTCAGTGCTTCCACCCACATGCATGAAATGTGAGGCTAATGTTTGAGAAACAAGAGGCACTGCACACATGCACTCTATGTTGATATGGGGCTTGATTAGGGCCATCAGAGATTTGAGGGTGATCAAGACAAGACAAAACCATTGGTTAAAAAGAAGATTGATTGGTGTTCAATGGATGCAGCAGGTGTTTTATAGCAAAGAAATCTCAGTACTAATGTAGTGGATTTCCACCACCACAGATGAGTGCTCATAGAAGCCATAATATTTTGCAAGTGCATATATGCACCTCCCCAACTTGCTTAGGACATAGTCAAAAGTGTGGCTGCAAGCACACAGAGTATCCCCAAACTTACATTAATTTTTTTTTCTGCAGACATTATAGCAAGTATCTGCCTTTAGATGCTCAAGACCCACTGCCAGCTATTCTAGGTGAAAAGCACAAATAGTCTGACCTGTTGGCTTCCAAGGCTAAGGGGCTAACCATAGGTCAATTGTACATATTGTGCATGCTCTAGTTCTGAAATTCAATCCCTGGCATATTCAGGCTATGCCTGGATCCTGGTATACCTTCTGCCAAACAGGGTATGCTGGGCAGGGCAGGGCAGATCTATGGTTCTGGCTTATTATAAGGCAGCCTGATGTGTTTCTTTTAGTTATGTGCGTTGCTGTAGTGGGCAGGTTTCCAGGTTGCAGCTGACACTAAATTGGAGAGCAGAAATTACCATTGGCACCATGAACTCTACTTGCATTCTCTACTGACCAAATGGATGTCTGTTGTTGTGTAGGTTTGCCCAGTTGGCTGTTGTGGAATATTTAAAAAATAAGATGGGCAATGATTCTGATGAGGAAATTGATGTAAAGGACCCACAGTTCTTTGAAAGACACAGTGTGGAAGGGAGCACAGACTACAAAAGTGATTTGAATGTAGAGAAACAGACTAAAGTGGACAGTCGTGGTAAGTTGGGTGCTGCTCTTTGCTGCAGGCAGGGGTGAGGAACATGAGGAGCCCTCAAAATATTTGGTATCTTGAGGACCATTTTTTCTATGGTTTCACTTAGGGGATAGGAGTTAGTCTAGAACAGGGGTAGGCAACCTTTCCCCTTTAAGGGCCGAGGGACTTCAGCTCCCAGAATCCCAGGAGCTATTGGCCAACGTGGGACTATTGGCCAACATGGCTGAGGCTTCTGGGAGCTGAAGTCCCTCGGCCCTTAAAGGGGAAAGGTTGCCTACCCCTGGTCTAGAAGATAGAAACCTCACTGGGAATGTCTCTGTGTGGGCAGGTGTGTTTGATAATCCCATAACTACTCTGATTGGGTCATAATCTGTTTTTAATTCAGACATATAAAAAACTATTTTTTCTTCACAGACATATAAAACAAAAAGATACACTTTGGTCTGCAATTCTAGCAGGTGGAATCACTGAGGGCATTTTGTAGGGCTAGAAGCAAAAGAGAAGGTTCAGTATCCTGTTAGTGACATACATGAAAGTGTGGCTTACACACATGCACATCTCTTTTTGGACAGATTTCAGAGAGCTATTCCCTAGTCCCTTGTGAACTGCCCCAAACCTCTCCTTCTGTCAGCTGGCAAACCCTGGGAAGGTCTACCATTGCTGCTGCTTACTTATGGGAAGGGAACAGTGCAGGGAGGCAATTCAGACAATGAAGATACCACTGGTCTGAGTTCTGATGGGAAGGAAAAGGAGGATGCACTCCATCTGCGAGGGCCCTCTCATTTCTTTCCCACTCCAAACTGAGATCAGCTGATTCTTTCTCTTCTGAAATACCTCCTTCCTCTATTCCTTCCTGCTGGTAAGCAGCAGTTACATAATAGCAGCCTCTCCCAGGGCTTGACAGTATTGGGGGAGCTCCATAGGACTGTGCCTGCTTGATGAAGGATCTTGACTATTACAATATGTTTCTAATCTAATCTAATCTAATCTAATCCAAGCCTGGGGACAGAGGTTCTCATACAGCTTCAGTTCACCTCCTTTTGCCCACCTTTGAACATTCATCCCATTTTCTTTCTCTAAAAACCATTCCTTTTGGGAGATAGTATACCTTCTAACTGTCCCAATTTGGCAGTTAATCCTCTGTCTCTCCATTTTTTCAGCTGCTTTTCAAATGTCCCAGTTTCTCTCTCCTCTTACTTCCCCCCTTTGTCCTCAGCCTACTTCAGTTCCTGCAAACTGAGATCAAACTTCAAAAGTAGTTTGCATTCAATTAACTCAGGAAGATAGGAAGGGCAGAAAAGCAAACTGCTGCAGCCTCCACTAGCTTATGTGTTTTCCCTCATTAATAGCTTTTGCCATCTTGACCACATTCTGAAGTTGCCTGGCCACACATATCCCCATCTCTGTCTGTGAAAGGCTGGAAGGTGTGAGGTGGTTGTCTTAGTTAATGGCTGTTTTTTTGCCTTGGGTTGATCCATGCTGATAAAAAATCCCTCAGAGAATAGTTTCTCTTCCAGAAAGAGCCTTCCAGAAGATTGAAGAGCTACGGAGACTCCTGGAAATTGCCATCAGCAACTATAAGCAACTTGGAGGAATAACCCCTGAAGAAAGGCAGGCGAAAATAGAAGAGAAGCAGCTAATCAAGTAAAAAGTTATCTGTAAAAGTGGGGCTAGGCCATGAAACTGAGTTGGTGGGAATGGGGCTTTGGGGAGGTGGCTAGGCTCCAGCCAACTGATAGAAAGAGGCTCAAATTTTGCAGGTCCCTCAAGATACCAACATTAGCTTCTACTCTTTAATTGGCTTGTTGCAAGCCCAAATTTATTAATGTCTTGCTTAAAACTTTATTGTTCTTCTGCCCTTTACTGGTTGTCCTGTGCTGACTGTTTCCTAAAGTGGAGACTGAAGACTAGAGACAGCTCCTGTACTGCAGCCACAAGGTTGTGAGTTCGATCCTAGGCAGGGCTCCAAGGTCCACTCAGCCTTCCATCCTTTTGTAGGGTGGTAAAATAAGTATGCAGCTTGTTGGGGCAATTGGCTTACAGATTGTAAATGCTTACAGATTGTAAACCGAGTGCTAGTTCACTGATAAGCAGTATAGAAATGTACTTGCTATTGCTATTGTAGTTGTTTAGAAGAAGGAATGTCAGAAGATGTTGCTTGTTACCTGTGAGGCTACTATACATGGCTTTTAAACTGTGATTAGAGCATCTTTGGTGATACTTATCATACCATGTCACCTCCAAGATGTAGCTGCTGTGTCCTCCAAGCATGGTTAGGGTGTCCCTTTTCATTGATGGGGAAAACCCTTCAATGAGCTCACACTCGCACTAGGTGTGAAACATCCCTGCTGGGACAGTTGCCATATTGGCAGCCAGGTGGTGTCAGTGCCCCTTCTTCTCTCCCTGTCCCCCCTCTCAATATTCCCAAGTAACCTGATTCCTCCCCCCCTTTTTCCTATTTCTTTTCTTTTTAAAAAATCTTAAATCTCAGTAGGAGAGTCTGGAATTGCATGAAAAAGGTAAAATTAAAAGTAAATAAAAACCCAAAAGGCATGCAGGGTAGTGGATAGGACAGGGAAGCAAGGTTAAGAAGGAGTCAGGAAGAGTGCATGATGGAAGGAGCAGACCCAGTTGTGTGATTGTGAAGATGTGCAATAACGGCTGCTCTGAACCCAGTATATTTCCATTAAAAAAAAAAAAGAACTGACATGATTGCTGCAAGAATGGGGCTCATGTGGAAATATCCCTGGCTGCATGACAAGCAAGCAAGAGCTGCAGAAATGCCCTCTTCTACACAATCATTAAATGCGTAGGAGCTGTCTCCAGTTTTCAATTTGGTGACCCTAGCTGACAGTAACCTTACATTGAACCTTACAAGATGCCCTTGCTGTTGCCCATGACATACCATATTCCTTTCCTGAATAGAATTCCTCGGCTATAAACAACCCCCCTACACTTGTATTATGCTGCCTTTCTGCCCAATAGACCATTTGCTATTAATAGTTTTTAACAGATTATATTTTTTAAACTGTGCTAAGTTTAATTTTTTTAAGGGGTGTGTGTGTAAGATATATGAACATGTACTGTTATTATGTATTGTATAGGTTTGTTTTAACATGTAAGCCACTCTGATTGCTATTATAGTAGAAAAGTGGGATATAAATACAAGTTTTATTTATTATTTATTTATGGTAGAAAAGAAATATACAAAATAGGAGAGGGTAGGAAGCGGCAGAATGTTTGGGTGGTAAGAGTAAACTGTAACACTTTGGATATCATTTTTGAATAACCCCTATTCAAAATAACAGTAGCATCAGCAAATCTAAAAACTGTTGCACTTCAGAGCAACAGGTGCTAGGCTACCTTTCTCCCTGGAGTGCTATTTTGCAACTTGCAGGGATGATTTTAAAGGACAGATATTATCTGTATATCTCCTTTATGACATTAGGATATTGCATTGATGGGAAAGTTGAATTATCTCAACCCATCATATTTTCCTGATTAAAATCATCACTACAGGAATATTGCAGTGTATGAAATAAACATATAGGAAACACATCTATCCTTAGTAATTACATGCTCAGAAGGGATTTGGATTGGAACACTTGCAGAAGTCAGTTGGGCAATTTTGGCTGCTGTCACACTGCTGCAGGAATCAAGGTTGTGAGTTTGATCCCAGGGCTGCAAGGTTGACTCAGCCTTTCATCCTTTCATAGGTTAGTAAAATCAGTACCCAGCTTGTTGGGGGCAATTGGCTAACACATTGTAAACTGCTTAGAGTGTGCTGAGTTCATTGATAAGCAGTATTGAAATGGAAATCCTATTGCTATAAAGCAGTTTGACACCACGTTAACTTCCATGGCTCAATGCTATGGAATTCTCAAGTTTGTAGTTTGGTGGGGCACCAGAGGTCTCTGGCAGGGAAGGCTAAATAGCTCACAAAGCTATAATTCCCAGAATTCCATAGCATTGAGTTGTGGTGGTTACAGTGGTATCAAACTGCTTTATTTCTGCTGTGTGGATATACCCCTTGTGCTCTGTCTGCAGTCCCAATCTGGATCAGGGTTTCACGGAATGCTAATTTGCATTGAGCAACAAAGTACCGTTGGCACTGAATGAAGCACAAGGCTGTCAGATTTGAAGAGAGTCTGGTCTTTTCCAAGTGGCTGTCATGTCACCTCTTAGAGTGCATCTACACTGCCAAGATAATGCAATTTGACACCACTAACTACCATAGGTTCATCCTATGGGATTTGTAGTTTTGTGATGTACCAGCGCTCTGGTGGAGAAGGCTAAAGAATGCGTAAAACTACACTTCTCAGGATTCCATAGGATAGAGTAACAGCACTTAAAGTGATATCAAACACATTATTTCTACCATGTAAATGCACCCTTAATCTTCTCTTCTCCAAGCTAAACATACTTAGCTTCCTAATTTGTTCCTCGTAAGGTTTCATTTCCCCTCTTTTGACATCCAGACCATTTCTCCGGATTCAGTGTTTTTGGGCGTTTTCACACACAGACGTCCAAAGCCGCCTGGAGCCATTCCGGAACGGATCCTTCAGCTCATTCCGGAATGGCTCCGGCGGTGGCAACTTAATTCCTTTTTAAAAAAGGAATTACAACTCCGGCGCTGATGCCGGAGTTAGCGCTAGATGGGGCGGGGCTTGCTGCGACGTCGTGTGAACACACGGAGCAAGACCCCGGACTGACGCCGGCTAGCGCCGGGGATGGCACTGGATGGGTGGGGCTTGCTGCGACGTCGTGTGAAAAACTTTGCAAAGGAGCCGGACTGGGGCCGGACGGAGGTAGGCTAGCGTCCGCCTAAAGCCCCGTGTGAAAACGTCCCTAGTTTTAATTTTTAAACTGAAATCTTCCAAGCTGCTGGCCTGTGATACAAAACAGGAAAAGTGGGGCAACGTAGCAGCATCACCATCATCTTCTCAACCTTGGCTTGTTTTTTTGACAGGTTGTTGGGGGAACTGGAGTTACAGCTAGAGAATGAACGGCTGCGGAGGGAGAAGCTGGAGGCCCAGGTGGATGAGTACCGCGAAGAAATAAAAACTCTCAGAGAGCAACTTGAGGAAACTCAGCTCGCGACAACCACCATTCCTTTGGTGGGTATCTTATCCCTTTCACCGGTTCTTTGGGAAACTGAGGCGGAGTCAGGCTCTGCACATGGCATCCTTGGGCTATCAGAAAAATTAATTTTAAGAATTCATATGTTCTTTACTGTAGCCATTACAGTGTTTGAAAAATAATGAAGTTGCCTTAAGTTCCTGCATGGGAGAAGAGTGGAAGACAAATAAACCCTTGCCGTTACTACTAGTTCTGCAATTTCTTTGCATGTCTAGTGCCCATTACCTTTTTTCTTCTCTTTGTATTACTTTTTTTTTTTTTTGGAGAGGGAAAAGTCCCCACTAGAATTGATAAGAAAATGGCATATATATATATATTTTAAAAAAATCCTGTTAAAATAACTTTTGAAAATAACTGGAAACTGCTACTCATTGCATGCATAAAGTAACTTCACACCTTTCCTATTACCTTTGAAATCCACCGTTGCTTTTTAAACTCTTTATAGCTTCACAGATCACTTGATTCAAGGTAAGTACCTTACCTATGATGTAAAATTGAGAGACATAGCTGTGCTAGTCTTAGTAGCGTCACTAGGGGAGTGTGTGTGTGTATGTGGGGTGCGGACTGCACCAGGTGACACCCTAAGGTGGCGTGACTCAAACATCTGCCTTTGGGCAGGAAACAAGCTGTGACATTTGGCTGCATCCAGTTAAAATGCTGAAGAGATGACATTAATGGAAGGAGGTTCAGTGGGAGGAGAGGCCCCAGATTGTTGGTTTTTTACAGTCAGATTTCAAATTTCAAAAAATTATTTTTTTTCTTTTTTTTAAAAAAAAATATATATTTTAAATTCTTTAAAAGCACATTTTACCAAACATCTCATTTTACCAAAACATCACACATTTTACCAATTTTTACTTGAAGCACATGAAGCTATGTCTATGTAAATATACTGAGGCTGTGTGTATGATATTGTAATTTAAAAGTATAACTTTAATTGTGCCAGTTGTTCATGTCAGAACTATTACCATTACTTTCAATGACGCATGGGAATTATGATTAGTACCAAAAACAAACAAACCATGACTAAGGATTCTGTATGGTTTGGTACAGAAGGAGGTCAATGGAGGTGACACCAACCCTAGTGACGTTACTGTCTAGTCTGGAGTATCAGTGTGCAAAGCGTTCTTGTAGCACCTTTGAGACTAACTGTGCAAAAGAAGTTGTAGTATAAGCTTTTGTAGACTTGGTCTACTTCCTTGCATCTGAGATACTGGTGATGACTTTTAAAGCCCTATATGGCTTTGGACCTTGATACTTAGAGGTTCATTTCTCTGCATATGCTCCTGCCCAAGATTTAAGGTTTATTGGAGGGCCCCTCCTCTGTATTCCACCAGTTGAGGCAATATACTTGTGAGAGGGCCTTCTCGGCTGTGGCACCCTAGCTATGGAACTCTCTCTCCTTCAAGGCCCGATTTTACTTAGGGAGCAAGTAAAAACATGGTTATTTATGAAAGCTTTGGGGACCTAATCGACTTTACAACCTCCCATGCACACGGTTTCTATTAATTTCAAACTATTTTATTCTTTTAAATCTGTCTTTTAACTTGTTAGTTTTAAATAAGTTTTTAGCCTTTTAAAACTATTTTAAATTTGTTAGATTGTGGTTTTTTTTGTATTCCACCTTGAAATTTTTGGATAAAGGGCTGGATATAAATATTTTAATAGTAACTGAAACTAGAAGAACAAGTGGCAATTCCTTCCCTGGACATTACCTCCAAAAAGAAGCCCAAATAACATAGGATACTATGGGATTTTGAAGCCTTTGCAATATACTTAATACTTCTGCTTCTTTCTTTCCCCTCCAAGTCAGCATGTTAGTGAGTTAACCTTTGGGTTTTTTCCCCTCCAGACTTCCAATTCTGGAAAAGCAGCCTCTGATTCTGGCAAGGTGACTTCAGATATTGGGAAAGAGAAAAAGAAACAGAAAAAGTCTTTATTCAGCCCTGGTGGAGTATTTGTGAGAAGATGCTAAAGTGGTAAAGAAAGAAGTGCTAAGGTCCTCCCAGCATTTTGTTGGCTCAATAGTCAGATTTATGAAGCAAGTCAGGCTGTAAAATGAGCTTTTTCCTAGCAGATACCTACCATGAAAGAGACCCAATGAACACTTTTTGGAGGGTATCTGGGGACAAATTTTAAAAAGAAAATTGGGGGGCACGTTGGCCCTTTAAGGTCATCTGGGTGACCCTAACCCAACAGTTGCCCACCCTTGAGTTATTAAAGAGTGTTATCTGCTACTTCTGGTTGATTATTTAGTTTTAGAAAAGTATATTCTAACATCCTCCTTTTGCTGTGCAGCCACTATGGCTTGTTGTTGCTTTCCCCCCTCTTATCTTCGTTCTTGCAAATTGGATTTATTTTTTAAAATAAATACATATTTTGAAAAACCACTGTGGAAAATGGAATGAGTACAGAAAGTTACATTTCTCCTCTTCATCCTCCATTGTCTCAGACCTGCTGCATTTTAATTGTATCCACACAATTAATATCACATCTGTTTTAGCCCCAAGTCATGTAGAATTGTGAATTAACTCTGTGGCTACCATGCTATTGTGGCTGAATCCTCTATTGTTATGCAATCAAATCATACCTATAGAATTGGAATTAAAAAATAAATGGCAAGAATTCAATACTGCTAAGAACTAAACTAGGAGAAAATTCCAATGGTGGACTCCTGAGGGCAGCAGAACCTCAACTTTGTAAAGAAAGGAGATGCATTCATAGTTTGCAATATTTAGTAGCCGAATTTGCAAATCAAGCCTCAACTCTCCCTAGAAGTTAGGATGACTAAACTGAGATGGTGTCATATCCAGACATGTATGGATCTGTCATTATAAGGGATATGAGGGAATGGGAATAAATGATATGGTGAAATAGCGCTATGGGGGAATAAAAAGAAATCGAAAAGGGAAGGGGGCGGTAATCCGAATGGAATGCCAACGGAGATTAGATGGGCAATGTCTGGAGAGGGTGGTAGTTTATGGCTATGTTTACTTCCTAAGGAAAGACTTTGATGCCCAGCAAGACAACACCTTCTTTCCTATGATAGATGGATTGATATTGGAGATGGGGAAGTTGGAGGAAAAGCAACAAGTTTAAACAGACCTTTGAAGTGGTTATCTGACTTTAATACTAGCTGGATGGTTCTGGGGCACTGCTCCATACCTCCAATGCACATAGCCACTGGATTGCCAGGGAGATGTGCTAGAAGATCTGGCTGGCAACCATTACCCTCCCAGATATTTTGTATAATTACACTGGCAGAACTTTATGCTCTGCCAGTATCAGACAGAATCTCAACTTATAGGTCATGTTTGTTGCTCTGAAGGACATTCATAATTATTCATTCCTTGCTCTGAAGGATATTCATAATTATTCATTCCTAAGTAAAAAAACAGTTTCTGACAGTCAGGAAACCCCATCAAGAAAAGTAACAGACCAGGGAGAATTTTTAGGTTTTCTCCTGATACTTAATGTCCTGAATTGTTGTAGAGGAATTACTGCATGGAGAAAAGCATGCAGATCTTTGAGACAAAACATGCAGTTTTTGCTCAGGAATGCACAGAGAACAGCTTTCCTGCAGAAAAAAAATCCACTTGTTTTTATCTGCAGGCTAATCCCTCTGCAACACATCAGGACATTTGTATACAGGAAGGATAGTGGGGGGGAGTATTTGCTTTCTCCCATAGCAGAGTGAAAACCACCATAAATATTTGTCCCTGCATAATAGTATGAACCAGTCAAGGGTTTATAGTCTACTTTTCACTGGATTGGGGCTTTCTCTCAAATCAGACTTGTAAATAAAGGATGAATACACACAAAGAGTCCCAGAAACAGCTTCAGTTTAATGATTGCAGGAAGCAGAACTAGGAAAGACCTGGTCTGAAACTTTGGAGAACAGCTACTAATAACCAATAAGATAAGGCACATTTATATGCTTTGCTGTACAGATCCCCCCCAATACATTATTATATGACACTTTGAGAAGAACTCTGCCTGTGGCAACTTTTTCGCCCCATACAATAATCCATTTTGGGGTTGCACATGTACAGAAAGAACATCATACTAATATCCCAATACCTTCAGGGTGATTTCTGCAACAACTGAACCATTTCAGTAAATGAAGAGAAACTTGAGTCAGGAATAAAACAAGGAAGATGTGGGCATGGAGGAAAATAATGGAAGAAGACAAGTCAGATCAACCTAGACATGTTTGCAGAATGCTTGTGATGGCCACAGCATTCTAGCTGTTCTTCTCCTCTGTCCAGTCAGTTTATTCTTTTCTTTTCAAATGGTCCACACAATGTTGGCCTCCAGCATGCATGAGCTTAGATCACACGAACCGAGCATATATTGCTTGATCGATCATGCCCATCAATAACAACCTGTTCTAGGTTACAGATCAGCACCAACGGAAAGGCTCTGGCAGCATCTGCTAGATGGTGCTATCCAAGACATGATGCACATTGAATTTAAAAGGTCTGGTTTAGTCCTTGTTTCTTTAGGCTGGCTTTTTATTTCCAGAATCGATAAAATCCCAGAGCAATTGCAAGGCAAGTGAAAACGGAGGCTGCAAATCAAAACAAAAGAATACATTGATGCCATTCATGTCAAACGCGTGAGACTGTATTTTCCCCTTTTTGTCCTGGTCACCAAAACATTAAATGAATTATGGGGAAGACTCTTAACCCTCAGTTCAGAATTTCTGTTGAACTGCTGAGGGATGTATAAAGGGCACAGTAGAAAACCATGTTTTGCTTTTAGAAGGTCTCCAGTCTCCAGCTACAGTGATCTAGGTTGTAGTGCTGATGATAATGGCAGTGGAGTCTGCATGATACAACTGCTGTGGAAGCCACAAAAATGGTTTGCAGTGTCACATATGACCCAACTCTGGGTTAAAGAATCTTGGGGAGCAGGTAATAGTAAAGATTGTCACTTGAAACTCAGTAGAAGTGCTGCCAGTCAAAGTACATAACATTAGGCTAGGCAGGCCAAGAGTATACCTGGTCTGTGAGACATTCTCCCATCTTTTAATTTTCCATATTAAGCTACCATGAAAGAAAAGAATGAGAAATAATGTAAAACTGTTTTAACAGTGAAAGCACCGTATTCCTCCAAAGATGCATTGCATGGTGCCATTAGCAAGGGAGAAAGGGCCAGATGTTTTGGACAAACATTCTATGGCTGGAACACACAACAAAAGGAAATTTGGTAGTGGGAAGAAGTGGCTCCTGCCATGTTTAGTCATAAATTACATCCCTTTGGGTGGGATGGAGAGGGCTGCTGTAAGGGAGCAAGGCACTACAAAGGAGATTGAATGACAATAAATATTGTATATGTTCATGTGTAAGCCTAGAAATTTTAGTCAAAAATAAACCCAAAAAAACTGGGTTAACTTATCCATGTAAGTACTGTACCTTAACTCCTATCAAAATAGGAACCATCCCTTTCTCTGAGTAGAGTGACAAAAGGGGAGAGCTTAGTCCATCCTGGGAGAACCTAAAAGAAGCACCAACGTCCCTCTACTCTCTTTTCTGCAGCAAAACGTCTGGCTTTTTTTAATGCCTGGGTGGGAAAATAGCGGCATGCTTTGGCATCATTTTCCTATCCTTCATTCTTTGCCTCTTCTGTTACATACCCCTACGTTTTATCCTTAGCTTATCCATGGGTCATAGCAAAGTCCATAATTTTGGCCCAAAACCTGCCCTCGACTTATACATGAGGTTAACTTATACTTGACTATATAGGGTAACTGCATTTAGAATAGAGTGAGATTTCCCCATAGGGGAGAAGGAGGAGAACTGGAATGGGGTGGTTCAAATCCTGAGCAGTGGCACTCAGTACTGCAATATCGTGTTGCAGCTGCTTCTGAATATTTTTTCTCCTCAAACATGAATTTTAACAAACCGATCTATACAGTATGACCCTATATCTGCAGATTTACTGTGGAAATGCGGAACCCTATTGAATTGAATGACTTCTGGCAGATGCATACCATACAATTGTGCTGGAAGACCTAGAAATGCCCAGAGAGAACACCTTTCTAGGTCCTCCAGTGGGACTCTATGGTCAACTTCTGACAAAAGCATACCATAGAACCACATTGGAGGTCCTAGAAAATGCCTAGAGAACATATTTCTCAGAAAGTGAAATAACAGATGCCCATCCTCTGGATACAGGGGTCATACTCTACCTGCCAAATAACGGATGGTGTCCAGTTTATTCGATTCCATGAGAGTTTTCAGGGCAGCAATTTCAGTATCGATTTTATTGCTAACTTCAGTCACAGAGCTGTTGGTGCTTGAATCCTAGAAGGTTGGAACAGAAGCATCAGTTTCTATTGGACATACGGTGAGTTGCTAAGCAAAGAGAGTCATGGTGCTCTGTTTGTAGAATTCCCTCCACAAACAAGGCCTACTTTGCTCAATCCCTTTATAATTCATTAAGTTACATTTATATTATGCCTTTTTGGAGGAGCTCAAACTGCCTATCATCCTCCCTAATTTATCCTCACAACACCTTGCGATTGTCTAGACTTTCTAAGCCTCCCTGGAAAATCAACTAAATTAAATTTGTCACTAGTTTTAAATTTTTAACACACTGCTCTTTTAAAAAGCAAAAAAAAATATATAGGGTGAGTCTACACTGCAGAAATAATGCAGCTGTAGCACCATCCTATGAAACCCTGGGATTTGTAATTTTACAAGGTCTTTAGCCTTCTCTGTTAAAGAGGATCTACTGTAGAAAGGTCTATTTACTTGCCTGTGGAAAGACGGTAAGAAGGTGGCCAACTGGAACTCCCGGAGAAAGGAATCCCATTACTTGGGTGTAGCCACTGAAACAGAGAAGGATGTGTGGGCCCTGGGAGAGGGCTGTGGGAGCATTTCGTAGCAATTTTATGCCACAGGGTGTGTACAAATTTGCCTAAAATTGGTGGGGTGTGAATTGCTCAAGGTGTGTGAATCGGGCCCCTGGAGAACATGTGGTCCATGGACATGACTTTTTCCATTCTGGATGAAGGTTAGTAACCCTTCTGTGTTTATTTACAATGCTGAACTAGATACTACTGGGTTGATCCTCCTACAGATGCAAGAACTTTGCATCTTTATTTTCATGGAAACATGGGACAATGAAAAATAAGATTTGGAAACAATACTGGATTCTACACGTGCATTCCAGTGTCTGGGTGGATTAGTGTTGGGGTAGTGTGTCATTACTAGCCCTATTTTTGTGCCCTATTTCCCCTATATTTACATGTTGCCAAGAATTATAGGGAATTATCCTGCACAAAAATGTTCCTGTACAGAAGAACAAAGGAAACAGTGTATTTTGTGTAGAACACACTCTTTCATGACCGGAAAATGTGTTTTTTGTACAAAAATGTGATGATTTTTTGTTGTTACATGAATCTGTGCACAGAATAATTCCCCCCAAACACTTTACAACATGGAATACAGGGAGAATATTGCTCAGAAATATTTCTTTTCTCTCACAGCTGGGGACAAAACTATGGAAATTATTTGTCCTTGCATGCAAAGATGAAAGAATTGCATCCTTTCACACACACCCTGCATCAGCTCAAACACTTACTTTTTTATGGAACTCTGTTGTGGCTTCCATGAGTTTTCTCTCCTGGTCTGTGAACTGAAGAGTACAAAACAGATAAGGACCTATAAGTCTCCAAAAGGCTGTAATAATAGCACTAGAAGAGGAGTGACAAAGAATCGCTTACCATGTCTGTGACCCTGCTTCTCTCCAAGTTAATATCCAGCTTGTTTTCTGCTCGGATCTGGCCGATTTCATTCTTGAAAACACAAAATGTCCCTCCTTTTAAAATGAACAGCTTTAAACAGTCTGGTGTAGTGGTTTGAGCATTGGACTATAACTCTGGAGACCAGGGTTTGAATCCCCCACTCAGCCATGGAAACTACTGGGTGACCTGGGGCAAGTCACACTCTCTCAGCCTCAGAGGAAGGCACTGGCAAATCTTGCTCTGAATAAATCTTGCCAAGAAAACCCTGTGATAGGCTTGCCTTGGGGGTTACCATAAGTTGGAAACAACTTGAAGACACACAACCACCACTAAAACCATAACACATCAGGAATTACATCTCTACCAAATAAACCTTTCTTCTACTTTCAGGCCTCCCTGAAGATGACATTTTGCATTTATAGTATTCAAATCTGGCATGACCTCCCAAGAGAGACCCAACTTCTCCAGGAATGGACACAGTTAGCACACTAGCTTTAACTGTGCAAATGCACTCCTGGTCACTGCTGAAACCTGTGCCTGTTCCCAAACTGCAAACCTGTGTTTTCAAGGGGTAGTGTAACTACACCTAACACACACTGAATCCCTATGCCAAGATCGATCTTTCTATGACTGGCAAAAGATAACAATTAAGGAAATGAAGAGGAAATTGTCTGGGTAAACAAACAGGTCTTCAATGCATGGCAGAAACATTCAATAGTCAGAGTCACAACAGAGAAGATGCTCTGACACAACACTACCAAAAGAACCATATTAGGATATAGTAAATTACTCTGGTTAATCCCAAGGTGAGGGGCACTCTGGCTGCATCTGCACTGTAGAAATAATCCAGTTTGAGACCACTTTAAGTCTCCAAGAATAAAACTCTTCCACAAATAGAACTCTTCTGCACTTTCTAATATAGGAAGGCTGACAGGAACCGATTCGAAGCAGTCTTGGAGTGTGCTCAAACAAAAAAATGATCCAACTGATTCTTGTCCACTTACCATAAGCTGCTGTTTAACTTGATCCAGCTCAATTTTCATTTTCTACATACAGGGTGGGGGAATAGGGAAAGAGAAAGAAATATCTTGAGTCAGCTCAAGTTTGATTGAAAAAAGAAAGACCAAGTAAGATTGTGGGTGTTTTTTGTGGCAGAAGTGAGATTTGAACAAAAGACAATCTTGTTCATGGCAAGCAAGAAAGCAAGGCCTCGAATAATGAGCACACCCAGAGTGTACTAGCAGCATGAAGGGGTGTGAGAAGGTGAATGGAGGGGGACTGATATCAAGAAAATGCTGTGAGTGAACACCAAATGAAATGAAATCTCTCAACTAGGGTAGGCCCATAGAAATGAACAGATCTTGCTAGATACTGTTTGCACAAGTCTGATTGATTTCAGTTTGGATTTATTGCCTGACATTTTGAAGATCTCCTCTTAAACTACTATACTCAAGATATCTAGGATCAATGCTTCAGCCAGACATGAAAGTCACTGGGCAACTGCAAGGGTCTTCTCCCTATGTGTCCCATCTTTGCCATCAATGTGAGGACCTTCGCCTGTTCCATTCATAGGACATCAAACAGCTAGATGCTGTTGTGGTTCCTGTGAGAGACTTTATTCATCTAATCCCACCAGTGGATACCTCTACCCCACCAGTGTGTCTGAACTCAAGCTTTCCAATATCCCTATGTAGCATTCTTTTGTGTAATATAAAAATGATTTATTAAACAAAAGACAATCATAACATCAAAGATTACTTATTTAATACAACTGACACCAACTCTAATTCACACTCGCAATCATGCTCCTAACATCTCGCTCTTTCTCACTCATATTCTAACTAGCTCTGATCCTGACTAATTCTCCTAACATCTCATACTCCTAATCCTAGCCTTGACAGACCCAACTCTTACTCGACTGTCATGCACATCAGCCTTTTAAATGTTCCTTCAAATGCTCTGCCAGTCATCAGTCACTCCCAACATTCCTTATTCTCACCATCTCTCAACATTATTACATCTACTATGCATTATATACATTGCCATATTTTACCATAATTTATCTAATAAATGCAACATTTATTCCTCAAAGTCCATAACATCATAGGATAGAACAATGGCAGGTGAAGTAGAATAATAACACTATAATTGTGTAGTGCAAATGGACACCTGGTATATTTTGGAGAAAAAAGCCACTGAGGGGCATGTGAGGAATTTGTGTTGGGAAAATATAGTGAGCCTCCCACATTCGCTGGGCTTAGGGACACAGGACCCCTGTGAAAGTGGTAAAACCACGAATAAAAAACCCCCACTTTTTTTTTAATCTGAGAGAACACTTCTCCAGGAATCTCTAGGTCCTGCAGCACAACTCTATGGTCAACATCCACCAGAACTGGACCACAGAATTGTGTTGGAGGAACAACAAATGCCTAGAGAAGTGTTTTCTCTAGGAATCTCTAGGTACTCCAGTGCAACTTTTGGTGATAATTGGCCATAAAGTCATGCTGGAGGACCTAGAGATTCCTAGAGAGAACATATTAATCAGATTTGCAAATAATTCAAAAGTCAAAGCCTCAAATGTGGAGGGTCGACTATACCTCATTGTCTGCTCTCAGGTTGGCAAATTCACTTTTCTCAAGAATGACCATGTCTTTCCGAATGGAATCCAAATGAGCCATGAGCTGCTGCAAAGTGATTTCCTAAATAAAAACAGACACATTGAGATTTCTTGAAATATTCCCCTATCTTCCAGCACACAGGATTCTTTTATTGTGGGAGAATATCTCTGACTAGTTTTTTTTTTTGGGGGGGGGGTAGGGAGTGGTAGATCTTAGCCTAAAAGTATAACAATGACCATCACCAGCTGTTGTAGACCAGGGGTGGGAAGGATCCCATCACCAAAAGAAAAGAGGCATTTTTTGGTGTCCAAATTGAAAATCTCAGCTCTCACGGGAGCTTCTGAGAAGTGTGAGTCTTCCATCCATTTCACTCTTCACAATTATAGCACTTTGATAATACAGGCTGTCTCTCCCTTATCTGAAATGTTTAGGACCAGAGTGTTTTGGATTCTGGAATACTGGTATTTGCGTATACATACATCATGAGATATAATGGGAGATGGGACTCAAGTCTAAACACCAAATTCATTTATGTTTCATATACACCTTATACACATAGACTGAAGGCAGTGGTTCTCAAACTTTTTACCCTTGTGATCCCCTTTACACCTATAGCAATAGCAATAACATTTACATTTCTATACTGCTTTACCAGTGAACTCAGTTGTCTCTAAGCGGTTTACAATTTGTAAGCCAATTGTCCCCAACAAACTGGGTACTCATTTTACCGACCGATAAAAGGATGGAAACCTAAGTGGATCATGGAGCCCTGGGAGCGAACTCACAATGTTGTGGCTGAAGTTCTGACATTTAACCACTGTGCCACCAGGGCTCCTGGTGAAACTACATTTATTATTATTATTATTATTATTATTATTATTATTTCCCACCTTTCTGCCAAAACAGGACTCAAGTGTGTAGAAGTTGTGCTCCCCCTGCTCAATATATGAATAAAAATACTTTGTTTATTTAGTTCACACTAAATACACATTCATGTATATCAATTAATATACATGAGTGTTTAATGATTCCTTGCTCAGCCTTGAAACCCACCGGGTGACCCTGGGCAAGTCACATGTTCTCAGCCTCAGAGGATATTTATTTATTTGATTTATATCCTGCCTTTCTCCCTGGAGGGGACCCCAAGAATAAAATTCTAAAAACATATTACAATAAAACAGTTAAAATCTCTCCTAAAAACAATATAAAATTACAAACATTAAAACCACACTAAAACCATAATACCCACCCTATATAACCAAATCACCAAGCCATTCCATTATACCTCAAAAGCCTGCTTGAATAAAGCCGATGAAAGGCAAGCAAGGAGGGGGCCAGCCTTACTTCTTGTGGAAGGGCATTCCAGAGGGCAGAAGCAGCCACCGAGAAAGCTCTCTCTCATGTCTTCACCAGGCGAAACTATGATGGTGGCAAGACCAAGGGAAAGCCTCCTACTGAAGATCTGAGGGCTCTAGCTGGTTCATATGGGGATGGCAATGGCAAACCTCCTTTGAACCAATCTTGCCAAGAAAATCCGATGATAGGCTTGCTTTAGGGTTGCCATAAGCTGGGAAATGACTTGAAGCCACACAACAACAACAACAAATTCATATAGTGTCTTGTCCTAAGAAGCAAGGCAGTGATGGGTGGGGGAAGAAAGGGTGCCTCAGGATCCAAAGAGCTTCCCTATTCTCCTACACATCCCCCCCAGGACAGAAAAAGTTTGGTAAGAGGAGGAAGAGGAGAAGCAGGGCCTCCAAGTCATGCCCCCCATGAGTACGTCTTGCACCCCTCCCTGGGTCCTGCCCTATAGTTTGAGAACCACTGGCACAAACGTAATTTTATACAATATTTTAAAAAGAATTATGTGCATGAACCATCAGAAAGTAAAGGTGTCACTATCCCAGCCACCCATGAAAAAAGTTTTGGATTTTGGAATATTTCAAATTTCAGAATTCCAGATAAGAGGGAGCCTCAACCTGTGCTGACTGAGGGCCTTTGCAGACTGCCAGAAATAGTGCAAATTGACTCTACTTTAAGGGTTAGGGTTAGTGCTAGGGAATCATGGGAATTTTTTCTTTTTTCTTTCCTGAGACATTGAGCCTTTTCTGTCAGAGAGCTCTGGTGCCACAATAAACTACAGTTCCCATAATAATAATAATAATAATAATAATAATAATAATAATAATAATAATAATAAATTATTATTATTATTATTATTATTATTATTATTATTATTAATTTGTATCCCGCCCCTCTGAGGACAATGATTCCCTAACCCTAACCCTAAACCTAACCCTTAAAATGGACTCAATTTGCACTATTTCTAGCAGTCTGCAAAGGCCCTTAGATAAAACAACGGACCAACTTGGTAAAAGGCAGATTCCCTATACTGGGGTGAAGCTGGAAAATGAATAGAAAAACACTCAGAAAACCAACTATACACAAGAGACTAGACTCCAGGCATGCAGAACCTACAGAATGTCTTTTATTGAAGCCTAAGGGGCCCCATCCATCCCCCCCCCCCATCAAATGTCCATGGCACATGGTTTTTAAATGTTTTATGTATCAAATGGTTTAACATGGTTTTAAGCAATTTTAAATTATTTGTATTGATTTAAATGGTAGATTGTTTAAAACTTTCCAGAGATCGTGTGATATTCCAACAAACACATCTATAAATATTCACCTGACATTCATTTATGAATCTTTATGAACCATTTACATCCAGACATTTCAAAACAAAATACAATAATCACAAAACCTATGACATAAAATATGTACAACTTTCCTTCTTTGTTGAGGTTTCTGAACAGAGGCTGGACAACCATCTGCCATGGGTTGCTTTAGTTGTGGATTCTTGCATGGACAGGGGGCTGGACTGGATGACCCCAAGGGTCCCTTCCAACTCTATGATTCCAGCTACTTTGCATCCATAGAGGTAAATATATGATTGTGTGTTTTCAAATTAGGGAAGGGTTGACTTAAACAATTATGCCTTTAACACGCACCTGAAAGAATTGTCAGAATATGTCTGAAATTAGGGGAAAAAGTATTCCACCAATATGCAGTGCCAGAAAGTTAAGCTGCGGACATGGACAGGACATGATTATCTTACTATCCTACCAAATCAGAGACTCCTGCAAGACCCTTTTACTACTGAGCAGAAAAGGTGCTGCAAGGCAGCTCTCCCAGTGTAGAAATGGTTGTGCAAATCGTCCTGTATATCTTGTAAGAGGAACTATCAAGCAGATAGGCACAATATATGGATTTTCTTTATGGTCTTGAGGGACAGGGCATCAATGGAGGAGCAAACTGTTACCTGTTGGGCTTGGGTTACCATATCCTTGTAGATGGTATCCAGACTGACAGTTGACAAAGCTGTTATGGCTGACACAATGGTTTCAGCCTGCTCTTTTGCAAAACCTGAAGGGTAGAGACAGATATAATATTTAACAAAAGGACTTTATCAATAGAGAAGAGAACCACTGACCCAGAATGCTACAATTAGGGTTTGTTATTAATTGCACTCAAGTAGACTTCGGCTTATGGCAAACCTATGAATGATAGGACTACTAGGTTACGCTGTTACCAGCAGCCCTGCTCAGGTCTTGCAAACTCAGGGCCTTGGCTTCTTTGATGGAGTCCATCCACCTGTAATGCTGCCTTTCTCTTTTCCTTACCAAGCATTATTATCTTTTTCTAGTGACTCATGTCAGCCACCAAGAAGGCTCTCTTCTCTCTTTTTTCTCCTAAAAAGGCAAACCCCATACAACAGATGGAAGGAAAATGTTACTGATTCTACTGGTGCAGCTTATTTCAGGTCAGGGCCCAATCCATTTTTCATTTATAGACAAGAAGTTAAAAATTAATAAATTACACAGGCCTGCAATGCAATTTCCCTCCCAATATTGTAGTGTTTCTAGTTTATTTTTGGGTGCTGAATCCAAAAACCACAATAAAAATGTCTTACCACCAACAGTTCACTCACAAATTCACTATTTTTTATGAATTCAATTGTTACTCGGCTTTGATTAAGTGCAGATGCTTGTGGTCCAGTACCTTTAGTGCTTTTGAACAGATTTTTGCGTTTCACATCAGCAAATTAACATCTTTTGAAAGTCTATTAGAAGATTTTAACCCCTTTCTTACTCTTGGAAGGATGATTCTTTACAGGATCATATAATTCAGTCACATGTTATAACAGAAAAACAACAAAGTGAGTTGTGAAAGAAACTGTATGTGAGAGAGCAAATGTGGTCATTTTTGGATTTAGAACGTCAAATTCCTACAAAACTAGCATATATTTTTAAAAAAGTTTTTATGGCCTTCAGTTTTGCAGGTCTGTGCTACCATTATTTATATTTACTGTATATATTCATGTATAAGTCTAGATATTTTAGTCAAAAAAATTGACCCAAACAACTCGAGTTGACTTATCCATGGGTTAATATAAGTATGGTGCCTTAATTTTATTTAAAAAGAAACCATCCCCTGGTGAAAGGCAAGAGTATAATCTGTCCTAGAAGCAATGACCTCCTACTCTGTTATCCATCCAGCTTTCAGTGTGAGCCAAAACAGTTATGATTGCTGAATTTTGAAAGTTGTTTGGTATTGTTTTCCATTGCTTCATCTTTCAGATCCTTTGTTACATGCCCCTAAATTTTACCCTCGACTTACCCATGGGTCATACCAAAATACATAATTTTGGCTCCCCAAACCTGCTCTCAAGTTATACATGAGATCGACTTATAGACGAGTATATACGGTACCTATCTTTCCTTTAAGGAATTCAAAACAGGAAGGGAGAAGTCTATAGACAAAATGCAGTGGGTCTGCCTACACAACCCTTGCTTGTTGTTGTTGTGTACCTTCAAGTCATTTCTGACTAATGGCAACCTTGAGGTGACCCTATCACAGGGTGAAGTCATAGGCTTTCATGGCAGGCATCCATAGTTTTTGTGGGTTTTTTGGGCTGTGTGGCCATGTTCTAGAAGAGTTTCTTTCTGACGTTTCGCCAGCATCTGTGGCTAGCATCTTCAGAGAAATGGAAGAGCATGGGTCTATATATACTGTGAGACCCTGGGTAGGGAGGAGTGGTTCCCAGGGGAACTGTGTGTTGTTCTGTGTTGAATAGGTACCTTATTTTCCTGCGTATAACACTACTTTTTTACCTGCAAAATCTGTGGCTAAAGTGGGGGGGTCGTCTTATACCCCGGATATAAGGATAATGAGGATAGAGGTGCTAGAACTCTATATTTTGACTGGAAAAATGGGGGGGGGGTCGTCTTATACGTGGGTCGTCTTATACGCCGGAAAATACGGTATGTTCTGTTGTTAATGGCATAGCTTCAGGGTATGAAATCAAGGGTATTGTCTGCTATTCCCATGTAAACTGTGTATTGTTCTGTGTTGAATAGGTATGTTCTGTTGTTAATGGCATGGCTTCCAGGTGAGGATATGCAATCAAGGAGATTGTCTATCACAGGGTTTTCTTGGCAAGGTTTGTTCAGAGGGGAGTTGCCATTGATTTCCTCTGAGGCTGAGAGAATATGACTTGCTCAAGTTCACTCAGCGGGTTTGCAGGGCAGAGCAGCGATTCGAACTCTGGTCCCCACCTGTAGTCCAACACTCAAACCACTACACCATGCCAGCTCATTGCATATACCTCCAAAATGTTTCAAAAGAATATCAGCTGAAAACCAAAGTGGAAGCGACATATCATTCTGGCCATGCTGGATGCAGATATGATCCATACAGATATGAAATGTGGTCTCAGCCCTTCTGCAGAACAACTGCAGACGCTGAAATAAACTGATCAGTTCAGTCTACTAAGAGACAATATTCCTTAACAGTTGCAAAATTTATCCTACAAAGGAAAGAAGCTCGAGCAGGAATTTTGTGCCATTTTAAGGCATCGTTCTTACTCACCGTGTGCTTCCAGATCTCGCACAAGACCATGCGTGTCAAAAGTGAGTTTTCTTTGCTCCAGCGGAGTTATCTCAACTCTTCGGACATCATAGGACTTCACTGAAGTGGAGGCAGCGACACCTGAGAAGGGCACCGAGGTTAAGATGTTCGTTGATTTGCAAATTGTTTAATACAATATGATAGGGAAACAAGTAAAAAGAAGGCAACAGTGTGATCCTAGCCACTTTTTCTTCCCTGCTCTGTTCAGTGGGCATTCAGTATTTCCAGATAAGTGTAACATAAAGGTTGTGCGACGGTGTTAATAATTAAACTAATTAATTAATTAAATTGATTTAAACTAAATTGTTTTGTTTAATTAATTAAAATAATTAGTACAGTGAGCCCTTGGTACCCGCTGTGGTTTGGTTCCAAGGTACTAAAATCCGTGGCATAATAAAATGGTGTACCTCATATAAAATGGCAAAATCAAGGTTTCCTTTTTTGAGTTGTTGTTGTTGTTGTTGTTATTATTATTATTATTATTAGGAATATTTTGAAGCTGTGGATGCTTGAATCCATAGATTACAAAAAAATCTGTGGATATGGAGGACTGACTGTATACTGTCAGCTCTCTGTACCCATCGTTTCTTTCAACCATCCATGGCTTGAAAATATTCCAAAAATATATAAATTCCAAATAGCATACCTTGGTTTTGTTATTTTATATAAGGGACATTACTTTGCTATGCTATTGTATTCAATGAGACTTGGGCATCCACAGATTTTAGTATCCTGGAACCAAATCCCAGCGGATATCAAGGGCTCAATGTATTCTTTTCCTAACCCTTCTCCAAGGAGCTTTTGGTACCATATATAGTTCTTCTCCACAACACATTTTATGCGCACAACAACCCTTTGAGGTAGATTTGTAGGAGAGAGGGTGAGCGAATGGGCTGAATTCACCTATAAAGCAAACAGACAGACACTTTATTTTGGTCATCAGCCAATAAAGAGTAAATTTCTAAAATTGATCTCTAACATCAAAGCTTATTTGAGGACACAACTTACACATAATAATAATAATAATAATAAATTTTATTTGTAACCCGCCCCTCTGCTCGGCAATCGGGGCGGCGTACATCAATTAAAATATTACAGTTAAAATCCACATTATGTAGCAAAACTTTGCCACTTTTAGTAAAATTGTCTGTTTTGGTTATTCAACAAATAATGTAAATAACAATCATCAGAACGTCTCAGAAATTTAGATAAGAAAGGGAGGATCCACTGATAAAGAATATCCCTGCAAAACTGACATGTGCTGTAGTTTCTAATATTGTATTTCATAAGGGATTTTCCTATATTTCCCTTCCAAAACCGCTGTTGGGAGAGCGCTAAACCGGACTAATGATAAAGCTCACCTAAATTTGGAGACTCTAATATAATATAGATGTGTTGCTGCTTTAGAAACTAGGATCTGATTGTTTACAAATATTTACTTACTTACTTACTTATTTATTTCAAGGATTTCTATCCCACTTTTCTCCCACAACGGGATTCAAGGCAGGCTCCAACCATTTAAAAAAGGCAGAATGATTTAAAACGACAGAAGTTAAAGACGTTAATTGCAAAAGTTTAAAAAGTAATTAACCGTCATTAATATTAAAACCTAAGATCAAACATGTCGTTAAAACCAGTACAAGTATAAAAAGCATTTATAACACGGGTAAAAGTCAACCACTGAATGCCTGCCTAAATAAAAATGACTTCAGCTGCCGGCGGAAAGAGATTAGGAGAAAAATATATCATTAGAAAAAAAATATATGATTAGAAAAAGCAGCTGTTTTTGTCTGGCCTTCTATATCTAAAATCATGTAATGATTTGGCTTATTCTAATCCTAATGCTAAAACGGTGTCACTAGACAAGCCACGTAATTGACTCAGTTTCTTTTGAATCCCTATTTCCCCAGAGGATTTGGAATTAGCTATCCTCTATAAAGCGGTATGATTTGAACCTGGTTCTCCCTGGCCCTATTGAAGCCACTATGAGGGATGAGGCACATCTACACTGTAGGAATAGTGCAGTTTGACCCCACTTTAACTGCCCTGATTCCATCCTACGGAATCCTGGGATTTGTAGTTTTGGGAGGGCACCAGCATCCTTTGGCAGAGAAGGATAAAGACCTTGTAAAAACTACTAATCCCAGGACTCCATAGGATGGGTACCTCTGCACTGTAGGAATAATGCAGTTTGACACTACTTTTACTGCTCTGGCTGGCTTCATCCTACAGCATCCTGGGATTTGTAGTTTTTTGGGGGCACGAGCGCTCTGGGGCAGAGAAGACTAAAGACCTTGTAAAAACTACAAATCCCAGGACTCCACTGTAGGAATAATGCAGTTTGACTGCCATCTTCCAGAATCCTGGGATTTGTAGTTTTATGAGGTCACATGAAGACCTTGCAAAAAGTACACATCCCAGGATTCCAAAGGATGGAGCTGCAGCAATTAAAGCGGTGTCAAACCGCATTATCTCTACAGTGTAGATGTACCCCCCCCCCCACCAGAAGGCTAGGAGAATAAATGAGAGATAAAACCAAGAGCTTTTGACCACTATTTGAATGAGAGCCTTCCTTAGTCCTGGGTTCAAATCTCTCTCACCTCGCAGAGACGTGGACAACCGGCTGCTTTCCCGGACCAAGAGCCTCAGCCCCAAAGCATTTAATGTCCACATCCTCCCAAGTTGCTTCTTGCAAGAGAAAGACACAGAGAAAAGCCACAGAGGCAACCACTTCCGGTTTGGAACCCAAGAGGCTGCTGGGAAGCGTAGTTTTTTTCTGGGCACGCGAAATAACATCACTTCCTGCCTGCCTCAAAGCACGCTGGGAAATGTATGCAATGAGGAAGGAGTGGATGGAGAGTTGGAAAGGGTGGATATGTAGACCTGAATTCCCAAATATTCCAAAATCCCAACCTTTTTTTTCCATGAATGGCTGAGACAGTGACACCTTTCCCTTTTTGGCCATTCAATGTACACAAACTTTCCCTTCCTGCACAAGATTATTACATATATTAAATTAAATGTATTAAATTAAATATGTATTAAATAAAATAAAATGTATATTAAATCATATATACATATACAATTTCCTTCAGACTATGGGTGTAAGCTGCATATGAAACATAAATGAATTTTGTCTTTAGATGTTGCTCCCATCTCCATGATATTTCATTATATACACATATGCAAATACATGTACAGTCGGCCCGCTACATTTGGGATTTGACTTTGGTGGATTTGATTAAGATGTTCTCTCTAGGAATCTCTCGGCCCTCCAGTGCAACTCTGCCAGAAGTTGACCATAGAGTTGTGCTGGAGAACCTAGAGGTTCCTAGAGAAAAGACTTCTCTAGGCATTTGTTGGTCTTCCAGCATGACTCTATGATCAACCTCTGGCAGATGCTGACCATAGGGTTGCACTGGAGGACCTAGAGATTCCTAGAGAGGTGTTATCTCAGGCAAAAAGAATACTGGTGTTTTTTTTAATTTGAGGTTTTTCCACATTCATGGGGGTCCTTCACCCCTAACCCCAGTGAATGTGGAGGGACCACTGGATTCCAAAATCCACTGTTGTGTGTGTGCTGGCCGAATGGCCATAATAAAAGGATTGATTGAATCCACTGTTGTTGTCATGTCGATCTCGACCCTTGGATGAGACATCTCAAGACCCCCTATCCTTGACTACTCTGCTTTGGTCCTGCAACTCATACCTGTGACCTCCTTCATAGAGTCTAGCCTTCTGGCATGTGGCCTTCCTCTCTTCTTACTTCCCTATACCTTCCCCAACATTATTATCTTTTCTAATGAGCTTCTCTTCTCCAAGTCCGACAGTCTCAGTTTGGTCATCATGGGTTCCAGGGAGGTTTCTGGCTCGATCTGTTCTAGGACCCATTTGTTTGTCCTTTTGGCTGTCCATGGGATCCTCAGCACTCTTCTCCAGCACCACATCTCAAGTGCATTGATTTCTTCCTAGCATCTTTCTTAATTGTCCAGCTCTCACATCCATACATGGTAATAGAGAATACAATGGCTTATATGATTCTAACTTTTGTGCTCAGTAGTATGTCTTTGCATTTTAGAATCTTTTCTAGTTCTTTCATAGCCAACCTCCCCATTCTTAACCTTCTTCTGATTTCTTGACTGCAGTCCCCTTCCTGATTTATGTTTGGTACAGTAAGAACTCTTTTACTATTTCTATTTCCTCATTGTCTAGTGTGAAGACACACCCAACTAAAGGTGGTGGCAAATATGGGTGTGCAACGCCAGTACCCTGGTGAGATCAATCTCTAACCCCCCCAAAAAAGGCTCCAAAGCTGAGTGTAAAGTCCAAAAAGAGGGAAATTTAAAGAAAAACAAAAAAAGGGTTTCTCCTCCCAAGCTCTAATAGGCTTAAAATAAAAGGTACTTTACAGTTCAGGTTTAATGATCTTCAGTGTTGTCATCTCTCTGGGTTTGTTCCTGGGTTGATCTCCTTCTCAATGAAGCTGGTGCAGGGTCTTTCAGCTTCGGGAGCTCTTGTTTTCTTTGATGTTGATGTTTATTGGAATTAACTGCTACGGGTAACTAAATTGGCTAATGTGGTAAATAAGTTGGCTATTTGGTAAATAATTTGGCTGCAGGTATAAGTTGGCTAAATGGTGTAAGAAATGCCCTTTCCCTCTGTCTGAGCCTGTTTTTGCCACCAAACAAATCAAGCCAAGCCTGCCTAAGAAAAACTAACTAAAAAATCCCAAGCCAAAGCAGAGCTTGCTGGGAAGGGGCAAACCAAAACTAGAAAAATGCAGGGGATTCCTACAGCTCCTCCCACAAACTAATACAGTGGAACATTCCTATGCTCAAACAATCTAAGGACTGAACTAAATGAGGGAAAATACAGGGGAGAATTTAAACAGTCCAGGCTGGACATCACATCTAGGTTGAATTTATTGTAGATCCTCTATGGTCATTATTTTTGTTTTTTTTATGTTCAGCAGTAAGCCCATCTTTGCAATTTCTTCCTTGACCTTCCTTAATAGTTGCTCTAGGTCTGTGAGGTTTTCTGCTAGTATTATGGTGTCATCTGCATATTTTAGATTGTTGATATTCCTTCCTCCTATTTTCACTCCTCCCTCTTCTGTGTCCAAGCCTGCTTTTCTTATAATATGTTCTGCATATAAGTTGAACAAGTAGGGTGATAAGATGCACACCAATACTAATACTACTAATATGTATTTTAAAAAAAACTCAAGTCCAAAATAGTTCTGATCCCAAGCATTTCGGATAAGGGAGACTCTACCTAAGAGTTGCCTGTTATTTATTTATTTATAAAAAGAGTGAAAAAGAAAGAGGTAGCTTATAAGTACAGTCATCCTTCCTTGTTTGCAGACTTCAAGACTGCGGTCTTGGTCCTTCATGGTCAAGCAGGGAGGGATAAAATGGCACCTGCAGTGCATGATCACAAGGGAGTGCACAGCCATTTAAGCCAATGTGGCTTGAGTATTTGGGTTTTTTTGTTTTCAGGGTGGTGGTGGTCTGGAACAGATCCCCTGTGAAAACGGAGGCGTGACTGTAGTATAGTTTTGTAATTACAATTCTGTGTCTTCTAATAGATATAAAACAGACAGATATAATTTAAGATATAATATAGCAATATAATAGATATAGGGGGGTTGCAGACTGCCAGAAATAGTGCAAATTGAGTCCACTTTTAGGGTTAGGGTTAGTGCTAGGGAATCATGGAAATTTTCCCCCCCCGAGACATTGAGCCTTCTCTGTCAGAGAGCTCTGGTGCCACAATAAAATACAGTTCCCATGATTCCCTAACCCTAACCCTTAAAGTGGACTCAATTTGCACTATTTCTGGCAGTCTGCAACCCCCTATAGCAGGAGTAGGCAACCTTTCCCCTTTAAGGGCCGAGGGACTTCAGCTTCCAGAAGCCTCAGCCATGTTGGCCAATAGTCCCATGTTGGCCAATAGCTCCTGGGATTCTGGGAGCTGAAGTCCCTCGGCCCTTAAAGGGGAAAGGTTGCCTACCCCTACCCCATAGGGCTGGAGCAGACAGGGAGGAAAAAACAGCTTGATCCTGTTTTTTCTAAAAGTGGCTCAAAACCCCGCTGTCCGCATGCCCCAATCCCAAGGCGGGCTGAATACCCATGGGCAGACTGCATGGTGTGGCATCAAGACATCGCCGCTGGGTAATATTTTTTTCATTGCCTCCCAACCATGCATGTGCACCATCTCACAAACACCCCGCCTACAACCTACAAGTACTTCCTGCGTCTGCCCACATGCTGTCCCATTGCACTACAGGGCATTGGTGCATTGGTGTGCGAGCGATACATTGGCAAGGCACAATCATGGAGGCCATATGTACATGCCCCTTTCACCCCGCTTCACCCTATGTCCTCCCGATGGACTGTCCGGTTTGTGTATGGTGTACTTACAGTGGGCCCTTGGTCTCCATGAACTTGCCATCCGTGGATTTCAGCTTCTGCAGGTGGGAAGGCCATGCCACCATTAGGGGCAGCTCCCATTGTCTCCAGTGGTGGCCCATGCATGCAGCTGCACCACCATTAGGGACAATGAAATTTCACCTGAAGTCCCATTGTCCGTAATGGCAGTGCGGCTGCATGCATGCATTACCACTGGGGACAACGGGGGCTGTTCCTAATGGTGGCACGGTTATGTGCACACTCCACCATTGGGGACAACACAGGCTTGAGCATCTGTGGATGTTGGTATCTGGGGGAGAGGGTCCAGAACAGATCTTGGCCCACTGTACATCCATTGGAGTTGTCACATTTTCATTTTTTTTCTTTGCCACAACACCACACTGGCACTGAGTCATTTATATGCAGGTGAGAAGATGTGCATTTTTGCTCCAGTTTTGAACCCCAGAGTGCAGTTTCATTTCAGTTTCCACCCGCTTTGGAGAAGCGGTTGGAAGCTTCTTTATTTTGCCTGTCTGTTTCACACCATATATACAAAATATTGGATACAGTTTTATACAATACAGTAATATATAATAGATTATGATATAACATAACATCATGATACAGGTTGAGTATCCCTTATCCAAAAATAGATTATACTATAACATAATATGCTATTGAGTAAGGGTGACTACGCCTTATCCAAAAATCCAAAATGAAAAATGGTCCAAAATCCTAAAAATTTTGGGCACCGCTATGATGCTTTGAGGCTTCGATTTTGGAATATTTTGGATTTTTGGAATGCAAGTATATAATGTATTTGCAAGGTTGGAGAGAGATGGAAGAAATTTGAACCTGTGAAAATTGCAAGAGGCATGGATTTGTGCCAAGCCCTTCACTTTTAGATTCCCACCATTTCACAGATCCTTGCGTCTCTCTCCAGCCACATTTTTTCCCCAGCCACGTCTCTCTTCAACCGACAAATACTACAAATGCAGTATGTATTATGCTACTTGTGTTCCAAAAATCCAAAATATTCCAGTATCTGAAAAACCCCTAACTCTGGCTGCATCCGCACTGCAGAAATAATCCTGTTTGACTCTGCTTTAGTTGCAATGGCTCATGCCTATGGAATTCTGGAAATTGCAATTTGTTGTGGCACCAGAGCTCTCTTAACAGAGAAGGCTGAAGATCTCACAAAGCTACAGTTCCCAGAATTCCATAGCATTGTTCCACAGCAGTTAAAGTGGTATCAAACTGGATTATTTCTTTAGTGTGGATGTAGCCTCTGAAACATTTCTGGTCCCAAGCATTTTGGATAGGGATACTCAACCTGTATTATTTTAAATAATAATAATAATAATAATAATAATAATAATAATAATAATAAGGCGGGGAACAACAACAAAGCAACAGTGCACAACATCAATTCAAACACATTAATTAAAACATGCAACATGGGCTGCATCCGCGCTTCAGAAATAATCCAATTTGACATTTAAACCTCAAAGTGGAGGTTGGAGAAGTTACTTTTTTGGCCTAAACACCCAGAATCCCCAGCCATTTGTAGACCAAATAAGCAACTTTTTTTTTGGAAACTCTGTAAAAGCAGTGCATTTTTGAAGATTATTTTACAGGACAGTGCCATAATTTGAGCCAACAGCCATCAGAGGGCAGCAATCTACAATGGAACCTGCTATTTGTATGCAAAAGCACCAGGACAGTATGAAATTGAATATATGTTGGCCTTCCTCCTGATTCATTTTCTTTGTTTAGATTGGGATCGGCATATAATGCTGTGAGTGGGGGGCAATTTTCAACTCCCCCATCCCCAGAAGGATAGAGACGTCTGAGTAACCAGAAGTCTCTTCCATTTTATCTCTTTTATTTTAATTTTATTTTTAGGTAATTTTCAACAATTTTTAATTGGAAGGTTTGTTGTAGTTGTTGTTAGCTGGCCTTGAGTCAACCTTGACTCATGGTGACCCTGTGGATGAGAGATCTCCAAGACTCCCTGTCCTCCACTGCTCTTCTTAGATCTTGTAGATTCAGGCCCATGACCTCCCTGGTTTTCAGTCTTTGGAGATTATCACACTAGGACCAATTCCAAATCTATTGGAAGTGAACGGGAACATTGCGGTATAATGATCTATATTTCTGGAAAGCTTTGCAATTGCGATATAACACCAGAACAAAAACAAAAGAGGAGCGCACTTACGTTCCTCATACCAAAATCAATCTCGTTGCTGTATCGTTCACATATCGTCAATGAAAATTTCCACGCATGTGTGCTTTTTCCTGTTATATCCCAACTGTGCATGTCTGAAAAATGCTTCCGTCTCAAACAGAACTAAACAAAATTCCATGTTTAAGAACATAATTCTTATCCAGTTTAAATCAAAATGTGTTCTATAGTGAGAAATAAGACAGAAATTGATTCTGAGAATGATCCTACAAGTGGCAAGGAAGTCCATAACAGGAGCCTGAGAAACAGAAATGATGTCAGCTCCACAACAGTGTGACTGCATCATTATCTGTTTCTGCAAATAGTGCGAATGGGGCGATATCGGCAGATCATTCAGAGTTTACCTGTTAATAAGAAGTTACGGCCAGGAAAAGTACTGGATTTTCAACGTTGTGTGAAAATCTTACCGTGATTGTGATATAATGACATAGCATTCCATTTTCCTTCCATTTTATAACACCATGTGATAATCTCCTTACCCTCTTTCTACTGCCTTCTACCTTTCCTAGCATTATTTTCTTTTCCAATTATTCATGCCTTCTCATGATGTGGCCAAAGTACAAGAACTTCAATTTAATCATCTTTGTTCCAGGGAGATTTCAGGCATGATCTGTTCAAGGACCCATTTGTTTGTCTTTTTGGCCATCTATTGTATCCTCAGCAATTTCCTCCAGCACTACATCTCAAATGAGTTGATTTTCATTATTATCCACTTTCTTCACTATCCAACTAGCACACCTACCTGTACATGGTGATGGGAAATACAATGGCTTGGATGATTCTAACTTTAGTGCTCAGTTGTATGTCTTTACTCTTTAGGATCTTGTGTAGTTCTTTCATTGCTGTCCTTCCCATTACTCGTCTTCTTCTGATTTCTTGACTGCAGTTTCCATTCTGATTAAATGTTTGATCCTAGTTATGGGATATCTTTACTATTTTGATTTCCTCATTGTCTAGGTTGAGTTTATGTAGATCCTCCATGGTCATTATTTTGGTTTTCCTTATGTTCAGTAATAAGCCTGCCTGTGTGCTTTCTTCACTGACCTTCCTTAGTAATTGTTCCAAGTCTGTGATGTTTTCCACTAGTAGTATGGTGTCATCTGCATAGATTGTTAATGTTCCTGCCTCCTATCTTTACTCCTTTGGTGTGTTTCTGTGGTAGTTTTGGAAATTTTTGAACCATTTCCCTCTCATTTTCAATGTAGAGGGTGGGTCAGGGAGTTTGGGATTGTCATGGGGGCACTGGCGGAGCAAAAAGAGGTTGTAGACCACAAGCAGCCCACAGATCTGGCTTTCTCCATCCCAGGACATCAGGAGATATGCGCAACCTAGCATGTGATAGTGAAGCTTTATTAAAATAGCATACTCTCTGAAGTTGTTTAATGACATTTGTTTGTTTGTAAGCTTTATACCCCACCTTTCTCCTGGAATGGAATCCAAGACAGTTTCCAGAAGTGCAAAATGCCAGGGATTGTCCATTGTAACATGATCAGGGCCCTGCCTTCTCTGACATCATAAGGGGTCAATCCTAGATGTGATCCTGAAATCTCAAGGCTTGGGATAGTATGGACCCTGCAACCTTACAACTCTGCTCCCTCAATTCTTTCATTAAAGAAATGCTTCCAGTTAGGTCTGCTTTTCTTCTTTTCAGTGGTGTCACTAGGGTTGGTGTCACCTACCTCCATTGACCTTCTCCCACACCACACCATACAGAATCCTTAGTAATGAATTTTTTTTGTGTGTGTACTATATTACTCATAAACTGTAATTCCCATATAACACTGAATGTAATGGCAATAGTTGTAACATAAACAACTAGCAAAATTAAGATTATACCTTTAAATTACAACATCGTTATTTCTACAGTGTAGATGCACCCATAGTGTGTTCTGAATAGAATTTTCTGGAGATGTTTTGCCAAAATAGCCAACAGTAGCGGCATAGCATAGTGGTTTGAATGTTGGACTGTGATTCTGGAGACCAGGGTTTGATTCCTGCTTGGCCATGATATTCAATGGGTGACTTTGGGCACGTCAGATGTTCTCAACCTCAGGGGAAAGCAGTGGCAAACCTCCTCTGAACAAATCTTGCCAAGAAAACCCCAAGATAGGTTCAAATTGGAAATGACTTGAAGACACACAACACATACACAATGTAACTCTCTAGAGATGTGTGAATTCCCAGTGGCTTACAATAAGCTGCCGTTAAAAAAAACCCCACACAAAACTAACAAAGGCCCAGATAACAGCTGCTTTCAATTCCCTCCGTTCATTGCTTGAATGTTATTTCTGAATTCTTTACAACCCCAAGGATGCCATGCATTTTAACACAATCTGCAACCATTTCCATCACCACCGCCCCCCAGGATTGTGTACTGCTGGAACAGTTTGTTGGCAGTTATTTTCACAGATTTTCATTGCTTGAATAGATTATAACAGGATTAAGAGCTTTTTGCATGCTGGTGAACTATTTATGAGCTTAGAAATGTGGAGAATAGATTTCCTTACAAGTTCTTTTTTTTTGCACAAATGTCTTTTAAAATGTAATCTGACAAATCTCAGTCCCTGGGGAGGTTGGTTGGCTGGTTTGGAAAAGGAGGAGATGTAATTGGTATTGAGAAATGGAAGATCTTCAACATGTTGGAGTGTTGTTAGGAAAGGCATGTTCTTGCAGGAAATCTCCCATTATATATTGTCCTTTTCTTAATGCTCTGCTGTTTTATCAGTATGCCATGGAAGCACACAGTTTTGAAACTTCCTATGGTATAGTTTACTATAATCCTGTGCTTACTTAAGAACATAAGGAGCTGGGTTTTATTGAATTAGACCATTGTTCCATCCACCTCAGGTATACCTTGGTTAAAAAAGTAGATGTGTACCAGGATGTTACTTCTTTAACATAAAATTTGATACTAGAGGCAGAAAGAACATGGAAAGAATGAAGATAGGTTCCTGAACCACAAGAAAGAAGAGCAACTCAACACATTTCTGCAAATGTTTCATCCAAAACTAAAAATATGCACATAGGAAATGGAACAGCCAGGCCAGGTAAGCCTTGCATAAGTAAAAATATTTCAAACCTTTCAGAGACCACTTGAAAGCTTCTTCCAAAATGGATCCCGGGTAACTTTTTCTTTCACCAGCCTCCGCTTTTCTTATGATTTCCATTTTGGTGGCCAAATTGAAAGATCTATGTTTTTTTTTTGGTGACCAGTGTTTTTTTTTTTTGTAATCAGTCCTATTCTGTTATTTGACAAAGGATATCTGCAAAGATCGTAAATGGTGCAGGCGCAAAGGAAGGAATTTATCATTAAACTGCACTTCAAACTGGAGGAAAGTCTCAAGTAGAGTGCCACAGGGTTCTGTCCTGGGGCCGACACTCTTAAATATTTGGATCAATGATTTAGATGACTAGGCGAAAGGAATCCTTATCAAGTTTGCAGATGATACAAATCTGGGAGGGGTAGCTAACACATTGGAATCATATAATCATAGAGTTGGAAGAGACCACAAGGGCCATCCAGTCTAACCCCCTGCCATGCAGGAACTCCCAATCAAAGCACCTCCGACAGATGGCCATCCATCTGTCGGGGATGGAAGATAAGAACAGATTTCAAAGGGGCCTTAATAAAAAAAAAAAACTGGGCTGGAACAGAATGAAATTCAACAGGGATAAATGCAAAATTCTACAAAAATCAAGTGCGTACTTATAGGATAGGGGCTATCTGGCTAGGAATCAGTAGGTAAAGGTAAAGGTAGTCATGTCTAGTTGTAGCCGACTGTAGGGGTGGTGCTCATCTCCGTTACCAAGCCGAAGAGCCAGTGTTGTCTGAGGACTGCTCCGATGGTCATGTGGCCAGCATGACTGCACCAAATGCTGTTATCTTCACACAGCACTGAGGCCTCAAACTGGTAACCTTCTGATCTTCCAATTGTCAGAATTGGCGTCTTAACTACTACGCCACCACATCCCTATTCTAGGAATCAGTACATTTATTATTATTATTATTATTATTATTATTATTTAGTTATGTCCCACCTTTCTCCCAACACAGGGACTCAAGGCAGACTTTGGGAGTATTGTTGATCATAAGTTGAACATGACCTAGCAGTATGATGCTGCAGAAAAGAAGGCAAATGCAGTCTTGCTGTTGTGTGCCTTCAAGTAATTTCAAACTTATGGTGACCTTAAGACAAACCTGTCATGGGGTTTTCTTGGCAAGATTTGTTCAGAGGAGGTCTGCCATTGCCTTCTTCTGAGGCTGAGAAAGTGTGACTTGTCCAAGGTCACTTAGTGAATTTCATGGCTGTGTGGGGATTGAACCTTGGTCTCCAAAATCATAGTCCAATACTCAAACCACCACTCTGGTACCCGTGAAATACTTAAGCGTATCACACGGCACTTAAGGAATGGGAATGGAAAGGAACGGAATGGAACAGGGCAAAAATGCATGTTCACCAAAGGGCGGTATAAAAATAAAATTATATGATGATGATGATGATGATGATGATGATGATGATGTTACTGGACAGGAGAACGCCACCAATACCGTCAGGAGTCCCCCAGCCATTCCTGGCAGCCAATTTTTGAAGGACCATTTTGAACCGTCCTTCAAAAATTGGCAGGGGAACGGCTTGGGGACTCTTGACAGCATCAATGGCGTTCTCTTGTCCAGTAACATGCATTTTTGTCTTGTTCTGTTCCATTCCATTCCTGTTCTTGTAAGTGGCATGCAATAAGCTTAACTATCTTAGCCTGCATTAATAGAACCATGGTTTCCAAGTCAAGGTATGTAATAGACCCATCTTATTCTGTGCTAGTCAGGCCTCATCTGGAGTGTATCTAGTTCTGGGAACCTCACTGTAAGAGGGATACAGACATGTTGGAGCTGGTTCAGAGAAGGGCAACAAGAATCAAAAGAGGTAGGGAGAATGAAACATATGAGGAAAGATTGAAAGAGCTGGGTATGCTCAGCATGGTGAAGAGATGACAGAGAGGAGGCTGAAGGTTTGTCCTTTGCTGCCCCAGAGGGTAGGACCAGATCTAACACTTTGAAGTTACAGGAGGGTGCATTTTGACTGAACATTTAGAAGGAACTTTTTGATGGTGAGAGCGGATCAGCAATGGAACTAACTAATTGCTTAGAGAGGTGATGAAGTCTCTGAGTGAATCTGAGAGTTGTACATCTTCAAAGAAAGGCTAGACAATATGAAATTGAAGGCTTTCATGGCTGGCATCCATAGGTTTATGTGTGTTTTTCGGGTTGTGAGACCATGTTCTAGAAGAATGTATTCCTGACGTTTCACTGCATCTGTGGCTGGCATGGAAGATATGATGGCCACCTGTCTACTTGGATGTGATGGCCTACCAGTCCACTTCTAACTGTATGATTTTATTGGGGGGGGGGGTAAAGACTAGGAATGGGAAGGGCAGCTTTTCATTCTTCCTACCTCTTTTGATCCTTGTTGCCCCTCTCTGAACCTGCTCCAACTAGAAAATATAATGAGTAAAGACATACAAATGAATGCTAGAGTTAGAATTGTCAAAGCCATTGTATTCTCCATCTCTATGTACGGATGTGAGAGTTGGACAGTAAAGAAAGCAGAAAAGAGGAAAATCAGTTCATTTGAGATGTGATGCTGGAGAAGAGTGATGAGGATACCATGGGCAGTTAAGAAGACAAACAAATGGGTCCTAGAACAGATTGAGCCTGAAGTCTCCCTGGAAGCCAAGATGATTAAGTTGAGGCTATCATACTTTGGCCACATCATAAGAAGGCATGACTCATTAGAAAAGGCAATAATGCTAGGAAAGATGGAGGGAAGTAGAAAGAGAAGAAGACCGCACACTAGATGGATAGACTCTATTAGGGAAGTCATAGGTATGACTTTAACGGACCTACAAAGAGCAGTGGAGGATAGAGAGCCTTGGAGGTCACCATGAGTTGGGGTCAACTCTAAGACAGTTGACAACAATGTTATTAGATTGCAATTCCCATCACTGCTAGCCTGTATAGCCAGTTGAATGCTGGGACCTGCAATCCAATAACACTTGCAGGGCCTGAAGTACTGGTAGATTCTGGGACAGTATCGTTCTGGTAGTACAAGTCCCAGAAGTTGTAGTACAGAGTGACTGAGTAATTCTGGTAGTTGCTGGCTGAGTGAATCTGAGAGTTGTAGATTTCAAAGGTAATTTTCCCAAGCTCTGAAAATGTACGAGGAAAAGATCTCTGAGAGCAATCCCTGGCACAGAATAAACATTTGTATCAGTCTTCTCAGATTTTAAAACCCGCACAACCTTAAGGTATGGTCAGCTATATGCTGTTTCTTCTCATCTCCTCATTAAAGCCCTCTGGCACAAGAGGCGGTTTGATCTTTTTCCAGAGCACGATCCTTGTATTCCAGAAAAACTTGTCTTAAACAGCAAAAGTTTGGGATAGATAATTCAGAGGACGTATTGCGTTCTCTTTCTTACTGGAACAGAATCCCCAAGGAATACTTGACAAATTAAAGCCTGGCTTAGCAAAGCAAAGCAAAGCAAGACTGTGTGTTTACACAGCATGTCTCTTGGATTTTGTAGTACTCTGGGACAGGAGTGGGGTGGGAAATCTGTTTGTATGCATGCCAATGATAGACTTAGAGAATGTGGGCTTGGAATTCCATTGAGAACATGACCTGATTCCATTCATCCTTGCAAAAACAGATGAGCCCCCATCCTGCAATCTGCTGTGATTTGCTTTGTTAATGTTTGCACACATTCAGAAAAATGTCAGCAAAATTCATCCCATGGACCCTGGGTTATCCCTGTCTAGTTCTTTAGCACCATACCCAAAGGTCCTGCACTGCAAAAAGCAGTCCAACATTTTACTTTTGATGATATCTTATTTTTGTCCAAAGAGGGTGTGTGGTGCCTATGCCTTGTTTAAAAGTAGATTAATGCTGCTAAAACCTGTCCAGAAGAACAAATCTGGTTATGTGCAAGGCATGTACAAAATGCATAGTTGTTTGGAAAGAAAATATGATGTTCTTCTAAGACTCTCCAACGGTCCTGATTTGGCAGGGACAATCTCTATTAAACATTTGTCATCCCACTTTTCCAGGTACTTTTAATATGTCCTGATTTTTCTCTCCTTCTTTCACTTTCCCCTTTTGTCCTCAGGTTACCCCAACTGCAGTAAAATGAGTTCAAAGTACAAAGATATTTTTCACTCCATTAAGTAAGTAGAGCAGAAAGGGAATCTCATCCTTTACAGTAGACTCAAGCAAAAACAAACTACTGCTTCCTTTCCTAGCTTGTGTTACTCCTCCTCAAAAACTTTTTCCATCTTGATGGTATTCTGATGTTGCTTGGCCATAGATGTCCTGGTTTTCATCTGTGATATATTGGAGGATAGGTGTTTGGAAGGCCACTTTGCCCAGCAATTTTTCACTGCTCTGGGGGACTGCTTGGTGAGTCAAGTGGGGTTGTATCTACATTGTAGAAATAGTTTGACACCATTTTAAGTGATGTAGCTCCATCCTATGGAATCTTGACATTTGTAGCATTACAAAGTCTTTGGCTTTCCTAACCAAAGAATGCTGGTGCCTCACAAAACTACACATTCCAGCATTGTGTACTATGGAGCCATGGCAGTTAAAGTGGAATCAAACTGCATTATTTCTACAGTGTAGATCAGGGACAGGCAACCTTTTTGAGACCTGGGCCGGTCTCCCGTCGCCCAGGTCTCCGCTGGCTTGAGGGGGGGAATGCACCCTCCTCTGCCACACGCGACCCCCCCCCCACGCACGCGGCCGCAGCGGCGCATGTCGCGGCTGCCATTTTGGAAGTCCAAATCGCGGCCGCAGCGCGTTTGCACATGCGCAAGAGTACTGTGCATGCGCAAACGCGTCGTGATCGCCATTTTGACTTCCAAAATGGCGGCCGCAGCAAGCGCAGCTGAAAACGCACCCCAATGGCGGTGCGTGGCAGCGGCGGCAACCTACGGCCTGGGCCGGTAAGTCTGGGGCCCGGGGCCTTAACCGGCCCCCGGGCCGTAGGTTGCCGGACCCTGGTGTAGATGTACTCCTGGGTGCGTTTATTTATTTACTTGATTTATATCCTGCCTTTCTCCCAAAATGGGATTAAAGCAATCCCTGAGGTACCTCTTGGCTAACATACTGTTGATATCTTACACATGAGTAAGTTTCTCTGAGGAATTGGCTGGACATTCTTCTCTCATGTGCAAAATTAATTTTGCCCTTGACGTCCTCCACAGACATTTCACAAACCTTTCAGAATTTCTTATGTCATCAACATTGGCCAGCATCTTGTTGGCTACTTACACATGCATAGGTTAAGAAAAACAGCAGCGGCAACAATAATTATTGTTTGAGCTATAAAATATGATTGATGAGGATAGCTGGTGCTCATGATCCCAAAAGTATTTCTCCAGCCTTCCAAAACCACAAAACAGGAGAAAAACATTCAGATGTATCAAATTTGGCAGAGATGTCTAAAGCCATCTCCTTCTCGTTAATGCCTTTCTAGTGGTCTCTTCCAGTCCCAGCAAGTGGGAATTGTATACAAGCTTAGCTTCATGTTGGTGAATGTGTATTGTTTTGGACAGTGATTTTGCAGACTGGTACCTGATGAAGAATTCATATGAAATGGTAACTGCCTGACTTCTTTCTTATTTGTCAACTTACTTTTGGGATGTGACTTTGTCACCTCCTCCTCCTCTTCCTCCTCCTCTTAAATGAGTGCCTTTTGCTCCTTGCTCCTTCCAAGGTGTGTTGGGAATTAGCCTCCACACACATTGAGTGAATGCATAGAAGCAGAAGAAGCCAAGCCTCAAGTGTGAACATACCTCAGGATCAGCCTCATGATTTCATGATCATGTCTGTAGGCTCCATTATGTGATGGAAAGCTTTTAATCATATGGAGCTCTGGATTATGTAATGTTCACACCTGTGCACACCTGTGGCATATCTTGTTTGTCCTTCAGAACTTTGTTGAATCTGTGGGCATCAGGTGGAGTGGGTAGAGTGAAGTGGTAGGATCAATGGCCAGAAGTCTACTTCCTCCTTCTACAAGTTCCTTTAATGTGAGGGTGGGAAGAGTACCAACTTTTGGGTCTCAGGCATCCCATAACCCCACCTTCGTTGTCCCCAGTGCTTCTGCTTCTTTTTGAGCATTTTCTAGACATATTTTCAGACAATTTACCAGTGATGTAGACTTGAGTTGACTGATTCGGATTCAAGTCGCTCCAATGACTTGGCTTGGACTCGACTCAACAGTAAATGACACAATGACTTGACTCGAGACTTATATATTTTTAGTGCTTGACTTGCCGGACTAACTTCATTCAGGAACAGCAAATGCATTAAGCAATGGGCTTGAGATCTACACAGCAGCTTGCCCCTGCCACACATCGGAGGATATTTCCATAGTTTTAAAAAGCTTAAGTAAAAGACCCTTTTGCCTCAAGCCCATTGACTAACATGTTTGCTGTTCTCTTCTGAGAATTTTTTAATCTAACTTTGTACATATCTTCTTATTTTCTAGTTACTGAAATTCCGCCTCACATACATACACCACCACCACCTCCTTTTTTCCTGTTAAAGTTGGTTACCAGACTTGAAATTATATTACAAGGATTTGAGATTCAACTTGAGACTTGAAGACTTGACTTGAGGCTTGGAGTAAAAGACTCCAATACATCATTGCAATTTACTACCTGAAAATGGCCCAAGAGTGCCAGAAACACCTACAATGCATCAGCTTAGCTTTCCCATCCTCAAGATGCCTATTTTTGGCTGAAAATTAATTGCAAATGGCAACAGGAAGCAACATGATGTCACTTTTGGTACACTTTTGTTCCAGTGTGACCCATGAGGAGGTGACACAGGAATGAAATTTATTTAGTGCCCAGTGGATAATTTGTGAAAATGACATTATATTGATTGAACAATGAATGCAACTTACCACCAGCCTTTACGCTTTATTATGTCCTTGAGCAAAACCATAGCAAATGTGTAACCCTGTACATAATTTTCTTAAAAAGCTACTATGTAGTTGTTATTATTTCTTTTTCTTTTGGTGCTCATTGATCTTGTAGGTTGTAAGGAGTCTCTCATGAAGGTTTAGAGGGAACAATAAAATGTGTTGCACATGCCTATTCCATGCCCCAATTCCCTTTGCTAGTTAGGGCACAATGATCCCAGACTTAATGGTATTTTCTATTTCATTTTTGCAAAGTATATCTAATTGCCATTTTCTATTTGCTCTGGGAAATGAACGAGCCATTCCAGGCTAATGTGATTCATAGACATTCTTTCTGATCTTCCTAATGGAGGCCACTTACCATTGATCTGGCCATGAGTATCAAAAGCAAGCCAGTGCAGCTCCTTTCTAATAATGTGTTACACCAAAATGTGATAAAGAGTCATCAGAGCAAAGAGCAGGAGACCAGTGTTGGAGGCAATGTGCTAAGCAAGACACCAGAGGCCTTTGTTTCATATGGTCAAAACTCTCTCTTGGAGAAAGGATGCACAATTTCCCAGGAATCTTCCCTTAATGCTTTCTTCCTCCACCTTTCTCTTAATATGGAACCCAAGGTGGCTCACAGCGGAGATTAAAATAAAGTTTTTGTTGTTCTTACGTGCTTTCAAGTCATTTCCAACTTATGGCAACCCTAAGGCAACCCTATCCTGAGGTTTTCTTGGCAAGATTTGTTTAGAGGAGATTTGCCATTGCCTTCCCCTGAGGCTGAGAGAATATGACTTGCCCAACGTTACCTACTAGGTTTTATGGTGGAGCTGGGAATTGAATTCTGATCTGTAGTACTGTAATCCAATCTCAAACCACTATGCCACACAACTTTAAAAAAACACACCAAACAGTGACAATTTTTTAAAAAAATGTTTTGATAAATTATTCAACTAAAACACCATTAATTTGGAATTGTATAAAACCATGTAAAACACCACACTTTGGCAGTTTGCACTGCAGAAATAATGCAGTTTGCCATTGACATCACTTTAAGTGCTGTAGCTCCATCCTATGGAACCCTGGGATTTGTTGTTTTAGTACTCTGCTAAACAGTGCTGGCACCTCACAAAACTACAAGTTCCATGATTCGATAGGATGGAGCTACAGCCCTTAAAGTGGTGTCAAACAGCATTATTTCTACAGTGTAGATGCACTGTAAGTGACACAGAGGAAAAGCAGAATTTAAGGGAACAGGCATTTACCAGAAAGTGACTCAACACATATCAGTAAAGAGACTGAGCTGGAGGGGCAGAAGTTGTCACTCGTTGACTGCAAACATGTTTAAATAATGTTCCATAGATTTCATTTTAAGAATATAACTGTCACTTGATTCTTAATGGTAAATAGAACCACAGGTAACACAGCACACATGGACCACAGACACAGATAGGCACACACTGACCTTTCTGCACAAATGGTTAATCACCAAAATATCTGTTTAAATAAAAAGGTCTATGTTTTCTGGTGGAAAGAGGCCAGCCTTACCTCCTGTGAAAGATAATTCCAAAGTTTGGGAGCAGTCACCAAGAACTCTTCAACAGCATGTTGGACTAGACAGGCCTTTGCGTCTGATCCAGCAGGACTCTTCCTATGTTATAGTTGCAATCTCCACTTTTGCAGGTTTTGAGATCTTTCCCAACAGCTTCTAACTCGATATGCCAGGAACTAAATGTGAGAATTATTGCATACAGTGTCAGGATATGCAGGATTGCATTGCACTATTGTGACTGAATAAAGGTCTGGTAAATGGCAGACCTGTGTTTGTGAGTCTGCATGGTAATTGGCTAAGTAGGCCAGGTGGCTTCAATGTAGTCAGTCAGAAGACTACAAATGTTGTGGTAGTTTGCATGTAGGTTGGGAGCTGTTGTGCTTTCCATGCTGGAGGTTGTTTTGCTGAGAGCTGTGTGACTTGCTCTTGATGCTGAGTTTGTTTTTTGTATTTTTCTATGCCTATTTGTATCCAACCATAATGCTACAATGCTTTGTTTGTTATATTATTTTTGCTTCTGCTAAGTAAAGCTATTTTTGTTACTAAACCTCTATGACTCCACTACAATCCCATTTTTACAACCCTAACAAAGTATGTGGTGTTCTTGTTGCTGTATGCCTTCAAGTCATTTCTGGCTTATGGCGATCCTACAGCGAGAGTTTCCTGGCAAGATTTGTTCAGAGGGGTTTACCTTTGCCTTCCTCTGAGGCTGAGAGAGTTTGACTTGCCCAAGTCACTCAATAATAATAATGATAATGATAATGATAATAATTTATAGCCCACCCCTCTGCACAAAAATCCAGGCGGGTTACAACATTAAAACAAACAAACGAATTAAAACATTCCCTCAGTAGGTTTCCATGATTGAACCCTGGTCTCCACAGTCATAGTCCAACATTCAAACCATTGCACCATGCTGGTTCTCTGTATTGTGTTTGAGTTATAGACCTTGTGCCATGTAAGGGCATGTGAGAGTTGTTAACCTTGGTCTCATCTAGCTTGTCTCTTCCTATGTGTTATCTTGTCTACTTAGGTCATGAGTTCAGCAATATCATATAATCCAATATTTCAAGAACAAAACAGGATATGTGTGGCCAGGTAACATCAGAATGTGGTCAAGATGACAAAAGGTATTCATAGGGAACAACACTAAAGCGAGGAGAGGCTGCAGCAGTTTGCTTTTGCCTGAACTTCCTCAGAAGGGCAAGATTCTGCTGCCTACTCTCATCTTCTTCCTCCTGAGTTAACTGAGTGCAACCTACTTTTGCACTGTGAACACAGTTTGCATGAATTGAAACAAGCTGTGGACAAAGGGGGATAGTGGGGGAGAAGAGAGAAACTGGTACATTTTAAAAGCAGCTGAAAAACTGGGATGGTAAAGGATTAATCAGGACTGTTTCTGCCAAAATGGGACAGCTGGAGAGTGTACAATATGTGGCTCTCTTAATATTGCTAGACTCCAACCTCCATCGCTCCTAGCCTGCATAGCCAGTAATGAGGGTGAGGCATGATGATAGTCACAGTCCAACAATATATGGAGGACTTCAAATTTTCCAATCTAGACTTAGGTAACTGGAAAAAATTCTTCAAGTCCCACCACCATCAGAGGTCTTGTTGATACAGCAGGCAAGATCCCTGCATTTGGAGAGGTATCATAACGTTCTGCCATGGTTGAATTATGAAACATCTCTCCCTCCAACAGGATTCACATACCTCCTATGCCACCCCCATCCCAGAGGTACTAGGAGGTGGTAGGAAGTCTTAGAATATGCTTTCATTATTTTACGTCTGGTTGTAATCACATAGCCAGATTCTTCTAATCTGTTCCCTGCTTTTCCCTGGCCACTATATGGCCATGGAGCTTGTGTTGAGGTTGGCCACAGGAGGAAAGTGAGTTGCCAAGCAGTTTTTCTCATTCTGACCTTTACAATAAGTTTAAAAAAATAGACATATGGAATATGTAAAGGAATCTTGTAGCACCTTTGAGAGTCACTGAAAGATGTTGCATCTGAGGAAGTCTACAAAAACTCATGCTGCCAGCTTCGTTCTTTCAGTAAGTCTCAAAGGTGCTACAAGATCTCTTTAAAGGTAAAGGTAATCCCTTGACATGGATGTCTAGTTGTAAATGACTGTAGGAGGTGGTGCTCATCTGTGTTTCTAAGCTGAAGAGCCAGCGTTATCCAAGGACTGCTCTGGTGGTCATGTGGCCAGCATGACTGCACCAAATGCCAAACCTTCCCACTGAAGTGGTACCTATTTACCTACTTACATTTGCATGCTTTCGAATTGCTAGGTTGGCAAAAGCTGGGACTAGTGATAGGAACTCATCCCTTCATGCAGCACTCAGGCCTTGAGCTGTCAACCTTCCAATCTTCTGATCATCAGAACTGGCGTCTGAACCACTAAGCCACCGCATCCCTATACATACTGATTTTTCAGTTATGTCTTTTCAGACATATGCAGGTTTAAGTTGAACCTTTGCCTACATATGTCATGAAGAGGATGCCAGTCAGAGCCTTTTCTGGAGTGGCACCCAGACTGTAAAACTCTATAGCCTAGGAAATCCATAACACTCCCTTCTCTGAAAGCTTTTTGCCATTGTGTGATTTTTTTTTAAAAATTATAATATTTATTTACAACCAACAGAATTGCATCATTTATGTGTGGTTATAGAACACTCTTTAAAAAACAAACAAACACTCTGCTCACTGAGCTAATTTGCTTTCCCCCTGTAAATTAACACTAAGATGAAAGAAGCAGTTACTTATCATAAAATGAATGGAAGGCAGGGAGCAGAGAGATAAGGAACCTGACACATGAAGAGCATTTTGAGTCCTTGCCAGACAGAAAGTGCTGAAACCCAGGTTAAAATAGGGTGCTTTCTCTTCATCTTGTCATTTTGACAAGTTAGTCGCAATACCTGTATGCACTGGGACTGCGGATGTCAGACTGTAGCCCATCCAGACTATTTTCTGTGTCATATTTTTCAAACTGGCTTCACAGAAATGAAAAAAAGAGTCTGGAATCCCTCAGTTTAATCCAATTAAAGCTGCAATCCCAGACATACCTACTTGTGAGAAAGTCCAATTCAGCACACTAGGATTTACTTCTCAGAAGATATACAGGTTGAGTCTCCCTTATCCGAAATGTTTGGAACCAAGTATTTTGGATTTTGGGATATTTGCATACACATAATGAGATCTCATGGAGATGGGGCCCAAGTCTAAACATGAAATTCGTGTATGTTTCATATATACCTGAGCCTGAAGGTAATTTTCTGCATAATATTTTAAATAATTTTGTACATGAAACAAAGTTGGTGTATACTGTACCATCAGAAAGCAAAGGTGTCACTGTCTCAGCCACCCATGTGGACAATTTTCAAATATTTCAGATTTCAGTATTCTGGATAAGTTATATTCAACCTGGAGCTTAGACTGCAAAATTAAATGCCCTTATTTGGGAATAAACCAGAGATAAAGAAAGTGTGATTCTCCAAAACATACTGTACTTCAGCTCCCATCTTCACTCATCATTAGTTCTGCTGGCTAGGGCTGCTGGGAGTTGCAATGTAACAGCATTTGAAAGGCCACACATTCCCATTTGGTATAAACTCTTTGAAAACATGCCTTTCATGTCTGCTTAACATATCTGGAACTCCATCTCAATGCACTCCATTGGAGAGTAGTGGAGTCTCCTTCTTTGGAGGTTTTAAAACGGAGGCTATATACGGCCATCTGTCAGGAATGCTTTGATTGAGAGTTCCTGCATGGCAGGAGGTTGGACTGGATGGCTCTTATGGTCTCTTCCAACTCTTTTGTTGTTGTTGTTGTTGTTGTTGTTGTTGTTGTTGTTAACTGCCTTTGTGTCAATCTCAACCCATTATGACCCTATGGATGAGACATCTCCAGGCCCTCCTGTCCTCTGCTGCTCTGGCCAGCTCCTGCAAACTCATATTTGTGCTCTCTTTAATAAAGTCCATCCATCTAGCATGTGGCCTTCCTCTCTTTCTACTTCCCTCCACCTTTCCTAACATTATTGTCTTTTCCAATGATTCATGCCTTCTCATGATGTGTCCAAAGTATGACAGTCTAAGGGGGGATGCAGACGAGGGCGTCGGAGACGCCCTGGTCCGGACCGCCACCGGAGTTCAGTCTCCGGACGGCGGCGCATCCCCGGCGCATCTAAAAGGACCGCCAAAATGGCGATCCTTTTAGATTCTGGCGAAAGTGCGCCCTAACAGCTGCGGGCGCACTTTCGGCGGCTCAAACGTGCGGCTGAACGTGCGGCGGCTCCTCCTCTTCCGGGCCTCGGAGACGGCGCAATTAGCCGTCTGCCGAGGCCCTAAGTCTTGTCATCTTGGCTTCTAGGGATATCTCTGGCTTGATCTGCTCTAGGACTCTTTTGTTTGTCCTTTTGGCTGTCCGTGGAATCCTCAGCACTCTTCTCCAGCAACACATTCTCTCAAATGTGTTGATTTTCCTCTTATCTTTTTTCTTGACTGTCCAGTTCTCACATCCATATATGGTAAAAGGGAATACAATGGCTTGTATGATTCTGACTTTTGTGCTGAGTTGTGTGGCTTTGCATTTTAGGATCTTTTCTAGTTCTTTCATAGCCACCTTCCCCATTCTTAATCTTCTTCTGATTTCCTAGCTGCAGTCCCCATTCCGTTCAGTGTTTGATCCCAGATATGAGAACTCTTTTACTATTTCTATTTTCTCTTTGTCTAGTTTGGGTGTGTGTAAGTTCTCTGTGGTCATTATTTTTGTTTTCTTTATGTTCAACAGTAAACATTCTTCTTCATGAATAACTTTTGCCATCTTGACCACATTCTGATGTTGCATGGCCACATATACCTCAGTTTTCTTCTGTGAAATGTTGGAGGCCATGCATTGCTTATAGCTATTGTCAACAGCCCCCTCCCATGTAGTTAAAAAATTCACTATTTTTTTAAAAAAAGAAAATACTCTTTGTGATTTATTAAATGGAAGTTTTCAGAGGTTCCAGATATTTCCACGGAGGGAGAAAAACTCAAGAGAAGAAAACAAAGGCACAACGATTCCCTGTTCTGATTTACTGAGACAGAGTCCATGCTCTGAAATCCACAGAGACAAGCAATCATCAGCTTGGTAACCTAAATGGTAAGGGCAGCTCTTGAATAATTGACAGCAGGAGAAAGCCAGAGTCTCAGGCTCCCAACAATCATTGTCTTCTTCTTTAGTCAGGTAAGAGAAGACAACATCAGATTCAGCCCTAGTAGAAACAGACACACCTCCATTAACCTCAATAATTCAGAGATCCTGACTGCTCCTTGGGAAATAAGCTTCTTAGCTCAATGTGCCTCCCCTGAAATGGGAGTCATTCAAAAGGAGAAAAATCAGAAGAAAGTGGAACCTGGGCACAATGAGTCACAAGCAATAAAGTTAAATGCGTCACAAGCAATAAACTGCACCCCAAAAACAGCAAAATAGTTGTTTTTGGGGTGCAGTGAGGCATGTAACAATGGTGCATTTTACAATTTTTAAAAGATGTATCAGTCCTCCATCATTCCAAAAATTCTTTCTTCCTCTCAAAAAACGAGTGGAAGGTGATAGAAAAGCAACAAATTGGCACAATTGCCTTATTCAACACTGCAGTTAGAGACGGGAAATGTTTACTTTTCAAATACTAGTGAGAAATGGAAACAATTTTTTTTTAAACTGTAACTCTCCAAACTTTTTGGAAGACAGCAAACTTCTGGAAGTATGACATAAATCTATTGCATTGTGGGCAACAGGAATTAGTGCCCTTGAAAGATTGCTCTCTCCTTCCCCCCAAAGCCCTTCCCACACATATAGGAGGATGTGGGGTACAATTTTGCTACATTTTCAGCCATTTCGGGGCTGATTTTCATCCAGAAAAAGCCTTCTTTTTCAACAGGAAAGTGACATGCAAGTGACTTCAGATTTTACTTGTTGGTTGCTTCCTGTTAAAACATGGCAAAAATTGATTCCATACACCCTAAGAAGCATTGGGAAGTATTTTAGGCAAATTGTTTTTGACTGGTTTTTAAATTTTGGGGAGGAATGCTGAGAGGACTTGGAGTCCCACTTTTGCTTCTGCCATGTCCCTTTCTCCAAAGAGTAAATTGAAGGAGGGACACACGCAAAGAGATATGAACCAGAGAGAGAGAGAGAGAGATTAAAAATTAAAAAATTAAAAAGTAATAAAAAGAAAAAAAAACCCTCAGCTTTTGCATGCTATAATAAGTCATGATTTGTACTAACCATGGTTTGTTTACAGCGACAAATTATGGTTTGTCTTCCCAATTTCTGGTTTGTTTCTCTTCTGCTGGTTTTTTCTCAGCTCCTGTTTCAGGATAGGAAGCTTGAGAAACAAGAAAGGGACAAACAGTATATGTAGGTTATAGATTCAGGGAATGGCTTAAACAAGCCAGTGTTTGCCCCTGTCTTGTTCCCTTAGCTGGTTTCTGGCTGATTAATAAACCACAGCTTGGTTGAGATCCAACCTGAAGAAGATGGAGGTACAGATTGTGCAATGAAACCTTGTTATACAACACTGTGCAATTGCTGTGCAATCAAATGTGAAATGCACAACTGAAGTCTGCAATGCAGATTTGCAATATGCAGTGCATATCTACATGAGTACCCAGCTTGTTGGGCAATTAGCTTACACATTGTAAATTACTTAGAGACTGCTTAGTTCAATATGAAGTGGTATAGAAATGTAGCTGCTATTGCTATTGCTACATGCACAACTCATGATTTACAATGTGTATATGCCTGTGCAATGAACAATTGTCCCACATGTGCATTGTACTTCTCCAACCATCAACTTAATACTGAATACTTGCCATATGCTGATTTGAGCTTATGCCTATGGCAAGCCTGGGAGTACGCTGCTTATGCATTTTTCCCATATGTGGGTGGGTGGGTCCCGGAACGGATCCCCCGCATATAGGAAAGGCCCACTGTATGTACTTGTGCATTGGTCAAAAAGGTACAGAAGTTCTATTCTGTAGGAGAACTTACACTTACCCTTACACATGAGTAAGTCCCCAACAAGATGAGAGAGGGCCTGTACAGGCCGGCCAAAAGGGCCGGCCTGGGGATGGAGTTGGGGTGTGGCGAATGCATGCTGGCCACCGCAACTCCGCCCCCACGTTGTCCTCACACTGCCCATGCAACCACATGGTGAGTGGCAAAAGGCATGTCTTCGGCATAGTGTTTACACACGCTGCACTGAAAAAGTGGCAAAAAGCCACTGCCACCACACGTAGGGTTCCCTTTCTGCGGTGCAAAAAGAAGTTGCTTTTGTGGCTTCTTTTTGCTCCACGGAAAGGCCAGATCAGGGCCGCAGCGTGTGGTTTCCATGGTCCCGATCCAGCAAGGAAAGGGGCACCATCCTGCTGCCCTTTTGGGGCCATCTGTACAGCCCCAGAGATAGATTTGCACATCACAGCAAATCATGATATGCAATCACATGATATGAAGCGGTATATAAATAAGCTGCTTTGCTTTTTGCTTTTTTAACTTACAAAGAAGATGAGGTGCTGCGAGGGAGATTTGTTTTAACTGATGACGTTCTAAAAACTGTTTTTAAGAAGATGGCACAGAAAAATATCTTGCAGAGTACTTTGCAAACTTATCCTTTTCAAAATAACTATGAGGCAACAACAACACTATTGAAGAAAAGCACAACTGAACATGCTTTTTGTAGGCTTCCAGACTTCAGTCACATGTGCATTTGAAGGATTCAAGAAAGATTTCTGTTTCACACAGTGGCCAATGGGTTGCGTATGAGAAGCAAAGAAGCAGACTGTAAAATCAATAAGCCTCTCCCATTGTTGTTCCCAGCAAGTTGTACTCATTAGTATAGTTCTTTCTGAACATGGAGGTTCCATATAATCACATACCCTCCAACGTTTTACAGATAAAAACTGGGACACATGTGGCCAAGCAACATCATAATGTAGTCAAGATGGCAAAACCAATGAGGAAGAATACACAACAAGAAGAGGCTACAGCAGTTTGCTTCTGCCTGAGCCTCCTAGGAAGGGCACAGTTCTGCCTCTACTCGACTCTCCCTTGCATGCAGACAGATTAAGCATGCAATAAAAGAAGAAAGATTAAGCATTTATTAAAAACGTATGACTAGCATCACATGCAGTTGGACCCTGAGAGGTGGTAGCTGGTGACTATCATGTCAATGAGGCTGGGAGTTCACACCATATTTTAGTTGGAACTTTTAAATGCTATGCAAGTTTGCCAACTTTATTTGTATAAGGTTCAACAGCTCAGCAAGTACCTCTGAAGGAGATTTAAAATCCAGAGCAGATTTGCCACCCCTACTGAAATGGAAACCATCAGCTGCCATTGGCCCTGAATCTCCATGAATTTGTTTCATTGGATCACCTTGAGTCCTTGATGGCACTTGGGAACCCTTGGGATGATACAGTGAGCACTGAATTGAATTGTACTGCAAGCTTTTACAGGCACATTTTGCGCTGCATAAAGTTATGGAGCAAATTCTTTTTTAGAAGATGGTTCTCAGTTCTGGGTCTGGAACGCTGAGAATCTGCCCAGGGCTGAAAGCTGCCTGGTTCATTCACTTTGTCTCCCAAGTGGATGTTCTGAACATGGACATGAGCCCCTAGGTCTCACCCACTCTTCTCTGTCAGAGATTCCTTCCAGTCATGACTTTGCTCTGTTGTCTGATCAATGAACTCCCTATGCATTAAATGTAGCTTCTGTCCATTGACCCCCTTAGCTAGTATGTCAAAATCCTTCTGACATTTATCTTCAACAAACATTTCAAGGTGCTGGAACTCTATTTTAAAGAAACCTTGCTTGCAGTTCTTTCCACAGCTACAAGGCTCTTTGGATAGTGAGTCCCTCCTCCCTGAAATTTCATCTGTGCAACCTAGGTCTTGTAATAATGCCTTTATTAAGAGCAAGAGGAGGAGGTACAAACCTGACAAAAGTAAAACTTTTCAAATATAGTTGACCTCAAGGGCAGAGATAAGTGCATCCTTAAAACTGAAGCCCTCTGCACTCTTACCTGGGAAATGGCTCCCACTGGACTCAATGGGACACATATGAGATTGCGCTATTCGTTTCCTCCAGTGAGAATGAGAAAATAGAGCTTGATTCAGAGTTTGGAAGTTTTTTGGGGTTAGGGGTGGGAATGGGATCCTTCTGTTGATAACAACAACAACAATATTTATTTATAATGTTCTTTTCACCAAAGGATGGGACATAGACATATATAATCAACAACAAAACAACACAATAATATACTAAAACAATATACGAATGTGAGAGACCAGCATGTTTAGTGGTTTGACCATTGGACTATGGACGTTATCACATGGGAGCAAATCTGCTGGTTAATCCACACAAAACCCAAACAGAAACTGGATTAGTGCCCCGTGTTTTCACACGACGTCGCACAGAAACTAGACAGAAAGTGGACAGAAACTGGTGTTATCCGAGATCTTTTGAAATTCGGTTGTTTGGAGGAAATGCAAATGTGCAATTAAGGTAAATTCGCATTTACTGTAATGTGATAGCCAAATGCGCATTTGGAAGCATTTCCCCGCATTTTCCCATGGTTCCGCGGGGTCTCCTTCCCCCTCAGCAGATGGCTAATTGAGTCGTCTTGGGGGCAGGGAAGGGGAGGGGTAGCCGCACAATCGGTGCTCCAACCCCTTCCCCAGGTCGTCCTCGGAGCAGCCGGCCCTCTGCACGGCCGGCGCTCCGGCAAGGACCTCCCGCCGCAGAATTTGCACACGCTGCAGCGGTGGAGTCGGCGAAGGTGCGCTGCAGCCTTTTGCGGCCCACCTTCGGCGGCTTGAAGGACGGGCGGACGTGGGCTGCCCCGGGAAGCTGCGCTGCGGGGCGAAGATATCCCCACACCTCGGCCCCGCGGCACAGCTTTGCACCCCTGAAAGGAGCGCTAAATTGGTGCTCCTTTCACAAGTTGCCGAAGGTGCACCGCAAAAGGTTGCGGCTCACCTTCGGCGACTCTTCTGCCGCAGCATGTGCGAGGAGGTCCTCCTCAGAGCGCCGGCCGTGCGGAGGGCTGGCTGCTCTGCGGACGACCTGGGGAAGGGGTGAAAGCTGCGGTGAGTGACAGCCACGGCGAGCATAGTGCGCATGTGCTAGAAGATCATTTCTAGTACATGTACGGGATTTTCTCACTTGTGTGTGAACGTTAAATGTGGTTTCAGTGGGGGCTTAGTTGATTTAATGTGTTTTAATTTATATTGTAAGCTGTTTGGGGTCCGATTTGGGAGAAAAGTGGAATATAAAATAAATGAATACATAAATAATATGGGGAACATCTGGGGAACAATTAGGTGGAATCTTACTGGTGAGTCCCAACTAGAGTTGACCCATTCTATCAGTTGCTGAATTGTGAGTCAACTTGTAGATAAATCTAATTGATTCAATGTGTTTATTAGAGATGGAAACAATATTCAAAGACTCAAAAAAGAATAAACGAGAAAGATGTCTGAAAGCCCTGATGAGGAGAATCCTCCTCAAGGCACTTTTTAGTTTTCCCCCAGTTCTTCAAACAGACTTGAGGACTACTCTTGTCACTTTTCAAGCCGTGACCCACCTATTACCTGTCTCACCAAGCTGCCCCAAGAAGGATTGTCACTGGTTGTGTACTGATAGCAACTTCATCATTGTGATGTCTGCATCATTGCATCATCGTGATACCGTGTCTGTGGGGAGAGTTCAGCTAGTTCTGACAACAGAACACAAGTGGTGAGGATGATTATGACAACGACAACAGTTATGATGGTAGCTTGCCTTTCTCCCCAAATTGAGATTCTTCTTCTCACTTGGCTACCCTCCATGACTTTAAGGGGAAGCCAATAAAGATTGTCAGGGTTTTTGGAACCCAATATGGGACAACTCTCAAGACTGGCCAGTACATATGAGGCAGGCCTATATAAAGCCCACCTCAGATATTGCAAGAGGAAGACCTCTCATAAGACTTGAGACAGGCTTTATATAGGCCATCTGTCAGGGATGCTTTGATTGGGAGTTCCTGCATGGCAGGGGGTTGGACTTTGGCCCTTGTGGTCTCTTCCAACTCTATGATTCTATGATTCTATGATTCTAGGTCAGCCTCATGTTGTTCCTCTCTCTGTAGAGCTGTGAGTGGGAAGAGTGGACACCAGCCACACTCTCAACAGACTGATTCTGGTCTATTTTGTTGTGTACTAAATGCTCCGGAGTTGGTTGTGAGGGCAACTGGCATCTGTACTTTCCAAATGTGTGTGCAGTCCACACTCACAACAGACCAATCCTGGAGCATTTGGTATGCAGTAAAATAGCCTCTGACCAGAATTTGTCTTTTGTGAGTGCAGCTGGTGCCTGTTTTTCCTACTGTTGGTTGTACAGGTGACTGAGAGTTCATTTAGATGTCATTTTTTTTTTAGTGGGATGATGTGAATAAGCCAACTCACACATTCTGGGTTTGTTATTTACACTATTTTTTTCCATCAGAACCGCATCTCTCCATATTCTGTTGCTCAGACATGCTCACCAGCCATGAGCCTCCCCCTCAAAGGTGCTGGCAACCCCTTGGAGAAACTGTCCCCAGCTGGCTGTCTTGAGGCAGCGGCAACAACGTCTCCCACTGCTCCCTGGAGCTGCCATCTGTCAAGAGATGTTGGGGGAAAGAGGGAAATGAGAGAGAGAGAGTCATTGGAGGGGAAAGACACAGTCGGGCATGCAGGGTTCAATCCCGGGTCTATTTGCATGATTATTCACACTGCCAATGATGCAAATCTTTGGGAAAACCCCGGAAAAAAACACAGTACTGATTATCCCAGGTTAAGCGGGTTTTTTTGGCAGCCCCGCACCCCCCCCCCCCCCGAATTGGATGCATTGGGATGCATGTGAACGACTAAAATTTAACCTGGATTCATCCCGGATTATTTTCACTGTCTGAATAGCTCTTGATAGAGGAGCACACAAGGCATGACTTGGAGCTGCTCTGCCTCACTGGCCAGGGAGGAGGAAGAAAAGTAGTGGCACCAGTTGCAATCCTAGCAGGCAGATTGCCAGCATTTGGTATGTTAAGGCCATTTTGCTGCTGCCAAATGCTCATAGGTTAGTCTATTGACATCATGGCTGATGTTTGCTCTCTGCAAATAAATAAAATACAGGATCATGTATGGCTTCTATGTGAGGCTTGAATTCAGGTTCCCAAGTATGGCATGTCCCACAGAGAAAGGTCCATCTAGGAGTAGGATTACTATAATAATAATAATAATAATAATAATAATAATAATAAATTTATACCCCACCTTCAGCCGAAGCCATCAAGGTGGCTTTACATTAAAAATACAACCCACATTTAAACAATCATATAACCCCCCCTTAAAATTACAATTAAATCAAACAATTAAAAACTAACATTTAAATAAACAATTAAACAATATTACAAACACTAACCAAAGGCACTAAGACGTCGAAGCACCCCCATTTTATAACAGGGACAAATTAACCCCTGAGCAATACATATTAGAGCTAAAGGGCTCTTAAAGTTCAAGATTATCCCAGGCCTAAACCTGAGACCTAAGGGCAGTCTCTCGTGAAGTCATTAAGCATTATGCATTAAGTACCAACCAAGGATGATCACAGCTTTTCAGTCAAACACAGGGAGAGAGGGGGAGGGAGGGAGAGGGATACACTTAGGGAGATGGGATAAAAATGTCTAATTTAGTCTAGTTGCTTCTAGTGAGAATGTGGATGCAAAGCAGTGTAGAGAGTTAGACCTGATGCTTCAGAAACTGGGAGGGGAGGAGGAAGCTAAGTAAGCAAATACAAAGATCCCCAGCAGAATCTTTACAAGTTGAAACTAATCCTTCCAAACTATAGCAAGCTGGTGCTCTAAAAGCTGAGCTCGAGATTTATGCACAAACTTTTCCTCTTGTCTGGAGCAGAACCACCCAAAACTGGAGAATTTCTACTCTTGTCTCCCTCCTGGATCTGACTCGTGAAAATTGGGGACTCAAGACCAGAACCTGATGTCTGTCAACCCTACTTTGAAACCCTAGGAGCTATGTCAATCATGGAAGGCTACAGCATCTCTAATCCTTATTCAACAACCATTACTCATGATGCCACATGAGGGATGGAGGGTGGAGGTGTCACAAGAGTGAAATTCATGCCCAATAAAGGGTCCAAATTAGCAGAAGCAAAGTGATCAAGGTATAGAAAAAAGTTTATTTCTGTAGCAATAGGTGCACTTGGAAAGGCCCAAAGTGAGACAACTGAATAGTTCTCATAGGGGGGTTGCAGACTGCCAGAAATAGTGTGAATTCAGTCCACTTTTAGGGTTAGGGTTAGTGCTAGGGAATCATGGGAACTGTTATTTTTCTGAGACATTGAGCCTTCTCTGTCAGACAACTCTGATGCCACAATAAAATACAGTTCCCATGGTTCCCTAACTCTAACCCTAACCCTAAAAGTGGACTGAATTCACACTATTTCTGGCAGTCTGCAACCCCCCATAGTCCACCTTTTATACCTTTTTGCAACTTGGAACCATTAACATCATAGGTGAAAGCATATCCTTTCCGTCTACCATTCATCATGGTACTGGACTGCCCTGGAGATGGCTGTTTGTTCTAAACTGTTTATAAAAGAAAAGGCCTAAGCAGACGGTGCAAAGCGCCATTTTCGAGGCCAGGAAGGAGAGGGGCAGCCTCACGCTGGGCGCCCCAACCCCTTCCCGAAAATGTCGTCGGAGCGGCCAGCCCTCCGCATGGCCGGCGCTCCAACGACGCACTTCCGCTGCAGTGTCCGCACACGCTGCAGCGGAAGAGGCGCCGAAGGTGCGCCGGACGCCTTTTCTGGTGCACCTTCGGTGTCTTGCGGAAGGAGCGCTATTTTAGGGACACTGTGGCTCGGGGCCAAGGAGTGTGGATACCTCGGCCCTGATCCACAGCTTCTCGGGGTGGCCCTGTGCCGCCCGTCTGCTTCCCCCCTAAATAGTATGTGAAATCCAGTCAACAGGAGCTTTGGACATTTACAACAAAGAGTCTATCACTTAAACAAGGAATTTCTTGATTAACACTTGTAAAACAGGGATTAACACTTGTAAATTAAGAAGAAATTTCCCCTTCTTATCTATGTGTTAAACACAAGACACAGTCAGGGGGTGTGAGTTGCAAAAAGGTAATCAATTTCCTTCCTGACTCTCCTACTTTCAAATAATGGAGATTTCTGGGCTCCTGAGTCCACCTTGAGATTAGAGAATTTATAAACTAAGAGTGAGGCTTTCCATTTTTATTATTTTAATCAGAGAGGCATGAGAGGATTGCAAAAGACTACACTTGCCTTCTTCCCATCCTTCCCTGTCATTGCAGATTTGTTTTACCCCTGCAAGACCTCTTCAAAAACGGCACAAGGAGAACATTTCTTAAATTGTTCAGTCTCCCCTGTGAGAATAAATTTCAATCAGCATGTCTATGGACCCTTATCACACTACTCTGTTACAATGCTATATTTTACTTTAACTGCCATGGCAACATCCTGTGGAATTCTGGGGTTTGTAGTTTAGGGAACCCCAAGAGCTCTCTGGCTGAGAATTCTAGATGCCCCTCCCTAAAGTGGAATAAATTGCAACAGCAGTGTAATGTGATAAGGATCTATAAGTAGAAAAGTAGTCTCTATTCTAGTTGGGACTAACAATAGGACATGCTAGTCTTGTTTTTCTATCATTGGAGCAGAATTTGACAGAACACTGTCTCAGAAGGAGAAAATTAGTGCCTTCAAATTAGGATTCTAGCTGCCTGTTGCCCTGATCTATTTGGTTTGTTAATTTTTGCTATTAATTCCTGAGGAGGCTCTGAAAAGCCCATTTCAGTTACTAGCAAAATCAAACAAGGAGTAAATGGGAGTCACCCATATCTAATCTCAAAAAGATTAGCAGCACCAAACTGTAAGCAAATATTTAAATTACTTAACTTGCCTATATCTTTTGTTGGAAAATATATGAGTGGATTTTAAAACAAGAGATATGGTGTTTACTAGAAATGATTATAAGACCCTGGGAATTATACCTGATCTTGGTGATCCCCTTTCAAGTAAAGATCACTCAATACTTTGAGAAGAAATTGGATGTTGTTACAACTGAGGAGGAGATTTTAACCCCCCCCCCCCAAGCCCCACACTTGACTGGACACTGACCTGCAGAGAGGATGTCCAGACACCAATGGATGAGCTCTCATGCAGAAATCTTGCAATAGAAATATGGAATGCTAACCAGATACCTTGCTCGGGACAAACACAGCCCATTGTTGACAATACCCAATTAAATGATGCAAGCTACAGCAACTGGCCCAAGAAAAGAGGAAAGCAGACCAGAATATGTCTACTGTACACAGAGATGTTGAAAAATGTGTTGATGATGAATATACAGCTTACAGTCTTTGAAATCAAGTCACCAAGAAATCCAGAACTTCATGCAAGCTTTCTTTATTGCAAAATCAGCATGAGCAAAAACAAATAATAATAATAATAACATCTTCACTTTAGCCAGAATGGCTAAACAGGAACAAAGCTTAGCTGCTACATTGTCAAAGTTAGTCTAGCTTCAGCATCAGCAAAAATATGTTTTAATTAGTTCATTCAGCTTAAGGATTATTATTATTATTATTATTATTATTATTAAACTTTATTTCTGGAGCGCTGTAATTATACACAGCGCTGTACAAAGTAAAAAAGTTACAAATATAAAAATTAAAGAACAAGTGAGAGACTTTTCAGAATCACAACTCTCAGCCCACATTTCTCCACCCCTTTGGGTGTAGCCCTTACAGACTGACTGGTTGAAGTTACATGACGTGTGTTAGCCCAACCTTTAATTTCCATATTACACCATGTGACTGCAGTTCCCAAAACATCCCTTGTTGATGAAAACCTCTTTTGTAAATAAAACTGTTTCTCACAGACTTTCAGCTTGTTAGCTAGCTTGTTTAGACTATAATACACCTGTGGCTGATAATTGCGACTCTGGCCTCAGAAAACAAATTTTCACAGCATGGAAAAATACAGACATACATCTTTAGATTTCAACATTTTAACATTGACTATATATCCCATCAAAACCCAACAAGAGAACCCCAATGGAGAGAAACTGCCAATTGAGGGCTGGATTTATTTGCTGATGAAGGAGATTGAAAACATAAAATCTTTCTCATTTGCAAGTAACAATCTGCTAGCAATATTGACAAATAACATGATTAGCTCAAATTCTCCCCAAAACAAATCATCCAACCAATCCAGAAAGCTGAACATAAGAAAGCTAGGATGAAAACATCACAAAATTCTAAGAAGGAGGCTAAAAGCATAAAGAAGGCAAAACGAATCAAAAACGTAATGACAATACACCATGATACAAATAAATTGCCAAGAAAAGAGCCCAAAATGAAAAACAGACAAAATAATACAGAAACCTCCAAGATGAAAGTAACAACCAAGAAACATATTGGAAAAAAACATACATCTACACTAGGAATAAAATCTGATCTAACTATACACCCAAATCAGACTAGAACAGAAACTCAATGTGAGCAGCTGATCATACATGATCCCTGGGCTTTCTCTTTGTCTAAAAGAAAAACCTCTTCAGAGAAGACCATTAATACCACCAATAAGAAAAAAAATGGAATCTGATATTAAACCGCCAAAAGCTAGTAACGAATAACTACCCTAATCCCAAGGGTTTATTAACCCAGTATGACAAAAGCAACAACTATTAACTATATTGAACACAATAAACCCGTATAAGCTCACCATAATGGACATAATGCATGTTGAATACATTTTCTACAACTACATCTATGAACATGCAGTGGTTACTGTTACTGAACAAGACACAGTCAATACGATTCTGACTTGCAGGAACACTTTAGCAGAGTGTGGAATCTCAGTCTCAAGATTTTTGAGAACATTGCCCCTCCACAGGTACTAGTTATTGAAAGCAAATTAATCTGGAAAAGTAAACTACCAAATGAAAATGCCTAGCCACAAACCTAATTGAGTTTGAAACACCTAAACTTATCCATCTTGATGAAGTAAAGGACTCTAAACCAAGAAAACTATTTCAAACTGGGAAAATTCCTTTTGATAAGGAAGAAAAATGCTAATGAGTTCTTTCTGTGCTCTGTCTACTGAAGCACAAGATGAAATAATGCTAAGACTAGATTTTTAAAAATCATATTTGGCAAGTCTTCACACTGGAAAAAATAAGAGTCCAACTAATCTAAAAGAACATAACGTCATAGATGTTTTTACCTCATCTGAACATGTGGAAACCCCAAAATGGGAAGAACATCAATGTGGTACAAATGTGGAAGCTACTGTAGAATTCAATCATACATCAAATGGTATCCTGATTAGGAGCATTGAAACTAATTTACCACCAACAGATAACTCAAGAGAAAAGGAGCCCTTTACTTGGCTTAGCATGAGATTTCTAGAGGAGAATGAACTGGCATCTCCAGTGAAACAACCTTCTCTTCCTGACTGCCAAGCAAATCAAAGTGAAAGGGTAATCTCAAATGTCAGCAGACCAAATTCTTATTATGAAGCCATTAAGTACATGGAAGAGCCAGAAGAAACCTCTGAAAAGCCCCCTCCAATATACCTCAAAGATCAGAAAGCCTTGAATCAGATAAAAAATACAGAAGGGCAGCCTTCCCAAACAGCAGATCACAAAAATCAAAACAAAGTCCTTCAAACTAAGGTGGTGGTACAATACCCTCAGAGGTCTCTTCTGGGCCTGCAAGTTCCATCTCTGCAAACATGACCCCTCCCCCCCAAAAAAAGATTATCAAAAATAATATCAACAAAAACAATCCTTGATACTTTTATAATGGAATGTAGCTGGCTGCTGCAGCAAAGTGGAGGACCCTAATTTTCTGGACTTTATAACCAAATATGATATTATATTGCTGCAGGAGACCTGGTCAAAAGAAAGTCTGATTTTGAATGGGTACTCTGAATACTCTTTAGATGCAGAACCCAGCCTTCATGAAGATCAACCTAAAGGAGGCCTAGCTGTGCTGATTTCAACCAACATTAGGGCAAATATGGTAAGACCAACTTCTTTACTTTGTTTAGCAACATCCCTAGTTATCAGCTTCAGATCAATCAGCTTACTGATAGTTAATGGGTACCTCCCCCATCGAGACATCAACAACTGACCAAAAACAACTAGTTAAAGTTAGAAGAGTACATATTTGAATTAACAGTCTTGTACCCCAAATCTTACATTCTCATGGCAGGAGACTTTAATGCCAGAATAGGCCAAACAGATAAAATGCTGTACTCTCATTGCCAGCAAAATTCTCCAGAACAAAAGGCTGCCCATTCTATACCAAAGAGGCAGTCAAAAGATAAGGGGTGCAACTGTGCTGGCCTTTACTTAATGCAATTGTAAATAGATTTGATTTAGTAATCTTAAATGGGAGTATGGAAGGTGATAGACCTGGAGAATATACTTTTCTATCTGGAACAGGAGCTTCTACAATAGACTATATTATAACCTCACACAATTTGCTAAATGCTATATCCAGCTGCAATGTAAGCAAACGCCTTGAGAGTGACCATTTACCTCTAGTGCTAAGACTCAATGTTGCCACTCATAACATCTATACACAGTGTACACAGATGCTAACCCTAGATGCTGAAGAAAGATTTACACGAGTAAAATGGTCAAATAAATTAAGCCAAAATATAACAGCAATATTGTACTCTGAAAGCAGTCTCTAGCAACAAGAGGCGCTGATAACTGCAGATACACCTACATCAGTCTTTACTTCATTTCAAGAAATAATTTTGAACTTGCAAGACTGCTTGAAACCTCATGCGGAAGCTGTATGAAAATACTTTTCTGAAAGTTCAGTGCAATCTTGCTGGCCATTTAACAGAACAAATACCCACCTATGTTGGAGTAAGACAGGGCTGCATCTTAGCCCCCACCTTGTTCAATTTCTACATTAATTCCCTAGCTCAATATTTGGAACCAATAAACTCACACCCTCCTAGATTGGCAAATAAATCGCTGACAGTGCTTTTATATGCAGACAATGCAGTGCTTCTATCACAGTCAAGAATAGGCTTGAGATGTATCTTAAATGCTCTAGCCTCCTATTGTTAAGATGAAATGTTGGTAATAAATTACAACAAAACTAAGATCCTGATATTTAACAACAACAACAGCAACAACAAAAAAGACCAAGCATCGATGGCAGATTGATGGACATATAATAGAACAAGTTACCTCCTATAAGTACTTAGGCATAATCTTTCAATCAACAGGCTAGAGGAAACTGCAAACGAAGTATGCCATTACAAGTGCTCAAAGATGCACCAGAGCACTCCTCTCTTTCTTCTATACCAAAGGTGGCCAATATATCCCTGCTTCCATCCAGGTTTTTGTCACCAAAGTAATTTCACAGATGTTGTATAGCTGTCTGATATGTACAATTGGATGATTACAATCCTCTTGAAGTTGCACAGACAAAAATTTTAAAAGCATTTTCAGGAATGCCTTCTTGTGTATCGAATGCAATTCTATGGCTTGAAACAGGGCAAATTCGTTTGGAGGCACAAATGCTGATGCATACAGTGAACTTTTGGCTAAAGCTGACTTTCTTTCCTGTGGGCTTTGCTTCATTAACTCTGACAGATGCATTTCAGTCCAAATGGAAAAAAACCACTGTTAACCAAATTGCAACACCTGGGACTTCCAGCTGATGACCTTTGGACTTTGGGGTACACCAAAGCTAGAATAGCTATTAGAAATAATAATAATAATAATAATAATAATAATAATAATGACGTATATCCCGCCCCTCTGCAACACATTATTGAGTTTCAAAATCATTGGAGTCTGTCTGCATGCTATTCCAATTACTGGGGCTGTATGGAACCATTTACTATGTCAAATTATATGTCAGATCTATCAATCCCCAAATATAGAAATTTTTTTATGTTGGCCAGACTAAATGTTCTGGACTCCTGTTCAGCAAGATCCCTGTTCAGGAATTGTCCATGAGTTCAGATCTGGTGACCCTAATATCTGGAAATCATGCCCTATGAGGAGGAACTTAGGGAGCTAGGTATGTTTAGCCTGGAGAAGAGAGGGTTAAGAGGTGACATGATAGCCATGTTTAAATATCTGAAGAAATGTCATGTTGAGGATGTAGCAAGCTTGTTTTCTGCTGTTCCAGAGATAAGGACACTTAACAATGGATTCAAACTACAGGAAATAGATTCCACCTAAACGTTAGGAAGAACTTCCTGACAGTGAAAGCTGTTCGACAGTAGAATATGCTGGCTGGGAGTGTGGTGGAGTCTCCTTTTTTGGAAGCTTTTAAGCAGAGGCTGGATGGCCATCTTTCTGGAGTGCTTTGATTGTGTCTTCCTGCATGGCAGGGGGTTGGACTGAATGTCCCTTGCAGTATATTCTAACTCTATGATTCTATGATTTAGGGAGCTGAATATGTTTAGCTTGGAGACTGAGAGATGATATGATAGCCACCTTTAAAGAGATGTCATGAAGAAGATTGTGTTTTATTCCTACTGCTCCAGAGATGGGGGCACAAACCAGTGGATTCAAATTACAAGAAAAACATTGCCACTAAATAGTAAGAACTTTTTCATGGCAATAACAGTTCAGGAATGGAGGGTCGTGGGTTCTCCTACTTGGAATACTTTTTGTTGCAGATTTTATAAAATGTTGTTTAAGCTCATCATTATTCCTGCCGCTAGTATGTAATTTTATATTGTTTTCATTTTTAATTGTTTTTAAATTTTTTATTGTAAAAGCTTTAAACATGTTTTTATTTGTGAGCCTCCTTGGCTCCCTTTCTGGGAAAAAGGCGGCATAAAAATGAAATAAATAAATAAATAAACAGAGGTTGGATGGGCATTTTTCAGGAGTGCTTTAGTTGTTCATACTTGCAAGGCAGGGAATTTGACTAGAAGACTCTTGTGGTTCCTTCCAACTCAGTTATTTTATTCTATGATTGTATGATGCCAAACTCTGCTTTCCTCCTAAGGAGAAAGTCAACCATCTGGATGTAATATATGGGGTGCATTCTCAGTCACTGTGCATCTACTGCTGAGTCTCCCCAGGAATCCTTTTAAAAATTAATCTCATCACATAAAAATGCTAGAAGAGAAGAGCTTATGACAAGTTTGATGTTTTGTCTTGAAGCCTGGAACCCCTGCTTGGAACAAGAAAAAAAAAAGGATGAAAAACTAGCAGGCTGAAAGGGTGTGTGTGTTTCTGTGTGTGAAGGCAAGTGAAAAATGGAATGTGGTATAGTTGTTTTCCTTTTTATTTCCTTCATTCTTGGTATCTTATGCTTAGCAGAATGCCAAGGAAGGACCAAATGGAAAAACAAAAGAAAACAACATTTATCAATTTCTCCATCTGTCTATTCTGTCTCATTGGATACGGCATTTTATTTTTGTTAGAGCTAGGCAAAGTCTTGGAAAGTTTTTTTGTGGGTTTTTTGGACTGTGTCGCCATGTTCTAGAAGAGTTTCTTATTGACGTTTTGCCAGCATCTGTGGTTAGCATCGTCAGAGAAGTCTAGAAAGCCGTTTCAGCTTTAAGGTTGAAGTCAATTCAGCCAAATTCTTAGGAGCCACATCTTCGTGGTGAGCAGAGGTGAAACCAAATGGGAGCAAAAGTATTAGCAGATCTAACATACCCACTGATATTTCACAAATGAAAACCTGAATACATGTGGCCAGACATCAGCATATTGTCACGATAGCAGAGGTTAATGAGGGTATGTTACACACACAATCTAGGAAAGGCTGCAGCACTTCGCTTTTGCTTGAGACTACTGGGAAGGGCAAGACTCCACCTGCTCTTCTTGCCCCCTCCTTGCTGAGTTAATGGAGAGCAAACTACTTTTGCACTTTGAACTAAGTTTGCATAAGGTGAGGACAAAAGGGGAAAGTGGGTGGATGAGAATGAAACTGGAACATTTTAAAAGCAGCTGAAAAAGTGGGATGGCAGAGGATTAATTAGGACTGCTCCTACCAAAATGGAACCGTTGGAACATTGTTATATTGTTGTTATGATTTTAACTATGTTACTGTTTAATACTGTTTTAAGGGGGGGGGAGGGATTTACTGTCTTATTGTAACTGTTTTATGCTGTAAACCGCCCGGATTGGGCAACCATTGGGCAGTATATAAATAAATTTTATTATTATTATTATTATTATTATTATTAAGGTGTTATCAATTTTCTTTATTTTCTTTACTTTTTTATTTGTCTAATTTACATCCTGACTTTCTCTCAACAAGGAACCCAGGTAGTTAAAACAAGGCAAATGAAAAACCCAGTGATACAAAAGTAAAACAAAGAAACAAACAAAGTAATTATCATGTAAAAAAAACAGCCATAATTTAAAACAGTATAATTTTATTTAAAAGTCCTAGAAGACAGATAAAAATGCAACTCTGATCTCTCATTAAAAATCCTTTTGTGTTGACCATCATCAAATAGTCATCAGATGCCTATTTAAACATAAAAGTCTTTACCAGTCAGAGCAAAGGGAGGCAGACTGACATCGCATGGGAGAGAACTCCACAGTGTGATGTGGCCACTGAGAAAGCCATTTCACTTGTCCTCACCAGATGCGTCTGTGAAGATGATGGCCTTTTGAGAAAGCCCTCTCCCAGGGATCTTAAGACTTGGTCAGGCTTTACGGTCTTTCAGATGACCTGGACTTGAGCTGTATAGGGCTAGCTAGGTCATAACTAGAACTTTTCCCAGAAATGAAACAGAAGCCAGTAAGTAAGACTTCCAGTAAGTAAGCCTCAGAAAAGGTATTACAAGATTTGAAACTGTCAGGAATTATGGGAGCTGAAGTCCAAAACATCTTGATGACCAATGTTTGGGAACCACCAATCTAGATAGTTGTGGCGTTGTGATTTGAGTGTTGGACTACTGGGAGACCAAGCTTCAAATCCCTATTCACTCATGAAAACCCACTGTGTGACCTTGGGCAAGTCACAGTCTCTCAGCCTCTGAGGAAGACAATGGCAAATCACCTCTGAACAAATCTGGCCAATAAAACCCCTCAACAGGTTTACTTTAGGGCCTCCATCAGTCAGAAATGACTTCAAGGCACACAACACACATTATTGTGAGGCCATAAGTAGCACAGTTCCTGGCAGTGCATATATCTCAGACTGTTGTCCCTTTTATAAAGATGCTCGCATATTAGAAATTACTGAGAAACATATGTAGTCAATGACAGAGCACTCCTTATCAGAGCAGGCCCCTGCCTTTTAACTTTTAGAGATTAACTTTTTATTTTGATTTTGTCTGTAAAATTCCCATGAGATTTAAAAACAACAACAACCTCTGTAAACATGTACAGTTTCATTTTTAAAATGTTCCAAAGCAGAAAGCCTTGCTGTGCAAGTTACACAAGAAGTGCATCGGAAGAAAGCCAACAAAGAAGCATTCTGATGTAAAGAGGTAATGGATGACGGATTTGATTATAGTTGATCATGTCAAGGTAACCTTCGAATCAAAAAAAGTGCAGATTAGAAAAGAAAGGTAAGAAACAGGGCTTGGGAAAATTTATTTACACTACAGCTCTCGTAACCCCCCAGCCAGTGTGGCCATACTCACCACAAACTCACAGCATCATAGCCCCATGACAGCTACTGTTATATACTGGTTAGATTGGGATCCCTGGCATCGTAGTAGATTTACATGTTTAAACATCTGAGCCAAATACTTTCTGAATAGATATGTTCCGAAACTGGTCTGCTCATAGTTGAAAAAGAAGGGGCAGATTTGCACTGGTATCCCAACAGGTCTTGAACTCAATTTAAGCTTATTGCACTGTGTTCTTGGAACATAATGAGTACGTGATGAAAACAGAATGGAACGTATTTTATTACATGGTATGATCTTCATCGAGTTCCCATTCTGTGCTCTGACAGTCCCTAGCATGTTCCAGCAGGAGAACTGTAAAAATGCATCCTCAGCCAGCAACAACGCTTTCAGACCGTTCCAGATGATGTGTATGCGATAATCCTATCCGGTCTCAATCTGTCCTTGTGTTCTGATTGACTAAGACAACCTCCTCCCCTCCTGTCCTAGAACATCCACAAACTCAACTCAACTCTTAAGGTGTTGATGCAAGGAAGGTGCCACAGGCAATTTAAAAATATTCTTTATTTTTGTAGATTGAATTGCGTTGTGTTTACAAGAAAAAACAATGAATGCTGACTACCTAAACCTCTCGGTAGCATTCTTTCCAATGCAGACATAGGGGTTTTCGCAACAGTGAGCATGCACCAATGAGGGACGGCTGAGGAACTACTTTAGCACCGGTACCGGTACAACAGTAAATAATGTGCGATAATATGTGTTCTCATAATATTACTATCCCGTTATCAATAGTCTAATGCGGTAACACCCGTTCCCATATCGTTATGTTCCAGGGACTCGATGGGAACTTTACAAGTACTGGTGCAATAAGCTTAAATTAACTCAGCAGGGAGAAGAGGAGGGCATGAAATCTTATCCTTCCCAGAAGGCTTAGGCAAAAACAACCTGTTTCAGCCTCTCCTAGCTTGTGTGTTCTTCTTCATTAATAACTTTTGCCATCTTAACCTCACTCTGATGTTCCTTGGCCACATATGTCCCCATTTTCATATGTGAAATGTTATGGGATGATCTATCCTTAGTAGTTGGGGCCTTCTCTCTTGCTTTGTCTTAGGAAGGTTGTATAATTTGTGGGTTCCAACTTTTTTTCTGCAAAAGAAAAAGAAAAACCCAAATATGTGGTAGCGTCAGTCTATCTTGTGGAATAGGTAGTTGGAAACAGGCCCAATTAATACCTTCCTAAAACCCCTACCCAGCGTCGATGACTTTTTCATCCCCTTCCCAGTGCCTTTCTTGTTAAAAGAGAGTTGCTTCAGCTTCAGTTAATGCTCTTAAAAATCCATCTCTCACGCAGTTCTTTTCCTTTGGTGAGCTTCTGGAAGAAGAAGAAATCCACTTTAATTTCATTAGCACTGAGGAACATATTAAGAAGCAGCTCACCACAGGAATAAGCTGCTTAGTTTGTTAAAATCTGAAAAATAATAGGGTGGAACAGCTTTTGGCATCATTGATGAATATATTCCACAGGACCTGATTAATCTGCGTAAGTCATAACAGCACTTTTAGCTTCTGCCGATCTGAGTGGCAGCTTTTAAGAGTTTGGTAGCCTTCCTTCCCCCTCTACCCACATTAATGGCAACATCTAAAAGAACCTGACAGCACCAATTCAAGAGATAATGTTTTCCCGGGATTGTGGTTGCTTTCGCTTCATTATTATAAATTATCACACACAAATTATATTTCATAAACATGTTCCATAAACATAATTGGCACCTTGATGCGTCTCTCATTTCTGGAAATTGCTCTGGAAGTTTCCAGAAGGCCTTCAACATTAAATACCAGCTCTTTTCAGTCACACCAATTGTGGAAGATGATCAGTGTGTGTGCGTGTGCATGTGTGTTGGCACAATACCATTGCTATGGTTTCCAAAACTGTCCTTTGCATACATACTTTGTTCATTCACCATGAGAGCTGATGCCATCAAAATCCTGGAAAATCCTGGATTATACTCATTAAAGCAGTTGTCAGAGACCAAAAACAACCTCTAAACTTTGAATAACCCCATATCTAAACAGGAGGCAGCCCTTTTGTAAATTAGGAATATACCCCAAATATCTACCTTCCTTCTCAATATAAACCCATATATAAACACTAGGTAGCCTTTAAAGAACAAAAACAAAAACGTGGAGCACCATCTTTCCTTCCCTGGTGGTGGTAGTGTGTGCCTTCAAGGCATTTCCAATTTATGGCAACCCTAAGGCATGGGGTCATGGTGTTTTCTTGACAAGATTTGTTTAGAGGAAGTTTGACATTGTCTTCCCTTGAGGCTGAGAGCGTGTGACTTGCCCATGGTCACCCAGTGGGTTTTATGGCTGATTGGAGAATGAATCTTGTTCTCCAGAATTGTAGTCCAATGCTCAAACCACTATGTCATGTTAGTTCTCTTTTCTTCCCTATATAACCTCACATCTAAATAGGCTTTCATTTTATAATTACACCCCCCCCCCAATATGGTGGAGCATCTTCATTTCTTCTCAATGTAGCCACAATATTTAAACAGAAAGCAGCTATTTTATAATTAACTGCCTGTACAGACCAGCCAAAAGGGCTGGCCTGGGGGTGGAGTCGGGATGTGGCGACTGCATGCCGGCTGTCTCGACTCTGCCCTGATGCCGCTGTCATGCCGCGTGCCCCACCGCACAGTGCACGACATCAGGTGCGCAAAGGTGTGCAAAAAAGCTGCCAGCGCGGCGGCAAGGGTGGGTTTTTGCTGCTCCAAAAAGGAGCAGCAAAGTGCTGGATCGGGGCTGCGGCGTGTGGTTGCTGTGGCCCCAATCCGGCGCTCCCAGGGGCAGCATGGAACCGCCCCTTAAGGGCTGTCTGTAGAAGCCCTAAGTCCTTGTCTGCACAAGCCAAAGGGCCTATTTCTCTCCTTGTTCTGGACACACATCCCAAGCCCTGGTCCTGGTGCAAGCAGTCCAAATGATGTCTGGGACATTTCACACTAGAACTGGAGGCTAACAGCCTTAAAACACATTTACTATATATGCTCATGTATAACTTTAAAAATATGAGTGAAAAAATCGATCCAAAAAAACCTTGGGTCGATTTATCCATGGGTCATTGTAAGCATACCTTAACTTTTATCAAAAGAGGAACCATCCCCTTCTCCGAGTGGCAAAAGGCGAGAACTTAGTCCGTCCCAGGAGAACCTAAAAGAAGCGCTGACCACCATGTCTGTCTCTTCTGCAGCACCGCTTCTGGCCTATTTGAATGTCTGGGTGTGAGAATAGTGGCATGCTTTGGCATCATTTTCCTTTCCTTCATCCTTTACCTCTTTTGTTACATGCCCCTAAATTTTATCCTCAACTTGTACACGGGTCATATCAAAATCCATAATTTTTGTCCCCAAACCTGCCCTTGACTTATACATGAGGTTGACTTATAGTTGAGTATCCTGGCCAGTGCAGACAGGCCTAAGACAAATACAAAATGGTGGAACACATTTATTCCTAACAACAACAACAACAACAACAACAACAACAACAACAACAAATTCCTACTTGCCTCTCCCTATGGATCAAGGCAGGGAACAACAACAGACCAACACATGTGCATCAGTTAGGAATAAGAACACAACATCAGCCAACACATGCATCAGTTTAAAAAACATATACATTTTAAAACAATCTCCATTTAAAATTCACTGTTTAAACTTTACATTTTTAAAAATGATCTAGATGGGCCTGCTGGAACTGATTAGTCTTCCATGCTGTTTTAAATTCATACATGTATTCAGATGTCGAATCTCTTCCGGTATATAATATAACTCTGGCATATAGATAATCTCCTATCTGAATGGAAGACAGTTTTTTTTTTATGACAAAGAGGAGGAAAAAAATAGTGAAAGGCCTTGATTCCTTCCCAGTAAAACTCAAAATGGCCCAAAACTAAGCAGAAGGCAGCCATTGTATAACTAAGAACAAATAACAAAACACATTCATGCCTTCCCATTATAGTCCTGCAGTTTGGATGGCCTGGAACCAGAGTAGGTCAAGTACCATCTGCTTATACACAAACCTGCCAGTTTACAAGAGTTGTCTGGGGACATTTCTAAGGGGAGGAGACTGCAGAAATAATGTAATTTGATACCACTTTAAGCTGCCATGGCTCAATGCTATGGAATTCTGGGATTTATAGTTTTGTGAGATATTTAGCCTTCTCTATCAGGGAGCTCACTACAAACTAAAAATCTCTGAATTTTGTAGCATTGAGCCATGGCAGCTAAAGTGGTGTCATATTGCTGTATTTCTGCTATGCAGCTGCAGTTGCAGCATCATAGACTCATAAAGTTGGAAAAGACCACAAGGGCCATCCAGTTCAATTCCCTGCCATGCAGGAATACACAATCCAAACACTCATGATAGATGGTCATCCAGCCTCTGTTAAAAAACCTCCAAAGAAAGAAACCCACCACACTCTGAGGCAGCATACAGCCCACTGTCAAACAGCTGTTACCATCAGGAAGTTCTTCCTACTGTTTCAGTGGAATCTCTTTTTCTGTTATTTGAATCCATTACTCTGGGTCCTAATCTCTGGAGCAGCAGAAAACAAGCTTTCTTCATCCTCAATATGACAGCCCTTCAGATATTTAAACATGGTCATCATGTTGCTTCTTAATCTTCGCTTCTTGAGGCTAAACATACCGAGCTCCCTAAATCTCTCTTCATAGGGCATGGTTTCCAGACCTTTCATTATTTTGGTCACCCTCCTCTAAATACACTCTGGCTTGTCAATATCCTTTTCAAATTGTGGTCCCCAGAACTGGACACAGTATTCCAGGTAATAATAATAATAATAATAATAATAATAATAAATTTTATTTGTAACCTGCCCCTCTGCTCAGCAATCGGGGCGGCGTACATCAGGTTAAAATACTACAGTTAAAATCCAAGTTCTTACCCTTCGTGCACTACCCTCCCCCCTTAAAACAGTATTAAACATAATAAAATTAAAATCGGACATATAACTAAAAATAGATAATAAGGTGAAGTCTGAGAGTATACGTCTTGCATGCAGAAGGTTATCCCTATCACCTCCAGCTCGAATGCGTCAGATAATAGATGATAGGAAAGAAAGATCAGCATTTTACTGAGAAGCAATCTTTGTCAGAATGGTCAGGATTGAGCTAGAATGGCCATGTTGACCAGAGGATTCAGGAAACGTGTCATTTAAAAATGTAATTTTCCCATTTTTTTCTGACCTAAAAATGGAGCAGCTGCCTTAATTATATTTGAGAATCCTTTGTTGGAGTAAGGATGGGAATCATATAGCCCTCCAGATGGACCAAACTCCCATCACTCTTGCCAGCATACAGTTCAACAACATCTGGAGGTCACCTGATTTAAGGGGGGGAGGAGGAAATTATTTGGTTTTACGCTGTATGTTATTTTTATTCTTGTTCACCGCCCGGATTGGTTTGCCACAGGGCGGTATATAAATAAAAATTATTATTAAAATTATTATTATTATTAAGATGCTCTGGTTGATCTGGCAAACCTAAACTCCCAGCGCAGCTTTGAGCAAACTTTCCCACTTATTGGATTAATGTCCCACATCTCTCAGTACAATTAAGATTTGTATAAAAAATCAGAAGGCACATCCTCCTTGTTTATTTCCAGTGAAATCCAGCCTGGCAGGTTTTCTGAATCCACAGGTTGCTCTTGCTCAATCACCATCACCATCACCACCATCATCAATCTCACAGCTCCATTAATCTTTCCAAACAATGTGATTCATTTACATATGGTATTCATCAGGGCCCCATGCTATCAGTGGCATGAACCAAGCTTTCTGGAAGAAGAGAGAAAATAATGTCTGCCTGTTGGAGGAAAAATGAACTGATGTATGGGGCCCTTTTACACTATTCAGCTGTAGCCCTGTGATTCCACTTTAGCTGCCGCCCTAGCAAAGCAAAGCAAAGCAGCTTCATTTATATACTGCTTCATACCACGCTATGGGGTGTCTAAGAGGTTTACAACTGTGAGCTGATTGCCCTCCAACAAGCTGGGTACTCATTTTAGCGACCTCGGAAGGATGCAGGCCTGAGTCGAGCCTCATCCCTGGCTGGTATTGAACTCGCAACCTTGTGGTTTATGAGTGGCTGCAGTACAGGCATTTAACCACTGCACCCTATGAAATCTTGGGGTTTGACTCTTTTGGATTTACCTGTGTGTGAACTCTGTTACCGACTGTGGCAAAGATCACGAATTACTCATATCAAAAATAAGGGTAAGACTCAAGAAGAAATCAAAACCAGTGATTATACCAAAATATGATCTAAATAATATCTCAACAGAATTTATTGATAACATAAGAAACAGATTTGCTTTATTAAACATAATAGACTGAGAACCAGAGGAACTATGGTCTGAAGCCAGGGGCATAATAAAAGAAGAATTCAGACAGGCACTTTCAATAATAATAAAAAAAACCCATGGATGACAGAAAAAACATTACAAGCAATAAAGAAGAGAAGAAAAACAAAAGGGAGATAGGAACAAACTAAGAATTATGAATGCAACAGCACAACGGCTTGTGCGCAAAGATAAAGAAAATTACTACAATGACCAATGCAGAGAAATAGAAGACAGCAACAAAAAGGGAAGAACAAGAGACCTATTTCACAAGATCCGAGAAATCAAAGGAAAATTTAAACCAAGGACTGGGATGCTCTATGACAATAAAAATAACATAATTCAAGATAAGGAAGGAATAAAAGATGTTGGATGCAATACACAGAAGAATCATACAAAAGAGATGACAAAATTAAGGAGACATGGAATGAAGAGCCATATGAAGATGAACCCCAAATTCTAAAAAATGAGATAGAAACTGCAGTAAAAGAAATAGCAAAAAACAAATAACCAGGAACAGATGATATTCCAGTTGAACTGCTACAATCCACATTGACAGAGTCAACTCTAGTGCTAAGCAACATGTGTCAACAGATATGGAAAACAAAATGATGGCCATCAGATTGGAAGTGATCAATATACTTCCCCATCCACAAAAAGGGAGACACAAGAGACTGCAGCAACTATAGGACCATAGCTCTGATCTCCCATGCAAGCAAAATCATGCTCAAAATTCTGCAACATTGACTCCAGCAATACATGGAGAGAGAAATCCCAGAAGTCCAAGCGGGGTTCAGGAAAGGAAGAGGCACAGGGACCACATTGCATATGATGGCTAATAGAGTGCACCAGGGAATTCCAAAAGAAAATCAGCATGTGCTTTGTAGACTATATAGCAAAGCCTTTGACTGTATAGATCAGGGGTAGGCAACCTTTCCCCTTTAAGGACCGAGGGACTTCAGCTCCCAGAATCCCTGGAGCTATTGGCCAACATGGGACTATTGGCCAACATGGCTGAGGCTTCTGGGAGCTGAAGTCCCTTGGCCCTTAAAGGGGAAAGGTTGCCTACCCCTGGCATAGATCATGAAAAGCTATGAAATGCCCTTAAAGACATAGGAGTGCTAACACATCTGATAGTCCTAATGAGGCATCTGTACTCAGGACAAGATGCTACTGTCAGAACAGAACATGGAGAAACAGAATAGTTTCCAATTGGCAAAGGAGTCAGACAAGGCTGTATCCTATCACCTTACCTATTCAACTTATATGTAGAACATATTGTAAGGAAAGCAGGCTTGGACACAGAAGAAGGAGGAGTGAAAGTAGGAGGAAGAAATAACAACAATCTGAAATATGCTGACAATACCATAATACTAGAAGAAAACCTCACAGACCTGGAACAACTATTAAGGAAGATCAAAGAAGAAAGTGCAAAGGCAGGTTTACTCTTGAACACCTACCCCCCAAATAATAATAATAATAATAATAATAATGACCACAAGTTCAACCTAGATAATGAAGAAATAGAAATAGTAAAAGAACTCCCATACCTGGGATCAAACATTGATAGAAATGGGGACTGCAGTCAGGAAATCAGAAGAAGATTAAGAATGGGGAGGGTGGCTATGAAAGAACTAGAAAAGATTCTAAAATGCAGACATACAACTCAGCACAAAAGTCAGAATCATACCAGTCATTTTATTCCCTGTTACCATGTATGGATGTGAGAGCTGGACAGTCAAGAAAGATGATAGGAAGAAAATCAATTCATTTGAGATGTGTTGCTGGGGAACAGTGCTGAAGATCCCATGGACAGCCAAAAGGACAAACAAGTGGGTCCTTGATCAGATCAATCCGGAAACCTCCCTGGAAGCCAAGATGACCAAACTGAGGCTGTTGTACATAAAATGAGAAGAGGGGACTCTTTGGAAAAAAACAATGCTGGAGAAGGTGGAGGGAAGTAGGAAGAGAGGAATGCCACATGCTAGGTGGATAGACTCTATTAAGGAGGGTTGGGTTTGGGATTGCAGGAATTAAGCAGAGCAGTGGAGGACAAGGGGTCTTGGAGATGCCTCATCCATAGGTTTGCCATGGGTCAAGATTGACTCGAGGGCAGTTAATAACAACAAATGTGTGAACTCACAATTCAACAACTGCTTCAATGGGTCTCCTGTAGTTAGTACTAACAGGAGTCCAGCAATGCAGATGCACATTCTTATATGGTGTATCACTTTTTGTCAGTGCCTTCAGTGTACCATTTGATTAACTTGGATTGCAGAAACAGCCATTATGTATTCCCCATTGCATAATGGGATATTAAGCAGATACATTGGCAGATACATAAACAGTTGTACAGTGGTGGAATTTGGCAGAAGTATGCTGTAGTGAAACCACAATATAACGATGTGAGTATAGATATAGTCTGTGCAAGCCCAATGTAGGATCTTGGCCAATGGTGATATTTGGCAGAAGGATGGTGTACTGCAATCACCATGTATACTCTATTGTTGTTGTTAAGTGCACTCATGTTGGCCTCAACTCATGGGGCCCCCGTGGATGAGACATTTCCAAGATCCCCTATCTTCCACTGCTCTGCTTAATTCTTGTAGATTCATTCATGTGACCTCCCTAATTGAGTCTAGCCATCTGGTGTGTGGTCTTCCTCTTTTTCTACTGCTCTCCATATTTTCTAGCATTATTGTGTTTTTGAGTGAATCATGATGTGGCCAAAGTATGATAGGCTCAGTTTCGTCATCTTGGCTTCCAGGGTGTGATCTGTTCAAAGACCCATTTGTTTGTCTTTTTCGCTGTCTACGGTATCCTCAGCAATCTTCTCCAGCACCATATATTGAAGAATTTTTTTCTTCTTATCCACTTTTTTTTCACTGTCCAGCTCTCACATCCATACATGGTGATGGGGAGTACTATGAATTGGAAGATTCTGATTTTAGTGCTCAATTGTATGTCTTTTCTCTTTAGGGTCTTATCTGGCTCTTTCATAGCTGCCCTTTCCATTCCTAGTCATCTTGTTTCTTGGTTGCATTCACCATTCTGATCGATGTAGAAGGCTTTTTAACTATTTTGATTTCTTCATTGTCTAGGTTAAATTTATGTATTTTTTCCATACCCATTATTTATGCTATGATATACTCTAGGCAAGCACAATACAGGATCTAGTCCAATGGACTGAGATTTGCCAAGTCATTTCAGAAAAAGGGCCAGATGTTTGTATGAGGTCTGGCGATTTCTAAAGGCAGAAGAACATGCAGCTTCTGCGGCATTCTGTAAAAAGTTTTTCTTGACCCAGTTGCTTTGAGTTGCTTGAGGTAAAGCTGAGGTTATCAAAGGACTGCAGAGAGGAGGGGAAACAGCTTACAGTGGCATTACTGACCACTAGAGGCTTTGCAGGTCAGGAGGAGAAGTGTAAAGAGGAAATAAATTAGGCCACAGCACCTAGGGGAGAACTACAGGCATGGAAACTCAGACTGTGTGATAAAATCCAAGTCACTCCATTATGTTCCTGTCACAGAGATGTTTTGTACAAATACATCTCATGGATCGCATCTGTAAAACTTTTGTGATAAGTGTTTCATTGTCTGCAAAGATGAGAAAAAGGAAGACAGGCACAAATGATAGAAGTCCTTTTAGTTACGGTAAATGTCATTTCAAGAGATTAGTGGCATGACACTTAGCATTAGTTTACATTTTAAAAAGAGTGAAAGATGAATTTCAAAATGGCTGCCCCCCCCCCCCACAATCCATGAAGGCTACCCATATCCCTGCACTATCAACACTCTTGATTTTCCTATCCAGACACAGAAATGCTATCTACTCAGTCCAAAAGGGGTTAAAACATTACATGAAGAAGGGAATATGCTACTCCTCTTTCTCTCTGTTGTTATGTCAATCTTCTGAAAAGCAAAGGTTATAGAAGGAGAACCTCTTCTATGCATGAAGGGACTCCATATGAACAAGAACTGTTGAAAAATCCAAGTTCTGACTTGCATGGAAATACTCCATGTGTGGAAGAGGTTCTCTTCTTCAAAACCATTACATTTCATATGATCAAAATGGTGCTTGAAAGGGATGGGACCTGCATCTTATTTTGACCTGTTATTGGGAACCTGGACAGAGCTAGATCCACAGATGCTTTGGGGTGGTGTTAGTGAGAACACAGCTTGGTGGTATCTCTTTTTGATGCAGAATATGGGTTTTATTCTGGAAGGCAGAAGACCATCCATCCCAGGACCCCCCAAAGAGGAAATTCTGTGAAGAAATAAAACATGGAGATGGACAGATAGAAGAGAGCCAAGGTCTTATACCCTGGAATCTGGCTGAATCTCAGTATCATTAATGTTTTGTTGTTGTTAACTGCCCTCAAGTTGATCTTGACTCATGGCGACCCTATGGATGAGACATCTCCAAGATCCTCTGTCCTCTGCTCTGCTTAAATCCTGCAAACCCATACCCATGACCTCCTTAATAGAGTCCATCCATCTAGTATGTGGCCTTCCTCTCTTCCTACTTCCCTCAACCTTTCCCAGCATTATTATTTTTTCCAAAGAGTTCCCTCTTCTCATGATATGTCTGAATTACGACAGCCTCAGTTTGGTCATCTTGGCTTCCAGGGAGGTTTCTGGTTTGATCTGCTCTAGGACTCATTTGTTTGTCCTTTTGGCTGTCCATGGGATCCTCAGCACTCTTCTCCAGCACCACATCTCAAATGAATTGATTTTCTTCCTATCATCTTTCTTATCTTCATTATATACAATAAAGTAATATAAATATATTTTCAGTAGTCAAGGTCTTATACCACCAATGAAGAGCCTTATCACATGACAAAAGAGCTGAGATGCCGCACAAGAAAAGCTGCTTTTTCTTGCCTCTCTGCATGCTACCAAAGTATTTCTGTTTTCTCCCAAGGGAGATGGTAAAAGCTTGTCTTTTGGCATGCTGGAAAAATCTGTTTGGCAAAAGACACTCTTTTATGACTGTCTCCTTCTGGAAGGAGGATGGCATGAGGACAGGCAACGAGAAAGCCGCTTCTTACTTATGTATCTTGGCTTTCTTTTGTCACGAGATAAGGCTCTTAGTCACAAATGTGTATTATTATTATTATTACATAGTTATATTATAAGAAAAAGTGGAAAATCAAAAGTAACAAGATAAATGGAAAGTCTATAAGAATGAAAAAACCATTCAAGAAATAGAGATGAGCAAGTCATTGTAGAATATATGTTTAGTATTTGTTAGCCTGTTGTTAGCTGATGATAGTAGTCGATAGTCGAGGGTTTTATGTTTGTATATTTGTCTTATGTAAATAACAACAAAAATATTTTTATTCATTTATATTCTGCCATTCTCTCAACAATGAGACTCAAGGCAGCTAACAACATTTTAAAACAATACAGATTGAAAAGACTACAAAAGTTAAATGGAAGTATAAAAGGTACAATTAAACAATCATATATTAAAATAATTAGAAATACTAAAATGCATATAAAAACAACTATATATATATATCTTTAAAAAAACTTCAAAACTAGCACCACAAAGCATTAAGAGCTCAGTCTCAAGAGTATGTAAAGGCCTGATAGAACAAAAATGTTTTAACCTACTTCCAGAAAGAGAGCTCCTGGCCTGAGCCACCAAACCTACCTCAACAGCCAGCAGCCATCTTTATTGATGGAGATCTGTTCTACCAATGATTGAGATGCAGCTGGATGGCCTTTGTAGTCCCCTCCTGTCTGCAATCTGCAGTGTGACAAGAAATTGCGACAGGGCTCCTGCTTCTGATTGATGCACCCTTGCTTGTTGTGTCCCAGTTGCCAGCAGAACAAACTTCTGTCACTTGGGCTGCATCCGCACTGTAGAAATAATCCAGTTTGAATCACTTTAACTGCCACAGCTCCATCCTATGGAATTTTGGGAACTGTAGTTTGTTATGGTACTAGAGCTCTCTGTCAGAGAAGGCAAAAGGTCTCAGAAAACTGCAAATCTCAGAATTCAATAGCATTTAGCCATGGCAGTTAAACTGGTGTCAACCTACATTGCTGCTGGCTGTTGAGGTAGGTTTGGAGGCTCAGGCCAGGAGCTATTTTGTCATGAGATAACAGCGCAGATGTAGTCTTGGAGCAATTGCTGGCTGTTACAGCAGGTTGTGGTGGGGGCATTTACAGTTGTACAAATGGTGCCACAATTGTGAATACATAGTATTACTGAATTTGGGCTGATATTGATGTCTAACTCTAGGTTACGAATCTGTAGCTGCAATACAGGATCCCAGCTGATATGTGTCTGTTTGTGTGATGATGATGATGATGATGATGATGAGCTTCTCTTTAAAAACAATAGAAAAGAATTTCAGGTCAAGATTTCACCCTGGAGAAAACTGATCAGACAGCCCCTGCCAAAAGTTATAGGATAATCTCTGCTTTATTCCTCATTGTTGCTGCACCCATGGCAATAATGGAAGTAATGTTACTCAGAGATGGAATGCTCTCATTTCCTGGCCAGCAGGGTGCATTTGAGGTTAATAGAATGGAACTTTTCTCCATAGGGATCACACACACACACACACACGGTCTCTTGCTGTAGCTCTCCATGCATAAACACATTTTGCTGTAGAATAAGAAAGTGCTGGAGGGAAAAAATGTTGCAGTTTTATCATCTGAATAACTAAAGGAGGTAGTCTTCTGTGCAGATTTACAACCTATATTGTACTAATTATTATTATTATTATTATTATTATTATTATTATTATGAAGTATTTATCCAACCTAAGAGTTGCCATCCTCATGTCATAGCCACCCAATTCACCAGGGTATTCCAAACCTCCTTATAGCATTCTCAGGGCACTGGGAGGGCTACTGAGGAGGGAGTGGAGAAATCTAGTTCTGTAGTCTATTTGCATAAGACTATATCTGGATCCAACTCAAAACTGGACAGAATCCTGTGGTGTTATATACCTGTGTAAGATCTAATCTGCACTGCAGAAACAGTGCAGTTTGACATCACTTTTAACTGCCATGGTTCCATGCTATGGAATTCTGGGAGTTGCAGTTTGTTGTGGCACCAAAGCTCTCTGGACGTTTTCACACTCATGGCTCTAAAGCTGCCTGGAAGCCGCCTGGAAGCAATGAAGAGCCATTCCGGCGGTGAAAACAGCAGCCGCCGGAATGGCTCCTGATTGCTTCCGGCAGCAGCAACTCTAATTCCTTTTAAAAAAAGGAATTAGAAAGACGGGGCTAAAGCCGGCTAGCGCCAGGGATGGCGCTGGATGGGGCGGTGGTGGGGCTTGCTGCGACGTCATGTGAACACGCGCAGCAAGACCCCGGACGGACGCCGGATAGCGCCAGGGATGGCGCTGGATGGGGCGGTGCTTGGTGCGACGTCGTGTGAAAAATTTGCAGGAACAGCCAGAGTGGGGCTAGACGGAGGTAGGATTGCCTCCGTCTAAAGCCCCATGTGAAAACGTCCTCTGACAGAGAGGGCTAAATAATCTACACAGCTACAAATCCCAGAATTCTATAGCACTGAGCCATGGCAGTTGAAGCAATGTCAAATATATAGCAAAAATATCCAGAGATGTTGTTTGAGGGCATTTTGGTCCAAAATTTCATATTTTTTGCAAGGGGAATTGCAGTGGGTGCATCCTTCCAAAGTCTTGGGGAGGTTTCCATTGCAGTTCCCTATCCTGTAACAGTTGTTACCCTTATATATGAGGAACCTTTGGAAGTATTTGGAAGAAATATACAAGTTATAGTGAAAATCATTATATCAAGACAAATCATTATAAAACATCACCCTCTCACTTACTGAAAGGTGCTTAGCTTATCCATCCAACTGTGTACCTTGGTGAAAAATTTCAGTTTCCAACACTGCAAACTTGTTTTTAGCAAGGTCCAGCTGGGAAATCCAAAGTCGAAGAGAGTTATTATTTTACCAGAACCCAAATCAATCCATGCCCTAAAGTGGTGATAAGTTTTATAAAAAGAATATTTTTTCTCTGAGAAAGGAGGAGTGTGTAAAACTCCCTTAACACCGCTGAAGCTCTTGGCTTTCTACTAGATTCCTCACAGCGTTTGTTTTAGGCATTTTTGCTGAATCTACTTCCAATTTCACTTTTGGGAAAATCTAGGGCTGTGTAAATAAGCCCTGAAAGACTTCACTGGTTTTAATTAAACAGGTAGTAAAACTGTCCACAGAGTACTGTTCTGCCTCTCCTATCATTTCTTCCCTCATCAAGCTTGATAGCCCTTGGTTTTCTCCATGTGCCACGTTGTCCTCATTTAATTTGTTAGGACTAGATTTAATAGGAGCCACATGACTCCAAAACTATTGAGATTATTATTTGGCATAGCAAAGTTATGAATTTGTTGTTGTTGTTGTTGTTGTTGTTGTTGTTAGCTGCTCTCGAGTTGGTTCTGACTCATGGCAACCCTGTGGATGAGACATCTCCAAGAATCCCTATTTTCCACTGCCTTGCCTAGATCCTGTAAGCCCCTCCCCATAACCCCCCTGATCAAGTCTATCCATCTGGTTTGTGGTCTTTCTCTCTTTCTTCTACCCTCTACCTTTCCTAGCATTATTGTTTTTTCTAGTGATCCATGCCTTCTCATGATGTGGCCAAAGTACGATAGTCTCAACTCGATCATCTTTGCTTCCAAGGAGAGCCCTTGGCTCAAGAATCCATCTGTTTGTCTTCTTGGCTGTCCATGGTATCCTAAGTACTCTTCTCCAGCACCACATGAGTTCAAATGAGTTGATTTTCTTTCTGTCTGCTTCCTTCACTGTCCAGCTCTCACATCCGTACATGGTAATTGGGAATACAATGGCCTGAATGATTGTGACTTTAGTGCTCAGTTGTATATAATAAATAATAATAATAAAAGTTTTATTTGTACCCCGCCTTTCCAGAAAACTGATCAAAGCGGCTTACAACATTGAATAAGACAATCCAAAAATACAATACAAGTTAAAAAACAAGTTAGAAAAATCAACGGGGAGCAGAGGTAAATCACAACAGTTAGGGGTAGGACAAGGAAGATCAATATCAAGTCCAGGGTCATACACAGGGGCAACAGACAAGAGTTTTTACATCTAGGGTGGGAATGCTTGCTGAAACAAATATGTTTTTAGGTTCTTTTTAAAAGAGACCAATGACGCGGTGGAGCGAAGTTCGGCCGGAAGCCTATTCCAAATTGTGGGGGCTACGATGGTGAAAGCCCTCTGAGAGGTCCTGACTAGATGTGATTTTGGGACCTCTAACAATTTAGTCCCTGATGTTCTGAGTGTACGGGGCGGATTGTACGGAGAGAGGCGGTCCTCCAAGTACCCTGGGCCCAAGCCATTTAGGGCTTTATAGGTCAAAACCAACACCTTGTATTGAGCCCGGAAGCGGATGGGCAGCCAATGAAGGTCTTTCAAAATGGGTGTTATGTGGTCAAACCTGGACTTACCGGCGACCACCCTGGCTGCCATATTCTGCACCAATTGTAGCTTCCGGGATTGGTACAAGGGTTGCCCCATGTAGAGCGCATTGCAAAAGTCCAATCGAGAGGTTACCAGTGCATGTACAACAGTTTCAAGGTCCTTACGGTCCAGATAGGGACGCAGCTGGCGTATCAGCCGAAGCTGATAACAAGCGCTCCTGACCGTTGCGTCCACCTGAGAAGTCAGCTGGAGCGACGAGTCAAGGAGCACTCCCAAGCCGCGCACCGAGTCCTTCAAGGGGAGCGTGACCCCGTTCAGGACCGGGTGACAGATCTCACTACCCGGAGCCGGGGAACCTACCACCAGTACTTCCGTTTTCCCTGGATTCACACTGAGTTTGTTTTCCCTCATCCAGCCCATTACCGACTCCAAGCAGGCATCAAGAGGAGAGATGCCATCCTTAGTTACTACATCAGTCGGAGATACGGAGAAAATTATTTGGGTGTCATCAGCGTACTGATAACACCGCGCCCCGCATCTCCGGATGATCTCTCCCAGCGGTTTCATGTAAATGTTAAATAGCATAGGGGACAGAATCGCTCCCTGAGGGACACCAGATGTAAGGGCCCTCTTATCAGAGCGACAGTCCCCCAGCTCCACCATCTGGAACCTGTCCGAGAGGTAGGACCGGAACCACTGCAGAGCAGTGCCTCTGATGCCCAACTCCCTCAGGCGGTCCAGAAGGATACCATGGTCGATGGTATCGAAAGCAGCCGAGATGTCCAAGAGCACTAACAGGGACACGCTTCCCCTGTCCATGCTCAGACGGAGGTCATCAACTAAGGCGACCATGGCAGTCTCAACTCCATAGCCCGCCCGGAAGCCGGTTTGAAATGGGTCCAGAAAATCGGTGTCATCCAGGATCGATTGAAGCTGGAAGGCGACTGCTCTCTCGATCACCTTCCCCAAAAAAGGTAGCAGCGAGATGGGCCGATAATTATTATGGATCAGGGGGTCTAAGGAGGGCTTTTTTAGCAGGGGTTTAACCACTGCTACTTTCAATTGAGAAGGAAATTGGCCCTCACTTAGAGATGTATTAATGATCCGGTGCAGCATAGCTAGCACCGCCTCTCCCCCCTGAGCTGCCAACCATGAGGGATAGGGATCAAGGGAGCAAGTTGTCCTCCTAACACTTCGAAGGATCCTGTCCACTTCCTCAGTGCTAACAAACTCAAAGTGATCCAGTAAAACAGGGGCCACGGACGCTCTGGACACCTCTCTTATGGGAACTGTAGAAATACTGGCATCAAGATCAGCGCTCATCCGAGAGATTTTGTCCACAAAGAAGTTGTTAAATGTGTCACAGCAGGCTTTAGATGGTTCTAGAATAGAGCTCAAGGAGGGGGGCAGTTGTGTCAGCTCCTTCACTACCCTGAACAGCTCTGCTGGACGCGATTCTGCGGACGCAATACGTGTAGCAAAGAAAGAGTTCTTTGCTACATCTATTGCCACCCCGTAGGCTCTTAAATGAGAGCGTAGGAGTGTCCTGTCGGCTAAGTACTGATGTTTCTGCCAGTTGCGCTCTAGTCGTTGCACGACCCGCTTCCGTTCCCTGAGGTCTTCCGTATACCAGGGATGTTTATTGGAAGCAGGCCGGAAAGGACGCTTGGGAGCGATACTGTGTATAGCCCTGGAGAGATTAATATCCCAGATGTTAGTTAGGGCATCAACAGAATCGCCGTCAGTGCCAGTCATATACCCCTCTAGGGCTTCTTGGAACCTTTTGGGTTCCATCAGCCTTCGAGGGTGGACCATCCTAATAGGTCCGCCACCCCCGGGGGGGCTTAAGGTAGAAGCCTTGATCCGAGCCTCAACCAGGAAATGGTCCGTCCATGACAGGGGAGAGATGTTTAAAATCTCTACCCACGGAACCTCCATATCCGTACTAAAGATCACAGCGAGGGTATTACCAGCACAATGTGTAGGCCCTGAGACTAATTGAGACAGGCCCATGACTGCCATGGTAGTCATGAACTCCCGGGCTGCACCTGTTGGAACATCACTGGCCTCGAAAGGGATGTTGAGGTCCCCGAGGACAAGAAGCCTAGGGGACTCCAACAGTAGTTCCGAGACCAGTTGTGTCAGCTCGGCCAGGGAGTCTGTTAGCGCACGGGGTGGCCTGTACACCTACAGAATCCCCAGACTGTCTCTGGCCTTCAGGGTCAGGTAAATACACTCAGTGTGAACTGTTTTCCGGATTGGAATCCTGGTTAAGGAAAGAGTGTTTTTATGAACCAAGGCAATACCGCCCCCCCGCCCACCTAACCTGATGTGGTCCTTGACTGAGAACCCGGCTGGGAGGGCCTGGACCCATACTGCCTCGCTCTCAGGCCCAAGCCAGGTCTCAGTAATGCACGCCAGGTCGCAGTTCTTATCATGTAATAGATCATATATAATATGGGTTTTATTTTTTACAGACCTGGCGTTGCACAGGAGCAGGGACAGGGTTTGTGGTATGACTGGGCTGACCCTCAGATCTCTTTGGTTAGGAGAGTGGAAGGAAGGAGAGATAGGTATTACGCATCGATCTCGCCTTCCCTCAGAACGATAATCCACTCTCCTACCGCCGTACCTCCCCATGCCCCGCACAACCTCAATAGGAGCACCCATAACATTCGTTTTAACATCCACCACATCCGCGAGCAGAACGTCCCAATCCCCATCCGCCCCTAGACCCAAAAAACCAACATTACCCCATACCAAAACCAACCAAAGAGCACACAGCATTCCCCGGTAAACAGACAGCATCAAAAGAGGGCCCAGCTGCAACGCCCCCCCTCCTCCGCGCCGAGCCGGAGCAGCTGGAGATGGCAGACAGCTGAGGCTGCAGGAGTCTCTCTCTCCCGGCAAACGGCGGCGGCGTTGGGGAAGCCGGAGGCCGGCTTTAGTAGTTGCCGCTCCCACCGACAACTCCCCCCTCCTCCACGCCGAGCCAGGGGCAGCAGATGACACTCAGCTGGGCTCAGCTGGGCTGCAGGAGTCTCTCTCTCCCGGCAAGCGGCGGCGGCGTTGGGGAAGCCGGAGGCCGGCTTTAGTAGTTGCCGCTCCCACCGGCAACTCCCCCCTCCTCCACGCCGAGCCAGGGGCAGCAGATGACACTCAGCTGGGCTCAGCTGGGCTGCAGGAGTCTCTCTCTCCCGGCAAGCGGCGGCGGCGTTGGGGAAGCCGGAGGCCGGCTTTAGTAGTTGCCGCTCCCACCGGCAACTCCCCCCTCCTCCACGCCGAGCCAGGGGCAGCAGATGACACTCAGCTGGGCTCAGCTGGGCTGCAGGAGTCTCTCTCTCCCGGCAAGCGGCGGCGGCGTTGGGGAAGCCGGAGGCTTTAGTAGTTGCCGCTCCCACCGGCAACTCCCCCCTCCTCCATGCCGAGCCAGGGGCAGCAGATGACACTCAGCTGGGCTCAGCTGGGCTGCAGGAGTCTCTCTCTCCCGGCAAGCGGCGGCGGCGTTGGGGAAGCCGGAGGCCGGCTTTAGTAGTTGCCGCTCCCACCGGCAACTCCCCCCTCCTCCACGCCGAGCCAGGGGCAGCAGATGACACTCAGCTGGGCTCAGCTGGGCTGCAGGAGTCTCTCTCTCCTGGCAAGCGGCGGCGGCGTTGGGGAAGCCGGAGGCTTTAGTAGTTGCCGCTCCCACCGGCAACTCCCCCCTCCTCCACGCCGAGCCAGGGGCAGCAGATGACACACCTGCTCTTATCTTTGCTCTTCAGTATCTTTTCTAGTCCTTTCATAGCTGCCCTTCCCATTCCTGGTCTTCTTGACTGCAGTCTCAATTCTGGTCAATGTTTGATCCTAGATATGAGAATTCTTTATTTCATTTCCTTGTTGTCTAGATTTAACTTGTGTATTTCTTCTGTGGTCATTATTTTTGGGTTTTTTTATGTTCAGCATCAGACCTGCCTTTGCACTTTCATCTTTGACCTTTCTTATTAACTGTTCCAATTCCTGAACATCTTCTGCTAATATTATGGTGTCGTCCGCATATCTTAGGTTGTTAATGTTGCTTCTTCCTATCTTAACTCCTTCTTTTTCTGTTTCTAATTCTGCTTTTCTTATAATGTTTTCAGCATATAAGTTAAACAAGTAGGGTGATAGGATGCAGCCTTGCCTGACCCCTTTGTTTATTGGGAACCAATTTGTTTCTCCAAATTCTGTTGTGACAGTGGCCTCTTCTACTTGGTAGAGATTCCTCATCAGGACTATCAGATGTAGTGGCACCCCCCATGTCTTTGAGTGCATTTCATAATTTTTCATGATCTATACCAGGGACAGGCAACCTTTTTGAGACCTGGGCCGGTCTCCCGTTTGGAAGTCAAAATAGCGGTCGCGATGCGTTTGCGCATGCGCAAGAGTAGCTTGCCGGTCCCTGATCTATACAATCAGCTTTGCTGTAGTCTATGAAACACATGCTGATTCTTTTTTTGGAATTCTTTGGTGTGCTTCATTAGTCATCGTATGTTTGCAATGTGATTGCTAGTACCCTTTCCTTTTCTGAATCATGCTTGCACCTCTGGAATTTCTCTCTCCATGAATGGTTGGAGTCTATGCTCCAGAATTTTGAGCATTATTTTGCTTGCATATGAGATTAGTGCTATTGTCCTATAGTTGCTCCAGTTTTTTGCATCTCCTTTCTTGTGGATTGGTATGTATATCAAGCATTTCCAGTCTGTTGGCCACTGCTCTGTTTTCCATATTTGTTGGCGTATTTCAGTTAGCATGTATGTTGTATCTGTCTGTAGGCACTGTAGCAGTTCTTGGGATATCAGCTATTCCTGGTGATTAATTTTCCCCCATTTCCTTTATTGCAGATTCCACTTCACTTCTTAGAATTTGGGGTTTGTCTTCATATGGCTCCTCATTCCACATATCATTCATTCCCTCATCTCTTTTGAATTATGAATTTTGCTGAGATACTCACAGTTCTGTTAGAGAGCACTGATGTTGTAGTTGAAGGGTGTGTGCACTAGCAGAGAGAATTCTTAGTGTCCTCCAAAATACAATTCCCAGTATCTTGAACGATGGGGCCATGGCAACACATGTGACATCAAATTGCTATAATTGTGCAGTGTGGATATACCTTAGACAGTAAAGAGTTCTAGAGCAACGGAGCAACTCAAGGTGCATCCACATTGTAGAAATGATACAATTTGACATCACTTTAACTATCATGGCTCCATCTTATAGAATCCTGGGATTTGCAGTTTTATGAAGCACTAGCACTCTCTGGCAGAGGAGGCTAAAGGCTCTGTAAAACTACAAATTATTTAAAAATTACGCTTAATTATATAATTATAATTAATTATTAATTACAAAAATTACACCTAATTATATAATTAAAATTATATAAAAATTACAAGTTATGAATACAGCATTTTAAATCCAGATCTAGATGCATCTGACAGGAGGCCTTGGACTTTACACCTCCATACTCCTCAGGTGTACCCTTTGTCAGAACTGAGTCATGATGGACAGCTGTCAAGTGGGAGTCAAAACAAGGACTGTCAAGTTGAATGTCAGGAACAGAGAATTAGACAAGAGTTAGGAAAGGATAACACCAGCCAAGCCAGTGTCCCAGCTTGAACAGAGGCCTTCAGGGATATTTTTGTTGAGGTATGGCCCTTTTTGTTTAGAAGAGCCAATGACCAAGCATGGTAGTTTGAGGGTGCATCTATACAGTAGAAATAACACCACTTTAAGTGCTGTAGCTCATCCTATAGAATCCTGGGATTTGTAGTTTTACAGAGCCTTTAGCCTCCTCCGCCAAAGAGTCTCCAGATTTCTAATTCTGGAACCTTTTTATAAGAGTGGAAGATAATCAGCTCCCTCACTTAACTGATTTTAATTGTCCTTTCTCACCCTCACATCACTAGAGCTCACCTTTATTGCCTGAAATCTAAAGTCTGTTGTAGAATGACGTAATTCCAAGAACTGGCTCACCAGGGGAGTACCTTTTTCAGTTTCTTATATTATAGATGTGTTCCATGCCTTCCAGTATTTTACAGATGAAAAGGAGGACATTTGTGTCCAACTAACATCAGAGTGTGGTCAAGATGGCAATTGTTATCAATAGTTGGAGAGTATGATGTTCCCCCATATATTTCTTAAGAGGCCAAGTTGTTGTCTCCAAATAAACATTTTGGCATTTGTTACAGACCTGCACTAGAAATACAGGGCACTATATTTTAATTTCCTCAGTGCAGCCTCAAAAAAGCTGTTCTCTTCAAGTCACTTTTTACTACATTATCACTCCCAGAAGACACAAACAGTAGCGGAGTAGTTCACAATAATTTTAATAGGGAGTAAAATCCCTGAAGCAAGACTGAACATGCTTTTATAAATAGCCCTAAAGGTCTCAAACTGGCACTTGACAAGTGAGCAACATGGCTGCCTAGCAATTTCCTCTTTGCAATTGACATTAAATTAATGGGAGCAGAATCGAAAGCTGACAGGTCACAGCACCTAGCTGAAAACACCTGGCTGGAGAATAACCAGAGCCTCCATATAGTCAATGTGCAAGAGCTGCACCATTTTCACGCTTCTGTTCCTTTGCCAAGTACATCAACTGTTCATCAGAAAGCCACACAGCAATCTATAAATCTTTCTGGTCCACATTACTATGGCAACAGAATAGTCATTTGCCAGCTCTCCCTTTTTGAGAAGGGGTAGGATAAAGCAAGAACTTTGCTGCTCAAAGGATGTCCTTCTCAACCTAATCTCTAAAGTTAGGGCCTCGGCAGACGACTAATAGAGTCGTCTTCCGGGCAGGGAAGAGGAGGGGCAGCCGCACGAGCGGCGCCCCTTCCTCTTCCAGAGGTCGCCCTCGGAGTCGCCGGCCTTCCGCACGGCCGGCGCTCCGAGGATGACCTCACGCCACGGCGACCGCACGCGCCGCGGCGTTTGAGTCAGGGGAAGTGCGCCCGCCGCTTTTAGGGCGCCCTTTCCCTGAAATCTAAAAGGAGCGCCAATTTGGTGCTCATTTTAGAGTCGGCGACGGTGCGCCGCGGTGCGGCTGCCGCGGTCCAGCGGCGCTCCGTCCCGCGGCGCACGGGAAGCTCCCGTCTGCTTCCCCCCTCTGTCTAGAATACATTGGCTAGCATCTTGTTAGGTACATGTGTCAGTATAATGCTAGACAGCAAAATGACTAAGCTGAGATTGCTGTACTGTGGACATACCAAGAGAAGACATGACTCATTAGAAAGGCCAATGATGCTTGGCAAAGTAGAAGGCAGTAGGGAAAGAGGAAGACTGCATTGCAGGTGGATAAACTCCATGAAGGAAGCCACAACTCTGTGCCTGTAAGACCTGAACAGGTCTATAGTTTTTTTTTTTGTGGGTTTTTTCGGGCTGTGTGGCCATGTTCTAGAAGAGTTTCTTTCTGACGTTTCGCCAGCATCTGTGGCTAGATGCTGGCGAAACGTCAGAAAGAAACTCTTCTAGAACATGGCCACACAGCCCGAAAAAACCCACAAAAAAACTATGGATGCCGGCCATGAAAGCCTACGACTTCACACTGAACAGGTCTGTTGATAACAACGTGACTTGAAGGTCTCTCATCCATAAGACTGCCATAAGTCAAAGTTGACTTGACGGCAATTGAAAACAACAAGAACAACACTGCCGATCTCCCTATTTAAGCCAGCCCAAGTGTTAAGTTTGGCAGGGATGGGCTTTCTCTCAATCCCACCACCATCTCAGGTGTAGTTGGTGTAGGCTTGGGATAAAGCCTTCTCCATGGCTGCTCTCAGACTTAGAACTCCATGAGCGGTGAAGTTGGCCCCCTCTTTTCAACAGCAGCTGAAGACATTCTTATTTAGGCTTTTGGTGTGTGAATTTTACTTATGCAGTGTGTGTGCATGTGATAGGTGTGCTATTTTTAATGCTTTCATTTTTTAAATTAAAAAAAGGGTTTTAACTACCATATATACTCGACTATAAGTCGACATCATGTATAAGTTGAAGGCAGGTTTTGGGGCCAGCATTACAGATTTTGATATGACCTTTGGATAAGTTGAGGGTAAACCTTAAGGGCATGTAACAAAGGATCTAAAGAATGAAATGAAGAAAAACAATGCCAAAGAACTTACAAAATTTTAGCAGGCACAACTGTTTGTGCTCACACTAAAGGATGGCTGGATGATAGAGCAGAGGGGGTCAGTGCTTCAGTATGGAGTCATTGACCCGTGGAGAAGTCAACTGAGTTTTTTAGGATCAATTTTTTTTTTACTAAAATTTCTAGACTTATACATGAGCATATACAATATGCTGTGTTTTTAACTGTTATGTTTTAATACTAGTATTATTTATTTATTTTTAGTGTTTGTAATTAATGTTTTAGTTGTGCCCTTTTAAAATCATTGTAAGCAGCCTTGGATCCCATTTTGGGGGAAAGCCAGGATATAAATCCAAATAAATAAATAAATAAATAAATCTCTTTTCAGTTGTTGGAGAGAGAGAAATTTGCTATGCAATATTAAAACTCTCCAAAATTCCTTACCTGTTACATACTGCACTCCCTCCCTGTCTTGTGGTGAGTGGAAAGTGCTGCACTAGGACTATGGGAGACCAGGGTTCAATTTTCTGTTCAGCCATGGAAATCCACTGGGTGATCTTGGGCAAGTCACACTCTCTCTGCCTCAGAAGAAGGCAAAGGAAAATCTCTTCTGAACAAATCTTGCCAATAAACCCTCATGATAGGTTCACATTAGGGCTGCCATAACTTGGAATTGACTTGAAGGCACACAATAACAACAAGAGTGGGAGAGATGATGGCAAAGCAACCAGCTTCGTACCTGTAGCTTAGTGATTCCCAGACTCTGGTCCTCCAGGTGTTTTGGTCTTCAGTTCCCAGAAGTCTCAGCCATCTTGCCAATGGTCTGGGATTCAAAACATCTGGAAGGCCAAAGTTTGGGAATCGCCTGGATGCAAGGTACTGAGATATTCTTCTGGATCTTTCAAGCTCCTTTGGGGTTTCTGGAAGATCATGTCATCACTCTGCAGGCACATAGCTGGACAGTTTGCCACTGTTGCCCTGGCCTTTACTGACCAGGAAATGGTTGTGTTGAAGTTGTTCCACTGCTCAACTGTGGCATCAGAAAATACACCCAAATGCTTAGACCAAATTTATTTCCTTGCAATTTGAGCCTGTTAGCTCTGCATTTTTCCTGGTACTCACATTCAGATGTTGCTGGCTTTTCCTGCCCACTTTTTGGTATAATGTATTTTGATACTTCCTTGGTCAGTGGTAACAACAGGACAAACACTGGAAAAGCCTTCCTAGTTTTTCCTCCTCCTCCCCTTTGTGCCAATCTCAAATGTATTATCACATAGAATTTCCAGGACTCTCCCAGATCCTGAGGTCTCAGGGCCAAAACCTGAGACCTAAGGATGACCCCTTGTGATATCACAAGGGAAGCAGCTTGATGATGTTACAATTGACAACTCCTAGTGATATCATTAATCATGCTGCATTAAGCACCAGCCTCTTTTGTTCAGAGACACCAATCAAATGAAACACACCAAATCTAACCAATGAGGAAAAGACACACATTTTCAAGACAGTACTCTCACCTTGAGATTCCTCCCTCTCATCCTGAGGTCTGGAGGAGAATGTCAAGGCCTTGCGATCTGGTGCTCCCACTATCAGAAGGTGGTGCGATGGCCGCCAGCCTTTAAAAGGTGATTAGATAGATCATGGAGAGTAAGGCTAATGATAACTGATAGTCATGAGGGCTATATATATTACCTCCAGTAAATAAAATGGTACATCTCTCAGTGCCAGCTGCAGGGGAAAAGGAATAGCAAGATGTTGTGGCCATCATGTCATGTAATTAACTATCTATAGGGAATTGCTTGGGCCATGTGCAAAAAGAATGCTGGATTAAATAGTTCTTTGGTTTGATACAGCAGAGCTCACCTTACGGTTTTATTTCTTAAGCCAAGATATCACCCCCTCCAGGACTAATCTATTGTCCAAAGCTATTCTCTGACTTGAAGTCTGACTATGAAGCTTTTAACCTCTCAGACTATTCTACATTTTCCTTCTATTTAAATAGGTTCTTTGCAAAACTATAAAGGGGGTCAGGGAGAATGGTTTCAATCAATTGCTTGGAGTGCCACAGCCTTGATGATAGCCTTTTAGCTGTCTCAAAATCTGCAAATGCCACAGAATAGGCACCTTTATAGGAGCTTGATATAGCAAGCTATTGATACTGATTGTACAAAAGCATCCCTTCTTTTCAAAAAAAGATGAAAGCAGTAATTTTCTTTTAGTGATAAAAGATAGAAAGGTATCTTTCACCTTGAATTGACAGAGGTATCCCCCTCTGTTTTCTTGGGGGAAAAACCTGCCATTGTCTGAAGGCAAAGTGTCTATTGCGAAACCATCAAATCAATAGTCATGATGGTTTTGCACTATAGTGATAAATTAGTGGTTCTAATTTACTTGTAAACCAGTGAAAGTATAGGGCCATCTTTATTGAATGTGGAAAAAATTCTTACTTTTACAGACAATGGACATAGGAAAAACCATAGTTGGACTGATCCAAGTTCCATCTTCTAATTTAGAACCCTCCTTTTCACAGCAGTCACCTTGATGCATCTTGGACGCCTCCATGATCAGGAGTCACAGCAAAATGTGCCTATCATATGTTCTAACCTAAGCACTGCTCTTCAGGTTCCCTTCATAGCAATGGTACCTCTGCAGTCCATCTGCTTTTAATGTTGTGAAAGTAACATAAAATCCCCACAAGCTCCTTGTGTAACGTTGCTTTAGGTTGAAGTCTGAAGAAGAATCAGGTGCAGGCCGATCAGCACCATGGACAGTTCCCGGTGGGCCTGGTTTCTACCAAGAGATCTCTAAGATCCCTGGTCATTAATTTCTAGCTTCTCCTGATTCATGCTTCTTACATTCCAAGTCCCTATAATGTGTATTGTGCAGCTTTGGACTTTCTTTTCATCTCTGAGCATGTCAGCAGCTGAACATCCGTTGGGCTGTATCATAGGCCACAGCAGTACTCCCAGTTGTCCTCTGCTTTATCCCAGTAGCTTGGTGAGTTTCATCCGACCTGGGAGTTTCATCTTCTGACACTATCTCTTGTTTTATTCTGGATTGTTTCATCATAGAGTTTTTGTGGTAAAAGATATTCAAAAGGAAGTTAACCATGCCTCCTTTTGTGCAGTACTAACAAGCATTATCTATTGTACCAGTGCCATTATCTCCGAGAGGTCTTCTGCTAGTGTTACTCCCCATTAATGCTGCTGCCCAGTAACTGTTTGGCACATTTACTCTAGTTCCTCAGCAAAAGCCTTTCTGACATGGGAGATCCAACCAGCAGCAGTGCTGCCATTTGCATAGCCTCTTGCTTTACAGGAGCACATAATCCCACCATGACAGAAAGATAGTGCCATACAATGCTAGAAATATGGGGACTGAAGGGAAAATTCAGTGGGATAGGAAGAATTCTTAAGGGCCGGGACAATGCCCCAATTTTGCCTTTTTGCCCCCCCCCCCAACCATATCTCTGACTAGTAACAATGTGCCTAAATTAATGTTAATATGGATGGTCTTTACTTTCTTGAGGTGGTGACTTCAAAGTTACTCACTGAAATGGTTACTTTTTTTTTTTTACTCCAAACCGAATAAAAACCTCTAATGCAAAAAGCCTGGGTGTCTTAACTTGATGCCTAAGTGAAGCATCTATGGATCATTGTCAGTCTCGCAGCCATTGGCTCTTGGTCCCTAGGGAGTTTCCAGGAAAGAAATAAACAATTGTAGCCAATGGGCACAAATGTGATACTGGTCCCAGGCACACTGGAGCAAAATACCCCCCATCAAATAGCTTGGGGAGCATTGATATAGGAGATCTCTCGTGGCTAGGATTTTAATGCATAGAGTACAACCAAGAGGTTTGCAAAGTTATCTTTGTACTACAACTCCCCAAATCCCCCAACCAACCTTCTGGCAGGTGGATTCTAGCAACTATACTTCTAGCAGCAATAAAACCAATTTCCAAAGCTGACAGTACAACCATAGGAAAAGCTCTCTCTGGTAGACATATATCTAAGCTTTATTGGTTTGGACACTCTGAAAAAGGACTTCAGTGAGACTTTCTTCCTCATAACCATTCTTTGAAGTTATAAAGGTATGTTTAGCTTGGAGAAGAGAAGACTGAGAGTTATCATGATAGCCATCTTTGAATTTCTGATGTCATGGATGTTATGTAGAAGATGGAGCAAGCTTGTTTTGTGCTGCTCCAGAGATTAGGATATGAACTAATGGATCCAAATTACCAGAAAAAAAATTCCAATTAAACATTAGGAAGAACTTCTTGGTGGTAAGAGCTGTTCAAGAGTGGAATAGACTGCTCCAGATGCTTGTAGGCTCTCCTTTGTAGGATGATTTTAAACAGAGGTTGGCTAGCCACCTCTCAGGAATGATTTAGCTATGGACTGGGAATAAATGGCCCTTGTGGTCTCTTCCAACTCTATGCTTTTAAGTGGGTTAGGCCACTAGGGATGCATCTACATTGGCCTCTTAATCTGGGGTCAGTCCAGAGCAAAATGACTCAGACTGACACTGGACCACGATGGCAACCACATGCACCAGGCCGAGTCCGATGTGATGCTGTGTTGTTGTGCACATGGGCCAGCTGGGGTGACCCTGCATCAGCCCCACTGGCATGTGTCCTGTTTTCAGAGACCATCATTGCTTCCTTGCAGGCAGGAGCTCTGTGTAAAGTCTGCCTGGCATGCTACCACTTCTGCTGAGGACAGAAATGGCCACCTGGAGCTGTGATCGACAAGGAGTCCAGATGGCTTTTTCTGACTTTGGCAGAAGTGGCGGCACATTGTGCAGGTTTTACACAGAGCTCCTGTCTGTGCAGTGGCATCACTGGAGGGGTGAGGGAGGGTTCAGACTGCACCAGATGAAACCCCAGAGGTAGGGTGACACCTGGTTGGGCCCTTCTCCCTTCGGTGTAGGAGGAGGGCCTGGCTGCTCCATCATGGTTGCTTCATGGATACTCCATCATGGGGCTTCCTCCCAAGGGGGCAGGAAGCCCTGAAACAGAGCAGCAGGAGGGGCAAGCGCACACCCTTTCCAGCTGTTTCATCATGGGACTTTCACCCCAGGGAGGAAGCCCTGTGATGGAGCAGCAGTCCTGACCACCCTGGGCAAGGAGGCAAAGCAGCAGCTGGGGCAGGGAGGAAAGGGGAAGGGGGCAGCCAGGAGAAGGGGGTGTAATTAGTGGAAGGAGGTGGACCCCCCCTGGCAGTCCTCCATCCTCCCACAGCAGCCCTCCTGCCCCATGGCAGCCCTCCTCACCAGGTGTCACCAAAGTTAATGTTGCCACTGTGTCTGTGAGGAAGCAGTAGTGGCAACACTGAAAACAGGCCACCCCTTTTCCAGCACTGCACCCATATGGTGGGTGGACATCTGGATCGGGTCAAATTGGGCCTGATCTAGCTGTCCACATTCCAAAAGAACCTGAGGTCAGTCCAGAGTTTCCAGGAAACTCTAGGATTTCCTGACTTTGCTTAGGAGCAAAGACAGGTTAAGGGCAGAAAAACACAGATTCTCTACAGAAGTAGCTATATGTCATCAGGACTGCCAGCACTGGCCTCTGGGTGAAGATGGCATTTTTTACTGGTGTAGACAAACCCTAAGTATCATCCACTGATCATAATGGCTGAATGGAGATTGGAACCCAACTGTTCTAGGCTGTTTCCAGCTCTGTTTGTCATGGTGGTTGCAATATGAGTATACCGTTTAAGAAAGTTTATCCACTTTTTCATTTCCACTCTGCTTTTGGCAGTTCAGAAAACAATCTGTGAGAGGAGTGTTTAGTACTTGCCAGGCTTCAGCAGAGAACATTAGTCTTCTTTCCTCTAGTTTTCATGTCCTTACCAGATTGTCACTGAGACTTGGAAGAAGTCCTTCCTGCAGTTGGATGTGAAAGGAAAAGCTTTGTGTAGAAGAACTAGGTCACCTCTCACTGTTGGGCCTTCTGAGAGCAAATGAACAAATGATTAACAACCCTGACAATGTGAAGAAGAGAACCTGGAACGAAATGTAGCCATTAAGAGTTCTACCAAAATGCAGCTTTCACCTCCTGTGAGATGCTTAACTCTTCATGCAACCAAGAAGAAAGAGAGCAACAAAGCTTGGAGAAGTTACTTTTGGAACTACAGCTCCTAGTATGCCCCAGCCAGTATGGATAGAAGGATTCTGGGACTTGTAACTAAAAAAACCCAAAACCTTCTGCAATTACCAAAGAAGGATAACCTCTATCAATTCACCTCTGTCCATTTCTCAAGAGGAGTCTTAAGACTAGAATGGGTTGTTAAGACTGATTAGCTTTATAAAAGCTCTGCTTCTGGTGGAGAAGGAAATGGCCAGTCCTGACTTGTGGAAATAGATCAGTACAGTTGCCTGTGTTTTTGGACATTCCTTGAATGCACAGACAGCAAGGAATAGCACTTGCATTTCAAAATATTCCTCAACAGAACTATAGATCAGTCTGACAGTTGTTAGCCTATACATAGCGTACTGAATGCACACACAAGTATGTGGAATTTGCAGTGCACATCTACATGTGAGATTTTCAAAGCACATGTGCAACAGTACTATGTGCGTAACTCTGTTTCTCCAACCTTGAACTGAATGGAGACTTTGCCCGTGGGACAAAAATGTCCAGCTGCCATATAGGGTAAGGTATGCATGTATCAACTACCAGCAGGTTTTTATGTAGCATCAGCCAGTTTATGTTTTGTGCTGTTTTGTTGGGATGATCAGAGTGCTTTTGTCCTTTGATGGGATTATCTTAATTGTTATTTATTTAATAACAATTAATGAATGATAACAATTAACTAATAACATTTATTTAAAATTTCAGAGACATAGCTGTGTTAGTCCGAAATATCCGTCTGCAAAGGGATCTTGTAGCTGTGGCATAAGTGTTCATGCACACTGCAGAGATAATTCAGTTTGACACTGCTTTAATTGCTATAGCCCAGTGCTATGGAATTCTGGTATTTGTAGTTTTATGAACTATTTAGCCTTCTTTGTCAGAGAGGTCTGGTGCCAAAATAAACATCAAATGCCAGGATTCCATAGCATTGAGCCATGGCAGTTAAAAAAGTGTCAAACTGCATTATTTCTGCAGTGTAGGTTAGACCTTGGTCTACTTCCTCCAATGCATGCTCTTTTGCTCATTTAGTCTGAAAGGTGCTACAAGGTCCCTTTTCATACTAACATTTATTTAGTTAATTAAATATTGCAACTACTTAAACTATTGCATTATTGAAGGCATGTCAAACTTTGGGAGAGTAGGACTGGCAGGCAGACAGATGCCTCAGTCCTTCTAGGTTTATTTATTTATTTATTTATTGGCATTTTTGTTTTTACACAAGAAGCCTTAAAGGAGTTAATGGGTGTGAAACATGAAAACCTGATAATGTCACATTCTCTTTACCTGACCGGTTGTGCTTGAAAATTGTTCAAAATGTAGCACAAAGTCCCTGAAGGCAAATAGCAAAATACAAATGTCAACAAGCATTTTACTTGGCCTTTCATTGTTTGTGTAAGCTTTTGTTTTAAAGTTTCAGCTTTGAGGTGGAATTCAGCCAAGTAAATATTGGAGTGAAATTACACCAGTATTTGAGATCATTTAGATGCAGAACTGGACAATGTAGTGCTCCTACAAAAAGGGCAGACTAGCTGGTGGCCTTCAGAAATTTTGGACTAGAATGACTATCATCCCTGATCATTGGCCATAATGGATGGAGCTCATGTGTATTGCAGTCCAAGATGTCAGGAAGACACCAGGCTGCCCACCCCTGCTTTATCTTACTATGTTTCCTGAACATCTCAGTTCTAGTAATAAGAACATAAGAACCTTGTTGGATCAGTCTAGGTGGTCCATCCAGATGGACTTTGGCTCACTCATAAATGAAAATGGTAACCAGTGACATCTGTTGAAATTATCATGCCCTCTCCAAGAGTTCTTCACCAGAAGATCAACCAGATTTACCAATGGAAGTGTCACAACAGTCTAGATGTAACTAGAATTGTTTGGGATTCTTTTCTTGGCTTTCTGAATGGTTGGGCACTGAGAAGAAATTTCATTTTTCAACAGTGTCATGCTGACCTGGCTTGGCACAAAAATTACCAAGGAGAGCTAACTGTTTCTCTTTTGAATCTTTGTAATTGGAGGCTTTGCTTTACATAATGGAAGAAAGGCTGTAATGTTCTAGATTGGTACAGAATGATCCTGAGCTGGCACATAGTACTTATAAACCATGGTTGTAATTTTGTAAGCCAGTGTTGTAGTGCGTATAAACCAGGGGTCAGGAAAGTGTGGCCCATGGGTTGCTGCTGCAAGGTAGTTTTTGTGGTCTACGAACCACATCAGAGTCCTCCTCCCTATTTTTTTCTCTATTATGTTTTCTGCTCCTGGTGGTTTTGCATGAGAAAAATCTTTCCCGCTCTATCTCAACCACCCTAAATGTGGAAAAATGAAACTGAAAATGGCCAGAATCCACTATCATGGTGTATATTACATAATTGTATGTATTCTTAGCTACATAGCAGAGGTATTAAGAAACCCTGTTAGTGAATTGTGAAAATGTGTAATGGGATCTTGCAAGAGTATCCAGGTGTGCATCAACACTCCTTAAAGGGTGTCCCAATGCACAATGGAACTGATATACAACAGGACTCATGTGCCTCTTCCTTTTTGTGCATCAGTCCCAACACACATCAGTCACTTTGCTAGCTCTTCTATGTATGGAATTGCCCAATTCTAATTCCCACTTAGCCGTGAAAATCCACTGGGTGACCTTGTCACACACTCTTAGCCCCAGAAAACCCTGTGATAGATTCATCTTAGGGATGACATAAATCAGAAATGACATGACGGCACACAACAAAACAACAACAACAACAACAACTCCCACAGATGTAAATCCACTGACAAAAGAGTTACACCCTTGACAGGATTCCGGCTTATGAAACGATTGGTGCAAGCCACTTCCATATTTTCAGACCTAGCTGAGCCATGGTCACTCATGGATCCTCTGGACCATTGGACATTGCCAAGCCTTGATATATACTGGGAAAAAATGTACTTACAAATTGGGAAATCACTTGTTCCATAATAATAACTAAGGCTGAAATTCACAAAGTCAGTTACAAATGCATAACCTGGAGTTATACATTCATGACTGTTTAGTATTCATGATCCCTACGTATTCCCTAATTTAGGTGACTGTGAAAGTCCCCAAATCCCTGCTTATTGGGCAACTGCTGATGTGAGCAATGGGTTTTATTCCTCTATCAATTAGGAAGCCTCTGACTGATGTTTCCATTCCTCTTTGTGTGAGCGATCTTCAGTGTGAGGGGAATTGCAATAGGAACACTACTTCTTCCTGTCACATCAAAGATCACTCAGTGGAGGGGATGAGACCAACATCAGTCAGTTGCTTCCTGATAAACAGGCTGAACAGACCCTTGTTAATGGGAGTTGTTGCTGCCTAGTAAGTGGGGATTGGGAAGGGTCAGGTTGAAATCATTGAGTAGCTACATAACTACAGTGGTTACACATTGGTAGCTACCCAAGTGACTTCTTGCCTAGATACGAATGTATGTATGCCAAGAGATCTTGTAGCATTGTGCAAAAAGAAGTTGTAGCAGAAGCTTTTGTAGACTTGGTCTACAAAAGTCAAATGCATGAAGTGATCTGATGTCAGAACCAAGAACCCTTAGGCTCCAATGTACCAAAGGATCAGTCTTTTGTTGAAGTGGAAACTAAAGAACTTTTTTGGATACACAAGAATAGGATATTCTCAGCAGTGTGTCTAAGTTAGAACTGCCCACACATAGTTCAAACATCACATTAAAACCCTATTGCCCCAACTCCTCCCCTACAAAATGGCACACAAAACTACATTCCCACCAACTAGCTACTGATAGTTATAACTGTCAGTGTGTGTCATGAAATAGACAGCAGCACCTTTAGACAACCAACCAGTCAGTTTAATTAAAGAATTAACAGAACTTTATTGGAAGATCCATAGGTCAGTCCTGACTATCAGACGTTTTAGCTGAGACTGAAAAAATCCCCCCCTACAGTTAGTGAAAAGAATGTGCAAAAAGCCCGCGCTCTCAACCCCTCCTTCCTTTTCCCAAACATCTCATCCGTTCCCAACCAGCCGAGCCAGCCACTCAAGGTCACTTGATAAAGCACCTGCACTCTCACATAACTAACCCATCTTCCCATCATCCCCACACTATACTACATATCTGATAGAATACTAACAGGATTCTAACAGTCTGCCCCCCTGAAAACAGAACCCCCCCCCCAAAAAATGAAAGAAACATCAAGCAACTGAAGACAAGGAAGGCTTGTCTGGATAGCGTTCATGAAAATGAGCAATCAAATCAGGAGCATTCACATGACCAGCAGACACCCATTCAGAATGGTCAACAGGAAAGTGTTTCCACCGGATCAGGTATTGTAGTCTGCCTCGATGAACCCGAGAGTCCAGAATCTTTGAAACTTCAAAGTGTTGATGTCCATCAACCATCAAAGGCAGGGGTGGTGAGTCAACGGGTTTCCAGGGGTCAACCGCACAATCAGGTTTTAACAAACTGAAATGAAAAACTGGATGAAGATGACGATAGGTCTTAGGAAGAATCAATTCAGCAGTAACATCATTAACAAGTCTCTTAACTGGAAAAGGACCCACAAATTTTGGGCCTAGCTTTTTGGAAGGAAACTTAGACCTCAAGTTCTTGGTGGAAAGGTAAACCATATCACCAGGCTTAATATCCCAACCTTTTGCCCTCTTTTTGTCAGCCTGATTTTTATACTGCTTTTTAGCTTTGTGCAAAGCTTTGATAATGGTGGGCCAAGCCCCTCTGACTTTGTCAGCCCACTGGGTCACCTGAACCGGGTCAGTTTTATTTACAGGCAGGGCAGGGAGGAGCTTAGGTTCAAAACCATAGTTAATCGAAAAGGGAGAGCTCCCAGTGCTGCTGTGTACTGCGCTATTGAAAGCAACCTCGGCATGTGGAAGTAAATCAAACCAATCATCTTGTAGGTAGTTAGTATAAGAACGCAGGTATCTCTGGAGACTTTGGTTAGTCTTCTCGCTTTGACCGTCAGTCTCCGGGTGAAAAGCCGTGCTAAGGGCCAATTGAACCCCCAATTTGTCTTGTAGCACCCTCCAAAATTTAGAAGTAAACGAACTGCCTCTATTGGAGATTATTCGGTCTGGGAGGCCATGGAGTCTATATATGTGCGCTATGAACAGATCAGCTAATTTGGGGGCCGAAGGCATCCCCTTGCAGGCCACATAATGTACTTGTTTGGAAAACAAATCTACCACCACCCAAATAGTGTCTCGGCCCTTGCTAGGAGGCAGGTCTGTTATAAAATCCATAGTAATGTGTTTCCAAGGTCCTTCTGGTGTAGGCAGAGGTTGAAGTAGTCCTCTAGGCTTGCCCACTCTTGGTTTGGCTCTAGCGCAAACCGGGCAACTTTTAACATAAGCCTCTACATCTGCACGAATTCCATCCCACCAGTAGGTGCTGCGGATCTTGTGCCAAGTCTTTAAATATCCCCAAACTGACTGGTTGGTTGTCTAAAGGTGCTGCTGTCTATTTCATGACAGTTAGCTGAGACTGAAAAAATCCCCCCCTACAGTTAGTGAAAAGAATGTGCAAAAAGCCCGCGCTCTCAACCCCTCCTTCCTTTTCCCAAACATCTCATCCGTTCCCAACCAGCCGAGCCAGCCACTCAAGGTCACTTGATAAAGCACCTGCACTCTCACATAACTAACCCATCTTCCCATCATCCCCTCACTATACTACATATCTGATAGAATACTAACAGGATTCTAACAGTGTGTGGATGGTGGGTGTTGCAGTGATGCTCTTTGACACCCAGCAGAATCTGCAGGACAAGCTGGCTACTGTGATCCACAGCCACTTTGTATCTCTTACCATCAACTAGCTCAGCTTCTCTTCTTCAGGATCCTGTCTTCCTCAGTCAAGAAGACACATTGTAAAGTCCAAAAGTATAGTTTATTAATGCATATAAAAGAAAATAAGATAACTAAGTAAAATCCATTGTGATGAACTTATCCAGTTCAGCCATGAGAGGTTACATCTTTAACAATCCCAAAAGCATAGGATCCCAACTTGTTGTAGTTGAAAGTTAAGAAGAAGTTACAGATCTATGTTTCCAGATCCAGGAGTCATGTTATAAAAACAGCATAAACATACTCTAAAAACTAAAAGCCAAATATCTCCATGGTTAAAACCACTGCCAGACATGCACACACGCATTCACAATGTGTTTATATACAAAACTAGACAAAGTATTCTCTTGGCCCTTCCTATAGTCCACCTTCTGGGTGTTAACCTTATGTTGATTGGATTGCCTGTATGATGTATATTAACCCAGCCTCTTGCTGTCCATCATCCCCCATGTGACTCCTTTCCCATGATCTCAGATGTTGCTGCACTGACTATCTTTTCCCAAGTAAAAACTATAATTGTTATGACTTCTTGGCCATCTGGGCCGAGCTCTCCCTGCCTCCCTAGATGTTGTTCTCATGAGGAAAATTCCACACACACATCTCTACATTTCACCTTTGACTGTATAACCCATCCATCTTCTAACAATAGCTATGGAGCTTATCACATTGAATTTAAAGCGACTTATCCCCGATGGGATACAGTCGCATTTAATTTTAAAAGCGGGTTTTACCGCATGCAGCTGCAGTTGGGCGAATGCAACGTGTATGCAGGTCAGATCCCAGCTGCACTTATCCAGTAGCTTTTCAAAAATTGTAAGTTCCTATTTTTGAAAAGCCTCAGGATAAGCACAGCTGGGATCTGGGCTGCATACGGGTTTCACTTGCCCAGCCGTGGCTGCATGCAGTAACACCGGATTTTAAAATTAAATGAAACTGTATCCCGTTGGGGACAAGTCGCTTTAAATTTAATGCAATAACCTCCTATGTCTCTAGATATGAATGTGTTGTTAGATATTTTTAAATTGACTCTGACTTATGATGAACGTTTCATAAGGTTTTCCTTGCAAGATTTCTTCAGAGGGTGGTTGCTGTTGCCTTTGTCTAGAGGAGGGTGACCAAAATGGTGAAGGGTCTGGAAACCATGCCCTATGAGGAGAGAATTAGGGAGCTAGGTATGTTTAGCCTGGAGAAGAGACAGTTAAGAGATGATTTATGATAGTCCTTTTTAAATATTTGAATGGGTGTCATATTTAGGATGGAGCAAGCTTGTTTTCTGCCACTCCAGGGAATAGGGCCTAGAGAACACAGAGCAATGGATTCAACCTATAGGAAAAGAGATTCCACCTCAGTTTTAGGAAGAAATTTCTGATGGTAAGAGCTGTTCAACAGTGGAACACACTCCCTCAGAGAGTGGTGGAGTCTCCTTCTTTGGAGGTTTTAAAACAGAGTTTGGATGGCCATCAGTCAGGATTGTTTTGATTTTGAGTTCCTGCATGGCAAGGGATGGGACTGGATGGCCCTTGTGGTCTCTTCTAACTCTATGACTCTGAGAGAGTATGATTTACCAAAGGTCACCTAGTGGGTCCCCATGACAGCAGACATTCGAACCCTGGTTTCCTGGAGTCCTGATTGTATACTCAAACCAGTATACCACACTGGCTTTTAAATGTCAGTGTATGAATCCCCAAAACAGATGGATGTGCTCTCAAAGTTTATCTAAACAGCAAAAGTCTGTCCTCAGAATTTATCCTCATCTATTCTCTGTGAGCTACAATAACTTAAGAGATGGCAACTGGTCCCAAGTCAAGCTGTGAGCATCACAGTCACTCTTCATGGAGTGCTTCATCACACTGGTTTTCAGGTGCTTCCCCCATCACAGCATACATTGTGGCAGGCAAACTTACATAACATATTCCCAATCAATGATAAGACCTTTTTCATGCTCCATATCCTTGGATGAATTCAGAAGAGTTGGATCATCTCTAAATGGTATGCTTATTCCGTGTCATCTACACACTCCAGTAGAGCCTAAACAGGGGTTTTTGTGGCTTGCTGTAGCTGTTCAGCATGGCAAGCAATGAGTGCACACAGCCATTCCCTGGTTGAACCACTTTCTGAAGTCCAGTTGTCTGGTTTTATGTCTATGATATTGTGAATTTTGGCCAAACAAATCCATGAAAACAAGGGACACATCTCAAGGTGCTCAAGAAACGAATGATTTCTCCTTGTTTTGTAACACTTGATTTAAGGCAGATTTCTCTAGGGCAATGTACTTTTATTGACTCAACTAAACCTTTAGTTATATTTGTAGGTTCAACCCATCTTTTTATTTAATGAACAGATTAAGTGGCCCAGTGTGAGTTTCTGTTCCTATGATGGGAGAAGGGAAGATTACAGTTGGTATCTATTGTGGTTATCATGATTATTTCCCTTGTCGTTGTTGTTACAAAGGTGCACATTTTCATTATAAAAAAATACACGGAAAGGAAAAAAAAGTAAGTATGTAAAGCAAGTGACACTAGTGCAATTAACTTTGTGTAATGTGGGAGTTAGATGTTGGACTGGGACTTGGCTGATCCATGTTCTGCTCCCAAATGAGTTACAAAAGTCACTGTGTATCCTTTGGCCAGTCACTCTTTCTCAGTCTAATCTATCTTGCAGGGTTGTTATGAGGATAAAGTGAGGAGGCAAGCCATATGCAACTGTCTTGAATTCCTTGGACTTAATACAAATGCCAGTGTGGTGTAGTGGTTTGAGCTTTGGACTATGACACTGGAGGCCAGGGTTTGAATCCTGGCTTGGCCACGGAAACCCAATGGGTGACCTTGGGCAAGTCATACTCCCTCAGCCTCACAGGATGGCAATGGCAACCCTGCTTTGAAGAAACTTGCTAAGAAAACCCTATGATAGATTTGCCTTAGGACGTTTTCACACTGGGCTTAAGGCAGAAGCAATCCTACCTCACTCCGGCCCCATGCCGGCTCCTTTGCCAGTGTGTTCAGACGACGTCGCAGTGCCATCTCCGGCATCCAGTGCCATCCCCGGCATCATTCCGGGTCCTTTCTCCGCGCGTTCAAACGATGTCGCAGCAAGCCCCGCCCCACCCCGCCCCATCCTGTCCCATCCCCGGTATCAGCCCCGTTCTTTGCAATTCCTCTTTTTAAAAGGAATTGCATCTGCCGCGGCCAGAATCATACCGGAATGATGCTGCTGTCACCGATCTGAAGCTGCAGGATCCATTCTGGTATGATTCTTTCATTGCTTCCATGTGGCTTTAAACCCCAAGGACGTTTTCACACTTTAAATATTTGAAGGGATGTCATATTGAGGAGGGAGCAAGCTTGTTTTCTGTTGCTTCAGAGAACAGGACCCAGAGCAATGAATGCAAACTAGAGGAAAAGAGATTCTACCTCAACATTAAGAAGAACTTCCTGACAGTAAGAGGTGTTCAACAGTGGAATACACTGCCTCAGAGAGTAGCAGAGGTTTTTAACCTTTGGAGATTTTTAAACAGAGGTTAAATGGTTATATGTTGGGCATGCTTTGATTGTGTCTTCCTGCATGGCATGGGGCTGGAATGGCCCTTGTGGTCTCTTCCAACTTCCAACTCTATGATTCTTCCAACTCTCTGATTCTAGGTCTGTTCATCTGTCCATCAGGGTGCAAGGAGGATGACATTTCCAGCCCCCTCTTCCTAGTGAGTGAGGCTGAAACAATCAAAAGCATGAGCCTTGTTGCAATTCCTCATTGCAGCTTTCTCATTGGTAGCAGACGGATGGAAACATCCTCCTCCTTGCATCCCAAACAAGGGATCCCCTCAGGTTGGTAAATGCTATTCCAGCCCACCTGAAGAGCCAGCTGGACATTTCCACCCTCTCCTGCCAGTGTGTGAGGCTGTGACAATCAGAAGCAGAATCCCTGTTGCAAATCCTTATTGCAGCCATATTTGCTGGTGGGAGGGCATGGTAGAAACACTCTCCTCCTTGCACCCTGAATGGATGCTGAATGGACATTCTTTGCCTGATCTGGTAGCTGAATCTTAAGATGGGCTGAGATGTTCAGGCCAAGAGACATTAGTTACATATAGTAACTAAATAGCTGCTGTGGAATATCGGCAATATTGGGGGAATTACCTTGCCTTCCCCACTTGGTCAGACTGCTGCCCCCCCCATCCTTCAGAGTCCTGCATGGCAGCTGATGCATGGACTCCAAAGGCATCATCCCTGGCCTTCAAAGTCCCACATGGTAGTTGCCGTGTGGGAATCTGAAATCACCGCTGCCCCCCAGCAGCTGCTACAACTAAGGGGGCAATGGTGTGGCTTCCAGAGGGCCTGTTTAGGGTTCAGTATGGTTGCTGGGCAAATGGGAAAGCACTATTTCTGACTTGCCCAGTAGCCGTGCCAGTCCTTCCAGGTGTACCACATCACCAGGTGACATCCCCCTTTGGGGTGTTACCTAGTGCGGACCACATCTCCTGCACCGTCTAGTGATGCCACTGCAGTGTGCTCTTCAGACTTACAGCTCCTTTGATTTTATTTGGTTTTATTTTTGCACAAAAGCATATTTGCTAGATTGGTTTTCTTATGACTGATGATATGTCAAGGGTGTCACTACAGATGGCCCAGAATAGAATGTAAATGTCTCTTTCCCATGCTAACCTTGTCTGCAGGTGGTTTCCTCTCTGGCTCTATTTTAAGAGATCGTTTCAGGATTCTGTAGCTTTGGTGAAGTTTCTAATAAATGCATTTCCACTCAAATAGGAGAGATACTGCATGAATGATGATTAACTTTCAACAGCAGAATTCCTCCTACCCAGAGCTCTGTGCCCATCTGCTACTCAGCCTCCTTCATAATTACTGAATGCAAGAAGTAACATGGGCATATTTGTTGCTATCATTAAAAAGGGAGCATCAATTCTGCTCTAGTGCTTGAATCTTCCCAGAGTTAGAGCTAATGAGGAAGTGAGCACTCTGTTGGATCATAATCTTTAGCAGTTACTTGGTGGTGGTTGCTGCTGTTATTATCATATTTATTTCTATCCCACCTTTTTGCTAGATTGGGACTCAGAGTGCCTTTGGGGGGAAGCACACCTCGGCCCCGCGGCGCAGCTTCGCCGCCCCTGGAAGGAGCGCTAAAATAGTGCTCCTTCCACAAGTTGCCAAAGGTGCACCGCAAAAGGCTGGTGGTGCACCTTCGGTGACTCTTCCGCCGCAGCGTGTGTGGACACTGCGGCGGGAAGGCATTGTCAGAGCGCCGGCCGTGTGGAGGGGCCGGTGCTCCAACGATGCCTTCGGGAAGGGGTTGGGGCGCCCACCGTGCGGCTGCCCCTCCCTTTTCTTGCCCCCAAAATGGCCCTTTGCGCCGTCTGCTTCCCCCCTTTGTTGTTGTTATTGTTGTTAACTACCTTCCAGTTGACCTCGACGTATGGCAATTCTATGAATGAAAGACCTCCAAGTCATCCAGTCCTCAGCCTCCTTGCTCAGGTATTGTAGATTCTGGGCTGTGACCTTCCTCGGTCTAACCATCTGATATGCAGTCTCCCTCTTTTTCCTACTGCCCTCCATTTTATCAAGTAATATTGTTTCTTTTAGTGAGTCATGTCTTTTCATTATATGTCCAAAGTACAGCAGTCTCAGTTTAGTCATCTTGGCTTCAGATGATTTGCTCAAGGACCCATTATTTGGCTTTCCAACAGTTCACAGTATTTGCAGAACTGTTCTCCAGCACCACTTCTCAAATGAGTTGATTTTCTTCCTATCTGTTTTTTTTCTGGGTCCCCCCCCCCCCCCTTGGCATTCTAGTTTAATTCTCTCTTCCCCACCAACTTTTCTAGCCCCTGACAGAGCTATTTGCGTTTTGTGTTTTGTTTGCTACATGGACTATTTCAAAACAGGATCGCTGACATCCCAAAATTTGCATCCTGTGAAGGGAATGTGTTGACAGAACTTGATTCCAAGCCACATCTAGAGTGACATCACATCTATCTTTAGTTGAGAAAGGACCTCAAAAGATGAAAAAGCTGCTATGCTGTGAATCTCTTCACCTGGACTGGTCATATAACTGTCATGAAAAATAGCATGAATTTGAGATATGAATGTAGTCATTTCTTGATTTCACTTTCTCTTTATATGAATATATAAGTATATGAGAGAATGCATTAAGAGGAGCAACACATGAATTCATCAACTTTTTGATTTCCTTTGTTTAACCACCGTGGTGAAGAATCTTGTGTGAGAAACTTATTGCCATGGGTCTTTATGGGCTCATCTACACCTGCCAGAATACTCTAGGCTACTCCTGAAATATTCTGGTCCCAGATTCCCCCTGTAACCTTAATACTTTGTAGTGACACCAGTGGCTGTCTACACATGTCCCTGCGGTGTCACTCAGCACCATCGCTGTTGGTATGAGTCACTCCATCTGAGGTTACAATGAGTTGTCCAGCATGTGTCTGGGCACCTTGTTGTGACCTTAGAGGGAATGATTCACACCAGTTGTTGCAGCATTGGACAACAAAGTAGAGATATGTGCGTAGATAGCCACCTGGTGGCTCTACAGAGTGCTCTGGATTTTCCTTTAAAATCTGGAGGTTGAATCCAGTTTTTAAAAACTGGTTTAAGGGAGGAATATGGGATGCAAGAGCTGGACAGTGAAGAAAGCAGACAGAAAGAAAATCAAGATGCCAGCCACAATGCTGACAAAACATCAGAAAGAAACTCTTCTAAACATGGCCACACAGCCTGAAAAACCCACAAAAAACTATAGAAAATGAATGCATTTGAAATGTGCTGAAGAAGAGTACTTAGGATACCATGGACAGCCAAAAAGTCAAACAAATGGGTCCTTGAACAAATCAAGCCAGAACTTGGAAGCCAAGATGATCAAAATGAGGCTGTCGTACTTTGACCACATCATGAGAAGACTTTGATCACTGGAAAAAAACAATAATGTTAGGAAAAATATAGGGGAGAAGAATGAGGGGAAGATTGCAAGCAAGATGGATGGTCTCAGTCAGGGGGGCACAGACATGGGTTTGCAAGGTTTGAGCAGAGCAGTGGAGGACGGGGAATCTTGGAGGTGTTTCATCTGCAGGGTTGTCATGAGTTGGGGCTGATTTGAGGGCAATTAAAAAAAGTGGATTTGGTGCAGAATTGGCCTTATGTAGTGATGACAAGCTACATTCGAATTGGGGATTTGGTCCTGTGTCATCAAGGTAGGTCACCGTGATTACGGGGGGAGACTGTTTTATTTGGCCCATGTAGATGAGCCCTGGGAATGCCTGAAAGCCTGACTGCTTTCCTTCCCTTACTTTGAAAGAAAAGATACTGTACACATAAAGAGAGGTCAAATGTCTTAAAGTTTTTTTTCCTTGCTTTTTATCATGGCTGACTCTCAGGGCTGGATTATCAATATTTCAATTGGTACAATTGCTCCAGGCTCTTCACTGGTTAGGGCCTCAGAACTGAAATGGAAAAGGTGTCCCTTTTTTCCTCTTCTTATCGGTTGCTTCCTGACTCTCCCAATGCTTCTGTTGCCATCTATATTATGTGTGTTACTTAAGTAACAGAGCAAAAAGCACATGGGATTAGCATGTTGTCTCACCACCACCACCACCACCATAACAACAATAAACACAACCATTAACATACAGGAGCCATGTCTTTTATTTCACCTTGCAGTTCAGGACTTAAAGCCCACCCTAAAACAAATTGCTAGTTCTTTTGTGCCCTCTAGTCATTTCTGAGTTATGGTGACCCAAAGAAAAACCTATCACAGATTTCTTATCAAGATTTGTTTGTTCAGATCCATTGCCTTCCTCTAAGGCCAAAAGAGTGTGAGCGTCCATGGCTAAGTGGGGATTTGAACTTTGGTCTCTTGGGGACTTAGTCCTCTACTTTGATTACACAAGGCTGTCCACATGCTACATAGTCTTGTTCTGTCTTCACCCTCTAGCCTTTACCAAATTAACATCAAAAAGGAAAGAGAGTCTTGGAATTTTGTCAGTTTATTTCCTCATGGAATTTTGCCAGTTCCTTTCTGTTTATTCTTTCAGGGCTTGGTTCTATGGTCTTAAACCTTGCCAGCAATGAGTGGCAAATGGAAATGGCATTGATTCAGTCCTGGATGGATAATCTTCAAATTATATCTTCTGCCACAGAATCTGCACTGCAGAAATAATGCAGTTTGACACCACTTTAACTGCCATGACTCAATGCTATGGAATTCTGGAATTTACAGTTTTGTGAGATATCTGGCTGCCTCTGTCAGAGAGCTCTGGTGCCACAATAAACTACAAATCCCAGGATTATATAGGATGGAGCCATTGCAGTTAAAGCAGTGTCATATTGTACTATTTCTGCAGTGCAGATGCAGCCATCAAATCACAGAACTGGACAAGACCCCAAGGGCCGTCCATTGCAACCCCATGCCATGCCATGCCATGCCATAAGACCCAGTCAAAGCATTCCCAACAGATGGCCTTCCAGATTATTTAAAAACCTCCAAAGAAGAAGATTTCACTACACTATGAGGCAGCCCATTCCATGCTTGAACAGCTCTTACCAGCAAGAAGTTCTTTCTAATGTTGAGCTGCAATCTCTTTTCCTGTAGCTTGAGTCTATTGCTCCACGTCCTATTCTTTGGAGCAGCAGAAAATGAACTTGCTCCTTGTTCAATATTACATCCTTTCAGATATTTAAACAGGGCTATCATGCCACGTCTTAACCTTTCCTTCTACTGAGATATGGTTGATTCTCAAAACATAAAATTGTAATGATATTATCATATAACTGTTACTTGAATCAAATGAATCTGAGACAGAATAAATAAGCAAGGACACAGCTGTTATGAAACATACATCTTATTTTTTTCTCATTGTGTGTGCTTTATTTTCATTTTGTATTTTTTTTTTACACAAATGGAATGGATGCATTGAATATTTACACTTAACAGGAGTGAATGCTGTCTAGTGTATTTGTAAACTCCATTTCCAAGTCTGAGTAACCCCACCTCACAAAAATTACATTTGAGTTAAGACACATCCTGTTGAAGAGAAGCATGTGGGAAAAAAAATGTCAAGAACAAAGTGTACAGCCCACTGCACTCTTGCGTCTGACATAGTCCATTTAAAACTTCCCCTTTTAAAAATAAGCAAGAGGAAAAAAATGTTATGAGTAGATTACTGGGATTCCACACTGACATTTCATTCATTCAAATGTATTTCAACCAGAAATACATTTCTTCACCTTCCCTGGACAAAGAAACATGGGAAGCTGTCTTAAATCAAACATTTTGCCCATCTGGCCCCAAAACTGTCTACTCTGAGGTATGGTTTCTGTAGACCTAAAGCATGTTCCCTGAACATTCTCATCCTTACTCTATGGCTACAACATCTGTAATACTTTGCAACAAACTGATGTTTCCTTCAATGATTTTTGTGGCTACTTATATTAAAATATAGAACTGGAATGAGAGATCCATCCAAATTGGTGCAACAACTAACTATGGATCACCACAGATGGAAGACTTCTAGTGCTACCAAAAACACTGGGCTGCAGCTATTAGTCAGATGCACCCAGAGCCAGCATGGTGTAGTGGCTTGAGCATTTGGCTATGACTCCAATTCCCTGCTCTGCTATGGAAACCTACTAAGTTGACCATGGGTGAGTCACACACTCTCAGTCAAAGAAGACCCTGTGCTAGGTTCACCTTAAGATCACCATAAATTGGAAATGACTTGAAGGCACACAACAAGAGATGATCTACTGACACAATTATTGAATGGTAAGTCAAGAAGGAGGTGAATCTCATGGATTCAATAATCCTGCTCTGGGTGGCAGTATGGTTGGCAGACTGCAAAGGTTATATGGGTCCTGTAATTTTAATCCTTAAAGGATCTTGGCAGAGGACAAGGCACCATAAAACTCCATCAAGTGGGATGAAGGTACCTGTCCACATTTATTTTCCAAACCCCAACTCTCAACCAAAGTTGTCCCCTCACAACTTGGCTATTGTTTCACCAATGAAAGCAGGGAGAACAGGCGAGGAGACCAGAAACAAGAACAGATTGGGTGCCCCTCCATACCCCTACCCCTGCCTCTACCAGCAAAAGAATTGAGGGGGGTCATCTGTGGCTGAAATTTGGGATTTGGAAAGTAATGCCTTCATCCCATCTGATGGAGCTTTGTGGTACCTCATCCTGCTCTAAGATCTGTTAAGGATTAAAGTTACAGGAGCCCCATTCTGTATCCAACTGTTGGGTTTTATTCAACTGAGTCTGTTGTGTCATTACTTTATCTCCTTGGTGGATTTTGTTTTAAAGAAGAAAAGACAATGCAGTTGGGGAAGCATGGATAGTTTACAATAGGTGATGGAAAGGTATCTCAGATCCAATTTTGTCTGCAATTGAATTTTTAAAGTTAGGAATATTTTCCGTCTTGAATATTAAAAAATATATATATACAAATTTGGGGAGTTTCTTTAGAAATGGACTGAAACAAAATTCTCCCCCATTTACACAAGCCCAGTTCCGTAAGCACAGTGATGGAGTTTAATGGACACTTCTTGTATTTTTTTGGAGAATTCTGGTTCTCCCATCCCTGAATGAGGCTAACCTCCTGTAGTGCAGAAGCCTGGTGAGGTGTTTTTAGTAATTGATCCTCTCATCTGACCACATTCATTTATTATGGGCATGTTTACATGGGCTATTAGCACCAGTTTTCCTTGCCTTCATGTTGCCTTGTCTTCACAACACAAGGTCAAAGGCCCAATTCTTCAGACTGTCTTTTTGTGGAAAGGGCTGTTTTGTAACAAATCTGGGGCATCCCCACATTAAACCAAATTAGAATAATGTACATTTTGCTCCAGATCTTCCAGGAAAATCTAGAGCACTCTGGAGCAATGCTGGATGACTATTTACACAGCATCCTGCTTGCCACCACCAGTGTGGGTCACTCCCTCTGATGTTACAATGCAGTGCCCAGCCCTGTGATTGATGCTGGGCACCTTGTTTTCAACCTCAGAGGGAATGAGTCATGCCAGTGATGGTAGTGGGTGAGTGGCACAGTGGGGTCTATGTATAGACAGCCACCTGGTGTCTCTCTGAAGTGCCCAGGTAACCGGGGAATTCGGGCCAACTTCAGAGCCAGAATACACTGGAAACAGCCCGGAGTATTCTGGCCAGTGTAGACCCACCCTATAATGTATCTACATGCATATATCCTAATTTCCTTTCAAATCCACATTTCACTATTTCCTGTCTTCACTGCTTGAGTTTCATATATTCTGTAAGGAGGCATTAAGCATAATGTTCAGCAGAGGTGCAGCCAATGTGAGTTAAGGCACTGACATAAACAGCTCTTTCTGAAATGAATCTTGCTTCTCTCTTGTAGTCTTGGTGAAATAGGGGAGAAAAATTACACCCCAAGATACCTTCTGGAAGGCTTATCCTGCTAACTCCAGCCTGGGATTTCTTTTGTCCTGGGTCTTGGTAAGGGTAAATGCCAGTGCCTTGCCCAAGAGCTTGAAGGCCTGTCTGGAGGTAAGAGAACAATGTAAAATCTAGACATGTGAACCTGAGGATTGTCTATACTTTAGGCTGCATCAGTGTTTGGCCAAAGGGATGTGAGAACATTTTCCTTACAAAGTCATTACCTTTAAAGTCCTACATGATCCAGGTTACCTACAGGTTACCCATATAATCTGCCCTGTATGCTCGGGTCCTTTGGCAGACATTTACTCCAGGTAGCCAGGCCTAGGTTGGCAACTGTCAGCTAGAGGACTTTTTCTTTAGTCGCTGCTAGACTGGAGAATGACCTGTCAGAACAGAATCAACAGCTGAATACGCTGCCTGAATTAAAAACAGCATTAAGGACCAGTCTCTTTCAGGAGGCTTATACAGATGATTTTTAAATTGTGAATTTTAAATGATGAATTTTAAATATGGATTGTTTTAATATGCATATATCTTGTCCTTTTAAACTGTATGCATGTCCTTTTAAATTGATGTGTATTTTAATTGGTGTGTTTTAACAGTTGTGTTGTGTCTGTTAACTGTTGTTGTTCCCTGCCTCAATCCATGGGGAGAGGAGGGTAACAAATAATAATAATAATAATAATAATAATAATAATAATAATAATCTATTTTCTGTCACTGCATTCTTTCCCCATCATTGTCACCCATGACACTACAACTTGTACTTTCAGTGACCTATGTCTTACTTCAATGTATCCTTTGAACTCAAAATTAAACATGATCTGAATGAATCAGGTCCTCCAGATCAATGCACCTTCTACTAACAACCAATGTAGACTTTTTAAACAAAAAAATCCAATTATATGCATTTTATCATGTAAAGTGTAGATTTAAATTACGTTAATATTGTGACTATTTGAATGTTCACTTTTTATATGTTTTTATCAGTATTCTCTTTTAAACTGTCTTTAATCTCAGTTTTGGGAAAACGATAAGATATAACTAACTATGCTTTTTGGCATTGTAGTTCGCTGGTAAATTGTAGAGATTTATTATTATTATTGTTATTATTATTATTATTATTATTATTATTAAAATCCCAATACATTACATTGTCCAGACCAAAAAGTGACCCAATGTCCCTAAAGCAAGAGATTTACTGGATAATTTTTGCTGCTGGTGCTGTTGTTGTTGTTGTGTCTCTTCAAGTTGTTTCTGACATATGGGGACCCTAAGGTGAACCTATTATGAAGTTTTCTTGGCAAGTTTCATCAGAGGGGGTTTGCTATTGCCATCCTCTGAGACTGAGAGTGTGTGACTTGCCCAGGGTCACCTAGTGGTCTTACATGGCCGAACCAGGATTTGAATGCTGGTATCCATAGTCCTAGTCCAATGCTTAAAGCACTACCCCACACTGGTTCTCATTTTTTAAAAAAATCTGTTAACAAATGTACATGGACAGATCTTGAGATTTCCAGTTCTTCACATGACAATGTTGTAGGCTGCCTACATTGTAGGTTTTGCTCTATTTTGTTGATTCTGCAACACGCAGCTACTCTGGGGGAGTATGATTGGTGCCCAAGGGTTAAACTGAACATACTTTCACAGAATATTTTGGATTGATGTTTAATATGCTATTATTTGTTCAGGACCTTTGGGACAGGAAAAACTCTAAAATCAATTCATATAACTGTCTTTGCATAGATTGCAGCCAGTGATCCATTTTAAGATATTCATATCCACAGGAATCATTCCAAAAGCCAACTTCTGGGTGCAAAATGTTAAAGCTGAACTACCTTATAGTATGAATTTCCCTGGAGAAGATACTTTATGTTTGTGAGGTTTCCTGTTTTCCTCTCTCTTCTTTAAATTAATTTTTTTTCTTCCTAAAGGGGGAAAAGCCCTAAATCCAATTTTATTTCCAACTAGAGTAGACTCACTGTATCTGTGAGATTTACTTATGTATTGACTTGCCATTTAACAATTGATTCAGTTGGTTTACACTAGTTGGGACTCACCATGAGAATTCAGAACTAAAGTTGCTAACTCACAGACTCATCTCTCCCAACAATGATATCTCAATTTTAATGAAATTTCTATCATTATGAAATTTCAGATTCCATGACAATGATCCCCTATACATTACTTAAATGTCAAATTCAAAGAGAATTATCCTTGCTTTCTCCAATGCCCCATACAATCAGCTGACCATAATTCATTGATAGCTTTTGCCATTTCTAAAATGATTATGAGGCTATCAGTTGGGGATAGAGAAGAAATAGAGCCTCCATTATCTAGTTGGTGCAATTATTCAAATTCATGGGGAAGGACTTCCTTTTACTGTGGTCCTAATGTGAAGGAATGATCAGAACAATGGAGATGATTCACATGGAGTAGGAGAGAGGCACAAAAATGGTAAAACCCTGACAGATCAGTGGAGTTTAAAAAAAATCTGAGGACAAAGGTAGACAGAGATGTCAATTGGGACACATGGTTTGGGAGGAAACAAAAAGTGAAGGAACATGGATATAGTGGTGACATCATGGTGGGGTCACTCCATCCCATACTGCCTTGCTTTCAAAGCTCCTATTCAGCAACCAAAATAAAAATGACAGCTTAGTGGTGTCACCCCATATATTTTGTAGGGATACGGAACATCTTCAGAAGTATTCAGCACTTATCACTTTCAAAGAGCAGGATGGATACCTAGAGACCATCAGGTCTAGTTTCCAATTAATATTATTTTTGTGCCTGCTGATTTTTTAAAAATTATGTTATTTATTGATTTCTTTATTTAGTGCACTTAAATCACCCAGAAGGAGAAACAGCCTAAGTTTCTGGACTTTGTTGATTGACTTCAGTGCAAAGTCTTTTCTTCGCCTCTGATTTCTGTTCAACTTCTTTTAAAAGGGAATGGGGACTTTTCAGCATATATATATAAATGACCCCTATGTTGCCTTTTGAAAATCTGACCATTAGCATGTTGGGAGCATAAACAGGATTGCTGTTGTTGTTGTGTGTCTTCAAGTCTCTTTTGACTTACGGCAAGCCAAAGGCAACCCTAATATGGGGTTTCCTCTGGAAGATTTGTTTTAAGGGGATTTACTATTGCCTTCCCCTGAGCTTGAAAGAGTGGGACCTATGGCCAGGTGGGGATTTGAACCCTGGTCTCTCAGAGTCCAATTCCAAAACTCAAAGCACCACACAATGCTGGCTCTCTAGGATATGCACAATCAATTTCCTCTATGCAGCTTTACCCCTGAGGAATATCTTAGAATTATGTTTGCAGGACAGCTTTCTGAAACTAGTCAATTGCCCTTTTAAGCTTTTTTATTAAACAAAATGACCTGTAACGTAAAGTGCATGTATGTATGTATGTATAAATAAATATTAACCAACTGGAGAGGATTCAAAAACCAAGGGCTTGACTACATTACTTAAAAATCCTGAATTCCTCCCGGCTTCACTGTGTGCTGTTTAAGCAGGCTTCAAACCCTGAACTGGGTCTGGGCTGTTTTCACATCTCCAGCCCTTGATTCAGGGTTTCCACTTCTTGTCCTGCATTAAAAAGACTTATCTTTTGCTCCAGATTTTCCAGAAACCTCTCTCTATACATATCATTTTTCTCCAGATTTTCCAGAAAACCTGGAGCAAAATGCGGCAATGACAGCTAGTTGCCTTCCCTCATGGTTCCTGCGAGTGTTCCTGCCAAGTTGCTCGGAGGGTGCAAGTTACTCAGAAGTCAGGATGAGGCTGGGACCTGACCTCAGAGCTACTCACAGGAACTGTATGGGAGGGCGGTTGTCCATCATTTGCCAAAAATCTACAGCAGGTAAGGGGGGATTCGGGGGGGGGGGATTTGGAGCTGGAATACTCCGGGGGCTTAAACAGCACACAGTGAAGCCGGGAGGAATTCAGGATTTTTAAGTAATGGAGTATTCTGTCAAATGTAAACGGGCCGCTATATTGCAAAGGATAGCATAAACATTTCCACAGGTGGTACTATGCTGCATCTATCCTCTCAACGTCCCCTGCAGACTCATTGTTTAGCCATTGCAGTCCCTCATGTTAGAGCCCTTCAGTGGCTGGTGAAGAGTGGAGCAGGGATCAGAGAAGCACCTGGCTATGTTCCTACATCGAGAAGTGGATCAATGACATCATCCATCAAGGTCCTCTGAAGATCTCAGCAGATGATGTCATGTTTTTGCATCTTGCTATGGGGATATGGCCACCAGCCTCACTTTCCACCAGTCACTTAATGGCCATGGGGGGGGGTTTGCAGAGGCTAGAATGGGGTGGCTTTGTTTGTTGGAGAGGGAAGAAGAGAATACTAACCCCCAAATGGTCAACATTAGACATACGCAAGTGTACATTGGGCTTGGGTGTCCATATGTCACTAACAGGATGCTGGCCCAGGTGTGAAAAATGATATGTACAGAGAGAGGAGCAAAAAAGTTAAAAATGCTGTTATGGCAGCACACACATAGAAAGATGTTTGAAGAAGTGGGCATGAAGGCCACTTGCTAAATCCATTTGCTTATTCGACCTAAAATAAACCTATTGAATTTGTAGAACTTGTTTAAGTATTGACTTTTCTAGTTCTCATTGTTTCAATGGGTTCACTGTAGTTGGGATGAGCAATTGGATTTAGGCTGAAGTCTTGAGCTGGATCCTTTTTTTGGGGTGTGTCATTCTGGAATGCCTGCGGTGCTACAAATTGTGCCAGAGGAACATAAGAAATAGCACCATGGGATGTGATCTGACACATTCCCCTTAAGGACCCAGTAGTGTCTGTTTTCCACCTCAAACCCTTTATAGAATGTGTTCTCATGGGAAAATAAGACACACCGATTGCTGCGACCGTTAGCACCAATGTTGTTGGAGAAGCCCAAGCTCAGTCACCACAAGCTTCCTTTCTTCTCATAAAAGTCTCCAATATGTCTCACTGTCAGCGGGGGCTTCAGTGCTTGTTTGCAGCTTATAAAGGGCTTCTGGCTAAAAATCACAAAGTTGAAAAAGTATGCTACCCTCCAGTATTTCACAAATGAAAACCAGGAACATGCATGGCCAAGCAACATCCGAGTGTAACCAAGATGACAAAAATTATTAATGAGGAAGAACACACAAGGTAGAAGAGGCTGCAGTAATTTGCTTTTCCCTGACCTAACTGGAAAGGGCAAGATTCTGCCTCTTCTCCTTCTTTCCCCTCTGCTGAGTTAAGTGCAAACTCTTTTTACCTTTGGAACTTTGCAGCAGCTGATGTAAGTTGAGGGCAAAGGAGGAAATTGGGAGTAAGAGAAAGAAAGTGGGATGTTTTAAAAGCAGCTGAAAAAGTTGGACAGCCGAGGGTTAATTGGGACTGTCCCTGCGAAATCAAGACAGTTGGAAGATATGTGGTATCACTTGATAACTCTTCTCTTGAGTCATTTAGACTCCCCATCCTTTCCTTCTCCTCTTCCTTCTCACGCTCCCCTTCCCTCTTCCTTTTCTAGGGATGCATACTAACTGATAATTACTAAGAGCCTTTACAGACTGCCAGAAATGCAGTTTGAGTCCACTCTAACAGCCCTGCCTCAGTGCTAGGGAATCATGAGAACTGTAGTTTATTGTGGCATCAAAGCAAAGCAAAGCAGCTTCATTTATATATCGCTTCATATCGCACTATGGGGTGTCTAAGCGGTTTACAATTGTAAGCTCATTGCCCCCCAACAGTTGGGTACTCATTTTAGTGACCTCGGAAGGATGCAGGCCTGAGTCAAGCCTGAGCCCTGGCTAGTACTGAACTCGCAACCTTGTGGTCTATGAGTGAGTGGCTGCAGTACAGGCATTCTCTGATAGAGAAAGCTCAATGTCTCAGAAAAAAACAACTACAATTCCCATGATTCCCTAGCATTAAGCCAGGGCTATTAAAGTGGACTCAAGCTGCATTATTTCTGGCAATCTGTAAAGGCCCAAAGGCGAGAGTGGGCAATGTGTGCTTTCCATGCAGCCCTGAAGAATGTTTTTGTGCCTCTTCAGAACTTTTTCTTCAGAGACCTTCAGAACTTTTTCTGGACAAAAGAGAGGGTGAGTTGCTGCTTCCAGAAGCTTTCAGGAGCAATGATGTACTTATAAAACAGGTTGCAAAGCTTCTCTGTACCTTTTAACCTAAAAAATGTGTCCCTTTTAGAGAACCAGAAGAGGTTCATTCCATCTGGGACACAATGCCTGACTGACCCACAGCTCCCAGTGAGGAAACTTTTGAAGTGTAAGTGCTCTTCCTGGCTATCCTTTTATCCCAGGAAACTGTCTTGATCACTATCCTCAAGCCAGCTGCATCCATTTTCAGCTCCATCAGGATTTTTGTAAAGCAAATGAGTCACTCATTCAGGAAAAAGCCACCTGCTAATACCTGATGTTAGAGTGACTTTAATCCCATTGTTAGTTAGAGCCTTGCTGCATGAAAAAAAGAAAGGCAAAATGGAGCGGGAGGGTAGTGCCTCTCTCTGTGCCTCTCTATATGTCATTGTAGCACTTGTTTTCGTCCCAAAGGAGATGGTCATAAAAACATGCCTTTTGTTGAATGGATTTTTCCAGTGTGACAAAAGACACAGTTTTATGACCATCTTCCTTGGGAAGGGAACAGAAGTGCTATGACATCATGTGGAAAGGCACAGAGAAAGCCACTACTCTCCTGCTCCATTTCTGCTTTCTTTTCTCATGCAATAAGGCTCTTAGCTAGTGTTGACCCACTGAATCTATTTCTGAATGGGTTGATCAACATATAGGAAAATGGCATGAATTCAGTGGGTATGATCTAGTGGTGACTAATGATAGGCAGGCATCCTGAACAGCAGTTACAACATTTTAAGTTAGACTTTAAGCTGATATTATCACAACTGTTGGGGACTCATGTTGGAGTATGGCCCCCCAAAACTATCTTTGCAGCCTGTCAGCATCACAACTGCATGAAGTATTTCTGAGACTTTGGAGATAACAGCTCTGGGAAATGATTTCTGCAGTGCTCTCCCAGTTGTGAGATACCTTGGGACAAGCAGTTGTGGTAGGACCCTGAGAAGTTTCTCCAGCTGTCTATTCTCAAGGCACCCCATGACTGGGAGAGCACTGTGGATGCCATTTCCCCATGCTTTGATCTCCAGCGCCTCAGAAAATCTTCAGTCAGGGCATTGCCAGTCTGTGGAGATAGGTTTGGGGTGGGGAACATCATTAGTCATAACTATGATGATGGAACTCTGTCGTCGTTATAATGACAACAGGCACATCCAAATTGATTAAAAAGTCCTAGATTTTGTTTCCATTCTTTCCATTTTTATTCTGGGTTAAAATAAAGGCACATCCAGGATGATTAAAAAGACCAGAATGTCCCAGGTTTTGTTCCTATTCTTTCTGTTTTTATTTTGGAGATCCATAAACATTTGAGAGACACATTCACAGAATATTTTCTGCCAGGTCCCAGTATGAGAGCCTTTTTATATAGGTTGAACCTCCTTATCCATAATTCCAAAATGTGAAATATTCCAAAAACTGATTAATTTTCATGGGTAGCTAGGACAGTGACATCTTTGCTTTCTGATCTTTCACTGAACACAAAGTTTGTTTCATGTACAAAATGATTAAGAATATTGTATACAATTACCTTCTGGCTATGTGTATATATGGTGTATATGAAACATAAATACATTTTGTGTTTCGTCTTGAGTCCCAACTCCAGGATACCACATTATGTGTGTATATGCACACAGGTACTCCAAAATCCAAGAAAAATCCAAAATCCAAAACACTTCTCATCCCAAGCATTTTGGATAAGGGAGACTTAACCTGTACCAGCTCTCCAGAACAATTAATTTTACTCCAATATGAAGCTGAACAAAATCTGGGACTTTTCCATCTGTCTGGATGCACCCTATGCTGGATCTCAGCCAATATATTCAGGCTAATATATTGTTGTTGGAAAAAAATTATTTCCCCTTGAGCTACAGTGAGAATGGCATCTAAACTTAGAGGGAGCAAGGAAGTCAAGGGTGGGATGAATCACCATCCCTGCTAATGAAAGAGTCCTGGCATTTTGACCCTGGTTCCACTACACACACTATTTAACATGTTTTCTTCTCTGTGAATAGGCAAAATTTTCAACCTTTCAACACAGTGAGTCTTTCCTTGGGCTGGTGGTAGTGATGGAATACTATAAAAATACAAGGCTACTGTATGGGACCTCTTTCACCTCCAAGGAACACAAAACACACAAACATCCAGACATGAAAGCAATGAACATATAGACCCTAAGGAGAACACGACATCTTGTGCTGCTTCTTGTTGTGTTTTTATTTTTTTACTCTCTCATCAAAATATGTGGTCGTTCACCCTCCCTACCCCAAACCCCGACCTTTCTTTGTCTTTTTTTATGTTTAAAAAAGTGCAATGGCAACTCTAAGCTGGAAGCACAAAGTAACTCCATGTACAGAGGGAAACAGAAAAGAAAAACATATATATGTTACTACAGTAACCAAGGACTGATGGAAAACTTGATTGTACTCAGTCACAGTGGTACTGCCAAACTGGAAAACACCGCACGTGAAGGAACAGAACATTTAACCAGTAGGATAGCTCTTGTAAAAAAGGCTGCATGCTTAACTGAGGACAAAACAACAAAACAGAAAAGCTGATGCTGGAGGATGCTGAAAAACAAAGCTGAATCGCAAATGGAACGATGTTGCATCAGGCCCTTGAAGAGGTGTGCACAGCTTGAGACCTGAGATGAGGTTTTTGCTGACATAAAAATGAACAATACTTCCCAAGTTATCTGGGCTTTTTGCTGTGGGTTTCTGCAGAATGATCCCCAGATGTTACTTTTCGAACAGCGACTTTTTCTACTTATTTAAAAGGGGAAAAAAAGTTTCTAGCCCTTTTGGTTTGGAAAATATTTTCATTATTCACTTGTTGTTTGTTTGTTTTTTGCAAGATCTGTGGCTAACTGGACCGAATGAAGCAAAACAGTGCCAAGAGCAGAAAGCCTTTTCTGGATTCATCTTAAATTGTTAAGGAAAGTTCAACAATTTCAAACTGGCATTTGCCCAGTGAATAAGGAGTCAAACAATGATGTAAACATGAGTATACATCCCTCATCACTGAGCAGCCTTGAGCAAATGTGCACATTCTTGGTTTCTCTCTCCAATCCTCCCTTTTATAAAATGGGAATCATTTAAGGACTCAACTCGTGAGGATACTGTGAGGACAAGTGAGTCTATAAAGCACCTTGTGTTTTGAGAAGTGCTACATAAAAGATTAATGACAACCTTGATATAAGAAATTCTGTGTCCTGCCATACTTTCACATCCAAAAGCTTACTGATCAGTGGTGGTATAGTGGTAAATTTGGAAGTGCATTGTGACAGTTTCATTAGCAATATCCCCAAAGAGTGTCCAAAAATGCAGATAGCTGCACTGATGTTCAGTAAAACAACCGCTCCCCACATTTTTAGCAGTTTTCATGTCCATTGGGAGCAGGTCTTTTGTAAAGTAAATAGACCTTGCTCATTCAAGACCAAGACATTTTGAATTACAGAAGGGATGACTTATAACATTGCTAAGGAAATCCCTTTCTCTTACAGTTACTCTGGGTATTGCAGCTCATAGGGAATGAGGAGTCCGAGATGGAGAGTGGCAGATGATGGCATAGTCCCTTGTCATAAAAAATAAAATAAAAATCCAAGGACTTGATCCTGTGAGCCCTGGCTCCACTACACCACTGCTGATCAGTATTTTCAACTAAATTCTGTATAGTCAGGCTCTGATCTAGCAGCTTAGTTAGGTGCTTCAGGATACATGTAGAGCTTCACAACTAACTCAGAACTTCTTCTGTTGAAGGAAGTAAGGAAGCTATTAAAGTCTATGCTGAACTAAAATTTCAATCCTGGAAATATCGGTTAACAAAAATCAGTGAGCTCAAATACACAATGAATGATTCAGTCCGCATGAGATAGAAATAGTGGCCAGCATTCTAGATTGACCATGTAGTTAAGTATACTTAACTGTGGGGCTGTCTGCATGAGCCAAAGGCCCATGTTCCCCCCAGGTCTCATGTTGTCCTGTTTGGATGACACAGGCCAAAACCCTGGCACTAGGATTGGGCCAGATCCTGAGAGACCAGATGCAGATCTGCTGGATCCAGCCTGATCTTAGGGTAAAAGGGCCTTAACACAGGTCTAACCCCATGCAGATCAGACGGCTCACTCAACCCTTAACTTATTCCTCCATTGTGGCTAGTGAGAATCCCTTCCGTTGCCAACTCTGACATCAAACAGGGCACCTGGCTGCACATGCATGTCTAGACACACCATTTTGATATCACAGGCTGCAACACTGGGCTTCTCACTAGCTGCAATAGAGGAGCAAGGGAAGAGGTGCACAGCAGTAACAGGTATGTGACATAGGGATAGGTAGGTATATAAACACCTGTCCATCCCTGTGACAGCCCAGGTTGGGTTCCAGGTTAGGAAAGCATTGGCTCAGCCTGTGCTTTTCTGGCCCATCTTCTCAGCCCTTATGTAACCTCTCTTGGGCCAATCTCCTCTCAAACCTGATGGAAATATCATTCACTCATGCTCCAATTGCTGGCAGAATGGACCTCTTTCTCCTCATGAAGCTGATGCATGGTAAGGTAGGTTGCAGGAGAGAGTTACCATCATGTTAATAGTGTCATAATCATAACTAAGTAGCAATTGTGAATATGGAACATTTACAGAAGTCTAAAAGCCTTCTCTCAGGGCAAGAGAAGGCTGAAGGGCATCGAGGGGGAGAAGTGACTTTCTCCTTGCCTCTCCACATGCTGTCCTAGCAGTTATGTTCTACCTCCATAGGTCGTAAAAGCATGCGTTTTTTCCTAATCGATTTTTCCAGTGCAACAAAAGATGTGATTTTATGACCATCTCCCTTGGGAAGAGAATAAAAGTGCTTTGACAGCATGCAGAGAGGCAGTGAGAACACTGCTTCTCTCTCACTGTCTCGCAGCTTTTTTTTGTCTTGTGATAAGGCAGAAAATCCAGGTAACTGTTCCACATTCATGACTGCTACTTAAGTCAATGTTGTAACACTATTGCCTTGATTTAACGCCCCCCCCCCCAACCTATTATACTAGGCATCAGCTGCAATAGGGAGCAGGAGGTCCATTCTGCCAACAATTGGAGCATGAGTGAATGATGCTTCCATCCAGTTTTTGGTGGGGTGTGTGTTTCAAACCAGAACAGGTTATATAGTTAAACATCCTTAACTAGATAGCTGGTGTGGAATACTGGCTGTTGGTTCTTTATCTGGAGTTTATCATTAAAGCCTGAAACATTAAAAACAACTTAAATAGCAAACCTCATCAAGATTTTAGGGGATAGAAAATAAGAGTTTTCTTATTAAAATTATATTCACACATTGAGCCACTATATATATATATATATATATATATATATATATATATATATTGATCCTGAATAAAAGTTGTAAAGTGGAGCTTACTCCAAGGGTCTTAGCTCTGTGCAGATATATATAGGTCTACACTGTCAGTGTCTCTCTGTGTTTACACATCATGGAGACACTAAAGTCTAGTTTCCTGTGCTCAGAAAACAGAGCTTCTACATGGCATCCATGCAATCATAATTTCTGATGTGTAACCAAAAAATACCAGCCAAAACCTGATTTTTAATGTAGTCTAAAATGAACATCCACAGATTAACTCCCCAAATTTACTGATAATGCTGACGCAGAATACTACCAACTACTGTGGACAGTGAAACAAGTATTATCAGTGGCTTTTCAGCAAAAAAAATATGTTATTCTGGAAATTGCTCCACCAAGGAAGGGTTGATGGTACTACCTTAATTTTTTTCTTCCCCTAAGAGCAGAGATTCCATTCAAGCCACTGATATTTTGGGTGGTGGTGGTAGGGATTCATTTTAAATAAGAGATTCATTTTCTTTTGTTCAAAGTATTTTTAAGAGTGCCTTAGATCAGCATTTTATCTATTAAAAGAAAAAAGAAAAAGAAAAAGGAGGAAACTATAATACCTAAGCCAGGCAAATTAAAACAGAACATCAAAAACTTAAAAATATTAGGAAATCAACTGGGGAAAAAAACAAAAACTAATGGGATAGTGCAACTTGAAGTTCCCCCTTTGTATTTTACAGCCAGCCAAGGGTGAAAAATAGTTCACCTTTCAATTAATCTTTACAAAATATCTCACAAAATATTTTGTCACCTATAGAAATTCGCACCTATACATCAATATAGATTCTTTAATAAATTATTCCATCTTTAAGTGCCCTCTGTCTTTATATAAATGATAATATAGACAATTAAAATAAAATGTAAAGCTTTCCCCAATTATATTCCCTCTCAGTCAAGTTTAAGTACCCTGAACTTCCACGCTTTTATGTGAATGTGTTTTGAGATGAAATGCTTTCTTTTCCCACCAAATCCAACTGAATTGACCCATGTTCTCAATAAGAACCAGATGAAATGGTGGGTCTGAAGTAGGGATGGAAATTTTGGTCAAGTTTTATTCCTGCAGGAATGAATTCATAATTTATTCAGTTTTCTCCCTGCTGCAAGAACTTCTTCAAAAAATGGCAGTTTTTGAAGATTTTTCACAGTCTGGGACTTATTCTGCACAATTTCCCTCACAATGTCTGTACAGAAAGCAACATACTTTGACAGAATGACAGAAAATGTCATTTTCTTGGATGCAGAATAAATCTCAACCTGCAAAGTTTCTCATCATGCATGCTTTTCCTTGTTGGGATTTCCCAACAACCAGGAAACCAAATTTTCATCCCCCCCCCATTTTTTGGAAATGTTTTTCCATCCCTATTCTAAGGTGGTGCTGGTGGTGGTGGAAAAATAATGTTTTGGATCAATTTCAGGAAATTAAAAAAAAAGAAAGAGAGAAAGGAATGTGCATAGTTATACGAAAGTCAAGGTGTACCAAATACAGATGTGCTATGGTTAAACTCAGCACCTGATCCAACATCCAGGGGGAAAGGAAAAAAAAGCATTCACAGTCTTTGCAGAGTTCAGTGGACGATGGATCAGGTTCTGTAGGATACTATCCTGCATGGTGTGGCAGCACTCTGCTTGTCATTCCAGAGCATCCGTTCAGTACAAGTCGCCTCCATGCCCGCATCCAATTCCCGTCTTACCGATTGGAACTCCAGAGTGATGCTCTTTGCAGGATCAAGGGGGAAACTTCTTCTTTAAAGCAATCGAGAAACACATTGAGCTGAGCCACGAATATGGATGAGGACACAGATCTGCTTTCTTGGATGTCGAGCCTCCAGGTTGAATGCCTGTCCTTACCGAATGGCGCAGCAAGCACACGATAACAGTTTGCTCATTTGTTTCATATGGCAGAAGTCTTGTTTGTTTGTTTGTTAAGTTTTTCTTCTTTCTTTTCCTCTCTCTCCCCTTTATGACCAAATCAATGTCCTTCATGGCTTCAAACACTTTGTGTTGTACATTCAGAAAAAAATTCACATTGACTGCAAGAAACGGAAAAGTATCTTCCCCTCCCCTCCCCAAAAAAAATCACCCCTCCCCAAAGCTTCCAAATAGGATAGGATTAAGTTTTCTTCTAAAGACTCTTCTGTGATAATCAGAGGTGAATTGGCTACTTTATAGCTTTTCCTTGGAAGGAATCCAGATGAAAGGCCCAGATTGTTCTTCAATTACAAGTTTGCATTGGGTATATATTTCTTCTAAGGTTTCTCCTTGGACAATAGCTGTAGGAAAGAAATAAATCCGTTTTTTTTTAAAGAAATAAAGAAAAATCCCCAAAGGCCAAGAACCTGCATCAGACATGTAGTCATAAAGTCGTGACTATGCTCTATCTCTCAAACCTTAAAATTCAGGCAGCTGTATGAGGGATTGAGTTCTGTAGCACTGGCAAGTGGGATTCTAAAGGGTGACTTGTCCAGCCCTTCCCACCAGCAAACAACACAGTTCCCACACTCCCTTATCATTTGCCATGCTTTCTGGAGCTCAAAATATGTGGATGGTCAAAGGTTCCCCACTTCTACTCTAACAAGTAACCCCAAACTATCCAGTGATTCTCCTTTAAACAGGGAACAGTCCCCCATGGAATCTTCTTTTGCCCAAATTTATTCCGAAAGGATTTTGGAGTGAATTTAATGTCACTTTTGTTTTTTGTTTTAGGGGGCTGATGAGAGCCCACAGAGTCTTGGAAGGGGAAGATTGTTCATCCATATCTAGATCTGGGACCTCCCCACTTACCTTCTTAGAATGGTTTGAGGGTCGATCTAGTGCAGGGGTAGGCAACCTTTCCCCTTTAAGGGCCGAGGGACTTCAGCTCCCAGAAGTCTCAGCCATTTTGGCCAATAGTCCCTTGTTGGCCAATAGCTCCTGGGATTCTGGGAGCTGAAGTCCCTCGGCCCTTAAAGGGGAAAGGTTGCCTACCCCTGGTCTAGTGCAACTAAGTGGCTCAAATGCTCTTCATCTACCTTCACATTCCCTATGACCCACTCTCTCTCCTTGATGATTATATGATTATCTAGCCTAAGTGCATGTACTGGTTGTGTTCAGTGGCATCACTAGGGGATGTGGGGTGTGTGGACTGCACTGGGTGATGCCTTGAGAGTGCAAAGTGCAATGGATAATACCCAATTGGACCCTCCTTCTGCTGTATGTGTGTTTGTGTATGTGTGTGTGTGTGCAATGTTGCCTCCAGCACCCACCTCTCCACTGCCCTGGCTCCCTGGTGAGGGGGAAGCCAAAGGAGAAGGAGGGTGCATGCCCCTCATGGTTTCTCTCCATGAGGAAGAAGCCAAGGCAGTGAAGGAGAGGTGAGTGTGTGGCACTCATGGCTTTTCTGCTGCCCTGGCTCTCTCCATGAGGAGGAAACCAAGGCAGTGAGGAAGGAGAGGCAAACATACACCTGTCATATCTTCTCCATTGCTATGGCTTTTTCCATGAGGACAAAGCCAAGGCAGTAGAGAAGGAGGGGTAAGCTTATCCCTTCTCTCGCCTCTTGCTGCCTCACTTTCTTCTTCTTCTTCTTCTTGGACAGTGGAACACACTCCCTTGGAGTGTGGTGCAGTCTCCTTTAAACAGAGGCTGGATGGCCATCTGTCAGGGATGCTTTGATTTTGAGTTCCTGCACGGCAGGAGGTTGGACTGGATGGCCCTTGTGGTCTCTTCCAACTATGATTCTATCATCATCATCATCATCATCATCATCATCATCATCATCATCATCTTGCTTTCCTTCCAAAACTGGGGGTCGAGTGGCTTACGATTTAAAAGAACAGTACAATTAAAAACTTATAAAAGCAATTCACTTGTCCCCCAGAAGCCCTGGGCAGGCACTGGGCAGGCAGCAGGTGGACAGGTGAGCAAGAGAGGCAGGAGGAGGGGAGGCAAAGGGGAGGGAGGGCAGGGTAGGCTGCTGCCCTCACTCAGCAGCCCTTTTCAGGCAGCCACACCGGATAACAGCAAGCCTAGTGATGCCACTTTTGTGTTGATATCTTGCCTATCTACACATTTAAACAAGTGTGATTGAACTCTGACTTGTAAAATTGATTGTATTTACAGACCTGTATGTGGGGTTATTGGGAAGAGTGGGAGAGGGCAATGTCAAGGAGGGTTGGGGCTGTTTCCATTGCATTAATGTTTCTTGTTGTTATAGGCCATCATGCTGATTCTGATGTATGGCAACCTTATCTCAGGGGTTTCTTGACAAGATAGGTCCAGGAGAGGTTTGCCTTCCTCTAAGGTTTACCACTGCCTACATTCCCAATGATCTTGGGAATGTATCTTGCCCAAGATCACCTAGTGGCTTTCCATGGCTGAGTGGCTCCCAGAGTCCTAGTCCAACACCCAAACCCACCAATAAAAACTTTTTAAAAAGGAGTCTCAGAGTGTATAATATAGACTTGGCATAAGGTGTAATTTAGCTCTTAAAGATCTACTCCAGCACTGATGCTGGGAGATCAGAGCCTGATCTTCTGTTCTGTCATGGACTGGAGCCATTGCTCAGTGTAGACCACATGCTTTGCACTGCACAAAGTTCCAGGTTCAGTCCCTGGGATCTGAAAAGGATCAAGCAGCTGGTGACAAAAAAGATCTCTGCCTGAAACCTTGAAGAGACCACACATAGTCAGAACAGACAACACTGAGCTAAATGGATAACATTGTCTGACTTTGAGCTTATTCTCGAACTCCCATGTTACTGCCATCACCTACCTTTACTTTTTTGGGAAGATTTGAGACTGTTCATAGTCCCCTGGATGCAACTGCAAACAGATTATATGCCCTACCACATTTTATATAAATAGGGAAACTTTCTAAGATAATGCGTACCTGTAAAATATTCTCCAAATTCTTGCTCTAATTTCATTGCTCTGTCATATGTTTTCTTGGCTTGCTCCTCTGTGAAGCGTTTATTCATTTCCCTAGAAGCACAGTTTGAAATCTCAAGTAAGAAATAAAACAATCTCTTGCCTGAAGCAAACATCAGACTCCCCAAAGTTGTTGGCTTTTTTAAAAGTGCCTTAATTTATCCAAGAAACAGCATCTTTATACAGGGAATGCTGACTGAAATATTTTTAAAAATGTAAATAAAGAAATAAAACTTGTTGGTAGGAATGTAAATATTCACTTATTTCATTCTTGTGTGAGATAGAGCTATTATTATTATTATTATTATTATTATTATTATTATTATTTGCTTCTAGCTGGGTTAGATTACACCCAGTATATATATTTACTTGATTAGTGCATTTATGCTCTACCTTAAGTAGAATACCACCACTCCACACAGTGTGGGATCCCTGGTAGTCCCTGAGAAACCATCCAGAGCTCTTGCCATAGATTGGGTAGCTGGAGGAAGCAGATCATTCAAAAACAATGATCTCCAGAAAATTCTTCCTGACCTGAGGCATGTAAAGGTGGGCTCTAAGGTCTTTTTTGCAGCCTCAGCTTCCTCCATCCTTCTGCCCTGAGCTGGGCAGGCCATCCTCTTCAGCTAACTTTCAATACCATCCCCTTATCCCTCATTTTAACTGGCTTTGTGGCTCCTCCTGTTATCTCCATGCCATTTGCAAATTCACCTGAAACTTTGCTCATCACCCCAACAAACATGCACACACACAAACACATACGCACACCTCTGCTCATCTCCCACCCTCAACATCTTCCTAGGCAGCTAGCCAGCCCCATGCAGATCCCTCCACCATCTTTCTCCTTCTTTCCTAACATTCCCCAGATTCACTTCCCATCATTGCATCAATTGACCTACCTTCGTGCCCTCCACTATCACCTCTCCAGTCAATTTCCACACACACACATAGTGCACAAGCGATCCCCCTACCCCTTTCCAACAGTCTCCTAGGACACATGCATCCACACACACGACGTTTTCACACGGGGCTTTAGGAGGATGCAATCCTACCTCCGTCCGGCCCCACTCTGGCTCCATTTCCAGCGTGTTCACACTCACGCCGGTGCCATCCCTGCATCCGTCCGGCTCCTCGCTCCATGTGTTCAAACGCACGGAGCAGCAAGTCCGGCCTCCCTCCGGCCTTACCACCGCTAACTCCGGCTTCAGCGGCTTAAAGGTAATTCTGGGTTTTAAAAGGAATTAAGTTTTTGCCGCCGGAGCCATTCCGGAATGAGCGGCTCCAGGCGGCTTTAGGGACTAGTGTGAAAACGTCCACACTTTTCACTTTTTCTTTCCCTAGCTGGCTCCTTGGGGTTTGCAACTTATGTATGATAATTTCCCTTTGTGATAAGTGCTGCAAAATTATCAATTGAAATGTAAAAGCTGGAATTTGCTTCATCCTTTGCATTCTTTGTTACATGCCCTTAAGTTTTACCCTCCACTTACCCACAGGATCATAGCAAATTCAGATTTTTTTGGCCTGTTCTCGACTTATACATGTGGTCAACCAATACATGAAAATATATAGTAAAACATTTAATGATAAAAACAGGGCTGGTTCTCTCCACCCCCACTCTTTTCACTACATAGTCAAAACAGAAGAAATACTTTTTTCCAAAGTTTTTTTCCCCCCTTTTTGTCCAGGGCTTAATTTGTCTTTTTCTGAGCACAATAATCTAAATCCTATTTTCAATGCAAAGTTCAGTGCTGGAATATTAAAAATAAAATTCTGGAAATTGAAGTCCTGAAAATGTAACATTTCCATGTTCTGTCTTTGAGGATATGCAGAGTGCTTTCCCTTCCCCAGTGTGAATAACCACCATCTGCTTCTGTGCATCTGAGATGAGTACACAACAGGACTTCTGGGCTGAAAGATATGATTTCCCTTCCAGTCACAGGTTAATTTTAGAAAATCAACCATGGAATGTAGACAAGCAAGCCTGTCACACTATCCCCAATCTAAAGCCCTGGATTAAATCAGAAAAGCATGCAGAAATGGACTCTAAAGAGTAAGCCACGTGTGATGCATGGAGAAAATTATGTGCATGATGATGCATAAAGAATTGGCTAAGAAGTACGTGACAGCACACATTTGCTACAGCTGACCTGGCTCTTAGAAAAAAGGATCTGCCTGCTGACTGAATGGCATGTCTATGGAATGTGCTTATGTATGACAGAAGGAGAAAGCAGCAGAAAGAATATTATATGTACTCCTGTTTAACAGCAAACCCATACCCCCCAACATTTCATAGATGAAAACCAGGATATGCATGGCCAAGTAGCATCAAAAGTAGTTAAGATGGTAAAAGTTATTAATGAGTAAGAACACAAAAGCTAGGGGGGACTGCAGTGTTTGATTTTGCCTGAGCCTACTGGGAAATGCAAGATTTTGTGTTCTCCTCTTCTTTCCCCCTGTTGAGTGCAACGGAGTGCAAACTACTTCTGCATTTTGAACTAAGCAGACTGCCAGAAATAGTGCACATTAAATTGAGGCACTGCCCTGGCTCAGTGCTAGGGAATCATGGGAACTGTAGTTTATTGTGGCACCAGAGCTCTCTGACAGAGAAGGCTCAATGTCCCAGAAAAAAATACAATTCCCATGACTCCCTGGCACTGAGCCAGGGCAGTGCCTCAATTTAATGTGCACTATTTCTGGCAGTCTGCAAAGGCCCTAAATTTGCAACAATGGAAATAAGCTGAGGACAAAGGGGGAAAGTGAAAGAAGGAGAGAGAAACGAGACATTTTAAAAGCTGCTCAAATGTGGGCCAGAACAGAATGAATTGGGAGTGTCTCTGTCAAATCAGGACAGCTGGAGGGTATGGAAACTTGAACATTCTCTTGTGGCTTTATGCAGTTTTATTACCAGAAGTCTGAGCACAGTAAGGAAGGTCATTATTGTTGTTATTTGCTATCAAGTTGGCTTCAGCTTATGGCAATCCTATGCATGAGGGACCTCCATGAGCCCTGGTCGTCAATTGCACTGCTGAGGTCTTGCAGAATCTGGGCTTTGATTTAACCCACCCAGTGCAATGTGGTCTTCCTCTTTCCCTGCTGCCTTCTACTTTATTATTAGTGCTTTATTATTTTATTCATTTATATCTCACCTTTTCTCTAATATTCTTCCATATTTGCACTGATTTCCAAAGTTGAAAACACATAGCTAAGAGCCCTACATCACACACACAACACATCGATGTCCAAAGTTGAAAACACATAGCTAAGAGCCCTACATCACACACACAACACACAAATATTCAGAAAGGCACAACATATTGCTCCTCATATTACATGGTCTAAAAAGCAAGCTGAAAAAGACAATACTCACATCAATGGCTCCCACGATTTAGGCTTAATGAAGATAGCAATGGGGTAGAGCTGTGCAGCTTGTAGTCGCTTAATGGCATTTCCTGATACATCGAGTATACAGTGCTTGCCCTGATGAAAGCAGATGGAGATGGGTTTATTCTTGGAGAGTTTATTGCAATTCAGACTTTAAAGAGATAGCAGTTGATAAGCTACCAGACTAAGGACATGATTTCTCCGAATGTCCTTTTATGCCACAACTTGACATTACAGCTTCTTGGGATTACAGCTCCCAGAATCACCAGTGGTAGTTCTGGCTAAGGATTCTGGAAGTTGCAGTCTATTATTATTATTTTTTTAAAAAGCTCTGCTTTATACATGTGCAATGAACTAGTGCTATGTGAGTACACTACCATGCTTAATGTGTTTTATAAGTTGATTTCAACTGTTTTTAAATTTTATTACAAATGTTTTTAATTTACTATTTCTGGAAGCCACCTTGGGTCCCACTCTGGAGGCATATAAATGAAAAAAAAATATGAAATAAATAATAATCAAATCAAATCAATAAATGCTCTTGCATAAGGCCCTATTCATTTCAATGTGACTTCTCCAGTACATATTTTCTGGATTTGACTTGGGTACAACACACATGTCAACTTTAGTCTAATCTTCAGAACACTTGCTTAGCTTTGCCTCCATAATATTTCTTGTAATCTCTTCCTCAGATTCCTGTTATAAGTCAGTCTGAGTAAGAAATTTGCTTTGCAAATGTGCACTTTTATTAAATATGTCCTTCCTAAAATGGAACATGATCTGGAATGCACTTAGATGCTGGAATCTAGTTTTTTTTCAAGTTTGTGACACAGCTTGCTCTTCCTGTCCCTCAAAAAAGCATGCAAAAATGCATGCATTTGCAAAACTGTGCCTAAAAAAATGTTCCCTTGAAACAGCATGTACAAAAATGTGTGCAAAAATGGGATTTTGAACGTCTAAGCAGGGCTTCAGTTGCTTTAGGATGGGAACCACGTTTTGGCTGAAAGCAGAGATGAAATGGATAACAATGCTCTGAAAGCATTCCAAGACATTGCCATGTTAAACTGTTGCAGCATAAAGAAATATAAAGGAATCTTGTAGCATCGTTGAGGCTAAAAGAGAAAAATAAATTTCTAGCATAAACTTTTGGGGTCTCCAGCATCTGTTGAAATGACTGGAGTCTATGAGAGCTAGCATTGTGTCTTTCACCCCATTAAAGATCTTTTAAGGATCTTAAAGGTTAGAAGGTTGCTTGGCTTATGGGTTAAGAGTGTGCATTACTTGTGTATTGGTCTCACAATCTTTATGTAATAACTAACATTAAGAGTCAGGAACTACAGCATCATGTAACATTTGACACCAAATAACTCTATGTCACTAGAAAGCTGCTGTTTTGTAACTAACATGTTCAAATGTATTCTTAAAAAAATGAGTGTTGCTTTTCAAGTGTTGTATTATATAAAGCAAGCTTTGCTTCTAAATGGTTCACTGCACGTACTTGAATGTGTAAACTGGGTAAAAGCTTGCTGTATTGCCTGGTATTGTAATCTGAGAGTGCTTTACAAGATGTCACCTCCTCACACATTGAAAGAATTGATCCCACTGCTTGTTGCTTGTGGCAGCAACATTACCCTGCCCTCTGCTGAAGTACTTGTCTCATCTATAGGGCTGAGTGTCTAGATCAGATACATTATTTAACTACCTTAGCTACATAGCTAAGTAGCATCTCTTGGCTTGATTTCTCCCCAATCTGGATTTACTGTGCAGCAGCCTCTGTGAGTGATGGGGGTCTGTTCTCCTGTTGATCAGGATGCAGCAGACTAGTATTTTCACCCCTCTCCTATGCACAATCTCCAGTGTATAAATAATCTATGGATATGGAGGGCTGACTGTATGTATGTGTGTGTGTGTGTGTATGTATAATATTTTCAAGCTGTGATTGACAGAAGTAGATCATTGTCACAATTCCTCCTTGCACCAGAGAGTGTTCATAGGAGGGGTGGTGGTGGTGGAAGTATCCATCTGCTGTGTCCCAATCAACAGGAGAACAGACCTCCATCGCTTGATGCAGCTGTTGCCTAGTAAGTCCAAACTGGGGCACTTTTATGATCTCCATGCATTCCCGACACTGTTGAATATTTAAGGATTGTGAATATGAACTCTAGATTACACATTCCTAACTGCAATAATGAATTCCAGCTCCCATCTACTGATGTGCAGTGGGCCCTTGGTATCCGCTGGGTTCCAGAACTCCCAATGGATACTAAAACCCATGGATGTTCAAGTCCCATTAAATACAATGGCATAGTAAGATGGTGTCCTTTATAAAAAATCAGAAAATCAAGGTTTGCTTTTTTTGGAATATATAAAAGTATGTGTGCGCAGGTGCGCACACGCATACATGCACACGCACACACACACTGGGTCCTTGGTATCAACTGGGGTTTGGTTTCAGGACCTCCCATGGATACCGAAATCTGTAGATTCTCAAGTCCCATTATATACAATGGCATAGAAGAATGGTGTCCCTTATATAAAAGGCAAAATCAAGGTTTGCTTTTTGGAATTTATATATTTTTGAATATTTTTGAGCCATGTATGATCAAATCCATGGGATTTATGGGATGATCTATGTATTATTTATGGGATATGGAAGGCTGACTGTATATATGTGTGTGTGTGTGTGTGTGTGTGTGTGTGTGTAATATTTTCACTCTGTGTATGGCTGAATCTGTGGATAAAGAATTAGTGGATATGGACACCCAACTGCACAAGCATAATCAGGCTCATGCCACACATGGAGAAGTTTTATGTACATACTGCTGTACATGGTGAGAGCCCTTTATCCAAACAGGTGGATGAAATTTTTGCAAGATGCTTCCTTAAGAGAATTTATGGAATTTTTTCAGTGGTCACTCACAAATAGTGGTCAACAGTTGCCAGAATGAAAACTAGAGAGGGGTCCTATACCCTTGAATGGTTAATAAAAGTGATTAATATTCACCAGGTGTTTTCTTTTCCTTTTTGTTACCCGGCTGTGCAACAAGCAACACTTATGGGTATTCCTTCTCTTACAGAACCATTAAAGCAGGGGTAGGCAACCTTTCCCCTTTAAGGGCCAAGGGACTTCAGCTCCCAGAATCCCAGGAGCTATTGGCCAACATGGGACTATTGGCCAACATGGCTGAGGCTTCTGGGAGCTGAAGTCCCTTGGCCCTTAAAGGGGAAAGGCTGCCTACCCCTGCATTAAAGGTACAGGAGCCCTGTCCAGTTCTCACTCTGGCAACCCTATCCTGGTCAGTATTTTGAAAAATTACCACATGCAGAATAGGTACATCAGAACTAGGAGAAACATTTAGAAAAGGTGCATGGTACAGTCTTTCTGGGAGTATACCATTTCAGACTACAGGTATGTGTGTGTTTGGATGTGTATATGTGAGAGTGTGAGCAAGTGAATTAGAGGCAGAGGAAAATTGTATTCTGAAGAGTAATTCTTTTTGATATGGGAGGTTCCAAGCCAGAGGTGGATGATATCCTTGAAACTACAGATGAGGAATACACCCTCAAGTTTAATGGCAACTCTGCCATAGCTGATCTGGCTTGTACAGGAACTATCCAAGTGGTGAATCCTTTTCAGCACCTAAATTGTCAGGATGTAATTAATCACTAATTTTCTTCTCAAAGGAAGCAATGAATAATTTTAGCAATTTCCCCCCTGCTGTTCACCATTCAGGACTTATTCTGCACAAAAATTGCATGTAATTGTTTTGGACATAAAATAGCATTTTCTGTGCTGGAAACAACTTTTTCTGCACATAAAATAATATTTCTATTTGGAAATATTTTCTGAACAAAACAACAACAGCTTTTAGTGCAAATCAACCAAATTGTGTATGAAATATTCCTAATCACAGCATTTTCTGTATAGAAAATTACTTTTTTCTGTGCAGAAAATAATATTTCCACACAGAAATAGTACTCTCTGCACAGAAAAAGCTGTTTCCTGCACAGAAAATGCAGTTTCCTATGCAAAATGACTACATGCAAATTTTGTGCAGAATAAGTCGTGAGCTGCAAAGATTCTCATCGGTCCAGGGTTCTTCTTGTCAGGGCTTCTCAGAAACTGAATATTCTGAATATTTTTTAATATCCTTTCCATCCCTACTGAATAGTTCTTATGCAATCAGGAACAGATACAGTGCAGCCACCATTAAAACCGAAGAGATACCATTAAAAGTGAGAAAGGATTCCCTGGTCCACAATTCAGGAACCAACAGAGGCCCCTGTTTGAAACATACAACCCAGTACTTCTGTCACAAACTGGAATAGTTTCAGGAGGATTGCACTATATGCTTTTTCTAAACATCTGGATTTGAGTTTACATTGAAATAACAACAAGAATTACCCAAGTATAAGTACAATCCACTGCAATATTAAAACCTTAGCATTAATATAACTTGGCTAACTTACCCTTTCTGCCACAAATCTCACTGACTGCACACTCGTTCCATACAGATTATCATTATACTGTCCAGCCTCTATGAATTTGTGCTCTTGGATGTCCTTTTCCATTTGTTCTCTGGAGATAACAAAATGGTAGTCTCTTCCATCCACCTCATAGTCACGCTTGGGCCGAGTTGTATCTTCGGGTATCAAGAAAGAAAGGAGAGAAAAGGTCTCTTCAAGTGTTGCAACACAAAAACACAACTAAGCCACACACATAGGGTGCATCCACACTGAAGAATTAAAGCAGTTTGGCACCACTTTAACTTCCATGACTCTATCTCATAGAATCATGGGATTTGTTGTTTGGTAAGGCATCAGAGCTTTCTGACAGACCAGGCTGAATACCTCACCAAACTACAAATCCCAGGATTCTGTAGGATAGAGTCATGGCAATGAAAGAAGTGTTAAACTATTTTAATTCTGTAGTGTGAATACACCCAAAGAATTTGCCACATCCTTGCTTTCCTCTATATATGTTTCTTCCCTTTCACAACTAATATAGAGACAGAAGAAGAAGAAGTAATGAGTATGGAAAATAGTCAAAGTCCTTATCTTTCTTGTCTTCTTCTTCCTCCACTGAGCTTGAAAAAATTACCTTTTAGACTGCGACTCCCAGAATCTTCCACCTGCATGGGGCTGGCTAGGGAATTTTGGCAATTTAGTAGTGTAGTAAAACAGTAAATTCCCCTGGCTCCGCTCCTACTAGATGGTTTGTGAACACCAAATGTCACTAAACACACACAAGAGGGAGAGATCAGTAGGGTTTAGGCAAACCTCAAGGTTTGCAGAATTATATATATATATCTTTATTACAGGGAGAAATCCTAAAAATGAAGACCCCTCAGAACAGACCAATGAAGACAGAACATTTGCAGTCACAATGCCTTACTGCTGTGAAGGAAGAGGCATGAAGGCTTTTTTTTTGGAGGGGTGGCCTTTTGGGGGTACATAAAAAGGCTTTAGGGACTATATGGGGCCCATTAGCCATCTTTTTCCTAACCCACAAAAACCTCTAAATGACTCTCCAAAATTCAGTTTGGAAGACATGAATGCTTCCCATTCAGGGTGAGTAGATGTCATAACCACAAAGGAGGGCAAGGCTCCCACAATTCTTTAGGAGAGAGAGTCAAGAAAAATGTAGAGCATTACAAAATACAAGCTAAAAATACTCATAGAAATATAAATCCATGCTTCTTAGTCCTGTTCAAAATGGAGGACATTTTGAAATTCTTCCTAGACAGAAGGTTTAAGTCCTGGAAAATGAGGATTTGAGGTCATCCTGTCCCCATTCAGATGTCATAGAATTTGAAAACAGAGGAATCAGGTAGGTTCTGAAGACCTCTGAGAGATATCTGGGTCTATTTCACATTACCCAATTTTAGAATGATTATTCTACTGTAACTGCCATGGGTACATCCTATGGAAACCTGGGATTTATATAGGATGTATAGGGGCCCTTTCACCCAAGTATAGCTCTGTGGCCCTGTCTACACTGAAGCAGGTCAGACTGGATTATCCTGCCTCCAGAGATGCTCCAACCCTTCTCTGTTCTGAAGATGGGAGGCTGACTGCACATGTGTCCAGCTGAATCACCTGGCATATCCGCCATCATCCAGGTTGCTTTGCTCTAAGGTCAGACCAGCAATGGCCACATAGCTGGGCAACTCATTCTGACCTTAGAGTGAATGACTAGCAGCACTGGCGGCCATGCCAGGTGGCTCAACAGGATGCTTTTCAAACAGTCGCCTGGCCTCAGGATGGAGGGCTCTGAATCCTCTGGGAAGATTCAAGCAAACAGGGACCTAAAAAAACCCCCATAGTGGCAGAATTCAAAGATATAGCCATGTAAAGTCTGTAAAATCAGTATAAAAAGAGATCTTGTAGCACCTTTGAGACTATGATGACAAGGGTAAAACTTGGTTCTGGTAGTGAGCAGGCCAGCCATCATCTAGTCTGCTCACACCAGAACTGGGCTTTGGGCCATGTGTTGTCCCGTCTCCCCACTGAGGGACTGGAGGAGGCTGTTGTATTTGCCCCACGCAGAGAGGGCTTATGATTCCACTTCAAGCTGCTCTGGCTGTATCCTATGGAATCCATGGGTTTGCAAACTGGCGAGCCATCAGATCTCTCTGGCTGATTGTGCCTCCCTAAACTATGAATCCCACGATTCCATAAGATGTAACCAAAGAAATTAAAGAGATTTCAAATTTCTGCAGTTGTGTAGTGTGAAAGGGCTCTCAGCTCAGAGAAAACTCTTTCTAATTAGCAGCAGCTCGCTAGGATTTCAGACCTACCTGTAGATCATGTTTGAGCAAACCATGGCCTGTGGGCTGCATGTGGCCCCTGGACCCCACTTTTCTGGTCACAAAAGCCTTCTACTAGTCCCCTAAAAGCCCCCATTTTTTAAATAACCCCCCCATGTGCGAAAATGCCTTCACCTCACAAGCACCCCAGAACTCTGTGCTACCCCCAAATAATTCCATTTTCCTTCAACTTCACTTCCATTTTTTCTCTGCAGTTCCTCTCAAAATAGTGACAAGAAGTATGCACATAACTTCCAGTCACCATTTTGGGAGGGACTGCAGGAAAAAAAATGGACTTATTTTGGCCAGCTGTGTGTGTGTGCAACCTCGGGGGGGGGAGGTTGGGGGTTGGGGGGAAAGTTGGTCTCTAGCCTTCACACAGTTGCCTTCCCTTGCTGCAGATGGAATAAACTTGGGAGGTTTCACATGTGTCTCTGAGCAATAGTCCTTCCGCAGAAAATACATTGTCATGAAATTATATTTTAGAAAGGGATGCTAGGATTTGAAGGCTTCCTGGTAAAGGGAGTAGCAAGTATTAAAATGTGTACTACAGCAAACTGGAAGAGAATAAGATGAGTAATAAAGATGGCTCCAAAAATATAATACTTACGTGGTACACAGGAGCCAAATTTGTCAGGAAATTCAGATATCAAATCATCATTGATTCGATCTTTCATTGGACCAAGGATAATAACCGGTCTGGTGTAGTTAACTGAAATTAGAAAGAAAGGAAACTTCTTGATTATGACGATGATGGTGATGTGTGTAACTTTTAAGCAGAAAGAAATGTAGCATTCAGTAATCTGGGTCAGATTATATCCATTTGAGAGTTATGGCATGATCTTGGACCCATTTGCACAACAGAATTATAAAGCTATGAATCCACTGTAACTACCATGATTCAGTCCCATGGAATCTGATATCTGCAGTGTCTGGAAGGGCATTTAGAATTCTCAGCCTCCCCAAACTACAAACCCCAGGATTACATAGGATGGAACCATAGCAGTTAAAGTGGAATAATAGTGCTATAACTGTAGTGTGAATGGTTCGCAGGTCACCATGCATGTATATTACTCACAGATGAAATGTATCCTCATGTTCTGCTAGTGGGCTGCTCATTTGGCAGACTATTTCACAAACATATTTCTGGCCTAGAAAGACCTTTGGTCTGATCCAGCAGGGCTGTTATGTTCTGAGATTTCTTTTTCCAAGGGATAATTAACTTTTCACCCAGACTGTTTGGTAGTTGGACAGTTCTGTTCTCAAAACAAAGGGGGAGTTGATTGCATAAATCAAATCATTCTTAGAGTTTTCCACTTCTTGTTGGAAAAAAGAAGCCTCAATTGGCTCTAAAATGACCCCTAAATGGGCACAAACATGGCGGAAGTGCTCCCATGCCCCTTGGGGGGGTGTTTGGGGATTTTTTTTCAACCTTTTTGGAGGAGAAGGCAGTTCTTCATGCTCCTTTAGGCATCCAGTGTCTTCACTAGCCCCCAACAATTGTTCACCCTTGTACTATGCAGGTGGATTTTCCCCCCTGAGACCAAATTATTTGGTAGGGAATCCAAGTTTGCTTACTTTCCTGCCTTGTTACAGGTTCATAGGAGAGAATGAAATCCTCTTGACCTCCTGCAAAGAGAAGAGAAAACAGGACAAATCAACTCTGAGAAACAAAACTCTTCCCCAGATCTCTCAAGGAGATCAGTTTAAGCTCTTTGATCATGCTCAAAACCCAGGACATTCCAAAAATAATTTCCCCAAAAATTCTTCACCGGTTTAAAATGCCAAGTCTCTCTCTGTTGAAATGAAACTTCCTTGTGAATTCCCAGTGCTTGAGCCAAGAGGAATGAGGAAGAAATTAATAATTTACTTATTGTTTGGCTGCACCTATGAAATAGGTACTTCTTGCAATTCTATAGCTTAAAAGAAAAGAAAAATAAATAAAGGTCAGCACTGCATGAACAGGACCAGCAAGCAAAAAGGATGCAAAATAGCACATGCATATTTGAGGAGCACACACTATGGTATTATGTCAAGAGTGCTTTGACGCAGAGGTAGATCTAAACCATTGGCAAGGACCTAGATCTCTGCTGAAGGTCCTGAAGAGCATGGGATTTGAAGCTGGGATAGGAGCTTTTGTGTATAATCTTCAGTGAATGGGCATGCTTTGTATAAGAAAGAATGGGAAAAATACTTGAAAATATTTAAAAATGGTTGAAAAACATCTTTCTCAAATGTTCAGAAACCCTGATTAGAAGAATCTTAGATAGATGAAAAACTGATTCCACACTAAATTTGCACATAGACAGCCAGTGTGATATAGTGGTTTTAGTGTTGGACCATGTCTCTGAAGACCAGAATTTGAATCCTTGCTCAGCCATAGAAACCCACTGTGTGGCCTTGTGCAAGTCACACTTTCTCAGCCTCAGAGGCCAGCAAGGGCAAACACACTCGGAACAAATCTTGCCAAGAAAACCCCACGATAGGTTTGCCTTAAGTAACAAATGACTTGAAGGCACGTATCATCACCATCAACAAATTTGCAAATGGTTGTTTTGTGTAGAGAACAGTAATTTTCTACACAGACAATAATATTTCTTCACAGAGGAGTAACATTTCTTCACAAAAAATATTATTTTCTACATGGAGAATGCCATTTCCTGGACAAAAAATGATGTTTTCTATCTAAAACAGCCATGAGTGAATATTTCGCGGAATATGTTTCAAACTGCAAATAATCTTTAAAAGCTGCAGTTTCTGAAGACTTTCTCACAGTGAGAAGATGATTGTGGGAATTCCTCATTGCTTCCTTCAAGGAGAAAATTGGTAAGAATTATGGCCAGAATTCTGTTACATATGAGTAAGCACCATAGATATAGTGTTAAGCACTGAATTGCCCCCAATCCTTCCTTGCTGGGCAGCAGCCATTGTGATAGATGGGGGCAGAGTAGGCAGGTGTTCTCTTGTTACTTGGGAAGCTGCTGGCTGTTGTTTCCATTCCATTTCTTGAATGATCCCATTACAAGAGGCAGAAACAGGGTCCCTGTCACAATTCTCCCTTGTGCCAAGATGATTGGCACAAGTTGGGTGGATAGAAACAACAGCCAGCTACTCCCATAGAGTCCATGAGTATGTAACCATGACTAGTGTGTAGGTGTGACATAGGATTCTGGCCTACATCTGTATGCATGAGCAGGAGCTGCATGCAAACACTGGAGGCTGCAGGTTCAAACAGCCTCTAGATTAGATCTTTGCCTGATTGAAGTCCCGGCTGTAACAGTGATAAACTTTACAGAGCCACCCCAGGAGCTGTGGAGTGGGGCTGTGGCAACCGCACGCCGCAGCCCCAAGTCTCCCTTTTGTTGCCCCCCAAAGAGCGGCAAAATGTCGGGGTTCCATTGGGGTGGCCAGCATGTGGCTGCCCTGCCCCAACTCCACCCCCAGGCCATCCCTTTAGGCCGGTTTGCATAGCCCCATAACCATGCTAATTTGGAATATCAGTATGCTAAGGGATCTTGTAGCTCCTTTGAGACTAAGGGGGAGATGCAGATGGGCAGCCCTGGGCCGCTCCGGGAAATGGAGGATCAAGGCCGAGGCTGCTGGATGCATCGGCCCTGATCCTCCCTTTTGCTGCCTCAGCACCTGGTTTTTGGATCCGCATTGGAGCGGGAATGTACTCAGAAGCCAAATTAATGTACTCAGAAGCCAAATTAAGCTGGAAAATCCATGTGATAAGACCCAGCTTCAGCCCGAATTGGACTCCAATTTGGAAGAGGTAAGCTAGGTCTTTTTTGTATGTGCAATAATCTCCTAATCTCAAAGTGCTACAAGATCTCTCTACATACTGATTCTACAGACTAACATGGCTATGTCTTTGAATTCTATCACTATCAAAAAGTTCTAGCTATTCACAAAGGCCTTAATAGGATCTGGAGGTGCAGTTTGTTTTTCTCATGAGACAGGGCCACCACAGAGTAGTAGGGCATATCCCTTCATAGCTAATATTTCCAACCTCAGTCCATCCTAGCATTCCTGGTTAAAGAATTGTGTGTAAAGCTCATTTTGAGCTGCTACTGCACTTTGCTAGAGGCAGGGCCTGCTCTATCATTAGGCAAAGTAAGGTAAAGTACCATCAGCTGAACCCTTTGGCAGATAGCCTTAGGATTAGATATTGGAGAGGGAGCAGCCTTCCAGCTGTTTTTCCTAGACCCTGCAGCTATTTTCTTGTCTAATACTGTTTTTGTTCCACCAGACTAGCTATGGATTAGTCGTACAGCCCAGCCATTGGAATGTAGAAAATCCCAAGTTCAATTCCAGAAATTTCTAATTAAAAGGATCAGATAGCAAGTCATGGGAAGACAGAATTTCTAGCAGCTGTGCTTTTCCTACAATCATTTGTGTGTGTGTTTTAAAATACCACCTCCCATACATGGGTGTATATGCATATATATCCCTCCTTGATTCACTTTGCCTGTTTTAGTTGGGGCAGTGATGACCAATTGAGCAATTAGGTTAAATCAACACAGGAATGAATGTGGAAATGATGTTAATTGCACATTAATAAGGGTTAATTGAACGCTATTTGATTAAAAGATATAATTGAAAGAGGTTTAATGGAGGAATTGTGCATGTTCATGCATGTGTGTTTGGGAATGTATTGGGAAGATGTTACTTGTCACAGTCCATTAAAACTAATAATCCAGTCATTTAGGATGTGATACAGGTTGGGTATCTCTTATCCAGTATTCCGATATACTCCCAAATCCAAAATTGTTGGTGGTTGACACTTTTGCTTTCTGATGGTTCAGTGTATATAAACTTTGATTCATGCACAAATAATTAAAAATAACATGTATAAAATTATTTTCAGGCTATGTGTATAAGGTGTATATTAAACATGTTTAAATCCAAATATTTATATTTATAAATATTATATAAATATTCAAATGCAAATATTCCAAAATCAAATAAATAAATAAATAAATAAATCCAAAAATGCAAAATAATTCTGATCCCAAGCATTTTGGATAAGGGAGATTCAATCTATACATCCATATTGGAAAGTATTCTTTAGTTTCAAAAATAAAAGTTATTTTAGTTGCAACATTTGTTGAGGCTGAAACCTTTACAATTCTCTGTCTGATGCAGCTGTTAGGAACCTTTCATTCTCCTGCAGCCCATTTATACTATTCAGTTATAGTGCCTGCAATTCTGGGGTTTGCAGTTTAGGGAGGTGGATTTAGAAGTCTCAGCCAGAGTTCTAGTGTCTCCCCAAACTATAAACCCAGGATTCCACAGGATAGAGCCATAGCAGCTAAAGTTGAATCATGATGCTATAGTTATGTAGTGTGAATGGGGCTGGGTGTTTTGGCTTACAGCTTCCACATACCCTAATCACTGGCCTTGCTGGGGATAGCAGATGAGAGTTCTAGGTCCAAAAAATCTGGAAAGCCAAAGCCCATCTTTGATCTTCAACTAATCAGAGCTCATCCTGATTGGCCAAAAGCACCAGTAAATGTTGGATGATTCTGAGCCTGGAGTGCATAACTTGTTCCCTCCCCATCTTTCAGTTGTGTCTCAAACTGCTTTTTTGTTTTGATTGTATAGGTGGTGTTTTCACTCCTCCATGGATTCATACTAAGGGAAGGAGAGAAAGGACACCCCCCTGATCCATGCCATCAATAGAAAACTCCCAGGAATATGGGATGAACCAAGAGAAGGAAGCCAGATAGAGAATTTACACCAGGTTGTCTTGAAATCTTCCAAATGATTCAAAAGAACCTTCTCCTGCCTTGGATGCAAAACATTGTGGTTGAACCCACCAAAGCACCTTCCAAGGACTGGGGCTGGAGGAACGTCATCTGGACCTTAAATCTCTTTGCCCCAGTCAATACAGCAATGAGGCTGGCTAAATTTCAGGGCTTTTGCCTAGTCTAGATGAGCCCTGAAAGAGTTTTGTAAATTTTGTCTGGTATCCTGTTCAGTATTTATGAAATGTAAGCTGGACATACAACAATGGTAGGGACTCTTGCAGGATGGTATTGCAGCTGCTTGCTGTAAAGTATCTTGCCACTGGGAGAGGGCTGGAAGTGTCATCACACACCACCACACTCTCCAGCACCTCAATCCTTTTGTTGTGAGGAGGGTACTGCAATGCTAAAAAGGTATGTTTTGGAGGGTAGCATTCAGAAATATAGCTAAGTCGATGGAGCTTGATCATCATAGCTATGTTGCCCAATACAGGATCTTGTCCACAGAAAACTTTTCATTTTGATCAAGGCATGTCCCTCAAATCTTCAGGTTGGGCTAAATAAGACATTTTTCTGTAACCCTGGCAGGCCATTGGCAGTGGGGTAAAAATTGCTGAGCAAAATGGAGCAAGGGTCTGACTTAGGAGATTTTGGTGTTGTTGTTTACTGCCCTTGAGTTGATCTTGACTCATGGTGACCCTATGGATGAGACATCTCCAAGACCCTCTGTCCTCCACACTGCTCTGCTTAAATCCTGCAACCCCTTAATACCTGTGACCTCCTTAATAAAGTCTATCCATCTAGCATGTGACCTTCCTCTCTTCCTACTTCCCTCCACCTTCCCCAGCATTATTGTTTTTCCCAAAGTGTCCTCTCTTTTCATGATGTGTTCGAAGTACAACAGTCTCAGTTTGGTCATCTTGGCTTCCAGGGAAGTTTCCGGTTTGATCTGCTCTAGGACTCATTTGTTTGTCCTTTTGGCTGTCCATGGGATCCTCAGCACTCTTCTCCAGCACCACATCTCAAATGAATTGATTTTCTTCCTATCATCTTTCTTAACTGTCCAGCTTTCACATCCATACATGTTAATAGGGAATACAATGGTTTGTATGATTCTAATTTTTGTGCTGAGTTGTATGTCTTTGCATTTTAGAATCTTTTCTAGTGCTTTCATAGCCACCCTCCCCATTCTTAGTCTTCTTCTGATTTCCTGACTGCAGTCCCCATGTCTATCAATGTTTGATCCTAGGTATGGGAATTCTTTAACTACTTCTGTTTCTTCATTGTCTAGGTTGAACTTGTGAAGGTCCTCAATGGTCATTATTTTTGTTTTCTTCATGTTCAACATTAAGCCTGCCTTAGCACTTTCTTCTTTGATCTTCCTCAGTAGGTGTTCCAGATCTGTGAGGTTCTTTGCTAGTATTATGGTGTCATCTGCATATCTTAGATTGTTGATATTCCTTCCTCCTATTTTCACTCCTCCTTCTTCTGTGTCCAAGCCTGCTTTTCTTATCATATGTTCTGCATACAAGTTGAACAGATAGAGTAAATGGATACAGCCTTGTCTGACTCCTTTGCCAATTGGGAATCATTCTGTTTCTCTGTGTTCTGTTCTGACAGTAGCCTGTTGTCCTGAGTACAGATTCCTCATCAGGACTATCAGATGTGTTGGCACTTCCATGTCTTTAAGGGTATTCCATAGCCTTTCATGACCTATGCAGTCAAAGGCTTTGCTGTAGTTTATAAAGTACATGCTGATTTTCTTTTGGAATTCCCTGGTGTGCTCCATTAGCCATCGTATGTTTGCAGTGAGGTCCCTCGTGCCTCTTCCTTTCCTGAACCCTGATTGGACCTCTGGGATTTCTCTTTTCATATGGTTCAAGTCTATTTTGCTTGCGTGGGAGATCAGTGCTATGGTTCTATAGTTGCTGCAGTCTCTTGTGTCTCCCTTTTTGTGGATGGGGATGTAAATTGATTGCTTCCAATCTGTTGGCCATTGTTTTGTTTTCCATATCTGTTGATATATTTTAGTTAGCACTAGGGTTGACTTTCTCAGTGTGGATTTCAGCAGTTCAATTGGAATATCATCTGTTCCTGGTGATTTGTTTTTCACTATTTCTCTTTCGCAGTTTCCACCTCACTTTTTAGAATTTGGGGTTCATCTTCATATGGCTCTTTGTTTCATGTGTTCTTCATTTTGTCATCTCTTTTGTATAATAAATATAATAAATTTAGGAGATTATCCCAGCAATAATAAAACTGGCTTACCTGAGCTGGCTTAAAATTTAAAGCAGGCAGCATCCTGATGTTATCAGGATTTAGTTGCTGAAATCGCCATCTGGGTCCATCGATTGCCACTCCCAGGGCTGCTCTGGCAGCCATTTCCTTAAACTGGAAAACTCCTGGCTTCAAAAAGAGACATGATGACCACCCCTGTGAGCAGCAATGAACCCAGGATGGACCTAGGTGGCAATTTCAGTGGCTAAATACTTCTGATAACATCAGGATGTCACCCACTTTAAATTTTAAGTTAGCTCAGGTAAGCGGTTTTTATTATCGCTGCGATAATCTCCTTGGCTGAAACTGATTGAGTGAATAACTTGTTCAGTCAATTTATATACTGCCTTCCTCCAAGAACTGGGAATCAAGATGGCTCACAATGTGATTTTTAAAAAATCATGAAGGGTAAGCAATGACTAACAACTTAAAATACTGACTCTCATGTTGCAGGATCTATATTAAATATACTGCATTGAATGAACAGCCATGAAGGATTCAGATAAGATCCTCCAGTGTAAAGATATATCATTAAATACCAAAGCCAGAATAATCCAGGTCATAGTATTTTCAATTTCTACATTATGGATGTGAATGATGGGCAGTGAAGAAAATTAAGAAGAAAATCAACACATTTGAAACGTGGTGTTGGGGAAAATTCTATGAATATTGTGAACTGCTAAAATAGACAATTAAGTGCATCTTAGAGCAAATCAAGCCTAAACTCTCACTAGAAGTGGAGTACAACTGGAGCTGTTGTACTTTGGACACAGCATGAGATGACATGATGCAATGGAAAAAATAATAATGCTTGGTAAGGTGGAAGGCAATAGGAAAAGAGGGAGAACACACTACAGGCAGATAGAATCAATCAGTCAAGGAAGCCAAGGATGCTATAAGTTTGTGAGACTTGAACAGAGCAGTTCATGACTGGGGCTCTTGCAGATCTCTCATGCATAGGGCTAGGATAAGTTGAAATCAATTTGGTGGCAAATAATAACAACACTAGCCCCCCAGGGCATGTAAAAGGGTCTTCTTGATGGCTGCTTCCTGCTGTGGAACTCTGGGCCTTTGCAGACTGCCAGAAATAGTGCACATTAAATTGAGGCACTGCCCTGGCTCAGTGCTAGGGAATCATGGGAACTGTAGCTTATTGTGGCACCAGAGCTCTCTGACAGAGAAGGCTCAATGTCCCAGAAAAAAATACAATTCCCATGACTCCCTATCACTGAGCCAGGGCAGTGCCTCAATTTAATGTGCACTATTTCTGGCAGTCTGCAAAGGCCCTCTCTTGTGGGAGGCAAGGCTGATCCCCTTTTTGCTCTCCTGCCAATGAGCAAAGGTCTTTTAACATAGAAAAGCCAGTTAACTGGTTGTTGCAGAAGGGTCTTCTAATGGGGTGTGTGTGTTGCACTTTCATTTTCATTGTTCTAAATACTTCTAAACTGTCTTAAATTAGCACAGTTTTTAATAGGCTAGTTTGTTTATTTTTCTTTAAAAAACGTTTTATTATAATTATTGGCTGGCATCCTGCTGGTGAGTCCTAACTACAGGACAGCCATTGAATCAAGTGATGAATGGTAAGTCAATTCATAGATAAAGCCAATTGATTCAATGGCCCTGCTTTTGTTATTAGCAATAAAACTGAGGGCATTGTTTAATGGATTTACTTTGCTTTAATCTCTGTTGTGAGCCACGTTGGATCCTCAATTGGGAGAATGGTGGGATATAAATAAATAAATAAATAAATAAATTCATTCATTCAATTTACACCTCACTTTTTCTTTGACAATTTACTCATGGTATCTTACAATATTTTAAAGTAGAAGTTGCCCAAGATATTATATTACAAAGGTGTTTTTTTTTAAAATCACAATTGAACAAAAATCCTATTAAAAGAAGTTTGAAATATAGTTAAAACACAATTAAAAAAATGAGATAAAAACATTCCACCCCACCACATCCCACCCTTTCATCTCTATTCTGCTATATGATTAAAATGAGTCAAAGGCCTACATAAATAAAAAAAGTCTTAACTTGCTGGTTTAAAGAAAGCAGAAAGGGGGCTAAGCAAACCACTAAAAAGACTCTGCTGTGTTCTTACCAATGTAACTGAGATGGAAGAGAAAGTCTTCCCTGAAGAGCTTAAAATTCAGACCGGCTTGTATTGGGTAATATGGTCATTTAAACAGCCTGGTCCCATGCCATGTTAAGGCTTTAAAGGTCACAAACAGAACTTTGAAATCTGGCTGGTAGCTAATGAAACAAATATACAAATATACAAATGGGATTGTGGCCCGAAATAGCAGTCATCTGGCAATAGGTACTCTACTAAGGAGGTCTGCTGGTGCAATAGGAGACTCAGCCCAGAGGACTAGAAGACCAACAGTTTCTGCAAGCCTGGAACCAATTTGATTTTGCATTTTCCTCCTGCCTCTGGCCACTGCTTGTTAGGAAATTAACATCACTGAAACGATGTTAGTGAAACCTGTCAAAAATCTTGTTTAGCTGAAAGAAAGTCAAGTTTATAACTGTTAGGACAGTTACTAAATGTTATCAAAAGGCCCGGGGGGATGCAGTGGCTCAAGTGGTTAAGACGCTGACTCTGTTGATTGCAAGATTGGTAGGTTGGCAGTTCGAGGCCCGGGTGCTGCATGATGGGATGAGTTCCCGTCACTAGTCCTAGTTTCTACCAACCTAGCAGTTCGAAAGCATGCAAATGCAAGTAGATAAAGAGGTACCACTTCGGTAGGAAGGTAAACAGCGTTCTGTGCAATCATACTGGCCACATGATCACAGAGTAGTCTCTGACAACGCTGGCTCTTTGCCTTAATAATGGAGATGGTCCGATACGACTTGACAACCTTGCCAATGGGGAATACCTTTACCTTTTACCTTTATCAAAAGCCCATAACCATAAGGACTAAAATCCATGGTTACTTTGGCACCAGAAGTGACTAGTGCGCCACAGTCAATGTATGCACATATGCTCATGCATATCTATGTTCCACAAATGGCTTGAGAAGCTTTAGCAAAGAGCAGGTGAGAACTGAGAAGGTTGGTATTCCCCCCCCCCCCTTATTTTGTCTTTCTGAACATATTTCTAGTGAAGTTGAACTCCCATTTATTTTTAATGTTTTCTCTGTGGGTGTAGAAGAGTCACCAATCATATTTGTAGCTCCAACATTCAATCCTGTAATTAACGATGGTTGTTGACTTTCAAGTGAATCTACACTAGATTTTCATCTTGGGGTTGTAATCTTGATACTTGAAGGAGCATCTTTCCCTAATCCCTGAAGACTGAGATTTGAAGGAGGGGCCCTGCCCTGTGTCGAACCAGTGGGGGGAAATATGGTGCGGGAGGAGATAGGAGAGGGACATAGGAGAGGGTTTTCTCAACCGTGGCATCGCAATTATTGAATGCCCTCTCCTTAGAGATATGATTAGTGTCAACACTGTTTTCTTTCTGGTTCCCACTCAAGAAATAGCATTTTTATTATAGCCATTAGGGCTTAGTTTATATGTACATGTACATGATTGTTAACTGTCATTACAGTCTAAGCTGTTTCAACTTGTTGTCATATTTAATGCTTTTATTCTGTTTAAGCTATTTTATTGCTTTAATCTGGAATTGTTTTGAATTCTTTGCTGTGTTTTTTTTGGAAAATAATCTTTTTCTTTATTTTGTATAACATTAACATTATAACATAAATGCTTTTCAAGCAAAAAGGAAAAAAATATATAGCTTCTTCAATTTTTATTGCTATTATCATACATAATTATTTACAGGCTTCTTATTTGAACAACTGGTTTTTGAGTAACTGAAAAAGAGTTATAATACAATTCCCTCTTAATAATGTTTTTCTCATTCTCGTGATTTTAGTTTTTACCCATCTAATTATACATTGTACATAATAATATGAAGTATTTCTTAAACAAAGGTATAGCTTCTTCTTCAGTTTTTGTTACTTAATTCATACTTAATTCATACATATGTCATACCTATGTCATTGTTTACAAGCTTCTTAATTGAACAACTGATTTTTGGATAACTGAAAGTGATATGTAATATAGCTCCCATTCACTAAAGTTTTTCCCCATTTGCGTGATTTTAGTTTTGCTCAGTTGATCTTACAACCTTAACTTGTATTTGGTTTAGGAAGACTTATATTTACTTTGACCAAAGCTTTGCACAGTGGTCTTTTAATTTTTCCCAATCTGTGTCTGATGTTTTTGTCAACCTTTTTTCTACCATGTTTGTTATTTGCTGTTTTATCTGTATATCACTCTGAAATTCCACACTGAAGAGTAAGCTACAAGTATTTTAATAAATAAATAAATAAATAAATAAGGAGTATACCATGAAGGCAACAGATCCTGATATTGGAAGCTAAACAAGGTTAGTACTTGGATGGGAACTGCCAAGCAATATCAGGAGCTGTAGGTATATTTCAGAGGAAGGCAATGAAAAACTACCTCTGAGTAATCCTTTCCTCCAAAAGCTCTACGAAATTCATGGGGTCACCATAAGTCAACAGGTGACTTAAAGGCATGTATATATACTGCACACACACTAAACTGTAGAGGAATTATCAAAAATGCTGAATCCTTTCCCCATATATAGCAAGCATATGAAATGGAATGGGAGGTGTACAACCATTGATATAGAAGCCTACAACCAACCCTTCTTGGTATCTCTGGCCTGGGAAAGAGATCTTTTTGAGACTGTGATAGTCTGTTGTGGGATAGAAAGACACATGTTATGACTAGCTGTAAGTAACCTTCCTGTGTGCCCAATCACCCACCTGTAAAAGCCAGTTCCCAACCTCTGAGTAGATATCAGATGGTAGGACAGTGCTCAGATTCTGGGGTGGGTGGGTAGGAGGGCATTAATAAAACCCCTAGCCACTATGGGGGGTTGCAGACTGCCAGAAATAGTGTGAATTCAGTCCACTTTTAGGGTTAGGGTTAGTGCTAGGGAATCATGGGAACTGTTATTTTGCTGAGACATTGAGCCTTCTCTGTCAGACAACTCTGATGCCACAATAAAATACAGTTCCCATGGTTCCCTAACTCTAACCCTAACCCTAAAAGTGGACTGAATTCACACTATTTCTGGCAGTCTGCAACCCCCCTATGTCTTGTCAAATTTAGACAAATCGTTGGATCCCTTTAGAAAAATCCAAGGAGCTCAATGGACAGCCATAAAATGCAATTCTCATACACAACAATTTATCAAAGTGGCTGATGCCCTCATATGGGATAGAAAGACATTTTTGAGTAGTTATAAGCCACCTTTCTATGCCCATCTGTAAACGCCAATTCCTTGTAAGCTTCCCAAAAGCAAGGTCTGATATCTAATTGATCCTAGGCCAGAGGTGGGCAGGGGTGACCTGTGGGCTGCGTACACTCCACAGAGCAGCCCCTACACCTCAGTATCCCAACACCCAACACCCCCACCCCCCCGGTTTTAGAAAACTTCAACTAGCACCTCTTGCTTAGGGTGCAGAACACAGTTCTATCACATCTTCTTGAGCTCATTTTGACTGAGGGATGGGCTTTTTTATTTTCTTTTGAAACTTGTTATTGTTTGTTGGGCTTTTTTGAGCAAATGAACTTCTGCCCACTTCTCACTTTGGAAGGAGGCCCTGCTGGGCCTAAAACAGCTTAAGGGAAAGCAAAAATAAGGTACTATTGCTTCCTATGCCCTTAAGCAGTGGTTCTCAGACTCTAGTTCTCCGAATGCTATGGACCGTAGCTCTCAGATGCTCTGACCACTGGTCAAGTCTATCTGGGGCTTCTGGGAACTGAAGACTCAAACACCTAGAGGACAGGCATTTGAGAACCATGGCTCTAGAGCAGGGGTAGGCAACCTTTCCCCTTTAAGGGCCAAGGGACTTCAGCTCCCAGAATCCCAGGAGCTATTGGCCAACATGGGACTATTGGCCAACATGGCTGAGGCTTCTGGGAGTTGAAGTCCCTCGGCCCTTAAAGGGGAAAGGTTGCCTACCCGTTCTAGAGGATGTGATTGACCATTGTAAATCAAGGAGGGGGGAGCTGATGGAAGTGCAAAGGTTATAAAGGACCAGTGGCCTCTTTTAAGTCCTGGGGTAGGTGTATGAAGTTCCCTGTCTTCTGGAAGTGGCCCACCTCCTTTATTAGGCAATGTGAGGGGACAGAGTAGGTCTGAGAAAGCAGAGCAATGACATCCCACTAGGAGTGTAGGGGATGTAGGACACACTGGGTGACAACTGGTTGCTGAATAGCTGTAAATGTATTGAGAGAGAAAACTAAGGCTTGAATCCTATTGCCAGCCCCAACCTGTGTTAGAGCCATTGAATCAATGGGATTTATATATGTGTGGACTCATCATTAAACCATTGACTCAAAAGGTCTACTCTAGCTGGGACTAACCAATGGTACACATGCCAGATTGTTCAGAAAGATCATGCCAAAAGATGCCACATCTGTTTTTAGAGCTGCATTCTGTGTGAACTTCCCTTTTCAGTTATATCCATCAAGCCATTTGCTCCTATCATAATATATTATAGATATTTTGAACATTTGAAAAGCAAAGAGAATCAAAGAAAAGCAAACAAAGAAAACTGTCACAGGCAAGCCAAAGTAAAAGAGAGACCCAAACGAAAGCTGTAACTTACTGTAGCTACTTTCGCTATCGCTGGCATTAGAAGGAACATGTTCTGCAAGAACAGGACAGCAAATTAAAAAGGACATAACCAAGCATCAGAATGTTAAGGAACCACCATGGTCATGCAAAAGGTGGACAGTGCAGAGTGGAAGATTCAGAAAGCAAGGCAGCCTGACAGTTCCAGAGAACTGATGAAAGGAAGGCCAAAAGCATTATCACTTGCGGAGGGATTGAGAAGGAGCTGTATGTTTTGTGTGAAATGCATTAAAAAAAAAACACCACACACACCTCATCCGCATGAAAAATACCCAGAGCAGGTCTCCATGAGGATTTTATTCTTGAATGTGGAAATACTCATTCTTGAGATCCACAGTCTACCCATGTTCCTTGGATAAATTCCTCTTTTTTAAAGGGGGGCTACAACTCTCAGAACCCATAAGAACAAAAGACTCATAGAACTGGAAGGAACATAGAAAGTAATCTGGTCTAACAGGAATTCATAGCTAAAACACTTTCAACTGGTGGCTATCCAATTTTGTCTTAAAATTCTCCAGTGAAGGAGAGTCCATCCTTTCTGAGAACTAGCCTGTTCTAGTGTTCAATAGTCAAATATGGTGAAATTGCTTCCAACATCCCTTTAGTCTATGGGGACATTTTCAAAATTAATATTTTTTTTGGGGGGGGGGGGGGAAAGGGAATTAAAAAAAATCCAGGGGCCCATGGCTCAGCTGTGTGGATGTATGTATATGTGCAAGCAGTGAATGTTTTACATGAAACAATCACATATGGCATATGCCAATTTACACTAGAAAATCCAGTGCCTGAATTCCATATGATGAGATGTGGATTCTGGTTAATCTTCTTTCCTTAAATATTTAGTTGTGAGTAGGGTTTGCAAAGGGAAAAATGGAGAGTCTCCTGCATTTTTAATGGATGTGTAGAAGAGGAAATTTTAGCAGATGTTGGCTGTGGGACACGCAATGCCTGCTGAGATTCTCCAGTTTTCAGCCTGGCACCCCTAGCTGTCACTAGTGACTATAGCCAGACTGGATAACTGTCAGAGGAGGGGGGAGACTTACACTCCTCTAAAACAAAATTCAATGATTTGTCCAAAATGCCCCCCCAAACCCTATCTTGGTGGGCTTTTTTCACCTCACTTTTGGCTCCTTCTGGGAATTTTTTAACAGTAGGAAGTGATCCAGGAGTCACTTTCTGTCCACTTCCTGGGCCTAGAATGGCCCAAAGTACCCTTAAAACATGGAGAAAATACCCCCATGTCCTTTAGAAGGCATGGGGGGGGGGGCATGTGAAGACATGTAAAAATGATTTTTATTTTTGTACTCCAGGGGTCCCTGGGGCCTGGATGATATGCTCAGGCCACACTTTTCCCACCTTTGGACTAAAGCCGCATGATGATGATAGTATTAGGAATAAATCCAGCACAGGGCAACTGAAGCTCTCAACCTGTTCCACAAGAGATAACACACCTACTTTAAAGGGAAAAAGAACCATCAGGACAGGTTAACTGATAGGACAGGTTAATTGATAATTAGCAGAAAGGAAACCCAAAGAACTGCATCGGGTTGTGTGCACAAACATCCACTTCCCTAATAAGAAAGTGCATTCACAGCAACAGGCAATCCAGTGGCAACACTGGCAAATTCTTGTTTCATTTGGCCCAAATTCACTTGCGTCTCTTGCAAAGAGAACCAGCAAACTCTGAAGGAAAGCAAATAGCCATTCTGCATGTTAAATGAAGTCATTGCAAGGTAAGAGTGATGCAAGAAGAGCCACAGTGCACCAGCATATTGAATGGTTTTGAGACAAATGGAAAGAAATCAATTTCATTGGCATGGTTCTCCTCCTAACTATATGGCTCCTTCACTTCTGAACAACCATTAAACTAAGGTTGCTTCATCTAGGTTGCCTTCTGTTGAAACTATTGTGCCCTTTATTAGTGATATAAGAAGGTGAGAGCCAGTTCTTTTATGCCCACCACAGTGGTACCCAGAGAACTGTGACATTCCAACAGGCCCACAGGGACCCTCATGCCTGTGGAAGCACATAACAAAAAATTTTGGGGAAAAATCAATATAGCCCACTAAGAACATGGGTTGTTCATTTGTTTGCTGGGTCCTCATGTCTGTTGGACCCTCATTTAGGAATTTGTATGAAAAACATCCAAGATAGAATCAAATTTCTGGTTCACTAAAGTCAAAGTGGATCTAAAACTGGACAGGACAAGTAAATCACAGCTCACCTGGCTTCTATCAAACACTTGAAAAAACTACCTATTTCCCCCCAAAATGAGGTAGGTTAAAGCTATTGAAACTTCAGAAGTCCTAAGTCAATGACTGTCTAGAGGAAAGGTTTCCAAACTTTGTAAATTATAGGAACTTTTCCCATATGGACTTGTCTACTCCAAGAGCATCTATAGCTATAAACACTTGCAAAGAACTCTGGGACATTATATTGATTCATATGATAATGGAACATGTTTGGGACTATCATTGACATGTTGTAACAAACTAGAAATATACTTTACCCATCATGACCACCCATGTCTGTGTATTGCCAGAGAAGTGAGGAAATGATGGAAAAGGCCTGGATTGATTCCTTGATTTGAGGAGCAGAAGGTTCATAGTGGCTCTCTTGTCCAGAGGGTCAGTGATGGTGGTAAGGAAAACCTATTTTCTTCAATTATTCACTCACCTGAAATCTTCTTTCTAGACCAGGAGTGGACAAATTTCTGGCCTGGGGATAGCATTCTATTACCAACCTATTGGTGGCCATTCTGCCATCTCCACTACTGAAAATTGGTGGCTGCCACTAAGATTGCTACCATGACTATGCTCGCAAATCTGGTATCAACTGTAGCAGTACTCTAAGGCAGTGGTCATCAGACTTCATCCTCTGAATGTTTTGCATTACACCTCCCAGATGTTTCAGCCAGCTTGGCCAAACATAAGGGATTCTGGGATCTGAAGTCCCTCTATGTGCCTGTCCAAGAACTTAGGTCTCCTCTATGTTCCACCAGTAAGGCAAATCCACTGGGGCATAGAACAAGGTCTCAGCTGTGAACTCCAATTGTGGAATGGCCTCCCTTTGGAGGCCCTACTGGCGACAACACTAATTTCATTTAGGTGCCAATTGAAAACCTGGCTGTTCTTCAAGGTCTTTGGGCCTTATCAGTTCATCCCAAATACTTTAAAAATGTTTTAAACTCTTTATTATACTTAAGAGCCTCTTAGCTTATTTACATTATTTTTATTGTATTAAACTGTTTTAACTTGTAATTTTAGTGTTATTTGGAAGCCACCCTGAGATCTTTCCGATATAGGGTGGGATATAACTATTGTAATAAATAAATTGAAAATAAATAAATAAGTCCAAATCCCCTTGAGATCCAAAGTTTGAGAACTTTGAACTGAGAATTCGCCATCCCATTTGTCTGGGAAGGAATGGAAGAAATGAGATCCATTTACAGCACTGCTAGGGCTTATGGCACATGGATCTCACATACTCCAAGTTTCCTATTCCTCCTCCAGTATGGCACAGAGAAGAAGAACCTGAGATCTTTAATTGTCCCTACTAGGACAGCATGATTGCTTTTGATCATAATGGGGGTCATCCCAAAGCATGCCATCCCCTTCAGCAGCTGTCCAGTGGCTTTGACTCCTAATATTTCTGACCTTTTGAGACAACTTGTCTATCATTAGCAGCATTCTGAACTGAGGACCTGTTGGTAAGCTTCTCAATAACCCTTGGATCCCCCAGAATACAGTTTAAAAACCACTTGTGTGTTGAAAAATAAACAAACAAAGCAAAACTGTCACAAAAGGATCCGTAATGCATTTCCAGGAAACAAGACTGTTATTCATAGTGGGAGATGTATCCGTTTCATATGCTATATGCTCTTAATATTGTCATGCAGAAATGAAACAAAACAAAAACAAAAAACAAAAAACAAAAAAAGAAAGAGAAAAAAGAAAGAAAGAAAAGTAACTATTTTGGTTTCCTGAGTGCATTCAAAACTGGGGAAAAAAAAATCAAAATCTAATTTTATGCATGCTAAGCGGTGGTTGATCCTGGGACTGGAAGGTGATGGGAGGAGAAGGAACCAAAGCAAAATAAATAAATAAAAAATACAAATAAATAAATTCCAGAAGAAGAAGAAAACAGAAAGGGATTACAGTGACCATTCCTGGAAACTTACTCAGAGTCTTTGTTCCATAACCGTCGTCACCTAATCCGGGGATGTCCTGTACGGGAGTCCCCAGAGAGAAAGCAATGAAAGAAAGAAAAGAACAGCCGCAGAAGAGGAAGGAAGAAGTCAGTGGAGTTGAAATGGATACTACCATGACTGACCATGTAGATCGTACAGTCTGGATTCCTGCTTTCTTTCCAAACAACATTAGCCCCATCCCCCAACCCTGATTCATAGACTACATGGAAGCCATAAGAAAGGTGATCTATTTTGGTTAAACAGAGAAAGCACACGTGATTTTAAGAAAGCCATAGAAAATTGGCTGGAAATTAAGACATGCCAATTGGTAAATCAGGATGGTAGTTTGTGTCAGAGATGAAAAAGATTCCTCCCCTCCTTGCAGTTGAGATAATGAGAAATGACCTCAAGAGTAGACCCTGGAAACATTGTCTTTGAGAATACAAGTCTCAGAATCCCTTAGCCAGTATGGCTGGTTGGCAGGGGGATTCTAGAAGTCTTAGTCCCACAAAGGTAGGAGTGTCTACGACTCAACCAACTCATTCAGTTAAATGCAGTTGTTAGTCCCAACTACAGTAGGCCCACTGAAACAATAGGACTTTTCTAAGTGTGGACTTAAAACAAGTCCCATTTATTGAGTTTATTCTGTTTGAACTAACCACTATATTTAGCCTATTGAAGTGATGGAAAAGCCAAAGAACACACAACAATAAACATTTCTCTTATGGTAAAGGATTTAGTAGTTTGACCTGAATCTATAATTTGCTCAAGATATTATGAAATATGAAATATGGTGTTTTACATTATGTGCTCAATGGGCTAAAGGATTTAAATCCTTTAAAATCCCACCAGGACCATGCAAAGTTTTTTATTATTTTGCTCCCTTAGAAGTATGGGGGCAATTAGTAATGTTTTCCTCTCCTGGACCAATTTGGGCCTGAGAGAGACCCTTTTTTGGGGCAAGTGACCTGAAAATTGACTTCAAAGTGACTCCCTGTTGAAAAAAACCAACATTTGCTGGGCCTAAAACAGCTGGAGGAGGGGACAAGATGTAGTCAAAAATGTTTTCTGGCTAAAGAAGACAGACGTAGCAGCCCTCCATGGTTCCCTCTGGCCAATGCAGCTCCTGAACCCTGATGTGGTCACTGGTATGATGCTGTAGTAGAGGGACTGGCCCCTGCATCTCAGGTAGTTGCCCATCCTTGGTCTAGAACCACTTGGACCAAATGAAACTTGGCAACATTTAAGGTACTAGTAGACTCTTTAATGTTGTTGTTGTTGTGACAGACTGACACCTCAACCATCCTAGATATGTGTCAATAGTTATAGCTTTCTCCTTAATCAAAATGCAAGATGGATCCATTTGAGCAAAGACAAACAGGGCTGGAATATACATATCCATATTTAAAAATCTGGTAGAGAAGGACTTTTTAAAAACAACAACAACAATGGTTTATTTCCCAGTCTAAACAATGAGGAAAAGGAATCCAAACTGCTATCATACATTGGTCACAGTAGTAATGCCTCACCTGTCCTGACTCTGACTTTTGTTGCCTATGTGTGTATGTGTGTGTCTGTTTGTGAGAGGGCTACCAGTGTCATGCGCATCACCCATGTGCTGAACTGTGACATTATCTTGGAGCATTTACTTACGTTCTGGGTCACTCGTGTCCTGCTCACTCAGCTCCTTGTTCTTGTAGAATGGGAACTTTCGTGAAAAGATGAAGTTCTTTTTACGCTTGTCATTGAATGACTGTGAAGGAGAAAAGGCATGGGGCAAAAACAAGGACGTCTAATTGTTGTCACACTCATGCTGACAAAACAACTAGTTTGTAAAAGTGGAAACGAACTGTAGTGACTCTGTCCAATTTCCTAAATGAATAAATAAAGTGGACAGTAAAAAGAAACATTTCTGAAGATTTGGGCTGGAATCCTATTGGTTAATCCCAATTAGAATAGACCCAATCAATCAATGGCTGAATGATGAGTCAATGCATAGGTAAACCTGATGGATCTAATGGTTCTACTCTAGTTGGGTCTAACAATAGGATTTAGGCCCCGGTGTTTCTTTAACATGAATTTGATAAATTGTTTGCAGCTGTTTCCTATACTTATCAGGGAGTAAAACCCAAGTAAGCATTTCTGTTGTACAGATTTTCAGTCTTATTCATGCATTTAAAGAATGCATGTGAGCAAAGAATGGAGGAAATCCAAGGGATCTGAGTCCCTGGGTGAATATTAATCATTTTGTTCACTAGCTCCCATCCTTGACTATCTTGTGCTGTTTCGGAATATCTGAATTGGGGGCTTTTAAAAAATGCTTTTGAGTGAACACATATAGGATCTTCCCTGTAGTCAGAAACCCCATATTACAAGGATCATTGATTTACGGGGAGATTTTAAATGTGTCAAATGAAATGCAGTGACAGATGGTGATTCCCATATCAGTGGAGGCAGTGAATTCACTCCAGGTTGTAAAGGAGTTATCCAAGCTGCTGATCCTTATCCTCCAAATAGGTTCAGCACCTTGGATAGTTTCTTGAAGCCTATTCAAACCACAGAGGGCTAAAACAGGGCTAGGGGGCTTTTCAGGTGACATTGGACTCTGAATCCCACCAGTTGATGGCCATGCTGTCAGGAGTTGGAGGACTGCTCATTCCCTAGATCTGATTTAAAAATAAAACAAGTCTGACCCTCCTCTCTCCCACTACAGGAATGCTTTTTAAAAATATTAAACTTGTTTGCTGTGCCACAGGTGTGTTTCATTGAGAAACAAAACAAAAATGCTTCCTCCAAAAGTTTAGGAAACTTAGCATTTTTAATCATATGTACAAATGTTATTTTTTTTTATTCCTGAAACAGTTAACTAAAACTCAAATTATTAATCTAGCCTTACTTCTTCATCAACCAGGTGACAGCTCACTTGGGTAGAAATAAATAATGGCTTGAATGTATTGGTAGCCCCCAAATAGAGCAGACCCATTGAATGAATGGGATCTATGTAAGTCCCTACTATGGTTAATCTCCCGTTTAACAACTGATTCAGTGAATAATCAGTAGGATTCAGACCATTCCGTGACAATTTACTTTTCTTGCTTAAACTCAAGGTAATAGGCCTAGACACTTCGTGCTTCTTGGGCTTTGCCAGGAAATTTAGAATCCCAATATATTTAAGGATTGAGAATGTGGTGCCCATAGCTGATTCCAAATGTATAGGATTTCATTGCTTGTGTCACAAAAGTTTCATGCCACTTTTACATTGCAAGCAGATTTAAAATTTAGTAACAACAACAAAAGAAAAACCACAAAGGTGGAAAAATTATATACATGGAAAACTATGATGTCTCATTAGGGTTGCAAATATTCATGTTTGAAACAATGAGACCCTCATGCAAAGGTAAGACACAAATCATGCAGACGTTAAATAAAGGCAGAGGATAAAAATACAGATGTAAAGGGTTTCAAAAGAAATTTGGTTGCAGGGAGGTAGATGAGAACCAGCATGCAAATAACATCAGTTGAATGGCATATAGAATCTAATGGCAATTAAGATGTGCTCCTCTGTCTCTCTCTCTTTCTCTTTGATGATCATTTTTTGCCCAAATTAATGTCATGTGACAACACATTCTCATTAGGATGATGTTACTTAAAAAAATGTATCCACCAAAATTTCATTGCAAACATGTTTCACATATATATATATATATGTTTATAAATGGAACAAGTCTAAAATTGTATGGTTTTAAGTTTTTTCCTTTCAAACATTCATTAGATCACCAAATTTTTCTACAGGCAAGCCATAAGTTACTTAGAAATCATATTGTAGTCATTATGTTATTATGCACTGCAGTGGTCATTCTGTTATCTCCTGACATCTCCTCAGCAATCACCAATCAAACAAAAAAAAGCCATATTTCAAATCAAACAATCTTTTGGCTATGAAGTATTTTTTAAAATCTCAGAACAGTAGATCAAATGTTGAGTTATCTTGGCCTTTGGAATCAAAGGTTCCACACGCAGATCCAAAGTTGAACTCTTTTGCGAGGCCCATGACATGTGGCCCTGAAATGGCTGCAGCTAAAATAGGTTTAGGAAACCTGAGACTCCAGGGTCCCAATATGGCCCTCTGGAATCCTCCAGATTATCATTCCCTATTCTCCATGACACTATTGTTTGTGCTTTCTCATATTTTGTATATGATTGGTTTTCCATTCTAAGAGGTTGTAAAGGCTCTCTGAAGGGTTAGTTACTTGAAGCAAGAGCTTCAACTTAAATTATATTGGTAGTTTCGGTCCTACCCTTTCCCACCTCTTTGGCTTTATTCAGTGCTGGAATGTGCACCCACAGATCTAGTCTGAAACTGAATTTGGCATTTGAGCTAAAATATGTTTTCTGCCCTTGACTTAGAATATTGAGCCACAGAGATGTTTACAAGCATCCTCCCACTCCAATATTCTAATAATGACTGTACTAAACTTAACCTACTGCAGTTAGCCTTCTGTAATACACTTTCTGGGTGGATCTGCTGGAAAAGCTGCATCTGGTGCAAAAAAAGAGGGTGATCCACATCTGAATGGGCACTGAGCATCGAGAGAACATCATACCAATGCATCATTGTCTGCCCAGGGTCATGGGAGGGTGTCTCTGTATGGGGTTGTTGGCAGTGAAATTTGGATCTCTAAATAATTTATGGATGCTTGCATCAGTTGTGAAAGCCAGGAATAGTGTGAGAACAAGCATAGTGTAATGGTTTAAGCATTGGACTAGGACTCCAGGAGACCAGGGTTTGAATCCTCACTTAACCATGGAAGCCCACTGAGTGACTAAGGATAAGTCCCACTCTCTTGGCTTCAGAGGAAGGCAAACCCCCTCTGAACCAATCTTGCCTGTGATAGGTTCACCTTAGGAATCTTGTCTGTGAGTCACAACTAGAACAGACTCATTCCATCCATTGTTGAACACATTCAGTCAGTTTTTGTCAGCATATACCGTAGATAAATCCAATAGATTCAAGGGCTCTACTTTAGGTGGGGCAAACAAAAGAATTCAGCTCCATGTGAAATGTTTACATTTGTGAATCCCTGCTTTCTACATTTGTTGCACTATGGCCAAGTAGAAAACCAGTGTGGCATAGTGCTGGACTACTGTGGATATCAGGGTTTGAATCCCAGCTCATCCATGTAAACCCACTGGGTGACCTGGGCAAACCCACTGGGTGATCCTCTGTCAGCTTTAGAGGATGACAATGGCAAACCCCATCTGAAGAAACTTGTGAAGAAAACCGCATGATAATTTTGCCTTGGGGTTGCCATAAGTTGGAAACGACTTGAAGGCACACAATAACAATGACAAAGAAGTACAAAGTACAAAGAAATACAAGCATTTGTGTAAAGGAATGGACACCGGTACATGACACCCAAAGGATTCTGGCCATAATGCCTGGAAACAAAGATGTAAATATTCTCCTTGGAAAATATGACCTTTTTGTTTTTCACATTGTGGGGTTCAGACTTCTCATTGAGGGTTTCTCATAATGAACTTCAAATTCTTTAATAGTGTGGTTGATGGGACAAAATCTAGGAAAGGTCGAGAAGCACAGGATGAATTGATGTAGTTCTCACTGCTAGGGAAACCCCTTTTCCATATGTCACATTTTAATGAACACCTTTCTAACCCCATTGCCAAGCACAAAAAGGTAATGAAAGGGACTGCCTGTCTGTGTGCACAGACAGTTTGACAGATGAATCACCTGTGGGATTGGTGAAAGTGTTTGGACAGTTATCCTTGCCCACCCTGACAACCTATTTACATCCGTTTCATAAACTTTTCTTTCATTTGGACTTGAAGGCTTTGGAGAGTGTTGTTTGACCAAACCAAAGGGAGAGATTCTTTTGTCATCTATCTTGGATTGCTTGACCCATTGTCACTTGGCTTTGAACAGCCTTCCTTCTGTCAATGGGATAATCTTCAGGGACAATATTTTATGGGCCACATGAGAGTGGCCAGAATGGTTAAATCCAGGGATGGGCCAAAACAGAACCGAAAGTGGGCAAGCTACTCCATTTTTTCTTTTGGACACATTTTTTTCTGTTTGCCACTCTCTTTTTCACACCCTGATTCTCTCTCTCTCTCTCTCTCTCTCTCCCTCGCCCTCCCTTCCTAACCTGACATTATGCTGTCAGAAGGACACTTTACTTTTGACAAAGGTTTGAACTAATCACAAGGAAATACATCCAGAGGTAGCCATGTTGGCCATATAGTAAAGAATAATAACATCCCAAATCCACACATGAGTGATACATTTATTGGAGCAACCAAAATGCACAAAGTACATGTTGCAAGCATCACTGGCTTCTTCATCAGGCAAAGATGATAAAAATCATACAGGAGAATATATATATATATATATATGATGATGATGATGATGACAGACATAGGCCTACATTTTGTCAAGATGATGTTGTTCCCAATTAAGTCTTTACTATTTGATGTTTCTATCTCTAACAAAGGTAAAACATTTTTGTAAAAATTGGAACTGCATTTGGTATGTTTTACCTAAACAGCACTGAAAAGTTTTTCCTAATGCAAAAGCATGGAGGCTTCTTGAGACATGCAATGTTCTTTGCCTAACAAAGGGGTCTGTAACCTCACAAAGGACTGAGAGAAGCTAGATCTCAAAGGAAGTATCCTTTTATGTTGCTAATGGAATTTTTTATTTCCTGAACTTTTAAGATGCTTTTTTTCTCAAGTACCCACATGGCCAGAAGGAAGAGTGGTCTGCCTGCATGGATATCCTTCCATTCAATCTTATCTAAAAACAACAACTTGAAAATTTGAAAAAATATAGGCTTGTGACTAACATATTTTTTTCTCCTGTATGATTTTTAACACCTTTGTCTGATGAAGAAGCCAGTAGACCTTTGAATGCTTGCGACATTTTTTTGTGCATTTTGGAGGGTCCAATAAAGGTATCACTGTTTTGTGGATTTTGGATGTTATTGTAAATCACAAGGAAGTTAGCCCTCATTTCCTCTGAATCAAGGCATCTTATCTTAGGAAAAAGCCAGGATGGTGGTGTGGTTTGAGTATTGAATGAGGAGTATGAGAGACCAGGGTTCAAATCCCTGTTCAGCCATGGAACCCCACCAGATGATTTTGCACAGGTCACACTCTCTCACCAAGACAATGGCACCCCTTATCTGCATAGATCATAAGGAAAACCAAGGATAGGATATCTACAAGTTGTAGTTGACAGATAACAACAACAGTCTCTTAGGGAAATGACACCCATTTTGCCCACCCTGCCTTCATCTAACTAAGTGTGTAGGGTATAAGCTTTGAAAATGAAGAGGACACATTTTCAGTAGGTCTACCTTAAAGGGAGGACACTAGAATCAGGTGGTGCTCAATTATCACAATACTTCTTTACAGAATGGAGAATTCACACATGGACATTGGTGCTTCAAATCAATGCAATTTTGGCTGGTAACATGTGCAGATTTCAGACTGGGATTGGTAAATTATGCCCCCCAAACTGTGATCTGGCCTCCCTAGATTCCCCAGGTCACTTTTTTTCTGGTCAAAACAAAGATGAGTCTCCAAAAAGCAGGAATTCACCTTTTTAATGTCGCAGGGGCATGGTGTAGTGGTTTGAATGTTGGACTAGGACTCCAAGACACCAGGGTTCAAATCCCTGCTCTAGGTGACTTTAGGTAAGTCACACTCTCTCAGCAACGAGAGGCAATGATGACCCTCCTCTGAATAAATCATGCCAAGAAAAACCTAGGATAGGATCACTGTAAGATGGAGATGACTTGAAGGCACATAACAACAATACACCTTTTGAACAGGTTGTACAGGGAATCTAGAGAGGTCAAGGGCCACAGCTTTTTGGGTGGATGTGTAAACATTATCCATTCCTTTTTTTTTGGGGGGGGGGGGAGAATCATAGGTGTTACAGGCCAAAACTGTGATGACTTGTAGCAGGAATGACCATGGCTCTTTGCTAGTCACACTCTCTTGGCCTGAGAGGAAGCTAAAAGCAAACCTCCTCTGAATAAACTTGCCAAGAAAACCACCTGGCAGAATGATTATAGGCTGGAGTCAAACAGAAAGCACAAAACAACAACAGGGGCACTGTTTCATATATGTAATTAAAATACCCCTGTTTTTCAAAACTAGAAGAAAACTGCAGTCCATTTTTTTTTGTTCTGGGGCTTTTACATGGCATTTTTGGCACTCCATGTGGCCCCTGTAGGGGCACACCTCCCACAGTTGCTCACTCTTATGTTAAAAAGACATTTTCATAGAAAAGCCAGAATGACTGGATAGAATTCATGTGGCCATGGGAGACACACTGCAGAATATCGGATGAAGAAGATGAACATCACTGGGCTGTTGTTGTTGTGTGCCATCAAGTAATTTCTGACTTATGGTGACCCTAAGGTGAACCTATTATGGAGGTTTCTTGGCAAGATTTGTTCAGAGGTAGTCAGCCTTCCTCTGAGGCTGAGAGATTGTGACTTGCCCAAGGCTTCCCAGTGGATTTCCATGGACAAGCAGGGATTCAAACCCCAGTCACCAGAGTTGTAATCCAACATTCAAACCACTACACCACACTGTCTCTTTAACAATGGGCAACTTGGAAGCATCTTTTTGGCCACAATTGGAAGGAGAATAGTGGATTAGTTGGGTGTTTTCTTGTCATCCAGCAATGGATTACTGTAACGCTGTACATGGGGTGCTCCTGAAGAGTGTTTCAAAACTTCAACTGGTCAAATGAAGTGAAGCCAGATTGTTAACTGGGTCTGGTTACAGGGAGCAGACAAGAAAACTCTTCTTTCAACAGCTTCCCTGGCTGCCCACAATTCAAAGTGTTGAATTGTCTACCAACAATTCAAAGTGCTCTCTGTGGCACAGGTTGAAGGACTATACCATCTCATATGAGCATGCCCAAGCTCTAAGATCCAAGACCAGTCCACTGGTAAGATGAGACAAATACTCTTTAGCATTTGGCTGCTGCCACACTGCAGAATGAATGCAGTTTGACATTGCGTTATCTGTCTTGGCTCCATCCTATGGAATACTGGAATATGTAGTTTGTTGTGGTACCAGAGCTCTCTGATGGAGAAGGCGAAATATCTCACAAAGCTACAAATCCCAGAATTCCATAGCATTGAGCAGTGTCAAACTGCATTCATTTTGCTGTGTAGGTGCAGCCTTAGTTCCAGGTTCTTTGGAGATGAATCTCAATATTCATTAAGAAACATTTTCCAAAGGATAAGTCGAATATAAATAGGGATACAGTATCTTCTATTTCTTCTCCATCTCCTCCTCCTCCTCCATGACCATCCAAGAAAGATCTCAGGCTGACTTGTTTGTATATAGAGCTCTGAATAAGCTAAGACATGTAAAAGATCCTCATTCTTTGCTCGTGCATTGTTTTTCCCACTTTTCAGCTTCTGCAGTAAGAAAAGAATGTGTTTCCCTTTGTTTCTTGTCACTTCCAATTTTCCTTATTCACAACACTGCCTTCTTTGGCTCTAATGGATGACAAGAAGACATCAACATGCAGAAGACTGAATATTGATCCTGGTGCTGAGGAGCAGATTCTCTGAATAATCCTTTATTTGAAAGTCACTTTGACTTGACAAGTTCGATGGAACTATTGTATTGCTGAAAGTCACCTTTCCCTCCTGTCCCAAAGCCTTGTTGAAAAAAAAACAACCCCACCAGCAGCCAGTTTTGCTGACTGTTCTGTCAGGCAACCACCCTACAAATGAAAAGAGAAACAGAACCAAGCACAAATTCACCTTATATGAGTCATGATTTCTATTATCTACTACCCAGTGAAAAATCATTTATGAATCTACCTTTGTTCAAAAAAAAATGTTATTCATCTATTCCTCCTGCCTCATCAAACTTGTATCTCTCAAACACTGGTCTCTCCCTTTCCTAGGTTTGTATCACTTTTTGAGTACTTTTATTGATTCTGAAAGAGTTTCTGCATCCTCCTACTATTATAAATTTCTATTTCAGTGTCCGATCTCCAATGGATGTGTCTAACTCAGGGGTAGGCAACCTAAGGCCCGGGGGCCGGATGCGGGCCCTCGAGGCCTTTGGACCGGCCCCAGGCCGGTCCTGCCTCCACCGCCACCGCCGCCGCCTGCCATGATGATATTGATTATTGTTGTTATTACTTGTTCTTGGGGTTTTCTTGGCAAAATCTCCACAGGGGTTTTGCCATGGCTTTTCTGGGGCTGAGAGAGTATGCATGCATATTTTTTAAATTTTTAATATTTATTTATTTATTTATTTATTTTTGGTGCTTCGGCCTCCCAATTGTCTGAGGGACTGCAACCCGGCCCCTGGCTCAAAGAGGTTGCCTACCCCTGGTCTAACTTCTCCCCTGCTGTGACGCTTTTAACAACTACTTTGCAGATAAAATCTCTCAGATAAGAGCCGACTTAGACGCCACTATTGTAACAGAGTCATTAGTTGAGACGTCCAGCGACTCCGCCGATGTAGTTTTACTGGATCAGCTTCAATCTGTGAGTACCGAGGACGTGGACAAGCTGCTTGGTAAGGTTAGGAAGACGACTTGCCCTCTCGACCCTTGCCCATCATGGCTGGCCGCCCGGGGGGGGATGCATTGGTGAGATTCCTTACGGATATCATCAATGCATCCTTCAGGGAAGGACATGTTCCACCTTGTTTAAAGGAAGCGGCTGTGAGGCCGCTTCTGCAAAAGCCTTCCCTGGACCCCCTGGATATGAAAAATTATAGGCCGGTATCATTGCTGCCATTTTTGAGCAAGGTAGTCGAGAGGGCGGTTGCTCCAGGCAGTCTTGGATGAAACCAATTATCTAGACCCATTTCAAACCGGCTTTAGGACTGGCTTTGGGGTTGAGACTGCCATGGTTGCCTTGACTGACGATCTGTGTCTGAGCATCGACAGGGGTAGTGTGACCCTGTTGGTGCTCCTAGACCTCTCAGCGGCTTTTGATACAATAGACCACAGTATCCTCTTGGGCCGCTGAGGAGATTAGGTATCGGGGGCACTGCTCTGCAGTGGTTCCGGTCCTTCCTCTCGGGTCGGTCCCAGAGGGTGCTGCTCGGGGACTGTAGTTCCGGTAAGAGGGTACTCACTTGCGGGGTCCCTCAAGGAGCTATTCTGTCCCCAATATTATTTAACATCTATATGAAGCCGCTGGGTGAGATAATACGGAGTTATGCTGCTGGGTGTTATCAGTATGCTGATGACACCCAAATCTATTTCTCCGTGTCTCGTTCGTCGGCCTCGAATTCCAATGGCATCTCTTCTCTCAATGACTGTCTTCAAGCGGTAATGGGCTGGATGAGGAAAAACAGACTGAAGTTGAATCCAGACAAGACGGAGGTGCTCACGGTAGCGGCCCCGAAACCAGGAATTGGGTTGCAACCTCCAGTCCTGGATGGGGTCACACTCTCCTCCAGTGACTGTGTTCGCAGCTTGGGGGTGCTCCTTGACTCGTCGCTCCTGATGACGAATCAGGTTAATGCGACGGTCAAGAGCGCCTGTTATCAGCTTCGGCTGATACGCCAGCTGCGCCCGTTTCTGGAAGTAAGGGATCTCGAGACTGTGGTGCACGCGCTGGTAACCTCACATTTAGACTTCTGTAATGCTCTCTACATGGGGCTACCCTTGTGTCTGGTCCGGAAACTGCAGCTAGTCCAAAACATGGCAGCCAGGCTTCTATCAGGAACATCTAGGAGGGATCACATCACTCCTGTTTTGAGGTCCCTCCACTGGCTGCCTATTGGTTTCCGGACTCAATACAAGGTGTTGGTTATTACCTTTAAAGCCCTAAATGGCTTGGGTCCAAGTTATATCAGAGACCGCCTTCTCCCATATAATCCTCCCCGCGCTCTCCGTTCCTCCGGGAGGAACTTGCTGCAGCTTCAAAAAACAAGGCTTGCGGGGACCTCCCGGAGGGCTTTCTTTGTTGTCGCTCCCAGACTCTGGAACGGCCTGCCGGATGAGATCCGTCAACTAACATCTCTGGATAGCTTCAAAAGGGCTATCAAGACGGATCTCTTCCGGCAGGCCTTTCCAGATTAAATTACCTGGTCTTGTAACCTGCGATCAGCGACTGAGTGCTTATTATGCACTTTTTAATTTCCCATTAGCAGGGGTTTGGTTTGTATGAAATTTTTATTAATTTTATTAATTATTAATTTATAATTAGGATAATTTTTTACTTAGTTTTACATTGATCTTGATTTAATGGATTTTTAAGGGGGGGAGGGGGAATGTTGTTGTTTTACATTGTATTATTGTATATTTTATTTATCATGTTCACCGCCCGGATTGGTCTGCCATAGGGCAGTATATAAATAAAAATTATTATTATTATTATTATTATTATTATTATTATTATTATTATTATTATATTTCAACTACACATCTATCAGCATTCCAACTGCACATCCCCCCCAGCTGTACATGTTTTTATTCAACTGCATAAAAAAAAGAATCCCAACCTGAGTCACACTGTTTCTATGTGTGTGTTTCTAGATCTTCCTTTCCAAGGGTGGAAGGGGAAGTACTTTTCTAAGATTTCCTTGTACAAAAGTATGTAGAAAGACCTGCAACTACTATGCCTCTGAAACCAGAATTTTGACACTGGAGAGCCTAAAAAGTATGCATTCTATTAATGTCCAGGAGAGGTTTTTGCATATGCAGTGGGCTAAAATACAGATCTTGGAAAAGTTGTGTTGGACTACAAAAGTCAGAATTTCCAAGCTAGTATAGTTAGTGGAATTCTAGTATGATTAGTGGAGCTGTAGTCCAAAAATAAAAATTCCAAGTTATGGTTACACCTCCCTTCCATTTCAGCTATGACTAGTATAATTTTATTCCCCTCTCCCCGGAACCGCTTGCATTTTGTTGAATTTTTCAATTTTCCAAAACACCAGGAGCTGGAATAACAGAAGAGAAGAAGAAAATGTGGATTCTCCCCCACAGTTTTGTCTTCTCTTGCCCCACAGGATTCTTCTGCCCATGTGCTTATGTTGCAGTAACAAATAAAGTGCCTATGTTATTAGTCTATACAAAGCTGTTTTCTGAAATTACCAACTACCACTGATGACCATTTTCAGTGAAAAGAAAGTTTTATTAGAGTAAATGACAGTATCTGGGAAGGAGCAAAGATGGATTCTTCTACCACAGGCTACATGACTAAGAGAGAGGGGGAGAAGTATGTGGGAAGGAGTGAAATCAAGTCTAAGAGCATTCGTCTACGGGTGAGGAAACAGCAGCATAAATGATACAAAGGATACAAAAGAGCACACCAGGGAGCTATCTGTTTCTACATTTATTGCCCTTTGGAGGCAGATAGGCTCAGGCCAGACATTACTCACCACAGTTTCTTCAACAGGGGAGCAGCTTCTATCATGTGGAAAATAATCGTTGAATCATAGAACGAAAGAGTCGGAAGAGACCACAGGGACCATCCAGTCCAACCCCTTGTCATCCAGGAATACACAATCAAAGAATTCTCAGCAGATGGTCATCCAGCCTCTCTTTAAAAACCTCCAAAGAAAGAGACTCCACCATACTCTGACACAGCCTATTCCACTGTGAAGCAGCTTTTACCATTCAGACATTCTTCCTAAGGTTTAGGTGGAATCTCTTTTTCTGTAGCTTGACTCCATTGCTCCACGTCCTAGTAGTCTCTGCAGCAGCAGAAACCAAGCTTGTTCCTTCAATATGACATCCTTTCAATTTTTTCAACATGGCTATCATGTCACCTCTTAACCTTCTCTTCTCCAGGCTAAACATAACCAGCTCTCTAAGCCACTCCTTATAAGGCATGGTTCCAGACTTTTCACAATTTTGGTCACCTTCTTCTGGACGCATTCCAGCTTGTCAAAATCCTTTTTGAATTGTGTTGCCTAGAATTGGACACAGTACTCCAGGTGAGGTCTGTGGTACTATTACTTCCCTTGATCTAGAAACCATACTCCTATTGATGCAGCCTAGAGTCACATTGGCATGTGTCCAAAGAGGAGAACTTCTTGTTCTCTTAGAGGTTCTTGGTACAAGCAAGCAGTAGCAGGTAGTGGCTTCCATGAAAGCACAGCAGTGTATCTACTCGGGCTTTGAATTCAAACTATGAAGTAATTATCCAAGGGTCTGAGCCTTCAAAATAGAACCAGCACCTTGGACAGCTCCTGGAATGTTCTAGATTATAACCAAGAATAGATTCACTGGCCCAATGACCTGGAAGGTACCAGGCATTATTGTGAGCCTGGAAAATAAAATTTCTTTCTTGTAGGAAAAGTCACAACTGGAACCCAAACCTCTCCTCTTCAGGTGCATGATGTCTACATGAGAAAAGCAATAATGGAGGGAAGAGGGGCTAAGGATACCTCTCCTCTCATATTAAAGGAAGCATGGCAATGTATGAGCAGGGTTATGTAAGCATGGATCCCCATTTCCCATCCATCCATCTATCTATCTATCTATCTATCTATCTATCTATCTATCTATCTATCATAGCTTGATAGTCTTTTTTAAAACCCTGTTCAATGCGTACTAAGACTACAATAAATGTCAGGAAAGCACCAATCATACAGTTACATGCATTGATTCAGATCCTACATTGGTGCTGTTATTATGTCCCTTCAGGTTGACCCCCAACTTATAGTGACAAAATTTATTCAGAGGAAGTTTGCCACTGTCTTCCTCCAAGGCTGAGAGAGTATAACTTGCCCAAGGTCACCCAGTAGGTTTCCATGGCCAAGCAGAGACTTGAACCCTGGTCTCCTGAAGTCCTAGTCCAACAATCAAACTACTACAATCATGCTGGCTCACATTTTGCTTGTGTAGTGTAAATCTACACTGATGTATTTACACCTTGCTTGTGATATGTCAATTTTCTGCTGAATACAAACATTGGGCAATTGATTGTACATCCACTCATAGGTCTGCACACTGCATTATCAGTGTGTTATGAGATTATACATTAAAGGTGTTAACCTACAGTTACATACCATACAAGACAGTGGCTGAAATCCTTTTGGTTAATGTCAACTACAGTAGAAGCCATTGAATCAGTTGTTGGATAGTGAGTCAATATATAAGTGGTTGTTGTTGTTATTGTTGTGTGCTTTCAAGTTGTTTCTGACTTATAGCAATCCTACAATGAACCTATCACAGGGTCTTCTTTGCAAGATATGTTCAGAGGGGGTTTGCCTTTGCCTTCCTCTGAGACTGAGAGAGTGTAACTTGCCCAAGGTCACCATAGGCCAGGGGATCTCCATGGCTGAGTGAAGGTTTGAATCCTGATCTGAGCCAACAAAGAGTTGGAGCAATTACTGAAGATCAAGGAGGAAAGTGCCAAGGTAGGCTTAATGTTGAACATCGACCCTCCTGAAGTTGTGGGACTGTAACTCCCAGTTAGTGGCTCCTAAGTCAGTGGGGCAGTGGATCCACACTGGATCCAGTCCAGATTTTAAAAGAGCTACCCAAGTTGCTGATCCCTATCACCAAAGTATGCCTAGCACTTTGGATAGCTCTTTTATAGTTCAGACTAAAGTCCAGAGCAGAGTCACTGCTTTATTGAAATTGGAGAAACCAGCCATCAGTACTCTCGGCATTCCTTGCAATTCCTGCCTATGCTGACCAGATCTGTTGGGATGTGCACTTCAACATCTGGAGGGCTGCAGGAAACCCAATCCTGGGCCCCTTCACATAATAATAATAATAATAATAATAATAAAATTTATTTGTATCCTGCCCCTCTGAGACCAATTATGGCGGCTCACACTATTAAAATTCAATATACCCAAACCCTATTCCCTCCCTCCCCATATTATACAGTTAATATCACTATGATTTCACTTAAAATGCTATGGCAACACCTCATGGAATCCTGGGATGTGCAATATGGGGAAAGGTATTGAGAATTTTCAGCAGAGAGCTCAATGAACTACAAAGTCCAGGTTTCCCTAGGATGCAACCATGGTAGTTAAAGTGGAATCACAGCACTACAAAGGTGTAGTGTAAAAAGCCCTCTGGTCTACATGCAAAATACATTTTTTTAACCCTGATTGGGCCCTCCCCATGGAACTCTCTTTGAAGGCTGCATTTACACTGCAGAACTAATGCAGTTTGCACTGCTTTAATTGCCATGGCCCAATGCAATGGAATTTTGGGATCTGTAGTTTTGTGAGATATTTAGTCTTCTCTGTCAGATGAGCTCTGGTGCCACAACAAACTACAGATCCCAGGAGTCCATAGGATGGACCCATGAGAATTAAAAGTGGTGTCAAACTGTATTAATTCTGCAGTGTGGCAGCAGCCCAACATTGGTCCTTGTAACAGCATTCCATTTTTTTTCTTCTAAAGGGGAAGGATACATTGCAACAGCTCCACCATAGCCATGCAGTAATTTTTAACACTTGCTCTATAAACAATAGGAAGGGTTGCTGTGCCAGCTGAACAACAGCACAACACCCAGATTGCAGTCAGGGAGATGGAGATCCGAACACATTTCAGAGTGAGTGCCACCCCCTTCATCACCTTTGCAAAAGACACCCACGATAGATTGTGGTTGAGCATATTCACACCACATAATTGACTTCACCCTCTGCACTGCTTGGAAATGCATCCCATTTGGAATCCCACACATTCTAATATTTGACACTGCCATTATTCTTCACCAGCTAGCAAAAATAATAATAATTTTTTTTTTAACTGACTAAATTTAGAATGTGAGGAATCTTCCCTCACTCACATAAATATACATGGCTAATACTCAGAGAATGTTGTTGCAGCTACCATCATTGTAGTGTTAAGCTTTGCAAGAGCTGGCATAGGTCAAGATCCCAGTTCAAGGACTGGAAGTGAGCATATAAGAGGCTGCTTGGGATGGTATAAACTAAAGCATGAGGGGAATGTATTGCTGTAAGGGATCTTGGCCCAGAGCATGGAGATAACAAGTTAATAATAATAACACTTTTAGCCATCATTGGTTAATTTTATAAGCATTGAGAGGGTACTGATGTTACTTTTAGCTAGATGAATGAACCCTCTGCCCCATCATTAGCTCTTGCAGTAATAAGGAATTTTTTTTGCTACATGCCTTCAAGATGACTCCTTCTTACATTTTTCTTGGCAAGACTGATTCAGAGGTTTGCCATTGCCTTCTGCTACGGCAATGGAAAGTGATTTCCTTAAGGTCATCCAATGGATTTCCCTGTCTAAGAGAAATTTGAACCCTTATTTGTAGAAATAAGTGCAGTTTGACACCACTTTAACTGCCCTAGCTCCATCCCATAGAATCTTGGGATTTGTAGTTTTGTGAGCTCCCAGCATGCTTTGACAGAGAAACCTAAAGACCTTGTAAAACTGCAAATCCTAGGATTCCATAGGATGGAGCTACCACAGTTAGAGGGGTGTCAAACTGCATTATTTCTACAGTGCAGATGAACCCTGATACTCAAACTGCTACACCACACCAGCGGTCTGCTGTCGTATGGAGTCACTAGTCCTAACTGCTTATTATTGCTTACCTTAGTGTCAGAGGTGGCCAGTCTATGTCTCTCTGTGTGGGTTCTGCTCTCTTTCTAACTGCCCCATTTAGAAAAGTGTGGGTGACTGCTTCTGAATCTGCATTTCATGCCACTTCATTCAGGAAGTGAGTTCTAGTAACTAGCAAAAAGTGTGGTTGGGAATCATCTACGCTTCCTGCAGGTCTGGAACTTTATCCACCAATGCATAAATCTACTTCGTTTTGGGTGCTAGACGCAGCAGCAGACAGGGTTCTGTGCTCTTAGGGATGGGTTGGTGGTGGAGGAGGATTCAGCCACAATTGAAAAAACAGAACCACTCCATTCCAGCTAACTTATAAGGTAAGCAAAAGTGTAGTTGTTTTACAAGGCAGTAGCATCATTAGGGGGTGCAAGGGATGTTAGGATATGGATGGGATATACAGTCAAAGGTAAAATGTAGAGATGTGTGTGTGTGGAAATTTTCTCATGAGAACAACATTTAGAGAAAAACAAAGTGAATGTAACACCAGATGGTTACACAGACATAGACATATACTTTCCCAGAGATAGAACTCATGGACACAGACTTTGTTATGGATAGCAAGAGATATCAAAAAGGTAAATAATTGTTAGGCTTGAGAAAATAGTCACGTGGTGGATGATGGACAGCAAGAGGCTGGGTCAATATACATCATACAGGCATTATTCAATTAACATAAGGTTGACACCTAGAAGGTGGAGTATGGGAAGGGCCTAGAGAATCCTTTGTCTGGAATGTTTATTATTCAAGATGTGAGTGCTTGCCTGTCTGGCAGCAGTGGTTTTAACTGTAACAAGGTTGAGATCCTAAGCTTTTGGGATTGTTAAAGATGTAATCTTTCATGGCTGAACTGGACAAGTTCATCACAATGGATTTTACTTAGCTATCTTATTTTACTTTTATATGCATTAATAAAACTATGCTTTTGGACTTTACAATGTGTCTTCTTGACTGAGGAAGACAGGATCCTGAAGAAGGGAAGCTGAGCCAGTTGATGGCAAGAGTTACAAAGTGGCTGTGGATCACAGCAGCCAGCTTGTCCTGCAGATTCTGCTGGGTGCCAAAGAACATTACTACAACACCCATGATCCACACACTGACAAGGGATGCAGTCCACAGCAGGTGACATCCTAAGAATGGGGTGACACCACTGCTCCTCAAACACCTGCTTTTGGGCAGAAATGGGCTGACATTTGTGGCATTTGATTATGTCCCATTAAAATGCTGAAGAGATGTTGTGAGTGGGGTGAGGCTCAGTGGAAGGGTAAAGGAAAGGTTCTAGTTTTTTTAAAAAAAATAAATTTAATTTTTTAAAAATATTTTTTATTTTTCTAAAAAAATCTTTTTTAAATTTTCTTTAAAAACATCACCTTTCCCCAAAATTTTTACTTCAACCACAAGAAAATATAGGCTGAAACAGATGGCCTGGTTCAGCTGGCTTCATGCCAGCTTGGGGCATGGCATTTAGATGCGTCATGCCCCCAAGCCAGACAAAAGCCACGCCAGTGATTACACGGCTTCTATCTCGCTTGGGGGCATGACGTTTAGATGCCACTCACCCCAGAGCCAGTGAAAAGCTGGCTCTAGAAGGAAAGGGGCAGCTTTTTCCCACCCGAAACAGGAGCTGATTTTTGTGGAAGCTGGCTGGATTGGAGCCGCACTGTGTGGTTGCCACACCCCCACCCGCTTTTCTCAAGGGTGGCATCACCCCTGTTTCACCTCTATGTATATTTAAATGCATGAGGCTGTGTGTGCAATATTGTAAATTTAAGGTATCATTTTAATTTTGCTATAATAGAATTATGACTAATGATTAACATGGGTACAAAAACAAGAATAAAGATTCTGTGTAGTGTGGGATGGGAGGAGGTCAATGGGGGATTTGACACCATGAGTTACCGCAGTAGGTGACACCAACCCTAGTGACACCACTGTCACAAGGAGCAACCAATGTGTTAATTTTTTAAAAAGTGAAGTTTGAACCTCTGTCCTGGCAGCTTTAATTTGGAATAATAAACACACATATGAATCATAGACACACTTATGAGCTATTGATCTGCTAGTAAGTGGGAGGTAACAGTCCCCCAAAGTAACCTTTTCAAGCTCTGAGTTAAATCAAGTGAAGACCCAAGTGTGAATATTTCAGTATCTTTACAAAATCATGGAACCAGAGTTGGACGGAGCCCTACGGGCCATCAGGTTGAACCCCCTGTTCAGAACATCAAAACAAGAGCACAGAAGTTAGCCCATGCTATTCTGATTTTTTTTCCTATTCTATGGGTGGCAAGCAGGCTGGTAATTCCAGCAATGAATGTGTTGTTAGGGAAAATAGTTGTTCACATACAATGCAATATGATATTGATTTCTGAGGGATAATTACAATAACATGAATGAGTTTTAGATCAACGGAAGTAATAGTGCCACTCTATTGTGCTTTGGCCAGGCCTCACTTGGAATACTGTGTCCAGTTCTGGGCACCACAATTCAAAAAGGGTGTTGAGAAGCTGGAGCATGTCCAGAGGAGGGCGACCAAAATGGTGAAGGGTCTGGAAACTTTGCCCTATGAGGAGAGACTTAGGGAGCTGGGTATGTTTAGGCTGGAGAAGAGAGGTTAAGAGATGATATGATAGCCCAGTGTAATTATTAGAAGGGGTGTCATATTGAGGATGGAGCAAGTTTTTTCCTGCTGCTTCAGAGAATAGGACCTGGAACAATGGATGCAAGCTACAGGAAAAGAGATTCCAGCTTAATATTAGGAGGAATCTCCTGATAGTAAGAGCTGTTTGACAGTGGAACATACCCCCTTGGAGTGTGGTGGAGTCTCCTTCTTTGGAGGTCTTTAAACAGATGCTGGATGAACATCTGTCAGAGTTGCTTTGCTTGTGAATTCCTGCATGGCAGGGGTTTGGACTGGATGGCCCTAGGGATCTCTTCCAACTCTATGATTTTATGAATTGGAGCAGGGGTAGGCAACCTTTCCCCTTTAAGGGCTGAGGGACTTCAGCTCCCAGAAGCCTCAGCCATGTTGGCCAATAGTCCCATGTTGGCCAATAGCTCCTGGGATTCTGGGAGCTGAAGTCCCTCGGCCCTTAAAGGGGAAAGGTTGCCTACCCCTGAATTGGAGAGTTGGCCCTCCATTTTTGCGGGGGATCCGTTCTGGACCCTCCCCCTGCAAAAACGGAGATTTGCAAATATTCAGCCTCCATAGGCTTGAGTGGGGTGTGCCTCACTGATTTTAATGGAGGTTGCCCCTCCATGAATATGCAAAACCGTGGACTTCAAGTCCATGAGAACGGAGGGGTGGCTGTACAACTAGGGACTCCAGCTGCATTCCTCAGGAGAGAGATGGACGTGGTATCTGTAAAAGCTAGGGCTTTCATATTATAACATGGTCAGAAGACCCCTTCCATAAGTTTTATTTGAGTGAACAATGGAAGAAAGGTGGCTGGGCTAAGCTATCTCAAGATTTGTTAACCTTTAAAACCCTTTCAACAGATATCAACAGATACTTTTTATCATGTGTGTGTTTTATTTGTCTTCAAGTTGTTTCCAACTTATGGTGACCCTAAGGTGGTTTTCTTGGCACATTATGGTGACCCTAAGGGTTTTCTTGGTACATTTCTTCAGAGGGGGTTTGCCATTGCCATCCTCTGAGGCTGAGAGACTGTGTTTAAAAAAAAAATAAGCTGATGGATTGGATCTGTAAGTTGGATAATGATCAGAATTTTGTTTCAATTAAATATTTAATTCCACCGCCCCCCATTCATATCATCTGTTGAAATCAAATTATGTAAGAGCTCAGTACAATAGGCCCATATATTATGCAAGTTTGCATGTGGTTTCAGTTATAGGCAAGCAAAATATATGTTTTCTCTAGGCATTTCTAGGTCCTCCAGCACGATACTATGATATGCTACCTCTGGATGTTGAACACAGTGGTGCTGGAGTACCTAGAAATTTCTAGAGAGAACATTTCATCATTCTTTTCAGGTAAGAAAATAGGACTCTTGATTAATCATGAAATTTGGGTTCCAGAATGGATCCCTCATTATGCATGGACCTACTTGTACTTAGAAACTGTTACCTTTGCTCCTCTCAGAACAGCATTTAAAGAACTATGGGCCTCTGCAGACTGGCCCAAAGGGCAGGGCCTGGAGGCAGAGATGGGGTGGGACAGCTGCACACTGGCCACCCCAACCCCATGCCAACGCTGTCCTGACGCCGTGTGCTGTTACACATGGCGCATGGCATCAGGATGCCCTTCCAGTGCAGCGTTTTGATGTGCTGCACCAGAAAGGGTGCTAAAGAGGGGTGGCAAAAGGGAAGATTGGGGCCGCGGCATGCTGTTGCCGTGGCCCCAATCTTCAGCTAGTAGGGGCAGCCCAGAGCCGCCCATCTGCATAGCCCCTATGTTTCTAGACTATGCCAATGTCAATTTTAGAAGACAGATACAGAAATGTTCTGAGAAACATAAGGCTCTGCATTTGTGGCATGTGAGAAATAGGGGATATTTCACACTATTTATTGCCAGCTTTATCAAAGCCCAGAAGAGATTCTTGGGACAGAGATTCTTGGGACAGTGTGAGAGCTCTTACATGAAACTATGTTGGCTACTGGCAGATTGTGATCTATATGCCATCCCTAAAACAGCCTTATTTGCTAGACCCTTTTTATATACAACTCTTGCTGGGAGATAAATGCCTGAATGTCACTCTTGTCATCACCAAATTTCTCTTTGAGGTAGCTAGGATCAGAACCTACTATGTATAAATGGACAGTTAAGAGAGTTAGCAACTTCTTCAATTCTTATTTTATTGTGGGGAATTTTGATGACTTGTATATCTTGACTGAATGTGTACATTTTGGGTCTATGGACCATAATAAATTATGACTGATTGACTGAAAGATATTTCTGTAGACTAGGGGTTCATTAATCTGTATGGATGTCCATGTCCATATACTTCTACTGGATTTTAGTCAAATGCAATAATGGTAGACTGATATTTTTGTTTACTTAGGTATTTGATTTGCATAATCCCTTGGGTTCAAAAAAGTTTGATTATGAGGCTCAACTGAGCCAATGAAAGAAGGAGAAAGTGCATAATAGTGACAACTAGCAATAATGAGTGAACAATAATCAGGCTCAGAGTAAAGAACACTGTCCTTAAAACTTGGAAAATAGCTTGCTTGCTTTAAATTTAATTTTAGACTATCTGAACTACCATGGGACATTCACTTCCGCAATGACACTGGGAATAAGATAGGCTCCAATCCTCCACCAACCTTCCCATGACCATCAAATACCTTCTTCTTTATCCACCAACCTTACCTTTGGTGGACTATCCATCTGAGAATCCCCCAGCCAGCACAGGCTCCAGCTATGTTGGCTGGAGAATTCTGGAAGTGGGAGTCCAAAAAAATGACTTTCTCCCCCGGATTCTGTATCCACTTAATGGATTGACACCCCTGTGTTATCCTTTGTTGTTTATTTGGCAGTGGCAGTGAAGACAGAGGTGATAAGGGAGATTTCTATTACTTCTATTACATCTCTAAAATCTTTCAAGAAGTGATAGCTAGGTGCTAGATGTGAGGAGTACAAACTGATGTAATATTCCCAGAACTATTAGTACAGAATGAATTAAAGAAGAATAATGTGATCTAAATTCTAGAGTGGGGGGTCCCTCAAGGCCCCATGGAAGGGTCAATTTTTTTAAAAATCAGCTCCCCGCCCCAGGCCTTTTAGAAGATATTTTAACTCTGGTCCAAAACACACTGCAGAAATAATCCAGTTTGAGACTGCTTTAACTGCCCTGGCTCAGTGCTAGGGAATCCTGGGGATTGTAATTTATTGTGGCACCAGAGTTCTCTGACAGAGAAGGCTCGGTGTCTCACAAAACAACAGTTCCCAGAATTCCCTAGCATTGAGTCAGTGCAGTTAAAGCAGCGCCAAACTGGATTATTTCTGCAGCGTGTTTTGGACCTGGGGCATGGTTCAACTTGGGCCATTTTAGGGCCACCCCCCCCCCAAAGAGTGAGTGACTTCCACTCACTTCATATTGTTGGAAAAGGTCTCTCCTAGGCCTAAAATGGCCCAGGGTGCCCTATAAACATGGCAAAAGGCTACCATGTGCCCTACAGGTATTTGGGGAGAATATTTTTGATTTATTTGTGGGATATTGCAGTGGGCAAGCATAGTTCTCTGGGAAGGCTAATGCCATCCTATAGCCACCCACAGGGCCCTCCTCTGTGTCAGGCTGCTGCCCACTGCAGAATTAATGTGGTTTAAAGCAGAATTAATGGAATCCTGGGGTTTGTAGATTTTGGGGGCACCAGACCTTTCTGATACAGAAGGCTAGAAATCTCACAAAATCACAAATCTCAGAATTCCATAGCAGTGAGCCATGGCAGTTAAAGTGGTGTCAAACTGCATTAATTCTGCAATGTAGATGCAACCTTAGAGCCAGATGCTAACTGCTGCATATTCTCCTAGCTGGTCTGTTCTTTCTGATTAATAACATTTGCTTCTCTGTTTCTTGGCCACATGTGTTTGGATTTTCATCTGCAAAATGTGGTAGGGTTTGAGAGTGTTCTTCTGAAACATTTGATGCAATTCTGACCTACTTAGAACTGAGTGCTAACATGTGCCGACCACTTTGACTTGTACTTTATGTTTGTATAGAGTCATTTTTTAAAAAAGGTTTCCTGCAGTGAGAACTCTTCACTTACTGTACTTCTCATTGTAATACAGTGGCCATTTAAAAGGAAATCTGTGGATTGAAAGGAAATAGCAAGAGCTTTCCTGACCAAGGCAAAGCAATTTAGGTTGAAAGAACACTTTGAAATTGGGTCTGGGTATTGAAAGTCAAGGCCTTTCTGGATCCCATTGGCCATAATAAGGTGCGATTTGAAGAAGGAAATCACTCTGAAGCCAAAGCTCCCATCTCTGTTGAAAACTTCATTTGCACTTGGGTGTAATCATGTGTATGAGTGAACACTGAGAACAGCAAGATGTGGAACTTTTTTTTCATACGAGATGGACTTATGTGAAAGAGATAAATGATTTTGGACTCAAATTCATAATTTGATGGAGGACGTTTTGAAAATTAAAATTCATCTGAAACCTGAAATATTTTTATTAGGACTTTTAGATGAGCATTTGGAGAGGACCAGAAGAATATTGCAATATATGATAACGACGGCCAGAATAATCTATACACAAAGATGGAAAGAGCAGACAATCCCTTCATGAAAAGAGTGGTTGTTAAAATTGTATGATCCAGCAGAGATGGACATGTTACCATGAGCCAAAATGGAGCAGGAGAATAGCCATTTTCTCCCTGCTTCTTTGCCTGTTGTTGTAGCACTTCCATTCTCTTCTTGAGGGAGACAGTTATAAAAGCGTGTCTTTTGTTACACTGAAAAAATCTGTTCGACAAAATGCACACTTATGCCATCTCTCTCAGGAAGGAGAAAGGAAGTGTTGCAACAGCATGTGGAGAGGCATGGAAAAAGTGGCTCCACTCCATTTTGACTGTCTTTTCTCATATGATAGGGCTCTATGTTAATACATGAGAAAACTCTGGATAACTTTTAAAAAGAATGAAAGATGTTATTGAATGTATGGAAAATAAGGGATGTTTTATTATGGTTTTTGGTTTTTAGAGTGCTATATATAGTAGAGGAATTGTTTAAAATAAAATGTTATATTTTTTACTAGGTGAGGACTTTTAGTTGGTAGTAGTATAGCAAGATTTAGATATTATTATATTACCACATTGATTTTTGAATAAACTAAAGGAAGGTAGACAAGTAATGTTAAAGTGCCATATGACTTTATCACATGGGGAAAATCAGGGGATTAAAGAGCCATTATCCTGCCATTATCCCACGATCGGGTGAAAGATTTTCACACGACGTCGCAATTAAAGAGCCATTATCCGGGCAATAAACAGGCAATAAACAACAACAAATCATTCACGGGGAAATCCATGGGGATAATGACTCTTTAAATTGTGGGATAATGCAGGGGATAATGGCTCTTTAAACCCTCGATTTCCCCCCTGATTTTACCCATGTGCTAAAGTCCATAGTCAGGCATGCTGGACCTTGCTTAGTATGCAGTCTAGTTTTTCATTTTCCCCCTTTGTTTTGATTTTGTTTATTGTTAGTTATGTGTGGTTTTCCCTTGTATGTTTTGGATACAGAAAATTATGTTTTTGTAAGTTTGGTGGGTTATTTTAATAAAAAACACTCGAAACACACACACAAAAAGAACTGCAAGATGTGGACAGTTCCAGATTGGAGAATGTATTTTTTTGAACTACAACTTCCAGAATCTCCTTGCCAGCTCAGACATCAGCCATGCTGGCTGAGGGATTCTGAGAGCTCTAGAACAAACAGTGCTGTTCCAAGCTACATTCAGCTATTCAGTTTCTATCCATCTCTGTTATAAATGCTACCTTCAAGATCTGGACAATAAATCAAATTATGGACTCATAAAAGCATAGAATTGGAAAAGACTGCACAGACAATCTAGTCCATCTTTTGCCATACTGGCTAAAGTAGGAGAGTCCATTACCCCCTCCATAGCAGCCCATTACACTTCTGAACAGTTCTTGCAGAAGTTCTTCCTAATGTTAAGGTGGAATCTCTTTTCTTGTAATTTGCATCCATTGGTACATGTTCTACTCTGAAGCAGCAGAACACAAGCTTATCTCATCTTCTACATGATGTACATTGCGTCAGACATATAAAGATAGCTTGTGTGTGTGTGTGTGTGTGGCTTGGGTCCAGGCTACTTGAACTTTATTTCCCATTATGAGCCCATTCGAGCTTAAAGATCTTATGGAGAGGTCCTTCTCTCTGTCTCACCAGCTTCTTGGGTGCACTTGGTAGAAACTAAGGAGAGAGGGCCTTTTTGGTGGCTGCTGACAGATTTTGGAACTGCCTCCCTAGAGAGGTCAGCATGGCTCCCTCCTTACTCTCTTTCTGCCAGCAGGTAAACAGGTTTTTGGAAACTGACTGGGATGAGCTTTGAATAGTGTGCTCTGCTGTTTAATGGTTGTACATAATCTTTTAATGACTTTTAAATACTTTAACTTATAAATAATTGTTCTGTAAATAATTGTTATATTTATATTATTAATTCTATTTTTATGTTGCCTTTAATCTATATTGTTGTTAGAATGTTGTAGGCTACCTTGAGTCCCATTATTAGGGGAAAATAGGATATAAATTATTGTTGTTGTTGTTGTTGTCAACTTGGGTGACATTAAAAGGGGATTGTTTACATGCATGGCACATGGGCCCATCAACGACTAATTGTAAGGATGTCTATGTGTCACCTCTAATATCAGAGGCAGTATATCAGTTGCTGGGGAACATGGGATAGAGGGTGAAATTGCACCGTTGGCTGTTGGTGGGCTTCATGTGGACAACTGACAGGTCACTGTCTGAACAGAACATTGGACTGAATATACCTTTGGCATGGTCCAATGTGGCTTTTTTATTTTCTTATGTCACTGCTCTTGCCCTCCTGTCCTCATTGATCTCTGTGGGAAACAAGGTGTTGGAGCATTGGGATCACTCCAGAACTGCCTCACAGATGAAGCTGGAGTGTCTTGTCATTTCCTCAGAATCTTATTCCCTGCCACTTAGAATACTCCATCGTCTGTCACCTTACAGATGTCATTGTTCCTTCAAAATACAGCCTCCTCTAAAAGCTGAAAGGGCATGAAGCATCAATCAAGACTGGGATGCTGAATGTTGAAGGGTGTTTTTGAATGATGAGCAGTACCTAGCAATTGTTAATGCCACCTTTCTAGTCCCCCCTTTGATTTAAAGGGCAAAACATTGACAGATGTATCTTCCCCATTGCCTCCAGATGAGACTAAAATCCACAGCTCTGGTGGTAGAGCACTGCCAAAAAGTAGCAAGTAATCCATGGCAAAGGCTAAATCATTTTGTGATAAGTTGTCAGTGGCCTTAGTAATGTAACAAGTTTGGAGCAGGACATTCAATATGGTGGCACCAAGTAAGTGGAATACGGTTGTCCCTGCACATTTATGGTTTTGACTTTGGCAGATTTGATTATTTGTGGATTTGATTAATATGTTCTCTCCAAGAATCTCTAGGTCCTCCAGCATATTTCTATGGTCAATGTCTGTCAGAGGTTCCACTAGAGGACCTAGAAATTCCTAGAGAAATTCCTAGAGGCATTTGTAGGTCCTCCAACACAATTCTATGGTCATCCTCTGGCAGATGTTAAGCATAGAGTTGTGTTGGAGGACCTAAAGATTTCTAGAGAGGTGTTCTCTCAGGTAAAAAATCGTGTTTTTTTATTTGTGGTTTTTCCACTTTCATGGGGGTCCTGTGCCCCTAACCCCAGCGAATGTGGAGGGCCCACTATACTCATTACTCTGATACTAGACATGCAGTTACAGTTATTATTGTTAGGTGCCCATTGAAGACATATAGACGTAATACTTTTGTTAGTCCCAATTAGAGTAAAGCCACTGAATCAACTGCATTTACTTCTGACTAGACTCACCATTCAAGAATTGATGAATAGGTCTGTTTTATTTGGGACTATCTAACAGGATGCCACCCATACTTGTTTTAGCAAGACTTTTTTGGTACAGAAGTTCAGCCTAACCTGCATTTTACTCTTAATGGTTAATATAGCCATTGGCCCAAATCCTGTTGGTTAGTTCCAACTAGAGTGGTGTCAATGTGCAGGCAAATTTAATTCACTCAATGGCTCTACTCTTGTTGGCGACTAACAATGGCATTGAGGTCAATGCTCAAACCACTATACCATGTTGGCTCTGCCAAACTATAAATCCATATGATGGCACCACAGCAATTAAAATGGGATCAAACTCTACAACTGTGTAGTGTGGATACAGCCATAGGAAACTATATTGGAAAATAGAATCATAGATTGGAAGAGACTTCAAGGGCTATCGAGTCCAAACCTCTGCAGGAATACACAATCAAAGCCTGATTATGACACACATGGCCCCTTACATTTTGCCAATACGGCACCAGACCCATTTGCTATGACAGTGTCATAGCCCAGCAATGAAAAAACAACAACAATACCTCTTTTTAATTCTCTTTCCATTTTTCACATACTGTAAGTGACCTATTGCCCAAGAGATGCTACCTATTTGCCTGGATATTAAAAACTTGCACACTGATAATTAAGAAAGTAGAAACGGAAATGATCAGAGAAGTGTAATGCTATTAAATATGCTGAATTAAAAGTCTTAACAGATAGCCTCAATGTGATAATTTCAGGTTTTCATTCCTGTTTGATGAAATTACACCTGCTATTTATACCACTGGCTCTCTGCTTGCTTGCCTTCACTTTAAAATAAGGAGGGGGGAATCATTTGGGGTCAATGTGACTAATTGGATAGATATTATTATCTGCATTAAAGTCACCTGGGAGTGAAGTGATATTTTTGCACTGCATCTAGCATTTTAAAAATTCTTCAACTTCTCAAGCTTATCATTTTGGGAAGGACAAGGAGGAAACAGAGGGGAGCGAATGGAGAAATAATGGCCTAGATCCTATTGTTAGCCCTTGAGTGCATCTACATTGTAGAAATAATGCAATTTGACACTGCTTTAAGTTCTGCAGCTTTATCATATGGAATTCTCAGATTTCTACTATTACAAGGTCTTTAGCTTTCTCTGCCAAAGAGTACTGGTGCCTACCAAAGCTACAAATCCCAGGATTTTGTAGGATGGAGTTAGTGGTGCCAAACTGAATTATTTATACAGTGTAGATGCAACCATTGAGTAGAATATACCCATTGATTTGGTAGGATTTCTTTATGCATTGCTTCAACAACAGTTTACATGGGACTACTGTAGTGGGGACTTGGATTAAGAGCAAGAGGAAGAAAACATTATCTCTGATGAAAGAAATTAATGGTGATATTTTCTGAAGCCCAAATTCCAGAATGGAAGAACATCCAACTGCAGGCATGGTTTAGGATTCAGTTAACAGGATTTTTACAAAGGATCAATGGACCTGAAGCTAAATGTTACAGAATGGAGTTCTCTTGTTTAAGGGCTTTACCACACGAACCCCATTCTCACTACAATTGTGCTTGTCAGTGAAAATGGAATTATACCTGTTTGTATAATAGCCATCACTCACATCTTCGGAACTGCATGACTGGGACTTCTTCTGTCTGTCTCCCAGCCTATACCCTATCCAGTGTATCTTTTGTGTTTATTTCATTTCATTTTTCCATTTTTCACACAATTTCAAAGCTCATGTGATTGCGAGGCCATTGACAGGTTTGTAATTGTGAGCTCATTGACACCAATGAAAAGGTATACCCTAACTCAGGGACCGGCAACCTACGGCCCGGGGGCCGGTTAAGGCCCCGGGCCCTGGACTTACCGGCCCCGTCCGAAGGCTGCTGCCGTCGCTGCCGCCGCACGCCACCCCCGCCGCTGCGCGCTGCTGCTGGGGAGCGTTTTCGGGCGCACTTGTCGCGGCCTCCATTTTGGAAGCCAAAATGGCGGTCGCGACGGGTTTGCGCATGCACAATACTTTTGCGCATGCGCAAACGCATTGCGACCGCCATTTTGGCTTCCAAAATGGCGGCCGCACATGCGCCATGGGAGCTGCGGTGGTGCACGCTACGGCGGCGGCCGTGGTAGTGGCCGCACCGGCAGCGTGCGCGGAGGGTCGCGCACGCAGGAGGAGGGTGTGCGTGCGCGCTCCGCCATTTCCCCCCCCCCTTGGCCCAGCCGAGCGGCAACCTTTTTGAGACCGGCCCAGGTCTCAAAAAGGTTGCCTGTCCCTGCCCTAACTGAACTGGAGACACACAGCTGCTATGAGTAGGAGGTGTCACTTTGTGATAAGTATCATCAGGACTGCTTTGCCCTATGATCTCCTATGATTCCAGCTGGCCAACCATGCTTTGTTCTGAGATAATCCTGTCCATTCTTCTGCTGTCCACTTCACTCTTGGGTACTCCATCCCATTCTTCTAGATTTCCACTTTCCCCTCCCCCAATGGATATAGTCAGCATTCTGTGTTCCCTCCTGTAGCCCACCTCCCCACACTCTACAATGTGCTCTGAAAGGCTTGCAAACCTTCCACAGAAGGCTTTGGGTCCCATAGAAGGCTACAGAGAGATAGGAAGAAAGTCCCATTTCTTCTGGAATAAGTACATGGTTGGTGTAAAAACCTAAGAAACCAAAGGCCCATCTAATCCAGCCTTGGACCCTTTAGCTCTATACAGTTAAAGCATTATGATTCCATTAATTGCCATGCTGATATCCTATATAATTTTGGGATCTGTAGTTTGATGAGGCACTAAAGCTATCTGGCTGAGAATCCCAAATGCTCTTCTCTAAACAGCCAATCCTAGGAATCCATAGGATGGAACCATGTCAGACAAAGTGGAATCACAGCATGATAATTGTATAGTGTGAAAGGGACCATTATGTTCACAAATATGGGTTGTCAACCAGGACATGTGCAACTGGACTCTCCATCCTGTGGTCAATACAGTGACTGATAAACAGAGATACGCTGCTCCTGCATCTTGATGAGTAGCCATTACTTCTATGAATTTATCTAATCCCTCTTGGAAAATCATCCAAATTGGCAGCCATCACTACATCTTGTGGTGATGCATTCCACAGTTTAACTATGTGTTGTGTGAAGGAGTATTTCCCTGAATCCTCTGAATCTGCTTTGGTGCATTACCTTTTTGACCCCTCAGTTTGAAAAAGCAAAAACTTTTTTCAATAGTTTTGACTAAAAATGTCCTCCCCTATATACTCCTGTAGGTTTACTTCTAGTTTCCCTCCTGGTCAAATAATGCGCTGTCTTGGGACTAGCATAGACTGTGGTGGAGATGGGTATGTGTGCAGAAATTTAAATGTATGGGTATGGTGAGGGAATAGGCCTCCAAGGTCTACAGGGATCAAATATGGCTCCCAAATCTTGGCAGTTCCCTACTCTTTCTTACACCAACAATTCATGGTCTCCATAGAGAAATGTTTCAGGAACATCTCATTTTACCTCCTTGCCTTTATACATCACATTCTCAAACACGTTCTGATTTGCACAAAGCCTGGAGATCCTCCCTTCCACCAGCCCAACAGGCTGAACCCAAGACAAGGAACGGTGAAAGGTCATAGCTGCTTGAATCCCTGACAATGCCATTTCCAAAATGTCACAACTGGCAGTGAAATTAGTGGTGCCAAAGACTGATATTGCTTCAACATCGATGTGCAGGAAGAATGAGGCAGGAAATTAAATTCTAGCCAGACTTTGGTTTGTATGAGGTGTCATCAGCAACATGAATGAATGATTCCCACCAGCTTTGATGATCCTCCAGAAATGGGCATTTAAGATGTCATTTAGCTAAAGATTAGGTACCTGTTAAAACCTCTGAAAAAGGCTCAAAGGATCGGAATGATTACTTGGAGTGAGACATCCAGCTCTTAAGCATTTTCCATGCCATTTATCCCTCTGATATATGATAAAGCAGGGATGCCCAATTTCTTTATAGGGATTCAATTTATTGTCTGGAAAGTGGTCATGTTGCCAGATGACAGCCTTCCCTAACTTGGTGCCCATTAGTTGTACCAGACTACAACTCCCAGCAACCCCCAACAAGCATGGGTGAGGATAGCTGAGGTTGATTAGTATTGCAGTCAAACATATCCAGGGTGTCAGGATAGGGAGTACTACTAGCTAAAGTCGCATCACCCTGTCCTGTCCTGTTGTCTCGTAGCATTTAGCAGTGAAAGCTAAAGAGCACATATTTACTTTGCTTGTTTCATCTATTTCCCATCCCCCCCATGAGCTTAAAACAGTGTATATGGCTTTCTTCCTCCTCCTCACAACTGTGGCCTTTTAGATGTTGAACTACAACGCCCATCACGCTCATTTATCAGGCTGCTGGGAGCCCTCAACATCTGGAATGCACCATCTCTGCACATCAGCACTAATGCAATTCCACAAAATGCCTGGCTTGGCATACCATAGGAAGCATGCCAGTCCCATTAGATCCCTCCTTGGAGCAGTAGGAATAATTGATGGTAGTTGGTTGTGCTGCTGCTACTCATCATGGTGGTTGTTGGAGGGAATTGATTTGACAATATCCAGCCTGGGCAGGAGGAGGCAGGTGTTTAGGTATCAATAGGGATGCAAATCTTTATGTATTTAATTCTCATTCACAAGAATGAAGAATTCAAAGATTTTTCTCTCTGTTGGGCAAGATTATGACAGTTCCTTCCCACCCTTATTTTTCATTTCTTTTTTTATATTTTGGGGCTATTTGTGAAAAATTGGTTGGTTTCTAGAAAAAAAAATTCTATAGAAAATAGTAGTGAACACATGTGGTTGTACTTTGTTTGACCATGGCTTAATGTCTGTATTCAGTTCACAGTTCTATGAATGAACCTGTTCGATATGCAGTTGTGCACTCTTGGATGACATATACCTATTTGTTAGTGTCTTCAGCATATTACTTTTTCCACTGGGATAGCAGGGAAAGGCATTGTGCAACCCCCATTTTATGAAGGTGAATAAGTTCACAGATATGTAATTGGTTGCACAATGTTGGTATTCATCAGCAGGGTGGTGTAACTCAGCCATCACATAACTACATGAGTATAGATTTTCATTATGTAAGCAAAATGTAGGCTCTCAGCCTGTGGATTTTTTTTTTTTTTTTGAAAAACACCCAAACAGACTTTTCCTCACAGAAAATAGAACATGGTTGGAATTCTATTAGTATTTTTACATACATAAATTCCCTTATGAATACAATTGCATTTTTTCTGGCCATTCTATAGTATCAGTACTCAGTTTACAGTTGTGTAAGCAGGGAATACAACCCATTTGGAAATAATTTCCTAGGAGGGTCAGCATTATATTACTTGTTGATTCTGTCCCTTTACACATGCAAACCACCTTGTACAAGAGCTGTCATGACACTATAAAATAAAAAGATGGCATTTTCTTCCTTGGATTCTTTCTTTCAAATTTTGCATTTCACTTGGAATATTCAGGTGCTAGTAAGGGGCTCTTGTCAGAACAGAACATGGAGAAACAGAATGGTTCCCAATGGCAAGGGAGTCAGACAAGTCTGTATCTTTTCACCCTATCTGTTCAACTTGTATGCAGAACATATTATATGAAAAGCAGGCTTGGAAACAGAAGAAGGAGGAGTGAAAATAGGAGGAAGGAATATCAACAATCTGAGATATGCAGATGACACCATAATACTAGCAGAAAACCTCACAGACGTGGAACAATGACTAAGGAAGATCAGAGAAGAAAGTGCTAAGGCAGGCTTCATGTTGAACATAAAGAAAACAAAAATAATTACCACTGAGGACCTTCACAAGTTCAACCTAGACAATGAAGAAACAGAAATAGTGAAAGAATTCCCATACCTGGGATCAAGCATTGATAGAAATGGGGACTGCAGTCAGGAAATCAGAAGAAGACTAAGAATGGGGAGGGTGGCTATGAAAGAACTAAAAAAGATTCTAAAATGCAAAGATATACAACTTAGAACAAAAGTTAGAATAATACAAGCCATCGTATTTCCTATTAACATGTATGGATGTGAGAGCTGAACAGTTAAGAAAGATGATGGAAAGAAAATAAATTCATTTGGGATTTTTTGCTAGAAAAGAGTGCTGAGGATCCCATGGACAGCCAAGAGGACAAACAGGTGGGTCCTACAGCAGATCAAGCCAGAAAATTTCCTGGAAGCCAAAATGACCAAAATGAGGCTATTGTAATTCGAACACATCATGAGAAGAGAGGACTCTTTAGAATAAACAATAATGCTGGGGAAGGTGAAGAGAAATAGGAGGAGAGGAAGGTCACATGCTAGATGGATGGACTCCATTAGGGAGGTCATGGGTATTAAGGGGTTGCAGGAATTAAGCAGAGCAGTGGCGGACAGAGGGTCTTGGCGGTCTCATCCATTGGGCCACCATGGGTCAAGATTGACTCGAGAGCAGCTAAGAACAAAACAAAGCTGATGCACAATGGGATCAGTGTCTATTATTCCTGTTGTACATTGGTTCCATTGTGCATCAGGAAACTGGCTAAGGATTGCCAATGCATAGTGGTAGAGTCCAATGTGCAATGGAACATTCTTGCCAGTGTTTCCTTATGTATCTCCACTACTCACTAACAGGGTTTCTAAGTGTGTCTGTTAAATAGCTAAGTATAATTAAAGTTATATACTGTATACTATGATAGAATCTTCCAGCTACTCTTTTTTCTGGTAATTTGAATCCTGTAGTTTGTGTCCTATCAGCTTATCACATTCTAAAAAACCCATCTTATCTTACCCTGGCTTCAATTTCCTTCCGGGATACACCTGGATGTTATCACATGTAAGTTGCAGCTGATTTTGCCAAGATGCCGCTGGCGACATTCAGCCTGGGTCAGAAGCTGGCTGAAGCCACATTCAGATGGCAAATTTTAGAAGTTGGAAGCTTCCGACTTCTAAAATTTGCCATCTGAACGTGGCTTCGGACCACATCTGACCCTGGTTGAATGTTGCCAGCGGCATCGTGGCAATATCGGGGGCAACTTACATGTGATAACGTCTGGGTGTATCCCGGAAGAAGATTGAAGCTGGGGAAAGATAAGACTTTTTTTTTTAGAATGTGACAAGCTCCCTAGTCTCTGGAGCAACAGAAAATTACCTTGTTCCATCTTCTACATGACATAGCTTTAAATATATATAGATGACTACAGGTTGAGTATCCCTTATTCAGAATTCCAAAATCCAAAATAGTCCAAAATCCAGAACTGTCCATATGGCAGGCTAAGATAGTGACACCTTTGCTTTCTGATGGTTCAATGTATACTAACTTTGTTTCATACACAAAATTATTAAAAATATTGTGTATAAAATTACCTTCAGGCTATGTATATTAGATGCATAAGAAACATAAATGAATGTCATATTTAGACTGGGGTCCTGTCACCAAGACATCTCATTAAGCATATGTAAATATTCCAAAATCTAGGGGGAAAACCCTGAAATCCAAAACACTTCTGGTCCCAAACATTTTGGATAAGGGATACTCAACCTGAATCACCATCTTTGAATATTCAGCTCTCAATTGTCTCTTCTCCAGCCTAAATACACCCAGCTCTCTCTTGGTTTCCAGAACTTTGATGATCTTAGTCTTTCTTCTTTGGACACATTCCAGCTTGTCATCATCATTCTTGAACGTGGTAACCTGAACCATTGAGACACAATTCCAAGTGCTTTTCATTCTGGATTATGGTAAATCCATATGATTTAGCACAGTAAGCTGGAGGTGTAAGTTGTGTGAGATTCATGAAGCTCCCCCAGTGTGAATTCCAGTTCAGCTCCAATTGGAACCAAATGTTTTTTTTTTTGGGGGGGGGAGGTTGGACTAAAAATTGACAATTACACTTTCAGAAGGCTCCAATGGATGTATGTTTGGGGATGAGAAGATGTAATAGATGTGAATGTTTAATAATGGTAATGCCAGAATATATGTATATATATATGTATATAATTTTTAAAAATGTAATAAATAAAATAATAAAAAAGAAGGCTCCAAGGGATGTGACTGTACATTTTCATGTCCCCCCCCCCCCCATTATTTGAGGACCCACAATAACCCTTTTTCATTAAAAAACAAATGTAAAACTCTGATTACTTCTGGGGGTTTTGGGTAATAAAACAAAGGTGGCTGCTGCCCACGGAGGTCCCTGTCTCTCTCTCTCGGTGTATATGTGTGCATGTTTGTGAGGTGGAATGGAAGCTGGAGGCCTTCAGACTCTCTGCTGTAAATGTTGTAGCTTTAACAAGTGGCAATGGATTTATGGAAGACTTTGGGAGATTGTCATGGTCAGGCATGATCCCAGGTTACAGCCTTCGTATAACTAGAGATATGCATAAGAGAACCTCACATATGTCTCAACACTTTTTAAGTACATATCTATCAACGTAAGAAGCATAGAATCACAGAGTTGGAAGAGACCAGTTGGAAGGACCACCTAGTCCAAACCCTTCCCCTGTGTGGTTGTTGTTATTGTTGTCTGCCTTCCAGTCATTTCCGACTTCTAGAGACCCTAAGGTGATTATCCTGGAGTTTTCTGGAGCTGAGAGTGTGTGACTCACCCAAGATTACCAAGTGAGTTTCCATGGCTGAGTGGGGAATTGAACCCTGATCTCCAGAATGTAGTCCAACACTCAAACCACTACACGATGCTGGCTATCAATGCATTGTATAAATAAAATCAGAAACATAAGAGGTTTATGTTATTTGGAATACTGGCCCTCCAATAATTGACTAAGCCTTCTGCAATCTTCCCAAGATTGGGAAGTCATCTCAACAGTCATCCATGCCTTCATAACCCCAGGGATATAACACAATGATTTGTGACCCCATAGATTATGCTAATATGCTCTGTGTGAAGCTTCATACAGTGACTGTGCTGGCTGGGGGCTTCTTAGATGAAATCCAAAGAAGTAATTTCTTCAAACAGTAACACCATCCCAGAGCACACATCAACCAGTAGCCAAAGAATGCTAAGTGTTGACACAGGTTGGTGTTTTTGCTAATGTACCCATTTCCTGCTCAGATGTAGTCCTTCCAGACTTGGGTTGAGTTTAACCAAAGAGGTGCAAGAAAAACCCAAAAATTCTGCTTACATTTAGTCTGAGGCAAAACTTTTCTTATCAGAAAGGCCTTTGGAGTAGCAAAAAGGCTCACAGGAGTTGGGAACGTGTGGCCCCTCTACATGTTGTTGGATTGCTGCTCCTACAGTCCTTCACCAATATCCTTGCTGTCTACGGTTGATGGGAATTGCAGTCCCATGTCATCTGAAGGACCACACTTTTCCCTATCCTTGAGTTCTATTTGACTCAGACAGGTGTATTTCTAACAGACATCTTAACATGCTTATGATTGCTTTATTGTATCTTTCAAGTAAATTATGCATATTTTTAAAAAAGTAAGGAATCTTGAGCAATTCCAGGCAAGGCAGATTAGATATGTTTTAAATGCATAATTATAGACTGCTTAGCATGTTGCTGGTGCTAAATGAAACATCAGTTAAGCTGTTTATGACCTATTACCAGAATTAACAGAAATGCTAAATCTTTTACTCTTCTATGAAGCAATACCTCTTTCATCTTCTTTTTAATGAAAACGTCTCACCTTTAAAACATTATCGGAGCTCATGTTTTTCATTTTCCCTCCTCATTACCTTGACCATATGACCCATTTTCATTTTCCTTTCATGATGGCCAAGTCTGAATGCACATAGCAGTACAAACCTTCAATTTTGGGATAATTCACTACACTTTTACGTACCCCTTTTGCATCAATCACACCTGGTTTCGAATTAAACTTCACTGTCTTTAAACGTGCTCGCTCTTTCCTTTCAACCCTGTAAAAGAAACAAAGAATGAGAGAGAGAGAGAGAGAGAGAGAGAAAGTAAGAGAGAAAGAAAAGAAAATAATTTTATCCATCTACAAAAGGGCTTCCGTAGATATTGTATAAAGGCATTTAAAAAAATAACAATAATGTAACAAAAATACAAAAATACAATAAAAGCCAGCCAAACTAAATATATAAATACTAAAAAATTAAAATACAATGGAAACTGTAGGAATGAAAAACTAGTCCAGCATCTCCAAATGTCCTGATTTGGCAGAGTCAGTTCGCATTAACCCTCTGTTGGCCCAATTGCTTTTAAAATGTCTCAGTTTCTCTCTCGTCTCCCATTTTTCTCCTTTGACCTCAGCTTATTTCAGTTGCTGCACAACAAGGGTCATGTCTACAACAGCCAAAATAACTGGGGTACAGTCTGGAGTATTCTGTACTGTAGCCTCACTACATGAATGCCACACATACTGGTGAGAAAGTGAAGCAATGCTGCTTTGTTGTCTAGATGGCTATTTGGCCCAAAGCACATTGGCACCAGTGCCCTGTCCTCCTTGGGTCTGCCCTCACTGTTGCTTTGCAGGTCAAAAAGCTCCCTGGCGATGCTATTTCTGGTGAAGTCAGACTGGGGTGCCCAGCCATGTGATCAATAAGGAGGGGGGCAGTCCTCATTGATCACATGGCTGGACACCCCATTTTGACTTCGCCAGAAGCAACGTAGCCAGCAAAGCTCTGTCAGGGAGCTGTTTGGCTGATGAGTTGGTGGTAGCAGTGGCCCTAGGGAGACTTTCCAGCACTGATCAGTGAGGGGACAAAAAAATGGTGATACTTGTCACCATGTCCCAGTGGGTAATTGTGACATGTAGACAACTGGATCACCCCAAATCTAATCTGATCCCGCTGTCCATACTTCAAAAACACTGAGCTCACACCAGAGTTTCCTGGAAGCTCTAGAGCAGTGGTTCTCAGCCTGAGCTCTGAGAAGCCCTTAGGGCTCAGTGTGCACTTCCACCTAACCCTAACCCTAACCCTAACCCTCCTGGTAACACTACTCCTAAGAACCATTAGCTTGTAAGACATATGTTAGGCCTCTTAGGGGCTCCGCCATAGTAACTGATTTTAAAAAGGGCTCCGCAAGTCAAAAAGGTTGGAAACCCCTGCTCTAGAGTAGCCTTTGGGTTTGTGGAAATTGGATTAAAGGCTAAAAGAAGCAGTTTTGCTGTGGAACTGACTGTACATCATATGAACTGATCACACCAGGTTTGAGGTGAGTATGTTTTCCCCCCCCCCTTATATAGACACATCTTGAATTCAAATTTCAAAAATAGCTTGCACCCAGTTAACTGAGCAAGGGAGAAAAGATAGGACTGAGTGGAATCATGCCCTTTCTAATAGGCCCAGGCAAAAGCAAACTGCTGCAGCCTTTCCTTGTGTGTTCGTCCTCATTCATGACATATGCCATCTTGACCACACTGTGATGTTGCTTGGCCATAAGTATCCTGGTTGTCAGAGGACATGCTTGTGCTCTATTGAAATCTGTTCTCCAGTTTCCTCAGACTTTTCTTCTTCTGTGGACAAGATGGAGCATGTCCAGAGGAAGATGACCAAAATGGCGAAAGGTCTGGAAACCATGCCCTATGAGGAGAGACTTAAGGAGCTGGGTATGTTTAGCCTGGAGTAGAGAAGGTTAAAAGGGGATATGATAGCTCTGTTTAAATATTTGAAGGGGTGTCATATTGAGTGTGGAGCAAGCTAGTTATCTGCTGCTCCAGAGAACAGGACACAGAGCAATGGATGCAAACAACCGGAAAAGAGATTCCACCTCAACATTAGGAAGAACATCCTGATGGACAGAGCTGTTTGACAGTGGAATATGCTGCCTTGGAGTGTGGTGGAGTCTCCTTCTTTGGAGGTTTTTAAACAGAGGCTGGATGGCCATCTGTTGGGGGTGCTTGGATTGTCTATTCCTACATGGCTAGGGGTTGGATTGGATGACTCTTGGGGTCTCTTCCAAGTCTGGGATTCTATGATTCTACAAAGGAAGCTTCTATTTTCTTGCTTCATTCTCAGGGTACTTTAGAATTCCTTTTGGTGGTGTTTTTTATTTGATCACACCATTGAAAGATAGCTGAGGCTGCTGCATGCTCCCTCCCTCCTTTATTATTAGAAATTTTTCTTTTGCTTTGCAGCCTCTCTGGCTGCCCACACATCACACCCTGATCTGAACAGGCCCCATGGGAAGAGTTAGCTCATGAAGTCTGCCCCTGCACTTTAATTGAAATGTGGGAAGCTAGGTAGGCTGAATACTGCTGGGGAGATGAATCTACCTTGAATGTTAGGACACCCAACCACCTCTCCCCTACACCATCTTGAAACTAATAAGAACCTTGCATCTCTCAAACTTTAATTTTGTTTTTAGCATCGTTGGGGAAAATGCTAGAATGACTGGAAAAATTCCAGAAGAAAATTTGGGCATAATAATATCTAAAGCTGCCAACAGTGCCTGAATAGCCTTAGAGATGAGAGGTCTCATCCTGGCACCTGGCAAGCTGATGGGCCGCCACTAAAGTGGCCTTCTTTCTCATGGACAAATTCTGGAGTTCAGATTGAGAGAGTCAGTCAAAGGGGGCCTCTGCAGATGACCTTAAAGCAGGAGTGGGGGGAAACACAGCCCATGGGTCATACATGCTCCCTGTTGTCCCATTTTTCATAAAATCGTAGAATTATAGAGTTGGAAAAGACTCTAAAGACCATTCAGTCTAACCCGCTGCCATGCAGGAAACACAATCAAAGCATTCCTGACAGATGGCCATCCAGCCTCTGTTTAAAAATCTCCAAAGGAGGAGATTCCACCAATCTCCAAGGCAGTATGTTCTGCTGTTGAACAGCTCTGACCATCAGAAAGTTCTTCCAAATGTTTAGGTGGAATCTCTTTTCCTGTAGCTTGAATCCATTGCTCCATTATCCTCTAAGGCTACAGAGCTCTGAAGTCCCAGAGCCCCATCATTGTTTAAATAACTTAAGCTGAAAAATATTCCAAGCCACCACAGAAATATGGATCCCCTGATCCCACCTCCCAACCTTCCATCACAAAAATCAGCCATATTTGGGGAGCTTCTTGGAATGCTGCATTGCCAATGATCAGGGATAATGGCCAGCGTTGTATAGGGATTTGAGCATTGGACTGACTGGCTATGGAAACCCATTGAGTAGCCTTGGGCAAGCCACACTCTCTCAGCCATAGAGGAAAGCAAAGGCAAACTTAAACAAATCTTGCCAGGAAAATCGCATGATAGGTTCACTTTAAGGTCTTTGTAAATTGGAAATGGCTTGAAGGCACACAACAACAATGCAACTACATCTGGAGGGACAGGATTTTCCCAGAACTAATTGAAAAGCAGAAGCCAAATGCTTCTAGTTTTATCCTCAGAGTGCTGGCAGTGGAGGAAAGTGAAAAGAGGAAAGGAGATAGAAGGAAACATGAAAGTGGGTATGTGAACCCAGATTTTTTCCCCATGTGACACTAAACTATAGTTTAGAATAGATCACAGTAAAGGAACCTGTGCCCAGCAGATGTTGCTGCACTTCAGCTCTCACCTTTCCTCCCTGTTGGGCATGCTGGCCAGGGCTGATGGGAGTTATAGGGTGGGAACCTGTTAGAGCCTTAAACTCACTTAAGTTGTGCTATAGTTGTGGTTTGGCTTTTGTGGACAAGACACAAGAACCGTATTCAGAAGACTGAAGTGAAAGCAGAGTTTCCTATGTGGAACCTCTGCTTTGTACACAATTATTCATACAGTAGTGTTAAAATAAGCATAGAATTGCCAGATCTCAGTGGCTGGCCCTGAGTCTCCAGTTTTCATGGACAATTTTCATGGACATGAGTCATTCAGTTTTCATTAGGTGGGAGATGAGGGTATAATTTTTCCATTTTTGTGTAAGCTCACCTCTGGTCAAGAGGAAAGGGCTATGTGCAAATCTCCAGCTCAGCTAGTGCAGCAGCAGCTTGCTACCATTTTGCAAGGCATAACTGATTGGTTCCTGCAAATTGCAGACTCTCCAGGGAATCTAGGTATTGACTTAATCAGCTCCGTTCTTCCCTCCCAGAACTTGTGGTACCAGTGATCACCCTCTGGTCTGCTTTCTGGCTAAAAGCAAGTAGGCCAGATTAAATGTTCCCTATCTCATGCCATTACTGGGGGAGAAGGAATAATCATTTCATTTCAATTTGATCTGGGAAAATCCCCTTTTGCTAAAATTTCTGTCTTAATTTCCGAACAAGAAAATATATTCTGTGTATCTGTCTATCTATATGTGTGTGTGTGAATTATAATCTGTGACCAACCGTGGTTGGCATTTAACACATAATGCTTAATGCCATCACCAGGAACTATCCCTAGGTCTTAGATTGTGGCACAGAGATCTCAAGGCCTGGGACAATCCTGAACTGGTAATCTTGCCAATATATGCCAGCTACATATACAGCTTTATTTATCCTCTGTGCATCGACTCTTGTGCACTTCACATTGCTGTTGCACTGTGGGGTGTCCAGCCATTCACATTGACTATTAATCTACATATGTTGTGCTGCATTGCTAGTCACTACAAGGCTGGATAATGCAAGCAGAACATAACTCAGCTGGTAGTTACTTGTACTGTGTGGCAGCTGATATAGGGTCCTGGCCCCATTTAACAATATCTGGAGAGCTACATGATATTCAGTCCTGAGTGAGAGGTTTAGAGGACCAAAGTGGTTAACAACCAATGTATGATGAACATCAAACACATGCACAAACAGTAACCCAGGGTAAGCTACAGATTCCTTCCATATTGTGGGATGCCCCTACCCAGAACAAGTCCAAATACTTCTGCAGTCCCTCTCAAAGTGGTCACAGCAAACAACATTGCATTACATCTTGTCACCCTTTTGAGAAGGATTGCAGAGGAAAAACAGAGATATTTGAAAGTAGTACAGGGTTCTAGGGTAGGTGTGGTAATGGGGTGGGGGCATTTACACATGTTTGGGGTGCTTTCTGTATGATTTGGGAGCACAAAATGGCCTGGAAATTGCACCATTTAAAAAAAAATGGGGGGCTTTGGGAGTCAGGGCTGGGGGGCATCAAGAGCCACAAAATGAAACAGACCAATACAGTTATTTCAGGAGCAACTCAGCAGCCTCTTTCAAAGGTTGTTTAAGGATGGAGTGGTTATTTATGTCCGAAGGAACAAGTATGAAAACATCACAGGTTATTTACCGTGGAACAAAATGGTTGGGAGAACATTCCCTTCAAAAAGCAATAAAATAAATACATCTGTGGGTTTTTTTTTCCAGAGTTTTTGCTCGTTTTTAATGTTGCCAGCTGCAACACGTTGAGCTTGAGGTTTCTATAGTTACCACTGAACTTTGGAATAAATTATTCCCTCCCTTCCCTGAGAAAGCAGCATGCACACATGGAAATGGCTGAAATGCAGTTTTCATATTCAATGTGTGATTTTGAAGCTACGGGGAAAAATCTTTAATTTTAAAACTTGCTGATGAAACTCTATATTGGAAAAGGATGGGGGTGGAATAGAGGAGGAATGAAGACTCAAGGCTGTGTAATCTCCTAAACAGGAGGGGGGGGGGGGAAGCAGGTCCTATTGAGGACAAAAAATGAATTAGCTCACAGCTAAATACAGCCTTTTAAATTATTACTATACTCTAATATTAATTTCCATTCTGTCCCTCTGCTAATCTTGGAAAGCTGCTTCATGTTATATTATAACTGACGTATTTTTCGGCATATAAGACGCACCCAATTTTAAAGGAGGATAATCTAGGAAAAAAAGATTCTTAATAAAATACAGTCAGAGGACGCCTCCGACCCAGGCATCCGCCCAAGGAAAGCAACCAGGCTTTCCTTGGAGGGATCCTGGGGTTTGAGGCGTCCTCCGACCCACGGAGGACGCCTCAGACCCACGGCATCCACCCAGGGATAGCAACCAGGCTTTCCTTGGAGGGACCCTGGGGTCTGAGGCGTCCTCCGACCCACGGAGGACGCCTCAGACCCACGGCATCCACCCAGGGAAAGCAACCAGGCTTTCCTTGGAGGGACCCTGGGGTCTGAGGCATCCTCTGACCCACGGAGGACGCCTCAGACCCTAGGATCCCTCCAGGGAAAACAACCAGGCTTTCTTTGGAGGAACCCTGGGGTCTGAGGCGTCCTCCGGCCCACGGAGGACGCCTCAGACCCTAGGATCCCTGCAGGGAAAGCAGCCAGGCTTTCCTTGGAGGGACCCTGGGGTCTGAGGTGTCCTCCGGCCCACGGAGGACGCCTCAGACCCTAGGATCCCTGCAAGGAAAGCAACCAGGCTTTCCTTGGAGGGACCCTGGGGTCTGAGGCATCCTCCGGCCCACAGAGGACGACTCAGACCCTAGGATCCCTGCAGGGAAAGCAACCAGGCGTTCCTTGGAGGGACCCTGTGGTCTGAGGCGTCCTCCGGCCCACGGAGGACGACTCAGACCCTAGGATCCCTGCAGGGAAAGCAGCCAGGCGTTCCTTGGAGGGACCCTGGGGTCTGAGGCGTCCTCCGGCCCACGGAGGACGACTCAGACCCCAGGATCCCTGCAGGGAAAGCAACCAGGCTTTCCTTGGAGGGACCCTGGGGTCTGAGGCGTCCTCCGGCCCACGGAGGACGACTCAGACCCTAGGATCCCTGCAGGGAAAGCAACCAGGCTTTCCTTGGAGGGACCCTGGGGTCTGAGGCGTCCTCCGGTCCACGGAGGACGCCTCAGACCCTAGGATCCCTGCAGGGAAAGCAGCCAGGCTTTCCTTGGAGGGACCCTGGGGTCTGAGGCGTCCTCCGACCCACGGAGGATGCCTCAGACCCTAGGATCCCTGCAAGGAAAGCAGCCAGGCTTTCCTTGGAGGGACCCTGGGGTCTGAGGCGTCCTCCGGCCCACGGAGGACGACTCAGACCCTAGGATCCCTGCAGGGAAAGCAACCAGGCTTTCCTTGGAGGGACCCTGGGGTCTGAGGCATCCTCCGACCCACGGAGGACGCCTCAGACCCTAGGATCCCTCCAGGGAAAGCCTGGTTGCTTTCCTTGGGTGGATGCCTGGGTCGGAGGCATCCTCCGACCCAAGCATCTGCCCAAGGAAAGCAACATTGCTTTCCTTGGGGCAATGCTGGGGTTGGAGGCGCCCTCCGACCCCAGGATCGCCCCAAGGAAGCTTTCCATGGGGCGATGCTGGAGTCAGAGGCGTCCTCCGACTCCAGCAGTGCCCCATGGAAAGCAACGTTTTTTTTCCTTGGGGTGATCCTGGGGTCGGAGGAGTCCTCCGACCCCAGGATCGCCCCAAGGAAGCTTTCCATGGGGCGATGCTGGAGTCAGAGGCGTCCTCCTACTCCAGTATTGCCCCATGGAAAGCAACGTTTTTTTCCTTGGGGTGATCCTGGGGTCGGAGGAGTCCTCCGACCCCAGCATGGTCCCAGGGAAAGCAACGCTCCTTCCCCCTGCGTCCTCAGTGGTTCAATGGGCTGCTCGGCCTCCGATCCCAGGAGCAGCCCATTGAACCACCGAGGACGTGCAGCGGCCTCGGAGGGGCGCTACATTCGGTCTATTAGATGCACCAACTTCCCCACCACCATTTTGGGGAAGAAAATGTGCGTCTAATATGCCGAAAAATACGGTAATTCACTGCATACAATCCAAAACCAGTTTGTGTTTAAAAACTGCTTTAAATGGAGCTCCTAGGTTATGGTAACCCCATCATTTCAGGGAAAGTGGAAAGGGTGTCTGGTGGAAAGGGCATTTGTTGTTGTTGTTGTTGTGATAATGATGATGATGATGATGATGATGACCAAATTATTTACAATAGAAAAATTCCCTTAGTATTAGAAGCAGTAGCCATTCCAAGAGCTCATCTGACTGCTGAGGTAGGTTTTGGAGACCAAATTCTTTCAAGAGCACATTAGATTAATTTGGAAAAAGATGTGAAAAGACTTTCTTGGGGAAAAAACATGAAACATCTCAAGCAACGTTACTGAGCTAACTCAAAGTCTGAGGAAAAGCTGCCTCTTATAATATGCTGCACAATGTAAAAGAACAATTTCTATAAATGACTTGGGAAAACTGGACATGGACTAAAGATGACAGGAAGAGAAGAGAATGAACTCATTTGAAATGTGGCGCTAGAGACTTCTGTGGATACCATGGACTACCAAAAAGACAAATAAATGGGCCCAAGAGCATGTCAAGCCTGAACTCTCACCAGTAGCCCAAATGACTTAACTGAGGCTATTGTGCTTTGGTCATATCATGAAACAACATGATTCATTGGGGTTAAAAAAGAAGAATGCCAGGAAAAGCATTTTGATACCTGTACAGCTGCTGAAAATGTTTTATACCTGGTTCTGGGCTGCTATATGACCCTATAAGTTCAGTTTTTCCTGGATTCTGAACTATTTACCCACATATCCCCGTGTGCCTATTTCCAGAATCAATTGGCTTCTTAGCAGTTCTAGTCTACTCCAAACTCTTGTTGAGCTATCTTTAGTCTAATCTGGACTGAAGAAATAATGCAGTTTGACACCGCTTTAATATTGAAATATTGTGCACATTTTGTGTAGAATATGTCCCAAACTTCAAAGATGATTATCAGTACAGGATTAATTTCATCACAGTTTCTCAGTGCTAAGAAAGAAACTACCATGTTTTTCACCCATTTTCTGAATATTTTTGAAAATTTTCTCCATCCTTGCTGTTTCTTCAAGACTCCATCCCTTCATCCGCTACTGTCTGCTTTCATTCAAGTCTCATCCTACCAGATTTTACTTGCCAAATATTTCATTTAACTATTACAAAGTTAATAATATGTACATAGGCATAAGTAGGTGGGCAGCAGGACAATTAATTGTCTTTTTGAACAAAACAAGTTTCAAGCTAAAATTATAACTCTTAGTTCATCTTAGGATAAACAAATCTTGCTGCAAGGAAAAAACAATATCATGCAGAGATGTCTGCAAAGTGCGGCTTGCTTGGACATTATTATTCTGACTGTGAAAATGTTCCTGCTATGTCCAAGACAGGAAAAGAAAGCAAGAAAGACAGGAAAAAGAAAGCAAGAAAGGGACATGTTTGTGCATTTCAATTTATACCCTATCTTTATTTTTTCCCTTTGAGTTAGGAAAGCATACTCAAAGCACTCACTTCAGATAAAGCTAACAAACCCAGTTTGTATATTAAAAACCAAGGATTAAAATCTTGAGGGATGTTGAAAAAGTTATCTTGCTTAACATTTTCCATCTAAAAGGAAACTCAGTCGAGTGGATAAACATGTCCTACTGACAACCCAGGCGGAATAACAAGATCTAACATGACTTTTGTGTCCAGAGGGGAGTTTGAAATGGGCAAGATAGCTGGTTCCTTGCCCTTGAACATTATTTTAAGGACATTTCCCTCTCTAGACTTCTGGCATTTAAACAAAAAGGGGAGGAGAGGAAGAGCAAGGCTTTTCAAACTTGATATATCTGGAAGCTGAATGTTAGAAGGATAATATGGAGCACCAATATTGGGAGATTATCACACAAGCATAAAAACATGACTAACCTCTCCTGAATTCAAGTAAAATTTGGGCTGCATCCGGGTCCTACTGAATGGCTTTTGTTGCCAAATCTGCCATCGGAATGCAGCCCGAGCGCAGCCCGGCTCACTTAATTTGATTCGTGGCTATTTTTCAAAATATTCCTGTATCATGCTTGTAAATATTTGCTGCAACTAAGATTAAAAAAATCTCTTTGGAAGAACCTTAGCACTTCCAGAATTTCCAGTGGCATTTGTTACCTGTCTGTCGTCTTTTGCATATGGACTCATTTCTCCCTGTGCTAACACATCTGCACCACAAACACCCACAGCTAGGATTGCCAGGACAGCAGCATCCCATTCCCTAAGATTTTTGGCCCAAAACATGGGACCAAGGGAAAAGGCCTTGTGATATGAATCTGTGGATATGGTCCTTGTGATGTCCTAGAGATCTAATTTGCACTGTAGAAATAATGTAGTTTGATGCTGCTTGAACTGCCATGGCTCTATCCTTTGGAATCCTAGGATTTCCAGTTTGTTATGGAACCAGAGCTCTCTGACAGAGAAAGGATAGATATCTCACAAAACTACAAATCCCAGACTAGCCCCTGCCTGGTCCTGCCACCGCTGCTGCCGCCACTGCCTTTCGCGGCCGCGGGGGTCCTCCAGGGCACCATTTTGTGTTCCAAAATGGCGCCCGGAGTCTCGCATGACCTTTCCCGTCCTGCCCCATGACGGGAAAGGTTGTGCGAGACTCCGGGCGCCATTTTGGAACACAAAATGGCGCCCTGAAGGACCCCCGCAGCCGCGCCGGGCCTCTCTGAGGCCCAGTGTGGTCGAGGGAGCCCTCCTGGCGGACCCCCGTGGCCGCACTGGGCCTCTCCAAGGCCCGGTGCGGTGGAGGGAGCCCTCCTGGCCCCCCCCCCCGGCAGAGTACTGTGTATGCACAAACGAGTCGCGGCCGCCATTTAGGAAAACAAAATGGCGGCCACGACTCGCTCGCACATGCTCAGTACATCTGGTGTACTGCGCATGCTCGAGCGAGCGTGTGCACACGGCGCCATTCCCCCCCCCCTCAGCCTGCGGAAGAGCTCCGGACCAGCAGACCGGCCCCAGGTAGGTAAAAGTTGCCTACCCCTGCCTTAGATGGATATACTTGACCGGGGGCTATGTAGACTGCCAAAAATGCACCCCAAATCCCTAATAACAAAAAGAGAGTGGCTGGAATTCTTTCTTTTTTTTAAAAAAAAGATTTCTAAATCCAAGGGAGGGGCGGTGCTGCCTACTCAAAAGGTGAATTGCTGTTCCTGGAAATATATCAGGCCCCAGCAGCCTGAGGAGCTTAGAAAGGTTGAAGGATTAAAAAAACAGACTTGGGGAGCTTGTGTGTAGGCTCAATGCTATGACAAATCACACCTTTAATCTTTGGTCTGGTAGCACATAGCTCTGTATCCATGGATTTTGCATCCACAGATTCATCCAACCATGGTTTGGAAATATTTACACACACACACTCTAAAAAGCAAACCCTGATTTTGCGATTTTATGTTGTTGTGTGCCTTCAAGTCATTTTCTGACTTATGGTGACCCTCATGGGGTTTTCTTGGCAAGACTTGTTCAGAGGAAGCTTGCCATTGCCTGAGGCTAAGAGCATTAGATTTGCCCAAGGTCACCTAGTGAGTTTCATGGCTGAGCTGGGAATCGAACTCTGGTCTCCAGATTCATAATCCAATGCTCAAGCCACTACGCTAGTTCTCACACTGCCATTTTATATAAAGGACTCCATTTTACTTTGGCATTGCATATAATGGGACTTGAGCATCCCCAGATTTTGGTATCTGTGAGGGGTCCTGGAACCAACCCCCTGTGAATACCAAGGGCCCAATGTATTCTAATATACTTCCTTATGATTATAGGGGGAAGCAGAGGTTGACAATTTCTTGGTAGCTGTTTGGACAGGTTACCAGAATGTCACGACAACCTCTCTTATCAAGAATGTGCCATTTTGTTAATACTCTTCACATCCCTAATGCATGGCTGTTCTAAAACTACAGAAAATTTAACACCATACCTCCTTTTGCTGGGTATGACGCCCATCTCTTCACTGTCCCCGTCCAGCATAACTCTTCTTGCCTGCCACCATTCATCATCCGAGGCATTGATAACATGGAGGATGTCTCCATACTTGAAGCTGAGTCCTTGGCTTGGGAGACCACTGTCCTTGCTTTTGTCATAATCAAACATGGCTCTGGGAGAAGAAAATAAAGATACAAACTATGGTTAAGGGTAATAATAATAATAATAATAATAATAGATTTATTTTTATCCTGCCCCTCTGCATAACACAACTATCAGTTTGACTTTTTTTCTTTACTTAGGAGGGGATGCAGATGGGCGGCCCTGGGCCACCCCGGGAAGCAGAGGATCGGGGCCACTGCTACTACATGCAGTGGCCCCGATTTTCCCATTTGCTGGCCCAGAAAAAAGCAGCAAAATGCCGCTCCTTTCAGAGCCAGCAAATAGGGTGCCCCAAGAGCTGCCATGCAGCTCTTCTGCATCCCTTCTGGCGCAGCACATTAAGATGCTGTGCTAGGAGGATGTTCTGACAGCACGCGCCATGCGTAATGGCACGTGCCGTCAGAACGTCCTCGGGGAGGAGTTGGGGCGGCTGGCATGCAGCTGCCCCTCTCCTCCCCTGCCTCCAAGACAGTGCCGTCTGTAGGCCCTTAGTGACTTTAAATTCAACCACATTTTAAAGAGCTTTTAGCTTGGAGAAGAGAAAACTGGGAGTTTATATGATGGCCATCTTTAAACATCTTGTGGGGATGTCATGTAAAAGAGGGAGCAAGCTTGTTTTCTTTCACTCCAGAGACCCAATGTGAATTAATGGATTCAAATTACAAGAAAAGAGAATCCACCTAAGCATTAGAAAGAACTTCCTGACTGTAAGTGGTGTTTGACAGAGGGTGCTGGACTCTATTATTTTGGATATGGATGGCCATATCTCAGGAATACTTTAGTTGTAGATTCCTACATGGCAGGAGGTTTGAATAGATGGCCCTTGTAGTCCTTTCCAATTGTTTAATCCTATGATTGATGGGGAGAGTAATATTTTTACACAAACACACATTCCTGTTCCTATACCACGTAGCTGCCTTGGATCTCATCTTGGAAAAGAAGTAGGATATAAATTCAATAAATAAATAAATAAATACCGCTAATCTATAGGCAAGGGTGTTCTTCCACACACCTATTGGTCAAACCCACTCAAGCAGAGCCATTGAAACAATTATTGAAAGGTCAATCCACCTGTATGTAAATTCCAGTGATTCTTCTGGACCAGAAGGATTCATGTCTTTGCCTCTAAAATACATGTTGCTCAGGGAAACCTTTGGACCTCTTGTTTGAAGCTGAAATTCCTCTGCATTTCTAATACTGTGGATCCCCTCACAGTATTAGGATTAAGTGGAGATTTACGACAGCCAAAAGGAAATACTTAACCATCAGAAGACAGTTGTGGTGGACAGCAGCAGGTCAGTGGGGAAGTGATTCCACCCTGAATTTAATATGCACTTTACATAAGCTGTCTCATGTTCTAACCGATTTTCAGGATAGGATTCAGAACATGAGATCTCCTTTAAAATTCAGTCTAAGACCCAAAGCAAATTCACCATTCTGCAGAACAGAAGCCATCAGCTATAACAAGATGATGACCTTAGATTAGTTAAAAGGTGAATTAGACATACTGATTCATGAAATCTTAGTTCACAGGTGGTATATCTCTGAGAAGCAACACAGAAGGAAGGCTATTGCAGATGGCAAGCCTGCAAATACAAAGGTCCCACTGTCCACAATTATTTTAATAATTTTGTGCATGAAACAAAGTGTGTGTACATGGAACCATCAGAAAGCAAAGGTGTCACTACCTCAAACACTCATGTGTACTATTTTGAATTCTGGAGTATTTTGGATTTTCAGATAAGAGATACTCAACCTGTACTAATGTAGCAATTTGAAGAGCTCTTGGTGTGAACAATTTCCAATATCTCACTCTATGTAATGCTTTGAAATCTGGGGACTGAAGGAAAAATTCATTTGAAAGGCAAAATATCTATTTAGAAGAGCAATGTCCTAATCTTCCCTCCCCTGTAGCTACATCCAGGTTAGGAGGATTGCAGTTTTACCACCATGGTTTTATGTCATGGAGCCAATCTCACGGATCTTCCCCATCCAATGATATTTATTTTTTAGTTGATTTATTCAATTTACAGCCTGCCTTTCTCCCAAATGGTACTCATAAATATAAAATGGAACAGCTAAAACAACATGGAGTACAAAAATTTAAAAGGCGTTAAGCCAATAATCAAGTTAAAACACTATTTTAAAGAACTTTGCTTATAAACAGTTAAAAACAACATGATTTTTAAAGACACACACACACCCCACACCTAATTATACAATCCCTCTACCCAAGTCAGTAGAGACTGGAGACCTGTTTAAAACAGGAAAGTCATGCCTGCAAATGAAAAGAGAACAGAGAGGGTGCAACCTGAACCTCCGTTAGAAAGGAGTTCCATAGCTTAGGTGCAGCCACCAAGAAGGCTCTTCCCAGTATTATACTCATAGCGTTATAGACTCAGAAGGGGTCTATTGGGTCATCAAATTCAACTCCCTGCTCAGTGTAGGGAACTCCAGTTAAAGCATCCCCAGCAGGTAGCTGTCTAGACTCTTGCTGAAGACAGAGAAGAAGATCTCAACCCCCCCCCCTCGACAATTGGTTTCTTTGCCAAAATATTCTTACTGTCAAAAAGTTCCTTTTAGTGTTCAATAAAAGTCTCCTGTAACTTCAAAACATTAAGACCTACCCTCTGGGGAAGCAGAAAACAAGTCTGTCTCCTTTCTGTGTCAGCCCTTTAAATACCCTTGAGGTATTTAAAGAATGTGATCATGTCACTCCTCCGTCTTTACCAAGCTGAACGTGCCCAGCTCCTTCAACCTCCCCTCATATGTTTTGTTCTCCATACTTCTTATCATCCTCATTGCCCTTCTCCTACTTGTATGTATCCTTCTTAAAATGAGGTGTCCAGAACTGAACATAGTACTCCAGATGGAGCCTGACCAGCACAGAATGTATTGGGACTCTTACTTCCCTCAGTTAGGAAACTATGCTTTTATTAATTCAGGCTAAAATAGCATCCACCTGCTTTGCTGCTACATCACACTACTAGCCTATATTCAACTTATGATCAACAATGATCCCAAAGTCTTTTTGCATGTAGTATTGCTGAGACATCCTATAGCTGTGCATTTGGGTTTTGTGGCCTAAATGGGGAATTTTGCATTCATCTCTATTGAATTTTCTTTTATTAATCGCTGCACACTTTTCTAGTTTATCAAGGTCCTTTTGAACTCTGTTCCTATTTTCCACTGTGGTAGCAGCCACCCCTCCCAGTTTTGTGTGATCTGCAAACCTGTTGGGGATTTTCTCTCACTGTCTTCTAAATCACTGATAAAAGTAGTCTAGATCTAAGTCAAGGAGGGCTTTTTAGGTGAGAACAAGCACTTTGATTTGTGTTAGGAAATGGAATTGCAACCATTGCATCTGTTTCAAGCAAGGGAGTTATATGTTGATGATAAGCCTTCTTTCCAATGAGGTTTTGATTATTCCCACACATAATAGGTTAGCTCTATAGGACTGAGTTAGCTCATGAGTTACATTCCAGGTGGTTGTTGTTTTTTAAAAAAATGAGAATGTGTGTGTTGTTGTGAAGAAATAGCACACTATTCCTCTTGGTTGGAGCAAAACCTTTGAATCTGTTTGCAACAGAGCAACGCTTATAAATGATTATCTAGTATTAATCTTCATCAAGTGCCGTTCAATGGCATAGAGCTCTTATGGGATCATTAGGGGTAGACAGGAAAAAAAATCCAATGCCACAGCAGGATACTAGTGCTAATGAAATGAACATTTACAAAATGGTCATTATCACAGTTGTTGCTGTTTTATGGTTTATTGCAACTGAATGGCAAAATAATTTGAAAAGCCATGGGAACAATCGTCTAGGATTAAATTAGGCAAGGAAGGGAAATACTATTTTTAGCACGTCTTTTCAAAGGAAAATTAAAGCTCTGAATTCCACTATTTAAAAATGTTATGGGCATTCCATGGTCAAGTTGATGGGTTACTATTCTATTTACATGACCAAGATTACAAAAAAAAAAAAAAAAAAAAAAGGTGAATCTAAAAACAAAATCAGTTTCCAGACCATTTAACTGGGTGAGAAGTATAATCTCTTCAACTGGAAAAATATACTGGACCATTTTTCTTAAACCTGTGCTTCCATAACTTTCATAACATGTAGAAAAAGCTAGGGGGGAAATTGATTTTGTATTGGCACTACAAAAATAATGCAATTTGATACCACTTTATCTGCCATGGCACAATCTTAATCATTTTGATTGCTCTTTTCTGCACTTTCCTCAAAATTAAGAGAACTGGAAGTCGATACATTATCCAAATGTAGCCTTAGCATACTTTTGCATATTATAGTACTGACATTTTACTTTCTGGTTTCTGTCCTTCAGAGCTGTACTCCGAATGAGGTCTTGATCACACTCAGCAAAGATTTCATTTTCCCTTGACTTTTCTTTTGCTACTGTCTGAATAAGAAGCAACAACAGATGCTGGTGTCTTTACAGAGATTGGCAATATTATGAGCAAAGTTAATTAAAATAAAATTTGGGATCCAGAGTAGGTAAAGTCCTGAGTAACCATGTCAAGTGATGGAATGGTTTTAACAGCATCACAAGCTTCACAGACTGATTAGAGAGAAATATGTTCATTAGATAGAAAATGAAGTTGTGCAGCTTAGTTGGAAAGATACTTCCTAGCAAAGCCAGGTAACATCTCTGCTTGATAGAGAGTCATAGAGTAGATGGTTAGATGGACCAACAATCCAACTCAAAAAATGGGGTCTGCAATAAAATGTTGTAGTGTTGGATTGGTACTGTTCAGGATTTCAGACAATCCATTCTTCTCTGTGAGCCACCTTGGGTCCCATTCTGGGACAAAGGAAGCATGTAAAATGAATGAATGAATAAATAAATAAATTTCCAATTCCATTCCTATACATTTTTCTTTCTTCTTCAAAGTCAGCAATCAGCCAGTCCAAATACCATATCCACTAAAGAGGAAGACTAAACTGTCTTCACAATGCTCTTGTTCAGGCCTGATGGGTTATAAGGGCCCTTTCTACATGGCCCAAAGGCCCAGGTTTCCTCTGGCCTGGCATTGTCCTATACTGCTGACACAGGTTGTTACCCTCAGGCTGGGATTGGGCAGACTGGATGTGGATCTGGTGGATCTGGCCCAATCCTGACCCCAAAGGCCCTTAATCCAGTCTAAAAAAACTGGCAGTCTAAAAAGACCAGCTGTGTCAGTCAGCAAACTGGACGGGTCAGCATGTGCTTTATCTGTTGCCATTGTCACATCCTCTCTGAAGGTCCCTGCCATAGCCTGTGATGTTGGAAGCCAGGGGCCCAGTTTCTGACCTTATGGGTCTGATCTAGCTGGAGAATATGGGTAGGATACCATGGGGTTGGCCAGTAGTATCCTGTCCAACTGCTCAGGCCCTAAGAGCCATTAAAAAGCCAGTACTGACTGGGCTGTATACAAATCACTTGAGCAGAAGCTCTTGAAGTATAGAGAATCTCCTTAGAACACTCTGAATGCATTCACACTACAGAAATAATCCAGTTTGATGCCCTACCAAACTACAATTCCCAGAATTCCATAGCATTCCCCTCATCAGGGTTTTGCATCACTGGAGAAATATGTTTTTTGACAAGTTTTCAAATATTTTCAAATATTGTCTTCATTCCTACAGGCTAGACTAATGTATGCCACCAACAGATAACCAGCCATAGTGTCCTACCAGCTGGGGGTCCTCAAGGATTTCATTAACTCCATATAGCCTAAAGGCACCAGGTCCTGACCTTGGAAACTAAGTATGGTCAGTTCTGGTTAGTACTTGGATGGGATACTGTCAACTGTCAACCAATCAGGTGCTGTAGGCTATATTTCAGAGGAAGGAACTGGCAAGACTACTTCTGAGTATTCCTTGCTTAAGGAAACCCTAAGTCAACAAGTGACTTAAAGGCACACACATACAAATACTTGCATTTTGAATGGAACTGACCTCCTCTGCTCTTCCTAAACCAATGTATGGATTGGATTAATGCAGGGGTAGGCAACCTTTCTCCTTTAAGGGCCAAGGGACTTCAGCTCCCAGAATCCCAGGAGCTATTGGCCAACATGGGACTATTGGCCAACATGGCTGAGGCTTCTGGGAGCTGAAGTCCCTCGGCCCTTAAAGGGGAAAGGTTGCCTACCCCTGGATTAATGCTTTGGATTTTACCATGCTATGAACTTCCTAAAGCAATGGTTCAAAAGCAGACCAACACGTATATAATTTTATATACATGTTGGAGGCAATATGCTGTGTGTGGAGGGCCTTCTAAGCTATGGTGCCTCAATTCAGCAATGACCTCCCATTGAGAGCCTGATTGGTGCCAACAGTGGCTTCAAACCAATGTCAAGTTAAAGCATGCTTTTTATTAAAGTCTTCATGGGAGGGGAGTAACAGTTTTATCAAAATCAGTACATGGATGTGGTTTTAAACTTTTAAAAGTATTTAAACTGTTAAATTGTTCAATAAGCTTTCAGAATGTTGAAATTATTTTTTAAATTGTTTTAAACTGATTTCATTGAACACTACCATGGAATCTTTTGAAATTGAGCACATTATCTCTTGTATTGTTTTAATTTTTGAAGTAACATGGTGCCAGGGTCTAACCCAGGGGTAGGCAACCTTTCCCCTTGAAGGGCCAAGGGACTTCAACTCCCAGAATCCCAGGAGCTATTGGCCAACATGGGACTATTGGCCAACATGGCTGAGGCTTCTGGGAGCTGAAGTCCCTCGACCCTTAAAGGGGGAAAGGCTGCCTACCCCTGGTCTAACCTGTGGTGTTAGCCAGGCTGGAAAATTAGTAGAGCTTAGTGGAAATCTAATGGAAATGATCATGCCTTAAACAAGAAGAAAGCGACAACAGCTACTGGTTGTCAGTGATGGTTCAAACTAAAAGTATATTTAGATTTCCAGCCCTTATTTAGGAAAGAGATGATCATTTTCAAATGCCACACTCACACTCTGCACAAATACATACAGGCTTAGCCTCCAGAAAAAAAATAAAATAATGTCCATGTATTTCAGAATAATGCAAAGGCTTCAATTTGGCTGTAATTGGCATGGAAGAACAATGTGATTTAAAAGGGGATTTGGCTCTTAAAAATAGGGGTGTCTGCTCTGGCTTTTTTAAAAAAACTACTTTTTGTTTTTTAAAGAGTACATTTTGTCAGGAGGGACAATTTTGCATTAATGTATGCTGTGGATATGTCCCCAAACTTATTGAGGATAGTGAGAACCATGGATAATAGTGAACACTATATTTCTGCTGGAAGGTGACAATAGAGTCATGCTGGAGGACCTCCAGATGCCTAGAGAAACCTTTTTTCCTGGACATAGGTAAGAGAAACTGTGGTTACTGATCCTGTGGATATAGCGGTTAGACTGCCCATGTGCACTTGCTTGCTTGGCCAATTGTCACATATTATTTTGACATAATTCTCTCTTCACATGCTTGGTTTGGGTGAGAGGCCATTGTTTAGTTTTCATTAGGAAACCATGGAACTAACCATGGTGCTGAAATCCCCAGCTAAAGCTCTCACTTAAAGCTTAGCTGAAAGGTCTCTCAATCGGACTGCTAACCTGAAGCAGGTCATTCACTCTGGAACAATCTCCCATCAGGGATTCAAACTAAAGATGAAGAATAGAGCCATTGCTCAGCCACCACTAAAAAGGTCATGTCCAGCCTCACTTCCAATGGGACATTCAGAAGCAATTCTGTTGTAATTGTTAGAGCTCAGGAAAGTATGGGAGATGATTGTCCAGATAACCTGCTTCCAAGCCATTTGGGACTTTAACACAAGATTCCTATTCTTGGAAGTAAATCCTTCCATCCTTCCATATTCATTGGTGCTATTGACCCAAGAACTGGGTTTAGAATGTCAACACAAACTAGCTAGCCCTTTTGGCTGTATCTAGAGACACTTTGAAACCAGTACAAATATTTAAAAGGATGGGGGAGGAATAAAATCAATCTGACAAACCTCCATAAGTAATATGATATTCTACATCAGATACTTAATTATGTATGTGTAACTAAGTAGCATCTCCTGGCTCAGCCTCAGCCAGACCCCCTTAACAACCAGCAGCTGGATCAGGTGGTGGAGGTATGTTCAGTTGCTGAACAGGGTGCAAGAATGATGATGTTGTCAACCCTTTCCCATCAGCAAGCAAGTTTACAACAAGGCATTGCAACAGAGATCCTGATTCAGATGGTTGCAGCCTCACTTGGTGGTGGGAGGGGTTTGGAAATGTCACCCTCTTCGCACCCTGTTCAGCACCTGAACAGAGCTCCTTCACCTGATTCAGCCACTGGCTATTAAGGTGGACTGTGAAGGTATTTAGATTGAAGGATCTGTAATTCTAAGGACTTTATCACATGAGCCCCATTCTCGCCATGATTGTGTTAATGAAAAGAAATGCATACATACTGGTTTGGCAGCAGTCCTTATCAAATGTGTATTCACAGCCATGGGTAGACTACAGCTCAGCTACAGGTCAGTCATGATTTCTGATAAGGTTTAGCCATAGATGCTACTATCCTGCTTCAATTCTACTTTTCTACCTTCATGTGATAATCTCCTAAACTACAGATCTGTATGCAATACTGAAAGCCAGCCCTTGTTGCCACATTTTGAACCAGCTGAAGCTCTGAATAGTCTTTAGAAGCAGACCTCATAATGTCATGGATAATTGTGGAAAGTTGATTCCAGCCTGGTGTAGTGGCTTGAGTGTTGGATTATAACTCTGAAGACCAGGATTCAACTCACCGCTTGGCCATGGAAATCTACTGGGTGACCTTGGGCAAGTCATATGCACTCAGTCTCGGGGGAAGGCAATGGCAAATCTCCTCTGAACAAATCTTGCCAAGAAAACCGCATATATGTTTGCCTTAGAGTCGCCAGATGTTGGAAATGACTTGAAGGCACACAACAAATAACAATCTAAAGAATTCTTGTAGTAAACAAAAGGACTGACCCACAATTAATAGCAGAGACATAGAACTTAGTTTTCCATGGCTTGTTCCCACACTGCTCCAGTAATGTAAGCATGACCTTAATTTCATGATCAGTGAAGGTGGTGTAGCTGTTCCCCATGTCTTCTAGCCAGGAAGGAGAACCATGGAACAAAATCACATCATTGCTTTTTCTACATGGCTCTTCCACCTCCATGCACCCAAGTGGCATGGGAACAAGCAGAGCTTGGAAAAGTGCATCTGAGGAAGCAGACTGAGGGTCTTTACAGACTGCCAGAAATAATGCCGCTTGAGTCCACTTTAACTGTCCTGGCTGAGCTCTAGGGAATCATGAGAACTGTAGTTTATTGTGGTACCAGAGCTCTCTGACATAGAAGGCTCAATGTCTCAGAAAAAACTACAGTTCCCATGATTCCCTAGCACTGAGCCAGGACAGTTAAAGTGGACTCAAGCTGTATTATTTCTGTCAGAACCTGGGTTCAGGTTCTGCCAGAATAGATTGTGGGGATGATGGTTAAATGGAATAGTCTGGAAGGAGCTAGAAGGTCTGGGGGATGGGATGTGTGTATCTGCTGGGTGTTTTGATAACAGGCGCTTTGGAATGCTGAGAACTGGAAGGGAGGATGGTACTCCTTAGAGCTGTTGGTATGAGATGAGCTCAGAAGGGGGTGATGTAATGGGGGAAGCGAAACTTTGAGAAATGTAGGTGGAGATGGGTTTGCGCGCCTAAATGTCCAGTGGGTGGAGTAATGGTTTGGTTGGGTTTAATTATGTGATTGTAACGCTGGGGGGGCAGTTCTGGCTTAAACGCAGTGATGTGAAATACTGACTTTGTGTATTCAATAAACTCCTGATTGCTGCTATCGGCTGGTTTACTGATTTCACAGAGTTCTGATTTTGCTGAACCTGACAATTTCTGGCAGTCTGTAAAGGCCCTGAGTCTATAAAAACTCATGCCACAACTTCTTTCACACAGTTGGTCTCAAAGATGCTGCAAGATCCATTTGCATTCTGATGTTCCAGACTAACACAGCTGTGTCTCTGAATTTTTTTGGAGTGTAATTCTAAGTGTCTCTTTTAGCTGTAGCACAGCAAAAGCTGGTAGTCCCAAAATATTTCTATATTTTGAAACAAGCCACAAGGCAGAGGTTCTTATTCCCCTGCAGTTAAGCCTATATTATCCCAAATGCTCAGTTCCCTTGTATACACAGAGTGTAGGGAACGAAATCAAATAATAAGTTCTGGGACCCATCACCAATAGCATTTCAGCTTCAGTGATGGATTGTAGCCATCTGCTTGAAGAGGAACCATCCTGTTCTAGGTCTAAGGATGGCTATTGACTCCCACGTCAGTGGGGCAGTGACTCCCTCCCAGGTTTTAATTCAGGCTTAAAAGAAACTACCCATGGTGCCAAACTTATTCTGGGGATAGGATTCAACACCTGAAGTTCTAAGTTCTAAAATTGTTGTTGTGTGCTTTCCAACATATAGTGACTCTAAAGCAAGCCTATCAAGCATATTCTTGGCAAGGTTTGTTCAGAGGGAGTTTGCCTACTGCCCTCTGAGGCTGAGAGAGTGTGACTTGCCCTTGGTCACCCAGTGGGTTTCCATGGCCGAGTGGAGATGTGAACCTAGTCCAATGCTCAGACCACTGCATAATGCTGTCCCGCTGATATTGGAGCCAACAAGCATCCCTGGCTAGATTGAGTTTTACAGTAGGTGTGGGCAGCTGTGGAAGGCTCAGTAGTTCCCCAAGAGTTTTTGGAGAGTTGCACACACACCCCATTGTACCTGCTGCACACAATTTTCTTTGGCCCAAAATGCCCGCAAGGGGTCATGGGGACATTTTCACTGAGTTTTTAATGGAAGTGCCTTCCAGTTTACTACCTGTTTCAGTAAAGGCCTTTTCTGGCCCTAAATTAGCCTTACAGAAATAAGGCAAAATGCTCCCTATGCTCCCAAGAGATAATGGGGGGGGGGGGGGGGGAAATTATTTTTAAACTCTTGCTTGTGGGCTTCAGGGACCACAAAAACAGTCTTGGGTGGGCTGCATGGGGCCTGCATTTTGTCCACCCTTACTTTACAGGATAAAGTGTTTTAAAAACTTCATCATACTGTAATTCACTATTGCTATTCAAGCATACCAATATCCTTTTATGTCTATAAGACTGCCAGAATTGATAGACCTTTAGGGTGGATGGATTTCAAGCTGTCAGAGTAAAGTGAGGAAAATGAGGCTACAACAACCTCTTGACAGCCTGCAGCCTGCAGGTGAGTGGAATAAATAACCCTTACTCGCCTTGCATTCACTTTAGGGCAGCGATCTGTCTTCCTAAAATGGACTTTTAGTATCTTTTATTCAATAAGCGGTTGCAATAAGCATGGCATCTTGGGATGGAGAGCGACATTTATATAGATGCCCTGCCAAATAGCAAGATGCCATCAACATCTGAACACATTTCTACCATTTCCACATTTCCCTCTATCTATCTATCTATCTATCTATCTATCTATCCATCCATTTGCTATCAAAGTTACTTTTCCAGCATAGTGACTCGGTAGGTTTTCTGGGAGTTATATTTATTTATTTATTTCATTTATAGCCTTTGATTCTCCCAGAATGGGATCAATGTCCAAAAGATTTTTCCATGTGATCATTATAGCTTGAACACCTTTTTTTTCCCTGGACTTAAACATCTTGAATCCTCAGCCATCATGGCTAACAGAGTAGAAGGCTTTGAACTGCAGCTCTCAGAATCTCCAGCCAGTGACCAAGGGATTCTGGGATTTGTCATCCAAAACTTTCCCAAGAAGTTGTGATTGTTGTCATTATCATTATGGCAGAGTAACAGAGATTTGGCCAGAACTCTGGGATAGTCCTGACAAAGACAGGTGAAGAAAGCAGGTTTAATAGGTTAATTAGTTGAACTTTCTCCATGATGGAGAAAATCCATGTCTACATTACCTCTAGTGGATGGCTGTCTGACCTATCTTTGGGGGCCTCATGCAATGGAGAATCTATCATGACAAATTATTGGCTTTTACGGGCTAGAAATTTCTGCTAATGTTCTACTGAGGCCTACCTTTGTAACTTCAACCTGTTAGATCTAGTCCTGCTCTCTGGCATATGACTAGTACAAAACTTTGTCACCTTCTAAATTTTTCAGCTGTTTGAGAAGTGCTATAATGTCTTCCCTCCCTTACAATCATAGAATCTTGTGGTGCATTTACACTGTAGAAATAATGCACTTTAATTACCATGGCTCCATCCTACAGAATCCTGGGATTTGTAGTTGAGGAACCAGCACTTTTTGACAGAAAAAGCTAAAGAACTTGTAAAACTACAAATCCCAGGTTTCCATAGGATGGAGATACAGGTCTTAAAGTAGTGTCAAACTGTATTATTTCTACAATGCATATACATCCTTAGAGTTGGAAAGGCCATTTAGCCCCATCCCCTGCCATGCAGCAAGACTCTACTAAAATAATTCTGAAAAATGCCTGTCCAATCTCTGTTTAAAGACCTCCAAAAAAGGAGAGTCTACTACCCCCTGAGGCAGTATGTTCTTTTGTTGAACAATCCTTACTGCAAAGAACTGTTTGAGAGTGGAATAGATTACCACAGAGGCTGGTGGACTCTCTTTCTTTGGAGGCCTTGAAGCAGAGGTTGGGAAGTCTTCTATTCTCCAGCCTAACCACACTCAGCTTCTTCTACTTTTCCTTCTCAGACTTGTTTTCCATACTACTACCCATCTTTTGACACCTTCTTCTGAACCCACTCCAAGCTATACTAAAATTGAAAGTCTTTGTTCATCTGCCTATCTTTTTGTTATGCTATACAAATCTGCACACTTCATCAGAATCACAAAGCTTGGGTCTAAGTTTCAGTACCATCTAATGGGACCAAAACAAAGACCACACTAAAATATTGGACACCATCCATCAACTACACTGGATAACTCTTTAACATTTTTGGCTCTAGTACAATATATTTATGAACCAATTTTGAGCAAATTGGTTATTTAGACTTAAATTGATATCCCTGAGATATTTGTACTAAGTCAGGACTGCTCAGGAAAATCCCCTCACCCCTGGAAAAAAAATATTTGGTTTGGGTCCTTGCATAGGACTTGGTGTTTGTGTCATTCAAATGATAAGCAAAAGCATCAGCATTAACCTGAAGGTCTTTGTTGTCATTGTGCATTCAAGTTCACTCCAATGTTTGGCAACCCTATCATACAGTTTTCTTAGCAAGACTTATTCAGAAGAGGTAAACCATTGCCTTCTTGTGCTGAGAAAGTGCAACTTGCCCGGTGTCTTTCTACCATTTCCACATTTCCCTATCTATCTATCTATCTATCTATCTATCTATCTATCCATCCATCCATCCTTTGTTGTCATTGTGGAGCAGGATTTTGAACCCTGTTCTCCCAAAGTCCTAGTTCAATGCTCTAGCCACTACACCAGGGACAGGCAACCTTTTGGAGACCTGGGCTGGTCTCCCGTAGCCCCGGTCTCGGCTGGGCCAAGGGTGGGGGGGAATGGCGGCATGCCACCATGGCGCATGTTGCAGCTGCCATTTTGGAAGCCAAAATGGCGGCCGCAACGCATTTGCGCATGCACAAGAGTACTGCGCATGCACAAGCGTGTCGCGGCCGCCATTTTGACTTCCAAAATGGCGGCCACAGCGAGCGCTGCCAAAAACGCGCCCCGACGGTGGCGCATGGTGGCGACGGCAGCGTGCAGCGGCGGCAACGTTCCACTTGGGCTGGTAAGTCCGGGGCCCGGGGCCTTAACCAGCCCCCGGCCCGTAGGTTGCTGGTCTCTGCACTACACAATGCTGCTCTGAAAGAAGATTTGAATCCTTAAAATGAACTGGGCAGAGTACACCAAAATGAGGTTTGATAAGTGAAATTATTGTTGCTTTTGACTTCAATAGATTTCCTTCCAACATTTTATGCCTTTTTCACACTCTGGCAACAATTGGTTGCCAATTGTTCTGCCTGATTTTTGGAAAATGAAGCAACCCTGCTGTGATCAGTAATATTGTTTTGGAAAAGCTCCATTTTCTCCCCAAGAAATCCAGGTCACTATTGCTGTCTTAGCATTAAGAGATTTATTTAAAAAATAAAACACTAACAGCAAACAATTCCCATTCTGTATCTTTGCTTCCCAGGCTGGCCATTGATGGAAACAGAATACTGGGCTAAACTGACATTTAGTCTCATCCAGTCATTTGCTTCTTTATGGTCTTGCTGCTGAGATACACTGTAGTTCTCCATTTTCTCTCCCAAAGAAATGGGGCATGCATCAAAGTTACTGTATCTGGTATGAAAACCAAAAACAGTAGGAAAGAACCTTCCAGCAAAATCAGTCCAGTTTCCCCCTGTTTTTAGACAGCAATACAGAAATGATTGTGAACCATACTGACAAGGAAGGTTCAACTGTTTCTCCAGCAATGGAAGTGGAGTCACTAAGAAGTCTCTAGTTCAAAAACAAAGTTTCAATGAAACACAAAACTACTTTGTTGGGCAGGAGAATAAAAGCAGATGGTCTGTGTCCCCCGCAAATAGTGATCATTTCCATGTACTGAGTGAACAACAATCCTTATAGAATCCTTGCATTTAGTATTCTCTGCCAGAAAGCTCTAGTGCCTCATCAAACTAGAAATCCAGGATTCCATAGGAGGATGTCAAAGTGGAACCAAAGCACTGTAAGTGTGATGTGAAAGGGCCCCAAGAGAAAGGTTTCTGGCTATCAAAGATTCTGAGGTTTCAACCAGGATACTTTGGGGCAGTATAAGATTAGCATGGCAATGTCTCCATCTCTGTTTATTTCTTTTGACTTTAGCTGTGGTGTCCCTATGAATGAGAGACCTCCAAGTCACACAGTCACCAGCAGCCCTGCTCAGGTCATGCAACCTCAGGGACATGGCTTCCTTGATTGAGTCTATCCAGCTGTAATGCAATCTTCCTCTTTTCCTACTGCTTTCTACCATGCCAAGCATCATTGTTTTTTTTCTAGTAAGTCTTGTCTTCTCATGATATGTCCAAAGTATGACAGTCTCAGTTTAGTCATCTTGGCTTCTACAGAGGGTTCAGGCCAATGGTCAGAGACCAGGAGAGATGGAGTTCATTGACGTGTAGAGGGTCATAAATTCTTCATTGGTGGTCTGTACCTACAGAAGATGAACTTAACTGAGCTGGAGTGACTGGAGCTGTCTAGGTAGGACACACAGACTCATTGGAGAAGTATGCCTCCCCCATGTGCTTAAGAAATTATAAACAATTTCTTCCATGTTCTTGCCTTAAAACAACGTTTCCAATGGAAGCATTCTTCAGAAATGTAGCCAGATGTAATGGAGTCCCTGAGAGAGCTTCTTAGCAGAAGCCACACACTCTAACCCAGGGGTAGGCAACCTTTCCCATTTAAGGGCCGAAGGACTTCAGCTCCCAGAATCCCAGGAGCTATTGGCCAACATGGGACTATTGGCCAACATGTCTGAGGCTTCTGGGAGCTGAAGTCCCTCGGCCCTTAAAGGGGACAGGTTGCCTACCCCTGATCTAATCCATTAAAGAAATAATTGGATTTCACCCCAAACAACTGGATTAATTTCATGTTAGTACTAAATAATTTCATTCCCAGGTTTGCAATAGATTTTCCACCTTTTTCCTTTCAGGGGAAGAAAATCAACGCTTCAACAGGGTTTTGTTTCTTGTTAAAGTTTCCTGGAAACATTTTGCTTAACTCCATTTATTCCATCTCAAGGCCATGATTATGGATGGAATCCTACTGTTGTCTTAGGTGTGCCTAAATTCCCCTGATTTCCATAAAGTCGCCTATACCTGATTGAGGTGTACTAAATGACAGTACTGTGATGTAAATACTCTGATGCAATGCATCTCCACATATAGGTTTACCCATCTTTTCAGATCACCTGGGGAGACCTTTCTCTCTATCCCACCACCCTCACAGGTACTTCTGGTAGCAATGGTAGGGATGCAGAAGAAGGCCTTCTTAGTGGCTGTTTCCAGGCTCCTAGGGAGGTATGATCGGCATCTTCCCTGTTATCCTTCTATAAACAAGTGAAGACTTTGTTGTTTCAACAGGCCTTTGAGGACTGACTGCTCTGGGGGAAGGACCTTTGAAAACATGCTGTTGTCTACAAATATTGTGTTTTGTTTTTTTAAAAAATAGGCATGCTTTTGATTCTACTGATAGTTGAATAATATATTAACTTTTGTATGATGTGTACTTTTAGCTGCATCTGTTTTAATTTTTACAAGCCACCTGGGGTCCTGGGGCTGGAGAAAAGGAAGGAAGAAAGGAAGGAAGGAAATAGATCAGTGGTGGCAAACCTATGGTATGCATGCCAGAAGCGACACTCAGAGCCATCTCTGTAGGCATGCGTGTCGTCACAGAGTTTGCCACAGTTTGTTACTAGAAAGCCACAGGGATGTGCCACTTTGCAATAAATAAGTGGGTTTTGAGTTGCAGTTTGGGCACTCGGTCTCTAAAAGGTTTGCCATCACTGAAATAGATACAATAGGTAGACAGACAGACAGAGGTCTTGAGCATATAAGGAGGGAGTGAATAAGGAAGGCATAATGGGGAAATATACATCTGCCAGTAAGTTTAGAAGATAACGCTTGTAAACAGGAAAGTAATTGGCCCCTCTTTTCTTGAAGGTCTAGCGCCTGTCTGCTTTTGAGAACACCAGACAAAAATAAAAATAAGAAGAAAATGCAGTGATTCAATTAACTCAAAATTGATGGAAAACAGCAATATGCAGCTACAGTCCTGGCACACAGAAGCAATTCAATGTCCTATTTCTCAGAGTTCTAAAGCAACAAGGAGCAAAAGGGTATAATCAACCTCAGAAGAAAATGCATGGGGAGAAGGGGATTAGGAACAAATCCACACATGAATAGGAAACATCTGTTTATTGCTGTGTTCATTCTATCTCCAACCTGATTTTTAAGGCAGAGGAAGCTTCAAAGCAGCCTTCCTTGATCTGGCACTCAATCTTAATAGAACTTTAAAAGAATTATCCAAGGTGCTAAAGCAGGAGTAGGCAACCTAAGGCCCGGGGGCCAGATGCGGCCCCCCAAGGCCTTTGGACTGGCCCCAGGCCGGTCCTGCCACTGCCGCCACCCCCCCCCCGCCGCCCGCCATGATGATATTGATTATTGTTGTTATTACTTGTTCTTGGGGTTTTCTTGGCAAAATCTCCACAGGGGTTTTGCCATGGCTTCTCTGGGGCTGAGAGAGTGTGCATGCATTTTTTTAATTTTTTAATTTTTTAATTTTTTTAATTTTTTTTAAATTTTTATATTTATTTATTTATTTATTTATTTATTTATTTATTTTTGGTGTTTCGGCCCCCCCAATTGTCTGAGGGACAGCAACCCAGCCCCCGGCTCAAAAAGGCTGCCTACCCCTGTGCTAAAGTTTAAGTGGTATCTCTGTCCTACAACACAAGGCAGGACAAATTGAGGCACTCAACCTAACCTAAAAAAAAAAATCTCTGCAAGTGATAAGTAGAGATCTCTGGAAAGAGTAATTTCTTCCTTTTACAGCACCTTGCTAAGCAGGGAGGAGAGGATAAAGAGAAAAAATATTGAAAGAGAGGAAAGTCAGTTGTATACTTTTTTTCCCTAATATACACATTTTTGTACACATCCCACCCCTCCCCATTTTTGAATGTATGCATTTTTATTGAAGCACTCTGTGCACATTTCTGAAGCTTGCTCTAGTGTGTATTTTTCCCTTCCAAGAAACATTGTAATCTTCGAAGTGTACTGATTTTTGAAGGAACATCATGTGCTTCATTCCACTGTCACCCTAGGGAGGAGCATAATTGAATTTTTTTTTAGTAGAAATTAAGAGGTGAAGAACTGAATGATAGCCATATTTAAATACCTGAAAGGATACCATATTGAAGATGGAGCAAGCTTGTTTTCTGCTGCTCTAGAGACTAGGACATGGAGCAATGGATTAAAGCTACAGAAAAAAAGATTCCACCTAAACATTAGGAAGAACTTTCTGGTGGTAGAACTTTTCAACAGTGAAATACACTGCCTTGGAAAGTGGCAGAGTCATCTTCTTTGGAGGTTTTTAAACAGACTGAATGGCCATCTATTGTGAGTGCTTTGATTGTGTATTCCTCCATGGTAGGAAATCAAATCAGGAAAATCAAGCCTGAACTCTCCCTAGAAGCCAAGATGACGAAACTGAGACTGTTATACTTTGACCATATCATGAGAAGACACTCACTAGAAAATAATGCTTGGCAACCAATAATGCTTGGTAAAGTAAAATCCAGTTGGGGAAGAGGGAGAATGCATTCCTGTTAGATCATTTCAACCATGGAAACTATGGCCACAGTCTGCAAGACCTGAATGAGGCTGTTGAGGACAGGGTGATTTGAAGGTTTCTCATTCATAAGGTTACTATGAATCCAAGTCAACCTGCAGGCAATAAACAACAAAAGGGGTTGGATTGGATGGCCCTCGTGGTCTCTTCCAATTCTATGATTCTATGAAATGCAAGCAAAGAATGAGTTTTATAAGAGTTTATTGCATCATCTTTAAACCATTTTATCTAAACCAGCTTAAAATTAGAAGCAGGTGGCATCCTGTTACTATCACACACATTTAGCCACTGAAATCGCCGTCTGGCTGCAGCCTGGCTCCATCGCTGCTCCAAGGGGTGCTCTTCATGCCTCTTTTCAAAGCTGGGAGTTTTCCAGCTTGAAAAAATGGCCACCGGAGCACCCCTTGGAGCAGCGATGGAGCCGGGCTGCAGCTGGGTGGTGATTTCGGTGGCTAAATCTGTGTGATAGTATCAGGATGCCACTCACTTCTAATTTTAAACCGGCTTAGGTAAGACGGTTTTAAAGCTGATGTGATAATCTCCTTATAGTTGTAACTAAATTGGTAACTAGCCTGGGTTGTTTGAGTGACCTGGTGCTTAAACATTCACTAAATACTTTTAAAAGTACCTTCCTAAGGTACACAAGGGGTGTAGATGGGTTGTGTTTTTTTGGATGGAAGAATGAGGGCATTGCCCTCCAAATAACAATTCCACCCCTCCAACTGAAATTTTCCTCCAGTCTCCAAATTTCTAGCATTGCAGAGAATGACACACTGAAATTCATCTACATCTAGGAATCTTATATTTGCTGTTTGCAGTCCTTGGTTATTTTGCCTGATGCTTTACTTTGGATGCCTAAACTGTAGTTTCAAATGCTCAACTGCAGTTTTAAGTTATTTCATAGAATCATAGAGTTTGAAGAGAACACAAGAGCCAACCAATACTAGAAGTTTTGGAGGCTGAGGAAACATGTCATGGGGGGGGGGGGGTTGCCCTCAGTTTTCTTCCTGTAGTTATACCCTAGGACACACCCATTCTCACCCAAAAGAGCCAGGAGGGTTAGTGGTTAGACTAGAACTTGAGAGATCCAAGTTCAATCTCATAAAACATACTGTGTGGCTTTGAGCCAGGTACCATCTCTCAGCCTGGCCTACTTCACAGGATTGTCATGAGGATAATAACTTGGGCACATTAGAGAAAAGGCAGGAAATGTAATGAGTGAGTAAACAGCAACAACAAATAAGCCACATACTTGAAATATAACCATGTTAATTTGTATCCTGAATTAATAATAACATAACATTATATTATGAAAAATAAACTTCTAGCATAGCAATAATGACAGTTTGCTGCCCTTTCATGATACCCAAAATCTTGATATGCAGGAAATAGGCAGAAGCTTTGCACAGCATGCAACTAAATGCACAAGATTGGCTCTGAGCTGTTTTCCCTGGTCAGCTTTCAATCCTTGTTTCTGCAGCAATTTTCAGAAGCCACTGTGAATGCAAAGCAGGCAATAATCATCCAGCCCTTTATGGATCCAGTGAGCTTATAATTAGGGCTTCTGTGCAGAATAAATACTGCCATAAACACAAATAGTTCAATAAACCTATCAAATGCAGAGGCAGAGTTGCATTATGATCAAGCTTGTACTGTCTGTGGGAAATGTGCTTTTAAGCAATTAACATTCTACATTTTTTTTTTATTTCTAAGAAAAGATGAGAGAGATTTGAGGCTGGGAGATGGAAGAGCGAACATCTGGTAACAAACAACATCCTTGATAACAACCTATTTTGAATAAAATGCAGTATGATGAGAACTGAGGGGTGGCAATGTTTATTGGAGCAATGAAAATGCATTGCAATTTTGAATCATGGTAAATGAATGCCATAACGTTTCTTGGCTGAGAGCAGGACCAAGACAACAAGATAGGCAGTACACCAGGCATGAGGAAACTGTAACCCATGGGTTGTATATGGCCTTCAACAAGTGTTTGTGACCTCCAGCAGCCCAATAATTTTGTTATTTGAAACTCCTAAACTTTTTCACAGCAAGAGAGAAAATGGTAAAATTATCCATACTTGCCTGTGAGAAGAAAACTTACTAAGACTTAAGTCCTTGCCATTCAAAGCCCTAGACTTGGGGCCCTTATAGTTACATCCATTTGAGTTGTTGCATTTTCATGGTTTTGCTTTGCTTTAGTCCTGCACTTGTGTCGTGGCATTTATATCTAGGTGCAAAAATGCACATTTTCCAGGCTAAGCCAGAATATCCCAGCTTCTTTTTGCTCTGTTTTTTAGCCCCAGAATACAATTTTTATTTTGGTTTCTACCTGCGTTGAAGGCATGCGTCATGTAACTGTTCCACCTTCATGATGGCTGGAAGCTACTCTATTTTGCCTGACTCTTTCACCTCTAAGTCAAAGGCCCCTGAATGGATGAATCAATGATTGAATTTCTCCAACATTCAGGTTTTTTTAAAAAATTCAGATGGGGGAAAAACCCCTGAAAACCCCGAAGTAAATCAAAATTCTCAGCCATCCCTAATGGGAGGCATGGCCTCCAAAATTACAATAGAACAAAAAAGCTTTTTGGTAGCAGGCACCAGATAGACCTTTGATGTCCCTTTGTTCAAAGTAAATAACAGGGCTGCTCCATTTGCATGTCATCCCACAAGAGAAGGATTCAAGGAAAACAATGACAAGGAGCTCAGCAGCAAGCCCTTTCAAGCCTTTTGCTCTGACCTTTGGCCATCTTTTAACCTCAACTAGCAGAATGTATGAGGTCAAACAGTGTGTTCCATGTGGGATAACAACATGTCAAAGTTATTGGAAGGAAAAGAAATATTGATGAAATGATGTCACTCATGAGACAAGTACCATGTTGCCCAGGGTAGGAAATATGCACTGAATCACAGATTCCAAACAGTGAAAACTATGCTCAGGCTAGATAACTTTGGGGGGGGAGACATTGAGCCTTCTCTGTCAGAGAACTCTGGTGCCACAATAAAATACAGTTCGCATGATTCCCTAACCCTAACCCTAAAAGTGGACTCAATTTGCACTATTTCTGGCAGTCTGCAACCCCCCTTTGTAATGTAACCAAAGATGTGGCCCTTGCTTTGAGGCACGATCTAAAACAGGATGGGCAACTTCCAATGGTATAAGGGCAACTAGATTTAGGAAGTCCATCCAAGCACTTCAGGTATCTTCATTCTTTTTCATTTGAAACTACTAAACCATGCTGGCTTTCTAATGTGGGTTCAGGGGAGCAATTTTGCAGTGTTTTAAACTCTGTGGGTTTTTGCTTGAAGAGGACTCTGCAGGCTAAAACTATTTGCAGGAGACATATGGTTAAAATAAAGTTTTAAAAAAAGTTTTGCAAAGCAGATTTCAGGGAGATGTGTTACATGCACACATACACACAGAGAGAGAATTTATTGGACATGAAATTAAAATTAAAAAAATGTAAAACACTTCACATTACTACCACCTTTTTAAAGTAAAAAAAAATCAAAACAATTCTATTTTTTTTAAAAGACACTTAGAGAAGATGCAATTGCAATAAAATAAAATAAAATAGAAATATTTAAAGATTTTTGTTAATTCACTATTTTAAAACATCTTGCAAATTTCCAGAAAAACAACTTATGGGGAATTCTTGGCCATAATTCTATTAGGAACATACATGTGCATAAGTATCCAAATGTCCTCTTTTGTATGCTGTGAGGGTTGTCATTCCCTTCCTCCCTCTACTTTAGTCCTTCAGTTGTTTTGGACTTCAGCTTCCAGAATTCCTGACTGCAGGCCAAGATGGGTGATGCTTCTGGGAGTGGAACTCCAAAACATCTGGAAGACCAAAATTTGGGAATCGCTGCCCTACAGTAAGCCATGCCGACTTACTGTAAAGTCTCTGAATATGCCTTGCCATGGCCATTCTATGCTACATCTATGCATAGATGTATATTTTCATAGCCAGATGAAAATAATGACATCACAGTGCTGAGATCTTTCAGGGTCCTCCAGGGGTCTTAGTGCCACTGTAATCATTGTGTGTCTGGCTATGGGAATATAGTCAGATGCTTCTCCAATTCTGCCCGCATGTTGTGAAGCATGGAATGGCTGCACAGGGTGGTTTCAGGAGCTTCACAGTAGTTTGAAGTGTGTGTGTATGGCTCAGTATATTGCAGGTCTGCATATGATATTCATGCTACACCAAGGGGGATATTGAACTGAGACCCTTGTCTGGTAAGAACCTAACAACTTGCAGTAAAATCCAGCAGAGACTGATATTTTAAAAAAATATCCCTACTTATGGCTGAATCAAACAAAGCTCTTGCCATGTTCTTCTTAGCTAATGCTCCAGGAGCTCTGGTACCCAGATGGCTACAACATAGTGAGGGGAAAACATGTCCAAGACTGACAAATTTTAGTGACAGATTGGCAGCTCAGCCCGTGCTGCTCTTTGCTTCCTTCTGAGAAATATTCTGTCATATTTTGACCTTGGAGACTTCAGGGATCAAAAACTCAAAGGCCTTTCAGACCATGTTGTTCAAAACCTATTACATCTCCCAATAGCCAGCAGCAGAAGTCTGACAGTAAACAAACAACGCATAAGCCCACAATTCCACATCAGCTCCTGTCTAATTATCTTGTTATGGACTTACATGAACCCCACTGCTGTAAGTTTTAGAGAACTGTGGCATGCTTGATATGCACCCATGTGGCTTTCCAACCCCCAGGCAAGTGGCTCTAGAGAGTCTGAAGATTTTATATTCATTGCATATCCATAATTCATTTGCCTACTTAGAGAAAAACTCCTACTCTGACAGTAATGTGATTTTTGATTCAAACAATATGGGTATGATAAGGCAAATTTAGACAGTGACACATAATGATTTTTATTGAACATATCAGGGGAGTGAGCACAGGTCATTGTCTTTGTACCATGTTTTTTCTCTTATAGAGATGGACACAACCTAACAGTGGACTGCTGGTGGAATGCTAGAGCTCAATGGAACCAGGGCTGGGGTGATCCCCTGCCTATTACAACTATGTGCATCCGAAAACAGCACTGGAGGGCTGGAAAATTTTCCTGGACCACATTTTTAATGGGTCAGAAGCCTACATATTGGAGGCAGGGGAGGGTCCTGAAGTCAACAGTAGAACTTTGGATTTTGCCCAGTGGTACATACTGGGTGGTATCACGAGCTGGCTGAGAAACTGGGGAATAAAAGGAGGGAAGGTGTGCATATTCCCTTGCTCACTCACTTGCTCAGGCGGGCTGGGGGAAGGCGGTAGGATGGGTGTTCCCTTTTGTCCTTCTTCTGCCCACTGTCTCATCCCTTTCCTCCTTTTGCCAACCCAGGTGAGTGAGCGAGGGAATGCACACATGGACAAGCCCAGCCACCCCACCAGTACATACACTTTTTGTGCTTTTTAAAATATAGGATATTATCAGATGGGGGAAAATCGGGGAAGAAAAAGGCATAGTCCCGGCAAAGTTGTGCAATCATTCTGAAGATTTTCAGACATTGTACTTTTCCAGGATTTAACCCATGAAGATCCAGGAATGCTGGATCCCATGAATGGTTTGTTGCTGGAGCATTCCTGGATCTTCATGGATTAAGGCTGAGAGCATTTGACTTGCCCAAGTCACTCAATAATAATAATAATAATAATAATAATAATAATAATAATAATAATTTTTATTTATAGCCCGCCCCTCTGCACAACAATTGAGGCAGGTTACAACATTAAAACAAACGAATTAAAACATTCCCTCAGTGGGTTTCATGGCCGAGCAGGGAATTGAACCCTGGTCTCCAGAGTCTTAGGTTGTACCACACTGCCAAAATAATCTGGTTTACATAGAATCCTAGACGATACCTTAAGGGGCCATCCAGTTTAACCCTCTTTTGCCACGCAGGAATACATAGAATCCTAGAGCTGGAAGATATCCTACACCACGTTAACTGCCATGACTCAATGTTATGGAATTCTGAGATTTGTAGTTCTACTCTGGTGCTACAACTAACTACAGTTCCCAGAATTCCATAGCATTGAGCTATGGCAGTTAAAGTGGTGTCAAACTGGATTATTTTGTCAGTGCATATACAGCCAAAGTCCAACGCTCAAACCACAACAAAGTACAAATCCCAGAATTGCATAGCATTGAGCCATGCCAGTTAAAGTGGTATCAACCTGGATTATTTCTGCAGTGTGGATGTAGCCTAAGAGAGATGGTAATGATAGTGCTAATATGAAGTCGTAGGCTTTCATGGCCGGCATCCATAGTTTTTTTGTGGGTTTTTTCAGGCTGTGTGGCCATGTTCTAGAAGAGTTTCTTTCTGACGTTTCGCCAGCATCTGTGGCTAGCATAGTGCTAATAGTTTGCAGGATCACCATAAGTCAGATACAACTTGAAGACACACAACGCACAACCCTATTTGGTTGCATAGCCTTGATTATAATTGAACATGGACAAACTCTCTCTTGTTCCTCAGATCTTTGATACAAATATAAGCAATATTGGGAGTCTCCACTGATCACCCTACCCTCTCCAGCAATGTGGAAATGGCCATGTTGAGAGGGTAGTGTCTTCTTTGCTAATGGTAGTGTCTTCTTTGCTACCTGGTAGCTCCTTCTACCTAGTGAATATGGCTGTGAAAAGAAGACTCAACCGTGCCTATGTTTGTCTAGCACCTCACAGAGCTTTAAGCCTTCTCACACACCTCTGTAGCAACTGACACAGAGGGAGACAACAAAAGCTACACTTCATGTGCAAGTGGAACACGAATGAATGAGATGTGCTATTTTGCTGAGGCACTCGTTGCCATTTTGACAAGCCACTGACAATTTAGGTCCTTTGTTCTGGGGCTGACTGTTTCCCATGGCAAGCATTTAAAACCATGCCATCTGAAAGCACAGCTGTGCATTAGGCTCTCTCAATCTTTCAAGTACTTTGTGATGGATGCTACAGCCTTTTTGCATTCTCCTTCACAAGCACGATTACTTTTATCCTTGTTGACACATCCCATCTGCAGGAAACATGTCTTATTGGGAAAGTAATCCCACCAGGGCATCAGAAAGGAGACAGCTCATCTGCTAAAAAAGCTATTGATTTTAATCTCTCCCAGAAGAAAAGAAAAAAGGGACACTCAATTGCTTGGAACACAAGTCCCTTATGAAGTTACACTCCCAACGTTGCTTATATTTGTATCAAAGGGCTGAGGATCAAGAGAGAGTTTGTCCATGTTCAATTATAATCAAGGCTATGCAACCAAATAGGGTTGTGTGTTGTGTGTCTTCAAGTTGTATCTGACTTATGGTGATCCTAGGCAAACCTATCACTGGCCTTTCTTTGCAAGAAGGCTTATCATTGCCTTCCCCTGAGGATCAGAGAGTGTGACTTGCCCAAGGCCACCAAGTGGGTTTCCATGGCCAAGCTGGGAATCGAATCCTAGTCTCCCTAGTTGTAGTCCAACATTCAAACCACTATGTTACTCTGGCTACATTTTATGAAAATCTGTAGTGTGATGCTGTCAAGTTCATTCTGAAGTAGCAATGGAAAGGACATTCAAAACAATTAAAAGAAAGATTGAGAAACATGCTTCTTCAGTATTGGAAAACCTTGATAAAAAGAATCCCAGACTGACTTTTTTTTTTTTTTTGCATTTTGGGATTTATTCCATGCAAAATGCATGGGGGAGGGGGAAAGGTGCTGCACAGAAAGCATTTTCTGTGCAGGGAACAACTTTACATTTTGCATAAAATAATGGTCAGTACAGTTGGCCTTCTGTATCCAGGGATTCAGTTGGCCTTCTGGATCCATGGGTACAACTATCTATGGCTTGGAAATATTTTTTAATGAATTCTAAAAAGCAAACCATTTTGGCACTATCTGATGAATTCCATCTTATTATGCCATTGTATTTAATGAGATCAGAGCATCCATGGATTTTGGTAGCCACAGGGGGTCCTGGAACCAAACTCCATCAGATACCAAGGGACCATTGTCTTCTACATCAGCTACTTAGTTAAATAAATCTACTTAACTGCCATGATCTCAACATCCCATCCCTACCAATATTACTGGACATCAACTGCATGGGGTGAAGGAGGTCCATTCTGCTGATGATTGAAACATAGGTGAATGACATTTCCATCAGGTTTGGGTGGGGTGTGTGCCAGGTCATGAGAGCTTTCTTAGTTAAGTATACTAAGTATACAAAGCTACGTAAGTAACTGGTGTAGAATGTGTGTGTATGTGCCTTCAAGTTGCCTGTCAACTTATGGTGACACCATGAATTTCATAGGTTTCCTTAGGCAAAGAATACTCAGAGATAGTTTACCAGTTCCTTCCTGGGAAATATAGCCTACAGCACCTGGTTTTCACCAGTGGTCTGCCATCCAAGTACTAGCCAGGCCTGACCCTGCTTAGTTTCCAAAATCAGATGGGATCTGCTGTCTTTAGGGTTTTTAGGAATAATGGCCAATACTTCTGTGCAGAATTATTATTTTCTGTGCAGGCAATGTGCACATTTTGTGCAGAATAAGTCAACTACAGTACTTTTTCTGCAAAAAACAGCACTTTATTTTTATTTTTGCTGTTGTTTCCTGCACCAAAATACTGTTCTCTGTGCAAAAACAAGGTATGAACTACAAATAGTCTGCAAAATACTTGTGCAGTTGTTGAAGACTTTCTTGCAGTGGGAAAATTGCTAAAAGAAAGAAAATTACTAAAAGAGGAAAATTGCTAAAATTATTCACTGCCTGCTTCAAGAATTAATTGCACAAAGAATTATATCACTGCACAGAAGGAAGTCCCATTAAATGCTAAAGATTCTGGCCTTCTTGTGAGAGCTGGAAACTGGAGAGCAAACATGGCATGTTGCAAGCCTATGGATACAGATCTGAGGGTGTGAATGCTTTAGAGTTTTGGCCAAGAATCCAGTGGCCATTGGTGGAGTGTGAATTTCTGCCAGGGTATACAGGTTGCCTTCCTTATCCAATATCTAAAATGCTCAAAAATCTGAAACTTTTTGAGCTACAGCACCAGTAGTGTAGTATGTATATTTGCAAGACTGGAGAGGAATGTGAGGCTGGAGACAGATGTGAATGAATGACCAGAAGTATTGCTGCTGCCTTGAAGGTAGAAGCAAGCAACTGGAGGGCTCAATGCAGATCTCCTGTTTAGTAATAGGGCCCTTATATAAAATAAAAAAGTGTAGTATTACTGGGCTGCAGAGAGACACGAAGCTGGTAGAAGTTAACAAGGAACCCAAAAATTCCCAGGGCCTAGAAGACTAGATGGCAAAACTGCATGCCAGATGGTTAGATTCAGTCAGGACCATGGGCCTGAATTTGCAGGACCTAAGCAGAGTAGTGGAAGATAGGAGGTCTTGGAGATGTCTCATCCACAGGGTCACCATGAGTCAGGGTCAACACAAAGGCAGTTAACAATAAAAACAAAGCAGTCCTGAAGGGGGCCACGGTCCTGACTATGTTGAATATGTGAAGTCGTAGGCTTTCATGGCCGGTATCCATAGTTTTTTGTGGGTTTTTCGGGCTGTGTGGCCATGTTCTAGAAGAGTTTCTTTCTGACATTTCGCCAGCATCTGTGGCTGGCATCTTCAGAGAATACTGGAATGGAAGAGAGTGGGTCTATATATACTGTGAGACCTTGGGTAGGAAGGAGTGATTTCCATGTAAACTGTGTATTGTTCTGGTTGAACAGGTATTGTTCTGTTGTTAATAGCATGGCTTCAGGGTAGGAGGATATGCAATCAAGGAGATTGTCTGCTATTCCCATGTAAACTGTGTATTGTTCTGTTGTTAATGGCATGGCTTCCAGGTGAGGATATGCAATCAAGGAGATTGTCTGCTATTGTCTGCTGGGAAAGCCCCTGACCCTGGTTGGTTTCCCATTTGCATTTGCTGAGTGCTGATTTTCTTATTTTGTAGGACTGGTAGCCAAATCTTGTTTACTTTAAGGGTTTCTTCTTTCCTGTTGAAGTTATCCAAGTGTTTGTAGATTTCGATGGCTTCCCTGTGCATTCTGACTTGATAGTTGTTGACATGGTCCAGAATTTCAGTGTTTTCAAACAGCATTTTATGCCCAGGATGGTTTATAATGTGTTCTGCTACTGCTGATTTTTCTGGCTGGCCCAGTCTGCAGTGTCTCTCATGTTCCTTGACTCGTGTTTGTACGCTGTGTTTGGTGGTCCCTATGTAGACTTGTCCGCAGCTGCATGGTATGCAGTAAACTCCTGTGGCTGTGAGAGGGTCTCTCCTGTCCTTCGCTGAGCGCAGCATTTGTTGGATTTTCTTGGTTGGTTTGTAAACCATTTGGAGGTTGCGTTTCCTCACTGCTTTCCCTATTCTGTCTGTGACTCCTTTGATATACGGTAAAAATACCTTCCTTTTGTGTGGTTGCTCATCTTCACTCCTCGGGGTTTTCCTGGGTCTGGCAGCCCTTCTGATGTCTGAGCTGGAGTAACCATTTGCCTGTAGAGCCCAGTCTAGGTGCTTCAATTCCTCTTCCAAGAAGTGGGGTTCACAGAATATATTGAATATATATTCAATATATTCACAGATTTGGGCAGACCAGCCCCAAATCTGCTATTCTCCAGTGAGAAAAAGAATAGTATATCCCAGCTATCTTCACAACAGACTGACCTCCAAACATTTGGAATGGAGCAAAATGGCCACAAATTACATGCCAGCTACGGCAGAAATCCTTTGGTTGTGGACATGGCTTGCACCTGCTCTTCTGCTGTCAGCTACACAAACTCAAGAATCTGAGATGAACAGCACATGGGACAGGCCTCTATAAACCCACCTGAAGTCTTGTGATAAGAAAGGACTGCCTCATATTGCTATTTGAAAAACCTAGCAACCATAGTTGGTGTGTATGTATGTGGGGAATTTTCAACCAAAGTCTAACCTAATCTCAGCAGATCTGATTCCCGAAGCTGCCTCTGTCACCAGGTTGCAGTGATTAGGAGTAACCTGATATACAGAAAGGAAAAAGGAATGCAAAAATATGTATCTTTGCCTTCCATTCTAAGAACTATTAGATGCATTTCTCAGGGCGCCATCCTGTCCCCGATGCTATTTAACATCGATATGAAGCCGCTGGGCGAGATCATCCGGAGGCATGGAGCTCGGTGTCTTCAGTACGCTGACGACACCCAGATATACTTCTCCATGACCAGATCATCGACTCAGACTTCAGATGGCGTCTCTCCTCTTAATGACTGTCTTAGAGTGGTAATGGATTGGATGAGGAAAAACAGATTGAAGCTGAATCCATACAAAACGGAGGTACTTACGGTCACAGGCCCGAAACCTGATCTGGGAATACAGTCTCCAGTCCTGGATGGAGTCACACTCTCCTCTAAGGACTGTGTTCGCAGCTTGGGGGTACTCCTTAATTCGTCGCTTCACATGACTAGTCAGGTGAATGCGGCGGTCAGGAGTGCCTGCTATCAGCTTTGGCTGATACGCCAACTGCGCCCTTATCTGGACATGAGGGATCTGAAAACTGTGGTACATGCTCTGGTAAACTCACGTCTGGATTACTGCAATGCACTCTACATGGGGCTACCCTTGTGCTTAACCCAGAAACTGCAACTGGTGCAGAACATGGCAGCCAGATTAATTACGGGAACATCAGGGAGGGAGCACATAACACCAGTGCTTAAATCCCTCCACTGGCTGCCAATTAGTTTCTGGGCACAGTACGTGTTGGTTTTAACCTTTAAAGCCCTACATGGCTTGGGTCCATCTTACCTTAGGGACCGCCTCTCCCCGTATGATCCCCCCCGCACCCTCCGGTCCTCTGGGAGGAATCTGCTGCAGCCAATAAGAACTAGGCTGTCTCAGACCTCCCAGAGGGCCTATTCCGTGACCGCTCCCAGACTTTGGAATGGCCTGCCGGACGAGATCCTTCTTATTATTACCCTTGTTGCTTTTAAAAAAGCAGTAAAGACGGATCTCTTCCGGCAGGCCTTCCTGGAATAATCCTCCGGCTTGAGGGGAGATGGTCCTACCATTCCTTTCCGGTGACTCACTTCATCGTCATTTGTTATTGCTGTGTTTTGTTTTGTTTTGTTGTGTGTTATTATATTGTATTATGTTTTAAAATTTTCAATAGTTTAATTCTGTTTTAAGGGGTGGGAGGGTTGGATATGGGATATGCTGTTTTAAATTGTATGTTTTAAATGGTGTAACCCGCCCCAATTGCTGAGCAGAGGGGCGGGCTAGAAATAAAAAATTATTATTATTATTATTATTATTATTATTATTATTATTATTAAACTCTGGGGTTACCTTTTTCTCTGCAATCAGTGCTGGTTGAATTTTTAGTTGCTTTGCAAGTACCATATATGAGACCCAGTGTGGTTGTAGTTGTCTGAGCACTGGACCATGGCTCTGGAGATACGTGTTTGATTCCTCATGTGGCCATTGGTTGACCTGGGTGAGGGTCACCTTAGGGTTGCCATAGGTCAGAAATGACTTGAAGGCACACAATAACAACAAAATAAAGAATGGCTGAGATCCTAAATTGTACAGCTCCCCCAACCTACATAATAGCAGACACACCAAAAGTGTGTTCTGCTGGTGAACAGGTCACAATAGGGTGATGTTTCCAGCCTCCTTCCATCAGTGATCTGTGGTGGGGAAGGAGTTGTCACTGAGGTCCTGAGACCAATTGTTGCACCACAGATCACTGGTGGAAACATCATCCTGCTGTACTCCAGTTGCCAGTAGAACAGACCTCCATTGCTTGATGTGGCTGATGGATGTTAAGATAGGATTTTGGGGGCAGGAGGGCTTTTGATATTGAGGTAATGGGGTCACTAACATATATATGAATACCGAGGAGTTACAAATGAATAAGTCTAACTTACACATTTGTAACTGCTCAACAGAATGCCAGCAAACAGGGTTTTAAACATATGCCATTTTATTTGGTTCACTATTATTTCAGAATAGGTGCATTTTATATCTAATTTGAGGCATATCTGCCTGTGTAATTTATGTGATTTCCTGAGTATAAGCCTTGCTTATAATTATCAATGCATACATACTGTTCACTCCATTTTTCATTTAACAGCTCCTGAAGGACACCATACAATTATCCCTTGGCTGAAAAATTTTATGCTAATTTAAGGAATAAAACTTTTTCTGTACATCCGGAGAGTTAGCCTCCTTTTTTATCTGATTCACTGGATATTTCCAGTTCCTCCTGCTTTTCCCTTTGTGGGGCCAGGAAAATAGAAGCATGCTCTCCCCCCCGCCCAGATGTTCAAGGATGGCTAGAAGAAGCTTGGGCTCACTCCCACAGCAAATTAATTGATGTGAAGTTGTGCACTGAAGCCTTTGTTTGCTCTTGCTTACCCTGGGCAATCGTTTTACACAAGGCAATGCTGGACATCACCTTGCAAAATGTCAAAAAAGAACTTACATTGATGTAATGGGAGCTCATACCAGCATAAACCACTGACAGGATTCCAGCTTTTGTTTGTTTTCTTTTTGATAAGAGTGCATCCAGATTTTGCAGAATGTCTTCAGGATGGAAGGGAATTAAAAAATTCAAGTGTAAAACCCCAGTAGTTATATGAAGCCGAGCTGATTTGAATGCTTGGAGGATGGAATACTTTTACCCATTTTTGGCTGGCATGCTGTTGGTGAATTATGACGGTATACATCCCTGCATTGCAGCCTACAGACCCTAAAAGCACCAGATCTTAGAAGCTAAGGAGGATCAGACCTGGTTAGTACTTGGATGCGACACCATGAATGAATACTGTAGCTAGATTTCAGAAGGAACTGGCAAAACCATCTTTAAGTATTCCCTATGAAATTCATGAGGTTGTTAGAAGTCGACAGGTGTCCTGAAGGCATGTGCGCACACATATGCACACAAACAAAAACACACACACACCATTGCAACTGAGGGGATATGCAGACAGGTGGCTCTGGGCCGCCCCTGCTAGCCATGCATTTGGGCCGTGGCAACCACATGCTATGGCCCTGACCCTCCCTTTTGCCGCCCCTAAAAGAGTGGCAAAAGGCCGCCCTAAGAACTGGCGCTGTGGCTCTTCTGTGCCCTTTTGGCGCAGCATGTCTACACGCTGTGCCAGGAAGGAGTCCTGATATTGTGCACTGTGCATATGGGTGCACGGCATCAGGTCAGCATCAGGCTGGGGTTGGAGTGGCTGGCGTGCAGCTACCCCACCCCAATTCCACCCCCAAGCCGGCCCTTTAGGCCAGTCTTCAATGCCCCTGACTTTTTGGCTAGTTGCAGAGGTCTGAATTCACTACTCACCATACAATAACCAAAATTACACTCCCGACCCACATTTCCTCAGATGCAGCCTTTCCATATTGGATATTTGCATCAATGCTTGTGTGTAGCTCTATGTTTTCTTTTGAGAAGGGGCAGTGTCTTCTACACAGAAACACTGATTTATCTCTATGGTCATTTGGTCAATGTTGCTTATGAAGTGGTCACTTCCCATGCCCCTCCTCTTCCTGGGGGATTCTTCCTGGGGCTAATAAAGTTTTATGATTCTTTGTTCTCTCCAGAGTGAGCTCTGCCTGCCTTCTTGCAAGCATGGGTGCAGAAACCATGCTGTGCTCCTAAAGATGTTTTTCTTCTTACTTGTACACGTGGAGGTCGGCTATCTAGGGACCTCTGTACCAAAGTATAGTTTTCTCTACTGATTAGTTATTTTTGTAGAACCTAGATGTAACAATAAAGTAAGTTTCTTTTTACCTACTTATATATCCTATTTATTTACCAGAAGCTCAGATACCTTGTAACAGCTATGTTTCACAAACATATTATACCAAAACATATTATACCAAATACCTGTGGAGTACATGCTTGCTGCTGCTACTGCCGCTAAACTGATTTAACCACAAATAACCAAACCATAATTCTAACACTCAAAACCCAACCATTTCCTAGTTGGTGGAGTGTGGAGGCAACAACTGACAAGTGTCAACCCATTTTTCATATAGGGGGAACCAATTACATTATCTGCAGGGACTCTGGAGGCTCCCAGAGGTTTCGGTGGATGCTTGTTGCTGCACATCCAGCTACAGGAAAATAGCTGGATGCTTGTCTGATGCTCCCTTCACTCTCCACAGACCAGATAATGGCTGTGTTGGAGAAGAGATGGGTTGGGGTAGGTTGGATAGGGGACTATCATAACCAGATCTTGTAGGTATGCTTCCCAATTTAGGCTCATGGCCACATTTTTGCCCAAATGAGATGGAAAGTATTTTGTGAAACATAGCTGTTACAAGGTATATCCAGTCTGCCCACATAAGAAAAAGATATAATTGCTTACAATATGCATGCCACCAAGTAAGTTATGAACTAAGAGATCTATAGCAAGCCCAGCATGTAGCTTTGGGTATTCCGGAAAATCAGCTTGTAGAATTTTGCCTCCAGAAAAGATGTCAGGTAATAGCATGCTCTGCCAAAGCTGTACTTCAATTTAATTTGCACTAGTTTGTTGCAATCTCCATGAAATGTTGGGCCTGTCTGATGTAATTTTCTCACATTCCCTGAGATCGAATTCATACAACTAATGTTTGGAGGAAGCTTCCACCAGCAGTTACTGCAAGCTAAGGCAGCAGTCTATTTTAAGAAGTTCACTAAGTGCATGTACTGCCGATAGCACCATGCAGAGTATTCATTGTTCTTGTAGCATTTGATTTTTCTGCAAAGTGATATTTAGATCAAATTCTTTCATCTAGAAATCAAGCATCTGGCACTGAAGTGAAAACTGGAAAGTCTGTCATGTCAGGCAAACGGTAACATTCCAGTTTTCAAAGTATGACACAGTATGTTTCTGAGGTTACAAATCTTATAGGGCCAGTGTAATATATTGACTAGAAGTTTTGAATTTGGATCAGGGAAGACCTTGTTTTAATTTGGCAAATTGTTAAATGCGATTTTAATCTGTTTAAATGATTTCTTACTGTTTTATATAGTTTAAATTGATTACAGTAATTTTATTGCATGCTGTCCCACTCTACATCATAGGAGACAAGATAATATGCTATAGGGTGGGGATATAAATATTGTAAAAAATAAATAGGCATAGAGATGTGTTTGGTTTCTATTTTGATGTAAGTATATCTCAATTTGAACTTTCAAATGACTGTGTGCGTTTGTTGTGTGTGCACCTGCTGACTTACAGAGACCTCATACGTTTCATTCACAAATTTTATTTTTAGCCAAAGAATACTCAGAAGTGGTTTGCCATTGCGTCCCTCTGAAATATAACATACAACACCTGGTATTCCTTGGTATTCCATGTACTAATCAGGGCTAATCCTAGATACACAATGAAACCAAGTTATCCTTTAAGACTGAGCTGTCTTAAAAATGCAAAAAGATATGAATGAAAATTATGTTCATTATGCATTGCAAATTACTTTAAAATGTGCATATTAAGCAAAATTGCATATAAAAGTCATGCATTAAGAGAAATGTGCACAAGATGTGTACATATTTTAATTCCAAATTGGTGATAAGCCAACAACCTTGAAAGTTCAGGATGAAGCAAGCCTAAAAGTGGAAAAGTGAGAATTTGCAAGAAACAAAAACTTAGATTTCCAAGTTAAATCAAATCAGATCAGGTCAAGACAAATATTTTTAAGCAGTAGAAGGCAGGTCCATGGACAGCTCCAAGAAGGTCCAGCTGACTGAACCATGGAGAAAAGTTGCATCAGCAGATTACTGAGGTTATCTGAAGACTTAAACAGACTGCTAGATAGGAATGGAAAGAATATTTGAAAAATGTTGAAAAACATTTAGTTCATGTGTTGAGCAACCCTGATGATGAGGAGAATCCTGTACTGATGAGAATCTTCACTATTTGGGACTTATTTTGTGCAAAATTCGCATGTAGTTGTTTTGTGCAGAAAACAGCATTTTCTGCAGGGGAAATAATATTGCAACATGGAAATATTAATTCCTGGATAGAAAATGCTGTTTTCTGTAATGAAAGTGCTATAGTGGGGGTTTTATTCTGTGAGCCAGAATGGTGTGTAGAGGTTTGAGCACTGAACTGTGACTCTGGAGAACAGGGTTCTAATCCCCACTTAGCCATGAAAACCCACTGGATCATAGAATCATAGAGTTGGAAGAGATCCCAAGGGCCCTCCAGTCCAAACCCCTGTTGCAGGAACACACAACCAAAGCACTCCCGACAGATGGCCATCCAGCCTCTGTTTAAAAACCTGCAAAGAAGGTGACTCCGCCACTCTCCAAGGCAGCATATTTCACTGTCAAACAGCTCTGACTGTCAGGATGTTCCTGCTGAGATTTAGATGGAATCTAACATGATATGACATGCTGGTCTCGACGTCCAGCAGACAGACTGAGCAATCTGAAGGAAACATATACTTTAGCATTTACAAGCTATAGTGGTGTGCAGTATTTTTTAATCTGTTATTGTAATTATATTTTAAATATGTTTTAAGCATTCTTAGCTGTTTTTAATCATGTTTTTAATAATATGGATATTTAATTTCTTTTTAACTTTTGTAAATTATTGTTTGGGCCAGTTCCACCCCCCCCCCAAAAGTATTGTAAACCACATTGAATCCCATTTTTTTTGGGGGGGGGGGAAGGTGGAATACAAATTTGATGAACAAACAAACACATGAATAAATAAAATAACTATTATGAGCTTTTCACTTACATTTCTGAATGTTATTGGTATTAGTAAAAAGCTCCAGAGGGAGGGAAGGAGGGAGGGAGGAGGAGGGAAGGAAGGAAGGAAGGAAGGAAGGAAGGAAGGAAGGAAGGAAGGAAGGAAGGAAGGAAGGAAGATGATAGAGGAGTGGAGCAGGAGAGGAAGGAATCAAAGGATGGAGGGAGAAGGAGGAGAAAGAGAAGGGTTTCAGCAGAAATAACTGGAGTTATAAACATTCTCCAAAACCATTAAGTACTGTGTTTTGGAGAGTATTTATAACTCCAGTGATTTCTGCTGAAGGCTGCTGAAGAAGCCCTTATCTCAGACCTACACAGCTTGGCAGTAGGAATGGACCAAAATTATAATAGGCTAAATGTCTTTGAGCTGCAGATAGGTTTTAATTAATTAATATTATTATTAATTCAACTTCCTCCTCCTCCTCTGACTGACCCTTTCCTCAGGAGAAAGCTGGGTGGTGGAGGCGCCTTGCAGGTCAAGCATTTGCCTGGCCTCCTCCTCTGCCGCCTGGCCTCCTCCTCAGGAGAAAACTGGGCAGTGGAGGAGCCCTGAGGGGTGAGCATTTGCCTGTCCTCATCCTCGTCCTCCAGCCAGCCTTTCCTCGGGTGAAAGCGGAGGAGCATTGCAAGTGTTCACCCATCTTAGTCCTCATCCTCTACCAGGCCTTCTCCTCAGGAGAAAGCCAAGCAGCAGGGGAGCCTTGTAGGGCAAGTATTTGCCTGTCCTCCTCTTCCTCTGCTGCCCAGCCTCCTCCTCAGGAGAAAGCTGGGTGATGGAGGAGCTTTGCTGGGCAAGCATTTGCCCATCTTCCTCCTCCGCTGCCTTGGGAGAAAGCCGAGCAGCAGAGGAGCCTTGCAGAGTGAGTGTTTGCCCTTCATCCTCCTTCTCCATATGGTCCTCTCCTCAGCAGAAGAGCCTTGGAGTCATTCCACATCCTTGCAGCCACCCCAAATCCTTTGTCAGGTAGCATGTGTGCAGGCCTGCCTTATCTCATACAGCCAAAAACACATTGGGGTATATCAAAATTAATAAACAGTTGACCATCTTAGAGCATGTGGCACTTGTCTCCTGATTGTTTGGATGCTTTTAATGTGCTTTTCAGTACTCTCTTCTCTTCTCTCTGTGACACACACAAACACAAAAGCATTTTTAAATACAGTTCTATTTTGGTCTTTCTAGCCTTCTGGAAATGAGACTCTCCTCCGGCAAGGTAGGTGCTACAGCTAGCTAGAAGAAACCTAGCACATCAGGAAGGCACAGCAGCCCTTGTTTGCTGTCTCCATCCCTCTCCACCCTAGAGGAAAACAAGGAAAAAATCTGCTTTTTCATCACAACCTGTGGTGTGTGTATAAGTGTGGGTGCTTTTATCACCTCTCCCTGGCTGGCTCTGATGCTACAGTCTGCATTCCAGCCTTCAGTCTGCTCCTAATTGTAAACTTATGATTTTATCACAAGAACCTTGGTCTTACCTCGGACTTGCCGTAATCGCATTATTTAAAGAGAACAGAAGCATAGCAGTTTTGGAGCTTTTATTATCACACGTCCCTTCAACAACATAATGGAGGCTTTTTGTGCCATCTGTGGTCCCACTCTCTCTCTTCCACATTCCCCTTAACACCGCCTTCCTGCCCTGTACCCTACCTAGCATGCCTTTTAAAATTATTCTTATTCTTATTATTAAAAAAAATAAATTCTGGAGTTATGAGAATGTGATTTAGTAAAAGAAAGTTAAAAAAGGAAAGAAAACAGTTTGCTTAGGAACAACACGGGTTAGGAGGGAGATTGATACCTCATGACTACTCAATATTGGGGCTACCATGGAGTGTCACTTATCACATTTGTGGAATAATGGAGTGGCCGCACAATTGACTGCTTATTGATGGCCATCAATAAAAATATGCTCTCTAACAATGCTTTACAGGCACAGCAGCAATGGGTTGGTGGTGACGTTGTGGGATCAGTATTGCTAAAGATGGTATTCTCTTGCTAAAACTGTGGTTTAAAATCTGTGTGATAAAGTGGGAAGACAATGTTAGCTGAAAAATGGGGCTCAGTAGAGATGTATAACAAAATAAAAGTATGGTGTTGCATCACAAGGCCAGCCCGAACATTCAGCAGAGTGAGGCAGTGGCCCCAGGTAGCAGATTCTGGGTGTCATAGAAGCAAGGCAACCCACGTCCTTCTGCTGCCTGAGGCAGAAAGAAAATTCCCACTCCTTTACATTACATGAAGCCGGAAGAGGACCTAGCAGCAGTGATGCATCTCTGTTCCCCAGCCCAGGAAGAAGAGGAGTATATGCTGGCATTTCCCAACATGTCCATCCAGGGATGAAAGTAGTGCTCTGTCCCATTGGAAAAAGGAGGAGAGCATGCTCTTTGTACCTTTAGGACACCAGAGGCCAGCTGTACTGCAGAAAATCACTGACTCTATGTACAGCTTTCCACTGGCGTAGCCATAGACACAGGGATGCCATAGTTCCATTCCCTTTCATGGGGTACAGCATATTCATGACACTTATTCTCAAAAGAGACCTGAAAGGGGATATGACCAGTGGAGGATAGTGTCTTCAGCATCATTGGGAAGTGAAACTGGGTTTCAGTCTCAACTTCAAAGGAGCTATTTCCAGGTGATGAAACCTATTTGGAGGACAAGCATCAGCATCATGGGAAGCTCATTCAAAGTACAGTCCTGTAGATCGTCAAAGAATCATAAGAATTGGAAAGTACCAGATCTGCCATCCAGTCTAATTCCCTGCCATGCAGGAAGACACAAAGCACCCCTGACAGATGGCCACCCAGCCTCTTTTTAAAAACATCCAAAGAAGGAAACTCCATCACACTCTGAGGAGGTGCATTCCACTGTTCAACAGCTCTTACTCTCAGGAAGTTCTTTCTAATGTTTAGGTGGAATCTCTTTTCCTGTAGCTTGAATCTATTGTGTCCTAGTCTCTGGAGCAGCAGAAAACAAGCTTACTTCAGCCTCAATATGACATCCTTTCAAATATTTAAACATGGCTATCATGTCACCTCTTAACCTTTTAAAAGGTGTAACCCCCAGCATTCTTCACCATCTCTGGACTCAAACCCAGAGCAGATTCACTGCTCCCTTGGCATAAGGGCCACCAGTCTCCATTGTTAGAGGCAACACCACTCCCTTCCAGCTGCCCACCCTGCTGTCCTGAGCAACAGCCACAAATCAATTATCAGTGCTATGCTTCACTGAGGTTTCCAAGAACTGTTAAGAATGAATCCTTCTGACCCTTTCAATCCACCAGAAACCACACCGACATCATTAAGTTACACACCAAGGGTGCCATTTTTCCTCCCAATGGGTCACCCTCATTTCCCGCTCTCTGTCATGCTGACATATGCTTAAGAGCCTGGATCTTAATTGGATCTCCGTAAGGTCATCATCTGAATTAGTTCCACCAACAGCAATCATCTCCACCAGGGGAGTTGACAAATTGATGTCCTCCAATTCGCCATCATCAATTTGAGCTGAAGACTCAGCATGAGCAATTTGGACTGGCAAATGAATGCACTTAAGAAGAGAGCGCTATTAAAAATAACTAGGGCCTGGTCTCCTCCAGCTATATTCCAGGCATAAGAAAGACTGATGGCCAGGAAGTTGCATGTATACAGAGGGTGGCATAAGGCAAAGGAAAGCAAAAAGTTCTACTCAATTAAGGGAACTTCACTGCATAGACACAGGGGTTTTTCCGTGGTGTTTATGGGAGATTTATCCATGGGGATATTTATCTATTTACTCTCTCCAGCAAAACAAGAGAAACTGGGGAAGCCTGTGCAGAGTATGCACACCAGAACTTCCATGTTCCCATTGGAGCAAGAGGACCACAAGTGCTTAGTTTTACTTCTCAGTTGCTGAGGCTTAGGAATGGGTAGACAGGAAGGGGGATCCCAAGGCTGTTGGAAAAAATGTCTCTGACGTGAGAAAACAACCACAACCACTGAACAAAGGAGAATCATCATTCCTAGAAGACACCAGAAGTGGTAATCTGTATTCAAACAAAGCACAGCTTCTTCATCTTTTCTAAGTTTTTTAAAAAAATAATATTGGCTGATTTTACAAAATTGGGAGTGCATTGACTGCACAAGTATTGTAGTTTGATCTTGCTATCTTGCCTCTATCCATGGAATCTTGGGATCTGTAGTGTGATAAGACATGCAGAATCCTCTAATGCAGTGCACTCCAAGCTATCCAGACAAGACAGAAACGCTCCTGGTCAAAGGATAGATCTGGGAACAGGGATTCAGTCTGTGCTACATGGAGTTCCAGTCCCCTTGAAAATGCAGTTTTGCAGTTTTGGAGGGGTACTCTTCGATTCAGTTCTGAGCCTGGAGGCCCAGGTTTCAAAAGTGACCAGGAAGGCATTTGCACATTTAAAGCTAGTATATTCCTGGAGAAGCTAATCTGGTGATGGTGGTACACATCTTGGTTGTATCCTATTTGGATTACTGCAATGTTTCCTAGGCAAGGATTACAGAATCAGAGTTGGAAGAAACTTCAAGGGCTATCAAAGAAATGCCTTTGAAAAGAGCTCTGAAACTTCAGTTGGGTGAAAGAACTGCAGAAATTATTAACCAGGGCTGGCTAAAAGGAAGCACACAACTCCCTTGCTGCAACAGCTCCACTGGCTGCCAGTTCATTTCTGGCACAACTGTGCTGATTTTGACCTATAAAGCTCTATACAGCTTGGGTTCAGGTTATTTGAAGCATTTTAGCTACTTTTATAAGCCCATTAGAGCTCTAAGATCATCTGAAGAGACCCTTCCTTCTCTTTGAGGCTTATCACATTGCAAAAGAAAGACAAGAGGCAGTGAGATACAAATGTCTTTCTGCTTACCTTCCTGCATGACGTCATAGTACTTCCATTCTCCCTCCAGAATGAGATGCTTGTAAAAGTGTAGCTTTTGCCAATTTCCTTTCACCTCTCACTAAGCCTCATCCCACTCACCCCATCTCTTCAGTACTTTAAAGGGATGCAGGCAAACTCCATAGCCCATTTCTGTCAAAAGACAGATGTTTGGGGAATAGTGGTATCACCCTCAGGGTGTCACTTGGTATGGTCTGCACCCTCCCCCCAGTGATGTCCCTGTATTTAATAAAATTTAGAAAAAACACATACCACTCTTGAATACTTCTCTGAGTATTGTTTCTCATCTGCAAATGGCACCATTTTGTATGCCTACCTGACATAGAGGGAGCGCTTCTGGTTGGTTCGCAGGGAGCCCGACCCAGAACTCATGCTGTGATTCATCATCTGTTCACGCAGGTCATGGATCTTGGCTTCAAATCGGGCGTATTCTGTTAAAGGAGGAAAAAAGTATGCATTTTTTTTTTAAAAAATCAGTAATCACTTCTTCTGATACAGCTTGTACATCTTTATTATTCATTTGTTACAATTATATCCTGCATTTCCTCCTATGACCTGAGTGTTTATGGCTCTCTTCTCCCTCAATTTATCCACATAACAACCCTCTGAGGGAGATCAAGCTGAGAGTTAGTGACAGATCCAAGATCACCCAAAACAGAGTGAAGACTTGCATATTAATTTCCCATGTTCCAGTCCAACATTCTGACCACTATAAAAAGGGATCCTGTAGCACGTTTGGGACTAACTGTGCGTAAGTTCTAGCATAAGCTTTTGTAGACTTGTGGGCATTGCAGACTGGCCTAAAGGGCTGGCCTAGGGGTGGTGTTGGGGCAGGCCAGCCACATGCCAGCCGCCCCAACCCCAGCCCAATGCTGTCCTGATGCTGCATACCTGTACACACACTGTGCAGCATCAGGACGCCCTACCGGCCCAGCGTGTAGACACGCTGCGCTGAAGGGCGCAGAAGAGCTGCAGCGCTGGCTCTTAGGGCGGCAAAAAGGAGGATTGGGGCCACAGCATGTGGTTGCCGCGGCCCCGATCAACCGCTAGCAGGGGTAGCCCAGAGCCGCCCATCTGCATAGCCCCTTGGTCTACTTCCTCAGATGCATATGTTGTGTTGGTCCATGCATTTGAGGAAGTACACCAAGTCTACAAAAGCTTATGTTACAACTTCTTTCACACAATTAGTCTCAAAGAACCCTTTGCATACTGATATTCCAGACAAACACAGCTATGTCTCTGAATTCTGAACACTACTTCACATTGGGTCTCAAACTGTAGATATATCATATGGAATGTGAATAATAAATAGGGCTGCCAGAGTGAAAACTGGAGAAAGATTGTGTAACCAGTAATGGTCACATAGAAGAGGGAATTTCAGCAGGTGTTACTCGTCACTCAACCAAGTAACAAGCAACACCTGCTGAAATTCCCTCCTTTCCACATCCATTGAACTCTTCTCTAGTTCTCAATCTGGCAACCCTAATAGGTTTGGCACTGGGACTGATTAAACAGAAAACGTGAATCTAACAAGTCAAGGCCATTTGCCAAGTATCCGAGCCAAATGATCAGTCTTTTTATTGTGATCAATAAAATATAAGGCATAGTTGGCTCTACTATTATTTAGATCATGGTGGGCCAAGGGCTGCTTGTAGGCTGCCTGTGGTCTCCAGGGCTGTTTTGTTGCCCCACATCCCCCAACAGGTCAAAGCTTTGTCTCCAATTGCCCCCTAAGCAGCATGGGGACATTTTTGTCATGTTTTCAGTCCCCTTGGGCATTTTTAGGACCGGGAGAGGCCTTCTTTAAAAATCAGGAAGTGATTGCTTTGTTACTTTGTTGTTATTGTGTGTCTTCAAGTCATTTCCATCTTAAGGTGATCCTAAGGTGATCCTATCACAGGGTTTTCCTGGCACAATTTATTCAGAAGTGGTTTTTCCTTTTCCATCTTCTGAGGCTAAAGAGAATGTGTCTTGCCCAAGGTCACCCAATGGGTTTTCATGGTTGAGTGGGGAACCCTGATCTCCAGACTTTCAGTCTAGTGTTCAAAACACTACACTACACTTCTTACAGTCACTTCTCATTTTCTAAAGACCCCTCCTAAGGTTACATGGCCCAGAAGGGCCCAAAACCTCAATGAAAATGCCCACTCACTACTGACAAGGCTGGGTGGGCATTTGGTGGGTTGCACATACACTTTCAACATATCTTTTACAAGTGTATGTGCAACCTTTCAAGTTCTTCTGGAGGGCTAATGTGGCCCCCTAGCCTCCCACAATTGCTCACCCCTGATTTAGATTTTATTTATTTTAAAATATTTATGTTCCACCTTTCATCCAAGAACATGGTTAAGAGCTTCACCGCACATGTTACTGCATTGCAGCCCCTAGCCAGCATAGCCAATAAGTGACATTCTACAGGTGTAACCATTTCACACGGGCCACAATCCTACTGTTAGTCTCAACTAGAAGAGATTCATTGACTCAATTGTATATACCAATGGTTCCCAAACTTTGGCCTTCAATTCCCAGAAGCCTCAGCCAGTTTGACCAACAGTCAGGAATTCAGGGAGCTGAGGTCCAAAACATCTCAAAGATTAAAGTTTGGGAACCACTGGTATATACGGTACCTATGTGTTGTCTCACCATTTGACTATTGAGTCTACTCTAGCTGGGACTAACCAAAAGGATTTCAGCCATGCCACTGAAAATTCTTGGATGATGCATAACTATTTCTCAGTGCCTCTTGATTCACCAAGATTGCAGAAACATTGCCTATGTATTCTCCATTGCACAATGGAACAATAAGAAACACCATTTGTTGCAGAATATTTATATTCAGCAGAAGGGTGGTATAGTGCAACCACCATGTAACTACATGAGTATAAAGTAACCCAGTAAAGAAGTAGGATCACAGCTTTTATGTTTAACCCAAATTTATGTCTGTATCTTAAACCCATTAGATAGATTCCTAACTCTATAAGCAGCAAAATACAAGACATTATGTTCTTCTGTGAGACAGACCTTTAGATATTTTAAGAGTGTTATCATGTTCCCACTGAAACACCTGCCACAATAAAGCAGTTTGACAACACTTTAACTGTCATGGCTCCATCCTGTCGAATCCTGGGATTTGTTGTTTGGTGACGTATTCAGCCTGGTCTGTAAGAGAGCTGTGGTGTCTCATCAAACTACAAATCCCAGGATTCTTTAGGATTGTCATGGTAGTAAAAGTGGTGTCAAATTGTTTTATTTCTGCAGTGTGGATACACCCTGAGTTTTCTCTCATCCTGAGCAAAGATACGCAGTCTCTCAATTAACAGTTGCAGCTCTATTTCCATGTAATTCCTACTTTCTCCAGGCAGCTCCTTACTAGATGACCATATTGCAGTTCTATATTGTCATTAAACAGCCTGTCTCTCTGCATACATCTCATTTTCTTCTGTTCATCAATCTTGACATTACCATTAGTTCCTTAGTTAATGTTTGCTGTTCAGTTTGGCATACCTCCCAGAGTGCATTGCTGTTGCATAATATGGGACAGTTATTTTTATTCATTAGCCCATAACTAGTAATATTTCACCTTCACAATTGCCAAAATATCTGGCTGAGTTCTGTACTACACCACTGCAGTGGTTTGGGATTTAGGTCTTTCCTCTTAACTTTTATCATCTGCAGAATTTTCAAATTGCAAAATCTATTAGCCACTTTTGTAACAGCCTTTCCTTCAGAATATTGCCTTGAAGCATATTCCGTACCTAGCAAAGACTAGGAATATTGCCTTGAAGCATATTCCGTACCTAGCAAAGACATAAGGTAATATTATGTGATCAAACAGTTTTATATGCCTTTTCTTATCTTGTCTCATAGTTGCAGCCTTTTGGGTTCTCTGCAGAGACATAGAGTACAGCCTGTAGAATTAAAGCAGTTTGACACCACTTTAACTGCCACATGACTCTATCCTGTGGAATCCTAGGATTTATAGGATTTATATTGGTGAGGTATTCAGCCTGGTCTGTCAGAGAGCTCTGGAGTCTAACCATACTACAAATCCCAGAATTTGACAAGATAGAATCATGGCAGTTAAAGTGGTGTCAAACTGCCTGACTTCTGCTGTGTGGCTACACCAAAATAAAAGAGTCTGAATCATCTTCCTAGTCTCAATTAAAATAGACCTGTTGCATCAGAGGGAATGACCTATTTATTGACTCATGATCTGACAATTGATTGTTTGGAAGTTTGGGATTTTCAAGCTGTAGTTTGCTTTATTCTATGCTATGAGCCACTTTGAGTTTCAAGTTGGGAAACAAGTACGGTAGGATATAAATCAAATAATTAATTCTAAAACAGTTTATTCACTTATTTATCTAAAGGAATTTAATTGACTAGACTGTGCATGTGATCTGAAGATATAGGGTGGATTAAATGTTTTCAAATAAGTGAACAAATAAGGATGTAGCTAAATTGGATTAGATACAGAGGAGAGTATCTGTATCCATGTGTCTGTATCCAGTTTATATGTATGGCTGTGAAAGCTGGACAGTGAAGAAATCTGACAGGGGGGAAAATCAATTCATTTGAAATATGGTGCTGGAGGAGGGTTCCACCGATACCACAGATCACCCAAAGTTAAACAAATGGATCAAAGACCAAATGAGACCTAAACCTTCCATAAAATTCAAATTACTAAACTAAGGCTATTGTAATTTGGAGATATAATGAGATGACACAACTCATTAGAGGCCATAATGGTTGGTAATGTTTAAGGCAGTAGGCAATGAGGAAGTCCACATTACAGATGTACGGACTCAGACAACGGTGCCATAGTCCTGCAATTGAAAGGATGAGCAGGAATATTAAGAACATGGTCTCTTGGTGGTCTTTCATTCATAGTCTCACCGTAAGTCAAAACCAACTTAATGTCACATACGAAGAAATGGAGGAGAGCAACAGAAATGATTGGGGTCATTGAAGAAGAGAAGAAGACTGAAGTGTATGTACATGTGGGAGCAGATATGATTGTTATTGTGTGAGTTCAAGTCATTTCCAACTTATGGTGACCCTAAGGTGAACCTATCATGGTGTTCCTGGCAAATTTCTTTAGAGGGGGTTTGTCATTGTCTTCCTCTGAGGCTGAGAGTGTGTGACCTGCCAAAGGTCACCCAGCAGGTTTACATGGCCAAGCTGGGATTTGAATCCTTGACCCTGACACCATAGTTGAATACTTAAACCATAGCCTTCTCCAAATACCTGAAATTAGCATATGGAAGAGAGCAAAGGCTTAATTTTTGCTAGCCCAAATGGCAAGAAGGGGTTCACGTTATAAAAGGGTATAATTTAGTTGAAATTCACAGAAATTTGACTGTGGGAACTGTTGAGCAATGGAACCAAACGCTAAGGGACAGTAAGCTCTAGCTCTGGGTTTCTCACCCCAAACAAGGGTCTGGGGTAGATGGCTTAAAGAATCTATTCAAGGTGCCCATCCAAGCCTATGATTCTGTGATCTGAATGTTACATGGTTCCCAAATAAAGCATATGCTAGGTGTGCATGAGATCTCCAGCTTAATCACTGACAACTCCGGCTAAAAAAATATCAGATAGCAGGTGGTAGGAAAGGTCTGTTCCAGGTCACAGAGACTTACTACTGGTAAGTGCAGACATTAGCAGGCTTGATGTACAAACTGATTTTACTCAAAAAGGGGCTTTTGCATATTTCCTGAAGAGTCAGATCAATAAAAAAATCTTTGAATAGCACTAAGCCAAAATGAATAGTTTGTTGATATGCCAAGATTTCATTGAAAAGCAAAACTATTTGGGCCAGAGGCAGGAAGCCAAGTCTGGCTGGCTCAAGTGGTTCTTGTCGTGTTTCCTGAAGCATGCCATTTCCATATAATCATAGAGCTAGAAGGTACTAAAAGGTCCATCTAGTTCAACTTCCTGCCATGCAGGAGATGTTTAAAGACCTCCAAGAAAGAGAGTCCAACACCCTTCAAGGCAATCTATTACACGGTATAAAAGCTCTTATAGTAATAATAAAAAAGTTCTTCCTAATGATTAAGTGGGATCTCTTTTCTCCTAACTTGAATCCACTGGTTCTGTTCTAGTTCCTGGAGCAGAGAAAACAAGCTTACTGCATCTTCTACATGACATCCCTTCACATATTTCAAGAGAGCTATCATATCATCTCTCCTCTTCTCCAATTTAAACATGCCCAGCTCCCTCATTTGTTCCTCATAAGGCTTGGTTTCACCTTTACCACTCCAATCTCACCAGCACTAGGGCTTCATCTGCACTGTAGAAATAATGCAGTTGCCACTGCTTTAACTGTCATGGCTCATTGCTATGGAATTTTAGGATTTGTAGTTTTTGAGTTTTGTGAGCCTTCTATGTCAGAAAGCTTTAGTGCTACAACAAACTACAATTCCTAGGATTTCACAGGATGCAGCCATGATAGTTAAAGTGGAACATTATTTCTGCAGTGCAGATTTAGCCTAGAAGTTGGTGGTCTCAGGCCCCTAAATAAGAGGACAGCTCCTGTTCCTTGCCCAAATTGTGCAACCTGAGACTATCTTTTCTTCTTTGAAAGCTTATGAAGAGAGTACTTTTAAGCATGTGAAGACTGAATATCCTCCTCCCATCACCATCAAAAACAATATCATTTTCAACCACCCTGCATGCACATGGCAAAAACCTAGCTTTTCTGTCTTTCTGAGTATGAAAATCTCAAGTGTCTACCAAAGCCCTGTCTCCAAGGGCATAGCTATGGGGCTAGGGGTGCAAAATGGGGCCATTGCCTTCCCAAAAATAAGAGTTCTGCACTCTCAAATAGAATTTTATTTCAGTCTCCAAATTTCTACCATTGCAATTGCTTCAGTTGAACATTTAAAAATACAGTTTTATGCATGCAAGGAATATGAGCAAGCACAGCTACCAAGGGAATGGGACCACAGTGAATATGAGTTCTAGGTGTGAACAATTCTCAGTGTCCTATTGTCTATGATGCTAGAAATCTGGGGTCTGAAGGAAAATTTCATTGGTGGCACAATTTTATTTGGGGATGGATGGATCCGTGCCCCCATTTTGCACCAAAATAATGACCACAGAAGACTTACATACATTCAACCTAGACAATGAGGAAATTGAAAGAGTTAAAGAGTTCCTGTACCTTGGATCAAACACTGATCAGTACAATGACTGTAGAAGAAGACTAGAAATGGGAAGGGCAGCTATGAAAGATCTAGACAAGATCCAAAAGAGTAAAGATGAAAAATAAAAACTGATTATTAAAGCTACGATTGCCCAAACCTTGATTCCCATTCATCATGTACGGATGTGAGAGCTGGACAGTAAAGAAAGAAGACAATAAGAAAATCATCTCATTTGAGATAATGGTGCTGGAGAAGAGTGTTGAGGATACCACAGACAGCCAAAAAGACAAACAAATGGGTCCTAGAACAGATCAAGCCTGAAATCTCCATGGAAGCCAAAATGATCAAACTGAGGCTGTCGAATTTTGGCCACATCAAGAGAAAGCATGATTCATTAGAAGAGACAATAATGCTAGAGAAGGTAGTAGAAAGAGGGGAAGACCACATACCAGATAGATAGACTCAGTCAGGGAGGTCATGGGAATGAATTTACAGGATCTAAGCAGAGCAGTGGCGGATAAGACGTCTTGGAGATGTCTCATCCACAGGGTTGCCATGAGTTGGGGTGAACTCGAGGGCAGTTAAGAACAACAAAGTCACTATACTTCTGTTTGTTTTTCATTTCCAGAGGACTGTCTTCATAAAATCTGCAACAGTCCATTGCTGATTCCCTGTCCCTCCTCTGCTGATGGCTTAGCTGCATCAATTTTAATTCTATATAAAGAATCTTTACTTTCAGCACAGCTTTTCTCTTTAATAAATAATGGAGAAATTCCATGGATGCAGGCGTGGGAGTTAACATCTATATTTAGACTCCAGTGTGAAGAGTGAGGAGTAAGATCAGAAGCTGAGATGAAGTGTAGCTTCAGATCGTGGGCAGTTTCTACTTGAAGCAGAAGTGAACTCGCACATGAATTTAAGCAATAAAAGACTTCTTTTGGTCTCCACTTGTCTGTGAGACTGCAAATTTCTAAACAGGGATGTGCACAAACTGCCAGTTGGGCTCTGAGGATATTTCCACCTCTCTGTATCATAACGTTGCATATTTGAGGCACTCATCCTCAAAAGCAGATTCTAAAGTAGAGATGCAGCCGTTGCTTCTCTCCCTCAAAAACCTTCCCCAAAATGTTTAATGACTAGGAATGGTTCAACTCCTTCCAGATTTTGTGCTTGTGCATGTGTGGTATGTATGCCCACTGTGGGTCCTGTGGCTTAAAAACTGACTTTGAGGTTTCCAGAGTTTTCCTACCCCCACGCTAGTTGGTCCTAAAGAAATAAGCATACTGAGAAGATATAGGCTACAATCATCTTGATGCCATACCTCTGTATAAGTTCCCTTGTCATGCAGATGTTCTGTACTGGCCATTGTACAATGGACCTATTCAATTCATTGTTGCATAAGGAGAACTCCACAAGTGTAACTGTTTCAGACATGCCTAACTCCTATTGTCACTCCTAACTATAGTAGACCCATGGAATCAATTGTATTTACCTATGTGTTGACTCACCACTGAACAACTTTAGCCTACTCTATGTGGGACCAGCTAATAGGATCTAGCCATGCAACTAGAGTAGCACTATAGAATCAATTGGATTTACCCATGTATTGATCCATCCTTCAACAAAGGATTCCGTGAGTGTACTATATTTCAGAGGAAGGAACTGGCAAAACCACCTCTGAGTATAATAATAATAATAATAATAATAATAATAATTTATATCCCACCCCTCTGTGAAGCAATCGTATTCCTTGCCTAAGAAAACTCTATGAAATTCATAGGGTTGCCATAAGTCAACAGGCAACTTGAAGGCACACATGCACACAGACACACAGACACTAGTTGAGACTGACCCAACAGGGTTGCAGCCATGCAGCTGCACTTCTTGGATGCTGGGTAACTATCTGTCAGTGCCTTTAATGTAGCACTTGATTTATGGGGGATTGCAGAAAAAGTAATTATATATTTCCCATTGCATTATGGGGCAATAAGCAAGCAAATTAGCAGATATGCACTCAGGTGCACAATATTAATATTTAAGAGAATGTTGGTATAGTGCAACAATTGTGTTACTAACTGCATGTGTTTAGATTTAAAGGTATTCCCCATTGACAAGGTTGTTAAGTCATGTCCGACCATAGGGGGTGGTGCTCATCTCCATTACTAAGCCGAAGAGCCAGCGTTGTCAGAGACTACTCTGTGATCTTGTGGCCAGCATGATTGCACAGAATGCTGTTTACCTTTTCACCGAAGTGGTACCTGTCTATCTACTTGCATTTGCATGCTTTCAAACTGCTAGGATGGCAGAAGCTGGGACTAGTGACAGGAGCTCACCCCCTCATGCAGCACCCAGGCCTCGAACTGCCAACCTGCCGATCTTCCAATCGTCAGAGCTGGTGTCTTAACCACAAAGCCACTGCATCCCTTTACACTGTCCAAAAATCCCTTTACACTGTCCAAAAATCCCTTTACACTGTCCAAAAATACACTGTTTAGATTTACACTGTCCAAAAATGGTGCAGCATCTTAACCCGAGTCTTTGTGTTTGCGAAGATCAAGCTGTTTCAAGATAGGATAAGAGACCAGAATAATAGAATCTTGGAGAAGGAAGGAACTAGAAGTGATACCTAGTCCAAGCCCCTGCCATGCAGGAATATATATTTCCCATAAATATATATGGACCATATACATACTGTTTTTCATGAGACTTAGATCTGGGGCTCTTCCACAGTTCAGAATGATGGTTCCATTTTAGCTCCCATAGTCACATGCTGTAGAATCCTGAGATTTGTATTTTAGGGAGGGAAATTTAGAATCCCAGCCAGAAAGTTTTATTGCCTCACCAAACTACAGAACCCAGAATTATGATTGTTAAAGTGCAATCATAGTGCTAAAACTGTGAGAAAGTCCTGGGCCTTAATCCTCATCTGCATTATTTTGAAGCCCCATTCACAGGTCTAAAAATGTGGACTATTTTAGAGACTTTTAGCAGTACGGATGACATTCAGGGATGGGAAATCAATCACATATGCTCCTCTTGCTCCTTGGCTGGCAGTGTATATGTTTTTGAGTCTCCCTTATCTGAAATGCTTATGACCAGAAGTGTTTTGGATTTTGGAATTTTTTTTTAATATTTGCACATATATCATGATATCTTGGAGATGGGACTCAAATCTAAACATGAAATTCATTTATGCTCCATATACACATAGCCTAAATATAATTTTACACATAATATTTTAATAAAAAAGGGGTCACTATCTTAGCCATCCATATGGACAATTTTGGATTTTGGAGTATTTCAGATTTTGGAATTCCAGATAAGAGAGACTGAATCTGTATATTATGATAGAGGCATCCTGGGAAAAACAACATGGCTGTCCACTAAGAAGTTGGAAGAATGTAATTGCATAAAGTTCCAGTCCTCAGAGGAGCGGGGCTGGAAGTTTCATTCTTGAAGCCCCCCACAAACAAAATGATTTATTAATTGTCTTATTTCAAGTTGCAGGGATGTGTATGTGTGTTTCTATATGTGTAGAAATGTGTGCATCATATTTTAAAGTGCTAACTCATTAAAAAAAAACTTTGCATTTAGTAAACTAATGCAGCTTTTAGAACTGTTTAATAATAAAAGCTTTTTTTTTAAAGGACTGAAAGTTAGGTTTCTATAAAAAATAAAGTGTCCACAAACTGATAAAGTGAACACCAAAGCAATTGTTTCACTCATATTGCCACAAAATCATCCCCCCCCCCCCGCACTATGCATCTATGCTTTAAAATAGCTTCTCATTCTCTTGCTTCCCTGATCAATACCAGTTTAGGTCTGGTTACAAAGGTAACCTGTACATTTTGAGGAATATAGATAGAAAACAATCCAATTATAATGGACGCTCTTGCAGGTATATATTTCCAAGAAAAGTACACGTCAAAAGGAGACCAATAACTTCATTATAAAAGTCTCCCATGAGAGCTGCATGGATTTCCTATTCCAGTATAATTTGTTAAAGGTTTACCGCTCAAGTTGAAATCTTTCCAAATTACTTTTCAGAGAAAGGAGCTCTTATATAGGAAATGGGCTTTCTAAAGGAATGTGACCTTGTTCATCAAGTACATACAAAATGCCCGCATTATCCAAAGTCTATTTAAACAAGATCAGTTTACACAGCACCCAGCACATTTGGACAAATAGTGTCAGAAAATCAAGGTCAAAACTAATTCAGCAACATGGTCCCTTATTCACTTCCATGATGGTCAACACATGCCAGATTTCCCTCTTTTACTCAGCCACTAAAGGTATAAGAAATCTGTCTTTTATTTCACCTGGCAACCCTCTTAAGAATCACTATTGTTTGATTTTATGTGGCACATTAACATTTGTTTGTTTCAATGTGCTTCATTGCAATTACATTTTTATAAGCCACTCTGGGAAATAAATACAGTGGTCCCTTGATATTTGTTGTAGTTTGTTTCCAGGACCTTCTGTGGATACCAAAACCCATGGATGCTCAAGTCTCATTGAATACAGTGGCATAGTAAAATGGTGCCCCTTATATAAAGTGGCAAAATCAATGTTTGCTTTTTGAAATTTATATATATATATATATATATATATATTGACTATTCTCAAACCATGGATGGTTAAATCTGTGGATAAGGAATCTGTGGATACAGAGGGGTGACTGTAATCACAGTACTAAATATCAAGAGAGTCAGCATGGCGTAGTGGTTTGAATGTAGGGCTACAACTCTGGAGACCCGGGTTCAATTCCCAGCTCGAGCATTTGAACACAATGGGCACCCTTGAGCGAGTCACACTCTCAGCCTCAGAGGAGTGAGTCATACTGTCTCAGCCTCCTCTCAAGAAACTTGCCAAGAAAATCCTGTAATAGATTCGCCTTAGGGTTGCCATAAGTCAAACATGACTTGGAGGCACACAACAACAACTAAATATCAGGGATAAATATTCATTCCAGACCATGTCAGTTTCATAATTGGTTGCCCATTGTTTCACATCATTAATAATAATAATAATACTGCAGCATCTACACTGCAGAAATAATTTAGTTTGATACCACTTTAAGTGCTGTAGCACCATCTTATGGAAACCTGGGATTTGTAGTTTTACAAGGTCTTGAGCCTTCTCTGCCAAAGAATGCTGGTGCTTCACAAAATTAGAAATCACAGGAATCTGTAGAATGGAGCCATGGTTGTTAAAATGCTGTCAAATTGCATTACCTCTACAGTGTAGATGCACCCTTTGACAAAGATGGGCAGTTACCTTTCGAAACTTTCAACAGTGACAAGGACAAGAACAGAAGCTCATTCAATATGAAGTCGAAGGCTTTCATGGCCAGCATCCATAGGTTTTTGTGTTTTTTTCAGGCTGTGTGGCTGTGTTCTAGAAGAATGTATTCCTGACGTTTCGCCTGCATCTGTAGCTGGCATCTTCAGAGAATGGTGGCATGGAGGTGTGTGGGGTATATATATATACTTTGAGACCCTTGGTATACCCCACACACCTCCATGCCACCATTCTCTGAAGATGCCAGCTACAGATGCAGGCGAAACGTCAGGAATACATTCTTCTAGAACATGGTCTGACAGCCCGAAAAACCCACAAAAACCTATAGAAGCTCATTCATTTTACAAAATCAGATGAAACCTTTAGCCTGAGATGAAGCATTAAGTCTTACATAGTCTGGAACTAAGGGCCAAGGTAGTATGGGAGATAGCAACACTGCTTGACAACATGGTGATACAGAATGAGATAGCCTGCTTGGCTAATGCAAGCGAAAGCCTTAGAGCAGGGACAGGCAACCTTTTTGAGACCTGGGCCAGTCTCAAAAAGGTTGCCGCTCGGCTGGGCCAACGGGGGGGGGGGGGGAAATGGCAGAGCGCGCGTGCACATGCGCGCGCACACCCTCCTCCTGAGCACGCGACCCCCCGCGCACGCTGCCGGCGCGGCCACTACCGCAGCCGCCGCCGTAGCGCGCGCCGCCGCAGCTGCCATGGCGCATGTGCGGCCGCCATTTTGGAAGCCAAAATGGCGGTCGCGACGCATTTGCGCATGCGCAAAAGTATTGCGCATGCGCAAACGTGTCGCGACCACCATTTTGGCTTCCAAAATGGCGGCCGCGACAAGCGCGCCCGAAAACGCTCCCCGGCAGTGGTGCGCGGCGGCGGGGGTGGCGCGCAGCGGCAGCGACGGCGGCAGCCTTCGGACGGGGCCGGTAAGTCCGGGGCCCAGGGCCTTAACCGGCCCCCGGGCCGTAGGTTGCCGGTCCCTGCCTTAGAGATTGGGGCAAAGCCCTTGTCAAGTCAAAAGGCAAACATATGCAGATGAGGCTCTGAATTCAAGGGTAACCAACTGTGCTCTGCTTACTAGAAACCAGGCAATCATTCTACACACAGAGTTAGAAGTCTTGTGTCAGTATCTCTTCTTTCTGCACTTAATGTTTTCTGTCGATACCTGTGATTCAAAGGCTGCTAGATAAGGATTTATCTCAAGAAGGAAGCCATGGTCTTGGATTCTAGGAGCTGAGAAATCTTGAAAACAAATGTTAAATATCTAACTTGTCCCAGATGCTGGAGGCATGATTGGATTTTGGGACTGATGGCCCTATGAGGCTCCAAGCTTCTTGGGGTGCTTTTCTTGGGCTATCTACTCAACTTTCCATTTGCTAAAAAAAATAGTTCAAGCAAGTCATATGGTATGAATAAAAATAGGATAGAATACTGTTGGTTAAATTTTTTAAACTTATAAAACAATTGATGTAACCCCTATACATTATTATTATTATTATTATTATTATTATTATTAATATTTTCTTATATCCCGCCTTTCTTCCAATACAGTGACTCAAGGCGGCGAACAAGTATAAAACAATACATTTTAAAAACAGTACAACAATATCAAAATATATAAATAGAAAATGTAAAAAACAATTCAACCATTTTAAAAGTTAAAATAGTTAATATTTGCAGTCCTAAATGTACATTCCTGTACTAGTTTTTAATGCAATTATATTTCTTTATTTTTAAAAAGGTTATATTTTTGTATCATTATCAAGTATATAAAAACATTACATCAAAACATAAGCTTAAACATAAGAAAATAACAGATAACATAACATAAAACCATATATCAACATATAACATAACATACAACATACTAATACCTAAACATTTAGCTACAAAGAAACTTCTTCAAACAAACAATATTTCTTCATAAGCTTCTGGAAGCTTTCAAAGTGGCTAACAGAAGATTCATAAAATAAAATTGCAATAAAAACTAGTACAGGAATTAGATTAGGGCTGCATCCACAATGCAGAAATAATCCAGTTTGACACCACTTTAATTGCCATGGCACTATGCCATGGAATTCTGGGAATTGTAGTTTATTGTGGCACCAGAGCTTTCTGATAGAGAAGGCTAAAATGTCTTACAAAACTGCAATTCCTAGAATCCATAGTACTGAGTCATGGCAGTTAAAGTGGTGTCAAACTGGATTATTTTTGCAGTATGGACAGCCCCCAGGTTTAACTTCCTACCTAAAGGTTCTTGTTCCAGTTGCATATGATCTGTCAAATCTTCACAATGATTCCTAAGCCCTCAGTTCTATTATCACAATATTAATGTTAACACCATATTTTAACCGTTTCCACATTCTCTCATATATGTCTCTCTCTGATTATTCATGTCTGCCGTACTTTATCTAATTCCTGTACTAGTTTTTAGTGCAATTTTATTTCACAAATCTTCTCTTAGCCACTTTGAGAGGTTCTGGAAGCTTATAAAGAAGTATATAAACAAGCAAACTAATAATAATAAATAATGAATAATTAAAATATTCAGTACTGAATCCAATTCGATCTCCCCTCCATCAATCTACCCCCAGAAATCAGAGAAACAGCTCAAAAGGCACAGAAGATTTTATTAATAAAACATCACCCCAATGCATTTCAGTTTGTTTATCCCCTGAAGGCTTTCTTCAGGGGCTGTTTAGAATCTAAGTTCAAACATTTCTGCACCACGAAATCTCAAACCACTTATTGGAAAAACTTGTTTCCACTTATCCAATAAATGGTTTGAGAGTCCCTGGTTCGGAAACTTTTGAACTTTGATTGTTAATAGTTCCCCAAAATAGCCTTAATTTGAGTTGCCAGATCTCAGAGTGTCCAGTTTTCATGGGTTTTCTTCAAGTGGGAAACAAGAGTGAAAATACTCCTGTTTTGGTGGGTTCATCTCGGGACAAGAGGAAAATACTGTGTGCAAATATCCAGCTCAGTTACTAGAGGAGCACCTTGCAACAATTTGCAAAGCTTAATTGATTTGTTGCTATAACCTGCAGAGTCTCTCCAAGAGGGTCTATGTATTTAAATAATTATCTCTCTCCTTCCCTCCTAGGCATTGTGGTGCCAGGGCTCACCCTCTGCTCTGCATCTACCTCCTGCTTAGGAGCATTTAAACTAGATTAAATGTTCCTTATCCCATCTCTATAAGTAAGAAGGAATGATCCTCTCATTTCACCTTGATCTGGGAACAGCTCCTTTAGCTGAGATTTCTCTCTTAATTTCCAATCAGGAAAATATGTTCTCTCTGGGTGCATCTGCACTGTAGAAATAAAGCAGTTTGACACCACTTTAAGTGCCATAGCTCCATTGTATAGTATCCTGAAATCTGTAGTTTTGCAAAGTGTTTAACCTTCTCTGCCAATGGAGTGTTGGTGCCTCAAAAAATGACAAATTCCAGGATTCTGTAGGATGGAGCCATAGCAGTTAAGTGGTGTCAAACTGCATTATTTCTACAGTGTAGGTCAGTGGTTCCCAAACTTTGGTCCTCTGGGTATTTTGGACTTCAACTCTCAGAAGCCCCAGCCAGCTTGGTCAATATGCAGGAATTCTGGGAACTGCAGTTCCAACATCCTGAAAACCAAAGTTTGGGAACCATAGGTTTAGATACATCCTCTAGTTGATATTTATGAGGGCCTGTCCCCAGGTCTCAGCTTTTGGCCCCAAAACCTCAGGGCCTGGGATGACCCTGACTGACAACCCCTGTTTAAGAAAATAAATAGGACAAAGCACTTTGGGTTTTTAAACTAACAAAGCAGCTATCTTTTGAGTATCTTGAGCGGTGTCTCCCATTTGTTCTTTGGATTTTGTTGGATGCATCTCCATTTTCTGCTTTTGCCCCCAAACACAATTTCTTCTACCATACAGATTTTGCCCACAACATTTCCTTTTACTCACATTTTTTTCATCCCCCGTTTTGCAAAAGTTGGATAAAAGGGATCTAACTACTGGATGTACGGGATGGGTGATACTTTGAGTCCAAAAAGCAACAGCTTCAACTGCTATACCTTTTTAGGGCAAGAAATACACTACCGTACAACAGCTTCAACTGCTATACCTTTTTAGGGTAAGAAATACACTACCGTACTCTCCAATATTTCACAGAAGAAAATTAGTTCGCATGTGGTTAAGCGACAGCAGAGTGGCAAAAGGTGGCAAAAGTTATTAATGTGGAAGAACAGACAAGCGAGGAGAGTTTGCTTCTGCTGGGCACTACAGGGAATGGCAAGATTCTTCCCCCTTTTCTCCCTCATATTCAATGGAGTACAAACTAGGGTTTTTTGCCATTTGAACTCAGTTTGCCGCAACTAAAGTAAGCTGAGGAGAAAGAAGGGAAATGGGAGGACAGAGAAATTGGGACATTTTTAAAGCAGCTGAAAAAGGGAAATGACAGAGGATTAATCAGGACTGTCTCTGCCAAATTGGGACCAAGGGTATTCACTACAAAAATATGGATGGTTGCACAATCAAAAAATTGACCGTATTCCAGTCAGAGCCAGCATGGTGCAATGGTCTGAGAGTTGGACTATGACTCTGGAGACCAGGGTTTGAATCCCTGCTTGGGCATGGAAACCCACAAGGTGCTCTTGTGCAAGTCACACTCTCTCAGCCTTAGAGGATGGCAATGGGAAATCTCTTCCGAACAAACCTTGCCAATGAAACTCTATGATAGGTTCGACTTAGGGTCGCCATAAGTTGGAAATGACTTGAAGGCATACAGCACACACGCACACATTCTGATCTGTGTATTTATCCAGGAATTACAAACTAGCATTATTTTAAAATATAGACCATACAAAATTCTACTCCTCGCCTGAAGAAAAGCAGACAAAAAAGAGATATATGAGGTGCCACATGCCATCTGGAACCATTGTAAAGATGCCTTTTTGTCCCGCAGGGCAGAATTGTGAATGGCGGAGGCAACAGCTGTACCTTGCATGTGAAGGGCAAAGAAGCCAAAAAGAGATGGGAAGATGGAAGAAAAATCCTCTGCCAATATTCAGTTGTATTAGATGGTCTGTCAGATTTCCATACATTTTAATTTGCGGCCCCCTGTCAAAACCACTTTGTACCAAAGGCTGACTCTTCTCTTTCCTGTCACTGTGATCTTTGCATAGTCTCAGTTCCACATAAGCTTTCCCTCTAGGGAGGCTTAAAGTCTTAACTGGCCCCTAGCATTCTGCAAACTATGCCAAGATCTTCTTTTTTACTGAGACTCTAAAAAAGCTGAGAAACTATTTTTTAAATAAAATAAAATAAATTCATATTTTAAATCTCCTCTAGAAGATTTAGCAGATTGCAGGCTGATCTACACAAGCCCAGGTTGGCCTTCATTCTCCTTGTTTGGCTGCATATGGATTGCTTCCTCTTCTGCCTGCTTTAAAGATTGATTATATTGGATGGAAAGTACCTTAGGGTTGCCAAGTGACCGTGAGTAAATGATCTGCCCTGCTTTCACATTTTTCACAGTGGCTTCGTTGTAGAAAACAGTGGGCAAGCACTTTTCAGAGTGCGGTGAGAAATGTGAATTACTGCTAAGCATCAATCTGTAGTTTGTTTGTTAGTTCATTAATTACAAATGTATCCCGCTTTTCCAACAATGAGCTCAATATGACACACATGGTTCTCTCCATTTTTATCCTCACAACAGCCCTTTGAGGTAGGAGTAAGCTGTGAGATACACAAGAAAAAAGGGAGACACATCTCAGGATGTTAGAAGATGGTCTTTATCAGCTAAAAAGCCTGTCATGTTTTAACCTGTGGCTACTCTGAAGGTTATTTATAGAAAAGACTGCAGAAATTTCTGAACAAGGAACCTTAATACTGTCGTTGATATAACTGGAGTTCCTTGTTCTAAATTTCTGCTGTCTTTACTTTTAGTGCTGAGGTCCTTACCTCAGAGTATCCACAGGCCAAAACAAGTCAGGCTTTTTACTTAATAAAGACCATCTTCTAGTAACTTAAGATGTGTTTCCTTTTCTCTTGTAAAGTTTATTAGATGTTATCCAATACTCTTGGATGCTCTTATCAGGTAGACCTTGTTGGATGTGGAGAGATTAGACTAAGCCAGTGATTTCCAAACTTTGGTCCTCCAGGTGTTTTGTACTTCAACTCCCAGAAACCCCAGTCAGCTTGGCTAACAGTGAGGAATTCTGAGAGCTGAAATCCAAAACATCTGGAGGACCAACATTTGGGAACCATTGGTCTAAGGTAACCCATTGATCTTCATGTCCAAGTGAGGATCTGAATGGCAGTTACTACAAACTCTGAACTCTACTATTAGTCCAGCACTCTAGCCATTGTACCACACTGGCCGCAGGCAAAGTGCTGTGTGAGGAATCTCCTGTGTTGGAAGATTTGGAAGATTTCTCCAGTCTGTACCATCAGGAAATGACGATAGACACACTTTGCTTTTGAAAATCTGTACACATCCAACATTTAAAAAACCCCACACACAACACCAACAGGTGTGATGAAATGCATATATTTGAAAAGTGTATGTAAAAATGTGCACTGTTAGGGAAAAGTACATAGTTATGAGAACTGGTGCCAAAATGGCTATGATTTTGCCATGATTTTCTGGGTGTGTATGTTTCCTCTTGGATGGCCCTAAATGGACTGGATTGGCAGCCATGCACCCAGCAGCAAGCAGGTCACATAGGCACTACCACCATGGACTCTAAGTAGAGACCCCACGTCTGTGCTTTGAAACAAAAAAGATCCTAGTTTGGGAGTTGATAGCAGGGAAAATTCACACCTCTGCTAGCCAGAAAAAGCAAAGTGATTTATGGTGCCACTAGCCTGGCACATCCAGGAAAGAACCATTTCCCATCTTTGAGAAATGCCGATATCAAAGTGATCTTTGCTATGTAAATTAAGAAAGTGAAGTAAACAGTCTTTCACCTGAAGCCAGTTGTTGGCTATTTAAGGACTCCAGAATCCTTTGTTCTCTGAGCTAGCATGGAAGACAAGAGGGACTTTTATGTCTCTCTGAAATTCTTTGCTAGTCTCCCTCATGCTGCCCCCCCCCCGAACACCGTTCCACTGAGCAGCTGAGAAAAATCTCCATCATGAAAGGAGTACCATACTATGGTAACTATATATGAGTGAAGCATTTCTTAGCAATCCCTAGCCCTTGTAAATATGCATGTGGGTACTTGTTTTAAATAACCTAGTGTGTGTATGCTTGCATGACTGATTGATTTCCCCCCAAAATAAAAGTACAATTCATTGGAGGAATTGTGTCTCTGCTAATTCTCTGTTCAATCAACCTGCGTAGAAATAGGGATGGTCCCAGAGTTAATTAATTGAGCTAATTAAAATTCCCCAAAGTCAAGTTCATTTCTAATAATTGGTGGAACATGTGGGCAACACCCAGGTTTGAACATTCTGATATGTACACAGATGTTCGAATCCTGGAAGTACAGGTTAAGGGATGGAGAATGTGCAGATGCATGAGTGTCAAATTTGCAGGGAAGTGTGTGTATTGTGTGAGTCTTGTGTGGATTAGGAGAGGTTATTGGGGAGCCCTGGCCAGGTGTCCTGATGACTTTCTCCCACACCAACTCCAAAGTTTGTTAACCCTGCAGCCAATCCCAGACTTTTGGTGCTGCAGTGCAAAAACAATACCAAGATTGAACCTCTGGAGTTGAGGCATTCCCCATACGGAAGAGACTGCTTGAGAATGAGCATTTTGTGTGAAAGAGTGAACCACAAGAGTTGGAGTTATTGAGGATGGCTTCTGGTTTGTTTTTTTACAGCCAGTGAGGATGCCCCATTAAAGAGTGATAGAAGGGATTCGCAATAATACTAAGAAGCTTAGCAGTGGGGGATATTTGGTTCTCCAGATAAGGTTGGATTGCAAATTCCCATCAGCCCTGGCCAGCAGTTGGGAGTGACAGTGATGGGCAGCTAAGCAGTGATCAGCCCTGCACAGCTGAGTAGGGTTCCTAACTCTCAGGACCTTGCTCCAAGTCTCAGGGCCCTCTTCTCCAGTTCTCAAGACAAGAACACTACATTGAAAACAGTGTATATATGACTGGTGATTAATTTATCATGATTAATGGCATCACCAGGGATGCCCCTTATAACACCAACCTTATAACATTGCCAGGGCTCACTCCCTGTGATATTACAAGAGGTCATCCCTGGGTCTCAGGATTTGTCTTTGAAATCTCAGGGCCTGGGATGGCCCTGACTTGGCAAACCTACTGCTAAGAGATGATGTGAATTCTAGTCCAACAAGAACCATCAATCCAGACTCCCAAGGGATAATGTGAGTTTAATCCAACAACTCCTTGAGCACCACATATCCCCCATCTTTGCTTTAAATCCTAGATGTCTATATTTGAACCATATGTACCATATAAAAATAATAAAGATTCTTGTGCTACCTTGAAGTCTCACAAAGGTAATTGGGCATCGGCTTTCATGGGCTTTAGCAGACTTCAGCAAATGCAGTCCATGAAGGCGTATAAATAAATTCTGATATGCTGGTTACTTTACATCTATACAGCTAAGATCTAATCTGTGCTGCAGAAATAATGCAGTTTGAAACTTCCAGACAGAGATAAATTTTCAAATCAGTATGCGTATGTTGTGTGTATACCTGCTGACTTATAGCAGCCCCTTAAATTTTATTGGGTTTTCTTAAACAAGAATACTCAGAGATGGTTTGTCATTGCCTCCCCCTGAAACATAATCTACAACACCTGGTATGCCTTGGCAGTCCCTTGGGTTGATCTCAACTGATGGCAACCCTGTGGATAAGGCATCTCCAAGACTCCCTATCCTCCACTATTTTTCTGAGCTCTTGTAGATTCATACTTGTGACCTCCTTAGTTGAGTCCATCCATCTAGCATGTGGTCTTCCTTTCTTTCTATTTCCATCCATCTTTTCTAACATTACTGTATTTTCTAATGATTCATGCCTTCTCATGATGTGGCCAAAGTATGACAGCCCCAGTTTAGTCATCTTTGCCTCCAGGGAAATTTCAGGGGTGATCTGTTCTAGGACCCATTTATTTGTTCTTTTTTGATGTCCATGGTATCCTCAGCACTCAAACTAAGGGTGCATTTACACTGGAGAAATAATGCAATTTGACATTGCTTTAACTGCCATGGCTCAATGCTACAGAATTCTGGGATTTGTAGTTTGTTGTGGCACCAGGGCTCTTTGACAGAGGAGACTAAATATCTCACAAAACTACAAACTGTAGAATTCCATAGCATTGAGGCAGTTAAAGCTATGTCAAATTGTATTACATCAGCCCTCCATATCCACAGATTTTTTTTTAATCCACAGATTCAAGCATCCACGGACTGAAAATATTCAAAAAATATAAATTCCAAAAAGCAAACCTTGGTTTTGCCATTTTATACAAGGGACACCATTTTACTATGCCATTGTATTTAATGGGAGTTGAGCATCCACAGATTTTGGTATACACAGGGGGATCTTGGAACCAAACCCCAGTGGATACCAAGGGCCCACTGCATTTCTGCATATCATACCCATGACATCTCTTGTACTGACCCCTAGTCCACCTGAAGAGCCAGCAGCCATATCGGGCAAAGGAGGTCTGTTCAGCTTCTAGTCAGGGCACAAGGAGGACGATGTTTCCACCCTGTCCTGCAAGCAAGCAAGGCTACAATATGGACTTGCTTCTGATTATTGCAGCTTTTTTTGTTGGTCAGTAGGGTTGGAAATGTCCTTCAACCCCAATCAGAATCATAGAATCATAGAGAAAGAGACCACAAGGGCCATTCAGTCCAACCCCCTAGCATGCAGGAAATCACAATCAAAGCATCCCTGACAGATGGTCATCCAGCCTCTGTTTAAAGACCTCCGCAGAAGCTGAATGACATCTTTCACCCAATCTGATTGTTGGCTCTTAAGATGGGCTGGAGGAGATTTACAAAGGTTAAGAGTAGGAATGCCTAGTTTTACTGAATACAAAAGAGCCCTGGTGGTGCAGTGATTAAATATCAGTATTGTAGCCACTCACTCAAAAACCATAAGGTTGTGAGTTCAATGTGAACCAAGGGCTCAAGATCAACTCAGCCTTGCTTCCTTCCGTAGGTTGCTAAAATGAATACCCAGCTGGGTGGGGGCAATTAGTTTACACATTGCAAACTGCTTAGGGAGTGCTTAGGTCAGGGGTAGGCAACCTTTCCCCTTTAAGGGGCGAGGGACTTCAGCTCCCAGAATCCCAGGAGCTATTGGCCAACATGGGACTATTGGCTAACATGGCTGAGGCTTCTGGGAGCTGAGGTCCCTCGGCCCTTAAAGGGGAAAGGTTGCCTACCCCTGGCTTAGGTGGTATGAAGCAGTATATAAGTGAAGCTGTTATTGCTGCTATTGCTACAGATCAGCATGCAAAAGGATCTTGTAGCACCTTTGAGAAGTGAAAGAGGTTGGTAGCATAAACTTTTGTAGACTTCACCCTACTTCTTCAGATGCATATTGATTTTCCAGACTAACATGGCTATATCTTTGAATACAAACCAGTTATAGATCTGTAACTTGAGGTTACAAATCCTAACTGCACCGCTGAATACTAACCAAAGCTCTAAAATAAATAAATAAATGTCACATTCAAGATGCACCAAGATTTGTTGTTGTTTGTTGATGCAGAGGCCAAATATAGCTACCCCTTTGGGGAAAATAATGGAAAATGTACAGAAAAATACACCCTTTTGTGTATAGATTTTCTTTCCCTTTGCCTAATAAATACTACAGAACAAACACATAAATAGAAAAAGGAAGATGTCTGTAGAAAAAGAAATGTCAGATCCACACATTGCTGCTAGTTCCAAAGAATGAGCAAACTGGGACAAATGGTTGACATTACAATACAGTTGAGCAATCAATAACATACTGCATCTCCAAATTATATTAAAATATGGTAAAGACTGGCTCCATGCCTATAAACCACACGACAAACTCTAAACACATCCTGCCTACATGTCTGGAACTAATAGCTACAGAGTGTTGTTTCCACAGTTCTGTAGCAGGATCAAGCTGTTAGGTAGTACAAAATCAGCAAGGAGGAGAAGAAGCCAAAGGAACAGACAGAAGGGGAGAAAATGGTGAATTGCTTATTATCCCAGTACTTTAGGCATGCTGCTGAATCAATGCAGAATCTGGAAAGGTTCTGCTATAAGGAAAGGACACGGCTGAAATCACAACATGGACTTGGATATATGTATGGCAAATGCACTTGTTGTCAGCAGTGTGTCAAATGGGTGTAACCTTAAAAATAAATCAACCCATAAAAGGTCTTAAACACCCCCAGTTCCATTACAGGCAAAGTGATGGAATGATTTCTGGGCAGGGATGGAAATACTATTTGGAAATATTGGAAAATAATACTCTGGGAGAGTGGTTGTTTAGATTTAGCAGAAATAAATTGTCTTGTCTGATTAGAGAAAGGTCACTAGTGACATTTCTCAAAGTCTGGAAACCTCTTATAGATGTTTTGCAAAAAAAAAAAAAAAAAAAAAGAAGAAGTAGAAAGAACATGTCTTCATAACTTTTGGTTATGATGATTAGAAGGAATGGGCTAGGAAGAGAAACAAATTTGTTGTATCAGTAGAGATGGAAGCATAGATAACTGTATGTAAATATAACAGTTGTAAGAGAGATTGGAAGCCACATTTTATTCTTTTTTCTTTTCTTTTACTTGTTTTTATTTCTATTCTCTTTCTTATAATTTTTAAAATTTTAATGTATCTTCTTGGCACAATACACATATTATAACACTGATTAACACCGTAGTTGCAAGAGGATGCTCTTGACCAGTTTATCACATCTCCATTGTGGTTTCCAGCCTGCACACAACACATTCCAAAAAGCCCTCCACCATTCATATGGTCACTCACCCACCCTGGCCTTAGGCAACACTTTTCCTCCTGCCTTTGTCCCTCAACTACCATTGTTAAAATTGAACATGTCATCTCATCACCACTCACAAGTTTTGCATTTCTATGGCTATACATATAGTCTGATTATAAAGGTCCTTCCTGGGTACCAGTTCACTCCATGCATCAGAGGAAGTAGACCAAGTCTACAAAAGCTTATGCTACAAATTCTTTCACACAGTTAGTCTCAATGTAACATGCTACAAAATCTCTTTGCATACTGATATTACAGATTATCACAGCTATGGGCCTCTGCAGACAGGCAGCTCTGGGCCGCCCTGGGAAGTGGTGGATTGGGGCCATGGCAACCTCACACCGCAGCTCTGATCCTCTCTTTTGTCACCCTGAAAAGAGCAGCAAAATGCCAGTCCTTTTAGGGGTGTCAAAAGGTCGCCATAAGAGCTGGTGTGCAACTCTTCCTTGCCCTTTTTGGCACAGCATGTCAGAACACTGCACCAGGAGGGTGTCCTGATGTTGCGCACCATGTGTAACAGCGTGCGGCATCGGGACGGCATCGGCATGGGATTGGGGTAGCTGGCGTGTGGGTGCCCTTCCCAAACTCTACCTCCAGGCTGGCCCTTTGGGCCGGTCTGCAGAAGCCCTATGTCTTTAAATGCAAGACATATTAATGAGGGAAATCACATGCTATGACAATCAGACTTGAGGAGCACCTCTGCACAAACACAAATGTACAGTCTAGCTTGACCCTATATCACATTACATTTTGGATAACTACGTTATCAGTGTCATTACTCTTTTTAAAAAATGTACCACCACCACCACCATCATTGCTTAATACAAATGTTTACTCATTACTACTAAAACAGTGCCAGAGGGAGGCAGGTTTTTGCTTTTGTATTTTCTAAACTGGCTTTTAAAAAATAAATAAATAACATAAAGCTAACTCGTTAATAAGAAGTAAAGCTAATGGCTCATTTTTTATTTGAAAGGAACAAATTATTTCTATATGTAATATTTCCAGCTCTGGGCTATTTCACTCCAGTCTTGCTTAATGGGATTAATGTGATTAATGGTCCCAATAAAAAGCAGTCCTTCACTCTGAGAAATCTCTCTTCTCTGATCTGGCCAATGGTGAAATGTGTGGTCATCTGAGTCAAAGGTGTTTGTCTTGTGACCAAACTGTCTGGCTCAGACCTTTCACCAAGTGTGTAGTGTGGTAACAGCCTTGCAATTTCAGCACTTGTTTCTTTGCCCAATGACTGATTTTTTTATTTTAAAAAATATTAAGATGTACAAACACAGCCACCCACATGCACACACAGTTATTTGCTTACTGATGAACAGAGGCTGAACTACAAAAATTGGGGGAGAGAAACCCAAAACAAACAGATGGGACCCAGTCGAGCCCAAGTGTTTCAAAATCTGTCATGCTTTGGATGCGCTCAACTTGCAACAGGAGGTCTAGTTTCCTCTGTTTTAGGCAGTTTTTACCCTAGGTCTATCCCAAGACATGTGGGAAGGGAGGACAAGAAGGCATCTCCCTCCCTTGCCTCTCCATTTTCATGTTCGTGTCCAGAGATGAGTGACCAAAATGGTCAAAGATCTGGAAACCAAGCCCTATGGAAAACAAATTAACAAACTGGATATGTTTAGCTTACGCTGCTGCCACACTACAAAATCAATGCACTTTGACACTGCTTTAACTGTCTTGGCTCCATCCTATGAAATCCTGGGATGCTGTAGCACCAGAGTTTTCGGGCAGAGGCGGTTAAATATCTCACAAAACTACAAACCCCAGAATTCCATAGCACTGAGCCATGGCAGTTAAAGTGGTGTCAAGCTGCATTAATTCTGCAGTGTAGATGCAACTGGAGAGGTGACATGATGCCTATCTTTAAATATTTGAAGGGATGTCATGTAGGAATAAGTAGTGAGCTTGTTTTTCCTCCTTCCCTGTTCCAGAGACTAGAACATAAACCAATGGATTCAAATGACAAGAAAAGAGATTCCACCTAAACTTTAGTAAGAACATCTTTACTGTAAGACCTGCTCAGCAGTGGAACAGAATGCTTTGGGGGCTGGCGAACTCTCCTTCTTTGGAGGTCTTCAAACAGAGGTTGGATGGGCTTCTTACAGGAGTGCTTCAGTTGTGCATTCCTGCATGACAAAGGGATGGATTAGCTAGCCTTGCAGTCCCCTCCAACTCTAAGATTCAATAATTCTCTAAAATTTGTCCAGGCTGACTGTATTTCAATGCTGGTAAGAACACAGCCTCTTTCATAGCATTTGAGGTCAGTAAACAGAGTTTAAGAAAAGGCTATGCACACATAGATTTAGTTTTTTGTGGGTTTTTCAGGCTGTGTGGCCATGTTCTAGAAGAGTTTCTTTCTGATGTTTCGCCAACATCTGTGCTGGCATCTTTCTTTGAAGATGCCAGCCACAGATGCTGGCGAAACATCAGAAACAAACTCCTCTAGAACATGGCCACACAGCCTGAAAAACCCACAAAAAACTATGGATGCCGGCCATGAAAGCCTACGACTTCACACATAGATTTGTCTGTTCCTTGTTCCTCAGCTTCTTCTGCCAGAATCATTTTGTCATCTAATCATTTTGACCCCCCAGGGCCCTCAAAACAGCCTGGGGAAGCATGTGGTCCACAGGCCACATTTTACCCCTTTCCCCGCTCTAATGATAATAGGGCTAGCCCTGTTTGAGCCTCAAGGCTACTCTTTATTGTAGACATGCATTTCAAGGCAACATGATACAAAGACCTGATATCAGTCAGTTGTGGCTTTTGAGCTCCATGTCCATGAGTCAGTGAATCCACTGAGGGTTTCAGCCTAAACTTTAAAATGCTATCCATAATGTTGGTTCCTACCTCCACAATAGGTTGAGTTCTTGGGTAGCAATTTTAAAGTTAAGATGAGAACCTGGAGTGAACATGCCAAACTGAGCTAACATTACAACTTCCAGGCACCACTGATCAAAGAAAGGGAGGAGGTGGAAAAAGAGAAAGTGACATCATCCATCATCATCATCATCATCATCATCATCATCATCATCTCAATTAATTGTTGTTGTTGTAGTTGTTGTTGTGTGCCTTCAAGTGATTTCTAACGTATGGTGACCATAGGGTGAACCTATCACAAGGTTTTCTTGCCAGAACTTGTTCAGAAGAGGGTTTGCCCTTGCCTTCCTCTAGGGATGAGAGAGTGTGACTTCCCCAAGGTCATCCAAAGGGATTCATGGCCAAGCAGGGATTCAAACCCTGGTCTCCCAGTGTCCCAATTCAAAACTCAAATCACTACATCATGTTACAGTAGTCTCAAACCACTACACCGTTACAATAGACTGATACTTCTTTCATAGTTATGGCTCCATCTGATGGAATCCCAGGATGTATAGTTTGGTGAGGTCCTTAGGATTTTTTTTCTAGTGGGCTCCAGGGCTGTAATTATTATAGAATAGTCAAACTAACATATTCAACTATCAAAGACCAGGAGTTTCTCAATATTGGGCTTTTAATTCCTGTATGTCTGTAACCATGTTAGTGCTGAGGTTTCCACCTCTTTACTCTTTTTTCAAGAGGTTCCAATCTTCAAATTTATAAGGTACAACATTGTCCTTGCCATACTGTGACTACTGTAGCTATTGCTATTGAATCTGGCCAGTACAATTGGGGGAAAAATCATTTCAGCTCACTTTTGATGCATTTATCAAAATTTGCAAATTGCTTCATAGTTGAGTTGGAAAGAACTCAAATTTAAAAAAATGAATCTGGAGGAAACCAAAACTGAAAGATTTTCCCCCTGCTATTTCCTTCTAACTTGACCTTGTTGGAAAACCATTCAAAGTTTTTGGGGGACCTTGGCAGAAGTTACACATCCATCAGATTGGCAGTTAAAGTAGCTTACAATGATTAACAAAAATGTTACAAATCCAAAATTAAAACACAATTAAACAAGTAGTGGTGGATTCCTGCATTGGTAGGATGCTAAACTAGATGGTTGTTAGGGAACCTTCCAATTCTGTGAATCTAGGATGCAATTTCAAGTAATGGGAGATCTGCTAAGATCTTTATACAGTCTTGAAATCCTGTTTTGAATCATCATCATCCTCCTACCTTTTTCCCGGTCTCAAGGTGGCTTACAAGTTTTTTTAAAACAGTATAAATTAAAAACAGTACAAAACCATTAAAAATGTAGATACAAAGTTTCAATCACAATGAAACAATTTTACAGTTAAAAGCATTACACATACAAATTTAAAATGTATTTAAAATGCTATCCAAATCTTAAAATCTGCATTGCACAACACTTAAAGTCCTGCCCTTGTTTGAAAAAGAATTAGAGAAAGTGACCCAGTAATAGAAACCACACACTAAGAATAATTGTACAGTTGCAACCTAATTCAAATTTTAGTCCTATGTGGATGCAGAGATGGGGGAACAGGAGGGTGAGAGAAGAGAGATTATATATTTGTCAGTAGCATGTCCTATTTGTCTGTCTGTCTGTCTCTTTTTAGTTTCCTTTATTTCACCTAGCTGGCAAAGCAATACGTTGTTGGTTTGTGTTTTTTTTTTTTTAACATTTCAAGACAGTTACATGGGATGATACTACTGCACTCAGCATACTAGAAGTTTGCAATGGACTAACTCTTTGACTGGAAGGTCACCCTTTTTTATCATTCTTGGCATCAAACAAACAGAGTAAAGACTAATGACTCTCTCTCATGCATGATATAGCTGAAACATCAAAATCCCAGGAGGAGCCATTGGACCAGCCACTGAAGCTAAGATGATTGCATTTCATTTCAAGGCAATAGGATGAATATGGATTCAGAAAGGCAGGAGAGATTGTGATTCATGGCCTGTTAGCTCTTTACCATTTTAAAATTGCTTAGAGCCTCTGAGAAGTGTGGTAGTCAAGCCATGTTCCTGACACATGAATATTCTATGTGCAGAGATCTCTTTCTCATCAACCTCTTCCTTAGCCTTCATCACCCCCCAAAAGCATACAGTCATGTGAGCCTCAAGGAGTCAACCCCAGGTTTACAAAACTGAACGTTCCAGGGAAGACATATGACAAACTATGTTAAGTTTGGGGGGGAGGGCAATTTTCTGCCCCAGGGATTGACAAAATTGATAAAATAAATAAACAGGGATGGAGGGAAAGAGGGAGGGAGAGAAATTGCAGTTAGCTCATTTATTCTTTTATAAAAGACATATTTTGGTGTTAATCAGTGGGGCAGAGACTGATACCTATTTGAAAGGTTAGGTTCTTCTTCTGAAAGGTTACTTGGGATTATGATTGTTATTATTTATTGGTTGTTATTTGCTGTCAGGTCAACTTTGATTTATGGCAACCCTATGAATGAGAGACCTCCAAGACCTCCAGGCATCAACTGCCCTACTCAGATATTTATACCATAATTTTCCCCCAAACTGGGACTCCAGATGACTTTTGGACAAGAAATGGTAGTCTGGGGAGCACCGACAGCGCTCTAGAAATAAACTTTATTTTTTTTAAAATTTTTAATAATTAAAACATATACAGCAAACTACATAAAACACATAAAAAACAAAACAATAACAAAACAAACAAACATAAAAACAACTATGCATCTTACATTCCACAAATACAGATATAAATACATAGCACTATTCTACTCACATCCATACCTCTTACTACATATATTACTAATCTATCACACCTTTATATCAAAATTAACTCCTAGTATTACATAGTATTGTTATCTTCTTCCAAATAAATGTATAATTGCCTTATATCAGGGGTAGGCAACCTTTCCCCTTTAAGGGCCGAGGGACTTCAGCTCCCAGAATCCCAGGAGCTATTGGCCAACATGGGACTATTGGCCAACATGGCTGAGGCTTCTGGGAGCTGAAGTCCCTCGGCCCTTAAAGGGGAAAGGTTGCCTACCCCTGCCTTATATCATAGCAGTTTTCCTTTACCCCTCTACTAAACAATATTCTTTTAATGTTTGTAACTTAAATATTCCTAATGTCTATATCCAATTACTATCCAATTACTGTCCTTGTTCAATTAATCATATTAGTGTTTCCCATATCAGTCCTTATACAATAATTTGTTTTCATTCGTATCCTTCTTTGTCACAGTATTCCTTAAAAGCTGACCAACCTCTAACTACCTCTTCTCCCTCCTTATCATTTAATAAACCTGTCAATATATCTGATTCCATCGCTTCCCAAGTCTTCTTTTTCCATTCACTTATAGTAGGTATATTTGTTTGTCTCCATTTTTTAGCAAATAGTATTCTAGCAGATGTTATCATATAGAGCAGAGTCCGTCTTATATCTTTTTCTAAGACTTTCTCTAGTGTATCCAGCATATTTAACAAAAAGAGAGTTGGCTCTAATGGTATCTCTACTTTATATATTAGAAATAAATTTTAATAATAATAATAATAATAATAATAATAATAATAATAGAGAGTTTGAGATTCAGAAAAACAGCCTTAAGTGTACATTTATATATTTTAAAGTTCAGAAGTTGACCATTCCTATTTGGATTACTGTAATGAGCTCCAGAAGACCAGCATGATGTAGTGGTTTGAGTGCTGGGCTGTGATTCTGGAGACCAGGGTTCAAATCCCTGCCCAGTCATGGAAATCCACCAAGTGGCCTTGGGCAACTCACACTCTCTCAGCCTCAGAAGAAGGCAAAGGCAAACCTTGCCAAGAAAACCCCATGATAGGATTGCCTTAGGGTCACCCCAAATGAGAAATGACTTGAAAGCACAGAGCAAAACAATGCGCTCCAGATGGAGCTGCCTTGGAGAGGTGTTCAGAAACTTCTATTGGCCCAAAGAGCTGCAGCCAGATTAAGTGTGGCTGGCTAGTTGTTCTGTGCTGACCTACCTTGACAGTTGTCCTGTCAGTCTAACTTTTTAAAGAATACTATCAACATTAATATTTCCTGTTAAAAACAGTTCATCTGAAGAAGTTATTTTCCTCATACTGTGCATGAGACTTCAGTTTCATCAGATCCCTGAGCTACAGCTAATTGGATTGCCTTGCACAATCAAGTTGTTGGCTGTGCCACATACTTTTAACAAGCCTCACCTCTCTGTCACTGAACCTAGCAATTTGCTTTGAAATGGAGAAATAAATAACTATGGAGAGCAAAGCACAATGCAGCTAATTACAGGTCAGGATACTCTGGGCATATTTTCATGGCAGGGTTTCAGTCCGCAGCCATATACAGGCCTCCTTAATCAATTCTTGATGATTTCCTATCTGTCAAGGCTAAAACCTTAATATAAAAAACAAGATGGAGGAATAATATCCCCCTTTCCCCATTCAATAGAGCATTTCCAGAAAAAAAGATTCTAACAGAAATGGTGCTGAAAAAATTACGCTTAGGACTTGGCCATCACCTAATGCTTCTTTTGCTTTAGGCTGTAAGAAATGTCAGTTGATAACTCAGATTCGTGCCTCTGCAACACATAAAACAACACATAGCCATGTTAGCCATAGCCATGCATCTGAGGAAGTAGACTCAAGTCTAGGAAAGCTCATGCTACCAACTTCCTTCTTTTAGTTAGTCTCAAAAGGTGCTACAAGATCACTTTGCATTTTGAATCTGAGGTTACTTTCCCTCAGGAATCATACTCCAGGGTATCAGGAAAGTTCAGTGGTATCAACTCCTGACAACGTACAATTGGGGAACCAGGGGCCATTTCACACAACACAGTTATAGCACTATAAATCCATTTAAATAGGCATGGGAACATCCTAGGAAATTAGGATTGTTCAATCAGGAGCATCCCAAACCTTGAGATTTCAGGGTCAAAACCTGAAACCTAGTGATTGTTTTGTTTTAAAACAAGCAGGCACCCAGGAATGTAATACACCTCATCTGCAGAGGCTGACCAGGGAAAAGCAAGGCCAGTCTCAAGGTGATACCTGTGTCTGTAGAAACAGAAGCATAATCCAGACAGTGTGAAGTCAACTGAAGCAAATAGTCCTAAACCAAGCCAGAAACTGAGAAGGGAATTGGCAGAGAGATTAGTCCAGGTTCAAGGAAAAGGCCAGAGATACATGAAGCTGAGGATATCAAACAAGGTTCTCAGGAGGTGTTGGATCGGTTGTCTGCAGCATCGGAATGGTTTTGGCTGAGCTAATTTATAGTGAATAGTAAATTAGTCCAGCTGGCCTCAGTAAACTGGCATAGTTAACTTAGGGTGAAGAAGAGCATATCCAACATTTTTATCAGCTGTGTTTTAACTCTTGATGCATTACAGGGTGCAGACTCTCTTCATCTTCCACCAAATCTGCAGGGACTTCCTAGAATGGACCAGGTTCTGCTTCTTTCATAACTAGGCTGCCAACCGTCTCTGTCTCCAGCTAAGGATTGTCATCTTGGCACTCCTCTTTCCCTTCTTCATTGAAGGAGACCTCTTCAGGTAAGGCATGCCAAGGATGACCCACTGTGATGTCACTGGGAGTGGGCCCTGATGATGTACTAAGTCTGATGTAATAATATATGATGCAATCAGGGGGAAAAGCCTGGAGATGAGGCAACCCTGAATCCCGGGGTTTGTAGTTTAGGGAGGGAAATTTAGAGTTCTCAGCCAGAGAGCTCTGGTGCCTTACCAGATACATATTCCAGGATTCCATAGGATGTTTTCATGGCAGTTCAAGTGGAATCATGGTGCTAAAATTGTGTATTGGGAAAGAGCTGTCTAACTGTCTGTGGACCTTCTGGAAGATTTGTGCCCTTCTGCTCTATGGCACAGTGCTAGGTGCCAAGTGTTCTAGTGGAGTCAAGGCTCACAGGGTTGTAGTGACAGATCTTTTTGATTATCAGGAATAATTACATCTTCTCGTGCCCTGTGCCTCCAACTTTCCTTGCTCTTTTGAACTTAACTGCAATCTTCAAAGTATCAGGATGAGAAGAATACATTTCCCAGCAGTCACCTACTATTGTGAATGATCCCTGTTGCAATAAAAAGAATTTTTCACATCTTGATCTTGAATGAGCAGTTAAGACCCATTAGTTTCACAAAAGGCCTGCTCTGGGTAGAGATAAGAAGTGACAGAAATATTTTTGTGGTGTAAGTCAACATAGCTGCTGGGGGGGATGCTCTGTGGGGTTTTGTTTTGAGGACTCTTACAACAATTGCCTGACAGAGGCCAGGTGAATGAGCAAGTAAAAATGGCAGACTCTCCTCAATGACATCAAGGGTTTACTTGTTTGCTTGATCATGTTGGAGGAAGGCAAACACGCAGCAAGGGCATATTGCAGAAGGGCCCAAACCCATGGTATTTGCCCAGGATTTGGGCATCTAGGATTTAGGTATTTAGTAAGAGATGTCCAACAGCGGAATGCGCTGCCTCAGAGTGTGGTGGAGTCTCCTACTTTGGAAGTCTTTAAACAGAGGCTGGATGGCCATCTGACAGGGATGCTTTGATTGTGATTTCCTGCATGGCAGGGGGTTGGACTGGATGGCCCTTGAGGTTTCTTCTAATTCTATGATTCTATGATCATTTCCTGTCTTCCTCTGAAATGAGCTTGCACAAGAGAATGGAGACACATGAGCCTGATCTTAATTGTCTCTTGGGCACAGTCTCCTCAACTATGGAGAAGAATAGTCTTCTAAAATTATTTTCATCAGAAATCATTAATTACCGAAATTTCAGTGAAGCTTCTGGCCACCTTGAATCCCAGGCCTTATTGAGTTGTTATCATGGTGTCTTCTTTGCCAGCTTTACTGGTGAGCTGGTCATTGCGATTACGCACCTTTCAACATTTCACAGACTTTAGTAGCTGAGGAACTTGTGTTGTCAAAGAGATATCCCTGCTCCCAAAACACATGTACCTAGAGAAAGGGAAAATATACAAAAGAGCTCTATACCAATGCTACCTAAAGTGGTGATCCAGGCACCAGTGTCCCTTTCTGAGATATCAGATGCTGGCTACAGGAGAGTTTCCAGGAAAGAAACAGTTGTAGCCAATAGACTTGACTTTGACACATGTCTCTGACACAGTGGGGAAAAAATGTTAGTCCTGCACATCAAATAGTTTAAGAAGCATTGTTCTGTTCTATGCAATGCTTTCAAGGTAGCTGCCATGAGCCTCACAGGGTTGCTGGTCCTTCTCTTGCCAGGTAATACACACTGAGACACTAAGACATTATGTTTTCCTATCTGCATGTGTGTCCACACATACACACACTTTTTCATTTGATTTATAATTGGATTAGGTTTAACACCTCTGAGGATTGCTTCATTTAGTCTTAAATTTCAGTGCGGCTGAACGTAGCAATATGGCTTGCGGTTTGCCTAATTATGCTGTTGCTAAGGGAGGACTTTTGGAACACTTTTAGATTCCTGTCGAACAGTGCGCCTGTTTCCTTACCATGAGCACAAAATTAGGCTGGTTTATTTTTCCTGTTGTAGACCTGGACCCTATCTTTCTGGCCAGTATGATGGTGAGAGAGATTAATAATATTCACACCATGCTGCCTTCTCCTCCTTCTCCGAGGCTAAAGACCAAATCCCAGGATTCCAGAGGATGGAGCCATCGCACTTAAAATGGTGTCAATGTAAAATAATGTAGTGTAAACTGCATTATTTATATAGTTTAGTACTGCTGGCCTTGTTCCTTTCACCCATCAACAAATATAGCAATAGTAATAGCAATAGCAGCTTCATTTATATACTGCTTCATACCACACTTAGCAGTCTCTAAGCTCTTTACAACTGTAAGCTAATTGCCCCCAACAAGCTGAGTACTGGAAGGATGCAAGGCTGAGTCAATCCTGAGCCTCTGGTTGGGATTGAACTCACAACCTTGTGGCTATGAATGGCTGCAGTACCAGCATTTAACCACTGCACCACCAGGGCTCCTGCTGACATTAAATAACAAATACCAGTAAGTGAGTGGATTTTCATGCATTCAGGGAGGATGCAGTTTGGAACCCAGAAAGCAAGGAGGATCTTTGTACAAGCTATGTAGAAAGAGAGGGGAGAATTGTGGATTGCAGAATTTCAAACTATGGTATGGATGAGGAATTATATTTTTTCATGCTCTATGTCAGGGGTAGGCAACCTTTCCCCTTTAAGGGCCGAGGGACTTCAGCTCCCAGAAGTCTCAGTCATGTTGGCCAATAGTCCCATGTTGGCCAATAACTCCTGGGATTCTGGGAGCTGAAGTCCCTCAGCCCTTAAAGGGGAAAGGTTGCCTACCCCTGGTCTATGTAGTAAAGTAGCATACCAGGGTGTAGGCTGTGGCAAACCATCTCAATCAATCTATTATTTTTCTCCATGCAAGATGGGAGATTGGGGATGATTTAGTTTTAAACAGGACAGCATGCTGGTGATTATTATTATTATTATTATTATTCCATTTATTTATATCCCGCCTTCCTTCCAGTATAGGGACTGGAGGCAGTTAACAAATCTAAAACAGTCCAAGTTAAAATAGTATAAAACATTAAAAATACAAAGTTTAATACAAATTGTTTAAAAAAACAATTCAAACAATTAAAAACATTACATTATTATGTCAATATGCAAAGGCCTGGTGGCATAAAAGCATTTTTATCTGCCATAGAAAAGAAAGCAAAGGTGGAGCCATCCTGGCATCTCTAGGGAGGGAGTTCCAGAGCTTGGGAGCAGCCACTGAGAAGGCTCTCTCTCTCATTCCATCAAATGTGCCTTAGAGGGTGGTGGGACAGAGAGAAGGGCCTCTCCAGATGATCTTAATACTCTGAGGGGCTTGTACAGGGAGATATGGTCCTTCAAATAGCCTGGAACCAAGCCGTATAGGACTTTATAGGTCGAAACCAACACTTTGAATCATGCCCAGAAATGTACTGGCAGCCAATGGAGCTGTTGTAACAAGGGAGTTGTATGCTCCCTGTAGCCAGCTCCAGTTAACAGCCTGGCTGCAGCTTTTTAAACCAGATGAAGTTTCTGAACACTTTTCAAAGGAAGCTTCTTGCAGAGAGCATTACAGTAATCCAAACAGGATATAACCAAGGCATGTACCACTGTGGCCAGGTCTAACTTCTCCAGGAACAGCCGCAGTTGGCGCATGGGTTTTAGCTGTGCAAAGGCACTCCTGGTCACCGCTGATACCTGGGCTTCCATGCTCAATGCTGAATCCAGAAGTACCCCAAAACTACAAACCTGAGTTTTCAGGAGAGTGTAACCTCAGCTAACACAATCTGAATCCTATTCCCAGATTTGTCTTTCGACTGATCAGGAGCACCTCTGTATTTTCTGGATTAAGCTTCAATTTGTTTGCCCTCATCCAGTCCATTACAGTGGCCAGACACTGGTTTAGGACAGAAACAGCTTCCTTGGAATTAGGTGGAAAGGAGTGATAGAGCTGGGTATCATCAGCATACAGGTGATACCTTACTCCAAAACTCTGGACCTTTCCCAGCAGTTTCATGTAAATGTTAAAAAGCATAGGGGACAAGACTGAGCCCTGAGGGACCCCACAGGCCAATGGCCAAGGAGTTCATAAAATCATAGAATCATAGAATCATAGAGTTGGAAGAGACCACAAGGGCCATCCAGTCCAACCCCCTGCCATGCAGGAACTCCCAATCAAAGCATCCCTGACAGATGGCCATCCAGCCTCTGCTTAAAGACCTCCAAGGAAGGAGACTCCACTACTCTCCGAGGGAGTATGTGTTGAGTAGGAATCCCCCAGCACCACCTCCTGAGAGCACCCCTCCAGGAAAGAACAGAGCCATTGTAGAACAGTGCCTCCAAGCCCCATCCTAGAGAGATGACTCAGAAGGATACCATGGTTGATGGCATTGAAAGCCGCTGAGAGGTCCAGCAAAACCAACAGGGACACACTCCCCCTGTCCAGTTCTCTGCATAAGTTATCCACCAAGGCCACCAAAGCTGTTTCTGTCCCATAACCAGACCTAAAACCAGACTGACTTGGATCTAGATAATCCGCCTCATCCAGGAACACCTGGAGTTGGGAAGCCACCGCACGCTCTACCACCTTTATCAAAAATGGAAGACTGGAGACTGGCCTGTAATTATCTAGTACAGTAGGATCCAGGTAAGGTTTTTTCAAAAGAGGTTTTACCAGTCTCCTTCAGGTGTGTTGAGGCTCTGCCTTGCTGTAAAGAGCCATTAATCCCTTACCCTCTCCACTAGTCCTTTACCCTCTCCACTAGTCCCTTACCCTCTCCACTAGTCCTCCTCTGCCATGTTTAATAAACCAGGAAGGGCAAGGGTCTAGTATTCATATAGTGGCTCTCACCTCTCCAAGGATCCTGTCCACATCATCAGGCTGCACAAGTTGAAAAGTATCCATCAATACTGGACAAGCAGGAGACAGAGGTTACATCCACCGACACTGTATCAACTCTGGCGTCTATAAGTCATAAGTCATAAATTTATAAGTCATCTGGTGATGACTTATAAAGTGTGCTATGTGGCCCAGGTCCAGGTTATTAGAATACCTGCATTCTTCTATGCAAACCTCCCTGTGTTTTGACATCTCGAGAGGACCATCTCTCTGTCCCCCATTCTCGCAGATAGATCTGGTTGGACTATCGGAGAGGGCCTTTTACATGGTTGCTCTCAGGCTCTCAAACTTCTTTCCTAGAAAGGTTAGTCTGGTTGTCTCCTTACTATCTTTCTTCAAGGAAGTAAAAACCATTGATGATCAACAGCGATGCTTCTCTCAAAATTTTACTGCACTTTCATATGAACCATCTAATGGGCAGGCTGGCTGGGGGATTCTTAGAGTTGTTGTCCATCAAAGTATCTTTTTAGGGCCTTATGGTGGCCTGGAGAATGTGGCCAGAATATACATCAATTTTAGAAGGTATAGGAACTATGGATAGAATTCTCCATCTCCTTTAAGCAGTCACTGAATACAATTGAGGGTCAATGAATACAATTGTTGTGTAAAGGTCACTTTTTTCCATACATCCCATTCCCCATGGCTTTTGCTTTTAAAGCTGAAAAGTTTTGGAATTGAATAGGCAACCTTTTAAAAACAGATTTCAACCCAGAAGGCCAGAGCATTCATCACCTGCTATAACTGCTATAACCCATGGTTGGAAACTTCAAGTACGGCTGGAAATCCTCTTGTCTAGGGAGGTAATTCTTCATTAAGGTTATTCTCAAAGGAAGCAACAGGTAATGTTAACAAATTTCTTCCTGTTCTGAGAAAGGCTTTGAAAACCATAAAAGGTTGGAAGCCTATTTGCAATTCAGGACTTATTCAATGCAAAATTTGTTCATGGTTGATGCACAGAAAACAATATTTTTTGCACAGGAAGTAGCCTTTTCTGTGCAGAAAATAATATTCCTATACAGAATTATTGTTTCCTGTGCAGAACAAGCTGTTTCATGTGCAGAAAAGATTATTTTCTATGCAAACCAAGCATGTGCAAATTTGGTGCAGGATAGTATCCCAATTACAGCATTTCCTGTGCAGGAAATAATATTTCTGCATAAAAATAATTTCCGCACACAAAATGCTGTTTTCTGTGCAAAACAACTAGATGGACAGTTTTCACAGAATAAGACCCAAACTATGAATATTCTTGTCACAATTTCTTTTTGTGTTAATTTTATCCTAAGGTGTGGATTTTTGTATTCAATTTTGCCTAATAACACTTTTTGTTGCAAGTAATAATCCTTTTAAACATGTGTTTTTGGACATTATTTTCCTTAATATATGGATTTTTGTGTCCATTTCCCCTTAATATATGTGTTTTGGTATAAATTTTAAATTCAAGTACTCTACTGCAAAATTCAGAGAAGAGAGAATTTTACAGGGTAACCAAGTGATTATTCAAGTATTTGTACAAATGTGCAAAATTAGATAAGTCTTTACTGAAGTGTGAACCATATCAAATTCTAGTCTATCCCTATGTTGCGTTATTTATTTTTGGGATGTATCTCAATCTTATCCCAGAACAGCATGGTCATGTTAGAAATTGAAATAAGTGAAACTTGTTTGTCATGGCAAATGCACATACATTGAAATGGGGGAGGATATCTGAGTGCTTTCAGCTATAATTGCACTGGCATCTCTTATATCAGCCATGGTCAATTGGACTGGGACACAATAGTATTGAAGGACTCAGCACATATGAAACAAATACTAATGTTATTCCAAATTTATGGAAAACCAAACTATTTTTGTCACCTGTTTTAGTAGAACTTTGGCAGATTTCTTCTACTTGCTACTGCCAATTTGGATAGAGATATTAAATATCTAGCCTAGTTCGCATCACCAAAGGCATGACAAGTTCCTCCAGTACAGAACAGAACATGGAGGTATAAGCATACTACATTTTTTAAAAAAAAAATGTTTCTAGAGCAAACATGGTTAGACAGGGAATATATTCAGTATGTCCATGCTGGACATACAGCAAAATAAAACAATATCCAAAATCCACAGATGAATAATACTTTATTGGCCAGCCAAAATGCACAAATCAGTTTATGTAACCTTTCAAAACTCCACTGGCATCTTCATTGGGGAAAAGATGTTTAAAATCATACAGGAGGAAGAAAAAAAAATGATGGTGTTTCAATCCTTGCCTGGCTATGGAAACACTGAGTGACCTTGGGCAAGTCACATTCTCTGAACCTCAGATGAAGCAAAGGCAACCCCCCGAACAAATCTTGCCAAGAAAACCTAATGATAGTTTGTCTTAAAGTCACCATAAATTGGATACAACTTGAAGACACATAGCAACAACAAAAAGAGAACAATTTTCAATCTCTCACACTCTGTAATACTAGAAATGTGAAGACAAAAAGAAAATTTCATTTGGGAGGCAGAATTTTTATTTAGAGGGGCAATGCCTTCATTTTGCCTACCACCTGATGTCCAGAGAGCCTTCATCATTTATATATACTTGTGGGACTTGCATCAAAAGTGCCGTGCATCCAACAAGATTGTTCCAGTTCTGGGTTTATGCTATAACATCTTCTGGGAGAGAGCTCTAGCTGGTGTTTCATTCTGCTACTCATCCCTTACTGTGTTTTTATTTTCCGACCGGTAATAAACATTCCATGCTCAATCCTTGCTGGGTTGTTTTTTGGGGAGTAGGATGCTTGTACCACGTATGCTTTCAAAACAGAACTTGTGCCTCCTTATGATGCTTGGGGATCGCTTGAGCATACTGATATTCCCCTCTTGATTTTCATTATTCCCCAACTTTAGGATCTATAGCTAAATTTATCACCAGAGTGTTATTAGGAGTGATGTTGCTGCAGTTGGAACAGTGACACTCATTGGCTAAGCTATTGTGATATTGCAGAACATCAGTCAATATTCCAGCTTCTCAGGTGGTAGTCCTGAAAGTTGCTGCTCACTAGCAACTAGTGGAATCATCCCAGTGCTTTCACAACTTTTGGCTTTGTTCATTTCTGTTTTGTTTTCTCTCTGAGTCTTGGGAGCAAATGATTTATCCCAGGTCATACACCGATTCATAACTAAGATGGTATCTGAATCCCAATTTCCCAGGTTCCACTACTGTCATCTGGACTATGCTGTTTTAGTAATACACCCTTTCCAGATCATCCCAACAAACCTCAGTCTACTGCCTTTATTGTTTATTTCCCTAGCTGCAGCATGCATATTTTTATGCTTCATTTCACTAGCATCACTTATAATGGTACCCATGGTGATAAGCACAATGCAAATACTCTGACAGATGGATGCAGTTGCACAATCTGCAAAAAAGAGAGTAAAACATGAAGACCATTTATGAAAAAAGGTATCACTGATACCGAAAGGAAAACTTCAGATTAATAAGACTCATTCTTCCAAACATGGAGTTGATATATTCACATATATTTGGCCATTTTAGCTCAAGAACAAATTTCAACCCAAGGGCCAAACTCAATTTCAGACAAGTTCTCAAGGACCACATTCCAGTGGTGCATGGGTCCAAAGGCAAAAGATAAGACCTCCAATGCCGGCATAGTTTATCCTTAAATATAAATTCTTATTGCCAGTAGCCTTAAGAGAGACATTTCAACCTTTCAGAATTTCAGGAGGGAAACCTGTACAAAAACTGGGAAATTACCATACAATGGTGCTATAGGGTAGTGAGTCTGATGGCTGGATATTGTGGGAATTACAGCCCTCCAAACTAACTTTATCATGCTCTAAGTTTACTTCTTTGGGCCATCTCTATGTCATCTGTTATGTTCAGAACAGTGCTCCAAAGGAACCTCAGGAATAAGTGTATCTCTTTAAAAAAAAAAAAAAAAGTTCGCTCAAATTTGCAATCTGAAAAAGATTTTTTTTAAAATACTGTCCCTGTTATGTCCTTATTTACTTGCTTTTGCTCTAAACTGCAACACCCCAAACGTAGGTCTGGACCATTGATAATTCAAGTTGCCTCTTTCCAAAAATACAATATTTAGTCAATTTGTGATACGCATTACAAATATTTTTATACCACCTTTTGAGACAAAGCCTCTCCCATGAACTTTGAAAAGTAAGTGGTGAAAACATGAAGTATGGTTAAGTATGCTAAGAATAACAATATAAAACAATATAACAACTGTCCGAATAATTCTTTGTGGGATGCACTCCAAATATGTCTGCATCATAGAATATTTTACAGGCATTGTGAAATTTTTAAATAAATCTGTAAATATTGGCACATTCTTGTAAAATGCCTGTAAATGAAAACTGTAAAGCTGGACAGAGAAGAAAACTACTATGAAGAAAAAAAAATCATTTGAAATGTGGAGTTATCTTCAGATACCATAAACCAACAAAAAGAAAAATAAATGGGCCAGAGAGCAAATCAAGCCTGAACTCTCCCAGAATCCAAAAGTACTAAACTGAGGCTATCATACTTTGGACATATCATAAGATAAGACAGTAGAAAAAGAGGAGACATTACATCTGCACTGATTCAAGCAAGCAAGCTATGGCCCTGAGTTTGCAGGACCTGAGCAGAAATATTAATAACAGACTATCATAGAGGTGTCTCATTCATAGTGGTCACCTTAAGTCGATGATACATAATAACACCATCACTACAATCACCACTCCCAACCATTGACACCAACCAGATTCTATAGAGACAGCTATTCCCAGTAAGAAGAGACTGTACCTGCTGGCTATTTAACTACCAAATCTGAATAGCCCAATAGGGGAAGAAAAATCAGCAATCCTAATTCAGTTCCACAAACATGATTGAATACACAAAGATTCCAAGCCAGACTTTTAAAAGCCAAGGAGCTTAAACTTCACTGTCTGCTTGGGCTATATCTGTCAGTTTTTCAGTGGAATGAGATGCCACCATTATTTGGCTTTCAGGACAGTAAGAGTACTGTTGCCCCTCCCAATTCATGGGGGATCCATTCTGGACCTCCCGCAAAATGGCGGCTCGCTAATATTGGAGCCCCATTGAAACTAATGGTGCATGGGAGGCATGAGCAGGCATGTGGGGGCATTTTAAATATGGGCACTTGTCCCTCCCCACGAAAAGTGAGACCGTGGCAAACAGAGAGGGACAATTATAGAGTAATCTTTTTGTATTAGGAAACTCCCAGGTTTGATCCTTTACATTTTCAATTGGTTTTAAAATTGATGTCAGATAGCAATGATTGGAAAAGCATCTGCACTACCCAGTTATATCAGCATGTTATTCTTTTTAACCACCATTGTTCCTTCCTATGGGAACTTACGATTTTAACTTGGTGAGGTCCTTGGTATTCTCTGCTAGACAGCACTAGTGATTTCTGCAGAACAACACTAGAACTCTCTCTAGCAGAGAATTCACACTGCATGCCCACCCAGTGTGTCCGGGGCAGAAAGCTGCCCTGGGACCTATAATAGTTGTCCACCTGTGTTGTAGTAGAGGGATAGCCATGGAGAAATGGAACATTATGCCTGGGTAGATAATAAAGTTCTTTGGGGTGACATCTAGAGTAGCCAGTGTAAATTCCAGATGTCTATCACAGAAGAGAAACAAATGCACAGTTCTTTCTTTTACATGAAATAATTCAGATTTAAATTTCAGGAGGGTGCTACGGAGGGGGAATTCATCAGTGACAAATATTCCCAGGCAACTGAGTCCCCTTTAGCATCACCCCAAAATATAGAGAGTAGATTATCTTCCCCTCTGTTTCTTTCAATAGGAGAATGCCCCTTCCCCAAACTATTAAGTCAAAACTGTTTAGACAAGTCTTGCCCTCCGGATATGCTCTACTACAATTCCTATTACTTCCACTGGCCCAGCTGACTGGGTGTGATGAGAGTTGCAATCCAAAACAGCCGGAGAGTCCGAGATTGCTAAATGTGTGTGCACTGTAGAGACATAGAGTTCATATTGCACTTGAAATGCACAGCAATCCTTACAACAACCCTGTAAGGCAGGGGAGCATTATTTCTCTCTAGATTGTCAGGGTCAGGGAAGGGTGGAGGCTGAGAGAAACCAGCTTGTTGAATGCTTATCATAATAGCACAATGCATGTTTAGGTTTTCCAATCATTCAATGGCTACCTATTGAGTTCATGGCAGTGGTAAGATTTGAACTGGAGACTTGCTGGTCTGCAGCTCAGCCTTTTAGCCACTATGCTACTCTTGCACATGATGACAGCTTTCATGAAAAGAATGACAAAGAATGAGGCAACCATTAACAAAGAGAAGCAATACCTTGGATGGCTGATAATAAAAGCACCTTAAGAGACCAGGTCTGAAAGATGCTACATCAAGTAGGTTTTGATGCAAAGAGAACCCATATTCAGACAGAAATGTGCATGTAGATGCATACATGGGAAGCAAATATTTTTGCACGCACAATGCTTTAGAAGTCTTTAAAGTCAGAAGACAAATGCACCCCAATCTTGCTGATCTTGTAAACTTACAGAGGGAGGATGTGAATGAATATGAACTATTTTCACACCCCCAGCTCCAAAGCAAAGGTCAATACAATGCCAATCATTAAAGCATTAAATGTGATCTTCATTGAAGTACAACGAAGATCACAGAGCACAACAATAGTGGCAAGACTCTATTATCCAGAAGCATACTTTTGTTCTCTACTATTTCAGATTTGGCAGGGTGGGGAGTGTTGGTGGAAGAGATAATTCATTGGGAACAAATACAACCAAGACCTTGCACATATTAAAGATTAATCAATTTATTGTAGCACAGGATTTTGGTGGCTGTTTCATCCACCATAAAATAAATAAGGAAGATGATAGATTTTCAAGGCATATGCAGACAGTAAATGTCCAAAATTGGATAAAAGTCCATATTTGTACCTGCTGTTAGACAAATTTCACAACTGTTCAAAACCAGATACCTCTATTTTACTCACTTTGGGACATATAATGCTAGTGAAAAGAGACAACTAAATGCAGGTTACAGTCAGTGTTCACAGCAGTCTCTCTCTGCATTTTCAGACAGTCACAATTTTCCTTGGAAACAATGACATGCAAAACCCATTGCACTTAGCTGCTTTTGCAGCATGAGACCAACACAGATCCCTTTCTGGAATTCACTGAAGCTGACTTTTACCACATAGCCAGATAAGCTTTCCTAGATCTGGTGCCTACCCACAGAACTCACCCTAGTGTGCAAGTCATGGTTAGCTCCTTGCTGCCCAAACCAGGTATCTATTAAATTACAATCTGAAGCTGAACGTATTGCAGAAAAATGCTAGGAAAGCCAAACCCTTCCCTTGCTAGCTTCCTCCCTGTCTTAGCTTCTTTATCGCAACAACTGTGCAAACAATTGAATGAGCAGGGGTGTGCACCTGGTTGATTCTCGATTCCAGTCCTGCCAATATCATGAAAGCCAGAAACTCATTTTTTACAAAAAAATGTAACTCAAGAATCCAATGATGCTTTTGCCCCCATCCTTTCTTTCTTTCCCCCCCACAGACTGTACATGTCATAATGGGATGGATATGAGACGGAGACACCCCCACTCTACAGCTGCATGGCAGACAAGTCCCTGGAGGAGAAAAAAGACATTCAGAATCTACGAGACACATCAGCGGACATCTGAGAAAAGAAATGAAGCTGGTCACTCACCTAAAAGGCAGGATTTGCTGAAACAAAAGCAGAGAGTCCCGCTTGCTGGCAGTACAGCTTTTCAAGATTTTCTCTCCCCCCCCCTTGCAACCCAGTCAGCTGCAGAGTTCACACTTGCCTTTATAATTAAGCCAAGAGGCTCTGCTCAGTCGCTGAATCAGATCAATTATAAAACGGGTAGCTCCTAGACTCTCATATTTTACATCACAGGGGGAGGTCACTCAGCCACACATACACGCACACATTCTGCCTGTGTACATATATTTGGATATAATTCATCCCAGTAAACACACCAGAAGCACAGCTTCTCATTGGTGCTCAGGATGTGCCGGTGCCAACCAATGGAATAACATGACTCCCACCCTCAGCTCAGTGCACCCTCTCCCGTTGTCACCCATAGCACCTGGTTGAGGTGGAATCACAGCCGGCAGGAAGGCTGAAAGAGGCAAGCTGCAATGGTACCTGGAGTGGACCAAATTACGCCAAGGCATGAGATATAAATCACCACTATAAATCACTATAAATCATATAAATCACCACTAAATTTATATAAAACAAAAGGAAAAGTGATGTTCTGGTTGTTTAGTGGTGATGTGGACCATTTGGGGCACAGAGATATAATGTAAAAGAAGCATTCCCCCCCCCCTCCTTCAGCAAAAAGACAAGGAAGGCAATGGAACATTTGCATGCAATGTGAGTAGGCAGCAAAGGAAAGACAACTTTCCAAGGTGTGTCTCAGTTTGGTTCAGGTTTTTCCTCCCCTTTCCCCAAAATCAAGGGAATAGTGGGAATGTTCCCCAAGCCAAATATAGCACTCAGGGGGTATCAGCAGTGTAGTGGTAAATTCTGAAGTGCCGTCTGTCATTGTGACAGTCCCTATAGCAACACAACCAAGTAAAGTCCAAAATGCATTCAGTTGTGATGATCTGTCTGTCTGTCTGTGTTCCCCTCATTCGATCTGTTTTTTTAAAAACATTTCTAGCCATTTCCATTTCCACCAAGACCAGATCTACTGTAAAGTTAATAGGCCTTGCCACTAAAAACCAGCCACCTCAAAATGCTTTGGATGGCAACAGGACTAGCTCATAACAATACAATTTGAGTCTCCCTTATCCTAAATGCTTGGGACCAGAAGTGTTTGGGACTTTTTTATTTTATTTTGGGATACTTTTATTTGCATATACCTACATAATGAGATCTCTTGGAGATGGGACCCAAGTCTAAAATAAAATTCAGTTGTGTTTCATATACACCTTACACACATAGCCTGAAGGTAATATTATACAATATTTTAAAAAATAATTTTGTTCATGAAATAAAGTTTGTGTACACTGAACCATCAGAAAGCAAAGGTGTCTATCTCAGCCACCCATAAAAAAGTTGTGTTTTTGGGAGTATTTTGGATTTTGAAGTTCTACATAAGGGAGACTCAACCTGTATTTTGTCACTGCGGACATCAATTTCTTCCCGCCAAATTCAGTGGAAACAGGGGAGTCCAAGGGGGTAGAAGATAATGCAATAGTCACTGCTAAATATCCTATGCTTTGTCCCTGTATGTTCCAGTTCCAATATACCACTGCACCCTACTCCCATTTACTACCACCAGAATCACAGTTGTTGTGTGTTGTTCCCGATTGCAGGCAATCCTAAGGCAAACCTATCATGGGGGTTTCTTGGCAAGATTTGTTCAGAGGAGGTTTGCCTTTCCCTGAGGCTGAAAGCATGTGCCTTGCCCAAGTGGGTTTCATGGCCAAGCAGGGAACCTCCAGAGTCATAGTCCAACTCTCAAACCACTATGCCATGCTGGCTCTCTCAGAAGCATCACTACCCCAAACCCTCCCTTTTCCCCTTCATTTTTTCCCCACTGGGTCAGAAGAAAAAGCAAAAAAGGGAGGGATTTTTCTCATCTTTTCCACTCCTACTCAAGCATTTAAAATACCAGTCATGGCAGATTCTGGGAAAATAGCTCATTTAAGGATGCTGCCTATTGGACAAACTGCTGTCTGAAACTCCATTGCCTCCTTCATTACTCCAGCTGGACAATAAAAAAAGAAAGAAGCAGAGGGAAAAAAACAAGAAGATGGGGGTAAACCCATACCTGGAGCTTTGTAGCAGGAAGGTTCATAAGGAAGGTGACTTTTTTCTCCTAAAGACTTGAGTTTTGAATGCTTGGGTAAAGAAGATAAGAACTTAGAATGTTCTCATGCCACTTGGTTCCAGGTCCCCTGACATCCACAGTTCCGAATCTGTGTCAGTTTGGGACAAGATCTCACATTTATTTTTATTATTTATTTAATTTATATATATTGTTTCTAACAGGCAGAGACAGCCTGGCAGTAACAGGTTACAGACAAGTGGGTTTCCAAAAATTAAATATGAGTTTTTATTACAATGATTGTAACTTAGTGATAGATGGCATCACTTCTTTTTGCAGGGTAACTTTAGTGTTTTAGTTATTTTCAGAGTAACTTTTATTGATTTGGGTTCCACTCATGCTTTATGCCATCTGACTTAATTTCCTTCTTTCCAAATTGCCACTGAAACAGGAGAATCTGTTTCTAAACAAGTGTTAATATGTTGATCTTGCAATCGTAGCCATTTGAATTAGGTTCCCCCTGCCAAAAGTGCAACTGGGACAAAAGAATGAACTTATGAATTTGTGATTTTGTTGTTTTGTTCATCATCATCATCATCACAGCTATATGCAAATACACAAATTTAAGGTGTTTTCAGAATTTGCTGACCATAATCTTGATTAATCTAGAATCTATATTTCTCTGCTCTGCTTCTTTTTGATGTTTCTTTTTCATATACATTAGACAAGAAAAGAGATTGTTTTGGGATGTTCTATTCACATGCCTTATTTTGCACAAAAATGCTAAGATGTTTTTTTAAAAATAGTTTTATTTTTATTTTTTATTTTGGATTTTTTGCTATGTATTTTCCACTGGAGAACGCCTTGAACAAGCTATTCTGAGAGAGAACACAGCTGTTATTGTAAAAGTAAAATTTTAATGTAATTTCCTCCAAGTATTTACAAGTATTTTGGTCCATGTGGATTCATGATCATACTTTAGTTGTTGTGGATAGACACAATCAATGAAGCCACACCTTAGTTATGAATGTATAACCAAGGCCCAAAACACAGTGCAGAAATGATCCAGTTTGAGATCGTTTTAACTGCCCTGGCTCAATGCTAGGGAATTCTGGGAATTTTAAATTCTGGGAATTTAGCCTTCTCTGTTGGAGAGCTCTGGTGCCACAATAAATTACAATTCCCAGGATTCCCTTGCACTGAGCCAGGGCAGTTAAAGCTGTCTCCAACTGGATTATTTCTGCACTGTGCTTTGGACCTAAGTAATGTTTCCTTATATAACATAATTCAACAATTATGTTATGAATAACATAATTCAACAATTATGTTATGAATAACATAATTCAAGACCAGGAAGGGATAAAAAGATGATGGATGCAATACAAAGAATGCAAAAGGGATGACAAAATAAAGGACACATGGAGCGAAGAGCCATATGAAGATGAACTCCAAATTCTAAAATCTGAGATGGAAGCTGCAACAAAAGAAATGGCCAAAAAAAAAAAAAAAAAAAAAAAGACTCCAGGAACAGATGATATTCCAATAGAACAGCTACAATCCACACTGACAGAGTCAACTCTAGTGCTAACCAACATAAGTCAACAGATATGAAAAACAAAATGATGGCCAACAGATTGGAAGTGATCAATATACATCCCCATCCACAAAAAAAGGAAACACAAGAGACTGCAGCAACTTTAGGCCCATAGCACTAATCTCTCATGCAAGCAAAAGTATGCTCAAAATACTGCAACATAGGCTGCAACCATACATGGAGAGATAAATCCCAGAGGTCCAAGCAGGGTTCAGGAAAGGAAGAGGCACCAGGGATCACATTGCAAATATACAATGGCTAATGGAGCGTAGCAGGGAATTCTAAAAGAAAATCAGCATGTGCTTTATAGACTATAGCAAAGCCTTTGACTGCATAGATCATGAAAGGCTATGGGACACCATTAAAGACATGAGAGCACATCTGATAGTCCTAATGAGGAATTCTACTCAGGACAAGAGGCTACTGTCAGGACAGAACATGGAGAAACAGAATGGTTCCCAATTGGCAAAGGGGTCAGACAAGGCTGCACCCTATCAGCCTACCTATTCAACTTATATGCAGAACATATTGTAAGGAAAGCAGGCTTGGACATGGATGAGGGAGGAAGAAATATCAACAATCTGAGATATGCTGATGACACCATCATAATAGCAGAGAACCTCACAGACCTGGAACAACTACTAAGGAAGATCAAAGAAGAAAGTGCAAAGGCAGGCTTACTGTTGAACATAAAGAAAACAAAAATAATGACCACAGAGAACTTACATTCAAACTAGGACAATGAGGAAATAGAAATAGTAAAAGAGTTCTCATATCTGGGATCAAACATTGATTGGAATGGGGACTTCATCCAGGAAATGAGGAGAAGATTAAGAATGGGGAGCATGGCTATGAAAGAACTTTAAAAGATCCTAAAATGCAAAGACATACATCTCAGCACAAAAGTCAGAATCATACAAACCATTATATTCCGTATTACCATATATGGATGTGAGAGCTGGACAGTCAAGAAAGAAGATAGGAGGAAAATCAACTCATTTGAGATGTGGGGCTGGAGAAGAGTGCTGAGGATCCCATGGACAGCCAAAAGGACAAACAAATGGGTCCTAGGACAGATCAAGACAGAAATATCCCTAGAAGCCATGATGCCAAGACTTAGACTGTCATACTTTGGACACATCATAAGAAGGCAAGAATTATTGGAAAAGACAATAATGTTAGGAAAGGCGGAGGGAAGTAGAAAGAGAGGAAGGCCACATGCTAGATGGATGGGCTTTATTAAAGAGACCACGAATAAGAGTTTGTAGGAGCTGGGCAGAGCAGTAGAGGACAGGGGGGCCTAGAGATGTCTCATCCATAGCCATGGGTCACCAGTGAATGAGGCTGCAATGCAGAATTATGACAAAGGGTCTTGTTCCTACTCACTGCAGCCTTGTTTACTGATGAGAGAGGGATGGAAACACCATCCTCAAGTCCTGATCAACACCTATATAGACCTCCTTAACTTGATGTGGCTGCTGGTTGTTAAGATGGATTTTGAGGGCATTTACAATCATGACAATAATGTCATGATCCTAACGATATAGTCTCACTGAATAAGGAGCAGTTACAGACTCAGAACTCTAAGTTATGGATTTGTAATTGTAATACAGAATGAGAGCCAAGGTCTTTCATGTAACTGAATATACTGTCTGAATTTAAAAGATAATTAAAGACCAGTCTCTTCCTTGGTCTATGGGTAGAGGTGGGTAAGGAATAATTATGATGATGATGATGATTATGATTATGATGATGACAGTATCAAATGACAGTATCAAATAGGTTTTTAGTGTATTATATTCTTAATTGATGTGAGCTACCTTGAGTCCCATCCTAACAGAAAGAAACAAATGAGTAAAGTTTCCTTTGTCAGCTCCTACCATCTATCTGAACTTCATGATCATTCCCTTGTTTTCCCCTTTTTACTGGAAAGAATTCTCAGCTTTCCCTTTGCTAAAGAGAATGCATGGTTAGATAACTATGTGTTATTGAATCTAATATTAGTGCACTGGATGCTGTGTGGCTTCTTGGCCTTTTTTCTTCTAGCTCATTGCTCCTGCCATCTCTGCAAAATTGACCATTTCTGAATCTAAAGGAGCATTTTTTAAAAAGCTCACGACACCCATTGGCATAAGACAGGTATTCCATCTGGTTAAATGATGCATTGGGCAGTGAAAGAGACCAGGATGAGGGTAGGGCTGTGGTAAAATAAAATCACCAATTAAAATTGAAAGCAAAATTAATATTAAAACAAAAAGCAAAGCAGTGGTTTAAACTCAGGGATGTAAAGAATATATTGTTGTTGTTCTTCTTCTTGTTGTTAACTGCTTCTGTTCGACCCCAAACTTGTGGCAACCCTGTGGATATCTTCAAATCTTCCTATCCTCCATTGCTCTGCTCTGCTCCTGCAGGTTCAGGATTGTGACCTCTCTGACTGAGTCTATCCATCTGGCATGTGGTCTTCCCCTCTTTCTACTACCCCCTAACTTTCTTAGCATTATTTTTTCTAATGAGTCATGCCTTCTCATTCAGCCTTCCCTATCAAAGAGCTATGGTGCCTAAACAAAGTACAATTTCCAGAATTCCATAGCATTGAGCCATGGCAGTTAAAGTGGTGTCAGACTGGATTATTTCTGCAGTATGGATGCAGGCTCAATGAACTAACTGACAGTGGAACAGACTGCTTGGAAGATGGTGAACCTGCCTTCTTTGCAGCTCTTCAAACATATGTTAGATGTGCTCTACTTGCATATTCACAACTTTAAACAGACATTAAATTCGTGTCCTCTAGTTATGTATTTTTGCATGGCAAGGGATTGACCTTTTCCTACTCTAGGTTTCTATGATTCTGTAAAAAAGGGGGGATGCCAATGAAGGACTCTTGGTGTAGTTAATTCAGATTTACTAGCTCTCACCTTGCAATTAGAACCTTTCTTCATTTATGGAGCCATGTTTCTTAGCTAATTAAAACAATTAGCTATGAAGGAGGGGGAAAACGAGGGAAAATGGAAAGAATTAATTTCCCATATCCCTCCCATTGTTCTTTTCAACTGGAATAATGGCATCTGCAATATTAATACACTGAGTTGGAGGGAGATGTGCAAGATAATACAAAGAGAAAAAGAAAACAACATTGGTGACAAGAGAGGATGCAAATTAATGTTACTTGTGTCCCTCGCATTTACAGGAGGATTCATTATTTTCCTCTTGCCAATATCATTTTAAAATAGTAATTGAAAATGCCACCGGGGAACAAACCACCAAAAAATAAATAATATTCCAATCACTCTGAGGCAAATGTGTATAAAGAGCCCACACCTCTCATTGCAAAAGCTGGGCAGGAAGCAACCGGGGTAGCTGGCAATGACAATGCATTAAAAATGTAATAACACTGGAGAAAATTGTATTGCTTTTGGTGATAGAAGTAAAATGACCCCTCAGATGACAAATGCATTATGTACGGCTTGTATAGTGGGACCTATGATCTAGTAATGAAAAACACTTCAGCTATGAAATTAACCCATTGGATACTTTCATGGGTGAGGTCCAAGAATCATTATATAAAACAAAGGGAATTGCAGAAGATTTCAATCTCATTTTTAGATTTAGATCAGATTGTTTTTAAAAAAAGATTTATTTAACGACAATTAGATTCTCTCACATGAACAAAATAGACAAAAGGCACTGGGGCCTTTTATTGTTTAAAAACTATTACCCTCAGCCCGTTCAGAAGAATAATCTCTAACTCTACCAATAAAAATCCCCTGCTCACACTGGTGCTCACTTTTTCTTAAATACAATCTGTGGATTCTAACTGAATCATTAAAAAGAAGAACAGAAATATATTTTTAATTCATGAATTTGAGAATGATTTGTAATACTGGAAAAAGCCTTCTGTACTGAGAAAACATCATGGACTTGGGACAATTACTGAGGATGGTTAAGGAAGAAAGTGCAAAGGGAGGTTTGCTGCAGAATATAAAGAAACAAAAATAATGACTATGGAGGAACTACCCAAATTCAATCTAGATAATGAGGAAATCGAAATAGTTAAAGATTTCTCATATCTTGGATCAAACATTGAACAGAACAGAGACTGCAGTCAAGAAATAAGGAGCTATATCTTTACTCTTTTGTTTATATATGTAGTCAAGAGATAAGTATATGCAGTCAAGAGATAAGGAGCTATATCTTTACTCTTTAGGATCTTTTCTAGCTATTTCACAGCTGCCCTGGGAAGCTAGAAAAGATCTTAAAGAGTAAAGATATACAACTGAGCACTAAGTTAGAACAGTCCAAGCCTCTGTGTGTATATGCACTACAACAGTCAGATCTGTGGCTCTTTCAAACCACATGATTACAATTGGTATCTGCTAGAGTTTGGTTCCAGGACACATACACACCACACCATGGATAACAAAATCCATGGATGTCCCATTATATACAATAGAATAGTAAAATAATGCCCCTTATATAACATGGGAAAATCAAGGTTTGATTTTTGGATTTTTTTGGGGGGGATACTTTCAAGCTGTGTTTGGTTGAATATTTAGAAGCAGAATCTATAAATAAGAAGATCAGCTTTTATAGCACTGTGATTCACTTTTATAGCCAAGGTTCCATCCTATGGAATCCTGGGATTTTGTAGTGCAGCGAGGGCCATTTAGACTTCTTGGCCAAAGAGCTTTAGTGCCACACCAAACTACAAACCCTAGGATTTCACAGGATGGAGCCATGGAAGTTAAACTGGAACCATAGTGCTAAAACCATGTAGTGTGAAAAGGACCCAGGGAAATCGCTGAAGAAGCACAATGCCATGGCAGAAGTAGATGTACAAAGATTGGTAGCTTGTCCAGCTTTGAGGATGTGATGGAGAGGGATTATTAAATGTATTATCATTATTGGCATGAGAGATAGCTGTTGTTCTTATTATTGTTGTTTCTGTTTTAATTAAACAGAACAGAACAAGACACAAAAAGCTTGCTCCTTGTTTTCTGCTGCTGCAGACACTAGGATACAGAGCAGTGCATTCAAACTACAGGAAAAGAGATTCCACCTAAACTTTAGGAAGAGCTTTCTGATGGTAAAAGCTGTTCTACAGTGGAATGCAATGGCCAGATTTCACATGGAATACTGAGTTCAGTTCTGGGCACCACAATTCAAGAGTGATGCATATCCAGAGGGTAACCAAAATGGTGAAGGGTCTGGCAACCATGCCCTAGGAGGTGTGCATTAGTGATCTGGGTATGCTTAGCCTGGGAAAGAGAAGGTTAAGGGGTGACATGATAGCCACATTTGAAGCGATATCATATTAAGGATAGAGCAAGCTTGTTTTCTGCTGCTCCAGAAACTAGCACATGGAGCAATGGATTCAAGCTGCAGGAAAAGAGATTAACCTCAGCATTACAAAGACCTTCCTGAGGGTAAGAGCTGTTCAGTGGCAGAAGACACTGCCTCAGGAGATGATGGAGTCTCTTTCTTCAGAGGTTTTCAAACAGAGGCTGGATGGTCATCTGTTGGGAGTGCTTTGATTGTGTATTTGTGCATGGCAGAGGGTTGGATGGGATGGCTCTTGTAGTCTTCCACTTCTATGATTCTATGGAAACTATTCCATAGAATATCCATGAAGGCTGTTTTAATAAATGAAGCTAGCAGGTGCTAATTGACATTAATGAATTATCTTGATTTTCATGACGACGAGCCATGGATCCTCAAACATGCTGAATGAACTCATAACATCTGATGGCGCTCTGTTTAATTACAGCTGAATAGCACCTTATCATACCAAAGCTTGGCCTGTGTCAGTTTAAGCATCATTAGGTCAAAGCAAATTTTCCACTTGGTTTGCTGTGACTACGTGAAAACCTAAAGGAAGACACCCAGTCCTGAACTTGCCAGAAGCCTCTTCGTCTTTAAAATCTCAGTCTGTCGGTGAAAGGGTACAAGACAATTTTATTCACTGTATACAGTCTATTTCCCCCCCTCAAACTTCCCAGAATTTTCTTTTTAAAGGTCTCTAATATTAGTCACAGCGCATTAAGAGATACATGACAGCTTTTGATCCTATTCTCAAACATGCCCTGCACTCCCTGAAACCTAGCTTTGGGCATTAAGACTGATTTATAACTGAGATGTGCAACCAAATATTAGCTTTAGTTTAAATCAATCAGCAAAATTCAGTCTCTGCAATTACTGCATTTGCTTCTCTGCCTCATTGGATTTCTGGCTCAACATGTCCTGGTCTAAAAGCATTCTTGCAATCCACTCTCTGCCTGTCAATAGCATACAAACTCTTCTATCTAGAGGACTGACAGTGAAGGAGATTTTTCTACAGCTTTGGTTTCTTCTTGGTACTTTCTTTCTCATATCAGGCCCTACTATCAGGGAATCATAGTATCATAGAATCACAGAAGAGTTTGAAGAGACCTCAAGGGCCATCCAGTCCAACCCCTTGCTATGTAGGAATAAATAATCAAAATACTCTCAACGGGTGACCATCCATCCTCTGTTTATAAACCTCCAAAGAAGGTTCTTAGAAACCTCAGCATCTGTTATAGATTTTCTAAAGCAGCAGCAAGGAAAGGTATCAACCTATGGATTTGGGACAAAGGGAGCAAAGAAAGAACTTCATAGTTCTATGTATAGAAAATAATGCTGAATAATGAAGATATTGACAAATATTACTGATGTTTACTGGAATTAATAATGGTGTTAATGAAGATTAAGATTGATGTTTAAGTATACAAGGATAATCAGCTTATTCAGTATATATTATAAAAAGGAAAATAGAAAATTGGTTTATACTTCATACCAAATATTAAGGGTACTTAGGATATATATATATATATATATATATATATATATATATATATATACATTCTGAGAAAAGTGGGAAGTTTTCATGTTTTTATGTAGTTGTGATATTTTTAAATTGTGCATTCTGTTCTTGTTTAATTGTGTGTTATGTTCTTGTTTTGCTTCTTGTTTCTTTAAAGGGGGTATGGAAGTTAGGAAGTAGGTTGATTTTTTTGTTTGTTTGTTTACAAGTCTGTTAAGATGTTAGATGTTAGTATTTTTCTTTGTGGTATATTTTATGTTTCTTTTATGTGTATATTCTCCAAGGCAGTGTATTCCACTGTTGAAGAGATCTTACCATCAGGAAGTTCTTCCTAATGTTTAGGTGGAATCTCTTTTCCTGTAGTTTGCATCCATTGCACTGAGTTCCAGTCTCTGGAGCAGCAGAAACCAAGCTTGCTCCATCCTTAATATGACATCCTTTCAAACATTTAAATATGGCTATCATGTCACCTCTTAACCTTCTCTTCCCCAGGCTAAACATGCCCAGCTCCTTAAGCTGCTTCAGCTACCTTCAACTACCAGATATTGGTGATAGGGAGGTTTTGGAAAAGGATAAAGGTATTTTCTGCAACATGGTAGACCCTGTTCCTCCTAATACAGTCTCTACCCTTGGATACTCAGAGGTGAGGTAAAGTTTGATTGCAAACATAGAAGGTGCCATATGTGAAAGGCTGAGGAGCACAATCCAGAAGTGTAGTTACAGGGGGCAAAACGAGGACACAGAGGGCCTCTGTAGACTGGCCCAAAGGGCTGGCCTGGAGGCAGAGATGGGGAGTGTGGCTGCCCAACCCCAGCCTGAGGATGTCCTGACGCCGCACACTGATACACATGCTGCACGGCATCAGAACGTCCTTCTAGTGCAGCGTTTTTACACATTGCGCTGGAAGGGGTGCTAAAGAGCCGTGCGCCAGCTCTTAGGCCGCTCCTTTCAGGGGTGGCAAAAGGGAGAATCAAGGCTGCGGTGTGCGGTTGCTGCGGTCTCAATCCGTGGCTAGCAGGGGCGGCCCAGAGCTGCCTGTCTGCATAGCCCCGTACATGACTCCCCAATTCATGCCTAGATTTCTGTCCCCCAAAGTGATTTTTTTCTTTCATTCCCCAAATCCTGTCATTATAGTAACTTAATACTTCAACCAGACAATTAGAAGTAAAGTTTAAGCATCCAAAGAAAAGGGACATGCAAAGTTCCCAACAGAATATGAAGACAGCAAATATAAGAGTTCTAGGTGTGAATGATTTTCAATGCCCCAGGTGCATCTACACTGTAGAAATAATGCAATTTGATCACCAGTTTAAATGCTGTAGCTCCACCCAATGGAATCCTGGGATTTGTAGTTTTGGAATGTCTTTAGCCTTCTCTGCCAAAGAGTGCTGGTGCTTCATAAAGTTACAAACCCCAGGATTCTGTAGAATGGAGCCATGGCAGTCAAAGTGGTATCAAACTGCATTATTTCTACAGTGTAAATGCATCCTCATTCTCTGCATTGCTAGAAATTTGTGGACATAAGGAAAATGTCATGGGAGGGGGGCAGAATTGTCCACTGATGAAGCAATGCCCTCATTTTTCCTCTCCCACAGCTATACCCTGCGCAAAGTCTTTGCCTAAGGGAGTGAAACTTGGGACAAGTCCTGCAATGTCTCCCCTGTTTTCTTCTACCAGAAACTTTGGCTTCTTCCAATTCATTTCCTAGCTCATCTGTCCTTTTGCCCCCACCTATGAGCTCTACTCATTCACCTCCACATATTTGGTTCCCCATTCCTCACCCCACCCAGAGAAAATCCCCCAAACATGCAAATGTCAGAAGGTGAACTGGGGAGGTGTGAAAAATTTACCTAATTTATGAAGCAAAGGCTCCATCTGCACTGCAGAAATAATGCAGTTTGGCACCACTTTAACTGTCATGGAATGGTATTCTGGGATTTGTAATTTGTTATGGCACCAGAGCTTTCTGACAGAGAAAGCTAAATAACTCACAAAACTATGAATCCCAGAATTCCATAGCATTCAGCCATGGCAGTTAAAGCATGGTCAAGCTGCATTAATTCTGCAGTGTAGATACAGCCTTATCGTGGCATCCAGTTTATCTACTAACATCTGTATTCATCCATATGGGTCATCATGCCACAGGGAGTGAGACCTTTTCAGAACATCTGTAGCAGGTATGTAATTTAAGGGGAAATACAGGGTCATACATTTATGTCTTCTCCCAGCATCAAACATTAGCAAAGCCCAAATGTAAGTGATGCAAATGTTTCCAAGCTTTTAAGAACAGCTTCCTGATTATGGATCTGATTTCATTTGGTTACAGCCATATTGAATTAAAGAATTTGTACTCTGGATGACATTTCCACTAAAAGGTTAAGAATAAATGGAAAAACAACAACAACCAAAACAAAGGTACTCTGCTATAATCGTTGGGCTCCTCTTGATGACCTTTCCAAGCTTGACAAGAAGAATGATTAACAATGTTCCTGGGTTGGGAAAGTAACTTTCAAGTAATACGTTCAGGCGCTGCTTTCTTTTAGAATAGGAGTTGGAAGCAGGCCTCGTAGGACTTCTAGTAAAACCCTCTGTTCAGTATGGAAAATCTGGAGCAATAGCATTGCCAAAGTTTGCTTTCTGCAGTATTTTAGTCCAAGGCTAGAATCATTGCGGGGCATAATAGAGCAGGAAAACATTTGTGAAAGTATGCAATGGGATCTCATTGCACCTTTGAAACTTCTTTGAGCAAAGGAATTTTGTAGCATAAGCTTTGATAGACTTGGTCTATGTCCTCAGATGCATGGACTAAACTGTTGAGATGATGTATTACTGCCATTTCTAGTGTAGCTTTTCTGCAGTCACTCTTTCTTTCTTTCTTTCTTTCTTTCTTTCTTTTGGGGGGGCACCACAATTCAAAAAGGATGTTGAAAAACTGGAGCGTGTCCAGAGGAGGGCAACTAAAATGGTGAAGGGTCTGGAAACCAAGCCCTATGAGGAACGACTTAGGGAGCTGGGGATGTTTAGCCTGGAGAAAAGAAGGTTAAGAGGTGATATGATAGCTTTGTTTAAATATTTGAAGGACGTCATATTGAGGAAGGAACAAGCTTGTTTTCTGCTGCTCCAGAAACTAGGACCGGAACAATGGGTGCAAGCTCCAGGAAAAGAGATTCCACCTCAACATTAGGAGGAACTTCCTGACAGTAAGGGCAGTTCGAGAGTGGAACACACTCCCTCGGAGAGTAGTGGAGTCTCCTTCCTTGGAGGTCTTTAAGCAGAGGCTGGATGGCCATCTGTTGGGGTTGCTTTAATTGGGAGTTCCTGCATGGCAGGGGGGGGTTGGACTGGATGGCCCTTGTGGTCTCTTCCAACTCTATGATTTCTTTCTTTCTTTCTTTCTTTCTTTTCTCTCTCTCAACACACACACACACACACACACACACACACACACACTTTTGACTTAGCAGATATGGAACTAACTGATGGTAAGGGGAGGGCCTTGGTCTCTATTGTACAATTGGTGGGGTTCAGCACAACTTTGTGGACATATATTTACACAGAGCACCAGCATGGTGTAGTCAGCGGTTTAAGTGCTGGACGAGGACTCTGGGAAACCATATTTGAATCTCCACTCAGATATAGGAACCCAGTGGATGACCTTGGGCAATTCACACTCTCTCAGCCTTAGAGTAAGGCAATGACAACCTTCCTCCCAATAAATCTTGCTAAGAAAACCCTATCATAGGGTTACCGTAAGTTGGAGTAACTTTGCTAGGCTTCAGGAAACAGTACCTGTCAATAGCTTTGAATTGGCAGGGATTGTCCCAATTAATCCCCTGTCGAACCACTTTTTCAGCTGCTTTTAAAATGTCCCAGTTTCTCTCTCCTCCAACCACTTCCCTCCTTTGTCATCAGCATATTTCCATTGCTGGAAACTGAATTTAAAGTGCACAGTAATTTTCACCCATAGCGTTGGACTCTATTATTCAATGACCCAGGCAAAAGCAAACTGCTACAGCCTGCCCTAGCTTATGTACTTTTCTTCATTAATAGATGTTGTTTGGCCACACATGTCCCAGATTTCATATGTGAAATGTTGATGGTTATGCCATATTTCACCTCCTGGCAGGCCATCCAGTGTGGCTGGAAGTGACACCCCATCATTGATTGGCCTGATTTTTTAGTTGGTTTCCCTCCCAATTTTTAAAATGTTGAGATATGTGGGAGGCTTAGACAGTTGTGGAATCAAAATCACTTATATTTAGCAATAGGTCTTTTAATTCATTTTGAGTGGGTTTATGGAAGAAAAATTGTCCAAAATGTACCAAAACTGAGGATCTTTGGAAGCTTTGGAAGCTTTCAGGGGTCACACTTGGGGCCTGGAAGACCTCATGAGCTACCCTTATCCCACTCCCAGACTACAGCTGATCAGGATTGCGACAAACAGAAATAATGGCTTGTTACCAACATGTGCAGACCTCTCCCTATATCCACAACCCCCAAATGATGCATAAGAACAATTCTGCATCCCTGAAATGCAGAAAATGGATGATGAGATCTAGATTTGCCACCAAATTTCACCTAAAATAAAATATTCATATGGACTTGAGGGATCTTTTTTCAACAACATATCGTGGGAATTTTCAGGGAACTGAATGAATTTTGGTAAGAGTAGCAACAATATTAACAGAACGATACTCGCTGGGAAGGTGCAGTAAGGCAAGAGGGCCTTCCTTTAACAATGAGCTAGTTGGCAAGGCTCCATTTCACCCTCACTCTCATGAAAGAATGAATTTCTCTTTCATGCAGGCATTCTCAAAAACACCTGAATGTCTAAACGTCCAAGTGCTGGTGCTAGTCGATACATTAAATGTGTAAATGGAAAAAATAGATTGAAACACAGTTGATACTCTTTTCACCACAAGCAAAGTCTGCAATGAAATCTATGGTCGTAGAGTACAAAGATGCATTCTTGTAGCCTAGCAATGAATGTCTCTACTTGTCATCTCCAATAGAGAATAATTCCTCTTCAAAATTCCATAGGGATGTGGGGATAAATATAAACTGGCACACACCAACCTTCATTACAAAAATGCGTAAAGTATTCATCTGGAATAAAAGCAATCTCTCGGCTTCTATTAATAGCCCCTCTCTTGTAGCTAATTTGTTACACAGTAGAGATAGACTTTTTAAAAAATAAAATAATATATATATATATATATATATATATATATATATATATATATTCATCACATCAGAACTAATTACTCAGGTCAGGAATTATTGCTGATAGGTGTTCAGGGTTTCTCCTCGCCTCCTGCTCTTGAGAAGAAAGCAGTATCCCTACCTCGAATTCAATCATATGATCCCAACCATTAATGCAGTGATTCCCAAACTTTGTTCCTCCAGGTGTTTTGAATTTCAGTTCCCAGAAGTCCTAGACAGCTTGGCCAACAGCCAGGAATTCTGGAAGCTGCAGGCCAAAACATCTGGAGGACCAAAGTTTGAGAACCATTGCACCCCAAGATTCTGGGGGGTTGCAGACTGCCAGAAATAGTGTGAATTCAGTCCACTTTTAGGGTTAGGGTTAGTGATAGGGAATCATGGGGACTGTTATTTTTCTGAGACATTGAGCCTTCTCTGTCAGACAACTCTGATGCCACAATAAAATACAGTTCCCATGGTTCCCTAACTCTAACCCTAACCCTAAAAGTGGACTGAATTCACACTATTTCTGGCAGTCTGCAACCCCCCTCAATGAACAAGTGGGATGTCACTGAATGGTTTAACTGGCCCCTTTCTATCACTGACTCTGGAAAGATTTCCCTTTCTCTTTCCATGGGAGATAGGATCATGTATATACATATACAAGCACACACTAAGCAAAGGCATGTGGAGAGAGAGTGGAAAGAAGGAGATGTTTTTAGGAAAATTTTTACTCTAAACTATAAATCTCCCATTAGCAAAGGTATCACATACAGGAATGGACCTCTCTTCAGGCGTTACTTAGGAGTAGTTACAAGGTTACAAAACAGTCTTGAATCACATTCAGCTGTAGTCAGAAAGAAAACCTAAGTCACAATGAGACTAGCTAAAAACATTCCTATTCTACTCACAATCCAGATGGTATTCTGGATGGGTCTTTGGATGCTTGTGGGAACCTGAGAGTTTGGACATCCTTGGGTGTATCTACACTGTAGAAATAAAGCAATCTGACACCCCTTTTACTGCTATGGTGCCATCCTACAGAATCCTGGGATTTGTAGTTTAGTGAGGCACCAGCACACTTTGCCAGAGCAGGCTAAAGACCTCATAAACTACAAATCCTAGGTTTCTATTGGATGGAACTACAGCACTTAAAGTGATGTAAAAGTGCATTATTTGTATGGTGTACATGCATCCCTTCCCAAAGGATGGTGAGGCAGACAGTGCCTCTCCTATCCCCTCACCAGTTCCCGAAGTCTCTAAAAGTCTTTATTCCTCTTCTTGGTGCCATATCTTATAACTTCTCATCTTCAGAGTGTCTGGAAGCTTTCACAGATCTCACTAGCTGGTTGACCCCAAGGGGTGATGGTCTCTCATGATCCTTGTTTATCCTATGTGTTGATGACTGTAATAAATATAACTTAATCCATCATATCATTAACCCCTTGGTTAGCTGGAAGTCATCTCACACTGCTCAGCTGTCTTGCTAAGATAATGGCAGAGCCAATTACCACACCCAGGCCAGCCCTAGACATTTTGGTTCCTGAGGGAGAGGAAGAAATGGGGCCCAGTCTCATCCAAGGTAGAAGAAAATACCAGAAGGACACCTCACTATGCATGTCAGTAATAAATTGAGTAAGTAACAATTGGGTGCTTTAACATGATCTCCAAAATCTGCTGCCTGGGACATCTCCCATGTTCTGCCTAATGGTAGTGGTGAATCTGATTGTTTATAGCAAGGTAGGCAAACCATCCAAATGTTGTTGGACTGCAGCTACTGGCATTCCTTGTTGTTAGCTATGTTTGCAAGGACTGATGGAAGTCCAACAATGCCAAACTTTGGTTACCCATGGTCTGTAGGAACAACCCATGGGAAAGTGTCATGTTCAATTTTCATTGACCTAAAAGGTTGGATGTAAGAACACCAAGGACTTCTTAAAAGCTGTAGATATTATAAGGCATTGATGTAGAAATTGCACCTGTCATATTGCATATAGGTCTGGTTGTTCCAGCTCAAAAGAAGTAGAATTGTGAGAGATACAGAAAATTGCACTCTAAACAATTCATGCTCCCCTTGTGAAAGGGCTAAAAGATGTTTTGTTAGGGGGAAAGATGATGATGTGTGGAAGGAATGTGGGAGAGGTTTAACAAAATAAGCATGAGATGGAGGCAGTAGGCAGAGATAAATTGTTTCTGCTGAAATTGGCAGGAGTTTCTGGAAAAAACAAAAGGAAGTATGGGCAAGATCCTCTTTTGTATCTTGTATAGCAGTATGCTCTGCATGTGGAGTTAGACATTGTGTTTCGGCCTTTGTGTTGACTATCAAAGTGGTGCACCTGAAACACCAAATATATAACCAAATCACAAGCATTTATCACACGATGTCATCTGGGGGAGAGACACTAGGCCCAGCACCATCGGCCCTGGAATAAGAAGAAGAGCCCTCCCTCCATTTCATCCGATGTCATCTGGGGGAGAGACACCAGGCCCAGCACCATCAGGCCTGGAATAAGAAGAACCCTTCTTAAAGGATGGGTGGGATTTGGGATTTTCATGTTCAGTTTAGATTGTATTAATATATCTGTATGGAAACTTTAACGTTGTAAGCTGCCCCGATTGCTCTGCAGAGGGGTGGGATATAAATAAATTATTATTATTATTATTATTATTATTATTATTAATTCATGTGCATCCATGTGTAATGGCACCACATGTGCAACTCAGCTTCTGCAGCCTTGAACTGAATATGGCCATGTGACATTGGACAGAAACTGGACAGTTAACCAGGGCCAGGCCTGGTTAGTACTTGCATGAGGGACCACCAAGGAATGCCAAGGACTGCAAGTAATATTTCAGAGAAAGGAAATGACAAAATACACCTCTGAGCATTCCCTGTCTCAGAAAATCCTATATCAATCATGGGGATATCATAAGTCAACAGGTGACTTGAAGGCACTGACACACATAGTATTTTCATGTAGTGCCTCATTGATTTATACTAGAATTGGTTGCTAGATTATTGTTGCCACTGGCCTAGATAGCTTAAAATGCTTTAAACAAAGACTAGACAAATTCTGAGAAGACAGATCAGAATTTGGAATTGCTACTTTTCTGGACTACAACTCCCAGTGGCTGGCCATGCTGGCTGGAAGGATTCTGAAAGCTATACAGTTAAAAAAGTAAAAATTCCAATTTCTTGGGCAGATCTATCAGTTATGATACTGATAGCAATTATGCTATAACTAGATGGAGTTTCCAGGTTCAGAGTCAGCATGATACTAAACAGAAAGATGCTGGGGACAACAGGAGGGTTCATGCCTTTGTCTCCTGTTTGCAAGTATTGAAGAGCCATTCAGTGCTCACTGTAAGGGAAAGGAAACACCTGAAGAGCCTTTGGTCTGATCTAGCAGGGTTCTTCTTATGTTTTTAAAAAAGATGGGCATACACAACCTCTTTAAATTATCCAGTCCATTTATGGGTGGGAAAAAAGAAATAGAAGGGACTCTCCCAGGGGATGAGAAATTGTCCAACAGTTTTGTTGTGTGCATTCAAGTAATTTCTGATTTATTGTGACTCTAAGGTGAACCTATCATGGATTTTTCATGATGAGATCTGTCCACAGAGGGTTTGTCTTTGCCTTTCTCTCAGGCTGAGAGAGTGTGACTTGGCCAAAGTCACCCAGTGGGTTTCCATGGCTGAACAGGGATTCAAACCTGGTCTCCAGAGTCATAATCCAACACCCAAACTATTTTGCTGGCTCTTCCAATAGTCTATGAGCAGAAAAACTGGTTCATCATTAATATCTGTAATAGCACATATCCTTTTGCTCCTCAAGATCTTTTCTAGGGAATGGAGCCTATCACTACAAGATGTAACAGCAAAAACTGTGTTGGTAGCTTAGCCACCAGCTCGTATCCTTGAGCATCCTCAATGTATCATTTTTCTATTGCATTGGAGGGACAGTCATCTCTCTTTCATACATAGACACACAGATACTCCTGTACCAATAACAAAAAGGAGACTTGCAAGCTAAACATGAGTTGACAGTGTGATACAATGACAAAAAGTCAATCAAATTCTAAGATGCATCAACTGATGTATAGATGCCACATCAAAGGAAGTACTAATACCATTGCATTTTGTTCTGGTCAGACCATAGCTGGACAGCAGAGTTTAAAAGGGATACAGCTTTGCAGGAATTTGTCCAGAGGAGGCAAGATAGTAAAATATTTTGAAACCCATTTCTTTGAGGAATGATTGAGGGAGCTGGGTATCTTCAGCTGGAAGAGATGTCTAACACTCTCTGTCATGTAGCTGTCATGTGGAAAATTAATCAAACTTATTTTCTGCCATGCCAGAGGCCCCAAACCAGTTAACTAAAATTACAAGAAAAGGTATTGAGGCAGAACATTATTAATAATTTATTGATGGTGAAAGTTGCTGATAGGTAGAAGGTGGTAACTTCCCCTTCATTCATATTTTTAAACAAAGGATAGGTGGCCATCTCTCTGGGAAGTTTTAGCTGTGGATTTCCTGCATTAGCAAGGTTGGGAAGTGATGGAAAGAATATTTAAAAATATTCAATAAATAGACAAAAAATTGTGAGTAGAATCCTGGACAGATGAGAATCTTCAAGCTTGGGATTTACTCAGCACCTCCAAATACCCACAAAGTCTGTGCAGAAAATGGCATTCCCCAGCAGAAAATATGATTCTCTGCAGAAAACAACGTGGGAAAATCATGTTTTCTGCACAGAAAATGTAATTTGCTATACAAAACCTTCATGTTCTATTTGACAGAATTCCAAACTGCAAATGATCCTCAAAAAACTACATAGTTTTGAGAACTTTCTCACAGTAGGGAGAAACAATTTTCCCTTCTTCATAAATGTATGAATACTTGCATCCCAAATGTTGGATGAAATAATTTACGAGTATCTGCATTGCTATTATTCTATGAATAACGTGGAAAATGCTATCAAGTGTCTCTCTTTTCTAGGGGAGGGGAAAAAAGATAAATCTCAAATATTTCCCAGAATAAAATGTTTTCTAAGATATTTTGGCTCTGCTCTGTTTCTTGAATTTTTACATCCCTTCCGCATATGCAGTTTAAGATAAACAGAAATCCCCTGAGATATCTCATTTATCCCTCTCCACCTTCGGCCCAACAGGTTTATGAATTCTCATACGCTCTCAGTTTGTAAAGTATTAAATATCACTGAATGTTATGAGTCAAGTAGTATTTAACATTAGAAATCAACTATTAAATATGGCTATTTGTCAAATACCAAAATGAAAGACCATGCAATGAAAAATACCACTAGCAAGTATTCACAGATTAGCAGTGGAGTCTTGACATTGACATTTAGAGGAGAGAAATTAATTCCTGCTTTGTATAAAAAGAAGGTCTAATATGAGGTCAAAGCCAGGAAGCTCTAATAAGAGCCTATGGAAAAGAGAGGTCAAGCAATAGACAAAATTGCTGGTGAATGGAAGAACATTCTTTTTAAGGGTTTGTACAAGAAAAAAAATGTTTGAAAGCCTGCTTTTATGATTTATCTGGTTTTTTGCTTAGCTTTTGTGTTTTAGATTGACAAAGTGAAGCAAGACAATTTTCACTTGGGCAGAGAGAAACATAGGCTCCTGTCACAGTTTGCAGTTTGATGCTGCTTTAACTATCATGGCTCCAGCCTGGGACAAATGGAGATTATGTAATAGTACCTGACAATAACAACTGTTCAACAGTGGAACAGATTCCCTTGGGGTGTGGTAGTCTCCTTTGTTGGAGGTTTTTAAACAGAGGCCAGCTGGCCAGCTGTCAGGGGTGTTTGATTGTGTATTCCTGCATGGCAGGGGTTGGACCGGATGGCCCTTGAGGTCTCTTACAGCTCTATGATTCCAATAAAGTCTCATATGCTGCAATTCCCCTGCAAACTTGTTGAGAAATTGACCACCTGGTTTCAAAATCATTACTTTCAAGAGCTAAGATTACTAAGGCCCTGTACAGACTGGCCAAGAGGGCTGGCCTGGGGGTGGAGTTGGGGCATGTCGACCGCACGCCGGCTGCCCCAATTCTGCCCCGATGCCACCATCATGCCGTGCGCCCCATTGTATGGCGGGTGGTGTCAGGGCACTCCCTTGGCACAATGTTCAGACACGCTGTGCCAAAGGAGTGCGGAAAAGCTGGCACTGCAGTGGCAAGGGTGGCTTTTTGTCTCTCTAAGAAGGAGTGGCATTTGCCCCCTTAGGAACTGTCTGTTTAGTCCCAAAATTTGCTTTTCTGTGATAAAGCACTGAATGCCTGTATAATGTCAGCACATGTCAAAGTTGAGAATGAATTTTCATGCACGGTTGTAGATGCACCAAAGATGTACATGCATGGAAAGGCTTTCTTGTACATGTCCAGTGTTTCAGGAAGTTTGTGAAGTGTTAGTGCCCAGAAGGGGAAACAGACTCCTGCAGAAACCTAGCATTTATTTTTACTCCAGAATTATAGTGAAAATGCTAAGTGCTTTAGCAATATTAGAATAGTGAAACATTAGGATCATTTTGGTTAGGTGCAAACATTTCTCTTACTCTCTCTTGTTCTCTGTATTGATCTGTATTTACTGATCTGTGTTCGTATATTGTATACAAATTGTATTGTATTTATAATATCTGTATTTACTGGTAGCAGCCATCTTAGCTAGTTTTGGGATAATACAGCCAAGTAGTGTTGGGATATAGCAACCTCGCATGCTGGTCTCTCTAGGAATGTGTTTTATGCATGTCTGTGGCTGTTTTGTCACCCACTCGTAGCCCCTCCTCATTTCCTGTCTTTTAACTGAGCTCACTTCCCCTACTGGCCTAAGTTTAAAATCCTTCTTTACTCTGCTGTTCCCGCTTTTTTCCTTCTTCTAACATGGCTAACCAGCAAGCATGCAGAGCTACTTATTTTCTGTCTTGCAACTGAAGTTTAACCTGTATATTTTTATATACATGACCTTTTGTAAGTAAAGTTTATTTTTATTATTCTACTCAAAAATGTCTGACTTGTTTTTATAGACACGTGGGTGTGGAGAATTTAGGTGGACCTAGTGTGTGTTCCTGCTCGCCATCTTCTGCAGCGGGTTGCTCTGGTGAAGAGATTAAACAATCTTTTCTTCTTTCTTGATAATCTTAACCGGTATCAAGAATATATTCCAACAGGTTATGGGGCCCAGGTGCGCTGAGCAGAAGGGAACAATTTAAAACTAGATTGTTCAGTTATTTTGCCTTTTGCTGTTTTTGGATGCTGATGGTTTACTTAGCTGAGTAATTGATTATTGCGGTTTTGTCCACTCTCCCTTAATAACTCGTGTCTACCAGAGAGAATTTTAATTTTTGCTTTTGAGCAGTTGATGCTTTTTATTGATACTGTGTTTTGAGTTTTGATTTTGGCTGACTATTTTTGCAAAGATGTCCCTACAATCTTCAAGATTAAAGCTCATCCCAGATAATTACTCTGAGTGGAAAACAAGGTTAGAAGTTTTTCTTCAAGCCCATGGGGTATTTCACTGTGTGGACTCTCAAATCCCAACTACAGAAAAAGAAAGATTAGTTTGGTTGAAAGAAGATGCAATTGCAAGACACATTGTGCAAGAATCTCTGTCTAGAGACTTAATTTGCTTAGTACATAATTGCAAGACTGTCAGAGAGATGCTTTTAAAGCTTGAGGAAAATTTTGGAAAGAAGACCACTAAATCACTCTCTTTTATCATGAAAGATCTTATGAATCTTAGGCTGAATTCTAAACAACACTGTGAAAGACATATCTCCCATGTAACAGAACTGTTTGAAAAAATGACTCTTTGTGATTTTACACCTTGTGATAACCTTAAAATTGCCTATTTACTGGGAACATTGGGAAAAGAATTTGATGCCTTTTGTACAGTCATTAATGCTTTGCCAGAAATGGGATACAACCAAGTTTTAAGTAAATTGAGAGAGGAATGCATCACAGAAACAGGAAGTTACCACTATGAAAGCCAAGAAGCTTCTGCTTCACTTCACTATTTTGCAAATCCAGGGAAAAGAAGAGCCATTCCTACTGGCCAATCAGAGGTTACCTGCTATAGATGTAATAAAAAGGGGCATATCTCAAGAAATTGCTTGCTTCCTAAGAATTCTTCAACCTATTCTCAAGCTGATTCTAGGACACAGAGACAGGATGATTATCTTCAAGCTGATTTTAGGAGACAAAGACAGGACAATTCCTCAAGGAAGGAAGAGAGAGGAAAGACCTTTTGCACAAAGGCACAAGCTTTGTCCACTGGCATTAACAGAGATCATTCAAATTTTTGGATTATCGATTCAGGCTGTACACAACATTCTACACACTGTGAGTCCTATTTTGATAAAATTGATAAAAATGTTAATGGATACATTGAGATTGCAGGAGATCAGCATTTGATTGTTGAAGGAAAAGGAGATTTTAAACTACCTTTCAAGGTGCCTGGTAATAGAGTCATGGAAAATACTATCACAAATGCATTGTATGTTCCAAATTTGAGAGGAAATATGCTTAGTGTGTCAGTTTTAGACAAGAAGGGATTTGAAATCAACTTCAAAGATGGACAATGTACAGTTTCTAAAGACAATGTCATATATGCACAAGCATTTGAATGTGATGGTTTATATGAAGTAAACCTTTCAGCTCCACAAGTGAATGCACTTCAAGGACACATGGATGAGAACAGCCTTGAGCTATGGCACAGACGCTTTGCCCATCGTGATACCAAAGCAGTTCTTCAATTACAAAAACAAAATTTAGCTACTGGGATCAAGATAAAGTCCCAAGGCTATGAAAATTCTGAAAGGTGCAGAGTTTGCATTGAACAAAAGGCAGTGAGTCCTTCCTTTAGAGCAAGTACTGAACAAAGAAGCTATCAAGTACTGGATTTGATCCATTCAGATATCTGTGGTCCATTTTCTCTTCCCTCAATGGGTGGAAACAGATATATACTAATATTCATGGATGATTTTTCGAAATACTGTGTCACCTACCTTCTAAAGCAAAAGAGTGAAGCTCAAGAGATGCTAAAGAAATATGTTGAAATGGTGACAACGAAATTTGAAAAAAGACCCAAAGCCATCCAAACGGACTGTGGGAGCGAGTATCTGTCAAAATATACTCAATCCTTCTTGGAAGAATGTGGAATTCAACACAGAAGAAGTGTCCCATACACACCGGCTCAGAATGGTTCAGCTGAAAGAAAGCTAAGATCTCTCTTGGAGATGACAAAGTGCATGTTAGCAGATGCAGGTCTTCCTAACCAGTTCTGGGGAGATGCCATCATGACAGCCACATACCTTCAGAATAGATTGCCAACCAAGGGCACTACACAGACACCTTTCCAGCTGTGGCATGGCAAAGTGCCAAACATGAAGCACATCAAGACTTTTGGAAGTCTTGCCTACTCCTACATACCCTCACAAAAGAGAGACAAGTTGGACGCCAGATCAGAACAAACTATTTTCATTGGATATGCGTCTGCATCAAAAGGATACAAAGTGATGAACTTAAAGACTGGAGAAGTGTTCATCAGGCATGTGGTTTACTTTGATGAACGAAGCAGAATAAACAAGAAAGGAACTATTCTTGAATCCTTAGATGACCAAGATGGTGCATTGGACTTCTCAAATGAGAAAGATGCAACAGCAAGGTTCAACCCTCAGCCGATTGTTGTCCCTATCAGAAAAGATGCACAAGCAGACTCTACATCTTCAAAAGGGGATGCAGATGAAGCAGATGAGATGCCTGGACCGGAGAATGCTACAGAGACAAGCGAGGTTCCAGAGCAAGATTCCAGATACTTACTATGACTCAACAGAGGTAAACCACCTACCCGACTTTCTTATCTTACAAAGTTAGAATTGCCTAGAGAACCATCAAACATAGAAGAAATTGAAAGAATGCCTGCTGATGAAGCAGTTAAATGGAGAAAAGCTGCTGAAGAAGAAATAGAGGCACTACACAAAAATAGAACATGGACACTTACAGAACTCCCACCAGGAAAGAAAGCTATAGGATCCAGATGGGTGTTCAAACTAAAACAAGATGGAGAAGGAAAAATTGAACGCTACAAGGCAAGACTTGTTGCACAAGGCTTCTCACAAAAATATGGAGAAGACTTTGATGAGACCTTTTCACCAGTGGTAAAACATACTACTATAAGATTACTTCTTAGCCTAGCAGCTTCAAAACAGATGGACGTCAGACATGTTGATGTAAAGACAGCATTTCTACATGGAGTGATTACAGAAGACATTTTTATGAAACAGCCTCCAGGTTTTATAGACAAACAAAGACCACACCACGTCTGTAAGCTTGAGAAGGGGCTATATAGACTTAAACAGGCTGCCAGAGCTTGGAATGAAAAATTGGATGAGATGCTAAAACAGTTGGACTTTCAACAAGGAAAAGCAGACAAATGTCTATACACAAGAACCAAGGATGGACATTTAGCATATATTCTGACATATGTTGATGACCTAATCATAGCTACACAAAGAGATACAGACTACACTGAAATTGTGAATCACCTGAATAAAGAAGTTGAACTGAAGGAACTTGGAAATGCCACATACTACTTGGGGATTCAAATTCAAAGAGAACAAGATGGATCCTTCCTACTGAGTCAAAAACAAAAGATTGTTGATCTGTTACAAACACTAGGGCTTCAGGATGCACATCCTGTAGCAACGCCCATGGTGACAGATTTTATTAAGAACAATGAACAAGAAGAACCTCTAAAAGAAAATGACTTGTACAGAACAGCAATAGGAAAACTACTATACTTGACCACAAATACCAGACCAGATATAGCTGCTGCTGTTACAATTCTTTGTAGAAAGGTCAGTGCACCTACCCAAAAAGACTGGACTGCAGTAAAGAGAGTAGCAAGGTACTTAAAAGGAACTATGGATCTTCAGTTGAAGTTGCCAGCCAACAATAACCCGAGGCTTGTATGCTACACCGATGCAGACTGGGGCAATGATGTTAAAGATCGCCATTCTACCAGTGGATATCTATTTTTATATGGCAATGGACCTATTTCTTGGGCCAGTCGAAAACAAGAGATATTGGCCTTATCCTCCACAGAGTCAGAATACATAGCTGCATCAGAAGCCTGTAGAGAGCTACAGTGGATTGATCAACTATTCCTCGATTTTGGAATTACTGAAAAGAAGCCAATTGAAGTCTTTGAAGACAACCAAAGCTGCATTAGACTTTCTCAAACAGAAAATATATCAGGACGAAGTAAACACATTGATATGAAGATTCATCATGTGCGTGAGTTGATGAAGAAAGGCCTGATCAAGATGACCTATTGTCCAACCGCTGAGATGACAGCTGATATCTTGACTAAACCGTTGCCGAGAGATGGTTTCCAGAGACTACGAGTCAAGTTGGGCCTGGGGTGCATGCTCGGTTGAGAAGGGGTGTTGGGATATAGCAACCTCGCATGCTGGTCTCTCTAGGAATGTGTTTTATGCATGTCTGTGGTTGTTTTGTCACCCACTCGTAGCCCCTCCTCATTTCCTGTCTTTTAACTGAGCTCACTTCCCCTACTGGCCTAAGTTTAAAATCCTTCTTTACTCTGCTGTTCCCGCTTTTTTCCTTCTTCTAACATGGCTAACCAGCAAGCATGCAGAGCTACTTATTTTCTGTCTTGCAACTGAAGTTTAACCTGTATATTTTTATATACATGACCTTTTGTAAGTAAAGTTTATTTTTATTATTCTACTCAAAAATGTCTGACTTGTTTTTATAGACACGTGGGTGTGGAGAATTTAGGTGGACCTAGTGTGTGTTCCTGCTCGCCATCTTCTGCAGTGGGTTGCTCTGCTGAAGAGATTAAACAATCTTTTCTTCTTTCTTGATAATCTTAACCGGTATCAAGAATATATTCCAACAAGTAGAAATACTTTTTATTTGGGAAAATACTATGCTAATTTAAAGTGACCTGAGAAGTAGGAAGCAGTTCATGGTAATGCCCAGGAGTTTCCAGGATATATTTTGGAATGAAGAAAACATCATGTGGATGTCTCAAAAATAAAATTACTTTGCAGAGGAAGACAACTGGGACTTTCTGAGACTTTTTTTGTCATTTGGAGGGGCTGTTTAACAGGTTTTAAAAGTTTTAAAATTAACATTTTTCTTATGATTCTTTCTGTATTTTGTTTTTAAAAACATTTGTATTATGGACACTTTAACTATGGTATATTTTGTTTTAACTAATATCTTAAACTGCCTTGGGCCCCATACTTGGAGATAGGTGTGATACATATTAAAAAAATAAATAAATAGTTGATTCCATAAGGATGAGCCTGTTCCAGATTGATACTTCCCTGGAAGGTTCTTTCTAAACTGGGGTGGGAATCATGTGGGATTTTCCAATGTTTAAGGTCTCCAAGGGGCAAAATGCATGGGCAGAATATCATGGCCCAACCCCATGGTATCTTACACACATATCTGTCCTATTCTCACCTTTGGCACTCCCCTGGGCTGGTGTAGCTATGGGCAGGTGTTCAGATGCCCACCTGTTACTGCACTGTAGAGTGACCATCACCACTGCCATCTCACTCATCACCGTTCTCTGTGAAGGCCCCCATCACAGCCAATAAGGGTGTGACTGTTGGGTCTACTACTTGTGGTTGCAAACTCTGCCACAAACAGAAGGTCTTTTTAGACAGGCATAAGGGCCAGCTGCCCAGGGTTGGGCTGGATCCACTGGACTGGCATCCAGTCTCCCTGATCCTGGCCTGGAACAGTTGACCTGCATCAGTTAAACAGGATGATGCCAGGCAGGGTGGAACATGGACCTTTTGGTTTGTGTGTACAGCCCACAAGTCCCCTCAGTCCCAGCTGACATGGCCCACAGTCAAGACACTTAGGAATTGCAATCTGGTTATATCATTCCCACCACTATCCTTTCGATACTGTAAAACAGGTAGGCAACCTTTTTGAGCTGGGGGCCGGGTTGCTGTCCCTCAGACAATTGGGGGGCCGAAACACCAAAAACAAACGAATAAATAAATAAATAAAATTTTAAAAATTAAAAAATTAAAAAAAATGCATGCACACTCTCTCAGCCCCAGAAAAGCCATGGCAAAACCCCTGTGGAGATTTTGCCAAGAAAACCCCAAAAACAAGTAATAACAACAACAATAAATATCATCATGGCGGGCGGCGGCAGGGGGTGGCGGCAGCAGGACCGGCCTGGGGCCGGTCCAAAGGCCTCACGGGGCCGCATCTGGCCCCCGGGCCTTAGGTTACCTACCCCTGCTGTAAAACCTAAGCACAGATCTTTTTTTCCCTTTGGGGCAACGTCTATCTATTACAAAATCAAACTGAGACCAAGAAAGAGAGCTTATTGCATTACCTTTTAAGTTGACTGCAGCCTAATGGGATGCAGCCGGAAGGCAGCACTGAGGAAGGAATTATTGCACTGTAATTTGCTGCCAAATCCTCTGGGCGACTGCAGCCTGGGTCCCAGCTGTGCTCAGCTGGCCAACATTAAAACTCAGGAGCATTCCGTTTTCGAAAAAGGGGTGACTGAGTGTGGCTGGGACCTGGGCTGCAGTCGCCTGGCAGATTCGACAGCGAATTGGAGTGCAATAATTATTGCCTCCATGCCATGTCGCAAAGAAACCTCTCTTGTTGCTCTGTTGTGGGCAAGCAGTGCTCAGAAATACACACACACACTTGCAAAGAGTAAAACGAATGGGGAAATTGTCAAAATGGAGAAAAACAACCAGGATGCCAGAAAGTGACTAATTAATTACAGTGATTAGAAGAACTTGATTATGGTGTCTCTGCACAAAACACAGAGCCCACATCCTGCTGCCCCTATGCCGACTGTTTACTACCAGCCTTGAGATGTCACCCATCTGATTGTCTTGTTTTGTGTCAATTTCCTTGCCAAGCTCACTCAGATACCGTAGTTGTTTTGCCATGGTGTATCTAGATTTTTAGTGGACACTGAGCCATAAGCAGATGAGGTCACCCAACTCCTAGGAAACACTACAAGAAAGAGCTTTGCTGCATTTCAGGGAGAACATGTGCTCTGATAGATTCCTGCAATTGTGGCCAGCAATTACATAACCATCCAAACCAATGGCAGAAAGGGGAGAACTCAGCATAGGTTGTCACACCCATTCATTCCTCCCAGTTATAGCTCTGATTCCACTGCAACTGTCATGGTTCTATCTTATGGAATCAAAGAGCTTGTAGTGGGGGGAAGACATTGGAGCATTCTGGCTGAGAATGCCTCTCTCTAAACCAGTGCTTCCCAAATTTTGGTCCTCCATGTGTTTTGGATTTCAACTCCCAGAACCCCCAGACAGTTTGGCCAACAGTTACGAATTCTGGAGTTGAAGTCCCAAACATCTGGAGGATCAAAGTTTGAGAACCACTGCTCTAAACTGCCATGGACAGCCAGAATGGTGTAGTGCTTTAAGCATTGGACTACGACTCTGGAGATCAGGGTTCGAATACCCACTTGGCCATGGAAACCCACTGAGTGACTTTGGCTGAGTCATACATGCTTAGCGCCAGAAAACCCTATGATAGGTTCCTCTTAGGGTCACTGTAAGTTGGAAATGACTTGAAGGCACACAAGAACAAACTGTCAATCCCAGGATTCCATAGGAACAAAACATGGCAGTTAAAGGGAAAAAATAGCACCATAAATGGGCAAATGGAAATGGTTCAAGGTGTAGAACAACCCCCAGTCCTGCCTAGATCATTCCTTCCCCTCTTTGATGTTCTTACCTAGTTGTAACAGTAGCAGTGGAGAGCAGTACTGTTTGGGAACCTTATAGGAAATGAAAGCAATGTCTTCCAGGGACCTCCAGAGGACCACCATTTTAATGTGGTGGTACCCCAGAAGCACCACAGAACAAACGGTGTCTTAGCCAATTAGAAACAGAGCATGTGCCAGCAGTGGGCAATATTAGCTAGTGTTCAAGCAAGTCATGCACTATTGGGCAGTCTTGGAAAAGACTTGAAAACATTTAGGGGGTGGGTTTAGACAACCAGAATGACCAGTGTTTTTCTAAGGCAGGGGTCGGCAACATTAGCTTACCTGGGGCCGGTCGCTAGTCCCCAGGTCTTCCGGCGGGACGGGGAGGAATGGCGGCGCACGCGCTCACGCACGCGCGTGCAGCCCCCCGCTGCTGTGCATGCTGCCGCCGCTGCCACACGCGCTGCTGCCGCCACCTCCGCGCGTGTCGTGGTTGCCATTTTGTTTGCCAAAATGGTGGCCACAACTCGTTTGCGCATGCGCGGTACTCTTGCGCATGCGCAAATGAGTCGCAGCCGCCATTTTGGCAAACAAAATGGCGGGCACGACACACGTGGCGGTACGGTGGTGGGAGTGCACAGCGGGGGTCGGCGGGGGCCAATTGGCGGGGGTCGGCAGGCTGGGTGCGTAGGTTGCCGACCCCTGCTCTAAGATCTGGCTCTATGGAATACAGTCTTTGACAATAACAACAGCAAGAACAACAACAGGTTGCTCGGCCCTGTTACAGTGATGTTGGGGAAGGGGAAATTCTAGGGGTTGTGGTGAAAGAGTACAACATCAGTTTATCTGTTGTCACCTTGAGTCCCTATATTGGGAGAAAGACGGATATAATAAAATAAAATAATAAATAATTATTATTTGTATAAGGCACAATGACCATTACAAAATATTACAAACAACAACCATACATTTCACAGGACAACAACTTGTTAACTTATAAATAGGGATAAGAGAATCCTTAGTAGGTCAGGCAGCAGGAGGTCAGCAGCAAAACAATCTGATGTACTTTTCCATCTATAACATTTCATCCCCTTTACCGTTCACTATTATGGTTTTTATAAAATTACTAAGGATCCTTTGGGCATCCACAACAAAAGTAGCAACATTAAGAGTGTTGAGTTTAGAGCTGTCTGCCAGTAGATCACAAATGACATCATGCTGCAACCAACCTGCCCTTGCTTTCAAAAGCTCACCCAGAAAATGTCCCCTAGAGTCTTCATATAAAGGGGGAAATCAAAGATAATGGGCAGGTGAAAGAGTAACTTCTCCATGTTCTGTTTGTAGTGGCCATTGTTCCAGAAATAATGATTTCACAAGTTCTAGTTTTCTGACTCAGAGACAATCTGCACTTTCACTTGGTAGTACTTTATATATTTCCAGAGAGACCTACTACACTAAGCAAAAATAGGAAATTACACCTAGTATACTCCCACTCTCTGTTGCCAGACAGGATGAATCAGAGTGTGTTGACACAACACAATTATAGCAGTTTGATACCACTTTAAAGGTCATGTCCTCATCCTGTGGAATCCTTGGATCTGTAGTTTAATTGGAGGTTCTTAGAATTCTCAAACACAGGAGGGTCACAATAGAAGCAAAGCACAAACTACTGTTTTTAGTTTGTCTTTAAGATTATCCATCATTGTGCTCCAGTCTACACCCTTAAACTTGTGTATTAGAGTTCTCTTGCTTGAAATTTTAAATACCTCACCAAGCTATACCTTCCAGAATTCCACGTTAGCAGCAGGTCCCACATTGCTGGACTAAACCATTCTCTAGTAGGAGTAAGTGTTTCTGTTTGAATGACTCCAGTAACTAGCTGGCTTTACTCCTCCAAGCATCTTATCTACATGATCAGGCTGAACAAATTCAAGCACATCCATCAAACCCAGATTGATTTACCTACTTTAGCAGAATTTATCTTCAATATGGAGTCCAAGTTGGAATGATTATGAATGATTTGGTCCATAAAGCGTTTTGTAAATTGTACGTTTGACTGGGGTTCATTTGGGTCAGAAATGAGCATCATCCCTCCGAGTCCATTTTACATGTGAAAAAACGAGACACCGCCTTGCTACTATCTATTCTTCTTTACCATTGCATACGTATAGCAATCTCCAAAACACCAGAGCTGTGGAAATAGTTGGCAAATCAAGGATGCAAGATCCAGACATTTTTTCTCCAACTACACTATAAAGCAGGGGTAGGCAACCTTTCCCCTTTAAGGGCCGAGGGACTTCAGCTCCCAGAAGCCTCAGCCATGTTGGCCAATAGTCCCATGTTGGCCAATAGCTCCTGGGATTCTGGGAGCTGAAGTCCCTCGGCCCTTAAAGGGGAAAGGTTGCCTACCCCTGCTATAAAGTGTTCACCTGTCTGCCTGCTATGTTATACAAATCGACATGCATGATCACAGCATCACCAGACTGGCATATTATCAGATGGAACCCAAATGAAGACCACAGCTGGGTTTTAGATCCAATTTGTCAACTATTTTTGGGTACCTCAAACACTTCTGATATATATATTGCTCAAGAACAGTGGCTTCCAACATTTGGTCCTCCGTTTGTTTTGGACTTCAGATCTCATAAACCCCACACAACTTGGCCAATAGTGAAGAATTATGAAAGCTGAAGTCCAAAATATCTGGAGGACCAACGATTGGGAATCACTGCTCTAGAATGTAACTTTATAAATCCATTTTTAATCAAATGTGATATTCACAGTGTAATGTTCCATGAACATACTGACATAGGGCTTCTTTTCCACTGCCTCGGTGCTCCCTGAGTGGCCAACAACTAATTCCCCAAATTAATAAATGTTTGTAGGGAATTCACTGATGCTCTGAAGCTGTCTTTTATATGAGCAGGAGTTGTACAAAGAGTACCTCCATGTGCAGTGAAGTAAAAGCACACATGGCTGCATAACCTCTGGTTACATACACTTATACCACCAACAGGATTCCAGCCTTGATATTTAGGCAGGTGATATCTGGACATGTTTGTGCAAATTTAGGACCAACTGCTCTCTCAGAAAATGGCTGGGTTTGCTCCATTTTGCATAGAATTTAGGAGTGAAAAAAAATTATGAAGACTGCAGCAGCTATCAGGGATTTTGTTGTTGTTGTTGTGTTTCAGTCATAAGCCATATCATCAATATTGATCTGGGCAATGCCAGGTAAGTTTCCTATTTTCATATATTTATGAACCTACATCTTCATATAGGTTCCAGCCAAGGTTTCTGATCTCATTTTGCTTGGGATATTTCAACTGTATGTACCAACCAGCAGGGAAGATGGCAGAATGGTCTGATGGTAGGCCCTCCAACTGGCTTAGGGCCCCAGATTCTCCTGATCTATGACCACAGTTGGCCTCAGGCACAGAAGATGGGCTCCTACACATTTCTTCTGTGAATGGTTGTCATTTCTGCCTCTAAGCTCACTAATGGCCATCCCTTGAGAAAAAAGTCTCTATCAGTAAATCTATCAATTCCAATATTGTGGTTGCCATGGAAACATTTGACAGAGTTTGATTCAGTGAAGTGCAAGTGGATATATTTATTTTCATGCCCATTTTGGTCAATACCATATTTAATGGTTATCCTGTATCTTCTGGACTGAAGGAGAGGGATCAGCTATATTCAGGTTCAACAAAACAAACAAATCCCAAACAGAAAAAGGCAACCAAGGATGCATCTAAACTACAGAAATAAAGTGGGTCCTTGTTATCCACTGGGGTTTGGTTCCAGGGCTCCCCGTGGATAACAAAATCCAGGGATTCTCAAGTCCCATTAAATACAATGGCATAGTAAAATGGTGTCCCTTATGTAAAATAGAAAATCAAGGTTTACTATTTGGAATTTATAATTTTTTGAATATTTTCAAGCCATGGATGCTTGAATCCATGGATGAAAAAATCCATAGATAAGGAGGGCCAACTGTAATGTCTGTAATGCAGTTTGACACCACGTTAACTGCCATGGCTCCAACCCTCAGAATCCTAGGATTTGTAGTTTTGTGAGGGACCAGCACTCTTTGGCAGAGAAGGCTAAAGACCTTGTAAAACTACAAATATCTGGACTCCATAGGTTGGAGACACAGCACTTAAGGTGTTGATCTGCATCATTTCTACAGTGTAGATGCATCCTAAGACAGACTATTTGCTGCTCTTTAACAGTACCCTGGAATCTACTAGTTTGCTAATGCCTTACCCTGCCTAACAATGGAAGCCAGCCCTGTTTCGCCTCTTTGGCTTTTTGCTCTTAAAATAAATGATATATGGGATAAAAAACCTCTTGTTGCTGACTTCCTAAGCAGCTGCTAAAGGCTTCATTGGCAAATGTGTCATTTATAATAATAACGTGCCCACTGGGTATGGCTTAATGGCATGCCGCTTCCTCATAAATTCACATCTTTCTAGGGGAAAGCATGCCCTCTAATTCTGAGCTTAATGCCACTGTTAAAATACAATCATAAACAGTTTACCCATGAATACAAAATGTGACTGCCAAGCAAAGAATAAGACAGAGAAAATAATACAACATGATCCAAGAAAGCCAGTGTTCTGTAGTCATTTTAGTGTTGTACTAAATAATAATAATAATAAAATTTATTTGTATCCCGCCTTTCTGTATAACACAACCAGGGCGCTTACACGATAAAACATACAATCCTGTCTCCCAAAAGCCCACCCCCCAAAATACAATGAAACAATCATGGTTTAAAACATACTTAAAAATAACAGATAAACAACAGATGGCAAATAAATTAAAATAACTGTAACAGAAATCAGGGTCAGGCATAACTTTTTCAGTGGCCAGTTATCTACTCAGGAAAGGCCCACAACAAGAGATCCATCTTAACCGATTTTTTAAAAGCTATTTAAGGTGGTAATGTGATGGATCTCATCCGGCAGGCCGTTCCATAATCTGGGAGCGATAGCAGAAAAGGTCCTCTACTAAGACTGTGGGAGACCAGGGTCTGAATCCCCACTTGGCCATCGAAACCTACTAGAAGATCATGAGCAAGTCACACACTCTCAGCCTCAGAGGAAGGCAACATCGTCCCTCTCCTGAACAAATCTTGCCAAGAAACCCCTGTGATAGGCTACCCTTGCAGTTGTTGAAAGAAAACTTGAAGGCATACAGACAGACACAAGCGTGGGCAAGCCCTTTTCCAAAAAACATAGCCTTCCAATATCCCAGTAGGTGGCTCATTCTGAACAATAATTCTGGATCAATCAAATTAAAAACAATTAAAAACATCTATACCCAGAATAAAATCACATAAAAATATACAAAAGTTAAAAACAAACTAAAAACCCACCTGTTCTATAAAAACCTCCCTGCTATGCATTACATACCAAATGCCTGCCTATATAAATTTTTACTTGCCAGCAAAAGGCCAGCAGGGAGGGGGCCAGCCTTGCTTCTCATGGAAGGGCATGCCACAGGGCGGGAGCAGCCACCGAGAAGGCTCTCTCTTGTGTCCTCACCAAGTAAGCTTGTGATCTTGGTGGGACTGAGAGAAAGATCCCCTGAAGATCTTAGGGCTCAACAGGTTTGTATGGGGAGATACATCTATACAGTCTAGACCTAAGCCATTGTATTTAATGGGACTTGAGCATCTGTGGATTTCTGTGGAATCAAACCCCAGTGGAAACCAAGGACCCACTGTATACACATTCCTCATTACACAAAACCTCATGTTTTATGCTTTCTAAACATACTATTCTGGCTTCAGTATCTTAATTTTTTCAAAATATAGCCCATATCAGGACTCTGCCTGTAATACCCAGGAAATGGTCATTGACACCCACTTTCTTTATTGTCACAGAATTCAGAGCCATAGTAGTATTAATCTGGTATATAAGTATGCAAAGGGATCTTGTAGCATCTGAGGAAGTAGATTTTAGTCTACTAAAGCTCATGCTGCCAATTTCTTTCTTTCAGCTAGTCTCAAAGGTGCTACACGATCTCTCTAGTCTACACCATTGAGACTAACTGTGTGAAAGACATTGTAGCATAAACTTAGATTTTGGTCTACTCACTCAGAAGCCACAGAAAAAAAAGGAGGAGGATTTGGGGAAGAATTTGCTCCCTACCTCAAGCAGTAGGAGAGTTTGGGCTGCCCTTGCTTCTCAGAATTCGAAACATTTTTCATACATTTGATGGAAATAAACTAGGATGTAAAAAGAAGTATGGGAGGAAACAAAAGTGACAGATAAACCCATCCAGGAAAAAAGTCTGGCTTTGAAGCACAGTGAATTCAGATTTGTTTTGGGTGCTGAGTTAACACTGCCTTTTCTTTTCCTTTATCTTTTTCTGATATGCTCCTGATCTTTTACATCTATACAGCTTGTGGTTACAATATGATACCCATCTTATTGGGAATGGCTGTATCAGCTCAATTTGATCAGTGCTGAAGGCAGTGCAGATTTTTGTTTCATTCGGGTTTTTTTAGACTTACCAAAATTCAGTCATTTCTTCATAAATTTGACTCAGCTGACTCAGTGCAATTCTGTGTCTTCTTCACTGCCTCATTAAAATTTAATTTGTCCTATTTCATTGATTTTATTTATGTTCTGATTGTACTGACTTTACTGATTGTATTTTGTACACTATTGCATATTTTATTGTGTAATCCCACCTCGATCTGTAGGGAGAGGCGGGAAATATAAATAAAAACATTATTATTATTATTATTATTATTATTATTATACAAATGGAATTGAAGCTAGGACTAATGTTCAGTGAGGTTACAAACCTGTGTCTAAGTTGTATAATTCCAAACTGAAGTTGTTATTTTCAGATCTTGCAAAAGTTCCTTTTTTAGATTATACATCTAGTAGCATAGTGGAGTTTCCTTCTTTGGAGGTTTTTAAAATGAGGCTGGATGGTCATCTGTTGGGAGTGCTTTGGTTGCATCTTTGTACATGGCAGGGCATTGGACTGGATGGTCCTTGTGACCTCTTCCAACTCTGATTCTATGGACATTTTCACACGGGGCTTTTGGAGGACGCTAGCCGGCCTCCGTCCGGCCCCACTCCGGCTCCATTTCCAGCTTGTTCACACACGCACGGCGGCAAAACCCGCTCCTTCCGGTGCCATCCCTGCGTCCGTCCGGCTTCTTGCTCCGTGTGTTCAAACGCACGGAGCAGTAAGTCCGGCCTCACTCCGGCTGAACCAACGCTAACTCCGGCTTCTGCGGCTTAAAGGTAATTCCGGGTGTCCAAAAGGAATTAGCGGCACGCCCCATTCCGGAATGGCTCCACCCGGCTTTAGGGAGGGTAGTGTGAAAACGCCCTATGAATCAACATGACCAGCAGACATCCTGGCTGCCAGATTCTGGATGTTATAGACCTGTAAAGTACCTTTCCAAAGCTTTGCAGTGATATTATATTTTCTTGACATGAAAGGTAAGCATGTTGGGCGAATGTTTAGATGTATCCTAGAGCCGTGTGGTGTAGTAGTTTTGAGTGTTGGACAACTCTGTTTCATGTTCTTTCCTTCTGCCTTATCAAGAAAAATGTGTAACAAGATTACAGTCTTTATCCCTGACATTTTTCTGTGTTTATCTTTTTTGGTAAAGGGGGTAGCTTTTTGATAAGGGTGTCATATGGGTGTCATATGAAAATCATGTGTTGATCAGAACAGGCTGCAGTCAAGAAACCAGAAGAAGACTAGGTTTAGGAAAGGCAACTATGAAAGAACTGGACAAGATCATAAAGTCTAAAGACATAACTCTGAAAACTAAAATGAGGAGAGTTCAAACTATTGTATTCACCACCATTGTGTATGGATGCGAAAGCTGGACAGTGAAAAAAGCTCATAGGAAGAAAGTCAACTCATATGAGATGAGTGCTGGAGAAGAGTGCTGAGGATATCGTGGATGGCCAAGAAGATGGGTTCTAAAACAGATCAAACCAGAACTCTTGCTGGAAGCCAAGACGAGTAAATTTAGGCTGTTGTACTTTGGTCACAACATGAGGAAAAAAGGATCATTAGAATGATGCTAGGAAAGGTGGAAGGCAGTCGAAAGAGAGGAAGACCATGTGCCAGACAGATTTGATCAGCAAAGACATGGGCCTCAACCTACAGGATCTGAGCAGGGACACTGAAGAAAGAGAGGCTTGGAGATGTCTCATCCACATGATCACCATGAGCTGAAGTCAGCTCAAGGGCAGTTAACAACAATGACATTTCACTGGGCAATCTGAAATTGCATAGCCCAGAATGAGGTTTACTGCCTCTGTAACCAAGGACACACACTTCTGTATTACCTCAACCAGAATGCCTATCCCACTGTCCTGACTTTACAAAATCACGGGTCTTACAAAACAACCTGATTATTATCAGTCACACTGAGAAATGTTTAGTGTATCTGCAAATCAATTAAGAAAGCTGGAAGATGGTTGGCTTGTTAAATTTACAAATCCATTTCTTTGCCTGCGGTTGTAATCTAGTCAAATTATATGGTGATTTGCCATCTGCTGACAAATCATTTGAGCCTCCGTGGTTGATGTTATCCTCTTGGTTAAATAACATGATTTGAGCCAGAGGGGACAAGGATGCTCTTCAGAAAGTGGAGACACACCATGTTGAAGCGCTAGCTCTTAAATCTCAGGGACATGGAGTTTAAAGCTCTGAAATGTCTAGCTTTTTAAGTGGCCTTACAAATTTTGCTCTGCTTTGTTTGAACTACACTCTTCTCATTAAGCGATGAGCTTAAGTTTCCACAACAAGATTTTATATAAGTAAAGAAATCAAACAAACCAAATTTGGTTATCCTAACTGGGTTTGGGGGCCATTTTTCTATCTCCAGGGCCCTCTGGGGGCTTCACTAGCCTCTCCAGATGACACAGAAAGTGATAAGGTTGCTTCCACTTTTAAAAAAAGAAATGTAGAGGAGCACTCTTTGAGAACAACATACCCTACATGTGTAGAATGTACAATGAGGGGCAGGATCAGGGGGAAATGTTTCCCCTGGGAGCTATAGAAATGGCCAAGGACAGGCTTCATGATTCATACCTTGTCCATCTTGACTACACTCTGATGTTGTTTGGCTATACATGTCCCAGTTTTCATCTGTTGTTGCTGTTTGTTGCTGTTTGCCTTGAAGTTAGTGACTCTAAGGCAGACTTATCATGGGATTTTCCTGGCAAGATGTGTCCATTGCCTTCCTCTGAGGCTGAGAGACTGTGATTTGCCCAAGGTCACCCAGTGGCTTTCCCACTGAGCTGGGAATTGAACCCTGGTCTCCAGAGTCATAGTCCAATATTGAAATCACTATGCCACGCTGGCTCACTCTTACTCCCACACTGTTGAATATTTCACAGATGAAAACTGGGACATGTATAGCCAAACAACATCAGAGTGTAGTCAAGATGGGCAAGGTCATTAATGGACCAGGAGAGGCTGCAACTCTTTGCTTTTGCCTGAGCCTATTGGGAAGGGCATGATCTTCATCTCCCATCTTCTCCTCCCTTGACATCATTGAGTTAACTGAGTGCAAATTACTTTTGCACTTTTAACTCAATGTGCAGCAACTAAAGTAAGCTGAGGACAAAGTGAGAAGGTGGGAGGAGGAGAGAGATACTGGGACATTTTTAACGCAGCTGAAAAAGTGGGATAACAGAGGATTAATGGGGACTTTCCCCTGTCAAAATCAGACAGTTGAAGAGTATGCTCATGTAACAATTCCTGCCAAAGAACAGTAAGACAGGAGAGATTATTGTTGTTGTTGTTGTTTGGTTGGTTTGCCTAATTCCCCATTGGCACGTAATTGGCCCCCATGGGAAACAGAATATTTTGGTCCAATCCATCAAACTTCTTTTTATGTTTCCGTGATACCCATTTCTTTTCTTCACACCTTCTTTCTCTCCCCCCATCCCTTGCAGGGTAGAAGCAATGTTATAAGCCGCTAAACAAATTGCCCTGCCAGGGATAACTGGGGTGGAAAGATAACATCAAGATGAAGTTACGAAACAAAGGACGTTATCACATGGGGGAAATCTGCTGGTTAATCCACATAAATTCCAGACAGAAACTGGATTTGTGCCTCACGTTTTCACACGACGTCGCACAGAAACTGGACAGAAAACGGACAGAAACTGGTGTTATCCGAGATCTTTTGAAATTTGGTAGTTTTGAGGAAATGCATTTGCGAAATTACAGTAATTTCGCATTTACCATAATGTGAAAAGCAAATGTGCATTTGGGAGCATTTCCCTGCTTTTCCCATGGTTCCACGGCGAGCATTCCTCTATCTGCGCATGTGCAAGAAGATCATTTCTAGTACATTTACGGGCTTTTCTCACTTGTGTGTGAATGTTAAATGCACTTACTGTAATTTCGCAATTAAGGTAATTACGTGTGAAAGCCATTTGCGGAATCAAGGTTTATTTTCAGTTTATTTTTGGAATGCCTCATTTCCACTTTATTATCACTTTCTGGCCCAAGTGTGATAATGTCCAAAGAGACCTGTGGAAAAGGAAAACTCTTTGGGTACTCTTTTAAAATGTAAGTATATCAGAAAGAAAAAAAGAGAAAAGCTCTGACTTATCCAGTCAAGTGACCCCCCCCCTCAAGACTAAGTAAATGGGAAGGAGGTGGAGGCACATGCTCCTCTTAAAATAACCTGACTTTCAAACTCCATTGACTTCACATTTAAGTTACTTGATTCCTGTTTGCTTTCATGGTCATGCACAAATTGCTGTTGTCCCAGGGGGCAGTGGTGCTTACAAAGTGAAGTTTCAACCAGCTGGACGCTCCTGCTTCAGCTGATGTTGTAGGAATACATTTAGCTTTCTCCAGCTGAGATAGTCTTTTTCATGCACATATGGGCTGTGGGTGGGTGGGTTAACCCTACATATGGAATGCACTACATCAAATGCCTCTATTTTATGCTTGATAATGGACTGATGTTTATATATTTTGGCAGTGAAAGGGAAGGACATTATTAACTTTCCATTGTTAAGGTAAATGTAATTTTTATGTGTTACTGGTAATAATTTACAGTTGGCACTCTATAGCCACAGATTTTTTTTTATCTGTGGATTCAAGCATCCATAGCTTGAAAATATTTTTAAAATATATACAAAAAAGCAAACCTTGATTTTGTCATTTTATATAAGGGATAACATTTTACCGTGCCACTGTATTTAATGGAACTTGACATCCATGGATTTTGTTATCCACAGGGGGGCCTGGAACTAAAACCCAGTGGATAACCAGGGTCCACTGTACTTAGCATCCTAGTGCTGTATTACACAAAACATATGCCTGCAGAGGCCATGCCTGCAGAGGACTCGGGTTGGGGATAAAACCCCCACCCAGGCACCATCTCCTCAGCAGGGAGGCGCCAGAGGACACTTGTCAACATTTTCCCCAGCAATAATGCAATTGCATCTTATATTGCGCATTGTATTTTTATAGTGCATATTGTATATTTTAATAATTGTTTTTCAATTTGTTTGCTGATTTGTTTTGGGGGTGGGGCTGATTTGTTTTGGGGAAGGGACGGGATTTTAATGTTGTTATTTGTTTGATGTTCGGGGAGGAGGGAATGATATTGTTTAATCTGTTGTAATTTATTATTGTTGTTCACCGCCTAGATTGGCTTGCCAGAGGGGCGGTATATAAATAAATCATATTATTATTATTATTATTATATCCTCTGTTAATAGGGATCTTTGTGATGAGTGAACCTGTATAGTAGCATACCTCCTATCCTGATTTGGCAGGGACAGTCCCAATAAATCCTCTGCCATTCCACTTTTTCATTTGCTTTTAAAATGTCTCAGTTGCCCCCTTTGTCCTGTGGAATTGTCTGCCATAAGTGATACTAACAGCTAACAAACAGGATGGTTTTAAAAAGGGGATTATATAACTCCACAGAGGCTAGGACCACTAGGACTACCAGCAAACCATCCAATTGTCGCAATTTGGCAGGGACTCCTCTGAAAAAACATTGCCAAGAAAACCCCATGTTAGGTTCGCCGTACGGTCACCATAAGTCAGAAATGGCTTGAAGGCACATGACAACAACAACAACAACAGTCCTAATTAATCTGCTGCTGTCCAACTGTTTGAGCAGCTTTTAAAATGTCCCAGTTTCTCTTTCCTCCTTCCACTTTCCCCTTTTGTCCTCAGCTTTCTTTCATTGCTACAAACTGAGTTCAAATTTCAAAGATATTTTGCACTCAATTAACTCAGCCGGGGGAGAGAACAGAAGGGGGAGGGCAGAATCCTGCCCTTCCCAATCAGCTCAGGCAAAAGCAAACTGCTGCAGCCCTTCCTAGCTTGTATGTTCTTCCTCATTAATAACATTTGCCATCTTGATCACACTGTGATGTTGCTTGGCCACATACATCATGGTTTTCATCTAAGAAATATTGGAGGGTATGTACTGGAGGATAATCAGGATGATTACACATCATCCCCAGTATGAGAAGCAACATGTCTCTGTATTAGTTGCTAGGAAATATGAGACAGAAATTGTAATCATGTCCTGCTGATAGACACAACTTGTTGGCCATTTTTTTGGACAGAATATTTGAGTATATCCATATTGTGTAATAATAGCAGTTTGACATCACTATAACTACCATGGTTCCAACCTATGGAGTTATGGGATCTGTAGTTTCATAAGATACATGGAATATGTGCAGCACTAGAGTTCTCTGACAGAGAGGCTCATGAAACTACACATCCTAGAATTCTATAAAATGAATTATGACACTTAAGGTGGTACCAAAATGTGGAAATTGTGCAGTGTGGAAATATCCCCAGACTAGAAAGGCTGTTCTTATGTTCTTAAGTCAATGAATGTGCAATTTTAATATACTGTACAATTTTAATCAGCACCTATTATATAAATATTTTGAACAATTCAACTGCTGTTACATTATGGCTTGCTGTGGGAGCTTTTATGCTATATGTTTAAGTGTTGTATCACTGGCCAGAAACCTAATGGTGTTTAAGTTTCCTTAAACATGCAATGGCATAATTTCGACCATTGGACATATTGAGCTCATGGTTTCATAAGTGGAGTTCTATAAGTGGAAACATTTCATGCAATCCTATTGTTAGTCCTACCTAGAGTAGAGCCTTTCAATCAACTGGATTTACCTTTCTGTTGACTCACCATCCAAAAATTAATTCAATGGATCTACTCTTGTTGGAACTAACCCATTAATTCCAGCCATGCAGTTCTTCATTCTTGTGTTGTACATAAATGTTTTTCTCAATACCTTCTGAATATCACTTTATTCACTGGGATTTCAGAAAGCCACTGTGCCTTCCTTGTCAAACAATGGGATAATAAGCAGGCACACTGGCAGATATAAAGTCAATAGCACAATGCCGGCATTCAACAGAAGGGTGGTACCACCATGTAACTAGAGCTGTATCTGCCCTACAGAAATAATGCAGTTTGACACCACTTTAACTGCCATGGCTCAAATGCTATGGAACTCTGGAAACTGCAGTTCTGTGAGACATGTAGCCTTCTCTGTCAGAGAGCTTTGGTGCCACAACAAACTACAAATCCCAGGATTTGGAGCCATGGCAGTCAAAGCAGTGACAAACTGCATTAATTCTGCAGATACAGCCTATGTGAGTGTAGATTTATCCTATATAGCCGTGACATAACTCATTGAATGTCACAAAGAATTATTACAGTCTATATTTTCATAGCAGGGTATAGATGTTTCAAAATAAATAACTGAAAATCAATGGGCACTTATTTAACCATGTATACAGAGGGTGGAAGTGGTGTGAACAAATCCATTTCAGTCTTTCTCGATGACTGCATAGAGGCTGAGTCAGAACTGAACAGGAAGATTTCATTGTGAAGCAAAATCCTATACTCAGGATATTTTTTACTGGGGAACTTAAAAGTCTCTTTCCGCTCCAAAAAGCAAAACAGGTAACCAAGTAATGCTTCCACAGTTCTGTTTCAGAGGATCCCTTGGCCTCCAGATGGTTGGGGAAGAATCCCCAGGCATTTTCTGACAGATTTTGATAGCATCTGTCATTTATGGCAGCTGGAACTGTCAAAAGAGGCAGTACTTTCACAGCATCCTGGAGTATTCAGTCATCACAAGAACTGAGTCTTGCCAGGGTCAGTCAAATGTAGCTCTACTATTTCAGTAATTGATAACATCAAGATTGTTCCCAAAAGGAGCTGTCTCCTCTAAGATTGTGTGTGTGTGTGTAACAGGCTACATCTAAAAATAGACACTCCAAAGTACGCCTTGAAAATACATATAGATGATAAATGGTTCTGATTGCTTTATCTTGAGGAATCAAGGGATGTCACAGCAGGTGTTCCAAAGATTTCATATGCATTGCATTTTAGTCAAAATGAGAAGGAGAAAATGTTAATCCAGTTTCTTAGCAGGCATACATTTAAGGATTCTTCTTCATCTTTTTAAAAATCATGTTCTAAAGTGACAGTGAAAAATGTTCTTACACCAACTGACCTTTTATTGGGATTAACCTGTCACAGTCATTGGCAAAAGCATTCATTATGGGCCACTTTTGTTTCATCCATAAATTGATGGAAATTTCTAAAACAGATTTATTCTCAAAATATGTGTTTCTGAATGTGAGGGTTGTGGTGTCTAAGGGTGGGGAGAGATCTGAGCTGGAATATCTATGCTCAAAAAAGAGGGCCAGCCACAGATCACTTTGTTCCTCATCCCAAGAATTGTAGGGATGGTTCCACATGCAGTCAGAAGTTTGGGATCCCAAATTTACTTGGGGCTGCAATCTTTTAGGGTAGCTGATCATTATTGTATCCAGAGAGCTTTCATGCTTTCTCATGAGATGTGTGTGTCTGCGTATGTCAGCCTTCGAGTCACTTGTTGACTTATAGCGGCCCCATGAATTTCATAGTTTCCTTAGGCCAGGAATACTCAGAAGTGGTTTTGCCAGTTCTACTCTCTGAAATATAGTCTATTGCACCAGGAATTTGTTGGTGGCCTCCCATCCAAGTACTAACCAGAGCCAGTGGCATCACTAGGGTTGGTGTCACCCAGTGTGGTAACTCAGGGTGCTACCCCCCCCCCCGTTGACCTCTTCCCATACCACACTATAGAGAATCTTTAGTGATGTTTTTGTACTAATTTTACTCATAAATTGTAATGCCTGTATATTACTATGTTGTGACACAAACAACTAGCAAAATTAAAATTTTACCTTTAAATTGCAATATCATATGCACAGCCTAAATGCATTTAATTATACATAGTTCCATGTGGGTAAAGTGAAAATTGAGTAAGATGTGATATTTTTAAAGATACACACACACACACACACACACACACACATTTTTTTTAAAAAAATAAAAACCTGAGACCTCTCCTTTCTCCTCCAACTAAATCTTGTCCCAGTCACACCATCTTTTTCACTGAGCATCAGTATTTTAAAGGAATGCAGGTAAATGCCACAGCCTATTTCTGGCAAAAGACAGATGTTTGGGAAGCTGTGGTGTCACCTTCCCCCTTTAGGGTGCCATTTGGTGCCACCTATACCTCCTGCACATGCCTATTGATGCCCCCGACCACAGCTGACCCTACTTAGCTTCCAAGATCATATGAGATCTGGTGCTTTTAGGGTATTTAGGCCCTTCTCTGATATTGCCTGGCCACACGGTCAGGTGGCATGGAACCAAATTGGCAAATTGGGTTCCTGGGAAGATACAACCAACAGCAGGTTTCAGTCAGGTCCTCCTGGGGAGGATCAAAACATCTCCTTTGGTCCAGATCAGCATTTGGTCTGTTCCCATCTTCCTAGCTTCCTTCCTTCCTTCACTTATTGGTTCTTACTACTTTAATTAAAGACCTTCTTTCAGCAGTATATTGGTGTCCCAACTTTAGGCAGTTTGCCATAGGGAGAGATCCAGTTCTGAGGATGTTTGGCCTCCCTTTCTAGGGATCACCTCAATGGATTCGAGGGAGGGGAGGCATCCTGGGGACAAACCTGGCCAAGGGGGCTATTGGTCCTTCTTCACTCCCAGGTGGTGGAGAACCACATAGTGGCTGGTGTTCATCTGGTTGCCATATCTGCGATTTTCTTTCCTCTACAATGGGCAGCAGCTGGTCATCTGATGCTGGGATCTATTACCTCATGATGTGTCAGGCCTTTGCAGTTATAACAAAACAAAACAAAACAAAAACAAACCAACAACAGCCCAACAACAGTCCTGTATTCATTTTTTATATTCTGTGTAGGTATTGTCCACCAGTCTCATCCATCAACACTCAAGATTAGGACTTGAGTCCTAAGGGTTAGGGATTGGGCTGAAGGATTGTTTTAACTGTTGTCTGTTTTAATTTGCTGTACGCCGCCCTGGTTGCTGAGCAGAGGGGCAGGTTAAAAATAAATTATTATTATTATTATTATTATTATTATTATTATTATTAGGACTGCATGCCTCCACAACATGTACTAGAGCAGGGGTGGAACACTGTGGCCTTCCAACATTGTTGAAGTCATACCCTCCAACTGTCCCATTTAATCCTCTACCACCCCACTTTTTCAGCTGCTTTCCCAGTTTATCTCTCCTCCTCCTCCTTTCCCCTTTATCTGCAGCTTACTTCAATTGCTGTAAAATGAGTTCAAACCATGAAAGTAGTTTTCAATGAATTAATTTGACAGGAGGGGAAGGGAGAAGAGAGAGCAGAAGCTTGCCTTTCCCAGTAGATACAGGCAAAAGCAAACTTATGCAGCCTCTCCTAACATACCTGTTTTCCGCCACCTTGACCACACTAATGTTGCTTGGCCGCATGTGTCCCAGGTTTCATCTGTGAAATGCTGGGTGGGGTGGGGTTGTGAATTACCACTCCCATCCTCTGCAGCCAGTATACCAAAACTAAGGTTTATGGGAGTTGCAATCAAGCAGCTTTTGAAGAACCACGTATCCCTCATTCTTCTCTACCACCTAATTTGAAGGTCAGTTGCTTCCTCCCATATTCCATCTTAAGACTCTGACTAAATGTCTTCAAAACCAGCCATTTCCCCCTCCCTTGTCCCTTCTACAACATCTCTTTGTTTACTCTCAGAAACTGAGGGCCACATTGGTCCTCAGGAGACCTTGGAGGACCACATAGATCCCTGATGGCTCACATTCCAGTTCACCTCCTACTTTTTAAAATAAATAAATAAAAAAGAACCGTTCTGGGCCTAACATGCTCTAGGGCAAAAACACGTTGTACCCAAATGTTGGGGGTCATCTGGGGGCACAATATATTTTGGGGCTAGGAAGACACCCTTGGGGGCCACATGTGGGCCATGGACCAGACAGTCCCTATTTTTGATCTAGGCTGATGAACAGTTCTCAAGAACTCTAATGCTTGCACCGAAGTTACTTGGTTTTTCTCATTTTATTTGTGGCTTATCTAACATAGGTAATGTTTTTTTTTTTTTAAAAAAATACAACCTCAACATGTCCTTCACCCATGAAAAGATTTGTCTTTGGTGGAAATGATTTCCTTTAAAAGCTTTTCAGTGCAACAGAAGAACCTCCTTTTAAGCTGTTGTTCCTTTCTCTATTTTTAAATTTAGTCCAGAGACAAATATGTTTATTTTGGACACTGTTCTTACGCCTTAGGCTAATTGACAGACTTGCCTGTGGAAAAGCTTTGAGGCAATACTGACATTCACTGCTCAACACAATTGACTCAACTTGAGCCCTTTTGAAAAGACCGGGGCCAGGGGTTAAAGCAAAAACAGGGAACACATTTCCTCTTTTAATCAGCAAAAGATCAGAGCTTGGTGAAGTTACTTTTGGAGTGCAGCTCTTGCAGTCCTCCAACCAACATAGTCATTGGTTATGCCGGCTGGTAGATACTGGGAGTTGCAATCCCCAATAGTAGTTTTTCCATGTTCTAGGGGGAAAAATGGCACTTGATATAGCATGGATTATTTTGATTTTGAGACCTATCAGTGGGTTGCTTTTCATGGTTGTCAAGCAGCAAATCAAACCAGAAGGTGTGACTTAGGACTCTTCCTCACAAATCCTGTTCTTGCAACAGCCACACAATGGATAATAAAATGGTAACATGCTGTTTGTAGAGCAGCCATCACACCATCTCTTCTCTACCCTCATTGTGCTATTTTTCTGCCCTCTCCCTTAACCTAATCTCCCTGCCTTATGCCCTACCCATCATGGCATTGGGGTTTTTTGGGTCCCTTCCCCCTTTCCCCATGCAGATTTAGTGCTTTGCTGCTGCAATTTAATCTAAAAGAAAGTAAGAAAGAAAATTAGCAGAAAAAAAAATAAGTAAAGCTAATCAGAGTACTTTGGAATAGAGAGTGGAACAGGGGAGAAGAGAGGACAGTGATACCACATGTTTTGTGATCCTGTAACATAATACTAGCAGAAAATCTCACAGACCTCAAACAGCTACTAAGGAAGATCAAAGAAGGCTTACTGTTGAACATAAAGGAAACAAAAATAATGACCACAGAGAACTTACACACATTCAGACTAGACAATAAGGAAATAGAAATAGTAAAAGAGTTCTCATGCCTGGGATTAAACATTGATTGGAAAGGGGAATGCAGCCAGGAAATCAGAAGAAGATTAAGAGTGGGGAGGATGGCTATGAAAGAACTAGAAAAGATCCTAAAATGCAATGACATACAACTCAGCACAAAAGTCAGAATCATACAAACCATCGTATTCCCTATTACTATGTATAGATGTGAGAGCTGGACAGTCAAGAAAGAAGATAGGAGGAAAATCAATGCATTTGAGATAATGTAGTGCTGGAGAAGAGTGCTGAGGATCCCATGGACAGCCAAAAGGACAAACAAATGGGTCCTAGAACAGATCAAGCCAGAGATATATCCCTAGAAGCCAAGATGACAAGACTTAGACTGTCATACTTTGGACACATCATGAGAAGGCATGAATTGTTGGGAAAGAGAATAATATTAGGAAAGGTGGAGGGAAGTAGAAAGAGAGGAAGGCCACATGCTAGATGGATGGACTTTATTAAAGAGACCACGAACGAGTTTGCAGGAGCTGGGCAGAGCAGTAGAGGATGGGGGGGGGCTGGAGATGTCTCATCCATAGGGTTGCCATGGGTCGAGACTGATGCGAAGGCAGTTAACAACGAAACAAAAAAACTGATCCTTGGAGGTAATGGGGATAGAAAAATAAAATCAAAGAATTGGAAGGGGCCCCATGGGCCACCAGGTCCAGCCCCTGTCAATGCAGGAGAAACAGCTTAGGGATCTAGATATGACTGACAAGAAAAGAGTGAGAGGATACAGGAAAAGAGATTCCACCTCAACATCAGAAAGAACTTCATGACAGTATGAACTATTCAACAGTGGTGGCCTGGAGAGTGTCTTGGAGAGTGGTGGAGTCTCATCCTTTGGAGGTTTTTTAAATAGAGGCTGGATGGCCGTCAGTTGGGGGGGGCTTTGATTGTATATTCTTGCATGGCAGGGGGTTGGTCTTGATAGACCTTGAGATCTCTTCCAACTCTATCATCCTGTGATTCTAGGTAATGTGATAATCATTTTTAAATATCTGAAGGAATATTTAGAAAATATCCTCACCCAGAACAGAAACATCTGGATCTCAGGGAGGTTACTTTTTATGTTGCTAATGGATCTGAAATTTTATTACCTGGCTTTTATGGCTTTTTGTCTCCCAGAGCCCACCTGGCCAAAGTCTTCATTGTTATCCCTCCAAACCATAACATCAAAAATCCATCAAAAAGTGTTACCTTTATTGGCCAACCAAAATGCACAATATACACGTTGCAAGCTTTCAAGCTTGCAACATATATATTGTGCATTTTGGTTGGCCAATAAAGGTAACACTTTTTGGTGGATTTTTGATGTCACTGGATTTGCTATATGGCCAACATGGCTACCCCGGATGTCCTCCAAACCATATTTACTGACAATAAAAACAACATCTTGACAAAATGTAGGCTTCTGACTCAAAATTTTTCTGTTTTTAACATTTTTGCCCGATGAATAAGCCAGTGGAGATCAGAAAGCTTGCATAATGTATTTTGTGCATTTTTGGTTGGCCGAATATAAGTATCACTATTTTGTAGATTTTGGATGTTACTGTATTTAGAAAATGAAATGAGTGTGTTTTCTGACATTCCAGAGGAAATTAACCAGTGAATTTAAATCACAAGAAAAGAGATTCAACCAAAACATTAGGAAGGACCTCTTTAATATAAGTGGAAAAGACTGCCCCAGAAGGTGGTGGACTCTCCTTCTTTGGAAGTCTTTGAACAAAGTTTGGATGGGCATCTTTCAGGAGTGCTTTAGTAGTGTATTCATGCACTAGATAGCCCTTGCAGTTCCTTCAACTCCATGAATTTTAAAAACTTAAGCCTTTCCCTGCATTGCTTCTTTGACATCACAAAGACTTGCACAACACCTCACTTTCTTGTCTCAGATTTTAGCCCTTAAAATTTCAGGGAAAGCAGTGCTGCTGATCTAGCAGCCCAAAATATAGATGGAAGCCTCAGTGCAATGGGAATTTATTCAGCTATGTTCGGAGAGACTTGCTCACTTGGCAAATCCCTATTCTAAATGTCACATCATAATGAAACCTATTTTCCCTCATTGTTACCAGCCATCTGATCTTCTTCTCTCCTCCTCAATTGTGTTGGGCTTTGCTGCTACTGACAATTCCCCATTCAGCCTCAGCAGGCAAGCAATCAGTGAGAATTCTTGAGAATGTTTATGCTAACCCAAATAATGATGGCATCTTTCAGGAAGCCAAAAAAGAAAAAGGCAAGAGGCAAAGACAATATGATTATCAGGTCTCTTCTAAACCACAGAATTATAGTCGAGAGCAAGAAGGAACATACATATTTTCACAGCTTGCAAAAAAACATTGAAAGAGAAAATGCTACAGAAACAAACACTCATTTGTAGAGACACTAAAGCCTGGAAGAATGAAAAATTGACTAAACTGACACAGGATTCAAGAACCAGCTCAAATACTTTCTATATACTCAGCATTCTAATCCAACTCATCCTAAAGGCAAGGAGTGAGTAGCAACTAATGATTATGAAAAAATTGCCCCCTTGAAACTAGTGGTGCCATTTTAAACGTGGCCCAGTCACAGCAGCTTGAGAAATATATCATGGCATTATTGCAACCATTGCAAAAATAACTGACTAGAGAAGGGAGGTATCATCCATACTGAAGTGATGGGCATACATGATAGCATTACTTGGAAGAGTCAATCATCATCTAGACCAGGGGTAGGCAACCTTTCCCCTTTAAGGGCCGAGGGACTTCAGCTCCCAGAAGCCTCAGCCATGTTGGCCAATAGTCCCATGTTGGCCAATAGCGCTTGGGATTCTGGGAGCTGAAGTCCCTCGGCCCTTAAAGGGGAAAGGTTGCCTACCCCTGATCTAGACTGTAGTATAATTATTTATACTATGGCATGATTAACATGAGGCCAAGACAACAGTGGGGGTGGAGTTTATCATCTTTTAAAATCACTGTTTTGAAACTGTTGGGTGTCATCTCTAAGGAGTTTATCACATGGGAAGCAAGGCGCCCAAATCCTGTGGACAAATGGGGTTTAAATCCCATGAATATCCCACAAGAGTGGGATTGTTTTCAGACACATCGGGCCACTTTGGCATTAACCCAACATTAACCCATACAAAAAGCAGCAAAATTGCCCCACTTTTAACTTCAGGATTTTCCCAGAGTTAAAAAGTGGTGCGATTTTGTTGCTTTTTGCATGGGTTAATGTTGGGTTAATGCCAAAGTTACCCCACATCATCTGAAAACAATCCTGCTCTTGCAGGATATTCACGGATTCAAACCCCATTTATCCACAGGATTTGGAGCTTCCCTCCCATGTGATAAACTCCTAAGACATCATGGCCTGATTTCTATTGGTTGGTCCCAGCTAGAGTATTCAGGAACCAACTATTCTTAAATCAACAATTTGTTTGTTGTGGCATCAGAGCTCTCTGAGAGAGAAGGCTAAATATCTCAGAAAACTACAGATCCCAGAATTCCATAAAATTGAGCCCTGGCAGGTAAAGCAGTGTCAAACTGCATTAATTTTACAGTGTAGATGCAGCCTTGGTGAGGATACAGGAGAAAGCCTTGGTGGCTGCTCCCAGACTTTGTAATGGGAGGCTAGATAGGCCACCTATCTGATTTTGTTCCACTAGCCTCCCTTCCTTTAAGCCCTTTCTTACTCAAGCCCTCTTCTCCAGCTTTCCTTCCAACTATCACTCTTATATTCTTGTATATTTGTTATTCTGAAGCACCATTTCAGCTACTTTGACTCTGGAATACCCTAACTGTTAATTCTTCTGCTTCTTAGGGTCACTTCCTATTCCTCAACCTGCTTGATAAATTGACTCCTATACATTAGCCAGTATAAAAGTACAGTGATCTGGAATAGTCTAGCCAAGAGTTCAAAGAGGATCTCTCTCTGACTATATACTCTACAAGAAAGCTCTGTACATGTTCTGCATCCCAAGGTTCAGAGCTCAACTAGGTTTTTTAAAAATGAACTCAGCTAAGTAAAATATGTTGTTGTTGTTGCTGTATGCCTTCAAGTAATTTCTGATTTATGGTGACCTGAAGGCAAAGGTCTCCCATGATATTCTTGCAAACAAGATAGTAAAATGTGGGATAGACAATACAACTGTTAGGTGGATTAGTAATTGGTTGACTGACCAAACTCAAAGGGTGCTCAGCAATGGCTCCTCTTCATCTTGGAGAGAAGTGACCAGTGGGGTGCCAGAGGGTTCTGTCCTGGGCCCAGGGCTATTCAACATCTGTATCATTAATTTGGATGAAGGAATAGGGGTCATCCTTCTCAGATTTGCAGATGACACCAAATTAGGAGGAATAGCTAATACCCCAGAAGACAGGATGAAAATTCAAAATGATCTTAATAGATTAGAAAGCTGGGCCAAAGCTAACAAAATGAATTTCAACACAGAGAAATGCAAGGTACTGCACTTAGGGCAAAAAAATGAAATGCATAGATATAAGATGGGGGACATCTGGCTTAATGAGACTACGGACGTTTTCACACTGGCCTTTTTGAGGACGCTAGCCGGCCTCCCGCCGGCCTCACTCCAGCTCCATTTCCCGTGTGTTCAGACACATGCGGCGGCAAACCCCGCCCCTTCCTGTGTCATCCCTGCGTCCGGCCGGCTTTTGGCTCCGTGTGTTCAAACACACGGAGCCCTAAGTCCGGCCTCACTCCGGCAGCGGCAAGCTAATTCCTGGCTAACTCCGGCTTCAGGTAATTCCGGGTGGCAACAAGAATTAGCCTGCCGGAGTCATTCCGGCGTCAGCGGCACAGGGTCCAGCCGGCTTTAGGGGAAGGGCTCCAGCCGGCTTTAGGGAGCCCAGTGTGAAAACGTCCTACGTGTGAAAGGGATCTAGGAGTCCTAGTGGACCACAAGTTGAACATGAGTCAACAGTGTGATGCCGCAGCTAAAAAGGACAATGCAATTTTAGGCTGCATCAATAGAAGTATAGTATCTAGATCAAGGGAAGTAATAGTGCCAATCTATTCTGCTTTGGTCTGGCCTCACCTGGAATACTGTGTCCAGTTCTGGGCACCAGAATTCAAAAAGGATGTTGAAAAACTGGAGAGTGTCCAGAGGAGGGCGACTAAAATGATGAAGAGTCTAAAAACCATGCCCTATGAGGAACGACTTAGGGAACTGGGTATGTTTAGCCTGGAGAAGAGACTGTTAAGAGGGGATATGATAGCCCTCTTTAAATATTTGAAGGGATGTCATATTGAGGAGGGAACAAGCTTGTTTTCTGCTGCCCCAGAGAACAGGACCTGGAACAATGGATGCAAGCTGCGGGAAAAGAGATTCCACCTCAATATTAATAGGCACTTCCTGATAGTAAGAGTTGTTCGACAGTGGAACACACTCCCTCAAAGAGTCTGGTGGAGTCTCCTTCTTTGGAGGTATTCAAACAGAGGCTGGATAGCCATCTGTCAGGGATGTTTTGATTTTGAGTTCCTGCATGGCAGGGGGTTGGACTGGATGGCCCTTGTGGTCTCTTCCAACTCTATGATTCTATGATTCTATCATGGGATTTTCTTAGAAAGTTTCTTCAGAGGGGGTTTGCCATTGCCATCCTCTGAGGCTGAGAGAGTGTGACCTGCCCAAGATTATCCAGTGAGGTTTCATGGCTGAGCCAGGATTCAAACCCTGGTCTCCAGAATCAGAGTCCTACACTCAAACCACCACACCATGTAAAATATACTACGGAGATTATATGTTGAAAATCAGCGTGTGTATGTACCTCTTCCTTTCTCATCCTTCCCTAGCCATGTTTCCAAAGAAACGTCTTTTTTGCTACAATGTTTGAAATGGGAATTTCTCACCAAAATCTTCCCCAATGTGCAAAGACTGCAAAGTTGTTCAACTGTCCTCTTGTGTCTCAATGATAGTTTCACATGGCTTTGTCAGATCTGACTGGCTTTGTAAATCCATAACACACACACACACACACACACACACACACTCTAGAGCTGAATTGCAGGATTGCTTCAGGTTAACTGAGAGAGAGAAAGAGTTTAAAAACTTCTTACCACCATTTCCCAACAATCATATTCTAATACAATTAGCAGTGCCGGACTAGGAGTTTTTCCCCTGAACCTAACCGATCAGCCAGGCCATGAGGGAAAGTGTGTGTGTGTGTGTGTGTGTGATGTGCGTTTCCCCAGACTGCCACAGACTGCATAGGGAATAGTCAAAGTCTTCATGGAGACTTCAGGCATGGGTCATCTACTCTTGGCCTAGTTGTCCCATCAAGAATCAGACCATGGTAACACTCCATCAGTGCACCAGTTTTTTTCAAAGTATTTTTTTCATGTCCACCACACCATCTTGTCAGCATTCTGTCTTTTCTTCTGATGAGCAGGAATGTTGATGAACACTCCATCCCATCAGCTTGACCAGTTGGCACCAGAGGCTCCCGCAGCACAAGCATATAGATAGACCGCTGAATGACAAAATTTAAAGACTGCAGAGAGATGTGGTGTCATCCCAAGCACCAGACATGTATGCTGACACAATACCAAGGAACAGTCACCTGCAAAGACAGCAGTCAGTTCAGGCCTTTGAAGAAGTAATAATGACAAGGCTGACAGATGAATATGAAGGAGGAATACCAAATCAAAATTATAAGCTCAAATGATTTCTTTCCTTGTCTTGGATCCTGTAAATCTGTATCCTTGTTTGCCATTTAGAAGCTGCAGAAAGGGTTAGATTTTACCACTTGAGGTAGCTCAAGGAGGCAGGTCTGTTCTCTGCTGCCCCAGAGGTTAGGACCACATCTAATAGTTTTAAGTTACAGGAGAATAGATTTCAATTGAACATTAGAAGGAACTTCTTGACAGTAAGAGTGGTCTGACAATTGGGTCTCTTTCTCTTGACATTTTCAACAAGAGGCTGGACAGCTAGCTGCTAGGGATGCTTTATTTAGAGATCCTACACTGAACAAGGGCTTGGACTGGATGACCCATGAGACCCCATGAGAGTTACCTCTGTGATTCTACAATTCTACAGTTCTATATGCATGCCTTTCCATGTCTCTCATGGGTATTCCATAGACAGATTTGTTGTCTTATGAATGCAATGTTGCAGCAATGGTAAGACAAGAAGCAATGCAAAAGTGCAAATCACTTACCTACTCCTACCAGACATTGCTAGCTAAATAAATGAGAAAACTAATGCAAAGTTTCCAATAACTTCCTTTGTCAATGGCTTTCCCTAATGCAAGTTGGAAATGATGGAGTCTCCATTGTTTGCACATGCTCTGTTGAAGTAGGGTGTTAACTAGCTCGCTTAGAAGATCTGTCCCTATGGGAACTTAATTTAATATATGTTTCATGTTCTCCTGGAAACAATTGCTGAGCCAGAACCACAGTAAGAATTTGGCTAAAATCCACTTGACAATTTAAGCCAATGAAAGGGCAAGTCAGTTCTTGATGAAAGTCATTCTCTCCCCACCTTGAGCATAGTAGTGGCAGGGTGACAGCAGTGAAAACCACCCCATCATGAAATAACACTGCCCTACTAGATCTGTGAGAGTTGACACTTTTATTTCCTGACAGGGCAGTTTTGTTGCAGTCACCCCATCAGTCATCTCAGTGCTTGTGGACACAAGGGGCCAATAAGACTATTAGCCTCCAACTCTGCTTCTTCTTCTTCCTCTTCCACCATTGTATTTTGAAGTAACTTGTGAACAATTGGCATTGAATGTAAAACCATAAATAGCAAGGGTCCAATAAGACCATTGGCCTCCAACTCTGCTGCTTCTTCCTTTCCCACCATGGCATTTTGGAGCAATGTCTTTCCTATCTAATTGCAAAAGAAATCAAATGTGTAATGGAGATTTTCTATCATGCCTTCTCTCTGGACCAGGAAATATTTAAGCTTCTGATGGGGAGACAGTTTGTCACAAGCAAAGGAAGATGTGCAGGCCCTGTTTCCAATGTGCTGTGCTGTGCAATGGTGGAGGCTGATGACTTCCATGTCAGTGGGACAATGGGTCATTCCAGGTTTTAATCAAGGATGGAAAGGACTTCTCCAATGTGCCAAGCCTTCTTCTGAAATAGGTTCAGCACCTTGGACAGCACTTTTAAAGTATGCCAGAACCTGGGATGGATTCACTGCCCGATTTATGTGGGAACCTCCAGCTGCCACTGCTACACAGGTGGAGGAAGCAGGAAGAAATTGCATGCCTTCTTCCTTTGTGGCAAGATCAGGTTCAAAGGCAGTTTATGCAATACAATGCTGGAATCTCAAGTTTGATGCTTATGACCTTTTCAGTGTGACAGCTGTTAAAAAAGTTGAGCCCATGCTGACTTGCAGTTCTTTCTGAGCACTTTAGTAGAGAAGAAAGGCAGGATTGAGACATTCAAGCTAGCCAAACAAAGAAAATCCAGGTACTTCTTTTGCACTAAATGCCCTTCTCTTGTACTTCACCTAGTAGGACCAAAGGTGGGAAATTGTATGTCACCAAAGGACACATAAGCCATGTTCCTTCACTTCTTCCCACATTGCTACAGTAAAGCATGAAATTAAGAAATGCCCTGCATTCTTTCCTACATCAACAACATCAAGGAAGCCTTAAAAATGCACCATGAGGGGAAGGAGGAGGAAGATGAGGAGGAGAGATCCCAAATCTCTTATATTTTGCACAAACATAAATAGGAAGATTATTTTTTGTTTGGTCCTTTCCAGAGCAGCTTTCCCCAGTTCCCATCACAGGTACCTTGTTCAGGCAAGAGTTAATAAAGTGGCACTGGAATGCCAGAGAGAGCCGTCCCTTGGATCTCCCTTCTCCATCAAGGGGTGGTGGTAGAGCCTGGGAGACACAGTTGGGCTGGCAAACTCAAGAACCAAGTAAGCGCTGAACCAAGTTGACCCCTCCTGTGATTCTCTGACACTCTTGCTTCATAATTCTGTCTCTCCTATATCTTGGAGAAGTTACTTCTTCAGACAAGAACTCTAAGAATAATCCCAAGCCATCTAAAAAATGGAGCTTTACTCCAAAAATAACTTCCCCAAGCTATATTCTTGACCTTTAAGTGGATAGCAGTCCTATCTGTCAATTCCCTTCTCTGGCTGTCTCATCCAAAGTTGCTTCCTCCAGATCTGCTGACTTGCTTCCTTGTCTCCTGACTTGTTTCTTTCAGAATCTCATAGGCACATTCTACTTAGGAAAGGTCTGTTACTTGTCTAAAAGTTCTTGCTAGGACTCAATTCTCTTTATTTTAAAATACTGTTTGCTGCAGTAGAACTATAGCTTAAATGCAATGCTACCAATGTTCAAAATTTGTCGGTCTATTGAGCTTTTTGTCTCTACTGTCTTCTTGATAGATGTGTGGTATATTTTATGGATGAGACAATAAATCAATATCCATCTAGTTCATGGAATCTTTATTGTTGTCTAGCCACAGGCCATTACGACCATCTTGTGAACAATTGGCATTGAATATAAAACCATAAACAGCAAGGGCCCAATAAGACCCACTCACATCCACCATAAATATTTGACAAGAAAAATCATGCAGAATGCTTCCATTTGTTAAAAACAAAAATATATAAAATATTAAACACAAGAGATACTGCATTAATTCTTCTCAGTAAGAAGTTAGACTGCTCATCATTCCACTGAAATTAAGGAAGTGACAAATACCAGACACATCAATTTGTTCTGAAGCATGAGCAAAGCACTTTGGACACCATGCTTTAATGTTTTTGATATCTGCTTTTCCTTAATTCACAATAAAAATCAACTTTAGCTTGAATTCCCATTCCACAGCCATAATAGTCAGAAATGAGGATGGTATTATTATTATTATTACATTGTGCTTGTGTAGCCCAAACCCACACTCATATAGTTATGCATTGGTTACACTACACCAACCTTCTGAGTACCAATACTGTACAGTTGATGGTCTATATTTACCAGTGTGCCTGCCTATTGTTTCATGATGTAATGGGGAATGTGAAGTAGCTGTTTCTGCAATCACAGTAAATCAAAAGGTACAGTGAAGGCATTGACAAATAGTAACACACCATGTGAGGACATTATCACATGAGCCCCATTCTTGTCACACTCACACAAATTAATGAAAACATAACATACCAGTTTCTGAGAAGCTGTTATTGCTATGTCCTATCCAGAATGCTATTTATGTCCTATCCAGAATGCTATTTATTTTATTTTATTACTTTTTAAACACATTTTTGCACTTCTGGTAATTCAATTTAAGTTTTATTTAAAAAAAAAGAAAAGAAAAAACTATCCCCTCTAAAAGAAAATCAGGCAGCTTGATAATAGTAAGGGGAAAGGGGACGGGAGAGAGGAAAAGACACTGAAACTACATGACTGCCAATTTTGCAACTGCCATGGCAGTGATGTTTCACACTTGAGGAGTCCTGGGACTTGCCATTGATGGGTTTTCCATCAATGACAAAAGACACCTTAATCACACTTGGCATAAAGAGCAGCTACTGGTCAAAGGTGACATTGTGTGATTAACTATCACCAAAGGTGCTTTTTACAACTATAATCATGGTTTAAAAGTCTGGTGCAGTAATCTCCTTACAATGTGCAGCTGCATGATTGGAATCCTGTTTAGTCTGAGCTAGGGTTAACCCACTGGATCTGTGATTGAATGATGAGTCAACACCTAGGTCCATCCAATGGACTCAATTCTTGTAAAGACTATGAGAATCAAGAATAGTAACAGGATATAGGCCCATGGGAAATGAATTCTGCTTGAAGCACCATGACCTAAAAAATTTCATTGCATAGGAGCCAAAATAGTACAGGTGCTTGTATAAGGGAACTCACATCGCTGTATGACACCAATTAGAATTTAGTCAATATTTCCCAGGGGGAAGTATAGGAGTGAGGCCCTCCAAAGTTTCCTTAGGGCTAATTCATTCCCATTCCCTAACAGTTGTTAGCCCCTGAAACTAAGGGTTGAAGCAAAACCATTCTCCACATGTTGAAATTATACTTGCTAATTTCCATCAGAAACCCAATGGCTACAGCAGCAAACAATTAAGCCTGCATGGGTGGGTTTGCAAAGAGAGGCAGGAAATTTTTTAAAAAGGCAGACATAAAGTTGAACTAGGGCCATGATTTATTGATTCCAATGAGAATGATCAGCAGAGGGGAACTGATGTATCATGGCAACCTATCCCAAGCTGCCTCACAGTTCTGGGCACCTTCTGCTAGTTGACCATAAAGATCCAACCATACCCTGCACACAAGTCCCATAGTCCTAGAGTGCATCTATACTATAGAAATAATGTGGTTTGACACTACCTTAGCTGTCATGGCTCCATCCTACAGAATCCTGGGATCTTTGGCAGAGAAGACTAAAGGCATTGTAAAAGTACACATCCCAAGATGCCATAGGATGGACCTATGGCAGTTAAAGTGGTGCCAAATTGGATTGTTTCTACAGTGTTGATGCATCCCTAGAGTGCAGGTTTCTGGTCTCACTAGTCTCTAAAAAGGATCCTCTAGGAGCACACCAACACGTCCCTAATCTCAACCACCCATACATCCTTGCCAAATTGTGACCAGTTAACCTATTTACAAGCAGAAAAGCAGCCAATACAACTGAAGTCAAACACTGATTAACCTGTATAGAGTAGGCAAACAAATGTGCAACTGTGTAAAGAACAAATGAGTCAAAAATTCCTATTCAGCCTGCTAGCATGACCAGCTAATCTTGCACAGAATGGAGGGGACTGGAACTGCTGCAAAGAAAGAGGCCTGAACAGAAAGAGGACTAGGCTGTACCTTTAGCTACTCTTCAATGTGCTACATGAGAGCACATAAATCTTCTTAAGTATCTCCTTCCTTTCTTGCCCGCTCTGCAAATGGCTTTTTCAAACCATGGTGCAGCAGGGACCAGGGAACGGAATTGGTGATGTGGTCACAAACTGACTATGCAGACTGCACAGCACTGGGAAGATACATTTACAGTCAGCCCTCTACATTTGTGGCTTTCACTTTTGTGGTTTTGATTATTCACAGATTTGATTAATATGTTCTCTCTAGGAATCTGTAGGTCATCTATGGCCAACTTTTGCCAGAAGTTGCATTGTAGGAACTAGAGCTTTCTATACAGAACACTTCTCTAGGCATTTGTAGGTCCTCCAGCACAATGCTATAGTCAACATCTGGTGGATGTTGACCCTAGAGTTGTGCTGAAAGACCTAGAGATTCCTAGAGAGGGATTCTCTCAGATAAATTAACAGTGGTTTTTTTTTTTTAATTTGCAATTTTTCCACTTTCACGGGGGTCCTGCATCCCTAACCCCAGTGAATGTGGAGGGCCCACTGTACTTTACCACATATACCATACACAGAGTTGTAATCTAACCTTTCAGTCTGACAACATTTGATTTATACTACCAAATGAACTTTCAAGATTAAAATTCCAACTTTGAACCTCAATTCCATTCACCTACAAGGGAAAAAAGCAAAGCAAAGCAAAGCAATCGCTCAAAGCACCAAGAGTAGGTCTATATGGCTCCATTTGGCCTACCTTCTGGCTGGTATTGTGCTATTATTGTTACAGTCTGCCCTGCTCCTTTAAGTGCTGCGGCGGCCTGTTCATGGGTAGCACCACGAAGATCAATTCCATTCACCTACAAGGGAAAGAAGAAAAACAAAGCAAAGCAGGGGTCAGATGCAGTCTGGGGTGGTCTCATTTGAAGCACTTCCTTTTTAAAATAAAATAAAAAATATGAATTAAAAGCAGAGAACAAATGAGAATCATCCAGGGCCAATCCTCCCTGATAGGCTGCCCATAGGTTATAGCGGCACTCAAAACCAAACTAGAATCATAGAATGATAGAGTTGAAAGTAGCCTCGTGGGCGCAGAAGCATGCACCCATAGAAAAACAAGACTTGAGGTCCTACATTTTTTGCTATATGTGGGGTGGGTGCGTCCGGAATGGATCCCCCACATATACGAAGGGTCCACTGTATAAAAAGGTTAAAATAAACTGAATTTATGTAATTAGAACAACACAGAGAAATGAGTTAAGGAGGAACAAAAAGACACTGTAATCACTGACAAAACTGGAAGGGAAGTCAACATAAGCAACAATATAGATGTACAAAGAAATGATTTTTATGTTATGTTGATGTGTGTTGATATGTCAATGAGATGTATGTGTTATTTTTATGTTAATAAAAGTATGATATTTAAAAAATACCTCCAAAGAAGGGGACTTCACAACACTCCAAGGGAACATGTTACACTGTCAAACAGCTCTTACTGTCAGGAAGTTCCTCCTAATGTTGAGGTGGAATCTCTTTTCCTGTAGTTTCCATTGCTCCTTGTCCTATTCCCTGGAGCAGCAGAAAACAAGCTTGCTCCATCCTCAATATGACACCCCTTCAAATATTTAAACAGGGCTATCATGTCACCTCGTAACCTTCTCTTTCCCAGGCTAAACATACCCAGTTACCCAAGTCTCTCCTCATAAGGCATGGTTTCCAGACCTTTCATCATTTTGGTTTCCCTCCTCTGTACATGCTGCAACCTGTCAACATCCTTTTTGAACTGTGGTGCCCAGAACTGGACACAGTATTCCAGATGAAGCCTGACCAAAGCAGAATACAGTGGCACTATTACTTCCCTTGATCTAGATTTCATTTTTATAGACAATCATTTTGGTGTCGCTCCCTGTTATTATGTTACTCAGTGAGGTATGTGGCTCACTGTCTCTACTGAATTTCATGTTATTAATTCTTGCCCAATGTTCTAGTTCATCAAGGCTCTTTCAAATTCTGTCCCTGTCTTCCAACATGTTAGCCATCCCTCCCAGTTTTGTATCATCTGCAAACCTGATAAGAATTTCCTTCACCCTGCCATCTATTCTAAATCAATGACAAAAATGTTGAAGAGTAATGTCCTTAGATCAGATCCCTGAGGTCCTTCACTGAGCTTCATAAGGACTTCTGGGTCACATAATGAGGGTTTCAAAGACCACATATAGCTTACAACTTACACTTTGCACAACCTCATCCTATGCAATAATCTCCCACACCCCACTCTGGACATTTCAATTTTTAAAAAGTATCTCAAATGTGATATTCAGAATACAGCGTGAGTTTCTACTGAAGTGATAAAACCCGTTTTTATGTTGTAAACATTTCAGATTTTAAGTGGGGATACACACAAATGAAGGCTTTCAATCTGCCTTTCTCCTCTGTGTACACTTTTCCTGTGTGTCTATGTGTGTTGTTTGCCTTCAAGTTGTTTCCGACATATGGCGACTGAAAGGTGAACCTACTACAGGGTTTTCTTTGCAAGTTTCTTCAGAAGGGATTTGCCATGGCCAGCCCCTGCGGCTGAAATGTGTGACTTGACCAAGATCATGAAGGTAATGCTCATCTGGGGGAGAGACACCAGGCCCAGCACCATCGGGCCTAAAATAATAATAAGAGCCCTCCCTCCATTACCATCCGATGTCATCTGGGGGAGAGACACTAGGCCCAGCACCATCAGGCCTAAAATAAGAAGAAGAGCCCTCCCTCCATTACCATCCGATGTCATCTGGGGGAGAGACACTAAGCCCAGCACCACCCGGCCTAGAATAAGAAGAACCCTTACTTCTCAAAGGATGGGTGGGATTTGGGATTTTATGTTCTGTTTAATGTATGGAAATTGTAATGTTGTAAGCCGCCCCGATTGCTCTGCAGAGGGGCTGGATATAAATAAAAATTATTATTATTATTATTATTATTATTATTATTATTATTGCGTGTGACATGGCCTCCGGTCTTGTGTACCTCTCTCAGGAGACTAAGGGCTACTCTACACATTTAAAATACTCCTCATTGCAGTCAAATTGAATGTGATCTGGACACATGTGATTTGCAAGAGTTGTGGGTATTTTTGCAAATGCCGGGGGGGGGGGGGGAAGAACTCCTTCAACTTTGTTGGAAAAGGCTTCATGGTTTTTTACTGGAGTATCCACTGAAATCTGTAGAAATGCACATTATCATATGCGTGTCTGTCTGCTTCATATAGATTCAGATTACTGTGCATTTTCAGCAGAAAGAGTGTGAATAGATGTGAAGTTGCACAGGGCAGTGAAGACAAATAACCAATGATGCACATGTGTGAAAATGGACACCAGTTTGCATAGTACACTTATGTATAGACTAGCCCTCAGGGATTAGTGTCAAATAATGCAGTTTGATGTCAAATAGTGCAGAAATAATGCAGTTTTATACTGCTTTAACTGCCATGTTTCAATGCTAATGAATCCTGGGATTTGCAGTTTGTTGCAGCACCAAAGCTCTCTGACCAGGAAGGATAAATATCTCACAAAATTACAAATCCCAAAATTCCATAGCATTGAGCCATGGCAGATAAAGTGGTGTCAAGCTGTATTATTTTTTGCAGTGTAGACACAGACTGAATCGGTACAATGCAGACACACAGGTAACCTCTCAGTTAGAAGGTCACTTTCTGTAGAGATAAAGATAAAGCTCAGAATGTGAGTTCAGGTTCAGGTTCCATTTTCTCTGCCTCCATCGCACACAGCAAAAATAGAGCGGGAAAGGGATCTACAGATCTCAGCTTCCCTTTGTACAGAATTTGGAGACCTGACTTTCAATGCTGCTATTCTGGCAAAGAATATAAACAATCCCAAATTATTATGCAACTACCTCGGGCTTTAACACTTAAATGCCTCACTGCCTCTTTATTCTCCTGTAGCTCTGCCTTGCTTGTCAGCTCTGGGAAGGTGAAGCATGCACATCTATTCCATGCTTTTTTGTTTTATTTATTTAGAACTTTACCTTCAGGGCATCACTATAGTTTATAGTTATTTATTTATTAGATTACTCTGCTGTCCACTTCAATTAGGCTCAAGAGGGAAGGAGCAATAACAAAAAAAGAGGGCATGACTCAATATTTATTTGTGTGTGTATGTGTGTGTGTATAATGTTCAGATACACACATACAGACAAACATATTTAGTTATGCTCTCTATTATTATTATTATTATTATTATTATTATTATTATTATTATTATTATTTTGGTTATCCCTACTTCCATCTTTAGCCTAATTGTGAATATACAAAAGATGCATATATATAATCTTCATGAGAGAAAACATGGCATAGTGGTTTGAGCATAAGACTGTGTGTGTTGTGTGACTTCAGATTGTTTCCGACTTATGGCGACCCTAAGGCAAACCTTTCATGGGGTTTTCTTGGCAAGATTTGTTCAGAGGAGGTTTGCCATTGCCTTGCCCTGAGGCTGAGAGAATGTGACTTTTTGCCCATGGTCACCCAGTGGGTTTTATGGCTGAGCTGGGAATCGAACCCTGGTCTCCAGAGTCATAGTCCAACACTCAAAACTACTGCACCATACTGGCTCAAGTGTCAGACTGGGACCCTGGAGATTGGAGTTCAATTCCCTGCTTGGCCATGGAAACCCACTGGGTGACCTTGGGTGAGTCACATCTTCTCGGCCCCAGAAAACATGGTGATAGGTTCACTTTAGGGTCCTCACAAATTAGAAATGATTCAAAAGCACATAACAAAATCTTCATAAATGGCAGAAATGCACACAATAAAATACCTACTTTAAAATGTTCATCAGTATTTTCTTGGAAAACACCCGGGATCTCAACAATGGGGAGGAATTATGTAGAATGGTTCTCCACATATAGCCCAGCTTCTCCAAAACCTGGATTCCCAGATGTTGTTGGAAGAGAACAATCCAATAATCCTTGCCCACTGGGCATGTTTGCTGGGGATGATAGGACTCATAGGCCAACAACCTCTGGCATAGCCTCCTTACTTCCATTTGTCATACAGAGGAGGCCACTACAAGGCCATTGGAGAACACAGGCAGGTGGGCCAAGCATGTGAGATGGAAAAAATATCCAAATATACTTTGGAAATTGAAGGTTTTCATGGCTGGCATCAAAGCAAAGCAGTTTCATTTATATACCACTTCATATCATGCTATGGGATGTCTAAGCGGTTTACAACTGTAAGCTCATTGCCCCCCAACAGTTGGGTACTCATTTTAGCGACCTCGGAAAGATGCAGGCCTGAGTCTAGCCTGAGCCCTGGCTAGTACTGAACTCGCAACCTT